>CP073649.1:21795000-26795000 GCA_018223645.1 Jasminum sambac
ATCTAACATGTTGGACCATTTTGTTAAAAAAAAATCAGGACCGTCCATACAGTAAGGAAAAATCACAATTTTTGTTACAAGAGTGAAAAATCAATTTCTCTAGTGGTTGAGGACGGTGGGCCTACGCATAAAGCCTAACTAGTCGTACTAGTGCTGGTTGATTTAGCTGTTACATGACATTTTCATACGTACATTTACTATTATTGAGGTCCTTATGAGCGCACGGCTCTTTTCTTTATAACGAACCTCGTAGTGTGCAGTGTGGCATATGAATTATATTAGCAAGCAATCGTCCTTGTTTCACTTTGTTTAGAAGTAGTTAATTATAAGTTCTTCTTCTGCTGAGACTATTAGTGTTCGTTATACGTTTATCATTAACAGAAAACGCATGATATTTTGAAGAGTTTACATTGCAGGGCGATAAAGAAGACGGTTCCAGGATTCCCTAGACCATTACTAAATCTAAGTTCATCATCCTTCGCTACAATTATGAACCATGCATTTGAAAGGCCATTGATGCCTCCTTTTGATCCTTATGCAAATGACATCAACTATCTTCTGGCATCCTATGTTGTCCCTTATGTTGGACTCACCGGATATGTCGGGGCAAATCCAAGACTCCAAAGCTCTACAGCTAAAAGGGTATGTTTATTGTACCATCTCATCTAAAAGTTTAAACTATTACAAAGACACAATATGTTTATTATATATTGTCTTTTTAAGTTGACATGGTGATTTATATCTGCTATTGCTAATGTGAGAAATGAAGGGGAAAATGTAAAATCTTGATGTAACAATTTCTTGATCTTTGAATTAATTCTCTAATGCATTGTACGTTTGTTCAGTTAGTAGCTGGGCTTTTGGGTGTGGAATCAGGGCAAGACGCGGTTTTAAGAGCACTCCTTTACGAACGAGCACTAATGAAGGTGTTCCCCTATGGTTACACGGTGGCCGAATTCACTAACCGGATATCAAACCTAAGAAATAAGCTAGGAAAGGCGGGGTTGAAAGATGAAGGACTAATAGTGAGACCAGCACAAAGTGCAGAGGGTAAAACTCGCCGGGACAACCCTAGCGGGGATAAATTCTCTTTGGCATTTGATCGAACACCTGAAGAAATACTTAGAATTGTATATGGGAGTGGAATGGAGAACAAGCCTGGTGGATTTTACCCCAAAGGAGCTGATGGAAGAATAGCTAAATCTTATTTGGGAGCCATGGTGAATTATGGGGTGTAGCTTTGCTAAGTTTGTTTCGTGTTAATTAAGCCCTTAATGAATGTTACAATAATTCGACAATTTGGAATATGTTGAACATTTTGTGTAAGACTTTAGTGGATATATGTTGCCACAATGCTAAATAAATTCTAGGTTGTCGTGCTTAATTTGTTGAGAATTAAGTAATGTTAATTTTATTTTTCCATTTGTGGGCTGATTATATGTGTCGATCATCGTGAAAAGACCGCTGAAGTATATAGATGATTTCTGTAGAAAGATTGGCCCACATACTTGGTATAATTCTGTTTTTATGTATTATATGGGTCACACTGACGTTTCTAACGCCAATCGCTATAAAATTATCAAATCTATTTGTCTCAATGACTACTTTGAGCAAATTATTATTATATAGATAATTTTTTGTTATTGACAATGATAAATCCAATAATAAAATCTTAAGCAGGAAGTATTATTCGTGAAGCAGATTAGATGTATATTAATTATATTGACTAATGAAAGATTTGTTAAGATCCGGAAGCAATGTGCAATTTGTTATAAATAATTCAAAAGTTGGATGCATTATTGTGAATGAGTTGTGAATGACTATGAAATCATGTGAGGATGAAAATAATTCATGAATAATTGTACAACTTGATTGATAATCATGTGTAATATGACTCATCATTTTTGTTTTGATTCTACACTGATGGTCTATAAATAGACCTCAATTCATGAATTGATGAATGAAGAAGAAGGAAGAAAGTTCAATATATTTCCTCTATTCTCTTTTGCATTTAAGGTATTTTTTACTTTGATTTTATAACACGCTATCAAGACGTAGCCTCTACACTAGAGCTCACTCTTGTAGTAAAAGGAAATATGCTCTCTGATTGCATCTTATAGATGACCCTCAGATCGTAAACCTAATTATTACAAGATAATCACGATTTTTTTACAAGAAATTTTATTTTGTTATTGTTGTGCGACGAGTACTAATTCAAATTTCAAAACAAAATATACTAGCTCATCTAAATTTTTGAAAATGTCGCTTGCAAAACTTGATTTTGTCGCTCTTGATATTTCTAGTGATAATTATTCATCATGGACACTTGATCTTTGAGATTCACTTGATCTCAAAAGGGTTAGGTGAAACAATAATCGAAGGAAATGAAAGATCCCAGCAGATCGCGGTAACAAATAAGTAATTTTCCTTCGACGACACCTACATGCATCTCGATGGTAGAATACCTCACGCATCAAAGATCCATCGTTACGTGGAAAAATTTAAAGGACGATTCGATCACCAAAGGGTTGCCGTCCCGCCTAAGGCCGATATCGATGGATGCACTTGCGCTGCAAGATTTTAAATCAGAAAAGATTACAATTCGAATTATTCGAATACGTTACAATTACTTTTCGTGGTGAAGAAATTATCGAGCAAGATATGTTAGAAAAAACTTTTTCAACATTCCATGCCTCGAACGTGCTCTGCGGCAGCGATGTCGAGCGTAGATTTCAAACGATTCGAACTTGTATCTTGCTTATTAGTAGCGAGTAACAAAATAATGAACTACTCGCGAAAAACCATGGGATACGCCCAACAGGATCCACATGATACCGTAAACAAATGGAACTATATGGCCTGAGGTAAATGCAACGTTAGGAAAAATAATTACGACGTGGACGTGGACGTGGGCGTGGGCGTGGGCCGCGTGATGGGCGAGGTTTAGACGTGAATTCCAACATGATAATGGAAAAGCTCATTTACGATATAATGAGCGTAATCAAGAACATAATAGCGAGTTCAAATTTAAAAATAATGGAAATGATTCATTTGATAAAGCGTGAATGACAGATGCTATCGATGTGGAATACACGGGCATTGGTCCGTACATGTCGTGACACCAAAGCATTTGGTGGACTTATATATAAACTTCGACCAAGGGAAAGAGAAAGGAAAAGAAAAAGTTGAAACCAATTTTCTTGATTGGGATGACTGAGTCAATGGAACTCATTTTGATACTCGACTTTTTCCCAGATCCATGCAGATCATACAAACATTGGAAGTTTGATGGAAAATATCGATTAAATAATTCTCTAATGAAGTATTATTATATTTATGGTGTATTATGTGTGAAATATTTTTCTATAATGCTTTTGTGTGATAAGTGTGGAATTGTTATCTTTATATTTGTATTGTTATTTTCCATTAAGTGTTATATGTAATTGTTGTTTGTTAATCTGGTATGAATTTTATATTTTAAATTTCTTTTGTAGACCATGACAAATTGCCAAGATATTTGCCTAGGTGATAGCAAGCAACTACGCATACTATTTTACAAGATAAGAAGTTTTTCTTGGATTTGACAATACGAGAAAATTATGTCTATACAATTTGTGCATCAAATATTATTGAAGGCTCAGAGAGCTCGTATTATCCTGGCCAAATGATACACAATTGAATATAGATGATGCACTTTATTCTAGCAAATCCGTAAGAAATTTGCTTAGTTTTAAGGATATCCGCAAAAATGGATATCACATTGAAACAATGGAAGAAAATAATAAAGAATATCTTTACATAAACTCATTTCTATCCGGGCATAAGCAGATTAAAGAAAAACTTTCATCGCTTCCATCCTGAATGTATTATACATTCATAAGAACGATTGAGTCTAACAACATCATAAAATCAAAATTTATTGACTCAAAGGTTCTTAAACTTTGGCATGATAGATTTGGGCACCCAGGAACGACTATGATGCAACGAATAATTAAAAGCTCACATGGACATCCTTTAAGAACCTTAAGACTATTTTACCAAATGAGTGTCCATGTGAAGCTTGTTCACAAGGTAAATTAGTCATCGACTCTAAAACAAAGGTAAATGTTGAATCGCCAACTTTTCTCAAAAGAATTCAAGGTGATATTTGTGGACCTATACACCCACCTTGTGGACCATTTCGTTATTTTCTGGGTCTTAGTTGATGCATCTACTAGATGGTCACATGTTTGCCTACTTTCAACTAGAAACGATGCATTTGCTAAACTATTAGCCCAAATTATAAAATTATGAGTTCATTTCGATTATTCGATCCACCATTCGATTTGATAATGCTTTGGTGAATTTAGATCAAAAGCATTTGATGATTATTATGCGATTCACGGGGAATTGAAGTTGAATATTCATTGCTCATGTCCATACACAAAATGGATTGGCAGAATCATTTATTAAACGCTCCAATTTATTGCTAGGCCTATGCTTATGAGGTCAAAACTCCCAACTTCTACTTGGGGACATGCTATATTACATGTGCGGCATTGATACGTCTCGCACTAACCGCATATCATCAATACTCCCTTTACAATTAGCATTTGGTCAAGAACCTAATGTTTCTCATCTTCGAATTTTTGGTTGTGAAGTACAGTACCAATTGCACCCCACAGCGTACCAAAATGGGTCCCCAACGAAGGCTTGGAATTTATGTTGGGTTTAATTCACCGTCAATCATCGTGTACCTAGAACCTTTAACAGTGATCTATTTAATGCATGCTTTAATGATTGTCATTTTAATGAAATGAATTTTCCAACACTGGGGTACAAAACTACATCCTGAAAGAAAATGAACTTTCTGGAATGAGAAGACTCTAGCTCACTTTGATCCCGAAGCAATAAATGTGAGAGAGAAATTGAAAATCTTATTCATTTGCAAAGAATCGCATATGAACTACGATGCATTTGTGAATACAAGGAAAGTCACTGTCGCATATACCAGGTAGAGAATACACCGCAAAAATTGATGTCCCCAGGACAACCCGTTCTGACAAAGAAATGAATCTAAAATACGCCGTAAGTGGTCGACCGGGCTTGGTTCCAAGGATTCTGTACCTAGAAAGAGAAGGGTACAAGACAAAAACCAACAAAAGAATACTGCAGAAGTAATGATAAAAACGATTGATCAATCAAATAAAATATTTAAAGTTCCAAGAGAACCAGAAGCATCCAAGAAGATTGAGGTTCCCGCAGAACCAGAAGTATTCGAAAACCATGAGATATCAATAGATTATTTACTATCTAATAACTTATGGGAGCAGGAAAGCAATTGTAGATGATATATTCTCCTTTAATGTTGCCAAGAAATTGTGCAAAGTGAGGATTGAACCACAACTGCTAAAGATTGCCGAAATAGAAATGATTGGCCAAAATGGAAGGAAGCCATACAGGCTGAATTAAATTCTTTGTATAAACGCGAAGTATTCGGACCTGTAGTTCAAACACCAAAAAATGTAATCCCTGTAGGATACAAATGGGTTTTCGTAAGAAAGAGAAATGAGAAGAACGAAATTACAAGGTATAAAGCAAGGCTTGTAGCGCAAGGATTCTCTCAAAGACCAGGAATTGACTATGAAGAAACGTATTCTCCCGTAATGGATGCTATTACTTTTAGATTTTTGATAAGTCTGGCTGTAACAGAAAAACTTGACATGCGTCTTATGGATGTAGTAATCAGATATTTATATGGTTCACTTGGATGCTGATATATATATGAGAATTCTCAAGGAATAAAAGTGCCGTAAGCACTTAGTGCATGCCCAAATAATGTGTTATCAATTAAATTGCAAAGATCACTATATGGTTTGAAGCAATCCTAAGAATGTGGTTCAATTGCTTAAGTAATTACTCGTTAAAAAGGGGATACAAAAATGATGACATTTGTCCTTGTGTCTTCATAAAGAAAACGGATCTTTGGATTTGCAATCATAGCAGTCTATGTTGATGATTTAAATCTCATTGGAACTCTCAAGAGATTAATGAAGCGTTGAAGTACTTGAAAACTGAATTTGAGATGAAAGATTTAGGCAAAACCAAATTTTGTCTAGGTTTATAGATTGAACATTTCCGTAAGGAGTTTTTGTTCATCAATCTTCATATACTGAAAAGGTTTTGAAACGATTTGGTATGGATAAAGCACACCCTCTAACATCACCTATGGTCGTTCGAACACTTGATGTTGAAAGGGACGCGTTCCGACCACCTGAAGATGGGGAAGAAATCCTTGGTCCAGAAGTACCGTATCTTAGTGCAATTGGAGCATTACATTATCTGACAAATTGCACTCGACCAGACATAGCTTTTTCTGTAAATCTCCTGGCAAGATATAGTCATACACCTACCAAAAGACATTGGAATGGTATTAAACACATTCTCCGTTATCTAAGAGGTACGTCTGATTTAGGTTTATTTTATTCACATAATTCTCGATCTACTTTAGTTGGATATGCAGACGCAGGATACTTATCAGATCCCCATAAAGGCAAGTCCCAAACAGGATATGTATTTACGCGTGGAGGAACTGCTATATCTTGGAAATCTACAAAACAAACTTTGAGCGCAACATCATCAAATAATGCTGAACTCATTGCAATTCATGAGACAAGTCGGGAATGTATGTGGTTAAGGAATATGACTCATCATATACAAACATCATGTGGGCTATCCTCAATAAAAGAAAAATCAACTGTATTGTATGAGGATAATGCAGCTTGCATCACACAACTCAACAAAGGTTACATCAAGGGAGATAGAACGAAACATATCTCTCCAAAATTCTTTTATACACATGACCTTCAGAAAAGTGGTGAAATTGATGTTCAACAAATTCGCTCAATTGACAATTTAGCGGATTTGTTCACAAAGGCGTTACCAACATCAACCTTTAGAAAATTGGTGTACCAAATTGGCATGCGGCGACTTAAGGACCTTGAACAATGTCATTATGAGGGGGAGTAGCTGTACTCTTTTTCCTTCGATCAGGTTTTATCCCATTGGGTTTTCCTGACAAGGTTTTAATGAGGCAGCATATTTATACTCCTGTGGTGAACATCAGGGGAAGCGGTTGTACTCTTTTTCCTTCGATCGTGGTTTTATCCTGGGTTTTCCTGAGAAGGTTTTAACGAGCAACACATGGGCATCCCACAATCAACTTTATTGTATAAATAGTCATTCAAGGGGGAGTGTTATAAATAATTCAAAAGTTGGATGCATTATTGTGAATGAGTTGTGAATGACTATGAAATCATGTGAGGATGAAAATAATTCATGAATAATTGTACAACTTGATTGATAATCATGTGTAATATGACTCATCATTTTTGTTTTGATTCTACACTTGATGGTCTATAAATAGACCTCAATTCATGAATTGATGAATGAAGAAGAAGGAAGAAAGTTCAATATATTTCCTCTCTATTCTCTTTTAGCATTTAAGGTATTTTTTTACTTTGATTTTATAACACAATTCAATTTCTTGGAGGACAATTGGCATCCCTTACTGTCGTTTCAGTTGATTTTTCTTTTTCTTCTTTTCTTTCTAATGTTTTTCAATGGACAGGAAAACAGGATGATTCTTGAGAAAGCAAATTATACAAGCTAACGATTACATTTATAAAGATAACTAGAATAGAGCAATCACACCGCTTGACTATTTCTTGAAAGATAAGTATCCATTTGAATAGTCATCATTTAAAAAGAATAACACAAAAACTATGGGGTGATGATGTGATACAAGTTAACCGTCGAGATTAAAAAATTTGAATGAGAATGTCATAATAATAATAATAATAATAATAATAATAAATAAATAAATTAGGCTTGTAAACGGATTGGATTAGGATTGGATATGCTTAAATTCATATCCGATCCAATAAGAAATTTCATTAATCCATCGGAGTTAGATTATCTTTCGAATGTTTAATTAGTAAATCTGTATCCAGATCCATCGATTCGGATAAAATCCAATCCACTGACAGTATTAGACATCTTGATGAATTTTTTTGCACAACTTTGAAAGTTATAATCCATTATAAAAGATTTCAATACTTACAATTGAGCCCTATTAAAAAGTTATTATGCATGAATATTTTACTTATTTGACATAGAAAAAAATGTAATTTGTTAAGGATTTTTTTTTTCAATCTAATTAAAAATATATTACAACATGTATTAATGTATTGAAATTTGATAGGTCTAAAAATTCTTCATTAAAATTCAGAAAATATAAAATCAGGTTAAAAATGAAAAAAAATTAAATAAAAATAGTAGAATAATATTATTATATTATTATATTACATTATCTATCTATATATTAATAAAATGAGGTCATTTTCCCGCTCATTCTTTGATTTTTCTGAATTAAAAAATATTATCTTATTCTTAACTCTTAATTCCCACTCTAATCTCAATTGGAATTAACGCACGTCTCTAAATTGGGCACTATCACTCCCCCAAATTTCGGTTGTTATCATGGAGGTTTAATTTCATCCATATCTTAATTTATCTCTTTCATATTTATCTTTCTTGGACCATCCGTTTCTCTAATTCACACATCCTTAAAATGGATAAACATCAATATATACGTAGATATTCTTAAATACCAAAAGTGAAATTTATTTTATATTATAAGCTACCATTTTTCTTAATTAAAAAATAATATTTATAATCTTTAGTCATTTTTAGTTTTGTTAATTTTAGTTGTTAATTCTTAATTGTTAATAAATTAATTGTTGATAATCATAAATCACAAATCAATCCATATCTCATAATCCGAATTTATTTCAATCAACTATCCATCTTTATCATAATTAATAATTTTAGTTTCCCATTCTTTTCATTTATTTCTTTTTATTTATTTGGTTAAAATAATAATCAACAAATTAAATCTTTCTCAGATTTGCATAAATCTCTTCCAAACTAATCCTCGAATCGTGTAATCAAGATTCCCATCATTATCGTCTAATCAAAATCGTACATTTCCTTTAAAAATTAAATATGTTTATCAATTAGAATCATCATCATGTCAATCCTCCTCATCTTCACTAATATCCGCTCACATTGAGAATCCTTCAAGCAAGGTAATTCTTCTTTCCCTTTATTAATTCATTCCATCTCACACATTATGGTAATCTTCCCTTCATTCCCATTTTTAATCGTCTTGTCCCTTTTGTGACTCATTTTCTCTCCTTACGTAATGATTTGTGTCTTTTGTGATGATCTTTTAAATTTGCAGCACATTGTATTATTCAGGTCACTGTTCCCCTTCCGTGCTACATTGACATATGTTACTTTAGATTCATTACTGTTTTTTGATTGAGTATTAAAATTTAAATGAGATGCTGAATCTTGGTAGGACTTAAAATTATTCAGGTAAACGAGCGGTGGACGCATAGTGAAGGTGCAGATGTGATCCAACATATGATTTATCATTTTCGTACGTAAGATTTTGACTGCACTGGGATTAAGACTTCTTCTCTGTAAAGTTTTCAGGTTCTTATGCGCTGGTAGGGTAAGAAAATGAGTTACTGCTTTAAACATAACGTATATATTTGCAGATTGAATTCATTTGATTGATTTGTTCAATTTATACATGCATATTATATGTGATGAAATTCTTGATGGCCGTAGAACATCTTTTGTGCATTTGCGGATTGAAAGGGTGCATTGTGACACAATGTTAACTGATCCACAGGTCCACCTCTCTCAAGAAGTTGAACAGGTGAAACGTCAATGTCTCCATCTAATTCCGGAGTAGAGGACAAAGTGGCGTGTTCAATTTTTCTCACAAAGTATTATATTATATTGCTAATTTTATTCCATATTTAATTTTACCATACATCCATTGCCATGGATTTGCAGATTGTGCGTGAACTCCAAAGAACGAATTCAAACAAAAAATCAAATGCAACGCCTATGAAGATGCTCATTGCCCAAGAAATGTCCAAAGAAGTAGATAATATACACTGAATTGGACATGGAAAGGTTATTATTATGGATGGAAAGGGAAATCCTGCTGATTTTGCACTGTGGAATGTGAAAAGGGCTTGCCAAAATTACTTTCTTGGTGTTAGGATTATCTTATCCTGTGTATAGATGAGAAAGAAGATAAGTAGGTTCTACATATTAAAGAATAAAGAATAAAGATGATGATGAAGTGTCTCTGGTTAGTGAGCTTGCGAAAGGAACGCCTCTGGTTATTGATGATCATTTCTTTATTAAAGAAGTTTCTCCATATATGTTTAGAATAAGATAGTTGTACGTGTACCATGGTTTTAAGTAGTGGGGTGCTCGGATTCTGTACGTTGTGTGTTCTTTAAAAATAAAAAAATAGTTGTACATGTTTCTTCACACACATTCTAGCAAAAATAAAAATATAAATGCATTTTCCTTTTTATTTGTGTAGTAAATGGAAATGATAGTTTGCATTATTAGGACTCATGCAAAACCGTGAAGCCGCTGGCAAAATATTGTGCGATGAACATATAATATTAGGAAGATTTTTTTTTATTTATTGGAATACAGGGTGAGGCATGTAAGGATAAGGTGATATCTCAAATATGGGTCAATTACCCTATGAGAGAGTGCCTATTACCATCAAGCCATTCCCCTGGACCTTAATAGGATTCTTAAGTACAATGACTTTATCAATAAGATAAATTAAACAAAATTAATTTTATTGGAGATTGGTGGAATATTTCATTTTGAATAATTACGTGAGATAATTAATCTAATCGAGTTTCAATTATATTTTCCTCTTTTTTTTTGAAGGATCGAGTTTCAATTCTTAATGTGTCAAATTATTAATTATATTATAATTAAAAATAAATTTTTTTCCTATTAATATGTGACAGTAAGATAATTACAATTCTTATTGTGTCAAATTATTTAATAATCTTATAATTAAAAATACAATTTTATCCTAGCAATGTGTGATAATAAGATAATAATATCAAATCAAAATAAATTATTTTTTTTTGAAGATTTTTGAAATTTCATATCCAAAATTACTGCATTAACTAAAATTTTTGAATATTTACGATTCTACGCTAACCAAATTCGAATTTTTATTACACAAGTTGTAAGTTATATATTGGGCATACGTCTCTCCGTGCAACGCACGGGTGGAAACACTAGTTATAAACAATAGGATCAAATTATCATCTGATCGAATTGGCTCATATCTATATCTATTCCATTTACCTAACGAATTATTGGATTCGGATATTTATTGAGTTTAGGATTGAAACTTCAAATCTATCTCCTATTAATTTCATTGAATTAGGATTGGATTCGGATCAAAATCCGATTCATTTGACAGGCCAAGAATAAACTTTCTATGGATTTTTCCTTTTTTCTTTTATTTTATTTTTTATTTTTTAATTACGCGCGCTCATATAACGAGTCATGTGTTCTTTATTGGGCTTGAGTCTTCATATGAGGGCGAATACACCGAATCCTAGCCCGTTTACCAAATAGAGGTGGCCCATATTTTTTAATTGTACTTTACGGTACAAGAAACAATGCGGAGCTGCCAACGAACTGCAATTTTCACCAGGGTCTAAAGAGTTGCGGTGTTCCCCCCGATTCCTCTCATCTCCTTCAAATTTCAAGGTACCTTTCATGAGCTTATAGTAAAAGTTGTTTTTAAGCATTGCTGCTTCATAATTTACAGCTTTTATATATTTTCCTCGAGTTCAATTGCAGTTGTTCAGTTCTCACTCTTACGCCGATCTGTGTAGCTTCCCAGTAGATCTTTCTCTAGGATTGTTGTGGATACTTGATTGTGATTGCTTCGAACGGGAATTCACTCAAACGTTGAAATATTTATATTCTGATAATGTCATCACATCTGGAGTCGATTAGTGTTTGTTTTGGGCGATTCTATAAGAAGGGTTTTTCTTTTTAGTTTCTGATACTTCTTTTTTTTTTTTTTTTCCTTTTACGATTTTCTAATTATCTACAGATGAATTTGTTTGTGTTTAGGTTATAATTCGTGTACAGTTCTGGACTTGTGTTTTAGTTCATAATTTGGGGGTATAGATGCTCAATTTTGTTTGATTTCATTTTATTGACTTCCGCTGTTAATTGATTTCCATCTTCCCGTCATCAGAAGTTTCTTGGAAGTTCAAAGAAAGGAAAATTATGGCCAATTCGGGTGCACCTGGAAAGGGAGCTAGTGATATCACAGATGAGCTACCAATTTTCAATGCTGAAAATATGCAAAACAATGCAAAAGTTATTTATTACTGGTTTGTTTTCTTTCTTACTTTGATGTCATTCTACCGCTATGAAGCTCCAGTTTTGTTAGATAGTTTTCATGCTGCAATTTGATTGCTACCCTGATTGGCACGACCGGAGATATGATTTATGTTGGAAAGATTGCTTCAGCTAAATGACTCTGTTGATTAATTGTCAACTATAGTGAAACAGTTGCTATTGTGTTGGTGCAAAATATCTCTCGTATTATCTTTTTGGTGGATCCTCTACAAATCAGATCATTCTTTATCAGGGAAATAGGAGCTCTTTTTTGGAAGAATGTGTAGTTACAAAGTAAACATGGTTAGTCTTATTGAGAAAAGTGAAAATAATTTTCTTCTGAAGAGTGTTTGGTTGAAAATGAAAGTAACAAAAGTTGACAATCTCGTCGTTAGTCCATGTAATTTGGATAACAGAAGAAGACAAAGTAATTAGTGGTAGAAGCTCAATATCTAGACAATATGATTCATGAGCATTTGTGCAATTTGATGATATAGGTTTTGCTTATGTCTTTGTGTTTGTAGACATATACTCATTTATGAACTTATAGTGAGAGACTTGTTATTTGTAGTTGACAGTCGAAAGGCTACCAATTGATAATATCAGGTATCGACAAGCTGAGTTCAATCAGTTGAGGATGACTTGTGAAAATAGAAAAATGCCATCTTTCACTCAATGTTGAATCTTGTCATCTCGATGCTTCAAATATGAACAGCCTTGAATTTTGATCCTGTCAATATGTTTACTTTTCTTTTCCTTTTTCTTTTCCTTCTTAACTATTGTTTTCAAAAATATGTCTGATCATTGCTCGACTCTCGATTTTCACACTATTGTGGCAAATGCAAATCTTTGTCTCCATTCTGCTAAACCAGTGTCATTTGTTTCATTCAGCCGCACGTTTATGTCAATTGTTGGAGGAGTAATTGCGGGCATTCTAGGATTTACTGGCTTGGCAGGATTTATTTTGTATTTCCTTGTTATGGCTATCACTTCAGTAGGACTCGCTGCCAAGGCTGGTTTTTCAGTTCATCGTTACTTTGATGGTTGGAACAGGATTATACTCGATGGCTTCCTCGGTGGGCTTCTGGTATTCCCTTTGACCCTCTCATATCTTTCTGTGCTGGAATTCACACTTATGTGCCTAAATAATTTTTGTTTCCATTTTCATGATTATTCAACTAATCGTGTTCACTTTTAATTCTTGCAGTCATTTGTGCTCTTCTGGACGTATCCTTATAATGTTAGATAACTTATTTATATCAAGACTAACTGTAGAGTTTGTTTTATTCTTCTGCTTTCTCGTTCATCTGCTTTTCATATGTTCAAGAATTTCGTGTACATCAGTTATTCCCTTGACATGCAAAAGATTCGCTTATGACCTTGTTCACATTTTCTGAAGACTTCCAAGTTGACATTGCTGAAGTGGCTAGCTGCAGTGACAAATGTACTCTTACACACTGCATTTCAAGATTCAATTAAGATTTAAGACTAATTTGTAGTTACGTTAGATTTCCAAGTTGTTGCTTATATGTATTAT
Organism: Jasminum sambac; assembly: GCA_018223645.1. NCBI lineage: Eukaryota > Viridiplantae > Streptophyta > Magnoliopsida > Lamiales > Oleaceae > Jasminum > Jasminum sambac. Next base: position 21,808,844 of record CP073649.1, read on the forward strand.
GGTTGTTGAATAGGAGAAATAGTTGGAACAACTACTGTGATTGTTGAGCAGGAGAAACAGTTGCTATTGATTTTGTTTTTCTTTTGGTTTTTGCAAACGTTGTTCTGATCAAGGCCATAGAGCCTTATATTGAATCAACAATCAATGCGAGCTTTTTTCTTCAATATGTGTTTAAGATGACTGGTTTCTTGTTGGTTGACCCTTATGCTGCTCATCTACACATAGGGGGCCACAATTGGCTGAATAACAAGACTTGTGGCTGCTTATCTGTAATTGTGTAAGTAGCGTGCAAATTATCCCCAGTTGATATAACATAAAGTATATAATATGGTACTAAGTAGAGAATAGTCATCTGTAACACAAATTGTCTTTAAATAATTAAATCAAAAATTTTGGGTATCAAATTTACACGTTTCTCCTAGCACCCTTGGGCGTATTTTACAAACCCCCTCAAAAATCAAGGGAAAAAGGGGAAATTGACATGCAACTAATCTTACAACATCAAGTCGCAACCCTGCCAATGTACAAGATCACTTATTCTACTGCAAGTTATCTTCAAATGCTGTTATTCAAGTTGTTGGATCATATGTACTACCAGCCAATATACAATTAATACAATCCACTGCTCCACCATACCCAATCTTACTAACCAAAAACCGGACTAAGAAGTTCCACAGGGATATACCCGGGAAAATCCCATCATCTATCATTTTACAGAGATGAATACAAGCTTCTTCTACACCAATCCGTTCACAAACGCCACAAATCAGGCTAGTATACGTGATTACATCAGGATGCCACCCTACCTTCCTCATCGTCTCCACAACTTGAATGGCAAATTCTACCTTACCAAGCTTCGAGTGAGCATTGATTAGTATATTGAACGTCAAAGAATCAAACTTTACTCCCTTGACAATCATCTTCCCAACAAGCTTCATCATCTCCTCAATCATACCCGTACAGCACATACTATATATAACAGTATTGTAGGTTACTAAGTTAAACTCGACCCCCCTTTCTTCCATGTCCTTGATAAGCCTAAATGCACGATTAACATCGTTAACTTTGAAAAGACCATAAACCAACTCATTATAGGTGGTGACGTTAGGAATGCACCCATATCTTTCCATTTCATTGAACAATTCCATAGCCCAATCCAATCTACCATGATTGCATAGCCCTTTGATGAAGGTATTAAAAGTGATAGTATTTGGTGGACAATTTTGTGTTACCATGTTTTGAATAAGCCCATAGGCTTGATTAAACATCAAGTTTCTACACAATACATCTACCATGCATGTATAGACGACAACATTTGGTCGACAACCACGAGAGATCATATTGTTCCATATTTCAGAGGCACCAAGAACATTACCACACTTTGCAAACCCGTCAACGAGGATACTATACGTTCTTATATTTGGATTACACCCAAATCTATCCATTTGATTAAGTAGAGATAAGGCATCATCCATCTTACCATCTAAGCAGAAACCGTGTATTAGCGTATTATACGTGACATCATTGGGGGAGACCCCCTCTCTGATCATTCTATCCCACACATCACGAGCTTCAACCAGTCTTCGTTTCAACAAAAGCCCCTTTATCAATGAAGTAAACGTGTGGATATTGGGATTACATCCTCTCACAAACATTTTAGCCAAAACAGCAAGAGAGAGCCCGACTTTACCTGAATCTGTTAGAGCATTGAGAATGGACGTGTACGTGATCACATTAGGATAAACGTTCTTCTCCACCATCTCATCCAACAACTCAAACATCTCCTTCACCTTTCCTTCCCAACAATATCCATTAATCAATGCATTGTATAAAGAAACCGAAGGGGTAAATTTGGAAACCAAATCCCTTGCCTCTTTCACCTTACCCTGTTTACATGAAAAAGATATAATGGTAGTATAGCTCACTTTATCAGGCTCACATCCCTTGTTAGACATTTCGTCGAGCAACTTACAAGCAGCATCTAAACTGTTGTTCTTGCACAACGCCTTCAAAAGGATATTATAAGTGTACACATTTGGCTCCAATCCATCCTTCTTCATGTTCATATAAACAGGATTAATCATAAGAAACCTATTCTCACTAAGCAATGCATCCAACAAGAAGTTATAAATCCTAACAGTGGGTTTACACCCAAATTCTCCTATCCTATAGAACGTTTTCAGCGCTTGTTCTGCCAACTCGGCTCGCCTAAAAGAACTAATTATACTGATAAATATATCTTCTGAAACATTAATCCCATCTAACTTCATTTGCTGCAAAAGATACTGCACAGCATCCATTTCCCCTTTATTTCCAAGTTTGTGTATCATCATATGGTAAGTTGAAGGGGTATGCTTGAATGATTTAAAATTGGCTAAGGATTTGAAATATTCTAGGGCTAATCCAATATCATTTTCGTTTTTCAATCTCTTTAAGACTTCAGATTCTTTAATGGTTATTGAGTTTTTGTGATTTTGATCGTTTTGGGGAATGGAGTTGAATATTGGGTTGGTGTTGAGGACGAAAGGGATTGAGGGCTTGTGTTGTTTCAACAGCAAAGAACAACCCTCTTTCAAATACATGTTTGCGAAAGAGACCAAAAACAGAGACAAATTCAACAATTATTCAGATACTGAATGAGTAACGAAAAGGAAAAGAATGAAACGGAAGGAAGAATCAATGATATCATGAAAGAGGAAAAATTGCAGTCGCAGTATTGACTCTTGAGGCTCTGAAAGTGAGCATCTAGCACAATTTATAAACCTTTCTTAGAGGAAGGCGAAGCCAGAGACCCAGAGTCAACATCAAATTGAGACTATTTTCACCGTTGACGAGTGTAGTGTTTTGCATTTACGAAAATAAATTTTATTTTGACAGTTAGTATGAATTAAAAAATATAAGTAAGTTGTTATTTTAATTAAAAGTTAATGGTTTTTTTAATTATCTCATGGCGATTACAAGTTGCTATCCGTTGAAATGTTCATTGTGGAGTCGTTGATTATTACGTCATATTAACTTTTTACGAAATATCAAATTATCATATCGCAATTTATATTATCATTTCTTTCTTTTGAAGAAGAACGTCTATGAATAAGTTACGGGAAATAAATTACGTACAAAGCTTTGGAAAATAAAGTAGTAATTGCACCATTAATCCCATCAATTATTTTGATCATCAAATAAGATAAGTTGAAACAAGAGAGAGGAGAGAATAAATTAGTTCTCAGATGTGAACTCTTGAATTGCGAAATAAAGTAATAATAATAATAAAATACCGTGACATTCTTATTACTATGAACCCTTACTAAAGACAAATGATAATACTCAATAAGCATTATTCTCATCTTTTATCTCATTTCGCCCCGGCTCATTGTGAAGGAAAGAGAGTGGGGATACGACAATTTTATCACGTCTAACAATTAGTGGTGAAAACAAATTAAGAGTTAACTCGTGCCCTAAGAGCTTTTCAATGAACGTCGCGTAAACCAACATAAGACAATGTAGAAAATCAAAGACTAGAATATACCAAGAAAAGTTGCAAGTAACCTACAAATTTCATGAGCTTATCAAAAACTAATGACATTTCATAAAAGGCAGTTCTAAACACCCATAAGAAAGCAGTTTGTCCTAAGTATTCAGACTACGCATTTCCAAGAAAAATTAACCCTAAAGATACTGTGCCATGATATTACTTGAAGGAAGAGAACTTCAGTCACCAGCCCATTAGATCTTAGTGATTAGGCTTACGACATGGGTCGACCCCTTCATCTACCGCTTGGAGGGTCTCTCGTCATCCTCTCCACCATCACTATCGTCAGAGTCGTCTTTGCCTGCCCGTTTTCTCTTTGGTGGTGCCTCAACTTTTCCATCAGCATCATCATCGTCCTCTTCATCATCCTCTTCAACATCTTCTTCGCCATTCTCTTGGGGTTCAAAATCACTAGCATCTTCCTCATCCTCCGCCTGACCAACTGGTCTCACTAGGTATTCTGTGCCCAAATCCTCCTACATCACCAACCATCAATCTCATCAAAAGATAACCATAAAGGTTGATACAACCAGATCAAAAAGCTTTAATATTAACTACATATCTCATATCACCACCATTCATTATCATATCCACACATATTGAGATGTCTTACTCTTCAACTTAAAAAGCTAGTCTAGCATGCAAGATAACATAAGCGCAACTATAATATACTGCATAATAAGTACAAGTAAAAGCATGAGAAATGAGAACCCACAAAGAGAAATGAGAACCTGCAAGCGAGTCATCCCAAGAAATGGGTGAAAAGAAAAGAAAATGAATTCATCAAAAATCACCAATGGCAGATAGTTAAATTCACTTGTTTAAAAAGTGATCTTTACCTGTAACAAGCAGGTATGTGACCTACAAATATTCTAGTATGACCAAAACTAGTCCAAAAGGACCAATCTATAACGAAACAGGACAATTTTCTAGTAGAAAACTCCAAATATTTCACACGCACAGAAAAAACTGATAACTTCCACAAATTACTAGTCATGCCATCAAAGCCACAAAGCAAAACTAGAAAAGTCAAAATCTGTGCATTAGGGTATAGAACTTCAGATCTGACTCATTTTCACAGAGAGACTCAACCAAAACCCTGTGAACAACAGTAAAAAGAATGGGGAAATAGTGTATAAATAAATTGGACCAGATAAAAACAATAAAGCTTGTTGCAATAATTACTTTTCGTATTTAAGAAACACGTATCTGGAAAAGCGAAATCCAGATGCAGATATACTAGCTCGTGTTATTTAATTTTAAGTAAAAGAAAAAAAGTGAAAATTGATACAAAGATGCAGATCTACTGGAGTTTAACAATAATTAGACAACATAACAAAAAATACGCTAAGGATATTTTAAAAATAAAATAAAAACAAAAAACAGGAAAAATAAACAGTGACGATGTAAAATATATAACGAAATATTTACAGTAAGTATATGCAGAAAATTTTGAGAAAAACTTCAGATCTACTAGTATTCAACTAAATCACACCAGAAGAACAAAAAATTAAGCTACAAAATCCACAAAATTCAGATAAATTCGAAATGAAAACGTACAAGCATCCGTAATGAAGTACATATGCATTTAGTTCAGAGTAATATTACCTCTTCGTCTTCTTCTCCATCTTCGGAGGAGTCATCATCATCATCGTCATCGTCGTCATCTTCTTCGTCTCCTCCAGCCTCATCATCATCGTCTTCTTCGTCGCCGTAAACCGGCTGCGCCGGTCCCCCACCACCACTCTCCGGTTCCACGTCCTCCTCTTCTTCCTCATCGCTGCCGTCTCCATCCTCTTCATCGCCGTCGTCTTCACCGTCCACTTCTTCTTCAATTTCTTCCTCAATTTTTTCCTCAATTTTTTCCTGGTCCTCAAACACCGCCATATTTCCCCGAGCTAAATTCCAAAAATTTACTACTGATTGTTTTAATTTTTTCGAAAAATTGAGAATTTTTGGTAAGGGGAATAAAGGGGAAAAGAAGGGGGTGAAACAGGAAGGTGTGTTTTCTGAGAAGGGAGAATGTAAGTTGATCTGGACCGTTGAATTGAGAATTGACGCGGATCGACGACGTGGCAAATGATCTGACCGTGAAGAGTGAGGGAGAGGGGGGTATCTCGTGGGTTCCGGATTGCGGCGAGCTATCGATATCGCTTTGGACATTCGGAGGTCTCACGTGATTTGCGCGTGATGGTATCTAGGGTTTAAGATTCTAATCCTTCCTTTTATTCTCTTGGAAAATTGTTTAATTAGTCCCACGTCTTTCACAGTCGAACGGCATGTTAAATTAGAAAATTGCACCAAATGTCCAAACCTTTAAAAATGACCAAACAAGTCCAAGAGTTTGTTTGTTTACTGCAATTTTCTTAGTTAAAATTTTTTTTTAATAATTATATATTATAAGTGTGCCATTTATACTAAGATAAGATTAACTGCCCAATGATGAGTTGAATAAGTGTGTGTGTTATGCTGCAATAAAGGATGGGAATGTTGAAAGAAAAACAATCTAAATTTTACCGTTTTGATTAATGTTTACTCTTTGTAAAATTTTATGAAGAAAAGAGAGGGAAAATAAGGATATAAGAGCATTTCTAGTGTTGGTGTGAAAAAACTCAAAGTTGGGTTTTTCCATCTCTCCCCTGTAAACCAAAATAATGTGAAGTGTTAAAAATCCAAAATTTGGTTGAGTTGGGATAGAAAAAACCCAAATGAGGGGCATTTCATTTGGGTTTGTCCACCATTGTTTTCCCCTTTTCCATCCCCCTTCCCCCCGCCCCCACCATAAGAATTGCTCTAAGTTGATTCACTAAAATTTTTTAGGAAAATTTCAAATCAAAGAAAAAGGTTTCCTTACTTTTTTCATGGAAAATATTTTTGATATACAAGCCTTTTGTGCATAAAATAAGCTATTTTTTAAGAAAATCTAATCCAAAATAGAAGTGAAAAAATATTTTCTAGAAATTTCAAATAAAAGAAAATACTTTCTAGAGAAGCAATTAAACACATAATCAAAATATTTTCTAAGAGTACAATTAATGTTGGATAAAAAATCCAAATTTTTGCTTTTTCACCCAACAAAACCAAATAATGTGCATAAATGGGGAGGTGGAAAAACCCATTTGTGGGGGGACAATTCCCTCTCAACTTTCATGACCCACACATAGGAAGTCAAACATGCTCGGCAAGCCGGCTTGACTCGCCTAAAGCTTGTTCGAGCTCTGCTCATCATTTTCACGGGCCGCTCGCTCGAGCTCGCAGGTCGAGTGAGCTCGAGCGGAGTGGCTCATGTATATTGGTGTTCGAGCTTGAGCTCGAGCTCCCCTTTAGGCCAGCTTGCGAGCTTTTTTGATATGTTTGGTCACACAAAGCTATGACCCAATTAATGTTTGTCATGTGTCACTATTTATGGGACCAAAGTACAACATATTTCTTTAATTATTTAATAAGTAGAAAAAATACACATTATAAGAAATAAAAATGCTAATTTGGTAGAATAAAAATAAAAATACAAATTACTATTATTATTGTTGTTGCTGCTGTCGTCCCCGTTGTTATTCAACCACTAAAATGTGTGTTGCACATTATTTCAGATTTTCCTTCAAAATTTTACCCCACACATTATTTCGAAATAGTTTTTTCTCCCTCATTTTTTCCCTTAGCTTTTTTCCCATCATTAATAATACTGCTCTAGGGAATTTAAAAATCTTGTTGGCAATAGAAACACCCTCAAGCTAAAATCAACTATATTATTTCAAAGGTTGGTCAAATGTCATCGAAAGTAGTTTGTTCGGCTCAACTGCGTATATATATATAGAGAAAACAAACAATGGTTTGGCCATTCGGCATAGGGTAAAACTATAGAGGCATTTGTTGAGGTGCCAGCAGTGGTATTGGCCAGTCATTGGCATTGTAAAATTGGAGGCTTTGCAGTTTCGGAATCGTTTTGGACCTTTAGTGTAATTTTCCTATTTTATATTGTTACATTGTTTTTATTACATTAAAATGGCAAATTAAACTAGCGCAAACAAGACCTATCTGTTTAGGGTTAGTTATTTTTTTATTTTTATTTATTTATTTATTTTTCTGAAAAGGATTGCAAGGGAGAGATTGAACCTATGATCACAGGTATGAGAAGCCAACGTGAGAGTTGTTAGACCTCATGGGTCTTGATGTGATTATTATTGTTTGAGAACCTATTTTATTTAAGAAATATTAGCAACATTATCAAGATTTTATTATATAAATATTATATTAACATGTGAAATTTGTATTTACAATACTAACAGCAATTAATTGATCAGGACCAAAATACCCTTGACCAAACTTAGACCAAGTATGCATAGGATATTAGTAGTACCATTTGACCTAGGTTTTCACGTACCATCTTCTCCAAAACTCTCTCCCTTCCAAAATTGAATGGAAAAGCAACCTACTTCCGACAATTTTCTGTTATTTTCCGGCGGGAGAAGTACAGATTATGTGAAGATAGAGACGTTCATTTCTATCCAGTAACTTCTTATGTAGATTTGCAGCAAAAGATCTTCGTTCGTGATTGTCAAGCTTGTTAGTTCAGGTAAAAACTTCTTTTTTCCTTTTTTTTTTATTGTCAAATCATCAATAGAATATACGAAAGTAGTTTTTTTGTTATTATCTTGCTTGATTTGCTCGATTTTTTTGTGTTATTAGGGCATCCTGTACGCTAGAATGGTTCAATTAGTATTTTCTTTTTTTTATTATTATTATTTTTCTGTGGGCATTGCTCTATGAAATATGTGGGTATAGTGTTCAATTGTATTGCGATTGATCTTGTTAGACGTAATTTCGAAATAGTTGGGGTTTCATGTATTTTGTTAATTTTTTTTGTATTATATTTCAGTTTTGCATTTAATCAGATTTGCCATAAGTATTTTCTCCTTTTGGTTGCTTTTGAATGGTCGTATATTCCCCTTCGTCAAATTCAAATTCAAACAACAGATTATGTTCTATGGGTTATGAATCCTCGCCATGTGAGGTGCATGTATGAGTTATTTTTGCATTGCACTTGAAGTGTTTGCTTGAATGCCCGATTGAGCTGAAATTTCTTATCCTTTGTTTAATGCAGTTATCTTTTATATTTGTGCAAAACTTGTTAGATGTATGTTGCATATATGAGAATTTTGTTGGGTAAGTGAACATAATAAACGGATTCGTAACCAAATGTATAACAATAGGTTTTCTTTTCATAATCCGCATCATCTGGTCTATGTGGAGTTTGAAAATTTACCTTTTCTTGATTATTGTGAATTTAATTGTAGAAGGAAATGATATAAATGCCCTTAATTAGTAATTACATGGTATAATTATAGTTAACCTTCCGCTAGTAATTTAGATTACTATTACATTTTTAATATATAACATATAATTTGATAATGAAAATAAAAATTTAGCATTTTGCGTCAATGATAGCATTGAATCATTATCTTAGGATAATCTTATTGTAAGTTGAATTCTGGAAAAAAGTTTGAAACTAACGTGCAATACATTAGAATCCACTATTGAAAATTGATAATTCCATGAAATATTTCTTTATTTTAATTCCTTTTAAGTTGGATTATGATGTTGTTTTATTTGTGGTTTGAAAATGCCGTTTGGATTTTGATGTTAATTATATTGTTTTGTGTATGTATGAATGATTATCCATACGTTGTGATGCCAAAAAATCGTTGTTATGGAAAGATTCCATAGCATGGTGTGGTAGGTAGGATGACAACTATTAAGAACGCCTTGAATGCGGAATATTTGGAAAGGTCTAGGCACTCTTGCTTCAGGAATTCCGTTCATTGACGAAGATGAGATTAGGAGTCCAAGGAGAAGTAATGAAGTATTTTGATGTTCGTCTAGCGAGTTTAATCTCCCGTTGTGTTTAGTTGTAGTTTGTGTGTTCTATGTATTATGGCTGTGTGTTTTCTTTCCATCCATTGAACTATAAACGTGCTCTCGTACAAAATGTCGTAGTCCCAACATTGGTCTTGGTTGACAGGTTGGTAGACGTTTGGCCATTTTAGATGTTAAGGTCGCTCAGTATTTAAAGCCAATATGTTATTTGCTCCAATGTACTCTATATTATTCACTAGACGAATGAAGTTTTTATCGAATATTATCTAACTGTTATACGTTAGTTAAAGATGGTAAAAAGTGTTGACAGGAGAGAACTTAAATGTGCCACAGTCGCAGGTTTTTTTCATTCCCACAGCAGTTATAGCGACTATGAATATACTCTCTCAGTTCTATACTACAAAGTATAGAAAGTCCTAAACGCATGTTATATCTACCTAATTTCTTTTTCTTCAATTTTTTTTTCTTACCATAAACTTGTTAAGTAAATAGTTTTATGAACCAATACCTCTTTGAAGACGTATTAATACTTAATGTACCATTATAACATATGTTGCTTCAACAATGTAAAATCAATTTAGCAATTCCATGAATTAAATTGCTTTTTACAATTATGGGATGAAATAATTATTACTTAAAGCATAATCATTATGAAGACGAGACCAAGTAAACAAATTACTTAAACACGGGTTTCGTTGAGTTTCTTGGTAACCATGCATAAGTTAATACACTCAAAATAATGAATGAATATACGCATTTAATTAATGTAGTTACAACACCAAAAGCTAGAAATACAAAGCAAAATAAACTCCATACATCAATTTCATTGTAGCGGTTCGTAACAACACATCACTCATCCATGCTTTTCCCGTACAAACCATAATTCAGCATATTCAATACTCTATACTCTTGTGTATAGAACCATGTAATTCGAAGTTAACCAATTCGAACAACGTTGAAAACTTTCGGTATAAACCATGTAAATTACAAACAAAAAAAATCCCATTGAATCATACACAATTATTTTTAACACGTTCTCAATTAATATGACAATAACATAGTAAATTAATTCAGAGAAAAAGAATAAATGATCACTAACAAAGTATAGTCTATTCAACACAAGAGCAATGAAATTTTTGTATTATCCCTTTTTATTTTTATTTTTATTTTTTTTGTAGAGAAGTAATATTGTCTTTTTAATCCCAATTTATTGTGTTATTTGCATGATTTACTCTTATATGGGTAATGTTGCTTAAACTCTTCCTTCTGTGCCTAGTTTTAGTAATATTTTGTTCGTTTTCTCCTCAATAACTAAATGATTAGTCATTAAGTAGAATTTCATATTAAAATGAATATGGTCGACGTTGATATTCTATTCAAATTTTAGAAATAATTACGTAATAATTTGATAGGTTAACTATCAAATATGAGTAAGGAATTAATTTAAAAAATCATCTTACTAAGTTTTGTTGGTTTGGTTGTACATGGACTTGCTAATATTTTAAAGCAAACTGCTTCAAAATTGTTTAATTTAGATTTCTGAAAATTATATTGCTTAAGTTGAATCGAATCACCTTTTTGGGTGGTTAAAAAAGATGTATTTTTTATATTACATCATAATTTCCCTAAATAGCAATTACGTAGTTATTTCTAAATTCATTCCCGATTTCATGTTGAAAAATTAAACAACGGAATCTAATGTTTTCTGTTCCCATTTTTCCCCTTTAACAAGTTGTGAAATCCCTAACACGAGTTTGAAATACCACTTCGTCTCCGTCGCAATCCCTTGCATGGATAGTAAACATTGAGGCTTCAATTGTTACATTCACTTATTTTATTGGCACTTTCAAGCTCCCAATCGTTCACTAGTGCACTCATCTCTATAAACATTTGTCCTTACATTTAATAGCAATGAAGAAGAATGTAATTTAACATCTTACATTATTTTAGTTACTGTTTAAACTAATATATTACCCTATGTTTCTATTCTAAAACATGTTAGTAATATGTCGGCAGGTAAACGGCAGATAACAATGAAACTAAATTGCAAGAAATCGTTTAATAGATTCCTAGCTCCAACCCCTAATTCTAAAATATTTTAGTAATATATCGATAAGTAAACAATGGATAAACATGAAACTAAATGAAACTACTTTACATGCATCGCCCACAGTTAAATAGATTCCTAGCTCCTCTCCTTATTTAAGTTATTGCACCAATAAGATACACAGATAATATTTTTTCAAATATTTTATGCTACATTGCGTCATGGTATCGTTCGAAAATACAACATGAGAACAAAATAGAAGATACAATATAACACCACAGGTTATGTTATAGGGTTTAGGGTTTAGCATTTAGGGATAGGGTTTAACGTTTAGGGTATGGGGTTTGGAAATCTATTTTTGTTCTATACTCTATCATCTATGGTATAGAGGAGTAAAAGTGATTCGGGGGAGATTTTAATTCTGTTTGGCGCCAACTAATGGCGGGAATGAGAGAGATTGCTTGGTGTCTACATTGTGCATTTAATGCAAATATGATAGGATATGACAAGCATTAAAAAATTGTACTATTTCATGTCAATTGGAGAGCCACCATTTGCACATGACCAGGGGTATTTTGGGCATGCTATAATTTTTCTTGTTAAACTTGTAAATTGAAAAATTCTTTGACTTTCTTGCAATTGAAAGTCTAAACTTGCATATATTTGCTAATGCCTCTTTATTTAAATACGAATGTGCTACATAGAATCCAATATTTCACTATTCTTCAATTTAATTTTAATTCAAATATAATAATACAAGTGAATACACACTATCAGTTACTCATATAAATGATAAGTAAACATGTATAGACATCAATGTGAGAAACACAAACAATGGTTTTAGACTTTTAGACAACATCTATGAAGTTCGACTCGGTAAATATGAATCAAGAAAATGTTGCTTGATAAACATTATTAGTGTTAAGTTCATATCTTGAGTCTACTAGCTAGATAGAATGGTAGAGTGGAGAAACAGGTTAGTAAATAGGATGGTCTACGTGTTGACACTCTCCACAATCCCATTCCACAAATGATATTACCAAATCAAGACGTTTGCTCAAAGAGAATCCTCCTTGAGTTAGACGCCCTTAGTCTCACCCTAATCACTAATATAGATTGAGCCCCTTGATTAATCGTTTTGCACCTTTACTGTAATTTTCCTATTTTATATTGTTACATTGTTTTTATTACATTCAAATGGCAAATTAAATTAGCGCAAATAAGACCTGTCTGTTTAGGGTTACTGTTATTTTTTTATTTTTATTTATTTATTTATTTATTTATTTATTTCCAAAAAGGATTGCAAGGGAGAGAGATTGAACCTATGATCACAGGTATGAGAAGCCAATGTGCGTGTTGTAAGACCACATGGGTCTTGACACGGCTATTATCGTTTGCAAACCTATTTTATTGAAATACGAATGCATTACATAGAATCCAATACTTCACTCCTCTTCAATTTAATTTTAATCCAAATATAATAATGCGAGTGAATACATACTATCCGTTACTCATATAAATGATGAGTAAACATGTATAGACATCAATATGAGACACACAAACAATGGTTTTAGACTTTTAGACAACATCTATGAAGTTCAACTCGGTAAATATGAATCAAGAAAATGTTGCTTGATATCTTGAGTCTACTAGCTAGATAGAATAGTAGAGTGGAGAAACAGGTTAGTAAATAGGGTGGTCTACGTGTCGACACTCTCCGCAAGCCCATTCCACAAATGATATTACCAAATCAAGACGTTTGCTCAAAGAGAATCCTCCTTGGGTTAGACGCCCTTAGTCTCACTCTAATCACTATGATAGATTGAGCCCCTTGATTAATTCAATATTCAAGTGCACTCCTATAATCTCTCACAAATTTTCTCACAGTACACATTCTTCTTCCTCAAGTGGCCGGTCACTTGTCTCTTTTTAATTTGTAAGTTATTGAAATTTATCTGAGAGGTGGTGTTCAAGCTCCTCCTAACTAATGAGAAATTGTGATCATAGTCGGTCTTATGTTTGAGGTTAGCACTGCCCGTCATAACCCATAGTCAGTCTTTTTTTTTTTTTCTCCTTCGGAACAGGGGAATGTAGGGTAGAGTGTGATTCGAACCTTGGTCACATATCAGGGATTTGGAGGTCTTATTGCTACACCACATTTGAATCACCCATAATCAGTCATCACTAAACACGACTTGAAAATATAATATCCAAAAATATTTATTTTCTTGCTGACAAAAAAAATAAATAAATATTGAAGCAACTGAATTTGGGATGAAGATGGAATTCTTTCTCAGCATCATCCTGTGATGTACGTTCGAGACCAAGCTTAGCGATATCCTGTAATTCATCCAATAAACGAATTTGTTTAATATAATTATTATATGGTCCCAATTGAGACCCAAAGATAGTCAAGTTTTGTCTTGAACATAAGCTCACGTTTCTTTCACACCTAACTTGTCTGTTCGAGGGTTACCCCAAGTGTTAGTTCCACAGGAAAGTCCAATTTTCTTTTGTGTTTTTTTTTCTTTCAATTTTTTCCCTTAAATTAAAGTTATCATATCATTGAAATTTGAATATACAGCGCCTGGGAAATAGTCAATATTGTTAAGGTGGATGGGAAGGCATAAATTAATATGTTAAGGGTTTGAACTCTCCTAATAAAATTGATAATTAAAGCGAAAAGTATTAAATTTTCTATTTTTATTTTTTCAAACTAATATAGTATTAAATTGGTAAGTATAACTTAGCAGTGACTTTTATGCAGTAAAATATGTAATTTTCCTCGTCTTGACCATTTTTAATGTTCAATATAATAACAGTGTAGGAACTCAGATCATCACAATTTCATGCCTTAATTAATGACTTGATCAACAATCATAATCAGAGTTATACATCTCACAATACGGTAAATTCGAGACCAAATAATATGCTACCTCCATCCTAAAAATATAGTTCATTATTCTTTTTTTGTCAATTCCAAAATATAAACCATATTCCTTTTTAAAATGTAGTTAAAATATTATTTATTTTTTATGTACTCATTTAATATACATTGTTATCATCAAAAAAGAATAATTAAAATAAAATATTTAATAAATAAGAGGATATATTAAAAATAATTTTTAATTTTATTTTTCTAATATCATTAATTATATTTTTCTTAATTTTTATCAAAATAGAAATGAGTTATATACAAACTTAATTATTAGTCGCAATCACGGTAGCCAAAATATCCAAGTAATAATTCATATCAAAAGTCTAGTAAAATCCAAAACTCAGCCACGTGGAGTTAAGAGATTATTATTCCATGACATGACATCATACAAAATTTATAAATTTATTGCGAAACTTCGCCCTTAATCGTACACGACACGAAGACCATAAGAAGTAAGAATTGAGATATGTGCGTATGGAGGTGGTACTGGTCAGCTTTCAGGTGGCCAGAGTTTGATTTCTCTCTACCTTCTTCGATTCTCCGATGGCCGGAGATCAATTTCTCCTCCTTCACGTCGCGGTGGAGCAGCGAGAGCTTCCGGTGGCTCGAAATATCCGTCGTGGATAACGTTCTCTGGACTTTGGTGACAGCTTTTGAATCCTTAGCTTTGTTTTGTATGCTTTTTTATTTCTTCATCTTCTGTGGTTGTACTATATGAATTATCATTCATATTTATTTTCATCGAATATATGCATAGTGATTTTGTTGTTGCCTAGATTGATCATCCCGGTTTGTTCTTGTTAGCACTCTGTAAAGTTTTTTATTTGATCTGGTTGAAATATTTGATCATTTTCTTGTAAAATCAAGAGTAAGAGGGTAAGATAGCTTCCTAAAAAAAGGAGAGTGAGATAAACTTTCCAACTAGTTTTTAGATCATCGTCTCAGTAATGCTATTTGAACATAATAACAAACGCAGTTACGTTGTTGACGGTCCAATATGTTAAATGAGATGAATTGAGTTAATGCTCAAGAGTCCTCTCAAGTTACATGATTTTTATGCATTAAACTGCATCAATCTGTATTTCAAATTATCATGTTAGTGTTAAAGTAATGGTATTTGCACATAATAGTTGAACTTGAGCATCTCCAGTGCCACATTAGATGTTTAGGATAATGTGGAGGAGAGAGATAGAGAGAAAAAGATTATTTTAATTGAAGTAGAATGGAAAGGATGATAGAGAAAAAATATAGGGATAAGTGAAAATAACGAGAGAGAAAATAAATTTAAAAATAATAATAAAATAATGGAAAAAGCTAGAGTGTGATAATTAAAGTGATATATTGACCATAATAAGAGCAAAATGCTAATTTTCCATTAATGAAATCAATATATCTAATTGTGTAAGTAGGAGTATAAATATCAGATTTTTTATTATGGTAATTATGGGTAGCCAAATTATGGTTATGTAGCATGGTTAGAAAGTGTAAAGATGAATGTGTGATTTTGGAAAGTGCATGGGAATGGAGGAAGAAAGAATGAGAAAAAAGTAGGGTAAATGAGATAAAAGTAATTTTATAAAAAGGAAAATTAGAGAAAATGTAGGATCCATGTAATTTTTATATCTCTATCTCTCTTCTTTGGACATTAAAGACGTACATTTGCATTGGAGTTGCTCTTATATCATTATCATCTCATGTTTTCAGATTTTGACATATCATATTGTGTTATTTATTGTCTTCAAATAAAAATTGTTATTACCATGGTGGCTTCTAAAATATAGAATTATTTAGAACCTTCAGCAGTATTAATTGTAGAGCATTCTTAATTAAAGATAATATATATATCTCAAGAATGTTGAAAGATAATTCCTTATTGAATGTTTGAAGTAGATCTAGAGTTGGAAATATTTATTAAAAGTAGTAGAGACTGTTATAAATAATTGAAAAGTTGGATGCGTTATTGTGAATGAATTGTGAATGACTATGAAATCATGTGAGGATGAAAATAATTCATGAATAATTGTACAACTTCATTGATAATTATGTGTAATAGGACACATCATTTTATTTTGATTCTACACTTGATGGTCTATAAATAGACCTCAATTCATGAATTGATAGATGAAATAAGAAGGAAGAAAGTTCAATATATTTCCTCTCTATTCTCTTGTAGCATTTAAGGTATTTTTTACTTTGATTTTATAAGACGTTATCAGCACGAGTCTCTACACTAGAGCTCACTCTTGTAGTAAAAGTGAATATGCTCTACAGTTGCATTTTATAGATGACCCTCTGTTTTAGAAACCTAATTATTACAAGATAGTCATGATTTTTTTTACAAGAAATTTTATTTTTTTATTGTTGTGCACACGAGTACTAATTAAAATTCAAATTTCAAAACAAAATATACTAGTTCATCTAAATTTTTGAAAATGTCGCTTGCAAAACTTGATTTTGTCGCTCTTGATATTTCTGGTGATAATTATTCATCATGGACACTTGATCCTGAGATTCACTTGATCTCAAAAGGGTTAGGTGAAACAATAATCGAAGGAAATGAAAGATCCCAAAGAATCGCAAATAAGCGTTAATTTTCTTTCGACAACACCTACATGCATCTCTGATGGTAGAATACCTCATGATCAAAGATCCATCTGTCCTGTGGCAAAATTTAAAAGACAGATTCGATCACCAAAGGGCTGTCGTCCTGCCCAAGGCCAGATATCAGTGGATGCACTTGCGCCTGCAAGATTTTAAATCTGTGAAAGATTACAATTCCGAATTATTCAGAATACGTTCTGAATTACTTTTCTGTGGTGAAAAAATTACTGAGCAAGATATGTTAGAAAAGACTTTTTCAACATTCCATGCCTCGAACGTGCTCTTGCAGCAGCAGTATCGAGAGCGTAGATTTCAAACGTATTCAGAACTTGTATCTTGTTAGTAGCATAACAAAATAATGAACTACTCATGAAAAACCATGGGATACGTCCAATAGGATCCACAGTGGTACCAGAAACAAATGGAACTATATGGCCTGAAGTAAATGTAACGTTCGGAAAAAATAATTACGGACGTGGATGAGGACGTGGACGTGGGCCACGTGGACGTGGACGAGGGTTTAGACGTGAATTCCAACATGATAATGGAAAAGCTCATTTACGATATAATGAGCAGAATAAGCAACATAATAGCAGGTTCAAATTTCAGAAAAATAATGGAAATGATTTATTTGATAAAGGCAGTAATGACAGATGCTATCGATGTGGAATGCACGGGCATTGGTCCCATACATGTCGTACACCAAAGCATTTGGTGGACTTATATATAAACTCGACTAAGGGAAAAGAGAAAGGAAAAGAAAAAGTTGAAACTAATTTTCTTGATTGGGATGACGGAGTCAATGAAACTCATTTTGATACTCCTGACTTTTTCCCAAATCCCGCAGATCATACAAGCATTGGAAGTTTGATGGAAAATATCGATTAAATAATTCTCTAATGAAGTATTATTATATTTATTGTGTATTATGTGTGAAATATTTTTCTATAATGCTTTTGTGTGATAAGTGTGGAATTGTTATCTTTATATTTGTATTGTTATTTTCCATTAAGTGTTATATGTAATTGTTGTTTGTTAACTGGTATGAATTTTATATTTTAAATTTCTTTTGTAAATCATGACAAATTGCCAAGATATTTGCCTAGCTGATAGCGCAACTAAGCATACTATTTTACAAGATAAGAAGTTTTTCTTGGATTTGACAATATGAGAAAATTATGTCTATACAATTTCTGGTGCATCAAATATTATTGAAGGCTCCGGAAGAGCTCGTATTATCCTGCCAAATGATACACAATTGAATATAAATGATGCACTTTATTCTAGCAAATGCAGAAGAAATTTGCTTAGTTTTAAGGATATCCGCAGAAATGGATATCACATTGAAACAATGGAAGAAAATAATAAAGAATATCTTTACATAAACTCATTTCTATCCTGGGCATAAGCATTAAAGAAAACTTCCATCGCTTCCATCTGGAATGTATTATACATTCATAAGAACGATTGAGTCTAACAACATCATAAAACCAAAATTTATTGACTCAAAGGTTCTTAAACTTTGGCATGATAGATTTGGGCACCCAGGAACGACTATGATGCAACGAATAATTAAAAGCTCACATGGACATCCTTTTAAGAACCTTAAGACTATTTTACCGAATGAGTGTCCATGTGAAGTTTGATCACAAAGTAAATTAGTCATCAGACCCTCTAAAACAAAGGTAAATGTTGAATCGCCAACTTTTCTGAAAAGAATTTAAGGTGATATTTGTGGACCTATACACCCACCTTGTGGACCATTTCGTTATTTTCTGGTCTTAGTTAATGCATCTACTAGATGGTCACATGTTTGCCTACTTTCAACTAGAAACGATGCATTTGCTAAACTATTAGCCCAAATTATAAAATTGCAAGTTCATTTCCCTGATTATTCGATCCAATCCATTCGATTTGATAATGCTGGTGAATTTAGATCAAAAGCATTTGATGATTATTTCACAGTTATGGGAATTGAAGTTGAATATTCTGTTGCTCATGTCATACACAAAATGGATTGGCAGAATCATTTATTAAACGCCTCCAATTTATTGCTAGGCCTATATTTATGAGGTCAAAACTCCCAACTTCTACTTGGGGACATGCTATATTACATGCTGTGGCATTGATACGTCTCAGACCAACTGCATATCATCAATACTCCCCTTTACAAGTAGCATTTGGCCAAGAACCTAATGTTTCTCACCTTCGAATTTTTGGTTGTGAAGTACAGGTAACAATTGCACCCCCACAGCGTACCAAAATGGGTCCCCGACGAAGGCTTGGAATTTATGTTGGGTTTAATTCACCGTCAATCATCAGGTACCTAGAACCTTTAACAGGTGATCTATTTAATGCATGCTTTAATGATTGTCATTTTAATGAAATGAATTTTCCAACACTGGAGGGTACAAAACTACATTCTGAAAGAAAAAATGAACTTTCCTGGAATGAGAAGACTCTAGCTCACTTTGATTCCCGAAGCAATAAATGTGAGAGAAAAATTGAAAATCTTATTCATTTGCAAAGAATCGCATATGAAGCGCACTGATGCATTTGTGAATACAAGGAAAGTCACCAAGTCGCATATACCAGGTAGAGAATACACCAAAGAAAATTGATGTCCCCGCAGGATAACCTCGTTACAAAGAATGAATCTAAAATACGCTGTAAGCGTGGTCGACTGGGCTTGGTTCCAAGGATTTTGTACCTAGAAAGAGAAAGGTACAAGACAAAACCAACAAAAGAATATCTGAAGTAATGATAAAAACGATTGATCAATCAAATAAAATATTTAAAGTTCCAAAAGAACGAAGCATCCAAGAAGATTGAGGTTCTGCAGAACCGTAAGTATTCGAAAACCATGAGATATCAATAGATTATTTACTATCTAATAACTTATGGGAACAGGAAAGCATTGTAGATGATATATTCTCCTTTAATGTTGCCGGTGAAATTGTGCAAAGTGAGGATTCAACCACAACTGCTAAAGATTGCGAAATAGAAATGATTGGCCAAAATGGAATGAAGCCATACAGCCGAATTAAATTCTTTGTATAAACGCCAAGTATTCGGACTGTAGTTCAAACACCAAAAATGTAATCCTCAGAGGATACAAATGAGTTTTCGTAGGAAAGAGAAATGAGAAGAACGAAATTACAAGGTATAAAGCAAGGCTTGTAGCGCAAGGATTCTCTCAAAGACCAGGAATTGACTATGAAGAAACGTATTCTCCCGTAATGGATGCTATTACTTTTAGATTTTTGATAAGTCTGGCTGTAACAAAAAAACTTGACATGCGTCCTATGAATGTAGTAACTGCATATTTATATGGTTCACTTCACAGTGACATATATATGAGAATTCCCGAATGAATAAAAGTGCCAGAAGCACTTAGTGCATGCCCAAATAATGTGTTATCAATTAAATTACAAAGATCACTATATGGTTTGAAGCAATCCGGAAGAATGTGGTTCAATTGCCTAAGTAATTACCTGTTAAAAAGGGGATACAAAAATGATGACATTTGTCCTTGTGTCTTCATAAAGAAAAGCGGATCTTTGGATTTGCAATCATAGCAGTCTATGTTGATGATTTAAATCTCATTGGAACTCCTGAAGAGATTAATGAAGCAGTGAAGTACTTGAAAACTGAATTTGAGATGAAAGATTTAGGCAAAACCAAATTTTGTCTAGGTTTGCAGATTGAACATTTCTCAGAAGGAGTTTTTGTTCATCAATCTTCATATACAGAAAAGGTTTTGAAACGATTTGGTATGGATAAAGCACATCCTCTAACATCACCTATGGTCGTTCGAACACTTGATGTTGAAAGTGACGCGTTCCGACCACCTGAAGATGGGGAAGAAATCCTTGGTCCAGAAGTACCGTACCTTAGTGCAATTGGAGCATTACATTATCTGACAAATTGCACTCGACCAGACATGGCTTTTTCTGTAAATCTCCTGGCAAGATATAGTCATACACTTACCAAAAGACATTGGAATGGTATTAAACACATTCTCCGTTATCTAAGAGGTACGTCTGATTTAGGTTTATTTTATTTACATAATTCTCGATCTACTTTAGTTGGATATGCAGACACATGATAATTATCAGATCCCCATAAAGGCAAGTCCCAAACAGGATATGTATTTACGCGTGGAGGAACTGCTACATCTTGGAAATCTACAAAACAAACTTTGAGCGCAACATCATCAAATAATGCTGAACTCATTGCAATTCATGAGACAAGTCGGGAATGTATGTGGTTAAGGGATATGACTCATCATATCCAAACATCATGTGGGTTATCCTCAATAAAAGAAAAATCAACTATATTGTATGAGGATAATGCAGCTTGCATCACACAACTCAACAAAGGTTACATCGAGGGAGATAGAACAAAGCATATCTCTCCAAAATTCTTTTATACACATGACCTTCAGAAAAGTGGTGAAATTGATGTTCAACAAATTCGCTCAATTGACAATTTAGCGGATTTGTTCACAAAGGCGTTACCAACATCAATATTTAGAAAATTGGTGTACCAAATTGGCATGCGGCGACTTAAGGACCTTGAACAATGTCGTTATGAGGGGGAGTAGCTGTACTCTTTTTCCTTCGATCAGGTTTTATCCCATTGTGTTTTCCTGATAAGGTTTTAATGAGGCAGCATATTTATACTCCTGTGGTGAACATCAGGGGAAGCGGTTGTACTCTTTTTCCTCCGATCAGGTTTTATCCTACTGGGTTTTCCTGATAAGGTTTTAACGAGGCAACACATGGGCACCCCACAATCAACTTTATTGTATAGATAGTCATTCAAGGGGGAGTGTTATAAATAATTGAAAAGTTGGATGCATTATTGTGAATGAATTGTGAATGACTATGAAATCATGTGAGGATGAAAATAATTCATGAATAATTGTACAACTTGATTGATAATTATGTGTAATAGGACCCATCATTTTGTTTTGCTTCTACACTTGATGGTCTATAAATAGACCTCAATTCATGAATTGATAGATGAAATAAGAAGGAAGAAAGTTCAATATATTTCCTCTCGATTCTCTTGTAGCATTTAAGGTATTTTTTACTTTGGTTTTATAACAGAGACAATCTTGTTTAAAAAATGTTCTTTTTACATATCTTGTTAAAGAGGGTAGAGAATCAATACCAACTCTATGATATAGATGAGAATACCATGTACATTGAGAGGGTTGGATTATATATATGTAGGAGACCAAGGGAAGGATTTGCAATATTGAGAACAAGCGAGGGTCTCATAAAATGCAGTCACATTCTGAGGTTCTAGAATTGTACTATATATAGATGTGATTGCCACTTCATTCTATGTAAATTTTTGTATATATAATGTTATGTATGTAATATGCATGCATAACATTATATGTAATATAGTATTAGAACATATACACTTCCCAAAAAAAATACACGATATATATATACACTTCAATATATATATATATATATATTAGAAGATATAACTCATTCAAATTGAAATTGAAATACTCATTCATTGAATACAATTACTTAGTGGATAGAGGTTGCAATGCTATGATTAGCAACAGCTTTAAAGTGAAATGATTGGCCAAATTAAATAGATCAGCATATTGAAATTGAAAACAGTTGATATAATATAAATTGCACAATTCACAAAAAAAAAAAAAAAAAAAATTGATAACCTCTAAAACTGTATTAAACAGTTGATATATAATAAAAATTGTGCGGTCCACAAAAAGTTGATAACTTGTAAACTCGATTAATTGCATAAGAAATCAAGTTTTTGTTAAGTAAATATACTCCATTTTCAAAAATCACCACTGAGCCGTAGTCTTCAATCTTAGTTTCAACCAATATTGCAAACCGCTCAATAAAATGGAATCATAAATTTTCGATTGAATCGATGAGCGACCTTTTCTAGACTTTTTTAACTCAAGGAGATATATGGGTCTTGGCCTAATTAATTACAATTATTATTTTTATTTAATTTTTTATATTTTTATATTAAAACCATAATATTGAACAAGATTAAGGTATTTTAACTTGTTTCTATTCTCTATTTTTATCATTATTGAATTGATAATGTACCAATCAACTTTGGCATAGTAAAACTCTCAATACCAACCATGAATTACAAATATGCATACGCAAATTTGCCCACAAACTAGTTTGACAGAGAGAGAGGATGATAGGGCAATTCTAGTCATATTTGAACGCTTCATCTTCAACTCTGGCACTTGAATCTGCCTCCAATACTTGGTAATTGTATTGTTGCATTTTCTTTGTATTGCAACTATGCCTCTCCTTTATTTATATTTTTGTCCAATCTAATCTAGTTAAATGGACATTGATGAACTAAGTAGGAACACGAAATTAGCAACAAGAGGTTTCACTTATATATTTCGTTATGATGATGGACATATATATAGAGACTGAGATGAAAGTTATAAGAAAATGATTGAATGTGTTTAGTTACTATGTTGTCTATTCAAACTTTCTTTTAAGTACAAATTCACTTTTGTTAGTGTGTGAAGATCAAATTCATAACAAAAATCTATTTATTAGATGTTACATATATCATCGCATTACTCAAATTTAAAAGGCAAATTAATTTAATAATAACATCCATGTGTCTAATCCTAGCAAGTTGTTTATTTCATAGACATTGTTTTTCTAAAACCATTTCAGTCCGTTGTTTCCGTCTCACTAATCTCGTTCGAGTTGAACTTTAACAATCGTATTCTACTTTTCTAAATTAAAAGATAATTTTTAGAAAATGACATGATAGCTTGTACAAGCTATAGCTGTAACATTAACAAGGCCCACCCGCATGGCCTTTTGACAAGTGCTACTTTATCTTTTGGAACGAGGATTAACAAGCAGCTTAAATATAATATCTTATCTATCCTCTATAACTAGAAATTTTTTCTAGTAAAATCTAGACCGATCGCGCTAAGTACTCTTAAGTTAAGATTTAGAGTTTAAATTTGTTATTTTAATTTTTATTTTCTTTGATTATTATCTTGTCGAATTAAAATAATTTGTATCATCAAAATACACTTTATTATATATATTTTTTGTTCTCTTTGAAAGAGACAACTAACAAGAGAGTAGTTGCGACAATTGATCTAAACTTGGAAAATTAAACAAGCATCGATTCCTTAAAGATATAACTGACCAATATTTAATATTTGACGCTAATTTTTCCTATAATTACGTACTATTATCATTCATCACTTCCATTTTTCCTCTCAAAATAATAAAATGACTCAATTGTTGGCAATTATGATACTTATGTTCCATATTCATGGAATCCCAAAAGCAAAAGATGAAAACCTCATAGAAACAACTTGCAAAAACACCCCAAATTATCAACTATGCATATCTACCCTTGGATCCAATCCGAGAAGCATAACTGCAGATATAACCGATCTTGCCCTTATAATGGTTGACGCCGTCAAAGCCAAGGCGGAAGAAACGAGTAACGCCGTTAATAAACTCAAGCGCACTCGACCGGAGCTGAGGCGTGCATTGACTGATTGTACTTACAGGTACAACGCAATTCTGCAGGCTGATGTACCAGAGGCTGTGGAGGCTTTGACCAAAGGTGTTCCTAAGTTTGCTGAGAGTGGAATGGCGGATACGGCGGTGGAAGCCGTTTCGTGTGAGGGCAATTTCGGAAACGTAAAATCGCCGTTAACTGAACTAAACGACGCCGTTCGTGAGCTGTCTGATGTTGCTAGAGCGATTATCAGAAATTTACTGTGACCAGCTGATGATATCGTATATATGGTTATATTATGGCCTGAAGAAATAAAGAGGGGATTGTGATATGGTTTTCCTTGTATTGTATGGTTTCTGTTTATTTGATATCCTCAGATTTCATAGCTATACGGATACACTCGTAGTAAAATCTATCACCTGGAAAACGCCGTAAATTATTCTGTAAATTTTCATTTTGAAAATGTTCCAAACTTTCTTCATCAGCTTCATCATAGCATTTGAAATGGACGTTACATACATACCAAAAACATCTTCTTCTTCTCTTCTTTTTTTTTTTTTTTTTTTTGTCTTGAATGAGAAAAATATATTTTTTTAAGTCACTTGTTAATTTTCTTTTTAAATTTAATTAGAATTTTAATATGTAAAAGCATTTCTAATATTAGGGAGTAAAAACCCAAATTTAGGTTTTTACCATCCTTTCCTACGATACCAACGATACCAAATAGCCCTGGCTAAAAATCCATATTACGTTGGATTTGATGGGAAAAAACCAAAGTATGATCCAATACTTTGGCTTTTTTGACCCTCGTTTTTCTCATTTCCCTTTTTCCCTTACATTTTCCACTTTCAAATTAAAAATGTTCTAATGTGGTGTAATTGCATCTAAAAAAATATTTTTTTTAATTATTTCTTTTATTGCTTAAGTTTTTTTTGTCTAATTAAATGTTCACATGTAATTTGTATTATTTAAATTTAACATGTTTATATATTAATTAACATCTATTTTTTATTTATGTGGCTAGTTAAGGGAGGTCATAGGATTGTTTTTTTACTATTGTTTTTATTTTTTTATTCATTTTTATCCTTTTTCGTGTTAAACCAATTACATCCACATATCTCATGGGATTTATATATATTATATAAATCTCCATCATTCAATTTCATTCATTTTCTCTTTTCTTTTACACAAAAATTTATGAAAAACTAAAAAAAAAAAAATCAATCATGTCACCCTCTTAATATAACATATCTAATGATCTATAATCTATTGTGGATGATCTTAAGAGTTAAGAGTGTATAACTGTATATATGACTATCCAACGGATTTAGCCCAGTGGAAATACACCTACTTAGTGGTTTGATCCAAGTTTGAAATATATCTCGTCCGTATAATCTTCAATTTGTATTTGAAGAGAGAGAGAGAGAAAAAAAAAAGGATATTTGCAGGACATATGTGATGCCACTAGAATTTATTTCCCTTGACGTAATTTGATTGAGACATGTATTTTGAGGGTAATAATGATGATTTTTTTTTAACAAAAAAAGGGTGATAAACCTGTCAACGATTGAAATTTTTTATGGTTTTTATAAATTTCTTTATATTATAGTTTGTAAAGTGTTACATAGGTAAAGATATCAGTATAATATATATTAAATATTTTAATAAAATTATAAAATTAGCTTTGAAAATAAATTAATATTAATTAGTAATAATTAAAAATATAACTGAAAATAAACAAATATTTAAAACAAATATTTAATGAGAAAAAATTTATTTAAGACTTTAAATATAATTTCATTTTTCAAAATTCTAATTCAAAATATTAAATGATAAATAATTTTTATTTTTATTTAATTTTATAGTGATAAAATTGTGGGTTTTAATAGTTTTACTTGATTACGTAAATTAGTTTGTTAAAAAATAGTGGGTATTTTTTACTTTTTTTCGTTTTTAAAATCAAATAGTAAGTGATTAAAATTATAATGAATTTATGTTGAATTATTTATTTATTTTTAACTAAAATAGTAATTTATTAATCTTTATATTATTATAATTGAAGTGTTACGTTTGGTAGACTCCCTATTGGTAGTGCCAACATGACACATGGTTTTTAATTAAAAAAGTAATTGATGTTTTTCATTATTAATACGGCTGATGTGATATGCTCACTAATTCAATTTTGCATTGCACGCCTTTTGCCTTTTTTAAGTATACAAAATTAAAAATAAAATGTTTTTCTTTCTGTAATTAACATACAGCTTACCTAAATGGAAAGAAATTAAATGAATTATGTAGATGCAGAAAATTATCAGTATTACTGTAAATTTAAGTTATATAAAATTAAGTAGCAATTATAGCTATTCACTCGAAAAACATATAAAATCATAAAATTTAGAGTGCGTATTATCCATTTCAAAAAGAAAAAAAAAACATTCAATCTAAATTTGATATGTACCAACAAGAAAGATACATTTTGATAATCAAAGAATTTTTATATATTGATTCCCAATGGTTCGTTTATAATTAATTAATCTCCACGAGTATTGTTATGCAATGCTATGCACGGCAATTAGAATTAAAGTTACACATTTTGATAAACTTCTTAATTATGCGATGCACGTGAGTTTTTATAATTTACAATTGTGAATTTATTCCACATTTTTTGCTTTGACTCTAATGTACAATATTATAGATTTCAATAAATGTTTACAATTATGCAATTTTCTATGCATAAATTACATTAATTATTATGTAATTCAACATTTATATTAATAATTTTATATCAATTATTTATCGTACATAAATTTAATTGTTCCCGTGCATCGCATAGGTTTGATATTAGTTTAGGGTTATTTTCGCATTACACCCCCAACCTATTGAATTTGATACAATTTCAACCCCATTCTTTTTTTCGGCCTCCTACTCCCAACTTATGAGAAATTGTCGCCACAAGACCCCACTAACGTTTTCCATCCACTTTTTCCGTTAGAATCTTCTATTTTGTCTTTTTGTGCCCCTATTTTGTCTTTTAGTTAAGGGGTAAAATTGTCCTAAGTTATCAATGAAAGAATGGGGACCTATAGTGACACTGATATTTTGAGGTCCTGTTGTGAAAATACTAATAATTAACTTTAATTTAATCCAATATTAATTAAATTAATTTCAATTCGATTTTTTTAGTGTGTCGACTAAACTTTTAGTCCAAAATAATAATAATAATAATAATAATAATAATAATAATAATAATAATAATAAAGTAGTTCAAATGATCAAAAAAATTTTAGTGTGCGTTTGGTCCCAAATTTTAATTAAATTTTACATTTTATTTTTTATATGGATGTTTATTTCGTCCGTAATTAATTTTATTGAATTAGTTTTATATTGGTTAAATAGTTTTTACAATATATACCGTAACTAATAAATATATATAAATTAATAAATATAATTTTTGTGTCTAAATAAAATTTTATTAGGAATATATCACCGTACAAAATATACCGAATGTAAAGAATAATTACTCAAAAAAGGATTTTCAACACCGTAGCATTTAGTATGAATATATCACTATAAAAATTTACCGAAGGGCCTTTGTACCTTATGTGCGTGTGTTCATCCAAAAAAAACTTATCTAATATAAATAAATAATAAAATAACAAATTCAAAAAAGATTAAAAAAATTAAAAATATCTAAAACCCCCCCCATCCAACCCCATTCCCACCCACTCTAAATTAAGCAGAAAATAGGAAAATGATTAAGAAATACGAAAATTTGAAAATATTATTATTTTATTGGAGATTCCACCGCCCGCCAAGAAAAAGGACATAAAAGTTGAGTTTTAAATACCAATATGTCGTCAGAGTTTTTTAAAATACCAAATCGTCAAAAGTATTTTTTTAATACTATTTTCTTATTTTGGCCATTTATTAATATATATATATATATATATATATATATATATATATTCGTTACTGTATATATTGTAAAAAACTATTTAACCAATATGAAACTAATTCAATAAAATTAATTACGGACGAAATAAGCATCAATGTAAAAAATAAAATATAAAATTTAATTAAAATTTGGGACCAAATGCATACTAAAATTTTTTTGATCATTTGAACTGCTTTATTATTATTATTATTATTATTATTATTATTATTATTATTATTATTATTATTATTATTATTATTATTTTGGACTAAAAGTGTAGTCGACACACTAAAAAAATTGAATTAAAATTAATTTAATTAATATTGGATTAAATTAAAGTTAATTATTAGTATTTTCACAACAGGACCCCAACGTATTAGTTTCACAGCCCCATTCTTTCATTTATAACTTAGGACAATTTTACCCCTTAACTAAAAGACAAAATAGGGGCACAAAAAGACAAAATAGAAGATTATAACGGAAAAAGTGGATGAAAAACGTTAGTGGGGTCTTGTGGCGACAATTTCTCATAAGTTGGGGGATAGGAGGCCGAAAAAAAAAGAATGGGGTTGGAATTGTATTAAATTCAATAGGTTGGGGGTGTAATGCGAAAATAACCCATTAGTTTATGAAAAATAATAGAGAAAATGAATGGAGTTGAATGATAGAAATTTGTATAAATATGAATGTGATTGGTTTGATCACAAGAATGAACAGATAAAATAATTCAAAAAAAGGGTAAAAAATGGGTTTAAAAAAAAAAAAAAAAAAGCACAGCTGTCACCCCTTATATGTCAATTGAATCGAAATTATTTTCATTTCCATAATAGTTGTAACCGTCGTTCTTTGCTCCTTTTTCTTGCTGTCCTGATTGAATAAACATAATTAAAAATGTTGATTGCGAAAATTATAATCACCTCTATTAAATATTTTGATTAGTGAAAAAATTAAAACATTTATCACCTTTTGACTGGCCGATATGTCATTTGAACCGAAATTATTACTCATTTCCATAATCGAGTTATAACTACTCCCTCCGTCCCATTTTGATAGGCTTGTTTTCCTTTTTCATCCGTCCCAAAATATTCCCTCCGTCCCAATTATATAGGGCTTTATTCCTTTTTGGGATGTCCCAATTATATAGGAACTTTCATATTTTTTTACTTTGATACCCCTATTTAATTTGAAAACTTTAAAGTCTTTTGTTAGTTCCAATAATCTTTTAACTTATTAATAAGGGTAAAATGGAAAAATCATTTGTATTATTTACTTTTCCCATACAATTCTTAATATGTGTGAAAAGTCAACGAACCCTATATAATTGGGACGGAGGGAGTATAAGCTACTTTCCTTATTGGTATAAATTTAATTTCTCCATTTCCTAATCTACCCCTATTTATTATGCATAGTTATTAATTAAAGTAAATTGTCATATTTAATATAGGGGTATATTGAGAAATATACAAGTAAAATTTACCTTTCCAATAAATATTAATTTCAAATTCTTAATCCGTGTGAAAGTCAAACCATGCCTATCAAAATGAGACGGAGGGAGTATCTTTTTTCTTGCTGTCTTGATTGAATGGCATTAAATGTTTTTTCATCATAATTAAAAATCTCGACTGCGAAAATTATAATCACCTCCATCAGTGGGTCTTACGGTGTATCAACCACAATCACAACAAAAAAAATTTCATTTTAACGGCAAATAATTTTTCCTTAACATCTTTTCCTATATATAGTCCTTATACAATAATAATAATAATAATAATAATAATAATATTATTATTATTATTATTATTATTATTATTATTATTTCAAAAAGTGACTTCACAATCAAATTTTCGGGGCTAATTCTATATATATATAACTTTTTTCATTAACTTCCATTAACGTTTTTCTTTTATTATTATTTTCAAACCACTCATATAATTATTTTATATTTTTTAATATATCTTTTCTAATTTTCAACCACATATCTAATATGTCGTTCGAGTAAATCAACATCAATTAACATTTCCTATAGAATAAGCCTAATTTGTAATTGAAATTTCTTGTAGTAATTAAATGTTGAGATGACAATTCCACCACCAGTGTCTTGATTGAATTTGGTGAAATTCATGTAACTTACACGTAAATGGTACGTATTACTAATTAATTAATTATATATGCGAAATAATTAATTCACTTTAACCAAACCATACCCCATCAACTCACTAGCTATATAACACGCACCTATCTCTTTATCTTTCTTGAAGCATCATCTTCTTGTTCAACTCTTCTCCCTTCAATAATCAAGATTAAGATGAAAACTTTACTTACAATCATGATGCTCATATTTCAAGTGCATGCAATCCCACAAGAAAAAGACCAAAATCTCATCCAAACAACCTGCAAAAACACCCCTCACTATCAACTCTGCATATCAATCCTCAGAGCCAATCCAAGAAGCATCAATGAAGACGTAGCAGGTCTTGGCCTTATAATGGTGGCTGCCGTTAAAGCCAAGGCGACCGCGACGTTAAATACAATTCGAAAAATAACGAAATCTCGACCAGAACTGAGAAATGAATTGGATCGGTGTAAACGTGCGTATGAAGCGATTTTGGAAGGTGACGTACCGGAAGCTGAACAAGCGACGAGAGGGAACCCTAAGTTTGCGGAGAATGGGATGGCGGATTCGTCCGTGGAGGCAGTTTTGTGTGAGCATTATTTCAAGATTGGTAAATCGCCATTAACTCGATTGAACAACGCGGTTCGCGATGTTGCTGATGTTGCTAGGGCGATTATTAGAAACTTGCTTTGATGGTGTGTTTTGGTGAAGTGCATTGAATTGAAGAAGGAAAAGTGAAAAGAGACTTGAAGTTTGTCTTGGAGAAATGTATAGGTGATTGTGATTCGATTTTCGGTTCTTTATAAAACGCTCATTTCGACTTTGCTTAAACGATGCTTGAGTTCAACATTTGACGTGCTTTACCTATTTGTATATTTTTATCACGGTTATACACACTTAATAACCCGTTAGTGTATGTATTTTTACATATTTTTATACATTCTTTTCAATCCCACTTATTTTTTCTCATATTTCACATTCACATATCTCGTGGGACATACCTATATTACACAAATCTCCACCATTCAACTACACTCATTCTCTCTCCTATATCACATAAAAATCCATAAAAATATATTTTTATATATATACTAACACGCGCTAAAAATTCAAAACTCAATATTATCTCTTAATTTATATTTTATATTTTTTACAATACTGAATTTTCCTAGCATTATATATATGGTCCGGTATCAAAATATATCCTATCGCAATGACTCTTGCATTTAATGAAAATATAAGTTACATTGATTGGAAAAATAATAATCATGCATATCGGTTTTCTTGTATAACTTTTTCTATATATTATACAGGTATTTATTTATTTATTTATTTTTTATTTTTTTTATCTTTTTATTTTCCCTCGAAAAATGGTATACGGCCAGCACTGGATTAAGGGATAATATCGATTGAAAACGAAAAGATTAGGTGATAGACGCATTTTTCCATTGATCATTAGTAGGGTCATATGCAAAGCACGTTCTAGAGTTGTATTTGTAATAAATCTATCAAATTCATAGATAATTACAAAAATCTATCTGGAACAGTCATGATATATATATATATATATATATATATATATATATATATATATATATATATATATATATATCAAAGAACCCAATGATTGTATGACAATAATGGCAACAAAAATTTCAAAACAACAAAGCAACTAAGCAACTATATGAGAATCTATTGCATGCTTTTGGCAAGATAATTGCAACTATGTTATCTTTATTTCATCTCATTGATTGTACTCCACACCTTCTTTCCAACAAAATTATATATATATATTGATATAAAGTGAGACTACTAATCTTAACTGTTGATGTGACATAAAACTAAATCATATATATATTGAAGAGAATTGATCCCTTTCTGATGTGGGGAGGCTTCCCACACCACGTGTTTCCCACTAATTGGAGAGGAGCCTCAAATCAGGGTCCCATTTGAGGATCACCTTCAATCAGGGAGAACACGTGACGTGAGGAGTTTTCCCACATGAGGAGGGGATCAAACTTGATATATTGAAATAGAAGAATCTTTAAACGGCAAAAAATGAACGTGACTAATTAATGGAACTCGTAATTCTTAACTTTGAGCAGAGGCTTGTTTATTGCGGAACAATGAGGGGGCTATACCGCGTGAAATGAATTTTTAGCCTGATAGGCAACTCTTTTTAAATATTTTTACTATTTTTTATTACTTTTTTATCCATTCTTTCTTTCTCCTAAATCAATCACATCCACAAATCTCAACCACTCAACTCCACTTATTCTCTCTCCTCTTTTACATTAAAATCCGTTAAAAACCTTTATAAACTATTCCCTATCACCCTTAAAATTGTTCTTGAAAATTGAGGGAAATCCATGAATTGAAAGTAAACTTAGGCCTTGTTTGATTCATAATAACATTCAAAAAAAATTCTCTTTCCTCATTTTTAACCACACATGTAATTACTTTATATTTATTAATACGTTATTTCTTATTTTCAACTACACAATCTGCACATAATTCCAGTAAATAAAATTTACTCTACAAAGAACAAGGCTTTAAACCTATAATTTCCTAATTAAAGAGGACAAAAAAATTTTTTTAAAAAATGAAGAAGTAAACATACGATTAGTGTCCTAGTGTGTTTTCATCATTCGCCTCCAATGTTGTTGTGGGAGTTTTTGTTTAGTTATTATAAAGGTTATTACATATAAATTTTAATGTATTTTTATAAGTATGAAGAGAGAATTTAGTGGAATTGAATGGTGGAAATTTAATAGTGCGGGTGGACCCTACGAGATATATGAATATAATTTATTTGATCAAATTTAAATTTTAAAAAATATGAGAAAATATGAATTATAATTAGTATGCAAACACACCCATATCTTACTGTGGATAATCACTTCAAATAGCAAAACAAATAAACGTGAAATTATGTTCACCAAATTTTAATGTCAACCCATTTTTCGGGATTTTATTTCACTCGACAAAGGTTGTGTTATCATCTCATCGGCAATGGGACAATGAGACATGAATCTTCTTGAGGTGCACACAATATTTTACCACACTCTTATCACACCCTAATAGGGTGTGGTTCCCTCACTTTCAGGGGAGGCACTATGATCTTTTTTTTATTTGGTGTATTAGGATGTGGTAATTATGTGGTGATAAATTTGTGTGTACACCTAGTTTTTTCCTTGAGATAGACACTAGCGGACAACCTGTGGCCCACTAGCTTTTGCCTTTTTTTTTTTTTTAATTATTATTGTTGAAATAGTGATGGTAGAATTGAGAATTTATTATAAATGATAAATTATGAATTGGGGAAATTGTCAACTTTTGTAGTTACATGGTCTCTATATGTTTGACATCCTAACATTTACAAAGGTAGAAGTGACTTTCCTGCATGGTGGTTTTTAATTTAACTGTTATGGATGACTGATGATATGTGTTTCTTTGTTCTTGCATAAGGATCTATTCTTCTTTTTTTAGGAGAATCACATAAATCTATCAATTTAAGAACTCATGTGAATGTGATGCTAATGCTATTTACTAGCGGTGAGGTAACATTAATTTATTTCACATTTTAAATCTTATATTTAAGATATCATTTAAGATTTTAAAAATGAATTAATTACTGTTAATTTACTTTCACAGCATCGATGACCGTTAAACGGTTATGATAAATCGCGCTATCCCAAGTCAAACCCGAACATATCAGACATTTAATAATTTTCTTTTTCGAAAGTGGAAAGAATGTATAAAAACTGCTCAAACTACCCAACACACTATTTAAGTTCAATTTTCAGATTTTGAACACAACCAATTGTTTTATCTAGACAAAAGAAAAGAATAAGATTTATATAGTGGCAAACATAAAAATCAGACAATATTTAAAAATAAATAAATAAATTAGTACACTTACCGTTGAAAATTGACCAGCAAATGTGAATTTTTGCGAGCTGAGCCTGGTTCCCGAGCCACTCACCAAAGCTTGTTAAGCTTTGCGAATCGAGCCCCAGCCGGCTCGGTTGCAGCGTTTAAGGCTTGGCTTGGCTCATGACCAACTTAAACTCTTAAAGTATGCCATGAACTATGCGAAGTCCTAGCTTTTTCGACGCCATGCCTCGGCTTATCGAGCCGGTTTGGGTTATTAACATTCCTAGAAAGAGCACTTACAATTTACAAAGACGTGTTTATTCGATTTTTTAACATTCTTATGAAAAGCGTTTCTAACACGCATTTATTCAATTTATTAACATTCCTAGAAAAATTATTTTCAGAGACGCATTCATTCGATGTATTAAAATTCTTAGAAAAAGCATCTTCAAAGGCACGTTGATTCGGATTATCAATATTTTTAGAAAAAGCATTTTCCAAGACGCATCTAGAAATTAATGCTGATTTGCTTAAATCAAACGATACACCAAATTATTTTGGTAATCTTTTCTTAGAAAAGAAAATTCCCAAAATCTATCTAATCTATACTCCCAATTCAAAAGAAAAAGGAAATGATGAGAAAATTAGCCTATGTTACAACAATTTATGCACGTTTCTTGAGCACTCTATAATCCTCTCTCCAAAACCAACTTCCCCATCTTCTCTTCCTATGGAGATTTTAAAGATTAAGGTTTTGTTCACATCCATAATAATGCTCATGTCTCAAGTGCGTGGGATGTCACAACAAGAAAACGACCTAATAAGAGCGACGTGTAAAAACACGCCGAATTATGAACTATGCGTATCCACGATACGCGCAAATCCCAAATCCATCAATGCAAATGGAATGATGCTTGGGATTATAATGGTAGAGGCTGTGAGATCCAAGGCAGAGGAAACGCTTAACGCCATCAACGAACTCAAGGTCACTCGACCGGACTTGGGAGCTGCATTGGATGAATGTACCAAACACTACAACTTTTTGTTGAAGACCGATATAATCGTCGCACTCGACAGTTTAAGCAAAGGGCTTCCTTTTATTGCCGAGGTTACGATGAAAGATTCGTGTAGGCTAGTTGACTGGTGTCAAGGGGATTTCGACCGAGGCAATTCGCCGTTATCTGGGTTTAATAACGCAGTGAGTGATCTTTGTAAAGTTGCTAGAGGTGTTATTACAACTTTGATGGAGTGATTTGATGTGATAGCAATTGCCAGTTTGTGCTCGATCTCAACCTAATGTGATTTGAATAATAGTTGTGTGTTTTCTTTGAAATTTTATGCACCATCCACTGCAAAGCCATTGTTAGATAGTGTTAATTAAATAATGCGTGTTTATTAAGTATCTGCTTTCCCAAATAAGGCGATTAATAATTGATTCAATAATTATATGTCTGCTGATTGTGAAACCCGTTAGCGGCCCAGACCACCAAAACAAAGGGGTTCCGATGTTCGTAAAAAATCCAACAGTCAAGTCAATAGCCGAGAAGGATTCGGAGAAATGGGAGCGGCTATGATCTAGTGTACTCACCTAAGTAAGAAGTGGATGTGTGTCAACCGAGATGGGTCAAAACAAGGAAACATGTTGGGCCTTGGCCCAATAAGCACCACTTGGAAAGAAACGTCCAATCCAATTATTATTGTTAGCTTTCTCATCTGTCAGGTGTATGCTATTTATTTTAGGGGCGTAATAATGTCAATTAATATTAAATTACAAAATGAAAAACTAAATGACAACATTCAAGCATGTCATTAACTTTTCACATTTTTAGAGATAGCAAGGTTCTATGTGAAGGTGCTTGAAATGCCTTTGGATGAGTGGGCTCCACTAGGGGTGTAAACGGTTTGGTTTAGATGGTTTTTCATAAAATTTCAAACCAAACTATTTAAAGTGGTTTGAAATTTTTCCAAGCTAAACCAAACTATTTGATTTTCTAAACCAACCCAAACCAAACCAAACCAAATCATATATTTGCAGTTTGGTGCGGTTTGAAACATCTATTTGTGAACAGTATAAAATTAGTACATTTAAAAAATAAATTTTCATCTAAAATTTTGAGTTAAAGCATAAACAATAGTTGAGTACACATCAAGATAATATATTAGTGACATTGCACAACAAAACAAAATTTTAATTGGCTAAATTTATATAAATTTGCTTGTAATTATCAATATAAAATAATTTTACCAAACTTTTCTATGAATTAAGAGCAATGTACATCGATTTATTTGAAAAAATGAAACATTTCATCTTACTATATTAGAATATGCAGTAGCTTTAAAATTAAACAAAACTAAATTGTTCTATATTATAACTTTTAGATAAATATCATTGTTCAATTCTTTGACATGAATCCATGAAATACTAGATAAATGAATGATGTAAAGGTCGTAATTAGAACTTAGGACGAGAGTAATCGATGGTGAAATTATAATTGGCATGTTTAATGGAAATCAAGACAATACTTAATTTAATTTTGTTGGTTTTGAGTTTAGCTATGTCTATTTGAGAATTGGATACAGGAGAGTGAATTTAAAACTTTTTGTCCTTTTTTTAGCTTTGCGGGTTTGCGGTTTCAAGCGAATTGAAATTGAAATAATTGAAACATAAACCAAACCATTTTAAAACGGTTCAATTTGGGTCAAAATCGAATCATTGACGGATCCACATGGACCGAAACTAACGATTTCAAAATTGTGGGTGTGGGTGTGGCTTGGCTCGACGGTTTGGCGGTCTAAACTTACCCCCTAGGCTCCACTTGTGCTGCACCTACAACCAACTGTCATTATTGAAAATCTGGCCACCAGCATCAACAACCAATTTTTGTGCCAACCACCAAATTTGGTGGTTGAAACCACGGCGACAACCAAATGGTGATTCAAAGAATCGAGCCACCATTTGGTGGTTCGCTGGATGGTGGGCGTGAATTGGTGGTTCGCCATATTTACAATATGTGTGATGATCATATTTATAGTATGTTTAATAGAGATTATTGAAAAAATAATTTTTCAATGTATGATTAAAAAGTAAAAATGTATTAAAAAATAATAAAATATTATCAAATCATATAAATTGTTAAAAATGATAGAGAGGTGACTCAAATGTGGTACAATGGTTAAGATCATCAAATCTCTGGTGTGTGACCAAAGTTCGAATCACACTTCCCACCTCTATATTTCCCGCCTTCCCCTATATCCCCGTGTTCCTAAAGTTTTTTTTTAAAAATGATTTATTATTTAAAGTCGTAACAAGAAAAAATTAATGTGCTAAAAATAACAA
Source organism: Jasminum sambac (assembly GCA_018223645.1). Taxonomy (NCBI): domain Eukaryota; kingdom Viridiplantae; phylum Streptophyta; class Magnoliopsida; order Lamiales; family Oleaceae; genus Jasminum; species Jasminum sambac. Next base: position 21,846,617 of record CP073649.1, read on the forward strand.
ATTCACACTTATCATGGCAATGGTAAAGTTTTAACGCTGGGATTGTGGTCGGAAATCGAAATGTGATGGTTTATAGCAGGTGTATGATGAAGTTTGGCATCGTTTTTTGCAGCACTGTGACGTGGTGGTTATGTTTGGTTTGTGAAGGTCCGAACCCTGAAGTATCGTGGCTATCGTGCGGGTGGTGGCCATCTAGCCTACCTTGTGAGGATGGGGTTGTGGGCTAGTTTGTCAATGTCTAGAATGGTGGTGGTTGAGATTGTGTCAAGTTGTAACTACGACAATGTCGTGTAGGTTAAACCAAAAAATTGATGAGTGTAATAATCTAGTGAGAGAAAATTCATGACATAATGGTGCAAAATAATATAATCAAGCAGCGTGGAATATTACAATTTTCGAGTTTGAGTTGAAGTTTAAAAATATGCCCGGAATATATATATATATATACCAACATATTTAATTTCTAGACCTAAATTAATAGTGTACAACGATAAAATCAAGCATGCATAAAGTTATTTCAAATATTTTTGCACCTCTAATTTGTGTGGGTGATAGGGAACAATTTTTACAACTTTTGAATCCATTTTTATTCTTTTTATCTTAAATTAATTACATCCACATATCTAGTGGGACCTACATGTACTACACAAATCTCAATCATTCAACTCTACTCATTCTCTCTCCTCTTTTACATTAAAATACATTAAAAATAAATAAAAATTAGTCCCTATCACCCACTATGTCTCCAGAGTTGACTGACTTCTGATACTCATAAGCGTAACCAAACAATTAACAGTGAAAACCTATATTTTTATGTTACTAATGACTTGATGTGTAGTGAAATGTATCAAATATTCAAATGTGAAATTTTAAGTCTCCTTGTATGCACCAAAGGTTCCGCGTTAAAATAAAAAAAAATAAATAAATAAATAAATAAATAAATGAAGCCGTGGGCAAGTCAACACTGTAGATCTACTAATGTCAAACTATTTAAAACGCGATTAAAGAATCAATGAGTAATTATCAAAATAAATGGATCTGCCCACGTGAATCCTCGAGTCTATTGCAGTCTGCAGAGATCCATTAATTTAGGCGAGAAAATGCAGCACAACTCGCTGCATGTTAGCCACACTTGTACTACTACTTCACCCATAGGAGAACTAGTAAGCATTTAACACATGAAATAATCCAACATTTGCTTAAAATAGGTGATTATAAGCTGCGACAAAATAATTTATTTATATTACCTCGAGAAATCTCTGTTTACATCTATAGACAAACACATGAAATGAGTAGGGAAACTTCAATCTGAAGTGAAAAAAGCCTCAAACATTCCATATGATATAACTCACATTTCACTCAATGCTAGCTAAGATCCACCCTATTATACAAGATCGAAATTTCGACCAAGAAACCATCCGAAAGGCTGGTGAGTTGGCAACTTTTGCTACGTGTTGTCCCAAAGCTTTTGTGACAATTTATTTCTCCATTTTAAGTATAGAACTCTGTACGAGGAACTTGTAAGACATCCATCCTTCGACATCAGAAGACCGATTATTAGTCTCCTCCTTTCTGAAGTGTGAGGACTTTTCGTCTCTACGTGTTGTATTAGAAATTATTCACTTCATCACTTGTGCTTCTTTCTAACTGCTATTCAACTTCACTTGATCTCTTTATTGGCTTTATCTTGACACCTGAACCAGGTGCCAGTTCAACCACACTACAAGATAAAATGCAATGGAACCTTTAGTTAAGCTAAGAATGAGGATGCATGTCAATTTTTTAGCTAAGCTTTAACCGTTGAGTGGAAGTAAGATATTGCGCCGAAAAGTGTTGGCAAAAAGTAAATGAAGCTTGGCAAAATATGTCTAATTCAATTTTAGTCAAAACGAAGAGACATACTTGGGAGATCGGGAAGCAATTGATGATGAGAATATATTTTGCTGGTTTTGAACAAACATGAAACCACTCTCCGGTCCTGAATTTGTCTCCGGTGAACCGTGGAAGCCGACAGACGAGCTATTTCCGGGAGACATTCCTGATCGAACACATGATGGAACACTATTGTTAGTAAACCCCACCTATTGAGACCCCATAATTCATCCATTAACAGTATAATAAAAGATTTTGGGAGAGAGGTGGCCAGTGGGCCAATTATCTCATTTAAGTTGTAGATAACAAGGGATTGAAATTTCAATATACAAAGGATTTTTAAACGAGAAGATGAACAAATATTATCACATCAGCATGTCCTAATACATGACATGCAAAATATAGAAGGATAACCTAGATGTAAGGTAAACATAAAAATATAATGATTCAGAGGTACATTAATCCAGAAGTGAAAGAAAATCACATCGTTTGGTAAATCTTTTCTGAAAATTGATTATTTCAATCCTGCATTTCAACCACAAATTCTTCAAAATAGAAAAATGAAAAAAATCACTTTTCAAAATTTCTCATAACCCTACTCTACTTGTTTTGACCATACATTCTTCAAACAAGCACTTTCACCTTTCCTGCATGGAAAAATGCTCTATCCAACAAGCACTAATTGGGAAAGAAAAAGCATGTACCCTCTAGCTGGTTTCAAGGGACAAAGAAGGTTCGAATCAAGTTTGCAAGACTAACGATGAACACGGGGCAAATCAAATCATTGCTAGATAGGAACTATTACCTTGAAAAATGATCACAATACAGAAGACAACAGTGAATAGCATGGCAATCAAGTTTCCACTCGATGATGAGACAGACGAAGCTTTTGCCGCTTTCATTTTCTTCAACGCTTTCATTCGCTCAATCCTTGCACGTTTGATCATTGCAAGCTCAGCAATCTCTTTGATCAACTTCTGATCAGCTGCATCCATTGGAAATCCTCTTGGGGGACGTGGAGGTTTGGGCGGCTTTTTAGCACCGGGTGACTTGCGCTTTTCCTTCCTCACATTCTTCTCCAAAACTGGAGAAACATCACTTGTATTTTTCACACTGCTACTCAAGCTTGCCCCATTTTCAATATTCACCACTCCATCTGAACTTACTGGGTTTTCTACTTCTTGGGTTGTGTTTACGCTGTGATCGATTTCAATCACAACTTCTCTCACTGGAATTTGATCCATTGGTATCTCACACTCTTGTTGAGGCATAGAACTTTAAACTGTGTACAGTATAACTTCAAAATTATGTACTCTAAGTAGGCAAAATAAAATTTTTGTCAATTTTGCAAGAAATTCAATTAAAAAAAATTGCTAAATAATTAAATTACTCCGATTTGGGAACTCCATAAACTCGAACTACTCAAATGTAAATTTCAAATTTCAAGCGCAGTTTTGAAAAACAGGGAGTAATTTACGCAATTTCCTTATAAACGCAGATAATATACCATGGAATATACTTAAATGTGAAATGCTAGCTGGCAATAACTTGAATTACAGTACAAAAGCCAAAACATAAATAAATTCTCATAAAGACAGCGAAGAAGATTCTAGAGTTCAACAAAGAAATGCCGGCCGGCAAAGTAAAGAACAACACAAATTACAAAACCAATCGTCCATTTGGGAAGATGAAAACGAAATTGTAGCAGAGCGTATAAAATTACATACACAAAATCATCAAAACAGAGCAAAATATCACTAATCATGAACAAAAGCATATACCAACAAGCACTAAAATCATAAAATGAAGATACCTTTTCTAATTGCCAGATCCAACGAAGTCAAAATCATCAAAGCAACCTGAAGTGGAAGCTTCCAGTAGCCATATAAGATTCAGGAATTTTTTTTCTCTCTCTATATGTTGTAATTTGTATTGTATATATAGAGAGAATGTACATATAGAGAGAAATTTTGAATATCAAATTAGAAGAGAGGAGAGAGAGAGAGAAAAAGAGAATAGCGCAGGAGGAACTGGGGCAGAAGCGCAGGAGGAGGAAAGTGGTGGGTTGAATTTGAATAATGTATAATTGTATATGAAAGAATGTAAAAGGCCAACGTGGTTTGAATTTGAAAGTGACAGCTCAGGAGTCGTATCTTAACTGCAACTGGGATCTTGCGATTCTTGCCTCCTCCACCGACGCTTTCTCTATACCAACGGGTACGGGTCGATCCGGATTGCCCGGGTATAACTATAAACTATAGTTGTTGGTAAGTATATGTTGTGCCTCATTTTTGTTAGAAAGTTGTTTATATTAAAATTGAGAGAGATTTGAAATAACGAGAATTATTATGAAGTGATTGCATGGTTTTTTTTTTTAAAGGGTCATTGCATGGTTTAAGGAATGAGAGATCGCATGCACAAATGTAAAAAAATAGAAAAATCATATGATCATACACGAGAAAGAGAAAAGAATAATCATGCGATCACATGGTATATAACCATGCGCTATCATGGTAGAAAAGCATAGTTTAACCATGTCCTCTCATGAGCGCATGACCATGCGATCGATCAACAATTGTACATGCCATTATTTCAAATATATTTTGATTATAATGTACGATTTACATAAACAGATATAATTAATGAAACCTTACTCCCCACCCACAACCCCGCCCCATCTTAATTGTGTCTGTAAAGTCCTACGATAATTCACATATACGTGTCACCCAGAGATATTGATATGAATTGGCATATCAACGAATGTTACATGAAGTCAATATTTAACGCGTATATTGAATAGCATGTACCGTTTCAATAAATCAGTAAATGTTATTTTGACACAATAACTGACACAGTAATTGACATAATATGATATGTCAAAATTAATTGACACAATATAGTTGCTGGCAAGCATATATTGCATCACATATATGTGTTAGAAATTTGTTTAAATTATTGAGAGAGAAATTTGAAAATAATGAGGATTATTATCAAGTGATGACATGGTTTAAGAAGTGAGTGATCGCGTGATACAAATGGAAAATGACAAAGAGACACGAGAATTAAGATAAGAGAATAACCATGCGTTCGCATGGTTCATGACCAAGCCATGCGAACAACTAGCTATACATGCGATCATTTTAAATATTTTTTTAACACTTTAAACATATATTCTCTACACTCTACAATTTACCTAAACATAGTATAATTAATGAGACCTTATCTCCTCTACTATATTAATAGTGTGCGGTAAAGTCCTACCGAGTTTTACATATACGTGTCACCCATAGATGAGTTGGTGCATCAACTAATATTACATGATAGCCAATATTAACGCGTACATTAAATTACACATATACATGCTAAAAATCAGTAAATGTTGGTCAAGAAAAGAAAAAATCAGTGAATATTAATTTGATACAATAACTGACACAGTAATTAACAAAATATGATATGTCAAAACTAAATTATGTAAAGTTTTTAAAAAATGTAAAGTGAGATAATAAAATTTAAATATTTCAATTTATAAAATTTTGATACATCGCAGTTATATTAACTATATATTGCACTGATCATTGTGTTCAAATATAATTGTTCTCTAAAATTATACTATCTATTGAAGAATGAAGTTCTAAAATTATTTTAATATCGAACCTATAGCATATAATATATCTAATAGAGATTTAATTTTTTTAAATTCAAAACACATTTTTTAAACTTTCATCTTCAACCACTTAATTGATTGATTTGATCATTATTTTAATTTTTATACAACTTTTCTCCATTTTTCATCACATATTTAAACCACTCTAAAACCATTTTAAATTTAAATCTCAATCAAACATAAGCCAATATGCTTTGGACAATATTATACAAATCACAGCTTTGTTGTCTCTGTCTTTTTATTTATTTATTTATTGAAAAGAAAACAAATCATTTGTTGATTCCTTTAACGGCCCACTCAAATTATATTGCATGGACAAAACACACATGAAATATTGAGCTTAACCTAATTTATCTGAATATTCTGTCAAATTAAGTTGACCAGATTCTCGCTCATATTAGGATTTTGTTGTCATTAAACGCGAATAAAAAATTAGATTTAAAATTAAATCAATGCTAACTACATAGGCAAAATAAATAAAATAAAATCCCCATGAATAATATCTGTTTTGAATGATTTATTTTAGTAATCTAGTTATAGATTTCAATTTAAATTACAGTGAATCTAGCAAAAAGAAATCCTTTTTTGTTAAATTCAGGTAATAAATTGGAATCACACATAATATGAACAAGATTAACAAACTTTCTTCACATATAATTGTAACATGCATTAGAGAAGAATAAGATTACAACACTAGTAAAATTACCAAAATAACTCAGAGTTGCACGTATAAATACTGAGCAACATCTCATATGTGCATATTAACTTGAACAAAAACTAAGTAACAATGAAGAAGGCGTTCTTTTATGACTTCCTTCCCTCTCGGGCCGAAGAACAAGAATGCGTAACCAACTGTGTCCCTTATCGAGCCAGTCGCTCACTCGTTGAGATGAGGGACTTTTACCCTCCGCCAACTGTGGACTACTCGAGTCCATGGCGATTTAGGAAAAGGCTCACACCGTATGAAGTCAATGCTGGCAAAATTCGTATCTCATTCGCTGCTATGTTTCAGTATGTTTTTCGCTATTGGAGGTTTTACATGGCTTATAAAGTTGTTACGGGGTACAAAGTGAGGGTTATTATTTGGGATGTGAGTAAATTTCTCGAACGAAAGACGTACATAAATGATCGTGTTTGTGTTGAAATGTTGCCTGATGATGATTACACATTAGCTTGCATGGGCTTGTTCAGAGATCTCAATTTGAAGGTTGGTGATGAGATTGGGCTGTTTTGGGATCCTAGGGCTTCACTATTTCAATTTAAGTTACTGAGTAGCTAGGAATTTATGAAATGTAATTTAATAATCTTAACAGAATCATTGTTATTCTGATGTTATCAATAAACATTTGAATTTATATTTTTAAAAAATTGAATATTGATTTGCTAATTACTATAATTCATCATAATTAAAGTGCAGCTATCTGGCTAGTTGGTACTCAATTAATCACTTTGTGGATGCGAAATAGAACAAGTTACACACCTGTCTGATCTATGAAAATTGCGAATCTTAAAATTCATTTTGAATTTAATAAATAAAATTTTAATCCATACAATTCATGAAAAAAATAACAAAAATATAATGAAATATATTCATTGTATTTCAATATTTATTATTAAAACCTAACCGATAACATAACTAATTAAGTAAGTTTAATTTAAACCTATATCATACATTATTTTTTTAATTTTTTCTTTTTTAAAGGGAATGGGAATCATTTAATTTATTATGCTCGAAAAACCGAAGGAAATTACACGAGGTAAGCAATAGGATAAGTACCAATTTAAGTCAATTAGTGTAAAAAAGAATATCATCGAGGAAAGAACATATTTTTGAATATTAACTTAAGTAAAATTTTTATATATGAATTAATTAATGCAGAAAATTAATTTGAGAATAATTTCTTTTCAGGTTTCGAATATTAAATTTGGTAAATTTTTAATCTATATCAACAACATTAACTGATTTAGTTTATATCAATTAATTAATACAAAAAAATTTAATTTATATCAAGACAATAATTAATTCATGTCAATAACATAATTAACTTAATTAAACCAATTAATCATATAGAAAACTAATCTAGGAATAAGTTTTTTATTTTAACAAGTATTGCCCCATGCGATGCACAAGAATTTTATGGTAAAAGTAATTTTGATACGAATTTGTAAAAAAAAAAAAAAAAAAAAATCTAACTATATGGTCAATCCAAAAACGAAACCATAATAGGTATAATGTTAAAATAGATGTGGATGTCAAAATTAAAACTATAAAAACATACTTAACCAAATTAAAATTTGAAAAACTTATTTAAAAACCTTATGTATATTAAATTGGTATTGATTAATAATAAATGTTATGTAAATTACATATATATTTCAAAACAATATAAAATAATTATAAAGTAATATGTTTAGAAAGAAAAATGTTCAAAATGTAAGCACCAAGTGAAGGTAAAGCTCATTTTGTGATATCATTGAAACTTGCAATTTTTTTTGATAAAAAATTTTAAGAGATGATTAACCAATAATTCTAATAATTTTTTTTTTGTCAATAGCCTATTAAATGATTAAATGAGACATGAAAGCTGTAGTTTTCGATTTCTTTTCCACTTAATTAATTATAATTATTTCTCATAAACTCAGTTATACTTTAACTACTCTCTATGTAATTCAAAAAAAAAAACCTCCCACAATTTCAACCACGTAATGCACATTACCTGTGAAAACTTTTAATACCATAAAAATAAATAAAAAGGATTTCACTTGATTTCTTTGAATAAGTAGATAGGGAATTTTTTTATGAAACAGAAAACCGTTGTCGACGTAATTTTGACATCAACTAATACAAAAATTTTATTTTAATTTATATCAGCAAAATAGGTAATTCATATGAATACCATAATTAACTTAAACCAATTACTTATATATAAAACTAATATAGGAATAAGTTTTTTATTTTAATATATTAAATTAAATAGAATTTATATCTAAATATTGATTGTAATAAGTTGATTTATATTAATAAAATTAAATAATCTATAATTTATGTCAACTTATTAAAAGGAAAGAGTATTTGTAATGTAAAATCCGAATTCGAGAATATCTTTTGCTTTATTTAAAATTTAGTAAATTGTAAATTTACTAAATTTAAGGATTGGATATACGTTAATACTATATTAATAGCACCACCAAGATAATAAATCGGGTACACATGAGCGCACCAAACTTCTAAATTAATACAAGTGATGAGAGAATTTTACAAAAATTTCAACAAAGTTTTTCTTATATATCATACAAATTGTTCCTGTAAAACATGCAAGGAACAAATATACAACAACCAAAAAATTCGATTTACAATTCTCGTCAACACCTTGACAACAAACATAATATAAAAACAACACCATTAACACCATAATTGAGTCACTTAAATCTAAATCTCAACGCTAACTTTCCCCAAGAATTTCAACTTCATGTTAATTGTCAAATGCATCGTAATACGACAATAACTTACATTCTTACACGAGAATGTTTTTAATTAATCTTTATGTTTTTAATTAATTTTATTTTTAAAATAATTAACTATATCAAAAATTAATTAAAGGGTCCAATCTTTTTTTTTTTTGAATTTTTATTTACACGTTTCTTTCAATTTAAATTTAGTCCTAAATTTTTTTAGTTTATAATTTCAACATTTTTTTGAAAAATTGGAAGAGATGGTCCATAAATTTTGCGTTTGCTGAGAATTTTGTACGAAATAAAAAAAAAGGCTAGCGTTGTATGAATGTCACTGAATTAATTAATTTAATACTAACTTTATTTGTTCTACAATTAATTGTATTGAATTTATTTAATACCTATTAAATAATTTTTATTGATAATTTTCAACAGAATAACATTTCTTCATATTAATATCTAATTTCTCAAACTTTTCCTTAGCATTATAGATGCGTATATTTCGATTTTAGCTAACAGTTAATAATTAATATAATTATTTTATCTCTATAAAATTTTAGAAGAAATTTATCATTACAAAACCTACCAAATATAAGAAATAATAAAATAAAATAAAATAAAAAAATTGAAAGCCCTGAACATGACAGCTACTTCATCGCGTAGCAACTAGGGGAAAGCCTCTGGGCTTAAGATTGCTTATACAAGCGGATCGAGTTTCCTTTTGGTGGGCTTTCCTTCAGATTTGCTGATTAGCAATCAGTTGGTTACACCATCAGCAATTAGCTGGCTGTACCAATTTATGGTACAATGGTACAATCAGTAGATTGTCGCCTACCGTCGACTTCGCCGGTAGGCAACAAAGTGAGGGAAACCCCTAGATTATCGCTGGTCGGATGGGTGTTGTCAGATTGGGTTAGAGGCGGGGTTTGGTGTGGCTGGTGGGGGGGGTTGGGGTTTTATTTATTTTTTATTCTTTTTTCAAGTTTGTTTTAATTATATTTAATTATTTTTCTATATTCAGATTATTTTTTACGGTGATATATTCCTACTAAAATTTTAAAGATTGCGTTTATTATTAACTGTCGGTTGAAATCAAAATGTGCACCTGTTTAATTCTAAATAATTTGTTTGAAAAATTATGATATTAATGTGATCAAATTCTACTATATTAAAAATGTTCGATAAAAATTATTTAATCGGTGTCAAATAAATCTGATAAAATTAATTATAGACCAAATGAATTAGTATCAAATTAATTAATTCGATGAAATTAATATCACACTATCTATTGACCATTTCCACAAATTTTCAAAAATAATATTGAAAGTTAAAATTGTGAACTTTAAAAAGATTTAGGACTAAATTGCACATTGTTAAACTTTGTGAAGTTTAAAAAGATATAAAATTGCGAAATAAAAATTAACAAATTATTAATGCACAAATTTCCGTTAATAATTTAAAAGAGTGTGTTTACTAAACTTAGTGGCACAAAGATGTAATGGTAGAAATAATACAAAGGAGTACAGAGGAAAATGATGAGTTAAAAAATAAAAAATTTAAAAAATGAAGGATGCAAATTAATGATAGAAAGCATATATAGAGGAGTATAGAGGAAAATATAATGAATAAAAAATGAAAAAGTTAAAAAAGAAAGGATGCAAAGGCGGGGAAAAAAAATCTCTTTTTATATAGATATAGATTTAGTAAATTGTAAATTTGTGTCAACTATAATAATAATTGATTTGTTAATATCATAATTAATTTGTATCAATTACTATAGAAAACTAATTCAAGAAATACTAATTTTATTTGTCACCGTTTCATACATATTTATTTATATCTTTATATTAAAAATCTTGCAGTGCCAACTAGGCACTGCTCTACACTGGCAGCGCCTAGCTTGCACGGATCTATATTATAAAAACAATTAATAATTAATAATAATTATTATAGTAATAGTAATTGAGGCAGCTACCAAGTAAATGTAGTGAAGTGATTGTACGGGTAATGTCTGAAAAAGGAAAAACTGGAAGTCTCTGTGCTTAAAAAGGAAAAACACGTTAACATTCTGATTTAATGTCATCAGTCTCAATTATAAATCCGCTGATCAAGACTCATTTATTATTACGACATCTATAATATATAAATAATAATTATTATTATGCTAACTGAGCAAGTTTTACCATTTTCAATTACCAAATCCGCTTATTAAAGCTCATTCATTGCTGCATCGATTCTGAAAAAGGAAAAACACGTTGGCATTCTAATCAAGAATGTGGACTGGATAAAGGGAAGTATTAATAATTAGGATCAATGCACTGCAAACGATTTGTTGTACCTAAAAAAACGTGCCAATTAATTAATCAACCAGAATGGAAATATAATTATATCAATGAATCTGGTCTGATTTGTAATCACCATTCAAAAAACCAATTCAACTATAAATATTCAATGCTAATGACCACATAATCCAAATAATGCTGCTGAAAAAAAAAAAAGAATATTTCATACACCATATCATAAAGACACGAAAATGACAACATGGTTGAGCTACGCGGATCAAATTGACAACAAAAAATCAGAATGGGGAATCAGAGTTTGCGGCGCAAGAAAATGGCTCTTACAATTTACTGAATCCGATGGAAAATCAAGCAACACCATGGAATTGCTTTTGATTGACGAGAAGGTAATTCAGATTACTTTTCAATGGTACTCCATAATTAATGACTAAACGATCGATTTGGCATAACATTCTGACTATTTTCCTTGATAATTTCAGGGCACAGGAATTCAAGCTACCATTACTAACAATTTTATTGATAATTTTGACAAAAAGATTGAAGAGCATGGGTTTTATCGTATGATGCATTTCAGCGTCGTTCCGAACAAGCTTTCTTATAAAGCTGCAAATCACGAATGGAGGCTGAAATTCATGAGAAAAACTTTGGTTTATGTCGAGCCGAGAATCAAGTTTCTGCTTAGTGTATACAATTTCAAAGACATTGGAGAGATATTACGGGATCCAAATGCAGACTCTTTCGGAATATTTGGTAGGTTTTATTATAGAAAAACATCCATCTTCCTTTTATTTTCAATAAAAAACTTCTACTCACATTCATTTTGCAGATGTCATTGGGAAAATTGTAGACATGGATGACATCCGATTGGGCAGATCAAAATCGCTAGACATAACCATACAAAACAATGCGTACTGAACTTCTATTCACTACAATTTATCATACAAAAAATTCATCTAACATTATATGATTTTTTGCTTTTCAGGAAGAATTCAATCAAGGAACCATTATGGGTAGATCATATGATAAAAGAGTATACAATTTTCTAACACACGAAGGACAAAGTCTTATTGTAATAATTATCCAACTGTGTCGAGCAAAGATCTATCGAAGTAATCTAATGTGTCTTATTTAAAGTTTAGTTACATATCTACCACGTTTACTTGGTCATAATGCACAAAATTGTTAAAAATTAAGGGTACACCTACTTGACCACCACATATTCAAGCAGAATCATCCTAAATGAAGACATTCCCGAGATTCAGGAATTCAAAAGTAGGTTTATGTTCAACAATTTCTCAAGCATTCATTTTATAAGATCTATATTATATACGAGATTTTGTTATTGGACGTCACATACATATTTTCCATGTCATGTAGGATAACAAGTGACAGAGACAGCAACTCTATAAAATTCAGCGATTCAGCTAATTCTTTTGCTACATAGGAGATAGAGAGAGATCTCAAGGTCAAGAAACTAGAGAACATTTTACCATTAAACTAGGTATCACGCTTATCGCATTATTTACCTCTTTTTTCAATGCTTTATAGTCAACACTTAAAATTTTTTCTCACCATTATTTTAGATTGGAGAATTTTGGATCATTGCTACCATCGTGGATGTATTGCAAGGAGATTGGAGTTATTATGCATGCAAGACATGTTCTAAAAAACTAGCATCAACACCAGATGGATACCAATGTGTTCATTGTGGAACAAACTGTTCACACGGGATCACAAAACTTAGGCTTCGTGTCCACGTAGCTGATGGAACAAACAAGATTGTTCTACTCCTTTAGGATTCTGATTCACAATCATTGGTTGGAATGCTAGCTGAACAGATCAAAGAAAAGATTGGGAAGGCAAATACAACGCTACTAATATATTACTACACATTCATTTTTTTTCTATTTTGTGACAAATTTGGTTTTCTGTTTTAATAGAGAAAGGTAGATGATACAACACTGCCCACTGAGATTGAAAACGTTGTCGGTAAAATGTGTCTGTTTAAATTTGGGGGTGATGACAGATGAACAGAGAAATGTGTATGATACAATTATGCAGTATGTTCGTGATGGTAAGGGCGGTGTATTCTTTTTATATGGGTACGGTGGGAGAGGAAAGACTTTCATATGGAAGATATTGTCTGCGGCGTTACGTTCTGAGAGAGAAATAGTGTTAAATGTCGCTTCGAGTGGCATTGTTTCATTGTTGTTACCTGGTGGAAGAACAGCCCACTCTCGATTTGCAATTCCTTTGAATCCAGTTGAAAACTCTACCTGTAACATCAGTGGGGAAAGCCCACTACCGAAATTGATTTCAAGGACTAAATTGATCATTTGGGACGAAGCACCGATGATGCATAGGTATTGTTTTGAAGCTTTAGATCGAACGATGCGAGATATTTTATGAGCTGATAACAATGACGCCGATGAACGGCCATTTGGAGGCAAGACAATTGTGTTTGGGGTGATTTCAGGCCAGATCCTACCGATAATTCCTCAAGGAAGTCTTGTGCATGCCACTATCAATTTATCTTACCTATGGAAATATTACATGGTTTTGAGATTAACAAAGAATATGAGACTTCAGAACCTCCCTAATGATGGCAGTGGTACTGAATTGGAGAGTTTTTCAAACTGGATATGTGGAATTGGTGATGGAACTATTGGTGGGCCGAATGATGGACAGGTATCCATAGACTTATTAGAAGATATTCTTATAAAAGGATTTGGAAGTGTAGTTGAGGCGATTGTTGATGCCACATACCCATATTTTAGAAGGCACATTGGCGATATATCTTTTCTTCAAGGCAGGGCAATATTGGCACCCACTCTTCAAGTAGTTGATGCCATAAATGACTACATGATTTCACTGAATGACTCTGAAGGTAGAGTTTATTTTAGTTCTGATGCGACGTGCAAGGCTGATGGAATAGGTAATGTGGTAGATAATATTCATTCTCCAAAGTTTTTGAATGGGATCAAGTGTTCTGGTGTTCCCAATCATGAGTTGAAGTTAAAAATCGACGTTCCAGTAATGTTGTTGAGAAATATTGATCATGCCGCTAGGTTGTGCAATGGAACCAGGCTCACTATCACAAGACTCGGAAGCCATGTATTGGAGGCTCAAATTTTGTCCGGCACGAATATAGGTCAAAAAGTTCTTATCCCAAGAATGTCTTTGACTCCATCCGATATGAGGTTGCCTTTCAAGTTTCAGAGACGTCAATTCCCAATTATGGTGTCCTATGCAATGACTATTAATAAAAGTTAGGGTCAGTCACTTTCACACGTTGGGCTTTTGTTGAAAAAATCGGTGTTCAGTCATAGTCAGTTGTATGTCGCAGTATCCAAGGTTACGAGTTGAGCAGGTTGAATGTTCTTATATGCGACAAAGATGGAAAACCTACTAATTCAACAATCAATGTTGTGTATAAAGAAGTATTTCAAAATTTGTAATTTTTAAATATATTTAAGGTTTGTCTTATAAACATCATCAAATTGAATTTTATTTTAATTAGTATTTTTAATGTGTTTTTAATATAAAGTTTATCGCGTATATATTTGTACTTCTACATTTTATATTTGACTGCTAATTAAAAATATTTTATTACAATTAAATTTTACTGCCTCGTGCATCGCACGGGTGTAGTACTAGTTTAATATAAACTTTGCTTGCATAAAAAGTTACATAGAATAAGTGAAATTAATGTTGTATAAATCTAGAATGTGAAAGATGGAAAATAATTAAGTTAAATAAAAAATAGAATTTTGACTTCCAAGAATGTTAGAAAATGTAAAAAAAAATATTTTAGCCAATATAACTTTTTTTTTCTTTAACTATTTATAATATTATATGAAATTTATTAGTTAATTTTTTAGATATTAATTAAATAAATTTTAAATATATATCAATTACATTAATTGACTAATGTTAGCACTATAATTAGTAATTTACATCAACTGTATAGAAAGGAAAGTATCAATTTAAAATCTATATCGACTGCAATAATCAATTTATGTCAATATTATAATTACTTTATATTTATATTCCCAAAATGCCTAATAAAATATAACATATAAATGTGTAAATATATTAAAATTTTCTATCAACTATAATAATCGATTTATATTAATATCATAATTAATTTGTGTCAATTGCTCTAGAAGACTAATTCAAGAAATATTAATTTAATAATTTATCAATAGTTCATACACATTTATCTAACTATATATAAAGATTAAAGAGCCACATAGGACAAAGCCTACGTGGCAGTGCCAACATGGCTCTCAATTATTTTAAAAATTAAAAGAAAAAATCAAATATAGTTCAAATCTTCAAGCGTGCCCTTGACATTTTTTGCTATGTAATAAATTTATTTGTTAATTTTAGTATGTTCGAATTGGTATTTGTACACTTTATTATATTTTCCATAATTAAAAGAAAAATTAATTAAAAGAGGGATAATTCTATAGAATGACGCAGGTTGCACGAAATGTTATAAAGGACTTTGAGAAAATTTAAGTAGAATTAAAAAAATAATGATGTTAAATCACTACAATCAAGCTATGAAATAATGATATATTGAATGCAACAATCAAGCTATAAAATAATGATATATTGAATTGCAACAATCAAGCTATGAATTCATTGAAATGCATCTAATGGGGGATTGATTTGAATAGCTATAATCAAGCGTTATTCATATTCAATGTAAACAAAGCAAAGTTAACACTATAAATACGGACTCAAAGACTGCATATTGTATCATTTCCTATATTTTCATTCTAGTATTACTCTTTTTTTTTTCTTCTGAAAATGACTTTGTGGTTAATCTATCTGAACGATTTGGACGATAGGGAATCTCATATGTCACAAAGATAGAAAGCCAACGAATACGACAATGAATGTTGTTTATAAGAAAGTATTTTAGAATTGATAATTTTTTTTATGCAGTTCAAATTTTAATATATTTATCTTTGTTATTTACAATGTTTCAACATAATATTTGAGTTTTATGATAAGCAAATGTTGTAATTTCCGTACATCGCACGTGGTGAATTACTAATATTTAATAATTTTTTTTGCATAAAAATTAGATAAGGTAAGGTAAGTGAAAAGGTGTATAAATCTAAAACGTCAAAAATAGAAAATAATTAAAGGTAAATGAAATTAGAATGCTCATCCCAATAATGTTTGAAATGTAAAATCTTTATGCAAGATTAATTTTTTAATAGAATTTAACTATCTGTTGTCTCATGTGAAGTTTCTCAAATTATAGACCGTAAGGGTGGGAAGGTATCTTGAACCCATATCAAATGCTGGCAATGGGATGCCTTTATTACTACGGCAATCCCCTTGGACAGAGTTCAGATATATAAATTAAGTGAATTTTAAATCTATAACAAGTAGATTAATTGACTTATATCAACACAGTAAGTGATTTGTATCAGTCATGTAGAAAGAAACATATCAATTTATAAGAAGTTTTGGAGCTAAATTGTGTGCTGTTAGTTAGGATGACAATTTTATCTATCGAACCCGAAATCCGCAGGTACCCGCCCCCTAATGGAGCGGACCTGCCCCGACTAAATGGGTAATAGGAGTGGATCTAGGACGGACTTTCTGACCCTTGAATATTCTAGGGACCGGTCCGGATCGACATGTACCCACCCTAAACCACCCCTATTACCCACAAATATATTTGTATTTTCTAAATTAATATGAAAAGTCAATATAACTAAAATATTCTGACATTTGCAAATGTAAAATGTAAACTCTTTAAACTACACACATGATTAAGTGTGTGATCCCTCCTCTATTCACAATTTCTATGAAAAAAATTGAAGGTAAAAACAATAAAAAATAACTTTGTATATCAACTCGTGGGTCTAAAAATTGATCCGCCTCATCCCTTGATCTGCCCCGACCCAACCCGCCCCTAAAACTCGTGGGTCTAGGGGCGGATCCAGGACACTCTATAGCTCATGGGTCTAGGGGCAGGTCTTGACCGACCCACTTCAAACCTGACCCATTACCATTCCTACTGTTAGTGTATTAGAACCAAAGCGTAGACACAAACTAATTCATGTACGTGTGGGAGAGATTTCAGAGTAAGTATTTTTTCTATATTTGTTTGAAAAGTAAATGTAAATTTGAATAACCAATGAAAAAAGTTAACATCAATATAATTGGTGGTTGAAGATGATGTCTTAAAAAAGTAATTTTACAAAAAAAAAAAATGCAAACAATTTCATCATTATGATGAATCTCGACCAAATCACTATTTAATTGGAATCTAGGTTGATGAAGGAATACAATATTCTGTCTTAAGTTTTTGTGAGAAAATTAAGCAAATTATGATTTTTTATTTTTTTATTTTTTAGTATTAGGTAAATTATGATTTTTAAGATTGATAATAATTCAAAAATTAAGTGAAATTATAGAAATCAAGTATGCACAATTCAAGGTCCGATCTGTTCCAGAACTTCGAAATTTGGCCATTTGGGCAACACCCATATTTGAACTGGGCAATCGCCTAGTTGAAAAATTGGACATCGCCCTATTTAATTTTTTGAATCAATTTACCTTTTCATGTTTAAACTTCATTGCAAAGAATCCTTAATAGTGTTGTAATGCATTACAAAGAGTCTATAAACGACTACAAGTACATGTAGTACATTATAAAATATTTGTAATGGCATTCCAAATTTCATCGAAAGACACAAAAGGCGTTAGTTGACCAAAAAGCCAATCAGTGTCGGATTTCAACAAATAATACAACTTTTTTTAGGAGAAATAGTTTTCTCAGCAAAATTTTGCCTCAAAGCCCACGTGATTTAATTTAGTCGAATTTCATCGTTTATGGGCTCAAATCGGTAGTATTTTACTTCCTTATAAGATACTAGTTGATTTTGTCAGGGAAAAAAAACAAAAAAAAAAACAAAAGGAATTGTATTGGCCTGTTGGGCGATCGCGTGGATATTATATGGGAAAAAGAAAAAGTTTCGGTTTGACACCTACTTAGTACTTACAATAGCTATGTTGAAACAGACTAGGTTGGCAACGGGCGGAGTTTGGAGTAGGTCGATCAATCCGCTAATCACCCCAAAGTCTTTCCCCACCTTGTTTGCGCTGCCAAGTAGGGCAGGTTGCGTCAGTCTATCACTCTATTTGGTTGATCAATTATTATTATTATTATTATTATTATTATTATTATTATTATTATTTAATGAAAGCTAAAGATTTTAATATAATAAAATATATTAAAGTTGTATATATGCCTAAGCTAACATGGGCAGGTCGGGTTCAAGGGTACCCCGATCCGCTCTGACCTGTCACCCTCGCCGGGCACAATGCGTTGACCTACACCTTACCCGTCAACTCACAGAGCAAGAAAAATCTACTCCATTTGGGGAGGGACCCTTTCAAGTTCCACAGGTCAAGACTTTTTTTGTAATCTCTAAAACGGACTCTAAATGCACCCAACCCATCAATCCCATCAGGAAACCTGCTAGCCGGCAAAAAGATCGGGTTGTTGTGACCCTTAGAACTCAGTATGGTCAAATTTGGTCAAAAATTCCAATTTTTATACGTTCCCGAATTGGCTCAGGTAAAGCAATAGGTAAAGCAATTATAAGGTCAAAAATACCCCCTCATCCTAATTTCCCACTTTTCACTCTACTTCTCCCTCTCTCGTCCGGATCAAAACCCAACCTTCTCTCTCCCATCTCCCCCGTCGAGATCTATTGTGGATCGAAGAAAGAACTCCCTAAAATGGCAACATCTGAAGGTTCGAACTTCGTATGGAGTCGATTGAATTTGTAGTTTTGCGACCAATCACCTTCTTTCTCCCTTCTCCCAGCGTCGGATCTCACGTGCATCGAAGAAACAACTCCCAAAAATGGCAACATTGTCTGAAGGTTCGATCTTGTATGGGTCAATGAATTTGTAGTTTTGCGACCAAGCAAAGCAATTTCGTGATCTTACGAGCATTATACTTGAAATCGATGAATAATCAATCTAGGGCGGGGAAAAGAGATCGAACGGCGAGCGGCTTACATTGACGATTGTGAAGGTATTTGAGCTCAGGATTATTCAATTCTTGTATTTTCGAGTGGCATTAGTCAATCCTTGTATTTCGCTAGGGAGATTTTGATTATTGTGGAATTGCAAGTTAGCTCAATTGAAGTAGATGAATTTATTGTACTTCGAAAAATTTCTTCTAAGCTCACATTATAGTAGGTGTTTTCTTACTTTGTCGCGAGAAATATTTTTAGTTTTGGCTTTAGATTTATGAGCTTCCGTTAGCTTATTGTAGGAAAACCTTGTTATAGGAGAACATGATTATTGTGGAATTGCAAGTTGGGGGTGAATTGAGGTAGATGAAAAGTGTGTAATCGAAAAAAATTCTTCTAAAGCGACATTATAGTAGAGTGTTTTCCTCCTTTGTGCGAAATATTTGTTAGCTTTGTTTAGATTTGTAAAAGATTCTTTGTTAGCATACTTAGTTTAGCTAGAGAATGGCAAGCTGTATTAGTTAGTTTATATACAAAAACAATTTCCTCACTTTGAAGTATTAAGAAATTAGTTGACTTAACAAATTGCTCAACTTCCTATATGAAGACTTCCTATACCATTCAATTAGTTGGCTTAAGTTTATATATTAAGAGATTCTCTCTGTAATTGCTCACTTTGTGGTGTTTAGCATAAAAGTTTTGGCCAAACAAGAATCTACTAACTTGTAAAAGTTATATGTTTTGAAGTAAAGTGAAGTAAAATTAATGCATGCAAGAGAGGATGTATATAGGGATTTTGCTAGTTGAAAGAAGCTAAATTTTGATGTGAAGTAAATTTAATTATTATGATGACTTGCTATAACAACACTCTCTTTTAGCATGTAATGACCATTGACTTTTGGATAATTTGTCTTGTTAGTTAGCAACAAACACTATCGTGTTAGAGAAAAAGACAAAGGGTACTAAAGGGAATCATATACAGATTAAAATGTGCCCAAAATTTTGTTATCTTAGAATATGGTATTCACATAATTGCCGTTAACATGGTTAGTGCCATTAACATAGTTCTTATTCAAAATGATGTGAAACACAAATAATTAGGTTAACAATTTTGGATATTCACTCATCAGGGAAATTTAATGTTTCTTTTGACTTTTTTGGTGTGTTGATTTTCTTTGCTCTTTTAATTTGGATTTGTTTCTAAGAGAAGATTTCATAATAATACAGGTAGAAACATCTTGTTGCACCGTTGAAAGATAAACTTCTCTTTGCTCTTTTATTTATTAATTTGGTCTCTTCAAGTGTATCCAATGTGTTTGTTATTTTCTAATATTTAGTGGGGAGTTAATTGCGATGGCGTTGGGGATAGTGGTGGTGCAACAAGGGGAAGAAGCATATTTTGAAATGTTGAATGGAGTGTTTCTCCATCGGTTGAGAGTACTTTATCGTGGATTTCTTCCATTTCATGTGCTACTCTAGTATGTTGTTAGATTTGGGATGTATAGTAACTAATTTTTCGCTCATAGATTTCTCAATTTGCTTGGCGAGGATAGTGTAGATGATTGGTGTGAGCGATTCTAGTTGAAGATACAAGGAAATTCAAGTTTTCTAGTCGACTAGTTTTGTAAAAATGTGATGATAAAACTACAACTTGTTATGCTCGTGTTGACCGACCATTACTAGTTTGGATGATATATTATGATGCAGATGCAACTGCAATATTATGATGGAATATTTTAGATTGAAATTGAGGTCATGTTTTACTAGAGATATCCATCTAGAATATGTAATATAATTACATTGGTTTGGCTTATAGTGCTACTGATTGAATCTGATTAAGTGTATAATTTTAGTTGGCAATGATGATTGGTATTGAGAATTTTGCTATTCTAAATTATCGTTGGCGAAAACAATATCATTGCAAGCTGCAGTACATACCTAGCGATGTGCATTGGTCAAAGGCAAATCGATATACATCCCGAGATACAATCACTTGGCCATGAAAAACTTTCCACTGCATTATAATCCCTAATCTCCCCAAACATTCAATAACATTGAATCGTATATTGCGATTGGACTAATTCCATACCCCAACATCAAGCTAAAGTTGATCCATTTGACCAACAAAGCCTTCATTTCCCAAGTTGAGCAAACAATCCATAGGCTAAGTGAGCACAATGACTTACATTACATCTCTTCAACAACACAACAATTACATGACTAATGTCAAGTAGAAAGTACATAACAAAGAACTACATAACTACTTACAAAACAACACTTCAACAACTTCAACCTTCATATCTCTTTCCTAACTTCAACTGAAAAGTGCATAACTAATTTTCTTTTCCCTTAGATATGGCCACCTCAACTTAATCTTGACATTTGTTTCATCAGTTATGTCTTCCACATCAACCTTCTTCTCATCAATTCTCTTTGGAATGCCCCACATTGAAGCGATATGCACGATGTCGCTCAAACCATTTGCAATGAAATGAACTATAGTTAAAAAAGTATTTCCTGTAGCTCTCTTTTTTTTGTCTGTGACTCGCAAGTGTTGTATGATACGTTCAGTACATATAGAGACAGCGCGCTTATTTGAGCAATCATACATTGAATGCTAGCGCGACCTACAACTCGGCACATGCCGAATTTGTCGGTGCTATTTTGAATCAACGCTTGTCAACAAGAAATCAAT
This sequence comes from Jasminum sambac, assembly GCA_018223645.1. Lineage (NCBI taxonomy): Eukaryota > Viridiplantae > Streptophyta > Magnoliopsida > Lamiales > Oleaceae > Jasminum > Jasminum sambac. The sequence continues at coordinate 21,868,619 of CP073649.1, forward strand.
AAATAATTTATCATTTTGATTTCAATTAGAAACTTAAAGATAGTGTTGAATGCATCTTTTACAATATCTCATTAACTATTTAACTCAAATATAGTAAACCATAGTCAAAGTAAAGATCTGACAATGTATCCATAACACTATAACAAACATATTTTTTGAGATCCATTGCCTAACACTATCAAACCCACAACTAGTACCCAATTCCTATGTTCATACAACCTCCTAAATAATTAGGCTCATACAAACTCCTAAATAATTAAGCATTTGAAGAACTAACATAATCACTACACCAAATGTACAAAATCCCAAGAATTAGAGTCCCAATTCCACCAACCTCCTAAATAATTACATTCCCAATTCCACCAACCTCCTAAATAGTTAAGTATTTTTACGTAATTTTTGAAAGTTTGTTTTGGTTTCAATTTTTACGATGAATGAAGAACTGAGGAACTAGTGAATGAGGAACCTAAGGAGACTATTATATGCCAATTACAAGAACTAAGTATAATGACTACACCAACTCTACAAAATCCATAATTGATTCAGCGTGCAAAAATTTCAGAAATATCTCGTTCACAAAATCGAAGTGATTATACATTCCTATAGCGAACATATAAAGAGTTCTAAATTTAGTCTCTTGAACATAAACAAATTGATATTAGACCTAAATTCAAAAATCCCAAAATTCATTCAAAATCCCAAATTCTTTACAATATTGTCCACACGAAAATCAACAAATATATATAACCTAAATGTATTTGAACAAATATATGCACCCCAAATATTTGAGATCAAATATATCCACCTAAATCAACAATCCACTCGAGAATTATTCCACCTAAATCAACAATCCACTTTATTCACCTTGAGATCGACATAACTAAAATCCCAAAAATTGACTCACATGCGGTATTGCAATTGAATATCGACGAAGATTGGATGGTTCACATACCTTTATCCATTTTAGGGTTTGATTGAAGCGCGTCTTGGATTTACGCTACTCGTTCAGGATGATGGAGAAAGGACTTTGCTAGCGGGGTCGAAACTTCCACCCTCTTCTTGTCGACTCGTGACGATCGAACCTCAGGATGTTGGCCACGTAGTTAGATTTTTGTGGATCTAGATCGGCCCTCTTCTTGTTTTGTTTTTTCGGAAATCGGGAGAAGCGAGAGTTTTGGATGAGTGGAGAGAAGGAAGAGAAGAAGCGGAGAGAGGTTGGGTTTTGAACTTTTGATCCAGGACGAGGGAGAGGGAGAAGTAAAGTGAAAAAGTGAGAAATTGGGATGTGGGGGTATTTTTGACCTTATAATTGCTTTACCTATTGCTTTACCTGAGCCAATTCGGGAACGTATAAAAATTGCAAAAATTCAGGTTTATTAGGAAAACCCAATCGATCTGAAAATTCTTGTTCTTGATTAAAATTCAAAAAAGTATATAATTAGTTAAAAATAAATAAAATGGTAGAATAATTTAATTTAAATTTAGTATTATTATTGTAACAAATTGGATTGAATTGTATCGAAATTGATTGACTTATATTATATTTGCTTCATCTACTTAGCAGATTATCATATTTGGATTTTCATAAATTATCGAAGTGAAACCTTAAATCAATATCCTAATAATTTCATCAAATTTTGATCAAAATCCAATCTACAAACAACTTGATTCTTATCTGTGAATAATCTATATATTTAATCAATAGAATGTCACTTCTTTCAAACAGATAACAAAAGAAACTGTTGATCTTGAATATTGTCTTTCTATCTTAAGCTATTATATGTCGCATATGTCATTTTGGTCGAGACCCACAATGGATTCTGCAGATTTGATTGTATCTAAAGCATGTGAAGATGTTGTTACCATTGAACAAACAAATCAAGTGTTTGGGACTTAAATTTTATTACGTAATTGAAGAGGGCTGCTTTCATGCTTCGTTGGTGGGGAGATGATTTGGACACATCACCCATATCCAATAACATGTCAATGCATTGAATTTCTGAACCTTGGATATTGTTCCATTATTGCTTCTTTTTCCTAGTAGGAGTATATTTTTTTAAAAGAAATTTTTAGAGTTAGTTACTACTATTAATTATTTCAATTATCATACAATCGAACAATAGCATTTTACTAGATTCTTTGATATTTTGGTACTACACGTGTGACAATTTACCAATAAAATTATAGATATGTAAGTATTTTTCGATTAAAATCTCCTATCATACTTGTCTTTTATTCTTCATTAAATACTATCAAAAAAATTAAACATCAGTGTGTTAGCAGATGAATTTTAATGTATTTTTATGAGTAGGAAGAGAGAGAATGAGTGGAGTTGGATGATGGAGATTTAATGAGTGAAGAGATATATGGATATGATTTGTTTGACCAAATTTAAAATTTGAAAAAATGTATTAAATGCATTACAAAGATGACGCTAATACCCTCTATAATACATATCAAATTTGGTATACACATCAAAATACATTTTAATTCATTCTTTTTTAAATTCAAATTTGGTCAAACAAATCACATCCATATATCTCTTCACTCATTAAATCTCCACTATCTAACTCCACTCATTCTCTCTCTTCCTACTCATAAAAATACATTAAAATTTATCCGATAACACCTTATTTACTATGATAACACAAGAAAGGTAAACCAATGCGATGCACGCTTGCACTTTCTTCTACTTACTAACTATACCACTATAGGCATCCGGTTGCATTATTCAATAATAATAATAATAATAATAATAATAATAATAAATAATAAATAAATACATAAAGGCATCTCGTCAGAGCCGTAACTAGAGATAGGTAACAAGCAATGGCTTTGGGCCCAAAGTTGTAGGGGGCCCAAAATTTTTTCCCCTCATTAGTCTGACTGTTCAATTTTAACTATTTATTTAATCTAGTTTGTAGGGGGCCCCAATTTTTCGTATTCGCTTTGGATCCCTTGAAGGTTAGGTCCAACTCTGCATCTCGTGGTGTCTGACATCAACCTTTTTTAGCATTTGATTGTTGAGTTCCAAATTATCTCCTAAGCTATATGAATTTTGGAATACACACTACAAATCGAGGCCAGCTTATGAAGTTCGCATAAAAATGCAACTTCATAATCATCTGCCAACGCTAATGTCGCATCAAATTCATAGGGAAAACTCAAGATTGAAGTTGGGTTCAGAAAATGAGCAAATTATTATTATGAGGGCTTCCAAGAAACACGCACAATCAGTATTTTTGAATCCACTCGCCTGTAAATAATAGGTGTAAATTAAACGAGAACATGAGTATGGCTTAACGCGCATGAAGCCGATAACCGTTAGATTATAACGACGGCAGCACCAATTGATGGCTTTGATGCAAAAATGTACAGGCCGAGATCTTTTTTTTTATCGATCACGCCCCCATCGATTCTTGATTGAAAAATGATGTCAATCACTCAATCAGAACCTACAAAAGCATGGTTAAAATAAAAGTAACTTTCTATTGTCTAAATCATATTTATAAGATATCATGCTAGTAGTGTATAAACTAAGTAGACAAACAGTAGCAGTTTTGATCCAGTGCTCAAATTGGGCACCCTAACATGCCCAAATCATGACGTGGCAATATGTATCATCATGATTTAATCCACAAACAGCATGTCAAATCATGATGACACATGCTCCACGTCATAATTTGGGCACGTTAAGGTGCCCAATTTGGGCATTGGATCAAAACTGCAAACAGTAGATAGTTTAAGGAAATGTACATTCATGGATAAAAAGTAGTTTGAATGTATGTGCAATGTTTATAAACAAGTTTCTAGTTTATTAACGGTTGCCAAAGATAAGTTTATATAACATAAACACTTTATAAGAAATGTATCATTTTTAACATACTTTTAGCCATGGACGGACCAAGGATTTCATATAAGACTTAACTGAATTTATACAGGAAATATCGAGGAACATAACCTACAATATCTTGGACTTAATTGGCATGTGGGTCACTTTGACTTTAAGGGTCGGGCGCACCTCCCCAGAGTGGGGCGCCTTGGAGAGGGGCCTCTATCTTGGTACTAGGCATTTGCCTTGGCGAGAGTTGCTCCTACTTTGGCGTTATGCTGATATTGGTGCCACGTGTGATGTGGATCTCTTCATAGTCCACATTGGCTTATGTGGGCCTTGTTGTTGCCGCATGACCATTTCTTTATTCCACAAATAACGCAATTAATAAAAATAAAATTGTTTAAAATGAATATAACAAAAGAGAAATAATAATTAAAAAATTAGGTAAGGTCTTTTAAATGCACAACTTATTAAAGATTGACGAAAATGAGAAATAGCAAAAAAAAATTGTGGCAACTAAGGAATAAAATTGATGAAAATGAAAAACTACAAAAAATGATTACAACTAAGGAACCCTGAATCAAACCTACAATCATGTTTATGCGAGACCATGTTCCTGATCGATTGGCCTAACTACTTTTTCAACAATATTTGCTAACAATCTTGTAGTTAACTTTCACTAGAACCTAACTACAATGCACTGATACAATCCGAGGCAGGGGATCCATTCAAGACCCTATTAACCCAATTCAAGATCTGATTGATTCAAATTAGTATTCGATTGACACAATTGAAGACCCAATTGGAGTTGAAGATACTGTGGTCGAGATTATTCGACATGAATACAAAGACCCCTACCTTGTACCTCATTTGTCTAACAAACTCCGCCCCGTCTTCCTTCTACAATTATTGCAGGTTGATGATCATAACTAGGAGGCTCCAAATTCATCCTTACTTTTGAAGTTTGTGCATCCACTCTGTCTCAAAGAATTTAAATCAATATGCAAGATTCATGCTTTTTCCATTCTTGATGGTGAACATTCATGTCCATTTAATCCATGTGGATTTATGTTGTACTTTTATCTATGTGGCGATTTGAGGATGAATTATCATGAAGAGGGAGAGAATGATATGATCCGACACTTGCTCAATAATCAATTCAAAGCGTGGAGCATTGTTTGGGTGTAAATGAATCGAAAGCAATCATTTTGGCTCAAATTTGAAGTGACTCTATAAACAAATCAAAGATTGAAGGTCCATCTGATTCAAAGAAATGCATTTTTGATAGAGACACAAGTTGAATTTGGAAGTTACTATTTCTTGAAGAATTATAGCTCATTCAGTCTCATTTCCAATGCACTTTGAATCACCTTAATCGGATATTGGAATAAAAGTTACAATCAAAACACTTGAAGATCGCATGTATTGAAACTTTGGAAACTTGGTAAAGCCATGTGACCGCATGGTCCAATCGCAAACTTTGTTTTTGGCCCGCAAATGGGCGATTCTGGCAACCCGATGGTAGCTTTATATATAGTTGTATCCAACTTGGGTGCAACCATGAGAGAGTTTGTGGTCTTCAGGTTCGCGATTGAACCATGCGAACGCATGGCATTACCAAGTTTCCAAAGTTTTCACACAGTGAATTATTATTTTAGTTATCATACAATTAAACAATAACATTTTTTTAGATTCTTTAATATTATGGTACTACGCGTGTCAGCATTTACCAGTAAAATTGTTAATATGTAAATATTTTTCGATTAAAATGATATATCATACTTGCCTTTTATTCTTTATTAAATAATGTTAAAGGTTAAAAAGAAGAGTGTGACTATTCACACCCTACACATTTCTAAACACAAAAAAAAACCAATTTTTCCAAAATACCCTTATTTTCATTAAAAAAAAACTAAGTTGCCACCCACCCCGCCGCCTTCCACCCTCTCCACTTCTAGCTCTCCCATCAGGCGAAGAACCAAATCTAGTTCTCCGGTGGAGATTCAGATGAATGAAAAAAAAAGGAGGAAGAAGAAGAACTAGATCTCCAGCATTGGTGGTCGTTGGTGAAAAAAATGGTGGTTGGAGGTCGGAAAAGGTGATCGGAATCTAGTTCTCCGGTGGTCGGAGAAGGTGATCTAGCTCTCCCATCAGGCGAAGAACCAAATCTAGTTCTCCGGTGGAGAATCAGATGAATGAAAAAAAAAAGAGGAAGAAGAAGAACTAGATCTCCAGCATTGGTGGTCGTTGGTGAAAGAAATGGTGGTTGGAGGTCGGAGAAGGTGATCGGAATTTTTTTTTCTGGCTGAACAAATTCAGAGATGTTTAGCCAGACATGGTTGAATATCTTTGATTTAATTAAAAAAGTAAATGTGATGGTATTTTGGAAAAAATGGGTATTTTTAGGGTGGATGAATGATCACCTACCAACTTATTGGCAACATAAGTTGCCAAGTCACCACCCAATTTTTTTTTTTTTAATTTTTTTTTTTGAAATTTATGTTAAATGAGATTTAATAATACATAATCGCCTCGATGGTAGGGGCCTCACCCTACCCCTATCTTTCTCCTCCCCTCCCCCTCCCCCCAAAAAGGGTGTTGGCGTCTTATGACGCCAACAAGTTGGCAATCGAGCAGGAGTATTTTTAGGGTGTGTGTAACGATTGGTAGGGTGTGAATAGTCTCACTCCTAAATTGAAACACTTATTTAGAGTGACAAAAAGAAAAGAAAAGAAAAAAAAAATGTACCAATGCTATGCTCGTTTACGCTTTCTTCTACCTAGTAATTATTCTATTATCCAATCAAAGTCAGAAATCAATATCAATGATATACTTTACATCATCACTCATCATTATTTATCTTGTGGTCTCTCCTATCAATCTTTACTTTAGCATTTTATTTATTGTTCTGTTCCAAATTATCCTCTAAGCTATACTCCCTCCGTCCTATTTCGATAGGTATGTTTTCCATTTTGGTCTATCCCAAATTATGGGAAACAGTGGCGTAGCCAAAATTTGAACTCAGTATGGTCCAAACGTCTTTGCAACAGAAAATAAAATATTCTTTATAATAAAAACAAATATAAATATCGTATCTTACAATTATTCTTTATGAATTCTTATATTCTAAAATCATTTTACAATAACTTCATTGTCAATTTTTGAAAATATCTATCTCTCTCTACATAAATAACTAGGCTATCAATTATCCATTCATCGCCCATTCGATTGCACAATTTCTCTTTCACAAAGTTCATTGCAGAAAAAACCCTTTCCACAGTATCAGTGGCAACTGGTAGAATCAACGCTAAAGTCAAAAGCATATAAATTAAATGATATACTCTACTTTTCCTTGTCTCGACCAACTTCTTTGCAAGATCACCAATGCTTTTCAACCCTTTAAATGCAATGTTAGAATGCACACGAGGAGACCTGGACTTGAAAAGTCTTGTGGATAAAACTCAGCAAGTCGAATCAATCTTTTCTTGTCAAATGAAGAAAATGAATCTCGAGGACACAAACAAGCCATGCAAAATAAGAGCTCTGTACTTACCTCTGAGAAACAATCACCCAACTCTAGTAATTGCAAATCAATTAGAATAAATCCACACGATAGTGCTATAATGCTATTTATCTCCTACTAAAAAATTAATTTAATACCATTTCCAAACACCTCCCAAAGTCCCGATTAATTTTTCCCCTTTCTTTCTAGACTCTTCTCTCCGTGTGCAAATACATAGACACAATGACACAAATCTCAGCATCACAAACGACAAATCTCAACATCTCCCAAGTGGCTTAATCAGCTCGAATTCCTCGAATTTGTTGACAAAATCTCGTTACATTTAAATTCCAAATTTTTTCATCAAATCGATTATATAGAGTTATGAATAGCCATCTATCTAAGATAATAAATACACCAAATTAAGTAATTAATCAAAAACTAGGGCTAAATCGATTTCACTTACCAAGCAAATACAGGGAATAGAAGCAAATCAAGCAATATCCAAGCCCCAAGGTAGCCTCGGTTGTGAACGGTGAGTGTGGACTGCACTAAAGTGGATGGAGGTTGCCAATGAGAAGTGGAGAACCAAGGTCAAGGTCCGACGAGTCGGTGAGAAGGAGAAGCCGAGAACTATTGAACGAGAGTCGAGAGATGAGAGAGAAATCGAGAACTAAGGAATGGAGCCACGGAAGAACGAGCAATGCTTGGAGTGCACACACTTTTTGTGTGGTAAATACCACACACTAATAGGGGTATGGGTCCCCCCACATTCAGGGGGCATTTTGGTCATTTTATTTTTTGTGTATTAGGGTGTGGTAGTATGTGGCAGTGGATTTGTGTGTACTTCTAGCATTTTTCCGAGGGAGGAACAAAGGAAGAAAAGCTAGACCTGGGTTGGAGTCTTGGAAGTAATTACGCTGAATTGGGTTTTAAAAAAAAAAATTATTTATTTATTTATTTATTTTTGTTTTTGGGCTTGAGACTTCAGGCCCAATTTTTTTCTCCCAAAATCCAGTACAATCCATGGACCGCATTGGCCCAGCAATGGCTCTACCAGTGATAGGAAAATTTTCATAGTGGAAATCTAACTTATGTTTTACTTAACTTAAATACCCCTATTTATTAGTTAATTTGTTAGTATATTTATTCATGAAGAGACATTTTAGAAAGATTGCAGAAAAAATATGCATTTCCAACTATGATAATTGTCTTATTAATCTGTGTGAGAAAACAAACATGTCTATTGAATGGGATGGAGCGAGTATGAATTTGGACTGCACAATGAGATTTGAGACCAACCTATGAAGTGGGCATCGAAAATGCACCTTCATTTACTAACATTAACATTGCATCACATATTCATAAGGAAAACTCGCCATTGGTTTAGAAAATGAGCAAATTATTTTTATGAGGGCTTGAAACGAAACACAAGCGGTATTTTTTTAATCCAAACGCCTGTCAATAACGGCGTAAATTAAACAAGAGGATAAGCGGCTTAACACGCATAAAGACGTTAGATTTTAACAATGGCAGCACCACTTGATGGCTTCGACGCAAAAATGTACAGGCCAAGATCCTTTTTATCGATCACACCCCTGTCGATTCTCGATTGATAAAATTGCTCCTGAAATCAATAAAAAGAAAAATCAAAAATATCAATGTCATCTTCACCTCGTGTTTATAAGCTAGGTAAATAAGCAATAACACAGTGGTTTAGGAATAAAAAAACTAACCTTCAAGTTTAGTATAAACTGGGGAACAACATTCTCTTTCACCAAGGCAACTGCACAACCACCCCATCCGGCTCCTGTGAGCCTTGCCCCAAGAGCACCGTTATCTCGACAAATCTTTACAAGTTCTTCCAACTCTGGGCAACTGTTATGGGAGGGTATAAGAAAAGATGTCAATAAAGATTTATAAAAGTAACATTCTTACTTATACAAATGAACTTTTTAAGCTTAACCAGAAAATGGTCAGACCATAGAGAATATATTCACACTGATGACCGGAAGAAGAGGTGGAAGAAGGTTGAAGTATTCCAATGAATGGTCCCAAATTTTGCTAACAAATAATTGAATGTGTTGTATTCAATATGGAATTAAGTATCCATTCTACCTTTAGCAAGAAATGGAGGCTAAAGGTAAGGCATCTGTTTAACCATTAGGAGCGTGCTTGACAGAGCTAAAGATAAGGCATCTGTTTCACCATTAAGAGCGTGCTTGACAAATTTTGATGGAGAGAAGTAATTTTCAGACAAACATGAAAAATTATAATTTTTATCTTTCAATGAATTGTGTGGTTCAAATTAAGCAGAGTGACTGTGATAGTAGTTTTCATCAAACAAGCACCGACTCTACCATCCGAAGTACAAATCTCCCAAATTTCCGAATAGGTCATCAGGACTCAACGATGTGTTAATAATCTTAAGCATCTTCCAAACTGCATAGAATCCTTTGGATAACGTGAGAAGGTTGATTATATACCTGCACTCATATAGTACGCTGCAGCTATAGTGGCTGTCATTCATAAGAGAGCCAAGCTTCTTCAGCTTCTCTTCCTCACTGAAATACAATTCTCGGAATGTAAGAGTACAAAAGTATAATATACTTGAAAAAACTAGTCCAGGGCTTTTCTACTCTATCCGTGTCGAGCAATCTGGAGATGAATAGAACTATGCGGCAAAGAATGCAGTGAACTGGACCGGAACCTAAGATGAGAAAATATTTGAAGCTGCAGTAATTTATCAATCCAATTGTAGGGGAGGTGTTACGTGTGATATATATTTACTATGTCAAAAACTACTTAAAAATGGCTGTCATATATTTCATGTTAAAAGAGTACCCATAATGAAAGATCTACACAGAAAACCATATTCATCTTTAGTGACAAAAACTAAAATATCCAATTGGTCAAATGCCAACTCACCTCGTATCCGATGATACTGCATCTTTGAAAGCATATACGCGCTTGGCTTCAGAATAAACATGAGCTGCTCGCTGAAAATTTGTTTAGAGTAAAATGACAGTCCTCAAAGGGTGAAGAAAATAATTACATCATTTCAGCCAGAAAGTACATGATTATTGCAGAACTGTCTATGAACACATCCCAAACATGCTCGGTGTTGTGGGTTATACAAATAACTGGTAGTGGACACTTAAATTGAAAAAAAAACTAAGACCATGAATTGATAATACACCAATACATGTAAAGCAGGAAGGAAAAGAATGAAAAGAGGGAAAGTAAAACCCCTTGATTCTAGGGAAAGACCACCAAATTCACACTGCTTTTCTGTTATTTTGTAGAAAACATCCCATTATCGCTGAAACAGTCTAATTACCAGCATTGAAGTAACATAAAAACAATAAGAAGGATAACAGGATATATATACAGACATTCAAACACCAATATCTTGTTAACTCGTTAAATTGAACAGAAAATCACCTGGTGCAATTTAAAATGCTTTGCTGCTCTCAGCACGTCCAAGGAAGAAGGAGAATTCGCAAAAATGACTTCAAGCTTCTCTTCGGTAATTTTCTCGATATCTTCAGCAGTGTATGGTTCCTCCTTCAAAAATTCCTGCAGCAAAGCCAGAAAGGATTACGACATGGCACTTGCCAAAGGCATGTAGCAATATCCAAAGAACTAGTAACCAACTAAGAGCCCGTTTGGTCTTTGATAATTTGGGAGAGTGTCTGAGAATCAGTGATTAAAAAGTGATTGAACAGTGTAAAAAAAAATAATGGATCCCATAGAAATGTAGCTGAATATGAGGGGAAAAAAAAAGTGAACGAGGCTTTCTAGACCAAACAAACTCTAAACAAGGCATACAGCAATAAAAAAACATAACATGGTGTCAATGATGAAGAGATATAAAAAATATTTGCGTCCGCATAGCTCTTAGACAATATTTGCTCCACATTCTTCAATAAAATATAAGTTCTCAATCAATACATACCTTAACAGCTACAACTGGATCAGACGACCCATGAGAAGCTGAAAATGATACACAAAGTCCTTCAACATCTGAAAGAGTCTTGATTGTATTTATTGCCTCTTGAGGCTTCGTACCAAGCTTTATTGCTAGTACAATCTGATATAGTTCAAAAAATAAGTTTCTTACAAGATGACAAAACCTAAATAGAATTCCAACAACTTTACGATAAAAGTTTAGCAACATCGTACACCTTCCTTAACATAGAAATATTTAGTCCAGCATGTAAAAGCCACTTTCAAGAATCAGGAGGTGAAGCCACATCACTTACAGAAGCTAAGCGGCATTCGACAACTCTGTTATTGTAATTAGTTGCGGCAGTGACAGCTTTCTGAGATTCAGCCAATGAATGAGCTATCACGAAGGTTCCATTAGCCGGGAGTTGTACGTCAGTTGCACGAATGGGATTAAAATCGATGAGCTCCGCAAGGCCAGATTGAGCCATCACCGAGATCGCCTGTAACGTAACGAGTAAATTTTATCCAAGTTGTGGACAGTATAGAGAGCATAGAAAGGTAGATAACCCTACTAACAAATATTTTACCAAGGGATTATAGGAAACAGACGGTATGGAATATGCATGAGCAAGCTCTAATCGAAGGAGATACTAACAAGTAACAGGTAGATCCACCATTCAGTCTAGCAATATTGTAAGATGTTCATGGAGAGCTTAGAACACACTATTGGACTTTGAAGTACCTGGTCCATTCCCCAGACTGGGTGCCGATGTGTCTTTCACATTCGCAAGTAAGTTGAGCAAGTTCCTTCTGTAAAATATTACGAAAACACAATGAGAAATGGAAACTAAAATTTGTAGTAACCATTTCGAAGCAATGGCTCCTTCACAACAGAAGAAAAGCAGGGAACTGTTATGTAAGATTTTATGACACCGGTACCTGGGATTTGAATTGCTTACCTTTGGGAAGCTCTCACCTAATGCAGCCATTATGGCAATTGTAGATGAGCAAACAAATGCTGCAGAACTTGATAGTCCAGATCCTACATGATAGGACCCAAAAATGAAATGACCAAATCAATAAGAATCAGAATCTGGTGGCCTTAACAAAAAACAAAGAAGGGGGGAACCCGGTTTTTTTTTGGGGGGGGGTTGGTTTGGTTGGGGAAGGAAAAGGCACTAGGACAATTTGCGTACCTGTTGGAACTATGCCATCAACCACAACATCAAGTCCTACGGGTTCACTGAAATTTATCCCTTTTGATTTGGCATACTCATAAAAGCCTTTATAACTGCAAAATGAAAATTGCTGAATCAGACAATGACAATGTAAAATAGCACAAGCCTTTGCATGAATAATGCCTTAGATGCCAAGAAATGAAAAGCTGGCATCAGTTTTCCAGAATGAATTGAGGCTAATTAAGATATAGAAAATGTATATTACTTCAACAGAAGTTCAGTTCAACAACTATGATGGATTAATTTCTTACCCACAAATGAAATAGTGACCCCATTTGTGGTTCTTCAGATCAATTTCCTGAAAAGATAAAATCACATCGCGCTTTAGCATGTTGTATTAGATTATAACACCATTCAGAACATCTAATCTCGATTTCACAGAGTTCAACAATGTAGATTGCCGGATGGCACCAATTAGACCTTTTCCCAGTCTAAAACGCTGCACCAAAACAGAGTGGCACAGCCACGCCTATGATTGCTACTGCTTTTAAATTATCTGAACAAAATCGTTATAATTCCGAAGTTTAAAATTTATTCCGAAAGTATAACCCATTTACAAAGTAAAAGAAAATAGAAGCAAACAATTATTCATAATCACAAAATGCTGAAAACTCCTCCAAAAATTTCAAGTCTTTAAACCAAAAGTAATATTAAAATAAATCAATATTAAGTTTTCTGCCTAAGTAACTCTGAAATAACAAGGATAGAGTAATATTATAATACCTGGCTCGGATCTGCAGGGTAGGTACACATGGAGTACTTATCACTATTCACATTTGCAATGCGAATGACTTTTTCCTCATCCACATCACGTTTCCTGATTGCCACAATTGCATCTTGCCTGATCGCCATAGGCAACACGGAATAACCCTCATAGTCGATGTGCTCCCCTATCAAATTCACCCTCCCTGCACAATAACCACGATGAAAAATCTAAATCCGAAATACAAGTAAATCCGAAATAGAAGTAAATCATATGTCGACTGTCCCACGATCCCATTGGACTTGCTGAAAGTCAAAATCACCTTTCGTAATGCAGAATTAACTTGCAAAGTTAACAAGAGAAACTAGAACCCATTCACCTAACACAAATGACTGAACAGGTGATTGTTTCGGTACCGAATTTTCTCATTTTTCTGATTACACCTGTCTTCTAAACAACCAGATTATACAATTCCAAAGCTTGCCGTAATTTTAAGGAATCGGATTAAGCTAACGGATAATGTAAATATGCGTGAATGTAAACAACAGTAAACCTGGTGATCGGGCGTAGATGTCGGGAGAATGGCCGAAGAACTCGATGAACTTCGATTTCAACTGATTGAATCGGAGCTCCGCTTCTTCGAGCTGGGATCCGGTTCCATAAACGGGTTCAAGGGTAGAGAAAATGGGCACTGGTTGTTCCTCGTGTCTCGCCATTGAAATATCTCTCTTTCTGCTTGCTAGCTGTAGTTTTGCGCTTCTGGCTTCTAGCTATTGATGATATAAGAAGTGAAAGAGAAAGGGAAGTATAAAATAATCAATAAAGAAGAGAAGCGGTGAGAATAATGGATTTGGAGTATTTAAGCTTGGCTATTGGTGAGTTCGGTTTATCGGATATACTTCCTTCTCAAAAGAAGTGGTAAAGTTATGAGATTGCTGTAATTCTGCCGTAGGTAGAATATTAATCCAGAGATTCCAAACAGAATTGTTAGATAATACTAGTAATTTGATTTCCTGTTGTATTTTTAACTCTTTTCCTAAATCTTGTAAACATGGACCCACATTTAGGATGATTGATGGATTAGATTTTGATTTCAACCAACAAAATTAATCGGAGATAAATTTAAGATTTCAATATGATAAAATCCAATAATCCATTGATTAATCGGAATAATATGGATATAGAAAAATCCGCAACTCGATCCAATTAGTTATAATAATATAATTATATTATTTCTCTGATTTTTATATTTTTTCCATCTTAAACTAATTTTCTTTTTTAATTTTCAGACTTATCAAATTCTAATATAACATTAATATATATTAATATATATATTATAATAAAATTTACTTCATTTTGGGTGTAAAAACCCGAAGGAGGTGACAGATTTAACACCACATTTGGGTTTTTCCACCTATAATTTGACTTTTCTCTTTTCCCTTGAGTTTTTTTCTCCTGAACTAGAAATGCTCTAAGCATGAGGAAAAAAATAGGTAGAATTCTATACTCCTTCTTTCTGTCAATTTATAACAAATACAACTTACTTCATTCATGCCACAAATATGGTCCTCTATTTTTTCATATATACTAAGAAATTATAACAAATTTTGTTGAACAAACAACATTTACTTGTTCTTTGTCAATTGTACTCATACATAAGATCATAGTTCATTTTGATCCGTAACATACACATTAAGAAACGGTTTAATAGGAAATAAAAATTTTAAATACACCTTTAATGAAAGAAGTAGACTATAATTTGTGCAAACAATAAAAGATAGATTGCTATACGAAATCGGCGGAGAATAATTTATATAGGATAAAAAAAAAAAGCTAGTAAACTGATTTTTTGAAGGAAATTTTTACCTATAGCATTTTGTGGTTTTAATTACGATGAAACTTGAATATAAAGTACAGAATTTAAAAAAATTCTAAGTTGTAGGGGGAACTAAGGGAGTTTGTAATTAGAAAGTTTATTTGAATATGAAATTTTAATTTTGAATTTGTCGTTTTTATTAGTACTATACTAAGGATGTAATTGTGTTAACCTCCAGTTCTCTACTCATAAATCGCATTATTGGACAGGTAATTCTTTACTACAGTTTTGACTTCTCATATTTACAATCCAAATACATTCCCAAAAAAAAAATTAAAAATAAAAATTAAAAATTAATGTCAACAAAACTTCACATATATATCTCTTTGTTTTACTATTATTATTTTTTTTTTCTCCTTCAGATGTAGACAAATCTCGTGTTTTATAATTGGAGATTTGTCCAAGAATTACCAGAACTCCATTTTCCAGGTCCAGCTTTGTTGCATATGCAGTTATGCCTTAACGTTGTTCATTTTTCCTTTTTCTTTATTTTTGTACTTTCAAAGTACAAAAATAAAGAAAAAAAATTAAAGTACACTTTCAACAATCCGTATTCACAAAATTAAATAAATAAGTAAATATATTCAGGCAATCAATCAAATTGAAAATTACATCCATCAAATTTATTTTTATTTTTGATAAAAAAATTGATGGATGCAAATTTGATCAGTGTTAAAAAAAATAAAAGTAAAAAATATGCAGCTAGTAAGCTTATCTCTTACTACTTATTTATTTATTTATTTTAGCATGTCTTATTATTTTATTATTAATATTAATGATTAATGATTAATGATGTAGCAGTAAATGTCTTAAATTAATTAACAAATACTAAAAAGTGTGTGTCGAATCTCAACATAAGTCATTAAATACTTTATACTTTTTACGAACACGAAATAATCTAGAAAATACCCAAAAGTATTTACTCTCCAAACAGACATATTAGAATTTAGATCCGCAAAACGTGACGTTGATATTCTCTCGCCTGTGATCAATTTTGTCACTTTCATTCATATAGTTGGATTCCAATTCGAAATGATGCAGCTTTTAAAAAGATGAAAGAATAAAAAAAAGCTTTCTTTTTGTCCTTTATCATGTTTTTGCCCATTCCGAGGACAAGTGCCTCGCAAAGTTTCCGTCCCCCACTTTAGGATTAAACACAATAGAAAGTTGGGTAAATTTCTTTCGTCCACGTTCCAAATAATCGAATATGATATCAATTGTAAATGTGTTGATAACAATAAATATTACTTATATATATGAAATATGTAATTAATATCGATATCTGAATTTTAATACAACGGTAAAAATTAAATTTTAACCAAAAAGAAATAGTTAAAATGAAGATAGTCTTCAGTCACGTTTTGATCTACATTTGGAAAAATTAGACTAGCACGGTAGCACCCGGATTATATTTGGAAATTCCGAAAATATCCATGTAACTCTTTGAAAGGATCACGTGAGACCACAAGGCGATAGTGCACTTACATACAATTTTTTGACCTTATTTGAACTTTTGTGTACGACAGTTTTCAAATCATTTGATGACTTTTTAGATATGTTTGTTGTTTTTTTTGTGTTGTTCTTTGTGTCGCTACTCGCTAGCTCATAGTTTTTTTTAAAATGCATTATCACTTGTTAAAATCTATTTATAATTTTTCTGAGTTGACGTTTTCAATGGGTAAATTTAATAAACATTCATTGAACTTTAAAATTATAACTAATTACTCACTGAACTTTGAAATGTAACTAAATACTCACCGAATTTTGGTTGATGTCATTCATTAGTCATTCGTTAACCTGAAATTTAAATATACTAACCGATTGAGCCCATGATGATATTCTACGAGGAATTAATTAAACCAATTACTTGCATAAAAATTTGTTAACACCAAATGAACAATTAAATAATCCATCAGAAATTCGACTTTGTCATATTTTGTTTTGGCTCCTAAATTCGCACTATTTTGTGTTTTATGTAGTTGTTTGCTTGATGTTAGTGAATTTCTTATATTAGTGGTTAGTCTATTGTTTTCACGTGAAACAACGTTAGCCATGTTAGAGTAATTGATCAATCTTCCTTCTATTAAAAGTGGTTATGTGAGGAAAAATATTCTATTCCATTTTTACCCTTGTATGTGAATTTGAATTACAATCAAACTACTTCATCAATTCTCCAAAAAGAGAACGGAGAGAAAAAACCCCATAAAGATGAAACTAAGATAGAATCCAGATCCATAGGAATTCATTGTGGCTTTGTCACCATAAAAATTGAAGTCAATTATGCTCCCAAATAATAAATCCCCCGAGAGTATAATTTAATTGAAAAGAGAAAATAGAAAGAAACGATTATGCAAAATTGAAAATGTGTTACTTTCATTACGTTTTTTAGGAGGTGGGTGTACCAACTCTTTATCTTTCTTTTTTCAATTCATGACTTCAAAAAATTAGTTAGTCCTTTCACTTACCACAATCTTCACAATTGTGTTTAAGAGTCTATTTAATTTGGATTTAGTATAAGGACTTTTATGAACTTTATTTTTATTGAATTTTATAGATTTATAGATTTCCACTGAATTTGTAGAAGTAGTCTATGAATATTTCAACAAACTTCACTCCAGAACTTTTATAGATTTGTGTAGAATTCATTCCATATTATAAATTTTAGTTTTACAAAATAAATATTACCTATAAAATTATTAAATTACTTATTTCTTCACCCTGTCATTGTGTTGTAAATTTATATGTATCAATCAAATGATCAAAGATCATAATAACAAATCACAGTTCTCACATAAGTAAAAATATTCATTAAAAACCATGACAAGTCAAGAATCTTTAATTTGAAAAGTACCTAAGACAACAATTTTGTAATATTTTAATATAATTTGTTGAAAAAAACTATGAAAATTTATATCACGATCAACATTATAAATATGTCAAAATAACCACTCAAAATTGAAAAATAAAAACATTTTCAAAACTATAAACTGATAATTAAATATAATATAATGCGAACTTAACCTTACTATTTGAAAAATATTATCCATATCTTGTATTGTTAACATACGACGTGCAACGCATGTACTCAAGGCAGTATATTTAATTGTACGACGTGCAACGCACGTACTCAAGGCTAATATATTTAAATGCCAGGTTGTTGAATGAACAATTGTTGACATTAAGCAAAATTCAATAAGTGTTTAATTATATTTCAAAATATAGTGAGTAATCAATTATATCTTCAAAGTTCGGTAAGTGTATATTAAATTTACCCCCTTTCCAACTATTTGTCACCCTTTTTAATTTTTTTGAGTTTTTTTAATTTCTGTATGACATTTTTGTTGTGTTTGTAACTTTTTAAAATATGATTGTTTGTTTGGTTTTTTTTCTTTTAAACTGTTGTGACTTTTTTAATTGAAAAATTACAAAGGACACTTTTTGTCTGGGCATTATTTCTTGTAATCGGGCGATCGCCCACGTATAGACTTATGCAAAATTTGAATTATTTTAATAGAAGATAATATTCCAATCTCTAACCTAAACCTAAACAATGATATTTGTGTAAATGTTGATCACTAGTACACAAGTGATTTTAGGTGACAGGTATTAGATGGCGTTTTTATTGAAACCGCTACCATTGATACTCGGAGTTAAGAAAGGGTGGCGGTTATAGCAAAAATCCGCCACCCTAAACCAACATTAAAAAAAAAATTTAAGAACATAGGGTGGCAACAACCGCCACCCTACCCTAAATCAACGTAAAAATATATATATATATATATATATATATATATATATATATTTTAAGAACATAGGGTGGCGATTGTGTAAAACAACCGCCACCCTAAACCAACGTAAAAAAAAAAAAAAAAAAAGTACATAAACAACCGCCACCCTAAACCAGCGTTAAAAAAAAATATATTAGTACATAGGGTGGCGGTTGTAAGCTAACAACCGCCACCCATTTTTTTTTTTTTATTATTATTAAAGTACTTTTGGGTGGCGATTTTTTGCTACAACAGCTACCATTTTCCTTTAAATATTCCACCAAATCACCAGATCTGGTATTCCTGCTTCTGAGTTTCTTCTTCTTTTGAAAGTTTTTCGAACTTTCTTGAAATATTCACAGTTTGAAATTAGATTTAAGTGCAATTTCTTCACAAATTGGTGTCATAATTTAAGCAAGGTAAGCTTCTTTGATCTTTTGGTCCCAATTTCTTTATTTTCGTATAATAGTTAATATAATTTTTTTCGAGTTTTTGAGCATGCAAACTTTAAATGGCTATAACTTTTGCATACGATGTCCGTTTTCAGCCCACTACATCATTCCGGAATCGTCGCGACGAGATCTATAGCAGTCACCACTATTGCCGTGACCCCATGTTTCAGGCCGATCTGAGGTCATATAAGGCCTCAAAACACACTTTTTAACTTTTCATCTTATAGTTTTGTGTTTTTATTCTTATATTGTTCATTTTGTTGTAATTTGATGTGATTGGTTTTGAATAAAAATTATTTCGTGTGTTTTTCATAGCTCATATCTTAAAAAACAAGTGGACTTTGGATGGCGATTTTGCACTAGAACCGCCACCCAAAGTGCTTTAAAAAAAAAAAAAGACTTAGGGTGGCGGTTATTTTTAACAACTGCCACCTTAAGTCCTTTTTTAAAAAAATAATAATAATAAAGGGTGGCAGTTGTTTTTAACAATCGCCACCCTAAGTCTATTTTGGGCGGCGTTTTTTCAACCGCCACCCTTTCGACGACTTTGGGTGTCGCTGGTTTGGGTGGCGATAAAAAAAACATCACCCTAAGTCTAAAACAATCGCCACCTAAACTCCTTTTTGTATTAGTGCATCTAAATCACTATGACATTCATGCATATCCTTATTCTTGTAAATTATGTAAATGTGTAATTGTAAGTTGAAATGTTGAATGGCCTGTTCCATATTAACGAATTGGTAAATACATCTTGTCAACTAAAACATGACACAATTAGCAAAACTTTAGGTGACGGCACCATATTTCGAAATTCAAACTGGTAAATACATCTTGTAAAACTATTACTAATAACATTTGTGTCAGTATGAGACCACATCCCGGTGAAAGCATGACACAGTTAGCAAAACTTTAGGCGACAACACCATACTTTGAAATTTCTAAGATCATTACTCTAATATCGATTAATGATGATAATGATATTATCATTATGCTTTTTTATGAAGAAACCAAAATAATAATCATATTATTAAAATTTAAATTAGACAAATTTAATTAATTTTTCACCTTCACGGGCATATCATTGTACAACTAGTCATCCTAAAGCCTTGTTCTATCTAGGATAAATTTTATCTCATACTCTTCTATCTCCTCTTTTCAACCACATTTACACTTTTCAATATAATATTAACCACACATTTTACACGGAATATTGTGTGGATAATTTTTATCCCCAATCAAACAACCCCTAAATTCCGTAACATTCCTTGACAATATCTTGAAATATTATCATTTTTATTATTATCATTTTTGACTGATTAACCCACGTCCCTCTGAACATCGCGCGTGAGTGAACTTATGTGCACATCACAATTTAATCAATTATTAGTAATAATAATACATCTCAAAAAATGACTAAAATTGCCTCACATCAAAATTAATTTTTAATTCGTCGCCAATACCCACTAGTGGATCGAGAGGGGGTCCGAGTGGTACGCGAATTTTTTTTAATTTAAAAAATTTTAAAAATATAAAAAAATAAGACCTTTAGAAAGTTTTTAAAAGATTGAAAAGATTGAGTTTTAATTTGGTAAATTATCTCATTGTCTCAATCTAAATTGTGTTTTAAATTTTTTTAATTTAATGAATTAGAATTGTCTATATTTAATAAATTACAAAGAGTGTGATTTTATAATTTGTATTTTATTAGTTAAGCATATTTGCTTCGTTCTACTTTTTTTTAACTTAAATATATGTACTTTTAATGTGAAATTTAATACATCTCGTAGGTAAATTTTTTATACTATAATTAGCCCCACCTAAAAAAAATTTCCCCTGCAGGAAGCAATCATAAGTGCCCCCTAACCATTAATGTCTAGATCTGCTACCGCTAATACCTGATAGATTTTAAACATGTCACGTTCTTATTAATTTTTTATATAAAGTAAAATAAAATCTATTCAATGTAAACCCGATAGGTTTTGGCCTGGAATCAGCCTAGTCAAACTTGGCCTAGAACCATGTTGACCGTTCCATGCGGGTTCCCGTTTTTGAAGAACCGTAATCAAATAGTTCCAGTTTGAAACCTCCAATTTCGATTTGAACCGTCCCATTCTGTAAATTAAAAATAAAAAATAAAAATGACTGCAGCCAGTAACTGGCAACAGTCACATGACTGTTGGGGGGTGAGGGTTCATCCCCTCCCCCAAATTTTTTCCTTTTTTTTTTAATCTATCTATAAATATTCTTATCCTCTTTGATTTTATTTCACACTACAATTCTCAATCTCTCAAGCCTTAATTCTCATTATTTCAAGTCTCAAAACTCTCAACTCTCAAATTTATACTTACAATCTTACAAATTTTACATTTGCTTATATTTTATAATTTATAAATTTCTACATACAAACTTTATATTCCCAATTCTTATTATGATACTTTTTATACGATAATTTTTTACATTACTAAAATGTCTAGTTTTAGTGAAGATGCATCAAACTAAATCCACAAATTGGTGGTGCAGGACTGGAACCGAAAGATGAAGGGGGAGAGAAGAAGAATATGAGAATTTTTATTTTTGAAATTTTTAATACCCATTTCAAAAAAGCACCACTAGCTGGTAAAGAGTTTCAAATTCTATGCAATTATTGCAACAAAAAAGTTCAAATTCAAATCCGGATGGAGATATGGCACTTTCAATAGACATTTGGAAAAAGAGCACGGTAACGTCCTCGTTGGACTCTAGCCGACACAAACTCAAATACCGGGTATGGAAATTCTTCTAGTACTTCTCAATTATTTAAATACTCGAATGAAAGAAATAAAACGGAATTAGCGAAAATAATTAGTATGGAACACTTATATTTTAGTTTTGGTAAAATAGTTGGTTTTAATAATTATTGCGAAAGAGCTTTAAATCCTAGTGCAAAGCGTATACCTAAAAATACTTTGAAACGTACACTTTTGAAAATATTTAAGAATTGGTACAAATTTTTTCAAAACTAAATAGTTCAGTTTCTATTTATAGTGATATTTGCAGTGATCATTTGGAAATACATTCCTACATGAGCATAACATGCCAATGGGTTGATAAAGAATGGTATATGCAAAAAAGAATTATTTCATTTAGATGTTTTGTTGATGGACATACCGCCAATAACATTTTTAGAATAATTCAAAATATTTTGGAAGAATATGGTATAGTCAGAAAAAAAATTTCTATTTCTTTTGATAATTCGTCGGCAAATACTGCTTCAATTAGTTATTTATAAAATATTTGTCAACCTAATATCGGCGGTAAATTTTTTCATGTTCGATGTGCATATCATGTTTTAAACTTGTATGTACAAGATGCATTGAAATGTTTAAATATTACACTTACTCCAGTTAAAAATGCAATTTATTATTTATGGTCACATACCAACAATAATGAGAAGTTGGCAAAAGTATTGTAAAGAAAATGGTAAAAGACCAAACAGATTTCATAAAGATATTACGATTCGTTGGAATTCAACTTATAAGTTACTAAACGGCTCATTTGTATGTAAAGATTTGTTGTGCATTTTTCATTTCACAAAATGTGCTTCAACTTACTTTATATCCACAAAATTAGGACGTTTGCACTAATGTTTTGCAATTTTTAAAAGTTTTATATGATGTGACACATATTTCAAGTGGTGTTTATTATCCTTCATCACATTTACTTTTAGTTGAATGTATTAATATGGTCGATGCATTTGATGAATATCATAATGGTATGGTTTTAGGAGAACCAATAATACTGATGAAAAGTAAATGGCTAAAGTATTTTGTGCAAATTACTTTATTTAGGCCTTATTCTATTTAGAATAATTTTTATCTCACACTCATTTCTCTCATCTTTTCTACCACATACACACTTTTCAATACAATATTAACCGCACATTTTACACGAAATACCGCTCGGATAACTTTTATCCCCAATCAAACAACCCCTTAATCTTGTTACATATGTTTTTAACCATAGGACTAAAGCAGAAGGTTTAACTATTTATTTAACTTATTATTATGAAAGTTTGGGTATTACTTTTGATGTTGATATGCAATTGTATCAAGTTAAAAAAGTAGTTAGAGAATTATTTGATAAATATTTAAGTCATTATGGATCATCTTCTTCATCTTTTATAGTTTCCAATTCTAGTCAAGTTCTAGAAGATTTAACTAAATTTGGGACTGGTGATCGATTATTGAGGCAGCAACATAAAAAATCTAGGGATTCATCTCATGGATCTCTCAAACTTGACATTTATCTAACAACATTTTTTGAGTTCTGTGATAGCAAAATAAGTAAAGATTTTCCGGTCCTTGAATGGTAGAGATGTCATCAAAATACTTATCCTATACTATCACAAATTGCAAAAGATACACTTACAAGCCAAGTGTCAACCGTTCCATAGAACTAACTTCTAGTATAAGAGAACTTATTTTGAATCTGAAACAATCTACCTTACACCTCGATTCATTAGAAGTATAAAATATGTGTCGACGATTGGTGCAAATCAGATGAAAGAGCCCAATAATGTGAGAAAGATTCCGATGACTATAACCTAACTACCGAATGAAGTAGAACCACAACTTCCGATGCAAGAAGTGACTAAATTACATAGGCAAAAGAATTACATCGGATTTGATTCCTCGTGAAAGGATACATATGTAGCTTAATTTTTGGTAAAAAAATTTAAGTTCAAACCTCATTTTATTTAAAAAATATTTTTCTTAATTTTCTTTGGAGTTTGAGCTTTGGGGTTGGGGTTAAGGGTGTAAAAAAAATTGAACCGGCGGGTAAAAATCGACATGAAATAGTAGAGTTTTTTTTTAAATAAAAAAACCATGAACCGACGGTTCACGAACCTGCGGTTCACGCGGCACGGAGCCGTCCGGTTCACTTCGGTCACGAACCGCGGCCATGTCTAATTCAATGGTGGTGTATCATATCTATTGTGAATGAATAATAAATTTGGCAAACTTTCGGAATATTAAATTTATGTCATCTTATTTAATTTTCGACTTTGAGGTAAATTACAATTATTTTGAACCAAAAACCTCATTCTCCATTTCTTTGACAAATAGAGAAAATAGATTTTCTTCTAGTTCTCCTTATATTTTGGTGTCAAGTTGAGTATGAATATTGGAGATGACTTTGATGATTTCCTTGTATACATCCTATGAGACTTTAGTGACCTCAATCTTGGTAAGGAGTGCTCTTACCACTTAAGTTGTCCCCCTTAATTAATTTATTTCCGTTTCTTGTTATTGATAGTCAACACTCGGAAACTTGTATTTGCAACAACATCCGAAATAGAGCATGCTAAGATGAGTTGTGCTGAAAGAGTGATGGAGAGAATTATTATTCTTAGTTTCATTCTAAATTGTGACCAATTTTATTAATTGTTATGAGTAAACATGATTCTATTTGGTACAACTCTAAGAGAATAGAACCAAATCAAGAAGTAACTGATTCTGTAAATTTTTAGTGACATTGAAAATAAATTTTTAAAGTCTTTAAATTTAATAAAAAAATAATATAAAAATGAATAAAATAAAACGATGTTGGTCGTCTAAGACTCAAATATTTGTTTAGTATAGTTTCTTGAGGAAAATCAAACCACAATGGATGTTTCCATCCATTCCATTGATTGACTTTTCTCCGGCTTAATTAAGAATGCCTTCGAAGAGCATGACAGGGGTACACGAGTTTGGCTTGTGAACTGCTCAAAATTGTGAGGGAACAAGTTCATTGGACTGATGCTCGCTCATCAATCTCCCTAACTATTGAAATTATTGGTCTTTGTTGTGACAGTCAATTAACAGCAATTAACTTGTGATTTTAAACATAAGATTTAACATGTTAAATCAACTCATGTCATGTTATCGTGTGTGACATTAATCTTTTCTAATGCAATTCAAATTAAACTTTAATTTTAATTATATGTCCAAATTTCTAATATGTATTTTTTTTTCAAATTACTAATATGTATTATTTTTAAATTCTCATAATTTCTACATTAAAAACTACTTTTTAGTGAAATGCACGGATTGTTGAACAAAACATTTTTATATTATTATCTTCAACCATTCATTATATTAACTTGATAATTTTCTTTTTTTTTTTTAATTTCTTAGTACTATTTAACAAAACTTCTATAAATGATATTTTCTAGGGTAACTTGCGCCAATAGTCCCCAACCTTTCACTCTATTTACACTTTTCCCCATTATTTTTTAAGACTACATGGCCTCAGACCTTTCAAAAATTAGCTCAATTATCCAAACCAACCCAATTAACTTGTAATAGTAGGTTGTTAGATCATTTTTATATTTTTATTTAATAAATAAAACAAAGGAAATTTGATAATTTACAATCTATTTTTACAATTTTATTAATAAATAAATAAAGATTAAGTATTCATTTACAATTTAAAATCTATTGTAAACATTGCATTCAAATCCATAAATTATTAAAATTTGGGTTATTTTCGCTACAGGATCCCAAAGTATCCATTTTGTTATAATTCCAATACCATTCCTTTTTTTTCAGTGTGGAACCCCCAATCTTTAATTTTATTGCACTACACCCCCATTGACGGAATTCGTCAATTTCAACAGTTAAATCTAGGGTTTTTTGTCCTTTTGTGCATCAAAGTTTGGGTGGTGAACTTGAAACAATATTTATTTCATAATTTTAAATCTTTTTAAAATTCACAAGTTTTAACAATGTGTACTTTAGTTCTAAATCTTTTCAAAATTCACACTTTTAACTTAATTTTTGCAATTTAGTTATAAATTTTTAAATTTCACAATTTCAACATTATTTTTGGAAAATTGGCAGAATTGATCCATAAATTTTACAGTTGCTGCAAAACTGGTACGAAATTGAACAAAAAGGCAAGGCGATATTAATTTCATTGAATTAATTAATTTGAAATAATTTTATTTGGTCTGTAATTAATTTTATTGAATTTATTTGACACCGATTAAATAATTTTTGCCGACAATTTTCAACAGAATAACATTTCTTCACATTCATAATTTCCAAAATTTTTACTTAGCATAAGAGATGTGCACATTTTGATTTTAACTAATAGTTAATAATAAATATAATTATTTTGTCTTAATAAAATTTTAGTTGAAATATATCATTGTAAAAATTATAACCTAATGTAAAAAAAACATTGAAATAGAATACAAAAAAATAAAAATAAAAAATCCTACTAAACAAGACGACGACTTCCCCATCGGGCAACTAGGGAAAATCCCTGAATGCTTGAGATTGCTGGTTACACTAGCAAATCGATAGGCTTCTCTCCTGATTTGTTGATCAGCAATCAGCTAGTATAACTAGCTGACGGTAGAACTAGCAGATTGTAGCCTGTCGGCGACTTCGCCGATAGACAACAAGATTGGGCTAAAAGCCCCCTGGATTATAGTTGGTGAGGGTGGATGTTACTGGGTTGGGATGGGTCGGGTTAGAGGTAGGGTCTGGTGTGGGAGTTGGGGGTTTGTTTATTTTTTATTATTTTAAAGTTTTTTTTTGTTCAAAATATTTTTTTATAGTAATATATTCCTACTAAAATTTTATATATTACATTTATTATTAACTATTGATTGAAATCAAAATGTCATGCGTTTAATTCTAAATAATTTTTGAAAAATTATGATATTAATGCGATTGAATTCTTTGAAAATGTTCCATAAAAATTATTTAATCACGGTCAAATAAATTCGATAAGATTAATTATAGACCAAATAAAATTAGTATCAAATTAATTACTTTGATGAAATTAATATCACACTACCTTTTCTAATTTCATATTAGCAACTGTAAAATTTATGGACCATTTCGTCAATTTTCCAAAAGTAACGTTGAAATTGTAAAATAAAAAAAAAGGACGAAATTGTAAAAAATTAAAGTTAAAATTGTGAAATTTAAAAAGATATAGGACTAAATTGCACATTGTTAAAACTTATAAATTTTAAAAAGATTTCAAATTGTGAAATAAATATTATTTCAAGTTGACCCCCCAAACATTGATGTACAAAAGAACAAAAAACCCGAGAGTTAATGGCTAAAATGGACAGATTCCATCAGTGGGGAGGGGGTGTAGTACAACAAAATTAAAAATTGCAGGGGCTCCATGTTGAAAAAAAGAATGGGGTTAAAATTGTTACAAAATGAATACTTGGATTCTGCAGCGAAAATAACCCTTATAATTTTCAACACAAATTCCAACACCTACCCATTCCCAAAACCCGTCCCCTCCTAACCTTCGTCCTGCTCCGCACCAATAGTAAAAGCTAGTGTGATCCTTATTTTCCTTTGGTTTTAATTGTGGAATCAAGATGAGCCCTTTTTTTAACGTTAGAAAACCACCGTGATCTAACGTTGGTTTTTCGACATTAGAACAAGAAAGCAACATTCGTGGCAAACACGTGAGGTTTTGGGGTTTTCCCCGGGTAAACACACTGGAGAAATTCTCACGATAGCACTAAAAAATAGGCTTGTGTTTTGGCGTTACTAGGAGGGTTTCCGGTTTGGTAAACATATTGGAAAACCAACATATCTCACACTAGTTTTTTCGGCATTAAAATCAAGGCAAATCCCCTGCTTTCCTGATAAGGGAGTTTTGTTGGTTTTCATGGTTGGTGTGGGCAAAGTTTTGGGGTGGTGTAGATGCTTGTGTTTGTGTTGAAATTTATTAATTTAGGGACTTGATTACAACATCTACAATAAATTTTAAATTGTAATATGGGTTTAATTTTTCTTTATTGATTAAATACTAAAAGTGGATGTGATTATCAAAGTATTTTTATTTTATTAAATAAAAAACGAAAATGAATGAATAATCTGCTATTGTAGATTAATTAGGTTAATTTAGACTAATGTCCTAATCTTTGAAAGATTAAAAGCAGTGTATTAAGGAAAAAAGAAGAAGAAGGACATCAGAGTGCAAATGGATTGAAACCGTTGGTGTAGTTCACCCTATTTTCTATGGGGTGAGGCTAAATGCAACGATCCCTTTTACTCACAACACCCCATTTTCCGTAATCTCACCATTTTACGCTCATAAAAAAAGTTCTGAATGCACTCTTTAAATTTTTTTTTTTAGTGTGTTAGGCATACACAAGCCGAATACAATTAAAAAAAGAAAGAAAGAAAGAAAGAAAGGAAGAAGAAGAAGAACCTTTACTGCCACTTCTTTGTTCAAATTTTTTACAACCACTTTGATAAAAAATTTCCAAATTCCTTTGATGATACATTAATCGTTATATCTAGTTAGTTCTAAACACACCCCCATTCTTTTCTTTTTTTTCCTTTGTTGTAATTGTGTTCGGCATAATGGCCTTTTAAGTCTGCAGAGGCCAAACAACCATGGGGCCGGCATGCACAAATCGAATAGCCTTAGTTGTTCGACTTGTACAGGCCAAACACACTTAAAAAAAAAAAAAAAAAGGAAAGGGGGTGTGTTCTTTTGACTTTTTTTTCCTGCTTGCTGGATGAGGGTGGAATGGGAACATTGGAGGAAAGGGGGTCTAGTAAGTGACAGGTGTTGGCGCATTCAGCCTTACTGCGGTAATGTGTGTAATCTGTGTCCAACATAACAAAATTTTGCTGAAAAACGCTTTTTGACACTTCCGTAGTTCCAGTGGTCAACTTTTAAGCTTAGCCAAACGCTCATAAAAATCCGAGCCCTAGCTAGTCGCCCCGAGCGTTCGTTTATCTGGTTCTCGGCGATTCGGAATTATCTCGACTTCGCAAATTGGGGTGGGTTAGGGTTTATTTCATCCTGTTCTTGTAAGTTTAGTTGACTTTGATTTGCCCTCTCGATGGAAAAATTCGATAGGCACAGAGGTGGAGATAGATACAGTAACAGCAGCAATCAAGAATTTCAGGACTATAGTAGTAATAGACAGTCCCGTGGCCCTCCGTTCTCTCGGTACTCAGACGGCGGACGTGGTGGCGAGGAAGGCGGTCTGCCCAATCACTATCAGCAAAATCGCCATGACAGTTATCGTGGCGGTGGAGGAAGGGGGCATACTAGCCCGGGAAATTATCCCAGCGGATTGTCAAGTAGGGAAAATCGTAGGGCGTTTGATAGTCCTCCGAGCTACCCTCCTCCAGGAAGCGGTGATAGAGAATTCAGACAATTTGACGGTGGGGCCAATGAAGCATTCGGGTCAGTTGGTGGCTTTGGTGCTGGAGGGTTTCGACCAATTGGTCCTGGTGGAGGGCTTCCACCCATGGGGGGTGGAGGAGGGTTTCGGCCAATGGGTGCAGGGGGTGACATTGGAAGTCATGGTGGAGGTTTTGCTTCAAACAATCAACCGATGGCACCGTATGCTCTCTCTGGTAAAAAACGAGGGTATCCGTTTTCTGGTAGAGAAAGGTCCCCAGGTACTTCTTGACAGAACCTTCTCCATTTGGAATCAAGGAGCTAACTTCGAAAAGTCAGCTTTTTAATTTGTTTTAGCAAGAAAGCTAACTTTTGAAATGTAGCTTTTGAATTGTTTTACCCTGAGTTTCGTGGATTTAGTTTGCACATACGATTACTTATTCGGGCATAAGTAGTTCTTTTTCATTTTAGCTGCATTTTGAATGTTAATAATTGTAGCCTTGGAAAGGGCCTAATTGGGTAATGGGTCCTCTTTGTTCCTCATCATAAAGAATGTCAAAACATGATACCAGCAAAAGAGAAGTCTTGGAAGTAATTGATATTTCAGTTGGTGACGGTAGTTGACTATTGTCACGGATTATGGGAAACACAACTTTTTAAGGTATTCATATGAAACGAGCAATTCTCAACATAGTTCATTAGAACTTCAATGTTTTATGGGCTACAAAAGTTGATGTCGTGCTGTGAGGCGAATGTCTTGCACAAGTGAGGCGCAGGACTCAAAATTCCGGCTCACAAGCAGCCTCTATGTTGAGGCATCTCTTGCATACCTTCTCTGATGGGTCTTTCAAAACTATGAGCCTTGGATTGCTATTACAAGCTAGAATTAACTTTGATTTAGGCTTATTTTATATTTTGGTTGGGTGGAGTTTGGGTTAATCAGCTGGGCAGAAACTAATTTAGAACGGGGAGGTTAGAATGCAGTAAAAAAGAGCCATATCTGTAACTTCGATTCACTTTGGTACATCTTATCTCTCATGCTGGAGCCTGATTTTCTGGGCTTATTCGATTACTCCATGTTTGTGTTCTTGGATTGATCTTTATACATTGTATGTTTGTAGAACAACTTGACGGGACTCATTTTGCCAAGCTTTTTGTGGGATCTGTTCCGAAGACCGCCACAGAAGATGATGTAAGTTTATTTGTATAGCTGAGCTATCTAAAATTGATATGTGCAGATACAATTTTGAGAAATAGCTTCTTATAAAAAATAAAAATAAAAATAAAAATTTGTGAAATAGCTTTTAACGGGATTCTTCTGTAGTATCCCTGATTCGCTGTGTTCTATTGGATCAAGTGTCCACTAATTTCTTGTTTGGTCTTGCTACTTTTCATGGGATTTAGGAGGACGTGTGGTAGAAAGCGTGAAAAGTTATGGGTCACATACAGTGTGTGTTGAAAATGAATTTTGGAGTAAAATGAAGTGTATGTTTGGGAGAGAGTTTGAAGAAAATGATTATTTAATATGTTGTTGGAAAGTAAAAGGAAATTTATAGAATTACAAAAAAATTGTCGCATCAATTAGATGAGTGGTTGAAAATGATAATTGCGAAAAATGAATTTTCGAGTTAGTTGTGGCAAACATACCCGAAATGTAAAGTAGCTATACCAAACAAGCTTTAATTTCCGTTGTCTGTGTAACAAATGCGCTGAAATATCTTGCCACTTATACTTTATTATACTTTATTATAAGGGGTGCCCTCAACTATGATTTCAATGGGTCCAAAGAGATTGTGGATTCTCATGAATTTTGTGGATTTGAAGAGAACTCTACAAAAGCCATGAAATCTCTTAAAGTATGTGGTTTCTGGTGGAGTTTGTTTCTGTTTTTTAAACATGAAATTCATCAATATCTGTTAAAATCCCTCTATTAATTAAATCATTAAAACTTCATAATTTATACTTATTGGGGACACTGTGCTTTAATGAAGTCCGTTACACCTGCATTTTAGTGGATTTGAATAAAGAATTGATTAAAATGTCACAAGATCCCCGTGTTTGTAAAGACTTGAAATATTGTAATTTGAGTTGAGGATGCCACCCCCTTAAGAACAGATTCAATGTTAGGGCGAAAAGTGAAGTTGAAAAGGTAAAAGAGGGGCCAAATTTTTACCTTCCTCTGCCAAACCAACCCCCGACATGTGGCTTTGTTGGAGAAGGGAAAAAACTCGAATTTGGGTTTTTACCCCCCCAACACTAGAAGTGCTCTAATGTGGTTAACCATACCTTACTTGAAGTGGAAAACAGCATTACAATAGTCCTTATTGGCCTTTTTATCATATTTTATCATATTCTTACTTATGAATCTTATGCATGCAAACATTTATTTCATTGAAAATTCCAAGCTGTGTTTGATTACCCTTGCTTTTAATCCGTGCAAGTCTATAATTAGTTGTTTAATGATGTCAGATCCGACCTTTGTTTGAGGAACAAGGAAATGTCTTAGAGGTTGCTTTAATCAAGGATAAGAGAACTGGACAACAACAAGGTATGTATGAATTCTATGTTTTACGTATTCCTGTAATTATGCAAATGCCTTTTTCAGGTCCTGAGGGGGCTGAACGGGACAAATTTAAGCTTACGTGTCAAGTCATCTGTGTTGAACCTATCTTTTGTGCATACATCCACCAAGAGAAGACCAGATTAAACTCATTATAATTGAATCTATGTATAGTAGTGGAGACCAGGAAGACACTGTGTACCTCTAGTTGTGGTGTTTAGTCAGTGACAATAATTATTTTGGTCATGTGGAAGTCTGTTTCTGTATGCAAATGGGGCAACAATATCTGGTTTATATCTCATGAATTAGTGCTGAGTTTTCACGGAGGTTTCCATCGCTTCTCCTGTCTTAGTTGCTTGTAAATGGTTTGGTTTGCTTTATTTAGTAGTTAGATTTTGGAAATTGTGATGGGCCTGAATATGGATTATCAGTTAGCCTGCTGATATAGCTTTGATTTTGAAGGGTTCTATAAATGAATCCTTGAAAGTTACCAACGAAATTGCAACTGTTGCTGACTGAATGATGATTGGCGTTTGATTTTGTTTAAGCTTAAGCAATTGGTTCTAGTTGATTCTTTTATGGAGATAATGTCTTTGTTGGATCAGTTCTTACTTTAGCCTTTGTCCGGAGATGCTTGTTTTATTTAACATAAGGGATAATTTTGAAATTCGATGTGATCTCGTCTGTGTGCAATGCAATACATTGACATAATACTGGACATTACTGATGACAAACTCTTTGGTGAGATGCAATTTCTTGTGGTGTTACTTCTTTGTGCTCTTATGCTATGATATACCTCTGTATCTTCAATATGGGTTTGCAATTTGGTCCCCTTTTAGAGTTTCCAAGCTTCTTTGCTGTTTATTATTTACTGTTACTTGTTCCTCCGTGTATGCTACTCGTCCAAATTGCCTTGTAGCTTGGTTTAACATATAAAGCAATGTGATGGAATAGGGTTGTTGAGAAGTTTTTGGTTTGATGCTACAGGGTTATCTATATTTCTCAATTGCTATTGATGGTGATCTAGAATTTATTGGATGACTATGATGTTATGAAATATTATAATTATATAATATGTATATCCACAATCTCTGTTGTTGGGCTGCTGCAAAATTTATTACGTAAAAGCTTGGTTTCTTTGTATGATAGAATTACTTATGTTTGTTTTTTGACACCCACATATCATCTGGATGTTCTATCTGTCGTTCTTGGTTGATTCAATGACGGAGGAGTCCATATTATTCCTCGTACAATTAGTACCAACGTTTACAAGAGTAGTTCTCTCTGCTAAACTTTCTTTTCAATGTTATTTGTAGCCTGGTCAAGTCAATTTTTATTAAAGCAGCATTATTATTTTGATGGTTGGTTTGGTGGTGTAATGTTGAAAATTGAAATGGCATGGATATCTGCACCATGCACTTGGAAGAGTTCAGATATTAGAGCGTTTACGTATTATTGTGTATTTTGTCTTTCCATCTGATTCTCGTGCCGAAAAACATACATCCAATAGGAGATTCAGATAATTATTATTAATATATATATATATATATATATATATATATATATATATATATATATGGAATTAAATTCGTTGCACACTTGTGCTTGTTGTGAACTAGAACAAGCTATGGATGCCATGGAAACTGTGTTCAGAAATATTAGTTTTCCATACGTTAGTGTGTAGTATAGTGATGTTGGATACATTGGCTTGTGAGTTTTGATAGAAGAAACATTTATCTTGTCCCATTTTATATTTGATGATGATGGTGATGGGGTCATTAATTACTTATTTGTCTCATCTCTGTATGTTTGTTCATGATTGGAGATATTGTTGAGGTTCTTATATATATATATATATATATATATATATATATATGTATATATATAATTTGAGTTTTAATACATAATATCTTCCCTATTGTAATGGAAATGATACAAAAAAGTTCTTCACAATGTATACCTCTAAAATTTTATTGTATTTATTGAAATGGTCAATTGGTATGACCTGATTAGTTGTAAGAATATTATGTTCTTTAGATGAGATAGTTATGTGTGCTGGTATAGCACTTCATATGATAATCGGTGAAGGCTGAGGTATCTTATTGAGATAGCTTTCAGAACGTGCATCTTTACATTTCATCTCGTCAACTGAGATGTGGACGATATACATCTTGTTTTATGATATCTCATTACATGTGTTATCTTCATTTAGTCATGTGAGTTTGATGTAGTCAACTAGTCATCCTTCATCCTCTTAGAAGAATGTTGGAAGTTCTATTCTACAGCACTCAATGATTTCTTCCTCCTAATGGCCATCTATATTTCACTTAATCTACTCAGTTCTCTTTTAACTTGAAGTTTCTCCATGTTCTTTCTGGAGGTCAGATACCGCTTCTGTATCTGTTGATGGGTCAATTTGGCTTTTTCTGAATTGTTTTTTAGTTTTCATGGGCTGTGTGATCATTATGTTCTATCTGGCTGGGACATGGGAGTAGGTGGGTGAATGGACCTTCTTTGATTAACCAATTGTCCAATTCTATTGGTCTTTGGGTTGTGAAGTGAAGGATGATGAGAAATTAACAATGTTTGTGGCTGGCTTTGGTTCCATTTACTTTGACTGTATGACTCGATAAGTTTATATGCATCAATCCACACACTTACTCATAATTTTACGAAGTTCAGTTTTTTCATTTTTTTTTGGTTTGCTGTTGGTTTCTATGTTCTGGCCTATAAATTCCTTTTCTGTTATTCCAGGATTGTACATCTAATTTAATGAAAACTGAGACATTTATTGAGATGGAATCTCTATTGGATTTTAAACATCAGTTTTACTATTGTTCTGCTTGTTTCTGTCTCTAGTAATGTGTATACATGATGCAGCCATTTATTGTATCATTCCCTTTGTTTCTCTCTCTCTCTTTCTCTCTCTCTCTCTCAGAGGTCATGATCTGTGCGCGTCAATTGGTTTACAAGCACATGCATGCTGCAGCTGTTTGTTGTATGCTCGTTGTCTTTTCGGTTTGAGGCCATTGCGGTGCGCCTAATTGTTTGTTTTCTTTGTTTGTGTATGTAGGGTACCATGCTAATTTTTTATATCATGCTTCCCTTGAATCAATTTTGGAATTATTCATGTAACTCTGCTGATTGTTTGGACTGAGTTAGTTGTGTTATCTTATTTTTTGCTGCACTATTCTTTGACAATTGGATATGGTGTTCTTTGGCATAGTTATGTCACTTGTAGTGCAACATGTTTATGCTGGGAATTGGATGTCCTAGAATATCTTCTCTGCCAATGGCCATTAAATACCAAACAGTTAATGATTGATCAATCTGCTATATTTGATTTTTGAGGCCCTCATTTTGTTTCTTGTGATTAATATATTTGTGTTCTAACTCTTCTCCTTCCTCTATTCTTTTACCCATTTCCATTGCTTGGTCTAATGCTTTGAGTAGTGTTTAGTGCTGGTATCTGCTTAACAACAATGCTGTTTCCTTTAAATGGAGGATGACGTCTTGTGAAGAATTTGCATTTATAATTGTGTGCAGCGATTCAGATGTGCTCTTAGAAGTAGTACTATTTTGAGCATTAGGACTGTGTTATTCTGTATGAACGTAGAGTATCTTGATAAAATTGGGACACACACTTTTGATTCTGCAGGGTGTTGCTTTGTTAAATATTCTACTTCAGAAGAAGCTGACAGAGCCATTAGATTTTTGCATAACCAGTATACTTTACCTGGGGTGAATTCCTTTTTCTCCTTTTTACTGCAATACAAAGTAGCTCATTATCTTTCACGGTTCTTTAAAGATTTATAAATTTTGCAGGGAGTCGGTCCTATCCAAGTCAGATATGCTGATGGGGAACGAGAACGGCTAGGTAATTTCTTATTAGATTATTATTAATATTTACAGTGAATTCTGGAGTTTTTTAAAATTTTCAACACTTAATATATTTTTAATCTTGCCTTTTTCACCCTCCATCAATTGCAGGGGCAACTGAGTTCAAGCTATTTGTTGGCTGTCTGAATAAACAAGCCAGCGAGAAAGAAGTTGAAGAAGTACGCTCTCTTCCTTTTTTAAAGCTAGCTTATTACCTACTATAATGTTATGGTACCTCTACATGAGCAGGCCCCCCGGGGGACCCCGCACGCTTTCCTTCACTCTTTCACATTTATGTACCTTCCATCTAGAATTGATTGTCTTCATTTGAATTGATTTGGAGTTTCGGGCGATGATCTAAATAGTTGTGGCCACCTTTTATCTTGATAGTGAATTAGTGTATTTCTCCAGTTGTTCTGGTCAAAAGATAAGGGTTCCCTATTAGCAAGCGCATATTGGCAAGAGTCTCTACTATCGTCGTTTCTTTAGTGAGAGATCCTAGATGAAATTTTCTTTTCAAACTTTTCTCTCTCCTATAAACGTTTGATATCTTTCCAATGAGGATTCTTGGATGAGACAATTCTCTCAGTTTAAGTCAGACGTCCTTTTCCTTATTTTTATTTTTTTAAAAGAATATCCAAGTTCTTTTCTTTGAGAAGTCTTGCCCTAAATATATTTCCCCCCATATGTAGTGGTTTCTTCTGGTCTCGAGAGTTGATCTAATGTTGTTCAAAGAGAGATCCGGTTGCTGCCCAATTGAGTTTAGCAACAAAGTGATATATCATTGCAGGATGCTCGGTGATAGTATAGTCCCCTTAGAGGATACCAATCGTGTGGTTGCCCGGAGGACTAGTGAATGTGAGGTTAGAGAGGCTTTAAGAAGAATGAAAGTTAAGAAGGTTGTTCTCCTTGAGTGGACGATTCATCCATTTTTTGGTGCTGTAATTTCTGGATGATGTTATTATAAATAAAGCGCGTGTTCGGCAACCACTTTTAAACGTTTTTAAATGTTTTTAATGACAAGAGGAGAGAGAATGAGTGGAGTTGAATAGTTGAGATTTGTGGATGTGATGAGATATGTGGATGTGATTGATTTAGGCAAGAGAAAAAAGTTGAAAAAAGTGTTTAAAACACTTTAAAATTGGAGCCGAACGGGGGTAAAAAGCTTTGTTTCCTATATAAAAAAAAAAGTTAAGAAGGTTATAGGTCCGGATGGTATCCTAATTGAGGTTTGGAAGTGTATGGCAAAGATAGGTATAAGGTGGATAACTAAACTCTTTAACAAGATTTGGCGTAGTGGAAAAATGCCCAATGAATGGAGAAATAGTACTTTGATACTGTTATATAAGAATAAGGGCGATATACAAGACTGTTTCAATTATAGAGGAATAAAACTTATGAGTCATGCTATGAAATTATGGGAGAGAGTAATTGAGCGTCGGTTGAGACGCATTCTTCCAATTTCAAAAAATCAATTTGGGTTTATGCCGGGCCGATCGACTACAGAAGTAATTCATCTACTTAGACAATTAATGGAGAAGTATAGGGCTGGAAAAAAAGAAGATTTACATATGATTTTTATCGACCTCGAGAAAGCCTATGACAGAATACCTAGAGATGTGCTCTGAGGGGTTTTGATGAAGAAAAATGTATCTCTTAAATATATAAATATAGTCAAGGATATGTACGATGGGGTTACTACAAATGTTAGGACATGCGGCGGAATAATAGATGGCTTCTTGATTACGATAGGGTTACACCGGGGCTCTTGTAGTTAGCCCTTTTTTGCTTGCTATAGTAATGGATGAGCTCATGAGACATTCAAAATGAGGTATCATGGTGCATGCTATTTGCAGATGACATAGTTTTAGTTGATGAAACTGGGGTAGGTATAAATGATAAGTTAGAATTATGAGAGCATACTTTGGAGACCCGCAGTTTTAGGTTAAGCGGATCAAAAACAGAATATATAGAGTGTTTATTTAGTGGTAGGAGTAGGATGGATCCTCTCGCAGTTGAGTTAGGTGGTGCCAAAGAATGATAGTTTCCATTATCTAGGGTTAATGGTTCAAACTAATCTCGACATAAAAGGTGATGTAAAACACATGATTAATGCTGGATGGATGAAGTGGAGAGGTGCCTCAGGGGTTTTATGCGACCATAATATGTCTTCGAGATTAAAAGGAAAAGTTTATAGGACAACCGTTCTACTAGCGTTATTACATGGTAGCGAGTGTTGGGCTGTTAAAAAGGTAGATGAATAAAAATTGAGTGTTGCGGGAATGCTTGTGTTGAGATGTATGTGTGATAAGACTAGAAAAGATAAAATGAGAGACTTGACTAAGATTGTTTGGACATATACTGTGGAGGCTTGAGGGTGTACCCGTTCAGAAAAATGAGAGTATTAGGGTAGGAAGTATTAGGAGAGAGAGAAGAAGACCGTTAATAATGTAGATGCAAGTAATTCATAAGGACATGTTAAGCAGGTAGATGGGCGAATAGTTTTAGATAGGAATGCGTGGCATAGCAAAATAGATACTGGCGATTTGAAGGGATTTTCTCGTATGGTTCCACATAGCCGACCCAACTTGTAGGGAATAAGGCTAAGCTTCTTGTTGTTTTATCATTGCGGGATGCTCGGGGAAAGAAATAATTTTAGGACCTAGATCATAATTGGTAGGCAATCCAAAAATAAATAAGGCCATAAGTCCTGGACGAAATATTTTCAAAGGAAAGGGAGAGGGCTTGTTATAACTACACACTCCACTGAAAGAGGAGGGCAGTGCTGAAGTTGTAGACAATTTATTTATCCGATGCTTGTAATCTAGAGAGCCTTTACATTAGGAACTCAAATCTTCTCATTATTTTATGAGTGATAATAAAGGGGTATTTAAAATTGACATGCACACGTGCACCTTCTAATTGGGTGATGAGTGATGAAGAAGAGCAAGTGACAAAGCTCATGGCCTGAGATGTGGCCCAGTGAAGATGTGGCATTGGAAGTGACTTAAAAATGTAAATTTCAAATGGCCCATGTAATTACTGTTATTTTATTTTCCCTCTATTTTGTATCTGCAACAACTGATTTTGTGTTTGTTATCGTATTAGTTTTTCCTTCTAGATTCACTTTATTTTGTGGGAACGATTTTTGCGGAAAGAATATTCAACTAATTCTAATACTAGTTTTTGACTTTTCCAGATTTTTTTGCCATATGGTAAAGTGGAAGATGTCTATCTTATGCGTGATGAAATGAGGCAGAGTCGTGGTATGTTTTGCATCTGCTGATACTATTCTTTAACTCCTTATGTTAAGCTTAGCCTACTAGACATAAATAGGCATATTCATGATATTGTTCGTGGATGGATTTTTATTGTCTTGTCAAATCTTACTGTGCTGTGGTAGGATGTTAAACCATTTGCTGTCATGTTACAGTTGTTTCATGTTTTACATATGTTTATTGTTTTTGTTATCCTCTAACTTCTATCAAATTATTTAAAAGGGTGTGGATTTGTCAAATATGCTCATAGAGAGATGGCACAGGCAGCAATTAATTCTCTCAATGGAATTTATACAATGAGAGTAAGCTCCCTAATTTTTGTAGTTGTGCTCTGTTTTGGGTCCTCTCTTTAGTTCAATGTGACTTACTAATCCTTTTATGCCATAGGGATGTGATCAGCCATTGACCGTTCGTTTTGCTGATCCTAAGAGACCCAGACCTGGAGAATCAAGGTATAAAAATTAAACATTACACTGTGTACAACCACCTTGTCCATCTCTTCAGGCTGTTGGTCAACATTGTTTGATACTGTTTGATTGCGTGCTCAGATGTGTTCCTTTCTAATGTTGTAACTCCTTTCTCGAGGTTTTTTTCGTAGATATACTTCAATATTTTTACTTTCCTTTCTCAGAGGTGGTCCTGGTTTTGGTCCTCGCTTTCCTGCACCTGGGACTAGGTATTCATTTCTAGTATGCTGTTGTTTCATTCGGCTTCCTCCTCCTTTATCATGTCAATGTTTATGTTCTAATGCCTTTGACATGAGAATATTTGGTCTTGACTTTGTTTTTGGGCTTGTGCAGACCAATGCCTGACTTTGGCAATCCACTGCATGGTGCCATTCCTCCTAATGCCTGGCCTCCAGCCCGTTCACAAAATCTGGTTCCACATTCTAATGTTGGCATGCCTGCTTCTGGAAATCAGTTGCCTTCTAGGCCTGGAGATGTGTCTTCTACTCCAGTAAGAGCATTAAACACTTGTTTGATGGTTTCCTGTTTGGATGCTCTTCTGATATTAACATTAGTGTGCCTGCATGCTATTTAGAGTTTACAATATTATTATGCCAAATAATTTTAAAATATCGGGTTCTTCGAAATTCTGCAGAATACTTTGCTTCTGTTGTTTGCAAATATTTCGGATATGTGAACCATATGTAAGGGGTTATAATTGTCTTTAATTGTTTTGACTTGAAAACATCATTTCTGATTTTTGCATACATGGGTTAATTTTTGTTTCTTTTGTGTGGATATTGTCTTGATTTTCTTCACCAATGGGCATTTTATCTAGATGCACAGAGAGTCTTGTGGAAGTATTTCCACAATTAACTGCCTATTTATCACCACTGTTCAGATATTACCTAAATCATATTCGTGTGCATAAATTTTCAGGGCTCTAATGGTGGCCTTCCTGGAAATGTCGATGCTATGAATTCTGGGCCTGTGGTTTCTTCTGCACCTATGTCACAGCTGGTACATGGAATAATTAGCATTTCGCTAGTTCGAATGTTATATGTATTGCTTCTTTAAAACTGGAATGTATTCTTTGCTAATTTAAATCCAGGGTTATAACCAATCTCGGCCTCAAGTCCCATCTGGTGGCCCACAAATGTCGCCCATGCAGAGACCACTTCAATCAGGACAACACTTGCCATCTTCCCTGCCAGTACAACCTCTGAACACAGCATCTTTCTCCACCGCGCAAAATTTGAGTGGACCACATGCACAATTGGGTCAAATGCATAACACTGCTGGTCATACTCCTTACAGTCAGGCCCCACAAACACAACAGCTACCTGGTTTGAGTGGGCAGTTTGCTGTTCCTCAACGACAGATGCAGCACAATGCACCATCTGCTTCTGGGCAAGGACCTGCTGTGGAAAATTTACAGCAGAGACCTGCTCAGCAGCTTCAACCTCTTCATCAGTCACCGTCGCAGTTAGCTCAGATGTTGACACAGCAGAAACAAACTCTACAGGCCAGCTTTCAGTCATCACAACAAGCCTTCTCTCAGCTTCAACAGCAGCTGCAGATGCTGCAACCATCTAATCAAAGTATGACAGCCCAGCCGAGTTCAGAGGTTGCTAAACAGCAGGTATGAGTTCTTCAAAACTGAGAATGAAACTTGCTTTATTATCTTTAAACAGAGTTGTGTGAAAATAAATTTCAAAATGGTAATTTCTCCATGTGTGGACATATGCCTCTTTATTTGGTAATATATGGACTGGAAAGAATTTCAGTTTTGTTAAAAAATCCGTCGTAGTTCGTTCCTTCACTCCTTTTCTGTAATGTCTGTAATTAGCATGAGATACAGATTCATTGATCTGATATTTTTTATTAAATGATTATCTGCTTCATTATTATTTGGTTTAGTGACAAGTAAAATCATGCAAGTGCTGGTGCTATCTTGTACCTGCAACTTTGCATGTTTTGCTGATTGCATGTCATGCTAATAATGCATTTTTGTTCCTCCATAGTCTCTGTGGCCTGGGGTTGCATCACAGACAGTTAACAGTACTGCTGGTGTCCAACCAGGAGATGTAGCAGCTCCTACATCGGCTCCAACTTCTGCTGCAGCTCCTGTTAAATGTAACTGGACGGAGCATACGTCTCCTGATGGATACAAATATTATTACAACAGCATAACTGGTGAAAGCAAGGTAAACGTCTTATAATCTATTGGCAGTTTTCTAAGTCATTGTATCTCATAATTATTGGCTTTGGCAGTGGGAAAAACCTGAAGAGTTAGCACTAAATGAACAACAGCAACAAAAGCCACCCATCCAACGTGAAGTGCAGTCTCAGCCACCGGGACACACTGTACAGCAAGGTCCTCAGACCCAAATAAACCTTCAAGGTCAACACCAAGCACAGTTCCAGAACCAGATCCGGCCAATGCTACAAACTTCTCAATCACCTTCGGTGGGTGCTTGTTCTGTTCTTAGTTCTTCTGGTTTAGAACCTTTACACAATGCAGTTCTTATTCTCTGTTGTTTTATATTGCAGTATCAGGCCCCTGGACTTTCCGCCCGTCAAAGTTCCCAGGTAATTTGGATGCGCAATAGTTTAATCTTTATCAGGATCGCGTGTCTAAGTAAAGTACAGTTATCATAGCCTTCTGCGTTTTTTCCCCTTCCCAAAACCTGTTCAGTTCTAGTTAAAGGTCTCTTGGTCTAAACCTAGTCATGAATGCGGTTTGGTTTTAATTCCCACCTTTGTGATTGTGTTTCAACTACTTCTCTAATTCATGCTCTCAATCTATCAGTACAGAACAGGGTCTTGGATCCACTAGAAAGTAAAAACTACCTCTCCACTAATTTTGGGGTTGGCTATATAAATTTTCTTTACGATTTTGTTTGCTTCATCACTGCGCCCTTGCTTTCCAGAGTTTGTCGCAAAAATCATTTTTTCTACGACTCCACTTGCTCATTAAATTGATTTAATAGCCTTGTTTATATTTTCTGAAAATTATCTCTATTTCCCAACCACATTCTAAAATTGTTTTTAAAATAATCTCTTCTCAACAAACACTGCATTGTCTAAGCTTACATAAGTGATGTGAAAAATTGATGTGCCGTATTAGAAAGCATCCATAGATATTGTTGGTATGCACACGAGGTTGTGCTCATCGCAAACCTCAGTTTATATGTCTGGATGAGACTTTTTGACTTTGTTCTTTTCTGGACTATTTGGAATATCAGGGTCTTGGATACCCGCAGAGTTCAGTAAATGACCCTACCCATTACCAGCAGGTGAAAAAAATGTAGTTATTCCAGTATTCAATTCAAATGAATTTCTGTTTCATTTGTCAATATTTCTTCTCTCTTTTCATATATTTTCAATGGGGGTTCCAGTCTTCTCAAGAATGGATGTGGAAGAATCGTCCTGCAGGTATTTTGGGAAATGCTATGAACAGTCTATTTTCTCCTTTCTTTTTGTTACTATAACAGTGATTTTTGTCCATCAGTATATGATAACTCCCATGGTCCCGCTTTATCTCAGGAGCTTGATCTGGGTGATGAAACCGGTAAGTCAACATAATTTCTGACTGCAAAATGGTAAATTTTGTTGGGGCAAAAAAGGAGGGCAAGAAAGGAAAGCATATCCACTGACCCTGAAATGTACGGAATTTCACCCTATGCTGTCTTATCAGCGTTGAGAAGAACGTTTACATGGCTGCTGCCTCCCGATCACTCATGACCATATATATATATACATGCTACTTTTAAATGCTATGTTACAAACTTTCACTTGAGTTTGTGATTAGTAGAGAAATTCTTTAGCGGACGTTGTAGAAGTCTTTCTTATTTGCACCCATTTGTATTATTATTAGTCATTTTTCTCTGTTTGCTAGTCTCTGCATTGTGATTACTGCATCGAAGGTACATTTTGTTTGTAACCAGGTAGTGGTAGATGTTTTTATTTCATTAACTGGAAGTCTAGAAGTTACAACTTATGAAGCATGTCTACTGAACGTAATCAGTCACATTCAGATACCAGTCTTCTGTTCCAAAGAGTCAAATTAATTGACACACCTACAATCCCTACGAACTTCTCCACCACCACTAGTTACAGATCCCAACTTTCCCATTTTCAGCATTGAGTTTTTGAAGTCCTCGTAGAATGCATCTGGGTCATCAACGTAAGTCTGGATGATGTCATGCGTCCCATCATCCCCAGTTGCCAGCACCTGGTCTGAAGCAAGTAAACCCTCGCCTGATAGAATGTTAACATAGTACTGATTATCAAACATTGATGGTGTTGCATGATCGAGATTGGCTAGTGTTGTGTTGGAATCAGATTGTGAACACAGTTGCTGGAGTGATTGTAAGAACTGCAAGTTTACGTCAGGCGGGTTTGGGTTGTTGTTGCCATTGAGTCGAGAGCTAAATGACGAGCATCGAGCTTTCCCCATGGTGTGCGCGCCTGATCGTGCATGCAT
The DNA here is from genome assembly GCA_018223645.1 of Jasminum sambac. Lineage (NCBI taxonomy): Eukaryota > Viridiplantae > Streptophyta > Magnoliopsida > Lamiales > Oleaceae > Jasminum > Jasminum sambac. The sequence goes on from CP073649.1 coordinate 21,912,741, forward strand.
TTGGTTTGTCAATATGCGTAAGTTTAAGTAAGTGATTTTAAGCCAAACAATGAGGCTGATTACCAGAGAGCGCGACCATATCTTGCAGTGAGAGCCCAACATTTTGGAACTTGGATACCAATGTGGGTACATCAGAATTTGGGCCTGGAATGTTGTTATTGGCTGATGTTTTACTGGCACTGAAGCTATCTTTCCGGCCCATTTGAACCTCCCAGCCCGGCCCACCTGACTGAAGATTGTGTGACAATGCATGGATTTAAAGAATGGTGAGATTGAGTGAGCATAGAATGGAGTCAAACATATTTGTTTGACCTCGTACCAAATAGAATCGGAAAACATGTACCAGAACAACGGAATCTCTAGCAGCAACAGCAAGAATATCAGCACATGAAACAATCTGAGGGCAAACAAACTCAAGATCAGCTTTTATTGCATCAATAACTTCAAAACCCCTTAGTGAGTTCAAGTTTGGTGCTGCTGTTTTTTCTCCAACAAAGCTTGGTGTGTCATCCAGCAACACTGAAGCATCACATCCCTAAACATATACACACATATTAGTAATTAACGCGCATTCTATCTAAGGTCGAACGATTAAATTAAGAAAGATGATGACATGCATTGACAAAGCAATCGTGGAAATGGAGACGGAGCAAAGAAGCAGCCATTCTAGGATCATCAGAAACCGCCTTTTCGACCCATGAAAAGATGATAGGTTCTGCCTCTGGACAAGTGTTCTGGTAGAAACCAAAGCTTAGTATGATAGTGGCATCATCAATGCATGTCTCATTCTCGACGACGCTAGAGGAAGCTAAAGAGAGTGTCATGAAAATCATGCAGATTGCAAAGTAAATAGCCATTGTGTAAATTAAGCAGGAAGTTAATTACTGAAGGTGAAAGTGAGAGTGAAGATTCGTTGTTTATATAGATGTTGGAATATGGGGTTCAGAGAGTTGGTGTAAGAAAAGAGAACAAAGACACAGTCAATTAAGCTAAGAAATGGTCAGTTTGTATGTGGATGCATGATGACATGAGACTAACTGTTCACCAAATGCCCATGTGCTTCTGATACAATTTTTTTGGAGATGATAATATGTATGCATGTTCACAAATCACACACGAACAAGAATATGAAAAAGGAAAGTATAAGAGTTTTAAAATTAATTCAGTTCTATACTTCTGTTACTGAGACACTGTTTAATGACTCCAATGGAGTCTTAGCGCTTGAGAAACATGCCCAATGAACCTGCTGATATTTCGGCAAAGGCTGTTACAATTTTGAAACACGGACGTTGTGCACACTTATTGGATTTCTATTTAAGGAACTGTATTGTTACAATAGCATTATTATCTCCCTTGCAACATCTTGTATAAAGCAAAAATTTTATGGTGCCTATCAGGGTGTATACTATAATACACACAAAGTTGATGCGGCACATCTACTGTGATAACACATCATATGCTACATCAATCAGGGTGTACTATAGTGTGCACCCTGGTGGGCACAAGACAAATATACAATGTTCGTCTAAGAGTGTGAGTGTACGATCAATATTTTCTTATTTTCCAAAAAAAAAAAAAAAGTTAATAAATCATAATAATAATAATAAAAGTAATTAAATAAGGTTAAGTTTTGAAGTTTTATTATACTTAAAAAGAAAAAATGGTTTTGGAAGTTTTATTCTGCGTGTAAAATTGTACATACACTTGAAGTGTACGTGATAAAATTCTTTCACAGAGGAAAAAGACCCAAGTAAGGCGACCGCTGGGTTCCATTCTTGTTTTCATTTTCCTCTTATCCAAACAAAGCACGACAAGTGCATATTATAAAGAGTTGACTGTAGGACACCACTTAACTGGGCCATAAACAACCATGCCAATTGGGCCTCAATCTAGAGGCCTACCTTAAAGTCTAGTCATTTCAAAACGGCCCATCAAGATTTTTGATCCGAGCCTAATATGGCTTGCATGACCTGTGACGAAAATTCTGTATGTTCCCCACAATTATGTGTATTTATCCCGGTATGTAGGCTATAAAAAGTTGAACAATTATTGAAGAAAATGCTTCAAATACTTTTTCATTATCTGAGTATCTTCTAATTTCTTTTTTTATTTTTTTATTTTACCTTTTAATTTTCTGTTAATCACATTGGAGGCATCAACTTTTGACGAAATGGTACATAAAAGACATCACTTTATTCCTAATTTTTTTAAAATTTTCCACACATATTGTTGTTATTGATCGTATGCGAAAAAGTGCAAAACGAGCGGAGATGCGTATTTTTCGGCTAAGATAGCATAAACAATAATAATAATAATTATTATATTAAAAAAAAATCATTTCCAGCTATATGTTGATTGATGAAGATGTTTCCTTGCTGGAAAAAATGCTCAAAATTATTCACATCCTTTACAGTGAGGTATAATATGTTCATTCTGATTCCCATTTTAATTGTTGGCATATCGTATATTTCAAATACATGATTATTTATATCATTGAAATTTTAAATAAATTTATCTCCTTCATTTTTACAAATAATTCAAGACTTAGCTAGATATCCCCCATCAAATGGAAGCATAGCGTAATAATGCTATATATACGTGAAATTAAGGGGCTAATAATCATATGCTTTTTCCACCTATTTTAATTTGTGAGTAGATATTACTTGTCACATGTTGCTTTTCTGACCACAGAAATATATTCACACACGGAAAATAGAAAAAAATAAACCTAACTTAAATACGTTAGTTTGGTCCCCATATACAAATGCAGAAATTCCAATGTTTATACATTTTAAGGTGATGAAGAACAATATATTATAATAAACCAAAAACTCAAAAAATACTTGGTGATCATTAATAACGTCTCGAATCTCTATCTCTATTTCTTATATGAAAATCAAAAGTAATATTTGTGTGTATGTTGTTCTAATCTTTAATCGTTTTTTGTTGATTTAAAATATTAAAATTACAATTTGAGCATGCATGTATATTGCTTCTTGTAACACAGTTACACTTCTATGAGATGTCAAAATTATATAAAATATTTTCGTCATTATCAGATTTTACAAGACCTTGGCATGTGATCATTTCATTTTAATCACGTGAGTAAATCTTTGTATACTTTTGGCAGTTTGAAATTATAGTCACCCAAGTGAATGATACAATAAATGTGTCAAATTAATAGTTGATATATAGAAGATCAAAATTTTTCCACATATGTACCTTTCTTTGGATCTTAATATAATTGGTAGGGGGTTAATTCACATCTAATCATCTACCTTCTAATCACTAATAAGTGATTACAATTATTAATAGAAGGGGAAAAAAAAGGAGAAATCTTGAAACGTCAATTCTGTCCGTTGTAAAGGTATGCATCTATGGTGTGCTTGATATTCTTAAGGAAAAGTAAAAAATCTTGGCAAAAAATCTTGTTTAGACACAAGTAGAAATTATGCATATATATTAGATCATTTCAAACATATCCACTATTTCATAGCATTTCACCAAAATTTTCCTCAAGTGAAAGTGAACAGTCATCCATCATGTTTAGTGACCCGAAGGAATCTATTTCAAAATGAGCTGTCTCAATTTCAGTTTTCTTGGTTGTTCAATTCAATTAAAACAACTCGATTATATCATTTATAAATTGATACATCGGATTATGTAAGTGATTTATTTTCATTAAATGAAAAATTAACTCAATAAAACATGAATTAGACAAGAGATGCCACTACATTCAAAAGGAAAGTGATCAAATTAAATACTAGATCTCAAAGAAACCCTAACCCTATATTTCCCTAGCAATATATGCATGAGCTCACTCAAAACAAGAGCTTAAAGAAACATATAAGAAATGGAATTAAATAAGAACTCTTAATTATACTAGTAAAAGTTGATTTTAATTAAGCACAGGAAATAAGAAGAAATTATAATTAATTTAATGAACAAACTAGTACCTCCATGAGCTAAAAGCTAGAAATTAAATTAATTTACATGAAAATAATTAATAGCGTTTCTATGTAATTAATAATTTGAAGTGGGTTTATGTCTAAAGCAAACCCCAACTCCATTTCTAAGGTTGGAAACATAACATACCATTAATCCAAAGCCAGGGTAAATTTCCCTTTTACTCCTCCTTCCTCTCCTTCAGAATCCGTGAAGGTAGCATATCTTCAAGAAGTCCATGGTCTCTTGCTGAAGAAGCCGCAGAGGGGTAAAAAGGTCTTTCTTGACGCGGTGTAGCAACCAAGGAATTACTAATGCTGAAACTCACTGGTGGTGTCATGTGATGGAAATAGGGTTGCTGTTGGTTTTGATAATGAAGCACTTGAGACATGCCAAAAGAAGTACCACCTCTGCCACCACCACCACCACCGCTGCTGCTACTTCCACCACCAAAAGGGGTGTTTACAGGCATAATTCCGAAGCTTCCCCGAGGCGTTATCGGACAGGGGTGCGTATGAATACCTTCGTAAGTCGTGACAACTACGGATGGATCCTCGGACGATCTTTCAACTCTTTTCTTCACACCACAACCCGCAGTAGTGCAACGATAATAGCTCCTGCAAAACAAAACCGAAAAGATCACAAATAACATCACATATACATCATTTTTGGCAAAATATACTGGAATTAATCATTAACATGTTGATGTCACTTTTTCACTCCCTTTATCAAAACAAGGAAAAAAAATGATTATAAGTGAGAAAGTGAAAAAATGAGTATTGAATATACCTTGGAAAAGGGCTGTTTTTTACAGCCTTTTGGCCGTACTTTCTCCATCTATATCCATCATCCAAATGATCGATTTCACTCTTTGTCATGAACGCAAATCTTGGTTCTCTTTGCCTTTTTGGGTTCTTCTTTTTGGGTTTCAACCTAAAGTTACCACTAAAAATGATATATATATATTTTTTGTCTTAAACAAGAAAATAAATATCCAAAAGAAAAGGAGAAAAAAGGGAAAAAAAGAAAAAAACTCACTGTTTTTTGATCTTTTCTTGATCATTTATTTCTTCAACTTCATCTTCTTCGGCAGCTTTAGTCTGTTTATCGTTAGCAGCTTCGGTGGAGGACGAAGACATAGACGACGAATTGGGGCTCGCCGGAGTGTTGACCACCTCGGACGACTCGGGGACGGTTGACGGCGGTGATGGAAGAGGCTGTGATTGAATTGGGATCACCGGCGGTGTTTGTAGCAAATCAAAAATGGAAGGGCTAGTGGTAAAATCTTGAACATTCAACATGTCTATGAAGCCTAGCGAGCCCTTCATGTGATCAGCCTCACATGGCATGTCGAATATGCTGTTTGCCATGAAAAAACTGCTCGATGGATGATTCTGATTATTTGAAACCGATGAGTTCTCCATCGAATTATCCTCTTTCTTCTCCATGGATTTGATTACAAGCAAAAATTTTTCATCTTTTGTTTTTTCCTTTTTTTTTTTTTTGAGAGAGAGAGTTTTGGTGGTGTGTTTGTTTTGTTATATGGGTTTTGAAGTGTGAAGAGGACCTTCATAAGGTGCTTTTCTGGGTGGTTTTGGGACAACAGCTTGGCCCCACACACTTTTTTTTTGTTTGAATAATTAATAATAATCTCTTCCCCTTTTTATTCTTTAATGGCTAGGCTTGAAGGTTAGACTGTACCATGGTCCATCATATTAAATCTCTATTAATTAATAAATAAGGTTTAGATCGATCATTTTATTATGCAACCAAGGTTAAAATTTTTGGAGGAAAAATAATTTTATAGAAGTGTTTTATCTTATTAAAAGAATTTGGTGGTGTTTTCTGATGAAATATATAAGTCTAAATCGACTAAAAAAATTTTTACAATGAGAAATGCAAGAAAAATGGAATTACTAAGAATAATTGATGCCATTTGTAAGCAATTATTGTCAATAACCCATGACATTAGTTTTGATTCAGTGCCTAAATTGAGTACCTTAACGTGCCCAAATATGGTGTGGTAATATGTGTCATCATGATTTGACATACTGTTTATGGATTAAATCATGATAATATATGATGCTAAGCCATGATTTGGGCACGTTAAGATGTCCAATTTGAGCACTTGATCAAACTACCCTGACATATCATTACTTTATTTTTCATTTTAAATCGTACATTAATATAGTATTTAAGATAATAAATCAATTACTGTGAATTCATTTCAACATCACCAGTAATCAGTGAACGATTATTTCTTGAACCATCATTAAGAATGTAGCTAGAAGTTTGTTTTAGTAGGGCTAATAATTTTCTTTATTGACTTTGGGTGGAGGTTGGGGCCTTAAGGGTGAGAGTGACCGGAGGAGTGCCGGTTGACAGTTGGTACGGAAACTTGAACGGTGGGGGGCTGCCGGAATTGGGTGGGGACGTTTGGGTAATTAATATGAGGACCGACCAAGCAGTGGTCCGTCTAAATAGTTGACTTTTTCTTACGCGGCCTGTTGACCGGCAACCGGTTATGGTGTGTGAATGGGATCCCGATTTCACCTAAAATTAAGGGAAAAGGAGTTTTTGGTGGTGAAATTAGCTCACCATGGAATTTGTTTGTACCTTTAACTCCAATGCTCAATTTTTACGGAAGAAAATATTGTTTGCTTTCGTTTATGGTCAAATTTCAGTTTTTACTACTATTACTACATTTCATTGGAAGTAGAATATAATTTGTGGAATGTAATAATTGTAAATTATGAGTTTTATTAAGTGATAGAAATTTTAAATTTATTCTCTCGAATGTAAATATAACACTCAAAAAATCAATTATTATTAAACATTAATTCACATCACTTTTGTACAAATTTTTGTATACATTTATTTACAAGTATCCTTTTCTCATAATTATATGCATTGCATTATAATCATGCATGCGACAATAATGACGACAAAATCACCTTATTTTACAGGATTTTGATACTTTACAAATGTAAATTTAATTTGTATGTAAACTTCTATACAAGTATTATTCCTTAACATTTATGCACTGTCGTCAACTATACATTTCATTTCCTAGTCACCATTATTTATTAATTTGCTAAGAATTTACAACAAAGAGTGACACAACATCTCGTTTAATTATTGATTTGAAGTGCATTGAATATTAGTTACATTTACAAGTAGAAAAAAGTTTAAATGGTAAAAAGAATTAATTGATTGTTATAAACTAAATGTAAATAAATAATTAAATACTTATTAGTTTGAGTAAATGCTATTCATCGTCAGTACTGTTTAACAATAAATGACAATACCATAATATTTTTTCAATTTAAATAAAATTAAATTGAAATACAAATCAATTAATACCATAAAATTTCCGCATCACTCTAACAATAAACTATGATTATGGTTATCATTATGAGGAGCCTTCCTACATTAGTGAGGGCCTTCTCCACTTTAGGTTGATAGATTGATGTGTATGGTGTCAGGACCCTCACCTTTTTAAGCTATAATAGTTGCATGGTCTACACCAAGATCAAGATGACAATATTGTGGCAACAAAAGTGATGTGCTCCATAGATTCCTAAGGGTCCCAATTTTGGTAGCTATAACCATCCAATGGATTCAGACATGTTTCTTTAATAAATTATTTTAGTTATTTGTGTAAAATGAAACTGGTTATTCGAAAATAAACTTAAATTTTTTTTTTCAGTGAAATAAAGTTGAAATTGGTTGATGGAGTGCTATGAATCACCACAGTTGGATAGTAATTAAAATTTCATATCAATTGATGACATTTATAATTGGTGTTTCTCACCGGTTAAGCTTATTAATTATCTAACACTTCTTCCGTCTCACAAAGATAATTTCCTTTATGTTTTTACACCAACAAAAAAATATAATTAATTTTTTTAGAAAAAATATTTATTTGTACATTTTCAAATATATTAAATTATGATGGTTAATTTTGATTGTAATATAATACATATTACAGATATGGACATATTAGTAATTAAATGAAAGACTTTAACACACCCACAATAAAGAGAGTCGACTAACATTTGAAACAAATAAAAAAGAGAGGAGAATTATTTTTCAGGGATGGAGGGAAAACTATTTGTTTGTAATGTAGGCATTGGTTTTAATTTTTTTGACCATGGGGGAAGTAAGGGTGGCTGGAAATCACTACAAAAAGTAAGATTTTTAAGGGGCAACAGTTATCCCTATAGCCTCATACCTATAGAGTAATTAATAGCAGTGACATCGTTTCTGTTAGTCTCATACCCTATAGCCACAGTCCGTCTATAAATATTCAGTTTCTTACAGCAAATTAGGGGTGGGGGATAGGGTTCGAATCCAAGTTTTTCATTTAGAACTCAAGTGTCTTAACCGCTGTGTTACTTGTTTGACCTCGACATTGGTTTTAATTAAATGAGGTGATGTTTGAACAAAATTAATGTAAATTAAATTAGTTAGGGGAAATACACTGAAAATATCGCACTTTAATTAAAGTGAATGGTGTAGAACTCTATGTGGTCACCTGGCGTCATCGTAGTAAATTTTACACCTATAAATTTCTTGGCAGCAATAAGTAAATACAATAATTGTCTTTATAGAATATTTTGACCTGTGGTGAATCGCTATTCTTCTTCTCTTTTTCCTTTTTCCCCCCTATAAGAGTGGAAGGGTCCTAAATTTGGGTTTCCATCCTCTTCCAAAAAGCCAAATAACAAGTAGAGGTGGAAACTTTTTTTTTTGGTTGATTTGATGGGGAAAAATACAAGAGAGTACCATAAAAGGGTTTACACCTTTTTTGCCCTTTTCCCGCTATATCATTATGAGAAATTGAACTTTTACACACGGCTCAATTGTCCCTATAGCCTTGTACGTATCTGTAAAGTAATAGGAACGACATCGATGTTATTGCGCTACATGTACAAGTATGTCGATACTATAATTCTACAAGCACGAAGCTATAAGGACGAATGACGCCTCTAAAGTCCTATTTTTGGTAGTGCATTTTTAACCCACCACTATATATGCTCTAAATCCGCTTTAGTTACAACAATAACTTTTTAACGTGAAAAATCTTGTTCCATAAGATCTTAAATCTGTTTCTAAATTTAGATCAAGTGATGTTACACCAGACGAAGGTTCTACTTAAATTAAAATCTCAATCTTGCTCATATAAATAAATTAGATACGTGTTAGGTTTAACGAGGAAAACATTTTCAACTATACATAAAGAGGTGTGTTGAAAGATGGCATTAGATTTTATTGATTTAATAATTTAAATTTATAAATCAAATACTAGTTCAACAATATATGATCTAAAATTTTGCTTAAACATCAAGGAACAAACAATCTAAAAGCAAAAGGGGCCAATCATTGAATTTTGAGGGATACAATTTGTAAGCAGTAAATATATGGGTAATAGTGATGTTTCGTTAGTTATTTATATTGACTCATATTTAAAATGATGAATAAATAATTATAAATGTTAATTTCACACATCAGTGTTCATAGTTGTTAACCACTGACAATGAAGAACAATATTACTATTCATTAAATCCAAATATAGACAACAGCACATGGAAGTTGTAATAAATGTTAACGCGGTTTCATTATTTTAGGATTTCTTGCATTACACGCATTTTTGCTCTTTTCTTTTTCTAATTGCTTTAATTGTCTTATCATTATACTCAATTTACAACTAATTAACCATGCATTTTACGTTACAAATTTTTTTTGTCAATTCTAGAACATTGTCCGCACAAGGTATGCTTGTCGTGAGTATTTGTTATTTCTTTTGACCTAGAAAAATATTAATTCTTCGTTTCTACTTATTTATTTTTCAACAAAAGTCTTTATCTATCTTATGCATGCATGACAAAACATACAACATGATGACGATGATACAATTTTATATATGTTAACTAATTTTGAAGCAAATGCTAAAAGAAAAAATAAAAAATAAAATTGGAGCAATGCTAACATACTGGGCACAGTACATTGTTTTCTCACAGAAGTAGAGGAAAAGATTGTATTATTTACGACCTAAAACTCTAATGCCCATATGTGGGCGGATTTTTAACACGTATCCCCCCGTCCCCCCTAATGGTGGGGACACGTGTCCTCCATCTGCCCAAATATGGGCATTAGAGCGCAAGTGATAATTTACATAGTGTGGTACATTCTTGCCCTATATAGTAGCTACTAGCGTCCTTATAACATTTTGCTTAATTTATAGGCCAACATTTATTTTTGAATTTTGACAAATTTGTAAATTTATGTGTGGAATTTAATGGTGGAGGTTTAATGAGGGCCCCACAAAAATATATGGATTTGATTGGTTTAAACAAACTAAAAATAAATTAAAACGGTGTAAAAATTTGTAAAAATTTAATAAAATGAGGTGGGTAACACGCATTTAATTTGTATATACACAAAAGGTTAACCCAAACTAAACTTGTGAAAAAAAAATCTCATCAACCCGAGAATAGTTATTTCGATCGTACAATACTTTTTAAAACATTGAACTACAATCTAAAATTTATGTTGATTAAATCGGCTAGGAAAATCAATATCTGCAATCATGAGTCTTATAAGATATTATCGTCGCAAAATTCTAGAAAGACAAATTTTCAACTAATCCATGTAAGTCCAAATCGATGTGATTTATCAAAATTATATGTACGGCATTGACTTGTTCAATCTATGTTTAATTAATATTGAATTTACGTACGTATTGAATTTACGTACGAGTAAATGTTGACGGGTCGATAAATATAGTATAATAGCAATTTTTTTTTTTTTTTTGTCTTAAAAATTTACATATTTCTGTTCTCCAGAAAGTAAATTGTAAATAAAATTGCAAATCGAGGACTAATTAATTAATTATTATAATAATAAAAGTTTTGGTTGCAATTGAATAATATTTTACCAGGTAAGTTGACCGTAGTTTACTTCCGGCTTAAGTATTGGTGGTGTACATCAGGAGGGACAAAAATGCAGCGTGTATTTAGCGTCATCAGAATTAGGACTATTGTTTTACGCCACCTTAATAATACTAATTTTAATTACAGCCTACAAACATTCAAATTTCAAAACATGTACAATTGATCAGTGGATAATTTAGTCTTAGTAATAGACTTTAAACTATAGATAAGTGATTTACGCTCTCTTTTCGTTTTCGAAAGTGGAAATACTAGGTTATGAGATTAGTACCTTGGACATCTAGAAACAGTGTTGAAAAATAAATACAGATAACTGATTTCAAAATAAATAAATAAATAAATAGAAATGGATGCTTAAATTTTGAATTTTTAGCTCAAAAATTTTAAATGTCGAGAAGAAGATGTGGCCGAAAAAAGAAAAAATATGATAAAACCAGAAAACAACATAAGCTAAAACTAAAAGAGTAGAGATGAAATTCTAGATTTTTAAATTTCACATGGAGAACTGAAATTACTAACACACACCCCACTAATAAGAATACATATATCTAATGATCTTCAAGTAAAATTTTCTGGTATGACCCATTTTTCTTCAGCCAAACTTCGGCCTCTCTCACAACCCCCTCCCCCTGAGAGGGTTACAAGAACAGAAGGGCCCACCCCATGTGAGAGAGGCCGAACTTTAAAGTTCAAGTTCAGCCGGCTGTACCAGAAAGGAGCTATGATCTTTAAATCAATTATTAATATTGAGTAATAAGAAATTGAAGAGAGCTTAATATTGAATCCTTTTCTCTTGCAATTCAATCAATTCAGATTCAAAATGGATGGATAAGTGATGACCAATAGGTTAATAAGGGATTAAGGAATCCATATTTGTTGTTCTAATTCTCCCCATTGATTCCCATCTAATGAAAACAGTTTGTATCATTGAATTAAGATACTTTGTTATATATGTAGATTCTTTTAATTAGATAAGCAAGTTGAGACAGAAATTGAGATAACAGACTTGAACTCGCCTAGTAGTTTAACATCTTTAATGAAATCCTAATCCCTAACAAGTAACAAAACAAAGATAAAATTAATATTTGACACATAAATTTGAACCATCACATTTTGTTTTTCAATTGTTTTTTTATGTTGTTAGCTAAATTGATAAAAGAATAATGATAAATTATTAGGTGAGAATCCAATTGACAAACATTAGAATAATCCACTGCTACATAAATTTGTGATGGTTGCATAGTTTCAAATAACATATTCCCAATTAATTTATTAATTAATCATCAAAGACATCAGGCGATCCGTCCAACAAAATGGACAGAGGCCACGCCCTGTACAGGAGGAGCTCCTCCACATGCGGCGGCGCGTATGTATCTGTAAGTCAATTAAGTTCTGCAACCGTAGATAATGTCCCCTACACCGACAGAACAAAAAGGCACATCAAGAAATTGAGTAGGGGTCCTATCTCCCATCTATATACTTCCTTAACCAAGACAAAGTCACAAGTCAAAAACTTTGAATTCATCCATATAATTATGTACTATCCTTATGTATATACACACACGACTCATGAGGATCCAACAACATATGATCCATGTCCCACGCTCCCGATTAATTGGCATATATTATATGGTAATTGTGCGGTATGAATTCATCGTACGTACTTTGTTACGCATATTGCATTTTCCCGTTAGATGAGCTAGATAAATTTACGCTCAGCTCAGAAAAGCTCGAGCTCCGCTCGTGATGCTCTTAAAACGGAGTACAATCGAGTTGAGCTAGACCCTCAAATTGTGACGATGAAAAAAATACACAAAATGGCCAACTTGTACCAAGCTCTCTTCTTTGTATTTCATCACTAATTAGTAATTACCACCTAAAATGACGTAATTTACTTATGAGGTTAGACAGGGTTACTCAAACCCCAAAGGGTCTATGTGAGGGTGTATCTAATTAATTAATCATGCTACAATGTAATTAATTACGTATGCATGTTAATTATTTTGGGTCTAGACATTATTCGGTATTTATGTATTTTGGAGTAGGATGGTCCTATGATCTCATTTGTACAGTTAATGTTTTAGAAGACAAGGCACATGATGTTAACGATTTAATTTTCATATCGAAATTCATGCATCTCTAATAATGTAGAGCTCGCATCTTAAATTGTTCACTGTCAATATACTATTGTTATAAGTTATATATTATTAGAAATTTGTATTTAGACATGTGACAGCACCACATTAATATGACAATATATTGAATATAATATTCATCTGTCAATTATTTTTTCTTTTTTCTTTTTTTTACTTGATTTTTTCTATTTTTTAAGCAGTAATATATTTTTCTTATACTTTTCCTACGGTATATTTCTGAACTAGACATCTTGAATCATTACATTTCTGGATATGTATGAAAGAATGGGCGTGGTTGCCACTATTTATTTGTACGTGGTTGTCCCAACTAGCTATATAGAAAAGATATTTTACGGATAATTTTACAGAGCACACTTGTATTAATTGTTAAATTAAATTGATGTTAATTATATTGTACTTGACAGTTAACATAAATTAACTACTTTGATTCATTGTAATTTTAATAATTTCTTTCTTGAAATATAAATTCTCAAGGACAAATTAATTTATAATTAGCTTTGATTCGTTGGTTTCCTGGTTAAAATGTTGTCTCATTGTTATATAGACATTGGAAGCCTAGTATTAAGAATTCATTCATGACAACCAGAACCAAAAAGTTTAAGATTCTTCAAATTTGATTCATTTATTATTCTAACTAAATTAATTCAATGGGAGAATCAATTACAATCCGCGATTCATTTAGTTAAATTAAATTAAAAGTTCCCTCCCATAGGCCTCAGCTCGCAATTACAATGCGTCTTATAACCACCTCTTATTAGCTAGGCATTATTCCACATTAACTTAAAACTGAATTGAAAGTTTTTTTTTAATCAATAAAAAAAAATGAAATGAAAGTTAAATCGACCATATAATGTATTTTTAAACTAATTTAAATTGATTATAACCATAGGAGACCTTCAAGTAGGATAATTAAAAGATTTCTTATCTAGAGGAGATGGGTTAAGCTAGTGCTAATCCAATGAAAGTTAAATCGACCATAGAATGTATTGTTAAACTAATTTAAATTGATTATAACCATGGGCGAATTTCAGGCAGGATAATTAAAAGACTTCTTAATCGGAGAAGATGGGTTAAACACTTAAACTAGAGATAATCCAGTTGGGTACACTATGTGACACCCCGGCCAATGTAGTACATCCATTGAGGTGCCCCTAAGATAGGTTAAATTAAGAATTTAGAGTTCAAATTAGGTTGAGAAACACTTGTTCGTTGGTAGTGTTGATGGATCAAATATCATATTTTAGTATTAATTTGTATTGTAGTATTCACATGATACTAATATTGAGCAGCATAGCACTAATTAGTACGAAAACATCACATCATTATCGATTGAATCAACATTACAGATAAATTTAGAATGCAAGCAAAACTTTTATTGATTTGACCTTATATTGTTAACAAGATTTTATGTGTGTTTGCAAACTTCTAAAAATAATATACTTTTGGGAGTAAAAAGAGAGAATTAGTGAAGTTGACTGGTGGAAATTTATTAATACAGGTGGGTCCTACGAGATATGTGAATGTAATTTGTTTGACCAAATTTAAAATTTAAAAAGTGGAAAATGCTAGACTAGCATAATGAATGTCATAATGGTTGACATAATGGTAGTTGACATATTTAATAACCGTCCATCTAAAAGTAATAGAATGGTTGAAATTGTAGGATCATACCACATATCTATTATGTCAACCATTATGGCATCTATTATGGTGTTGTAGCATGGTCCTTAAAAAGTAGGAGAAAAAATATTTTTGCAAACACCCAAATATTCAATATAAACAAGTCAACCCAAACAAACTTTCGTGTGCGTGTGTACACACACACACACACACACACACATATATATATATGTATATATATAATTTATGGAAATTGGCGTAAATGGTTCAAAAAAAATATGGTATTGACGAATTTAGTATGAAATAAAAAAATGTAGCTTGATTGGTCCGAATGGATGGAATCTGTCCATTCTTGTTATTAATTCCCTCAATTTTTGCTATTTTGGCTTTTTCTCAAGGGGCATTACAGTCATTTCACTTAGAGTAAATTTCTACAAAAGTCTCAATCTTTGAAGGGTATTAAACTTAGGTTATAAAGTTTGAAACATGTATATTTTATTCCAAAATTTTTGTAATGGCCGCTCTAGTGACACGTTTCATTTCTTAAAACTTGTCATGGTATTGCTTATATCACATAAAAGGTACGGTTACTTTGTTTAGTCTCATTATCAAACCATAATTCTCCAGTAGAGATGACATCACTTACATGTTTCGTTTTCGAAATCACAAGATCGTTTTTAGTCATATACAGTCACAATAGCTTACCAAAACGTTAAAATGTATACAAAACGAGATTTTCATGTGATTTCAGAATCAGATTCAAAATACACATTATAGGAGCTTCAGTATTTCTCTTCTCCATGCATACCTTCACATGTCAAGTTCTTGAAGTTTCTCCGCCATCTCCCACATTCTTGTTGCGTCCTGCACTGTCTAAAAACACGTAGATGTAGGCAAAATGGGTCATAGAGACTTAGTGGGAATAGATGCATGTGCAATGCATGTCACATTCTTATATTGGGCCATATTGCTAATCATGTGTTTACATTGGCACCAACGGAATCATACATCACTTACAGCCTGACCTTGTGTCACATTGGGGCTTAGATCCCCCATTAGGTCACCATGTCATACATGGGGCTTAGATATCCCATTTAGGCCGTCTTATATTTCACATATATGTAAACACATGATAGGCAATCTAATACGCGCATACTTTCATGACATGATTGTACAAAGACATAGCCTTCAAGCTTTATCATCAAGTAAATGTGCATATAAGATATTCGAGGCTTCACATTCATATAGGCATCATAAATATAATCACATCATGCTTATACTAAACTTATCTCACATAATGTAATATGATGCCAAAAATCACTGAACATATCAAACACCTCATGTGATCACCTTCAAGCTTCTTAACAAAGAAAACTTGTATTCCTTAATCTTAAACTCAAGCACAAGCTCACATAGGGTAACTTACCATTTGACATACATAAGTACATCTATTACCCACCTTGCAAATGAAGGAAACAAGTTCAAGAATGGTTTGATATCTTCTCTTCTTCTTCTTCTTTCTCTCCTTTTCTTTCTTGGCACAAAAATAAGAAGAAAATGATGCTAAATATTGATTAAGGAATGCAAAACAAGCTTTGGAAGCTTAAGAAATGTTAGAATAGGTTCTTTATGGTGTTTTGATGAGTCGGGGATGAAATTGGGTATTATATATGTTTCCAAATGGGTAGAAATATTTGGAAAATTTTTTGCCAACTATAAATTATGACCGTAAACTTTACCCTTACGGCCGTAAATTTCGATCTTACGGCTGTATCGATAAAATATACGTCCGTATAAAAGTTTCTAAAAGCTTTACACTTCTTTCTATTTTTAAAATTTACGGCCGTATGATGATAATTTACGACGATATGAATTATGTATGGCCGTATATCAAAATGTACAGGTTGTATTTTACCCTTAAAAATTTTTGAAACCTTCTTCAGGAGTTTTATGGTTGTATCAAAAATTATTAAGGCCATAATTTAAATTTTACGGCTGTATCACTAAACCTTACGGCCATAAATCTCGATCTACTAAAATTTTTCCCTCTTGACATAGATTTCAAGGTCGTATCACACTCAAACACACTGAATATACATAGAAACATGTCATAAACATATAGAACATATAATAATCATATCAAAACACATTCATATAATCTCAAATCTCGTACATAATTGAATGGGGTATTACAATTTTATTTAATTGCATAATTTGACCATTTAGTTTTTATGTATTTATTTGGTCAATAATTAACTTTATCTGATTCATTTTATGCTAATTCATTAGTTTTTAATTTAAATATTCAATGCTATAGTATTTGTTCTCATTAATATCTTAATGTTTCAAAACTTTATTTAGTGTTACAAACACATACCTTTTGATATTAACCAATAGTTAATAATAAATGTAATTATTATACCTATATAAAATTTTGATAGGAATATGTCACCATAAAAGGTATATATAATGCAAAGAAATAATAAAATAAATAAAATTAAAAAATAAATTTAGAAACCCTCATCCACTCTACCCTAACAACCCCTTCCAAGAACTACCACTAGCAGCAGCTCGTGGTGATAGTGGTTTCAAAAACCACCAGCCTTGCTGGTGGTTCTGTGGGGATGGGGTGGGGTGGGTTGGAGGTTAGGGATGGGTGGTGGGCGGGGTTGGGGGGTTAGGGTTTTTGATATTTTTATTTTATTATTTCTTTACATTATGTGTAATTTTTTACAGTAATATATTCATACAAAAACTTTATAGAGGTATAATAATTATATTTATTATTAACTATTGGCCAAAATCAAAATGTGTGCCTTTATTTTTAAATAAATTTTTGAAAAGTTGCATATTAATACAATCAAATACTATGGTGTCAAATATTTTCCAAAAAAAAAAACTATTGAATTAGCATCAAATTAATTTGATAAAGTTAATTATTGTCCAAATAAATATATATAAAAATAAATGGTCAAAGTATGCAATTTAACTACAATTTTAGATTAAAGTACACATGTTTCAAAGATTGAGACCTTTGGAGAAATTTATCCTAAGTAAAATGACCATAATGCTCCTTAAGAAAAAGATCAAATAGCAAATTTTGGAGGAAGTAAAGGAAAGATTGGACGGATTCCATCTTTTTGGACTAAATGTGTACAAATTTTTTTGATTAATCAAGCTATATATATATTTTTATTTTGTACTAAACTTGCCAATGCTGCACTTTTTTTGATCATTTGTGCTAATTTCCCTATAATTGAATGATTGGTATAAAGATTTTTTATTAATTATCAAATTACACGAGAAAACAGAAGATAGATGTTACTGAAAGTAAAAGTTTGTTAGTAAATATAAATCTTTTAGTTAAATTAATCAACATACTTTTATTTATTTATTTATTTATTTATTATTATTATTATTATTATGAATGAAATTTTTCATTAATACAGTTCAGAGCAATACAAATTTAGAGGTTCTAAAATACAATTTGGAATATCAAACCAAGTAATTAGACAAATTAATCCATTTACTTAGAGACATGAAAAAAAGTATTGTTTTATTAATATATTATGACGGATTGAGGAATATATCTAAGATAGGTTGATGTGCGGAAGTGTGGAACAGTCATCCAATTTCTCATTAATCTACTCCTTTGTTAACACTTAACAGTCTTCACTTGCACAAGCTCCAATCACAAAAGGCTACAAAATTAAATAGGGTAATTATATATACACCACATTAATTAATTAAGAACACCACATTTTATTTACACCTACATTAAAATAATTATTTTATAAACATACCACCTTTACTTGACAACTATAACCCTAATGAGTAAATATATATCAAGACTAGGAATTTTATTTCACACACCACTTTATATAGAATCTCTATTAAAATATAAATTTAATGATTGCACCACAATTAATTTATAAGATGAAATGCAAAGAAATTAAACTCCTACGAGTGGTGTATGATTATCAATCGTTATTTTTATTTCTTTATAAATCAGAATAGATGCTCCAGAATGTAGATGCTTGAAACTGAAAATCAATCTCATTCTCACCGATTTCATAATTCCTTACCTTTTAGTAATTATTAATTCTAAAAATTCTGCATATGGTGGAATCACTAACCTGCAATAGATGTGCACATATATCATCGAGTGAGTGATTAGAGAATTGTTGAGGAGTGTAATTATAAATTGTCTCAGTTGGATGATTTCTAAGAAGTGTAGTTCTCTAAAAAATTTCATTGCCGCTTTGACAAGAAAGAGGGAAGTTTGTTGTCATTTTTGGTGAATTTATTTTCCAAATTTCTTTTTGTTCTGAGAGTTTATCTAATTAATTTGAGTTTATTTTGATGTATAATGTTGAAGAGAGATGTTTCCAGGCTTGTTAATAGAGAGGAACGGAGGGAGAGAAGGAAGAAATGGCTATTTATGTCATTTTATTTAGGGATGTATTAGTAAATAGAGAAAACATTAAAAAGTGTGGTGTCATAAATAAAAAGTGTGGTGTATATATAATTACCCAATTAAATAACATATATTAGCTTCTTGTCAATTTCATTATAAGCTAAATTAGAAAGTACCCTATCATATTATTATTTATTACCTTATTGTTAAGGTAAGAATTCGGAATACTGACTTTATCTCCTTCTTGGTCGACGATAGTGACCAATGGCCCTTTCCTCGAAACAATACCTTGGCAACCATATTCTTTTATCTTGTACACGCGCGACTTTGAAGGTGAGGTAAGACACCCCACAAGGGATGTCTTTCAGTGCATCCCCTATGGTCTATATGGCCCAAAGTGAAAAAGGACCCATTTTTAGTTTGTATTTTTCTTCTATCTATTTAAAAGAAAGGCTAGGAAACAATAAAGTCAGTAGAAGATGAGACTCATAGCACACAAAAACTTATTTATTTTCTTTTAGATTTTTTATATAAAATGGACCACATGACTTTTATTTATATTGGTGGCATCTCCTTAACAAATTGTTAGGATTTCGCCACCACACATTTAATCCAATGGCTACAATTGATCATCTATAATTGTCTAATAAAATATCTTAAATATTCATCTATTTTCTAAAATATCTAAAAACGTGTTTTAGAAATATTTTTAAAATACCATGATATTTTCTATAGCCTTATGTAGAATAAATTTCTGGAAATTGAGCATGTTGGACTTTTAACCACCACATTCTATCTAATAAATATCTAAGTCCAATTATTTATTTTGGACCAAATCAAGTTTATTTATAATAATATCATGGTATGCAACTTATTTTCAGTTCAATTTATTAAATAAGTTTCTTCTATATATCTTTTCAATACATTGGAAAAATCAAATCCATTTGTGTTGAATAAATAAATTTTAAAATTAAATATAATTTCTAGTTATTGTTAATCACAAAGAATGAACATTTTAAAATCCCTATTCATTTCGTGAATAACACAGAGAAATTAGACCTATTATTTCCATGATGAAGTAAAAGAAATTAAAAGACAAGTGAGATGATGATTGAAGCTAAAGAAAGATAGGGAAACAATTGAAAGCAATATCAGCAATTGAAAGAAATTAAAAGACAAGTGAGATGATGACTTTTAGGGGCGACAGTCATCCCTATAACCTCGTATATATACAGCAATAGCAGTGATATACTCGTGCCTGTAGAGCAATAGCAGTGATATTGCTCCATTACTCTATAAGTATGAGGCTATAGAAACAACATAGACGTCTCTAAAAGTCTAGTTTCTTATAGTAAAGGTAGATGATAAGTGTGCATTATACACATTTATTTAAAGCTCTAAATGATTAATTTATCATTAGATGGAGTGGATATCTACTTATTTTTATGTATTTATTGTGTTTGACGCATGTATCCTCAATTTGGACGAGAACATGCAAAAAATGATAAAAATGACCAAAAGCGTCATATTTTCAAAAGTTCGGGGACCAATTTGGAACTTTCCAAAAGTTGAAGCACCTTGGTTGCAATTTATTTTGGACATTTTTGTAAGAAAAGTCAAATGTTAAGGACCAAAATGCGTGCAATTTCTATATGGGGAAACTCGGCCAAACCAACTGAGGGAAGGTTACGGCCGTAACCCCCCAGACTGCAAATTGGTGCGATTCTTTTTTTCACTCTTTCTTTCACTCGATAGAGGGGTTTTGGGGGGCATTTTGGAGACAAGAATAGGGCCATTATACACACAAAATCATCCCCAATTCCATCATTATTATCATTCTTCAGTTTATGTTAGAGCTTAGAGTTTTTTCTCTTCTTCCTCTTTTCCTTTCTCTTTTCTCTTCTTTTCTCTTCTTTTCTTCTTTCTTTCTTTCTTCTGTTCTTCTTCTTTTCTTTTCATTTGCATTTGGGCTTTGATTGGGATTGAACACTTGGGGTAAAAGAAGCAGAAATCAAGAGGAGATGGATTGGAATTGAACAAGTAAGGCTTTACTCTTCAAAAAGGGAGATTGTCTATAATCTTGTTCTTGTTTTTCCATTTCTATTTCCATTGCTTTCATTGTATATATTTCTATGAATTTCTTCACTATGGGCTAAATATTGTAAGTTGGGATTTTTAATTGATCTTAATATATGTTTAGTTGATCCAAATGAGTTGTTCATCTCATGCGTGTTTGCTATCGAGCTGGCTACATATGCTTGATTGATCACCAAGTATGTACAGTTGTGATTAGTGTATAATCCTAGAGATGGGAGTGCACTAGTTAAACCAAATAGCATTCATCCTAGGTTCTTGTAGAGAATAGAGATATACCTTTTATCCGGGGTGATTCATTGAGTTGTATTCACCGATCCCTATGCGGTTGATTGGTGATATATCGACACATAGATGTAGTAAATTGAATTAGTTGACTAGGGATAACTTGAAATTCGAGAGAGGAACTAGCTATATAAGAAAAATCGGATCTAACATCGAAGACGGATAATATGTTAAGTTTAACAACGGACTAACGAAACTAGTATTGAGTGAAATCATGAATCCCAACTATCTATTTATCCGAGTTTTATCTCCGTTCATGCCAATTTCTTATCTTTCCTTTCTTACTTTCTTAGTATAGTTTTGTTTGCTCTCCCTCCGTTTTTATTGTTTGTGTTTCTTATGTATAGTTTTTCCTTTCGCTAGAGTAAGTAATTCAATACAAATACCAATCCATGTGGATACGATATTCGGACTTTTCCACTTTATTACTTGTACGGCTCGTGTGCTTGTGGTATATTATTGCGTGTGTAAACGCCCAACAACAGAGATTGTCAAAATTTTGAATAGTATTTTTGCCTTTTGATTTGATTATATAGTAGTTATCTCTTGGAAGAACTTTTTTTTCTATAATTTAAATATTTGATATGATATATTAGATTTAGTTCTATGCTAACTATTTTTAACGTATCACATAGTAATATTTAAAAGTCTATAAGGGCCCATTTTTCAAACCTCGCCTCAAACCCCATAATCTACAAAACTGGCAATTGATTGTATATGTAGCCTCTTTTAGTTAGATAAGTTAACTAAGGAAACAGAAATTGAGATAATATATCTGAACTCGTCTAACAGTATAACCTCTTTTGATGAACCTCAATCCCAACAAAACAAGCATAAAATTAATACTATCACCACATTAGTTTGAACCATCGCACATTATTTTTCAATTTTTTAATGCCGTTAATTTGATAATACAGAATCTACTAAATTATTGGGTGAGAATTAACACCATTATAATAAATCCACTGCTACATAAATTGGTTATGGGTGCATAGTTTCAACGAGTTAAAGCCCTCCAATACCATTGAACTTTTGCCATGGTCTCACAATTATCATTGAACTTCAATTGATATATTTCCACACCCATTGAACTATTCAAACGGTTCCTCCAATACCATTCAATTAACTTTTCATTAACGGTTGTGCTAAAAAAATTGTGACCAAGCCTAATATCTTCTTTCCCTAAACTTTGGTCATGTAACACATTTTTTTCTAGATGATTAAGAAGAAACCTAGACTTTTTGATTAATTGAAAATAATAAATATATAGCCTTTCAAATAAATAAATAATATAGAATATGATTTACATGAAAATTAATTTTTTATTTTTTAATCAAGAAAAATGAACTGATGGCTCATATTAAACACAAGACATATCAATCAAAGATGGCTAAGATCATTTTGCACTTTTTTAAGTCAATGAAAAGCCTTATAAGTTTAAAACAAAGTTTTAATTAATTATAAAGAGTAAGTTTTTTAGTCATTATTTTTTTCCATTTATATTTTTAATAATCTCTTACTAGAATTTTTTTAAGTTCTAGCAACCACAAATAATGTCTTCTACACCGATAGAATAAAAGGCAATTCAAAAAAATCGAGTAAGGGTTCTCTTTCCTATCTACATGAATGATACATTCCCAATGTATGAACTTTGTTAAAGTTCCATCGTTAATGTGATGCGTTATGACGCTACCATGCAGCAACATAGGGACTATAACGCCCCTCCTAGTTCCACAGTAATCTTACATAACTTATAGTCCCATATGAATCATATTGTGCAGGAATAATTCATTTCATACTCACATATAGAACTAGGAGCAACGCCATTCACATACATATGATATATGAAATCCCAAGTTCATGCTTTGCTATCAAAACCATTTGATATGTTTACAAAACGTTCGTTGGTATATCGAAGGACTTTAGGGATTTCGAACTTACATTCAAAACATACAGCAAAATCTATGGTTTTCTTTTCCCCGTACGTACCGTCACACATCACATTCTTGATGGACTCCCGCCACCTCCCATGTACTTATCATATTCTGAACCTTCAAAGATATAAACAAACACATAATGAGTTATAAAGATTGAGTGGGAAATAGATGCAAATGCAAGTGCGTGTCGTATGCATGTCACATTCTTACTTTGGGTCCCGTTACGAATCATGCGCTTACGCCGCTTATCACACATCACATATGGCCGGGCTTTGTCTCATATTTGGGCTTCGATCCCCCCAATAGGCCAACATATTACATTTGGGCCTTAGGTCCCTCGTATAGGCCATTCTTAACTTAACTTACACATATGCATAGGCACATGATAGGCAACCAACACACGTATATGCTTTCATGACGTGTTGTGCATAAGCAAACGTCTTACTTTCAAGCCTTGACTTTACTTATACAAAATTCATCATCAAGGACTCATATCACATATGCAAGGATTCACAATCATATATTCAAAGCTTCACATGGTCCTAGCATCATACACATCTTACACATTAGCATTTCTCTTACGACATACTAAACGTATCACAAATAACGTATTATATAATCATTCGAGAATGTCGTACAATCACATATTTCCTTTGATTCATGGTAAGATTATAGACAAAGGAACTTAAGCTAACATTCACATTGAAGTCTGACTCATTCAAATCACAAATAAGAGGTATGTTTACTTTCTTGTCCTTATCATACGTCTATCTCTTTTCTTTATATCCGATGGATCTTGAATGCCAACATCATCACATATAGCGTATCATAACGCCGTATTCATCAAAACATGTCATAGGTTGCAAATACTTCGATACGCATATCCCAAACTTCCACATTGGAGAACTTAGGGTTTCCAATCATATAGGCAACGTTTTAGCGAGGCATTACTTCTTACATATCATGTCTTACTCACATATAACCTAGTAGGATGCCAAGGTTTTCTAAACACATATACAATCATCACATCAACGAGGCATCACTTCATTAAGACATGGCTTCTTCACATATATTATGATAGAATGCCACGATCCTCACAACACATCATATAATCAAACTTTAACCTCTTTCCCAACTAACTTCTAAGTACAAAGGTTCAAATAAGGCATAACTCAAGTTCCAAACATATAACTCAAGCTTTTGAACCATAGAATCATGAAAGCATTCACAAAGCATAATATAACTTCACATGGAATTACCTTACCATTTCACATACATAACTACATCTACACCCACCTTTAAGTGAAGAAAACAAGCATAAGGATGGTTGTAGCTTCCTTCTTCTCTTCCCCTTCCTTTCTCTCTTTTCTTGGCCCCAAAACATGATGTTTATAAGGATACATATGGGTAATCAAACATCAAACAAGGTTTGATAAGCTTAGAGATACTTAGAGATGTTCCTGAGGGTGTTTTTGTGTGTTAGCCTCGAGTTGGAAATGGATATATATCAAGAAATGGAAAGAAAAGGTCAAAACTCATTTCTGCCGACTTAAAATTACTGTCGTAACCTTTATATTTATGGCCGTAAATCTCAACTTACGTCCGTACCCATATAACATATGGTCATATCACCAGTTTTGAAAATTTCCACATCTCTTTGCCTTTCGCATTTACGGCCGTATCGCCATACCTTATGGCCGTAAATTTCATCTTACGGCCGTATCTCTATCTCACACACATGCGACCGTATCTTGGCCTCTGAAAATTTCCATCTGCCTTCAATTCACATAATAACCTTACGGCCGTAAATTTCCATTTTCTGCATTCTTCCTTGCGACCTGAATTTGATGACCGTACCTGTTCCGAATACTTCAAATACATTTCCAAACATGCCATAAATATATCACACACATCATCATTATCTCACGACACATTCGTATCATTTCGAACCGTATTTCAAGTCATGTACAAAATCACATACAAAACATATATGAATTTGGGACAAATTCGGGCGGGATGTTACAGGGACTGGTAAGTGAACCCTGCTGCTACATGCCAATAAGCGACAATAGTCACGTCAAGGGGGTAAAACTTTAACCAAGTTCTAGCGTTGAGAATATATCATTTTCTCTTCGATTTATATACTTCTTTAACCTAGACAAAGAATATGTTAAGTCAAAGAAGCTAACTTATAACTTATTTGAAGAGTTTATAAGCTCCTGCTCTTTAAATAAGCTCCGTTTGGATTGATGAGCTTATTTGAAAAAATCACGCTTATCTCAAAAGCTTCTTTTACTAGTTTTTCAAATATGTTTCACAAGCTTTTATTTTTTAATTCCATTTGCAACCTCTTTCTTTTTTTAAAATTACTTTAAACATATCATTTTGTGTAATTTTGTATTTCTCACCTAACTTTTCACATTTCCTTGTTTTAAAGAAAAATATTTTTCTATGGGTAAAGGTGGGAAAGTTTCCAACTAACTTTTTAACGATGAGCTAATTTATCAGCTTTATTTGCCAAACATAGCCAAAGTCACAAGTCAAAAACTTTGAAATACCCGTATAGTTCCATATATACACTCATGACACTTGAGGGACTGACAACATATGATAATCGCACGTTGCCATTTAGTTGCCCTCAATTTGGAGTGGATATTAAACTGTTGGGGGCTTCAAATAAAATTTGACATTTGGAATTCTTTTCTTTGCTTTTCTTTTCCTTTCCTTTCCTTTTCTTTTTCCCCTTTCTATTTTACTCTCTCTATTTTTTATTTTATTTTATTTTTTAATGTGTTTGACGGTTTGACGCCATAATAATAATAATAATAAAGTGAGGATCCTAAATGGCATTCTTGATTGCCTTATCTCAAGATTACCTCTACTTGAGGGCCTTAAACGATGTCCTAGCCAGATCATTTTAAAAATTTTCAATTCGTCCATGATGATAATAATAATAATCATAATGAAGCACCTTTGTGTGATAATCATGCTCCGTCCCCTCCCGAATGCAAGCAAGGGAAGAGGAGGAAAATTTGCGATGGGGAAAAAACAAGAAAAATGGCCAACTTATTTCAAACTCTCTTCATTGTATTCATCCCTATTAGTAATTCCCAACTACAGTAAAAACTTGATAATTTAATACTTGATTAATTAATAATCTTGCTAAAATAATAATTTTTCCGGTCCCGATTTGGGAACAACGTGCTAAATTAATAATTCACTAAATTATAAGATAATGATAGCAATCTGAGAATTCATATAGATCTCATGCAATATATAAATCAATAGTTCCTTAAAACATATAATTAATTATTCATTTATAATGACCTAATAAATATTGAGTCGAACTTCTTGAAATTGATGTCATCTTGAATCGGATCTTGGACTTTTCTTAATATGATAAGAATTTCTAGCTAGTGTTGTCTTCTCATGGTGTGACAAAAAATTACTCAATGTCTTCACTGCTTTGAGAGCTTCCTTTCATGAAGGCGGCTCCATATTTAAACTTTTATCTTCAACTTCCTTTCATGAAGGCGGCTCCACAAAATTATTTATCTTACTCAACGTTTATTTCTTTACACCTTTGAGATGAGAAGCCACAAGATAAGAAAAACAAAGGATATATATGAGGAAAAAATTCCTTCTGTATTTTTTTAAATGATCCATTTGGCCTTACATTGTTGACCTATTTATAGAGTACAGGAACGAGGTAAATATATCTATTGGGTAATATCTATTGGATAAATATCAATCCATTGGCCTTATCAAATATCAAACTATTGGCTCTATCATTCTGTTAGTCTTGATTCTAGAAGGCCCATGTGACTAATACGTGGGTGATGCAACTTGACAGAAGTGTGCATTAATTCCACATAGGTCCTCAAAATGTGTAGACTTTATCTCCCCCTTTCAAACTGACGTACATCCTATATACTCAGTTTGTTCCTCAGAGCTTCAAACCGTGAGTGAGGGATGGCTTTCGTGAGGAGATCAGCCACCTGGTCGGTTGTGGGAACGTAC
This sequence comes from Jasminum sambac, assembly GCA_018223645.1. NCBI lineage: Eukaryota > Viridiplantae > Streptophyta > Magnoliopsida > Lamiales > Oleaceae > Jasminum > Jasminum sambac. The sequence continues at coordinate 21,940,168 of CP073649.1, forward strand.
CGCACATCTAGTTCCTTCTTCAACGCCTCATTCCTCACAAAGTGCACATCAATTTCTATATGCTTTGTTCGCGCGTGGTATATCAGATTCGAAGCTAGAGCTCCGGCACTGAGGCTTTCGTACCAAATTACCGGTGTCTGAGGTAGCTGCACCCCCAATTCTTTGAGTAATGATTGTAGCCAGCTGATTTCGGTGGCTGTGTGGGCTAGAGCTCGATATTCAGCCTCGGACTGAACGCGCGGCGCCACTTGCTGCTTTTTGGACGACCATGAGATCAATGTGTCTCCTAGATAAACACAGTAGGCTGCTATTGATCGTCTATCATCGGGGCACGATGCCCAATCGGCATCGGAAAAGAGGTAAAATTAAGCCGATTACTCTGTGAGATAAGCAACCCGTGTTCGATTGTGCCTTTGAGATACCTGAACACTCTTTTAGCAGTCCTCCAATGTTCATCTGTAGGGGATTTCAAAAATTGGCTCAACTCATTAACAGAAAAAGCAATATCTGGCCTTGTATGTGTCAAGTATTGTAGGCCACCGATAGCACTTCGGTAAAGTGAGGGATTCTGCAACAAGTTCCCCCATTTTGCTGTCAAATGCCTACCTTGAACCATAGGAGTGGGATAGGTATTGGCTTTATCAAGACCAAATCTTTGGAACAGCTCGGCGATGTACTTGCGTTGAGCAAGCAGGAGCCCAGAGTCTGTTCGAATGACTTCAACCCCTAGAAAATATGACAAGTCCCCCATATCCTTTAATGCAAACTGATTGTTGAGTTTCTTGATGAAGCTTTCAACTAGAGCATCATCATTTCCCGTGATGATTATGTAATCCACACATATCAACAGCAATCAAGATTTTGTCGGTGTAGAGTAGAGAAATAGTGAATTGTCTGACACTGACTACTTGAACTGCCAGCATATTAGTGTTTCTCTCAAAGTGTCATACCAGGCCCTCGGGGCCTGTCGAAGCCCATACAGTGCTTTGTTTAGTTTACAAACGAAATTAGGCTTAGAGGAGTCTACGAACCCAGTAGGTTGTGCCATGTAAATGTCTTCATCGAGCTTAACATTGAGGAAGGCATTATTGATATCTATTTGTCTGAGTTTCCAGCCTTTAGAGACCCCAATAGTGAGAATAATCCTAATTGTTGCAGGCTTGACCACTGGGTTGTATGTCTCGAAGAAGTCCACGCTTGCAGTTTGATAAAAGCCCTTAGCCACAAGTCTTGCCTTGTGTTTATTGAGGCTGCCATCGGAGTTGAGCTTCAGTTTAAACACCCATTTGTTACCCACTAGATTTTGAGTAGGCGAAGGGGGTACCAGTGACCATGTGTCATTTCGCATAAGTGCATCGAATTCAGCTTGCATGGCTTTCTTCCAATCAGATTGACCAAGGGCCTCTTGCACTGTTTTAGGTTTAGCAGCTTCCAAAAGCTGTGAGACATAACCCTTGGGTTTGAAAATACCTGCTCTAGCTCTCGTAACTATAGGATGTTGTACCTGAGGTGTGAATTGTTTTGCGTGCCCTGTGCTGTGATTTTGAGGCTCAGGTGACTGAACGGTGTCTCTTCCGTCATCGTCCCTTAAACCAGTATTTGTTGTAGTACCCTCAGTTACTGTTGTTCCCTTTTCATTGTGCCTAGGCATACCTCTAGTTTCTCATTCTTCTTGCTCCATAGAAGGGTGAGATAGAACACGTTCCACTACAGTGGGACTTGTTGAATGTTCTCTTGTAGTTGGAACAGTGGATCGGATGTCAGGCTGTGGATAGTAGCTTGGTAAGGAGAATGAAGAGATAGGTGTAAATGAAGTGAAGTTATCGATAGGTATGGGCGTTGAAGGTGTCCTTGTATCAAGGAAACTAGTAGCAAAGGGGAATTCTTCCTCATTAAAGACCACGTCCTTTGAAATGTATAGTTTGCCTATTGAGCTCAAGCATTTGTGGCCTTTGTGGAATGGACTAGGCCCTAAGTAGACACATTTAGTTGAGTGAAACCCAAATTTGTGTGATTGATACATTTTGAGGCATGGAAAGCACGAGCACCCAAAGGTTTTAAGCGATGTATAGTCAAAGGGTTTGTTGAATAATGTTTGGTAGGGAGAGCGCATTTGTAAGACTGGTGTAGGTAGGACATTTATTAGATTTACAGCAGTGAGAAAAGCATCCCACCAATATTTGGGTGGCATGTTGGCTTGAGCTAACAGGGTTAGGCCAAGTTCGGTGACGTGTCGATGTTTTCGCTCGACTCTTCCATTTTGTGTGGAGGTGTTTGGGCATGAGTGTCGAAAAAGTATTCCAGAGTGGATAGTGTCGCTTGTAAATGATCTGAATTCCCCTCCCCAATCTGACTGTAGTATCTTTATTTTCCTTTCAAATTGGTTCTCTACTTGAGTTTTGAAGTGTCTGAATTTTTCTAGGGCTTCAGATTTGTGTTTTAAGGGATATATCCAGCTGAACCTGCTGTAGTCATCTAGGAATAATATGTAGAATTTAAACCCAGATGTAGAACTAGTAGGAGCAGGACCCCACAAGTCAGTGTAGACAATTTCCAAAGGTTGTTTTGCATGAGAGTCTCAAAGTTTAGTTGGAAGAGAATGAGATTTACTCAACTGGAATGCATCACAAAAAAAACTCGTTTTATTCAACTGAAACGTCTTATTACAAAGTCGAATAACTTCTGACATAATTCTAAAAGAAGGATGCCCTAATTTTCTATGCCAAATGACACTTGATTCTGGTGGACTGATAGCTTTTTGAGTGTTGTAGCTTTGTAGAGTAGGTGTAGGTTGTTGATGCTGTGCTGTGGAAGAAAAAGAGACTTGACTGGTTTGTTGTGGTTTTTGGGGGTGTTCCAACTGATAGATTCCATTCTTAAGCTTCCCCTGCAACTTCACCTTCTCTGATCTCGAGTCCTTCACAAGGCAAGAATCAGAGTTAAATTCTACTTTGACATCATTATTCAAAGTAAATTGAGAAACACTCAGCAAGTTCTTTGTAATTTTAGGTACAACCAGAACGTTTTTGAGCCTCAGTTTCTCATTATCTAAGGTAGGCAGAGAAGTTTCACCAATATGTGTAATTTTTAGAGGACTACCATCACCAATCAGTAGTTTCTCCTTACCATTATATGGTTGCTGATGTTCTATCTTACCAGACTCAGCTGTTATGTGGTTGCTAGCTCCACTATCCAAGAGCCAAGCAGGTTCACTGGTGGTGTTTGCAACGTGTGCTGTGTGTTGTGGTCCTTTTTTCTGATTTTTGTTACTTGCTTGCTGTGTTGCCATATAGGACTCATCATACCTGTGGTAGCAAATATCTGCAGAGTGGCCATACTTGACACAGACTTGACAAGTTGGCTTAGATCCTCATCTTCCTGATCTTCCTCTGCCTTTACCAGATCTTCCTCTGATGTTTCCGAAATTTGAACTTCTGCCACCCCTCTGAAGGGGCTGATCTGCACGATAGCCCAACTGCCATGGCCGAGCAGCATAGTGTGCTGATGGCTGCCCTAAATTCATTCCTGCTAAATCATTTCTGACGACATTGATGTGATCTAACCTACTTTTGCAGGTCAGCAAGGAAGATTGAAGTTCATTCCAGGTGATATTCTCTTTGTTGGTGAGCAGCACCACTATTGGAGTGTACTCATCATCCAGTCTGCTCAGGACCAGAGTTACCAGATCTGATTGCGCAACTTCCTTGCCTGCTATCGAGAGATTGTCTGCCAACAGCTTCATATGACTCAGGTATTGCTCCATGGTGAGATTCCCCTTCCTAGCCTTTTGTAGCTCAGTAGTTAAGAAAACAATTCTAGATCTATTTAAGATTCCAAAGTTCTCTTTTACAGCATTCCACAACTCTCTCGAGGTCTGAGATCCCATCACTCTCATTGCTATGGCTGGGGTCATTGATGCATACAGCAAACCCATGAGGAGCTGATCTGTTGAGATCCAAGCAAGGTAGTCCGGATTCAGTTCACCAGTGGCGACTGTGCCATCTGCACTGATCTGAGATTGTGTGAATTTTGGTGGGCAAATTTTCTCACCAGTAATGAGGCCTTCCAGATTATGACCCCTAATAACGGGCAACACCATGTTCTGCCATAATAGATAATTCTCTCTATCTAGCTTGATGGATATCTTAGTAAGGGATGAATTTACGGTGGTGAAGGGATGGCTGGCGTTGACTGTGTTGGTAGAGCTGCTGACAACAGAGGATGTGGTACTGACAACAGAGGAAATGGTATTGGTGGCGTTAGCCATAGTTTTGGCCTCGATACCAAGATAAGAAAAACAAAGGATATATATGAGGAAAAAATTCCTTCTGTATTTTTTTAAATAATCCATTTGGCCTTACATTGTTGACCTATTTATAGAGTACAGGAACGAGGTAAATATATCTATTGGGTAATATCTATTGGATAAATATCAATCCATTGGCCTTATCAAATATCAAACTATTGGCTCTATCATTCTGTTAGTCTTGATTCTAGAAGGCCCACGTGACTAATACGTGGGTGATGCAACTTGACAGACGTGTGCATTAATTCCACATAGGTCCTCACAATGTGTAGACTTTATCTCTGTGTATGACATTGTGTTGTGTTACTATGAGTCTTGTTTATTTAAATCAAGTTTTGCTAATTTATATTTATAAAATGAAATAAGATATTACATCGAACATCATACAAATATAGTACATTAAAAATGTATTACACTGAATAAAATAGCACATTTAATAACCTATATACCACAAATTGAAAAATGATTTACATTAAACAAGGTACAACAATAATTTTTTGTTGAAATTTTTAAGAAAAGAAATAATTTGATAAATTAATAAATTATTAATTTATTGATTATTTAATATCTCACTAAATTAATAAATTTTGATAGTCCTCGTATTATTAATTTATAGAGGTTTAATTATAAATTGATGTAATTTATGTTGAGGTTAGACAGCGCTGCTCAAAGGGTCTATGATCTCATTTGTACCGTTAATATTTATGAGAAAATGCACATGATGTTATCAATTTAATTTTGCACACCCTAATTAATCTATGTATATGTTCACAGTAAGTACATTTTACATTGTTGACCACTAACACATAAGTGTCATGTCATTAAAATTTTGTATTTAAATATGTGACAGCTTGTTATGAGAATATTATAAAATGTATTCACTGCGAATATTTGAACCGAATTCATCTAATCTTATTTTCTCTATTTTTCGAGTAGTACAATATGTTTCTTATACATTTCCAATGGGTATTTTTTAATTAGACATCGTCAAAACATCGCATTTCTTCTGCTTGTATATGAAAGAATGGGCGTGGTGCTATTTATCTGTGGTCATACCTTAATTTACTCCCGTTCAACAAGTTGGCAACGGAAGGTGCCAACACTCCATTTTTGGGGGAAAAAATGTGGCCCAAACGAAACCCTCACCATCAGGGGACAGTTACGTATTATTCATCTCACTTGACGTAGATTCAAAAAAAAAAATTGGCCCGGTGACGTGGCACCCTCACAGGGCGCCACATCACACATGTTGGCAACATAAGTTGCCAACATGTGGGCAACAGATCTAGGCTACCTCAACTAGGGGCAATTTTCTGAAGCCCATTGTGGGCACCTTATGGTGCCCACACTCTGGGAAAAAAATTCATGAGATTTGTGAGGCCCCCCCAATTACCAGGGGACAGTTATGTATTATTTATCTAACTTAATGTAGATATTAAAAATTAAAAAATAAAATTTAACGCAGATGTGGCGCTACGAAATGGCGCTACGTCGGCGTGGGCACGGGATTTATGTTGCCAATGTTGGCAACAAGACGCTAGCGCCTTAATTAGCTTGATAGTACAGATAATTGTAGAGTACAAATTCATATTGTTGGGTTGCGTTGATCTTAATCGTCCATTATTGATTTTAATCTTCCATTATGCTTTGACAATTAATATAAATTAACTATCTTGATTTATTTGAAAATTTTTTTATTTCTTTCTTGCAAGAAATTTTCTCAAGAAATTACAAATTGAAATCACATGTCAAATCTAACGCTACAAATTAACTAGCTTGATTCATTAATTTCCTAGGTAATATGTTATCTCGTAGTAGTTACATAGACATTAGAAGCCTAGTATTAAAAATCAATTCACAAATCACAACCACCAGAAATAAAACGTTTAAGATTCTTTAATTTTGATTAATTTATATTCTAACTAAATTAATTCAACCAGAGAATCAATTACATGCAGTCCACAATTTATTACTTGAAAAAAAAAAGGTTCCCTCCCATAGGTCTAGCAATTACAATGCAACCTACAACTGCCTCTTATTAGCTAGGCATTAACTTAAAACTGAAATGATAGTTAAACCGACCATATAATGTATTTTAAAACTAATTTAAATTAATTATGACCATTGGAAAATTTCAGGCAGGATAATTAAAAGATTTCTTATCTAGAGGTGATGGGTTAAGCTGAAGCCAATCCAGTTGGGTACACCCCGGCTAATATAGTACATCCATCGATGGCGGTGCTTGTAAGCTATGTTAAATTAAGAATGTAGAGTTCGAATTATGTTGAGAAACACTTGTTCATCAGTGGCGTTGATGGATCTACTCTTGTATAGATATTATATTTTAGTACGTATTGATTGATATTGTAGTGTTCACATGATATATACTAATATTGAGCAGCATATCACTAATTAATACGAAAATATCACATCATTGTCGATTCAATCAGCATTGTAGATAAATTTAGAATGAAAGCAAAACTCTTTTTATTGATTCATCACACACAACTCTATTTTATAAATTGATTTATTTTATTATATAAGTAAAACCATTGAATGTATACATTATATATATATATATATATATATATATATATATAATTATATTTTTTTTGATATAGACTATACTCTATAGTCATTTAAATATGGGGGGCGGGGTGAAATGATTCTGTTTCTAGATGATTAGCATCATCGTCCATTTATGACAGTTACTAGTTTAATATTCTACCAACAACTATTCATTCCATTCGGCCCGACCCACTTTGTTTATTTATTTTTACATTTTTTATATTCTTATGAAGATACTAAGCAAGATTTTATGCTTATAATTGATGCATGCAATTTAAATACGTGACCTTTTCTTGTTCACAAGATTATATTCAATATAAACAAGTCAACCCAAACAAACGTTCATTTGCGTGCATATATATAATTTACTAACTTATCTTTATTTTATTTCTAAATGCTGTATCATTATCAAGACAAGATATTTTCATACAATTGAATGATTGGTATAAAGATCTTTTATTACTAATCAAATTATACTAAAAAAACAGAGGATAAATGTTACTAAAAGTGAAAATCTGTCAGTGTAAATCTTTTGGTTAAGTTAATCAAAATATACTTAGGGACATGAAAAAAAAAAAGTTACTTAAAAATGAATTTTACTTTGAGAATCTTCGTGTTCTTATGTTTAAACTCTTTTTATTGGATCCACTACTTTATATGACAAGTTTACTGTGAAGTTTTTACTACAATAATTTGATTTAATTTAATATATTAAATAATCTGATAAGATGCTGAATAATTATCTCCTCCCTTTAAAAATCAGTTCACATGACGAATTAAGACGTCCCTAAGTACAGTTAGACTAATGTTTTATATAGGATTTATGTGCATAATATATTTGCACCATTTCACAAGCTATTGTTTGACTTTTTGTTCATAAAAACCTGTGAGATCTCTAATAATCTACTACATAATCTATGCATCAATTTGAGTGACAAGGCATAGTAGTAACATTTAAAGTTTGTGAAATCCTTTACTGGCACGTTTTCGATTTTTTCTATGTAAGATGGTAAAATTATCTAATAAGAAGAGACTATATCAAACTCTGACTTTTTTCAAGTCCCATACGAAATTTTCTTGTTCCAAAAAAAAAAAAAAAAAAAAAAAAGAAAGAAATTTGCATCTCAATAGTGTTTAATTTCAGATATTAAGAGAGAGAGAGAATGGATGATAATTCTCATTAGGTGAAAAGAGATCTCATTTCAAGTAGTCCAGATCTATTGTGTCATATTTTATGTCATTGTCTATTTCATCCAATCAAACTACCCTACATTATTAAATTAACACAATTGTATATGTGGATTGTTTTTAGTGAATTGGATATCCTTTTTTTTTTTACACAACCTGAAAAGAACGTCTTACCAAAATTTAAATTTCTCTTTAATGTAATTTAGATTACAGACGTGGTAACTACGACAAATTCAACAACACACTTCCTTGTGTAGATTCCAAATTTAGTTTATATTGAAAAGTTCATATGTGTAAATATTATTAAAATTAAAATTTATTAATATCTACTTATCTTCCATAAAATTTAGTTTTAAAAAAAAATTGAAGCCAACGACAAAAGGAAAATTGGTTGACTCTCAAAGCCTATGAAAGTTTGAACACTCAACCGTTGATTGCGGCCATTTTCCCTCGAAATAATTAAAAAAGAAAAACAAAATCTTATTCCTATGGGACTAATTGAAATTACATAATCTCCAGCACATGATCGAAGTCAAAGTCAACAGCTTTTTGGTTGTGTTTTGATGGGTTTTATTATTATTTTATAATTTTATTTTAATATTTGATTTGACGCTGTAACGCGTCAAACACAAAACATTGAGCCGAGACAAAATCAGTCTTGTTTTACGTGTACGTCTCTTTCTCTATTTTTAATTACTAAGATTCCTCCACTTTTACATTTTTTGGGCCAAAGATTATATTTCATGCATGCAAAGCCTCATCCCTTTTGCTTGCCCTCTCACATTTTCTATTTCTCTCTTTATTTATTTTATATAGTGTTTTTTGGCTTCTTAATTGGGGAAGAGGGGTCATGGGAATGGCAATGGATCAGGTTTGAGGCGATCGGCCGAGACCCATCCCCTAGGCCGACGAGCTCTAGAGTACCCTGGATCCACCTCTAGACCCACGAGTTCCAGGGGTGGGTCGGGTCGGGGCAGGTCGGGTCAATCTTTAGACTCACTAGTTGATGTACAAAGTTATTTTTTATTATTTTTATCTCGAATTTTTCTCATACAAATTGTGAATAGATTAAGTGTATGTAGTTTAAAGAGTTTAATTTTTGACATTTGTAAATGTCAGAATATTTTTAATTACATTAACTTTTCATATTAATTTAGAAAATATAAATATATTTGTGGGTAATATGGGCTATTTGGGACAGATACATGTCAATCCAAACCTGCCCCTAAAATATTCAGGGGTCTCAAAGTCCGCCCCAGATCCACCCCTTATTATCCATTTAGTCGGGGCGGGTCCACTCCATTAGGGGTGGGTACCCGCGGATTTCAAGGACGGTGGATAAAATTCTCATCCCTAGAGTCATAAATAAATCTTCTTTTCTTGAACATTTTATAAATAAGTACTTTATTTTATTATTTTTGATTAGTTTCTTGTTATCCTCAAGAGTCACAACTCACAACTCCTACACAGACTATTATTTTAAATCCATTTAATATTTATTATGAAATATAAACTCTGAAAAAACCAGAAGACATGGGAATGGACCAAAATTTGAAGTCTGATGTGAAGGAACTGTTTTGAGTGAAACTCTACTGGGTATTTAAAATTTTTCAGAAATTCTTACTGTCTTGGTATTTTGTATCACACTCATAACTGAAACTCATCCTATTAAAGTATTACGAAAAGTTTTCTATGAATAAACCTAATTTTCGTAGATGAAATTTTAACTAAGTATCTTATTTTGGAGTATTATTTTTTATTAGTTTCCTGTAATCTTCGGGAGTCGCAACTCCTCCAGAGACTATCATTTTAAGTTAATTTAATATTAATATGAAATATTAAATTCTGAAAAACCAGAAGATATGGGCATGGGCCAAAATTTGAAGTCTGATCTGAAAGAACGGTTCTGAGTTACCTGAAATGTCAACATGGGGTTTGAAACCCAAGAAAGAAGCCCAAGTTGAAACTTAAATTCAAAGTCAAAAGTCTGTGAGTGGCCCCTCTCCTGCGCAAGACATTTTCTTTATGCCAAAAGTTTACTTTTCTTTGAAAAATAAATAGTGGGGTCTTTACATTCCAAAAAAAAAATAGTGGGGTCTTGAATAGCTCTTGTTGGCTGTTGTGGTTGATTCAAATAGTTAAATCTCCTCATTTCTAAATTGATTTTGCAAACCGTTCTCGTTTCAATATCAATATATTGACATTGTAAGACACCAATATATTATGTGAAGCATAGTTCTTGATCCAATGAGGTGCGGATCCCTCCATTCAGAGGGAGGGTGACACGTGGAAAAAATTGACACCTTAAAATATCATTTGTTGGTAAAAAATCATTGACTTTTTGTATACATGTTATTGCAATGGATGAAATTCATCTAACGCAAAGATTTATCTCTGTTTTCCTTTTTGACACAAGATGTATCAATGTTCTAACTAGCAATTCCTCATTGAAAATTAAAGAGATGTTTCCAGACATTTGAAAACCATAAATGTAGGTCACAGAGTTCTGCAGTGTTCATCAAATGTCTATCCATGTTGGCACGCAATTATTGCCCTCACAAAACACATTACATCAGCATTGAAAATAATTATCTCGACATCATCTAATACTAGTGTCACGTGTAATATGTATTCTGTAAACACAATAAACAACGATTATGTTGCATTAAATGATTTCTCAAGAGCTCTAATGTCAAAAGGTTGGCCCAAAGTTTGAGATGCCAACCTCTTTCAAGGTTCAGTTCAGTGCCATAGCAGACATTATTCTGTATGTCAGTAATAATACTCGCGAGCGCTCCGTCCAATGCCAAGTGCCTAACTTAAGGAAAAAGGGTTCGATATTCCACATTTATAGAACATAATAATGCTGAATTAAAAAAGTCAAGCAGTTTCAGCATCCAACAAAATAATAACTATTCTCTCACGTAATAACAAGTCGAATAAAACAAAAATTCAGCAGAAGAACCTGTAAGGAAGGGTGAAAAAGGAGTATCTTTCTAAAATTAGGAAAATATAAAAAAATGACATTACAGAGAGATTTGGCTATACTACTGAAAACAGAGTCCCACCAACTGTGTACAGAATAGCAAATGGTTTCTCATGACTCAAGACGAAGTAGTGGCAGCTTGCTGCAGCCTTCGTTGATGGACGTCCCAGTTGTACACACGAGCAATCGTAACCTGGCCACCAATAGCATTTACTGTGAGAAAAATGGAATATCTTTGGTAGAGTTAAGTACTTTTTTTATCCACACATTTTTCATAAACAGTCACCAAGTAAACCCATTCAAAAAATTCCCAACTCAGAATGTGAAAGAAAGAAAATACGACCCATTACCTGAGTAATTGTCACTTGATCCCTCAAAAATTGTAGGTCGGCGACGAGAACTTCTAAACTTGCTTTGGCATTTTCCAAATTCTTTTGAAGAAGTGCAGTAGCCTGCAGAGAAGTTTTCAAAAAGTCGGAAACAACGGCACTGGTGCACAAAAGATTGAGTTGCAGGGCTTTACTGATAATCAGTAACATATATACCTCTTCACGTGAATATTCAAGCATGACATTTGCTCCAAGCCAGAGGCACACAGAATCAGTATCTTCAATGCGAGCCCTTGAATATATGCCTTCTGAAACTTCAAAATCAGCAACTAGTGCCTGCAAGGCCAGCAAAATAAACATGTCAAAATTCAAAGTGATTCATGTACAATAATTAATCTAAAACAAAATGAATTCAAAGATTAATTTGGATAGATTATTATCATGCTGTCAGGATTAAATTGAGGATTGCAGAGTAAATAACTAACATAAGCATGAAAATTTAACTCCAAGTACTTGGGTGGGCCGGGTGGCCCAGACTCAGTCTGCCCCATGAATTTCATTTATCCAACAATGATTTTTTCTCCAATTTTCATATGATTCATTTAAGGAACTACATATTTCACTATAAATACTTGTCCTTTTTATGTTCTTCAATTAATCTCGACTCAAACGCCATAATCATAATGTTAAAATTTCAAAAATAAAAATGACTTAATATAAACAGGTTAGCGTCCTGTAGATGTCCTCAGTTGGAGACAGTCCAGACCAAACACAAACAACGTTTTAGACGGGCCAGTTCAAACTTGGGTTTTGTTGTACACCGGGCTGTACAACCTGATAAACTCCTCTCGACACCTCAACCTACAAATAGATTGTCCAACCAGGCATATGCAAGAATGCTTATACTTAAAATGCATGCAGAATGAATTGTACCATTGAATAACATTGTGTCATGAATTACTCATTATAATCAATCACTTCTCTAAAAGGAAAGGTAATAAACTAGAGTTTTAACTGAGAGTATTTCCTAGCCAAGCTAGAATATTATTTCCTAACTAGGAAATTAATCTTTGTCTTCCAACTCTCCCCTCGCATTGATACATCAATAGTGCTCAACTTGAATGGTGAACCTTAAACACAAAACTCTCCAAAAACTCTAGGTACTCGTTTCGGAACCTTAGAAGGCGTTTCCTTGTCTTTTAATTATATAATGAACCACTTTGAAAACTGTTGGAAACTTTATTGGTTTCAGTCTCAAAAATCAACTGATAAAGTTGCACCCAAATTTAGCTTAGATTATGGGCTCTAATTAACCTAGTAATGTAAACCTAAACTAAATTCAATAACTAATGTCGGTCACCGCTGCGGAATCTGACAATCAGAATTTCATTCAAATCAATGGCAGTCAGCCACAAAGCTGCAATCAAGTAATTCACTATATACTTTAAGCTATTTATATTTTCTTTTGTTAGAATTGTATGACATTGTGAACCATGACAGTTGATTCAATTTTGACACGTTTATAGATTAGTAGTCAATTTGCATTGTATATATTTCTCTGTCGATGTTGGACTTTCTTCAATGTATTGATGAGAGCACGTATTCAATAATAAAATTTTCAATGCACTCTCATAAATTTTAGTTCTAGATTGGATAATTATTGATCATGGCTGGCAGCGGCAGGGATGTTTTTCATCTTTTTTCATCTTCTAGAGAAACTAGTAATATACTAGTATCTTTTGTTTTTTAAGCATTGCATTTACAATTTTACACACAGGTAGACCAAGACTCACCCAGGGTTCCTCCGCATAGAGACTCTGAAATCTCTAACAAAAGGACAAAGTGTTTTACGAGGCTCACTGCTAGGTAAAAGTTATAACAGAATTTTCTAAATTTTCACTTAAAACAAGAGATTCTGTAGATTTCGATTCCCTGGGTTCTAGACTCTTAGGTATATGTAAAATTACCTTTTTAAAAAGAAAAATACATTACATTTTTTCTTCAATTTTAAGTTTTCAATTACTTGATGAGTAATTTAAAATGATGTACATTGTCTTCTAAGACATTTTTCCATATACTAGACGTTCTCTGTGGAATTGCCCTTAATCTTTCAAATGATACATATGATCTGCACTTCTATCTGCAAGGCATTGACAAACTCATAGACTTCATAAACCTCAGCTTAAGACAAGCACGCACACAACACAATAAGAACCAACACCTCTGCAATGGTAATCGAGCACCAAAATATTTATTGAATCAACTGAACAGCTAGCATAAATAGATTTTGATTTTCTACTTGGAGCCTGTCTGCGGTAGATAGTTTGAGAGAGTGTGGATATATTGTTGAAAAGTGGATAGAAAGTGTAAAAAGTGAAGCATCCCATAGAAATATTGGGATGGAAAATGAGCTTGGGGAAAAAAGTGGGAAAAAAAAGGAGTAAACTTTTAGGACCAAACAAGATACGTTGAACACATCAGACAGAAAGAACAAGAGGCTGGGAATGTTCCATATCACACAAGATGCACAAGATATACACAAGAAATGCTTAGCACTAGAAAAACTAACCTCACCATTATCCTTCTTAGCTTGCAAAGTTGCAACCACGTCTAAGCACTTCTCAATGTCAGGAATCTTTGCCTGTTACATTAGATAATACATAAATTTATCAGCAAAACTTCAAAAGTAAGAAAAAATACAAGGCAATAGTACATGAGTAAGCCTGTTAAAATTCAATTTTTACCGTTTAAGTTGAAGATAATGGCTTACAATTGCATGCTCATAAAGGTCGTGGAAGTAAGCATGTCTTAATGGAAACTTTAAGGATTCCCAACACTAGGGTAATGAGTATCATGCAGATGTAAAGTGCTAGATTTCAGATGAAAAGACCTTAATCTTTTATAATTGCACAGAAACTAGGAAATTAAAAAATGTTGCTCACCTAACATTGGACAACAAGAAATGTCAAGCAAGTAGTTGAAATCTTTATGAATCATCATCTATTCACTCGAAGGAAAGAATGAAGTCTGGGTAAATTGAATTTATATCATATGCATATACTTAACACATTTAGAAGTTGGACCTTATAATCAAGTCAAGGAAACATTGCAACAAGAATTAGAAAATGCCAAATGACAAAATCAGTATACCTGAAGGTCCCTCTGCTGAGCAAGAAGTTTCATCTCCACCACCCTGTACTGCTGAAGCCTGGCAAATGTTCAAAGTAGAATGTATAGTAGGGGTAAAAAAGAATCATTTGCAAACACGTTTATCATGATATTACATGTCTAAGCACTTTATAGGTCAATGCCATCATCCGGCATAGTTAAGTGTTGTTTGATTGTCCAACTTCGAATTCTAATTTTTCTCCGAATTTATTTTCAACCATACATTTTATAGGACCTATAAGTTTTCACCCAACACAATATCCCAAATGCTACGAAGACGAAACAAGCACTATGTTCAACTTAAGCCACTATTTTGTAGCTTTTACATAAGCTACACTTGTCACTTGCAAAGCAAAATATTCAAATATCCGAATGTATAAAAATCTATGGGGTACAAGAGCAAGCGAAACCTTATCACCAGTGATCTTGGGATAGAATACAAAGATCAGTTTCTTTCCTTCCGCTGAGTAGCAATAAACAATATAAAAAGTTCCATAAAATCAAATATTTTGTAATCAATGGCCACAGAACTTGGCCACAGAACTTGGCTTTCACCTTATGGACATTTTGTCCCATGAAAAATCACCACCTAAGTAGACAAAGTATAGCTGGTATAATAACTATAATTATTATGTAAAAGATTGCTACCTATCTTGTAGTCACATAAATCTCTATAGCGATCCATGTTTTCTGAAGCCCACTGGCAATAAATGAACCTAAAAAACATAAACTACAAACTCGTCGGGATAACATGATACCCTATTGTCACCAGTCATCACTATTCCTACTGTATTTAAGAGTACATTTTGCATATTACAATCGCAAGTAATGCAAAATTACATATAATAAATTCTCATTATCCAAGTCAGCGACAAAAAACAAACCATCGGAACTAATCACGAAAATCACCAACATTTGAAGAGTTAGAGCACTACGAAGCACATAAATTATCTGTTTCAATCACGATGTCAGTTTCTTCATTTCAGATTTATGTATCCATTTTACACTTAGGTCAATATCCAGGCACCAATCAAATAGCATTGACCTTTAGACAATTTTGTATCCAATCAGCTTCCAAGACATGATTGCGAAACCGTAAGTTGATACTCACAATACTAAATACATGTTTGCGGCAAACTTAGTTACTTTGGGGAACAAAGATGATCCATGAAAGAGGATATATATATATCAGCAATCACAATGTTTTACAACCGCATAATCTCCCTCCAAGTAGGACTGAATATACCATCAATTGGAAATTTTCTCATTCAATAAATGACATAGAATAACATCATTCAGCACGCACATGAAAAATTTATTATATCAAATAAATATATATAAGGAAGAGACTATTTTGCTGGAAGATAAGAAAAGCAAAATACAACAATAAAAAATATATGCACCAAGGGAAAATGAAGAAATAAAATACAATAAATGGAGGTAATAGGAAAAGCATTAGTTGGATTTACATGTGTACTTGAAATATGACCTCACTCATTCTCTATTTCGCAAGGTGAAAACAACTTGGAGTGAAGTTAGAGTCGTCTATCCTATAATTGATTTCAATTCTCATGATAGCATACACTAGTTCAAGAATTGCATGAAAATGACATTAAAAAAAAAAATATGTCAAGTTTGATTATTCAAGAAAGAATACAAACAACTACTCAGGATAATCTGAAAACCCCATTATTTCATTAACCACATCAAGTCTTTTGTTATCTGGAATACTCAACTCATCCAACTGATGCGTTCTGAGTCTAAAAAAATTCTTAACAAAGGAAATTTTCTTCATCTTTGATCCCCATTTCAACATCAATTTTGAAACCTGAACTCAAGTTCTCTTAGTACCCATAGCAAGCATTTTCCATGTGGTTTCAACTTCCACCTCAAAACCAATATCATCATATTCAATAGAACCTTAAACTAAATTTTCATAACATGTAACTAATAAAAATTCAGAGTGCACCTGCACTTGAATATGTCAAGTAGCAGATTGAATTGCTAAAAATTATAATGCCTTTCCTGCTGAGAGTTATAACAAGACCAAAAACCTTCAGGAACCAAACCTTGTTGATTAGTCTTAATGGTAGTAACTTCCACAGTTTACCTAAAATATCCTTCATATAATTGAGAAAGCGTAGTACTAAAAGGACCTTTTTCTTTCCCTTTCTCAAGTTAAACACTACAGAAGTGAAATGCACCAGCAAAATTAACAAAAATGAAGCAATTCCTAATAAGCATAATAATATGACCATAAACTTCTAAAACCCCATTTTGCGGTATAATCTGACTCCTGTCATAACTTCTAGGGCTTAATAAACATCCATAACATAAAAATACGTAGATAAAAAGCAGCAATAAGAAAATATTAAGCAATAGACTACCCTAAATCGTTGAACAGAAAGAAATCTCAAGTAGATCCACTTAAACATTTATTGATTACATCACAATCTCGCTTATAAACACACAGGGAAATAATAAAAATGAAAACCTTTCTTGCAGAAAAGCGAGAGCCGAGTTGACGTCGAGACCGGTTTGGGAAAGGTAAATCTGCACGTCTTCGACGAACGACGCAGCTGGAATTCCTCTTCTCTCCGGCACACTTTCTGACGTGGATGCTGACGTCGCCATTTTCCGATGATTATCAGCGCAGATCACAGTGTGAGTCTCTGCAGCTTCTACTTTCTTCCAGGGTTAAGCTGAAGAAGAACGAAAAATAGGGGTCTGCACGGTACTACTGTTTTTAAGTTTTAGCGGAATGTCGCTAGTCAGTGGACGCGATTTTTATGCAAGTCGACATTTTGACCGCGCGGGGAGTCAATCACGCTACGTACTCTTTTGTTTGACGGTGAGTTGGATTGGACCTAATTTGCTCAGCTTTCCACGTATTGGGCCTTGGACATAGCGAATTGGTTCATTTCCGTTGAACTAGACTTTCTATTTGAAATTGTTTCATTTACCTTTATTATATGTTGAAAAATTGATTTTTACTAATGGAAATTATTTAATTTGTGATGAAAAATCTTATAAGTATCCTCAAAAAAAATCTAAAGCATTAAATTGAAATACCAAAACATTATTTAGGTGAGTCATTTTTAACTGTCAGTATTTATAATGGTCGGAATCTCCCTCATAGCGGTTTTAGAGCTCTAACATTTGTAACAATATTGTAGAATTGACTGTATGGACAAAAGGAAATGAATTGTTGTTTTGTTGGTCACGTCATTCAACCAAATTTTATGATCAACACAAATTACACCAAACCGAACATTGATCCAATCGTTACATTGGTTACAATTGAGTGTGAGATAGATGGGTGTCACATTTTTAGAATACATACATACGCTCCAATTGTGAGACTGAAACGAACAATGGAAAACAAATGGACAAAATATAAAACCAACTTTAAGTCATAAATCTGACAATCTCTAATATATTAAAGTGGTTTCAAAGCATTTTATCAACGTTTTTGTCTACCATATTTTGACATTATTTCGACATAGCCATTTCTAATTAATTTCGGGAAAGATTCAATAATCAACAATAGTATAGTCATTTCACTGTGAACCTAAATAGATCAATTTCATTGAAATGCAAAAAATATGAGTGCATTTAATCATGAACATACGAGGAAAAGAAAAATCGTAGCTTGCGATCAAAAGTAAGACTTAGTATGAAGAATAAGCATTGTTATTTGGTGAAAGCATTTTGGTGTAGACAATGTACTTCTAATTATTTGTATCGATGCATGAAAACTGTTTGTTTAACTGTGTCTCTCTATTTGCAAGTTGCAACTTGAAAATAGACCAGAGTATTGGATACAAATATTGACTAAGAAAAATTGGGGGAAAAATTGCCAAAGAACAAAAGGTTAGGGGTGTTTTTTCACAAATGAATTCAAACTCTGTGGAGCCCATATTCCACATTTGCAAAAATTTTGTACTGGTTCTGCGGACTATTCACTTTATTGAACCTGTCGTTAAAATTATTTAATTGAATTGGGTCCCAATTTTAGGGCTCAACCCATGTGCCTTGTTCCTTTTGATTGATGTAGTGCAAAGCACTAGTTGTGGTTTCCACTCATTCAATTCAAATTACAATAAGACGTGATAGGTTAGGATGTCAAATTACAATTAAAAACATGTTTTAGGGATTCTATCCCTTCCAACTTTTGTGATTAAGAAGCTTTACGTCCCTTGTTTTGAGATAACATGCAACCTAATCAACAACTCTATAGCTGAAGCTAGATTTGTCTAGATAATATCTACTCCACATTATTTCAAGAGATTAATTAATTAATACAAGAAAAACTTATAGTAAAAAAGATCGAATCGATAATGAAGAATTAATTAATAGGTAAGCATGATTTTGAGTGCGAATCGGCTGGTTTTGGATTTGCTTGTAAATAAAAATTTCCAAGTTCAAATATGCTATTTAATTTTTTATTTCTGAGACTGTTTTGATTGGATGAGACAGTTAAAAAGATAGGAAATAAAACAACATATCATAATTATAAAATTTGACATGTATCTACACCAAATTAATGATATTCTTTTCTTCCTATTTTAATCTTTCTCACAAGCAGAATAACGTTTAATTGAACCAAGATTATTGTAATGATGAAAGCTTGGCCCCTAAACTATACTTGTAACAACTTGACCATCTCATAATAACTAACGCACTCAAGAGTAATACACATCATTTAAGGTTGTCATTTGAAGTTGTCAAGTTAATCCCTTGTCCTTTTATCAACGGCCTCATATATTATTATTTAGTACATGTTTCTTGTAGCTTTTTATCAAATAAAAATTACTGATAACACAAAATGTTATCAAAATAGTATATAATTGCAATTGAAAATAAAATTTAATCAGTCTTATTACAAAATTTCAGCTAACACTGCTAGTGAAGACTGAAGACGAATATATATTCATGCAAGTACTCTGAGCTATTAAATTATGCATTTTATTAATAAAAATTCAGTAAAGTTTCTAGGGACCAAACATATATATCTATATATACAGGAGTTGGGATTTTGATGAGCTCACAAGGGTGCATGTGTACATACTGAGTGTGCCACATGAAAGTATGAAACCTATTGAAATGCAGTGTGTCACTATTTTGAATTTAGAGCCATCGCCGTGGTTGTGGGTTTCATCAATTATCATGTGTCCGTATTCATAACTGCTAACAGACCAATAGATTTTCATTCCCAAAAAAAAAAAAAAAAAAAAGATTATACAGTGTTCTAAAAAGCCCGTCTAGGCGACGCCTAGACGACACTTATGCTCGAAGCTTGGGTATCACGCTTCGCCACGCTTTGCTCTTAATTACGTATTGATTGCGCTTTTATGATGCATTGGTGCACTTAGGCACGTCTAGGCTCAATGCTTGACCTCGACCCTTTTTCACACATTACGCTTTTTAGAACCTTGAGATTATATGATCACATCAATGTCACTCCCTGGTGTCCCTCTTACTCAATTCAGACTAATTTTTAAACTGCATTTATACTCAAAGATATCTATTTGAAGAAGATTGCATTTATAAACGGTTCATAAAGTTTCTTGAAAAACTCTGATTAATAAACCCTAAAATAAGTATGAAAATTAAAATACCATTAAGAGAAATAAATTCTAACTAAATATGAATAAATTCAAGCAGACAAATGGATCTTCAAGACAAGACACGCATGATTAATATTTCTCATGGAAATCTAGCTATATGCATGAACATGAGAACATCCTTCCACTTTTACTGCTTAGTAAATTAAATATGCTTAAATTTCGTAGTTTCATGGTGTCTTGTGGTAGGGGAGCAACCTCGCTGGCAAATGAATGTTAATGATTGTGCCTGTGGGCTGCATTTGATCATTTTTTCCAACGCAAATTAATGGAAATATACATGCTACCTCGACTTCTTCTAAAATGGAGATTAGGTCTATGATTACATAATAAAATTAAAGACGTTAAACCCTTATCCATTTATTGGATTTTATTATTATTATTATTATTATTTGGTTTGATCTTGGAGTTCTTGGAAACTCATCAAGATGATCAAGTGCGGCTTAATTGGTTCTATCGCTTGTAAAAATGTAGTGTCATATGAAACTAAAAGCATCTGTTGACCTCTAAAAATGAGTGTCAATTTTTATCCTCGAGTCAACACTGTTGACCTTCAAAATGGGGTGCCAATCAATATTCCCGAATCGACCAGCCTGCACAGATAACAACCCGTTAGAGCCCCAACCCGCTGTTTCAGCAACCGCAGGGACTCTGACGGTCAAGTCAACGGCTGGAAGTGTAAGAGAGTTTATCAGGGTTGGGCTTTCATCTGTGGATTGCAAATGAGCTTACTTTATCAAATGAAGGGTGTTGCCTATATATAGGTGTGGAATGGGCCGAGATGAGCCGTGGGCTCAAGTGTGACCTAATAAGCTCTTAATTTAATTAGTGAAGTCCAAATTTATTTTGAATAGAAACAACATCTATATGATATTTTAAAAAACAGATAGTGTCCATCATTTAATATAGTGATGTGTTAAATGTCACAAATTTAACATTTTTGCATTATTTTTCTTCATTGACTCTCTTTATTAGCTGACGATTGACATATAAGTATTTTATTCACTACTTTTTGATCAATGGCTTCCATCTCTATGTGCGCACATATAAGAATACACATTGTAACATGCCATTGAAGATAATTTTAATCAATGGTGGTTCTGTGACTCGTAGGGCCTGAGCCAAGTTATTTAAATTAATTTTCGCAAAGTCAATATAGAACCACACAAGATTCAATTAGAGTTACGGTAACAATATATCAAATTAACATAAATAAGCAATATATATATATATATATATATATATATATATATATATATATATATATATATATATATAAAGCTCCGCCAAAACCAAACGCAAAGTAAAAATCTCTTTAAAAATGGGCCTCCAAATGTGATGGGCTTGAGTCAGCCGCCTCATCCAACTCACAACAAAACCACCTCTCATTTTAACTGTACACAATACTTTAAAATGCCTAAAATAACTTTTTTAATTTAAAAGTTGTTTTTAACTTTTTAGAAGCTATTCCATGTGGATTTATTGTGATAGTGGCATAGTGGTGGTGTCACGGTGTTTTTCAGGTAAATCAAGAAGAAAAAGAAAAAGGGCATATGCCATTTAACTAGCTTTGTTTATGAATAGCTAGCAAATAAACAGTCTCCTTTTACCATCTTTATAGGGTTAATGGCCTCTCGCTTATACATTAACAGGCTGTCTAGCTTTTTGAAAAGCTAACTATAAGTTAGAATAATAACTATTTAGTTATTAATTATTTATCTTGATGAAATGTTTATTTAAAACAAGGCTACAAGTACCAACCCTAAGCCAAATATATATTTTACACTTAACCAATGCTTTGTCGCCAAGGAAGATTAGATGATCAAATTATTCTTTTTCAATTGATTAATCCTAATGCGAGTTGTTATGTTTCCAACCAAAGACTAATTTATTATAATATATATATATATATATATATATATATATATATTAAAGATCCTCTAATTATTTGATGCATAATCATCTTGGTTGAGTTTCTTCTTTCTCCATTGACCCTTAATCTTTTGTTAATATTCCCTTAATATCATTTCGTCGAGTTTCACAATTATTTTAATTAACCTAGCTACAAATTAAACATATAGTCAGTTTTTGGTGATTCAAAAATTAAAGTAATAAGGATGATAGTAATGTGAACTGTAGTTTGTGGAACTTGTGAACTGCAGACTTTTGAAACTCACCAGTGCACCTTGGGATGTATATTATGGGGATACCCCAACTAGTGTGACACCTTAGTCTTGCTGATATGATCCTCTGAATGATGTGTTATATTACATTATAGTGCATCATAGTATGCATCCTAAGATGCGTTAGATCAACTTTCAGTAAACTTTTATTTTAAAATTAGTTTGAGTTAGAGTAATCTTTCAATTTAGTTCCAATGTTAGGAGTTAGGTCATTAATCAATTTAAATCAAGTTTGAGACATGGGTAGTTGGAGACATGAGTTGAAGTAATTAGTCAGTTAATAGTTTCTAAAATACAATAGAAGCTATTTTATTTGGTGCTTAGTAAAGTTTGTATACGAAATGAATTAATATTAACCAACCGTTGATGTCAAAGCATATTATATTAAAAATGATAAGAGCAAAATTAATGGGAGATTTAAAAAAAACACTCAAATATGGACTTATTCACCCTTATTCCCCACCTAAATAACCTTAAAGTCGAAAAACCTATAATTTAACCCAGTTGAAGGGGAAATATATAAATGGGAGGAGCCAAATTTTTACTCCCTTATTTATCCATTTCCCCGTCATTTTCTCCTTTATTATTTTCCCCCTCCCATTAATTTTGCTCCAAGTGTATTATTTCGTTGCGCAACCCCTCATAATTCACGTCTTTGTCAAAAAATTATCAACTAGTAAGTAAAGGACAACGAAAATGGTCTTTTATTAACTTTCTTTATCCATAGTACAGAATGCGGTCATGGGGATATATATCACAAAGCAAATCCATAATAGAGTGTGAAATATTGTCAACAAATATTATTATTAAGGAGAAAAATTAAATAAAAAATGGTTATAAACAGAAGTCAGGAGTACCGAGACAGATAGCTAGCGCACATGTGAAATGGGCCCTTTGGGCCCTACCTACCACATGGCCCTAAAAGCCACTACTTCACTTTAATTCACTACCCTTTTCCCTAATTTTTCTAATTTTTCTTTAATTAATTAAATAAAGAAAATCCGTTAATTATTTGCTCACATATTCATTCAATTTAAGCATCCGCATGGTCCCGTGATTCCCTTAATAACTCGTGTTCCTCTTCCTCTTGTTATCGCCGTTGCTCCTCCTCCACCACTACTCCACCCCACCGCCACAGTGCCTCCACGACCACCACCACCGCATTTATACACACGCATATATAGATATACTTATCTGGATATTGCAGTGGATCAATCGAAGCAGAAGACTGAGAGTTTCTCAAGTTTCTAAAGGTTATGATCAATTTGATGATTCATCTTATGTTTTTTACATCAGAATGAGATGTATCGATTCATACTAACTGAAACTTTTTAGTAATTAGTTTTTGTAGCGAGTTTTAAACCAAAAATTCTCGGTTTATTGATTGCTAATTCTTAATTACCGATTATCAATCGCATTAAATTTCATTTACTTTACGAGATGCTTTTTTTGAATTTGAATCTACCTGTACTTTCGATTCTAATTCATTGGTATTTGTCCTTTCAATTGAATCTACAGGTCCTATTTCCGTACCTGAATAATATATACGGGAGATGGATGTAGAAATGGCGTCATCGCTGTCTTCAAATCCGGTGGTGAATTCAGAGCGATCGTCGATTAGAAGAAGAAAGAAGAAGAAAATCCAGAGCCAAATCCATGTAGATAATTTGAATAATAATAATCAGAATCGAAATTCTGCAATTGAATGGAAATCAGAAACGCAGCAACAAATTTACTCATCAAAGCTGCTTCAAGCGCTGCGCCAGGTCCGGCTCAACAGCTCACAAGCTCAACCCACGGCTCCAAAGGGAGGCAGAGCAGTCCGCGAAGCAGCCGATAGAGTACTAGCAACCACCGCCAAAGGCCGTTCTCGCTGGAGCCGCGCGATTCTAACCAATCGGCTCAAGCTCAAGTGTCTCAAAAAGAATAACATCGCCAAGCGGCAGAGGAATGTGATGGTCGTTACGACCGGGAACAGCCGTCCGCAGAAGAAATCAAAAGTGAGCGTTTTCCGTTTGAAATCGAAGGGTTTACCGGCGGTTACCCGGAAGGTTCGGGTTCTCGGACGGTTGGTTCCCGGTTGCCGGAAAGAGCCTCTGCCGGTGATTTTAGAAGAGGCTACTGATTATATAGCGGCTCTTGAAATGCAAGTGCGAGCCATGAGCGCTTTGACGGAGCTGCTTTCTGTTTCCGGCGGCTCCTCCTCGTCTTCTTCTTCCGGCGCGACTGCTGCGGATTCCGGCGGCCCTCAGCTTGGCTCAAGCCGGTCAAGCCCCACTTGAAATGGGGTTTCCCTTATTATTTTTTTATTCGAAAAATATTCTCCACCCTTATGAATTTCCACGAAAAAGTAAAAAATACCCACTGTGAATTACTATATTATTATTTCCACTCCTTGAAAGATTTATGATATATTTTTTGTATTTGGGATTAAATAACTTGATAATTAGAGGGAAACAATGTAAGTCTGGTCGCTGGTGCAAGGAATCGAGGTCACGATCTTCTTTATTCACGTGGTCGCGAACTTTTTCTTTTCTTTTCTTTTTTTTTTTTTCATTTTTTTGAGTTTTTAAGTCATTTCCCATATTGTAACAACGCCAAGTTTGTCGAATTGTACCAAGTCAATTAAAATGAAAATGTGCATCTATTAAACTTTTTTGAAAGGCTTATTTCTTTTTGCACAGATAACTGTTTAAGGAAAAGAAAGAAAAAGAAAAAATTGAAAGTATAAAAGAATTACCGCGTAATTCAAATTTTGTTGAAAATAAATTTTTAAAAAAATCTAATAAATAATCTCTATATATTGTGAGCGATATCTAGAAAATAATAATGATTATATTTTACATATATGAATAGATGTTCTGTACTTATTTCCTCTTGCATCATTGATCATATTTCAAAATAGTTTGTTGGTTATTTCATTTATAATTAAAATAGTCCAAATCATTAAATTAGTATACTTGATTATATATATTGACTATTTTGTTCAAATGAGACAACGAACGAACATGAAATAACACAAGAGATATTGAATCTAATTATTTTGTTTTATTATTATTATTATTATTTTTTTTTTTTTTGTCTACCTGAATCTAAACATTTGTGTATGAAAAGATTCCAAATAGTACACTAGAATTGTGAATTCCTAGTACTAAATGGTAAAATACTCGGAACTTGTTCTATATACAAGTTAATTTATTTATTTGAATTTTGTGTAGAATGAATTGTTATATTTTGGAGAAAATATTATTAAAAAATATAAATAAATTATCAAATTAATATTTGAGTGATAAAAAAAATTGAAAGAGAAAAAATAAATTTGAATTTTTAAAATTTAATATGTATAGGATGCCTCTAGTAGCAACTCAAAGTCATCACCACTTTTGTAATTGAGATAAACTCCAAATTCTCCATTACGCATCACCGATTCACTCTCTTCAAACTTGGAAGCAACTATTTACATGTGCGTATATAATTGGTGCGGAGCTGAGATAGTGATGAAAGGTGGAGGTTGGTGGGATTGATTTGTCCTTTTTCCCATTTATGAAATATCAAGATTTTTTTAACCAAAATATCTAATTATAAATACCCAATACCAAGAATATTTCAAAGAAATATTAAATATCAAATTGTCTAAATTTAATATAATTAGACCATAATACCCTTTACTCTATCTCTCACCTCATTAATTCTTCCCAATGTAATAACAACATCAACATATTTACTGATTATACTTGTTGTCTCACAAAATATTGAATTTATCCTCCCAATGTTCTCATTTTTCCTTTTCGTTCCTTCTTCCTTTTCCTTCTCTCCTCTACCCACTTTTACCATTAATACTAGCTTTACACCATCAAATGTAAAATTGAAGACAATTAAATTTTCTCATCAACCAATCATTTATTAGCATAAAAGATATCCCTTCTGTATAGTTGAATTGTCAAATTCATGTCTAGATAATTCATCTACGAGCTATAAATAATTTGCAATTCTTGATAATTTAACTGTTTAGAACCCAAAGCTATCTTGATAGTCAAGTAGTTGAGTTTTCTAGATCGTAGAATGTAAATTATGTAGATTGTTTTATATTCTCAATGGTTCTCAAATAACATGATCATACTCACGGTACTTTAAACTTAAACATCTATCTACAGTGATATTGTCAAAAGTATCAACTATATCGAATAAAATTTATTTTCGGAATAGAAAACCTTCTGCACAGTTGAACTCTCGAATTCATGCCTAGATAATTTATATGCCAACTATAGATAATTTGTAATTCTCGATAGTTGAATTGTCTAGAATTCAAAGCTATCTAGATAGTTAGGTGGTTAAACTATATAGATCGTAGAAGTTGATAGTATAAATATGTAGAATGCAAACTATGTAAATAGTTTTCTATTTTCGATGATTCTCCAATGCATATTATTGTAATTGTGTAGATGACATTCATGTGCATTTTTATTCAACAAACATGACCATTCTCATATTGTTCTAAATTTAAGCATATATCTATAGTGATAGTGTTGGAGATATCGACCACGAAGTAAATGAATTTAACATCTTAAACAACTATGAAACCCTTTGTATAGTTGAACTATTTAGTAAAACTATCCCATCTAAACATTTCACGTCTAGAACATAAAGAATTTTTAGACGGTATACTCCAAATATACAAATCTAGATAGTTTGCGATTCTTTACAATTCTCATCTAGATAAGTAGCATCTCATTCATGCTCTATTTTGCTCTCATTTTAATACATAATTGTGTGGACGGATATATTTAGATACAGATCTGTCCAGACAAATAGGTTTATCTGTACATATTAACTGTCTAGAAATATAATATAGATTATTTGTTTGGAAAGTTTCATATTGTTTTTATTAAATCCATACACGAATCTTATTTCATTAGAAAACATACATGTTGTTGCTATAAGTAAGGCTCATAATTTACAATTGGTTGTGGCTCATGGAGATGACTTCAAGACAGTAAACGATGAATTGAAATAAGAAGAACCAAGTACGATATCAATTCAAATTCCCAACGACATGAATAGGGAACAACTTATTCGTAGAATTAATGAGAAACTCAATGTAGACTAGAACGAGTATGATGTGTATGAAGTTTCTAGTTCTAAGTGTTCAAGACAATCTACAACCCGTTGAAATTGTTTAAGGTGATGATTTAATGTGGTCCATTTCTATTCACGAATTATGGTTCTACAAAATATTGTAATAAGTTTGAATATTAAGATAATACATAATCAAACCAATTAACACTAAACTCAAAAATACGATGCACGAAAACATTGGTGTTGATGTTAATCAACTACTACAAACAAAATACGATTAAAACTAATGAAAATATACGGTCCTATGACCCAAAGATGTTGATTGAGATTGTACATTGACTTGATATCAATTAAGTTGTGTGATAGGAGAAAATTTAGCCAATTAAAACATGATCCAAAGTAATATAATCTCTCGGGGAGAGAGATCAAGTGAACGGAGTTAAATAGAAGGAAGAAAGTATTTAGTTTTGATGTGAAACTGAACGAAATATTAGAACTAGAAAACAAGTGTGAAACCAAACACAGGTTACAGAAATGTTTGCATCCTAAATGAGTCGAGAAATATCTACAATTTTACTCATTTGTTTTACAAGAGTTGGTCTTACATGTATTTGTCAAAATACATTAAAACATATTGTGATTATTTCATTATTTAAATCCAATATCAAAGCTTCCTATTTTTAAATTTTTTTTCAAATATGTTATTAATTAATTTATTTATTTTATAGAGAAACGGAGAAAATAGTTACTGTTGCAGTCGAAATTGACAATTAAATTGATTCAAAGAGATATATTGAGATTATACACTAATTCGATGACAAAAATATAATCTGAAATAGTATAATGCAGTGATACCTTAAATATAGCTTTCGTAAACCTTATGTGCAATACCTTAAAAGGCGCAAATTGTTTGAATGCCCAAAATGAAAGTTATTTATCTACACAGTCTATATAGTTCAATCTATCTAGGTTGATCTATCTGTCTAGTCTAGATAGAATATCCTCAACCCTAAACTCCAAACCCTAAACGCAATACCCTAAATCATGCAAGTTGTTTGAATACGATTAAGTGAATATTATTTATCTATGCGAACTAGACATTTCAATCTATCTAGACAAATCTATCTATGTTGTCTAGATAGAAGAATCTATATCAATGTGTGCGATGCTAACTTAAAAACGTATAGCTTGTTGGAAAATAGATATGTTTGAATGACAGGGACTAAAACTAATAGTTATGTGTTGGAGAATGTATGTTTGGTGAGGTAAAAAATTTAGAAAAGATTTTCTACCACTAACAAAAGATCCTCATTTAAGTACAAAAAATATATTTTATTCCGACTATATTAATTTTAAACAATCTCGTAATTTTTTTTAGACATATTTGGTTTAATAGGTTTTATTTTAGATATTTTGGTTAATCCTTCAATGAATTTATCTTATCCAATTGTACTCAATACATAATTATCCTCCCCAATTGTACTAGATGCATGCATAATTGAACTATTTAGTAAAAATATGCCATCTTGATATTTCACATATCGAACACATAGACTGTTTAGATGTTATTTTCTCAATACACAAATCTAATAGTTTGCAATTCTCGACTATCCATACAAGGATCATCTCATTGATGGTTCTTTTCTATCCTTATTTTAATACATAATTGTGTGGATTGATATATTTAGAGATGAGCCTGTCTAGATAGATAGACTCATTTGCACAGATGAAATGTTTAGAAAATGTACCTATTTATATAGATTATCTGGTCGAAAAGTTTATAAATCTCGAATCATATTTATTGAGATGATTAGAATTCAGAAATTCAATTGTACTTGGGCTTGTAAGAAAAAATCCTAGATTTAATAGAAAAGGAGAAAAAATATATTTTAGTCAGATTACGAAAATTTTAGACATTTTGGCAAATATTTTTTGTTTGAGACATATTTGGGCCACTAGATTTAATTTTAGACACTTCAGTAAATCCCTTAAATATCAAAGTGTTGCTAGCTCGTTGAGTGGATTTCAAGGGGAGAAGAAGTTGTCAAGATTTTTTCCCCTCGAAATGAACCTCTTGCTAAATGTCATATGTCCTTATTCATCTTTATTTGAAACAAACAAATTTGGGCTACTCTATTGATCGAACAACATATCTTTAGTGTGAGGCTAAATGCATTCACATCTTTTACTGAGTAGATCATCTTTTCTTCAATCTCCCCATTCTATTCTTATCCCAAAAAAAAAAAAAAGAGCACTAGTTAGCTATCATTTCTGGCGCCCCTAATAGCAAGAAAAAGTTGCTGTTGGAAAGGGTAGTCCTGCCGAAAACAGTAGCCATTTAACATGCTGTAAATTTTTTTTCTTTTTTTCCTTGTTCCAAGTTGTTTGGCCGACAGTGGCCGAACAACTATTAATGCGGCCACTGCTGGGCGAGCACAGGCCGAACACCACAAAAAAAAGGTAAAACTGGAATTAATGTGGGTGTGTATATTCAATAAAATTTGTGGGGTGCATTTAGTTGCACCCCTTTATAAATTTCGCCTGTGATTTGTAAATACTATATATTGAAAGTAATAGTATGCAAGGATGCAATTACTACAAATGAATTTTAAATCATTTTTGTTTATACTCAATTCTATAGTTAAAATAAGAAATATTTATTTGATTGTCAAATTATAATTATTGATATATAAAATTATCAAATTTTAAATTAGAATGACACTTTTGTTAATAATTTCAATTGCCTTAATAAAAGTACCCATTGATAATCATAATGATATATCATACATGTTTCGTCATCTCACATCCGGAAGGATAGAACAATCGTGATGGTTTGTATGACTATTAATATTAATGCGAAATCTCCGGTGGTCGGCGAATGGTGGCTGACGAAATGAGATGAATTAGATGTGCACCAAAATCATTCATAAATTAACCACAATAAAAAATTTTCAAATGTTTCATTATATCACTCTTGGAACCACAAAACAATCGGGCAGAGTTTAAAAATTTTCGTTATAAAAAAAATATTTGATTTTTTTGTGTGTTTGATTCATTAATTATTTAGGTGTCTATCGGATTCATCTGATTTTGCTAGCCACTAGATATTAAGAGTCATACAAATTGTCACGACTATTATGTCATTCCGAGCATGAGATAACGAAATATGCATTATTATGATTATCAAAGAGTATTTTCACCAAGACAATTGAAATTATTCACAAAAATATAATTCTAAATTAGATTTAACTAATTAGTAATTAGCAATTTATATTTTAATAAATCAATAAATCACTCTTAAATAATATGTTACAACTATATACATGATCAAATAATTATTATATATATAACTTTACAAGATTATGATGTATTACTTAATTGGAACTATGAGTTTGCATAACTCTGGTCTTCATGCGTGGCCATAACTTTCCTAACATCAAATGGACATTATGAAACTTTTCTTCATGTGTGGCCTTAACTTTCCTCATACCAAATGGACATTATGACACTTCCACTAAAGCGTTTCTTGCATGGTTCATGATTCAGTGTTCATATGTGGGCATTTTTTGTCGATAATGGATACGTATCCCCTTCCATCCACCATCAGGAGGGGTACATGTCATATATGGATACTTGATCATCATTTGCCTTTCTCTTAAGTGTTTAGACTAGTTCATTATTTTATTACAATTTTAACATGAATAGAAAATAGTTCTTTGTAACTTTATTTTCAAAGCACACATTTTAAAATTTAAATTTAGTTTGAACTAAATATATAATCATTTTCCCCTTTTCTTTCTTTATGGATTGGCTCTGTTCCCCACAGTGGGAACATAATATCCCATGACAACGATGGCGCCACCTGGTGGCGCCACGTCAGCACACAAAATTTTTTTTTTTAAATTTTTTTAAATTTTTTTTTGGAATCTACATTAAGTTAGATGAATAATACATAACTGCCCCCTGATGGCGGGGGGTCTCACCCGACCTCCAAAAATTTTTTTTCCCCGACTGTGGGTACCGTAAGGTACCCACAGTGGGTACCAGAGCTGGACTGTCTTTCTTTAATACCCTTTTCCAATAGACTCCATTTTCTACCTTCCATGGGCACTGAGGAACTAAACGGGCTGTGATTTTAGCCCAATTGTCTAGTCCACATACGTACCAATTTTTTTTTCTTTTTAAAATTTTTTCTCCTTTTTCAAAAAAAAAATCTATATATTATATAATTTTAGGTTTTAATTGAATTCTAATTGAAAAATAGTTATTTGGACAATAATTTAATTACAATTATATTATACCAGTAAGAATGTGCCATGCGTACTGGGGGTTATGCATGTTTCTTTTCTTTTTCTTTTTTTTTTGTAATTCAATAATATATGTTTTAATTTCTTGATTTCTAAAATATTGACAAATTTTTTGTGTTTTTTGTGCTATTTTCAGTTTTGTTAATCACAATCATGTTAGATTTATATGTCCATCACATGATTAAATGGAGCATTGGTAAAATTAACAACTATATTCACATTATTTTGATTAAAAAATTACATTAATTTATCGTTACTAGTTTGATGTTAACATTCTTTCCATGATGATTGTCTTACATTTTTTTTTATTGCTAATGTTCATGAAATCTTTTTTTTTTTAATCATCGAGTTAACTTTTCATCGAAATTCCCTCATAATGACTTTGATTGGTCCATTACTTCTTTTATTTATTTTTTCTTCTCATTTTAGGATGTTTTAATGGTCTACTTTTTTAAAGTAATTTTATAACTTCTCAATATATATCTTTATATCATAATTATAATAATTCTTCAAATGTCACTATATTTTTATATTTTTTCAATAGTTGAGTGTAATACAATTCTTTATTATAAAACCATTAATTAATTAATTTTTGTATCTTGATTCTAAAATTTTAACAAGATTATAAAGATATTATTATTAAATTTAGTTAATGAGTTCTTTTAAATAAATTTTAACAAAATAGAGACAATATTTTTATAAATAAATAATAAATCTGGAAAAAGATAATAATATAGTTAAAAACTCATAATGAAAAATAAATATATATGAATAAATACCATATGAGTATAAATAGTTATTTTTCTGAAATACATTATAAATTAGGGAATACATTATATATCAGGAAATAATATACCTAAGATTCCAATATTTAATATAAAATATTATACTAGCACATATAAAATATTTAGTTATTTAACTTATCTTATTTTTAGAAGTTAAAAACTTATTGGATAAAGTGAAAATAGTTAAAATGAGCTGGCAAAATATTTTTATAAATAAAATCGAATAGTAGCTATTTTTCCATGTATTTTATTAGTTTATAATTGGAGCATTACGTTCTTCAATACAAACATATCTTAATGGAGACAAATTCTTCCAAATCTAACTACTTCACACAAAGAAATAGTAGAACCAGATTTTTCACACATTAGCATTAAAAAATTTAGGTTATACACTAAATTTATTTTTAAATTCAACATTACATCTATTTTATTTTAAATTTATTTCATTTTCAATTGAACATTATGTCGATTTATTTTTAATTAATATAATTCTCCTATTAGTATATCGTACTATAGTTTACAAGTCGTTCATGAATATTAATTATTCTTTTGTCGTTTAACAAACAAATAATAACCATTCAATTTAAATTTATATGCAAAATTTTTATTGATGACACCGTATTAAAAGTTATGACAGTTAGCGGAGAAGATTTCATATTTTAATTTTGAGTTGTAATCATGTGATTATTCATTTGAAAAATCATGTTGATAATAGCCAATTTTTAGTTAATTGTTTCACTCGTCAATCAACTTTGGATTCGGTTTCTCATTCCTCACTTAACTTGTAAATGTTTCTCATACATCACTCAACTATTCAAAGTTACTTTTCACTCAACTCTTTCATTAATGACCCAATTAACCATAAACGGAATTTGACATGTGACAAATGTTTTTTCTATAGTCATCTTTTGGAAAACTTCAATTCAATGTGAGATTAATATGTCGGTGGATTTAATTTGTAATGATTTGAAATTATTTTCACGAAAAAGATTGCCACTTGAAAAACGTTTGCCACGTGTCAATTTCCATCCATAGTAAATTGGGTCGTTAACGAAAGTGTTGGATGAGAAGTAATTTTGAATAATTGAGTGAGGTATGAGAAACATTTATAAATTGAGTGAAGAATGAGAAACCATACCCGGAGTTGGGTGAAGAATGAAACAATTAACTCGTCATTTTTTTAAACTATACCCTCAATTTTACATAAGTTTGGTAATTAAAAAAAAACAACACATTACATAAATTTGTAAGATCATATGGTATGAAATCTTAACTTTTATAATTAGATTATATTAGCATCAATTAAAGATAGTAGTGAATCGTGTGCCAAACAATTTCTTCTTTATTGTTGTTTATCATAATATTCAACTTACATAGTTTCTTCCCATACAACGCACGGGTGAAAAGTAGTTATATTATATTTTAGGAAACTACGTTGCTTTTAAAATTTAAAGGGACTTTACTGAGACAAAGGCCATAAGTCGGGGGCTGAGTGATAAAACTTTTCCGCAGATTATCAACATTTTGGCGCCAATTCTTTAATATTTCAGTTCTAATCGTATTTAACTATAAATCGCATTTGGTTTTCAACGAAAAGCTACAACAGCACACTTTCCATTTTCGATTCCTGAAAGAGAGAGGGGAATTATCAGATGGATACGGGTGTAGGAGAAGGATCATCGACTGACGACTACGAGTCCTTGATTTCGACAACGGATGGTGAGCTGTTGAAGCGCGCATGGCGGAACGAAAAGGCAGCGCCGGAGATTCTCAAATTCGAGGCTTCTTTAGTTCAGAGATCCCGCCAACAGATCCAATTGATGGTATACTTGTGCAAAATTTTTCAATTTTATTGTTACAAGTTTGAAACCCTAATTGCACCTATTTTGATTCAATACTAGCAACGGCAGTGTGCCAATCGGCTTTACCTTCCCTCCTCCCCTCCTCCCCCTCCCCTCAACACCCTCACCCCCTCCCCACCCACCACCACAATAATGACAATAATAAATAAACAAATAAATGGGTGTTGTCCCTCCAACTGTATGATTAAATGTGTGAATGAAACAAATTATTTCAAGGGCTTACAGATATCCCTGTGAATGTGCTGTTGTGGTGGAGTTGGGGATGATAGACTAATATAGTGGTTAACAAGGATGGCGGTGTCAGACTTGAGACCAAATTGTTGAAGAATTTCAGTTTGTGAATTATCTGTACTTGCTGTTCAAAGTTTCATTTTATTTTCCTTTAATCTTTTGCTGAACCTTCTGCTTTGAGTATATTTAAAAAAAAATATGAGCAGGATTTAGCTCAGAGATCCCACCAGCAGATCTAATTGATAGTATACCATACAAATTCTTTTAATTAATATTTCTAGAGGCTCAACTGTCTTCCCCACTTGTCAGAGTGTTATATTTAGTTTAGTAGCTTTTGATTGAATGCATTTAGAGATTGTTTCATTTTAATTATTTGATTAAAATTTTTCTTTTATTATTTATGTATTTATTAAGGTTAAACACACACACACACACACACATTTACTGGGTAGATTGTTTCAACTGTAAAAGATGTAGCTTTTCTTTTTGCGTATAAACTTCTGACGATTTATTCTGAAAATTTAGCAGCCTTTGAAGGAATTCAGCTATGGTTTTACTTTCATTGCTTTATGTAAAAATTTTCTTGAAATTGTGCTTTATTTGTTTAGGCAATATGTTGAAAACACATTTACGGGTGAAATATTTAATTGCAAAATATAAAAAGCTGTAGCTTATCTTCTTATCTATGTATTGTTATTGCAGTTTTTGCATCAATACAGCTATGCCTTTAATTGATTTTTTAAGTCCTATGTTTCTTGAATTTGTGCTCTAACATGTTTAGCTAATCTGTCGAAGAATCCATTTATGTGAAAGTCTATTAATTGTGATAAATTGTATAAGTTGTAGCTTTTCCTTTTGTTCATGTACTCTTAAAATATTCTCTACAATTATCTGATGTTCAGTTTTTATTTAAAAAAAAAAAAAAAAGAAAAAAAAAAAGAAGGAAATGAATGTCTTGTGAAATAGATTTGAAGTCAGGGAGACTTTGGCAAGTAAAGTATGCTTATATCATGGTGTATCTTTAATGGATAGATGGTATGAGCATAAAAGGATTTTATATCCTTAACAAAAAAGCACTTGAATATCATGCTGGATTAGTGGATTTGTGTTGCTCCACATTAACTGCACTCCATTTTCTTGAGTTCGGATGTGAATTTTCTCCAGTATGAATAGAATATGGATATTACATAGCTTAATGAAATTTAATCTTTTCGCTGAATTGATAAGCTACAATGCAGATTAAGTGCTTGTTTAATTATGCTACTTCAAAAACTTATTCTCCACTACACATTTTACAGGACCAATAACCTTTTCTCACTTTTTCAACACTTATCAACCACACCATTTTATTGCACCAGTGACTTTCTTCTCACTTTTCAATTGCTTGTCAATCAAACATTTCTGAACGCAACAACACCACAAAAACCGGGGTGGGGGGTGGGGGTGGGGTTTGAACACTTCGTCTATAAAACTATCTAGACTAAACAACCTCTTATCGATAAGGAAAAAAGTCACCAAACTGGTTCACTACATGTGGAAGAGTAGAAGAAAGAACTCCCTTCAACAGAAAACATTTACTTGGTATGTAAAGCATGTGTTCAGGATCAGGATTGTTATTCTATCCTAGGCATGAAAATGTTAGAAGCTTTTATGCATTGATAGTGTATCTAAACAATAAGTCAATAACACCACTTTTTTATCTATGACCAGGTTTGTTATGCCATACTAGACATGAAAATGTTAAGCTTTTATGCATTGGTGATGTATCTAAACAATAACACCACACCACTTTTTATCCATAAACTTCATGGGACAGCCAGAGACTTGATTTGCTTTTTGCTTTGCATTGGATGTTACTTTCAATAGAAACTTGAAACATTGTCGCTTATAAGACTTCAATGAATTGTAGTTTTTTCCTTTTTAGAGCTTGTTTGGTCTAGGTGATTTGCTTAACTTTTTTCCCAAATTCATTTTTAACCACACATTTCTAAGATTCGTCATTTTTCACACTTTTTAACTGTAATTCAGTCACATTATTAAACTGCCTAGACCAAACTAGATCTTAGTAATTGGCTAATGCTACCCTTTGATGAGTATCAGATACATAATTTGTGATGATTGAAGCTTCAGTTTTTTATTCTTTACTTACTTTAGGAAGAAACAGTGGAAGAATTCACAAGTAATGGCATTGATCCATTGACAGTGTCCCTCTACCAGATGGACTTGGACCGGACCCTGTTCTTATTGAGATCATATCTCCGGACTCGTCTTCAAAAGGTAGCTTTTTAGACCTCTCATCAGGCCATGTTATGATGGTTTTCTATTTGTTATTATTATTATTATTATTATTATTATTATTATTATTATTATTATTGAGGCTGGAGCTTATATCTATACCTATTGATTCCAAGCTTGACTTTGGTCACCCTAAAATTTCTATTTATCTTGTCACTTGTCACTGACTTGATCTACTCTTTGCATGTGATGGGATGTTAGGATAGTTTGGATAACGGCTTTGTTCACTTCTGATGAACTGTTTCACAGATTGAGAAGTACGTTTTTCACATTCAAAAAACTGCTGAATTGTGGAATCGCCTTTCTAAACAAGAACAAAAATTTGCCGTAAGGTAATTGCGATTCTCATTCTCTGTTATTGCTTGTAAACAGAAATGCATTTTTATAGCAGACAAGAAATACAGGTGTGTTGGTGACTTGACTCAACATCTGGAACAATCGGTGCTCTCAAAATTGCCTGACCAGTACCAGTCCCATCTGAAGCAATCTGGAGCCAGTGAAGATGATGACATGAGTGAGTTGATCTTCTTCACACCCATTCCATTTCTCTTTTTTATTTTTTCGAATTTTTCCTAGTTACTGTTACCAAATACCATATATTCCAAATTACGATCTCTGGTTTGCTAACTGCCAACGTGATAATAAATAACTTTACATATTGTACATATTTAGAAGTGTTCCTATAAGAGGTCATTCTTAATCCTGGATGTACCAGAGTCCAAATTTGGTAGCACCTAATAATTTGAATATATTGCTCAATGTTTGTCCTGTAAGTGCATATATAAATGTATAGGCTATCCAAGGCACTGAAAATTCATGTCTTGCATAAATTAGTGATTTACCCCGTTAGCAAAGAAACCAAAATGCATTTTAACACATTTTTTTCAAATTTCAAATTTGGTCAAACAAATCATATCCATATATCTCTCAACTCATTAAATCTCCACCATCAAACTCCACTCATTCTCTCTCTTCTTACTCATAAAAATACATTAAAACTCATCCGCTAACACCCTCTAACTTTACCTTGCGATTGAAAGTTTTTAACTATGTTATTGAAATGTAATAAAGCTTACTAACGTCTGGCAAAATTTATCATAGATGAATAAATGCATAAAAACAATTTCAGATATATAATGGCTGTATGCGTTGATTTAGTTCCATGTGCATCACACCAATACCGAAGGCTGTCGATTGCTGCTTTTCTTGGTTTCCAAACATGTCATCAAGTATGCACATATGAAATAAGTAATTTGCAGGTAGAAACTATAGAATGGAAAAGACGTGTCCGTTTACAAACATTTCAAAAAATAAATTTTCTGAAGAGTGAGTTTATGTACATGCACCTAATACATGAAATTAAAAGTTCGGATGTGACAGTATTAACATTCAAATCAACTGAATGGAATTGAATTATATATAGTTAAACTGTGAACTGGTTCGAATTCTTTTTATTGTTCAAATTTTCTTGATATCGAATTGATATCTTTTGAATGAGATTGCGGTACCTCAATAGGCGACCTGAATACTAGATATGTTATCCAAATGTCTTGTAGTTCCAGAGCCAAAGCTGGACACCTATGTTATCGGCAGAAGCAAGAAATTTTTAGGAGCCTTTCAGCTGGATGACAGGTACTTAATAAATAATTACATTTTCTTAAACTTGTTTTCTGTCACAAATTCTTGCAAACTATTATTTTTCACATTTCAACTTAACATCTTACTTTTCAACCCTCATTCTTATCCGTCACCCAAAAAAAAAAATAATAATAAATAAATAAATAAATAAATAAATAAATAAATTTCAGTTGTCAAACAAGCTCTTGTGGTGATTGAACTGTTTATCCATTGCTTGACATTTGAAAATATTGGATACAATGCAGTGGGGAAGAGCCGGTCAACATTGAAGCAGATGATTTGTATGCTTTACCTTACAAGTCAATAAAGCCTCTTGTGGAGAGCGGACAAATCGATCTCGTTTAACTATTAAAGGCTTATGAAGTCTCATATTACTGTTGTAAGAACACCAGAAACTATGTTTGAATAGCTCCGAACCTATGTATGATTTAGTGCTAGTGTTCTCTAACCAGCAGGCAGAATTAGATTGTTTGTACTTTCTTCTATTAACCAGCTCCATGGCAGTCCATTTACTGGATCACTGGCTTCTTTTACTGCTAAGCCTGTGTCTGGTAAAAGTTATTGTTGTAGGCTTATGATTGTGAATTGCAAGAGCACCTTCAATGTTACGATGTGATTGTTATTGATGTGACAAATAGAATGAAAGATGATTTGTCAAAAAAAAAAAGGGAAAAAGAGAATGAAAGATAAAAATAAGCCATCTCTAGAGTCTAATAACGGGTGTGAATTGAAATAGTAATGATTGACGTGTAGCAATTATTGGCTTAGGAAGAGAGTTAATACCATATCTATATGTAGCCTATATTTTATACAATATATTTTTAGAAGTACTATGTAACTACGTAAGTATTTCTGTTCTAATGCATGGACCACTAGAGATGCTTATTTGTTTTATGTAAATCAATAGCTTCTTATGGGAAAATGTATCATTAAAGAGCGTTTATGCAACAACGGTGAAAAATGATACTTCCTTCATCCCATTTTGATAGACTTGATTTTTTTTTTTGTCCGTCCGAAAATAAATGTTACTTTCCTTATTAGTATAAATTTAGCTTCTTCATTTTTTAATCCATTCCTATTTATTATGCATGATTATTAGTAAAATTAAATTATTATATTTAATATAGGGGTATACTGAAAAATATTAGGGGTATCTATCTATATAATATATAAAAATAGAAGTGATTTTGGTGTTTTTTCCGCCTAAAACTCATCTTCACAAGTCCCAATGCCCTCTTTACACATCTCTCTCCTTTCATTTTTTTTATATTTAATGGCTACACAGCTGCATTTATAGCAGTCGTGTAGTATTTTTGACCAAGGAGGCCAATTGCTCCCTTGGTCACAACACTTCCATTAACGCAGTGCTGCTGGCACGTGGCCAGGGATCAAAATTCCTTGACAACGAGCATTAATTATTTTTTTTGTTTTTCCATTTTTTCTTTTTTGGGCCTTTTCTTTTCTTTTTTTTCTCTCTTTCTTTATCTTTTCCTTTCTTTTTAAGTGGAGAAGAATCCCACATCGAAAATTTATGAAATGATATAGGATTTCTTATCTATAAAAGGAGGTTAAATTTCTTATTACAGTAATGATTTGGGCTTGAGCAATCGGGCTCATACATGCAAGTATTAAAAAGTTGTTCTAAAATATATTTCAATATTATTTTATATTTATATTTATATTTATTTTTCTTTTTTTTACCCTTTCTTTCTAAACGGGATGATTTGGGTCTTAATAATCGGGCATATATACAGAAGTATTAAAAAGTTTTGTAAAAATATTTCAAATATAATTTTATTATTTTATTTTCATTTATCTTTTTATTTTTCTTTTTGTCCATTTATGGGTTTTAAAAAAAATCATATTTCTTATTTTTTTTCTCTTTTCGCTCTTTTTAAGTGGGAGAAAAATACCACATCAAAAGTTAATAAAATAATGAGGGATTTCTCATCTATAAAAGGAGGTTAAGTTCTTTAATGTGGCAATGATTTGGGCCTTAATAATTGGGTCTATATATACAATGTATTAAAATGTTTTTGAAAAGTTTTCAATTTTATTTTATTTTATTTTATTTATTTATTATTATTATTATTATTATTTCTTGTTCATTTTTCCATTTTCTTTCTAAGGGGAAGAAGAGTCACCACATCAAAAGTTGATAAAAGGAGAATAAAAAAAACTATCATTTTATTATTACAACATTGGAATTGCGGTTTGTGGAAATTTTCTTAAAACATATTTTATCTTCACATTTAAATTATAGTATCAAAATTAAATTATTAATACATTTTGTTGGAGAATTAATTATTAATACATTTTGTTGGAGAATTACTAACTTGCTTCTTTTTAAAATATTTTTTTGCTTCTCTAAAATTAAATTATTATTTATATTGCATTTATTTAAAAATAATATATTATA
This sequence comes from Jasminum sambac, assembly GCA_018223645.1. Lineage (NCBI taxonomy): Eukaryota > Viridiplantae > Streptophyta > Magnoliopsida > Lamiales > Oleaceae > Jasminum > Jasminum sambac. The sequence goes on from CP073649.1 coordinate 21,981,136, forward strand.
TACATTTATGAGTACATGCTCTTCGTTACTAACAATTACTTAAATTTATTGATGATTTTTTAAAAAATTTTTTCTTGGTTTTTTCTTTTTCCTTTCTTACTTTCTAAGTGGAAGAAAAGTTACACATTGAAAGTTTAATAAAATGAGGAGAGGTTGGGTGCCTTTATGTAACAATGATTTTGGTATTAGTAATCGGGTCTATGTATAAATACTAAAAAAATTGATAATATTTCGATATTATTTTATTTTTATTTTTTTCCTTTTATTCGTTTCTTTAAATTGTATTTTTCTTAATTATTTTTAAGCGGTCTATATGAATTCCACATCAAAACTTGATAAAGAAGATGGAATATTTTGGCTTATAAAAGATTGAGTTTTGTTTATTCTAAGTGGAGTAATCATTGAACCTTAGCAATTGAGCTTATATTTATATAAATCAATCATTGGGGATAAGCAATTAGTTTTGGTGATAATTTGTAATAAGATAATGCGATTAAATTACTTTTATTTCACGATTTTCATATTTTATATTTTAATTGATATTTTTTATAATTAAGAAAAATACGTCTTTAGACAGTAAAAGATTCTCGTACATCGCACGAGTAATAGACTAGTATTGAAAAATACACAAGTAAAATTTACTTTTCCAATAAATATTAATTTCAAATTCTTAATCAGTGTGAAAATCAAACCATACCTATTAAAATGGGATGGAGGGAATAATGAAACTATGTTAGTTGTGTAATATATCCCCATCATTATATATAGGGTGATATGGAATAGATTATAATAGTTTTAAATATTTTTAATGTAAAAGAGGAGAGAGAATGAGTGGAGTTGAAATATTGAGATTTATTGATATAATAAGATATATGAATGTGATTGATTTAGGAGAGAGAAAAAAATTGAAAAAAATATTTAAAACACTTTTAATTGGAAGCCTATCACACCTATAATCACTCTATAGAATTTTGACACATCACCTACTTATATAACTAGTAATAAATAAAATCGTGCAATTAGAATTATTCATGATTTATGTGTATGATTAAAACTAAAATTTGATTTCAATTTAATAAACAAAACAATATTACATTTTTATGAGAAAATCCAAAATTTAAACGAACACAAGCAAAATCACTACCACTAACACTTCCATACTTCAGAATTGCTATTGCAGGGACAAGAATCATCCCAAAACAATCGAAATTATAATGTCGAACCCATTCAATTCGCGATATTATCGAAACAAAAATAGTTTGTCGTGTCTTATTCTTCTTCGCCTTCATTGTTATTTTGGGCAGATCAATGTTCCATCATACAGCCAAAACCTTCATCATACCTTCAAATGTAACCCCATTATTTTCATCACCACCCGCCAATCTGATCATGGCCTCAACATCCTCATCACGGGCCTCGAACCCGGCCCATTTAAGATAACCTTTCAAATCTTCACGGCCCACTTTCCCATCTCCATCCTTGTCCATGACCCGAAAAGCATCCTCCATCACACCCCATCTTCTCCCGTTTCTTCCGTTCAACACCTTCTCGAATTCTTCGAATTCCACATATCCATCATTGTTAAAATCTGCAACCTTTATCATAGATTTTATATCGTCTTCATTTGAATCCCCGCTAGAAAAATCTCCATAGAAAGCCCGTAAATCGTCGTGGCTAATCTTTCCGTCGTTGTCGGCGTCCATGACGTCGAATGCTGATCGTAGATTGGGTTTTCCGGTGGTTTCACGGCGGCGCATGGTGGTTCCTCTTGGACACATTAAGGGGGTCTTTTGTTTTTGAAACGACAAGAATTTGTAAAAATTTGAAAATTGTGGAGTCTACGATTTTTGAAAATTATAGATCCAATGAACATGTGTTTGACTATTTATAGGTGGAGTGTGGCTTGCCCGGCAAGTTCATTTTATTGACTTCGTAGTACTCAAAAAACTCTAAAGGGTAAATTTCATCCATGGTCACTGAACCTTCAATAAAATCTCAATTGGGTAATCGAACTTTAATTCATCTAAATTAAGTTTGTAAATTGTGTAAAAGGCTCACAAGTATGTCATATTCTACAGGATATTGTCTCCCAATAATGGTTGAGAGGGAAAGTGTTCCATTGGTAACTAAGCTAGATTTGATTGTACGTAACACTTGACAATGGAAAAGGAAAGTTAAAGTTTATGACAACACACATTTTTAGTACTTGTTTCTCGAAGTTGCATTTTCTTTTTTGAAAAAAAAAATTCTTGAAGAGAATTCACCAAAAAAATTTAAAAATTGTTGTGTGTGTGATTTGAAATAATGTGTGAAAGGATAATTGGTAAAAGAACTTATTAAACAAACAATACTATAATATTAGTGGATGTGATTGAAATACGTTTAAAGAAAAAATTAAGAAAAAATTATCAAACTGGAAATATATTACAATTTCGAAAACGTGCATTCAAAGCTTTTATTTGTTGTGTATTGTGCCCCAATAAGTTGGCATGAAAACATGAATGATTATTTTCATCAGTTTGAGTACGTACCGAGTGGCAATGGAGAAACTTGAAATCAAAATTGAGAAAATAAAAAGCTTTGTTTAGTGACCTAATTGAAGCTTCTCTGAAAGTTTAGTTACTATACATAAAATAGACCAAATTAGATTTTTGTGATGTTTACTGATTGGTGTATAACGTAAGCGATGATGCCATGTGGAAATCCTAGAGCTGCAATTGCCAAGCGTGTTCTGGAAGGGCAAGACTCACGTCAAATATGGGAAACTATTTTTAATTTTTTATATATAAAACAACGTTTTTAGGCCCCAACATGGGCGAAACTAGGAGATTAAAGTGTACTGTGTCGATCACTAATTTTATTAGGTCGTATTATAAAATATTTTATCTTTTCTTAATTTGCTTTGTATATTTTTAAAAAATGGGGTGAGCCAGGACCTAGTTTGGCCCACCCTTAATTACGCCCCTGAGCCTTGATTTTTATTTTTTTAAAATTTTCCTTTCTTGTTCTTATAAGAGTTTTTTTAATTGTTTTTTTTAAAAGATTTTTTTTAATTGTTTTGATTGTACTACTCCTAATGAACTTTGATGGTTTATATGTCAATTGACCATAAATTTGCATGATCAGTCACGTAGTCAATTTTGCATGCACTGTATAAGTAATTAAGTAATTGATACAAATATTAGAGACAGAGATAAAAGTTAAAGGAATTATATTGACACCATAAAAATTGTTAATCACATTATATTTATTAAATTAATCATAATTAAATTGACCTAAATAACCGTCAATTTTTATTTTATTTTTTTGTATATTTTAAAAATTTGTTAAGTACAACCACACATCTTTAAACCTAAACCTACAAACTTCAAACACGTGTAGCAAAAAAAGGCGAAGATTGATATTAGCACAAAGACATCATCTTCCTCCATTTTCACGTTTTTAGTAATCACCATTAGAAAACAAATTGTGGTAATACCAGGGACCCATGTATTGTATGGTTGCTGCAGCCCAAAACTTGAGGGGGAAAAATTGTATAGTTTATGCATATAAAGATTCTTTTGCTTAACATTCGTGTTTTGCTTTTATGATTCTTGTTTTGTTCTTACATTTGATCTGTGTAGTTAAGTGTGTTAATTTTATATTCGGTTTAAAAATATATATATATATATATATATCAAATATTCTTTTGATGGCAATAAAAAGTAATTTGTGCTTTGTAATGTGTTTATAAGATTTTGAAATATGTTATATGATAAAGTTTATCATCTTGCTATTTTGTTATTTAAAAAAAGATAATCTTATATTTTGTATTTAAATTCTTCTTTTTTATGCTGCAAATTTTATTGTGATAAATGATAACCTCCCAACCTTCTAATCCTAACTCCGTCTGTGGGTAATACAATCTAAAAAATTACTCATTTCACTAATAAACAACAACAACGGCGAACATAATTATTCAAAAAAAAAAAAAAACAACGAACATAAATTCAACAAGTATACTGTGTGCTCATTTATCATGTTTCTCAGCAAGGAATCCATATCATGTTTGTGCAATTTTGCTTTTGGTTTCTTTAAAAAATTGAATCAAGTGGGACTGGGGACAGACGGCAATAAAGCAAAACATTGCACTAAATACAATTTTGCTGCAAAATTTAGCCAAAAATCTAAATGTCAGAATAAACTCGTGAACAAAGAATAACTGTTTTCTATATAAATTTTCCCTTTTGAATGCGAACATTACAAAAAGAAAAAAAAGATGAAACAGTTCATTCGATTAATCAAATAAGCACATAATTTCTTCGCATATTAATTCAGACGATACAATAATGAGACCGATGATACAACTATTCTCATCAATCATCATGTATAGTATCAATTAGAAATAAAAAATTGGCCGGTTTGTACTTTTTCTAAGAGCATTCACAATGGATGTATTAATACACATATTAAGTATTATATGTTAAGTAGAGTTTAATTAATGTATGTTAGGTGGTGAGTTTTATAAAAATTTAGAGTTTTTTTTTTTTATGTGAAATGAGAGAGAGAATGAGTAGAGTTGAATGATGAATATTTATATAGTATATGTAGTTTATATGAGATATGTGCAGGAAGTTTTCAATACATACCATCGATGGCATTTCGAGTCCGATCCGACCTCTATTTTGAAATTCGGGACCAGATTTGAAATCAGCACAGCAAGAGGGAGTTATAGAAATTTTCAAAATTTTTCCGCGACATCGTAGCCGCCATGGTCGCCAATCAAAGTATATTGAACATTTTTTATTCGAAATGCCATCGATGGTGCCATAATTACGACACCATTGATGGTGTTTGAAATTTCTTGGAGATATGTGAATGTGATTAATTTAACCAAATAAAGAAAGAATTAAAATATATAAAATAAAAATTTATAAAAATGTGCAAACTAACTCGAAAATTCGTTTTCAAAAAAAAACACGAAAATTCAATTTTCTTGATTTCCTTATTTAAAAAAAGTATTGTTTAATTAGTTTGACTTTTTATTAACAGGCGGATATTTTTGAAATGATTGTGAGCATATCATTATTATTTCGTCTATTTTTGAAAACTTCCACATATCTATAGTTTGAGTCGGAAAGTATTTAAAATCTCAAGTCATGCAAGTCCAGCCCATTTAAGTCGGAAAGTATTTAAAATTCGAGTCATCTCTATTTAGTTCTAGAATTTACCGGGGTTGAATCGTAGATCAATGTATTGGAGAATTTGGGTATTTTCTGATTAAAATATCAGTATTTTTATACAAGGATGAAGATGGATCGCCTCTGGAAGAGAATCCTATTTAAGTTGTTCAATTAGGGTTCTCTACTGTATCAGGAGGCAGAAAATTAATTGATGCAGGGGAATTGAGTCGCTTCGCCGCAGTCCGTTATACCCGGCGAAGTGAATAACACCCTGCAAGATTACCGATTGTTCTTCTTGCTGATTTATTATAAGTTTTTTGCTCTCCCAAAGAAGAAAAATATATTTTGAATTCCGGTGGTTATTGATTTTGACGAAGGCATGAAATCTTTGAGAATTGTTTCGATGACAAATTCAGCCTTCTTCGTTTTTTTATTATTTATTTATAATTTATTTAACAAGATTCGCCTCTTTATAATATTGTGAGTTAGTGAATTTTTCCGATAATTTAGGGGTGTCAGCGTATGAATTAAAATGTATTTTTATGAGTAGGAAGAGAGAAATTAATGGAATTGGATAGTGGAGATTTAATAGTATATGTGATATGTGGATGTGATTTATTTGATTAAATTTAAAATTTGAATAGAATGAATTAAAATGAATTAAAGGTGTATGCTAACACCATCTTAGTTGATGATTTTTCCTATGTTCTTTTTTGGATTTTTAGCTTTTGTTTGAGTTGAAAAATTTTAAATTAACTTTACATTTTTATACTTACTTTTTTTTTTTTTTAATTAACACAATTGGGAGATAGGGGAAGGATGTGTGATTTGAATTGAGGATCTCCTGTTCGGAATGTAAACATCTAATCATTGCAACATAATTCAAACCACTATATAAATAATTCGAAGGAACTCAATTATATGACTAGTTTAATTAAAACATGAAAATAATCTATTGTTCATTTTCAAACCAGGGTTCGCAACCAAACCGTCCTTATGAGATAGATAGGGTGATTTAAGTGAGATCAGATGTAAAACTTTTGATTCACTTGCAAGATCTAGTTGGTTTATAAAAGGCGATGATTTTTCTCTTCTTGAGAATTCATACATCTCTTATTAATGTAAGGACAAGTATGAAAAATCATCACTGACTTGAAAAGAAGGTTTTGAAATTATGTGGAGCATTGCCAACTTTCAAGCTCGAGAAAGCTAGAAATTTCCATACATCACCACTTTGGAAGAATCTAGAATCGGCATCAATTACATCCATTCTAGAACCTTCCACCACCTCCATACTAGAACCTTTCTCCACCGTCATACTAGAATATTCTAATGGTTCCTATAAATATAGGTATAAATATAGGTGATGTGTATTGTAGATGTACGTGAGCAAGAGAAGTCACTTAGTGTAGTAAGAGGGAGGCAATCAACGTGTCTTGATATGTGTATCAACAAAGTTTGTATAAGTTCATATTCTAATAAAAGAATATTTTTGCGTCCAACGATTCAACAAAGTATCTCTTCGAAAGGGGTTTAAGTTCAGCCTAGATGAGGGGGGAGAAAAAGATACTGAACATGTATTTTCACATATCTAGAGCCACGAGATCAGTCCTTATCATTTTGGAGTGATTGATGGATGTTACCACTTTATCTATCTTCTTTGCATGCTTTTCTTGGAATTCTGAAGAGAAGAAAATTATGATGAATAGTTGTGATTGCAGCGAGCTCGAGTTAAGTACATCCAATATGTCACTAAAACATGCAAAACGGTCTCGGCAACACACATTCATTTAAAAAAAAAAAAAAAGATTTCTGCAATAACAGGGGTGTTAATCTTTGGCTAATTGGCTTTAATTTTTTGTACTCTGTGTGTGAGGGGTTGACTGTTGACGGGCCCGTTCCATTAATAGGGTATTTGACATTACAATTACACCCACAAAGATGGAGTTTCTCAACCACAAAACAACACAACGTGAGCAATAGTTGAAATGTGTGTGGCTTGTGAGAGTTGCTTCAATTGCAGTTCAGTCAAAATAAATAAATCAATAATATCAATTGAAAAAATGTTAAACATTTTGTAATTTATTTGAATAAGGTGGGCCCTTTGTGTTGTGTGGCTGGAAAATGGTTTCCTACCCTAGCCAACTACAGAGATCTCTAGAATTATTATTGCAACAATTCAACCAACTTGCTACCTCTAATAACACAACTTTGATTGATAATTCTTTTACCAAAATTATTTTTTTTTACCTCAATATGTTGAAGTATCTCTCATTATTTTGGTACATAACCTGTTAGTAATTTGGTCCATGCACGTGTAAAAAATCTGCTATAGGGGGAATTTCCAAAAAGTCCTGCTGCACCTGGTATTAGCCTTGTAAATGCTGCCATGTGTGTCATTCTTTCAATTCTTAATTGTCGATTGTATGTAACATAATATCATTATCAAGCTACCAATTGTCCAATTCTCACTTACTTGAATGCACATATGTGTTTAATATATATATATATATATATATATATATATATATATATATATATATATATGTTTATATATTTTAGTGTGTTGGTCTATGCAAAATCCTATTGACAAAATATGTGATTTTAGCTATATGATGGAAACACATTATTTCATAGCTTGCCAAGTATGTGGACATGGCCGCATGGGTATGTTCCACGTAATAGACCCAAGAAAAAAAAATCAGAAATTGAGAAAGTCCTAGATTTGTAACCTTTACACTTAAAGATGTAATCAGAGCCGGTTTTGGCTTGAGGCGAGTGAGACTGTCGCCTCTGGCGCAAAACCAGAGGGGGCGACTTTTTTCTCTTTTTTCATACATAAAAATGAATTATATATATGTAAACGACACAACTATAGTGATGTCAACTGAGTGGTGCAGCGGTTAGCTTGCATGTTTTTGTTGTAATCATACTCCAGCCAAGTTCTAATCCTAATCTTGCATTTTTTACTTATTATTTTCTTTCTTTAAAATTCGGTAAAAGTATTCATTCAAAAAAATATTTTCTACAACTATATTAACTCTCTAATATTTCAACTCATATAAAAAGTTTGTAATACCTACGAATAAAATTTACAATACCTCCTTTAGTTTTACGCATAGTTAATTTCAAACATTCTTAAATTTCATATTATCAAAAAATAATAATAATAATAATCTTCTAAACAACCGAATCTTGTTACTTTGGAACAAAAATAAATTATAATAATCTTTATTTTTTTATTATTATTGTATTTTTAGTTAACTATTAATTTTTGTAAAGCACTTACAAATTTTAATAATCATTACATGGGAGCGCATTTTATGATGTTTTGCCTCAGGCCCCGAAAATCACAGGACTGGCACTGGATGTAATTATATTCATTATGTTATGTTAGACAAATATTTGTAGTGTTATGCTATGCTATGTACATCATAAACAATTTTGGGACAAAGAAATGTTACATATATTTTTTTATGTTTTTCTATTGATTCCAAAAAAAAAAAAAAAACAGTGGTGGATGTACAGATAAATAATAAGTGAACGAAAAATGCTACTTGAACTAAATAAGAGATAAACAAATGAAGTGAAAGCATAGTTATTGTTATATTATAGTCTGATATGAATAAACAAGATCGCGAAATACTATATGTATTCTCCCAACTACTTGTAACTTCGTTTGTTCATGTAAAATTACTCGATAAGCGAATCTCGAATTTGACGTTTGAGATTCTCATTGAAAATTGATTTTGGATTTTTATTAAATGCCTAAAGAAATATCTACTGGATAACATTTTCTGGGGCAGGCAGTGGCAATTTGGCAAAGTACAAATGGTCAGTGTTTTATCCATTCAAACCGACCACAGCTAAAGAGGGAAAGCTCGACACTTTTAGGTATTAACCGTCAATACTTCGTTACAACCGACCAACTAATCTCAACTCAACCAATCACAGGCCAGCAGTTGTAATTTCCAACTGGGTCCCATCTCAACGTTTTTAACTGCTTTTGACTCTGGGACCCACTAAATCCCCTGGTATCAACAATTTCATCAACACTTCAACTTCTAAGAAGCTTCATGCAGCACAAAAATTTGTCTTGATTAAAGATAATAGTTGATCATCTTTACATATATTTTCACTGATTTGATTGATTAACCAGATAGATGACGACGAATGGCCAAGATTTATCAGTAATTTCTTTATTCATGGACATTGATTAACACTGTAAACATTTCCCATTTGTCTATAAATACTCTAATCATGCCTAACACTTCTTCCATCATCAACTTCTGGAATTGTTCATTACATTCTACAGCAAAAGATTTGGCATAAAAACAGCGTCTTTGTTTAAAGTCTTGTAAAAATTTGATCTTTAATCTTGAATTTGTTCATTCATGGCTCCTAACATTATTTCTTCAAAAATTCCAAGTAATTCTCCGAAAGAAACGATCCATTCGTCTCGATTTTCGCTTTCTCCGACCGGAGTAATTTCTGTCGACTCAATAACCCTTTTTTCTGACGTGCCGTCGAATATATCCTTATCAAGTTTCACCTCTGTTCCTCATTCATCTGATTCTTCAACCCCTCCGTACATTCTAAAATCTGTTCAATCCAATGATGAAAATGGTGCTTTTCTTGGCCTTTCTGTGAAAGAGCCTCTGGACAGAGTGCTAAATCCCATTGGAAGATTTGTTAACAGAAAGTTCTTGAGTATCTTCCGGTTCAAGACATGGTGGTCAACTATGTGGACCGGTTCATCTAGCTCTGATCTTCAAATGGAGACTCAATTAATCCTTCTACAAGTCCCTGAACTTAGCTCTTATGTGCTTATAGTCCCTCTAATCGAAGGAAGTTTTCGATCGGTCATTCATCCTGGGGCCCACGGGGAAGTGGTGTTATGCGTTGAGAGTGGCTCGACTAGCGTAAAGTCCCATTCGTTCTCGTCATGTGCATATTTTCACATTAGTGACAATCCTTATAGTTTGATGAGAGACGCATTTGCTGCTATTCGTGTACATCTGGGGACATTTAGGTTGTTGGAAGAGAAAACACTTCCTAGGATCATTGACAAGTTTGGTTGGTGTACTTGGGATGCTTTTTACTTAACCGTCGAGCCTGTTGGTGTTTGGCATGGTGTGAAGAGCTTGGTCGAAGGTGGACTCCCACCTCGGTTTTTAATCATCGATGATGGGTGGCAAAGCATTAACATGGACCACGAAAACCCGTATGAGGATTCAAAAGATTTAACGGGTTTAGGCTCTCAAATGCTTTGTCGGCTTTATCGGTTTAAGGAAAATGAGAAGTTCGCGAAATATCACGGTGGTACGATGTTAAGACGAGATGCGCCAAGTTTTGACCAAGAAAAGCACGACCGGATGTTTAAAGAAATGGTCGAGCTAGCTAAGAAAAAGAAGGCCATTAAAGAAAGAGATGGGCTCCACTCGGGCCTTCCCGAGGCGACTATCATTGAGTATTTGGAAGAACGAGAGGGGGTTGAAAGAGGAGGCTTAAAGGCCTTAATCAGTGATTTGAAGGAGAAATTTCCAAGTTTGGATGATGTTTATGTGTGGCAAGCTTTGTGTGGAGCTTGGGGTGGAGTTAGGCCTGGTACAAGACATTTGAATGCCAAGGTGACACCCGCGAAAATGGCTGCCGGATTGGCAAATACCATGTATGATTTAGCTGTCGTCATGGTCGAAAAGGGTGGGATTGGACTCGTTGATCCAAATCAAGTGAAAGATCTTTACGAGGCTATGCATTCATACCTTGCTAGCATTGGTGTTACCGGCGTGAAAGTAGATGTTATTCATGTAAGTTTTTTCCTCTCATGTTCTAGATTCAATATTCCAGATCAATGAATATTAGTCACTTAATGATTGGCTAGTTTCCGTATTCATATAGTACGAAAATTGCTATACGCACGTTATGATGGCTAAGCTCTCATATTTCGTTTTGATCAGACTCTGGAGTATGTATGTGAGAACCATGGAGGAAGAATTCAGCTTGCAAAGGCATATTATGATGGCTTAACCAAGTCACTTAAGAAGAACTTCGAAGGGACAGGTCTTCTTGCAAGCATGGAACAATGTAATGATTTCTTCTTTCTCGCGACGGAGCAAATATCCATGGCCAGAGTTGGTAAATTTCGTCTAATCCTAGTTCATTTAGAGTAGCAGTTCATTATGCTAGCCACTACTATTGGGTATGATGTGTTGACTGTGTGTATGCTGTATTGCGTAGGTGATGATTTTTGGTTTGAGGATCCTAATGGCGACCCGATGGGTGTTTATTGGCTACAAGGAGTTCACATGATCCATTGCAGTTACAACAGCTTGTGGCAGGGGCAATTTATTCAACCTGATTGGGATATGTTCCAATCAGACCATCTTTGCGCCGAGTTTCATGCTGGATCACGAGCCATATGTGGTGGACCGGTTTACGTTAGTGATAAAGTTGGACATCACAATTTTGATCTTCTTAGGAAGCTAGTGCTACCCGATGGGACTATCCTTAGATGCCAACATTACGCCCTTCCAACTAGAGATTGCCTCTTCGAGAACCCTCTCTTCGATGGCAAAACATTGCTTAAACTTTGGAACCTAAACAAGGTATTTGCTACCCCGTTCTTGCTTTTCCAATGTTAATCTTGTACTGTCGAGTTCTGTCCAATACTAATTATTAATATATGCTAAGCGGATAATGTTTTTTTGATGTAGTTCGGTGGGGTCGTTGGAGTGTTCAACTGTCAAGGAGCCGGATGGTACCCCGAGCAGCACAAGTGCAAGGCTCATCCCGAGTGTTACAAGACAATGTCCGGCATAGTGTCCCCAGACGACGTTGAGTGGGAGCAAAAGGGTTTAATGGCCGAGTACCGGAAAGCCGAAGTTTTCGCGGTCTACCTCAATAAATCCGAAAATTTTTACCTAATGAAGTCGAGGGACGAAATAAATGTCACCCTTGAGCCAACTTCGTTTGAAATAGTGACATTCTCGCTCATCTATAAGCTCAGTGAGAGAGCTAGATTTGCTGCAATTGGACTAGTAAACATGTTTAATAGTGGTGGATCAATTGAGTCCATCGAGTATAGATGCAGTGAGAGTGATTGTACGGCTATGATATCGATCAAGGGGGCCGGAAAATTCTTGGCGTACTCGAGCATTAGGCCAAAGAAGATTATGTTGGACAATGAAAGCATTGACTTTGAATGGACAAGTGATGGAGTGTTGAAGTTTGAAGTTCCATGGGATGGTGGAGAGTTGTTAGAAGCTCTTGTAGTAATGAATTAAGTTCTTGTGATTTTGGTTGGACATGAGTGTATAAATGATTTTCTTAGTTCATTTTTTTTCTTCTTTTAATTTCTTCTTGAAGATTTTTGCTTACAACTTTCAATTGTGAGTGCTAATTGTACAAATTCTTTTGCCAGTTTGATTAATCACAAAATCCTATAACGACTAAATGGTTAAAGAAAGCAATTGGGTGAACGGAAGCTTCAAGTGCAAAAGCACTTGACTAAAGTTAGAAAGCTTTTATAAGCCCCTTTTTGGGTTTAAGTCCCTCCCTTTTGCTTACTCCATTCGACAGGCGAGAGAGCTCTTCCAATGTTAGCACCGAGGCTCTACCCATGGCCTTTGCCAACTCGGAATAGATACTTATCAGTTGCAAGTCATATGAAGGTGGAACCTCACCCGAATTAAACAACACATAATAATTCCGAACAACGGCCAATATCGACTCTGCTCGCTGATGAAAGTATTGTTTAACGAATATCTCAAAATGTCTCGTGGATTATGCATTTTGTAGACCATCGTCTTACAAGAAAAAATGAATGCATTAGCGTTGTAAGTTGTAACACGCGGATTTGTTAATCCACTTGGAAGACTTGCTCTTCTTGTAGCCACTAAAGGCGGGCTCGTTAAATTAAGGTCGCTCGATCCGCACGAGCCCTTGAATATATACTAAAACTTGAAGAATCGTAGTCTCGTAGAGTTTCGAGTCCACATCTCCTTCCTAGACACCAACCGACTGTTGAATAGGCTCAAGCAAACTTTACCGTTGGCGTAAAGATTTGGATTCAAACGGAGCCCATGAGCATGATAGTATACTTTGGGAGGTTGATTTGGATAATCGGACGGTAGATAAAAGGGTTCCTTCGGGTCCGATATATAATCACCGCACGTAGAAGATCGGTCCTAGTCTCGTCAACTCGGGAAGATCTTTCTTGAGGCATCTCCATTCTTTCATGATCTTTATTAACGCTATCTATTCTTTCATGATCTTTATTAACGCTACTTAACTTTTGTGCCTTGTTGCTAGATTCATTATAATTGCGGAAGTAATGATCGGATATGTCAACTACGATATCCAAGTGTTTCAACTCGATGTTGGGACCCTGTCGATCAAAGAGTAAATATGAACAACTTGATGACTTATGATTAGAAGATTTTCATCATTAAATTAAAGATACAAAATCTTAAACTATGTTAACCGGAAAAAAAATCAAAGAATAAGAAAAGGGGATTTTTTGTGCCTGATGCCCAAATATTTTATAGTACTGCAAGTGCATCTTATAGTCTCTGCCTAATATGTCATTCTGATTGATGTACATCAGTTAAGACAGTATGCACTCAAAGCACTAAAATTTTTAGCCTGATGCCATTGGCGATTAAGAATTAGTCGATTTTTCGTTTTAAAATTTTTTTTTTTCTGTGGAAGTTTTATTGCTTGAGGGGGGAAGTGATCTTTGAATGCATATAGTTGTTGTTGTTGAATAGAATTGTACTCCATATTGTGTGACCTTTTTACTTATATGAAAATTGAAAATAAGTAGTCAAAATAGGAAACAAAAAAGTGCTGGAAAGCACTTCTCAATTCCTGAAAATTTTCGTCTCACACTTCTAATCTCCCTCAAAATTATCGTCTTTCATCTAAAGTGGAACCCCGGCGCGAAAGAATCTAAAGTGGCTTTGTTAATCTACAATAGTAGGTTATAAGGTATTTTTGTTTTTTTAATAAAATAAGAATAATTTAATAATATAACGTCTATTTTACTATTTCATTAATAAATAAAAATTAAGTGTTTCTTTTGCAATTTAAGAGTTACTGTGAATATTTCATTCTAGTTCATAAATTACTCAAGTTTCTTTCCCACACACATCCTAGCACCTATCTCCCACCTACCCCACCTCCAAAACCGGTCCGCACCCCAACCTTCCCCACACTCAACCTAGTGATGACAACGATTCAGTTTTGGGCACTGGACCTTATCCCTGTCCTTGCTCTGCTAAAAATTTCATGCCCTATACTCGGCCCATCCCCAATTAATCGAGATTGGATTGGTGTCAGAGTGGGCCGGGGACAACTCTCCTTCCCATTTAGTCTCCCATTTTAAAAAAAAAAAAAATTTGTACTTAATTTTTTTACAACATCACTTGACAAATCTAATATAAAGTAAACAAAATCACTATTAGAGATATGAATTTGTAAATAAATGCTATATTTTACAACAATAAGAACTTCGAGTCTATGTAAATTCAAAATAGTTAAAATATTGTTAGTAATAAAATTATTTCTAAAGCAACAACAAAAATAAAATATAGACAAAATAAGGTAAATTTTGATAAACTTAACCGTTTCGAGTTCGGAGCGGAGGCTATTATCCCTGCGCCAGTTCTATCCCCTTCTCAGGTCTTAAGTTTTACCCCATCCCCGTTTAATTGTAGATTTCTCACCTTGTTGGCGTCGGGTCCCTATCCGAAGTTGTCTAAATTTCTAGTACATCAGTCAGGAAAAAATAAAAAATAAATAAATAAATAATTTCTAGTACATTGCACAAAGCTTCGTGTCCAAATGCACTTGGTTAAGTTAAGAAGCTAGTTTATAAGCCCTTTTTCAGTTTACGTCCCTCTATTTCATGAGGTGAAATTTTTTGGCTTTATTGAAGTAAAGCAAGAACGAGGTAGCATTAGCAAATACCTTGGCTAGAGCCATGGGTATAGCCTCCGTGCTAACAATATGTCAATATCCATAAAGCTGTCTCGGTCAGCGTTGGACTCGTAAACACGTTTAACATCGGTGGATCAATCGAGTCCGATCCACTGAATAGGTATGCAATGAGAGTGACCGCACGGCTATGATAATGATAATGGGTGCCGGAAATTTCTTGGTCTACTCGAGCAGTAGGCTGACGAAGATTATGTTGCAATTGGATAATGAAAGCATTGAGTTTGAATGGACAAGCGATGGAGTCTTGAAGTTTGAGGTTCCATGGAATGGTGAAGAGCCGTTAGAAGCTCTTGTAGTAATGAATTAATTAAGTTCTTGTGATTTTGGTTGGACATGTCACAGGAGTGTATAAATGAATTCTTGTTTTATTTTCAATTGTGAGTATTAGTTGTACAAATTCTTGTGCCTGATTGATTCATATGTATATAAAATATTATACTTTTTGTATAGACAGATCTGTACATAAAATTATATTTATATGACATGTCAAAAATCTATAACTGCGAAAGGTATTAAGGGAAAAAAAAATACAATTGGGAGAATGGAATTTAGAAATTTCAACAAACGGCTCTATGTATTAGTCTTCCATAGAACTTCCCCACATTAACATTCAATAAAAAGCTTGTCTAAATTTCTAGTACATTGGACAAATCTTCATGACCAAAAGCACTTGACTAAGTTAGAAAGCTTGTTTATAAGGCCCTTTTTGGGTTTCCCTCCATTCAATGGCGGAGAGAGCTCTTCCAATGTTAGCACGGAGTTTATACCCATGGCCCTTGCCAACTCTGAATACATGCTTACCAATTTCAAGTTAAACGAAGATAAAACCTTACGCGAAGGTGACTTATACAAAGCATGATAATTCCTAATAGTTGCCAATATCGACTCTGCTCGTTGACGAAAGTGTTGTTTAACAAATATCTCAAAACATCTTGGTGGATTACGCATTATATACACCATTGTCTTACAAGACAAAAGAAACGCTTCTGCGTTGTAACCCGCGGATTTCTTAATCCACCAAGAAGACTCGCTATTCTTGAACCCCCAAAATGCGGGCTCGTTAAAATAGGGTCTCTCAACAAGCACAAGCCCTTGAATAGAGACTAAAAGTTGAAGAATCGTAGAGTTTTGAGTCCACTTCTCCTTCCAAGTCCCCGACCAAGTATTAATTAGGCTCAAACAAACTTTGCCGTCCGCGTAGAGATTTGGGTTCAACCGAAGCCCGTGAGAGTGATAGTACACTTTTGGAGGTTGTTTTGGGTAATCCGACGGTAGATAAATGTCGAAGAAGAATAGACCGTTGTGATAAGGCGTCCCTTCGGCCCCAATTATCACGGCTCGTAGGAGATCGAGCCTAGTCTCGTAAACTCGGACGTAAATCGACTCGGGTAAATCTTTCTCAAGGCTTTTCCATTCTTTCATGATCTTCTTGTGAAGAGAGCTATTAGCGTTACTTAACTTCTGCGCCTTGTTGTTTGATTGATTATCATTGAAGAAGTGGTGATCGGATACATCATATTCGATATCAAAGTGTTTCAACTCGATGTTGGAACCTGTCGAACAACGATTTTCATCATTAAAGATACAAAATCTTCAACTATACTAATACAACCGAAAAATCAAGAAAAGGGAACTTCTCGTACCTGATTCCATTTGCGATCAAAGAATTGCTCGATTAAAAAAATTATTTTTTTTCAAAATTTTATTTTCTCTTGGGGTTCGATTTTATTGTTGAAACAATTATAATGCAAAGAGCCGAAGAGGATCGGAGGTGTTGTTGATTAGAATTCTAATATGTCAAGAACTCTTTCATAACTGAAAGCATTTCCATATCGTGTGACCTGTTTACTTGGTCCCAAATATTTATTGAAAATACATATGTGCCCATGTTAGGTTTGAAAATTTTCAATTTTTTAAATTCATTTTTATTAATTCTTTCTGTATCCTAAATCAATTATATCCACATATTTCATGGGACTTACATATACTACACAAATCTCCGCCACCATTTAATTCTACTCATTCTCTATAATTTTTCACATAAAAATTCATTAAAAAAACCATAAAAAAATTCAATCCTATCACCCTCCCTCGAAAGAGGACGGACTTAATGGAAAGCAATTCTCTTTTATGATTAAGAATTTTAACTCTCTAGGCTTCCCACTTTCCTTCTAGGTAGTAAATGTTAGTAAAACGATTTGTAAGCTTCTTAATGGTGTTTTCTTTTTATTGTGTGATTCTCTAATTCCTATGTAGATATTTATTTTCATTCCTTTTAACTCTTTTTATCAATATTTTTGTCTTTTCTTTCTCATCCTTCCTATTGCCCTATTGCCTTAACTTCTTCAAGACTCAAAGCAAGAGGAAGTATCATGCGTGAGGTATATAACATACTGTTTTCCTCTAATAGTCGTCACGGTTTCCTAAAAAAGGAACCACTTTTCCTTTATGCATTTTTCAATTCTAGTACTATCATAAACATTATACTGATATCACGAGATTTATCCAGTTGTTCACGTGCATTTCAAATGACTTAACTTACACGCGATATCTTTAACGCTTAGAATCAGTCAATAATTATGGAAGCTAGAACAATGTTGATGCAAACAAGTGAGTGAAGCTTCTCAATCCAAGAATTACTTGGAACAATGCTAATGCTAATTTACTTGGAACTTCTTGATTAGCATCCAAGAATTACTTCTTGTGTTAGAAGTTAGAAGCCATTAAGGAAAAAAATTATATTACAAAAAAAAATGTTATTGGTCATCGAAGCATTATGTTTTCATCTTTCGATGACCCAAACGATACGAGTTGCTCAGATTGTACGAGAGAACAAATTTGAGGCAGTAATGGTCTGATGTTTTTGAACTCACATATTGGTAGTAGCTTGATTTTGTCCCAAATCTGATGAATAATAGGGAAATTCGTTTTCATGCTAACAAACACATAAAAGTCATTACCAATTATTGTGAACTGTTTTGTGGGAAGGAGAAGAGAGAACAAAGAAAACAATAATACCATAAGATCGATTGAATCGATATTGATGTGAAAAATTGACATTGATCTGTGATTCTAACACCCATTTGGCAATTTGCTATGAGTGAAATCCACAAAAGAGAAGGCGGGCAAAGTACATAATCAAGAAGACGGAAATTGAGTCGACCTGAAGAAGGCAAGTGGAAATACCAACACAATAAAAATAAGGATGCGGCTATTCACAACCCCAAAAATGCTCAACACACCCCCTTTTTCCAAATTGAGTGTACTACCCTTTGAAAAAAAATTGGCTTCCTTTTTAGGAGCACCCTAAAAATAATAATATAGTAGCTCTAAAAAACTCGTGGGAGCAATTATTTTGCATTGCCAATCTAATCATCCATCACTCATGCTCATATGTGGGTACCAAATAATACTCACATGCTGATGTTAACCACTTAAAAAGTGATGGAAGGTCAACAATGTGTCTTGTTAGCAAGTGGATATTATATGGTGCCCACATGTAGGCACCGAGGACAATAAATCCGCCACTAATGTGGCTTATTCATGTCAACGTAGGGGTATTATATGGTGCCTACATGTAGGCATCGGGGACAAGTCCGCCGTTGTGGGGGTATTATATGGTGCCCATATGTGCGCAACGGCGACAAGATATGATTTGTCCATGTCAGCGTGTGGGTATTATACGATGCCAGAATGCGTGGCACGAGAGTAGAAGTAAATCATCCACATTGCCCTTTTAACCTTCTCAAATTTCTCGGAGTTGTTGGTATTTGGCTCTGATATTATATCAAACACCTCTGTAATCAAATATAGACCAACCATAACACTATGACCTTTATAATTCACAACTGTCTTCAGCATAGAATCTCGACACTTCTGAAAATGCTCAAGGGCGAAAACCTCAAAATTCTTCAGCGGACCAACTATAGTAAAGATCATTGCCTTGCACGACTTTAGGAGAGTGCCTCCTCATTGCATGCCATCACTTCTTTCGTCCATCTCGAGCATACGTAATCTTTATCGTGTTCGTACCAGGGCCCACAGAAATCGGGTTGATCGTTAAGCACGAACCCTGGAATGGATACCAAAACTTGAAGAATGGTTGACATTGGTTTCTGCATTTCACCTACATCGCCAGACTATGTGTTTATGATGGTCAAGCAAACTTTTCCTCTTTTGTAAAGATTTGGATTCTAACGAAGGCCGCTGGGGTGACAATACACTTTCAGGTCGAAATGGATAATCGGACGCTAGGAAAATGTCGAAGAAGAAGAGACCGTTGTGATAAGGCGTCCCCTGGGGACCAATAATGACGGCACAGAGAAGATCGATCCTATTATCGTAAATTTGGACATAAATGGAGCTGGGAAGATCTTTCTTAAGGCTTCCCCATTCTTTCAAGATCTTTTGACTAGCGAAAGGGTCGATCGAGTGATGAGAGTAATTGAGGAAGTGATGATCGCTCTAGTAGAACCAATGTTTGAACTCTTTACCAAGATTTTTGTCTTTCGTTTCTCATCCTAATTCCTTTTGCCTTCAAGGCCAATTGACGGGTTTCCTCTAATCAATGCTATCAGGATTTCACTATGAAGGTTATCTTTTTCCGTATACCTTTTCCATTATTAGGGCGAAGCTACGAGCTTATTGAGTTACATAGTCCACTGGGCCGACAATTTCTTTTACTAGGCCGATCAGATTATGGGAATTTTTATTCTCTAAAATCTCTTTGCATTTTTATCACAAATATTCCAGAATGACTTGACTTACATGCATTGTCTCTAACACATAGGATCTTTCAATGATTACCAGAGCTAGTGCAGTGCTAATGCAACCGAGTAAATGAAGCTTATCAATGCATAATTTTCTTGAAGCTTCTTGATTGTGTTACAAGTTGAGGGGGGAAAAAGCATAACTGTAGTGTTACAAAAATCTGTAAGTTTTTCATCCAATCATCTTGGTCATGGAAACATTATGTTTTGATGAGGCTGAAGCCAACTGGTATGGTGTCATAAAGAATTGGACTGAAACGAATGCCAACAAATAAAAGTAATCACCAATTATTGTTCCCTCTTTGGTGGGAAGGAGAAGAGAGAATAAAGAAAACAATAACACTACACATCTATAATATTGTTGATTGAGTATTGATGTTGATGTGATGCGTTGACATTGATTGACATTAACGATTTGTATGATAAGACCGGAAAATTAAGGGAGGCGTATTCAATTGAAATTTTAAAGAAATTTTAAAGATTTTTAAGGAATTTGATGGATTTGAAAAATTTTGGGTGTATTTGAGATTTTTAAAAGTCAATTAAAATATTTGAGTATTAAATATAGATTTTTGTGGAATTTTTAAATGTCCATTAAAGTCATGAGGTATTGAATGAGAACTTTTAAAAATTGTATGAAATTATAAGGTATTCAAAATTGTTTTGGATTTTTAAGGACTTTAATGAATTCCATCAAGTACTCATATTTAAGCACAAAGTATATAAATATAATTTGTCATATGAAATCTATTATTCATCCATAAGATTTTGATAGATTTTTATTCATCATCACCACTAACCACCACTGTCGTCGTTGCCTCCACCGTCACCACCGCATCGCCGCCGCCACCGTCTTGCCAACGACACTGCTATTGCTGCCACCACCACCACCATCATCTATCATTACTTTTTCTTCTTTATTTTTTTCCTTTTTTCTTAATTTCACACTAAGAATGATGTAAAAAAGTTCTTATAATATTTTTATTTTCTTTTTCTTTAACTTTTTATGAAAATGATAATTATTTTGAATAGGTATGTCTACTCCTTACTTTAATAACTTGATATATATTTTGACATATTGATTAAATATGAGATAGTTTTTTAATTTTTCTCATTAAATTATATCAAAACACTAGTACAGAAAATAAAAAAGGTGACAGTTGTTTTGGGTAAAGGGTGGCGTTTTTGGGACCGCCACCCAAACTGGCGACACCCAATGCTGTCAGAAAGAGTGGTGGTCCCAAAAATACCACCCAAAAAAAGAATGGGTGGCGGTTGTAAATTCACAACCGCCACCCTTTCATTTATAAATTAAAAAAAAAAAAGATTTTGGATGGCGGTTGTGAATCTACAACCGCCACCCTTTCATTTATTAATTTTTTTAAAAACATTTCGGGTGGCGGTTGTGACTTGTGAATCCACAACCGCCACCTGAAATCTTTTTTTTTTGTTATAACAACATAAAGGGTGGCGGTTCCAATGGTAGAACCGCCACCCTTTATTTATTTATTTATTTAAAAAAAAAATATTTTAAATTAACATTTTAGGCTTATAAATTTTAAACGATCATAATTTTTGTATACAATGTCCATTTTCAGTCCACGATCCCATTCCTGAATTATCGTGAGATCTACGACAGTCATTGCTATTGCCGTGATCCCACATTCAGGCCCATTTCAGGTCGTTTAGAGCCTCAAAATACAAATTTTAAAGTTTTCAGTCCATTGTTTGAACAAAATACGTGGTTCTTAGTGCAATCTTGTCTTTTCGTTCATTGTGCATCTTTGATATATACATATTGAAAGATATAGAATAAAAAAAATTATTATTACATTTATTATTGAAAGACATATTTGAAAGAAGACTATTATAACAATATATTAATACTAACAATTTTCGCTATAAGTATACATTCAATTCAATAATAATGCATATAAATCCCATAAGTTTATGCTAAAAAACAAAGTTCCAATCAAATACAACACATTAGATATGAAATTACAATATATAATTATACTACAACTAACAAAAAATACATCAAGACTTACAATAAATACCCAGTAATTTGGGAATATTAATATACTAACCTCAAGAATCGAGAAATTTGGGACCAATTGATAGAGGAAGATGACTTTGCCTTCAATTGTGGCTTCAACTTGTGAAAAAAATGAAAGAATACTTGAAATGACGAAACCCTAGAATTTGCGGATTATTCAAAATCTTACCTCAAATATACACAAATTTAGAAGGAATAGATAAAGGAAGCTTACCTTATATCAATTGCGGCCACAATTTGCAAAGAAAATTAGCATAAAATCCGCTTTGTGTACCATAATTTGCAAGTTTTCGTACTTGAAAGGAAAAAAATGTAGAAATAATGTTGTAACTCCTATTTCTGGTTTTTAATATTGGTGCAATAAAGGGTGGCGATTGTTAAATAAAATTTTAACTTAGGGTGGCGATTCCTTGCCTACAATCGCCAACTTTGTTTTATTTTATTTTTTTTGTATTTTAATTTTTTTTGAATTTTAGGTGGTGGACCGCCACCCATTTTTTAACTTAGGGTGGCGGTTCCTTATCTACCACCGCCACCCTTTGTTTTTTTTTTTTTAATTTATATGTACTTTGGGTGGCGGATTTTTGTAATAACTGCCATTCATTGTATTTGGGTGGCGTTTTCTTATATAACCACCACCCAATGAGCGATACGCAATGTCCTTTATGTACTAGTAAAATATTGTGAAATCTCTATTTGCAATAGTTATTCATTTTTTGGTAGTTAAAAAATTATTATCTTTTTATTTGTATAGACAATAATTAATTATTACTCTGTAAAAAATTAATTATTACTAATTTCTACTTTTGAAATGATAATAATTTAATGAGAAAAGATTTTTTTTAAAAAAAGTCTAATTTCAATAAGTGTAATAATATTTATTTTATGAAACGAAAATTTCATATTGTCAAATGAATTTTAAAGAAATCCTGTAAAAGTTTTAAAATAAAAATCCTCCAAATCCATTGAAGATTTTTATGGAAATCTGTAACAGTCTATAAAAAATTAATAAAAATCCATTAAATTTCATAAAAATTATTTAATTTAAATTTAAAAATCCATTAAAATCCTTACAAATCTAAATTAAATAATACATCCCCCTAAGCCCACAAAAGTTGATAACAAATGGAAACATACGAAGAAAACAAAAACAAAAGCAAAAATATAAATGGAGCAATTATTTTGCGTTGTCAACGTAATCCACCACATTTCCTTCTTAACCTTGTCGAGTTTCTCGGAGTTGCTAGAGTCTGGCTCTGATACTATATCAAACACCTTTTTCAGCATCGAATGCATCTTTATCGAATCTGACTTAAACTTCTTCGAAGCCGTAATTGACTGCGAACGAACCATAATCTTATAATCTTTATAAGTCATAACGGTCTTCAGTATAGAATCTCTGCGCTTACGAAAATGCTCGAGGACAAAAATCTCGAAATTCTTGGGCGGATTAAGTATAGTAGAGATCATTGCCTTGCACGACTTCAAGAGTGCCTCCTCATTGTATGCCATCACTTCTTTCATCCATCTCGAGCATATGTAATCTTTGCCATGTTCGTACCCGGGCTCATTGAAATAGGGTCGATCGTTAAGCACGAGCCCTTGAATTGATACCAAGACTTGGAGAATAGTGGAATCCTTTGTCCACGTCTCACCTACATCGCCATGCCATGTGTTGATTATGCTCAAGCAAACTGTTCCATCCTCGTAAAGATTTGGATTCAAACGAAGGCCGTGGGAGTGATAGTACACTTTGGGGGGCTTAAGTGGATAGTTGGGCGGTAGGCGGATGTCGAAGAAGAAGAGACCATTGTGATAAGGGGTCCCTTCGGGACCAATAATGACAGCACGGAGAAGATCGATCCGGGTTTCGTAAGTTTGGACGTAAATGGAGTCGGGAAGATCTTTCTTGAGGCTTTGCCATTCTTTCATGATTCTTCGTCTTGCCGAAGTGTTGATCGAGTGATGAGACTTGAGGAAGTGATGATCGGTTGCCTCGGGGACAATGTCAAAGCAGTTGAACTCAGCCATGGTGGCTTGATTTTTGGTAGAACCTGAGGGAAAATATAATATTAAAGCAAATCGTTGTAACATAATCAATTAATCATGATACATTAAGAACCCATAACACGTAACAAGAGACATGGAATCTCGCACCTGGTTCCATGATCAGAGAAGAAAAAGTTGATCAAGGTTAGCTCTCCAGTTCTAATTCTACTTGACAAATCTGCCTGTGAACCGATAAACTTGTATATAACATGTTTGTTTCCCAATGATTTCATCATTCCTACCTAACAAGAACTCTATTGCAATTGAGAGTCTTTCCTTTAGGGTTCACGGAGTTCATATCTGTTTGGCAGATTTTATTTTTATTTTATTTTTGGTAGATGATAAGTGTAGGTCTTCCAAAATGCATATATTGATTGGAAATTCCACCTCGATCGTATACTACTAATAAATAAATAAAAGTGATGTTTTGAGATGATTACCGAAATTGACGCAAACCGGAAGCGAATGGAATTCCACTAAATATCCGTAATATGAACTTTCAAGTCCACTAAGAATAGATAGAATTCTTAAAGAAACTTTACTAATGAATGAAAGTATGTACAATACCTCTATTTATGGGCTTAATATTTTCTAATCCTACTAAGTAAATTATTAAGGAAAGATTAAAAACAAAGAAACAAATAATATGGAAACTGTTATAAAAGTATAGAAACAATAGAGAGAATTTAGAGAGAATGAATTCTAAGGAATTCTCAGGAATGAATTTCATTAATAACTGTTCTATTTATAGGAAAAGCTTGAATTCAAGACAATCGTAATTACATAATTTCATCAAGGGTATAATAGTCATTCACATATAATAATTACATCTTTTACCAAATTATTCCTCCACCAAATTATTCCTCATAATTCATAACCACCAAATTATTCTCAATTATTCATAACACTTCAATTATTATTCATAACACTCCCTTGAATATTATTAATACAAATGTCTTCCTGACTGTTTGGAGAAAAACCCAATGGGAAAAAACTTCCAAACCGATTGCAGGATAGCTTGGAGTGGTTATATACTGCTTCATCAAAACATTGCTCCCCCTGATGTCTATCAGCGGCATATGAGTATTCACGTGCTGCCTCGTTAAAACCTTGTCAAGAAAACCAGGTGGGAAAAACTTGATCGAAGGAAAAAAGTACAATGCTCAGATTCGATTTCATATCTTGAGAACTGATATCTTTACTTCTGGTAAATGATTTCAATATCATCATCGTTTGGATCTAAAGCATTAGCTCCATTATAACTTGATCCAATAGATACACTGCATCAATTTCTCCTATCGTTCTCAATATACCATGAATATGCCTCGTTAAAACCTTATTAGGAAAAACCCAGTGGGAAAAAGCCTAATGAAGGAAAAAGAGTACATTATTCATGTGAATACGCCTTTAAAGTTGCCTCATTAAAAACCTTGCTAGGAAAACCCAATGGGATAAAACCTCAGTCAAGGGAAAAAGAGTGCAACGCGTATTTTATACAAGTATGCTGCAAGCATTTCAAAATCTTTCATACATTTGTATGAGTATCATATACATTGATTTTATACTCTTCGTCCATTTAGAGTGCATCAATTTTCTTACACAACTACAAAACATTCACCATGAACACATGTCTCCAAACACACAATTTAAAGCATATAAATTCATAGTAAAAACATGTAAACATATAAGTAAACCTTCATAACTAACTAACACTTAAAATATATCATTTAACATTTAATACTCACTTAATAGGTTATTTCATTCCCAGGAGCTTAGCTCACCCTTTAGGGTACTCATAAACACGGGTTTAGCTCATCCGATCCTTTAATTTCCTTTTCGGTACTACACACACGATCGGTAATTTAACTTTCATGAGCATGCAACATATAATGACCATCATGCTTATCTTTAAACTTGAGCATTAGTCATCATCATCTCATCATCTCATAAGTTAAGGATTTCACATTCACCATTTATCATCTTCAATATATCTCAATATTTTCATTATCATTGATCATATGTAGCGCTACATTTTCATATCGTGTCGACACATTTCAATTTCATTTCTTTCCCCATATCGACATAACTTATCGAGATATCTCATTATCAATCCTCTTGTAGGATTACACAATATAGTTATGTCTATATACTCTTTAAGAGCATATGCCTCCGTTATTAAGACCATCTTTTATAATTTGCTTTGATATATATGTTTGGGAAATATCAACGCTAAGCGCTAACTTATCAAAGCATCGTAGCTGATATATGTGATTGTTCATAGCCTTTCATGCATCTTTGAACTTCAAGTTCGTATTTCAATTTCGAGGATATAACATGATGCATTTATTTTCAACCTTTAATACTCCCCCTCATGCTGAGAAAATTTAGAACACCAAAACTCATATAGTTGGTATGATTTTTAATCATATATGTTCTCATCATTCAAATTAATATGAGAATTTAGACCGTTTGCATTCTATTCTCGATATCGGCAATTTATTTGAGGACTTTAAATAATTTGCCATATAATATCCCACTTGTATGTGCATACTCAAATCCTTCAGGGATTTATTCAAGTATTGGGATATACATTTACTAGCTTTATCATTAAATCAAAATCATGCTCATACCGTGAGCAAATATTTCGTAAATTTCAAATTACGAATCATATACACATGTGACTATCTAGTGGATCCATATCATAATATCTAGTAGTCCACATGGAGGATGAGTGGGCCCATACTTCTCATCCTTTATTCCAGATATATTTGGGATTTATTCCCAATATTGGCTAGTAATGATTTCATCATTTATCGAGAACAATCATTGAAGAATTCCTTTAATTCTTCACTTGAAATATTGATTTCAATAATTATTTAAAGCTGGGATGGTCGATCCGGTATTGCAAGCAGTATTATTGAACTTCTAGTTCAGTAAATTCTTATATCGATTTCACTAGTATCTGTATAGTACTCAACATGATTTATCATAGAAATAATTCACCGACATATTCCATCATCTTTTGGTGACATTATTGTCTACCACTATTCAAACAGGAGTTCTGACTCATACGCATCACATCCGGCTATTATTTAATTCCGAAATCGTAGCTCTTACGCTTCATATTATTTATTTAAAATCGGAGTCTTATTTCATACGCGTCGTATTATTCTATAAATAAATCATCAAAATTATTGCAAAATTCATCCTAACAAGGGTCTATACATTATAATGGATCATATGCTCTCAAATCTTCGAAAATACTATCCATCACTACCGATTAAAATCTTAAAAAGGATTTATCGATGTAAATTTGGAAAGATTAAGGATGCTAATGAATAAGGGTATCCCACAAGATATCCGATGCTTGATTGAAGCAAAGGTTCGATTATCTGGTGAGGTTTCAATTCCTTCTAAATACATGCCTGGTATGGGTAAAAGTAGTTTTTCAAAGAAACGGAGAGCAAAAAGATTAGGAGGATGCTACAAGTGTGCTCGATGGACATGTGACACTCGATGTAAATCTGGGGTACTTGTCCGTAAATCGAGAAGATAAAATAGCATTCATTAAGGATGGATTGAGTAAGGAGCCTTTGGATGATATTCAATGGGCTTTTGAGACACATCCTAGTGGACACGCATGAGGTGAGCTAATGGCCTTATGGGCCAAATTCAAAGATCAACAAACGCATTACGTCTTGAAAAACTTACTTTAGAAGATCCTGCTTTGTAAATTTAGTAGAAAATTTTAGCATAATGATTTTCCCATATTAATATAAGGAAGCTCGGTTGTAATAACTTGAAGATCAATGTTTTTCTTGTAATTGTAAATATTGTTTTTCGATTTTAAGATATATATATGTATATATATATTATTTTTCAATCACCGATAGATATATGTCATTTTCACTTAAAAAAAACTTTTCTGCATTTTTTTCTCTTTCATATTTGTCAAAAAATAAATAGTGCACTCAATTATTGGTTTGAAAATTTTTCTTTAAATAGAGGGATTCATATATCTCTCATGTTCATACATTAAAAGTATAGTGCAAAAAAGAGAGATAGGAGTAGAGATGGATATGGAGATTTTAGAATCATCTCATACAAGTCAGCCTTTACCTCTTCAGATTAAAACCGTATGTATTCTTGGTGAATCTAAACTGGTAGGCCATATCCAATACGTGGATATGGCAAACCGACTTGTAAAAGAGTTAGGGAGACAAGAAATCAATATACTATACTGGAGGAACCAACAACAAACTTTTAGCTAGACTTATAATGGCCGCACAATCATGGGGAATAAGAGTTTCGAGTGTAATACCTTTCCATCTAGTTGGATCTAATACTCGAATTGGAGCAGTTCTACCATGGGTCCAAAGAGGTTGGGGCTACAAGCGCAATCCATCCACAACCGCATGATGTATATGATGAATAATAGTGATGCTTTCATTGTCCTTCCAGCGGCTACAACACCTTTGGAGGAAATATTCAATATAGTCTCGTTGTACGAGTGGAACTTTCATGTCAAACTAATAGGCTTGTTGAATATTAATAATTTCTTTGATGGCTTACTAGCGTTTCTAGATCGTGGTGTAAATAATAAGTTTATCTCTCATTCAATGAGAAAAATACTTATATCGCTAAATCTTGTTGATGAACTACTCATCAAATTTCATGCATATGTTCAAGAATCTGTGGAAGCCCAGTCCGTTTGGTCACAGCATCATCGTTGGTGTCAAAAAAAGAAATTCGGATCCTTTAAATATTTCATTATGAATCCTAATGTTGATGGTGGCGAGTTACTGAGTATTTATACTGAGACGCATCCCTCATTTATGGATTCAAAGATGTATTTTCTTTTGCATTTCTATATTTTCGAGTGTTTAATGTCATCTTTTGATATTCTCAATATGTTCCACTTCTACTGCTTTGTACTTCTTACGAGTAATAATAATAATATCATATTGGCTTTATTCAAATACAGATATCTAGTGATTTTGCTTCTTCAAGAGCATTTTATTCTCATATTAATACAATCTCATATCATCGATGAGATTACTTCATATAAGCTTTCCATGCGATATATTTTCTTTGATTTATCAACATGGGATCTATTCAAGATTTTACTTTCGCCTATTTATCCAATGGTAACTTCAAGTACCACTTGCTCAATTTTCTCCATTCATATTCAAGATATATGGAGAAGTAATTTTATTCTCATCGTCTACTGCTTCGAGAGTATGATTAGAATATTTGATCAACTACTTCTTCTGGAGTAGGATTCGTTATAACCAATCGTGTAGTATAACCCACCACATTGAAAATATGCACACCAATCATGTGGTATTACCCACCACATTGGAAATATATTCAAACTATAAAGTGCATAAATTTAAATTGCAGAAATTAAATTTCCTCCAATAGGTGGTCGAACCTACCGTATGGGAATTATTGCAATAAATATAAATTTACTGAATTTAAATAGCAAGAATTAAATTGCATAATATTTAACTACTTCTTCAGGAGTAGGATCTGCTTAGTAGAAGGTATTACCCATCACTTAGCATATAAAGTGCAGAAATATATAAAACCTTCCGTTTAGTGACGGTTGAACCCATCATCAAGTAGGAGGTATTGCAAAGAATTAAATTGCATTAAATAAAGTGCGAGAATTAAATATCAATCGCTTCTACGGGAGCAAATTTGTTCTTTACAGAACAAATACTCATTACTTCTACAAGAGCACACTTATCCTTCTAGAATAAGTATATTATGTAATTGAACTCTTCGAGAGTTACATTAATATTTTGATCTATTAACTCAAATGGACTTCAGGTCGTAATTAATGGATTTAGAATTTCTTCATGAATATTCTATCCATTTTTCACTGTCGTCAAAATTAGGTCGGTTTTACCCTAAGGGTAAAATTGTCCATTCCAATTAAGTAAGGTAAAATTGTCAAAAATATTTTATAAATGTTTTACGATTGGAAAATTATCTTCTTTCTACTTCAATTTGTAAATATAAAAATGTTTAAAGACTATTTTGTAACATTTCAAAAGTTGGTGTACTGATTTGTAAATTTTGAAAGTTTGATAATAACATATTTCAAAACGAGTTATTACCCTATCAATGTTTGTGTGAATCAAATCGAAGTTTCTCGTTAAATCGAGTATAATGGAGTCGAGAAAATTTGATTTTGATAATGTATACTCCTTATATCTCGATAAAGCGAATGTTATAGTTTAATATATTATTATATTATAAAATCATATGATTTACCTTTTTCCTTTCTCTAATTATTCCATGGATGAGATTTACTTGCAATCCATTTACGTGATCGGAAAATTCTTTGGACTCCATTCTTCCAATTTTGGGATTTCAGACATCTCAAAGCCAGGTTGTGTAGAATGAGGAATTGTGGGAGAAGAATATGAGCAAAGGAATTTTCAATGATGTATTTGCAAAGAGAGAGTTATTTAGGATTGATGAGGATGAATTAATTCATTGGTAATAATCAGGTCGATACGTGTGAAGATCATCTATAAGATGCAATCAGAAAGCATACTTCTTTCATATTACTCAAAGGGTTAGAGACTCGTCGATAACGTGTTATAAAAGTATAAACAATAGAGAGAATTTAGAGAGAATGAATTCTAAGGAATTCTCGTGAATGAATTTCATTAATAACTGAGCTCTATTTATAGGAAACTTCGAATTAAGACAATCGTAATTACATAATTTCATCAAGGGTATAATAGTCATTCACATATAATAATTACATCTTTTACCAAATTATTCCTCCACCAAATTATTCCTCCAACAAATTATTCCTCATAATTCATAACCACCAAATTATTCTCAATTATTCATAACACTTCAATTATTATTCATAACAGAAACAAACAAACAAAAAAAAAGGAGAGAGAGATAATAATAAGGAAAAAAAATAATAATAATCCTTAATGCTCTTCCTGAAAGGAATGGCTTGCCTTAACCTGACACTGAGCTTCAGACCCCAAAATTATAAATTTTGCCTTTTTAGTCCGATCCTGTCCTATATTAGAAATGTACAATAGTATTATTATAATTTTTTGACACCTAGTATTATTAAATTTGCCATCTCTTGCCCTCTTTGTGGGCAAGGGGCCGTGTCCACGCCTGACGTGGTAGCCACGTCGGACTGATGTGGCAACCATGTCAGCGCGTGCCACCCCAGGGGAACGTTTTGGCACGTGCCTGGCGTGGGCACGACTCCCCTTCACACACAGTGGATAGGGGAGCAAAATGCTAAATTTTTCATCACATATTCTTTGAAATTCAACAAAAACACGAGAAAGCACAGAGCGCACGAGTTTCTTCCAGAGTTGCTCATTTGCAGTAGAAAAATGAAGGAACGCTATTCCCAGTAATATCTAATCCAGCATACCAAAGATGCAATCAATCATCAGAATACGCAAATCTGTTACAAAATTAAGAGAACCAACATCTTTATTGCCTTATTGTAAATCCTGAACTAAGGCACCAAGTTCTTCATTTTACAAAGCAAGAAATTTTGAAGAGATAATTTACAACTTGGACGCAGGTTTCTTCGAGCTTCGACCAGCTATGAACTCCTGCATTTTCTTAAATTGCTCCTTCGTCATCCCATCATAATACTCGTGAGCCCTTTCCTGCGAATCATAGAAACAGGGCAATAAGTTCTCAATCACAATGCACTGTCTAACAATCTTCGAAGTCATACAAAGTATATCTCTCAAGGTATTTATAAACCAAATGTTTATAAACAGAGTAAATGAGTAGCGCAGAAGGAGTTTTACCTTCTCAAGAGCAAGCGCACGACCCAGGTCGAGCTTAAATCCATCGTCAATGACTGCTTTATATCTCAAAACCAAGTCTTGATTATTCTTAATTATCGCTTCTGCTATTTGTCTAGCCGTCTTAATGAGCTCACTTCCTTCAACGACGCGATTCACCAAACCCCACCTTTCGGCTTGTTCGGCAGTCACAGGCATTGCAGTCAAAGACACTTCACGAGCTCGACATGGCCCAATTATGCGCGAAAGCTTCTGAGATAAACCCCAAGAAGGAAATATCCCAAACCTACAACAAACAAGTTCACAAATCACAAGGATGTATAGGACTGCTTTTTTCAAGCTTATAATCTAGCTACTTCTAATCTGCAAACATCATCTTTATCTTCACATTCCATAGGATCAGCTACTTATAATCTACACAAAGCTTATAAAAGCTACTCAATCATCTTTTTATCAGCAAATTTATGTGGGACCCACTACTTCATCGATTGCTAGTCCAGCAAACATGATCAAACGCCAGCATCATGATGCAGTACTTGTGCAATAAGAATTTGTACCTTTTATGACAGATTCAGAGCAAAACTATGCCTTGATCAAATCTCTACATAATATGTATATAATTTAAAACAAATTATTATAATTAACGTTTACAAAAAGAATAAAAATGATTGAAATTAATAAAGGGACCTGGCATGAGTGTCCATGAATTTAGCCTCTTTAGACGCCACCAAGAAATCGCAAGCCAATGCAATCTCAAACCCGGCAGTGATAGCGAACCCGTTTATGGCTCCGATTATGGGTTTTTTGCACCGCTCCATTTGGGCAACCGGGTCGGTTTCCAAATCCTTTACATCTCCCTTAAACACGTCCTCTGCCGCAGTCAAGTCCACGCCGGAGCAAAATGCCCGACCCGATCCGGAAAGTATTATCACTTTAACCGAATCATCGGAAGCTAAGTTCTTGATTTCCTTCGCCATTCTTACCATCATGGGTCGGGTCAAGGAGTTAAGGGACTTGGGCCGGTTGATGATTACATAACCCACGCCGTTAGATTCCCGATTCACCTGTATGAGATTTTCCGGCGAGGAGTTTTCCATTTTTCACTTTTTTTGTTGAAGAAATGTTTTTCTTCAATTAATCGAATTTTATTGCGTCCGAGTTCATGTGATTACTGTTTATTTGGGGATGCGCATCGTGCTTATCTCTGACGAATGGCACGTTCGAATGAAAAAGGAAAAAAAACGTTGCACAAAGAGAGAGTGGGTACAAAATACCGTTGAAAACGTTGTTTTTTTTTTTTTTTTTTTTGGAAAACGTGTTTTTTGGTAAAAACGCAATTGTTGTACCTTTGGTTATCTATCATGATTAGTCCATTGGTAGTTTTATGCAGTTTTTAAGGGCTTGTTCTTTCCACTATAAATTTAATCGCACGCAATTCCGTATAACCTCATACTCATTTTCAACCACACACACATCTCCCAAAATAATAGTAACCACACATTTTTTATACGAAATACCGCACACATCAACTTAACACCCAATCAAACATACCCTAAGTGATAATAAGATTGATATTGTATATTTTCAAAAATATTATATTGAATAATAAGTACATAAACAAAATTGCATTTTCAATAAAAAATTGATACGTCAATCTATCACTTAAGAATATCAATTTATTTATTCGGAAAAAATGTCAATTTAAAATATTTAGTTAAAATTATTCTTTTATCAAATAAGTAGTGAACTAAAGCTTTTGAAACTCCAGCACAAAATTCCCCAAACTATCTTCTCTAATTTCTTGTCTACTGGAAGATTTGAAGGAAAACAAGCGAGTCTTGTGTTTTTTTTTCATAACCTTAAAATGAGTAGAAATAAACAAGAATAACAAAAATTAGTTTATAATATTTGGTATAAATTTTGTCACATCAATGTTGAATAATAAGTATAGTTTAATCAAATATAGAGAGTTTCCCTCTCCTTCACAGTCCATTTTGCATACATTAGATATCTTTTAGACCATTCAAGACATAACATGGTATAATTGCCTGTTAACGCAACAAAATTAATTTATCAATTGTCTCACATTTATGGGCCAAATATCAGTAGAATCTCCATCCAACAAACGTTGAGCTATGATGGAATTAGCAGCATCCGATGGATGATATGGATCCCAAAAGACGTATTTAGATCTGTCTGCACAAACGTTTGATGGCGGACCACATGGTATAAGTCCACCATATCGACCCGCAACGTAACAACAAGCAGAATTTGAATTTTCAAATCCTACATACAATTTGAAAACATGAAAAACTAAGTGACTAGTCTATAATTTCAAAAAAAAAAAAAAAAAAAGTGACTCCAAAATTAATTAATTTCGTACCATATGAAATGTAGTTTTGAACAATATCGTCAAAAATGTGGTATACATCTGCATAAACAAAATTTGATCCTTGAAGATTTGTGTTGAGCTCAGGTATAAGGCCCTTCAATTTGGTGTTGAACATTTGTGCAAGTTGATTGGGAAAACCCACACAATTCTCCCCTGCAGATGGATTTATCTCCCTTTGATATGGGATACACCCAATGGGCCCCACATTTACCACAACTATTTTTCTAGCACCCAATTCATACAGCCTCTGAAAAAATTTCAAAAAGACATTAATTTCTGAAATAATGAATTTTCCTCCAAAAAATTTCTCAAACAAGCTAAGAATTAAAAAAAAAAAAACCCTAAAATAATGATGTTTAAACAGAATTAAAGTTTACGGTGAGTTGAATTCGGTATCTTGAAATCAAGGCTTCGACGAAAGAATCTGGTGAGACCAACTTTTGTTCGACTTTTGAAACCACTGGTACTAAGTAATTGTTGATGAAATCATTTGAACCCATTGTTATGGAATATAAGGAGTTTCCAAGTAGCTTCATTGCTGCTGCACCCCCAAGCCGGGAGATTATGTATTGCCTTGTATTTGCAAAATTGTCCATTTGAGCGTCCAAATTAATTCTGCCTCCCTGCAAATTTCTTTGCACTTTCAATCAGTATATACAAACTAATATTATGATTATGCATCTAAATGTCATATGGCAAAAAATAGAACTTCTATACGGTCCGTTTGATTGAGGTGGGCTATCGGGCCCACGTGAGCGCATTCAGATGTGGGGCCTGCAAAGAATTAGGGCTTGTGTGAAGCACATGTAGTTCCATGCATGTTTCTAAAGAGGCCTGTTTGAGTGCGTCCTTAAGGGTTGGGCTCGACGTAGCCATTGTTTACACCCATATCAGATCATGACATATCACCTGATTGTAAAATAGTAGTTTAAAGTGTTCCGGTAAAATTTCTAGTATCTTGTACTCAGTAAAATATTCGATATTTTAGCCAATTAAATATTGACACCCTATTCATATCCATTAAAATAAATTAAATAACGTGAATTTCCAAATATGAAAATCTAATCCTGATTGAGCTAGGAGTACTAGAAAATTTTTCACATGGACGAATCATGTCATGCAGTGAAATAATTCTGGGAAGACAAGTGCAAAGAAGTATTTAAAACGAAAGTAAAACTTACATAACGTAACTTACAAAAATTTTCCCGTGTAATTCAATATTCCTCCCCCACCAGAAGCATAATTGACACCTTTCAGAACCTTATCTCCAGCTGTGGCTGGTGACAAGTATGGTGGTGTAAAGTCCCTTAAACCTACTTTCTGCCCTGCATTTCAAAAGTTGTGACATCTAAATTATAGACACTCTGAAGTATAATTAAGATTTTAACAGTTTAAATTTTTAGATAAAGTTACAGTGTAGACAACTTGCCTATAATGTCAACAATTGTTCTTCCATTCGTGTATCGCCCGGTTGGACTTCCGAAATCAATCCCATTCGGGACATAATTGGCTTTCGAAAGAGAGACAATGTAGTTGTTGTTGCCAACGTCGACCAAAGAATCTCCAAAAACGAAATTTGCTGGCAAATTTTCGGCTATGCCGATTCTAAAAAATACCGAGATCATCAAAAATCGCAATGGAATGATATCGAAAATTCCCATTGAAAATGTCCTAAAGAGAACAATATATGTTCCTTTGACAAACCAAAAAAAAAAAAAATGGATTGCAATTGTTGGTGCCTTCTGAAAATTGTTAAAATGTTTGGAAGAACTTAGAAAATGAAATTCTAGTTGCCTAAAACAAAGGTCGTTTTCTGAATTTTCATAAGCTATAGCAGTACATTGAAAATGAGTTCGGCTTCTTGATAAATCAGTTGGAGCGTTGGACTACTATATATACACACACTAGAGAGGGGGTGGGTACTTCATACTAGACTAGATCATGAATAGAGGAAATTTTATTTTATTGGACAGTTGGCAATAAAATGGGCTAGGGATTGAGAACGGCATCAAGCCATCAACCTTTTAGAACACAAAATTTTGGCGCTAGATGTAGCAATATACAAAATTTGGGCGCTAGATGTAACAATTGGAAGACGTAATAATGGCTATATATATTATATGGTCGATAAATTAAACTCATAGAGTTGCTAAGAGCATCTCAAATTAATGTATTCACATGACTCATTAGTCATCACATCAAGTTTTATGTGGTATATGATTTCAATTCTGAGTTCAAATTTATTGTTTCACTTTATGGCTTATTGCTGTTCCTCTAGTTAAAAGTTAAAATAACACATATCACCAATTTAGGCCTTGTTCTATTTGATGTTAACCAAATCCGCACGCAATTCCGTATACTTCATACTCATTTTCAACCACACACACATTTTCCAAAATAATATTAACCACACATTTTTACACGGAATACCGCGCGGAACAACTAAACCCCCAATCAAACAAGGCCTTAATACAATTTTATACACGACAATTGGGGATGATATTTTTAATTAATTGGAGGGAAGACGTGAAATGCCACAGCATATAGAATTAATTAATGTTTCAATAGATAATGTGATTTAAAAGTCGATTTCAAATTGTCCACGTACGGCTTATCATTAATTGTTGATTATGTGTCACCGAATGCACAGTGCATATCTAAATTGAAGTGATTAAAAAATTATCGAGTCCTGAAATTGCATCTCATAGTGTTTTTTTTCTTCTGTCACATCAACTACACACAATTTTTTACATATTGGACTCAACGAGAATCGTTAATAGTAGACATGATGTATTTTCTTATTTGCTATTATATTGCTCAATCCAACATACATAATTAAATGGACGGACCACTCTTCCATCCTAAATTTATAAAGAGAAAAATACGGTTTAAATCTAGGAAGGTCAAAATTAAATTTATAGGACAAGGTCCAGCAGTGTTTATGTTTGTAATTAATTAGGAAAAACATTAAATACTTTCAACTACCCACAAAATTTACATAACAATATACTAATAGATATGCAAATTCAAAGCTATATATGGCGTGTGGAATTTAATACATTGGCTCAAGATGGAACTGGATCGGAAGTCATTTATTTGGGAGAAGACAGGGCCTTTTTGTTTGTTGCAAAAATGGAAATAAATGAATTGTGTTGTCAAGATTGAAGCAACAAGTAATAGAGTATGGGCAAAAGGACTTCTTCGATTGCTAACCTTTGATACTATTTTGTGGTGGTGATTTTGTTGTGAACATGTTTGTCATGTGAGCTAGCTAGCTAAATCCCTCATATGCCAGACCCAAAAAAACCTACCGTGTCAAGTTTGCAAATTAGCGCTATAGTTCTAAGTTTGCTATATTTGATCTTACTGTAATTTCACTCTTCATGGAGTTTTACCATTAATTGTTTTAAAAACTGTGAACTAAATGGTGATTGGTTGTTTTTCCATAAATAATTTCTAGTATGTAAGGTTTGACCACCCTCAATCGCACTACTTATTTCTCGAGAGATGGTTGGTTGGTCATTCGCTCTAGTTTGATGAAATAATTTCAAATATGTGACGTTTTTCTATTTACGTGAATTTAGTTACTAGTGTTAATCTCAAGACGAATATTACTTTTTTAATTATGCTCGTCATTTGTTCCAATTGCCACTTACCAAACTAGTACTAATATAATGAATCTTTCTTTAAAAAAATAAAAAATAAAAACTAGTAGTAATGAATATTGTTACATTCAATAAATATATATATATATATATATATATATATATATTGCTAATTATATGAACTTATGTAGAAGATTATCTACTTTTCATCCCTTTTTAATTGCAACATCTTTATATTAAAAAAAGAGAAGTGCCACGTCAGCAACAGTGTCAACGTGACACTCATTAATGTTTAAAAAAATCATAAAAAATAAGTCTTGTAATTAAAAGAAAAAAATAAAATTCTATTTTTGAAAATAAACCAACATTAATTGGTAGTTTCAAATTTGAAAAATTCTTTAAATATAATTATTTTTTATTTTTTTAATAAAACGTAAATTTATCATTAGCTAAGCACGCCGTTCATTATGCGGTCACTGTATAGCATCGATTGGTTAATTCTTAAATTAAGGCAAATATTTAGTAAGAAAAAGTCCAATTTTGGAAACAAACCATACAAATATTTTTATATTATATATCCTATAATGCCAACTAGGCACTGCGCTAGGCTGACATTGTCTAGTTGACACTCACAATGTTGAAAAAAAATATCTTCATATTAGTTAATGAACTATGAGATTCCAAGTTACTAGAGTTATGCAGGGGTATATTTACATAATACTCTTAATCATTGATTCCTTCCATAATTGGAAAAGGAATATATATATATATATATATATATATATATATATATATGGTAATTAATTATTTTGATTATTTAATTTATTCTACTTTTCTTATATTTATTTTATTTTTCATTTGTATTTTAATTTTTGAATTAATTTATATAATTTTTTTAAATATTTTTTGTATTAAGTGTTGCATGCATTAATAAAAATGTATTAAAAGATCAAAATAACACCTTCCAATCTATATCTACATCTATATATTAATAAAGAGAAACTAATTTGGGAGGAAAATTTTCCTCTCATTTTTTTAGCCTTTTTGAATCTATTTTTTTGCTCATAATATCTTAATTATATTGGCTGTTTTTTAATTAATTTTCCTAAATTTAAGCATTTAATTTTAGCTTTTCCTTATCTGTTTAATTGAATAGGATTTTATTTAATTATTATTAAATTATTTCTTATCAAACCTATCATTTCAAATTTTCGTGCATTGAAATTTCTACCTCTGTTTCAACTCTATTGTTTCAACCCTAAATTGATTTACTTCTAAATTGATACTACATTTTTATTTTTATAAGATAAAAAATTCGCTCTTTTTTTTTTTTACTTAGACATCTATATATATATTTACACGTATTCCTAAATTCTAAGATTACCACAAATCTAGTCAAATCTAGTGTTTAGAAAATCGAATCGGAAAAGGTAAAAGATTGAGGGTCAAAAGGTCGAACCGGGTCGAACTGAGGTCGAACCAGGTCGAACTGAGGTCAAATCGGTTTTAATTAAAAAATTTTAAAAATAAGTGAAAAATTTTATAAAATGGTTAGAATTAATTTTTTTTTAATTTCTACACATACATAGATAAAAATAAAATTTTTAGAATTACTTATTTTTTATTTTATTCACGAAAATTAAGAGCAAATGTGAAAAGTGAGTCCCATGTAGGATTCTTTAACTATGGAACGCAGATTTTGATTTTTAGACTAAACATTGAATCCCACATCGATTGCATGGTGAAGGGAAATGAAGAAACGCTTTATTAAATAGCTACTGCACTGTGTATTGTATAATTTTTCATAGTGGGCCTGCCTCCATTACACGTTGGGCTGTGAAACGTTAAATATTTAAAGGGGAAAAGTTAATTTTTATTATGGGTCAGACCTTGAAGAACCAAAAAACAAGCAGTTAGTCACACAAAAATGTCATGCCAAATGTGTATGGGTGTCACTCATTTTGCCACTATAATAATTAGATCTTTACTAGTATTATAAAAGTATAGAAATAATAGAGAGAATTTAGAGAGAATGAATTATAAGGAATTCACAGGAATGAATTTCATTAATAACTGAAGCCCTATTTATAGGGAAACTTCGAATGGCACAATCGTAATTACATAATTTCATCAAGGGTATAATAGTCATTCACATAAATAAAATATAATAATTTATTTCCCTCACTTCCCTCATTAATTATATTATATTAATATTATTATTATATTCATAACACTCCCCCTTGAATGACTATTAATACAAATGTCTTCTAAACTTGTTTGGAGAAAAACCCAATGGGAAAAAACTTCCAAACCGATTGCAGGATAGCTTGGAGTGGTTATAGACTGCTTCATCAAAACATTGCTCCCCCTGATATCTATCAACGGTATAAGAGTATTCACGTGCTGCCTCGTTAAAACCTTGTCAAGAAAACCCAGTGGGAAAAAAACTTGATCGAAGGAAAAAGAGTACAGCTACTCCATCTGATTTCATATCTTGAGGACCGATATCCTTACTTCTGGTAAAGGATTTAAATATCATCATTGTTTGGATCTAAAACATTGTCTCTATTATAACTTGATCCAATAGATACACTGTGTCGATTTCTCTTGTTGTCCTCAATATACCATGAATATGCCTCGTTAAAACCTTATTAGGAAAAACCCAGTGGGAAAAATCCTAATGAAGGAAAAAGAGTACATTATTCATGTGAATACGCCTTTAATGTTGCCTCATTAAAAACCTTGCTAGGAAAACCCAATGAGATAAAACCTCAGTCAAGGGAAAAAGAGTGCAACGCGTATTTTATACAAGTATGCTGCAAGCATTTTAAAATATTTCATAGATTTGTATGAGTATCATATACATTGGTTCATACTCTTCATTCATTTCCACGTGAATGAAATTTTAGATGTTATACAATATCATGTTATATTTAGTGTATATATGCAATCAACAGCTTTGATCTCATTTTCTCACTATATCGAGATATATACCTAAATCTCTTCTGGAGATTTCATAGTAGTTGAGATTGGGCTGCCTCATTAAAAACCTTGTTTGAGAAAAACCCCGTTTTGGGACAAAAACATCAATCAAGGAAAAGAGTACAACATATGAATTTCTCAACAATATCAATGTAGATATTTTGAGCCGTTGCATGCACTGATACAATAATACATTTGAAACCTTTTCAAGAGTTTCATTCTCATTTCTCATTAAACCCGTGCATGAACACTTTAATCATAAGGGCATATATTTCAGCATCGGCATTTTCAATGGATTTTAATATCCTCACTATTATTGATAGTATGTAGCGCTATCTTTTCATAGTGTGTCGACACTTTCAATTTTATTTCTTTCCCCATATCGACATAACTTATCGAGATATCTCATTATCAATCCTCTTGTAGGATTACACAATATAGTTATGTCTATATACTCTTCAAGAGTATATGCCTCCGTTATTAAGACCATCTTTAATAATTTGCTTCGATATATATGATTGGGGAAATCTCATAATATCAACGCTTCAAGTGCTAACTTATCAAAGCATCTTAATCGATATATGTGATTGTTCATAGCATCTTTTATATATCTTTGAACTTCATGTTCATATTTTAATTGTCTTGGATATAGTATGATGCATTTCACATATCATTTTCAACCTTTAATACTCCCCTCATGCTAAGAAAATTTAGAACACTAAAACTCATATATGTTCTCATCATTCACTTAATATGAGAATTTATATAGTTTGCATTCTATTCTCGATATTGGCAACTTATTGGAGGACTTTAAATAATTTGCCACATAATATCCCACTTGTATGCGCATACTCAATCCTTCAGGGATTTATTCAAGTATTGGGATATACATTTACTAGCTTTATCATTAAATCTGGAAATCATGCTCATACCGTGAGCAAATATTTCGTAAATTTCAAATTACGAATCATATACACATGTGACTATCTAGTGGATCCATATCATAATATCTAGTAGTCCACATGGAGAATGAGTGGGCCCATATTTCTCATCCTTTATTCCAGATATATTTGAGATTTATTCCCAATATTGGCTAGTAATGATTTCATCATTTATCGAGAATAATCATTGAAGAATTCTTTTAATTCTTCACTTGAAATATTGATTTCAATAATTATTTAAACCGGGATGGTCAGTCCGGTTCTGCAAACGAGTATTATTGAACTTTTAGTTCAGTAAATTCTTATATCGATTTCACTAGTATTCAGATAGTGCTCAACATGATTTATTACTTTCATCATATGTATAGCTCACCGACATATTCCATCATGTTTGGTAGCATTATTACACATCACTGTTCAAGCGTGGAATCTTAGCACATACGCTTCATGTTTTAATACTGCTCCAACGCGAGCCTTACCTCATACTGGCGTTTATAAATTATCCGCACTTTACAAAGATTCACCATTAATAATGGTCCATATATAATAATGGATAATTTGTTCTCAAATCTTCGAAAATACTATCCATCACTACCGATCAAAATCCTAAAAAGGATTTATCGAAGTAGGCTTGAAAGGTTGAGGATGCTAATGAATAAGGGCATCCCAGGAGATGTTCGATATTTAATTGAAGCAAAGGTTCGATTATGGTGAGGTTTCGATTCCTTCTAAATACATGCCTGGTATGGGTAAAAGTAGTTTTTCAAAGAAACGGAGAGCAAAAAGATTAGGAGGGTGCTACAAATGTGCTCGGTGGACATGTGACACTCGATGTAAATCTGTGAGATGCGTGTCTAATAGCCGAGAAGATAAGATAGCATTCATTAAGGATGGATTGAGTAAGGAGCCTTTGGATGATATTCAATGTGCTCTTGAGACACATCCTAGTGGACACGCACAAGGTGAGCTGATGGCCTTATGGGCCAAATTCAAAGATGAACAATCACGTTATAGTCTTGAAAAACTTACTTTAGAAGATCCTGTTTGTAAATTTAGTAGAAAAATTTAGTATAATAATTTTCTCATATTAATGTAAGGAAGTTCGGTGTAATAACGAAGATCAATGTTTTTCTTGTAATTGTAAATATTGTTTTTCAATTTTTAAGATATATATATGTATATATATATTATTTTTCAATCAATGATAGGTATATGTCATTTCACTAAAATTTTTACGCTTTTTCTCTTTCATATTTGCCAAAAAGTAAATAG
The DNA here is from genome assembly GCA_018223645.1 of Jasminum sambac. NCBI lineage: Eukaryota > Viridiplantae > Streptophyta > Magnoliopsida > Lamiales > Oleaceae > Jasminum > Jasminum sambac. Next base: position 22,024,183 of record CP073649.1, read on the forward strand.
TACAATCAATTATTGGTTTGAAAATTTTTCTTTAAATAGAGGGATTCATATATATCTCATATTCATACATTAAAAGTATAGTGCAAAAAGAGAGATAGGAGTAGAGATGGATATGGAGATTTTAGAATCATCTCATACAAGTCAGCCTTTACCTCGCCAAATTAAAACCGTATGTATTCTTGGTGGATCTAATTGGTAGGTCATATCCAATACGTGGATATGGCAAACCGACTCGTAAAAGAGTTAGGGAGACAAGAAATCAATATACTATATGGAGGAACCAACAACAAACTTTTAGCTAGACTTATAATGGCCGCATCATCATGGGGAATAAGAGTTTCGAGTGTAATACCTTTCCATTTAGTTGGATCTAATACTCAATTGGAGCCGCTTCTACCATGGGTCCAGCAGGTTGGTGCTACAAGCGCAATCCATCCACAACCGCATGATGTATATGATGAATAATAGTGATGCTTTCATTGTCCTTCCAGCGCTACAACACACCGGAGGAAATATTCAATATAGCCTCGTTGGGCACAAAGGAACTTTCATGTCAAACCAATAGGTTTGTTGAATATTAACAATTTCTTTGATGGCTTCTTGGCGTTCCTAGATCGGAGTGTAGATAATAAGTTTATCTCTCATTTAGCGAGAAAAATACTTATTTCTGCTAGTGTTGATGAACTACTTATCAAATTTCATGCATATGTTCAAGAATCATGGAAGCCCAGGTCCATCTGGTCACGTACCAATCGGTGTCAAGCTTAAAAAGAAATTCGGATCCTTTAAATATCTCATTATGAACCCTGATGTTGAGGGTGGCAGAATTACGGAGTATTTATACTCTCGAAACGCACCCTTCATTTATGGGTTCAATATGTATTTTCTTTTCGCATTTTTATATTTTCGAGTGTTTATTGCCATCTTTGATATTCTCAATATGTTCCACTTCGACTGTTTTGTACTTCTTCTGGAGTAATAATAATAATATCATATTGGCTTTATTCAAATACAGAAATCTAGTGATTATGCTTCTTCAAGAGCATTTTATTCTCATATTAATACAATCTTATATCATCGATGAGATTACTTCATATAATCTCTCCATGCGATATATTTTCTTTGATTTATCAACATGGGATCTATTGAGCATTTTATTTATCCAATGGTAACTTCAGATACCACTTACTCAATTTTTTCCATCAATATTCAATAGACGTGGAAAGTGAACATTCCTTTATTAAATGCTTCTTTAAGAGCATTTCTCATCATATTACAATATACTAATCTCATAATGAGATTTTTCATCACGGTATATTTTCTTTCTCTTTTATTACAATGGGATTCTTTGAGCAATTTCATTTCATCAATACATACAACGGTAAATTCTGGCATCACTTGCTCAAATCCCTTCTTTAATATCAATAGAATATTCATATCGAACATATATAAATCGCTTATCCAATTGTGGGGTTTAATCCAACCACATTTGTAATAAGTATTCTAAACGTGTGGTATATCCCACCACATTGAAAATATTCATACCAATCGTGTGATATAACTCACCACATTGAAATATATGCGAATTTAAAGTGCGTAAATTTAAATTGCAGAAATTAAATTTCCTCCAATAGGTGGTCGAACCTACCTTATGGGAATTATTGCAATAAATATAAATTTACGAATTTAAATCGCGAGAATTAAATTGCATAACATTTAACTACTTCTTCAGAGTAGAGTGCGCTTAGTAGAAGGTATTACTCTTTACTTAGCATATAAAGTACATAAATATATAAAATCTTCCGCTTAGTGATGGTTGAACCCATCATCGTGGTAGGAGGTATTGCGATATTTAAATTGCAATAAATAAAGTCGAGACTTAAATATCTATAGAATCAAATTTCTTCTAACTATTTCTTCAAAATATAATTATTGTCAAAGTAACAGTAGTAAATCGAAATATCTGCCGCTAACCGCTACCTGATTCTGCGGCAGAGTGCGTGGCGCTACACATATTTCTTTATAAAACATTAATACATACTCATACGCCGCTAATTCTGCTGGCAAAGTGCCGCTTTGGCAAGTGCGTTTGCACATATCTCTTTATAAAGTTTTGACATTATAAGCATTAATACGTAAATATTCACAAGTCTAAGGACCTCTTTGTAACTTTTTCAAAAGTTGGGGTCTTGATTTGTAAATTTTGAAAGTTTACCTTATCAATATTGATGTCAAATCAAGATCTCGTTAAATCGAGTATAATGGAGTCGATAAAATTTGATTTTGATAATGTATGCTCCTTATATCTCGAGAAAACGAATGTTATAGTTTAATATATTATTATATTATAAAATAATATTATATATATATACCTCCGTCCTCACATCCTCAATATCCACTGCAGTTCTCACTTGTCTACATCCATGTTTGACTCAAATTGGGGCACTGAATTCATCGATACTGCCGCTGTGTTCAGATTATTTGCAGAAGACGAAGAAAGAGAATTGATGTATAATTGTATAGGATTGATTATAATATAGAATCTCGTAGATATTAGGAAGAATTAATTCATTGGTAATAATCCAATTTACGAAGATCATCTATAAGATGCAATCAGAAAGATACTCCCTTCATATTACTCAATTGGTTAGAAACTCGTGTTGATAACGTGTTATAAAAGTATAGAAATAATAGAGAAAATTTAGAGAGAATGAATTATAAAGGAATTCAGGAATGAATTTCATTAATAATCGCTCTATTTATAGGAAAGCTGAACAAGACAATCGTAATTACATAATTTCATCAAGGGTATAATAGTCATTCACATAAATAAAATATAATAATTTATTTCTCTCACTTCCCTCATTAATTATATTATATTAATATTATTATTATATTCATAACAACTAGTTTATTATTTAAATTTTGTCTTCAACTTCCCTTCGGAATTTATTTTCGGAAACTTGACACATTCACATCTAGATCGTATGATGGGCTGGCTAGGCTGAGCTGTTTGGGATTGGCCCAGCTGGCCCAAGCTCGCCACTCCAACGTGCCGAGCATTTCTATCTTTACTACACAAAATTTTCTATATATTTCGTGGTTTCTACAATTGCAACTGTTGTTAGGACAAGAAAAAACAAAAGACCAAAGCTAGAAAACTCGAACATTATTTCCAATTACAAACTCAATCATCCATCCAATGACTTTCAAAACAATCTATTACAAGTAGTCCTAATGACTCCTTGATTTCCTGTAAGGACATTTGCAGAACAAAGTTTAACAAAAGCCGCCGAAAAACTCTCAAAAAACACCTCCTGATTGGAAGCAAATGTCTGAATATACGGCGCGGTTCGAGGATCCAAGGCCATTTCCGCATCAATTCTCAAGACCCCACGACCATTAATTGAATTCACAAAGTACGTGTTGTCAAATGATAATGTAGTTGGGTCATTTACAATAAAATTTGAATTTGATGTAAATGGCTCCAATGGACAGTTAATTTTCAAGAAAACTTCAAATTGTGGATCAATTGTGACAACTTCTGGTTTGTACAATCGGCTCTCCAGATTAAAGCAGTGAGTGACTCCAAGAGTGTGAGCTCCTGAAATCAAGAGACAACGTAAAATGTTTAGTTTCGAAAACTTATAAAGACTTTATTATCTCCATTGATGATGTAAATTAATAAAATTTCTCCATGTGGAAGGGCCTTATTGTCTCAGAACCAATATCAAACTTGCTAATATCGAACTGTTGTTGTGTCAGTAATAGAGAGAATAAGATCTCCAACACAAGGAAGATTGAGGACAACAAGAGTGTCAAGAGGATATATATATGAAACCGAACGGTTTATCTGTTAACCATGCATTTACCTAAAATGGCAACAGATTCTCCGACCGTCATCCCTTTGTCCGCAAAAAGTCGGAGCATAGCATCAACGCCGGAGTCAACTGCAGGGAGTGAATTATCTGCTTGGCTAGAATTCGTTGGAGACGATGAATCCCGTCGTCCCAAAGGAACATCCATCATTGGCCCGCCAGAGATGGCAATCGCCTCCCGAGCAGCCAATACGAGAATGTCGGCACACGACACCCGTCCAGGACACACCACTTCCAATTCTGTCTTAATCGTGTCTATCGTCTCCCTCTTTCGAATCCCTAAATTCTTCCTCGACCCCATTTCGCTTTCCAACGTATCCGTTTCTGGGTCGAGGAGGATAGAAGCGTCGCAACCCTGTCGACCGGAAGACCCTTCAATTAGCCATCGCATTCCTACTTTCGTCAAAAATAATAAACAGACACTCCCAGTATTCTCCTACCCATGTGGGAAAATCTTATTCTAGTCATTGCTGATATGACATTTGAATTAATATATATTGGTTTTCAGAGAATAACGTCTCCGATCCTCATATGGAGAGACTTTACTGGTTCACATCAGCAATAGGAAAAGAATAAAATCCTTCCACGAGAATGAGAATGAATAAATAGAAACGTAAACTGAAAAACGAGACCTGAACTTGGCAATCATGAAAAAGAAGTCTTAAAATAGCTGCTGGAGTGGTAGGATCTGTGAGTGAGAATGATCTAATGCTGGTTCTTACTATATCCTCCACTTGTGGGCAAGATTGTTGATAGAAGTTAAAGGATAAGTTACCTGTTTGAGCAAAAGTGGAGCTGAAAACAAGTGAAGCAAACAGTGCAACTATTTTCAGATCCATTTTCTGCAGTTGAGAAGGAAATTAACTATATTATCAGTTCGTTACAGTGACTTTATAAATGCAAGAAAGTTGGAAGTCGACGTCACGGTTGAGAAATTTTTTCTGTGGTTTCTGAGTAATATTAATCAGAGTAGGACAAATCATCAACTATTAAATATAAGACATGCGCCGATAAAATACGTGAGTTGGTTCAAATCAACCGAGTGAACGGTAAATTTTGTATACTCCCTCCGTCCCATTTGGATAGGCATGATTTGACTTTCACACGGATTAAGAATTTGAAATTAATAGTTATTGGAAATGTAAATTTTACTTGTATATTTCTCAATATACCCCTATATTAAATATGATAACTTACTCTTATTAATAACCATGCATAATAAATAGGGGTAGATTAGGAAATGAAGAAATTAAATTTATACCAATAAGGAAGGTAGCTTATATTTTGGGACGGATGAAAATGGAAAACAAGCATATCAAAATGGGACGGAGGGAATAGTAGTTAGCACATGGTCAATAGGGTAACAGTGGGGCTTGTGTTAAATGAGCCAGGAGTAACTATAATGTCAAATAGTGCATGAACAAAATTATGCAATGGACCGTGATCTCTGTGTGCGGATGAGGTGTAATAAATTCAACGCCAATTTTTCAACAGTCGTAATATAATTGACATGAATGTAGGTTGCCCCATCTTCATCTATCACACCCAATTTGAACCACAAAAACATGTTGATACTGCTTGTGAACTTGTATAGACAAGGAAACGACGAGAAAAAGCTCAAATAGCTATGAATTTTATACTTGGTCGGATGTTGGACCACTCGAGAAGTTAACTACACATGCACAATATTCGCTCGTTTGACTTATTTGATAGCTTTATTTATTTATATATTTATTTTATAATTTTTTTTTTTTAGTTTTTAATCACACATTCAATAATTTTTTTTTTTTTCAAAAATTTCAACCAAACACACCCTAAATACGGTTAAAAATTCATGAATATACCTGTATTTTACGACATTCAAACTCTATAGAACTATAATTTAATCTTGGGATTTTAAATAATTCCAAAATATCATGCCAGATTTAATCCCAAATAATAGGTGAAATGGCAGCTTTGGTGCAAATGGTCCATTTCGACCATTTCTGCCTTTTTCCGTCAATTTCTATTTTGTCCTTTCAGTGATATTTTGGTCAAAACATTAGAAAAATTACACAAATCGCCTCACTGCTTATTAAAATCGGTCAAAGTTTTTAATTTTGTTGCATTAGTCCAAATTTTAATTAAATTATATAATTTTATATTTTACCTTTTTCAGAGATGGAATTTGGTCCACAAATAATTTTATCGAATTAATTTGACACTAATTAGATAATTTTACCGAAAATCTTCAACGTAATAACATTTATTTATGCTTTGCATTAGATATGCCAGATATTTTGATTTTAATCAATCAAGAAATATAATTATCAGATCTTAAAATTTTAAGATATCGCCAGATTATCAGAAAAATAAAATATAACGAATATAAAAATAAAATAAAATATACGCATACATTTGATTTGAAAAACAGATATAAATGAATTGCCTAAATAAAATTTTATTAAATATATCTACATGTAAGAAAAATATCTGGATACAAACAATTAATTAAATCAAATAAAAATAAAAAAATAAAAAACCCAAATCCCACTCACTCCCACCCCACTAACCCCCACCCCCATCCCAAAACCACCACCACCATCTGGTGGTGGTGGCTCGCCACCACCAACCGGTGGTTGCGGCCACCACCAACCTGCTGGTGGTGGCTTCCCCACCACTGATTTGGTGGTGGCTTCGCCACCACCAATCGGGTGGTGGCACCACCACCACCACCGATGGCTGGTGGTTTTGGGATGGGGTGGGGGTCAGTTGTGTGGGGTGGGTGGGATTTGGGTTTTTTATTTTTTTATTTTTTATTTGATTTAATTAATTGTTTAGATTCAAGATATTTTTCTTACATAGATATATTTCTAATAAAATTTTATTTATGCACAACAATTCATTTATATCTGTTTAAATCAAAATGTGCACGATGTATTTTATTTTATTTTTATATTCGTTATATTTTTATTTTTACAAGAATACACATATACTAAAATTTTAAGAAGATACAATAATTATATTTATCTTTAACGATCGATTAAAATCAAAATATACGATATCTAATGCAAAAGAAAACATAAATAAATGTTATTACGTTGAAGATTTTCAGAAAATTATCTAATTAGTGTCAAATTAATTCGATAAAATTATTTGACCAAATTCCATCTACTAAAAAGGTAAAATATAAAATTATATAATTTAATTAAAATTTGACTAATGCAACAAAATTAAAAACTTTAGGACTGATTTTAATAACCCGCAGGTGAGGACCATTTGTGTAATTTTTTCTAATGTTTGACCAAAATATCCTCAAGACAAAAGGACAAAATAAAGAAAATCGATTTTAAAGCAAATTGGTCTAAATGACCATTTCACAAGACCAAAAGTTTTTTTTTAATTATCAAGGCTTACCTTTTATTATTTTGACTAAATCAAGAATACTGATAGCTTTTTTAATTATTTCGCCTAAAATCCCTTTAATCTTTGTTGTACATTAATTTGTAAGCTATAACTTGTGCATTTATAGTTACTTTTAGCCCTTAGTACAAGCACATGCCCCTAACATGCGCTAAGATCCAACAACCAACCTAATCCATAAAAAAGCCCAACAATGGATATGCATATGCTTCGATCCATTGGGCTAATCCACGAAGGAGAGGTGTTAATAAGCCCAAGTATGAATAGCTGTGTAGCCCAGTGTAAAGCCCACGACGAAAGCTGTAAAACCTTGGTATTGTAGGGCTTCGATATCATCAAATCCCATTCGATCCAGATTGCAGAAAATTGAAATCACTTCCTGGAATTGAGAGCAAAAACAGTGGAAAAAGCAAATCAATGGAGGGAGGGGATGAAGGAATTGAAAGAGTGGAGGATTCCAAGGACCTGCAGCAGCAGAGCAAAGCTCTCGACAAGCTCACTGACCGGGTCGAGGATCGCCAGCTCGATTCCACCCGAGTCCAAGAGGTTAATTTTGCGATTTATTTACATGATCGAGTTCATTTAGTATGGATAAATCAGCGATTTTGATTTTCTTTTGAATTCTTGTGGCTGTAGGCCATGGCTTCAATTTCTGCTTCAAAGCAGGCTGACATTGAAGCTGCCAGAATGAGGTTTGTTATTATTATCTTATATTTGCAATGTTAAGTTATTCATTGATCACTGATGCCATGTGTAGATAGTATGAAAATGCTTTTTTTTTTTTGCTTTTATAATAACTTTCTTTAAATAGAATCAATTCGAGGTTGTGGTTTCTACTGGGATTAAAAATGTTTGTTTAGGCTTCAAGCTTTCTTGATGCCAATGACCTAGCTGGCAAAAAGAAGGGGTGCCCCTTCTTCTTGCCCAAGGTTTCGAACTGAATTGCATGTGTTGTTATAGTCATATCATGGAGCAGTATGAACTATGTTTAATGAATTACAATGGTGAAGATAAGATGGAAAAAGGATATTGACATTAATTAATGGAAGATTGACTGGATTTCCATGATTAATTGAGTGATGAATAATTAGATGTAATTCAAAGAGAGTATCTCGTGGTTCAGATTTTGAGCTTTAGCCTTTTCTTCCACATTGTTGCATGTTGAAATTTCAAATAAATGATGGCTCATAATAATCAGAAAAAGGATAAAACTAAATTGAGTGGTGGTTGTGGACTAGAACTTGAGCTCTAGCAACGTTTGTTAGTTAACGATATTATTTATCTAGGTGTTGCTGATGTGACAAACTTGCTTTTCACAAACATGCATGGCGAATTTTAATTTCTCAACAAACTTGGCATAATTTTCCTTGTTCTAGGATGCACGTTGTACTTGTACATCATGGATTTTAGGAACTTTATCTTACGGACAGAGGAAACTTGACTTGTTTTCACAAACACACATGACAAATTTTAATGGCTCAACGAACTTGAACAACTTTCCTTGTCTATGATTTGCATTTTACATCATGAATTTTAGGAACCTATCTTACAATAGATAGGAAACTTATCACTGGAAGTATGTGAAAAAGAGTATTTTATAATAATTTAATGTTACCGGTTATTGATTAAACTGTGAGGTCTTCATTTGCTATTATTCTCGACCCAACTCAATGAAAAGCTATTGCTCTATAAGATGATGTTAGCAATATGGACATCCCGCTTCTTCTTGAACGTGGATCCTCTTTTAGTAAATCCCTTTATTTATTATAAGCTGCTCCCTCTCAAGCTAATAAAAACAAAAGCATAAATCTCAACGAAGTTTTGAGATTTTGTTCTTAAGCATTCTCAAGCTTTCATTATGAAATTTCATAATCTATTGAGTGTGTCGTGTTCTACATAATTGGAATGCATTCACAACTGAGACAGAACTATAAAATGTCATAATTTGTGTTCAATTCAATTTTTTCTTACTAAAAGTTCACTTTTGCTCCTCGTCCATAATTTGATTGATTTGATCACAGGGAGAAGGAATTAGCCTCTGTGAAGATTAATGCAGCTGATGTGGATATCATTGCAAATGAACTCGAGGTTAGTTTTGTTAGATATTATCGATTCCCTGACTTGTTTCCACAAATATTTGAGCACTTTCAAATATGCTTTGTAATTCTTGTAAACAGCTTGACAAGAAGGTGGCTGAAAGAACATTGCGCGAGCACAAAGGTGATGCTGTTGCTGCAGTCAGATCCCTGCTATACTAAAGGGGAAATTATTACATGCCTCGGGATTTCTGGTTTCAGGCAGTGCTGTATGGTTCATGAGTATTTTTTCACTTGAGCATTGGTGGTGCAACTTTCTGTCACTTGTAATGATCTTCTTCTATGCAATACCCCAATGTTTTAAAATTTTAATTAAAATGCGACAAAAAATATTGCAGGCGGGACTATTAATTTTATTAATGTTGTGTCCCTCGAGTAATTTTCAACATATTTAATGATAGCCTTAGCGATCTCCTTCCAATAAGTTGGCATCTTATGGTGCTATTTTTTCCACGTGTCACCCTTCCCTCGAATGGAGGGGGGCCACGCACCCATGTTGGAGTAATATCCACGCATCACATGGCATGTTGATAGATGGTGCCAACATATTGGTAAGAGAACGGGAGCATTAATGATACACTATTTTGTTTTAATCCAAGAAGGCATAATCACACGTTCTAGATTAATTCGAGATTGATATTTTAAATTGAATTTTTAACATTCTGAGCCATTATTTCATAGAGTTATTCGACCTTTGCGGTATATGATTAAGTTAGGCGACAGTAAATAAACTCATGGGGCGTATGTAATCAAAATTGATTGTAGTGACAAAGTAATAAAATTTATTAAATTTTAAATAATAGTAATAATAATAAGTGACTATTGTTTCTAATTTTAATTATAACTTGGGTGTCAGTCAAAATGGAATAATTTTGTCGTTTGTCAAAACAAAAAGTCGTAAATAATTGTACTATGATGTAACTATCAATTTTTCTGAAAAATCCACTGAAAGTGTACTATCAATAAATCCACAAATTCTATCAATAACATGTATGCACTCAGCACACAACATAATGACAACAGATGGTGACGACACTTTACACAAGAATAACATCGTAATTTCTGTTAATTACACACGCATAGACACTCCATGGAACCTTCAACATATGGTGACCCCACTCCACATTCCATCAACTGCCAGCAATCATCGACTTGTCAGAAAACGTGTTTCTGCTGCACACCCAAGGAGCACAAATGGAGGACAAAAATGTATTGGCTTGAGGGCCCACTATACTATAGCTCTTTTTGGCCGCCATCACCACCGCCACCACCAGCACCTGCACGGCCAGCCTGGAATTGAATAGCGTATTGCCTTTGCATGTCTTTAAGCCTTTCGACTAGCTCTTGGAATGTTGGCCGGCGTTGCGGTTCGCTGAGATCAACAAAACAGATGCTTTACACATATTCACACAAGAAACTAAAAACGTTCCTAAAGTCGCACTTCGATTGCTAGTTAGAGACGAACCTATGCCAGCAGCTCTCTATAATTGACGCCCATTCGGGGATGACATCTCTTGGTATTTCGAGGCGTTGGTTCATGAAACCCAAGATTTGAAAAGAAAAAAATTTTATTCACCAAAGAAAGAGATCACAGAAGAACCTTCATCAAGTTCAGGTGGCAATTTCATATGATTTCTATATAAACTTCTTGAAAATACTAGCTGTTATCCCATGGAATCTTTTGGGTCGCAATCTCCCATAGTATCACTCCAAAGCTGTAAACGTCGGACCTGAACATCAAAGAAGAAGAAAACTTTAGTACCAAAATCATCTCTCCCTATTCATAATGCAGTTGAAACCAGATTTGGCATATGTTTCAGAGAATTTTTCAGCTGAAAAGCCACTTTTTAGTTTGAATAGTGCCCGCAATCCGGTGTGGATATGTGGTTGAGGTTTTAGTTTGACTGTTTGACTTTGACGGAGAACTCTTAAGTTAATTTTCATGTAAAAAAGGGGGTTGAAACGAACACAAGCTTAATCCCGCTATTCACTTAGTCATACTTCTCGTCTGCAGATTCGTTGCGAAGAACTTCTGGAGCCATCCACTGAGGCTGCATAAGCAAAACAATAAACAAGTAGGCTCTCAATATATATTTACATTAATCCGACTAGATATAACCACAAAGAAGAGTTTTTAGCTAAAGCTAAATACCGTTCCTTTCCCCGTCTTTGTTGTTAAATATGTTTCGTGTTTAAGACGCGAGAGGCCAAAGTCGCCAACCTGTTCAAAACCACGACTTAGCTTTCAACTCGTCAAGAGTTTGTAAAGCACATGCTTCTAGCAATGCCTTACCTTAACAGCCCAGTTCTTGTCAACAAGAAGATTGGAAGACTTCAAATCACGATGCACAATAGGTGGGTTGAAATGATGAAGGTAATTCATACCTCGTGCCTGTAAATATATATTCAACCCCGAATAAAAAGATAATTCTTTTTTCCTTTTTCTCCCACTTTTTCGGGCTAGTAAAAGTGAAAAGTCATTGTACGTCTACATCTAAGGTGCCAGGTACTTACCACGTCCAAAGCCATGTGAATACGTCGTCTCCAATCTAACTTTGCCGTGTTTCGCTGTAATAACCGAAACAGACTTCCACTGTATTGGGAGAAAAGTGGAAAATTGATGATTAAGCCACTCATATAAATTTTCATTAGTAATGGAAGAACAATAGGCTACATAGAGAACACGAGAATACACTACGGGGATAAAGGTAGAAAAATAAAAAAAGAATAGCAAAAGTAGATAATATACCGTGGAAGGAATTCGGTAACTATGCAGAGACGTTCAGGCGAAGTAACTGCTCCCATGAACAGCAGAATATTTGGATGTCGAAGTCTTTTCATCAGTGGCACCTTCAAAACCAAAGAACTATTGATCACAAGTCTACCCACGCGGATTAAGTTTCTTCTTTGGGACTAATGCCGTAAAATTAAATACATAAAATGGCCATAAGAAAATGTACATTCAGCATGTATTCGGACAAACTTTTAATTTGTCAAAGACTTGTGTTTTAGTTTGAATAGCATCGGGGACCACAAAATGTGTTGATAATACGAATAGTTGTTTTGGATGTGTGTTTGATGTTGAAATTTGACGATTGAGGAATATAAGTAAATTCTTGGACAAGGAAAAAGTCGAAACAACCACAACCTCACCATATAAAATGAGTTCCAAACACCATGTATCACACTATAAGAACCTCAAATTGAACACAAAGATAAAGTTAACGTTACCTCTTGTCTGAAGGAAAATATTACGTCGTCTGTATATTCTTGTCTGGAAAATACCTTGACTGCAACATCCTGCACAAGATAGATATTAGTTCAATTAGAAGATAGAACATATTTTCACACTTTATCTAAGATATTTTAGACGTAAAGCAAGACAAGTAATCACAAAAACAATGCAACATGTGTAATTACATTCCTTAGCCAAAACAACGTTCTAGCTTTACATTTATATATCAAGTGACGAGTAAATGGTCACATTCTGATAAAAGATAGATAAAGAAGGGTGGTTTGATCAGTTCATGTTGTCCTAAATGCTAATTTTTATAGAACCAAAGTAAAGAGAAACAAATCCACTATAGCACGAGCAATATTTTGTCCATAAGTCGATTTCATGCATTCATTTGGATGCAGATTACAAGAAGGAAGAGGCTGGGAACATACTGATCCATACCACAGAGCATGATATACAGTCCCACATGAACCTGCAGAAGGGTTAAAGAAAGACGTGAGTGATATTCGTATTTCAAAGATAAAGGACAGTAAATCAGTAGATCAGAAAATACTTCCTCAAATTCCTTCAAATGCACTTACCTTGCCCAATCTGTTCTCCAATGGTCAAGTCCTCCCACAAGATTTCATAATCAAAGCAGTCGGTATCCATATCAACCTTATTAACCGCACTACTGCTCGTACTTCCATAACTACTAGCACTACTGGTACTATTAACATTGAAAGACGAGGACAAAGACCCCGGAGCATCATTATTACCCGACCTATCAATTTCAGCCATCGGATTTTCTGACTTCGAAGTGGCTCCAGGACTCTTCTGTTGACCTGTCTCGTTTTCTACATCACTGTGTAACCATGGCCATACCAAACGAGAACTCTTTCCTTCTTGTTCATCTTGTTCATTTCCTTTCCATGGCCAAGCCAAACCTTTCTTCCCCATCCAAGCCCCTCCTTTTGAAGTGATGATTTTAGAGATCCCAAGTTTCCCTTCATTCTCGTCTCCACCAGGGGAGTGTTCATCATGGTTAGCACTTGAGAAGACTCCAAATGGAGAAGGGTGTATTTCTCCTTGGGGTGTACTAGCTCCACTAGAAGCAGCATCATCTCTCTGATCGGAAAAATGTGCATCCGAGAAAACGTGATCATAGTGGTGGCTCTCACCACTACCACCTTCGAAATCTGAGCCATTTTCGCCAGGCCTTATTTTCGACTTCACCTTGTTGCTCACTTTAGAAGCCTATTTCAAGATTTTCTTGAAGTCAATATAAGCGACACGAACAAGAATCTTGCTACAAGTACAACAAGGTATACAGCCAGGTCTACAAACAAATACACTTGGCAGAATCCTATTGTGCAATTTCATTGTACCGGTAGCATTTTCCCGTTAGACAATAGTAGCATGAAAAGGAAAAGTACAACACTTACAAAATTTGATATTTTCGAGGCTATGGCTACTTGCAGAGGCTGCTGAGGATCAAGGCCGAGTTTGGCGGAAGCGATGTTTCTCAGTTTGCTGAAGCTAGATTCTGAGATGGCAGCTTTTGCTTCTTGGAAAGGTCTCGAATCACTCGAGACGCATATAACTCCGACCAAAATGCCATCATCACTATAGAACGGGGTGTTGGTTGCAATGGCTAAAAACCTATCGCCTCTCTTAGTTTTAACGGGAAATTGCCCCGTCCGACCCTCCCCCATTGCCACACGATTAACTATATCGTTAGCCACAGCAAAATCTCGAGCATCTGTTAGTAGCTCTATAGCATCTTGCCCTAGAGCCTCTGCATCTGAATATCCATAGAGATTTTCAGCACTTCTATTCCTGTGCAATCGAAAAGATAACAGCAGTTAATAAATTTTATAAGTACTAATTCACTTCATATAAGAACTTATGTGAACACCATTAAACATGTTATCAACATTCAAAATCTGCAGAAAAGCTGCCTTTAAGCAAGGCCAAACAAGTCCTAAATACCATAGAGTCAATAGCAAAAAGAATTAAAGAAATGAGCAATCAATCGAGATGTAGAGATGAGTCAACTCACCAGTAAATAATCCGATAATTGAGATCAAATATATGAACTGATTGCCCCATTGACTGCAATATATTCAAGTACTGCCCATCTGTGAGCTTAAACGGTGATGCCCCACCACCGCCGCTCCGGCGATTCATCTCCCTGCTATTACTCTCTCTCTGCAATGGCGACGAGTGGTGGAATGAGGTCGAACCCCTCTTCCACGCCGCCACAGAGCTTCCATCTCCACCGCCGCTCCTCCTCCGTGGAGCCCGCTGTGGCGAAACAGAATGGGACCTCTGCCGTGGACGATAATCGACAGCACCTGGAGCCGTCGGTGTGGACGAAGTCATGAGCTTAGACATCTCTTGTTTCAAGTGAGCATGGCTTATTTCTAGTTCTTGGATCTTCTTGAGTAGCTCCTCTGGCGGCGGCGTGTTTTCCGATGATTGCGTTCCACTATTTTCCAGAACAGCAATTGCACAATTTCTTAACACCCGTTTGAAATCTAATCTTGAAAATCACAAAAAAATACCCAGCAGCGGAAAAAATTTTCTTGAGCCTTTCTCCCTTTGTATTCATATTCAAGAATGGCATAGCAATACTAAATCACACTGTATTTCTATTTATACAACGGGATAATTTCCGACAGCCCTTTAAATCTGATCTTGAAAATCACAAATTCTATATATGCGGAAAAAGATTTCTTCAAAACCCTTTCTCCCTCTGTATTAATATGCAGGAAATGGATCCATGAGTACTAAAAGTCAATTTTTTTCTTCATGTAGTTGATATTATATGCGAAGGGTGAGGCTAAATACACCCAAAATTTTACATCTTTCCAATTATATTCTTACTAATAAAACCCAAAAATAAAAAAATAAAAAATTACTGTGTTCGCTCCGTATGGAGCGAACATGCAAAATGCGTGTTCCCTCTAAGTGGAGCGAACACCCATTTGTGTGTTTGCTCCATGTGGAGCGAACACGGTTAAAAAAAAAATGGCGGACGAAAAATTTTTATTATTATTTTTTATTCAAAAATAATTACAT
Organism: Jasminum sambac; assembly: GCA_018223645.1. NCBI lineage: Eukaryota > Viridiplantae > Streptophyta > Magnoliopsida > Lamiales > Oleaceae > Jasminum > Jasminum sambac. Next base: position 22,039,860 of record CP073649.1, read on the forward strand.
TCAACACTAATCGGATAAAGTCAATTACTGTATTATCAAAAAAATTTTGATTTTGTTTTTAAATATCAACACTAACAGAATAAAGCTAATTACTATATCATCAAAAAAATTATCTGCAACCACTTTGACAAGTAATTTCGAAAGTTTTTTGCAACCACTTTGACAAAATTCATCATCAAAGTGGTTGTAAAAAACTTTAAAAAATAATTAATTTTACTGATTATTCATTGGTGAATGTAATTTTTGCCATTATTTTTTATTCAAAATTTTTGCAACCATTTTGGCGAATAATTTTGAAATTTCTTTTAAATTTTTTGTAACTATTTTAATGATGAATTTTGAATTTTTCATGATACAGTAATTAACTTTATTATCGAATTATTAAAAAATTTAAATTTTTTACAATTATTTTGACAAGTAATTTCAAATTTTTTTTTGTAACTATAATGATAAATTTCGATATTTTTTTATCATATAATAATTGACTTTATTGGATTAGTGTTGAATATAATTATTAAAAAACTTTGAGTGGTTGAAAAAATTTAAAGAAATTTTAAAATTATTAGTCAAAGTAGTTACAAAAAATTTAAATAAAAAATAATATATAATTTTTTCGTATGATATTTTTCATTTCTTTCTTTTATAATTTTTTATTTTTTTATTTATATTTTTTTAAAAATTCGCCCCTATATGGGCGAAGCCCCACATGGGGGTTCGCCCCATATGGGGCGAACTCCCATGTGGGAGTTCGCCCAATGCTGGGCGCATGAACTCCCACATGGGGAGCATGTTCGCCTTCATATGGGGCGAACCCCATAGGGGTTCGCTTATAGGGTAACGCCAGTTGGCAGTCCCCAATAGGCGAAAGGTTTTTTTTTTTTTTTTAATGAGTAAGGGTAGATTTGAAATTTTCAAAAAGTATGGGTGTATAAAGTATAGAGATGGCAACGGGTCGGGTTCGGTTCGGGTCGACCAAACCCATATCCGAACCGAGGTCCGACCCCATATCCATATCCATATCCGAACCGCAGTATTCGGTTCGGAGTATTTTTCTGCCGGTTTTCAAACCCGTTTGATCTGCACCGCTTTACCTTTTTTTTATTTGATATATACAATTGTTCAATCAAAACCCGGTGATCCGAAAGAAAGTAAACTAGGTCCATCATCCTTGAAGAAAACAAAATCAAAATTTTATAAGTCTAGTTCAACTCTTCAAGATTTAACTTCAGCCCCATTTCCAATCACCAGGCTTTGACCTTTGGGTTTGTCTTTGCACAAAGAAATTTCGACGCTTTGGTGTCCCTTTTATATTGATAAAGTTATGTCAGTCCCAATTTTCAACCAATGTGAGATTTCTTTTCAATTGGCTACCGCTTGGCATTCTGCAATGACACTGTATTTGAAATGGAAAGTAAATTTACTGAATTTGAAATGAAAAGTAAATTTTACTTTATTATTTTAAGATTTATTTAGTAGAAAATAATAAAAAAATACGGTTATTCGGTTCGGGTTCGGGTATGTATCTAATATCCATATCCGACCCATATCCGTTTCGGGTTTTACACTCGAAAACCATATCCGACCCGTCGACCCATCGGTTCGGGTTTTTTCGATCCGTTCGGTTCGGGTATCTACGGTTTTCGGGTTTAGCGGGTCGTTTTGCCATCCCTAATAAAGTAAAATCCTGGGTGTATTTAGCCTCACCCATATGCGAATATCAATTGTGAATCTTTGTTAAATGGTTGTCAATAGCAGCTAAATAAAAATAATTAGGAAATTTTGATAGTTAAATGAAGTATATCCTTTCTCCAAAGTTTTGTTTTTTATCTTTTATATTTTATAATCTCTCTAACGCCCCACCTCTCTCTTTGAGATCATTGGATTTGGGGGTTTTCTCTTTCAGCCAATGTGCAATAATAATTTTTAGACCGCAAACTTTCGGGACCACTTTCACAGCTGCAAGTTGCATACATGCGGAGAAAATATTGCACATCAGGTCCCTCAATCTTGTGACCTAAGTAAGCATGTTAGTTTTAAACTTACTAAGAACCTAATATCATCGTTCATCATTACAACCTAAGAGAGTTTTCCCTGCGATGAAGGAGAATATCAAACATATGTGTGTTTTCACCTTTCTCAAAAATTATTCTTCTTTATTTTACCAATAATTTCATCAATCTTCTTCCTAATTTTGTAAGAAAAATTATCTCATTCAATCGAATTCCACAATGAATTGTATACTAATAGTTAAGCAATAGGTTCCTTCTAATTTTTTACAGGATAGGTTAACAAGTGCTTGGATATAAATTGTTGATTCTAATTGAGGACGCTTAGATTATGAATTCGGTATATTGTTTATAACAATATCTTCCTAATAAAATTTTACGCAAATACAATAATTATATTTGTTATTAACTCTTGGTTAATACCAAAATGTGTGCATTTCTAATACTAAAAAAAATCTTCGAAAGTTATAATATTAATAAGGATTTTGGCGCAAATGGTCCCAAAAAATAGTCATGTTGCAGATTTAGTCTCAAATGATAAAAAGTAACGCAAATGGTCCCAAAATTTTTTTGGCACAAATGGTTCAAACAAAAAATTTTGGTGCCCAACTGGTCCAGTTGGATAGAATCCGTCCGTTTAATCGTTAGTCAAAGTCAACTGTTGAAAAATTAGTTGCGTATTTGGTCCATTTCACTTGAAATAAATTGCACAAAAGGTCATAACTTTAGATATTATTACAATCAAGTCCCAAATTTTTAAAAATATATACTTTAGTCCCAAATTTAGTTAAATTGTATAATTTTGTATTTTATTTTTTCCGTGGCCGTTTATTTGGTTCGTAATTAATTTTATTGAATTAATTTAATACCGACTAAATAGTTTTTATCAAAAAATTTCGATACTGTAGCATTTGTTTGTATTTATATAATATCACAACTTTCGAAAATTTTCTTTAGCATTAGGGACGCACATATTTTGATTTTAACCAACAGTAAATAATAAATACAATTATTGTACCTACACAAAATTTTATTAGGAATATAATAAATTACTGTAAAAAAATATTGAATACAAAGAATTAATCAAATCAAAATCACAAAAACACAGACAAATAAAAAATTTTCTTTAGCATTATAGATGCGCACATTTTGATTTTAAACAACAATTAATAATAATAAATGTAGTTATTGTACCCATCTAAAAATTTATTAGTAATAAATTACAGTAAAAAAATATTTCGAACACAAAAAATTAATCAAATCAAATAAATTTTATCAAAAAAAAAATAATCGGTATCAAATTAATTCAATAAAACTAATGACGGATTAAATAAACACCCATAGAAAAATAAAATATAAAATTATACAATTTAACTAAATTTGGGACTAAAGTATATAGTTTTCAAATTTTGGAACTTGATTGTAACAATATCGAAAGTTAGGACATTTTGTGAAATTTATTTCAAATGAAATAGACCAAATGCGTACCCAATTTTTCAACAGTTGATTTTGACTAACGGTTAAACGGACGGATTCCATCCAAATGAACCATTTGTGCACCAAAGTTTTTTGGATCATTTGTGCTACCTTTGATTATTTGAGACTAAATCTATAATATGACTAGTTTTTTGGAATCATTTGCGCCAAAATCCCATATTAATATGAACAAATACTATTGTGTTGAAATTTTTTTATAAAAATTATTTAACTAATATTAAATTAATCCAATAAAATTAATTATGGATCAAATAAACATATATAAAAAGATAAAAGGTAAAATTATATAATTTAATTAAAATTTTAGACTAATGTAAGTACCTTTTTTATTTCGGACTAAAAACGTATCAAACCAACTTTTTTTGGACCATTTTCACCAAATTTTCATTAATTTTTTAATGGCATGATAAATTTGCCCCTTGGAAAAATGACAAAGTATCAATATTTCAACTAATTGGATTATTTTCGCACCAAAGTTTTTTGGACTATTTGGGCGACAGTTTTTATTTTGAACTAAAAATGTACTCTACCAACTTTTTTTGAACCATTTGAGCTAATTTCCCAAATAAGAAATTAGCAATCTCATCAATAGCACAATATTGTTTAAAACCAATCAATTCAACACCAACAAAGAGTTTTGTTTTGCTGCTGAGAATGATATTGTAGGAAATTTAGTGGTTGAAATGATTTTTTTTTTCTAATTTTGCTTTCTTATTTATAAAAATTAGGTATTGATGGTTTCGAGATGACTTCTTCTTCTTCTTCTTCTTCTCCTTTTTATACAAAGTGAGGATCGTATGGGCGAAATGGTGTTTCAAATTCGAATCAATTACTCACTAAAAAAGTGTTTTTTCATTAGGTTAACTCTCTTGGACATGGTTTGGAGATGCTTAATAGCAACAGAAAGTATTAAACTTTCACTATTTTGTTAGGAATATGTAAAAACATTGAATTGTTCCCATTGTTTAGGGAAGTACTTGTCGTATGTGGATATATGTGAAGGGCTAATTTTGCAAATTCACTAACAGGGATTTGTCATCAAATAGTTAGGTTATCTACGTGGACGGGGAGTGACACGATTAGGATGGAGCGTGGGAAACTTTATTTATTCTTAATTTTTTTTTTCTTTTCCTTAAAGAAAAAACTTATTATTCATTTTCCTTAAATTTTCCAAATTAAAAGGCTAGCGGCAAAAGGACTGGATCGGCCGTAAGGCTCGGGCTGGGTTTTAAAAATGTCAATCGACTCGCGTCTAACTCGGTTAGTTGACTAGTCGAGCCAACTACGGGCCGTCTCATGGTTCGACTTTGATGATCAACTAAAGATAATTACTTATTTTTTGAACTTTTTAAGTGCTTTAGATTAAAAATTTTCAAAAGTTTTACAAATGATATTCATTCATTATGTTTTTAATATAACATCTACGTTGAATTATGAATGTACCTAGTGTAAAGATCAAATAAAAAAATGGTTTGAGTAAGAAAATTTACAAAATGGAAAGGTTCGCGAGCATCAGCTCAAGCTCGAGTTGAACCCTGGCTTGAGTCTTGAGAGTCGGCTCACAGCAAGCTCGATCCAATTCATTTGTATGGCCAAGAGCAAAACTAATGAGGGACAAAAAGGCTAATGGGAAAAAAATAAACGGGAAAAATCATTCTTAAATAATGCACGTTGTGAAAAACTAGGGGTTGTGTAAATAATGAGCACGTTGTGAAAAATTCATTTGGGCTTGTTGAAGCTATTTTTGTCACTTGGGCATTGCAACTCTCAAGCACAAGCTAACTGGGCTTCACACTATTTTGGGCTGAATGGTCCAACTACTCCCACAGTCCCTCCTTGATTGGAGCAAGAAGCCTGCCTGCAAATACTGAAAATACTGAAACACCGGCGGCTGGGGAGGGGGGGGATAGGATTAATTTTTTTAATCTTCTTTTATAGATTTTTATGTAAACGAATAGAGAGAATGAGTGGAGTTGAATGGTAGAAATTTGTGTAAGATATATAAATCTCACGAAATATGTGGATGTGATTGGTTTGATCAAAAGAAAAAATGGATCAACTTAAGTGAGAGGAAAAAAAAAAGAAACCGGAACATAATTATTCCCTCCGTTCCACAAATATAGGCTTGTTTTCTTTTTTGGGATGTTCCAAATATATAGCTTTATTTCTGAATTAACAAATATTTTTTTTGTTCATTTACCAAAATAACCTTATTTAATTTGCTTAGTAATAGCCAATATTTTTTAATATTGTTCATTAATATACTAAAATAACCAATATTTAATTTGTCTAGTAATAACCAAGTTGGGAACAGATCATTTCCGAGCCAAACAGTGCTCGAAATATAAACTTTTGCTAGATCCTTGCTTATAATTGTTTTCTAGATTTATCTGCACGAAAATTTTTTATATTCTTGGAGTACCAGTATAAACCAATAGATATTGGCAACTTGTACATGGGGGGTGATGGGGCCCGTTGAGTAAATAGTGTTGTATCCCTAACTCTAGATCGTCAATAGTGATTGACAAAATAAAACAAACTAGGTGCTCCTAAAATACAAGAAGATTGGTTATGTAGATTAATTCTAGGTGCATGGAGACTCCTGAATCCTACACGTACAAAAAGTTGAATGAAAAGTTATAAACTGTATAGATTCTTCTCATTGGTGATGTTGACCAATAAATTTTTTCTATTTCACATACTATATTCTCTAAAAAAAAGTATTTCATTGCCACGTCAATAATGAACAAAATAAAATCTCCCAATATGGGAAGAGCGCGAGATTGTATTACATAGAATGATATGTTCTCAGAATCTATTATCATATGCACCACATCAATTAAAAAGTCGATTATCATTAACTACGTAATATAAGACATACGCCCATAAAATACGTGTTGGCACAAATAAACCGAGTGAATAGTAAATTTTGTATAGTAGTTAGCACGTGGTCAATTGGGTAACATTGGGGCTACTGTTAAATGCTGCATTTAACTTGGCACGAGCCACGAGTAACTATGTCAAATAGTGCATGAACAAAATTATGCAATGGACCGTGGTCTCTGCGTGCGGATGCGGTGTAATAAATTCAACGCTAATTTTTTAACTGTCGTAATATAATTGACATGAATGTAGGTTGCCTCTCTTCATCTATCACACCCAATTTGAACCACAAAAACATGTTGATACTGCTTGTGGACTTGTATAGACAAAGAAACGACGAGAAAAAGCTCAAATTTCGATGAATTTTATACTTGGTCGGATGCTAGACTACTCGAGAAGTTAACTACATGTGCACAATTATTCCCTCGTTTGACTAATTACACAGTTTTTTTATATTTATTTATTTATTTTATAATTTTTCTTTAGTTTTTAATCACACATTCAATAATTATATTATTTTTTTCAAAAATTTCAACCAAAGACACCCTAAACGTGGTTAAAAATTCATGAATGTACCGATATTTTACGACATTCCTACTCTATAGAACTATAATTTAATCTTTGTTGTACATTAATTAGTGTTGCACCCCGTGCGATACACGGAGACAGTTAAGATAGTATATTTACATAAAAGAATACTCTAAAAATTTATTATTTTACCGAATTAATGAAAAAATATATGTAATAATAAAATGGATTTCAATAATTCTAAGAATTTTTTTATCGGAATCATTATCTTGTATTGGAAAAAAAATTAAATACATTGAAGAACTCGAAATGATAAAATATTTACATCACTCGTACTTCATAATTTGACAATAGTAAAATGAAATAATTTATATTAAAATGTCACACGAAGTGAATGATTGGATAAATTAATAGGTATTAAAAATGATTTACATTAGCTTTGTTAGTTTTTGTTTTTTTTCTTATAAAAAAATAATAATAACTAAGAAAATTTTTATTTTAGCATAAAGACAATGAAAAATTAGTCATTTAAATAACGTTAAGTAAAATAATATTAACCAACTTACCATAAATTTTATACTATATATCCCGTTCAAAGAAATTTTAAGAAAAAATAATGTTATGCAAGATAACATTTATTCTACATAATTAAATAATAGTTGGAACGCAAAAGAAAAAATAGATCGTCTAAAAACAATCAATTTAAAATAAAATTTGTTCTCTACAAATAATAATAATAATAATAATAATAATAATAAAAATAAAAATAACGATAATAATAATAATAATTATTATTATTATTATTATTATTATTATTACTACTATTAAGTTAAATATAATAATTACCATAATACAACTGCCATAATTAGCATAATACAATTATCAAAATTACCACATAATAATAATAATTATTATTATAATATAACTACCATAATCTATCTATATATATATATATATATATATATATATATATATATATTAATAAAATGAGATCAGTTTAAATTCAATCTTATAATTTTCAGAATTAAAAAAATACTATTTTATTTATATTTTCGACTCAAGCATAAATACATAATTTTCAACCTATGGATAATCTCCCGTTATTATCATCCATAATCTTTTGATAGAATCACTCATTATCCATCCAATCCAGGTTATTATCTTTTTAAATCTCCAGTCCATATCTTTTTACCATAAAAAAGGAAAATATGTTATTATAATTTTTATTTTACACATATTTTAAATTATAACTCTATAAATCTCTCCGTGCAACGCACGGGAGAAAATACTAGTTACTATAATACAAATACCATAAAAATCATAAACTATTTTTGGCGGAAAAACACTTTACAAAGTTACTTCTTTTATATATATAATATATATATATATTATATATTATATATATAGACATAGATTATTATTATTATTATATAACTACCATAATTATTATAATACAAATACCATAATTATCATAAACTATTTTTTGCGGGGAAATACTTTGCCCAATTGCTTCTTTTATATATATAGAATAGAATTGTTAGCTATAACTTGTGCGTTTAAAGATACTGTTACCCCTAGTACAAGCACATGCGCGTAACCTGCTGTGTAGCCCAAAGCCCTAAAACCTTTTAGGGCTTCGATATCATCAAATCCCATTCGACAAATCCCATTCGATCCGATTGCAGAAAATTGAAATCACTTCCTGGAATTGAAAGCAAAAACAGTGGAAAAAGGAAATCAATGGAGGGAGGGGATGAGGGAATTGAAAGAGTGGAGGATTCCAAGGACCTGCAGCAGCAGAGCAAGGATCTCGACAAGCTCGCTGACCGGGTCGAGGATCGCCAGCTCGATTCTACCCGAGTCCAAGAGGTTAATTTTGTGATTTATTTACATGATCGAGTACATTTAGTGTGGATAAATCAGCGATGTTGATCTTCTTTTGAATTCGTGTGGTTGTAGGCTATGGCTTCAATTTCTGCTTCAAAGCAGGCTGACATTCAAGCCGCCGGAATGAGGTTTGTTATTATTATCTTATATTTGCAATGTTAAGTTATTCATTGATCACTGATGCCATGTGTAGATAGTATATAAATGCATATTTTTTTATAATAACTTTCTTTAAATAGAATCAATTCGAGGTTGCGGTTGGGGTTTTAAGACATTTTATCGAACTCGTGGACATTTACACTCTTTCTACTAGGATTAAAAATGTTTGTTTAGGCTCTCTTGATGCCAATGACCTATCTGGCAAAAAGAAGGTGCCCTTCTTCTTGCCCAAGGCTTTGAACTGAATTGCATGCTTTGTTATAGTCATATCATGGAGCAGTATGAACTCTGTCTAATGAATTACAATGGTGAAGGTAAGATGGAAAAAGGATATTGACATGAATTAATGGAAGATTGACTGGATTCCTTAATTGAGTGATGAATAATTAGATGTAATACAAAGAGAGTATCTCGTGGTTAAGATTTTGAGCTTTAGCATTTTCTTCCACATATTTGCATGTGGAATTTTCAAATAAATGATGGCTCATAATAATCAGAAAAAGGATAAAACTAAATTGAGTGGTCGTTGTGGACTATAACTTGAGCTCTAGCAACGTTTGTTAGTTAATGATATTTATCTAGGTGTTGCCGATGTGACAGAAACTTGCTTTTCGCAAACATGCATGACAAATTTTAATTTCTCAACAAACTCGGCATAATTTTCCTTGTTCTAGGATGTCCGTTGACGCGTTGTAGTCGCACATCATGGATTTTAGGATACTTATCTTACGGACAGAGGAAACTTGACTTGTTTTCACAAACACACATGACAAATTTTAATGGCTCAACGAACTTGAATGACTTTCATTGTCTATGATTTGCATTTTACATCATGGATTTTAGGAACCTATCTTACAAATAGATAGGAAACTTATTACTGGAAGTATGTGAAAATGAGTGCGTTATATGTGAGGTCTTCCTTTGCTATTATTCTCGACCCAACTCAATGAAACGCTATTACTCTATAAGATGATGTTAGCAGTGTGGACATCCCGCTTCTTCTTGAACATGGATCCTCTTTTAGTAAGTCACTTCATTTATTATAATCTGCTCCCTCTCAAGCTAATAAAAATAAAAGCATAAATCTCAATGAAGTTTTGAAGTTCAAGAATTTGTTTTAAGCATTCTCAAGTTTTCATTATGAAATTTCATAATCTATTGAGTGTGTCGTGTTCTACATAATTGGAATCCATTCACAATTGAGACAAAACTATAAAATGTCATAATTTGGTTCAATTCAAAATTTTCTTACTAAAAGTTCACTTTTGCTCCTCGTCCATTAGTTGCATCCCGTATTCTTACAATTTGATTGATTTGATCACAGGGAGAAGGAATTAGCCGCCGTGGGCGATCATACTCCTCCCTCCTCCGCCGCCAAGAAGCTTCCAATTCCGGGGAAGCGGAACATCCTCATCACAAGTGCATTGCCATATGTCAATAACGTGCCGCACCTCGGCAACATCATCGGATGTAATTATCTGATCTTTTTTCTCCAATTCAGTTCAAGTTTCTGTCTACAATTTGTGAATTTACTCCTCTTCTTTTTTTTTTTTTCTTGCAGGTGTGTTGAGTGCCGATGTTTTTGCCAGGTACTGTAGAAATAGAGGTTACAATGCGATATATATTGGCGGTACGGATGAGTACGGGACAACTACTGAGACCAAGGCTTTGGAGGAGAAATGTTCTCCAAAAGAAATTTGTGACAAGTAATTTAACCAACTGATTTACTGAAGATTTTGATATATTTGTTTGAATTCGTATATATATATATATATTTTTTATTAATGCATTTCTCTCAATTTCTATTTTCTTTTATAAAGTTTCAACATTTCTGTACTTGTAGGTGTTTTATAAATGAAAAATGTAATCGGTTTGATTAGAACAGAAACAGAGGCGGTTTTAAAAGGCAGCTCCCTTCTTCTTTTTAATTTTATTTTTGGTGGAAATGGAAAAGCAGGCGGTGCCTGGTATTTGTTACCTTTGTTAAAGGGCTTGCTACTGACAAAGAACACAATTTGACTCTTTCTATGATGATGAACCTTTAATGTGCATATATTCGTCTCTGAAGAATTGATTCACCAACATATTTTAACTTATCATGTAAAGTCAGTGTCACTATTGGCGAATCCTTTATATCAAAAGACGTGGGAAGGAAAAGGAAAAGGGAATAAAGGGGAAACTGACCACGTAGCTTAAAGCCTTAATGCTAAAGGAAGATAATGCCATTTTGAGCATCTCCAAGATAATCTGTTTATAAAAAGCATCTTTTATTTTTGTTTTAAAGAGTAAACAATCAAACAGTGCAGTGAGTGCTCACTGTTTTAGTTATTATTTTTCTTTTTTAAATAATAACATGAATTATTACCCCCCCTCCCCCCCACCAACCATTTCATATAAAAGCATATCTATCTTCCAATGACAATATGACACTGGCCAATCCACGGCAAATCCATGATGTACCTCTGTATTATATATTTCCCGGAGCTAGACAAAAGGGTCCTGAACCCCTTGGATTATTGTGTATGTTGGTCCTTGTATTGACGAAATGAAATTAAGAGTCATATATTTATCAAATATGCATAATTTTTCAATACAGTTAAAAAGCACTGGCCTTTTCAAGATGTGAAAGTTTGCTAGCAGTCTCGAGTTATACCTTTTCATTTTCAATGTTTCCCACCATTATGCCATCTTTTTTGCTCGAGAAATGTTATGAGTATAGAGTTCATTTACCATTTGCTCTATTGTTGGCTTGGAATTCTATATCATTTCAGTTTATATGAAGTGTCGTTGTGTGGTGGACAGATGTGTTACCGTTTGAAAGCATTGGAAATTTGACTGAGAGATTAAGGGCATGTTCGTTTGGATATTTACCAAAATTGAAGAAGTGTATTTACTGTTTGAAGGGTCCCACTTTTGATCAAGAATGCGGCTAAACCTTTCAACATCAAGTGAAATTTTCAACATCCCAATTTTACCCTTCTCTTCACCAATCACCAAAAGGGGCCACACACACATGAAGAATTTCTAAATTGGAGATTTTTACAAATATGAAGGGGTAGTGATGTCTTTTAATTCCAAAAGATTTATTCAAAAGATTTATGTGCCGGATATGATTGACTTTGTAGAATAGTGGGACCCGCAAAAAGTGATGAAAATTAAGTTAATATCCAAACGAACATGCCCTAACTATGATTTGTTCATATTTATAAACTCTCTATAAACATTCAAACTTTTTCTCAAAAAAAAATAAAAATAAAAAATTATAATGATGATGATGATGATGATAATAATAAAAGTGAGGAGTGACTCACAAGTATTATCCACTTATCCACCATTTATTTATGTCAAATGTGCTCTGAATGCGCATGAACTTGTTTTAGTTTTATATCTGCTCAAATTTATTCTTGTGTTTGTAGATATCATGCTATTCATAGAGAGGTATATAAGTGGTTCAATATAAGCTTCGATGAGTTTGGGCGCACTTCAAGTCCGCAGCAGACTGATGTTTGCCAAGCAATTTTCAAGAAGCTGTTGGAGAATAACTGGCTTTCTGAAAACACAATGCAGCAGGTTCAAGATGATCACAGCCTATATATTTCATTTGAATTCAGGGTGTTACGATATGTTGCATTCTTAGTGCCTGTGCTTGTTTTCTGCTTTAGACTTTAGTACAGACAAGTGAATTTGGGCATCATTTTGAATGTTCATCAACTACCTTGTATTTTCTTTGCAGCTCTACTGTGGTTCATGCAAAAGATTTTTGGCGGATCGGCTGGTGGAGGGTAATTGTCCAACTCCTGGCTGTAATTATGATTCTGCACGTGGAGATGAGTGCGAGAAATGTGGGAAGCATTTAGATCTCACAGAATTACTAGAGCCAAGATGCAAGGTTTGCTCACGGTCATACTAATAAAGACTCATCTAGATCACACGTTATCTCGTTCAAAAACTCATTACTTACTGTGTCCTCTCACTGGGTTCATGGCTTGACCAACTTCATTTTCAAAACCAAAAATACAATAGTGTAAACAGTGAAGTTTTGAACAAACCATTATCAAGAATAAGCACAATTATTCTGTCTAATTATTTCTAAGAAGTTGAATGTAACTCTGGACTGTTGGACAGGTCTGTGGTAATGCTCCACGCGAGGAAGATACAAACCACTTGTTTCTTGACCTTCCTCGACTGCGGGATAAATTAGAAGAATACATAAACAAAATGTCAGTGGTTGGAGGGTGGAGTCAAAATGCCATCCAAACAACACATGCCTGGCTTAAAGATGAGTTGAAGCAGCGGTGCATCACAAGAGATTTGAAATGGGGAGTTCCTGTTCCACACGAGAAGTTTAAGGACAAGGTCTAATGATTTTCTCTTGAAACATTTAGTGCCGTGTAGTCAGTAGTGTCGGTTCTTTGAATCAGCTATTTTGATACTTTTCTGGTGCCAAATGCTGATGGTAGTTGGAACTTTGATTCTATTACTTGCAAAATGACTGTCCGTCTGATTTCAATTGTTAGGTATTTTATGTATGGTTTGATGCACCTATTGGATATATCTCCATCACTTCATGCTACACACCAGAATGGGAGAAATGGTGGAAGAATCCTGAAAACGTAGAGCTCTATCAGTTTATGGGCAAGGATAATGTGCCTTTTCATACTGTAAGTCAACTACACCTAAAAATTTTTCATCTCAAATTTAAATCCGGGTCGTAGAAATGTCGACAAGTTTACACCCTTGTGTAATTTGGTTTGGATAGATATTATGTGCCCATAAATATTTTCTTGCACCTTGGAATGTGCTCTTTCCAGGACTCTTGACTGCTAGAGCTTACGCATTTTAGTTGTTGGTCTATAATTTATTTAGGTGATGTTCCCATCCACGCTCATTGGAACAGCTGAAAACTGGACCTTGATGAAGACAATCAGTGTGACAGAGTACTTGAACTACGAAGGAGGTTATCTGACTATAAATGATTTGTCTAGAAGCGGATATGTGATAATCCCTCTTTCATTTGAGTTTATCATTATCAAATTGTTTTCACTGTTTCATCTATAGGGAAATTCTCGAAGAGTAAGGGTGTTGGTGTTTTGGAAATGATGCAAAAGGCACAAACATTCCGGTCGAAGTATGGAGATACTACTTGCTGACAAATAGGCCAGAGGTAGGCGCTTGGAACAGGAGCTTCCTTGATAAAATTATATGCCACTAGACTAATGTTTCTCCTGCATCCTCCCAAGGTAGATGTAGCTGGACGTCTACCATCTCATTGACGTTTAAAATATTGTGTTGTCTAGGTATCAGACACAGAGTTCATATGGGCTGATCTGCAAGCAAAGCTGAACAATGAGTTGCTGAGCAACCTCGGAAATTTCATTAATCGAGTCTTAAGTTTCATTGCAAAAGACCCAGGTGCGTCAACTCCTACTGTTTACAAAGCATCTCATATGACACCTTGATGTGTTCCGTTATTGTGTTTCGATGAACATGTGATATAATCACATATGATGCTGGGAGGTAGTTTGAGGATTCTTCCTAACAAGGTTCCGAATCATTTTATTGGTTGGACTAGTAATTACTCTTGCTCTATTTCGTATCTTTACATGAGAATGAGATTATGGACTGAGTGAGCTCTGGCAATTCTTGGGGTTTCTTTCTATGCTCAAAATTCTGTGAGGTCTTGGCATTCCTGCACTTGTCTTGAGACTCAGTATTTTTAGTTGTCCCCATTGTGTTTTTCTTTGTCATGCATTTTGTCATATTTCAGGTTCTGGATACGGTTCCATCATTCCTGATGCTCAGGGTGCAGAATCTCATCCATTAACAAAAGTATTGGCACAAAAAGTCACTAGTTACGTTCAGCAGTATGTTGAAGCAATGGAGAAGGTAACTAATGCATAATGCCAATTATTTATTGTTTGGACACAAGATGACTGCAGGGACCATTTCATCATGAGAACGCTCCCACTGGCATTTGATGTAGGTGAAACTGAAGCAAGGCTTGAAGATTGCCATGTCTATATCTGGAGAAGGAAACGCTTATTTGCAAGTATATCCTAATTAGGATGCTATTTTTACCTTTTAATCAGAATGATAATTTATTCAAAATTCCTATACGCTGAGAGCATCTCCAATGCACAAGTCTAGTGGCAATGTCCATGGGATGAAAGAAAAAGGCACACAAATTATACGGTTCCCAAACTTTTATCAATTTTCTTTTAATTTTGAATCACGTTTCTCCTCTTTATCCCACTTTGTCATCACCTTTTCTTCGTCGCTTCTCGTGCCACTTTTATGTTCTCGCATCCATCCAGACATCCTCTACTAAGATTTTATTATTAATTTTTCAATTCCCCCTCCCCCCGGGGCCGCCCTCCTCCCTTTCACTTTTCCCTCTCTTTTTCCAGTACACAGCTTTCTATTCCTCGTCAGTTAAAATAATCTTCTCTCCATTTCTGTCCTCCGCATAATCTCCAATCCACTACATGCATTGGAGGTGCTCTGATTTTTCGTCTAGGCAGAAGGCATCATACTTATATTTGAGCGTGTAGGAAAGCCAATTCTGGAAGCTTTACAAGGAGGATCGATCTTCCTGTTCCGTGGTTGTGAAAACATCAGTTGGACTTGTGTATCTTCTTGCATGTCTCTTGGAGCCTTTTATGCCATCTTTTTCCGTCGAGGTAACAAACAAAAGTAGCGCTGTGCAGCACTTGGAGAGCGAGATCACTCGGGAACAGGCTCATCATTTTAGATTATAATTTGTGTACTTCTCGGTGCCGTGTAGGTACTTAAGCAGCTAAACATGGTCGGAACACAAATATCACTTTCTGATGAAAAAGGCGACATTGAGAGGACGAGAAAACCTTGGGAGATCATACCTGCAGGTCACAAAATTGGAATTCCAGCACCACTTTTCAAAGAACTGGTACATGTTTTGACCAATTCCTTGTATCTCTATCGGCTGCTGCTCTCTCTCCCTAAAATAATCATTAGTGAAGTAAATTCTTTCCGTTGCTTGTTCAAACTTGCAGAAAGATGAAGAGGTTGAGATCTCGAGAGAGAAATTTGCTAGTAGTCAGGCTGATAGGAAAGAAAAAGCAGAAGCTGAGGCAAAAAAACTTACTGAAAAGTTGAAGGGAACTAAAGCCCCAGGTTTTTCCCCTCTCTGCATGTGTACAATCAAATTTGTCCTGCTATTATAAAGTTACCATCAATTATTATTATTATTATTATTATTATTATTATTATTGTTCTTATTATTATGATTATGATTATTATTTGTCCAGATAATAATGCCCCAAAGAAGGGCTGGCCAAAAAAGTCTGCTGGAGCCAAACAGAAGAATTCCGGTTCTGCTGAAGCTGAAATCTCCGTTGGTCGATTAGATATCCGTGTTGGTCTCATCACGAAGGCCCAGAAACATCCCGATGTTGATACTCTGTATGTTGAAGAGATTGATGTTGGTGAAGCCCAGCCTCGCACTGTAGTTAGTGGATTGGTTAATTACATCCCGCTAGAAGAAATGCAGGTTTCTCTCTTTGCTTTCAAACCATATAAACAATTTACAAAGTTCTTTACTTGAACTAACATTGTCACAACAACACTCTCTTTGTCAGAACCGTAAAGTATGCGTTCTTTGTAACCTGAAGCCAGCAGCCATGAGGGGTATAAAGTCCCAAGCAATGGTCTTTGCTGCTTCTAATAGTGATCACACAAAAGTAAGTGACTGGCTTTGTAATATTCTTTTGAGATTAGTGTCAGCATCTCTCATTCTGTGAATTATCTTTGTATCAGTTCTTTGGTGTACGACTTTGCTGTTGTAAAGGAATTCAACAAGTCTACTTTGTCATTGCGTATTATGTTTCATTGAGAAGGAAGATTCATTAAAAACTTGGATGGATGTTTGCTTTTTTTCAGGTTGAATTGGTTGAACCTCCCAGAGATGCTGTTGTTGGCGAGAGAGTGACATTCCCAGGTTTTGAAGGAACACCAGACGAGATGTTGAACCCTAAGAAGAAGGTATGGGAAACATTGCAAGTCGATTTGCATAGTGATAAGGAGTTAGTAGCCTGCTACAAAGATGTTCCCTTTACCACAACCGCGGGTGTCTGCAAAGTTTCATCCATTAGCGAGGGATCAATAAAATAAACTGATCTTCAACTCTGGGTGGAATAATGAGATCTCCCCAATATTATTTATCGGATTGTTACACACGGAAATGTTCCGTTGCCCACTGTGGGCGACGTAAGCCAAAACCCACGCCGATGTGGCGCCATTTCGTGGTGCCACGTCATCGACCCAAAAAATTTTTTTTAAAAAAAATTAAAAATTTTTTTTTTTTGGAATTTACGTTAAATTAGATGAATAATACATAACTGCCCCTTGATGGTGGGGGGACTCACCCGACCCCTATGATTTTTTTTCCCCCCACCTGTAGGCGACATAGCCTACCCACAGTGGGTAGGTGATCATCACTCTTGTTACACAACCATTTATCTATTGCATTTAACCGCTCAAAATCGATTTTGCTTTGTGGATACTGTAAATGTAAAACATATTGTCGTATTAATGCAAAGAGAGATAACAGTCCTATTCTATCAAGAAAGGTTGGTGTTTTCTGAGGTAGGATTGAGTATTATGGCTATGTACTTGTTCATTTTTTGATCGGGGTTATTCACTTATTCATTTGTGTTTTTAGATTACAACATGGTAATTGTGTTACATCAATGACCAATAAAATTGTGAAATTGACTATTACTTTCCATTGATAGAAAGAATGATTCAGTGATCCATTCGTTTCTGACTACTACATCAATGACCAATAAAATTATTATTATTATTATTATTATTATTATTATTATTATTATTATTATTATATAAAGAGAGATCATTTTTCCCACTGTTTTCCGGCATATGTTTCCTTCCCCCTATTTGATGATTTTTTTTTTATTGAGATCTTATTTTTTATTTTTGATTTCTCAATCCATATTAAATTCATTAACAATTATCATTAATGGCCAAGAATCTTCCTAAATCTATCTATATTATATCTATATATGTAGTAGTAATAATAATAATAGCAATAATAAAAATAATATATGTATCTATATCTATATCTATATTCTACCTATAATAATAATAATCTATATTATTATTATTATTATTATTATTATTATTAATAATTATTAAATATCAATCAATTTTAATTGAAAATACTAATTGAAAAAATTCTAATATTAATTAACTTTTTTAATTAGTTGTTCAATTGTAAAATTAATCCAAAATTTTTAATTAATTTAACCTATGTCTATATTTATATCTTTTAAATTATAACATATATCTTTTAAATTAGATTCATTCAATTTTTAAAACTATGGCTACTAAGCTAATTATTTTTGAAATAAATATTTTTGAAATAATTAGCTAAAAATGAAAATTAATGAAAATTAATGAAAATTATTTACATTGAAATTAATTAAAATTATTTATATTGCTAAGATTTAATTAGAAATAGTTTCACTAGACAAAGATTAATCAAAATTAATTATATTACTGAAAGAGGAAAAATATAATTAATTTTAAAATTAAAAATTATTAAAATTAATTAAATTGCTAAAGGTTGGCAAGATTTTCCTTAAAAAATAAAAAAATCTTTTAATTGCAAGATTTTTTTTAAAATTACATATCTTTAAAATTAGATGCATACAATTCTGAAAGCTATCGATATTAAATTGATTATTTTAGAGTTAGCCAATCGTTTTCAGATGTTGATATTTTTTGGAAAATCAAAATTTTATGATATATATTTACATATCATAGTTTCAAAGGTTAGAAATCACATCATGTTGAAAATTATAATTTGCAATAAATATAGAAAACCAAATAAACTACAAATATGTTGGTTACATAAATTTATCCAAATTCATCATAGTTGTTCATTTTTTATTTTCATTTTTTTACAATTTCCTCTAATAAGATCTTGAGATTTTTTTTTCTTTTTAAAAATTATTAAGGGTGTGTTTGATTGCAAAGTCGGAAAATGATTAAAAGGAAAACGTTTTCTGGGTAAATGAATTCCGGGAAAAGGTTTTCCAGGAAAAATAATAGTTGTAAGTGTTTGATTGCATTAATTTGAAAGTTGGAAAATGATGTTATTTTCCTTAGTTTTATATTTTTTCATAAAATTTGATCATTTTCTTTATCTCTATGGTTAAAGTAAATTGTTCATTAAAAAAAGAAAAAGAGCCAAACTTTTCCCGAGAAGCAAAAACCGCCTTCCCCCAAGGAAAATGTTTTCCTTCAAAATAAGGAAAAGAATGAAAATCGAAAAAAAGTTGGAAAACCTTTTCCAGGAAAAAAGTACAATCAAACAACTAAGGGTGAAAAAAAAAGTTGGAAAAAGAGTTTTCCTGGAAAAAAAAAAAAAGGTTGAATCAAACACACCCTAATTGGGCAATGTTTTCCAGGAAAAAATCACTTTTCCACATTTTTCCGGGTTTTGGTGTATTTGATGGCATTTTCTTTTCCTAGAAAAGGTTTACCAGCTTTTCTCGAAATCCGTTCTTTTCCTTATTTTGGAGGAAAACGTTTTCCTTGGGAGGAAGTGATTTTTGTTTTCTGGGAAAAGTTTGACACTTTTTTTCTTTTTTTTAATGGATAATTTACTTTAACTATAAAGATAAGGAAAATGATCAAATTTTATTAAAAAAACTTAAAAATAAGGAAAATAAAATTATTTTCCAACTTTTAAATTAACCAAATCAAACACCTACAACTACTATTTCCCTGGAAAATCTTTTCCCGGAATTCATTTACCCGGAAAACGTTTTCATTCGAACCATTTTCCGGCTTTACAATCAAACACACCCTAAGTGTTTCTTAGCGATGCATAAGCATGGTGCGAATATTTACGAGATGGAATTGACTAAAGTACAGACAAAGCTTTGTCAAAATGTTATAAAAATTTGAACATGCATTATTTAAATCGTGTGATGTACATGATTGTACCGTATTTTTTTTAATCATTTTCAGTACTGGTAATGATGTTCTATTTATATTTATGAGAATCATGTATTAATATATACGGCTTCCGTAACGCACACGCGGATTACAGATAGTGCCAGATAAAAAAAGACTAATTGCCAAAATTAAAATAATTTATTACTAATCTCAATCTGTGACGACTCTGAATTTCCTTTTTGGATAATTTACCCAAAGACGCCGATAATGTTTTCCAAACTCCAGTTTTCTTCTTCACGTTGGGAGATTTTATTTTCCTCGTTACTCATATGACAGTTAAATATTTTGAGAGAATAAAAGATTTTCGCATGTAGAGACCTTATTGATTCTGATTAATAATTAAGATAACGAAGTCTCCGTGTGTACGTAAAAGAGAACGGGAGTAATGTTTTCTATAGACAAGGTGTGGGGCCATGGGTGATGCTGCAATCGAATGAGAGAAAGTGAAAAACGTTGGTAGGGCTGCCCCACTATTGTATGTCAGCATGTGGTAGGGAAACCCAATTGGATTGTGGCACAACATCTTAAAATTTTTTTTGCCCTTTTCCTTCTCATTTTTTCCATCTATGGTGGACCGAGAAAAGAAAGTGCTATTGTACATATAAGGGAAATTGACGCGAATGCTCAAGAAAATTGTATCCACTGTGAGATTGGTCCAAATTAAGAAAAAGGTAGCGTATTTGATCCAAAGTAAAAGTTTTGGGCGCATTTGGTCCATTTTGACAGATTCCGTCCGACTTTGCCTTTACTCGTCTCAATTTTAGCTATTTTGTCTTCTTTATTAGGGGCATTTTGGTCATTATGCTCAAGGTAAATTACAAAAAAGCTCCCAACCTTTGGAGATTGTTACAATTAGGTCCCGAAGTTTGAGACATGTATAGATTAGACCAAAATTTTAGTTAAATTATATAATTCTACCTTTTATTTTTTTATATATTTATTTGATCCATAATTAATAATATCGAATTAATTTGATACGAATTAAATACCTTTTATGGGAATCCATAATAGTAACATTGGTGTCGAATGCAATGAAAATGTCAAAGTGCTGCATGAATGCAGTGCAAGAAACGGAATGTCACTGAATCCGGGTCGGATGATCAAGTTGAAGAGTGCATTGATATATTGCAAATTTGCAATTGATGCATGCAGTACATGAAAAATGATTTTTCAACGTTCCCATATAGTTCACAGTACTTCATTTTTCAAAATTGTATTTATATTTTAATTTATACGCTAACACAAATCTTTAATAATTAACTTTTAAGGAAGAATATGGATCGACAAATTGCATGAAATAAGTCAATGGCGTTTTATTTTGACATCCATGACAATTAAATGTATTTTTTTTTGCCACAATATAATTTCCCAGTGTTATCGATCAAGTACTGCTGGCAACTGTACTACTGTCCAGCTAGGCTGGTGAAAAAGGCAATCACAATCTTCCAATATCTTAAACAAGTTTTGTTTAATTCTTTAATTTGCCTTAATTTTACACATATACCCAATGACTGAGTACATATATATATATATATATATATATATATATATATATAAAGAGTCAATCTTTGAGTGTTGGTAATGCGGAATGCTTGTCTTGGGGCGTCACAAGCGACGCCGTCCTTATAGTTTTGTCATTGACAAAGGATATATGCACGCGCGTTAAAAGGATGGAAACTACATAGCGTCCTTCCGAGCCCGTCCTTCCCACATAATTACTTTATGAGGATGATAGAGAGTAGTTTATAAAAGTTTTTAAAGGTTTTTAATGTAAAAAATGAGAGAGAACGAGTGGAGGTGAGTGGTTAAGATTTATGGATGTGATGAGATATATAGATGTGATTGATTTAAGGAAAAGAAAGAATGGATAAAAAAGTGATAAAAAGTATTTAAAAATTTTAAAAAGGATTCGCTAACAGGCTATATGTGTCTTTTCCAACTCGCGGCATCCATCCTCGATTGATACTTTGAGGTCTGAAATCTCTAAATTCTGGTGGGCAGGAAATTAAGTACACTGGATTAAATGGGCCGGGGTCGATGCGTTTAGCGAAACCGGAAGGCGGGCTGGGATTCGGAATTTAGAGGCATCCGGTCGACCGACAGGTGGCTAATCAAGAGTGGAAACTTTATTATAAGAAAGCAAAATTTTTGTAACAATTTGTTTACTAGTTACTACCGCAATCCTAATAATTATAATCTTTATCGAGATTAACTCGTTAAGCTTCGTTTTGTTTTTTTTTTTGGTGGGTGGGGGTTGGGGGATCATTGTATAAATTAAATCTTTTAATTTGTACAATATTCATCGAAGAATCAGTAGAGAGAAATAATAAAAAAAAATATCTTTAGTAATAATCCACATACACACAATTGATGATTATCGACACGCCATGGTCCCTTGAAGAATATAATAAACATATATCTTATGTTTTTCGAAGTTTTTAATCTTATTTTTATTTTTAAAGATATTTTTATTCTAAATTTATTGTTTGTCGTGTCCAAAAAATGGTTCATATTGGACATACTCATAGGAGCGATTTTGCAAACAAATTAAATGGGTGCATATATAGCATGTATATAGCAATGACTCTCTCGATTTTCCGAGTATTGTTTAAAACCAACTCCAACCGAGATACAAGCCTTATACTAGAAATACTCTCCGTTCAGATACAATTGAAGTATAACATACGCGTAAAGGTGCGCTAATGTATAACTTATATGAATTTTGATGGTTTGATATCTTTCACGTCGGGTATATGATCCATTGGTGCAATTTACCCTTTATATAAACAAACTCGGCTTATGATCTAGTGCCAACATGTTGGTACTCGTCAACTTCCAACTTGATTATTTGAGTTGCATATTTTTGAGATTGTAACACCCTTTCTGATAATTGGAACTTGTGGGGCAAAATGATTTGAAACAGCTTCACTTCCGCAGGTCGGTTTCTTAAGTGTGTGTACTTGAAGCATTTTTCGTTTCGAATCATGCTACAAGTACAAGTACACACATAATTTGTGTGGTAATTTGCCACACCCTAATAGGGGTGTGGGACCCCCCACATTCAGGGGGGTATTTTGGTCTTTTCGTGTTTTGTGTATTAGGGTGTGGTAGTGTGTGGTAATAATTGTGTGTGTACTTGAAACATTTTTCGTTTCTTAAATACATTGGCAATTCATGAGCATAAGATCTACGAAAACTATTACACATGACGCGATCCATCTGGAAAGTGACAATATTGGCAAGAGAAGACGTTCCTCTTCGGGCTGTCCTTGATATCAACGCAATTATGCATATACATGCATGATGGGTTTTCTTACTATTTCTTATTAGCTAATTAACAAATTAAATCATTAATTTGTGCACGTACTTTTTTTTTCCTTCACAAAAAAATTATTAGGAAATCCTAATTGGTCATCTCATTTGGGTACTTCTCTTAGGGCGGTTTATCTATTTTGTTGAGAAAATAGATGCAAAATTTTGCTGGGAAGAATATATATATATATATATATATATATATATACATGAATAGAAAACGATGTTATGTATGTGGTGCATGTACTTCTTCGATTCTTTGGTTATAATTTTTTTCTTTTAAATTTGCCGGGTTATATTTGTGAAAGAATTTTGGTTTATTTATTAAAATTATGTTATCATTGTGGTGTATATATGTAATGTGATATGACAAATAAAATGCTAGTGGTAATAAAATTGCCCTATTTTCAATCACAAATTTGAATTTTCACTTACACCCAACTTACAAATTTACACACGGTCTTACCAAAACAGAGAACGCTCATAGAGAGATGATTGAGCGAGACATTGCACCATCCTTATAGGACAAAATCTACCAAGATCTATGTATAGAGTAAGCACAGTGATATATAAGTTATAAGGGTGACAAGCCCTATAGGCATGAGGTTACAGAGGAGACGGGCCGCCACTATTGGTCATATTTCTTATAATGAATCACTCTCCCTCTTATCTCCTCGAATTCTACATACCTTCAATGCGAATTGAATAGGGTGAAACTAAATCATTCGATAAGTCATTTGCACCAAGTAAACAAGAAAAATAAAAGCTCGTTATTCACCAAATGGATATAATAAAAGGAGGATATCAGGCGTACCACCATTTTTTTTCATCCCTTTTCACTAGTATCCCATTTTTTAAGTTTTCTCAAAAAATGGACGAGATTTATCAATTTTTGTCCCAAGTATTTTGAATTTTAGTTTTATCAATATTTTAATTAATTTATTAATATTATTTGACTTTTCGCTTTTTCCTGTTTATTTTTTATCTTTCTGTGTCATGTTTATCTGTGACAATAACAACCTTTTCCGTATTTTTAGGACCGGTTGCTAAAGATAATAAAGAAATTTAAAATCTACCAGTAATGTCAAACAAGCAGTTAGTCACACAAAAATGTCATGCCAAATGTGTATGGGTGTCACTCATTTTGCCACTATAATAATTAGATCTTTACTAGTTTATTATTTAAATTTTGTCTTCAACTTCCCTTCGGAATTTATTTTCGGAAACTTGACACATTCACATCTAGATCGTATGATGGGCTAGCTAGGCTGAGTTGTTTGGGCTTGGCCCAGCTGGCCTGAGCTCGTCACTCAACGTGCCGAGGCATTTCTATCTTTACTACACAAAATTTTCTATATATTTCGTGGTTTCTACAACTGCAACTATTGTTAGGACAAGAAAAAACAAAAGACCAAAGCTAGAAAACTCGAACATTATTTCCAATTACAAACTCAATCATCTATCCAATTACTTTCAAAACAATCTATTACAAGTAGTCCTAATGACTCCTTGATTTCCTGTAAGGACATTTGCCGAACAAAGTTTAACAAAAGCCGCCGAAAAACTCTCAAAAAACACCTCCTGATTGGAAGCAAATGTCTGAATATACGGCGCGGTTCGAGGATCCAAGGCCATTTCCGCATCAATTCTCAAGACCCCACGACCATTAATTGAATTCACAAAGTACGTGTTGTCAAATGATAATGTAGTTGGGTCATTTACAATAAAATTTGAATTTGATGTAAATGGCTCCAATGGACAGTTAATTTTCAAGAAAACTTCAAATTGTGGATCAATTGTGACAACTTCTGGTTTGTACAATCGGCTCTCTAGATTAAAGCAGTGAGTGACTCCAAGAGTGTGAGCTCCTGAAATCCAGAGACAACGTAAAATGTTTAGTTTCCAAAACTTATAAAGACTTTATTATCTCCATTGATGATGTAAATTAATAAAATTTCTCCATGTGGAAGGGCCTTATTGTCTCAGAACCAATATCAAATTTGCTAATATCGAACTGTTGTTGTGTCAGTAATAGAGAGAATTAATAAGATCTCCAACACAAGGAAGATTGAGGACAACAAGAGTGTCAAGAGGATATATGAAACCGAGCGGTTTATCTGTTAACCATGCATTTATATACCTAAAATGGCAACAGATTCTCCGACCGTCATCCCTTTGTCCGCAAAAAGTCGGAGCATAGCATCAACGCCGGAGTCAACTGCAGGGAGTGAATTATCTGCTTGGCTAGAATTCGTTGGAGATGATGAATCCCGTCGTCCAAAAGGAACATCCATCATTGGCCCGCCAGAGATGGCAATCGCCTCCCGAGCAGCCAATACGAGAATGTCGGCACACGACACCCGTCCAGGACACACCACTTCCAATTCTGTCTTAATCGTGTCTATCGTCTCCCTCTTTCGAATCCCTAAATTCTTCCTCGACCCCATTTCGCTTTCCAACGTATCCGTTTCTGGGTCGAGGAGGATAGAAGCGTCACAACCCTGTCGACCGGAAGACCCTTCAATCAGCCATCACATTCCTACTTTCGTCAAAAATAATAAACAGACACTCCCAATATTCTCCTACCCATGTGGGAAAATCTTATTCTAGTCATTGCTGATATGACATTTGAATTAATATATATTGGTTTTCAGAGAATAACGTCTCCGATCCTTATATGGAGAGACTTTACTGGTTCACATCAGCAATAGGAAAAGAATAAAATCCTTCCACGAGAATGAGAATGAATAAATAGAAACGTAAACTGAAAAACGAGACCTGAACTTGGCAATCATGAAAAAGAAGTCTTAAAATAGCTGCTGGAGTGGTAGGATCTGTGAGTGAGAATGATCTAATGCTGGTTCTTACTATATCCTCCACTTGTGGGCAAGATTGTTGATAGAAGTTAAAGGATAAGTTACCTGTATGAGCAAAAGAGGAGCTGAAAATAAGTGAAGCAAACACTGCAACTATTTTCAAATCCATTTTCTGCAGTTGAGAGGGAAACTATATTATCAGTTCGTTACAGTGACTTTATAAATGCAAGAAAACTGGAAGTCGACGTCACGGTTGAGAAATTTTTTCTGTGGTTTCAGAGTCACATTAATGAGAGTAGGACAAATCATTAGCTATCCAATATAAGACATACGCCGATAAAATACGTGAGTTGGTTCAAACCAACCGAGTGAATACTAAATTTTGTATAGTAGTTAGCACATGGTCAATAGGGAAACAGTGGGGCTAGTGTTAAATGCTGCATTTACCTTGGCACGAGCCAGTAGTAACTATAATGTTAAATAGTGCATGAACAAAATTATGCAATGGACAGTGGTCTCGGTGTGAGGATGAGGTGTAATAAATTCAACGCCAATTTTTCAACCGTCGTAATATAATTGACATGTTGATACCGCTTGTGAACTTGTATAGACAAGGAAACGACGAGAAAAAGCTCAAATAGCTATGAATTTTATACTTGGTCGGATGTTGGACTACTCGAGAAGTTAACTACACATGCACAATAATCGCTCGTTTGACTTATTTGATAGTTTTTTTTGTTATATTTATTTATTTATTTTATAATTTTTTTTTTTAGTTTTTAATCACACATTCAATAATTATTATTTTTTTCAAAAATTTCAACCAAACACACCCTAAATGCGGTTAAAAATTCATGAATATACCTGTATTTTACGGCATTCAAACTCTATAGAACTATAATTTAATCTTTGTTGTACATTAATTTGTTAGCTATAACTTGTGCATTTAAAGTTACTTTTACCCCTTACTACAACCACATGCCCCTTACATGCGCTAAGATCCAACAACCCACCTAATCCATAAAAAAGCCCAACAATGGATATGCATACATTTCGATCCATTGGGTTAATCCATGAAGGCGAGGTGTATAATAAGCCCAGAACACCCTTCTAGCCCAGCGTAAAGCCCACGACAAAAACTGTAAACCTTGGTATTTTAGGGCTTCGATATCATCAAATTCCATTCGATCCGATTGCAGAAAATTGAAATCACCTCCTGGAATTCAAAGCAACAACAGTGGAAAAAGCAAATCAATGGAGGGAGGGGATGAAGGAATTGAAAGAGTGGAGGATTCCAAGGACCTGCAGCAGCAGAGCAAAGCTCTCGACAAGCTCACTGACCGGGTCGAGGATCGCCAGCTCGATTCCACCCGAGTCCAAGAGGTTAATTTTGTGATTTATTTACATGATCGAGCTCATTTAGTGTGGATAAATCAGCGATTTTGATTTTCTTTTGAATTCTTGTGGCTGTAGGCCATGGCTTCAATTTCTGCTTCAAAGCAGGCTGACATTGAAGCTGCCAGAATGAGGTTTGTTATTATTATCTTATATTTGCAATGTTAAGTTATTCATTGATCACTGATGCCATGTGTAGATAGTAGGAAAATGCTTTTTTTCTTTTATAATAACTTTCTTTAAATAGAATCAATTCGAGGTTGTGGTTTCTACTGGGATTAAAAATGTTTGTTTAGGCTTCAAGCTATCTTGATGCCAATGACCTAGCTGGCAAAAAGAAGGGGTGCCCTTCTTCTTGCCCAAGGCTTCGAACTGAATTGCATGTGTTGTTATAGTCATATCATGGAGCACTATGAACTATGTTTAATGAATTACAATGGTGAAGATAAGATGGAAAAAGGATATTGACATTAATTAATGAAAGATTGACTGGATTTCCATGATTAATTGAGTGATGAATAATTAGTTGTAATTCAAAGAGAGTCTCCCGTGGTTCAGATTTTGAGCTTTTGCCTTTTCTTCCACATTGTTGCATGTTGAAATTTCAAATAAATGATGGCTCATAATAATCAGAAAAGGGATAAAACTAAATTGAGTGGTGGTTGTGGACTAGAACTTGAGCTCTAGCAACGTTTGTTAGTTAACGATATTATTTATCTAGGTGTTGCTGATGTGACAGAAACTTGCTTTTCACAAACATGCATGGCGAATTTTAATTTCTCAACAAACTTGGCATAATTTTCCTTGTTCTAGGATGCGCGTTGTACTTGTACATCATGGATTTTAGGAACTTTATCTTACGGACAGAGGAAACTTGACTTGTTTTCACAAACACACATGACAAATTTTAATGGCTCAACGAACTTGAACAACTTTCCTTGTCTATGATTTGCATTTTACATCATGGATTTTAGGAACCTATCTTACAATAGATAGGAAACTTATCACTGGAAGTATGTGAAAAAGAGTATTTTATAATAATTTAATGTTACCGGTTATTGATTAAACTGTGAGGTCTTCATTTGCTATTATACTCGACCCAACTCAATGAAAAGCTATTACTCTATAAGATGATGTTAGCAATATGGACATCCCGCTTCTTCTTGAACGTGGATCCTCTTTTAGTAAATCCCTTTATTTATTATAAGCTGCTCCCTCTCAAGCTAATAAAAACAAAAGCATAAATCTCAACGAAGTTTTGAGATTTTGTTCTTAAGCATTCTCAAGCTTTCATTATGAAATTTCATAATCTATTGAGTGTGTCGTGTTCTACATAATTGGAATGCATTCACAACTGAGACAGAACTATAAAATGTCATAATTTGTGTTCAATTCAATTTTTTCTTACTAAAAGTTCACTTTTGCTCCTCGTCCGTAATTTGATTGATTTGATCACAGGGAGAAGGAATTAGCCTCTGTGAAGATTAATGCAGCTGATGTGGATATCATTGCAAATGAACTCGAGGTTAGTTTTGTTAGATATTATCGATTCCCTGACTTGTTTCCACAAATATTTGAGCACTTTCAAATATGCTTTGTAATTCTTGTAAACAGCTTGACAAGAAGGTGGCTGAAAGAACATTGCGCGAGCACAAAGGTGATGCTGTTGCTGCGGTTAGATCCCTGCTATACTAATGGGGAAATTATTACATGCCTCGGGATATCTGGTTTCAGGCAGTGCTGTATGGTTGATGAGTATTTTTTCACGTGAGCATTGGTGGTGCAACTTTCTGTCACTTGTAATGATCTTCTTCTATGCAATACCCCAATGTTTTAAAATTTTAATTAAAATGCAACAAAAAATAGTGCAGGCATGACTATTAATTTTATTAATGTTGTGTCCCTCGAGTAATTTTCAACATATTTAATGATAGCCCTAGCGATTTCTTTCCAATAAGTTGGCATCTTATGGTGCTATTTTTTCCACGTGTCACCCTCCCCCCGAATGGAGGGGGATCACACACCCATGTTGGAGTAATATCCACGCTTCACATGGCATGTTGATAGATGATGCCAACATATTGGTAGGAGAACGGGAACATTAATGATAGACACTATTTTGTTTTAATCCAAAAAGGTATAATCACACGTTCTAGATTAATTTGAGATCGATATTTTAAATTGAAATTTTAAGTAACATTCTGAGCCATTATTTCATAGAGTTATTCGACTGTTGTGGTATATGATTAAGTTAGGCGACAGTAAATAAACTCATGGAGCGTATGTAATCAAAATTGATTGTAGTGACAAAATAATAAAATTTATTAAATTTTAAATAATAGTAATAATAATAATTGACTAATGTTTCTAATTTAAATTATAACTTGGGTGTTAGTCAAAATGGAATAATTTTGTCATTTGTCAAAACAAAAAGTCGTAAATAATTGTACTCTGATGTAACTATCAATTTTTCTGAAAAATCCACTGAAAATGTACTATCAATAAATCCACAAATTCTATCAATAACATGTATGCACTCAGCACACAACATAATGACAACAGATGGTGACGACAGTTTACACAAGAATAACATCATAATTTCTGTTAATTACACACAGAGACACACCATGGAACCTTCAACATATGGTGACCCCACTCCACATTCCATCAACTGCCAGCAACCATCGACTTGTCAGAAAACGTGTTTCTGCTGCGCACCCAATGAGCACAAATGGAGGACAAAAATGTATTGGCTTTGAGGGCCCACTATAGCTCTTTTTGGCCGCCATCACCACCGCCACCACCAGCACTGGCACGGCCAGCCTGGAATTGAATAGCGTATTGCTTTTGCATGTCTTTAAGCCTTTCGACTAGTTCTTGGAATGTTGGCCGCCGTTGTGGTTCGCTGAGATCAACAAAACAGATACTTTAAAGTTTAAACACATTCCCGCAAGAAACTAAAAACGTTCATAAAGTCGTATTTCGATTGCTAATTAGAGACGAACCTATGCCAGCAGCTCTCGATAATTGACGCCCATTCGGGGATGACATCTCTTGGTATTTCAAGGCGTTGGTTCATGAAACCCACAGCTCCAATGACCTGCAAGATTTGAAAAGAAAAAATTTTATTCACCAAAGAAAAGATCACAGACCCTAATTTCTCATCCTCCATAACCTTCATCAAGTTCAGGTGGCAATTTGATATGATTTCTATATAAACTTTTTGAAACTACTAGCTGTTATACCTGCATTGAGTTGAGGTTATCCCATGGAATCTTTTGGGTCGCAATCTCCCACAGTATCACTCCAAAGCTGTAAATGTCGGACCTGAACATCAAAGAAGAAGAAAAATTTAGTACCAAAATCATCTCTCCCTATTCATAATGCAGATTTGGCATATGTTTCAGAGAATTTTTCAGCTGAAAAGCTACTTTTTAGTTTGAATAGTGCCCGCAATCCGGTGTGGATATGTGGTTGAGGTTTTAGTTTGACTGTTTGACTTTGACGGAGAACTCTTAAGTTAATTTTCACATAAAAAAGGGGGTTGAAACGAACACAAGCTTAATCCCACTATTCACTTAGCCATACTTCTCGTCTGCAGATTCGTTGCGAAGAACTTCTGGAGCCATCCACTGAGGCTGCATAAGCAAAACAATAAACAAGTAGGCTCTCAATATATATTTACATTAATCCGACTAGATATAACCACAAAGAAGAGTTTCTAGCTAAAGCTAAATACCGTTCCTTTCCCCGTCTTTGTTGTTAAATATGTTTCGTGTTTAAGACGCGAGAGGCCAAAGTCACCAACCTGTTCAAAACCACGGCTTAGCTTTCAACTCGTCAAGAGTTTGTAAAGCACATGCTTTTCTAGCAATGCCTTACCTTAACAGCCCAGTTCTTGTCAACAAGAAGATTGGAAGACTTCAAATCACGATGCACAATAGGTGGGTTGAAATGATGAAGGTAATTCATACCTCGTGCCTGTAAATATATATTCAACCCCGAATAAAAAGATAATTCTTTTTTCCTTTTTCCCCCACTTTTTTGGGCTGGTAAAAATGAAAAGTCATTGTAGATCTACGTCTAAGGTGCCAAGGTACTTACTACGTCCAAAGCCATGTGAATACGTCGTCTCCAATCTAACTTTGCCGTGTTTCGCTGTAATAACCGGAACAGACTTCCACTGTATTGGGAAAAAAGTGGAAAATTGATGATTAAGCCACTCATATAAATTTTCATTAATAATGGAAGAACAATAGGTTACATAGAGAACACGAGAATACACTACGAGGATAAAGGTAGAAAAATAAAAAAAGAATAGCAAAAGTAGATAATATACCGTGGAAGGAATTCGGTAACTATGCAGAGACGTTCAGGCGAAGTAACTGCTCCCATGAACAGCAGAATATTTGGATGTCAAGTCTTTTTCATAAGTGACACCTTCAAAACCAAAGAACTATTGATCACAAATCTACCCACATGTCTTTGGACTAATGCCGTAAAATTAAATACATAAAATGGCCATAAGAAAATGTACATTCAGCATGTATTCGGACAAACTTTTAATTTGTCAAAGACTTGTGTTTTAGTTTGAATAGCATCGGGGACCACAAAATGTGTTGATAATACGAATGGTTGTTTTGGATGTGTGTTTGATGTTGAACTTTGACGATTGAGTAATATAAGTAAATTCTTGGACAAGGAAAAAGTCGAAATAACCACAACCTCACCATATAAAATGAGTTCCAAACACCATGTATCACACTATAAGAACCTCAAATTGAACACAAAGATAAAGTTAACGTTACCTCTTGTCTGAAGGAAAATATTACGTCGTCTGTATATTCTTGTCTGGAAAATACCTTGACTGCAACATCCTGCACAAGATAGATATTAGTTCAATTAGAAGATAGAACATATTTTCACACTTTATCTAAGATCTTTTAGATGTAAAGCAAGACAAGTAATCACAAAAACATTGCATGTCTATACAATGTACATGTGTAATTACATTCCTTAGCCAAAACAACGCTCTAGCTTTAGATTTATAAATCAAGTGACGAGTAAATGGTCACATTCTGATAAAAGATGGATAAAGAAGGGTGGTTTGATCAGTTCATGTTGATCCTAAATGCTAATTTTTATAGAACCAAAGTAAAGAGAAACAAATCCACTATAATACGAGCAATATTTTGTCCATAAGTCTATTTCATGCATTCATTTGGATGCAGATTACAAGAAGGAAGAGGCTGGGAACATACTGATCCATACCACAGAGCATGATATACTGTCCCACATGAACCTGCAGACGGGTTAAAGAAAGACATGAGAGATATACGTATTTCAAAGATAAAGAACAGTAAGTCAGTAGATCAGAAATTAGGAAAATAATTCCTCAAGTTCCTTCAAATGCACTTACCTTGCCCAATCTGTTCTCCAATGGTCAAGTCCTCCCACAAGATTTCATAATCAAAGCAGTCGGTATCCATATCAACCTTATTAACCGCACTACTGCTCGTACTTCCATAACTACTAGCACTACTGGTACTATTAACATTGAAAGACGAGGACCAAGACCCCGGAGCATCATTATTACCCGACCTATCAATTTCAGCCATCGGATTTTCCGACTTTGAAGTGGCTCCAGGACTCTTCTGTTGACCTGTCTCGTTTTCTACATCACTATGTAACCATGGCCATACAAAACGAGAACTCTTTCCTTCTTGTTCATCTTGTTCATTTCCTTTCCATGGCCAAGCCAAACCTTTCTTCCCCATCCAAGCCCCTGCTTTTGAAGTGATGATTTTAGAGATCCCAAGTTTCCCTTCATTCTCGTCTCCACCAGGGGAGTGTTCATCATGGTTAGCACTTGAGAAGACTCCAAATGGAGAAGGGTGTATTTCTCCTTGGGGTGTACTAGCTCCACTAGAAGCAGCATCATCTCTCTGATCGGAAAAATGTGCATCCGAGAAAACATTATCAGAGTGGTGGCTATCCCCACTACCGCCTTCGAAATCTGAGCCATTTTCGCCAGGCCTTATTTTCGACTTCACCTTGTTGCTCACTTTAGAAGCCTATTTCAAGATTTTCTTGAAGTCAATATAAGCCACACGAACAAGATTCTTGCTACAAGTACAACAAGGTATACAGCCAGGTCTACAAACAAATACACTTGGCAGAATCCTATTGTGCAATTTCATTGTACCAGTAGCATTTTCCCGTTAGACAATAGTAGCATGAAAAGGAAAAGTAAAACACTTACAAAATTTGATATTTTCGAGGCTATGGCTACTTGCAGAGGCTGCTGAGGATCAAGGCCGAGTTTGGCGGAAGCGATGTTTCTCGGTTTGCTGAAGCTAGATTCTGAGATGGCTGCTTTTGCTTCTTGGAAAGGTCTAGAATCACTCGAGACGCATATAACTCCGACCAAAATGCCATCATCACTATAGAACGGGGTGTTGGTTGCAATGGCTAAAAACCTATCGCCTCTCTTAGTTTTAACGGGAAATTGCCCCGTCCAACCCTCCCCCATTGCCACTCGATTAACTATATCGTTAGCCACAGCAAAATCTCGAGCATCTGTTAGTAGCTCTATAGCATCTTGCCCTAGAGCCTCTGCATCTGAATATCCATAGAGATTTTCAGCACTTCTATTCCTGTGCAATCGAAAAGATAACAGCAGTTAATAAATTTTGTAAGTACTAATTCACTTCATATAAGAACTTATGTGAACACCATTAAACATGTTATCAACATTCAAAATCTGCAGAAAAGCTGCCTTTAAGCAAGGCCAAACAAGTCCTACATACCATAGAGTCAATAGCAAAAAGAATTAGAGAAATGAGCAATCAATCAAGATTTAGAGATGAGTTGAATCAACTCACCAGTAAATAATCCGATAATTGAGATCAAATATATGAACTGATTGCCCCATTGACTGCAATATATTCAAGTATTGCCCATCTGTGAGCTTAAACGGTGATGCCCCACCACCGTCTCTCCGGCGATTCATCTCCCTGCTATTACTCTCTCTCTGCAATGGCGACGAGTGGTGGAATGAGGTCGAACCCCTCTTCCACGCCGCCACAGAGCTTCCATCTCCACCACCGCTCCTCCTCCGTGGAGCCCGCTGTGGCGAAACAGAATGGGACCTCTGCCGTGGACGATAATCGACAGCACCTGGAGCCGTCGGTGTGGAAGAAGTCATGAGCTTAGACATCTCTTGTTTCAAGTGAGCATGGCTTATTTCTAGTTCTTGGATCTTCTTGAGTAGCTCCTCTGGCGGCGGCGTGTTTTCCGATGATTGCGTTCCACTATTTTCCATAACAGCAATTGCACAATTTCTTAACACCCGTTTGAAATCTAATCTTGAAAATCACAAAAAATACCCAGCAACGGAAAAATTTTTCTTGAGGCTTTCTCCCTTTGTATTCATATTCAAGAATGGTGTAGCAATACTAAATCACTGTATTTCGATTTATACGACGGGATAATTTCCGACAGCCCTTTAAATCTGATCTTGAAAATCACAAATTCTATATATGTGGAAAAAGATTTCTTCAAAACCCTTTCTCCCTCTGTATTAATATGCAGGAAATGGATCCATGAGTACTAAAAGTCAATTTTTTTCTTGATGTAGTTGATATTATATGCGAATATCAATTGTGAATCTTTGTTAAATGGTTGTCAATAGCAGCTAAATAAAAATAATTAAGGAACTTTGATAGTTAAATGAAGTATCCTTTCTCCAAAGTTTTGTTTTTTATCTTTTATATTTTATAGTCTCTCTAACGCCCCACCTCTCTCTTTGAGATCATTGGATTTGGGGGTTTTCTTTTTCAGCCAACGTGAAATAATAATTTTTAGACCGCAAACTTTCAGGACCACTTTCACCGTTTCAAAGCTGCAAGTTGCATACACGCGGAGAAAATATTGCGCATCGGGTCCCTCAATCTTGTGACCTAAGTAAGCATGTTAGTTTTAAACATATTAAGAACCTACTATCATCGTTGATCATTACAACTTAAGAGAGTTTTCTCTACGATGAAGGAGAATATCAGACATATGTGTGTTTTCACCTTTCTCAAAAATTATTCTTCTTTATTTTACCAATAATTTCATCAATCTTCTTCTTAATTTTGTAAGAAAAATTATCTCATTCGATCGAATTCCACAATGAATTATATACTAATAGTTAAGCAATAGGTTCCTTCTAATTTTTTACAGGATAGGTTAACAAGTGCTTGGATATAAATTGTTGATTCTAATTGAGGACGCTTAGATTATGAATTCGGTATTTTTTTATAACAATATCTTCATAATAAAATTTTACGCAAATACAATAATTACATTTATTATTAACTCTTGGTTAAAACCAAAATGTGTGTATTTCTAATACCAAAAAAAATCTTCGAAAGTTATAATATTAATAAGGATTTTGGCGCAAATGAATTAAAAAATAGTCGTATTCTTGATTTGATACCGAATAATAAAGGTAATGCAAATAATTAAAAATTTTTTTGGAGCAAATGGTCCAAACAAAAAATTTTGGTGTCCAAATGGTCCATTTGGATAGAATCCGTCCGTTTAACCGTTAGTCAAAGTCAATGTTGAAAAATTAGTTGCGTATTTGGTCCACTTCACTTGAAATAAATTGCACAAAAGGTCATAACTTTAGATATTATTACAATCAAGTCCCAAATTTTGAAAAATATATACTTTAATTCCAAATGTAGTTAAATTGTATAATTTTGTATTTTTTTTCCGTGGTTGTTTATTTGGTCCGTAATTAATTTTATTGAATTAATTTAATACCGACCAAATAGTTTTTAGCAAAAATTTTCAACACAGTAGCATTTGTTTATATTTATATAATATCACAACTTTCGAAAATTTCCTTTAGTATTAGAGATACACATATTTTGATTTTAACCAACAGTTAATAATAAATACAATTATTGTATCTGCATAAAATTTTATTAGGAATATAATAAATTACTGTAAAAAAATATTGAATACAAAGAATTAATCAAATCAAAATTACAAAAACACAGAAAAATCAAAAATTTTCTTTAGCATTATAGATGCGCATATTTTGATTTTAAACAACAATTAATAATAATAAATGTAGTTATTGTACCCATCTAAAAAATTATTAGTAATATATTACATTAAAAAAAAATATTTCAAACACAAAAAATTAATCAAATCAAATAAATTTTATCAAAAAAAAAAAATAATTGGCATCAAATTAATTCAATAAAATTAATTACGGATTAAATAAACACCCATAGAAAAATAAAATATAAAATTATACAATTTAACTAAATTTGGGACCGAAGTATATATTTTTCAAAATTTGGGACTTGATTGTAACAATATCTAAAGTTAGGACATTTTGTGAAATTTATTTCAAATGAAATGGACCAAATGCGTACCCAATTTTTCAACGGTTGATTTTGACTAATGGTTAAACGGACAGATTCCATCCAAATGGACCATTTGTGCACCAAAGTTATTTTGGATCATTTGTGCCACCTTTTATTATTTGGGACTAAATCTATAATATGATAAGTTTTTTGGGACCATTTGCGCCAAAATCCTATATTAAATATGAACAAACACTATTGTATTGAAAATTTTTCATAAAATTTTTTTAATTAATATTAAATTAATCCAATAAAATTAAATATAGATCAAATAAACATATATAAAAAGATAAAAGGTAAAATTATACAATTTAATTAAAATTTTAGACTAATGTAACTGCCTTTTTTATTTCGGACTAAACACACATCAAACCAACTTTTTTTGGACAATTTCCGCCAATTTTCATTATTTTTTTAATGGCATGAAAAATTTGCCCCTTGGAAAAATGACAAAGTATCAACATTTCAACTAATTGGATTATTTTCACACCAAAGTTTTGGACTATTTGGGCGACAGTTTTTATTTTGAACTAAAAACGCTCTCAACCAACTTTTTTTGAACAATTTGCCCTAATTTCACAAATAAGAAATTAACAATCTCATCAATAACACAATACTATTTAAAACCAATCAATTCAACACCAACAAAGAGTTTTGTTTTGCTGGTAAGAATGATATTGTAGGAAATTTAGAGGTTGAAATGATTTTTTTTTTCTAATTTTGCTTTCTTATTCATAAAAATTAAGTATTGATGGTTTCGAGATGACTTCTTCTTCTTCTTTTATACAAACTGAGGATTGTATGGATGAAAATGGTGTTTCAAATTCGAATCAATTACTCACTAAAAAAGTGTTTTTTCATTAGGTTAACTCTCTTGGACATGGTTTGGAGATGCTTAATAGAAACAAGAAGTATGAAAATTTCACTATTTTGTTAGGAATATGTAAAAACATTGAATTGTTCCCATTGTTTAGGGTAGTACTTGTTGTATGTGGATATATGTGAAGGGCTAATTTTGCAAATTAACTAAGTCATCAAATAGTTAGGTTATCTACGTGGACGGGGAGTGACACGATTAGGATGGAGCGTGGGAAACTTTATTTATTCTTTTTTTTTCTTCTTCTTGAAGAAAAAACTTATTATTCATTTTCCTTAAATTTTCCAAATTAAAAGGCTAGCGGCAAAAGGGCTGGATCGGCCCCGTAAGGCTCGGGCTGGGTTTTAAAAATGTCAATCGTCTCGCGTCCAACTCGGTTATTTGACTAGTCGAGCCAACCACGGGTCGTCTCATGGTTCGACTTTGATGATCAACTAAAGATAATTACTTATTTTTTGAACTTTTAAGTGTTTTAGATTAAATTTTTTCAAAAGTTTTACAAATGATATTCATTCATTATGTTTTTATTATAACATCCATGTTGAATTATGAATGTACCTAGTGTAAAGATCAAATAAAAAAATGGTTTGAGTAAGAAAATTTACAAAACGGAAAGGTTCGTGAGCATCGACTCAAGCTCGAGTTGAACCTTGGCTTTGAGTCTAAGAGCCTGGCTCACAGCAGGCTCGATCCAATTCATTTGTATGGCCAAGAGCAAAACTAATGTGGGACAAAAAGGCTAAAGAGAAAAAATCAACGGGAAAAATCATTCTTAAATAATGCACATGGTGAAAAACTAGGGGTTGAATAATGAGCATAGGTTTTTAAAATTAAATTAATAAAAAAATCATTCACCACCAAAGTTCAAATAATAGCATTTTTTTTATCGATGTGGTATAAAATCATTTAGTAACATCAAGCAATGTGGGTCATGTTTAGAGGGTCTATTCTCCAAATTTGGGGCCACATTTGAAGCCAAATTTGGATTTATGACACTTGTTATGTTAGACATTATTTGGCATGCCAAGGGGCAAACACATTGGTTTTGCTCCAACTCCACTTCAATTTCTAAATTCCCCCCTAATGCTTCCTTTCATTTCTAATCACAAATTTGACTATTATAAAATATATTAATATGCAATTAAGAAGTGGGTTAGCTTCAAGCATTATCTGCTTATTCATTTAATTGTCCACAGGCTTGCCTAATAAATTATTGTTTTATTCCAAGTTTGCCTAATAAATTATTGTTTTATTGTTACTAACACATAACTTGCTTAAAAAAAAAAAAAAATTTCAATAACTTGCTAATAATGTGTATGTATGCAACCCGACTCAATAGAATCGTGCTTCTCGTCCTCTTGAAAGATTTTTTTGACTTGTTTTTTCCTAAACACATGTTTAATCATATACTCCCTCCGTCCCACTAAGATAGGCAAGTATTCCTTTTTTGTCCGTCCCAAATTATAGTCCAATTTCCTTATTGAATGTATAATTTATTTTCCATGTACTTAAAATACCCTATTTAAGATAATTGGAAAACTAAATATCAAGATAGATATTTCATCTCCCAAGATATTTGAATATGTTCACACTACTTTTTGACCATTCAATATAGGGGTAAAATTGGAAGAATATATGAATATCTTATAATTCCAAGAACATTTAAGTTGTTTTTTTAATATGTGTGAAAAATGGTGGGTGTCTATCTTAATGGGACGGAGGGAGTATATTTTTACAAAACTCGTTACTTTTATAGCGTTCACTTATAATAAAAGTATCAATTTAGTCAGCTTCTTAATAGTATAATCACCCTTACCATTCAAAATTAAAGTAAATACAACGGAAATTTAGGTCCTTAACCTTAAGTTTGAAAAAACATATGGCTAAAATTCGAGGGGTTAATAGCAGCATTAAAGTGTAATTACCATACCATAGGTGCTCCACCGTCCTACTAACCAATGGCGGATCCAGCATTTTTAGCCGGGGGGGGCTGTAATACAGAAAAAAATTTAATTTGACTAAAATTATGTATAAAATTTTTTTTTTTCTATATAAACTTTTGGATTTTTTTTTGGGTCGGGAGGGCTAGCACCCGTGCCGGCCCCCCCCTAGATCCGCCTTTGCTACTAACATAACTTTATTTTCCCCGATCTCAAAATATATAGTTTCTTTGTTGGTGTATATTAATTTTTTCATTTCACAATTTATTATGTCTATCAATTCAATGTAGATTGTTACTACTAATAAAAGTAAATTATCATTTTTAATATAAAAGCATCTTTAGAAATATACATTTAAAATTTAATTTTCAACAATATATTACAATTTCCTTTTTTTTGTAAAAATAATAAATCAAACAATTTAAATATCACTCTTTTTTTTTGAGTTAAACATAGTTCGTATTTTAGTTTTATAGTTCCTATCATCAATTGCTGAATTCGAGTACATACATACTAGCATTGTTCTTTTCTTTTCTTTTTTGTTTTTTCCCCCTCTTTTTGCCCAAGAGCACATAGCATTGTTACTACTAGGATTTAATATTGCTGTAAGGAAGATGATAATTCTCTGTAGCAAGTTTGAAATTTATTTCGAGAGGTAAATAATACAAAATGTATGAAATTAGACGAGATATATAACATAATCTGTTACATATTGATAGATAAGGTGTATTAGAAAAATAATTTTAATTAGTATAAAATGTGCAAAATGCACATTATGCATAAGAATATTCATGCATCTCAATAATGCTCATTTAATAATTAATATGATAAATTAAATTAATACGCTGAATTTACAATCTTTCATATGCATCCATCCTATCACATTTTCTAAAAACTAGTCACATTATTGAATTAATATAATTAATTGTATAGATAGTATACTTTTATTTAGAGGAGATAACCAAGACAACGCATTTTCATCGTAGAAGTTGGTCCATTAAAATTGTTTATAAATCATTTTGGATTCTCTTTGTTGAAGCACGCTCATATTAAGTTGACATGGGGTATTAAAATAGTATATCTTGGTTCATATGAGGTCAAATAGACAAACACGATATGGTGGGTTAACTAGTGAAAATGACAAGACAAGTTGTTTTCTTGGTAACTTTATTATCCTACCGCGTCCGTTTGCGATAATTAATGATCATTTGAGTTGCTTCGTCAATTTTGAGGCGAAACAAATTCAGGGTCCAATAAAGTACCGTTCACACTTCATAGTAACATCGAAACGAATTCAACGGCTAGTAGGTTGAAGCAAGAAATTAGAATACTATTCTTGTAAAAAGATGGGCCTCAACTTCTTTACTATCTTTGGCTTGTGGAAGCTATTTTTGTGACTTGGGCATTGCAACTCTCAAGCACAAGCTAATTGGGCTTCACACTATTTTGGGCTGAATGGTCCAATTACTCTCAGTCCCACCTTGATTGGAGCAAGAAGCCTGCCTGCAAATATTGAAAATACTGAAACACTGGGGGTGGGAGGCGCACTCACATCTCTAATGAAGTGCAACCAGAATTGTGTATTTGAAATAATTGATAAAAGGGCTCTTTGATCAGAAATTTCAAACAGTACAACAATTGGAAATGTTATTGTTCTTTCGTAAGGGTAGTAACTGAGAAACTGTAAGGGACAGATGCCAGTTCAACTATTGCTAAAACTTGAGACTCAAGTACACCATCGGTACATTGACTTCATTAGGAACTGAGAAACCATTGACTAAACAAAAAAGAATTCAAATTATAACACTCCTAAACGAGGCAACAGTGGCAGCATTTCTATCCGTAAAATCTTCACTTGGTGTAGAGAACATCTTCCCATGGGTGACGGTAGAGTGGCTGCTTCAATCTCTTCTGGTCGAAAGTATGCCTGGAAGAAAAAAGTACGGATTAACTTAATATATCGATAAGCAAGAAAGATGAAATAGAGGTGGGCCATCTCAGGCTGGACCCACTACACCGCGTGTACCAGGTCACGTGGGGGCCCGCAACAGAAAACTGTCTATCTAAAACTCACCCGATGAGACCAATGGAACGGGCCAGCACAAATAGCCCGTTGAGGTAACCAATGCCCACAATCTCATCAATTTCTTGCTTGGTGAACATTCCACTGCCAGCAAGGAGGTCCAAGAATAGGGAACCGATGGCACCATCAACGTTGAGTACTAGGTTGTTTGCT
Organism: Jasminum sambac; assembly: GCA_018223645.1. NCBI lineage: Eukaryota > Viridiplantae > Streptophyta > Magnoliopsida > Lamiales > Oleaceae > Jasminum > Jasminum sambac. The sequence goes on from CP073649.1 coordinate 22,081,843, forward strand.
TTTGTCAGAGTGTAGGTCTCGACTTCGACTGCATACTCCATGTACTTGACAGAAGGAAAATTGGAACGTGCAAACAGTTGTAGTAATTCTACTCTCTTATCTCTATTGTCACCCCTCTTGATCCTTTTTTATTGGAAAAAAAGAAGAGAAATATATTAAGAATGAGATTTGAAGATGCAATAAAATAACTACAAAATGAAAATGGAAGAAAGTTGAATTTAATATATGGTTGCTAATACCTGTGTCCAATTCCAGGTACACGAATGCCCTTCTTTTTCATGCTTTCGACAAATTCGTAAGGTGTAAGACCCTGAAAGATGAAGGGCAATATGACAATTTAGAAGGATCGGAAAGTGAAAGGAATCCCGAATTCACTGTGTTCATCAATCAATATGTTAATGATAAATGTCAAATTGGCTGCTCACCCTTTCATAAGCATCCTTGAAGTATCGAGCAGCATCATCAATGGCCCCACCAAATCGGGGACCAATTGTTAATAATCCTGTTCCCATAAAATATACCATGTCACTGCCATATGATTGAAGGACCGATAAAGATCTTTTATACTTTAGAAAATATTGAAGGTAATAATAAACGATCAAATTCGAAATAGACCTCAGCAACCCACCTGAAACAAGACTTGAGACTAAGTCTTTTCCAGCCCGAGCAGTGACAATCGTGTTGTGAGCACCAGAGACACAGGGACCATGGTCAGCGCATAACATGATGCAGATCTGGTAGTGACAAAATGGGAATAAGTTCAATGCAGAATCGTAAAAATGACAGTTGACACAAGAAAATAAGGTGTACATTAAGTCAAGCGAGTTTTTTAATAAACCTTTATTTTACCAAGAGCTAAATTTTTATGTTGAACAGCAATCGACACTAAAAGATGTGTGGCTAATGACTATTCATTTGAGACTCACTACAAGGAACTCACTTCGATAAAACGTGTACAGTAACGGGGAAGGCTTCGTTTGAACCACAATAGGGAAATGACATCACCGACCCCTAAGCCCTGTTCGACAATGGAGGACATTGGGACACCAGCATAGGCTGGCTCTTCACCTGGAAAATTAACAAGATAATATCAGAACTTGAAACTTCTCTTGATTCCTTGCATGAAGTTTCCAAAGGCACATAGGACATTATACTCACCCCTATCATCAGAGATAGTGGAAATAATATGTGTTGGAGCACGGACTTTCCCGCTCTTAATTGCTGTATTAAGATCCTCGGGAATTTGAGGTGGTGTAACCTCCTTCACAGATGTAATTTTTCCCTCCTCAACCTGTAAAACACGCAACCAAAAGCAGTTCACAAACTTAATTCTGCAAATAGGTACTTGATATCCTGAAAAGTAGGGAAAAAGTAAATACCCAAAAATGTTTGAAAACAAAACGTTGATTAAAAAATTTATTTTTACTCACCAACTTCTGGAACGTCTCTTTGATTGCACCTTCAAGTGCTTCATATGAAGTGGGAACACTAGCTCCAGCTTCCCTGAGTGCTTGATTTTTCGCCTGTGCAGACTCCATCTCACCACCACTCTTCGCTCCCTGATTATAAATAATTAACCGAAGTTTGAGATATTTCCTGTATGGTAGACCCTTTTAAACCATGATGATGGATGTAACCAGGAGGTGGTGTGTACTCACTGCATGACCAAATTGTACTTCTGATTTGAAGAGCGTAGCACAAGTTCCACTGACCCAAGCAACCACAGGTTTGTTAATTTTCCCCTGTCTGAGGGCTTCGACTAGGGAATATTCATCACGTCCACCAAGTTCACCGAGAACAACTATCATTTTAACCTGGTTTGACGAAGAGAATAAAAGATTAAGAGCTTATTAGTGTCATCTTACATGCCCTGTGCAGACAAAGTTGGAACAAGACGGTGGTTGAAATGTGCATGTTGCGAGCGAGAACTTTTTATGTAAAAGGTAGAACAAACATAATCGGAAAAATACTATGAAATTCCAGCATTATTTTTGTTACTCTTTTTAATTATGAAATGCCTATGCAAGTTCACGACCAAGTCCCAGCTAGCAAGGGTATAGGTACCACAAAATAAATTTATCATATTTTTACAAGCTTGATTGAAAAATCTTAAATTAGAATCGCTTCAAAAATCGTGTTGTTCGGTAACTATCTCTTACTTTTTAACCGCACATTCTCACAAAAAATAAAACTAAAACAAGTAAAATTTTCTTCTGAAAAAGCTTCACTAAACAAGCTTTTAACAATGCAGTAACAACAAGGATAAGTTGATACAAAGGAAAAACAGAAAAATAAATTGATGCACCTGAGGGATATTGTTAAACCGTAGGACATGATCAGAAAGTGTCGACCCAGGGAACACATCTCCTCCAATTGCAATACCTATAAAAAAAAAAACTCACTATTTAGCTTTCCCAACCTTGGGAAAAAAAAATTGTAAAATATGTGTTACTTGCAAGAATAAAATTGTCAACCTTCGTAAATTCCATCAGAGACACGGGCAATGGTGTTGTATAATTCATTAGACATACCACCCTGTAATTAAGGAGAGGAAGTCAGAATATAAACAAGTATGCAGATTAAGATAATAAGTATGCTCTACTGAAAATAAAAAGATGGCATACAAAATAAGGTTGATCATATAAATTAATGAGACTATATGAACTTCTAGATGCATCCATAGGTATAAATTTAGCCCGAATGCTTTCGATTAAGGGGAGGGGAAAAAAACACACACACACACACAAAATTACACCACTAGATGATAACACATTAAACTACGTATTTTTACACAATTAACCATGAAATGTTTTGACATGATCACTCACAGATTTGGACACGAAGCCAACAGACCCAGGTCTGTACAACTTGCATTGAATAATGTTATCAATTGTTCCTGCAGTGTCACCAATCTTAAATGCTCCAGCTTGAATGCCTCCCACAGTAGCTGGGCCAATAACAACCTGAAACATGTTTGTCAATTAATCAGACGCAGGTCTAAATAGCACCACCAAAGGAAAAGGAAATAAGTAATGTTATAGATATGCCATTGGGTACAAAAGAAATGTTCATGGTAAATGTACATAATAGTTCAATTTAGAAATCAAAAGTACATTTTGACATTACCTTATTGTTTGCCTTTGCATAACCAATCAACTGCTTGGTGTCTGATTCTGGGACACCCTCGGCTATGATAGCCACCACTCTAATGGTTGGCTGCTTAAGAGCAGCAAGGGATGAAGCAGCAGCACTGCAAGAATAGTGTAATTACCACTATTAGGATGACCCAAGAAACTGGCCTCAGAGATATTTGTAGTCTGTGTTTGTTTTAAACTTTTTGTACCCAAAATCGACTTCTACTACTCAGTCAAAGTCAAACTTCAATATCAACCACACATCTCAAATCATTACTTATTATTATCCACATATCTCGTGGTCTCTACCACTACTCGACCTACGAAGTTAGTTTTCAGCCACAAACCTTCTAAATGATGCAAAGTTAATGAAAACATCAGCTGTAGGATGAGCAGCACAGGCGGCTTCAATGCTGCAATACAAAAGAAGGTCAGTTCCATTTAGCAGTCAAGTCAGCGAGAAAATTATATGCAATGTGAATTAGGGGAAAAATAAGAAAAATAAAACGCACGTGGAGTGAACTGGAATGGCGATTTCCTCTTGCCCAAAGAAGAGTTTCTGAAATCCCTCGGAACCAGGATTTATAATGCCAGCAACTGAAGGTGTTTCTCTCCCTGCAGAACACAACAAATGCTGATCAACAATGAAAAGCTTACTAAAGTGACTAACTTATTTGCAATCATATAAACAAAAACAGGGGATGCTACTCTCTTACTTACCACAGAGGAAGTCAAAATCAAGCATCCGCTGAATAGGCAGTTGCTTGTAATTGTAAAATAATGCTTGTGTAGTTTTCGAGAAAAGCTGTCCGGTTGCCATGATTAGCTGCCAGGACACCTGGATTAGAACTTATCATCAGCAAACCTCAAATCTTATGACAAATAAAAAATGCTTCCAAGTAACACGATTTAAAGATGCTAATAAACAATCCAGTAAATAGAAGAAGCAGCACAACCAAATTAATAAATCTTTTCCCAAGAGTGATCCAAGCTAATCCTAAAAGAATTACTTATGAGCTTGTTTAAACAAATTTTGTGGTCTACCAATCTTCAAAAATTTCATTACAGTGCTTAATTGCACGCCATTTCTATCAACAACAGACATCACTAACTCTTTGAATTATTACTCTTTGAATTATTATTCCAAATAATTGCAAAACAAGTAATTTTTAAGCAAAATTTTCGAGGCCAGCTCTAATTTTCGTTCTTGATCGTTAGATGATAGACACAAAACAAATTCCCCAAGCAAATCCTACTCCATGGATCCTACATAATAGTGAATTTTAAAGCCAGGAAGATGAAAAACTTAAAATCTGATCAATGAAAAAACCTCAGTATAGCAAGTGAATAAGAATTCTCACTTTTTCTCACAATGCAAATTTTAGCTTATACACCGCATCAACAAATTGCAAGAAATGAATTCCCAAATTGAATACCAGTTTGTTACAACTCTTAAGTGACCGTTAAAGCAGAGATCTGTTCTCAGAGAATTTACATCTTACATTAGCTTCGGTAAACAACAAGTCAAGGCATGTTTCCTCGTGAACATCGAAAATAATTTTAAAAGGATAGCAGATTATTAAACCCTTTTTTCACTAGTAACAGACACGGATTGGAATCGCAGATCATACGAAAGAGACTACCAAATAGATCCAAAAATACCAAATTACGAAATCCATAAACTGGAATGAAGATATGAACGAGGCAAGAAATGGAGTTCAGGAATTGCACAAAACTGCACCAACCTTTCAATTGAAATCAATTTACACTCTAGGTCTCGCGGAATTAGAAAAAGAACGAAGCTGAGAATTTATCTTAGGAGAAGAGCAGAGGGAAATTGAATTTATAGCACTTGTTGTTAAAAGAAGGTGGGCTGTGGAGCTGTCCGGTGGTCATGTGGGTGGGTAAGGGTCGGGGTCTTTGCATTCCATTTTTGTTACAGAGCAACCAAGAAAGATCTCAAATCTTCTTTATTTTTAAAGTTGCTTTTTACATTATGTAGAAAGATATTTTAATTTGTAGACTAAAGTTTTTAATTTACTCCAACAATCTCTTTATTTATACTCTTTATTTTGTTTATATCAAGAAACATTTATTATAATATTGTATTTTTAATCAATACATATTTACCTTAATTGTCTTTGGCCAATAAAATTAATTGTGACTTTGTTGAATCAAGAAAAAGGGTATTGAAATATGTGACAATTGAATTATAGAGAGTGAGGCACTTTCCAAGTTTGGAGAGTCAAACTCACTCTTTATTTAAAATTGTTAAATTAAAGAAGCTATCAACTAACTTTAATATTCGACTTTTTAAAATAAAGAAAGATTTTACTTTTAAAGTTTTATCGTGTGATGCTTTCAACTCAATGGCTCAAACTTATGAGTAATTTTGACATTATTTTTTCAATTTAACATCATACAGATCGACAAATATGCAAACAATTTATGTCAAAATTTAGAGAAATAGGAATTATAAAAGTTAAATTTTATTATTTGTCATTTTTAATGAATCGTAAAATTTTAGATCATCACGTGAATAATGCATCAACAACTAGGTGAGTTAATAAATTACCATCCTTTTTATGGACAAAATCATTTAGAAAAGTTAAATTATTTAACTTTGGCTATTTTAAAATTTAGATGTGAAATTTTAGAGAAATAGGAATTAGAAAAGTTAAATTTTATTATTAGTCATTTTAAATAAATCATAAAATTTTATATCATCATGTAAATAATCAATTAGCGACTAGATAAGTTAATAAATTACCACCCTTTCTATGGACAAAATCATTTTTACGTAGTAAGGGTGTTTAAATGTTTTGTATGTATTGTGTGCGTATTTTCGGGAGGTGCTCTTTCTTTTTGCCCTTTATTTTTTTTAAAAAAATGTTTTAATTTCTTTCTTAAAAAAAAAAACGTTTTAATTATTTTTATTGTATTTTTTATTTGTGGAGCCAGTGGAGGGCCGCCGGTATGAGGTAGGTGGACCTGAAAGGTTGGCTAGACCATTAAGAATTTGTGAATGAATGACCAATCATTTTTAGACTAATTACTGAATTGCCATCGCCAGCATGGAAAAAGAGAATTGTGTCATTACGAACATTAATGAATAAATTTTTTTTTTAGAAGTTGAAACTTGAAAGAATCATTTTCCTTTGATCAATGCATATTTTACCTATTCTCAAAAGAGAAAAAAAAGGAAAGATTATTTTCGAGTTTTTGTTACACTTACAATATTTACTTTCATTTTTCATCACACGCTAAACAGGTAATTAAGAAAAAAATTTATGAAATAAATTCCAGTCTATAATTATATCTATCTAGCTATGACAAGCAATTGTATTGGATTTTCATAAAATGCGTGTATAATCATATTAATATATTTTCTCAAATTAATATTTAATTTTAATTGAATTTATAAATTATTTACAAATTAATTGCGTAAATTTATTTTTAATTTTTTTTTTGTAAATAAAAAAATTATTTAGATTTTCTCGTTGTTGCCTGCGTGAGGCATTTCAAGATGAACAGGCCGCGAATTAGAACATTAAATATTGATGATTGAAGCAACATTGAACGCACAAATGGGTAACTAGGAAACAAATTATAGAATAAGGATGCCATTGTTGAAAATTTTAGTAACGTGTATCTGCGTGCAACATGTGCATGTCACAGCTCATTTCATAGTCAAGTCACAAGTGCAAATTTTTATATTTTATTTTTTAATAGAAGTCACAAGAGTATTAGTGCAATTAATAAAATTCAATTCAATTCAATTTGTCCCCTTATTATTTCCAATTCCATATATTTATCGGAATTTGTTACATTCGCCTAGCTTTCAGGAAACAATAATTCTTGGAAAATATTTTAAATTGATATGCGTAACTTTTTTTTGTCCAGTATTAAGGAGGTGCAGTGTATTATTTTATGTATATTTCCATCATCTAATGAAAACGTGTCACATTAGTTATATCGTTTAAAAATATCAATTATAAATGCTCATTCAATGTGTGATCAAATAAGATTTTTAATTTAGACTACAATTTTATAAAATTAATGATTCGTTACCTTATTGCAACACTTCAAATGCATGAATTTACTTCACGAAATTATAGAATTTTGAACTCAAGATGTATAGATGCCAGATGGTATACCAAACATTAACAATTCCTTTGCTAATTCTGATTTCTATTCAATTAAGCATAAGACTTGGAAAAGTGAAATATTGAAAGTGAACCAATCAAATGATGAATTCTAAAACGAAGTGCCTATAATTTAAAAATGAATTCAATTAGTCCCATTTTGGTAATTTTCTTGTAATGGAAGGACATTTATGAAATTAGTTGAAAGTGACGTCCTCGAATATAGAATTTAATAGTAGTTGAAACACCAAACCAAACGGCTAGCCAGTCAATTACTTTTTTTTTTTCTTTTTTGCTCAAGCCAGTCAATTACTCCGAATCGTATTTTATATATTTTTTATTTGAATTACAAGTATAATGAAGTGTATACGAGAGGGGAAATTGAACTCTTGATTTAGGAGATGTAAGGCTAACTCGAATGCCACTAAATTACATGAATCTTGGTGTATTTTATATATTTAATAAAAATTTATGAGTAGAAAACATATTATGTTAATTTTTAACAAATAAACTTAATATGCAAAAGAAAATTACTACAAGTAAAACTTCATTTTCCTTTCAAGTTCAAACCTCTTCAAAAGACTTTTACTTGTTTCTTTATTATTTAAAACAATATAATATTTAACAACGCTACAATCGACAGATAAGGAGAATAAATGTGAAGAATATAAAATTGCTAATTTAAAAAGCAAAATAGAAATTTATTGATGGTTTCCAATATAGAATTAGAAACATGAACGATATGCTGCTTTGGCGAAAATGACAGATCGGCAACAAACCAAACCCCACCGCCCCCGCCCCCAAAAAAACACCCAACCAAAAAAAAAAAAAAACCATTACCATATCGAATACTATTTTATCCTTCTATTAAACTATTAATATTTTGGTTCCCCCGGGCACCCCCAAACAAAAAAAAAAAACCCCCAACTAGTAACGTTTTCTACTTTAAGATTCCTATAGTGCACAGAGTATGTGCATTTTTTTAATTGTTATACACTCCAACAATTGCAAGTAGCATTCCATGATTGACTTTGGCTGTGGGATTTTCAAATGTATTAAGATATTCATGTAGTGACTCCAAAGTTGACTATACCAATTCCTTACATTAGCTTTAAGCCTTTGACGATTTCCTGAACCCTCAAAATGGCCATTAAGTAACCATCGGTGGGTTTTGAAACTTTTTGACACACGTACGAACTATTACAGGGAATCAAATTATCACTCGAAAAACAAATCTGTGTAGCACTTAACAGTTCCAACCAAAGCAAGGGATTCCATAAGTGCCTTCACAAGATGATCAGGATAGTTCTCGATTAGAGCTCGACCATCCTCCGACTCCAAGGAATTCAAAACCCGACCAACAATCTGACGAGGAAAGAAGTTGATACGTTTTCATCCATCCATTTGCAAGAAAATTTGTGTCATTTAAGATAAGAGTTTGAAAAGAATAGAAGAATAAGGTAATGACAAGGACTAACCTTTCGGGCATAGCCACCGAAAGCTACTCCACTAATCAACGCGTGAGATGAACTAACCAAGTGTAAATGCTCATCTTCATTGTTAGACTCATCTAAAAAATTAATCACCATGCTCAAGTTATATAGAGAGGACAATAAAGTAGTTTTAAAATATATACTAAAATTGAAATCTTCTATATTAGTGTCAGAAAAATTTCTTGTACTCTTAGTATATAGTACTCGATTGTTTAGGTCAACCAACATTGACCACCTATACATATGTAGCCCCTTATGTGTAGATGGCTAGTCATATTTAGAATACCAGGAATAGTAGAAATTTTTCATATGTTGCCGAGTTAGTTAGAGTAGTGAGAATCAGATGTACAATAATGACATGAATTTATAAGCCCATATCAGGATTCATAGCTAAGGCTAGTTTTAGTACCGGATATGGTTTTTGTTTGGAATAATCTTTTTTTCTTCAACCCCTCGACTGTGTGCGCATTAGTGCCCCCAGCTAACTGAAGAAAACCTGTTGTGCAAATAAAGAGATCGGATGGTTTCAGGCGACATTCAGCTTGTTAAAGAAAACCAAGAAGAAAGAAAATTTTTTTCCTTTTTTTAAAAAATAAATAAATAAATAAATAAACCTTCAGGCTTGTCTCTAGCTGCAGCTAAATATGAAGCAAAAGCAATGGCTTCCCTTGTGGCACCTCGTCCAATGTCTCCACTCATGGGTCGACCATCCAACTGCATTTATTTAGCACAAGTTATTCAGCTATTCAGCTTGCCAGAAACTACAGATCATCTGCCATGATTTTTCAATTGCATCAAGTTTAAGTGCCACACACTTGCCATAGATTGAAGCAATGCAGATTTGCTTTCATCACAGAATACATAGCATTCATTGCATATATGGTTGAATCCTTAAGATCAGGAAAACTGACCTGCATTTGGTTCAGAGAGTGAGCATATTTTACGGCTCAAAAAACTCAATCAACATTGTGAATTGTGATTCAAATGTTCCTGACAACACTGTAAACAATTATTCTCGTCTTGAGACAGGAAAGTAGATGTTGTACTTACTGCTACAAGCCTCAGATTATCGCGTGAATTGCCCAAAGCATTCCAAAGATCTCTGAACGGCGCATCCTGCCTAAAAACATAATTCTATTCAGAATATTGCGCAAGGAAATTATTTACTCCTATTGACCATTCCCTGATATACATGAATCAGAGAAATGGTAGGCAATTTATTCTATTTATGCTCAACTGTATTTGAAATCGTTGGTCATATGTATCTCTATACAGGAATTTGACACCTGCAAGGCTACCTTCCATTCGTATGAATTTCTATGGCATCCACATCATCCCGTTTGAGAAGCTCAGCTGTAGCAGTAACATCCCTTATATATGTAATTGCTTCTACATCAATTAACAAAACTTCAGTTCAACAATAACGATATTGATAGTAAAAATAGTTCAACATAGAGCATGTTGACACTGTAATTTATACACAGTTTTCATTTGGTGGGTGTTTATAAACTAGGTGAATCAGTGTAGAGAAGTGATTTAGGAAAATAAGTGAACAAAGAGGAGTTTAGTGCAAAGTGTTCAATAAACATCAAACACATTAATCAAAGAAGATAAACAAAATAGACACTCACTTATTTTATCATATGGACAAACAGGTAAGCAATCGACCACAGCCATAACAGCTGTTCAGCCACCACTCCTCCCTGCTTACAGATGTAATATGTAGATGCCAAATGTACGCAAAAAATCAAGGTCCCTATATCGACACTTATCTATATGTAAGTAACTCAACAAGTGAATCAAAATCATACATGGACTCCATTAGCCACTCCGAAATTCAAGATTGCATTAGCAGGACAGATATTCTCACATGGCCTTGAGCAATCCAACGGACAATCATTTGGATCAAATTCTGGAAATGGTAATAAGTCATACATTGTTATCATCTAAATGCACCCCAAGAAATTGGGGTTATCAATCTTGATAAGTTTAGGACTTCATATGTTTCAATCTATGAACTATGATTTGTTCAATTGAGTTCATAGGTGGAAAAGGAATAATTGAGATCGTAACTGCATCTATATCCATTGTAAACTTCTCACATTGAGATTATATGCATGTTCAATTTTACCATCTAGAGTGGGAATCTACCAGCTTTACGAAAATGTAGATCTTCATCATCATTCACACTGATCATCACCCAGGGCCTACGAATAGACACAATTCCTCTCGCTGCTTCAATCCCCTCATTTACCGCATTCACAACGGATGTCTCAGCAGCACAATCGATGCAATCAACTATCATGGAGATTAAACAGAAACTCACATTATCATCTCCTCAAGTTCACACACAGATTCTTCATTCTACCATCTAATTATTTTACCTCCAGCAAGTGTGTAAATCAGGGAGAGATTCCTGATGTCAACCACATCCTAAATAAATTGAAGAAAGAGTTATAAAGATGAAAATTGGGGCACAATTGGAGCTGAGAATTGGGGTTTTGAGAGAGTACCTCAAAGCTAGCACCGCAAATGAGTTTTACCCAATTGCCATTTTGCAGTGATTCCAGTGGAGAGGTGATTAATGAAGGAATCCGACTTCTTATTATCAGATTTTTTACCCTATCAAGGCCTCTGTTGCTGCCGCCGGTCACATGCGCTTCACCTGTGGGTAAATTAAGAACAACAGTTATTCACCCCAGTTTATCAAGAGCAAAAACCATACACTCACATATGCATATGTATATATAGAGAGAGGAGAGCTTAGATAGAGGAAGAGACTTTGGAGCTTTGCGGGAAGAGAAGCGCGGCAAAGGAAGCTCAAGGACATATCAGTAACGGGTAGAAGAAAGGATAGAATTAATTTTGTGCCTCAAGGCTATTTTCTGGAAAGATTTACAAGCTTGATTAATCATTTAATTGCGAGCATAGACCCCAACCTTTTTGCACTTTGTTTCAATTTCGACCCATTAAAATTTTCACTCACTTCCAAGATCCACCTACTATTTTTCGTTCATGACGATGATAAGTAGTTTTCTGCTGGGAAGCAACAAGGTAAATATATATGTTTTCACCATTCGTAGAAAATCCTTTTAAGAATGATTCTGATTTGTTTTGATAAAAATAAGAGTAGAATACAGTGTATAAGGCTACAGGAAATATTATTATTATTTGTAAGTAGTTTTCTGCTGGGAAGTAACAAGATAAATATATCCGTTTTCACCATTCGTAGAAAATCCTTTTAAGAATGATTCTGACTTGTTTTGATGAAAATAAGAGTACAATACATTTTATAATGTTACAGGAAATATTATTATTATTTGTAAACATAATTTTACTCTCTAAATTGTGTGTTCTTTCTTAGATTTTTCTTTGACAGTAACTAGTAATCACCAGATTGTAAAAATGCTTCTGCTTCCTATGATGTAGTTTTGTTGTCAAAATGCAAAAACTTTAACTATCAATATGCTTCACCAATTTAAAATCCTCCTTAAAGAAACATTAATTTCACCTTGTCCCAATAATCAATAATGAAAAATAAATAAAAATAATATCAACTCCTTGATTAGATTATAAATTTCCTTTCTTAGTTTTTGAACAATTATTAGAATGAGAAGAAGGTATATAACACAAATGTGACCCATTTAATAACTAAGTGATGTGATGCATAAAAATAAAGGATTTATCAAATATATATATATGTTGTACACCACATTGTGCATGTAGCTATGTCCAAATTACAGTAGTACTTTGTCTCAATTTCATACTGTTAACTTTTTCTTTCAATTCAAAATTTAGCTAGTGTTTACGTGAGGTTTTTATTTGAATAATTGACGTAAAGTGTTTACTTTTGAGTGTAATTGCATAATAATTCATCTCTAATTTTGATTTCTAAGCAAAACCTATCACCTTTAACGATTTGCATGATGTAATTTGTTATCAAAATGGAAAACTTAATATCAAAATGCTTAAGTCACCAATTCATCCTCCTCCTTAAACAATCATTAACTCCAAATCATGTCCGAATCAAATGATCAAACTTTACTAACTCCATTGACATAAAAGCTAGCTTCAACTTATAATCAATAAATAAATAATCAGAAACTCAACTCCTTGATTAGATTATAAGTCTTCCTTTCTTATAATTCTTGATCAATTACATTATTCCAAGTTCACCTATGTCAACTTCAAATTCATCTTCCTGAGCACCCTCTTTACATCTCCATTAATGGAAACTTATCCAAAAAAGCTCCGGTTTCTTGTTCTTCTTCCATTAACTGTGGCAATGGCCTTTCCATTGGCTATCCATTTTGGCCACAAAATCAAGAACCCGACTTTTGTGGCTACCCAGGATTAGGCCTCTCATGCAACGAACACGACCACGAACCTATCCTTAAACTCCACGAAAACCTCTACCGCGTAAAATCCTATGACGAATCTCAAAAAACACTCACAATTACCTATAATGAAGTAAAAAACAGCACAACTTGTCCCCTTTTAAAGCACGAGTTTACGTTAAACTCGAGTATTTTGTATCCTAAGGTTAACAAGATGGTGCATTTTTTCTACAACTGCACAGTTTATCCTCCATCAGTTGCTGATATAAAGTGCCTCCAGCGTGGGGCAAAGCGGTCGACGTGTTCACAATGGATCGGTCCCGGAATTTGATTGGGATCATTATTGTGAGGATATAGTGAGTGTCCCTGTGATGGAGAAGGATGTTGAGGGTATTTTGGGAAATCGTTATGGAGATGTTCTAAAATTAGGGTTTATGTTGATATGGAAACCAGAGAGTGTATGTCAATCCTGTGAAGATAGCGGAGGATTTTGTGGGTATAGGGTTGATCATAATCAGACATTCTTCTGCTTATGTAATGAGAGACATCATGCACATAATTGTTATGATCATTCAGGTAATTTCTTTAAAGGTCATGCTACCTGTATAATTTTAGTTGACAATCAAGTTGTGAGACAAAATTAAACAAAATTAACATATTACAATTATTTTACTATCATTTGAACAAGATTTTGCCACACACTTTGTTGTCAAATTGTATTATTATTATTATTATTATTAGTATTATTATTATTATTATGAAAATCGCAGGTCATGAAGTACTGTCCACAGCACGATCCCAATCAAATTACATGGTCATCGGTAAGCAAACATCATAAAAATAGCATAAAAATATTATAATTAGGTGAAAGAAATTGAAAATAATATTGATATTTGATAGTATAAAGATTTTTATTTTTAATCATTAATTTCTAATGTGTTCAGATTGGATTGCCATACCAAAAAATAACTATGATCATTTGCATTTTTGAAACATATATTTTAAAACGCATCAAAATTTTCAAATAATTATTTCAAATTTATGCAAATTAAATTATAATAAAAAAATTATTTTCCTTGCAGGTGCAGTGATATTGGGTTGTTTGGTAACGATGTCATTTATTTTCTACCGGGCACAAAGGAAGGGAAGTGGTATGCACAAAAGCGGATTCAGTCAAATACCGAGAAATTTTTAAAAATAACTGTCTTTTACACGCGGTTAATCCCACTTTCTTTTCTCCATTCTCCTCATTTCTTAGTAATTGTCTGGTCTTGCTAGTTTTTAGAGTGTGTAGGAGAAAATTTGGTGAAAAATCATTGAAACGTGTGAAAAAATAAGTAAATTTTTACAAAAAATATGAAAAATTATCAAGACCAAACATGCCATATGTTCTTGTTTGTCATTCATTATTCGGTACCCAAGTTAGAGAGAAACTATTGTTGGAGGGCGTGTGACATGCATTTTCCCAACTGCTTTCGCTCTCCTCCTTAATGGCCCTAGCATTTATGTGGTGGCCACCGGAATCTGAGATCGTCATTGGTTCGAGGTAATTATAAACTCCAATAGATTTCACACTATCGTCGTCTTGCAGTTCCATAAAAATCACTAAATTGTAGATCGTCTTCCAGCCGGAAAATGAACTCTTTATCGAGGCTGTTTGACCGGCCAAATGGTCCGTATGTTCCATGGTTCGTGCCAAAAGTGATCGAAATTGAATGACCGTTGTTATAACTCTTGTAACCATGCACTTATTTGAGTTATCTATGTACTCTGAAGAGTGATTCAACTCACTACCACAAATTAAGGTTTATAAAGTGCCCTTTAAACATCGATTAAGAGAAGAATTGTAGTTCAAAGTTGTTTAATGGCTAAATTTTAATGAAAACAGTGCATGAAAGAGTTTAAATTCAGCAATATAGGCGGCGGTTACCATTGACTGCCACCTTTTTTTTTTTTTTTTTTTTTTGCGAGAATTATCTTTGTCTGAAAATCCAAGTACGAGATAGGAATTTTATTAAAATAAAAACCATTACACCTAGACGGAGGAGGATATGTGAACTTTACCTCCCAAAGCTAAGTATAAATGCAAGTAAATCTAAAGCTAAATCCAAATGCATGAGAGGTACTCCCAGACAATTATTCTAAGTAAAGGAAGAAGAAAACTAAGAGAGCCTAACATAGGGAGTATTGTTGGAATCCAATGCAAGAATCCCTTAATTCGTCCAGAAAGGTCAACTTCATGAAGAATTTGCAGCTGAGAAAATTGATGTCTAGTGTCAGCAAACCAGTCCGCAGTAGAATTAACCTCGTGATACACATAAGTGATTTTTCCATTATTGGTTCGAAGAAAGTGAATAATTTTAGCAATGAGATAACATAGCTGCCACCATTGACCGCCACCTATATAAATATAAATGGCGGTTATTTTAAGTCTCGCTTAGACAATTTTATTTAAATAAAATAAAAGTTTTAAACGGCGGTTAGGCACCGCCATTTACATCAAAATGTTTTGTATATTAGTTCAAAACATTGTTCTAATCTATAATCATGTAATATATAGACTTTGTGAGTTCCCAAAAACGTACAGGTTCTCCTGCTTTGGCTCAAAGAGTTGTCATTATGAAACGATATATGAACCGAGCTCGAGCTGAGTAGTTTGGCTTGGGAGCTTGCTTGTTAATGACACTATTTCCCTTCGTACAAAGAAAACCAAAATGATTATATATTTATCATTTATATATACTAATAGATTAACAGTAATGTAACACTTTAGTAAAGAAAACCCCACTGGACCAATCTTAATAATGTTTATATCTTCCATTTTGATCCCACTTGATGTTTGGACCTTATGCTTATATGTAACAAAGACGTGTGCCTGAAAACAACTTAGACAAAGTAGGGGTTGAGTTTGACAAAGACCAAAGTCGACTAGGACATGACACGAGGCCAATATTTAGAGATTCATGGAAGTTTTCAACTCTCGACAACTCCAGTGTAAAATAATTTAAAGACCAAAGCATTCGTATTTTGTTATAAGATCAAAGATATCAAATCTTGCCTATTTTTGTATGTTAGTGTTATAGTAAGATACGAGCGCTAGTGCTAGAACAAATTAAATCCGCTCATGTGTAATGGAAAAATGTATTTATAAAGAACATATCATGTTTATAATTATCCAAATTTAAAGAACAAAATCGCACTCTCTTCTAATTGAAAAAAAAAATTGAATGAGAGAATCTTTCGAAACTCATTTTTATGTATTCACTTTTTAAATCACAGAGAATATGTTAAATTTTGACAGTTTTACGGAATCGCTGTAAACAACCTGTTGTAACAATAAATTAAAGTGGTATCATATTCTCTTCTTTATAAAATAATAATTAACCCGGATGGAAATAAGTTATTCGGAGAAGGAGCTTTTAATAAGTAGTGTAGTACACTAATACCTAAATTTACAGAGAAACAGATTATTTTATTTTGCCCTTTACCTGCACTTTGCTTTTGTCCGAAGACAAAATTAAAATTCTCTTCTAAGACAAACTGAATTATCTTGCTTAACTCACCAAGTCACATTTGATTCTCATCAATCTTGTGGGTTTAAATTGTCCCAAAATCAACAATCCTAGCCACTCAATCGAGCACACGAGTTGCCTCAGTTTCAGTGTGGCCGATATTACCTAGCTACGAGCGTGTAATTACGACTCAAATCACGACTTAAACAGGTAATCAAGTTAGCAGAATTGCTCCAAAACCATCGATGGTGCCGTAATTACGGCACCATCGATGTCCGTTTGGGGGTCGATTCGACCCCCGTTTTGAAATTCGAGACCAGATCTAGAATCAACACGGCAAGGGGGAGTTCCAGGAATTTTCTGAATTTTTTCCGGCGGCTCCGTAGCCGTGTTGATTCTAGATCTGGTCCCGAATTTCAAAACGGAGGTCGAATCGACCCCCAAACGGACATCGATGGTGCCGTAATTACGACACCATCGATGGTTTTGGAGAAGGATTGATCAAGCTAGTTAGCACAGTAATTGATTTTTTCATCTTAATTGTTGTATTCAATGCAAGATTCGAATGATAAATCAGTTAACGTCACGTTACTGGTCAGTATAAACACTATTTATGTATAGCATTGCTCTGACTTCCCTCTTTTATCTTTAATCATATACTCATATTTTTGTGTATTGTTTCAACCTCCGACAGACATTGCTAGCAAAGAAAATGGAGCACCACGGACATATAGAAAAAATAGACCATGTATCCATCGACGTGCATGACCATGATCTTGTGTCCTCAATCGAAGGCAAAATGGAAGAGATTTCTTTACTACATTCTATTGGCAGAGTTTCAGATGAAACTGTTGCACAAAATGAAGAAAAATATCATCCCAATTTGGTTTCAATTGGGCCTTTTCACCATGGCAAAGACAACCTTAATGCCATGGAACATCACAAGTGGG
This sequence comes from Jasminum sambac, assembly GCA_018223645.1. NCBI lineage: Eukaryota > Viridiplantae > Streptophyta > Magnoliopsida > Lamiales > Oleaceae > Jasminum > Jasminum sambac. The sequence continues at coordinate 22,099,414 of CP073649.1, forward strand.
AATATTTCACCACATTGTTGAATCGAAATCCACACGCAGGACGAGTTCTCAACACTTGCGTGAACACACTCAAACGATCCGAACAAAAAGCTCGAATGTTTTATGGTGAAAGAATCAACATGGAGAGCGATAAATTCATCGAGGTTATGTTGGTTGATGGTTGTTTCATAATCGAGCTTTTTCTTGAGTTTTCAATCAAGAATCTTAGGCGTAGGGACGATTCAATATTCTTCAACACCGGCAATAAAATATTTCTATTGAGATGTGACATGATTTTACTTGAAAACCAAATGCCCTTTTGGGTACTTCAACAGTTGTTTAACATTGTTGTGGTTCCTAAGCAATGTAACAACATGTCCCTCAGGGAACTTGCTTTGTGTTACTTTCGAAAACTTATTCCCGGAGATGGACAATTTCCTCAAGACAAGTTTGGCCCTGAAGTACATAACTTGCTCGACTTAATTCGCCATCATTATCTCCCAACCATTATTCAACGACGGTTGGGTAGCGGTCAGAAACAGTTACACGGTGGTGCTACATTTCTTCAGGTTATATATACCGTTGAAGAAAATAGTTCAATGATATATATATATATTTGAATATATCTATCGATCAATTTACAATTTTATATCTAGTGGTTCAACACCTGTTAAATGTGGCTAACGTGCTTCTTACTAGCATTGTTTTTAACTTTCAGCAAGCTGGGATAACGCTCCGAAGGGCAGCCAGAGAAATCCCTTCGAACATTACATTCAACAACGGAGAACTTGAAATCCCACCTCTCCAAATCCATGGCTACACTGAAACTTTATTCAGAAACTTGATTGCATTTGAGCGTTGCCACCACCAACGTTCAAAGACGATGACATCGTATGTCATTTTCATGGCAACCTTAATCCAGGCTAAAGACGACGTACAATTACTTCATAGAAAGAAAATTCTAGTCAACGGCCACGATGAAAGAGAGGGAGAAATTGTTGATATGTTCACGAAATTGAGAGTCGAAATTAACGTGACAGATTTTTACTACGGAGACATTTATAGGCGAATCAATGAGTATCAATCGAGCAGAAGACAAAGATTGCGATTGGGACAGAAAATGAAGGATATTTATCATAGAACTAATGTTGGTGTTGTGGGGTTCATGGTTGTAATCGTGTTTCTGGTTTTCTGTTTTGCAGCACTATTTTTCGCTATGGTCACATATTTCCTGCACCACTTTCAGTGACATCGATCGAGGTCCGCTTATGTGTCTACTACTTCAATGTACTGTGGTTTGCTTTATTAATATTAACTATATATGTCCCTGTGATCACTTGTTCTTGGTTTGCTTAACACTCAAAAAGTTGGGTTTGTTTGAAGACAACTGATTATCGAATATTAATCTCGTGGAGTTTTCCTTTAAAGTATTAAGCAGAATCTTTGTTTGGAGTTGGAGCGAAAAAGCAAACTAATTGTCAAGATTAGTTCATTAGTGATTGTTTTATAGACAGGTGGATAATATTTATTAACATGTATTAAAATTTATTTTTTTATGTGAAGGCAAATTTCGAAAATTAACAAATTTAACATATCAATGATACTTTAACTTAACAAAATGACCAACATTTGGCATTATAATTTATATGGTGTAATAGGGTCAATGGATTATTATTGTCATGAATATGTGATTGAAATTAAATAAAAAGAAAAATATAAAAAAAATTAAAAATAATTGAACTAAATATACACGTGCATGTGGCACTTCACCTACTTCTGGCATTTTTTCAATGGAATAGTCAGCTTGATTTTATTATATTATATATTATATATTATATTTTGTTCAACGACAAATAACTAACAATAATTTTGTTTTAATATCAGACAGCATATACCTTCATACTAAATTCTGCTCATTCCCACTTTTTCATTCAATTATTAATTTTCGTCAAACTAGTTCAATCAAATAAGCACAACTCGATCGAATTGAATCGTGTAAAGAAGAAGAAAAAATATAATGTACCAAATATGTAATTATAAAAGTTGAAGGCCATGGTCTTTGTGTAACGTGAGAAAAATAGAGCAACTCAAACAGAAAACGGTGGGCCACAAGGAAACATTACTAGTTGACATTCCTGTCACAATGTTTTGTCGTCTTCTTCAGTCATCCACACACACAACACAGGAAATTAATCCTATATCCCTTTCCTCCACCGTCGGATATCAAACTTTATCATCACAAACTAATCCGACGGTCCACATTGGTCCACATCGATCATCTCGACTACCGACTTTCAACAATTTTCTTAGGAGTATTGATATCCACACCTACCATTTTAATCCCATACACCAATTTTTTTTGTCAATTCCCATTTTACCCTTATTAATAATGCGTGAGTGGGTGCAAGATGAATTTTGGATGCTCACTGTAGGGTGACCGAGAGATAAATGAGCTCGGCCAAGGTCGGCCGAAGTTCGTCATAGGAGCTCGCCAAGGATGGCGAAGGCTCCTTTGAGCGCTTCGGCCACCCTCGGCCGAGCATCCAAAATGGTTTTTTTTTATTTTTTTAATTGATAATGTAATTAATATTTTTTTTGATATTATTTTTTGATTTGGGAAGGAACATGTGATGTATGAGTCGGATCGAAAGGGGCAAAACCACACTTTACAGATTTAGTGTCCGAACTCCGTTTTGGACAAATAATATACCGATTTGGGGTAGCTCAACGCCACGAGTCGAACACACTACTTTGCAGTGATGTACGATGAATTTTGAGCATCTGAGCGTGTTTAGGCAGCGAAATCAGCGTTTTTCTATTTTTCGAGTAATTTAATTTTTTTCGTTTGTTTGTTTTTAATTTTATTTTATCACCATTTTCATTTTATTTTATCACATATAAATTTTAAAAAAAATAAAAAAAGCCATTTTGGATGCTCGACCGACGGGCCGAGCATCCAAAATGACTTCCTTCTCCCCACACACGCAGCATTACACGAGGGCAAAATGGGTATTTCGAAAAAAAGTGGGTGTAGGGGATTAAAATTGTGGGTGTGGATAGCATGACTCTTTATAATAAACTAATGTTAATAACTTGTCACATGCAGTTTTCTTAAAAAAAAAAACTTGTCATATGTACACCGTTGTTATTATTCTTGCATTTGAGATATTTTTTGGTGTGGTATCAGTATCCTTTGTGATTTTATAATATTTACATTATCGTGATTAGAGTGCTTTCCAAAAGCAACGCACGAGTATAAGTGGTTAATTTTTTTCCCCTTAAATTATTATAAGGAGGAATGTAGGAGAGTGAATTGAACTCTTGACAAGGGATGCACGCTAACTCAGGATCTTGCCACTTTATACTATATAGTCTTTGGAAGAATCTGTATCTGTCTTGTAATCCTTACGTGCGAAGTCTGATGAGCACATTTAAGGACAAGGACTTCAAATCTTTCACTCCTGGCTCTATAAGTCGTCCCTAAATAAATTTATATTTTCATTGATCCGTGATGTTTAACTCATTTATGGAGTCATTTGTGAATATGATTTGGTTGAAGAAACTGCAATTTTCAGTTAGTAATTTGAGAAATGGCGATTAATTATCATGAATTTTACATTTGTGCTGTTATTAATTTACCTTCCCAATATTTTGTTGCTTAGCCTATAACAGGACATTGAGTCGCCAAAGTGGCGGACTCAGCACACAGATGTGCCTCTTTCCTTCTATACCGGAATACTCGTTGAGTCACTAAACAAGTGCAAATTAAAGTATTTTTGTGTCATTCTGATTTCTGATACCATCAAGGTATACACTTATCTTACTTTGGTACTTGGATTTTCATTCTGTCATCATTTCCAATAAATGATTTAAGGTACAATTTTGAGCTTGCGAATATAACTATCACAAAAATTGTGGAACATTTTAAGTGTTAATGGCTTCGGACAAATTATTATCTACTGCACTAGTATTCATAATGTTTGTTTTCAGGTATGCAGGGATGAAGCTAGGAATTACTACTTTGGATTGCTTGAAGAGGGTTTGAAACGCCTTGAATTTTTTTCAAGGAGTACTTTTTCCCCTGAAAAAACAATCCCATGATGAAGCGTCAAAGTTAGTTTCAAGGGTTTTCTATATAAAGTTTTTTTTTTGCAAAACATTGTTTAAAATAACAACCTTCTAGATTGATTGTGCAAAATATAAGCAAACTGCTATAAATTACAATTTGATTTGAGTGCTTTGATATATAGTATATATTAATTTTAATTGATTGTTTTTTTAAATTGATTTTATCTTCTAGTGCATGGTTAGACTTATGAAAAAATTGAACTAACTAGTGGATCAAATTAAACTTAAAATTGAAAGTTATTATATCATATTATTTCTTAAAACCATAATCAATAAGTCTAAATCATATAAAAGATTTAAAACTATTTTTCTAGATCACTCGACACAACAATTTAACAAATGTGAAATCTTCTAATGGGAGAAAGAGAGAGTAATAATCACATAAAAATAAATAAATAATGATTGTAATAAGAAACCCAAAAAAGAGAATAATGATCATATAAAATAAATAAATAATGATTATAATAAGAAAAACAATCATCCCAAAAACAAGAGAATAATGATCATATAAAAATAAATAAATAATGATTGTAATAAGAAAAACAATAATTGTAACAAGAGAAATAATAATAATTATTTTTTTAATGAGATACCGAAAGCTTTTGAAAATCTATAATCATTTAATTATATGAGAGAGAGAAGAGAAACTTAGAAAAGCCAAAAGAAAAAAAGGAGAAAAAACTAATCCATAATTATTTAATATGTGAGAGAGAAAAAAGAGAGAAGAGAAACTTAGAAAAGCCAAAAGAAAAAAGGGAGAAAAAACTGCAGGAAGATTCGAACCCGGGAAGGGAGGCATTTACACTTTAGAAAGCGATCGCTAGCCAACTCAACTAACCATGCTTTTGTGATGGATATTACACAATTCATTACTTATTTGTTTTCAGCACCGAGCTAGAGCTTCGTCCAACTAACCACTAGCTTCGTCCATGCAGGTATGCCTAGTGCAACTGCTTATTTTGGTTTCTATGAAGTATGCTTGCCTGAGAAAAGAGAAACTGTCTTTATCTCTGCTGCGATCTGGAGCAATTGGTCGACTTCTTGGCCAATTTGGCGGTTGATGGGATGCTATGTTGTTGGTAGTGCGGGAAGCAAAGAAAAGGTTTCTAGTCCTCTCTCTTTTTCAAGTGCTCATATTTTTCGTGGAAGAAGGTGTTTGACAATTAAAACTAAAAGACAGCTAAAGAGGAAAGTCGATTATTACTCTGTTGAGTTTCATTCATCATTTTATCTTTTGTTCACAAACTCCATTTAGTTCTGACGTTGGGCTTATACAAGACATTCAATAAGACTTATTTTTGCCTATGATCGTTTTTCTTTTAAAGCAGAGTAAAGTTACTAAGTGTGCATTCATTTGATAGAGATTGGGCTTCTTTATATAAATTTCTTTATTATGTTCACATTGCTATGAGAAGTTGTACTATAGAAGTGATAGGCTGCTCCTAAAAGTTCTGTTTCTGGTAGTATATATATTGAGATGGTAGACCTTATATGCAGCCACATTAACTCATGGTTGTTGAGTAATTTTTCTTTAATGCCGAAGGTTGAGATTTTGAAGAACAAATTTGGGTTCGACGATGCCTTCAACTCCAAAGAAGAGCCAGATTTGACTGTGGCCTTGAAAAGGTTACTTCCTCTCCCCCACCATTGAGGTTGATAACTGCTAGGGATCGATACTAAAATTGAAATGCTTGAAATGGTTACTAATAAATGAGACATGTTTTGTGTTTGTTACGACTTCGCCGATGGAATTGACATTTATTTTGACAATGCGGATGGAAAGATGCTAGACTCGGTGCTCCCAACATGAAACTCCGGTCGCATTGTTGTCTATGGCATGATCTCACAAAGATAACCTGGAGAAGCTTGAAGTTGTACACAACTTATTATGTCTTATCGGAAAACGAATCCGCATGGAAGGGTTTTCAATCTCCAATTATTTTCACAAATACTCCAATTTTGTTGAGGATATTCTGCGTAAAATAAAAAATGGAAATATTAGATATATAGAAGACAGATCTGAAGGCCTTGAAAGTGCGCCATCTGCTCTCATTGGGCTCTTCTCTGGGCGAAATGTTGGGAAGCAGTTGGTGGTTGTCGCCCTCCAAGAAATTGTGCCGCATAAACTACTATTTACTTATTATCCATTTCCTTTCTCAATCTCTTCTAGTCTCTTAGGCATATAACAAAAGATAAAAAAATTCAAAAACATTCCTAAAATCCACTTGATAGAGATTATATTGTGCTAATGTATTGTTCTAAATTTTTGCCTCTCTCTTGAGGTAATTTTTATACTCACGTTAAATGCTCTGGTTTCGCCATCGATTCAAATGAATAATTTGTATGCATGTGTTGTTCCTTCAAGGCTTTCCGCATGTTTCCTATGTGCCTTTATCAACTTCATGCCGGTTAGGGCTCGGTTGGTATCGATAAAGAGATGACTGATATTTTTTCGAAAATATGTGATTTAAAAGTGAATACCAAACTTTTAATTACTTCCTTGTTTTCTTTAACAAGCAGTTAAAACTTTTTTTTTTTTTTGCTTCATCAACTGATTTGAGCTGTTCAAAGTTTAACATTGGAACAAAGATAATTAGCCACAAGACTTGACGGTAGAAAATTAAAGCAAGAATGCAACAAGAAGCATCAATTCCATAAAAAATATAGAACCTTTTAGAGCGCTACCATATAGAGTCACAAAAAATAAATGATATAGCTAGAGAGAAAACTATGTACGTGTAATTATCAGAATTACAACCCAATTGACATCAGGATATATATGATGGGTGCTGGAGATGTCGACTTTTTTTTTAGATTTGGTGGAATTTGAAACTAATGTCGAAGTTCGGTGATTTAATTGAAATTTAATAACCTACTAATTTTTATTTTTTTGTTTTGAATAGAATAACCTACTAATTGAGATCAACTTTAGTGACCAAATGAAACACTATGATACTCTCCTTCCCATAAAGATATGCTTATATTTTATTTTGGTCCGTCCCATAAAGATAGGTTTGTATTCTATTTTGATCCATGCCATAAAGATATGCTAGTTTCTTTAAATTGAGTAGTTAAAATATTAATTTCCATATATATCCTTATTTAATGTGCATTATTATCAATAAAATATAATTATCAAAATGTAATAATATAATTTAAAGAATATATTTGGAAAATACTCTTAAATTTTACTTTTCTAACAGCATAATTGATCTTTTCTTAATTATTATGAGAAAAATCAACAATCCTATCTTTGTGGGGTGGAATGAGTAATTTAGTTATGACTTTGTTCAATTGCTCCGGGGAGGCTGTAGTTATGGCGCTCCTGGGGTGTTTTTCGGCCACATACAACTTTTGTTTTGAAATTCGAGATCAGATCTAGGTCCAGCACGGCCAGGGAGAGCTCCAACAATTCGAAAAATTTTCCGGCGATACTGTGGCCACCTGTCAAAGTTTTTGGCTAAAAATTTGGATCAGCGCTCACGGTGTCATCGGAAAATTTTCTAAATAGCTAGAGCTCCTTTTCGTCGTGTTGGACCTAAATCTGACCTCGGATTTCAAAATGGAAATCATATGTGGCCTTAAAACACCTCCGAGGAGCATGAAAACAAAGCCGAAAATAGTAATGGCCGATGGCATGTAATATACTCCCTCCGTCCCATATATAAAGGTTTGTTTTTCTTTTTGGGATGTCTCAAATATATAGCCTTGTTTCTATTTTAAGGGGTATTTTTTGTGTATTTAGCAAAATAATTTTATTTAATTTGCCTAGTTATAGCTATTATTTTAAACAATACTCATTTAATAAGGATAAATTAAGAAATTAATTATAAAATTTATTTTTCCAACAATTTTTCGTAATTTTTATGAGAATGTCAATAAGCCTAGGACGGAAGGAATAACCAAAAGTCAAAACAAATCGAATTTGAGGATCCTGCCCAAGCATTGTTTACCTTTATTTATTTATTTATTTTTTTTCGGGCCATGCATTGTTTACTTTAATGCATGCTTGGCACACGGTTCTGTGCTTCATGAGTTGGCTTAATTTTCTTAACTAGATTAACTTTGCACGCCTCTCCATTATTGTCTATTCTATGTAACTTGTTTATGTTTCTTTTCTTTAGCATATAACTTTATCTTTTATTTTCTTTATACAGTATTTATTTCTTTTAGCCAAAGATATAGAATATTATATTATGAAACCAGGACACAAGCTATACTTCAAGGGCTTGTTTGATTCCCATAAAGTTTCATTAAATTAAATCTTTTTTTCTTTAATCATTTTTTAAGGAAATTCATCATTTTCAATTATACACTAATTTACAAATTTTTATATATTTTTTAATACATCTTTTCTAATTTCCAATCACACGATAAAAAGCAAATTTAATTTCTTCAAATTTAATCTGAATCAGACATGCCAATAGGAAGGCAAAGCTGTTGCACATCTTACGCCTTGAAGAAGCTGTAAAATCTGTCAAAATAACCGCCTGGGACGCCAAACACTGGCTATCTACAAGCTGAAGTATGCCTTTGCAACCTCGCATGCATACAAATTGAAAAGCACATACATAATACACATGAAGAGGCTTATGCAGTGCATTTACTCACTCTCGGGTGACGACCACCAACTGCTTCCCAACATTGCGCCCATAGAAGATCCCGACAAGAGTAGCTGGTGCCCTTTCAAAGCCTTCAGCAATGTCTTCCATATATGTAAATTTTCCATCTTTTATTTTAGGCAGAACATCCTCCACAAACTTGGAGTATTCGTGAAAATAGTTGCGGACTCCAAACCCTTCCATACGGATTTGTTTTTTGGGTAATACATAATACGTTGTGTACACCTTCAGGCTTCTCAAGGTTGTACTGAAATCATGCCACACACAGCAATGCGTCCTGGATTTTCATGTTCAGGAGCACTGCGTCGAGCATCTTTCCACCGACGTTCTCAAAGTAAATGTCAATTCCATCGGCGGGAAGTACCTAATAAACAGTGCGTGTCTGGTTTATGGGTTACCATTTCAAGCATTTCATCTTTAGCATCGCTAGCAGTTACCCATATGATCTTTCGAAGCCGAAATCGGTAAGTTTAGACTGACCTTTTCAAAGCTGCAGCCAGATCTGGCTCTTCTTTGTAGTTGAAGGCATCATCGAACCCACATTTGGTCTTCAAAATATCAACCTTCATCGTTAAAGAAAATTAGACAAGCACCACGAGCTAACGTGGCAGCATACAAGGTCTACCACCTCAATGCTCAAATATGAACTTAATAAAGAGATTTATAAAAGCCTTGTATCAAGCGAATGTGCAGTAATTTTACTCTAGGAAAAAATATCATTGGCAAAAATAATAAGTTTTATAGAAGCTCCGGCATGAACCTGACTTCACAACTTAATATGTTTTTTGAGTTGTGTTTCCTTAAATATATATCTTCAAATTTTCTCAATCTTCATAATATGACATTACCATATTCCAGATAAAGTCTAATGTTTCTAGACATCCAAGGAGGCACAGAAAATAAACATTAATATTCATCGCATTATTGTGTTTTGGCTAGTGAAAACATTGTTTGTCAAACCCGAAGGAAAGCAGCTAGTTTGATCAAGACTAAACAAACTTGTTCCATCAGCCAGCTCATTTATTTAGTTCAAAAGGATTGACTGCAAAAACATTTGGAGAAAAGCAAAAGCAGGGTTCTTTAATAAATGGGTGCTAGAACAGTATGTGACACTGGACTTCTGACTTTTGAGAATGTTTAATCATTTAATGTGTGACAAAATCTAAAATTGCTGAATTTCTAAAGTAACGTCGGTATTTGTTCTTGTTCACAGAACTAAACAGACTAGTCACAGTGCTGCTACCAATAATTTTTTGGTGCATTTCTATGTTCACTTCATTAACTCTTCCATGTAATATTATGCTTTCATTAGACAAGTGAATCGCCATCAAGTGTTTACAATGGAAAAATGATAGAAAGTCGGCATTAGGACACTACTATTGTGAACGGTTGTTGGGCGTGTTGTCGCAGTACGCCAAAATTTATTTTATTTCCTTACTCGGTTTCAAAACTACAAATTAATGTAGAAGTGGTAAATAAGGGTCGAACCCAAGAGGAACAGTGTTTAATCTAGTTGTTCTTATCAATTAATCTAGAAATGGGGGTTTTGTGAAGTTGAATGAAATTAAAATAATATGACAAAATAAAAGAGATGTAAATGAAACAATTGAAGATATATCTAGTTCTCGGGTTCGGTTGTGTCAACATCTTGTGTTTATCTTTCCCATGCAACGTGTACTATCCCTTCTTCAATTTATCAACTCCAATTAATCAATACGATCTGATTAACGAATTCTTCCTTAAGTGTATTAAATTAAAGTGAGTTTTTTAACTTAACATCTAGCTATTGGATAATCCTAAACAAGTTCTTAGGATTTAATGCAATGCTAATGTGAAATGAACAAGAAGAATGAGTTGAATTAGATGATCAATTTCACAAACTTGAATTAATACATCTAAGTTGATTTATTAACAAATATGCCCGACATTCGTTTGCTACTGTGGATTGGAATCTAGTGACAATTACGGATCAAAAGTTTCAATCCTAGCACATAACTTGAACTTAAAGATTAATTGATTCAATTGGCCAAAGTGAATGCAATAATCACATAAATTCAAAGCGGGTTTAAAAGCATAACAAATCAACAAATTGAAGTAGAGGAATAGATAAAGCGTTAGCAAAGAGTTAGAAAAGATAACAACATGATAATTGAACACAACATCTCGAACTAGATAGAGAAGTCTAACTACTCATATTAGCGGGTATCACCACTACTATATGATAGATTATATTTCACTATCTCAAGTAACATATACAAACTATAGAAATCACGTAAATAATGCTAAGAATTAAATAGAGAGTCTAACTACTCATATATGCGGGTTAAATATTTATATAGCGTAACGAGTGTATCACCCTCTGCAATATATGAGAAATTATCTTTCTCAAACATGAAAAATAAAAGAAGAAGAGAAATTAGTGAAGAAATGCTCCGCTAATCATATTCACGTCAAGTATCGTCGATTGATTAATCGAACCTAAATTTAGGTTTTTACTTCCGCCGGAATATGAAAAACTAAGAGCTTTCAAGTTAGAACTAAGAATAAATGATGAAGAGAATTTTATTGAGGAGAAAATTGGAGAGAATCACAAGCTAATTCTCTCTACAAAGTTGTGTGATTCAAGCTTGGAAATGCCTCTATTTATAGGCAAAATATTACACCAAAAAATATTAAAAAATCATAAAAGTCTTCCTTCATGAGTCTATTGTGGTGTGCTCAAGTTGTTTTATCTCTAAGAAGTCAAGAAAATTACCTTATTGTTTGCCTTTGCATAACCAATCAACTGCTTGGTGTCTGATTCTGGGACACCCTCGGCTATGATAGCCACCACTCTAATGGTTGGCTGCTTAAGAGCAGCAAGGGATGAAGCAGCAGCACTGCAAGAATAGTGTAATTACCACTATTAGGACGACCCAAGAAACTGGCCTCAGAGATATTTGTAGTCTGTGTTTGTTTTAAACTTTTTGTACCCAAAATCGACTTCTACTACTCAGTCAAAGTCAAACTTCAATATCAACCACACATCTCAAATCATTACTTATTATTATCCACATATCTCGTGGTCTCTACCACTACTCGACCTACGAAGTTAGTTTTCAGCCACAAACCTTCTAAATGATGCAAAGTTAATGAAAACATCAGCTGTAGGATGAGCAGCACAGGCGGCTTCAATGCTGCAATACAAAAGAAGGTCAGTTCCATTTAGCAGTCAAGTCAGCGAGAAAATTATATGCAATGTGAATTAGGGGAAAAATAAGAAAAATAAAACGCACGTGGAGTGAACTGGAATGGCGATTTCCTCTTGCCCAAAGAAGAGTTTCTGAAATCCCTCGGAACCAGGATTTATAATGCCAGCAACTGAAGGTGTTTCTCTCCCTGCAGAACACAACAAATGCTGATCAACAATGAAAAGCTTACTAAAGTGACTAACTTATTTGCAATCATATAAACAAAAACAGGGGATGCTACTCTCTTACTTACCACAGAGGAAGTCAAAATCAAGCATCCGCTGAATAGGCAGTTGCTTGTAATTGTAAAATAATGCTTGTGTAGTTTTCGAGAAAAGCTGTCCGGTTGCCATGATTAGCTGCCAGGACACCTGGATTAGAACTTATCATCAGCAAACCTCAAATCTTATGACAAATAAAAAATGCTTCCAAGTAACACGATTTAAAGATGCTAATAAACAATCCAGTAAATAGAAGAAGCAGCACAACCAAATTAATAAATCTTTTCCCAAGAGTGATCCAAGCTAATCCTAAAAGAATTACTTATGAGCTTGTTTAAACAAATTTTGTGGTCTACCAATCTTCAAAAATTTCATTACAGTGCTTAATTGCACGCCATTTCTATCAACAACAGACATCACTAACTCTTTGAATTATTACTCTTTGAATTATTATTCCAAATAATTGCAAAACAAGTAATTTTTAAGCAAAATTTTCGAGGCCAGCTCTAATTTTCGTTCTTGATCGTTAGATGATAGACACAAAACAAATTCCCCAAGCAAATCCTACTCCATGGATCCTACATAATAGTGAATTTTAAAGCCAGGAAGATGAAAAACTTAAAATCTGATCAATGAAAAAAACCTCAGTATAGCAAGTGAATAAGAATTCTCACTTTTTTCTCACAATGCAAATTTTAGCTTATACACCGCATCAACAAATTGCAAGAAATGAATTCCCAAATTGAATACCAGTTTGTTACAACTCTTAAGTGACCGTTAAAGCAGAGATCTGTTCTCAGAGAATTTACATCTTACATTAGCTTCGGTAAACAACAAGTCAAGGCATGTTTTCTCGTGAACATCGAAAATAATTTTAAAAGGATAGCAGATTATTAAACCCTTTTTTCACTAGTAACAGACACGGATTGGAATCGCAGATCATACGAAAGAGACTACCAAATAGATCCAAAAATACCAAATTACGAAATCCATAAACTGGAATGAAGATATGAACGAGGCAAGAAATGGAGTTCAGGAATTGCACAAAACTGCACCAACCTTTCAATTGAAATCAATTTACACTCTAGGTCTCGCGGAATTAGAAAAAGAACGAAGCTGAGAATTTATCTTAGGAGAAGAGCAGAGGGAAATTGAATTTATAGCACTTGTTGTTAAAAGAAGGTGGGCTGTGGAGCTGTCCGGTGGTCATGTGGGTGGGTAAGGGTCGGGGTCTTTGCATTCCATTTTTGTTACAGAGCAACTAACTCATGGGTTCGAACTTATGAGTAATTTTGACATTATTTTTTCAATTTAACATCATACAGATCGACAAATATGCAAACAATTTATGTCAAAATTTAGAGAAATAGGAATTATAAAAGTTAAATTTTATTATTTGTCATTTTTAATGAATCGTAAAATTTTAGATCATCACGTGAATAATGCATCAACAACTAGGTGAGTTAATAAATTACCATCCTTTTTATGAACAAAATCATTTAGAAAAGTTTAATTATTTAACTTTGGCTATTTTAAATTTTAGATGTGAAAAATTTAGAGAAATAGGAATTAGAAAAGTTAAATTTTATTATTAGTCATTTTAAATAAATCGTAAAATTTTAGATCATCACGTAAATAATCAATTAGCGACTAGATAAGTTAATAAATTACCACCTTCTATGAACAAAATCATTCTTACGTAGTAAGGGTGTTTAAATGTTTTGTATGTATTGTGTGCGTATTTTGGGGAGGTGCTCTTTCTTTTTTCCCTTTATTTTGTTTTAAAAAAAATGTTTTAATTTCTTTCTTAAAAAAAAACGTTTTAATTATTTTTATTGTATTTTTTTTATTTGTGGAGCCAGTGGAGGGCCGCCGGTATGAGGTAGGTGTACCTGAAAGGTTGGCTAGACCATTAAGAATTTGTGAATGAATGACCAATCATTTTTAGACTAATTACTGAATTGCCATCGCCAGCATGGAAAAAGAGAATTGTGTCATTACGAACATTAATTAATGAATAATTTTTTTTTCTTTCCTCTTTTTTTTTTTTTTTTTTTTTTCTAGAAGTTGAAACTTGAAAGAATCATTTTCCTTTGATCAATGCATATTTTACCTATTCTCAAAAGAGAAAAAAAAGGAAAGATTATTTTCGAGTTTTTGTTACACTTACAATATTTACTTTCATTTTTCATCACACGCTAAGCAGGTAATTAAGAAAAAAATTTATGAAATAAATTCCAGTCTATAATTATATCTATCTATGACAAGCAATTGTATTGGATTTTCATAAAATGCGTGTATAATCATATTAGTATATTTGCTCAAATTAATATTTAATTTTAATTGAATTTATAAATCATTTACAAATTAATTGCGTAAATTTGATTTTTACTTTTTTTTTTTTGTAAATAAAAAAATTATTTAGATTTTCTCGTTGTTGCCTGCGTGAGGCATTTTAAGATGAACAGGCCGCGAATTAGAACATTAAATATTGATGATTGAAGCAACATTGAACGCACAAATGGGTAACTAGGAAACAAATTATAGAATAAGGATGCCATTGTTGAAAATTTTAGTAACGTGTATCTGCGTGCAACATGTGCATGTCACAGCTCATTTCATAGTCAAGTCACAAGTGCAAATTTTTATATTTTATTTTTTAATAGAAGTCACAAGAGTATTAGTGCAATTAATAAAATTCAATTCAATTTGTCCCCTTATTATTTCCAATTCCATATATTTATCGGAATTTGTTACATTCGCCTAGCTTTCAGGAAACAATAATTCTTGGAAAATATTTTAAATTGATATGCGTAACTTTTTTTTGTCCAGTATTAAGGAGGTGCAGTGTATTTTATGTATATTTCCATAATCTAATGAAAACGTGCCACATCAGTTATATCGTTTAAAAATATCAATTATAAATGCTCATTCAATGTGCGATCAAATACGATTTTTAATTTAGACTACAACTTTATAAAATTAATGATTCGTTACCTTGTTGCAACACTTCAAATGCATGAATTTACTTCACGAAATTATAGAATTTTGAACTCAAGATGTATAGATGCCAGATGGTATACCAAACATTAACAATTCCTTTGCTAATTCTGATTTCTATTCAATTAAGCATCAGACTTGGAAAAGTGAAATATTGAAAGTGAACCAATCAAATGATGAATTCTAAAGCGAAGTGCCTATAATTTAAAAATGAACTCAATTAGTCCCATTTTGGTAATTTTCTTGTAATGGAAGGACATTTATGAAAGTAGCTGAAAGTGACGTCCTCGAATATAGAATTTAATAGTAGTTGAAACACCAAACCAAACGGCTAGCCAGTCAATTACTTTTTTTTTTTTTTTCTTTTTTGCTCAAGCCAGTCAATTACTCCGAACCGTATTTTATATATTTTTTATTTGAATTACAAGTATAATGAAGTGTATACGAGAGGGGAAATTGAACTCTTGATTTAGGAGATATAAGGCTAACTCGAATGCCACTAAATTACATGGATCTTTGTGTATTTTATATATTTAATAAAAATTTATGAGTAGAAAACAAATTGTGTTAATTTTTAACAAATAAACTTAATATGCAAAAGAAAATTACAAGAAGTAAAAACTTCATTTTCCTTTCAAGTTCAAACCTCTTCAAAAGAATTTTACTTGTTTCTTTATTATTTAAAACAATAATATTTAACAACGCTACAATCGACAGATAAGGAGAATAAATGTGAAGAATATAAAATTGCTAATTTAAAAAGCAAAATAGAAATTTATTGATGGTTTCCAATATAGAATTAGAAACATGAACGATATGCTGCTTTGGCGAAAATGACAGATCGGCAACAAACCAAACCCCCCACCGCCCCCGCCCCCAAAAAAACACCCAACCAAAAAAAAAAAAAAAAAACCATTACCATATCGAATACTATTTTATCCTTCTATTAAACTATTAATATTTTGGGTTCCCCCAAAAAAAAAAAAAAAAAACCCAACTAGTAACGTTTTCTACTTTAAGATTCCTATAGTGCACAGAGTATGTGCATTTTTTTAATTGTTATACACTCCAACAATTGCAAGTAGCATTCCATGATTGACTTTGGCTGTGGGATTTTCAAATGTATTAAGATATTCATGTAGTGACTCCAAAGTTGACTATACCAATTCCTTACATTAGCTTTAAGCCTTTGACGATTTCCTGAACCCTCAAAATGGCCATTAAGTAACCATCGGTGGGTTTTGAAACTTTGACACACGAACTATTACAGGAATCAAATTATCACTGAAAAACAAATCTGTGTAGCACTTAACAGTTCCAACCAAAGCAAGGGATTCCATAAGTGCCTTCACAAGATGATCAGGATAGTTCTCGATTAGAGCTCGACCATCCTCCGACTCCAAGGAATTCAAAACCCGACCAACAATCTGACGAGGAAAAAAGTTGATACGTTTTCATCCATCCATTTGCAAGAAAATTTGTGTCATTTAAGATAAGAGTTTGAAAAGAATAGAAGAATAAGGTAATGACAAGGACTAACCTTTCGGGCATAGCCACCGAAAGCTACTCCACTAATCAACGCGTGAGATGAACTAACCGAGTGTAAATGCTCATCTTCATTGTTAGACTCATCTGAAAAATTAATCACCATGTTCAAGTTATATAGAGTGGACAATAAAGTAGTTTATTTAAAAATATATGCTAAAATTGAAATCTTCTATATTAGCGTCAGAAAAAATTCTTGTACTCTTAGTATATCGTACTCGATTGTTTAGGTCAACCAACATTGACCACCTATACATATGTAGCTCTTATGTGTAGATGGCTAGTATCGAGTATTTAGAATACCAGGAATAGTAGAAATTTTTCATATGTTGCCGAGTTAGTTAGAGTAGTGAGAATCAGATGTACAATAATGACATGAATTTATAAGCCCATATCAGGATTCATAGCTAAGGCTAGTTTTAGTACCGGATATGGTTTTTGTTTGGAATAATCTTTTTTTCTTCAACCCCTCGACTGTGTGCGCATTAGTGCCCCCAGCTAACTGAAGAAAACCTGTTGTGCAAATAAAGAGATCGGATGGTTTCAGGCGACATTCAGCTTGTTAAAGAAAACCAAGAAGAAAGAAAATTTTTTCCTTTTTTAAAAAATAAATAAATAAATAAATAAACCTTCAGGCTTGTCTCTAGCTGCAGCTAAATATGAAGCAAAAGCAATGGCTTCCCTTGTGGCACCTCGTCCAATGTCTCCACTCATGGGTCGACCATCCAACTGCATTTATTTAGCACAAGTTATTCAGCTATTCAGCTTGCCAGAAACTGCAGATCATCTGCGATGATTTTTCAATTGCATCAAGTTCAAGTGCCACACACTTGCCATAGATTGAAGCAATGCAGATTTGCTTTCATCACAGAATACATAGCATTCATTGCATATATGGTTGAATCCTTAAGATCAGGAAAACTGACCTGCATTTGGTTCAGAGAGTGAGCATATTTTACGGCTCAAAAAACTCAATCAACATTGTGAATTGTGATTCAAATGTTCCTGACAACACTGTAAACAATTATTCTCGTCTTGAGACAGGAAAGTAGATGTTGTACTTACTGCTACAAGCCTCAGATTATCGCGTGAATTGCCCAAAGCATTCCAAAGATCTCTGAGCAGGCATCCTGCCTAAAAACATAATTCTATTCAGAATATTGCGCAAGGAAATTATTTACTCCTATTGACCATTCCCTGATATACATGAATCAGAGAAATGGTAGGCAATTTATTCTATTTATGCTCAACTGTATTTGAAATCGTTGGTCATGTGTATCTCTATACAGGAATTTGACACCTGCAAGGCTACCTTCCATTCGTATGAATTTCTATGGCATCCACATCATCCCGTTTGAGAAGCTCAGCTGTAGCAGTAACATCCCTTATATATGTAATTGCTTCTACATCAATTAACAAAACTTCAGTTCAACAATAACGATATTGATAGTAAAAATAGTTCAACATAGAGCATGTTGACACTGTAATTTATACACAGTTTTCATTTGGTGGGTGTTTATAAACTAGGTGAATCAGTGTAGAGAAGTGATTTAGGAAAATAAGTGAACAAAGAGGAGTTTAGTGCAAAGTGTTCAATAAACATCAAACACATTAATCAAAGAAGATAAACAAAATAGACACTCACTTATTTTATCATATGGACAAACAGGTAAGCAACGACCACAGCCATAACAGCGTTCAGCCACCACTCCTCCCTGCTTACAGATGTAATATGTAGATGCCAAATGTACGCAAAAAATCAAGGTCCCTATATCGACACTTATCTATATGTAAGTAACTCAACAAGTGAATCAAAATCATACATGGACTCCATTAGCCACTCCGAAATTCAAGATTGCATTAGCAGGACAGATATTCTCACATGGCCTTGAGCAATCCAACGGACAATCATTTGGATCAAATTCTGGAAATGGTAATAAGTCATACATTGTTATCATCTAAATGCACCCCAAGAAATTGGGGTTATCAATCTTGATAAGTTTAGGACTTCATATGTTTCAATCTATGAACTATGATTTGTTCAATTGAGTTCATAGGTGGAAAAGGAATAATTGAGATCGTAACTGCATCTATATCCATTGTAAACTTCTCACATTGAGATTATATGCATGTTCAATTTTTACCATCTAGAGTGGGAATCTACCAGCTTTACGAAAATGTAGATCTTCATCATCATTCACACTGATCATCACCCAGGGCCTACGAATAGACACAATTCCTCTCGCTGCTTCAATCCCCTCATTTACCGCATTCACAACGGATGTCTCAGCAGCACAATCGATGCAATCAACTATCATGGAGATTAAACAGAAACTCACATTATCATCTCCTCAAGTTCACACACAGATTCTTCATTCTACCATCTAATTATTTTACCTCCAGCAAGTGTGTAAATCAGGGAGAGATTCCTGATGTCAACCACATCCTAAATAAATTGAAGAAAGAGTTATAAAGATGAAAATTGGGGCACAATTGGAGCTGAGAATTGGGGTTTTGAGAGAGTACCTCAAAGCTAGCACCGCAAATGAGTTTTACCCAATTGCCATTTTGCAGTGATTCCAGTGGAGAGGTGATTAATGAAGGAATCCGACTTCTTATTATCAGATTTTTTACCCTATCAAGGCCTCTGTTGCTGCCGCCGGTCACATGCGCTTCACCTGTGGGTAAATTAAGAACAAGAGTTATTCACCCCAGTTTATCAAGAGCAAAACCCATACACTCACATATGCATATATGTATATATAGAGAGAGGAGAGCTTAGATAGAGGAAGAGACTTTGGAGCTTTGCGGGAAGAGAAGCGCGGCAAAGGAAGCTCAAGGACATATCAGTAACGGGTAGAAGAAAGGATAGAATTAATTTTGTGCCTCAAGGCTTACTTTCTGGAAAGATTTACAAGCTTGATTAATCATTTAATTGCGAGCATAGACCCCAAACTTTTTGCACTTTGTTTCAATTTCGACCCATTAAAATTTTCACTCACTTGCAAGATCCACCTACTATTTTTCGTTCATGACGATGATAAGTAGTTTTTTGCTGGGAAGCAACAAGGTAAATATATATGTTTTCACCATTCGTAGAAAATCCTTTTAAGAATGATTCTGATTTGTTTTGATAAAAATAAGAGTAGAATACAGTGTATAAGGCTACAGGAAATATTATTATTATTTGTAAGTAGTTTTCTGCTGGGAAGTAACAAGATAAATATATCCGTTTTCACCATTCGTAGAAAATCCTTTTAAGAATGATTCTGACTTGTTTTGATGAAAATAAGAGTACAATACATTTTATA
Source organism: Jasminum sambac (assembly GCA_018223645.1). Taxonomy (NCBI): domain Eukaryota; kingdom Viridiplantae; phylum Streptophyta; class Magnoliopsida; order Lamiales; family Oleaceae; genus Jasminum; species Jasminum sambac. Next base: position 22,119,450 of record CP073649.1, read on the forward strand.
ATGTTACAGGAAATATTATTATTATTTGTAAACATAATTTTACTCTCTAAATTGTGTGTTCTTTCTTAGATTTTTGTTTGACAGTAACTGGTAATCACCAGATTGTAAAAATGCTTCTGCTTCCTATGATGTAGTTTTGTTGTCAAAATGCAAAAACTTTAACTATCAATATGCTTCACCAATTTAAAATCCTCCTTAAAGAAACATTAATTTCACCTTGCCCCAATAATCAATAATAAAAAAAAAATAAAAATAATATCAACTCCTTGATTAGATTATAAATTTCCCTTTCTTAGTTTTTGAACAATTATTAGAATGCAGAAGAAGGTATATAACACAAATGTGACCCATTTAATAACTAAGTGATGTGATGTGTGAAAAAATAAGGTACTATCAAATATATATATATGTTGTACACCACATTGTGCATGTAGCTATGTCCAAATTACAGTAGTACTTTGTCTCAATTTCATACTGTTAACTTTTTCTTTCAATTCAAAATTTAGCTAGTGTTTACGTGAGGTTTTTATTTGAATAATTGACGTAAAAAGTGTTTACTTTTGAGTGTAATTGCATAATAATTCATCTCTAATTTTGATTTCTAAGCAAAAACCTATCACCTTTAACGATTTGCATGATGTAATTTGTTATCAAAATGGAAAAACTTAATATCAAAATGCTTAAGTCACCAATTCATCCTCCTCCTTAAACAATCATTAACTCCAAATCATGTCCGAATCAAATGATCAAACTTTACTAACTCCATTGACATAAAAGCTAGCTTCAACTTATAATCAATAAATAAATAATCAGAAACTCAACTCCTTGATTAGATTATAAGTCTTCCTTTCTTATAATTCTTGATCAATTACATTATTCCAAGTTCACCTATGTCAACTTCAAATTCATCTTCCTGAGCACCCTCTTTTACATCTCCATTAATGGAAACTTATCCAAAAAAGCTCCGGTTTCTTGTTCTTCTTCCATTAACTGTGGCAATGGCCTTTCCATTGGCTATCCATTTTGGCCACAAAATCAAGAACCCGACTTTTGTGGCTACCCAGGATTAGGCCTCTCATGCAACGAACACGACCACGAACCTATCCTTAAACTCCACGAAAACCTCTACCGCGTAAAATCCTATGACGAATCTCAAAAAACACTCACAATTACCTATAATGAAGTAAAAAACAGCACAACTTGTCCCCTTTTAAAGCACGAGTTTACGTTAAACTCGAGTATTTTGTATCCTAAGGTTAACAAGATGGTGCATTTTTTCTACAACTGCACAGTTTATCCTCCATCAGTTGCTGATATAAAGTGCCTCCAGCGTGGGGCGAAGCGGTCGTACGTGTTCGTCAATGGATCGGTCCCGGAATTTGATTGGGATCATTATTGTGAGGATATAGTGAGTGTCCCTGTGATGGAGAAGGATGTTGAGGGTATTTTGGGAAATCGTTATGGAGATGTTCTAAAATTAGGGTTTATGTTGATATGGAAACCAGAGAGTGTATGTCAATCCTGTGAAGATAGCGGAGGATTTTGTGGGTATAGGGTTGATCATAATCAGACATTCTTCTGCTTATGTAATGAGAGACATCATGCACATAATTGTTATGATCATTCAGGTAATTTCTTTAAAGGTCATGCTACCTGTATAATTTTAGTTGACAATCAAGTTGTGAGACAAAATTAAACAAAATTAACATATTACAATTATTTTACTATCATTTGAACAAGATTTTGCCACACACTTTGTTGTCAAATTGTATTATTATTATTATTATTATTATTAGTATTATTATTATTATTATGAAAATCGCAGGTCATGAAGTACTGTCCACAGCACGATCCCAATCAAATTACATGGTCATCGGTAAGCAAACATCATAAAAATAGCATAAAAATATTATAATTAGGTGAAAGAAATTGAAAATAATATTGATATTTGATAGTATAAAGATTTTTATTTTTAATCATTAATTTCTAATGTGTTCAGATTGGATTGCCATACCAAAAAATAACTATGATCATTTGCATTTTTGAAACATATATTTTAAAACGCATCAAAATTTTCAAATAATTATTTCAAATTTATGCAAATTAAATTATAATAAAAAAATTATTTTCCTTGCAGTGCAGTGATATTGGGTTGTTTAGGTAACGATGTCATTTATTTTCTACCGGGCACAAAGGAAGGGAAGTGGTATGCACAAAAGCGGATTCAGTCAAATACCGAGAAATTTTTAAAAATAACTGTCTTTTACACGCGGTTAATCCCACTTTCTTTTCTCCATTCTCCTCATTTCTTAGTAATTGTCTGGTCTTGCTAGTTTTTAGAGTGTGTAGGAGAAAATTTGGTGAAAAATCATTGAAACGTGTGAAAAAATAAGTAAATTTTTACAAAAAATATGAAAAATTATCAAGACCAAACATGCCATATGTTCTTGTTTGTCATTCATTATTCGGTACCCAAGTTAGAGAGAAACTATTGTTGGAGGGCGTGTGACATGCATTTTCCCAACTGCTTTCGCTCTCCTCCTTAATGGCCCTAGCATTTATGTGGTGGCCACCGGAATCTGAGATCGTCATTGGTTCGAGGTAATTATAAACTCCAATAGATTTCACACTATCGTCGTCTTGCAGTTCCATAAAAATCACTAAATTGTAGATCGTCTTCCAGCCGGAAAATGAACTCTTTATCGAGGCTGTTTGACCGGCCAAATGGTCCGTATGTTCCATGGTTCGTGCCAAAAGTGATCGAAATTGAATGACCGTTGTTATAACTCTTGTAACCATGCACTTATTTAAGTTACCTATGTACTCTGAAGAGTGATTCAACTCACTACTACAAATTAAGGTTTATAAAGTGCCCTTTAAACATCGATTAAGAGAAGAATTGTAGTTCAAAGTTGTTTAATGGCTAAATTTTAATGAAAACAGTGCATGAAAGAGTTTAAATTCAGCAATATAGGCGGCGGTTACCATTGACTGCCACCTTTTTTTTTTTTTTTTTTTTTTTTATAGAATTATCTTTGTCTGAAAATCCAAGTTCAAGATAGGAATTTTATTAAAATAAAAACCATTACACCTAGACGGAGGAGGATATGTGAACTTTACCTCCCAAAGCTAAGTATAAATGCAAGTAAATCTAAAGCTAAATCCAAATGCATGAGAGGTACTCCCAGACAATTATTCTAAGTAAAGGAAGAAGAAAACTAAGAGAGCCTAACATAGGGAGTATTGTTGGAATCCAATGCAAGAATCCCTTAATTCGTCCAGAAAGGTCAACTTCATGAAGAATTTGCAGCTGAGAAAATTGATGTCTAGTGTCAGCAAACCAGTCCGCAGTAGAATTAACCTCGTGATACACATAAGTGATTTTTCCATTATTGGTTCGAAGAAAGTGAATAATTTTAGCAATGAGATAACATAGCTGCCACCATTGACCGCCACCTATATAGCTATAAATGGCGGTTATTTTAAGTGCTGCTTAGACAATTTTATTTAAATAAAATAAAAGTTTTAAACGGCGGTTAGGCACCGCCATTTACATCAAAATGTTTTGTATATTAGTTCAAAACATTGTTCTAATCTATAATCATGTAATATATAGACTTTGTGAGTTCCCAAAAACGTACAGGTTCTCCTGCTTTGGCTCAAAGAGTTGTCATTATGAAACGATATATGAACCGAGCTCGAGCTGAGTAGTTTGGCTTGGGAGCTTGCTTGTTAATGACACTATTTCCCTTCGTACAAAGAAAACCAAAATGATTATATATTTATCATTTATATATACTAATAGATTAACAGTAATGTAACACTTTAGTAAAGAAAACCCCACTGGACCAATCTTAATAATGTTTATATCTTCCATTTTGATCCCACTTGATGTTTGGACCTTATGCTTATATGTAACAAAGACGTGTGCCTGAAAACAACTTAGACAAAGTAGGGGTTGAGTTTGACAAAGACCAAAGTCGACTAGGACATGACACGAGGCCAATATTTAGAGATTCATGGAAGTTTTCAACTCTCGACAACTCCAGTGTAAAATAATTTAGCACCAGCACTCGTATTTTGTTATAGTACCAGCATATCAAATCTTGCCTATTTTTGTATGTTAGTGTTATAGTAAGATACGAGCGCTAGTGCTAGAACAAATTAAATCCGCTCATGTGTAATGGAAAAATGTATTTATAAAGAACATATCATGTTTATAATTATCCAAATTTAAAGAACAAAATCGCACTCTCTTCTAATTGAAAAAAAAAATTGAATGAGAGAATCTTTCGAAACTCATTTTTATGTATTCACTTTTTAAATCACAGAGAATATGTTAAATTTTGACAGTTTTACGGAATCGCTGTAAACAACCTGTTGTAACAATAAATTAAAGTGGTATCATATTCTCTTCTTTATAAAATAATTAACCCGGATGGAAATAAGTTATTCGGAGAAGGAGCTTTTAATAAGTAGTGTAGTACACTAATACCTAAATTTACAGAGAAACAGATTATTTTATTTTGCCTTTTACCTGTACTTTGCTTTTGTCCGAAGACAAAATTAAAATTCTCTTCTAAGACAAACTGAATTATCTTGCTAAACTCACCAAGTCACCTTTGATTCTCATCAATTTTGTGGGTTTAAATTGTCCCAAAATCAACAATCCTAGCCACTCAATCGAGCACACGAGTTGCCTCAGTTTCAGTGTGGCCGATATTAATTACCTAGCTACGAGCGTGTAATTACGACTCAAATCACGACTTAAACAGGTAATCAAGTTAGCAGAATTGCTCCAAAACCATCGATGGTGCCGTAATTACGGCACCATCGATGTTCGTTGAAAGTCGATTCGACCCGTTTTGAAAATTCGAGGCAGGATCTAGAATCAACAAGGAGTTAGGAATTTTACGAATTTTTCCGGCTCCGTAGCCGTGTTGATTCTAGATCTCTGAAAGCGAGGTCGAATCGACTTTCAACGGACATCGATGGTGCCGTAATTACGACACCATCGATGGTTTTGGAGAAGGATTGATCAAGTTAGTTAGCACAGTAATTGATTTTGTCATCTTAATTGTTGTATTCAATGCAAGATTCGAATGATAAATCAGTTAACGTCACGTTACTGGTAAGTATAAACACTATTTATGTATAGCATTGCTCTGACTTCCCTCTTTTATCTTTAATCATATACTCATATTTTTGTGTATTGTTTCAACCTCCGACCGACATTGCTAGCAAAGAAAATGGAGCACCACGGACATATAGAAAAAATAGACCATGTATCCATCGACGTGCATGACCATGATCTTGTGTCCTCAATCGAAGGCAAAATGGAAGAGATTTCTTTACTACATTCTATTGGCAGAGTTTCAGATGAAACTGTTGCACAAAATGAAGAAAAATATCATCCCAATTTGGTTTCAATTGGGCCTTTTCACCATGGCAAAGACAACCTTAATGCCATGGAACATCACAAGTGGGAATATTTCACCACATTGTTGAATCGAAATCCACACGCAGGACGAGTTCTCAACACTTGCGTGAACACACTCAAACGATCCGAACAAAAAGCTCGAATGTTTTATGGTGAAAGAATCAACATGGAGAGCGATAAATTCATCGAGGTTATGTTGGTTGATGGTTGTTTCATAATCGAGCTTTTTCTTGAGTTTTCAATCAAGAATCTTAGGCGTAGGGACGATTCAATATTCTTCAACACCGGCAATAAAATATTTCTATTGAGATGTGACATGATTTTACTTGAAAACCAAATGCCCTTTTGGGTACTTCAACAGTTGTTTAACATTGTTGTGGTTCCTAAGCAATGTAACAACATGTCCCTCAGGGAACTTGCTTTGTGTTACTTTCGAAAACTTATTCCCGGAGATGGACAATTTCCTCAAGACAAGTTTGGCCCTGAAGTACATAACTTGCTCGACTTAATTCGCCATCATTATCTCCCAACCATTATTCAACGACGGTTGGGTAGCGGTCGAAACAGTTACACGGTGGTGCTACATTTCTTCAGGTTATATATACCGTTGAAGAAAATAGTTCAATGATATATATATTTGAACATATCTATCGATCAGTTTACAATTTTATATCTAGTGGTTCAACACCTGTTAAATGTGGCTAACGTGCTTCTTACTAGCATTGTTTTTAACTTTCAGCAAGCTGGGATAACGCTCCGAAGGGCAGCCAGAGAAATCCCTTCGAACATTACATTCAACAACGGAGAACTTGAAATCCCACCTCTCCAAATCCATGGCTACACTGAAACTTTATTCAGAAACTTGATTGCATTTGAGCGTTGCCACCACCAACGTTCAAAGACGATGACATCGTATGTCATTTTCATGGCAACCTTAATCCAGGCTAAAGACGACGTACAATTACTTCATAGAAAGAAAATTCTAGTCAACGGCCACGATGAAAGAGAGGGAGAAATTGTTGATATGTTCACGAAATTGAGAGTCGAAATTAACGTGACAGATTTTTACTACGGAGACATTTATAGGCGAATCAATGAGTATCAATCGAGCAGAAGACAAAGATTGCGATTGGGACAGAAAATGAAGGATATTTATCATAGAACTAATGTTGGTGTTGTGGGGTTCATGGTTGTAATCGTGTTTCTGGTTTTCTGTTTTGCAGCACTATTTTTCGCTATGGTCACATATTTCCTGCACCACTTTCAGTGACATCGATCGAGGTCCGCTTATGTGTCTACTACTTCAATGTACTGTGGTTTGCTTTATTAATATTAACTATATATGTCCCTGTGATCACTTGTTCTTGGTTTGCTTAACACTCAAAAAGTTGGGTTTGTTTGAAGACAACTGATTATCGAATATTAATCTCGTGGAGTTTTCCTTTAAAGTATTAAGCAGAATCTTTGTTTGGAGTTGGAGCGAAAAAGCAAACTAATTGTCAAGATTAGTTCATTAGTGATTGTTTTATAGACAGGTGGATAATATTTATTAACATGTATTAAAATTTATTTTTTTATGTGAAGGCAAATTTCGAAAATTAACAAATTTAACATATCAATGATACTTTAACTTAACAAAATGACCAACATTTGGCATTATAATTTATATGGTGTAATAGGGTCAATGGATTATTATTGTCATGAATATGTGATTGAAATTAAATAAAAAGAAAAATATAAAAAAAATTAAAAATAATTGAACTAAATATACACGTGCATGTGGCACTTCACCTACTTCTGGCATTTTTTTTTCAATGGAATAGTCAGCTTGATTTTATTATATTATATATTATATATTATATTTTGTTCAACGACAAATAACTAACAATAATTTTGTTTTAATATCAGACAGCATATACCTTCATACTAAATTCTGCTCATTCCCACTTTTTCATTCAATTATTAATTTTCGTCAAACTAGTTCAATCAAATAAGCACAACTCGATCGAATTGAATCGTGTAAAGAAGAAGAAAAAAATATAATGTACCAAATATGTAATTATTAAAGTTGAAGGCCATGGTCTTTGTGTAACGTGAGAAAAATAGAGCAACTCAAACAGAAAACGGTGGGCCACAAGGAAACATTACTAGTTGACATTCCGGTCACAATGTTTTGTCGTCTTCTTCAGTCATCCACACACGCAACAGAGGAAATTAATCCTATATCCCTTTCCTTCACCGTCGGATATCAAACTTTATCATCACAAACTAATCCGACGGTCCACATTGGTCCACATCGATCATCTCGACTACCGACTTTCAACAATTTTCTTAGGAGTACTGATATCCACACCTACCATTTTAATCCCATACACCCATTTTTTTGTCAATTCCCATTTTACCCTTATTAATAATGCGTGAGTTGGTGCAGAATGAATTTTGGATGCTCAGCCGAGGGTGACCGAGCATAAAAAAATGAGCTCGGCCAAGGCTGGCCGAGCTCCGTCATAGGGAGCTCGGCCAAGGATGGCCGAGCTCCCCTTTGGACGCTCGGCCACCCTCGGCCGAGCATCCAAAATGGTTTTTTTTATTTTTTTAATTGATAATGTAATTAATATTTTTTTTATATTATTTTTTGATTTGGGAAGGAACATGTGATGTATGAGTCGGATCGAAAGGGGCAAAACCACACTTTACAGATTTAGTGTCCGAACTCCGTTTTGGACAAATAATATACCGATTTGGGGTAGCTCAGCATGAGTCGAACACTACTTTCGATGATGTACGATGAATTTTGAGCATCTGAGCGTGTTTAGGCAGCGAAATCAGCGTTTTTCTATTTTTCGAGTAATTTAATTTTTTTCGTTTGTTTGTTTTTAATTTTATTTTATCACCATTTTCATTTTATTTTATCACATATAAATTTTAAAAAAAATAAAAAAAGCCATTTTGGATGCTCGACCGACGGGCCGAGCATCCAAAATGACTTCCTTCTCCCCACACACGCAGCATTACACGAGGGCAAAATGGGTATTTCGAAAAAAAGTGGGTGTAGGGGATTAAAATTGTGGGTGTGGATAGCATGACTCTTTATAATAAACTAATGTTAATAACTTGTCACATGCAGTTTTCTTAAAAAAAAAAAAAAAACTTGTCATATGTACACCGTTGTTATTATTCTTGCATTTGAGATATTTTTTGGTGTGGTATCAGTATCCTTTGTGATTTTATAATATTTACATTATTGCATTAGAGGTGCTCCAAAAGCAACGCACGTATAAGTGGTTAATTTTTTTCCCCCTTAAATTATTATAAGGAGGAATGTAGGAGAGGGGAATTGAACTCTTGACCTAAGGGATGCGAAACTAACTCGGATGCCACTATACTATATGGGTCTTGGAAGAATCTGTATCTGTCTTGTAATCCTTACGTGCGAAGTCTGATGAGCACATTTAAGGACAAGGACTTCAAATCTTTCACTCCTGGCTCTATAAGTCGTCCCTAAATAAATTTATATTTTCATTGATCCGTGATGTTTAACTCATTTATGGAGTCATTTGTGAATATGATTTGGTTGAAGAAACTGCAATTTTCAGTTAGTAATTTGAGAAATGGCGATTAATTATCATGAATTTTACATTTGTGCTGTTATTAATTTACCTTCCCCAATATTTTGTTGCTTAGCCTATAACAGGACATTGAGTCGCCAAAGTGGCGGACTCAGCACACAGACGTGCCTCTCTCCGACTATACCGGAATACTCGTTGAGTCACTAAACAAGTGCAAATTAAAGTATTTTGTGTCATTCTGATTTCTGATACCGTCAAGGTATACATTTATCTTACTTTGGTACTTGGATTTTCATTTTGTCGTCATTTCCAATAAATGATTTAAGGTACAATTTTGAGCTTGCGAATATAACTATCACAAAAATTGTGGAACATTTTAAGTGTTAATGGCTTCGGACAAATTATTATCTACTGCACTAGTATTCATAATGTTTGTTTTCAGGTATGCAGGGATGAAGCTAGGAATTACTACTGGATTGCGCTGAAGCGAGGGTTTGGGGGCAGCGCCCCCGAATTTTTTTTTTTAAGGAGTACTTTTTCCCCTGAAAAAATAATCTGATGATGAAGCGTCAAAGTTAGTTTCAAGGATTTTCTATATCAAGTTTTTTTTTTTTGCAAAACATTGTTTAAAATAACAACCTTCTAGATTGATTGTGCAAAATATAAGCAAACTGCTATAAATTACAATTTGATTTGAGTGCTTTGATATATAGTATATATTAATTTTAATTGATTGTTTTTAAATTGATTATATTTTGTCTTCTAGTGCATGGTTAGACTTATGAAAAAATTGAACTAACTAGTGGATCAAATTAAACTTAAAATTGAAAGTTATTATATCATATTATTTCTTAAAACCATAATCAATAAGTCTAAATCATATAAAAGATTTAAAACTATTTTTCTAGATCACTCGACACAACAATTTAACAAATGTGAAATCTTCTAATGGGAGAAAGAGAGAGTAATAATCACATAAAAATAAATAAATAATGATTGTAATAAGAAAACCCAAAAAAAAGAGAATAATGATCATATAAAAATAAATAAATAATGATTATAATAAGAAAAACAATCATCCCAAAAACAAGAGAATAATGATCATATAAAAAATAAATAAATAATGATTGTAATAAGAAAAACAATAATTGTAACAAGAGAAATAATAATAATAATTTTTTTAATGAGATACCGAAAGCTTTTGAAAATCTATAATCGTTTAATATATGAGACCGAGAGAGAGAAGAGAAACTTAGAAAAGCCAAAAGAAAAAAAGGAGAAAAAACTAATCCATAATTATTTAATATGTGAGAGAGAAAAAAGAGAGAAGAGAAACTTAGAAAAGCCAAAAGAAAAAAGGGAGAAAAAACTGCAGGAAGATTCGAACCCGGGAAGGGAGGCATTTACACTTTAGAAAGCGATCGCTAGCCAACTCAACTAACCATGCTTTTGTGATGGATATTACACAATTCATTACTTATTTGTTTTCAGCACCGAGCTAGAGCTTCGTCCAACTAACCACTAGCTTCGTCCATGCAGGTATGCCTAGTGCAACTGCTTATTTTGGTTTCTATGAAGTATGCTTGCCTGAGAAAAGAGAAACTGTCTTTATCTCTGCTGCGATCTGGAGCAATTGGTCAGCTTCTTGGCCAATTTGCGAAGTTGATGGGATGCTATGTTGTTGGTAGTGCGGGAAGCAAAGAAAAGGTTTCTAGTCCTCTCTCTTTTTCAAGTGCTCATATTTTTCGTGGAAGAAGGTGTTTGACAATTAAAACTAAAAGACAGCTAAAGAGGAAAGTCGATTATTACTCTGTTGAGTTTCATTCATCATTTTATCTTTTGTTCACAAACTCCATTTAGTTCTGACGTTGGGCTTATACAAGACATTCAATAAGACTTATTTTTGCCTATGATCGTTTTTCTTTTAAAGCAGAGTAAAGTTACTAAGTGTGCATTCATTTGATAGAGATTGGGCTTCTTTATATAAATTTCTTTATTATGTTCACATTGCTATGAGAAGTTGTACTATAGAAGTGATAGGCTGCTCCTAAAAGTTCTGTTTCTGGTAGTATATATATTGAGATGGTAGACCTTATATGCAGCCACATTAACTCATGGTTGTTGAGTAATTTTTCTTTAATGCCGAAGGTTGAGATTTTGAAGAACAAATTTGGGTTCGACGATGCCTTCAACTCCAAAGAAGAGCCAGATTTGACTGTGGCCTTGAAAAGGTTACTTCCTCTCCCCCACCATTGAGGTTGATAACTGCTAGGGATCGATACTAAAATTGAAATGCTTGAAATGGTTACTAATAAATGAGACATGTTTTGTGTTTGTTACGACTTCGCCGATGGAATTGACATTTATTTTGACAATGCGGATGGAAAGATGCTAGACTCAGTGCTCCCCAACATGAAACTCCGGGGTCGCATTGTTGTCTATGGCATGATCTCACAGTACAACCTGGAGAAGCTTGAAGTTGTACACAACTTATTATGTCTTATCGGAAAACGAATCCGCATGGAAGGGTTTTCAATCTCCAATTATTTTCACAAATACTCCAATTTTGTTGAGGATATTCTGCGTAAAATAAAAAATGGAAATATTAGATATATAGAAGACAGATCTGAAGGCCTTGAAAGTGCGCCATCTGCTCTCATTGGGCTCTTCTCTGGGCGAAATGTTGGGAAGCAGTTGGTGGTTGTCGTCCTCCAGTAAATTGTGCCGCATAAACTACTATTTACTTATTATCCATTTCCTTTCTCAATCTCTTCTAGTCTCTTAGGCATATAACAAAAGATAAAAAATTCAAAAACATTCCTAAAATCCACTTGATAGAGATTATATTGTGCTAATGTATTGTTCTAAATTTTTGCCTCTCTCTTGAGGTAATTTTTATACTCACGTTAAATGCTCTGGTTTCGCCATCGATTCAAATGAATAATTTGTATGCATGTGTTGTTCCTTCAAGGCTTTCCGCATGTTTCCTATGTGCCTTTATCAACTTCATGCCGGTTAGGGCTCGGTTGGTATCGATAAAGAGATGACTGATATTTTTTCGAAAATATGTGATTTAAAAGTGAATACCAAACTTTTAATTACTTCCTTGTTTTCTTTAACAAGCAGTTAAAACTTTTTTTTTTTTTTTGCTTCATCAACTGATTTGAGCTATTCAAAGTTTAACATTGGAACAAAGATAATTAGCCACAAGACTTGACGGTAGAAAATTAAAGCAAGAATGCAACAAGAAGCATCAATTCCATAAAAATATAGAACCTTTTAGAGCGCTACCATATAGAGTCACAAAAAATAAATGATATAGCTAGAGAGAAAACTATGTACGTGTAATTATCAGAATTACAACCCAATTGACATCAGGATATATATGATGGGTGCTGGAGATGTCGACTTTTTTTTTAGATTTGGTGGAATTTGAAACTAATGTCGAAGTTCGGTGATTTAATTGAAATTTAATAACCTACTAATTTTTATTTTTTTGTTTTGAATAGAATAACCTACTAATTGAGATCAACTTTAGTGACCAAATGAAACACTATGATACTCTCCTTCCCATAAAGATATGCTTATATTTTATTTTGGTCCGTCCCATAAAGATAGGTTTGTATTCTATTTTGATCCATGCCATAAAGATATGCTAGTTTCTTTAAATTGAGTAGTTAAAATATTAATTTCCATATATATCCTTATTTAATGTGCATTATTATCAATAAAATATAATTATCAAAATGTAATAATATAATTTAAAGAATATATTTGGAAAATACTCTTAAATTTTACTTTTCTAACAGCATAATTGATCTTTTCTTAATTATTATGAGAAAAATCAACAATCCTATCTTTGTGGGGTGGAATGAGTAATTTAGTTATGACTTTGTTCAAATGCTCCGGGGAGGCTGTAGTTATGGCACTCCTGGGGTGTTTTTCGGCCACATACAACTTTTGTTTTGAAATTCGAGATCAGATCTAGGTCCAACACGGCCAGGGAGAGCTCCAACAATTCGAAAAATTTTCCGGCGATACTGTGGCCACCTGTCAAAGTTTTTGGCTAAAAATTTGGATCAGCGCTCACGGTGTCATCGGAAAATTTTCTAAATAGCTAGAGCTCCCTTTCGTCGTGTTGGACCTAAATCTGACCCCGGATTTCAAAATGGAAATCATATGTGGCCTTAAAACACCTCCGAGGAGCATGAAAACAAAGCCGAAAATAGTAATGGCCGATGGCATGTAATATACTCCCTCCGTCCCATATATAAAGGTTTGTTTTTCTTTTTGGGATGTCTCAAATATATAACCTTGTTTCTATTTTAAGGGGTATTTTTTGTGTATTTAGCAAAATAATTTTATTTAATTTGCCTAGTTATAGCTATTATTTTAAACAATACTCATTTAATAAGGATAAATTAAGAAATTAATTATAAAATTTATTTTTCCAACAATTTTTCGTAATTTTTATGAGAATGTCAATAAGCCTAGGACGGAAGGAATAACCAAAAGTCAAAACAAATCGAATTTGAGGATCCTGCCCAAGCATTGTTTACCTTTATTTATTTATTTATTTTTCGGGCCATGCATTGTTTACTTTAATGCATGCTTGGCACACGGTTCTGTGCTTCATGAGTTGGCTTAATTTTCTTAACTAGATTAACTTTGCACGCCTCTCCATTATTGTCTATTCTATGTAACTTGTTTATGTTTCTTTTCTTTAGCATATAACTTTATCTTTTATTTTCTTTATACAGTATTTATTTCTTTTAGCCAAAGATATAGAATATTATATTATGAAACCAGGACACAAGCTATACTTCAAGGGCTTGTTTGATTCCCATAAAGTTTCATTAAATTAAATCTTTTTTTCTTTAATCATTTTTTAAGGAAATTCATCATTTTCAATTATACACTAATTTACAAATTTTTATATATTTTTTAATACATCTTTTCTAATTTCCAATCACACGATAAAAAGCAAATTTAATTTCTTCAAATTTAATCTGAATCAGACATGCCAATAGGAAGGCAAAGCTGTTGCACATCTTACGCCTTGAAGAAGCTGTAAAATCTGTCAAAATAACCGCCTGGGACGCCAAACACTGGCTATCTACAAGCTGAAGTATGCCTTTGCAACCTCGCATGCATACAAATTGAAAAGCACATACATAATACACATGAAGAGGCTTATGCAGTGCATTTACTCACTCTCGGGTGACGACCACCAACTGCTTCCCAACATTGCGCCCATAGAAGATCCCGACAAGAGTAGCTGGTGCCCTTTCAAAGCCTTCAGCAATGTCTTCCATATATGTAAATTTTCCATCTTTTATTTTAGGCAGAACATCCTCCACAAACTTGGAGTATTCGTGAAAATAGTTGCGGACTCCAAACCCTTCCATACGGATTTGTTTTTTGGGTAATACATAATACGTTGTGTACACCTTCAGGCTTCTCAAGGTTGTACTGTGAAATCATGCCACACACAGCAATGCGTCCTCGGATTTTCATGTTCAGGAGCACTGCGTCGAGCATCTTTCCACCGACGTTCTCAAAGTAAATGTCAATTCCATCGGGGCGGGGAAGTACCTAATAAACAGTGCGTGTCTGGTTTATGGGTTACCATTTCAAGCATTTCATCTTTAGCATCGCTAGCAGTTACCCATATGATCTTTCGAAGCCGAAATCGGTAAGTTTAGACTGACCTTTTCAAAGCTGCAGCCAGATCTGGCTCTTCTTTGTAGTTGAAGGCATCATCGAACCCACATTTGGTCTTCAAAATATCAACCTTCATCGTTAAAGAAAAATTAGACAAGCACCACGAGCTAACGTGGCAGCATACAAGGTCTACCACCTCAATGCTCAAATATGAACTTAATAAAGAGATTTATAAAAGCCTTGTATCAAACGAATGTGCAGTAATTTTACTCTAGGAAAAAAAAATATCATTGGCAAAAATAATAAGTTTTATAGAAGCTCCGGCATGAACCTGACTTCACAACTTAATATGTTTTTTGAGTTGTGTTTCCTTAAATATATATCTTCAAATTTTCTCAATCTTCATAATATGACATTACCATATTCCAGATAAAGTCTAATGTTTCTAGACATCCAAGGAGGCACAGAAAATAAACATTAATATTCATCGCATTATTGTGTTTTGGCTAGTGAAAACATTGTTTGTCAAACCCGAAGGAAAGCAGCTAGTTTGATCAAGACTAAACAAACTTGTTCCATCAGCCAGCTCATTTATTTAGTTCAAAAGGATTGACTGCAAAAACATTTGGAGAAAAGCAAAAGCAGGGTTCTTTAATAAATGGGTGCTAGAACAGTATGTGACACTGGACTTCTGACTTTTGAGAATGTTTAATCATTTAATGTGTGACAAAAATCTAAAATTGCTGAATTTCTAAAGTAACGTCGGTATTTGTTCTTGTTCACAGAACTAAACAGACTAGTCACAGTGCTGCTACCAATAATTTTTTGGTGCATTTCTATGTTCACTTCATTAACTCTTCCATGTAATATTATGCTTTCATTAGACAAGTGAATCGCCATCAAGTGTTTACAATGGAAAAATGATAGAAAGTCGGCATTAGGACACTACTATTGTGAACGGTTGTTGGGCGTGTTGTCGCAGTACGCCAAAATTTATTTTATTTCCTTACTCGGTTTCAAAACTACAAATTAATGTAGAAGTGGTAAATAAGGGTCGAACCCAAGAGGAACAGTGTTTAATCTAGTTGTTCTTATCAATTAATCTAGAAATGGGGGTTTTGTGAAGTTGAATGAAATTCGAAAATAATATGACAAAATAAAAGAGATGTAAATGAAACAATTGAAGATATATCTAGTTCTCGGGTTCGGTTGTGTCAACATCTTGTGTTTATCTTTCCCATGCAACGTGTACTATCCCTTCTTCAATTTATCAACTCCAATTAATCAATACGATCTGATTAACGAATTCTTCCTTAAGTGTATTAAATTAAAGTGAGTTTTTTAACTTAACATCTAGCTATTGGATAATCCTAAACAAGTTCTTAGGATTTAATGCAATGCTAATGTGAAATGAACAAGAAGAATGAGTTGAATTAGATGATCAATTTCACAAACTTGAATTAATACATCTAAGTTGATTTATTAACAAATATGCCCGACATTCGTTTGCTCGTGGATTGGAATCTAGTGACAATTCACGGATCAAAAGTTTCAATCCTAGCACATAACTTGAACTTAAAGATTAATTGATTCAATTGGCCAAAGTGAATGCAATAATCACATAAATTCAAAACGGGTTTAAAAGCATAACAAATCAACAAATTGAAGTAGAGGAATAGATAAAACGTTAGCAAAGAGTTAGAAAAGATAACAACATGATAATTGAACACAACATCCCCCTCGAACTAGATAGAGAAGTCTAACTACTCATATTAGCGGGTATCACCACTACTATATGATAGATTATATTTCACTATCTCAAGTAACATATACAAACTATAGAAATCACGTAAATAATGCTAAGAATTAAATAGAAGTCTAACTACTCATATATGCTGGGTTAAATACTTATAACTTGGTAGCAGTGTATCACCTCTGCAATATATGAGAAATTATCTTTCTCAAACATGAAAAATAAAAGAAGAAGAGAAATTAGTGAAGAAATGCTCCGCTAATCATATTCACGGCCGAAGTATCGTCGATTGATTAATCGAACCTAAATTTAGGTTTTTACTTC
Source organism: Jasminum sambac (assembly GCA_018223645.1). Taxonomy (NCBI): domain Eukaryota; kingdom Viridiplantae; phylum Streptophyta; class Magnoliopsida; order Lamiales; family Oleaceae; genus Jasminum; species Jasminum sambac. The sequence goes on from CP073649.1 coordinate 22,136,200, forward strand.
ACTTAATATGAAAAACTAAGAGCTTTCAAGTTAGAACTAAGAATAAATGATGAAGAGAATTTTATTGAGGAGAAAATTGGAGAGAATCACAAGCTAATTCTCTCTACAAAGTTGTGTGATTCAAGCTTGAAATGCCTCTATTTATAGGCAAAATATTACACCAAAAATATTAAAAAATCATAAAAGTCTTCCTTCATGAGTGTTGTGGTGTGCTCAAGTTGTTTTATCTCTAAGAAGTCAAGAAAATACCAAAAACACGTTTTATGGTAGGTGGAGTCAATTGGTCAAAATCTGCCAGTGGTGTCGGGCGTGACTCGGAGTCGCGCTGTGTGATCTGAGTCGCGTCGCGATTCTGCCCTTAGTCACCGCGTGAGCGAGGAAGCCGGATCTTGTGCGATTCTATGGGGTGACTCGGACGATTGCGGCGCTGATCGAGGACGCTTGGGCGTGACTCGAGTCACTCGAGTCACCCGAAAATTGCACAACAAGTCCCTCAACGTTTGAATGTTGTTCATTTTGGTCCTTGACAAATTGCATTTTGGTCCTTGACAAATTGCATTTTGGTCCTTCAACTTTCTGAAAAGTTTCACGTTGGTTCCCATACTTTTGAAAAGTTGCACTTTGGTCCCCAACAGTTTTGGAAGTGACGTTTTTAGTCCTTTTTCTTCAAATGGCCATAACTTTCACTAGGAAACTCCGATTTGCGATCCGAAAAGAGTATAGGAATCCTCTTTTGATGGTCTTCGACTTTAGCAGAAGAAAAATTGTAAAAACAATTTTTCATAACATTGCATCGGAGGCCTTCCATCTTTGATTCGCTTGCCTTTTTGGTCCCGAGTTTCCGTTTTCATCCGATTTTCATCCATTTTGACTCCTTTTGATTCTTTGTGACCCTAAACACCACAATAAAGGAAAAATACATAAAACGGAACATATAACACTAATAAAACACACAAATACATAAAATAGAAGAGTTATTTAAGTACTTTTCTAGCACTTATCAAACTCCCTCACACTTAAACTGTTGTTCGCCCTCGAACAACAACCCATATGATACCAAACAGCACACTGATTTTACATGAGATAAACAACTTTAAACATTGAAATCCAACTACAGATAGTGACTTGCTTAATAAACATTTTCGCGAACCATGAAAATTTCACTTCTTCTCAAATACACAATGGCTTGTGAGTGTGTGCAATTAAGGTTATCATCCCATCACTAACTGGAACCAAATGAAAGCTTACGATGTTCTATCCAAATCCTGACCCGAAATGGTCAAGTATTTCCTTTCATCTCTCGTGATCCTACTCTTATTTTACAATGATTCCCATGGATCCTAAAAATTACTCAGTTCTCCAAAAATCATCAACTGTTAGCACTGTAAAGAAAAAAAAGGGCATGGCAGGTGTTTTATCGCAAATATGTCTTCAATTTAAAGAGTGTTTAGATTGGGCACTTCAAACCACTGATGGAATTTATTTGTCTAACTTCACACTATGATAGCTATCACATTTCTTGTTTTTTTTTTTTCTTTTTTTTGATGAAGAAGAAGAAGAAGAAGAAGAGTTTTGCAATTTTCTTTTCAGCTTTTACCCCATAGGTAGCTTTCACACTACCCCTTTCATTGGAAGCAGCCTTCTTCACCCATTCGAGGTGACGGCTTCACACTCTGAGGTAGGTAGCTCTTTTCAGCAAACCCGCCGTGTATTCATTAATATATATATATATATATATATATATATATATATATATATATATATATAGTCTTGCCATTAGGGAATTCATCAGATCGAAGAGCAAACCAGAAGGGGTGAAAAAGGGCCGCCGGCGCTGGGAGAAAGAGGGCAGCTTGGAATTCCGGCAATTCATCCACCAAATTGTTGATTAGATCGAGTTTGTTTTCCGCTATCTCTTTATCTCTACTTTAGCTTATCACAGATCTCTGCTGTGAAGTTAGATTTGGGTTCGAAGAAGAAGCTTCCAACTCGATTTCCCTACTTTTTCGTCAAGAAATTTCACAGTTCTGCACTGTGAAGTCAAATTTGGGACCTAATTTCGTAAGCTCCTAACTTTTTTTTTTTATGGTTTCATTTTTGTGACCTTAGATTTTTAACAAGTTCATATGATTGGGTGAGGGGTTTGTTTGTTCCCTATCTTTAGATCGATGCGGGATTCCAGTTTTTATTTGTTTTTGTGAAATACAGGTTACGGGTGAAGAAGGAGGTATATTTGGGCCTTCTTTTATATCTTTGATACCCAAGCCCAGTTAACTATTTGTTGCCTACTTTTCTTCTATGATTTTTGGCCCTAGCTCAGCTGGTTTAATCTTTTTTGTCTTTAATTTGTCAACTTTTTTGTATATATGGAGTAATAAATTTGTTTTGTACTGATGTATTTGACAGGGAATTAATATGGATACTATTGCGTTTCGGGTTCCGTGTCTTAATGGCCCTGGAGTAGCTTGCAAAGGACACAATTTTAACAATTTTCCCCGTGGGATTTTTTCATATCCCAAGTTGATGGCGACAAGGCAACTTAAAAAAGTGTTAAAAAAAAAAAATTTTACACTATACGCGGCGGTCACATGACCGCCGCATAAAGTGTTAAATGAAAAAAAAATTATAGTTTATACAATAAACGGCGGTCATGTTGACCGCCGTTTATTGTACACAAATTTTAAGTGGGTTTTAAACTGCGGTAAAAATAACCGCCCTCTAAAGGGGTGGGTTTTAAATGACTCCCAGAAAAAGGGCTCCTCATAACCGCCATTTAAACCCAATTTTAACTGCCCTTTAAACCTTAAATTGTAGTAGTGACATCAGGATACATATGATGGGTGCCAGAGATGTCGACTTTTTTTTTAGATTTGGTGGAATTTGAAACTAATGTCGAAGTTCGGTGATTTAATTGAAATTCAATAACCTACTAATTTTTATTTTTTTATTTTGAATAGAATAGCCTACTAATTGAGAGCAACTTTAGTGACCAAATGAAACACTATGATACTCTCCCTCCCATAAGGATATGCTTGTATTCTATTTTGGTCCGTCCCATAAAGATAGGCTTGTATTCTATTTTGATCCATGCCATAAAGATATGCTAGTTTCCTTAAATTGAGTAGTTAAAATATTAATTTCCATATATATCCTTATTTAATGTGCATTATTATCAACAAAATATAATTATCAAAATGTAATAATATAATTTAAAGAATATATTAGGAAAATACTATTAAATTTTACTTTTCTAACAGCATAATTGATCTTTTCTTAATTATTATGAAAAAAAATCAACAATCCTATCTTTGTGGGGTGGAACCAGTAAAATAGTTATGGCTTTGTTCAATTGCTCCGGAGAGGCTGTAGTTATGGCGCTCCTAGGGTGTTTTTCGACCACGTACAATTTTTGTTTTGAAATTCGAGATCAGATCTAGGTCTAGCATGGCGAGGGAGAGCTCCAACAATAGGAAAAATTTTCCGGCGATACTGTGGCCACCTGTCAAAGTTTTTGGCTAAAAATTTGGATCGGCGCTCACCGTGTCATCGGAAAATTTTCTCAATAGCTAGAGCTCCCTTTCGTCGTGTTGGACCTAGATCTGACCCCGGATTTCAAAATGGAAATCATATGTGGCCTTAAAACACCTCAGAGGAGCATGAGAACAAAGCCGAAAATAGTAATGGGCTAATGGCCGATGGCATGTAATATACTCCCTCCGTCCTATATATAAAGGTTTGTTTTTCTTTTTGGGATGTCTCAAATATATTGCCTTGTTTCTATTTTAAGGGGTATTTTTTGTGTATTTAGCAAAATAATTTTATTTAATTTGCCTAATTATAGCTATTATTTTAAACAGTGCTCATTTAATAAGGATAAATTAAGAAATTAGTTATAAAATTTATTTTTCCAACAATTTTTCGTAATTTTTATGAGAATGTCAATAAGCGTAGGACGGAAGGAATAACCAAAAGTCAAAACAAATCGAATTTGAGGATCCTGCCCAAGCATTGTTTATCTTTATTTATTTATTTATTTTTTTGGTCCATGCGTTGTTTACTTTAATCCACGCTTGGCACACGGTTCTGTGCTTCATGAGTTGGCTTAATTTTCTTAACTGGATTAACTTTGCACGCCTCCATTATTGTCTATTCTATGTAACTTGTTTATGTTTCTTTTCTTTAGCATATAACTTTATCTTTTATTTTCTTTATACAGTATTTATTTCTTTTAGCCAAAGATATAGAATATTATATTATGAAACCAGGACACAAGATATACTTCAAGGGCTTTGATTCCCATAAAATTTCATTAAATTAAATATTTTTTTCTTTAATCATTTTTTAAGGAAATTCATAATTTTCAATTATACACTAATTTGCTAATTTTTATATATTTTTTAATACATCTTTTCTAATTTCCGATGACACGATAAAAAGTAAATTTAATTTCTTCAAATTTAATCTGAATCAGACATGCCAATAGGAAGGCAAAGCTGTTGCACATCTTACGCCTTGAAGAAGTCAGTAAAATCTGTCAAAATAATCGCTTTGGGACGCCAAACACGGCTATCTACAAGCTGAAGTATGCCTTTACAACCTCAAGATGCATACAAATTGAAAAGCACATACATAATACACATGAAGAGGCTTATGCGTGCATTTACTCACTCACGGGTGACGACCACCAACGCTTCCCAACATTGCGCCCATAGAAGATCCCGACAAGAGCAAAGAGGTTGCCCTTTCAAGGCCTTCAAAGAATGTCTTCCATATATGTAAATTTTCCATCTTTTATTTTAGGCAAAACATCCTCCACAAACTTGGAGTATTCGTGGAAAATAGTTGCGGACTCCAAACCCTTCCATCTGATTTGTTTTTTGGGTAATACATAATACGCTGTGTACACCTTCAAAGCTTCTCAAGGTTGTATCTGCGGAAATCATGCCACACACACGAATGCGTCCTCAGATTTTCATGTTCAGAGCACTGCGTCGAGCATCTTTCCACCGACGTTCTCAAAGTAAATGTCAATTCCATCGGGCGGGAAGTACCTAATAAGCAATGCGTGTCTGGTTTATGGGTTACCATTTCAAGCATTTCATCTTTAGCATCGCTAGCGATTACTCCATATGATCTTTCGGCCGAAATCGGTAAGTTTAGATTGACCTTTTCAAAGCTGACCCAGATCGGCTCTTCTTTGTAGTTGAAGGCATCATCGAACCCACATTTGGTCTTCAAAATATCAACCTTCATCGTTAAAGAAAAATTAGACAAGCACCACGAGCTAACGTGGCAGCATACAAGGTCTACCACCTCAATGCTCAAATATGAACTTAATAAAGAGATTTATAAAAGCCTTGTATCAAACGAATGTGCAGTAATTTTACTCTAGGAAAAAAAAATATCATTGGCAAAAATAAGGGTGTGTTAGATATGCCAAAATTTTGATGGAAAATGTCACTTCAAGGAAAAGGTTTTCCCACTTGTATGTTTGATACAAAATTTTTTCTTGGAAAGTGTTTTCCATGTACAAGTCTCTAAAGCACAAATTTGGCCCATTTTCTTGGAAAAGTGAAACTAGTGTTGAGGTGGGAAAACCCTTTCAAGGAAAACCTTTTGCATGGAAAAGATTTTCCACCTCCATTTCCAAGTTGAATCAATCACACCCTAAGTTTTATAGAAGCTCCGGCATGAACCTGACTTCACAACTTAATATGTTTTTTGAGTTGTGTTTCCTTAAATATATATCTTCAAATTTTCTCAATCTTCATAATATGACATTACCATATTCCAGATAAAGTCTAATGTTTCTAGACATCCAAGGAGGCACAGAAAATAAACATTAATATTCATCGCATTATTGTGTTTTGGCTAGTGAAAACATTGTTTGTCAAACCCGAAGGAAAGCAGCTAGTTTGATCAAGACTAAACAAACTTGTTCCATCAACCAGCTCATTTATTTAGTTCAAAAGGATTGATTGCAAAAACATTTGGAGAAAAGCAAAAGCAGGGTTCTTCAATAAATGAGTGCTAGAACAAAGATGTGACACTAGACTTCTGACTTTTGAGAATGTTTAATCATTTAATGTGTGACAAAAATCTAAAATTGCTGAATTTCTAAAGTAACGTCGGTATTTTTTCTTGTTCACAGAACTAAACAGACTAGTCACAGTGCTGCTACCAATAATTTTTTGGTGCATTTCTATGTTCACTTCATTAACTCTTCCATGTAATATTATGCTTTCATTAGACAAGTGAATCGCCATCAAGTGTTTACAATGGAAAAATGATAGAAAGTCGGCATTAGGACACTACTATTGTGAACGGTTGTTGGGCGTGTTGTCGCAGTACGCCAAAATTTATTTTATTTCCTTACTCGGTTTCAAAACTACAAATTAATGTAGAAGTGGTAAATAAGGGTCGAACCCAAGAGGAACGGTGTTTAATCTAGTTGTTCTTATCAATTAATCTAGAAATGGGGGTTTTGTGAAGTTGAATGAAATTCGAAAATAATATGACAAAATAAAAGAGATGTAAATGAAACAATTGAAGATATATCTAGTTCTCGGGTTCGGTTGTGTCAACATCTTGTGTTTATCTTTCCCATGCAACGTGTACTATCCCTTCTTCAATTTATCAACTCCAATTAATCAATACGATCTGATTAACGAATTCTTCCTTAAGTGTATTAAATTAAAGTGAGTTTTTTAACTTAACATCTAGCTATTGGATAATCCTAAACAAGTTCTTAGGATTTAATGCAATGCTAATGTGAAATGAACAAGAAGAATGAGTTGAATTAGATGATCAATTTCACAAACTTGAATTAATACATCTAAGTTGATTTATTAACAAATATGCCCGACATTCGTTTGCTACTGTGGATTGGAATCTAGTGACAATTACGGATCAAAAGTTTCAATCCTAGCACATAACTTGAACTTAAAGATTAATTGATTCAATTGGCCAAAGTGAATGCAATAATCACATAAATTCAAAACGGGTTTAAAAGCATAACAAATCAACAAATTGAAGTAGAGGAATAGATAAAACGTTAGCAAAGAGTTAGAAAAGATAACAACATGATAATTGAACACAACATCCCCCTCGAACTAGATAGAGAAGTCTAACTACTCATATTAGCGGGTATCACCACTACTATATGATAGATTATATTTCACTATCTCAAGTAACATATACAAACTATAGAAATCACGTAAATAATGCTAAGAATTAAATAGAGAAGTCTAACTACTCATATATGCGGGTTAAATACTTATAACGGCGTAACGCCGTGTATCACCTCTGCAATATATGAGAAATTATCTTTCTCAAACATGAAAAATAAAAGAAGAAGAGAAATTAGTGAAGAAATGCTCCGCTAATCATATTCACGGCCGAAGTATCGTCGATTGATTAATCGAACCTAAATTTAGGTTTTTACTTCCGCCGGAATATGAAAAACTAAGAGCTTTCAAGTTAGAACTAAGAATAAATGATGAAGAGAATTTTATTGAGGAGAAAATTGGAGAGAATCACAAGCTAATTCTCTCTACAAAGTTGTGTGATTCAAGCTTGGAAATGCCTCTATTTATAGGCAAAATATTACACCAAAAATATTAAAAATCATAAAAGTCTTCCTTCATGAGTCTATTGTGGTGTGCTTTCAAGTTGTTTTATCTCTAAGAAGTCAAGAAAATACCAAAAACACGTTTATGGTAGGTGGAGTCGGTGGTCAAAATCTGCGGTGGTGTCGGCGTGACTCGGAGTCCATGTGATTAGTCACGCGGCGATTCTCGCTTAGTCACCGCCTGAACGAGAAGGCTGGGATCTTGCGCTACGATTCTTGAGGGGGTGACTCGGACGATTGCGGCGCTGATCGAGGACGCTTGGGCGTGACTCGAGTCACTCGAGTCACCCGAAAATTGCACAACAAGTCCCTCAACGTTTGAATGTTGTTCATTTTGGTCCTTGACAAATTGCATTTTGGTCCTTGACAAATTGCATTTTGGTCCTTCAACTTTCTGAAAAGTTTCACGTTGGTTCCCATACTTTTGAAAAGTTGCACTTTGGTCCCCAACAGTTTTGGAAGTGACGCTTTTAGTCCTTTTTCTTCAAATGGCCATAACTTTCACTAGGAAACTCCGATTTGCGATCCAAAAAGAGTATAGAAATCCTCTTTTGATGGTCTTCGACTTTAGCAGAAGAAAAATTGTAAAAACAATTTTTCATAACATTGCATCGGAGGCCTTCCATCTTTGATTCGCTTGCCTTTTTGGTCCCGAGTTTCCGTTTTCATCCGATTTTCATCCATTTTGACTCCTTTTGATTCTTTGTGACCCTAAACACCACAATAAAGGAAAAACACATAAAACGGAACATATAACACTAATAAAACACACAAATACATAAAATAGAAGAGTTATTTAAGTACTTTTCTAGCACTTATCAAACTCCCTCACACTTAAACTGTTGTTCGCCCTCGAACAACAACCCATATGATACCAAACAACATACTGATTTTACATGAGATAAACAACTTTAAACATTGAAATCCAACTACAGATAGTGACTTGCTTAATAAACATTTTCGCGAACCATGAAAATTTCACTTCTTCTCAAATACACAATGGCTTGTGAGTGTGTGCAATTAAGGTTATCATCCCATCACTAACTGGAACCAAATGAAAGCTTACGATGTTCTATCCAAATCCTGACCCGAAATGGTCAAGTATTTCCTTTCATCTCTCGTGATCCTACTCTTATTTTACAATGATTCCCATGGATCCTAAAAATTACTCAGTTCTCCAAAAATCATCAATCATACTTGTAAAGAAAAAAAAAAAAAAAAGGCATGGCAGGTGTTTTATCGCAAATATGTCTTCAATTTACAGAGTGTTTAGATTGGGCACTTCAAACCACTGATGGAATTTATTTGTCTAACTTCACACTATGATAGCTATCACATTTCTTGTTTTTTTTTTTTTTTTTTTTGATGAAGAAGAAGAAGAAGAAGAAGAGTTTTGCAATTTTCTTTTCAGCTTTTACCCCATAGGTAGCTTTCACACTACCCCTTTCATTGGAAGCAGCCTTCTTCACCCATTCGAGGTGACGGCTTCACACTCTGAGGTAGGTAGCTCTTTCCTGTGGTCCCTCTCCTTATTTCGAAAATAAAAGTAAAATTCATTCTCAGCATAGGTCAGTGCTTTTTCCAAACTTTTTAAACTCTGTCAATAAAAGACACATTCACAAAAAACAGATACCATGCAATTATAACTCCGCCTTGCTAACAATTGATGTTTCCAGGTTACTTTGAGCAGGCGAAATTTTCATGGTTCGGGAGAATGTTTATTAAGCAAGTCACTATCTATAGTTGGATTTCAATGTTTAAAGTTGTTTATCTCATATAAAATCAGTGTGTTGTTTGGTATCATATAGGTTGTTGTTCTAGGGCGAACAACAGTCTAAGTGTGAGGGAGTTTGATAAGTGCTAGAAAAGTACTTAAATAACTCTTCTATTTTATGTATTTGTGTGTTTTATTAGTGTTATATGTTCCGTTTTATATTTTTTTCCTTTATTGTGGTGTTTAGGGTCACAAAGAATCAAAAGGAGTTAAAAATGATGAAAATCGAATGAAAACGGAAACTCGGGACCAAAATGCAAGCGAATCAAAGATGGAGGACCTCCGATGCAATTTTATGAAAAGTTGTTTTTACAATTTTTCTTGTGCCAATGTCGAAGAACATTAAAAGAGGATTCCCAAACTTTTTCCGGATCTCAAATCGGAATTTCCTAGTGAAAGTTATGGCCATTTGAAGAAAAAGGACTAAAAGCGTCACTTCCAAAACTGTTGGGGACCAAAGTGCAACTTTTCAAAAGTATAGGAACCAAAATGAAACTTTTCAGAAAGTTGAAGGACCAAAATGCAATTTTTGAAGGACCAAAATGAACAACGTTACAAAGTTGAGGGACTTGATGTGCAAATTTCGGGTGACTCGAGTGACTCGAGTCACCGCAGTGACTCGATCAGCCACAAGTGACTTGATCATCAGCGCTACGACTCGAGTCACGCCCGAGCATTCTGAGTCACGCCCGCAGCCGTCCCTGACATCACCTTTCGTAGCGTGACTAGTAATCGCAGCGGTGACTCGATCGTAGGCTTGACTCGAGTCACGCCTGACACCACTGCAGATTTTGACCAGCTGACTCCACCTACCATAAAACGTATTTTTTTGTATTTTCTTGACTTCTTAGAGATAAAACAACTTGAGCACACCACAATAGACTCATGAAGGAAGACTTTTATGATTTTTAATATTTTTGGTGTAATATTTTGCCTATAAATAGAGGCATTTCCAAGCTTGAATCACACAACTGTAGAGAGAGAATTAGCTTGTGATTCTCTCCAATTTTCTCCTCAATAAAATTCTCTTCATCATTTGTTCTTAGTTCTAGCTTGAAAGCTTTAGTTTTTCATATTCTACAAGTAAAAACCTAGATTTAGGTTCGATTAATCAATCGACGATACTTGACGTGAATATGATTAGCGGAGCATTTCTTCACTAATTTCTCTTCTTCTTTTATTTTTCATGTTTGAGAAAGATAATTTCTCATATATTCTTGAGAGGTGATACATGGCGTTCTGTAGTTATAAGTATTTAACCCGCATATATGAGTAGTTAGACTTCTATTTAATTTTTAGCATTATTTACTTGATTTCTATAGTTTGTATATATTACTTGAGATAGTGAAGTATAATCTATCATATAGCAAAGTGGTGATACCCGCTAATATGAGTAGTTAGACTTCTCTATCTAGTTCGAGGGGGACGTTGTGTTCAATTATCATGTTGTTATCTTTTCTAACTCTTTGCTAACGCTTTATCTATTCCTCTACTTCAATTTGTTGATTTGTTATGCTTTTAAACCCGCTTTGAATTTATGTGATTATTGCATTCACTTTGGCCAATTGAATCAATTAATCTTTAAGTTCAAGTTATGTGCTAGGATTGGAACTTTTGATCCGTAATTGTCACTAGATTCCAACTACGTGAGCAAAACGAATATCGTGGCATATTTGTTAATAAATCAACTTAGATGTATTAATTCAAGTTTGTGAAATTGATCATCTAATTCAACTCATTCTTCTTGTTCATTTCACACTAGCATTGCATTAAATCCTAAGAACTTGTTTAGGATTATCCAATAGCTAGACGTTAAGTTAAAGAACTCACTTTAATTTAATACACTTAAGGAAGAATTTGTTAATCAGATCGTATTGATTAATTGGAGTTGATAAATTGAAGAAGGGATAGTATATGTTGCATGGGAAAGATAAACACAAGATGTTGACACAACCGAACCCGAGAACTAGATATATCTTCAATTGTTTCAGTTCATCTATTTTATTTTGTAATTTTATTTTCGAATTGATTCAACTTCACAAAACCCCCATTTCTAGATTAATTGATAAGAACAACTAGATTTAACACCGTTCCTCTTGGGTTCGACCCTTACTTACCACTTCTACATTAATTTGTAGTTTTGAAACCGAGTAAGGAAATAAAATAAATTTTGGCGTACTGCGACAACACGCCCAAGTTTTTGACGATTTTTGTACTCCTCATTTTTGAGATAGTGAAATATATTGGTGTGGGTCCGTGGACGTAGGCAGTTTGGCCGAACCACATTAAATCTCGGTGTTCCATATTTGTGCTTATTTTAGTGTCCATTATTTTCTCAGTCGCATATTATTTTTTGTGTCTTACTGATCTTGGGCGGAATTAGCAGCGCCTAGTTCCCCAACAACTGGTATCAGAGCTTTGTTTGTGATATCTCCTGAAATTTTTAGTATACTCTGTGGTTGCAGCATAGACTGATCTTCCACATCAGAAACGATTTCTTGAAAAATCACATCTTGTTCGAGTGGGAGTAATGGCGACAGATGAGAGAATTTCCAAAATTGATAAGTTTGATGGCAAAAATTTTGGATATTGGAAAATGCAAATGGAGGACTATTTGTATCAGAAGGACCTATATAAGCCATTGAAAGAAAAGCCAGAAGGCGAGAAAGACGACAAATGGGAGGTGCTTGATCGAAAAGCACTCGGCGCAATTAGATTGACCCTTTCAAAGTCGGTTGCTTTCAATATTAAAAATGAGAAGACAACGGCGTCTCTCATGGCAAATTCTATCCAAAGATGTGTGAACAAATTGCCTAAAGAAATAAAGTTCATTTGATCAAGAAATTGTTCAATATGAAGATGATGGAAAGAGGGAGATTTGGAGAACACCTCAACGAATTCAATGAGATAGTAGACCAATTGACCACGGTGGAAATCACTTTTAGTGATGAGGTTCGAGCTCTATTAATTCTTGGGCAGTTGCCTGAGAGCTGGAATGGCGATACCATCGACCATCGGCCGCAAATCGAAATTGAAGTTCGATGACGTTGTAAGCATGATCTTGACTGAGGAGATCCGGAGACAGTCAGATGCAGCTTCAACTTCTGGGACCACTTTCAACGTAGATAGCAGAGGCAGAAGTTCAAACAGAGAGCTTGGGCGCGGACGGAGCAAGTCAAGGAATGGTATACCGAGATCCAAAAATCACAGAAATTCCAACAAGTCAAAGTTTGTTGAATGTTGGAATTGTGGTCAGGTTGGGCACTACAAAAATCAGTGTAGGGCAGCTCCAAAGGAAACGGAGAACAAGACCGAGGTCAATGTCGTGACCGAAGAAACGCGTGATGCGTTGATATGTTCCATGGAGAAGAAGGCCGACTATTGGGTAATAGACTCTGGAGCATCTTTCCATGCCACCTCAAATCGACACTTTTTTGTAAATTATGTGTCGGGAAACTTCGGAGAAGTATATCTTGGAGACGATCATCCTTGCAGCGTGGTGGGCATAGGAGAAGTACAGATCAATGTCAATGGATCTGTATGGAAATTGAAGGACGTGAGACATATTCCAGAATTGAGGAAAAATTTGATCTCCATCAAACAGTTGTCGAGAGAAGGATGTGACACAAGCTTCTCTGGTGATAATTGGAAAATCACCAAGGGGGCCATGATAATCGCACGTGGCAAGGATAGTGGCACCCTATACATGACGGCGAATGCGTGTATGACAATTGCAGTTGTTGATAGCAAGGATGCTAACCTGTGGCACCAAAGACTTGGGCATATGAGCCAGAAAGGGCTCAAGTACATGCATGCAAAAGGGAAACTACCAAGGCTTCAGTCTATTGACATAGACTTTTGCGAAAGTTGCGTTTTCGGGAAGTAGAAACGGGTGAGTTTCAATACAAGTGGCAGAACTCTGAAGAAAGAGAAGCTTGAACTTGTCCACACAGATGTGTGGGGTCCAACTGCAGTTTCATTGATTGGCGGAAAGTCATACTTCGTGACTTTCATTGATGACCACTTGAGAAAGGTGTGGGTTTACTTCTTGAGACATAAATCCGATGTGTTCGAGGCGTTCAAGAAGTGGAAGGCCATGGTGGAGAATGAAACTGGTTTGAGAGTAAAGAAGTTGAGATCTGACAATGGTGGAGAGTACGAAAATTTGGCGTTCAAGAAATTTTGTTACCAAAATGGCATTAAGTTGGAGCGAACATTGCCAGGAACACCGCAACAGAATGGAGTTGCAGAACGCATGAATCGAACGCGTTAACGTAAAGAGCCGTAAGTATGAGAATACATGCGCACCGCCAAAAACAGCTTTTGGGCGAAGTCACAACACGCGGCATACCTAGTTAATCGTGGACCGTCGGTACCATTGGAGTACAGGATACCGGAAGACGTTTGGAGCGGGAAAGAAGTGAAACTTTCTCATTTGAAAGTATTTGGTTGTGTTGCGTACGTGCACATTAGTGACAATGCCAGGAGTAAGTTGGACTCAAAATCACTAAAGTGTACTTTCGTTGGATATGGTGAAAACGAGTTCGGGTACCGCTTTTGGGGTGACTAGAACAAAAAGCTCATCAGAATTCGAGATGTCATATTCAATGAAAAGGTAATGTACAAGGACAGAAATGCAGTTCAGTCCAATGGCACAACAAATGACGATCCAACATATGTTCCGGACGATACTGCGGAAGGCAGTATGTCGAAGCAAACAGATAAGAGTTTGCAGACTGAGGAGCCTGTCTCAGAGGCTGATTCACCACAGTCTCCAGCTCCAATTCCCATTGTGAGGAGGTCAAGTCGACCTCATGTTCCGAATCGGAAGTACATGAACTACATGTTGCTTACTGACGCCGGTGAACCTGAATGCTATGATGAGGCATGTCAGGTGGGAGATTCTGTTAAGTGGGAGCTTGCAATGAAAGATGAGATAAAGTCTCTCATCTCCAACCAAACGTGGGAACTAGCTGAGTTGCCCAGAGGGAAGAAAGCTCTCAACAATAAATGGGTGTACAGAATCAAAGAAGAACATGATGGTTCGAAAAGATACAAGGCAAGATTGGTAGCCAAAGGTTTCCAGCAGAAAGAAGGAATTGACTATACAGAGATATTTTCGCGGTTGTAGAAGTCGACAACAATTGATCGATGTTGAGCATTGTTGCAATGAGGGTTTGCACTTGGAGCGATTAGACGTGAAAACTGCTTTCCTTCATGGTGACTTAGAGGAGGAAATATATATGCAGCAACCAGAAGGCTTCTCAGTGAAAGGAAATGAGAAGCTGGTATGCAAATTGAAGAAGAACCTATACGGCTTAAAGCAAGCGCCTAGACAGTGGTACAAGAAGTTTGACGAATTTATGCAGAAAAATGGCTACATGAAGTGTAATGCTGACCATTGTTTCTACTTCAGGCGGTTCGAGTCCAACTATATCATTTTGCTACTTTATGTCGATGACATGTTAGTAGCCGGCTCGGACATGGACGAGTTCAAGAAGTTGAAGAAGCAACTATTGGTGGAATTCGAAATGAAAGACTTGGGTGAAGCAAAGCAAATTCTAGGGATGAGAATTTGTAGAGACAAGCAAAAGTGTGTTTTGCAGTTGTCACAGAGGTGGTGACCCACATCATATTTTTCACGAAGCTACAAAATAAGATATCCCAAGGTGAAAGCTAGATTGTGAAGACAGATTGAAATCAATCTTCAAGTGGGAGATTGTTAATGTCAACAAAGGAAGAACACCAAAGAAGAAAAAAACAATGTCAAAAATTGTGGATTGAATTTGGAATCACCATAATCCAAATCAAAGATGGAGGCTTGTCAAAAATGGAGGGTTGAAGGTTGTGCATACATTTCCAAATTTTTCCCTATAAATAGAGCTCTCATTTGCATTGTAAACATACCAAGAACAACACCAAATACCAACCAAGAGAAAAGAGAGAATTATTGTGTAGAGAGAAAGAGAGAGCTTCAGTGTAGAAGCTATACACGAGAGATAAAAGTGAGTGGAGTGTTAAAGCCTTTGCGTAGGCAGAGAAAATACAGTGTAGTATTTTTGTACTCCTCATTTTTGAGATAGTGAAATATATTGGTGTGGGTCCGTGGACGTAGGCAGTTTGGCCGAGCCACGTTAAATCTCGGTGTTCCATATTTGTGCTTATTTTAGTGTCCATTATTTTCTCAGTCGCATATTATTTTTTGTGTCTCACTGATCTTGGGCAGAATTAGTAGCGCCTAGCTCCCCAACAACAGTTTGATAAGTGCTAGAAAAGCACTTAAATAACTCTTCTATTTTATGTATTTGTGTGTTTTATTAGTGTTATATGTTCCTTTTTATGTGTTTTTCCTTTATTGTGGTGTTTAGGGTCACAAAGAATCAAAAGGAGTCAAAATGGATGAAAATCGGATGAAAACAGAAACTCGGGACCAAAATGCAAGCGAATCAAAGATGGAGGACCTCCGATGCAATTTTATGAAAAGTTGTTTTTACAATTTTTCTTGTCCCAATGTCGAAGAACATCAAAAGAGGATTCCCAAACTTTTTCCGGATCTCAAATCGGAGTTTCCTAGTGAAAGTTATGGTCATTTGAAGAAAAAGAACTAAAAGCGTCAAAGCCAAAACTGTTGGGGACCAAAGTGCAACTTTTCAAAAGCCTGAGGACCAAAGTGAAACTTTTCAAAAAGTTGAAGGACCAAAATGCAATTTGTCAAGGACCAAAATGAACAACATTCAAACGTTGAGGGACTTGTTGTGCAATTTTCGGGTGACTCGAGTGACTCGAGTCACGCCTGCCGCCCTCGA
Organism: Jasminum sambac; assembly: GCA_018223645.1. NCBI lineage: Eukaryota > Viridiplantae > Streptophyta > Magnoliopsida > Lamiales > Oleaceae > Jasminum > Jasminum sambac. The sequence goes on from CP073649.1 coordinate 22,152,410, forward strand.
TCGCCAATCGTCCGAGTCACCCGCAAATCGCCACGCCAAGATCCGGCGACTTCGTTCGCTACGTGACTAGGCAGATCGCGTGACTCGAGTCACACGGTGACTCGAGTCACGCCGACACCACCGCAGATTTTGACCACCGACTCTACCTACCATAAAACGTGTTTTTGGTATTTTCTTGACTTCTTAGAGATAAAACAACTTGAGACACCACAATAGACTCATGAAGGAAGACTTTTATGATTTTTTAATATTTTTTGGTGTAATATTTTGCCTATAAATAGAGGCATTTCCAAGTTTGAATCACACAACTTGTAGAGAGAATTAGCTTGTGATTCTCTCCAATTTTCTCCTCAATAAAATTCTCTTCATCATTTGTTCTTAGTTCTAGCTTGAAAGCTCTTAGTTTTTCATATTCCTGCAGAAGTAAAAACCTAAATTTAGGTTCGATTAATCAATCGACGATACTTCGGCCGTGAATATGATTAGCGGAGCATTTCTTCACTAATTTCTCTTCTTTTTTTATTTTTCATGTTTGAAAAATATAAGGGTGTGTTTGATTGGTAAAACTTTTGCAGGTAAATGTCAAATCACGTAATCTGTTTTACATTGTTGCTGTTTGATTGCAAGTTGTAACGGGCCAATTGCATGTAAATATTTTACAAGGTACAAAAATTTAAAGCATAATTTGAGGCAATTGCATGCAAATATTTTTAAGTATTTTGCAAGAAAATATTTACCATGTAAATATTTTGCAAGTAAATGATTTACACACTTGCAATCAAACACACCCTAATTTCTCATATATTACAGAGGTGATACACGGCGTTACGCCGTTATAAGTATTTAACCCGCATATATGAGTAGTTAGACTTCTCTATTTCATTCTTAGCATTATTTACGTGATTTCTATAGTTTGTATATATTACTTGAGATAGTGAAGTATAATCTATCATATAGCAGTGGTGATACCCGCTAATATGAGTAGTTAGACTTCTCTATCTAGTTCGAGGGGGACGTTGTGTTCAATTATCATGTTGTTATCTTTTCTAACTCTTTTCGAGGGGGACGTTGTGTTTATCTAACTCTTTTCGAGGGGGACGTTGTGTTTATCTAACTCTTTTCGAGGGGGACGTTGTGTTTATCTAACTACTTGAACACAACGTGATAACAACATCCCCCCGAAAAGAGTTAGAAAAGATAATAATATGATAATTGAACACAACGTCCCCCTCGAACTAGATAGAGAAGTCTAACTACTCATATTAGTGGGGTATCACCACTGCTATATGATAGATTATACTTCACTATCTCAAGTAATATATACAAACTATAAAAATCACGTAAATAATGCTAAGAATTAAATAGAGAAGTCTAACTACTCATATATGCGGGTTAAATACTTATAACCACAGAACGCTGTATCACATCTACAATATATGAGAAATTATCTTTCTCAAACATGAAAAATAAAAGAAGAAGAGAAATTAGTGAAGAAATGCTCCGCTAATCATATTCACGGCCGAAGTATCGTCGAAGAATCACAAGCTAATTCTCTCTACAAGTTGTGTGATTCAAGCTTGGAAATGCCTCTATTTATAGGCAAAATATTACACCAAAAAATATTAAAAAATCATAAAAGTCTTCCTTCATGAGTCTATTGTGGTGTGCTCAAGTTGTTTTATCTCTAAGAAGTCAAGAAAATACCAAAACACGTTTTATGGTAGGTGGAGTCACCGGTCAAAATCTGCAGGTGTCAGGCGTGACTCGAGTCATCGCCGACTCGAGTCACGCGCGATTCTGCTAGTCATCGCGCAGCGAACGAAGTCACGGATGCGCCACCGGGTTGCGGGGTGACTCGGACGATTGATCGAGGACGCTTGGGTGTGACTCGAGTCACTCGAGTCACCCGAAAATTGCACAACAAGTCCCTCAACGTTTGAATGTTGTTCATTTTGGTCCTTGACAAATTGCATTTTGGTCCTTCAACTTTCTGAAAAGTTTCACGTTGGTTCCCATACTTTTGAAAAGTTGCACTTTGGTCCCCAACAGTTTTGGCTTTGACGCTTTTAGTCATTTTTCTTCAAATGGCCATAACTTTCGCTAGGAAATTCCGATTTGAGATCCGGAAAAAGTTTGAGAATCCTCTTTTGATGTTCTTCGACATTGGGACAAGAAAAATTGTAAAAACAACTTTTCATAAAATTGCATCGGAGGTCCTCCATCTTTGATTCGCTTGCATTTTGGTCCCGAGTTTCCGTTTTCATCCGATTTTCATCCATTTTGACTCCTTTTGATTCTTTGTGACCCTAAACACCACAATAAAGGAAAAACACATAAAATGGAACATATAACACTAATAAAACACACAAATACATAAAATAGAAGAGTTATTTAAGTGCTTTTCTAGCACTTATCAGTTGTTTAGCTGCTATACAATGTCATCTACGAAATTGCAAGCACTTGAAATTGAGAAGAGAGACTACAAACCTTTTCTTTGCTTCCAGTAGTTCCAACGATGTAGCATCCTAACAACTTGGCAAATTGGCCAACAAGCTAACCAACTGCTCCCGATGCAGCAGAGACAAAGACAGTTTCTCCCTTCTTAGCCGAGCATACCCAGTAAAAACCAAAATAAGCAATTGCGCCAGGCATACATGAAGAGGAATATAACGAAGATTAGTAAAGTAGATAATAATTGGTCATTTGATCTGAAGCAATTAATGCGTAAACTGTTCCTCGATTGTCGTGATTTTTACTTTCACAAGCTTAAAATTGGACCTTAAACTAGAGATGGTCATGGCTCAGTGTTGAATCAGAACCGAACCGGACCCGGTCAACACCAGTTCCGATTCCAAACCAAATCGAAACCGGATCAAACCCTTGGTTCCAAATTTTTTGGAACTGGACCAGTCGGTTCTGAACCGGAACCGGCGGGTCCGGTTCCAAAACTGGCAAAAACAACAAAATATATATATATTTTTAAAAAAATCAAATTCAAACCTTTTTGGTAAGAAAATTAAGTTCACGCCATGGATAGCTTAAGTTTTGGTAAGAAAATTAAGTTCAAGCCTTCTCTCTCTTTTTTTTTGTGTTTTTTATAAAATCGCCGAACGTGCCGGTTCCTAATTGGAACAGACTATTACCTTAAACCATCTGTAGGAACTAGGAAATTATTAGACTGTCAAAACCAAGTATCAGAGTAAGATAAATTCATACCTTGGCTACATAAGAATGACAGAGAAAATAATCTAATATATCTATATAAAGATTTTGTACTTGTAGCTAATGACCGAATAGCATTCAATCAGGCTCAATATGTGTCCCTAAACAGCGGCACAAAATGTCCAGGAATTCTGTTTTTCTCATCTATGTATATATAGGTTCAACACCCAATCGGTCTCCTTTTCTTCTATTTTTTGTTTTTGGCTAAGGGTTTCTCTCATTCACAAATTGTTCACAAAGAAACATGTTCAAATAAAAAGTTAATTTAGAGTGAAATGCTTTTGAACAAGTATACAATCAAGGAGAGGCTTTGGACTCCAGAAAGAAGCTTTAAATTATCCAAAAGACAGTAACTCATATGGTTGCAAAACTCAGGGCATGAAACACACAAATACCAAACTATCAGGAAACTAGATTTAGTACTAGTGTTGATGGAGTTCACAGCAGTGTCACTTACCGAGAATTCCTGTATAGTAGGAGAGTAGCACATCCGTATGCTCAATTTTAAAGATAATCGCAGGAGATTTGAGAAGGCTATACTCCTCCCATCCAGTTATCCCCCAAAATAGGTCACCCTTGTCGAAATTGGGATGCGCAGAGTCTAATACTTTGGCAACTCCATATCGTGTTACAGGCTAAGCAACAAAATAATGGTCAAGGTTAACAACACCAAAAAGTTACAATTCATGTGGAGTAAGCAAAATAACTGCTTCGTTTTCAACAGTCACTAACGAAATCACGTGATTGCTGCCCTGTAGCACAGGGAAAAAATTCTAGTACTCTTAGAGTACCGAACACTGGGTACTCCAAGCCAATGAGAACCATCCATTTACACATAGTGAGCCACATTATTTATTAAATTGTGGCCCTCTATGTACATGTGGACAATTCTGATTGGCCTGGAGTACCGAATTCAGTACTCCAAGAGTACTAGAATTGTTTCCGTAGCACAGTAGCTTTAAATCACAGAGAGCAAATTGCTAAATACTTCACAGACGCTCTTTTTCAGAAATCATTGATTTGTTTCCCAATAAATACCTTTATCTTCATCTAATATCCGGAAGGCTATGGCTAAATGCACTCAACCATTTACTTCATGCACCCATTGAAAAAATAATAAATAAATAAGTAAAAAGACTAATATACCCGCATTCTCATTTCTCATATAAAAAATAAATAAATAAATAAAATTGTTCGTTCCACTTGGAGCAAACACCCCAATTGGGTGTTCGCTTCAACTCGAGCGAACGCCCACACAATTTTTTTTTAAAAAGAAAAATTACGAATGAAAACTTTTTGCTATTATTTTTTGTTCAAATTTTTTACAACCATTCAAAAAAAATTTTTAATAATTATATTCAAAACTAACCGAATAAAGCTAATTACTGTGTCATCTAAACAATTTTGACATTCATCGTCAAAATGGTTGCAAAAAACTTTAAAAATTTTCGAAATTAGTTGTCAAAATGTAGCAATAATTTTAAATTTTTTAATAATTATATTCAATACTGACCAGATAAAGTCAATTGTTTTATCATTAAAAAAATTTCAAAATTAGTCGTCAAAGTTGTAGTAAAAATTTTAAAATTTTTAATAATTATATTCAATACTAATCGGATAAAGCCAATTATTTTATTATTAAAAAATTTTCAGAATTCATCATTAAAGTGGTTGCAAAAAACTTAAAGAAATTTCGAAATTACTCGTCAAAGTGGTTGCAAAAAATTTGAGTAAAAAACTATAACAAAAATTACATCCACAAACGAAAAATCAAATAAAAATTGATTATTTTTGCTTTTATTTTTTTATTTTTTACTCCAGTTCGCTGCATTCCGACAAACAAGCAAAAACCTTTTGCTTTAGCTTGTTCGCTGTGCTCAACGAACATGTAAAAAAAAAAGAAAGAGAGTATATTGGTCTATTTTTTTTTTAAAACGTGGGTGCACTCAGCAAATTGCTGGGTGCATTTAGCCCAACCCTATCCAGAATACTAGATCACTGCTACTGGATATTTCATTTCATTGTTTAGAATTTGACAAAATTTGAGATAACTGAATTTCCTAATTAGTTAATATTCTAATCGGAATTTTCAAGTTTCTTTCAAACAAATCATATTCACAAATAACTCTATCTCATAAACGAGTCAAACAACACTGAATTGCCTGGAAAACTTAAAGTTAATTAAGAATTGGCTTACAGATCCAGGAGTAAAAGGCTCGAGGTGGCCCGATTTTCTCATCCAAGTTCGCATATAAGGATCGCAAAGACAAATCAGATTCTTCGCCAATATCGAATTGAAGGAATCTGGAGGAACCTTTGTTAAAGTTATGGAACCATCTGATCTAAAAGTTTAAGCTAATAGATCAGTTCTAATTTAGATTATTTAATTAATATCCTCAACACGCCGCTTCACGTGTAGCTGGGATTTATTTTTCCCAAACAAAGCCTAACACGTGCACAATTCATCATAAATGGGTGACGGTGAGATTTGAACTCAGGAACTCTACCTTCTCTGATACCATGTTAAATTATTTTTACAAGTGCAAGGGGTTCCACCTTAAAAGGTTAACCTCCAAGGGGAGTAATTCTTACACTTATATTTATATTATTTTTTTTCCTTTTTTTCTGCCGATGTGGGATTTCCCACTTTTACTCTTTTCATCACGCCCCCTCACGTGCAGGCGGGATCTTTCTAAACCTTTGCACGTGAACCATCTTTTCGACAACCATTTTTGGCCCGGGTTGATGTATCCGAGCATTGGTCCCGGGTCATCGTCCGCTCTGATACCATGTTAAAGTTATGGAACCATCGATCTAAAAGCTCAGATGGTTCCATAGTTTGATAGTGGTGCTCTTCAACAACATATATGATTCTTTGGGAAAACCACTAACGTAGTCTTTGAATATGACTTGTTTGTTGCTCACAGTTTCCTCCGCCATTTCTGAGGCTCAAAATGTGCGGTGAAGATGAGCGGTGCTGTGTTGGTGTAGAGGTGATGGTGATCCAATTCGGTAGCTTTGCATCAGTGTACGGTTGCCTTATTTCATAACCCCCGGCCCATCTGACGAATCACGTAATTTCTTTTTGGGTAAGGCTATAAGCTGCCACCCCATTTGCTACGCGCACCCCCTTTTCCATAATTTTTTCCATTTTACCCTTACACCCTCTTTTTTTCCATTCCCTTCTTTTTCCCCCCTTTTTTTGCCTTTTTGTTTTTATAAAATATTCAATCTGAAGAAGCCAAACAAGGCAAAGCTTGATCGGCCTAAACTGGTCGAAAATTAAAAAAAAAAAATCTCATTAGGCAAACACCATATATATATATATATATGGTGTTCGGCAAAGAAACTTTCGAATGAATGAAACATAATCTTTTGGTAAATTGTTTTGAATTTCGTTTGTTATTATAATCCTTTATATTAATGGCATCACAAAAAAAGAATATAATCACAAATGAAATTCAAAATAATTGAATCCCAAAAGATTACGATTCATTCATTCAGCTCAGAAGTCTATTTGCCAAATATAGCAATATATATATATATAAAAAAGGCATGTTCGGCATGTGCAGGACGCAAATGAAGTGGGTGCATATAGCATCACCCTTTGTTTTGTTTTATTCATATTTCATCGGTGGTCATTGTTCTTTGAGAAAAACTTTAATTTGATGACTCAGGTTTAATTCATCTCACGAAACTCAAATTGACTTTCAATTTGACCACAGGACTTCGAAATTAGTTTCTCAAATTTACCAAACCACTAAAAAAAAAAAGAAGAAGAAGAAGAACACTAAAAATAAAGAAAATAAAATAAAATTTGAACTATTCAAACACCTATCATATTCTAATATTGATTGGGGCGTAATCGTGATAATTACACATATATATCTTTCTCTATAACTATATCATTTATTTTTTATAATTTCTGGTATAGTAGTGTTGCAAAAGATGTTCTAGTTTTGTTTGAATTGAAGCTTGCTAATGTAAACTTGCTTTAATTTTATGATCGTGGAGTCTCATGGCTAATTATCCTTTTGTCAATCCTTTTAATCCCAAGGATAAGTGATCTTCATGTCTAGAACACCAATGCTTTCGGTTTGTAAGCATGTCGACACCTTTGTGGTTAGGACTTGATAGTAGGGGCGTAGCTTTGGGGGTCCTGCCCCCGGCCTAATTCAAAATACTTCTAAATATATTTCTGAAAATTTTGATATGGTGCTTAATTACATTGATGTTAACATACTAGCTTTTATATACGTTGGTAGAACTTTTGTCAAAACTTGGCAATGGGATTGTGTTTGAATCCCATTCGGTAAGGCTTACTTTTGTTATATATATATATATATATATATATATATATATATATATATATATATATATATTTGTCTTCCCTCTCCTCTTTTATTTATATATTTGTTCTTGTTATTATTATTTTTAATTTTATTATGTCTTTTTTTCATAAATAAAATTTATTAATTATTATATATGTAAATAAATTTTTCTGTATTTCTTTAAAAGAAAAATTGTTGCACTTTGCCCCCTATAAACTCGTTTCTTGGCAACGCCCCTGCTTGATAGTAATCGATAAAGAGGTGGCTGGTATTTAAAACGTGAGAAAATTTGAAAATCTTGCAATGTTGAGAAAACATGAATTTAGCTGAAGCTTGGCAGCTCTTAATAACATTGGAGGTCATCTGCCGCACGCAGTTCGGAACTCATTATTCGTTATTTATTGTTATATGGCCTGGATCATTGTTCAGTAAAATAAAAATTTATAAGAGCGCATAAATATTTGTTTGTTTCATCAATTTTCTCGTTAAAAATCATTTAGTGTACTCGTTAAGGTCTTATTACCTTATCTAGATATATTCGACTTAAAAGCAAATTTTTAGTAACAAGTTTAATAACGACAAAGAATATAACTTTCAAGAAAAAAAAAAAAAGAGAATGTAATGTGGTTAAAACGAATACAAAGTAAGTAGAAATAGCACGAAATTTTATGTGGCCGGTGGCAAGTTTGTTGTCTTTGTATGGCAAGTTTTGTAAATATCTTAAATATTAGGGAGGACTGTTCCTTTTCTTCATCTACATATATTGTGTTTGAGATCTATTCAATTATCTGCCACTCATTTTTTAGATTTCTAGCACTTAGAATAATCAAGCATTCAATTAATTTGGGCGGTTGTTATTATTTGTGGCGTTTAGTCATCTGGAATACTCAAAAGTGTATAATGTTAACCCGTCACCGCCGAGAAATGAAAAGAATAGTTCGTGGTTATTTGGGTAGACTTGTTCTCTCTAATTTATATTTCCTTGGGTATCACTTAAATTGTATTATTTATGTCAATACATTTTAACCAATTTTAGACGCATCAAAATTAGTGATATATACTATTTTAATTGGAGGAGAAAATTTAAAGAGAGATAATAAGAGCTTGTTCGGTTCCAAAGGATATAACCATGCACGATATTCCGTAGAAAATGTGTGGTTAATATTGTACTGGAGAATGTGTGTGTTAAGAGAAGAAAGGTTCAAGAAGCCTGAGGCGTTCTACAGGCAGAGGTCTTCTCAAACTCGTCAGGCTCAGATTGAAATCAGAAAATTTATGCAGATTGAGACGACGCGCGGAGCTCCCAATAATTTTGGAAAAAAATTTTCGACACCGTGACGACCGATGGCTGCCGGTCAAAGTTTTGGACAAAATTTAGATAAATTTTGGCCAAAAATTTTGACCGGCTACTACCGGTCGTTACAGTGTCGAAAATTTTTTTTCAAAATTGCTAGGAGCTCCGCTCGTCGTGCTGAATCTATACAAATTTTCGAATTTCAAATCGGAGGCCCGGCGGGCCCGTAAAGGCCTAGGCGTTCTGTAAGCTATGGAATGCCCGGGAGTTCTTGAACTTCTTCGGTGGTTGAAAAGATGAGAGAGAAATTTTTTTTCCTTACTCTCCAACCGAACAAGCCCTAAATACAAAGTCTAACAGATTAGTGTCAACCACACCGAAAAGAGAGAGAGAGAGAGAGAGAGAGAGAGAGAGTCCATCTACAACACAAGAGGCCAGATGATTTCATTTCCTGTGGTTTTTCCTAACGTTGCCGGTGGAGTATTAATTTGTCTTTATTCGAATTTCGTCTAAAATTTGTAGTTGAAATTTAGAAAAGATATTAAAATATATAAAAAAATTATTAAATCAATATTTGAATGACAGAAAATGATAAGAAAGAAGAAGCAAATTTAAGTTTTGAAATTTTAATGTTTATAGGATGGCGCCTCAATAATTAGTTATATACTTCAAGAAATGAAATGAAAGCACCACCACATTCTAGAAGATGTTGTATTTCACTTTCAGACTCTAACTAGTTTGCACACCCGTGCATTGCACGGGATCAAAACTTTGGAAGCTAAATATTATGGTAGAGAGTAATGAAAACATGTTATTTAACATATGGTTCACAATTATTTTGAAAATTCATATAAATTCTAAATTTTTTATTCTCGTAATTAAATTTAAGAAAATGAAGAGAAATTCAATGTCTATGTATTGAATGAATATTAAAAATGTGACATTAAAACCAATAAAAGTTTATGCAAGTAGACTAAAGTACACCCCATTTGTAATGTCACCATGCAAATATTCTCTGTTGTCAGGACCAAAGAAAAGCTATTAGATACTTTGTAAAGCATTAGCCATTGGACCGCACAAGCAGAATATTCTCGAAGGCATCCTAAGACACAATTTTTGTACGCAAAAAATTTGCACAACTAATGTAACTACGCAATGCAATTTGGATCCATAAATATAACATATATATTTTTGTGTGCATGTGTCAATTTCATCATACAAAAAATGCCCAAAAGATTAAATGAATTCACAAACACAAATACCATTTTACTAAGATTAACAAACAGATCAATTGTTGTAAATATGACCCAACCAATAAAGCAAAACAGCCAATCATCAGGGGTAGTAATTTGGTTTTTGCTTGAGAATTCTTTAGGTTTGGATCGCACATTGCTTTGAGAGTAAACAGAGTAGAATAGAGAAAAGGAAATGATCGATAAGAAATAAATTACTACAGTATAATAATATGTATAAATTCTCATAACCTCTACTGTTATAATAAATCTCCCTTCTTCACAAATGTAAATGGGATAGATCACGAATTTTATAGATAGGTATATTACCATATCTGTAAATCCGTTGGTCAAATCCAATATCCACTTCTTGCTGGTACTCTTACCACTTCCTACCTTTCATTGCTACCGCCATCACTAAGGCCACCCTTCTCCACCACCACCCTCGCATGGCAACAACATATCAAAACGAAGGTATTGATCAAAACCCAAAGGCTCCTTAATTTTATATAAGAATAACGGTGGTAGAGTTATTTTCCCTTTTTCATCATTGAATTTATTTTCTATTCTCTTCCTGACAATGACGAGTTCAGTATAAACGAATGGTCAAATAGTCAGTGGTTTTCAGTGTGGATTTTGGTTGAAAATGATGACGATGAAGAATCAAAGGATTGGCATTTTGAATGCTTCCCTAAATCCTCAGCCATCTTAACCACCCACATATGAAAATTGCAATTCATGGCCCATGATAACCACGCCACGTTTTTTTTTTTTTTGAAAAATAACCGCAACCCATTTGTTAGAGCATCTCCAACAGCCTCTTTAAATGTAAGATGTTCTTTATTATAAAGAGAGAACGGGTAAAATTAAACTCCAATAGACTCTTTATTTTAACATTTTATAATAAAGAGAGGGTTGACTTCTTCAAATTTGGAGAGCCAAACCCACTCTCTATTATTTAATGTTCACAAGTTTCAATACTCTTTTATTGATTTTGCTAAACTACAACTAATTTTATTGGTTAAATACAACTAAAATTATAAATATTGATTAAAAATAAAAGAATGCAATAATTGTTTATTGATTTAAGCAAAATAAAGAGTATAAATAGAGAGCTTGTTGGAGTTAATTAAAATTTTTACTTTCTAAATCAAAATATACTCTCCATAATATGAAAGATACTCTTTAAAAATAAAGAGATTGCTGGAGATGCTCTAAGAACAATTAAGAAACTGCCAAGTGTAAATATATATGTTGGGGTAGTTAAATAAATGTATACATGTAAAAATGAAAAACGAAGGCGACATAAATTCAAATCGTTGGAAAGTAGTGCACACGTTTGTAATCTGGTGACACTTGGCATAATTAGATTGCAGCTTTCACTCCACTATTGTCCTAAATCTACTAAAATATAAGTTAAAACTGTCCTAAAACTACTATGCAAAACTAAATATAGTATTCACCTCTGTTTTATAATATACTAGTTTTCATACCCGTGCGATGCACGGAAATTAAATTGTGTAAATAGATTGAAAATGACATATTTGACACATGCACGGGTATAAAATAAAACTGTATAAATTGATTGAAAATAAAATATGTGACACATAATTCTCATATATATTTAATTAATTATGCATGTATATTAAATTTATGTTTCACATATCATATATCAAGCGTATATACTGATAAGCAATTGATACGTATACTGTTATATTGTATCAATAAATTATCTGCAATCTAAACTACATATGAATAAAGTTATTAAATAATTGTGTTATGTCACAAAAATTTGTATAAATAGAACTAATCAAGTTAAAAGATAAAACAATACGAAGAAACATACACTCGCAATTTGAAATCATCCAGAAAAATTAAAAACAAAAAACAAAAAACAAAAGATAAATAATAGTCAACCTTAATATCGATGTGTGATCTATATTCGTTAACATAATTAATATACCAATTTTAGTTTCAACTCATGATTGTGAATACAAAAATATCTTACCCTATTTAAAAATTATGTTTAATGTCAATTGGTGCAAGGAAATGATAATGAATGATTCTAAAAGTTATAATAAAATAATAAATAAAAAGTTTTTAAAATATATAAATCACAAAAGTTGATTTATCTTAGTTCTTTTAATTTACTTATCAGCTAACAAACTAAAAAAATAAAGTGGACAATTTCTCAACAAACTGTATCAATAACGAAATTTTGACATTATATATAATTAATTATGAACGTAAAAGTATTTTTTTACAAAAACTTTAACATATTGTAATTCCCATATGTAATAAAAATATTATTATCTATGATTCCTCGTGTATTGAATTAAATACTCATTTCACTCTATTTAAGATATATTCAAGAAATAAATATTTTAAAGAAGAATTTTCCAATATTTATAATTGGAAATTTAATAAAAGATATTAAAATTGCATTATTTTCACAATCGTATTTATGAAAATTATATTTACTTATAATCTCATTTTAATTTAAATATTTTCTATATAAATAAATATATAGTGTACAATTATGCATCATATATTTATATATTTATTTTCATATTATTGTATCATTATTTTAAAATTTATTACAAAAATGTGAGTCATTAAAAAATATGTAAACGCTTTATATGTTTCAAATAAATTGTAATAATTTGAACGTATTTTAATGCACAAAAATATAAATTATAATTATAATTATAAGATTTAGAATTAATAGATAGAATTAGTAAATGATTTTATATGTTTCAAATAAATTGTAATAATTTGAACGTATTTTAATGCACAAAAATATAAATTATAATTATAATTATAAGATTTAGAATTAATAGATAGAATTAGTAAATGATATAAATTTATTAAACTATTATTAAACGCTAAATTCAACTTAAATTATAAAATAAGAATTATTTTGTAATGTTCAATTTTTTTTGTTAAATAGAAATTATTGTTGAAACAACCAATCAAATGGTAGTTGTAATAGGTTAAATTAATGCATCAACTAAATTAAACACAAAAATAGTATTTGATCAAATGGTAGAATTCTATTATTCTAAATAAGATGTCTTAGGTTCGAGCCTTAAAACTGTGTTTATTTTTAATAAATATGCCTAATTAAGATTTTAACTGAAAAAGATTCTAGAATGTTGGTTAGAATCTTGACACATGGCAAATTGATATGTGCACAATACAATAAAAGTGGTTATTGTTGTCCTAAAATCATTATCAGAAACTAAAAAACCATGCACCTCTATTTGATATATATTATAGATATAGATTTGTAACTTAGGGGAAGGAAAGGAAGGTTATAGACAATCGCCTTTATTTCTGGTAATTGTTATATTTCTTGGGTAAATTATTTCTTGGTAATTGTTATATTTCTGGTAGTTGTTATATTTCTTGGGTAAATTATAACTCCGGTTCCTAACTTGTTGGAGGTGTTACGATAGACTTATTAACCTTCAAATTATCACACCCAAAGTCCCGAATATTTCCAACATTAGTAGTCGAAACGTTTCTGTCAAAAAAGCTACTAGTTTTGACGACACACAATCAACTGAAATTCTACTGAGGAGGAACCTATAACCCCGTCTAGCCGACGAAAGGAAATATTGCGCACTACAATTACAATTTCAACTACTACTAAAGCCACCCTGTAGGCAATGCATATAACTACTATTAAGGTTGCCCTATGGGCTGCAACTAAAGTCACATGATGCAATTCACTCTTGGTGGAATTCGAACTTGAGACTTTTAGGTCTCAGAGCCTCAGTTTTTGTCTTCCTAACCAACTGCACAATGGCCTCATTGGCGGGAGGTGCAAATTAGTTCTAAATCTCTTTAAATTCCACAATTTTAATTTTAATTTTTTTTTATATATTTTGATTTGAACCCATCATTAAAATTATTAAAATTATTCAACTATTTCGGTCATAACTAAATAATTTTTATCAAAAATTTTTCCTACATTTAATCTATACTTGCATTAATCTTTTAACTTTTGAAAATTTTCTCTTGTATTAAATACAAACCAAATAAATAATGATAGATGTTATTATTATATCGCCCATACTTTATAGTTGAGATATTAATGAAAATAACAAAAAAATTAGAAATAAACTAAAATAACAAATTTTCAAAAAATGTAAAAAAAAAGTATAGAAATAAAATAAATAAAATTATCTCCCTACTTTAAAAGGTACAATAGGATGTAAAATTTTTGGTTCCTAAAATACCCTCAGACAATAGATAATTTCCCTTTGTTAATAATTTTTAGTGGATTTGCCCAAAATACCCCCAAACACTAGACAATTGCTCTGCATCAATAATTAATTGTGGATTGCTATTTTTTCTTATTTTCCTTCTTACCCAACATAAATGACATTTTTTTCCTTTAATAAAGCATAAGTAGAAAATCACATACTGTTTAGGATATTTAAGACATTGAGAGAAATTTATCAATGGAAATGAAAAATATGAGTTAATTGTGAAGAATATTATATTAACTAGAGTTTGAAGAAATGATACACCAATGATGCTATTTGTAGTCATTATACTATTATAATCAGCTACGTGCTATAGTGGCAAAATATTTTGTAAAGAATAATGTCTGAAAATTAATTATGTTAATGATTAAAAATAATATTAATTTTTCAAAATACTGCCATAAAGTAAATTAAAAAATGATCTCTACTCTGCCAAAATTCAAGGAAAATGAAAAATAAATAACAAAAAGATGAGATAATAAACACCAACAATATGGATTACTCACCATTGCCAAAATGAAATTCACTTAATTCGTTGTTCAGGTTGGATGTTGAGCAGTGTAGTTGAGAGTTAGTCAAAACTCAGTAACCAATTGCGAATTAAAGTTTATTGACCTAATAAAAATATTTCAGTGACCACCCATGAAATTTAACCAAAAAAATTAATTAAGAAAATTCAAATTCTTTTTCTGTGAACTGTGATTGTCAGTTGTTATAAATGTCACTCACCATACTGCCAATTTTCGCCGTACATTTCGAGCACCAACGCTGATACATACAACACACACAGAATAAGACGAAGAAATGGGAGAGAAAGCTGTGATCAACAAACAGATTGTACTGAAAGACTATGTTAGTGGTTTCCCCAAAGAATCTGATATGTTATTGAAAACCACCACTATCGAACTCAAGGTTTCACCAGATTCCCCCAATTCAATATTGGTGAAGAATCTGTATTTGTCTTGCGATCCTTATATGCGAAATCGGATGCGTAAACTGGAGGGAAGCTACGTCGACTCTTTTACCCCTGGCTCTGTAAGTCGTTTCTGATTAACTTGAAATTTTCGTAGCAACTCAGTGTTGTCTAACTAGTTTATGAGATGGAGTTATTTGTGAGTATGATTTGGTTGAAGAAATTGAGAATTTTGAGTGAGTAATTTGAGAAAGGGAGAATTATCGTAGAGGTTTTAAGATTATTCAAGTATGAAATAAATTTTATTCTGAGAAAGTATGGAATGTTAGTTATGGGGTGTACAAGGCCCAATAGTTGGACCGGGTTGAGGTATCTTCTGGCTCAAGAAACCACAAGCCCAATAGGAAACCCTAGCCCTCCACCACCTAAAATACCAACTAGGGAAGGTTCTTCTGCTTGATTTTTTGTTGTCAACAAGATCGCTAGCGGCCTACAATGTCATTAGTGACAAGAAAACTAGGGGAAGAAGGCCCCTGATCAATTTATTTTCCGTGTGGGTCATGAATCATGACCCACACAACTGGTCGGTTGTGATTTATGACCCACGTAAAAAGCCATCCCTTTGGTTTTTTCATCGCCAATGAGGTTGCAGGTTGTCAATGACCTTGCCGAAAACAAAAAATCCAGGGGGAAACCCACTGCGTCCGATCAACATTTTAGGGGTGGGGAAGGGTTTCATTGGGGTTGGGGTGAAGAAGGTGGTGACGGGTTTAGGAGAGTGGCTTTTTTTTTTTTCAAAAAATAATTTTATTTTATTTTATTTCTACAATTTTTTACAATTTTTGAAAAAATATTATTTTATTTAATTCCTTTTGTTTTCTACATTTAGTGTATTTTTGTTAATAACTAAACAATAAATTATGTCAATATAATAATAACATTAATTATCAGTTGTTGGTTGTACTTACTACAAAAGAATTTTTTTCAAAAATATTATAAGGTTTAATGCAAATATGTGTTGAATGTATCAAATTTTCAAAAAAAATTATTTAATTGTGGCAAAATAGTTCAATAAATTTAACAATTTTAATAGTGGACTCAGTTGAAAATATACAAAAATAAAAAAAACAGAGTTTAAATTGTGTAATTTAGAAATTTTTAGAACTAATTTGCATATTTCTTAAACTTATGAATTGAATTGGAATTATTTTTTTATCGATTAAGTGACCACTTTTGTCATTTTACAACAAATTAACATTTTGACTATCAAAACTAAACCTTTTTTTTAATAACTACAAAAGGATCTTGACTACTAACATTTGAAATATTAGGGACTTTGGATATGATACTTTGAAGATTTGAGACCCTATTATAACAACCCCAAGAGGACTAGGAATCCTCAATACAATTTACCTTATTTCTTTTAATAAAGCATAAGTAGAAAATCACATAATGTTTAGGATATTGAAGACATTGAGAGAAATTTATCAATGGAAATGAAAAATATGAGTTAATTGTGAAGAATATTATATTAACTAGAATTTGAAGAAATGATACACCAATGATGCTATTTGTAGTCATTATACTATTATAATCAGCTACGTGCTATAGTGGCAAAATATTTTGTAAAGAGTAATGTCTGAAAATTAATTATGTTAATAATTAAAAATAATATTAATTTTTCAAAATACTGCCATAAATAAATTAGAAAATGATCTCTACTCTGCCAAAATTCAAGGAAAATGAAAAATAAATAACAAAAAGATGAGATAATAAACACCAACAATATGGATTACTCACCATTGCCAAAATGAAATTCACTTAATTCGTTGTTCAGGTTGGATGTTGAGCAGTGTAGTTGAGAGTTAGTCAAAACTCAGTAACCAATTGCGAATTAAAGTTTATTGACCTAATAAAAATATTTCAGTGACCACCCATGAAATTTAACCAAAAAAATTAATTAAGAAAATTCAAATTCTTTTTCTGTGAACTGTGATTGTCAGTTGTTATAAATGTCACTCACCATACTGCCAATTTTCGCCGTACATTTCGAGCACCAACGCTGATACATACAACACACACAGAATAAGACGAAGAAATGGGAGAGAAAGCTGTGATCAACAAACAGATTGTACTGAAAGACTATGTTAGTGGTTTCCCCAAAGAATCTGATATGTTATTGAAAACCACCACTATCGAACTCAAGGTTTCACCAGATTCCCCCAATTCAATATTGGTGAAGAATCTGTATTTGTCTTGCGATCCTTATATGCGAAATCGGATGCGTAAACTGGAGGGAAGCTACGTCGACTCTTTTACCCCTGGCTCTGTAAGTCGTTTCTGATTAACTTGAAATTTTCGTAGCAACTCAGTGTTGTCTAACTAGTTTATGAGATGGAGTTATTTGTGAGTATGATTTGGTTGAAGAAATTGAGAATTTTGAGTGAGTAATTTGAGAAAGGGAGAATTATCGTAGAGGTTTTAAGATTATTCAAGTATGAAATAAATTTTATTCTGAGAAAGTATGGAATGTTAGTTATGCAAGGCATGCGCCCAATAATGCCGGGTTATGATCTTCCTGGCCAAGAAACCACAAGCCCAATAGAAACCCTAGCCCTCCACCACCTAAAAATACCAACTAGGGAAGGTTCTTCTGCTTGATTTTTTGTTGTCAACAAGATCGCTAGCGGCCTACAATGTCATTAGTGACAAGAAAACTAGGGGAAGAAGGCCCCTGATCAATTTATTTTCCGTGTGGGTCATGAATCATGACCCACACAACTGGTCGGTTGTGATTTATGACCCACGTAAAAAG
The DNA here is from genome assembly GCA_018223645.1 of Jasminum sambac. NCBI lineage: Eukaryota > Viridiplantae > Streptophyta > Magnoliopsida > Lamiales > Oleaceae > Jasminum > Jasminum sambac. The sequence goes on from CP073649.1 coordinate 22,170,491, forward strand.
CCATCCCTTTGGTTTTTTCATCGCCAATGAGGTTGCAGGTTGTCAATGACCTTGCCGAAAACAAAAAATCCAGGGGGAAACCCACTGCGTCCGATCAACATTTTAGGGGTGGGGAAGGGTTTCATTGGGGTTGGGGTGAAGAAGGTGGTGACGGGTTTAGGAGAGTGGCTTTTTTTTTTTTCAAAAAATAATTTTATTTTATTTTATTTCTACAATTTTTTACAATTTTTGAAAAAATATTATTTTATTTAATTCCTTTTGTTTTCTACATTTAGTGTATTTTTATTAATAACTAAACAATAAATTATGTCAATATAATAATAACATTAATTATCAGTTGTTGGTTGTACTTACTACAAAAGAATTTTTTTCAAAAATATTATAAGGTTTAATGCAAATATGTGTTGAATGTATCAAATTTTCAAAAAAAATTATTTAATTGTGGCAAAATAGTTCAATAAATTTAACAATTTTAATAGTGGACTCAGTTGAAAATATACAAAAATAAAAAAAACAGAGTTTAAATTGTGTAATTTAGAAATTTTTAGAACTAATTTGCATATTTCTTAAACTTATGAATTGAATTGGAATTATTTTTTTATCGATTAAGTGACCACTTTTGTCATTTTACAACAAATTAACATTTTGACTATCAAAACTAAACCTTTTTTTTTTTAATAACTACAAAAGGATCTTGACTACTAACATTTGAAATATTAGGGACTTTGGATATGATACTTTGAAGATTTGAGACCCTATTATAACAACCCCAAGAGGACTAGGAATCCTCAATACAATTTACCTTATTTCTTTTAATAAAGCATAAGTAGAAAATCACATAATGTTTAGGATATTGAAGACATTGAGAGAAATTTATCAATGGAAATGAAAAATATGAGTTAATTGTGAAGAATATTATATTAACTAGAATTTGAAGAAATGATACACCAATGATGCTATTTGTAGTCATTATACTATTATAATCAGCTACGTGCTATAGTGGCAAAATATTTTGTAAAGAGTAATGTCTGAAAATTAATTATGTTAATAATTAAAAATAATATTAATTTTTCAAAATACTGCCATAAATAAATTAGAAAATGATCTCTACTCTGCCAAAATTCAAGGAAAATGAAAATAAATAACAAAAAGATGAGATAATAAACACCAACAATATGGATTACTCACCATTGCCAAAATGAAATTCACTTAATTCGTTGTTCAGGTTGGATGTTGAGCAGTGTAGTTGAGAGTTAGTCAAAACTCAGTAACCAATTGCGAATTAAAGTTTATTGACCTAATAAAAATATTTCCAGTGACCACCCATGAAATTTAACCAAAAAAATTAATTAAGAAAATTCAAATTCTTTTTCTGTGAACTGTGATTGTCAGTTGTTATAAATGTCACTCACCATACTGCCAATTTTCGCCGTACATTTCGAGCACCAACGCTGATACATACAACACACACAGAATAAGACGAAGAAATGGGAGAGAAAGCTGTGATCAACAAACAGATTGTACTGAAAGACTATGTTAGTGGTTTCCCCAAAGAATCTGATATGTTATTGAAAACCACCACTATCGAACTCAAGGTTTCACCAGATTCCCCCAATTCAATATTGGTGAAGAATCTGTATTTGTCTTGCGATCCTTATATGCGAAATCGGATGCGTAAACTGGAGGGAAGCTACGTCGACTCTTTTACCCCTGGCTCTGTAAGTCGTTTCTGATTAACTTGAAATTTTCGTAGCAACTCAGTGTTGTCTAACTAGTTTATGAGATGGAGTTATTTGTGAGTATGATTTGGTTGAAGAAATTGAGAATTTTGAGTGAGTAATTTGAGAAAGGGAGAATTATCGTAGAGGTTTTAAGATTATTCAAGTATGAAATAAATTTTATTCTGAGAAAGTATGGTGTCGACATTTTTTTTTTTCATAATTATAAGGCGTTTAAAGTACATAATTAGACTGTGGACGTATATTTATTGTTCGCCAATTCAATTCTGCTCATATTTTGTGAAATTCGCAACAATTGTGATAGTATACAATGTCATATTTTGTGTGTTTAGCAATTTTTTTTCAGTGCTAATGACTTCATCAAACTATAATGTCCTGACACTACGGAAGTACTCAAATAATTAATGGATTTGCATTAATCAAAATCAAAATTCAGTTAATTGCTCAAAATTTTGGTTGCCTCACATGCATTGTAACTGTGTGCCAATATTAACCTTCTCCAATATTTTGTTGCTTAGCCTATAACAGGATTTGGAGTTGCCAAAGTGGTGGACTCTGGGCATCCCAATTTCAACAAGGGCGACCTGGTTTTGGGGCGGACCGGATGGGAGGAGTATAGCCTTATCAAATCTCCAGAGACATTCTTTAAGATTCAGCATACAGATGTGCCTCTCTCCTACTATACGGGACTACTTGGTAAGTCACACATTCAAGAATTGCATCAGCACTAGAAAAATATTTATTATTTCCTATAGTCTAATCTTTGTGTTTTTCAGGCCTTGAATTTTGCAAATACTCAATATGTCATTCTTTTTGTCGTTGTTGGGTGTGGAAACGAAGTGGTGAAGAAAATTTGAACTGTTACTGATAATTTATGAGTTGCTCCATCAAACTCTTTCTAACAATTTTATTTTCCTCACACCAATCTTGATTCTTGCCTTTTTCTTTCTTTTTTTTTGTTCCCTTGGCTTTCATTACTGCAGCAAGGTCCATTATTTATAGTGCCCTGTGCATAACTCTAATTGTCAAAATAATTAATGTAACATTGTTTTTAATAATTCAATTTCTTCACTTACAATAATGATCTTTAAGTTTCCATGGTAGATTTCTTGATCCCAATGTCATCTTCATTTCCACTGATATTTTGTTGACTTGTTGTCTTCAATGCGGTGGCCTTCCAATATCTCTGATACCTGTTGAGGATTGCAAATTACTTGACTTACACGCTGTTCGCAAGAAAAAGTCATCCATTTGGCATGATTCCATATCTCATGGAGAAAAACTCTTCAGGATTTCCCACCCTACTGATTTTATCTAAAACAATTAAGTACACATTTTAAATATGACATTCATACCATTAGTTATTCCTTAGAGATCCTGAACCATGAAGTGGATATCTCAATCTGAGCACTGCAAACCTCATAGCCCAAAGGTTGAGTTCAATATTTTCCCTGAAGGATCTTCTTCATGTTTTATGTCCCATAGAATCTCTTAAACCTCATATTTGCTTTGAAATTGCTCTGAAGTATAAAATTCAGTCTTTCGAGTGTCTGAAGATTCTTGAAATAAAACATGAATCGAACTTGAATGCTTGTGCAATTTTTAAGTATCAGTTGCTTCAGACCAATTATTATGTACTTTTTTACCAATAGCGTTGTTCTATTTCTTTTCAGGTATGGGTGGCGCAACTGCTTATTTTGGTTTCTACGAGATATGCTCGGCTAAGAAAGGAGAATCATTCTTTGTTTCTGCTGCATCTGGAGCAGTTGGTCAGCTTGTGGGCCAATTTGCGAAGTCTTTGGGATGCTACGTTGTTGGAAGTGCAGGAAGCAAAGAAAAGGTTTGTAATCTCTCCTTTTGAAGTACTCATAATTGTTACTCTTGAAGGTTTAACAGCTAAAAGACCTAAGAGAAAGTGGATCATTACTTTGTTGATGAGTTTTATTAGTCAGTTTAGCTTGTGGTCACAATAGAAATGTTAGAAGTTCCTATTATTTTTATGTTGTAAGCACTTAATATCGGTTTTCTCGTCTGAAGAGCTACATATTTTCAATCCATAATATAAAAGGAGAGATTATTAACACATGGTCCTTCACTGATTGTTCTTTAACTTTGAAGGTTGATCTTTTGAAGAACAAATTTGGGTTCAACGATGCCTTCAACTATAAAGAAGAGCCAGATCTGACTGTTGCTTTGAAAAGGTCACTCTTAACTTCCATTTCAGTTTTGAAAGATCAAATGTGGTTGCTCCACAAGAGGCCTCAACCTTACGTTGTAGTTGCTAAAGATGAAGTGCTTGCAATAGTACTAATAGACCATACATGCAATGTGATTGCCATATTCTGTTAGGTACTTCCCTGATGGAATTGATATTTACTTTGACAATGTTGGAGGAAAGATGCTCGATGCAGTGCTCCTCAACATGAATATCTATGGTCGCATTGCTGCTTGTGGCATGATCTCACAGTACAACCTGGAGATGCCTGAAGGTGTTCACAACTTATTCTGTATTGTCACAAAGCGAATCCGTATGGAAGGGTTTCTAGTCTTCGACTACCTTCCCAAATACTCTAAGTTTGTTGAGGAGGTTCTGCCTAAAATAAAAGATGGAAAAATTACGTACATAGAAGACATAGCTGAAGGCCTTGAAAGTGCACCATCTGCTCTCATTGGGCTCTTCTTGGGGCGCAACATTGGGAAGCAGTTGGTGGTCGTGGCTCGCGAGTAAGTAATGCAATGCTAAATATGTTCTGTCTATTTTGCTAATGCTTTTAGCCTTTTTGCTTTTTACGTGCAGTTAAAGGTATGATTCGTATGTGTGTGATGTTATGTTATGAAAACAAACATGATTATGTATATAGGGAAATAGATCATGAGTTTGCTTGTTGTTTGTTTAATATTTACAACATCCATTCCATCGAGAATATTTGTAATCATACGACAAAGCAAGGGGAATCATGCGTCCACAACAGCATACATCGGTTTTGTATGGTAGGGGCGTGCATGATGTCGTGCGAACTTGGAGAAAGCGTGTTAAAATTTGATATTTGTGTTAAAATTTAAAGAAACCTCGCTTACGAAAGAATATCTTGAGTTTGTCTACTTCGAGGATTTGGAGTTCTTGATGGAGAGCAAAAATCCTGTACATGAGCACATTTAAACTCTATAATTGAATTATTCAACAAGCACTGGAGATTGAGTTTAAGACTATAAATACGAGGTAATCCATAATGTGACATTTTGTCTATGTTTAAGTGAATTTTTATTTTATTAAAAACAAGTTTTAAAATTGAAGCATTTGCGAATTACGAGATGTGTGATGTGTGGATAAAAATGGATAATAAGGTGAGCATTTGATTTTAATGTTTGATTTTAACTAAATAAGTATGTTAATTTTTAGATAGACACAAGTTTAACGAATACAATCTTTATCCTTTCAAATTGGGAGGCTTCATTAAGGCCATCTCCAATGCCCCTGTTAATAGCCATCCGGTTTCAGTAGAGAGAGATAGGAAGAAAATTGTTATTTTATTTGAAAATGAAGGGAAGGAAGTATATGGGAAAAAAAAAAGAGGGAAAAGTGAAAAGAGGAGAGAGATAGAGATAAATTCAAAAATAATAATAAAATAGTAGTGAAAAATTCTAAATGAGTATCTATTTTTAGGCTTGACAAAAAGTGAGATAATTGAGATAAAAGTGATTAAAAAATTAAAAAAATTAGAAAAAGTGGGTCCCTCTCTCTCTCTCTCTCTCTCTCTCTCTTCCTCTCTCTCTCTCCCTCTGCACGATGCCAATGCACGATCGCATTGGATATGGCCTTAGAGCATCTTCATTGCATCTAGTCTCCAACATCCTTTATTTTTGCTTATGTGGATGAGAAATAAAGACATACAAAAAAGTGGGTTTCACATTTTCTTCAGTTTTTCTTACTTTTCTCCTTAAATTCTCATGCCACCTTCCACATCTAGAAGCTCACATTCACATCTTCCACTATTATTTTATCATTATTTTTTAATTTCTTTTCACATCTCCCATATTTTTGCGCTTTTTTTCACTATACATCCTCTATTTTGTTTTCAATTAAAATAATCATCTTCTCTTTATCTCTCTCCTCCACATCATTCCTTAACATTACATTAGCAATGGAGATGCTCTTAGGTCATCCCCAAACCATCGGCCCATTTTTTGCACAATTTGTAGTATTTTGGTCCACGTGCCACTCCATATTTTAAATCCATCTCCAACCCGTTGCGCTATTTTCACACCAAATCTTATTTCTGTTATTATATGGTATCTTCTTGAGGTACACAATATTTTGCCACACCGTAATTGGGTGTGGATCACCCGGGGGCATTATGGTCTTTTCATATTTGATATATTAGGTTATAGTAATGTGTGATAAATTATTTGTGTACACCAAGACATTTTCTTATTATATTGTTTAATTTTCAATTATTTTTAATTGGAATTTATTATATTTATGTTTTACAGTTAATCTAAAATAATATTTTATTTCTTACAATTAATTTACAACAATTTAACTACATAGACAACACCCTAAAATATAGGACAAATATGCACCCCTAAGTACAAACAACCAACAATATTCGGTTGTAACATTCTTTCCAACATTTGGAAAAAAAAAAAAAAAGATTGACAAAAGATTAACAAAACAAACGCAAATTGAGGGGAAAAAAGAAGAAAAGAAAGAAAGAAAGAAAGAAAGAATGTAAAGAGAGAGAGAGATGGAATGTTGAATTGGGGTGTTACTATTCAACACCCCATTTTAGTCCAAGGAAATGGGACATGGTCGGAGCGCCATTTGGGACCATTTTGGTGGTTGTTTCATAATCGAGCTTTTTCTTGAGTTTTCAATCAAGAATCTTAGGCGTAGGGATGATTCAATATTCTTCAACACTGGCAATAAAATATTTCTATTGAGATGTAACATGATTTTACTTCAAAACCAAATGCCATTTTTGGTACTTCAACAGTTGTTTAACATTGTTGTGGTTCCTAAGCAATGTAACAACATGTCCCTCATGGAACTTGCTTTGTGTTACTTTCGAAAACTTATTCCCGGAGATGGACAATTTCCTCAAGACAAGTTTGGCCCTGAAGTACATAGCTTGCTCGACTTAATTCGCCACCATTATCTCCCAACTATTATTCAACGACGGTTGGGTGGTGGTTAGAAACAGTTACACGGTGGTGCTACATTTCTTCAGGTTATACCGTTGAAGAAAATAGTTCATAATATATATATATATATATATATATATATATATATTTGAACATATCTATTGATCAGTTTACAATTTTATATCTAGTGGTTCAACATCTGTCAAATGTGGCGAACTTGCTTCTTACTAGCATTGTTTTTAACTTTCAGCAAGCTGGGATAATGCTCGGAAGGGCAGCCAGAGAAATCCCTTCGAACATAACATTCATCGACGGAGAACTTGAAATCCCACCTCTCCAAATCCATGGCTACACTGAAACTTTATTCAGAAACTTGATTGCATTTGAGCGTTGCCACCACCAACGTTCAAAGACGACGACATCGTATGTCACTTTCATGGCAACTTTAATCCAGGCTAAAGACGACGTACAATTACTTCATAGAAAGAAAATTCTTGTCAACGGCCACGATGAAAGAGAGGGAGAAAATGTTAATATGTTCACGAAATTGAGAGTCGAAATTAACGTGACAGATTTTTACTACGGAGACATTTATAGGCAAATCAATGATTATCAGTCGAGCAGAAGACAAAGATTGCGATTGGGACAGAAAATGAAGGATATTTATCATAGAACTAATGTTGGAGTTGAAGGGTTCATGGTTGTAATCGTGTTTCTGGTTTTCTGTTTTGCAGCACAATTTTGCGCTATGGTCACATATTTCCTGCACCACTTTCAGTGACATCGATCGAGGCCCGCTTATGTGTCTACCACTTCAATGTACTGTGGTTTGCTTCAATTTATTAATATTAACTATATATGTCCCTGTGATCACTTGTTCTTGGTTTGCTTATTACTCAAAAACTTGGGGTTTGTTTGAAGACAATTGATTAGCGAATATCAATCTCGTGGAGTTCTCCTTTGAAGTATTAAGCAGAATCTTTGTTTGGAGTTGGAGTGAAAAAGCAAACTAACTGTTAAGATTAGTTCATTAGTGATTGTTCTATAGACAGGTGGATAATATTTATTGATAGAGATAAATAATTTTTTGTATTAAAAATTATTTTTTTATGTGAGGGCAAATTTTGAAAATTAACAAATTTATCATGTCAATGCTGCTTTAACTTAACAAAATCACCAACAGTTGGCATTATAATTTGGACCTTGCTACATCACCATAATAGATGCCATAATGGTTGACATAATGGACATGTGGCATGATCCTACAAGTTCAACTACTCTATCACTTTTAGATTTGGATTGCTTATTAAATACGCCAATCATTATTACGCCAACCATTATTATTCATTATGACATGTACCAAGATTTCCCTTATAATTTATATGGTGTAATAGGGTCAATGGATTATTATTGTCATGAAGATGTGATTGAAATTAAATAAAAGAAATATATATATATATATATATATATATATATAAAAGTAAAAATAATTGAACTAAACATACACGCGCATGTGGCACTTCACCTACTTTTAGCATTTTTTATTTTTCATTAGAATAGTCAGCTTGCTTTTATTTTATTATATTATATATTATATTTTGTCCAACCATATATAACTAATAATAATTTTGCTTTCATACCGGACACTATTGATAAGTGAATAGCGCAGATGCATGTGGTCTCGTGAAATTCGAATCCGTCTCCAATTTCTTAAATTTAGGGTTCGATTTTCATCCCTAATAATAAGTAAATTATAAATTAAAACCACTTTGCACTAGTATTTAATAATTTTACAAACTTATTCAAAAAAATAAAAAATTAACAAAGTTTGAATGCGCACAATTTGGACAGCATGCATATACCTTCATACTAAATTCTGCTCATTCCCACTTTTCATTCAAAATTATTAATTTTCGTCAAACTAGTTCAATCAAATAAGCACAACTCGATTGTGTGTTAGCGGATGAGTTTTAAGGTATTTTAATGAGTAGGAAGAGAGAGAATGAGTGGAATTAAATAATAGAAATTTAATAAATGAAGAGATAGATGAATGTGATTTATTTGATTAAATTAAATTTAAAATTTGAAAAAAAATATTAAAATACATTAATGTATGTGTGCTAACACCCTCTGATTGAATCGTGTAAAGAAGAAGAAAAAAAGTATAATGTACCAAATATGTAATTATAAAAGTTGAATGGTTTGGGTCTTTGTGTAATGTGAGAAAAGTATAGCAACTCAAACAGAAAACGGTGGGCCCCAAGGAAACATTACTAGTTGACATTCCTGTCACAATGTTTTGTCGTCTTCTTCAGTCATCCACACACGCAACACAGGAAATTAATCCTATATCCCTTCCCTTCACCGTCGGATTGTATCATCACAAACTAATCCGACGGTCCACATCGGTCCACATCTATCATCTCGACTACCGACTTTCAACAATTTTCTCAGTGCTTCTCTTCCTTTCGTATTTTCGCCTGTCTCCCACATGCGAAAACCAAACAGATAAATTTGTAGTGAGAGAAATAGAGGTTCTCGAGAGAGGAAGAGAGGTTCGAGAGAGAGAGAGAGAGAGAGAGAGAGAGGGATGGAAGATTGCAGGAGAGTTGGTGTGGCCGTTGATTTCTCGCCGTGTAGCAGAAAGGCGCTTGAATGGGCAGTGAATAATATTGTGCGAAAGGGAGATCACCTGATTCTGGTTACAGTCCGACCCGAAGGCCATTACGAGGAAGGCGAGATTCAGCTCTGGGAAGCCACCGGTTCTCGTATGGATTCTATCTCTATATGTCTAATTGACTATATATCATATATGATGGGTTTAAGCTTACTTTTTTACTAATAGAAATGTTTCTATAGATGATTTTACGCGGATCAACTTCATTTTAGTTAGTTGGCTTGAATTGATGCGTGATTCTTTGAGCTCTTAATTCACCTGATAAGATGATTGATTTGTTAAAATCGCGGTACTATGAGGGTAAATAGAAGGTGTTCTGGAATTGGCTGCTATTGTGGTGCTCAATGATAAAAAAAGATGGAAATCAATAATTGATCTTAATGATGAGCGCTTTTATGTTTTTCCCCTTTTCTCCAGTTTTGATAAATTTTTCTTTGATTTCTCTATTTGGCAGCCAGGGCATGAGTTATTGTTAATTCTTTTCAAATATGACATTTTTTCACTATTTGTTGCTCTGATGTTTGTTGGATTTGGTCCATTTGGAGCCTGTTTATTTTGAATTTATACAAAGTTAAGCAACACGGGAATGAAATTTAATTTTTCTAATCAAGATCACTTTAAAACAGAGTCTTTGCTATTTGATTGGTTATCTGTGTGGATATTGACTTTTTTATTTTTATTTTTTTTTGTTCCTTCGATTTTGTTAGCATTGATTCCTTTGATCGAGTTCTCAGAACCCCATACCATGAAGAAATATGGGGTTAATTCCGATCCTGAAACATTGGACATTGTTGCTACTGCATCAAAGCAAAAGGAGGTAGTAATTTTGGCATACAAATTAGCTATCTTCCTTTGTCTTCTTTAGATTGTGCAGTCTACCTTATCAAACATGTCACTACCAGTTTATGAATTGAATTTCAAATGCAGATAACAGTGCTGATGAAAATCTATTATGGAGATGCTCGAGAGAAGATATGTGAATCCGTTGATAATATTCCTCTCGACTGCCTTGTCATTGGGAACAGAGGCCTTGGCAAAATCAAGAGGTTCGATCCCTGTGAACTCTTTGACGAGTCCTTTCTTCTATTCGCAAGCTTAAATCATGTTGAGACAGTATGATCTCCACATTACATTTTCTTTTTCAATGGCTTTATGGGTTTGCATTGGATCGTAGACTATAGTGTGTGACACTTGTGGTACATCTCGTCTCTTATTGCATTGTATTTTTGCAGGGCAATTATGGGCAGTGTGAGTAACTACGTTGTCAACAATGCCGTTTGCCCTGTTACGGTAGTGAAGATCCATGATTAGACCTATGCAATTCATTATCTGGTGGATTCTGTTAGTGTTGTATTTGAAACTCTGCTGATCTTATCTTAGTAAACAAGTGCTATGTTGTGTGTAACTGGGTCTCGTGATTGGACTCGTGTGTGTAAATTCTTGCAGAGGATGCTTGTTAATGTTTTGCTGAAATAAGAAGACAACTGGGATTCATGATACTATAGAATGTTGTTAATTGGTCTCGGCATCATCATTTTGTTAGTGCTATTAATAATTATCTCCTTTGGTATGTCAACATCATGAACTTCACGTTGACAAATTAATATAGGGTCAATCAGTGACGAAGATGTTTGGCTGTCAAAATAGTGAATGCGATGAGGCTGAATAATATGGTAAACTCACTTATTTTTGGGTTTTAGGGTACTCGTTGATGTGACAAATTAATCTCAAATACTTTGTATTTCATATAAAAGATGTAAATAATGGTAGAGAATTGTAGATAACGACATTATAAGGAATTCATGTGAATTTAATTTCATTAATAATCGCTCTCTATTTATGTGAAGAAAACTTCACCCGATAATCGTGAATTACATAATTTCATCAGTGACATAATAATTCGTTCATCATTAAAATATTATTTTCCTATCTCTCGAGGTGCACGCTCACAACACTCCCTCGAATTGAATTATTCAGCGTAATCGTTTTCCTGACTGTTTCAAGAAACCCAAACTAAAAATAAAACTTCCAAACTGACAGATTGTAACTTAAAGTAGTTATATATTCGCTTTCACTAAAATATAGTCTTTCCCGATTTCTATTAGTGATATGAAAGATTCATGCCAGTTCATTAAAACGCCATTCAAAGCAAGTCAGAAAACCCAGGTGGGAAAAAATTTGATCGAAGGAAAGAAAGATAACTTCTCCATCCGATTTCATATCTTGACGACGATATCCTCACTGCAAAGGATTTTAATATCATCATTGTTTGGATCTAAAGATTGTCTCTATTATAACTCGATCCAATAGATACATTGTGTCGATTTCTCTTGTCGTCTCAATATACTTTAATATGCCGTTAAAAACCTTATTAGGAAAAATCTGGGAAAAATCCCAACGAAGGAAAAGAAAGACATTATTCATGCTAATCACGCTTTTTTAATGTCCGTTTCATTAAAAACCTCATGGTGAAAACCCTAATTAATAAAACCTCACCAAGGAAAAGAGTGCAACAACGCCAGATTTTATAAGTGTCTTGCAAGATTTCAAAATATTTCATAGATTTGTATGAGTATCATATACATTAGTTCATACTCTTCATTCATTTCCACGCTGAATTTAAATTTTAGATATTATATAATATCATGTTATATTTAGTGTATATATTTAATCAACACTTGACGATCTCATTTTTCACTATATCGAGATATATACCTAAATCTCTTTCTCGAGATTTCATAAGAGTTGAGATCGCTTCATTAAAAACCTTGTTTGAGAAAACCCCGCTTTTGGGACAAAAATATCAATCAAGGAAAAGAGTACAAAGATACGCTAATTTCTCAACAATATCAATGTAGATATTTTGAGCCTGCATACAACCGATACAATAATACATTTGAAAACCTCTTCAAGAGTTTCATTCTCATTTCTCATTAAACCCGTGTAAAACACTTTAATCATAAGGGCAAGATATATTTCAAGATCGGCATTTTCGATGGATTTTAATATCCTCACTATTGATGATAGTATGTAGCGCTATCTTTCATAAAGTGTGTCGACACTTTCAATTTTATTTTTTCCCCATATCGACATAACTTATCGAGATATCTCATTTATCAACTTTCAGGATTACACAATATAGTTATGTCTATATACTCTTCAAGAGTATATGCCGTTATTAAGACTATCTTTAATAATTTGCTTCGATATATATGATTGGGGAAATCTCTATAATATCAACGCTTTCCTAGCTTAACTTATCAAAGATCTTAACTCGATATATGTGGATTGTTCATAGGCATCTTTTATACATCTTTGAACTTCAAGCTCATATTTTAATTGTGAGGATATAGTATGATGATTTCATATCATTTTCAAACTCTTTTAATACTCCCCTCATGCAAGAAAATTTAGAACACTAAAACTCATATATGTTCTCATCATTTAGCCTTAATATGAGAATTTATATAGTTTGCATTCTATTCGATATTGGCAATTTATCGGAGGACTTTAAATAATTTGCACACATAATATCCCACTTGTATGCATACTCAATCCTTCGGATTTATTCAAGTATTGGGATATACATTTACTAGCTTTATCATTAACTGAAATCATGCTCATAGTGAGCAAATATTTCGTAGAATTTCAAATTACGAATCATATACACATGCTGATTTATCTAGTGGATCCATATCATAATATCTAGTAGTCCACATGAGGATGAGGGCCCATATTTCTCATCCTTTATTCCAGATATATTTGGAATTTATTTCAATATTGGCTAGTAATGATTTCATCATTTATCGAGACAATCTGAAGAATTCTTTAATTCTTCACGGAAATATCGATTTCAATAATTATTTAAACCGATGGTCATCCTGGTCAAGAAACTAGTATTATTGAACTTTAGTTCAAGAAATTCTATATCGATTTCACTAGTATTCACGTGATAGAGTGCTCAACATGATTTATTGCTTTCATCATATGTATAGCTCACCACATATTCCATCAGGTTCTTTGTGAGCATTATTACACATCACTATTCAAGCGTGGAATCTTAGCACATACGCTTCATATTTCGACATTGTTCCAACGCTGAGCCTTACACTCATAATGCTGCTTTATAAATTATCCGCACTTACGGTATTTACCATAATAATGGTCCATATATAATAATGGATAATTTGCTCTCAAATCTTTCCAGAAAATACTATCCATCACTCATCGATCAAAATCCTAAAAGGATTTATCGGCAAGTAGTTTGAAAGGTTGAGGTTTGCTAATGAATAAGGGTATCCCACAAGATATCCGATGGTTGATTGAAGCAAAGGTTCGATTATCTCAGTGAGGTTTCACTTTCTAAATACATGCCTGGTATGGGTAAAAGTAGTTTTCAAAGAAACGGAGAGCAAAAGATTAGGAGGATGCTACAAGTGTGCTTTAGGTGGACATGTGACACTCGATGTAAATCTGTGGGTACTTGTCCGTAAACCGAGAAGATAAAATAGCATTCATTAAAGATGGATTGAGTAAGAGCCTTTGGATGATATTCAACGCTCTCTCGAGGCATACATCCCAAAGGGACACGCATACAGAGCTAATGGCCATGCCAAATTCAAAGATCAACAAATGCGTTACAAAGATTGAAAAACTTACTTTAGAAGATCCTGCTTGTAAATTTAGTAGAAAAATTTAGTATAATGATTTTCCCATATTTATGTAAGAAAGCTTGGTGTAATAACAAAGATCAATATATTTCTTTTATTTGTAAATATCGTTTTTTTCAATTTTAAGATATATATATATATGTATATATATATTATTTTTCAATTACTGATGGTATATGTCATTTCACTAAAATTTTTTGCATTTTCTTCTTTCATATTTGTCAAAAAGTAAATAGTAGAATCAATTATTGGTTTGAAAATTTTTCTTTAAATAGAGGATTCATATATCTCTCATATTCATACATTAAAAAGTATAGTGCAAAAAGAGAGATAGGAGTAGAGATGGATATGGAGATTTTAGAATCATCTCATACAAGCTACCTTTACTTCTCGCCAGATTAAAACCGTATGTATTCTTGGTGGATCTAAATTGGTAGGTCATATCAATACGTGGATATGGCAAACCGACTGGCTAAAAGAGTTAGGAGACAAGAAATCAATATACTATATGGAGGAACCAACAACAAACTTTTAGCTAGACTTATAATGGCATCATCATGGGGAATAAGAGTTTCGAGTGTAATACCTTTCCATTTAGTTGGATCTAATACTGGAGCAGTTCTACCATGGGTCCAGCGGTTAGTGCTACAAGCGTTTAATCCATCCACAATCGCATGATGTATATGATGAATAATAGTGATGCTTTCATTGTCCTTCCAAAGCGCTACAACACACTGAGGAAATATTCAATATAGCTCGCTGGCACAATGGAACTTTCATGTCAAACCAATAGGTTTGTTGAATATTAACAATTTCTTTGATGGCTTAGCGTTCCTAGATCGTATGTAGATAATAAGTTTATCTCTCATTTAGCGAGAAAATACTTATTGCTAGTACAAGTGATGAACTACTCATCAAATTTCATGCATATGTTCAAGAATGCGGAAGCCCAGATCCGCTCTGGCCACGCACTCAGTGTCAAGTCGTTAAAAAGAAATTCGATCCTTTAAATATCTCATTATGAACCTCGATGTTGAGGGTGGCGAATTCTGAGTATTTATACTCAAACGCACCCTTCATTTATGGGTTCAATGTATTTTTTTTCGCATTTTTTATATTTTCGAGTGTTTATTGCCATCTTTGATATTCTCAATATGTTCCACTGACTGCTTTTGTACTCTTTCCTGGAGTAATAATAATATCATGTTTGGCTTTATTTAAATACAGTAAATCTTAGTGATTATGCTTCTTCAAGAGCATTTTATTCTCATATTAATACAATCTCATATCATCGATGAGATTACTTCATATAATCTCTCCATGCGATATATTTTTCTTTTGATTTATCAACATGGGATCTATTGAGCATTTTACTTTCATCTATTTATCCAATGGTAATCTCAGTACCACTTATTCAATTTTCTCCATCAATATTCAATAGACGGGAAAGTGAATTCCTTTATTAAATGCTTCTTTAAGAGCATTTCTTATCATATCACAATATACTAATCTCATAATGAGATTTTTCACCACTTCAGATATTTTCTTTCTCTTTTATCACAATGAGATTCTTTTGAGCAATTTCACTTCATCAATACATACAACTGTGAAATTTTGGCATCACTTGCTCAAATCTCTTCTTTAATATCAATAGAATACTCATATCAAATATATATAAATCATTTATCCAATCGTGGGTTTTAATCCAACCACATTTGTAATAAGCATTCGTAACGTGTTATATAACCCACCACATTGAAAATATGCATACCAATCGTAGATATAACTCACCACATTGAAATATATGCTGAAATTTAAAGTGCGAAATTTAAATTGGCAGAAATTAAATTTCCTCCAATAGGTAGTTAACCTACCTTATGGGAATTATGTGCAATAAATATAAATTTACTAATTTAAATTGCCGTAATTAAAATGCATAATGATTAACTACTTCTTCGAGTAAGGGTCTGCTTAGTAGAAGGTATTACCCTTCACTTAGCATATAAATTGCATAAATATATAAAATCTTCCGTTTAGTGATGGTTGAACCCATCATCAAGTAGGAAAGTATGCCACAGATTTAAATTGCAATAAATAAAGTGCGAGACTTAAATATCTATAGAATCAAATTTGTTCTAACTATTTCTTCAAAATATAATTATTGTCAAAGTAACGATCAGAATCGAATATCATGTCACAATCACATCAGCTGCTTCTGCCGTCTGGCAAAGCGTGGTCGCCACATATTTCTTTTATAAACATTAATACATTACATATCGCCGCCAATCAGCTACGATTCTACAAGTAGCTCAGCCTGGCAAGTCGTATACGCACATATCTCTTTATAAAGTTTTGACATTATAAGCATTAATACGTAAATATTTACAAGTTCAAGAATCCTTTGTAACTTTTTCAAAAGTTTGGGTACTGATTTGTAAATTTTTGAAAGTTTACCTTATCAATATTGGTGTCAATCGAAGATCTCGCTAAATCGAGAAGTATAATGGAGTCGAGAAAATTTGATTTTGATAATGTATGCCTCTTATATCTCGATAAAACGAATGTTATACTTTAATATATTATTATATTATAAAATAATAATATAATATATATAATATATACCTCTCCGTCTTTTTGCTTTGCATTTTGTCACTTAATCTTTGAAACCAAAGATTCGTGGTTTGGCTTGGAAAATTCCAAATTGACATTGGTATTGTGACGCTCTGTGAGGAATAGGTATTTTATAACGAGTGTGGTGTGTTTGTCATTTGTAAGAGAGAATTGCAGAGAGATTTTATAAAACTAGTATTTCAAATTGTAATAATCCGCTTCGACATCTGAAGATCATCTATAAGATGAACTAGAAAGATACTTCTTTCATATTATTACTAAAGCTGCTGTAGATCATGATAACGTGTTATAAAAGATGTAAATAATAGAGAGAATTTAGAGAGAATGCATTATAAAGAATTGCTGCGAATTAATTTAAATTAATAACTGCTATTTATAGAAACTTCGAATTGAGACAATCGTAATTACATAATTTCATCATGACATAATAAATATTCACATCATTAAAATATTATTTTCCTATCTCTCGAGGTGCACGTTCACAACAGTATTCTTTGCTTTATAATTTATTTTGAGAGACCTCGATCATGGCTCGTAATTAACGGCCCGCTTAAATTTCTTTATTTATTTATTTTTATTTTTATTTTTATTTTTTAGCTCATCTCAGCACCATGTTAGTGGCAAAGCTCGAATTATAAGTTCCTAAAATTTCTTGCCGAAAGTTCTTGATTGCGACAAGGAATAAGAAAACTCTCTTTTCATATTGTTTGCAATTCAAGTTTGCGAATTCTTGCTAGATCAATTGCCCGTGCAAGGAATGATAACCAACCAAATTCAAGGTTCTTCAAATTCGTACTCCATAGTCCGCACATTTACACTAGCTTCATAATTGCAAAGCACAGAAGTGAACTCAAAGTCTATATAATATCAAAGCTCACGATTCGGTGCTCACATATTCATGCTAATATCAAATCACATTTACCTTTCCCATAATTATATTGTTCTATCGTTCCAAAGTTCTTCTTGTGGGCGTCTCAACATTTGGTTCCATTACAAACTCTTCCAAAGACTCTCTCCAATGTGAAACACTCGGTAATAATTAATGTATAAATCTACCACTTATAATTTGATATTGCAACCAACGTAAGTTCTTTGCATGACCTACCCTATATTCATTAATTTTTAGGAAAAAATATCATTTTGCGAGAAAAATGTACACCATATGCAAATAGCAGTCTTCAAATTATAAGGTAAAATTCTAATGATATTTATTCAATTTCAACAATATCTTAAAATAAAAAAATTACGCAAGAAGCAATCAAAAAAAAAAAAAAGGGCCGTACATCATTCACCCTTGATGAACCAAACTATACACTTTTACTACACCCTTTTTCCACTCTCCACAGAAAAAGCCAACAACCTTATAATCATCACTAACTTCATGAAAGACGAGCCTGTCTGGTTGATGAAAACATGGATCCCCTTTGACATCTACAGTACTGGGTAGTTCTTTATATTTTCTTAGAGATGGATTCCACAAGAATACACATTTTCCTTGTCTGTAAATGCAAACAAGGCCATCACACGAGCCCACTATGACTTTTTCCTTGTTTGTAAATGCATGATCCAAGGGTTAGTCATCTATCATTTTTTCTCGAGCAACTACTTCGGACATCAGGCTATCCTGACCATTTTGCATACGTATAGGAGGTCTTCCGGGCAGCTTATCAATCTCGAGAAAACCTCTCTGTTGTTTAGCCCAAATACAGATTTAGCAATGGCATAATGACATTTTTGCAGCTCTTGGTGTTACTGATGCCCGCCCTCATGATATATACTTGGGGATGCATCAGTTGTCTAAAAGAACCGCAAACGCACCTTTGCTTTAATTTGAGAGAAGGTTTGGAAGAAACTAACAAGTTGGCGAAATAAGCTATTATCTATGGCTGGACGTGAAGTTTTAATCAAATCAGTTATTCAAGCCGTTCCAACATATATAATGAGCCTATTTTCAGTCCCTTCATCTCTTTGCCAAGAACTTCGCAGTATGGTTCTTCATTTTTGGTGGGGGGCTGAATGTGATAAGAAAAAGATAGCATAGGTGCGATGGGATTCTTTAACTATGGTCAGACAAGCAGGAGCGCTCGGTTTTAGGGACTTCTTTTTCTTCAATCAAGCTTTGATTGCAAAGCAAGTGTGGAGATTCATTAAGTCGCCGAATTCCTTAGCAGCTCGGGTTTTTAAAGCTCAAGATTATCCTAACTATGACATTCTTGAAGCTACACCGAAATATAATTCTTCCTATCTTTCTCACAGCATGTTGTGGGGTTGGGAGGCTATTCGCAAGGGTATTCGGTGGTGGGTTGGATCCGGAGAACGATATCTATCTTTTTCCAATCCATGGATTCCCCATTCAACTTCGTTTCGTCCATTCACTGCATAGGCAGATGGTATACAATGGGTGGGGGATCTCATTAATAGGCCTGGACAATGGAATGAAGCTTTGATTCACTAAATATTCTTGCCAATTGATGTCGATGTCGTTGTGTCAATCCCTCTAAGCCTTAATCATGAGTATGATTCAAGAATGTGGCATTACACCTCACATGGACGATATACGGTTTGAAATGGATACCATTTACTTAAAGCTGCAGCATCGTCTAATCAACCAGGGTGTTCTACTAGGAATGAATCATGGTGGAAAGAAAGAAGTGTGGCGTCTCAATGTTCCCCCTAAGGTTCGGTTATTTATATGGAGGCTGCTACATTCTGCTATACCTTCTGGAGAAAATTTGGAAGCTCATCATATGCGTGGAGATTTAAGGTGCATTTGAAGTGGAGGGGAGGAGTCTAATTCTCATGTTTTTTGGGTGTGTGGATGGGTGTAGCGTGTTTGGAAACATGTGGGACTATGGCGGTAATTAAAGCTGTGCAAAATGCTGATTTTAAACACAGTATGCTTGCTTTGTTTGTCGCTGTCACTGCCGATGTTAGGGAGAAAGTCTGTATGCCTCTTTGGACTTTGTGGCAAGATCGAAATAGCACTTATCACCAGAAAATACAGCTTGGGGAGCAGGTGCCAATATTAGTGATCACAATCACAATCTGGTGCAGAGCCTAGAATGGACTGATTCAAATGGCTGCTCTAGTGGTATTATCTTATATAGTGATGCAGCAGTTATCAGTGATGGAGAGGGCAGTGTGCTTCTTGCTTATGCAGTCGAGCTTAGCGACATCTATTCAGTAGAGATGGCGGAGGCATCATCTTTGCGATATTGAATGGTTTTAGCTCATGAGCAGCGCGCAGCTCACATAGAAGAGGTGAGGATTGATGCTACTCGGGTAGTGGACGGCATTCGTGATCCAGATTCAAATGCTACTGGCGCTTTAATACATAAGAACATTTTGTCTTTCCTTAGGGCATGTTCGTTTGGATGTTAACTTAATTTTCATCACTTTTTGCAGGCCCCACTAGTCTACAAAGTCAATTATATCAGGCGGCATAATTTTTTGAATAAATATTTTGGAATCAAAAGACATCACTACCCCTTTATATTTGTCAAAATTTCTATTTTAGAAATTCTTCATGTGTGTGGTTCCTTTTGGTGATTTGTGAAGAGAAGGGTAAAATTGGAATGCTGAAAACTTCACTTGTTGTAGCCGCAATTTTGACCAGAAGTGGGACCCTTCAAACAGTAACTACACTTCTTCAATTTTGGTAAATATCCAAACGAACATGCCCTTAATGCTGTTGGATGTAGACTTTGTAAGCATATTCCTCGCCACGAGAATATGCTAGCTAGGTCATGTTTTAGCGTTGTAACCGTTTTCGGTATCGGGTATTAACTCATTGGCTTGATTGTGTACCACTTTTCTTAAGCCCGTACATTCGTCGGGATATCAATGAACGATTTTCTTTCTGTAAAAAAAAAAAAAAGAGTAATAATAATAATAATAATAAAATCATGTAGGAACTTTGTGAAAATTGAATGCGCATATGGGGGGCGTTAGTAGCTCTTCTTTCCAATGCATTCATGCATTAAAGTGTCTATTGTGATTATGCTCTTGATAGTGTTGTACAATCAATAGGAACTATTATCAATAGGAACTTTTGATTTAATAATATTGAAGGTCCATCGATTGCTATAATTTATATAATCAATAACAAACAAATTAATCAACCCAATGAGATTGGATATTAAAAAAAATTAACCAATTGATTATCTAATTTCTTATCATATTTTTCGCCTTAATAATATAGTTATCAAAATCACGTGCGACACACATGTTACATACTAATATTTCAAATGAGGTTATTTTTATCAAATAAAAGTGGTGTGACTATTAAAAATGTATTTTAAGTGGTCTGCGATAACAACACGGTGTGCCAAAGAATTTTTGTAGTGGTAATATGATTGGGCAATTATATATACACCGTACCACTATTATTACTAATTGCATCACATTTTTAATTATAATTTTTAATTACAAATAAGGTCGTAAATAAAATGACATATATAGACACTATTTATAGAATACATCTTAAAATTACATACACCATAAACATAAACCTAATTTATGGAATTACACCATAATTAACAACCCTAAAACAATGATAAAAAAAAAAAAAGTGAAGAACCCTAAATAATTTGTTCAATGTAAAATAGAATAGAAACGATATTAAAATTGAAATTGAGGTCAATTTTCTTTTAGATTGAATCGCAAGAATTTCCGTGCTCATCTAAATATTTTTCTTCAAAGTATATTGATTGTGTTGCGAGAGATACGGTTGTCGGGCAAACTATCATTTACATAGACACACACTAAAAAAAAAGGAAAAAAAAAAAGAATTGAAAATCACTGTTCAAACCCACTTAGCAAAGAACTCTATCGTTCCGCGATACTCAAAATTGATTATAAGGGTGATAGGGAGTAAATTAAAAGTATTTTAAAGTGTTTTAAAGTAAAAGATGAGAGAGAATGAGTGGAGGTGAGTGGTTGAGATTTGTGGATGTGATGAAATATGTGGATGTGATTGATTTGGGAGAGAGAAAAAAGTTGAAAAAAATGGTAAAAGTTGGTAAAAGTTGATCCCTATCACCCTTTATGGTTTTGAATATTGGCGTGCTGGATTTCTATATCTTGTGTGCGTGTGTTGTGTGTGTTGTTTCAAAAAAAAAAAAAGAAAAAGAAAGAGAGAGAATAGCTTTGTGATGTGGATGGGCGGCTGTGTGCTGCGTTTGTGGTGTCCAGTGTCTAACTTGTATCCCATATCCCTTACTCAATGTGAGTGTGTAGGATGTATCTGGTTCCGTAATACTCAAAATTGACCATGGTTTTGAGTATTGGCATACTGAATCTCTATACCTTGTATGCATGTGTTGTGTGTGTTCTTTCCAAATAATAATAATAATAATAATAATAATAATAATAACTCTATGTCCTAATGTAGATCTTGGTTTTTCCCCGATCAGTATCTTTATTTACTTATGATTCAAAGTTGAACATCAGTAAATTCATTTAAATATTGTAGCACACTGAAATTAAATTTTATTTTCATGTGCCTAAAACTATTTATTTTTTGCATAATATTAGTTGATACTCATATATTCTTATTTTATCCAGATAGTACCTAGAGTCTGGATTGATAATGAGAGTGGTTTGAATGTTTACACGTCTTACAGGTCTAATTTAGTAGGTTTTGTAGACAGTAGAACGAGAAGGAATTTATAAATTGGATTCTCCCACTTTGATATTAATTAGTGGGAGTTCAATCAAAAGAAAACTTGTTGATGTACTCTTTTATCATCTATTCCTTTCCATTTTTCCCTCATTCGAGGCATTTGGACATCCGAACAGGCAGGATAAGAAGTCTTGTTTGAACGAAAATGATCAATCGCACCCCGGTACACTATAATTATGGTGCTCCCGGGTATTTTTATGGGTTTGTCCGACCTCCGATTTGAATTTTGGGATCGGATTTAGATTCAGTAAGATGAGGAGGAACTCCAGTAATTTGGAAAAAAATTTTGGACACCGTGGCGACCGGCCGCCACGGTCTCCAAAATTTTTTTCCAAATGTTGAGCCCGCCTCGTCGTCTTTGAATCTAGATCAGTGTCACGAAATTCAAATCAGTCGACAAACCCAGAAAGACCTGAAGACCATAACTATGCGTCAAGTGCAATTGATCATTTTCAAAGTTCCAATTTCGATTCTCTCTTTTCCATATGAATTTGCACCTGAATCGCTATTGTCTCGGCCGGTACTACTGCTGCAAAAGCAGGTATATATGTTTTAATATTTTTTTAATCTGTCATGACAGGAGTAAATTCTGTTTGGGATAAATATGGGGTAAAAACAGAAAAAGGGGCTTATTGTTTTTACTTGCGTTGCTATTTGGATTAAATGCTTCACTACTAGTTTCCTGAATTTGGTTACTGTAAGGAAATCAACCCAAATAATATTTCGAATTAACCCCAGGATTTTGCCTTCGTGTTGCGAAATATCAAGTGAAAGGGAAGAACTGAAGATACAAGACAATAACAATACAAGATTTACGTGGGAAACTCCAAATCCAGAGAAAAACTACGGCCGTTGTCAAATGACAACCAGAAAAAAAATTCACTATACGAAAAATCATTACAACCACGCTCTCCAGAGGCGGATGTAGGGGGGGCTCCCACGGGCGCTAGCCCCCCCGACCCAAAAAAAATTCGCAAAGTTTCTATAGAAAAAAAAAATTTATATAGAAAAAAAAAATTTTTATAAATAATTTTCGTCGAATTAAATTTTTTCTGCAGTACAGCCCCCTGACTAAAAATCCTAGATCCGCCATTGACGCTCTCAGTAATTTTTCTTCTCATCCAATCCCAAATTACAATCCCAATAACACCCGCTAAATTTTATCACACTCAAACTATTCTACTATTTGAGAAACCTCACAAGGATATTTGAGCACTAGTTTAGATTTCCTCACGGTGTATATTTTCTGTTGGGATTGTATATCACATGGGATTCTTGTTGCAAATGAAGGAACCACATCCATATTTATAGTGTGTGCATGGAGGTGAATTCTCAAGCAAAAGGTGGCAACATCAACTTGAACCCTTGGTCAAAGTTCATTTCAAACTTTGCTTCTTCCTTACCGCCATGCATCTTCCACTTGTTCATGCATTTTCCATCTTGATTCTTATAAGGCTCCAACTCCAAGCAACCAATTAACAACTAAGCATCCATCAATTGCCAACTAATACACTAAGTAGATAATTCTCTAAGCTTCTAATGGCCTTAGAAAATCAACTCCAAGTCGAATTCTTTTACCGCAATTCAAGAATTTTCACGACTCATCTATTTTATTTAGTCAAAACTCAACAGTTACTACTTGTCTTGTAATTTTCCTAATTCAATTAATGAAAATTTCCTGGAAATTCGATTAATATTCCTGAATGAATTGTGTTTCATATTTTGATTTTTGGAGTTGGCTTGTGTGGTTTGTTTGTGACTATAGCTGGACGCTTGGGTTAACCATCGCATGACATGACATTTTGCAACAATCATTGGACGCTCTTACCAGTAGACTTATACTTCTTTCTCAGCCATATTCGATCATGGCAATGTCACTCATGTATGTTTCCTTTTTGATCACTATATAAATTAACATAAAACTAACTTTTTTGTTCCTTCCTTTCTCCAGTTTCTTGGCTATAAACGTGGCGAGATAGTTACTCTGGGACAGTGTGATCGTCCAGGAGGCCCGGTCACTCTTGTTTTGGTAGATACCATTCCCATTGCAACACAGGGCATTTGTACATTTTATTAAAATTTTCAAATATTTTGTTAATCTATGAGTGAATACTGTCTTTAATACTCGAACAACTTGTCACACTTACACATTTCTGTTGCCTGCTGGGAGATAAATATGGTGCTAAAACAGAGAACAAGATCATCTTTAATTACTTTTAGTGTTAGTTGGATTAAATTCTTTACTGCTAGTTTTCAACTTATTGTGATTGATATTTTGATTGTCGGAGTTGGCTGGTGGGTTAATTTGATTTGTGAGTACAGCGGAAGTGCTGGTGTTTCACGATCTTGTGTCTGGACTTTTTGGGGGATGTTGTCAAGGTATGTTTACTATTTGATATTACTACATAAATTAACATGAAGCTAATTTTTTCGCTCCTTCCTTAATCCAGGTTGGAGACACTGAAGGTGAAGTGACCAAAAAGGGTGTCCTCAGAACATACGTCCTCACTAAGCAAGAAGTGGAAATCGCTGTCCCGAATTTCATGTTTTCAGATAAGGTAATATTCTTTTTTTTTAATTTTAATTTTATTATTGAAATAAAATTAATGGCGTTCAGATTTGTTGATTACATTCGTTGACCTATGATGAACAGTTTACAGGAGTCCCCGAAACTATTATTTTTGCAGATAACATTGTCAAGGATCGACGGATTCAGAATTCCATACCAGTTAGGGCAGACATTGACCATTGACCATCATCTGCCGTTGACGCAGTGGTCTAAATTAATTCAAATAAAAAAAATGGTACATTTTATTAGTTTGGGAAAATTTTTAAACATTCTTTTATTAATCTGTGATGATAAGGGGTAGATACAATCTTTAATACTTGGAACTTGTTTCTGGTACCCGTGTAGGATAATATACTTTATAGAGAAAAAATTGTAAAATGAGTAGGGGTGTTAGTGGGTTGGTTGTGGCTCAATACAATGCCCTACATGGGTGCCGGATCAAATGGGTAATGCTTGAATAAGTTGTGACACTTGCACTTTTCTGTTGGGGGATGAATGGGGTAAAAACAGAAAAGGATATCATCATTTATTACTTCTAGTGTTATTTGGATTAAATGCTTGATTGGTACTCCCTCCGTCCCAATTATATAGGGCTTTATTCCTTTTTGGGATGTCGCAATTATATAGGAACTTTCATATTTTTTACTATGATACCCCTATTTAATTTGAAAATTTTAAAGTATTTTGTTAGTTCCAATAATTTTTTAACTTATTAATGAAGGTAAAATGGAAAAATCATTTGTATTATTTACTTTTCCCATACAATTCTTAATATACGTGAAAAGTCAACGAGCCCTATATAATTGGGACGGAGGGAGTAGTTTTCAGCAAATTTTCTGCTAGAGATGATGGATCACGGTAGCTGAATTACTTGTCTTGTCATTTATTTGCTTGATTCATTAATGAAAAATTTCCTGGAATTCAGTATTGCTGAATGAATTGTGGTTGATTCTTAGAGTTGGCTTGTGTGGTTAATTTATGATTATAGCTGGAGCGTTGGGATTAACCATGACATAATATTTTGCAGTTAACAATATTGTCGCTGGACTTCTTTGCCGCTCATTTTCGGTGGGCGATGTTATCAAGGTATGTTTTCTATTTGATATCATTGTATAATCTACGTTGGAGACCATGAAGGCGAAGTAATAGAAAAGGGAATCTTCATTACCGACGTCGGCATTAATGAGCAAGGAAGCTTGTTGCATCTGCCTAATTCTACGTTTTCAGATCAGGTAGTATTCTTTTGTTTTATTTTAATTTTATCGTCACCTTATTTGTGTATGCATGTTTCTACTGCAGCAAATATGCAACAGAACTCGAGGAGCAACGGCTGCCGCCCAGTTGAAGAAAACGCGATCAAAACCCACCTCTATGTGAGGCAATATTGCTAGCAACCCAGCATTATAAAGGTGAAGCGCATTCTTTTCTCTGCTTTGTTTCTGTTTCTCGGTTTTGCCTCCCGAAATTCCTCAATTGTTTGTCTTCACTGCTTGAGTCAGCTATTGTGCTAAAGAAACGGTTTATTTTGGCTCTGAATTTTGATGCTGCTACAAGATTTTTGTTCTGAAATTTGTGCCCTACTATTCCAAAATTGATAAAATAGCAGGAAGGTCAATAAATAATTACTTAAATACTAGAATAGCATATTAAACTAACATTTGCAAGACTAACAAATTTTTAAACACCACATATTACATTTACCAAAACCACCCCACTGATATTGAAAAAGAAAAAGAAAAAAGAAAAAAACAACCACCACCACCGACCCCACCCCACCCCATGGCACCAAACCAGCCCCATCCTACCTCCACCATCGTCCTCAACCCCTCCACGCCCACCATGACACCATCCTACTTCACCCACCATCCCCTTATAGAATTTCCAAAGTTCTCCATGGAAATTCTCCATTAATGGAGAGAAACGAAACGAAAAAAAAAAAAGAAAGAAAGAAAAAATATATGTTCATCTTCTCCCATAGCTTCCACATCCAAATCTGGCGACTTCTACTTAAACCACTTCTTCAACATCTGAAAAACCAGATTTGAAACCAATAACTAACTGTTTGAAACGATCTTTTGCAATTATTTCCATCTTGTTCGACAACCCAAAACCAGATCTGAAACCACGAACTCGAAATTGCATATGGTGATTTTTTTTTTTTTTTTGTGAACAAACAAACAAAACTAATGGCACCCATCGTCAAAAGGCCACTAAGCAAACCGTAACTTAATCGATTTTAACAATTGCTTGCAGATTGTAGTAATTATTTGGTGAAATTAATTATATATCGTGAGAGAGACTGGGGGTTAGAATTTTGGTCGGCCGGATCTGGTTCTTATATTTGGAGTGGAAAAATTGATTTTTCAGATGGTCGAAGAAAGAGGCGACGGCAACACTGCAATTCTCGGCCGAAAGGTGAGTGGAGATGACCGGTCGGAATTTTAGTGAGTGGAATTTTGGGCGGCCGGAAATGGTATGGCCAGAGAGTTGGCCTGAGAAGATGACCGGAAAACGGAAGAACTCGCCGGAGAAGATGATGGGGAAATGGAAGAAGAAAAAGGATTGAAGTGGAAAAATAAAAAAAATTCAAGGGTGTTTTGGTCATATGTTATTTTTTGCTGCTAGTCTTGCAAATTTAAAATTTCTTTGACTTTCTTGCAATTGAAAATCTAATCTTGTATCTATCTGCTAATGCCTCTACAAAATTTTGCTGAGTGTAATGTATTGCTAAATGTTAGTTTTCTGGAAGCACAAAATCACCTTACTTAAAGGTCAGTAGGCAATCATAGCAATCGTAATTGATGAAAGTATGTTAAAAATGACAATAGCTTGACCGTGTTAAAATTGCTTTTGTTTGATTTTGTAGTTACTTCTAGCATTATTTTGTAGTCTGTTTGATCATTATCTAATCGTTCTAATGATTCAAAATTGCTTATTTACTCAATTTCATAATGCTTAATATCCAAAAACATGACATGCAGTGGTAACACTTTTCTTTAACAATATCATATATCCATGGATTCTGTTGTCGCTGTGTTCATGTGCATTAGTACTTGACTAGAGATCATGTCTTCTTGATCTCTTTGCTTTGCATGTTAAGTGTCGATATTGTCAAGGCTCGCGGAATTTAAATTGTTCCACGAATTTCGCGTTATTTAGTCAGTTCATTCATAAGACATCCTATGTGTGGGTGTGACGATTATTTTTGACATCTTCTTCTTAGTCTCTTAGTGTGTTTATTCATTTTTGTTGACAGGATTGGGGAATCAGCTTTTGGGCATCTGGCAAGCATTTACACCCTTTTATAACTTCTTTTTGTTTGATAGTTTTGTAACTACAATTTACCAGGGATGCTAAATGATGGCTTATTTTGTCAAATGGAGGTGATCGATGTAATTTGATCTTATTTTAGGCTGAGATTTTTAAGTCCAAATTTTTGCATATCAATTTTAATCTAGTGGGAATTCGATTCATTCAGCACACTTCATACTTGGACTCAACTCGTGTATCTGATGTTAGTATGTTACTAAAACTAGAGGTTCGTTTCATTTCTTCAAGCGAATTAAAGAATCTGATAATAATCTTTCGTCTGTACAATTATGTGCATCAATTAATATCAAACAATGGAAAAAGGAAGGGAAAAAAGTCCTCACTTAAAAATTCAAGGAGTTATAATGCAAACGAATATATTCTTTTTTGAATCCTTTTGTGGGGGAGGAAACCTCCCTCCCGTCGGTGATAATGCAGCCAACGATCGAGCTAGCCAACCAGTCGTCAAATGATCGGTGTCTCTGTTTATACACGAAACCTACCGCACATCTATCAAATTGTCATCTCTATGCATAAGTTTTGGTAAGATTCATACCGCACATAGTAAAAAATTTAAGGAACACTCAAATTTTCTACAAGACGGTAGTCATCATACGGTCTTTACACCATCCGTCCATTAGTTGTCTAAGAACAAAATTAGTACCCACACACATAATGAACATCATTCATCATAAGAGAGAGCAAAACGATACAAGTACACAGGTATACAGCAATACATATAAGTCACGAAGAAATCACATAAGGTGTAGATATACTACAATACTTGAGTTACACAAGAGAGAGACCACAAACCCGTAACTTGATACAACTCAGCTCCATCCTGTAATGCAAGCTCCACTTTCCCCGTTGCAGGCTCTGTGAATGAAAAAAGTCGAGCAAACAAACCATGAGTTTCAGATAGTCGAACATGGTGATGATTGCCACCATATGCAATGCCACGCGACAATAGTTAAGATCAGAGTATAAGGGAAGTGATCTAACCTAATAAAAAGTGACTTCTAAGCACAACCAAACATGTTCAGTAGAACTAAGAGGATTCATGTTTGTATTAATGCAGAATATCCAAAACTACAAAATGAAGCATTGAGTAGTCATTACCATGTCTTCCCAAACGTGTCATTCATTGTCAGCATCAGCATCCAGTGAAACTAAGCTTTCAACGTATGTATTGAACTGATTCACTTCATCGGTCTGGATATACCTAAAGGAATTTTCTTTCATGTTGTAAACCATAAAAGACCCCCCAAGGGCCAATAGAACATCTCCATCTGGTGATATACACAATGGTTCATAGTACCGAAGATCCCTAGGATTATCATTGACATACAGGATGGAAACAACCTTAGTCCAAGACTCCTTAACATAGTAATCCTTCAAAACCCACAAGTCTGCACGAGTTTTTTCGAAATTGCAAACCACGCAGATGCATCCTCCTACAACCCCCAAAGACGAGCAAAATGCCCCTTCTCCATAGTTAGGTCGCTCGATCATTCCACATGTCTCGTTACCTAAATCAAAAGAAGTGATATTCCACTTGTACCTCACACCAGTAGGAGCAGGCCAATGGAGCTTCCCCTGCACAAAAATGACTGGATCCTCAGGCACTCCAGCATTCAATAGTAGATTACGTTCATTGATTCTCCTCCATGAATTAGTCTTCAAACTATAAATACTTCCCACTATGTCATGATCACCGTCTTCATCAACTACACAGAAAACGCCTAATACCTTATAATCCTTTTCTGTTTCATCAAAACCAAACCCGAAAATAATGTTGACATAGCGTCGGACGTCAGGATCGTGCAGTCGGACATTAAATTCGGGTAATTTCTTGGATTTTCTAATGGATGGGTTCCACAAAAACAAATCTTCATCATGCACTGAAATGCAAATAAGTCCATTGCAAGAACCAACTAGTCCAACATACCTAACCGAATCGTCCAGAGGATGACTAATCGAAAATGCATCAGGCATAGGCTCATACAACAAAGACCTAACCGAACAAATATTGAAATTCGAAAACCCACACGACACAGAAAACATGATTCTATGGAAGGTAAAATTCGGGTCACTGGCTGAAATTTCGAGATGCGCTTTTCTGAAGTCGGGGCTGGAGATTAAGGAATGCCATGATCTCGAAACGCACCTGAACTTCAAGAGTGATTTTACGGGGAGCCTTAAAAGGATTTCTTGAATAATTTCTGCCGGAAGAGTGGGCATCCGACCAGTGGGGTAGTTGATTTTCTTCTATTGCTGCTGAATCGGGGAAAAGAAAGAAGTTTCTCGTTCCATTTCTCCCCTGATTTACAACCAAGGGTTACTGAGAGGAGGAAATCAGAAGAGACATTAGAGTAGAAAACGGCGTTTCTCTGTTTTAGCTGATGGTTAATGGCAGTGTCCAGTGAATTATTGATAAGGAGAGACCTCGATATGCGTGTGTTTGGAATGAGTCCAATGAATGAGCCGGGGAAGTCGGCCAGTGGAAGTTATTATTATTATTATTATTATTATTATTATTATTATTATTATTATTATTATTTGTTTTCATAAGGAATTTTTTTAATCTCTACTATATAAAAAGTGGGGATCCATAGAAATCTTTTGATTTTTTATTTTATCCTTGACTTTTATGTTTATTATCAATTTAGTTTTTACCATATTTTCATTAAATATAATTATTCTTTTCATACTTTGTATTTATTTTTTTGAATTCTTACATAGATATTATGATGATGTTTTATCAAGTACTTGTTTTCATCCACTCTTTTACTTGATTTGACTTTCTTTATGTATTTTATATTTTAAGAATACAACTTTTTAACAAAAATTTTATCATCATTGTTGTTATTTATAAAATGGCATTGCTTTGCATGTTAGAGTATCTAAAAAATATCGAGAAGTATAGATGATAGAAAAATTTATTCATGATAGGAGCCTTCAAGCAGTTGATTTGTGAGATGATATGTAAATTATTATTAGTAAAAACTATTATGAAATTATCTGTGCATTAAGTTTAAATCAAATAAAAATATTAATTATATTATGAATATTTAATTTAAAATTATGTACTGTCGCGTAGTACTTTTGCATGTATGATGGTGCATAAAATTTTCTCCCCCTCTCTCTCTCTTTTGCATGGAGAAATTGAGTTATCATGATAGTACTTTCAATATATATCTTTTACTTAATTGTCGAGTTAGCTTATACTAACATTTTTTTAAAAAAATGTTCTAGCAATTACTTCAACTTACATAGCTTGAACTAAAATTCAAAAAGTTGTGGTATTTATTTTGTTAATATATTAATCTATAATGTATAATAATATCACTGTCACTAAACATTAATTGTTGTCACTATCACTAATATATAAAGGTTCACACGAGTAAAAAAAATGACATTTACACTCTTGATTTTTTCCTCGATAAGAACTTTCATTAGATTTAAAATTAAATATAAATAAATGTTGAATGATTTCATATTTCTTAATTTAAATGACTATAAATTAGATTTTTTTTATACAAGTCATTTATTTAATGCATAAAACACATTCTTCCATCATCAAAGATATGATGAACTAAGTTTAATATGAAACATTGTATGATAGTCATATTATAAGATATATGTGACATGTCAAAATGTGCACAATTGCTATCATAGGAAAAAAAAAAGTAATTGTAGGATGTCACTTGAACTAGAAAGAAAAATTTTAATTGCAAAGTCATATTTTAGTTTATTATAGCTTTGATATTATAACTATAAGTTTTTACAAAGTTTTAATTATTTAAATTATTTTTTATTAATATTGATTTCCTTTATCAATCTCGACTTCATAAAAAGTATTAGTATTTTAAAAATCATAATATTCATCTTTACATAACATGTGCAACGCACGTGTTACTACTAGTTGCTAAAAAAATACTACTCCCTCGATCACTCAAAGTGTCATTCTTCTTTCTTAGGCCATGTTCTATACACATTTAAATCTTTTTTACTTGAAGTTCATGTAGAATGTGTGATTGAAATTTGAAAAAGATGTATTAAAAATGTCAATTGTGAAATCAATATTTTAATGGTGGAAAATAATGAGAGGTAAAAGGTAAATTTAAGTTTTTGAAATTTAGTGCATAAAGAACAAAGCCTTATTTGTCCAAAGCTTTCATGTTTTATGCATTTAATTTTTATTTTTTATTGTCCACTAGATACTTATTCAATGTGCATTATTATTAATAAAAATACATTATTTTTAAACATTATCATAATTTAATGTTGAAATATATTTGAAAGAATAGAACTATAATTAATATTTTTTAAAATATTAATTATAATGTCTTAATTTATGTAAAAATCAAACTTCAACTGCCATTGTGGTGGAGGGAAGTAACCTTTTGAAAAGTTTCTTTAGAAAACGCATAGGGTGTGGCTAAATGCACCAATGGAATTCCTAAGTGCACCCATTAAAAAAAAATCAAAAAGACTAATATGCTCTCCTTACTTTTTTTTTTTAATGTTCGCTATGAACACAGCGAACAAACTTTGCTTGTTTGCTGTGAATGCAACGAACATAAAAAAATAAAAAATAGAAAAAAATGAGTAATTTTTATCTAATTTTTCGTTTGTGGGTGCAATTTTTGTTATAATTTTTTTTTTCAAATTTTTTGCAACTACTTTAACGAGTAATTTCGAAAGTTTTTTGCAACAACTTTGACAATGAATTTCGAAATTTTTTTGATGATAAAATAATTGACTTTATTCGGTTAGTATTGAATACAATTATTAAAAAATTCAATTTTCTTGCTACTACTTTGAAGACTAATTTCAAAATTTCTTTACGTTTTTTGCAACCACTTTGATGATGAATTTCAAAATTTTTTTGACGATACAATAATTAGCTTTATCCGATTAGTGTTAAATATAATTATTAAAAAAATTTTGAGTGGTTGCAAATATTTCAACAAAAAATGATACTAAAAATTTTTTATCCGTAATCCTTCGTTTCTTCTTTTTTTTTTTTTAATTATATGGTGTTCGCCCCAAATGGGGCGAATCATCCAAGGCAAACATAAATTTTTTTTTTAGGTTATATGATGGTGAGGGAAAATTTAGGATATTGGACAAAATTGGTGTATTCAGTAATTGAGTGGGTGTATTTAGCCATTCCCAAATGTATATATGAATTTAATGTTGAAATATATTTGAAAGAATACAACTATAATTAATATTTTTAATAATATTAATTATAATTTCTTAATTTATGTAAAAATCAAACTTCATCTGACTTTGTGGTGGTGGGAAGTAACTTTTGGAAAGTTTGCTGTAGAAAATGTCTATATGAGGTAGGATGAGATTCAATAATGTTTCGATCTGCTTAAGCATTCTTTAATTACGAAACGCTCAAGTCATTTTGAGGCTTTGTCCGACCTCAAAATGGTCCAAGCATTCTGTAATTAAGGAATGCTCTGAGCAGACCGGAACATTGCTAGGGCAAGATTGGGTGATAGTATTTTTAACTTTTTGAAAACTTGCTTTAGAAAATGTATATATGAGGTAGGGCAAGATTGGGTGATGGCATTTTTAGCTTTTTGAAAAGTGTCTTTAAAAAATGTATATATGAGGTAGGGCAACATTCGGTGATGGCATTTTTAAAGTACCCGCGCAGGTTATAATCACAAATTTGTTTTTCAAAAGAAATAATATGTCGTCTAACATTCCCTAAATGTGGTTTATTAGGTTGTAAAAGTCACATGTGGTTAGAGCTTTTATGAATGTCGGGTGAAAAAACCCAAATTTGGTTTTTTCACCCAATCAATAAACTCAATTAATGTACATGATTTGAGTGGATATACCCATTTGTGGGGGGAAATTCTATAAAAAAAAAAAAGGGGGGCTAAATTTAGCCCCGTTTTTATAGAATCCCTCCCCCTCCCCAAAAACTATTCATGACCCCCTGGAACTATTCATGACCCAATTAAATCATCCTATCCAATTAAATCTTGCCAAGTATCCCATATATTTTTTTAATTATTTAATAAGTAGTATAAAATACACATTGTTAGAATTAAATATTAATAATAATAAAAATTTAAAAAATTGTAGTATCAAATTATGTTTCACAATGATGAAATGACATTGCATTTTTTTTTTAACAAAACATAGTGCATTTAGTTAAATATGATAGAATTGTGAATTCCAATATATTTGTCAAAAGCCAATTTGATACAAAAGTAAACTTTGAATTTCAATATGTTTGTCAAAAGGCTCAAAAGCCAAATTTTCCCCTAGATTTTTCCCATATACATTATTTCGGAATAACTTTTTTCCTCCAAATTTTTTTCCTACGTTTTTCTCCTTGACTTTTTTCCCCCAACATTAATAATGCTCTTGGTAGGAAGTAACCTTTTGAAAAGTCACATGTGGTTCAAGATTGGGTGAGAGAGTTTTTATGGGTTGGCGGGTACGGTGACTTGTAAACTAGTCAAATACAACTTGTCGCCAGTAAATTTGGTTTAGAAAATTGATAATAATAATAATAATAATAATAATAATAATAATAATAATAATAATAATATAGAAAATAAAAATAAAAATAAATCACATGAATTGACTCGATTTGGCAGTTTGGCTCACAATAAGCTTGTGTTGAAGCTTGAGTCGAGTCCGTATAGCTTGGGTTTCTTTTTAGCAAGCCGAGCCCAAATTGCTAACTCCAACTCAATTTAGTTTGTTGACATGGTACTAGGTCATTTCCAATGATAATATAAGCTAGCGATCTCCTACTAATAAGTTGGCACCTTACAGTGCTAACTTTTTCACGTGTCACATTCCCCCTGAATAAAGGAGGATCCGCACCTATATTCGACCAATACTCGTATTCCACATGGCAAGTTGGCACTTTACGGTGTCAACTTGTCGGCATTGAAATGGAAGCGTGATAATATATCACTAATGCTTTCCTATCTCCTTGTGGGCACAGTAAAATATCCACAAGTGGATAGATTATGACATGTGTCCCCGTAGGAGAGCATTCCTTGGTAATATATACTCTCTGTCTCATCATTAAAATTCTCAATCAAAAACCAATTGAGGGATAAGTTCGGGATAAGTTCATCGTGACGAGATTGTGACTCATTGTCCTAATGTGACTTGTAAGTAGGTGTGGGCATTAGTTTGGTTTGCCTTTTTTGTGCAAATCCAATCCAAACCAATATCATCAATTTAACCAATTGGTTTAAAACCAACATAACCACTTTAATATTGGTGTCAACCCAAT
Source organism: Jasminum sambac (assembly GCA_018223645.1). Lineage (NCBI taxonomy): Eukaryota > Viridiplantae > Streptophyta > Magnoliopsida > Lamiales > Oleaceae > Jasminum > Jasminum sambac. The sequence continues at coordinate 22,206,199 of CP073649.1, forward strand.
CCACTCCATTTTTATGTTGGTTTGGTTTGGTTTAATTAAGACTATATTTATAATTTATAACTTGTTGAAAATATAATCATATATTCATATTTTTCTCTCATTTTTATGGTTGGAGTAATATTTGGATTGTGACTAAATATTTTTCTTCAACATTTCTAGTCGATCGAGCCAAGTATATGAAAACTCAATAATATTTGGATTGAGGTTGGGTTTATTAGTTTTGGGTTAATCCAAACCATTCTATAAAATTTAGTAACTGATTTCAAACCAATTTAACTTTATAAAAGTTTTAAACCAACCCAAGTTAATTTGGGTTGGTTTGGGATGGTTTGAACCATGGGCTATGTGTTTTTTGCCCACCCCTATTTGTGAGTGTCACGTCTATTGCCCAAACAGTACGCAGAAAGGGGAGGATGACGTCATCCTCAACATTTTCTATTTTATCATTGGAAATGTACTGAAAATTCCACTCTCAACAATAGCAACTAAATACAAGAATCCCACACTCAACATTGTTACAATTATTTAAACCCCGAGATCCTCCATTTTCCATCGAATTGAAGCATTAAACTACATGCTCCAATATCGCTTGTGCATACACCCATCAATTCTTTCGAGTTTCATTCTATGCATAGTGAATAAGCAAGTGCATATAATTAAAGAGAACACAAAAAGTAATCATCCAAAAGGGCTTTCCAACATGCGTTAGTTGCCAAATAATCTTAAAATTGACATATATAATGAATGTTTTCACCAGATATTAAATACTGCAAGTCCAAACAACCACAATGCAAAACTCATGACAAAAGTTACCTTAACATATGACTTGCACAATGTTCTAGTCTCTCCATACAGGTTGTAAAAGCTCACCCTGTGTATGCTACACGAGTTTAATTCAATACCTCATCATACCTCTCCACCATCCTCATAGGTTTTGCCATGTTGATCCATTATCAAGAGTAGGTAGAACTAAACTTTCAATATAGGTATTGGCCGCAAGGAATTCATCAAAATTATTGATATTTGGAGTTCTAAGAGAATTCTCCTTTGGATTGTAAACTACTCAATAAGCCTCGCACGCCAATACAATCTCCCCATTTGGTAGTGTAACGCCCGCTCTCAAAACATACGTTTATAACCATAATACTTAGCAACGGAAGCTAAATAGCGTTACAAAACCCTTACTCGGTCCAAGCTCATGAGTACTTATGTACACATTTACATCAAAACGTATGCAAAATACAAGATATCATGGCCATTGGACACATACAAAAGCGGCCTATACAGGATCAGGAGCTTCATTTGGTTTCCCCTCCACGTCACATTCTCGAGGATTCCCCTCCGTCCCCAAGTCCACGGTCTCGGCTCTGGTCACCTATCACATAACATAACACATCGTGAGCCACGAGGGCCCAGTGGGGAGCACAATCATATGCAATGCATGACATATTCGTAATCGTGGGCCCGTTGCGAACCATATGTTTATATTGGCGCCGTAACATACATTCATACATTAATTGGCCAGACCCCAATCCTTTGAGGGACCTCCATTTGGGCCAATTGTCTCAAACCTTTGTGAGACGAACATGATATAAACATTTGGTTGGCAACCCTATTCCTCGTTTTTCATGCATGACCATGCTTCAATGTATACACATAAATAAACACATGTAATATCATATGCATATTAACATAAAATGGGTTCATAAACATCAAGATCCTACAAACCCCCAAATTGAGTATCTATATGCTATACCAACCCTATAGTCATATCTACTCAACCACATCATCAATCCTACCCTAACAATTGTCTCTTTACCTATTTATTGCAAACCAACCAACACTAGGGCATGATCTTACCTCAAAACACTTTAAGTGTTCTACTACCCACCTTAGAAGGATAGGACCACCAAGGAAAACTAGGTAAAGGATGGACTTGCTTGCTTCTTCTCCTTACTCCTTAAGAACTTAATTGATCTTCTAGGCCAACACTTGATACAAGTATGATATGTGGATGGATTTCTAGAGATGGAGGACCTTCAAAATGTCTTAGATGTATGCTTGGCTCGAAAATGAGGGTAACCATCAAGAAAAGTGACTTTTTGACCAAAAATCCATATCTGCCGACTGAAAATTACGGCCGTAAATATCCTATTGGCCGTAAATTACAAAATGCCAGAACTCAACAAATTACGGCATTCAGCACACGCGACGCCGCTCGGCCACGTGACAGAAAATCAGCCATTTAACCATCATTCTTGACTTACGGCCGTAACCATAATCCTTACGGCCGTAACTACCACATTTACGGCCGTAAATACCACAATTACGGCCGTAAATCCCAGTTTTTCTGCATTTCTCTTCCGGCTCATTCTTGGCGACCATACCTAGTTCCAACATACATGGGGCAACCCAAAACACATCCTAAACATGTCATATCCATCAACACCATCTCACGACATATTCACATCATCACGACCCATTCCCAAAAACACAAACGATGAACATACGAAATCATATAAAATCGTGACGAGATTTTAGCGGGGCGTTACAGGTAGCATACACAAAGGCATTGTATATGCATGCTTCGTTGGATGATCAATATATGAAATGGTAACTAGTTTAGTCCAAGACTTGTTATTCCCATACTTCTTCAAAACCAACACATCTATATGATAATTATAACCACAAAGAACACAAAGACTTCCTCCGAGAACCCCTAACATCGAATGAACAAAATCATCCACATATTTTGGTTTCATCAATCCTTCCATATGTCTCACTCTCTATGTCAAGAAAAACAACAGTCCACCTTCAACCAGCATTCCAGCTAATCCAGTCACTAGACTTGCCAAGAACACTCCAATGGAGTTTCCCATTTGCGAACTTAGCTGATTCAATTGAACGAACAAAATCATCCCCATATTTTGGTTCATCAATCCTTCCATATGTCTTACTCTCTATGTCAAGAGAAACAACAGTCTACCTTCTATCGACATTCCAGCTAATCCAGTCACTAGACTTGCCAGGAACACTCCAATGGAGTTTCCTATTTCCGAACTTAGCTGATTCAATTGAAGGCGCACCAGCCTTAAAATCCTCGATTCTCCTCCAAGAATTAGCCTTCAAACTATAAACTTTTACTCAACAACTGCCTGCTTGCCCATATGCAGAGAAAATGCCAACAACCTTATAATCGTCATTAGTTTCATCAAAACAAAAATCGTATCTGCTAGAAAACGAAAGTCCATTTCGCCATCTACATTGGGTAATTTCTTATATTTTCTTAGAGATGGGTGCCACAATAGCACACCTTTTTCTTCTATAGAAATGCAAATAAGCCCATTACACGAGCCTACTACCTCAATGCGTAAATTAGACCTATCCCTAATGCTCCCGGGGTAGCTAATTTGTAAGTGCATCAGTAACAGGTTGATACAACAAAGATGTAAGGGAACACTGCTTGAGGTTTGAAACAGGGTAGCACTCGGTGAACATGATTCTATGGTAGGTGACATTCGGGTCATTGTTTAAAAATTTCATATGGGCTTTGATGAAAATTGGACTGAAGATGAATGAATTCCATGATATTGAAATGTACCTGAATTTTAAGAGTGATTTAATTGGGAGTCTCGACAAGATCTCTGTGAAGATTTCAGATAAGTGCACTTAGTGCACTTATTGAGGACCTTTAAATGTGTGTTTATATCATTTTTATGTTAATTTAATACCAAAGTTTAGTTAAATATTACTGTTCTAGGAGAAAAATGGAGAATGAAGAAAATGAAGCAAAAACGAAGTCAAAATGAGCAAAAAAAAAACCAAGAGGAAGGAAAACCAGCAGTTTTGGGGACCAAATTGAGCCAAAAAAATGAAGTTCTAGGTCAACTGGGGAAAAGATCCGATCATATCCAAAATGTATATGGTAGTATCGAGTTTGCAGATTTATGGAAAAATAAGCAGAAAGGCCAGTACGGCCGTATCTCAAAGGATAAAGCTGTATCTCATCTTTTACGGCCATATCTCAACTAGATACGGTTGTATCTCATCCTATACGGCCTTATCACCCCGCGGAACGGCTTGCCAAATATGTTTAGACCTCTATTTATGGTATATTCTTGGTTACTTGTCCTGCACGAAGTTGGAACGTTTTAGGGACCTTTTGACACCTATAAAAAGAGGTTAAGAGCACAAGAAAAAGAGGGGTGATGCTACAGAAAACAACATCAAAGATTAAAGCTTTATTGAGGAGATTAAAGATTGGAGTCAAGAGACAGGGATGGGCGTTCCGGGTACGGTTCCGGGTAGTGAACTATCCGGAATCGAACCGTAAATTCCGGTTCCTTGAAAAATGGATCTGTTCGGTTCTTTTCAAATGAAGTACCCGTCCGGTTCCGGTTCTACCCGTTCGGTTCCGGTTATTTTACGATGCATTTTTTATTACTCGACAAACACAAGAAAAAAATAAAAATTTTGATTCCAACATAATATAACAACAAAAAAAAGGAACAACAGCAGCAATGCTGCTGCTGCCGCTGCCTTGCCAAAAGCAGCAACAGCAAGCTGCTGCCAAAGCAGCTGCCTAAGTGCTGCAGCTGCTGCCAAAGCAGCTTGCTGCTGCTGCAAGGCAGCAAAGCAGCAGCAGCTGCTGCTGCCTTTTGGTAGCTGCCGCCGTCGTTAAAAGAATTCTATAAGAATTCTAGTAAAATTCTAGCAGAATTTTACTAGAAATAGCACCAAAATTTACTAGAATTAGCACCAAATTTTAAATTTACTAAAAGAATTCACAAAAGTTGGCAATCAAATAGAAGAAATAGTGCAATTTCTTATCCTATTCCAGTTCCGGGTTTTTAGAAAAGGATCCGTTCGGTTCTCATTCTGGTTCCGGTTCGGTTCCGGTTCCTAATTTTTTTTAAAGAACCGTTCGGTTCCGGTTCTTTCGGTTCGGTTCCGGTTCTACCCGTTCGGTTCCCTTTTTTTGCCCACTCCTCAAGACCACATCAATCCATGATCCGATTATGGCTTCTTTTTCAAGTTTTTGTTTTTATTATTTTAGTATGCTAGGCTAAACGCCTATTAGTGATAGGGTTTGATGAATCTTTCTTAATTACTTCATGTTTTGGATTATTAGTCAATGTTTTGACTTGTTTATTTTCAACCGAATGTTTGATCTATGAATTTCCAATGGATTGCTTATATTTTTACAACTTATGCACAAAGTTGAGACTTGTGACTTATTTATTGGTTCGAGAAAACGTGGATGAGTTAGACCATAAAATTGGAAATCAGAGGGTTCGATAGGGGACGAGAGTACCGCTATGCCTTATGCGATATTTATGTGAATTTCTACATTTTAATTCGCTTGTGTGCAAATCATTAAGTTAGAGATAGTTAATTCTGCATGCGAATAGATGAATTTGCTTGAGAGAGACTTACTAAGTTAGGAAATTCCATCGTCGAGATAAGTATTCGTGCCAACTAATGACCCTAACTTTAATTAATTGCAAAGTGGATTCAAGACCATAGCACTAGCCTTCTCTACTTGCTTCACATTCGTTATTTATCTTCAATTCAATTTTCTATCTTATTTTGCAATTTAGTATAGAATTTAGCATAGAATTCTTAAAACCAACTTGCAATCTTTTGTTTTGGTTAAGGTTGTGGAATTAAATGAGTAAACAATAGTCCTCATGGATTCGACACTCTACTTATTATTATATTACTTGTTACAATTCGTTCACTTGTGGGATAAATGTGTAACAATTTCTAATGGCAGCAGTGGAATTATGCAAGATGAGCCTTCGATTGTTGAGTACGTGTTATTTCCTTCGAATGTTGCTAACTTGGGAAATTTGAATTCCTTTCGATTTCGATTTCCATTTCCCAGTTTGTTGCTTTTAAAATTTGGAGATCCAGGGTTTCCGGTGAAGTGTATATTTTCTTTGACCGAGAAGGCAGACTCCTCTTTTTCTCTCCCTCTTTCCCTCATTTCCTCCCTCCTTTTAAGAACTAATAAATGAGAACAATTATGATTGGTACCCACAGTTGAGGAAAAAAATTCGTGGGATCGGTGGGGCCCCCCACCATCAGAGGCCAGTTATGAATTATTCATCTCACTTAACGTAGATACTGAAAAAGTTTTTTTTTTAAAATTTTTTTTGGATGACGTGATGTCACCACATGGCGCCACGTGGCGTGGGTATGTATCCACCGTGGGTACTTGAATAAAACCATAACTCTTAATCTTATATTCTTATCCATTACTGCTAAATTGCCCCGTGTCATGCACGAGAACTATTTCTGTTAATTAGTTACCGTTTTTTAGTACACAACATATGTTTTATGCTAGTAGCAATTAATACTACGATAGGAAAAAAAAGCATGGGTATCAGCAGATGTCTACGTTTGGGAATTGGCACATCCTTAGAACATCCAACAACAGGAAAAAAAATGTTGAACGGTGAGATAAGATGAAATTTCTGCGTGATACTAGTTTGTAAATTTTTGTCACATTATAACCTTGTTAGTTTATGAGAGATCAAATCTTAGAAACTATCTACGAAAGTAATTTAAGGATGTACACGAATATAGAGATCAAGAAATTCTATCAATTCTGTATATCCTATGTGTCCTGAGAATTTTGATTCACAATCTCAACATAAGTGTTATCTCAAGTTTATTTTACCTATATTTATATTTGGTCAAATTGAAAATTTACCCGTGATGACTTCAAATTAATTAATTTTCTAGACAAATGTAACGAATGCGAATAAAAAATATCTTTCCATTTCATTTATGTGTCCTATAGCAATAACCTTGCTACTCGTTTCTAAATTTTTCCATGTTGTGTTAGAAAAATTCTAGGACGTACAATGTTATAATTGAATAAAATAACAGTGACAATTAATAATACAGTCTATCCAATTCATCATCGCTCGACCAAGATATATAACAGTAAATCATAAAACATTTCCTTTACTATAATGAAATTTATAGCTTATTACCTTCAAATATTTGAACCATATAAAAAATTCCAGTTACTCTTTCTTTTGTTGCAATGGTAGTACAATGTACGCAGATGTTTCCCCTTGGTCAATATTATGGAAGTAAGAAGAAATTTCATGTTAATATATAGGGCACATGAAATTAAGGCTGCTAAAATACACACTATCTTTTAAAACTTAATTTTTATATATAAGAGATTCTAATACTAAACATTTACGATTGTCAAATTTACATATGGTAGCTAGTATGGCAAATCAAGGGGTAAGAAACCACACACACACACACACACACATATATATATATATATATATATATATATATATATATATGAAGGTATTCACAAGTCTAATTGAGTTCATAAGAGGTAATTCCCGAACTTATTATTCTTTTAAAAAAGTGATCATGTTATAATTCAACCGTAATTAATCATGCTAAAGCCAGCCGATTCTAGTTTTATAATCTTTATTTATTTAGCTAATGGTGTAGCAAATATCTTTTGTGGTAACAGAAGTATTTATTGATATTTTTCAAGGGACTTACAAATTAAGAAGTAGAGGAAAGAAACAGAAAAAATGAAATAGATCACGACATTAAAGAGAAAGCATTGCGGACCATTTATTTGGACAAATGTCGGTATAGAATGAAATTTGTGAAATCTAACGTTTTTATTTGTGTTCATCTCTTCCACTACGTGTGACAACAGGTGACTATGAGAAAACCGCTTGATATATGCAAATGCTACAATAGACTTGGCTTTTAGTGGCAGTCTATCATTCCTATAACTTGTCGTATGCAGAAAGCATTAGAAGCGACATCTTTGTTATATCTCCCTAATCTTATCTGAGCGAAATTATAGGACTGACAATTGCCTTCTAAACCCTGTTTATGATAATATATATTAATTCATGATTTTTTTTTTCCTCTCACATATTGGCTTCCAAAAAAATGTGTGAAAATTGGTGGTTTATGGGTGTGAAAAACGTGTGAAATGGAGATCATCATTATTCTTATCTTCTAATTATCAATTTCCAGTACGGCAGTACCCAATTTCCAGTGCCTTAAAAATAAGCTATAACAAGTTTTTTTTTTTTTTTCTCTTCTCACACATATTATTGGCTTAAAATTAAAATGGATAATATTCTAATAAGCTTTACACCTAGCTATAAACACTTACCTCAAGCTATAAACACTTATTTGGTATTCTATAAACACCTAGCTGGTATTATCTATGTATAACTGTATAGTCAATATTAATTAATTGGTTGGCATATGTTGATTAATAAGTTGATGGCTAGCATTTCGCGGGTTCCAACACACACACACACACACACACAAATGATCATAATAATAATAATAATAATAATAATAATAATAATAATAATAATAATAATAAAATAATTAAAATTAATTAAGTAATATAAAAGTTAACCAAGATAAATGCACAGCATGCCAACACACGTTCCGAGCAGATGCATAAGCCAACTTTATTACTTTAATATATGTATAGATATATATATATATATATATATTACAGATGAAAACACCAATTTTTCTATGATGTGTCCCTTTTTATTCTTCATTTCCTAACACACGTCCATTATTATTTTGTTCAACGGGACTCACTTCAGAACCCTTATTTATTTATTTTATAGATATAGAAGAGGCATTATGGTAATTATTTTGTAGTATTTTGGCAATTCTTCTTCCTTGAGAATTTTTGGTTCCTCAGGCGCTTTACGATCCATACAAAGCTATGATCCCCTCTATATCGTCTCTATCCAAACCCTTAGTCGCACCAAGAGGAATCGTTGGAAACATAATCGCATTTTGAACTCTGCTATGGTCTAGTCCAAGAAGATGCCCAATCTCATGCAGAGCAAGAGTTTCTACATCAACAGCTCCAGCTACAGCCCCTATCGAGTACCTCTCCTCAGCGTCGAAGTGAAACCTTCCATTAGTCGGTGCGAATGCATGAGCAAGAACCCCACCCGGGCCGTCAAACGGTATTCCATCGCCATGATCGTGCCTATGAAAACCGATGACCAAATCAGCACCGGCAGTGTTTTGAACGCGCGCAAATGAGAAACGCGTAGCTTGATCCCACGTGTTGAATGCTCGACCCACTGGGTCATAAGCAAAACTGGGAGCATTGGGCTCAAATGCATAGGTGAGTCGGGTTTTTGAAGCTGGCCATCTAGGGTTTCCAGGGAAGAAACTGTAATGCGACACTATGTTCATGGAGATGGATCCATGATCATAATGAGCAGTGTGCATTCTGGTAGTTCCATTGATGATATCAGGCATTCCACATCGAGGTGTCCTCATTTTCGACACCGTCTCCGCGTCTAAAGTGCCTGTGGCCTTTAAATTGTAATTTACTTGGTAGGTTTTTATTGCAGATTCTAGGGTTTCGTCGAAATCGTCAGTGTTTGAATTCGAATGACTAAGATAACCGAATTTTTCAAGATAGGCTTTGAGGTTGTGAAGGCCTTGGACTTTTTCACCCTTGTGACAACCTTGCAAGTTTTTAAGAAAATCGAACGCCGACGAGGTCCTTTCGACCCTTTCGACCCTTTCGATGTTTCTGTGGCCGAGAACAGGAGGAAGGGCAAAAACGGAAAGAAAAATGCAAGCAAAGAGAAGCGAAATTTTGAAAGCCATGGGTGCAGAGGTTTCAAAATATATATATCTTTGTGTTCTGCTGTGTTCAGGGTTTTTGAATCTATTTATAGAGTTGGAGATATTTCTAGTACAAAGAAAATTGGAAATTTCTCCACGATTATGCCAAACCTTCCGTTTAGGTTTGGGTTCGGCTAATTAATGATGCTCGCTTACTTTGAAAAAAAACATTATCCTTTCTGCCAACTTCCAAATTATATCATTAAAAAATAAAAATAAACATAAATATAAGAAAAAAATCTTCCAAATTACATCATAATAATCAAGCTACGTACAACAATACAACATAATATACATAAGGGTGATGATTTGTTACCCACAGTGGACACTATAAGGATGCCGATAATGAGCCGGATCATAATACGTGTCCGTAATTATGGGCCCCTTCCACCATTAAGGGCACCATAACGGTGCCCACTGTAGGCAACGAATCAATATGAGTATTTGACCAATGACTACACTTAACTAGAAAATTTGCTCACTAGCTAAATCATGAATATCTCTTTTTTAACCGCTAACTCATCTTTTGCATATTAAAACTAAAACTGAACTTAATATTTACAAATTTACTATAATGTCACTCTAACAAAATAAACATCCATTAAAAAAATACAATAAATATACTCTCTCTCTCCAAATTACAATCTCAAGTAATCTCGATCAACATTAATTCAACTTCTCCCATCCCCAATCTCCGACTTTCTCTGTCTGCACACACACACTCTCTCTCTGTCTATAGGTAATCTCGATCAACATTCAATTTCTCTATTTCTCTATCTCCGACTTTCTCTCTTTACGCATTTTCTCTCTATATTACCGCCCCAAGTAATCTCGATCAATATTCAACTTTTCCATAACCCCATCCCTGACTTTCTTTCTCTACGCACTTTCTGTCTTCACATTACTACCACAGGTAAACTCGATCAACATTCAACTCCTCGTTTTTCCCGTCTCTGACTTTCTCTCTCTGGCACTTGCTCTCTCCAGATTACCGCAACGGGTAATCTCAATCAACATTCAACTTCTCCTTTCCCCCCATCTCTGATTTTCTCTCTCTATGCATTTTCTCTCTCCAAATTACCTTCCCGAGTCATCTAGCTACCACCACAAGCAATCTTGATCAACATTCAACATCACCCTTACCATCACCCTTACCCAATCTTAGACTCTCTCTAGACTACTACCCTGTAATTTCGATCAATATTCAACTTCTCATTCCCCACTTTCTCCCTCTACGCATTTTCTCTTTCCATATTACTGGCCCAAGTAATCTCAATCAATGTTCAACTTCTCATTTCCCCCCGTCTCCGACTTTTTCTCTCCATGCTATCTCTGTCACTAAATTACCACAACCGGTACTATTGACCAACACTCAACTTCTCACTTTCCCCGTCCCCTATTTGCTATCTTTACGTAGTCTCTCTTTTTAAGATGACTAACACCAAGTAATGTTAATTATTTAAAAAATTTTCTATTTGATTACAGCCCATGGTAATCTCGATTACCACCCTAGTAATAAATCAAAAATTACATTATCTACATAGGTAATATTTATTACCTACTCCATTGATAATATTATCAATCCCCATAATTATGACCAAAACATTAACAACCACAATTTTAATAATCACTTCCACAATTAACTTGAGCACTGTTATCTTTAATTGAGAAAAATAAACTACAAAATTATATGTAATTTTTAACCATCCCATCAATTAATGGCCAAATAATAGGATTATCAAATGACCTTGAAATTATTTTGAAAATAGTCTATCTATTCATACTACAAAAATAGTCCATCTTTACGCACTCTTTCTCTAGATTACCATCTCCGGTAATTTAGATTACGATCCTAATAATTTCTATCACAACTCTACAGTGGCCGAAAGAACAAAAACAAAAAGAAATCTCATAAAATGAATATTACTTGCTCCAATGATATTATTACATGCCTCGAGAATAAATATCAGCTGCCCCGGTAGTCATAACCAAAACACTAAAATATAAAACCGCAAGATAAAAACAAATTCAAGTTGAGATCGAATCTAATGTTACTGTTCAAATGCAGATACACACATATAGATTGCGAATTGAAGCTCCAAGTTCCAGATTGCTCGAAAACAAATACATAAATATCATCAACTCTAATTTTCATCCTCAATTCATCGTCGTCTCTATCAGTATTTATCTCTCCCATCTCCTCACTTAACTCTTTCATCTAAGGACTTAGCTCTCAACCAGCTCCGCATTTAACCCATCTATCGTGGCATTTAGCCCATCAAACTTCTGCAATTTTTGGTATGATAATTAAAAACATTAAAAAAAATACTAAAATATTAGCTACAGCCAAGTCGAAAATTTTTTTTTAAGTGGTAGAACCACTAGTATTAAATGCTGGGTAATTTGAAAATTTGCCAGTATAGCAATAACATTTAGAAGATAGGCTTTTGCACGATTCAAGTAACCTCCATGATTAAATATAGCCGCGGGACCACCACCGAAAAAATCCCATCATAACACTATTTGTCCACCTCAAAATTGCTTGAACTATTCGGAACCTGTGATTTCAATTTTTAAAAAATAATCCACAGTGTTGAAGATTTGTATATAAAGAGCTGCATGCAGTTATAAAACTCTTTTTTCTCAGACTTAATCATATACAAATCATATACAAAAAAGAAAAAAACTCGATTTGTATTGCAACTTTGTATTGGAGAGCAGAGAGATCGATTGAGAGAGAGAAATAGAGAAATTAGATATGGAAAGCGAGGGAAGGAGAGAGATTGGTGATTAGAGGATGTTGGCATACTAATTTTAATGTATTTTTATAAGCAGAAAGAGAGAGAATAAGTAGAGTTGAATAGTACTGAACTTTAATTTTAAAAGGTAGAAGAAAGTATAATTTTAATGAGTATACAAACGGATCCTGTACCAACACAACATGTAAGGGAAGGGGCAAAAATGTCCAAAAATATTTAAAAGACTAAATGGTAAGTAAATTATAAAAATTTGTAGTTAGTGATTAAAAAATAAGATTTTCAGATTTAGTAGGCAACATTCGGTCTTGCTTTATATTTATTGGACATTTTCTCTTTTTGTTTTTATAAGCTAACTTGTACTAAATTGTGAAAATCAAGTATTAATATTTGCTTACGTTTCTAGCAAAATTATCTGTTATTGTCAATATTTTTTTATAATCCTAGAATCTTGTCGTATCAAATTAAAAAGTAACTTTTACTTTTTATTTTTACTTATTTTTAAAATTAATATATCTTTTAAAATTCCAATAGTTGAAATATTGTATGAATATTTAAATCAGCGAATGATGAAACTCGCAGTCATGAAACACAATAAAGGTTGATATAGAAATCTAGCTAATTTTGCTATTTTTTCTTAACAAAATAACATATTAAATTTTGTATTGAATTATTATCTTCATCACATCCATTATCGTCATTTTGAAAAAAAATAAAAATACCATTGCTATAAATTAAAAAAGAGATTAAAAAACAATCCAACATCACAATCAGATGTGAAGTTGGCTTGTGGCCCACTACTACTCAAACTAGCTAACAATTATGGTGCGATTATAGAAAATGTTAGACATATATTAAACATATGTCTATCTTATCATCTTCTAGAAAAATTGTGATTCTTCCCCATTTTATTATAACCTAAATAAGATTTTTTTTTTTTTTTGTTTCCCCTTTGTACGATCGAATTCTAGCTACTAGAGTGAAGCGGTATATTAATAATGTTTTTTTTAGAGGGGTTTTTACATTTATACAAAATTTTATCTTTAATATTTCACAAATAAGGGAAAATGAACACACTCAACACAATGTTTAGGGGAAAATTAGAAAAACCCTCCATTATTAAACCGCTATTGATGAGTTAGGGTTGGCCGGTTTTTTAGTTGGGGGACCTTGGGTTCAATTCTCCTAGGGTGATTGGGTGGGTATTTTCATAGTTTTTAATTTAATTTATTTCTTCTTCCTATTTCCTAAAATTCTTTCTTTATTTTGTTGCTTTTCTTTTAAACCCCTTTTTTTCCTCGTTTCTTTTTATAATTTCGTACCTTAACCTTTTAATTTATTTAATTAATGTATTCTACATATTGTGATTTTTAATTTAAAATTTTTAATTTTTATATAATTTCTAATAGATTTTCTCATTTTCATTTTAAGCTTTTTTTTTTTCATTTTTTCATATAATTTTGCAACTTGGTCTTTTAGTTTAGTTAAGATACATTGCATACTTTATGTAATGCTTTACACACTCTATGAAATGTATCACAACATAATTATACATTTTGTGTAAGGCATTGATTTTCAAATTTTATTATTTTTGTAGTACAAATATTCAATTTAATTTTTTCCATGTAATTTGTCAAACGTTTTGTAATTTTCAATCTAAACATTCGTTTTCTATTTTTCTTATACTTTCGTAATTTGACCATTTAATTAATTAAGTCATGTGCAGTACACATATTATGATTTTTAATTTTTTACATTATTCATCATAGATTTTTTTTTTCATTTTCATTTTCATTTTTTATTTTCTCTTATAATTTTGTACTTTTCCCTTTAATTTAATTAATATACATTGCCCACTTATGCAGAGAGTGTCACTTTGTGTAATATATTACACTGTGTGTAATTCATATTGTTATTTTTATCTTTAATTCCTTTTTTATATGATTCTTCATAGTTTTTTTCATTTTAATTATATATATATATATATATATATATATATATATATCATTTTCTTTTACAATTTTGCAGTTTGGTCATTTAATTTACTTAATGTATATTACACACTATGCTTAATGAGTGTGTAATGTATGATAATACCATTACACATTACAATACCATCACACACTTTGTGCAATACAATACACTTTATGTGTAATGCACATCAATACCATTACAAACATGGTGTAATAGACATAATCATGTACGATGCAATAAAATTCATTTTTCCATTTTAAGAGAATGTGGCCTTTAGTTTTACACACTGTATCAACAATTCACACAATGTACGTTACATTCCATGTGTAATATATTATTACACATTTTGTGTAATGCCTTAGACACCTAGTGTAATGTATTATACACTTTGTGCAATGTATTACAATACCATTACACACTGGATATAATATACTGCACCACCATTGCACATCCTCATTAATGCATTATTACAACACCATTAATTCTAACTAATTAAATATTAGTCACCAAAACCAACAAAAATAAGAATTAATATTGTCCCTCAGTAAATTATAGATTACTAGTTTCAAGCACTGGAATAATCATAATTAGCATGGTCATTGGGAATAGAATAAATACAAGTCTTTTTTTTTTTTTGGGAAACCACAACTTCATTCATTTAACATCACAGATTTTTTTTAAAAGAAATTGACCAACAGTAAACTTTCTATTGCTGAAATGTCTTAGAGCATCTCCAATCCTCCACTTGAATTGCTGATGACCTGGCTACCAAAATGAAGGCCTTCCAGTACATGTGACTTAATAGACAGCCCAAGTCCAAAAAACCCCTCCAATGCATAGCATTTAAAGCGGCCCGCTTCTCCATCTATTCCAGTGTAAATTGAAATAAAAAATTAAAAATGAGAAAAAACAAATGAGCAAATCATCTTCACGCAGAGATCCATAGGTGTGTTCGACAAAAGGAAGAAAAAATTTCTTCCACAAATTTGATCTTCCTCCCTTCTCTTCTCTCATTTCATAGTGTACGTATTTCTCCCTCTGTTCTTCATTCTCCTTCAAATACAAATTGTTGTGTTTCTCAAGTAGTGTATTTTTTGGTCATTGTTAAAACTAGTTCTAGTTTCTTTGCTCAAATCATTGGTTGATTATTAGCCTCATTCCAAGTCTCTCAACGCATTTCAATAAGAGCGATTGGCTAAGAAAATAGCAAAAAACATGGGAGTTTCAAATAAAGCCCATCAACTTGACCTAGAGAAGAAAATTGAAAGCTATGGAGAAATTGATAACTTCAAAAGCTTCAAAATTGACAGCTTCCTTTAAATTGATTTTCACTATGAAAAAAGGATATCTATACTGCTCAAAATTAGGTGCATTAATTGGCAACAATGTAGAAAAATTGGATAACTAGACACTGCATTTCTTGTAGAGTTATTGAATCCATTACATTTTTAACATGCCAGAAAAGGCTTCCATAGAAGTGCTCCATATCAAAATTGTGTTCTCCACATATAATTTTTTGCTTTAATTTATTGGAGAATCATTTTATTAGTGAAGTGTGAGCTATTACCATAGAAGTTTACTAGGTTTATCATGAGCCATCTTATATTTTCAAATGCAAAATGCTGATGGAATTGAATGGTTTGTTTATATAAGCTATTTGTTCTGTATCTGTTTTGTTTTCTGTAAAATAATGTCCTTTATCCAAGCAAGTACCACCTAATATGCATGTGTTTCTCTTGTAGGATCGTATCATACTCGATGTCATCATTGAGCTATAATTCGAACTCCGATAGTTCATCAAGTGACGATGAATTCTCATTTACAAGCCAATTATTTCATGATCCTATGGAAGAAGATAGTTCATGTAGTCTCATGGCACAAAACATGCTTCAGGCTTGTGCAATTTATGTTCCTTTGATAATTTCTTCTCACATGGTGAACCAACAATGATGTTCAAAATTTAGTAGACGGTACATTCATCGTGAAAGGAAGAAGCGCCATGACTTAATTATTAATGATTACTTCAAAGGTGAGTGCTCAAAGTATACACCAGGACATTTTTGGCGGCGGTTTCGGATGGGTATGACATTGTTTAAGCACATATAAATGCCATTGCAGTTCATGATGATTATTTTACACAAAAGTCTAATGCCTTAGGAAATTTGGGATTGAGTCCTCTACAAAAAATGATAACAGCTTTGCGTATGCTTGCATATGGTTGTGCTGCTGACCTTCTTGATGAATATGTCCAAATTGGAGATAGCGCTGCAATTGAAAGCTTGAAACGTTTCTGTGATGCAATAATTGGGATATTCGAAGAACAATATTTAAGAAAACCAAACAAAGATTACATTGCGCAATTGTTGGCAGGGGGAAGGCACGAGGATTTCCGGGAATGCTAGGTAGTTTAGATTGTATGCATTGGCATTGGAAAAACTGTCCTACAGCTTGGCATGGCACGCATACCAATGGCTTCAAAAGAGTTCCTATTCTCATTTTAGAGATTGTGGCTTCAAAGAACTTGTGGATTTGGCACGCATTCTTTGGAATGGCTGGTACTAACAATGATATCACAGTATTAGACCGCTCTCCATTGTTTGATGACATTATAAACGACGTTGCCCCACCGTGCAAGTTCACAGTAAAAGGACATCACTATAATATGGGCTATTACCTATCAGATGGAATTTACCCTCCATATGCAACTCTAATTCAAACAATATCCCAACCATCTTCTATCAAGGAAAAATTATTTGCAAAGCATCAAAAAGCTGTGAAAAAAGACGTTGAACGAGCTTTTGGAGTGTTGAAAAGTAGGTGGCATATTATCAACGGTCCTGCTCGTTTCTGGAATGCCAAGCATCTAGGGAAGATTATGAAAACATACATCATCTTACACAATATGATAGTTGAAAGTGAGCATAGTCAATGTATCAATCCTGAAAACTGGCAGTCGCAACGACAAGAAGCAGCTGATGATATATGTGTGGAGCGTAATTATGCATTTCTTGTGTCGAATATGATTAATCGAACAAAACAAGTGCAAGATAAACGAGTGCATAAATATTTGAAGACCGATCTCATCAATCACCTTTGGGATAGATATGGTGACACTGAATATGTCCAAGATTTATGTAACTAATTTGTAATGTATTTTGAATTTATTTACATTACTTTGTACAAGAAGCATGGCTTTTGAGAACTTTGATCTGTTTTGAGTAATGAGACCCCAACTTTATCCCATTGTATAAATGTTTTGTCTTTTGGAATTTGAAACATCAATGTTGACTTTTTAAAACTTTATGCATAAACTGCAAATATTTATGTTTCATTTGGTCTTGAATGATATATAAATACCATATTTGCTGCATATATGGTCGACTTGTGGGCTTTACCTACATTTGTAATTGATTGGGAGTTCAAATATGGACAGTGATTGCAGCAGCCTTTCTGCGGCTGCATTCTTTGTAATGGCATGAAAGTTACCATATATATGATCAAAATGTAAAGAAAATAGAAGTCAATTCAAAATCAATAGGTTAAGAGCTTCATCCATGGAAAAAAGTCCAAATTTCATTCTTCTAGCTGCTTTCATTTACATATTGCCCCACAAAATATATCACATTTCAACATTCTTCTAAGTTGCATTTACATATTCATGCACAAAATATTTTCAAAATAAGAAAATGCCATGCTTCCATCTAGATGCATTCATAACTTCTTTTACAAAATATACCCAAAAAATCATATTCATCTAGATAGGGACATTTGTAGCTTCAATTACAAAATAATTGCCAAGAGAATACACTGCTATATCATTTACTCTGCCTCAAAGTGCGAGTCTGCAATGCCAGTAACTTGTTCTTTGGAATGTTGAGGAGTTCTTCCTGTAGGTTGAGCTGCAAACAAGAAAGATATAGAGTTTCAAAAGTAAAATACTAGCATAGAAAAAAGATCACAATTGTCAAAAATAAAAATGTTGAACAGACGCATCAAGTTGCGTCATATACTAGAATAGAGATACAAGATGTTGTATGTCAACTAAGAATATTTGGGAAAAGCTAAAAAAAACTATACAACTAGGTCGAACTCCAAAACAGAGAATCTAGTTTGGGTCAAAGCTCTTTCCTTAGGTGGAGGGAATGCATCATTTTACCATTATTTGGGGCTAGAGAAACCTTCTTTCGTGCAGCTCCCACTAAAATATGAGATAAAGAGGTTTTGATAAATAAGTAGGATGAATGATGTTTAAATCTAAGGTTGCATGGACTGTTACCATTATGACTTATTTATTACTTCAGATTATGAAAACCAATGCATTCTTTTACATCAAAATACAATTAAGTAATATCACATTTATAATAGTGTTTAACATTAACTTAGTGATATCAAACTAACATTAAGTTAATGATACAACTTAGTGGTTACCATTACTTATCTTTTCACCCTCTGTCATATAACTTTAATTCTCTAACATATCACATTAACTACCAAATAAATGAAAAATAACCAATAACAATCATATATTCAATCAATAGAGGAGAGAAAGAAGAAAGATACAAAGAAGAATTCATTGGTTTGTTTCAACTAGTAGGGTTATAAGAGGATTATACATATATATAGATAATGACTAGCTTACTCTAAGGAAAGTTAAGTTTTACTAAAACACAACACAATTAAATAATAGAACAATTACTATACTAAAATTACAATACTAATGACTCTCACATCCCCCCGCAAACTCACGATGTGACAGCAGAGAGTAGTGAAAGTTTGTCAAGCAAGAAACGAAAGCGTGGAACTGAATGAGCCTTAGTGAAGAAGTCTGCATGCTGAAGTAAAGAGGAGATAAACGGCAAGGTGAGAGTCCCTTGCTGGAGATGATGACGAACAAAGTGACAATCAATTTCAACATGTTTGGTACACTCATGAAACACAGAGTTATGGGAGATTTGAATGGCACTCTTATTATCACAGTACATAGGAGTAGGAGAAAAACAAGGAACACCCATATCAGCAAGTAACCAACGCACCCAGACAATCTCAGCAGTGGTAGAGGCCATAGCACGATATTCAGCTTCCGTAGAGGAGCGAGAGACAATAGTTTGTTTCTTGCTCTTCCATGAAATAAGAGAGTCACCCAAGAAGACGCAAAAGCCAGTTGTGGACTTACGATCAGTAGGATTACCTGCCCAATCAGCATCAGAGTAGGCCCGAAGCTCAAGAGAAGAGATAGAAGGAAGTAGAAGACTCTGAAAACAAGAACCACGAAGATAACGCAAAATACGAACAACAGCAGACCAGTGTACTGTAGTAGGAGCCGAGACAAACTGACTAACCACATGCAGAGCATACGCAATGTCAGGACGGGTAATGGTAAGATAAACAAGAGAACCAACAATAGTACGATAACAATGAAACCCCATCTGTCGGGGAATAGCGAGCATTAGTCTCAATAGGAGTGTCGATTGTCTTGTCATCAGTAAGACGAGCACGCTCAATGATATCAGCGGTGTACTTGGACTGAGAGAGCATATAACCTCTGGGCGAAGAAGCAATCTCAATTCCCAAAAAGTAAGATAGAGGACCCAAATCCTTCATCTCAAAGAGACGAGCCAGTTCAGATTTCAAATCGACGATTCCTACAACATCGTCACCAGTAAGGATCATGTCATCAACATATAACAAAAGAATGATACGTCCCTCGAAAGTACAACGAGAAAATAGGGCAGAGTCATGATGACTAGATACAAAACCAAGAGATAAGAAAGCAGTGGAGAATCGCTCAAACCAGGCACGTGGAGCTTGTTTGAGACCGTAGAGTGCCTTTTTGAGCCGACAAACATAACCAGGAGAATGAAGAACACCAGGAGGATGGGTCATATACACTTCTTCTTGAAGAGTCTCATTCAAGAAGGCGTTTTTAACATCCATTTGAGAAAGAGTCCATTGGCAAATAGAAGCAACTGCAATAAGAGTACGTACGGTGGTCATTTTAGCAACTGGGGCAAATGTTTCCTCATAATCCAAGCCATACTCTTGAGTAAAGCCTTTAGCAACCAAGCGAGCCTTGTAACGCTCAACAGACCCATCAGACTTAGTTTTAATCTTATACACCCACCGTGAACCAATAGCATTTTTACCTGAAGGTAAAGGGGCCAATTCCCAAGTATCTGTCTTATGTAGAGTAGCGAGTTCATCAGCCATAGCTTGTTGCCACAGGGGATCGATAGTTGCTTCCTTATAAGATGAAGGTTCAGAAAGTTTGTGAAGAGAAGATAAGAAGCAACAAAAAGATTCTGTGTAGCAAGAGTAATCGAAATCAGGTAGTTGAGTGGACTTACGGATGCGGGGCGGATATCGAGGTGGTGGTGGTGGTGGTGGGGGTGAAGGTGACGGATCCTCAGCCTGAGACGATGATGGAGACAGCATAAGAGAAGGAGATGGAACACTCTGAGACGGTGTATGTGTACCTGCAGCAGGAAAAGAAGAGGGCGAAGAAATAGACATAGGTGGACTAGTATCATCATCTGCAAAAGGATTAATATGGACAAGATCGGATGTTCTCACGGGAGAAGATGTATCAGCAATAGAGAAGAAAGGAATATGTTCAAGGAATACTACATGACAAAATACATATAGTTTTTGTCCAATGAGATCAAAACAACGATAACCATTTTGACCATCACCATAATCTAAGAAAACACATATTGCAGAACGAGAAGTCAATTTACTACGTTCAACTGTAGGACGAAGTACAAAACAAGTGCATCCAAAAACCTTTAAGGAGGAATAATTAGGAGAGTACCCAAGTAGAGTTTCAAATGGCGATAGTCCAGAGGTATACGAGGATGGTATTCGATTAATTAAATAAACAACAGTGAGAACCGCTTCTCCCCAAAACTCACTAGGTACTTTGGAAGATAAAAGGAGAGAACGCGCTGTTTCAATAATATGTCTATGTTTGCGCTCAGCAACACCATTTTGCTGAGGAGTGTCAGTACAAGAAGTTTGAAAAATAGTGCCATCTTTGGCAAGTAGCTCGCGAAAGGCATTAGAGGTATATTCACCACCCAAGTCACACCTAAAACACTTAATAACAGCAGAGTGTTGCGTTTTGACAAACGCGCGGAAAGAGCGATACACATTAACAAAATCAGAACACCGTTTCATAAGATATATCCAACAAGAACGACTATAATCATCAATAAACGAAACATAATATTTTGACCCTCCTTTAGTGAAACAGGGGTAGGGCCCCACACATCTGAATGAATCAAATCAAAAAGTGCGAGTGAACGAGAAATACTACAAGAAAACAGTAAAGCAGAAAACTTAGCAAGTTTGCAACCACTACAATCTGAAATGTCATGAATTTCTAAATCTCCCAAACAACCTTTAGAGACAAAAAATTTCGAACGACTAGCTGACACATATTCAAGACGCGAGTGCCATAAATAAAAACGAGAAGAATAAGAGTTCAATTGAAAAGACGAGAGATCAACACCAGATGCTGCAACATGCACGGGTTCCAGAGTATCCAAAACATAGAGTCCTCCTTTCTGCCTATGGCCTATCCCAATCAGCTTCTGAGATTGGAGATCCTGTACATCACAAGCAGTAGGAGAAAAATTAACCAAATATCCAGAATCACATAATTGACCTACAAATACCATATTCAAAGTAAGACCAGGAACACAATAAACATCTGAGAGAGACAAATTGTAAGTACGAATGGAACCAACACTTGCTAAAGGTAATGGGGTGCCATTAGCAGTGATAACAGAAGTAGACGAAGAGGAAGGACATAAGAAATCAAAGAGAGCAAAATTAGAGGACATGTGTTTGGAAGCACCTGAGTCAAGAATCTATGGTGAAAAGGTACCTGGCTGATTATGTGATGATAAACCTGTATGTGTTGATGCTGACATGGCACGTGGCTGTGTGGCTAAGAACTTCTAAAACTGCTCACTAAGATCAGATAATTGAGAATTAGACGGTGGTGGTGGTCCAAGGATAGATGTGCTGGCTAATGGTACAGTTTCCACTATATTGGCATGCGGGCGATAAGGTTGCTGTGATGACGAGGATTGTTGTTTCAACAACTTAGGACACTGAGCCCTCCAATGCCCATTTTGTTTACAAAAGCTGCAAGTATCATATGGTACCTTAGCATGTCCCTTACCCCGATTCTGCGTGGAAGATACAGCCGAGACTGAAGTCCCCGAAGGAGTGAGAGACACCTCAGCAGTAAGAGACTTCAATCGAGTTTCCTCAGCAACAAGCTCACTAACAATAGAATCCACTGAGGGAAGAGGATAGCGATGTAGGATAGAGCCTCGAAGTCCTTCAAAATCACTTCGCAAGGCCATCAAAAACTGGACCAATCGTTGCTCATCTCTATAAGTGATGTAATCATCAGAGTTCTTTAATCCTGCAGGTTCAGTAAGAGCCAACTCGTCCCAAATTCCCGTCATAGCCATATAAAACTCCAAAGCGCTCATACTCTTTTGTTGCAATGCCCAAATATCATTCTCCAACTGATAGCGCTTTGCAAAATTAGCCTTAGTGTACAGTTTTTGTAAATGATCCCAAACTTCCTTCGCCGTCTCATATTTAGCCAACTGAATCCCTATACTATGATCAACGGAATTATTAATCCGCGTAAGAATTTTCGAATTGTTTGCATCCCAATTATCTATCTCTGTCGCATAATTATCATCAGTATCGTTGGGTTTGGAAACCGTACCACTAACATAACCCCATAACTTCTTACCCTTAAGAAAATGCTTCATTACATGATTCCAATGGGAATAATTCTTTCCATCCAATCGAACACTAACTGCTTGAAGAGAGTCGTCGGACGCCATAATGAGGGAGAACACTTCACAATAACAAAATAACCACAAACGAACACACACAGAGCAAGAACACAACCTGTAATACAATTACAAGGCTACTGTAATGCACAATGGAACTAAAGAAACCCCAAAGCAACGTCAACACAATTACAGGCCGTCTGTAATTCACGAACTGCGACACAACCAGAAACCCAAACGAAAAACTAACCACAGATCCAGAAACTACAGAGAGAGACGATCACAACCATGAAACGAACTCCGACGGAGGCATCCGGACGCGCCGCCCAAAGCCGCGGCTGTCGAAACGCGCCGATCGGTCAACCGGCGCGTGGGCCCATACGCGCCTCACCGGACAAATTCCCGTCACCTGTGCACCCCAAATATGGTCGTGGTTTGTCAAAATAATGACCGGAAATGCTTCAAATATCAAGTCAAAGTTGCGAGACGAGAGAAGAAATGTGAAATCTAAGGCGGCTAGGGTTTTGAGCATGAGATTCAAGAATTTTAACGTTAACTACTACCACAATGGCTCTGATACCTTGAGAAATAACCAATAACAATCATATATTCAATCAATAGATGAGAAGATGAGAGAAAGAAGAAAGAAACAAAGAAGAATTCATTGGTTTGTTTCAACTAGTTGGGTTATAAGAGGATTATACATATATATAGATAATGACTAGCTTACTCTAAGGAAAGTTAAGTTTTACTAAAACACAACACAATTAAATAATAGAACAATTACTATACTAAAATTACAATACTAATTACTCTAACAATAAAGACATTAACTACAACAAAAGGAAGATATTTAGCATAGTGATATTTAAAAGGATACCAAATCAACCGAGTACAAAAGTGCCAAAAAAAAAACAGAACAAAGGATAGCAAATTCAAAATTATAAAAGTGCCAATAATAGAACACTTACAGGAGTCTCTCCAAACAGTCCATCTTTTGCCCAATCGTTCAATATTCGAGCTTGAAGTGTCTCATAGATTTTCTGCATCTTCAGTGGAAGTTTGTTAGGATTTTGAATCAAAAAACGGTGTTGATCTTCTCTTTTTTGAGCTTTTTCATTCAGCTCTTGGTCTCTTTTCCTCATGTTTTGTGCCATAATTTTTAACTCTATATGCTTGTTCATCAATTCTTCCCTCATCTCTAATTCTTTCCTGTCTTTCTCCCGTTTTAGTTCCAACTCTTCTTGAGTTACACTAATCTGCTTTTCTAATGTGGACCGCAAATTTTTCAGAGCATCAACAACGCCATTTTCATCATTTAACTTTCTCTTTTTGTCTTTGCAGGCTTTTCTTCCTTCTGGTCGGACAATGGCTTCCCTACCGATGCCAGAAAGATCAATAGATTCATTTGTTCTATCAGTGGAATCCTTTGTTCCACCATTGTCGATGATTGTATGCTCGTCAGTTTCATTTGTCTTGGTTAGAATTTCAGAACACCACTTTGGATTCTTCTTTAGTATCTCCCAGCAATGTTTAAATTCAAATGTCTTACCATTTGTGAAATCCTGATACATACGCATAGCTTCTCGTTCCTACATTGCAAAAATATTAAGGCCTAAGGAGCTTTTCAAGATGTATCATATATGCAAATACTCATTGAATATAATAAGGTAGTAATCAGATGTTACCATGTCTTCCGGGGTTGTGCCACTTACAGAATTTCTTTCCAGTCTATCATAAAATGAATGAAATTTGGTAACTACTTGTCGTATTTTCCCCCAATAGCATGCTAAGATGTTTGCAGTTCGAGCATTATTGCATTCACTACCCATATTGTCTTTCCACACTTGTAATACACGTACCCATATAGCTGGTTTATTTTGGCCATTGCCAATGTCCGCATCACCTGATATGTAGAGTCATGCCTTGACAAGAGCAACATCTTCAGCTATATTCCAATTTTTGTAACCCATGTAAGCAATATTTGTCTTCTCGACATTTCCGGCTTTTATCTTAGACTTTTTTTGTTTAGTAGATATTTGAGTAGGGTCCATCAGCGATTTAGTAGTCTTTAAGAGATCTTGGTAAGAAAAGCCTGGTCCATATTGTTGGTTAAGAAGAGAAAGGTAGGAAGCATCCATTGGTTGGAAGAGATAGTTAGGTTGCAATGGTGGATTCAATGGAGCAAATTGACTTGCAAATCCATTGGTGGTTGTAGCATTAAAAAGTTGAGGCGAAGATGAGCTATTGGAGTCTTGAGAATTCATTTCAAAGTGCTCAATTACAATGAACACATGACTACAACTCGTAAGAATTAAAATGTTGCGCAAGATAACAAGCATAACGACCATAATGATCAAAGATTTCAAATGACTTTAGCAATGAAGGAAATACTTGAAAGCTCTAAAATTGAAATGTTCCACAAAATAAAATACTACCTGTTCGTACCTAAATTAGATTAATTAAAGGGACGAAATCTTCAAAATCTTCAACAACTTCACTGAAAGATATGAAACTAACAATTCATAACTAACAATGGAAATAGACGTGCCTACAACGGATATGTGAAATAATAGGAATAAGAAATCACTAGCAACCAAACAAGGATAAAATCCACATATTATCAATCTAAAGATTCTAGCTATCGTAACTCTTGTTTTCTTGCTTGTTCTGGTTGTTGACACACTCAAGTCATTTCCAAATTTAGGCAAAGCACCATGAAATTGGAGGGGAAAACCAATATAATAGACTTACTAGTACTTGCTGCAAATGACTATTGAATCGGCAGAGAGAAGAAAATTAATTCAAAAATTTGGGAAACAAATAAGTGGATTGAATCTAATAAAAATTCAAGAACATTAACAAACGTTCCATAATTCAATAGAATTCCAAAAAAAAGGAAAAAGAGATAGGGGGAAGAAAAAAGGACAAACTGCAATATGAATTCACCAAATCTCCTTTGGCGGTGGCTTTTGTTCTTTTCTTCGCTTCAAATCCTTGGTGAAATTGTGTTGGGGATTTCTTTTGCGAATCGATTGGATGTTTCTTGTGTCCTCTAAAATGAATTAAGAGAAAATAGAGACTTTTACTGCGGGAAATTTCCCTCCTCCATGTTTGTACAGTGTTTTTGCATTGGGAAATTCAATTTTTGGTGACTCGCGCTGTGAGAATGGCTGTCTGAAACCAGAGGCCCAACTTCACATTGTCTAATTTTTCTTGGGCTATATCAACCGGACATCTGCCAAATCAGCTTGCATTGGGGATGTAATTTTGTGCAAATGTCAATTGTCTTACCCGTGGCATAATAAATTTCCCCAATCCATAGAGCATTGGAGATGCTCTTAGAACTCACAATGAGCAAAATCAATCCCATCTCAATAGAAAAACGAGAAAATAAAACAATTACTACCATGTCTAAAGAAAAGTATCAAAGCCATAGACTACCAAAATCTTGGTATTGGGAAATGTTTCATTTGTTACTCCACAACCATAGTACTACCTCCTTCCCAAAATTATAACCATTTTCTTATCTTCACACAGATTAAGAAAAATGCAATTAATGGTATTAGAAAAGTACAATTCAATATTATTTTCCTAATATGCCCTCTCATTTATTAGATGTTTTATTTTAACTACTCTATTTTGATGATAATAATATATATTAAATAAGAGCATAAAAAATAAGTAATATTTTAACTACATCTTTAAAAGGAATGTGGTCTATATTTTGGGATCGACAAAAAAGGAATAATAGACTATATTTTTGGGACGGAGGTGGTAGTAGAAAGAGTTTTCCAAAAAAAAAAAATTATCTCCTTAAAAGATGCGCCGAGGCTTCCCCATTGTGCTTTTCAAGTACAAGCACCTTTGCCAATATTATCTCAAACATCACAGATGATGTCCGTTATCCGAGGTTTGTCCCCTCCAAATGTATCACAAATTGAGGAAAATAGTTGTAGGGGAGTCATCGCCCGCGGTGTGTTGAAGGTTTGCTATTTTGGGCTGCAGCAAGGTTGGAGTTGGTGGTGCTTTGTCGAGCCAGAGAGATCAAATTTAAGCAGAGAGAATATAAAAAGCTTGCCTAGGCTTCTTTAGGAGAAACAGGGAAAAACTCCGATTGTCATATACATAGGGAAAAAGCTTGCTTGCTTCATATATAGATATATACAAAAGGGAGATATAGACTGGACAAAGTGAAAGGAGATATGGACAGGGCAAAGTAAAGATGATTAATATGGACCAGACATACCTAGTTTAAGCAAATAACTTAAGAAAAATTTACGAAATAGTGAAGATTTTAAATTTATATTACGAGATAATCAATCATGATTCATAAATTATAGAAATGTCAAGTTTTTACCCTCATAACTATTTCAAGATCATTATATTCCGCAACGAAATAGTTGTACGCAAGTCCATAACGATAATTTATAGAAATGTTAAATTTTTCTAAATAATATGATAAAAATACCCTTGCAACGACTTCAAGATTGTTATATTCCGCACCGAAATCATTATAAGTAAAAGCATAACGATATAAAAATTGACATTCCTGTAAATATTAATTAATATATGATAAATTAGTAATTAAAATTAATAAAATTAACAATTAAGTAAATCTCTCATAACTTAATTCCACCTGATTTTCGAATTACAAAAGTTAAAAACCACATATAACCTAATTTTCTCCTTTTTGAACTTTTCAATTAAAGCCCAGTTGGAGCTCACTGCCAGCCCCCAGCCCATCAACAATACCCCATAACACCACCAAGTCTGCATTGAAGTCCAATTGGCAAAATAACTCTCAGCCCCAAATGCCCCAATTCGTTTATCCGATTCTCTGCAATCTGCGTCTCTTTGTTCCAAAATCACAGACAACCACACCAGTCCCCAGCCCCATGAGTTGCCCACACCCTCGTTGTTACGCTCTCTTGTTGTCTTCTCTACTTGTCAGCTAAAGCAAACGACGGTGTCTGGTTTCATCCGGAGAGTAAACCCTTCGTTCTAAATCTCAGAAATGGAAGAATCTTCTTCAGATTCCCCGATTCAACAACGGTCAAAGAGAATCAATAACTCCGCTGCTCCGATCCCCACTCTCCTGCCAGAAATTATTTTCGAAATCCTGTTGAGACTCCCCGTGAAATCCCTATTGAAATTCAGGTGCGTTTCAAAAGCATGGCTTTCGATAATCTCCAGCCCCGAATTCAAAAAAACCCATCTAAAAAATTCTACAAATGACCCTAATTTAACCTTCCATAGAATCATGTTTACTATCTCCTACCCACGATATGATCTCAGGTATTGTTCTGTTAGGTCTTTGTTGTATGAGCCTAGAACTGATGCTGTTGCAATCAGTTATCCGAGGAAAACCCCGCGTAGGTCTGTTTGGGTAGTTGGTTCTTGCAATGGGCTTATTTGCATTGCTATAAATGATAAAGATTTGTTCTTGTGGAACCCATCTATTAGAAAATCCAAGAAATTGCCCGCCGTTGGTGTCCCAATGGTTAGAGGGTTCTATGTTGTATATGGGTTTGGTTTTGATGAGATTAATGAAGATTATAAAGTTGTAGGCATTTTCTGTGCATTTAGAAATGCTGGTGGATACGATACAATGGTAAGGATTTATAGTTTGAAAGCTAATTCTTGGAGGACAATGAAGGAATTTAAGTTGGGCGTGCCTTTGGATGACTCCTGCGTTTTTGCGCAAGGGAAGCTGCATTGGTCTTGTAGTCCTGGTGATGGGTTCAGCTCTGCATGGGATATTGTCGCCCTTGATTTAGATAAGGAGACATATGGAATGGTAGAGCAACCGAAATATGGGGAAGGAGATTTTTCCTCTACGTTAGGTGTTGTAGGAGGATGCATTTGCGTGCTTTGCAATTTTCCGAAAACTCGTGCAGATGTGTGGGTTTTGAAGGATTACCTAGTTAAGGAGTCATGGGCTAAGGTTGTTTCCATTCCCTATGTTGATGATCCTGGGAAATATGTGTATTCGACACCATTGTTCATATTACCGGATGGGGAAGTTCTAGTGGCCCTTGGGTCGGGTTTTATAGTGTACAACCCGAAAATGAATTCCTTCAGATATCCCCAGATTAGCAGTGTGAATGATTTCCTTGGAGTGAATACATACGTTGAGAGCTTGGTTTCTCCCGATGCTGATGGTGAATGAGATGAAAGGTAAAATGTTCACTGATTACTGAATGCTTTATTTTGTGTTTTTTTGCAGTTATATATATATTTGTAGACCTCTTAGTTTTATCGAACTGGGGGTGTGTTTGGTTGTGGTTTAAAGTTATGTTTTCCATGATGTAGGAAGGGTGATACTAATTAGGCCATCTCCAATGGGAGTATGGATTGTAGATGATGTGGAGGAGAGAGTGTAGGAGAGAGATATAGAGAACATAATTATTTTATTTGAAAATGAATACGAAGAAGTATAGTGAAAAAGAGCGGGAAAAGTGAAAAAGGAGACGAGAGATAGAAATAATTCAAAAATAATAATAAAATAGTCTAGACGGGTGTCTATATCTGGACGTGGTAAGTGGTACGGGAATATAGACCGAAAAAGTAGAGAAAAAGTGGGATAATTGATATAAAATTGATGGAAAAAAGAAAAAGAAAAGCCACACGCACACATGGAAGGGACCCACTAATTGGCTTGTGTCACTCTCTCTCTACTGTTAATTACTATTCATGGAGGTGCAATTCACCACAGCATTGGAGATGACCTTAATTGTTTCATTGAGCATATATATTGCAGCATTTTAGATTTCAAATCTCTTTTGTCCTCTCATAATATCATCACTAATTATATTCGTATACAACAGTTATTATGCTAAATCTTGCGAGTTATTATTTGGAGGGCAGCAAAAAGTTGTGTCAGTTTGCGTACATTCGGTTTCATAACTTGTAGCCGATATACATTTAAATGCGCTAGGAGTTATTGATGTATCCTATGTAACATGTTGCAAAATCTGAAATTTGCGCATTGTGTTTGCATTTTGGAGTTGCAGGATTTTATTGATGTATCCTTAGTAACATGATGTGTGGATTATAACCTGGGAATGTGAAGCATGATGTATGTAAATCCTTAACGTTGTTACTCAAACTGTTGAATGTACTCCTTTTTAAATTGCGCGCACTTGGAAATATGTTGTTTTGATGATTTTCTTCAATCCTGTTTACTCTTGTGACTGATTTGTCTAGTTGGATGTATTCAACATGCGATTATAACGGTGTATAGTGCTTGATGGTTCATAGTACTCACGACGTCTCATTCACGTACTTAGTGTGGAAGAAAATGGTGAATGTGCACCAAAATAGATGAATAAGAATAGCTTTTCGTCTATTTCTTCGAAAATTGCCTAATGCAAACTATTGCTAATGCTACATACTAATAATGACAATCAAAACAGATTGATCAATCCAAAAACTAGTGAGGAACAATCAAAAAAGGAGGAGGTTCAAATCTGTCTTGATCACAATCCAAGAATGGCTCTATGCTTCCATCTCCCAGCTTGAAAACTCCCATGTCGTGACCACCATAATAGATATCTTCATCCATTCGATCCCAGTAATCATCCATGAAGTAAATTGCACTCGCCTTCAATCCTGGATACTCCTTAACTGGAAGCGCAGCAGATTGATTTCCTCCAATAAATAGTGCAACATTGTCTAGCGATTCCACTTGAAGCCATTGTTTCTTATCACAATCAAGCTTATAGACATGGAATCCCACCGTTTTGTAAGGACAGATCAGAGGCTGAGACGAGTACTCCGTAAAAGTATCTGCTTCGTAGATGACTTTTCCATCACCCCTAACGAACTCCCCAACATACCTCACCACAAAAAACATCTCTTCAGACGAAATAACCAAATACCATCTCGATGTATAAAGATCTCTATGATAAATTTTGCGGGCTTCTATCAGGTTTCTTGGACAAGGAACTTGAATGATCATCTTGCTGTTTGGAGAAGATTTATTCAAGTCCCACATTTCGACAGAGGGCCCACCGCCCAGTGCAAAAAGCATATTCTCATGGCATACGATATCATTGTACGAATCGAGCTCTCCACGAAGGCCGGTCCACTTGTCATCTCCACCAGGCCTACACAGAGCGAGCTTCGACTGGCAATGCCGGTTATACATAGTAATCACCGCGTAGTTCGTGTTAGAAGAAGGATTGCCTGATAAAACGGCTTTTTCCATAAGCCATTCTTGAAGAGTCTTCAGTGAGTAGCAGAAGGATTCGTTCTCGCCCTTGTACTGGATTTCGATTTCTCCGGTGGGAATTTCACGAGCACGTTGAATGTGTGGAAAAGTGTGTTTCTTGGGGAGTTGAAAACGGGTTTGTGAAACAATGTCGAGAAGAAACGGGTCGGATTTCTCGTTCAGAATCACCAACCAGCCGTGAGACGACCCCACAAAGCGGCAATCTTGAAAGGATTGAATTTGAACGCCATTCAATTGGAAAACAGTGTTTTCTGTAAGGCTGAAAAAGGAAAAAACTTTTTCTTCTTCCTTGGAGAATAGAAGACCTGGGAATTTCATGGTTGAGTACTTAGAATTTGATGAATGCAAAATCTGGTTTTTGGTTTGCTGTATGTTATACGTTGTGAATTAAACCTGACTCCTCTCCTTATATGTAGTGTATAGTACAATTTTCTAAAGAATCCTAATCAGAAGAGGATAATCCCTTAAGGTAGTCTCCTGTTTCCAATAGGATTCCTGTTTCCAATTTGCTATATTGTTGTCAGTTGAATGCCTTTGGCCAAAGGTAATTCTATATTTTATGGAAATTATTTATTTTTTCTAGTTTGCAGCTTGCTATGCAAGTTTTATGGTAGGGCAAAACTTTTTCAACCTTAATTATTTTTTTTAAAGTTAAAAATCTAACGTTAGAAAATCATGAATAATAATTTCAAAGGTGTAATTATAACTTATATTTTGTTTATAAATCATTTACAAAATCATATTATATCCATAATAATGTAATATTATAATTAATTTTCTGATGGTACACAACACAAGTGAACTAAAAGCATATGCAAATTTTAAAAACTAAGAGACTGAACTAAAAGTTGTTTAAGATTCAAACAAGTTGAGTGTGATATATATATATATACTTGATTGAAATATATAGTTTGTTCGTAGTTGATATGTTGCTTGCGTTGGGAAAAATTTTTTCTCCTATCACAGGCCCCACCCACACTCAGGCCCCCTGAATGCGGGGGGCCCATAGGGGGGAACCAAAAAGCCCTGCGCTGGGAGAATTTTTTTCTCCGCAGCGCGGGAAACATAACAAGGCCCATAGTTTGTTATCAAATTGCAAGTTTAAGAATATTGAACATCTAGGTATAATAAATGATTGTTATCTAGGCATGTGAATCATATTTAAGCCATTAGTATGATGCATTTGGGTACTGAGAAGGAATTTGTTCACCCTCACCCTCGGTGTGGAGAGTCAAAAATAAAAATAACGGTTCAATAAATGTGAATTTTTTTTTTTATGTTGTATTATTGTATTCGACCCTCCACAAGGAGGGTAATATTCACCCTCCAAAAGGAGGGTGAACAAATTCATTCTCTTGGGTACTTCATATTATCAGCTAATGAGTTTAGTGCCTCAAATGCCAATCTACATTCTCTATCATGGATTCAAATCCCATTGAATTTTAAAATGTCGTCAAAATGTCATTGTGGTTTATTAAATATACGTGAAACGTCATTAAGTTCTAATACATTTTCAGTATACGAGTAAATTAAAATATTGTATTTCGCGTGCCACTCTGTTGAGTACAATTCAAAAATTTATTACAATTATTAAATGATGATAGTTGAATAAATAACTTTACACAAGGAATAATTTCTATGAGTAAAATAATAATAAATAAATAAAAATAGAAGAAAATACATGATTTTCCTTCCGAAGATATTGATTACGATGATAACGAGACTTTTGCTTCAATCCTTTCACACACAAATACACAAGCATCAACATATTCTGGATCGATTATTATTATTTGAATCTTAATTAATTTATAGCTTAGTGGCATACAGAGCTAGTATTTGTATAAATTATTTTACATCTGAAAATTTTTAAAAATTAAAAGGAATAAAAACAATTAAAGATAATAATTTTATATCTTGAATAATGTGATTGATATACTTGTGTAAATACTTTTGTCTGCGGAAGAATCTACAAATAAGAAAAAGTCACGGAAAAAAATAAATAAGAAAAAGACTCATCGTTAGTGTTAATTGTTACATCTATAATTTGAACCAACTTTTTTTTTAATTATCTTTATTTATTTTTATTATTGTATAATTATTCTAAATATGAAATTATCTATTCATGTATCACGCACATAATAAGTCCTTTAAATGTTCAAATCGCCATCAACAAAATGACATATGGCAAACTAAAGATGTTTTAAACTGGAGTGACATGTTAGATACATTTAATAAATTACAATGACATTGTAACGGCATTTTAAAGTTGAATAACATTTTAAAAACACTTACAAAACACAATGGCATTTGGGGTATGTACGTAGTTCATTAATTAATCAAGGAAGCTGTACTAAATATTACCACTTATCTAAGTAGACAAGACAAGGGGTCTGTTTATTTTAAAAAGATGAAACATGGATATTAAAACAATTCTCGTGCACATCCACTAGCTTTAGTTTCTTAAAAATAGACCAATGGTTAACTGGTAGATCAACTTTCATCAAACCAATAGATTGAAGTAAAATAATTATAGGATAATTGAATTTTTTTTAATATTTACCTAAGATACAACTTGCAGACCAGACGAAAAATAAATAGTTTCCAAAAATATATCTGTCTGAGTTACTTTTGGTCCAATGTATCCAACACAACACAGCACATGTCAGCTAATATAAAATAAATAAATAAACAAAAATAAAAATAACAAAAAGATATATACCGAGTAAGATACGAGTTCTTTTCAAAATAGGAAACTTACCTAAATTACAAGCATCCGTCTCCTTCTCGGAGTGGGATAGTGTTCCTTAATACATTGTATGTATATATAACAATAAGAAGAAGAGTTCGTTCAACCCCATAACATACGACCAAAAAAATTGAGATTATGCATTCATCTAATACCATCATGAAATTCCCAACTCTCCTATTCTGCAAGGAAGAAGAAGCCTTATTTTCCTGTTTCAGTCTTACAGAAAACAGAGTTTTTCAACTGAAAGACCTTCAATCCTTTCAAGATTGCCGCTTTGTAGGGTCGTCTCACGGCTGGTTGGTGATTCTGAACGAGAAATCCGACCCGTTTCTTCTCGACATTGTTTCGCAAACCCGCTTTCAACTCCCCAAGAAACACACTTTTCCACACATTCAACGTGCTCGTGAAACTCCCACAGGAGAAATCGAAGTCCAGTACAAAGGCGAGAACAAATCTTTCTGCTACTCTGTGAAGACTCTTCAAGAATGGTTGATGGTAAAAGCAGTTTTATCTCATAATCCGTCTTGTAACACGAATTATGCGGTGATTACTATGTATAACCGGCATTGCCAGTCGAAGCTCGCTCTGTGTAGGCCAGGAGATGACAAATGGACCGGCCTTCGTGGAGAGCTCGATTCGTACGATGATATCGTGTGTCACAAGAACATGCTTTTGGCACTTGGTGATGGGCCCACTGTTGAAATATGGGACTTGAATGATTGTTCTCCAAACAGCAGCAGGGTTATGCAAGTTCCTTGTCCAAGAAACCCCATAGAAGCTTATGAAACAGATCTTTATACGTCGAGATGGTATCTGGTTATTTCGCCTGAGCAGTTGCTCTTGGTCATGAGATATGTTGGGGAGTTCGTTAGGTACGATGGAGAAGTTGTTCGCGAGGCAGATACTCTTACAGAATTCTCGACTCAACCTCTGATATGTCCTTACAAAACAGTTGGATTTCATGTCTATAAGCTCGATAGTGATCAGAGACGATGGTGTCAAGTGGAATCGCTAGCGGATGTTGCACTATTTATTGGTGGAAATCAATCTGTTGCGCTTCCGGTTAAGGGGTATCCGGGATTGAAGGAGAATTCAATTTACTTCACAGATGATTATTGGAATCGAATGAACGAAGATATCTATTATGGTGGTCACGACATGGGAGTTTTCAAGCTGGGAGATGGAAGCATAGAGCCATTCTTGGATTGTGATCAAGACAGATTTGAACCTCCTCCCTTTTGGATTGTTTCTAACTAGTGATTAGCTCCAACTTGATTGTTATTAGTTATTAATATGAAGTAATAGTTTGTATTAGACAATTTTTTAAGAAATAGACGAAAGGTTGTTCTAATTAGTAATTAATTAGACTATGTTTTACATGTAATAAAGATATCAATATGTATGCTCGGTTTTTGTTACAAATTGAGCGTTGCTTTATTATGAATCCATATTGGTGCACCTTATATGTGTTGGAATAATTTATGGCTAAATCTTACTGAATGATAATTTAACTGTCTTCCTTAGCACTTCCGGTCTCCGAGAATGTATTTTGTAAGTCAACACGTACACAAAAGGTTAATGTTCTACATTTTTGATAGAATTGATATTTAGTAGAAATCGTAATTACCAAGCAAAGTGTAATTAATTGGTTGCAGTATAAATAGTAAAGAACTGATGTGTTCCCTTTCGCTGGGTCGGGAAGGAAGGGAATTCCACAAATTTCAAAGTCATTTTTGGGGTAGGGGTGAGAATCGAACCAGGCTTATTCGGCCGGAATGTTACCACCACAACACCCGGTCACTTCTCAATGTATTACTATTTTGGATATAATGTGTTGAATAACTTTGAAAATCGGAGTAAGGTTTATTTTTCACTGTTTTGATCCTTCACATACTAGATTATTCATATAATGACATGTTTGATAGAAACTATTAAAAAAATAATTTTTGTGTAGTTGAAAAATGAAAATATGGATTGAAAATATATTTAAAAATTTATCAAATCAATTTGTTGAATACTTCAAAACGATATTATTAAAATCATTAATTCACATCACAATACATAAAAAGCGTGAATCAAGAGAAGTTTTTAAGTGTCTGAGTCGTAATTAAGTCATTTAGTAAGAAAGATGATATCATTAATTTATTAAAGGATCCATAATTATAAATGTTACTTTGATAAATAGTTAAAGATCCGTTTAAATTTTAATTGTAAAAAGATAGAAAACAATATATATAATTTTGAATTACATAAAAAATAATAATAATAATAATAATAATAATAATAATAATAAATAAATAAATAAATAAATAAATAAATAGCAATTCCAACCGACCCTAATTTCAATTTTCAATTGAAAAGGATTAAGAAGCTTGTATCATAAAATTATATTTTAATTTCCAACTTTGTGTCAAATAGTAGCATAAAAAACATATTTTCTCCATATCCTTTTTCCCTAGGAAACCAGGCAAACAAACGGACCCCATAATTCATTCATTTAACAAATTGTATACGCAATTCTACCGCTACTTGTTCTTCTCCTGATTATGAATTAATTAACATTGACTTCTTCTCGTGCACTAGATATGAATTAACACATTATGCACCATTAAAATGCCATGTTTAGTACATTGAACAAGTCACAAGAGGGATAGGGATTAAATAAAATGATCAAAACTACATATTTTCTAGTACACGCGCCATTTAAATAATAACAATACATCCAACACTTCCGACAAAATTAAGGTTTGCCTAATGTTTCACATTCCTCTGTAATAACACGTTGCTTCAGTTAACATGAGTCAGTTTTCAGCGTTAACAGTTTCAAATATTTCAAGATTGCAGTTTCAATCCCTCCAGCGTTGTCCACAATTTGGGTTGCAGCAAACGAAGAACAACGTCATGCCCTCTTCTCCCCTGGCAGTTGCCTGCAAAAGGATTGAAAAATATGACAAGATTATAAGACTCAAAATCTTGGATTTCATGCTGATGTGTGTTAAACTAGGAGAAATTTCTTCCATGCTCAACCTCTTCAAATTGGCATAATAATGATATACAAAGGCAGAAATTTTATGAACATGCTGCTTCAAGAAGTAAAATTTAGACAAGCAATGATACCTGAAAGAAGACAGCTTCTCCATGGCCACATTTGGAACAACGGACTGCTTTTGTACGGGGAAGAGTGGGATCTGCAGCTACGTTCTGCGAGACCTGGGTGCGCTCACCAGCAGAATGGTGTATCTTATTCCTGTACACACAATTGTTATCAGGAACCTCCTGCACAGTCAAATGTTGAAATAGAAATTTCATTAAATAAAATTCAACTACCTCAAAAAGGACAATATTAGAATAGTAAAGTTCTTGCAAGTTTTTATAATTGTTGCCCAAGGATTCTCATACTTCCTGAGTTTACCATGATGTTTCTAAACTAATCAAAGCAATGACACGTTGCCAAAAGACACAATTTCTATGGCTTTCTGCCTAGACTAAGCTGATTTTAAGTATTGCGGTTTTATTCATCATATTTTCAGTTTTCACCAAAAACCAAAAAAGTTGGATCACCTTCTCCATCTACAACTGCCCATGGTGGTGTGCCCCATTGTGCTATACACAGCAAACTAAAGCATCGCATTAGTCCATATAGACCAATAATGGCCAACAAGCACATATCGAGAAGATCTTCCCATACTTATCATCCCCAACCCCCAGTTATGCAGTGAAGGACTTACCCTTCCACAAAGGAAGAGTTATCAAACTTTACTTATATCTAAAGGAGAGTCAGTTTATCTAGTCTTTCTTTGATAAGAAAATAGCATTTCACCTCAAATGTCTACTGTGGTGATTGCTATGAGAATATTTTGCAATGATCATGGTATTGTGAGAATACAAAAGATTTGCAATCCCATACAAAATCTTATCTAGATATTCACATCTTATACGTTAGATGCATATATAAATCTTTCACTTGTTTCAAAACACCACCAAGAAGGATCAATAGACTCATCACATGGTTTGCTGAAAAGTTTAAAGGACCTATTTCATTAGTCTCCCGAAATTCATTTCCCAAGTACATCATAAAATGACAAGGCACCAAGCATGTGTTGGTGTAAATTTTTCCAGTAAAATTTCACTTCTATAACGTTGTCAAAGTAAAATTTCCATTTCAAGCATACATTCAAAACAGTACTCATTATCATTCACATGAATGTGATCCACAACACTATGCAAGTAGCAGAGAGAAAGATTCGTAGTAAAACTGGTCTAGCTCAAAGTTCACAAAATCAATCAGAGAGATCAAATCAAAAAACACAGATGGAAACCCTAGAATTTGTGCATTTGAGAGAGACGGAGGGTGAGAGAGTAGGTACCTGATGATCACAATTTCGACAGGAATAGAGGAGAATTTTCTGTTCTTTGTCTTCCCTCGGGTACAATATATTATTGCTGCATTTGTACAACCATAGGTAAACAATAATTCGAAGGTCCAAATATACAAAACAAAGCAACCATAACAGCAAAACCCAGGAATTTACAGTTCAAATTCAAACGTCCACACTAACTTCTAAATGCCTGAACAGGGCAGTGACATACCATTCCCTGCAAAACTTCATGATACTCATCTTGGAGATTTAGAGGATTTTTTAATTAATTACTTGATTTTCTTGCGTCTCCCTCTCTCCCTTCCCTCCTGAAACCTCGTGCTTTGTTTCCGATGTTAATTTGGGGGCGGGAGACTCTACCCAGTTTTGCTCTGGTGGCAAACAATTTGGGCCTTGCACCTTGGGCTTTACCCTTTAGTGCTTGTTTGATGAATTTTACATTTTTCATTTTTTCCCCATTCATTTTTATTTAAATTAAATATATATGATACGGGCAGGAAAAAAATAAAAAGAAAAAACACAATTTATGTTTTCTTATTATAAATTTCTTTGCTTAATTACAAATTATTTCAAATAATTTTATCGAAGAAGCTCATAGTATTGTGTTTGATTTGTAGAACTTATACGACTTAGAAAAAAAATTTAAAGAAAAAAGTAAAAGAAAGAAAGAATAAACATATATGTACAAATATAATGTTAACAAAACTCAAACTCAAAACTAATGCGTCTCCCAAGACGATGTTCAAGGCTCTGACGATCGCGATAGCAATGATATTCCAAAGTTACCCCGTCCATGAAGAGCATTGTGATGGTTGAAGGAAATGGCGGTGTTAGAACTATAAAACAAACAAACTTCGCTAAAGGTACGTAATGAATTGTGTTTGTTATTCTCTAATCTAACGAAAAAGTTTACAATCTTTCTGTTACATCCTATTATACTCGATACTCTTAATTACTAAATAATAGTTACCTACATATAGAGGTTATAATTAACTAAATAATGTGACTCTTATGTACAAGTGATTAGTGCTGATTCATATAGAGTATCTAACACTATACAAGTCTAGCCAACAAATCAATCATTTGTTAGGAGCACCATTCAAGTACATGAAGAACCGGATTGACCATCTCGACCCTAAAAAGTTTGTGTGCAAATTGGCTGTTGTTGAAGGTGACGTTCTCGGAGACAAGATTGAATCCATCAGCTACGACATGAAATTCGAGGACTCAAAGGATGGAGGGTGTGTTGTCAAGATCACAATCGAGTGTCATACAAAGGGTGATTTTGTGCTGATTACCTCAATGGCCCAATCCTCATGTTTGCCTAAACACTCTCCTAATAAACAACAAAATGTGTTCTTATTTTCATTACTCAAGTTTGTTTGTAATTCTATTCACGAGTAGTGATGATGCGTAAGCATAGACGTGATCTTAAATCCTATGCTAAAGAAAGACAGCATTGAATAGGAAAAATTGATTACTGTCAATTAAACTATTACATCAAAATCTGCAAGTTGTACCTATGTTGCTATGAACATTACATGACAAATGCTTTCTTTATACGAATGGGAACAGACAAACAAGAAACAAGAATGGAGTCTAGTCCAGTGTTATTATTTCAGAAACTTGTGAGCTTGTAATAACAGTAGTTTCCACGGAGAAGAATCTGATAGCCTTGACGACAGGGGCACCTGAAATGAACCACTAAGTACTCCCCTTTCCTCTCCACCCACACTGCTTCATCTGCATCATCTTCATCTTCATTCTCAGTTTCATCCTAAACACACACACATACATCTCCATCAATTCTCAAATTCCCAAATCTAGCAAGAAATAATATATCTGATAATGCCATAGTCTCCTCTCGATCAGATTATTTCGACGATTATGTTACTCGTCACGATGATTTCAGTAAGTCAAGATTCTTATCAAAATAAAGTCAAGATTCCTATCAAAATAAAGTATATGAATCGATTAATCAAAAAACTAAGAATAAATTAGACCTTCACATTCTTCTTGTCAGTATTCTGATCTTCAGAGCCACAGTCTTCTTCTTCACCTTCGCGTAGGACTTGGTTCCACCACTGATTCATCTCTTTCAGCCTCTCTTTCATTTTGTTAAGTCTCTGTGAAATCAACGACAGAGTTTCATAATTAAAAGCATTAATATCAGGAAATACATATCAAGAATTGGCTAACTGCCCTGAAGAATTGAATATTGAAGAACAATTAATTATATATATAATATAATATGACCTTGGTACTAGGACTTTCCCTTTTGCGTGGAGTACGAGAGAACTTGCTAGCCGGTGGTCGTGGTGGAGTGGTGGTTTCCACCTGCTGATAATCGGCGACGGCCGGAGTGGGATCAGAAATTGCCCGGTATAGACCTGGCGCTGGCGCATTTGACTCTTCCAGTTGGGGGTTGAAGATTGACCCCTGACCGCCGGAGAACCCAAAGAAATGTGTTGGGGCGTTGGCGGTGTTGTCGGAATAGTATATCGGGTCAGATACAGTACGGCGGAGAGGGGAGGGTAATGGGTTTGAAAGTGGGAGTTTAGTGAAACCCGGGAAATCTTGGTTGGTGGAGGGGGCGGCGGAGTGGAGAGGGGGTCTTTTGGGAGAAGGATCTTTAAACGACGACGGGGGTTGTGGTTTGGCGGAGCCGCTGCCACCGCCGCCACAGCTGGCGCATTTTTCAAGTAAGTCACCAGAAACAGAGGTGGTGATGGGGGGAATGCCGGTTGTGGAGTGGTGGTGGAGGGTGGCGCAGGTAGAGAGGTGGAGCATCGAGAGGCGGTCGGTGGTACCGGATTCGAGCTCTCCGTCTTGTTCTTGGAAGAAATCTTGTTCTTGATCGCTCATTGCGTTTTTCTCCATCTTTCTTTTCTTTTCTTTAAAAAAACTGCAATGACTGTTTATAAAGCGAAGCTCCCGGGCATTATAAAAGAAATTTCGGCACGTGACTGGCAGGAATGAACGAATATATTGTTACGTGCCACGTCTGAGGGCTTTCTGGTCATTTCACACTAAACTCTTTTAAACTGAGTTTGGAACTTTGGATCAATTGATGCGCCTTAAAGACCACAATTTTTTTTTTTAATTAAGCTTTTTTTTCCCTTCAATATCATCCTCAAATATCAATTCGTTGAATTGACAATTTTATTATATCATTTAAAAATTTTCACTTTTCTTTATTTTCGAACAATACTGAAAAATCGGCATAAATAAATACCAGGTTATCCGATACTATTCTTTGATTTGTTCCCATCTAATATTATAGTCCATGTGCTTCTAAAATTGCATTAATCTTTGTTTTGTGAATATTACATCGTGAATATTATTGTAATTGAAGTTGATGATGAGTAATAGTAAAAATGTATTCTATCAAGAACAAATTATTGTAATTGAAATTGATGATGAGTTATAGTAAAAATGTGTTTATCAAGAACAAGAAGACTGCCTTTCCTCCAAAACTCGTCCACCACAAAGGGTTGAAGGCATAAGGGTTAATGAAGGTGTAAGGGTTAATAAAGTACAGTCATGTTCAAGAACAAATTATTGTAATTGAAATGCGTGTGCAAGTTGCGCCTTGTGAGCACATTACCCTACTCTCAGAAGCATAATAAGATATAAATGAGGGTTAGACATGATGTTTGTATGTATAAATATGTTCACACAATTATCCACCATCCAATATGATCACCTAGTCTAATTTCAATTTTCTAGTGAAAAAAAGAGCAAAAACATTCTATAAATTTATATTTCAATTCCAAATTTGCATCAGACAGGTAAAGTGAAAAATTATTTTCTACACAACCAGCGATCAAAACGGACCCCATGATTCATTTAACAAATTGTAGACACAATTCTAATACTTCTGGTTCTTTTCCTGATCATGAATTAACATTCACTCCCTCTTGTGCACTTGATATGCACCACTAAATTGCCATGTTAGTACATTGGACAGGTCACACGAACGAACCAGATTAAAGAAAATGGTCGAAAGAGCATATTTTCTAGTACACACGCCATTTAAATAAAAGTACATCAAACAATTGGACAACATTAAGGATTTGCATAGTGCTTCACATTTTCCATTAATAATCTAGAACACATTTCCCAGTTTTGACGTTGCTTAGTTAACATGAGTCAGTTTTCACCATTGACAATTTCATCATTTCGAGATAGCAGTTTCAATCCCTCCAGCGGTGTCCACAGTTTGGGTTGCAGCAAACGAAGAACAACGTCATGCCTTCTTCTCCCCTAGCAGTTGCCTGCAAAGGATTAAAAATATGACAAGATTATAAAGACTCAAAATCTTGGATTTCAAGCTGATGTGTGATCAAACTAAGACAGAATTCTTTCATGCTAAACCTTTCTCATTGGCATAATAATATGATGTACAGAGGCAGAAATTTTATGAACATGTTTTTTCGAGCAATAAAATTCAGACAAGCAATTGGTAACCTGAAAGAAAACAGCTTCTCCATGACCACAATTGGCACAACGAACTTCTTTTGTACGGGGAAGAGTGGGATCTGCTGCTACGTCCTGCAAGACCTGGGTGCGCTCACCAGCAGAATGGTGTATCTCATTTCTGTACACACAATTGTTATCAGCAACCTCCTGCAGAGTCAAATGTTGAAATAGAAATTCCATTAAATAAAATCCAACTACCTTGAAAAACTTTCTTGGTACAATCTGGATTAATTTAATATTGGCATTTCCATGATACCTTGAAAAGCTTGTCACATCAAAATCTTACCCTACTTATCATCCCCAAACCCCACTCCCCAAGAATGTAAAATCTCGTTTTGAGCAAATCCATCCACATCCAGTTCAGCTCTAAGTGCTGAACATAATGTAGCTAGCTATTTATCCACACAGTAGCAGAAGAATGCATGCGGAGGCTCTCAAGGCATAAGATTGTATGATTATGTAAGCCATGGACACAAATGTGATTGCCTTATTTAACGGAACCCCAAAATAAGTGGGAAAAAGAATTGAGTCCAGCAAATAAAGGGTACAAAAGAGCAAGGCATCGATCATAGAATAAGATTTTGTCCAACTGCAAACCCAGTCAGCAAATTCTCATACTCCAGCAATAAATTCTCTCAGTCAAAAGTTTAGAAGGTTAAGTCTTTCCTCTCGCCATTTCCTAACACATTTTATAATAAAAGTAAACATTAGCTCCTTTTTGAACACTGGGATATCTAAATGTGGCAGCAGCATTATTGTAAAACCTATTACACCAGAGGAGAGTAAGCGTCTTAGACTATTAATTATTAAAAGGGTAATGATGCTCATGGGGTGAAATAGTTAGTGCTTCACAACGGCAGGGTCATCAAGCTTCCCCCATATCACGCCCTTCTTTGATAAGAAAATAGAGTTT
The DNA here is from genome assembly GCA_018223645.1 of Jasminum sambac. Lineage (NCBI taxonomy): Eukaryota > Viridiplantae > Streptophyta > Magnoliopsida > Lamiales > Oleaceae > Jasminum > Jasminum sambac. Next base: position 22,250,191 of record CP073649.1, read on the forward strand.
CATCTTAAACGTTACCTAGAGAACCAATATGTTGTTAAACGCATTCAATGTCCAGATCACTGTGGCAATTGCTATGAGATTTTCGTTTCAAAACCAATGTGTCTTTCACCTGTTTTAAAACAACACTAACAAAGCTACACCCATCACCTAGTTTGACCTTTAAGTCCAAAAGATTTTCGTTTCATAATTCATTTCACAAGTACTTCCCAATGACAAAAGACGCCCAAGCATGCCTTTGTGTAAATTTTTTCACCAAAAATTCACTTCTGTAACCTTATCAAAGCCAAACTTCAATTTAACGCATACATTAAAAGGTATTACTCATTATCATTCACACCAATGTGATCACACTATTAAAACTACAAAGAGTGGCATAGAAAAAGAGTTCAGAAATAACCCCAAAAAATTCCACACTAGCACAAAATTCCAGAATCAATCAGAAAAGTTGAAGTCCTCCTTCTAATCCTAAACCCTAAATCCTACACTAGTCTCCCTCAAAGTTCACATAAACTATCAGGCAGCTAAATCAAACTAAAATAAAATAAAACAAGAATAGAAAACCCACAGTTTGTGCGTTTGAGAGCGAGAATGAACCTGATGATCACAATTGCGACAAGCATAGAGGAGGATTTTCTGTTCTTTGTCTTCCCTGGGGTACAATATATTATTGCTGCATTTATAGAAACATAGGTAAAACAACAATTCGAAGGTCAAACATACGAAACAAAACAACTAAAACAGCAAAACCCAGGGATTCGCAGTACAAATTTAAACGCCCCCACACACTCGCGAATTCTTGAGAGTGCGCATTAACAGAGTAATGACATACCATTCCCGACAAAATTTCATGGTACTCATCTTGGAGATTTAGCGGATTTCCAATTAATTGCGCTTTTCGTGTTTGATTTGCTTGCTTCTCCCTCTCTCACTCACTCCAGAAAATTCGAGCTCTGTTTGTGCTGGTAATTTTGGGGGTGGTGCTGTACCCCGTTTCGTTTTGGAGGCAAATATTGGACTCTGCGCCTTGGGCTTTAGCGTTTAGGGTGTGTTTGATTCCTGCTTTTTTTTGTCAGAAAACTCATTTTCATCTTTTTCTCAATTTCCATTCTTTTCCTTGTTTTGCAAGAAAATATTTTTCTTGGGAGGGAAGTGATTTTTATTTTCCGGGAAAAGTTTGGCCTTTTTTTCTTTTTTTTTTTAAATGACAATTTACTTTAACCATAAAGATAAGGAAAATAATCAAATTTTATTAAAAAAACACAAAAATAAAGAAAATAACATCATTTTCCAACTTTTCAAATTAATCCAATCAAATACCTCCAACTACTATTTTCTCTAGAAGACCTTTTCTCGAAATTCATTTACCCGAAAAATATTTTCCTTCAAACCATTTTTTGGGATTGCAATCAAACACACCCTTAATCTTTATTGAACTTCACAATTTCCTTTTTCCTTAACTATGCAATAATAATAATAATAATAATAATAATAATAATAATAATAATAATAATAATAATAATAATAATAATAATATCTTTTATGTTTTCTTAAGGATTTCTTTGCTTTAATTACAAATTATTTCAAAATAATTCTATCAAACTCTTAGGGTGTGTTTGATTGCAAAGTTGGAATTTAGTTGCATGTAAAATGAATTGCAGGTAATTGAATTACATGGAATTCGTTTTACAGGAATTGATAATTGTAGGTGTTTGATTGCATTAGTTTTTACTTGGAAAATTGTGTTATTTTTTTACTTTTTGTGTTTGATTGATAATATTTTACATGGAATTCAGTCATTTTTCTTTGCAATCCTGGTTTGATTGATACTTTTTACATAAAAAATAATAACCTTTTCCTACCAAAATGTACTATTATACCTCAAAGCATTGAAAAATAAAAAAAAAAAAAAAAACCCCAAAGCAAAGTCATGTCTCAAAATTATTCTCTACCTTTTCTTCTTTTTCAATTGCCCACACCGAGGCACAGAACCCCAGCTTTTTCAATTGCCCACCTTTTCTTCTTTTTCAATTGCAGGGAAAACCAATACATGGCTAGGACATAAGAAAATGTTTTCCTTGTTTTGGTGTAAAACTTGGTCACGTGACCACTTTCCTGTAATTTGTTTTGCATGTAAAACATACCAATCAAACACCCCAAAAATTGTAAAGTATGTGGGCCATGTCTATTTTGCATGTAAAATATCCCCTATCAAACACACCCTTAGTGTGGTCAAATTTCTTGAGCTTGTGTTCCTTAGAAAAAGAAAATAAAAAATAAAAAGAAAGAAAGAAAGAAGAAGCATGCTTGTATAAATATTTTCTAAACAAATATTCACACTTGTATTTTCTTTTATGGCTCATATTCCGAATTGGGCACGGGTGAATTGAATTGTAGACATGAAACTGATGAAAGCGTAAGAATTCAACGGGATTCCTCTCTGTTTGTTTGATTCAAGAGGAAAGTGTTCGTTGGGTTTTTAAAAACCAGAGTCTTGTTTTTTTTTTTTGTCTAAAAAATGTAACTTTGTTCATTAAAACTGCTTTTGAACTCATTTATCCTATCACCTAAACCAAATTTAGGTTTTCTTAAAATACTATTCATGGTATTCAGTTAAGTCTCTCCGACTGAAATCAACATGCACCCAAAAATGATGATATTATAGAGTTATAAGCACGTATGTTAAATGTGATACATTACAGAAAACTTGAGAACTTTATTTTTATAAAATAAAATGCTAAATTTTGCATTACAATTTTGCATTGAGTGTGTCAAGAAAGTTTATAAACCGCTTAAAATCATGTTGTAAATATAATTACTGAAACTCCAATTATTATTTTCTATCACATATTTTATGGGATCTACAATTACTATTATCACTGTCTATTTGAACCAATTTATAACACTCGTATTTGAGAAACTCTATAAATCTTTTTGAAGTAAATTATTCCTTCCCAAATATGCGCCAAATATATTTTTGTTCAATCTTTTTTAGTTTTTAACTGTATATATATATATATATATATATATATATATATATATATATTATAATTTTCATAAAATGATGTTTAAGTATTATTATTTGGGACTCTCATTCAAAAAAAAAAAAAAGTCTTATTTGGGACTAATGTGCTTCAAAGTAGCATAGTTAATGAGTCATGGGTAATGGCCATAGATAGATCCACAACAAAATCTTTGTTGGAGGGCAAAGATATTTTATGATATTTCTAAATTATTCGAGAATATCTGGTTAGAGATTTGGAGGATATCACAATTGGAATACTCTTCTTATCGTCTTTCTATGTTTGCCATATCTTAAATTCTTGACCTTTGGTTCCCAAATTTTCAGAAGCAATGCACAGAGGAATGGAAAGCAAAAGGAATTCAGATTCCCCAATCCAGAAAATCAGAGTTACTCAACAAATCGGGCACCTTGAGTTGCCACTAGAAATCATTACAGAGATCTTGTTCAGAGTTGGAGTTAAGTCACTCTTGAGATTCAAGTGCGTTTCAAAATCTTGGAATTCACTCATCTCCAGTCCATATTTCATCAAAGCCCATCTCAAATTTTCATACAATGACCCGAATTCTACCTGCTATAGACTGCTGTTTTCAAAGAAATATTATTGTCAAATCTTCAAGCAGTGTTCTCTTGCATCTTGCTTATATGAACAAGTTATTGATGCAGCTAAAATTAGTTATCCTGCAGACGATGGATACCGTTTTCATTACGACGCCGTGGCCCGTGGGCTCGTGTAATGGGCTTGTCTGCATTTACGCAGAAGGAAAAGGTTTCTTGGTGTGGAACCCGTCTCTAAGAAAATATAAGAATTTACCCAATATAGTAGATGTCAAAATGGATCGATATTTTTCTGGAATATACGGGTTTGGTTTTGACGAAACCAGTGATGATTACAACGTTGTTGTCATTTTTCCTCAACAAGGTGAAGGACCACAATTTGCCACATGCCTGGTAAATGTTTATAGTCTGAAGACTAATTCTTGGAAGAAGATGAAGGGTGATCTTAAGGTTGATTCACATTCAGTTATATCAGGGAATTTATTTTTTGCAAAAGGGAAGCTCTACTGGAGATCAACGGGCTTGAATGTCAATTGTGTTCCGATTATTGTGTCTTTTGATGTAAAGAGTGAGACATATGGTTCAATAGAGGAACCAAAATACGGAAAAGATAATGTTCCCACAGTATTGGGAGTTTTGGAAAACCGCCTGTGTCTTCTTTGGAACGGTCAAGATCACACAGATGTGTGGGTCTTGAAGGATCATGGAGATTATAACGAGTCTTGGATTAAGCTAGCAACCATTCCGCCCGCTCACCATCATTATGTATACGAAAGTTGGCATACGATAGCTCCGCTACCAAATGGAAAAAATTATATTGGGTTATCCAAATCGCATAGGAGTTTACAATCCAAAAGAAAATTCTTTTAGATATCCCAATGCCCAAAAAATTTTTATGAACGATCTACACATTATCTATATAGAAAGTTTATTTTTACCCACTTCAGAGGATGGATCGACATGGAAAAATCTTTGAGCTAGGATGACAGAGAGGTTAGACAAGGGATTGGACTGAACTCGCGCCTCACATATCGGGTGATGAATTTTTGGTTGAGATGGCTTAATTATTGCATCATTCTTTTATTTCAAGATATTGTTGAAATTGAATCAATATCAGTACAAATTTCACCTTATAGTTTGAAGAATGCTATTAGTCTGAGTGAGATAGGTAAATAGATTCTTTATTGCTTTCAAACTACAAACTAGAAACTATGTCCCAAGATCCTCAATTGTTTAGTTAATTAACATTGGTTTGATTGTTTTTCTTGAATTTTGTTTTCCCTTACTGAACTAATTAACCTTCAAAAGCAGATAATTCTTTCTCAAAAACTGGGACTTGTGTCTAATAATTCTAAATCAAGATTTCATAGGGAATCATAATTTTCCATATTGTTTTACGTTTAGAATGACTGTTGTGCCATTTGATTCATTGAAATTTTCATTTCTAGAGTGTGAAGGGCATTCTTTTTATGCAGTTACGTCATTGTTTCAGTTAATGTAAGGGTGATTCGGGTTGATTTTTAATGGTTTTTAAAAGTTTTTAATGCTTCTTTTAATGGATTTATTTACCTATCTCACACGACAAACGGGTTGTAATTGCCTATAAGTTCTTCAGTGGACTATGGATTGAAAGTCATCTATTTATTGATAAATGGATTTATTTACTACATGACAATACATAGCCTATGGATTCATTTTAACAGTCTCCTCAACTGGAGTCTTCATGCAGTTTCATGGACCTGCAATGAGGATCAAAATAAATAGAAAATTCCCAACATGTTAAAGGAAGGTCCAAACTGTAGTCACTAGGACTTTATTCACATTCAATGTTCTATCAACTAGATTCTTCATGCAGTTTATGGCTTTATGCATGCCAACCTGTAGAGCAGGGCAGCAGGCCAGTGTCTCCTCCTTTTTTTCCTTATAGTATAAGAAACATATAGTATAGAGATATGGAAAGAGATATGGAATGTTCACTTCCTTCAAAAAATAAAATAAAATAAAATGCTCTCTCTCTCTTTTTTTCTTCAAAAAAAAAAAAAAAAAAAGAATGTTCACTACTTTGGAAACTTAATAAATTGTGCCAAGGTCCATGTTGTTAGATGGCATCAAAATTGGTTTTCCACGCCTATAATTACAAGTTTGATTCCTCTCTCCTACAATCATTTTGTAATTCAATCAACTATTAGTTAGATTTCAACGTTTCATATTATTCATTATTAATTAAAGAGCTTCTTTTTCACAATTTATTATCAAAATAATTCTTTTCTCCGACGGCAAATACTTTTCATAACTTTTTAATATTTTCCAAAAATATTTTTACTTTCGAATTACATGTTCAAAAATTATTTTAGCAAAAATCTATGTGAAATATTAGTCTCACAAGTAACAAATAACACTTATATATTTGCTACCGAATTATTAAAACATATCCTATGGTCAATTTCGACCACAGAAATACTAGTTATAAAGATTGTAAACTTAAAATGTATGATCTTAAAAGTCATAAATTAATCAAAATTGAATAATGTCATTCATATCACCACTTATCCATAAGTAGTGTGGTGATGATTTGTCATCTTGGTTAACATTTTTATAATTTAATATTACAAATCAATTGTTGTTACATCAATAGACACTTTAAGAACCGCATAAATGAAAATTTTCAAATAAACTCATCACAAGAAAAAGGTAAATTTTAGCAACTATAAACATTCAAGCACATCTCCAAGATGAATTAGACTGAAACTAACGCAGCGGATGTCCTTCCGTACTATTTTGCCTAACAAATTAAAATGTGCTTCATGTTTGATTCCCTTTTTTCAACTTAAAATTATCTGTCGCTACTTAATTTGTAAAAATTAAGTTTAAATTATAAAATTTTAAACAACTAGCCATTAAAATTCTAAATTTGCACTTACTACTTCAACTTGATTAGAATTAGTCATAGGTCGCTTCAATTAATTGCATTCTCAAAGACTCGTAATTTAATTACGCTTTCATTTCACCCAAACAATTTCAGTCACAGAATTTGCTATGACAATCTTTTTTTTTTTTTAGGAACTATCCCGGCTCAAAAATCCAAACTCGAGATAGAATTTATTAATATAAATCGCAAAATAAATCTGAATGGCCGATGTAATAATAAAATCTGATCCTTTAAGAATATTGTTCTCTTAATAACTCTCTGTGCGAACATCCTTGTATTCTGATGTTTAGCTGAGTCTCTCTCCAACCAAAGAAACCAAAAAACAACTGGAGGGATAATACCAACATGTAGATTAGAATGACTTAGCTGCAATATCCAATGCATGAATAGCTGCTGAGAAAAGCAATAAAACTGCTGACTGATATTAAAGTAAGCATGAAAATAATCCCATACCTCAGATGCAATGGCTCCAGTTAAGAAAACATGAGAAACATCCTCCACAGTAGCACAACACATGCATTTAGTAGGCATGTGAACATGAAAACGACATCTCAATATGAAAACAAAATCTAAAAACAGTGGCGGAGCCAAACTGCTCCAATTGGGTATGCACAGAAGAAAATTTTCAAACAAGGATCGAGAGCCCAAAATAATCATACCACCTCTTTTGATATTTAGACCACTTTTTATTTGAAAACATAATCCTTAATTTTAGGTCATTATTACTAAAATTATTTTTAACTTTTTTCATCTCATTCTTTTTACCATTGTGTCAAGTAATTAATATAACTAGTCTCAAAATTTTGTTATCAAGTGAAGAAATAAATTATTTTCCCTTCGTATTGAAAAATAGGTTTAAAAACATAATAAACACAAAACTTTAAATCAATATTATTCTCCAATTAAAAGTAAATCCCTAAAATATTTAAATAGTAATCATCTTAGAGATTAAATATGTTGATTCCAAAGACATTAAAACTAGAAATGTAAATAAAAAAGTTAAAAATATAATTAAAAAACTAAATAAAGATTAAGGAATGTTGATAAAAAAATTTTAAAAAAAGTGGTGCATATATAAAAAAAATATAGTGTATATATACCCACTCGTGATTAAAACCAATTTGACGACAAATTTAAAAATAATAATAAATAAAAATAAAATTCCAAATAAAATGCATGGGTATTCCCGGGAATACCCCTCCCTCCGCTAATGTTTGGGAATTTCTTCAACTGGAACCCGTCTTGCTAATTTTAGACCAAATGAATTTGAGGACTAGTTGCTTGGTTCTCTTCTGCCTTAAATCACCAATGCAAGATTTCAAAGTAAAGGAAGCAGAAGGAGAAGAATCCCACATGATTAAACCTATATGGTTCCCAATTGGTATATGGAGAATAGCATGCACAATATCTTGGGGAAATAAAGAATGCAACTTAACAGTGTCCTAACCATTAGCATAAAAGAAATGTCGCACCTGTTCATTATCAAGTTGCATAGTAGGAAAGAAAGGTGATAATTTTTCCAAAGGAAGCCAGGTATCATGATGTATATGGATCAGCCCATTGCCAACTTTCCAATTAATGTACTACTCTGCTTTATCTCTAACTTTCAGAAGTCTAGCCCATATAGAAGAATCTCCAGTCCTAGGATTCACAGTGAGAGGGTGAGAAGCCTTGCAATACTTAGCCCACATAACTTTACTCCATAAAGATTTCTATTGGCGAAAATACCACCAAAGTTTCATGTCAAAAGCTTCATTAAGAACGGTCAGATTATTCCAGCCTAGGCCAGTTTAAACCTTAGGAAAGCAAATTTTCTCCCATGAAGACCAGTGAATATGCTTACTATGCGAAGAATCGCCCCAAAGGAAAGCATTAAATGAACGAGAAATCTTAGTAATATCTTTTATGTTTTCTTATAAATTTCATTGCTTTAATTACAAATTATTTCAAAATAATTCTATCAAACTCTTAGGAGGGTGTTCTCAACATAGAATTTCATGGAATTCAGAAATTCATATAATTGTAAGTGTTCTCAATTTAGAATTCTGTGGATTCTATACAAATCCAATGTTCTGAATTTGGAATTCTATGAACTCCATAAAAATCCGGAGTTCTCAATTGCTCATGGAATTCGATGGATTTCATTAAATTGTGGAATTCTATTGATTTTTATGGATTTTTAAGTTAAAAATACACTAACCAAATTCTTCCCAAAATCCTACCTCCCACCCTCGGATTCTTATGGAATACGCAAATTTTCATTTTTTTTCCAAAAAGTCTTTTAGACCTACATAATCAACTAAAATTTATAATCATAAATTGGAAAAATATATTTTCCATCACCATTACAATTTCAAAACAACTGCACCATAATTAGCTTGTGCAAATATACTATATATATATATATATATATATATATATATATATATATATATGTATATATTATAACAATAATACATATTTATTTATTGTTCATTGCTCTAATTTTTGAAAAATTATATAATATCCAATCTATAAAAAGGAAATTTAATGGACGAGATGTAATATAATTAATATTGATAATTTCATAATTGTTCATAAATCCAATTATTAGTAAGTCCAAATAAACTGAAACTTGTGATTTTTCATACATCGCTAAACTTTTAATGGCATTTTTTTTTACTTTTTTCTTTTGTTTTTTGTTTTTTGTTTTTTTTTTATGACCTAGTAACAACCATCCAAATGAACTTTCCAGCCCCTTGATTATTCTACTCTAATGGCGAAAAAAATATATAACAAATTTCACTAAAATCTATGAAAATCTATAAAATTCAGTGACATGGAATTCCATAAGAATGTAAAGGATTCTTTGAAATTCTATTAAAATCCATGAAATCCATAAAAATCTATAATGCCAAAAAATCCATATAATTCCATGTTGACAACATCCTCCTTAGTGTGGTCAGATTTCTTGAGCTTGTGTTCCTTAGAAAAAGGAAAATAAAAAATAAAAAGAAAGAAAGAAGAAGCATGCTTGTATAAATATTGTCTAAACAATATTCACACCTGTATTCTCTTTTATAGTTCATATTCCAAATTGGGGTCATCCCTTTAGTAATCGGTGAATTGAGTTGAACTCAACGGGATTCCCTTCTTTGTTTGTCTGATTCGATGGGAGAGGGGCCGTTGGGTTTTTAAAAACCAGTCTTTTTATGTTTAAAAAATCTAACTTTATTCATTAAATTGCTTTTGAACTCATTTATCCTAAAAGTTTAAAACTTTATCGTATCACATAAACCAAATTTAGGTTTTCTTAAAATACTATTCATGGTATTCAGTTAAGTCCCTCTGACCGAAATCAGCTTGCACCCAAAACCCAAAAATGATGGTATTATAGAGTAAGCACGTATGTTAAATGCGATACATACATTACAGAAAATTTGAGAACGGTATTTAATTTTTATAAAATAAATGCTAAATTTTGCATTATAATTTTGCATTGAGTGTGGCAGGAAGGTTTATAAACCTTTTTAAATCATGTTGTAAATAATTACTAAAACTCCAGTTATTTTCTATCACATATATTTTATAGGATCTGCGATTATTATTATTGCCGTTTATCCAATGCAATAAAACATGACTGATATTAGAGTAAGCATGAAAATAATCCCATACCTCAGATGCAATGGCTCCAGTTAAGAAAACATGAGAAACATCCTCCACAGTAGCACAACACATGCATTTAGTAGGCACGTGAACATGAAAACGACATCTCAATATGAAAACAAAATCTAAGAACAGTGGCGGAGCCAAACTGGCTCAATTGGGTATGCACAGAAGAAAATTTTCAAACAAGGATCGAGAGCCCAAAATATTCATACCACCTCTTTTGATATTTAGACCACTTTTTATTTGAAAACATAATCCTTAATTTTAGGTCATTATTACTAAAATTATTTTTAACTTTTTTCATCTCATTCTTTTTACCATTGTGTCAAGTAATTAATATAACTAGTCTCAAAATTTTGTTATCAAGTGAAGAAATAAATTATTTTCCCTTCGTATTGAAAAATAGGTTTAAAAACATAATAAACACAAAACTTTAAATCAATATTATTCTCCAATTAAAAGTAAATCCCTAAAATATTTAAATAGTAATCATCTTAGAGATTAAATATGTTGATTCCAAAGACATTAAAACTAGAAATGTAAATAAAAAAGTTAAAAATATAATTAAAAAACTAAATAAAGATTAAGGAGTGTTGATAAAATTTAAAAAAAAAAAAGTGGTGCATATATAAAAAAATATAGTGTATATATACCCACTCGTGATTAAAACCAATTTGACGACAAATTTAAAAATAATAATAAATAAAAATAAAATTCCAAATAAAATGCATGGGTATTCCCGGGAATACCCCTCCCTCCGCTAATGTTTGAGAATTTCTTTACCTGGAACCCAATTTTGCAGGAACCTGCAGTCAAAGAAAGAGATTTTTTCTGGTGGAATTTTGGACCAAATGAATTTGAGGAGTTGCTTGGCTCTCTGCTGCCTTAAATCATCAATGCAAGATTTCAAAGTAAAGGAAGCAAAAGGAGAAGAATCCCACATGATTAAGCCTATATGGTTCCCAATTGGTATATGGAGAATAGCATGCACAATATCTTGGGGAAATAAAGAATGCAACTTAACAGTGTCCTAACCATTAGCATAAAAGAAATGTCGCACCTGTTCATTATCAAGTTGCATAGTAGGAAAGAAAAGTGATAATTTTTCCGAAGGAAGCCAGGTATCATGATGTATATGGCGAAAATACCACCAAAGTTTCATGTCAAAAGCTTCATTAAGAATGGTCAGATTATTCCAGCCAATGCCATTTTCAGTTAAAAATCATGCGGCTCAGGCCACGAAGAACACCACGCCGGAAGACCCTCAATTAGATCGGAGGAAGGAAAAGGAGCAAAAGAACGATCGAGAACACTCTAGGGTTCGAAGAAAACAAGAGTGGAGTTGGTGATCTAAGTTGTCTGAGTGTGTAAAGTGTAAAGTGTGTAAAGTTATTCTTTACACTCTACACACTCATACCCATTCTTTGATTATTCTGTCAAGTTGGTCCCTAGGGTACACTAGGTTATCATAGTAGTCCCAACTTACACACACACTCTGTGACAAGCACATGTTGCCTGAATTCCAAAATACTCTATTACCCTTGTACATTTTCCTTATTGCGTATTGTATCTATAAATAGTACACAAGAATCAGTGAACGGTACAGAAGAAGAAAATATACAATTCTTTTGTTAAAAATCTATGTTATTCTTCTTGGTATCAGAGCTATGGCAACACCTGAAAACTCCAGTTCTTCTTCCTTGAATACCTCCTTCACCGCATCTCCATTGCTGGGAGTTGCAGGTGGATCTCCTTTTGGCTCTCTCAGTCAATCAACCTGCATCAAACTGGACAGAGACAACTTTGCTATGTGGAAGAGTGTGGTTATGCCCATCATCAAGGGGCATAACCTTGAAGGTTTTACTCTAGGCACTGTTCCCTGTCCACCAGCAACAGTCAGCAGCCAAAAGACCACTAATACTAGTGAAACAATCACAGAAATCAATGCCAACCCTGAGTTCCTCAAATGGCAGTCCACAGATCAGCTGTTACTAGGCTGGCTCTATGCTACCATGACTCCTGATGTTGTGATGAGAGTCATGGGAAGCACCACCTCATGTGAACTATGGAAATCGATTGAACAAACCTTTGGTGCTATAAACAGAGCTCGTGTGGTGTTTCTGACTGGAGAACTACAGAGGATTAGAAAAGGAAACAGGACCATGGATGAATACCTAAATGGCATTAGGCAACTGGGTAACAACCTGGAGATAGCAGGAAAAGAGATTAAGGACCCAGACCTAATCAATCAAGCCTTAAATGGGCATGATGAAGACTATTTGCCTATTGTTGCACAGCTGAGTAACATGGGTCCTATGAGATGGAGTGATTTTCAGTCCACTCTTATGACATATGAGAGCAGACTGGAGTATCTCAATCAGGTGAGAAACAACCTTGCCTCTGTCAACCTAAGCTACTCGACTGGAGGTCAAAGAGGAGGACCTCCACCATCTAGAGGTGGCAGATCAAGAAGAAATTCCAATGGAAGAGGGGGCAGAGGTAGAGGAAGAGGAAGAAGACCAGACAGTAGAGGTCCCTGTCAGATCTGTGGCCTGAATAACCACATTGCTGAAAGATGTTACAATAGATTTGATGAAAGATATATGGGAAGCAGGCCAAATGGAACCAATCAGAACAATCCAGCAGCCTTTATTGCCTCACCAAACACAGTGACTGACCCTGCATGGTATATTGACTCAGGGGCCAGCCATCATGTGGTCTCAGAAAAAGAAAGCATAGCTAGCAGTTCAGAATATGCAGGTAATAAGTCACTGGCAGTAGGTAATGGTGAGTGCCTAAAGAGCACACACACTGGTAACATAGATCTGTTCACTGATAATGGTAGGACATTGTTTCTAAATGATATTCTACTGGCACCAGAAATTAAGAAAAACCTATTGAGTGTTTCCAAATTAACTTCAGATAACCATGTCTTTGTTGAGTTTCATGACAATTATTTTATTGTTAAGGACAAGGCAACGAGGAAGGTTCTGTTGCAAGGCAGGCTTAAGGATGGACTATATTAGTTGGAGGCAACCAACCAGACCAATCACAACTCATCCACAAAGCACACTCCACCTCAATCCAGCCCTATCACAGCCTTCCTTCTCAGTTCTAAAGAGCCAGAAAAGAAGACCACAATAAACCTCAGTTCCCAGGCAAATCTATGGCACAAAAAGCTCGGACATCTCTCCAATGCTGTTTTATCTCATGTTTTGAAACTTTGTAATAACAATTCCAAAATTAATGAAAATTTCAGTTTCTGTTCTTCTTGCCAATTGGGAAAATCGCATCTATTACCATTTAATTCATCAAAATCACATGCCTATAAACCACTAGATCTAGTACATACTGATGTTTGGGGGCCATCACCCATTAAATCTACTTCAGGTTTCAATTACTATGTAGTGTTTGTGGATGACTTTAGTAGGTACACATGGATATATCCTATGAGACACAAATCTGATACAATGTCCTGTTTTAAACAATTCAAAAACCTTACAGAAAACCTATTCGAAACTAAGATCAAGACAGTCCAAGCTGATGGAGGGGGTGAGTTCAAACCTATTGAACAATTATCCAAGGAACTAGGCTTTGAAATCAGATACTCTTGCCCTTACACTTCTCCCCAAAATGGAAGAGCTCAGAGGAAACATAGGCACATCACAGAAACAGGCTTAACCCTATTGGCAAATGCTACGATGCCCTTATTTTATTGGTGGGAAGCATTTCAAACAGCAACCTACCTGATAAACAGACTACCCACACCTGTCCTTAAAATGAAAACCCCATTTCAGACTCTCCACAAAAAATTAGTTGACTACAACACCCTCAGAGTATTTGGGTGTGCCTGTTATCCATGCCTAAGACCCTATCAAAAACACAAATTCAACTTCCACTCAATCAAGTGTGCCTTTCTTGGGTTACACCCAACACACAAAGGATATAAATGTCTAACCCCTACTGGTAAGATCTATATTTCAAGGCATGTGGTCTTTGATGAACTTGATTTTCCCTTCCATTCCACATTCCTAGACAAACACTCACAGACTAATAAAGACTTAGACATCATCATCCAATTCCTGCCGACCTATGATACCACAGACTCACCTGCCTCTGCTGATTTAGGACAACCTGGAGCTGGTCAGGCAACTCAATCCTCTCCTCAAACATCCGAGTCAAGAAATAGACAAAGGGACTTGTTTGGGAGAGTAGATGATGAGATAACTGGAAATTCAACTGAGAGAGACATAGAGGAAACTATTGAAGATGAAAATGACAGAGTCACCAGAGAGACTATGAATGAACCTGAACAGACTCCATCACCACAGCCCACTCAGCACCATATGACTACTAGGGCCAAGGATGGAATCTTCAAACCAAACCAAAGGTACTCTGGATACTCAGTGGAACTACAGGTTGAGATAGAAACAGAGCCTAGCAGTGTTAGTGAAGCCCTTTCCAGTAAGAACTGGAAAGGGTCAATGCAGAAGGAGTTTGAGGCACTCTGTGAAAACAAAACTTGGACTTTGGTTGAACTTCCACCTGACCAGAAAGCAATAGACTGCAAGTGGGTGTTCAAAGTGAAATATGGAGCAGATGGGTCAGTGTTAAGGTATAAAGCAAGGCTGGTTGCCAAGGGTTTCTTGCAAATATATGGAGTTGACTTTTATGAGACATACAGCCCTGTTATCAAGGCACCCACACTCAGAATAATACTTAGCCTAGCAGTATCAAGAAGCTGGACCATAAGACAAGTTGACATCAATAATGCCTTCTTGAATGGGGAACTACAAGAGCAAGTCTACATCAAACAGCCTGAAGGGTTTGTTGACATGAAACATCTTACACTGGTATGCAAACTGCACAAGGCATTATATGGTTTGCGACAGGCCCCCAGAGCCTGGTTTGATAAATTAAGGAGCACCTTTTAAAGCGGCGCTTTGTTCAATCCAGTCGACAACTCCTTTTCTTCTTTAAGAGAAAAAGGGAAGTTATTTTCGTCTTGGTATATGTCGATGACATTATAATCACTGGAAATGACAACAAGTTGATTGAACAATTCATTAAGGAACTCAATACAACTTTTGCTCTAAAAGATTTCGGAAAGCTGCATCATTTCTTGGGTTTTGAAGTTTTTGAAAATGATAGAGGACTCTATTTGACCCA
Organism: Jasminum sambac; assembly: GCA_018223645.1. Classification (NCBI taxonomy): domain Eukaryota; kingdom Viridiplantae; phylum Streptophyta; class Magnoliopsida; order Lamiales; family Oleaceae; genus Jasminum; species Jasminum sambac. The sequence goes on from CP073649.1 coordinate 22,265,514, forward strand.
AGGGAGGTACATAGCAAATCTTTTGAAGAGGTTTGACTATCAGAATCTCAAGCCTTCACAAACCCCCATGGCTTCAGGCAAGATTCCTTCCAAGACCGACGGCAAACCATTAGAAAATCCCTCAGCATACAGAAGTGCTATTGGTGGACTACTTTATCTGACACACACAAGACCCGACATAACATATGCAGTAAACAAGATGAGCCAATTCTTAGCCGAACCCACGGATGTACACTAGTTGACTCTAAAGAGGATATTTCGCTACCTGAAAGGTACAGCTAGCTTGGGCCTCTGGTTCAGAAGGAATGAAATTAACACTCTTACAAGTTTTGTGGACGCTGACTGGGCTTCTTGCCCAGATGACGGACGGTCAACAGTGGGTTACTGTATCTACCTTGGAGAAAATCTAGTGTCTTGGCAGTCGAAAAAACAACCAGTGGTTGCTAGATCGAGCACTGGAGTCGAATACAGAGGGCTCTCACAAGCAGCCTCTGAAATCGCATGGATTGAGTCTCTGCTTGGAGAATTAGGGCTACGAGTTCATCAAACACTAGTCTTGTGGTGTGACAACCTCGGAGCCAAGGCTCTGGCTTCCAACTCAGTGTATCACGCCAGAACTAAGCATATCGAAATCGATATGCACTTCATCAGAGAAAAGGTACTTGATCGGAAATTAGAGATAAGGTACTTACCCACCGCCGACCAAACGGCGGATCTGCTCACCAAGTTGCTCCCGAGGCAAAGATTTGATCTTCTGCGAGACAAGCTCGGAATCTCCCATGGACCTTCCAGCTTGAGAGGGGGAGTTAAAAATCATGCGGCTCAGGCCACGAAGAACACCACGTCGGAGAACCTTCAGTTAGATCGGAGGAAGGAAGAGGAGCAAAAGAACGATCGAGAACACTCTAGGTTTCGAAGAAAACAAGAGTGGAGTTGGTGATCTAAGTTGTCTGAGTGTGTAAAGTGTAAAGTGTGTAAAGTTATTCTTTAGACTCTACACACTCATACCCATTCTTTGATTATTCTGTCAAGTTGGTCCCTAGGGTACACTAGGTTATCATAGTAGTCCCAACTTACACACACACTCTGTGACAAGCACATGTAGCCTGAATTCCAGAATGCTCTATTACCCTTGTACATTTTCCTTATTGCGTATTGTATCTATAAATAGTACACAAGAATCAGTGAACAGTACAGAAGAAGAAAATATACAATTCTTTTGTTAAAAATCTCTGTTATTCTTCTTTTTCAACTTTAGGAAAGCAAATTTTCTCCCATGAAGACCAGTGAATATGCTTACTATGTGAAGAATCGCCCCAAAGGAAAGCATTAAATGAACGAGAAATCTTAGTAATATCTTTTTTGTTTTCGTATAAATTTCTTTGCTTTAATTACAAATTATTTCAAAATAATTCTATCAAACTCTTAGTGTGGTCAGATTTCTTGAGCTTGTGTTCCTTAGAAAAAGGAAAATAAAAAATAAAAAGAAAGAAAGAAGAAGCATGCTTGTATAAATATTGTCTAAACAATATTCACACCTGTATTCTCGTTTATAGTTCATATTCCAAATTGGGCTCGTCCCTTTAGTAATCAGGTGAATTGAGTTGAACTCAACGGGATTCCCTTCTTTGTTTGTTTGATTCGGTGGGAGAGGGGCCGTTGGGTTTTTAAAACCAGTCTTTTTTATGTCTAAAAAATCTAACTTTATTCATTAAATTGCTTTTGAACTCATTTATCCTAAAAGTTTAAAACTTTATCGTATCACCTAAACCAAATTTAGGTTTTCTTAAAATACTATTCATGGTATTCAGTTAAGTCCCTCTGACCGAAATCAGCTTGCACCCAAAACCCAAAAATGATGGTATTATAGAGTAAGCACGTATGTTAAATGCGATACATACATTACAGAAAATTTGAGAACGGTATTTAATTTTTATAAAATAAATGCTAAATTTTGCATTATAATTTTGCATTGAGTGTGGCAGGAAGGTTTATAAACCTTTTTAAATCATGTTGTAAATAATTACTAAAACTCCAATTATTTTCTATTACATATATTTTATAGGATCTGCGATTATTATTATTGTCGTTTATTTAAACCAGTTTATAACACGTGGATTTGAAAAACTCTTTATAAATTTTTTGAAGTAAATTATTATTCCTTCCAAATCTGTGCCAAATATATTTATGTTCAATCTTTTTTAGTTTTTCACATTTTATAGTTTTTAAAAATTTCATAAAATGATGTTTAAATAATGCCTATCGATAGATCCAAATTCCTCCAAAATCGGCAGAGATATTTTATGATATTTATAAATTATTCGAGAATATCTGCTTAAAGATTTGGAGGATATCAACCAAATACATCTCTCTTCTGGTTTTTTTAATATATATCTATATAAAAATACAGAGGTTTGTTCCTTGTTAAATTCTTGACCCTAAGGTTCCCAAATTTTCAGCTGCAATGCACAGAGAAATGGAAGGCGAGAGGAATTCAGATTTCGCAATCCAGCAACAGACGAAGAAAATCAGAGTTACTCAACAAATCCGGCACATTGGGTTGCCACTAGAAATCGTTACAGAGATCTTGTTAAGAGTCAGAGTTAAGTCGCTCTTGAGATTCAAGTGCGTTTCAAAATCTTGGAATTCAGTAATCTCCAGTCCAAATTTCATCAAAGCCCATCTCAAATTTTCATACAATGACCCCAATTCTACCTGCTATAGACTGCTGTTTTCTGAGAAATATTATTGTCAAATCTTCAAGCAGTGTTCTGTTGCATCTTGCTTATATGAACAAGTTATTGATGCAGCTAAAATTCGTTATCCTACGGAATATCAATACAGTTCTCATCACTACATCGTGGGCTCGTGTAATGGCCTTGTCTGCATTTACACAGAAGAAAAAGGTTTCTTCGTGTGGAACCCATCTCTAAGAAAATATAAGAATTTACCCAACGTAGATGTCGAAATGGATCGATATTTTTCTGGAATATACAGGTTTGGTTTTGACGAAATCAGTGATGATTACAACGTTGTTGTCATTTTTCCTCAACATGGACCACAAGTTGCCACATGCCCGGTAAATGTTTATAGTCTCAAGACTAATTCTTGGAAGAAGATCGAGGTTGATCTTAAGGTTGACTCACATTCAATTAAATCAGGGGATTTAAGGTTTGCAAAGGGGAAGCTCTACTGGAGATCAACGGGCTTGAATTTCGATTGTGTTCTGATTATTGTGTCTTTTGATGTAAAGAGTGATGTAAAGAGTGAGACATCTATAAGGTTTTAATCGAACATGTGGGCTAATATATGTAATTATTGTGTATTAAATTAAAGGCTATCATATTTGGTTAAGCCCGTTTAAAGTGATCTAATACAGTTTCGTATATTGGGCTTTTATGCATCAAATTAAAGTGTGGGCTTTATATGTATAGATACTAGGCTCAGGGTTCCTAATTCTATGATGGGCTGAATTAGGTTAACGGGCCGTCATATACATATATGGTTATGGTCCCCAGGTCACAAGTGTGTGATTGTTCATTCTTTTCTGACTCTCCATCATCAGAGAGAAAAAGAGATCCGCTTGTTGACTTGGAAGATCAAAACCATAAGATTCCAATACCGCAAGCGTAATGGTTGATTCAGGTACGCTTCCGCTCTAATTTGTGTATACTCTCAATGATCCAGCACGATAGATCTGGGATCTAAGGAGCAATATAATCCTACAAGTGGTATCAGAGCTATTATCGCTATTGGATTATTGAGAATAAAATTATGGTAACTAAAGTTTTTTTCTCCCTCGTGATTCGCACACATATATAAGTTCATGTGATTACGTGTATTGAATCTGGAATTGTGCAATTCACGTGGAATGATTAGCTCAATCTATTCTTTGTCAAATTCCTTATGTATGGGCATATTCATGGCTGATTCAGTACACGTATATGCAATAGATATACACGCATGTTTACTGCCATATATATGAAATTTTTAGATCTGAAACTGGGTTTTATGTGCACCGCCGATAATATCAATGCTCGAATCTGGCTTTTATGTTTGAAAAACATGTATGTATATATGTATGCATCCAGTTCGAATTTCGAATCCCTCTTGTAAACCATTGTATGAATATATGCGTGAATCGAACTAGTTTTGTATATATCTTGGTTATGTGTTTATGGATCTAGAGATTGCCATGTTCGAATTAGGAGAATTATTTATGGATACACTCGAAATCGTGCCCTTCATCGGATTTGGGTTATTCAAAATCAAAGGAAAATAATGGTTATTATAAGTTGGAGGGGTATTCGTTCAAAGTCGTCGGTGGGTGCCGCCGTCACGGATTCCGGCAATGGCGAGATACATAGGTGGCTAGGGTTTCAGTCGCAGGGACCTCGGGTGGGAATTCGAAGGCTCCGAGGACCTCGTTTGCAATTTCCGCGTTTTACGTTATTTGCAGTCAAGGTCCCTGTTTGTTAGTGGTGCGTATAAGTAAGTCCAGTCAATTCCGTTTAGGCGGTCTCAGTCCTTGCGCTTTTGAATTAGTTGATTTCAGTCCCCAACAGCCTTTAAATTCGTTCATTTCAGTCCCTGAAGTTTTAAAATTGTTAATTTGAGCCCTATAAGTTATAAAATTAATAATTCAGTCCCTAAAGTTTGGAAATTATTCCATTTTGGGTCGTTTAAGTTTCAGATTTTGCAATTGAAGTCCCCAAAGTTTAAAATTAATTAAATTGGTCCTCAAAGTCTTGAATTTTTTAATTTTTGGCCGATAAAGTTTCTAAAATTGCATTTTTAGGCCCCTAAAGTTTGAAAATTCTTAATTTTGACCCCCAAAGTTCTGAATTATTAACTTATTAGACCCTTAGAGTTCCCAAAAGGCTTATGTATGCAAAATTAATTATTTTCTTCTCAAATTTTGGTACTGAGGACTCTTTTGAAGAAGTATAGTATTCGAAAGTGATTAACTGAAGCAACAAGTTGCCAAAGCAACAAGTTGCCAAAGCAACCTCTATTGTGGAAATTAATCAACTTAGAATATTAAAAGGTATTTGTGTGTATGTGATTCGTGCGAATAGTGACCAACCCAAAGGAAGGTTAATATTTGGCTGAATTCCATACGCAGCTGTGGTGATAATCATGTGGCGATTATTTGGTTTAACGTGTGATCTATAAATCCGTCCAAAGATCGGTTTATTGATTGACATGTCTTATTGCCGGTGTTTGATCACTACACCAAGAGTGTCACTTACAAATCAATATTTCTATCCAAAGATTAAATATTGATGTTGTGCTAGGCATCTTGTGATGGGCCCTACCACTATTTGAAAATTATTATTTGCATACTAAAATATTCATGTGAGCCATTTTAATTGTTCTCTATTTAGTTTTAGGTTCTGCTTCTAATATCTCTGCTAACATCAATTCCATTCCAATGCTCAATGGCACGAATTTCAAAGCATGGCAAGAGAACGTATTAATTGTTCTCGGAGTCATGGATCTGGACCTTGCTTTGCGGGTCGATCAACCTACCGCACTTACCGATAAGAGTACCTCTGATGAAAAGAGGGAGATGGAAAGGTGGGAACGATCGAACCGCATAAGTCTAATGGTCATGAAATGTGCTATTCCGGAAGCATTTCGGGGCACCATGTCCGATCAGGTGACTACGGCTAGGGGTTTCCTTGAGGATCTCGAGAAGAGGTTTGTCAAGAATGAAAAGGCTGAAACTAGTACACTTTTGGCTAACCTTCTCTCAATGAGGTATAAAGGAAAAGGAAACATCCGGGAGTACATTATGGAATTGTCTCACACTACTTCAAAACTAAGGGCACTCTAGTTGGAGTTTTCTGAAAGCTTCTTGGTGTACTTAGTTCTGATATCCCTTCCGACACAATTCAGTCAATTCAAGGTGAGCTATAACTATCAAAAGGCCCATGGTCCCTTAATGAGCTCATCTCCCATTGTTTCTAGGAAGAGGAGAGATTGAGGCAGGACAGAACGGAGAGTGCTCACGTAGCCACCACCTCAAAGGACAAAAAGACCAAGAAAAGGAAAACCGATAAGGAAGCTGCGGTTACGGCACCACAGAAGAAGAAGCATAAGGAACCAACTGAGGATGGTTGTTTCTTCTGTGGAGCTGCAGGTTACAGGAAGAAGAATTGCATCAACTATCACGAGTGGCGTGCAAAGAAAGGTTTGCCTGAGTTGCCAAAAACCAAGTGATGGTGAAAGATACATCTACGTTGGCGATGGCAAGACGGTCGAAGTAGAGGCAATAGGAAAATTTAGATTATTGTTGAGGACTAGATTTTATTTGGATCTTGATGAGACATTTATTGTACCGTCTTTTAGACGAAATTTGATTTCTATTTATGCTTTGGACAAATTTGGTTATTCTTGTTCATTTGGGAATGGAAAATGCCATTTGCTAAATTCCTAGAGGAATGCGGTATCGTCCCACAGTACACCATGCCTGGTTCACCCACTATGAATGGTGTTGTTGAGCGACGAAATAGAACGCTTAAGGACATGGTGAGGAGTATGATCACTCATTCTACCTTACCAGAATCACTCTGGGGAGAAGTATTAAAAACCGCAGCATATATACTCAATAGAGTTCCAACTAAGGCAACTGATAAAACCCCATATGAGCTTTGGACGGGTAAGAAGCCTAGTTTGAAGCACTTACACATTTGGGGGTGTCCAGCTGAGGCAAGGCCTTATAGGCCAAATGAAAGGAAACTGGATGCAAGGACTGTTAGTTGCTATTTTATTGGATATTCTGAACGGTCCAAGGGCTACAAGTTTTATGATCCCACAATTAAAACAATTTTTGAGACAGGGAATGCTCGGTTCTTTGAGGATGTTGAGTCTGCGGGGGGAGAAAGGATTACGAACTTTGTCTTTGAGGAAGAATATGTTGAAATTCCTCCAATTGCCATTGACAATGATTAGGATCAGGTTCCTATCCCTGACATTGTTCAAGAAGCAACTCCGGATCAAGACAATGTCACGTTATCTCCAGGAGAACAAACTCTACAACCTCAAGAACCCATGCCATTAAGAAGATCCACTAGAGAGAGGAGAAGTGCAATTTCAGATGATTATATTGCATTTCTCCAAGAATATGGGTTGACGTTGGAGTGGTGGAAGATGATCCAATCAACTTCCGTCAAGCCATGGAAAGTTCTAACTCTCAAAAGTGGTTCGATGCCATGAATGAAGAGATAAAGTCTATGAAAGACAACGACGTATGGGACCTCGTTCCATTGCCTGAAGGTGAGAAACCCATTGGTTGCAAATGGATATTTAAGACCAAGAGGGATTCGAAAGGCGATGTAGAGAGGTACAAAGCTCGTCTTGTCGCGAAGGGCTTTACACAGAAAGAAGGCATCGATTATAAAGAGACTTTCTCTCCGGTTTTCTCGAAAGACTCTTTCAGGGTTATAATGGCATTAGTGGCATATTTTGATCTTGAGTTACATCATATGGATGTTAAGACAGCATTTCTCAATGGTGACATTGATGAGACGATTTATATGGTGCAGCCAGAAAACTTTGTATCAGGTGATGCGAAGGAAATGGTTTGCAAATTAAAGAAATCCATCTATGGACTCAAGCAGGTGTCTCGACAATGGTATTACAAATTTCATCAAGTGATCATCTCATTCGGTTTTGAGATGAATCTGGCCGATGATTGTATATACCGCAAGTTCAGTGGGAGTAGGTGTATTTTTCTGATTTTATATATCGATGACATACTGCTTGCCAACAATGATGTAGGCTTATTACACGAAACCAAGAGATTTCTAGCAAAGAATTTCGAGATGAAAGACCTTGGTAACGCTTCTTTTGTATTAGGAATCCAGATACATCGAGATCGCTCTCGGGGTATTATTGGATTATCACAAAAGAGCTACATCAAAAGGGTACTTAAAAGGTTTGGCATGCAGGATTGTAAACCAGGTGATACCCCTATGGCTAAAAGAGACAAGTTCAGTTTAAGTCAATGCCCCAAAAATGACTTGGAAATTAAAGAGATGCAGAAGATTCCTTATTCATCAGCTGTAGGGAGTCTGATGTATGCTCAGTTTGTGCAGCGTCCAGGATATTATGCGTACATTGTTGGGATGTTAGAGAGGTATTTAAGTAACCCGGGAATGGATCATTGGAAAGCAGCCAAACGGGTCATGCGGTACTTACAAAGAACAAAGGACTACATGCTCACATATAGGAGATCGGATCAGTTGGAGATCGTTGGTTATTCTGACTCCGATTTCGCGGGATGTCATGATAGTAGGAGATCCACTTCAGGCTATATCTACCTACTTGTTGGAGGTGCTATCTCCTGGAAGAGTGCCAAGCAGACACTGATAACTACCTCCACCATGGAAGCGGAGTTTATAGCATGTTATGAGGCATCAAATCATGGAATATGGCTGAGAAATTTTGTCACTGGGCTGCGCGTTGTGGATAGTATCGAATGACCACTTAAGTTATTTTGTGACAATAAATCTGCAGTGCTATATTCTAATAACAATAGGAGCTCAACGAAGTCAAAGCATATAGAGATCAAGTTCCTAGCTATTAAAGAAAGAGTTCAGAGTGGACAAGTGTCAATAGAGCACATTGAAACAAACTCCATGTTTGTGGATCCGCTCACTATGGGATTAACACCCAAGGTCTTTCACGAGCACACTGCTCATATGGGTGTGATGTCTCTTGAGGGTATATAGTTTCAGTGGGAGTCTATGTTTTTGTGCTTTTCATATTAGACACATACACTGTCGTTTTGGATAAAGTTTATGGTTACAGTTGTTTCGGTCATAAAGTTAAAGTTTTAGCGTGTGTTCGTTTTCACTTATTTTCACCTAAAAATTACCTACTACTAAAAGTCAAAGTCAAATATCAATATCAACCACATATTTCACATCATCACTCATTATTATCCACACATCTCGTGGTCCCCACCACTACACTCTACTTTTAACAAAATTTTAGGCAAAAAGAAGTACACACGAACACACGCTTATTTTGTTGTTATCTCTGAACTCAATTGAGACGATCTCACTAAGGTATAAAGGTGGACCAGTTGGAAATAGGCATGTTTCAGATCACGTTGCATGAAATTTCCATGCTACACATCCATGCTTGATCCATGTCATTCAATTATATTGGTTTATGTGACCATTGATGGGTTTAGTTACCTATCTAAGTGTAACTAACTGTAACGAAAACCGCTTTGATCCTAAATTGATATAATTGATGGACCGGGTTGTTTGGGGATGCATTTGGTAATGATAGCAAAATTCTGAGTACTCATAAGGTTATACACAATTATAAGGTGACATATATAGCCCAAGTGGGAGATTGTAAGGTTTTAATCGAACATGTGAGCTAATATATGTAATTATTGTGTATTAAATTAAAGGCTATCATATTTGGTTAAGCCCGTTTAAAGTGATCTAATACGGTTTCGTATATTGGGCTTTTATGCATCAAATTAAAGTGTGGGCTTTATATGTGTAGATACTAGGCTCAAGATTCCTAATTCTATGATGGGCTGAATTAGGTTAACGGGCCGTCATATACATATATGGTTATGGTCCCCAGGTCACAAGTGTGTGATTGTTCATTCTTTTCTGACTCTCCATCATCAGAGAGAAAAAGAGATCCGCTTGTTGACTTGGAAGAACAAAACCATAAGATTCCAATACCGCAAGCGTAATGGCTGAATTCAGTACGCTTCCGCTCTAATTTGTGTATACTCTCAATGATCCAACACGATAGATCCGGGATCTAAGGAGCAATATAATCCTACAACATATGGTTCAATAGAGGAACCAAAATACGGAAAAGATGGTGCTCCCTCCGTACTAGCAGTTTTGGAGAACCGCCTTTGTCTTCTTTGCAACGATCAAAGATCACATAGATGTGTGGCTCTTGAAGGACCATGGAGATAGCGAGTCTTGGATTAAGCTAGCAACCATTCCGTCCACTCACCGTAATTATGTATACAAAAGTTGGTATGCGATAGATCCGCTACCCAATGGAGAAATTATATTGGAGTATCAAAATCGCATAGTAGTTTACAATCCAAAAGAAAATTCTTTAAGATTGCGCGATATCAAAAATTTGTTTAATTACAATAGATACATTATCTATATAGAAAGTTTACTTTTACCCACTTCAGTGGATGGATCGACATGGCGAAATCTTTGAGGATGACAGAAAGGTTTAGACAAGGGATAGGGCTGAACTCGTGCAGCACATACATGGTGAGCTTTCATAACCAACATTTAGGGACTGGAACAAATAAGCAAGTCATATATTACTCTTGTTATGGATCTTTTGTTGTTTGGACATCTGGAACTAATTTTCCATATTATTGTGCATTTAGAATGACTGTTGTGCCGTTTGATTCAATGAGACCGTTTGATTCAATGAAATTTTCATTTCTAGAGTGTGAAGGGTATCATTTTCATGCAGTTACGATATTGTTTCAGTTGATGTATTAGCTAAAACGAATTGGGCTTAATAGATGCCCCGAGTCACTAGGACTTTATTACATTCAATGTTGTAACAATAACATACTTTTATCTTTCTTGAAAGCTATAGACATCAATAGAAAGCAAATTTCCATAAAAAGATTTCTATGTCAGTCTTCAACCCAGTGTCGATGAAAAAGTTACTTCATTTACAATCAGAATTGTATTCTTCATATCCAAATAGAGTAATTCATGCACTCCAATAATAAAATTTTGACTGCTTAAGCATAACTCGCAAAAACTAAGATGTATATTCTTCTAGTCTAGAGATAGTCGCATGAAGACAGATTGCATTGTTGGATATCTAATGGGAGGCTTTTGATGACAATAAAAAACAAGAATCCATGAAACAGAACAAGAATTGGATGGTACATTTCTGTGTCTACCCTATAAAGTCTAAACACATTGTTGATTCACAATCTGGTCCATTGGTTCTCACCCAATTTAATTCAGTTGACACCACTTTAACCAGGGCAAATACTTTTCATAACTCTTCAATATTTTACAAAAATATTTTTACTTTTTAATTACACATTCAAAAATTATTTTAATAGAAATTTATGTGAAATATTAGTCTAACAAATGACACTGATATATTTGCTACTGAATTACTAAAACACATCCTATGGCCAGTTTCCACCGTAGAAATACTAGTAATTTAATTGCATTAAATTAACGCAACTGAAATTCTTCCGTACTATATTGCCTAACAAATTAAAAAGCGATTCATGTTTGATTCCCTCTTTTTCAACTTAAAAATATCTGTAGCTACTTTGTAAAAATTAATTTTAAATTATAAAATTTTAAACAACTAGTCATTAAAATTCTAAATTTGTACTTACTGTTATGAATAATAATTGAAGAATAATTATTAGGTGTTATGAATAATTGAGAATAATGTGGTGGTTATGAATTATGAGGAATAATTTGGTGGAGGAATAATTTGGTGGAGGAATAATTTGGTAAAAGATGTAATTATTATATGTGAATGACTATTATACCCTTGATGAAATTATGTAATTACGATTATGCTTTATTCAAGCTTTTCCTATAAATAGGGTTTCGCTTATTAATGAAATTTATTCTGAGAATTCCTTAGAATTCATTCTTCTAAATTCTCTCTATTGCTTTCTATACTTTTATAGCAAGTTATCAAGATAGCCTCTAACCCTTTGAGTAATATGAAAGAAGTATGCTTGTTTACCAGATCTTATAGATCTTCTCAGATTTGAACCTGGATTATTACGAACGAATTAATTCATCCTCATCAATCCTAAATAACTCTCTCTTTTAAATACATCATTGAAAATTCCATTTTGTTCATATTCTTCTCCCACAATTCCTCATTCTACATAACCTATTTGGGAGATGTGAAATCTCAAAATTGGAAGAATGGAGTCCAAAGAATTTTCCGATCACGTAAATGGATTGCAAGTAAACCTCATCCATGGAATAATTAGAGAAAGGGAAAAAGGTAAATCATATGATTTTATAATATAATAATATATTAAACTATAAGATTCGTTTTATCGAGATATAAGGAGTATACATTATCAAAATCAAATTTTCTCGACTCCATTATACTCGATTTAACGAGAGCTGATTTGACACAAACATTGATAGGGTAATAACTCGTTTTGAAATATGTTATTATCAAACTTTCAAAATTTACAAATCAGTACACTAACTTTTGAAAAAGTTACAAAATAGTCCTTGAATATTTTGATATTGATAAATTGAAGTAGAAAGGAGATAATTTTCCAATCGTAAAATATTGATAAAATATTTTTGACAATTTTACTCTTTACGAATTGAATTGACAATTTTACCCTTAGGGTAAACCGACCTAATTTTTGACGACGGTGAAAAATGGTGGATAGAATATTCATGAAGAAATTCTAAATCCATTGATTATATAGAATGGCTTGAAGTCCATTTGAGCTTAAAAGATCGAATATTATTTTAACTCCTCAAGAGTTCAATTACATAATGTACTTTATTCTGAAGCGATAAGTGTCTTCTTGTAAGTAATGAGTATTTGTTCTAGAAGAACAAATTTGCTCCCGTAGAAGCTTGATTCAATATTTAATTCTCGCACTTTATTTACTGCAATTTAATTATCGCAATACCTCCTACTTGATGATGGGTTCAACCGTCACTAAAGCGGAAGGTTTATATATTTACGCACTTTATATGCTAAGTGATGGGTAATGCCTTCTACTAGCAGATCCTACTCTGAAGAAGTAGTTAAACATTATGCAATTTAATTCTATAATTTAAATTCGTAAATTTATATTTATTGCAATAATTCCCATAAGGTAGGTTCGACCACCTATTGGAGGAAATTTAATTTCTGCAATTTAAATTTATGACTTTATAGTTTGAGTATATTTCAATGTGGTGGGTAATACCACATGATTGGTGTGCATATTTCCAATGTGGTGGGTTATACTACACGATTGGTTATAACTAATCCTACTCCGTAAGAAGTAGTTGATCAAATATTCTAATCATACTCTCAAGTAGTAGACGATGAGAATAAAATTACTTCCTCATATATACCGAATATTAATGGAGAAAATTGAGTAAGTGGTACTTGAAGTTACCATTGGATAAATAGACGAAAGTAAAATCTTTGAATAGATCCCATGTTGATAAATCAAAGAAAATATATCGCATGGAAAGCTTATATGAAGTAATCTCATCGATGATATGAGATTGTATTAATATGAGAATAAAATGCTCTTGAAGAAGCAAAATCACTAGATATCTGTATTTGAATAAAGCCAATATGATATTATTATTATTACTCCGTAAGAAGTACAAAACAAGAAGTGGAACATATTGAGAATATCAAAAGATGGCATTAAACACTCGAAAATATAAAATGCAAAAAGAATATACATCTTGAATCCATAAATGAGGGATGCGTCTCGAGAGTATAAATACTCAGTAACTCGCCACCATCAACATTAGGATTCATAATGAAATATTTAAAGGATCCGGAATTTCTTTTTCGCTTGACACCAAGGTGGTCTGTGGACTGACGGACTGGGCTTCCATGATTCTTGAACATATGCATGAAATTTGATGAGTAGTTCATCAACAAAGTACTAGCGAGAAATAAGTATTTTTCTCATGAATGAGAGATAAACTTATTATTTACACTCGATCTAGAAACGCTAGTAAGCCATCAAAGAAATTATTAATATTCAACAAACCTATTGGTTTGACATGAAAATTCCACTCGTACAACGAGGCTATATTGAATATTTTCTCCAGGTGTGTTGTAGCGCTGGAAGGACAATGAAAGCATCACTATTATTCATCATATACATCATGCGATTGTGGATGGATTGCGCTTGTAGCCCCAACCTGCTGGACCCATGGTAGAACTGCTCCAATTCGAGTATTAGATCCAACTAGATGGAAAGGTATTACGCCAAACTCTTATTCCCCATGATTGTGCGGCCATTATAAGTCTAGCTAAAAGTTTGTTGTTGGTTCTCCTCCGGTATAGTATATTGATTTCTTGTCTCCCTAACTCTTTTTACGAGTTGGTTTGTCATATCCACATATTGGATATGGCCTACCAGTTTAGATCCACCAAGAATACATACGGTTTTAATATGGCGAGGTAAAAGCTGACTTGTATGAGATGATTTTGATATCTCCATCTCCATCTCCACTTCTATTTTTCTCTTTCAACGAATGAATGATAGATATATGAATCTCTCTATTTAAAGAAAAATTTTAAAACCAATAATTGAGTGCACTATTTACTTTTTGACAAATATGAAAGAGAAAAAGGCAGAAATTTTTCTTTAGTGATATGAAATATAGCTGTCAGTGATTGAAAAATAATATATATCTTAAAATTGAAAAACGATATTTACAAATAAAAGAAATATATTGATCTTTATTATTACACCGAGCTTTCTTACATAAATATGGGAAAATCATTATGCTAAATTTTTCTACTAAATTTACAAACAGGATCTTCTAAAGTAAGTTTTTCAAGACTGTAACGCGTTTGTTGATCTTTGAATTTGGCTCATAAGGCCATTAGCTCACCTTGTACGTATCCACTAGGATGTGTCTCAAGAGCCTGTTGAATATCATCCAAAGGCTCCTTACTCAATCCATCCTTAATGAATGCTATTTTATCTTCTCGATTTCGACAAGACTCCCAAATCTGCATGATTTACATCGAGTGTCACATGTCCACAAAGCACACTTGTAGCATCCTCCTAATCTTTTTTGCTCTCCGTTTCTTTGAAAACTACTTTACCCATACCAGGCATGTATTTAGAAGGAATTGAAACCTCACGGATAATCGAACATTTGCTTCAATCAAGCATCTGATATCTTGTGGGATACCCTTATTCATTAGCATTCTTAATCTTTCCAGCCTACATCGATAAATCCTTCTTAGGATTTTGATCGGTAGTGATGGATAGTATTTTCGAGATTTGAGAGCATATGATCCATTATAATGTATAGATCCTTGTTAGGATGAATTTTGCAATAATTTTGATGATTTATTTATAGAATAATACGACGCGTATGAAATAAGACCCGATTTTAAATAAATAATATGAAGCGTAAGAGCTACGATTTCGAATTAAATAATAAGCGGATGTGATGCGTATGTTTTGTAACTCAGTGTTTGAACAAGAGTAGACAATAATGTCACCAAAAGATGATGGAATATGTCGGTGAATGATTTCTATGATAAATCATATTGAGCACTATACGAATACTAGTGAAATCGATATAAAAATTTCTTGAACTAGAAGTTCAATAATACTCGTTTGCAAAACCGGATCGACCATCCGGTTTAAATAATTATTGAAATCAATATTTCAAGTGAAGAATTAAAAGAATTCTTCAATGATTGTTCTCGATAAATGATGAAATCATTACTAGCCAATATTGGGAATAAATCTCAAATATATACGGAATAAAGGATGAGAAGTATGGGCCCACTCATCACATGTGCGACTACTTAGATATTATGATATGGATCCACTAGATAGTCACATGTGTATATGATTCGTAATTTGAAATTTATGAAATATTTGCTCAGTATGAGCATGATTTTGATTTAATGATAAAGCTAGTAAATGTATATCCCAATACTTGAATAAATCCGGAAAGGATTTGAAGATGCTGTATCTAGTGGGATATTATATGGCAAATTATTTAAAGTCCTCAAATAAATTGCCGATATCGAGAATAGAATGCAAACGGTCTAAATTCCCATATTAAAAGGTTTGAATGATGAGAACATATATGATTAAAATCATACCAATCTGTATGAGTTTTGGTGTTCTAAATTTTCTCAAAGATGAGGGAGTATTAAAGGTTGAAAATAAATGCATCATGTTATATCCTGAAATTGAAATACTGAACTTGAAGTTCAAAGATGCATGAAAGGCTATGAACAATCACATATATCAACTACGATGCTTTGATAAGTTAGCGCTTGAAGCGTTGATATTTCCCCAAACATATATATCAAAGCAAATTATAAAGATGGTCTTAATAACGGAGGCATATGCTCTTGAAGAGTATATAGACATAACTATATTGTGTAATCCTACAAGATGATTGATAATGAGATATCTCGATAAGTTATGTCGATATGGGGAAAGAAATGAAATTGAAATGTGTCGACACGATATGAAAATGTAGCGCTACATATGATCAATGATAATGAAAATATTGAGATATATTGAAGATGATAAATGGTGAATGTGAAATCCTTAACTTATGAGATGATGAGATGATGATGACTATTGCTCAAGTTTAAAGATAAGCATGGTGGTCATTATATGTTGCATGCTCATGAAAGTTAAATTACCGATCGTGCGTGTAGTCTAGAAAGGAAATTAAAGGATCGGATGAGCTAAACCCGTGTTTATGAGTACCCTAAAGGGTGAGCTAAGCCCTGGGAATGAAATAACCTATTAAGTGAGTATTAAATGTTAAATGATATATTTTAAGTGTTAGTTAGTTATGAAGGTTTACTTATATGTTTACATGTTTTTACTATGAATTTATATGCTTTAAATTGTGTGTTTGGAGACATGTGTTCATGGTGAATGTTTTGTAGTTGTGTAAGAAAATTGATGCACTCTAAATGAACGAAGAGTATAAAAACCAATGTATATGATACTCATACAAATGTATGAAAGATTTTGAAATGCTTTAAAGATACTTGTATAAAATACGCGTTACACTCTTTTTCCCTTAACTGGCAGGTTTTATCCCATTGGGTTTTCCTAGTAAGGTTTTTAATGAAGCAACTTTAAAGGCGTATTCACATGAATAATGTCTTTCTTTTCCTTCATTAGGGTTTTCCCTTTGGGTTTCCTAATAAGGTTTTAACGAGGCATATTCATGGTATATTGAGAACGATATGAGAAATTGATACAGATGTATCTATTGGATCAAGTTATAATGGAGCCTAATGCTTTAGATCCAAACGATGATGATATTGAAATCATTTACCGTAAGTAAAGATATCGATTCTCAAGATATGAAATCAAGCGGAGCAAATTGTACTATTTTTCCTTCGATCAAGTTTTTCCCACGCTGGGTTTTCTTGGCGAGGTTTTAACGAAAGACGGCGTGAATACTCATATCTGCCACTGATAGACATCGTGAGCAATGTTTTGATGAAGAAGATATAACCACTCCAAGCTATCCTGCATCGGTTTGGAAGTTTTTTCCCACCGGGTTTTTTTCTCCAAACAGCCCGTAAGACATTTGTATTAATAGTCATTCGAGGGGAGTGTTATGAATAATAATTGAAGAATAATTATTAGGTGTTATGAATAATTGAGAATAATGTGGTGGTTATGAATTATGAGGAATAATTTGGTGGAGGAATAATTCGCTGACGAATAATTTGGTAAAAGATGTAATTATTATATGTGAATGACCATTATACCCTCGATTTAAATTACGTAATTACGATCGCTGGCTTATTCGCTTTTCCTATAAATAAAGCGCTTTAGCTATTAATGAAATTCATTCCTGGTAACTTTTAATTCATTCTCTCTAAATTCTCTCTATTGTTTCTATACTTTTATAACACTTACAAACTCAACTTGATTAGAATTAGTAATAGGTCACTTCAATTAATTGCATTCTCAAACACTGTTGTAATTTAATTGCGCTTTTCACCCCAACAATTTTAGTGAAAAAAAATTTACTATGACGATCTCTGATGCAGCGATTTACTTAAAAAGTAATGAAATAAATAATAGATCCATTTACGAATATGAGTTAAATCATCGCAATTGCAACGTAAAGACGATCAATATTAATAATGACATACATTATATTAAAGAGCAATTATTCTCTTTCCAGTGCTGGTGCTATAATACAATTGATATGGCCATTTCCCTTATTGCCATGTGGCCTTCTGGCCCACCCCCACCCACCCCACCCTTCCTGGTATGCTGTGTGGCTATCCACATTAGCACGCTAGTTCCTTAGGAAGAAAACATGGCTGTATGTAAAGTACGTGTGCGATATTGTTATAAATGTAATTGTATATTTGTATTTATGACAAATCCCGAACGGTGTTTAATTATTTGGTCTTCAACTCGATTATTCCCAAATAAAAACTGCTACTAAATAAGAATACAGTAACAAGGGGTAAATGTACATCAATAACTCATAAATAAAGCTATCAAAATACACCAATTTTTAAAATAGATCACAGATATTGCACAGTCACAATCACCTCTAAATCTGATTCAAACAGTTGGTTCAATTACAACATTTAGTTTCACTTCACAGGGCAGTTAAACTGGAAAAGCAATAGAGACACCATAATCATATGATCAAAGCATTACTGGCTTTAGACGAAATGGTAAAACAACAGCATCTAAGACATAAACATTCCCCGGTTGCTAGAGCACTAGGAGCTGGAAAATCCAACAAGCACGAGATATCAAAACACAAATATCATATCCTATTCTTCCAACTTACCTTAGCGCTTTCTGCCATGTCGCCTGCTTCGACTCCCACCCTTGCTTTTGCCCTTGTTCTTGCTTTGTCTTCTGTTATCTTCAGAATCAGATTCTGAATCTGAATCAGAATATGAATCAGATGACTCAGACGAGGAGCTGGACTTCCTATGCTTTCTTTTCCTTTGCTTCTTCTTCTTGGTCTTCCTCTTCCTCCTCCTCTCCTCCTCAGAGTCAGTGGATGAACTATAGCTCGACTCACTCTCCCCTGAAGAATCATCAGATCCTGTAACAGATGATGCATCACTCTCCGACTCAAATACTGAAGCCTCACTGCCATTATCAGACTCGGTGTCTGATTTATGCTTCCTCTTACTCTTTTGCTCACGTTTTTCGCCCTTTTCCTCCTTCTCAATATCCGGGTTGTCAAGATCATATGAAATAGAGAGCTTCATCCTGAGTTTCGGGTTTTTCAATTGCTGTGTACGCGATGGTCGGGAGACATAAACCCTCTCGTTCTTGCACTCATACGTCCAGTGTCCAGTTTGGAAGCATTTCTGACATTGGGAAGCTGCCCCGAGGATGGAGGTCGAGGTTTTGGGACCTTTTCTTTCACCTAATCTCACCTGTTTCTCAGTACTCATCAAATACATTTGCCTCTTTGCTTCTTTCCTCTCTTGCCATCTACTGGGCCCTTCTTCTTTCTGGCCATATGCATTGACATTGCGAGCAGCAGCTGCTGCTGCTCGTTCGGCCTGAGCTCGGCTGAGACCTTTAGCAGCTGACAAAGCTGCAGCCTTGATTCGTTCAGCTGCATCCTGAGCAGCACTCTCATCTTTGTTATTTGACATGTTCAATTGTCAAAATAGACGCTGTCAAACTCCTTCCTGATATAGTGTCAGCATTGAAGCGAATTATGTTATTATCGTAATTTAAAAGCTAGAAACAGCATTTCAAATCAGTGAAAATGCAAAATTGCCCTAAACAAGATCTAAAATTCAAGATCACGTGGGATCGGGCGGGGGTTTGGGCTCAATAGATTACCAGATAACAATTGAGACAATGATAAAACCCTAACCAACAGCGAGAAAAATTATTGGGAAAATGAAATCGCTTTGATTACATCAACGAACAAAGACGCTAGAAAATAAACAAATTCAATAAATAAATCTAATAATAAAACTCAAATCGCTATAGCTATATGAAAATTGATTACCGTCAAGAAACAACAACTCAAGAAAATAAACAAATTCAATGATAAATCTCATCGATCCGCATCAAAAACAACCACTCTGGAAAATAAATAAATCTGACACGACGTACCCTCAAGTTCTGCGATGAAGCAGAAAGTGTACTAGAAATCGAAGAAACACTTGATAGATATATTGTTGCAAGGCGGTGCTGAATACGCGACCCTTTTCCCCGTTCGATTGTTCCCCAATTTTATCCCTGCCCTCTTGGGGTCATTAAGGCTTTAATTTAAGGCAGACCGGGGTTACACTTAGATGGGCATCGGCTTATTAATGGGATGGATTGTCCAACCCCATTCTCTAAATGGGCCTCAGCAAGTAACCCAACTTGTAACTATGGGAAAGCGGAAATTATTTAGTTGAGATAAGTGAAAACTTGAAATATGTTACTAGTATAAAAGAAGAAAAAAATTAACACCTTAAATAATAATTACTAAATAATAAGAAATTTTAAATCTTGGAAAAATATCTACTCGGAATCCAAAATAAAATATGATTTTCAAAACTACAATTGTCTCCTGAGTTTCGGGGGTATCGATGGAATTTAAAACATCAACTCAGAAAAACATGGGGAGGCCAACAAAATGAAACCCTCAGCCGTCTAATCTCTGAAATTCCCCAGTAAGGTTGCACTGACATGGGATTGCACAAAGCCCAACGTCACCAACATAGCTTTAGGCCTTGTGGTTTTCAATTTAAACTTATTAGTTTACTTGAATTTCGTTTAGAGTATGGTTGAGAAGTGGAAAAAATATATTAAAAACTATAAATAAATTGTCAAACTAATATTTGAATGATTGAAAATGATAAGGAAAAAAATTTAGGGTGTGTTTGATTGGGTGTGTTTTACATGTAAATGTCACATCACGGAAATCGAATTACACATTTGGTTGTTTGATTGTATTAGTTTTGCATGTAAAACTTTTGCAAGGTACAATCATATAATGCATGTTTTTTCCAAATTACATGTAAACATTTTCTTCATGGGGGTGGCATGAAAATGTTTTCCCACTTACATGTAATTGACTTTCCATGTTTTCTTTTTCCAATCATTGCAATCAAACACACCCTTAATTCATATTTCCTTGAGCAATTTGGTTGCAATGAGTGCAAAATCTGAATGCTCTCTCAAGACAACAAGTGGACCATAATTCAAAGAGAGTAAAAATGAAAATAAACATGTTTTCATGGATTGAAAAAAAATACTTTATATTGCAATATATTGTTCTAATCAATATTTAAATCATACTCCTTCCTTTTCATAAAAGGAGGTTCAATTTGACTTTCACACTGATGAAGAAAAATGTAATTATATTATTGAAAAAGTAAAGTTTAATTGTATTTTTTTTCCAAATATGCCTTACATTAAATGGTGATAATGTATTTTCATTAATATCAATGCATATTAAATAAGAGTATAATGAGAAAAATTTAAAAAAATAAATAAATATATATATATATATATATATATATATATATATATATATATATAGAAAGTGTGTTATATTTTGAGACGGATGAAAAATGGAAATAGACCTATCTTTATAGGGCGGAGGGAGTATTTCTTTGGGCAATTTGGTTGCAATGAGTGCAATACTAGGTCTACGTCTCAAGATTTTGGACTTTTTGGATTTTTGGGATTTGGTCGATCTTGCATTGTTGGATAGGTCTAAAAAAGGTAAGACGTATAAAAAAATAAATAAAAAATAAAAAAAAGTAAGACATAAAAAATAAAAAAAAACATAAGACAAAAAATCAAAAAATAAAAAATAAAACGTAATGTTATAAAAGTATAGAAACAATAGAGAGAATTTAGAGAGAATGAATTCTAAGGAATTCTCAGGAATGAATTTCATTAATAACTGAAACCCTATTTATAGGAAAACTTCGAATGGCACAATCGTAATTACATAATTTCATTAAGGGTATAATAGTCATTCACATATAATAATTACATCTTTTACCAAATTATTCCTCCACCAAATTATTCCTCATAATTCATAACCAACAAATTATTCTCAATTATTCATAACACTCCCCCTTGAATGACTATTAATACAAATGTCTTCTACACTGTTTGGAGAAAAAACCCAGTGGGAAAAAACTTCCAAACGGATTGCAGGATAGCTTGGAGTGGTTATATACTACTTCATCAAAATATTGCTCCCCCTGATGTCTATCAGCGGTATATGAGTATTCACGTGCTGCCTCGTTAAGACCTTGTCAAGAAAACCCAGTGGGAAAAAATTTGATCGAAGGAAAAAGAGTACAGCTGCTCCGTTTGATTTCATATCTTGAGAACTGATATCTTTACTTCTGGTAAATGATTTCAATATCATCATCGTTTGGATCTAAAGCATTAGCTCCATTATAACTTGATCCAATAGATACACTGTATCAATTTCTCCTATCGTTCTCAATATACCATGAATATGCCTCGTTAAAACCTTATTAGGAAAAACCCAGTGGGAAAAACCCTAATGAAGGAAAAAGAGTACATTATTCATGTGAATACGCCTTTAAAGTTGCCTCATTAAAAACCTTGCTAGGAAAACCCAATGGGATAAAACCTCAGTCAAGGGAAAAAGAGTGCAACGCGTATTTTATACAAGTATGCTGCAAGCATTTCAAAATCTTTCATACATTTGTATGAGTATCATATACATTGGTTTTATACTCTTCGTTCATTTAGAGTGCATCAATTTTCTTACACAACTACAAAACATTCACCATGAACATATGTCTCCAAACACACAATTTAAAGCATATAAATTCATCGTAAAAACATGTAAACATATAAGTAAACCTTCATAACTAACTAACATTTAAAATATATCATTTAACATTTAATACTCACTTAATAGGTTATTTCATTCTCAGGGGCTTAGCTCACCCTTTAGGGTACTCATAAACACGGGCTTAGCTCACCCGATCCTTTAATTTCCTTTTCGGTACTACACACACGATTGGTAATTTAACTTTCATGAGCATGCAACATATAATGACCACCATGCTTATCTTTAAACTTGAGCACTAGTCATCATCATCTCATCATCTCATAAATTAAGGATTTCACATTCACCATTTATCATTTTCAATATATCTCAATATTTTCATTATCATTGATCATATGTAGCGCTACATTTTCATATCGTGTCGACACTTTTCAATTTCATTTCTTTCCCCATATCGACATAACTTATCGAAATATCTCATTATCAATCCTCTTGTAGGATTACACAATATAGTTATGTCTATATACTCTTCAAGAACATATGTCTCCGTTATTAAGGCCTTTTTTTTATAATTAGCTTTGATATATATGATTGGAGAAATCTCATAATATCAACGCTTCTGGCGTGCTAACTTATCAAAGCATCTTAACTGATATATGTGATTGTTCATAACATCTTTTATGCATCTTTGAACTTCAAGTTCATATTTTAATTGTGAGGATATAACATGATGCATTTCACATATCATTTTCAACCTTTAATACTCCTCATGCTTTGAGAAAATTTAGAACACCAAAACTCATACAGATTGGTATGATTTTTAATCATATATGTTCTCATCATTCAGCCTTTAATATGGGAATTTAGACCAGTTTGCATTCTATTTTCTCGATATCTGCAATTTATTTGAGGACTTTAAATAATTTGCCATATAATATCCCACTTGTATGCGCATACTCAAATCCTTCAGGGATTTATTCAAATCATTGGGATATATATATTTACTAGCTTTATCATTAAATCTGGAAATCATGCTCATACCGTGAGCAAATATTTCGTAAATTTCAAATTTCGAATCATATACACATGTGACTATCTAGTGGATCCATATCATAATATCTAGTAGTCCACATGGAGGATGAGTGGGCTCATACTTCTCATCCTTTATTCCAGATATATTTGGGATTTATTCCTAATATTGGCTAGTAATGATTTCATCATTTATCGAGAACAATCATTGAAGAATTCTTTTAATTCTTCACTTGAAATATTGATTTCAATAATTATTTAAACCTGGATGGTCAGTCCGGTTTTGCAAACGAGTATTATTGAACTTCTAGTTCAGTAAATTCTTATATCGATTTCACTAGTATCTGTATAGTGCTCAACATGATTTATCATAGAAATAATTCACCGACATATTCCATCATCTTTTGGTGACATTATTGTCTACTATTGTTCAAACACTGAGTTCTGACTCATACGCATCACATCTTGCTCTTGTTCAACTAAGTCTTAGCTCTTACGCTTCATATTATTTATTTAAAATCGAGTCTTATTTCATACTGCGTTGTATTATTCTATAAATAAATCATCAAAATTATTGCAAAATTCATCCTAACAAGGGTCTATACATTATAATGGATCATATGCTCTCAAATCTTCGAAAATACTATCCATCACTATCGATTAAAATCCTAAAAGCGGATTTATCGATGTAAATTTGGAAAGATTAAGGATGCTAATGAATAAGGTATCCCACAAGATATCCGATACTTGATTGAAGTAAAGGTTCGATTATCCGTGAGATTTCAATTCCTTCTAAATACATGTCCTGGTATGGGTAAAAGTAGTTTTTCAAAGAAACGGAGAGCAAAGATTAGTAGGATGCTACAAGTGTGCTCGATGGACATGTGACACTCGATGTAAATCTGTGGGGTACTTGTCCAGAAACCGAGAAGATAAAATAGCATTCATTAATGATGGATTGAGTAAGGAGCCTTTGGATGATATTCAACAGGCTCTTGAGACACATCCTAGTGGACACGTGCAAGGTGAGCTAATGGCCTTATGGGCCAAATTCAAAGATCAACAAGCACTTTATAGTCTTGAAATACTTACTTTAAAAGATCCAATTTGTAAATTTAGTAGAATAACTTAGTATAATGATTTTCCCATATTTATGTAAGGCAAATTTATGTAATATAGAAGATCAATATTTTTCTTTTATTTGTAAATATCGTTTTTCGATTTTCAATTTTTTTTTATTTTCTATCACCGACAGATATATGTCATTTTCACTTAAATTTTTTTTCTGCCTTTTTTTCTTTCATATTTGTCAAAAAGTAAATAGTGCACTCAATTATTGGTTTGAAAATTTTTCTTTAAATAGAGAGATTCATATATCTCTCATGTTCATACATTAAAAGTATAGTGCAAAAAGAGAGATATGAGTAGAGATGGATATGGAGATTTTAGAATCATCTCATACAAGTCAGCCTTTACCTCGCTAGATTAAAACCGTATGTATTCTTGGTGGATCTAAACTGGTAGGCCATATCCAATATGTGGATATGGCAAACCGACTCGTAAAAGAGTTAGGGAGACAAGAAATCAATATACTATATGGAGGAACCAACAATAAACTTTTAGCTAGACTTATAATGGCCGCACCATCATGGGGAATAAGAGTTTCGAGTGTAATACCTTTCCATCTAGTTGGATCTAATACTTGAATTGGAGCCAGTTCTACCATGGGTCCAGCAGGGTTGGTGCTACAAGCGCAATCCATCCACAACTGCATGATGTATATGATGAATAATAGTGATGCTTTCATTGTCCTTCCAGGCGGCTACAACACACTGGAGGAAATATTCAATATAGCCTCGTTGGCACAGTGGAACTTTCATGTCAAACCAATAGGTTTATTGAATATTAATAATTTCTTTTATGGCTTACTAGCATTTCTAGATCAGGGTGTAAATAATAAGTTTATCTCTCATTCAGCGAGAAAAATACTTATCTCTGCTAGTACTGTTGATGAACTACTCATCAAATTTCATGCATATGTTCAAGAATCTGTGGAAGCCCAGGTCCGTCGGTCACAGACCATTGGTGTCAAGCGAAAAGAAATTCGGATCCTTTAAATATCTCATTATAAACCCTGATGTTGGGGTGGCAAAGTTACGGAGTATTTTATACTCTCGAAACGCATCCCTCTTTTATGGGTTCAATATATATATTCTTTTCGTATTTCTATATTTTCGAGTGTTTATTGCCATCTTTGATATTCTCAATATGTTCCACTTCGACTGTTTTGTACTTCTTCTGGAGTAATAATAATAATATCATATTGGCTTATTCAAATACAGAAATCTAGTGATTATACTTCTTCAAGAGCATTTTATTCTCATATTAATACAATCTCATATCATCGATGAGATTACTTCATATAATCTCTCCATGCGATATATTTTCTTTGATTTATCAACATGGGATCTATTGAGCATTTTATTTTCATCTATTTATCCAATGGTAATATCAGGTACCACTTACTCAATTTTTCTCCATTAATATTCGGTAAGTATGGAGAATAAATTTTATTCTCATCGTCTACTTCTTCGAGAGTAGGATTAGAATATTTGATCAACTACTTCTTCTGGAGTATAATTAGTTATAACCAATCGTGTAGTATTACCCCACCACATTGGAAATATATGCGAAATCTAAAGTGCGTAAATTTAAATTGCAGAAATTAAATTTCCTCCAATAGGTGGTCGAACCTACCTTATGGGAATTATTGCAATAAAGATAAATTTACGGAATTTAAATAGTAAGAATTAAATTGCATAATGTTTAACTACTTCTTCAGGAGTAGGATCTGCTTAGTAGAAGGTATTACCCATCACTTAGCATATAAAGTGCAGAAATATATAAAACCTTCCATTTAGTGACGGTTGAACCCATCATCAAGTATGAGGTATTGCAGTAATTAAATTGCAGTAAATAAAGTGTAAGAATTAAATATTGAACTGCTTCTACGGGAGCAGATTTGTTCTTCTAGAACAAATACTCATTACTTCTACAAGAGCACATTTATCCTTTTAGAACAAGTATATTATGTAATTAAATTCTTCGGGAGTTAAAATAATATTCCGATCTTTTAACTCAAATGGACTTCAAGCCATTTTATATAATCAATGGATTTAGAATTTCTTCATGAATATTCTATCAATTTTTCATTGTCGTCAAAATTAGATCGGTTTTACCCTAAGGGTAAAATTGTCAAAAATATTTTATCGATGTTTTACGATTGGAAAATTATCTCATTTCTACTTCAATTTGTAAATATAAAAATGTTTAAAGACTATTTTGTAACATTTCAAAAGTTGGTGTACTGATTTGTAAATTTTGAAAGGTTTATAATAACATATTTCAAAACGAGTTATTACCCTATCAATATTGGTGTCATATCGAAGCTCTCGTTAAATCGAGTATAATGGAGTCGAGAAAATTTGATTTTGATAATGTATGCTCCTTATATCTCGATAAAACGAATGTTATAGTTTAATATATTATTATATTATAAAATCATATGATTTACCTTTTTCCCTTTCTCTAATTATTCCATGGATGAGATTTACTTGCAATCCATTTACGTGATCGGAAAATTCTTTGGACTCCATTCTTCCAATTTTGGGATTTCAGACATCTCCAAGCAGGTTGTGTAGAAGGAGGAATTGTGGGAGAGGAATATGAACAAAAGGAAATTTTCAATGATGTATTTGCAAAGAGAGAGTTATTTAGGATTGATGAGGATGAATTAATTCATTGGTAATAATCCAATTTCTGATACAGAAGATCATCTATAAGATGCAACTGTAGAGCATACTTCTTTCATATTACTCAAAGGGTTAGAGACTCGTACTGATAACGTGTTATAAAAGTATAGAAACAATAGAGAGAATTTAGAGAGAACGAATTCTAAGGAATTCTCAGGAATTCTCAGGAATGAATTTCATTAATAACTGAAGCCATATTTATAGGAAAACTTCGAATGGCACAATCGCAATTACATAATTTCATTAAGGGTATAATAGTCATTCACATATAATAATTACATCTTTTACCAAATTATTCCTCCACCAAATTATTCCTTATAATTCATAACCACCAAATTATTCTCAATTATTCATAATACATAAGACATAATAATTTATATATATATATATATATATATATATTATATATATATATATATATATATATATATAAGAGGTTGTTCATTCTCCTTTCGGGTGGGTGAAATCAACATGTAAAAATTAAAATTTTGAACTTTTTTTTTCATATTACATTATTTATCAAGAGCCTTAATATGAAGTAACTTTTAAAATAATAAAAATTATCGCGAATGATCTAATGCCAACTAAGTTGACACCATAAGGGGTCAATTAGTGTCGGATCGTCGACACGTATTCGTGTACCCACCCTCTGACAGTGGAAGAGGAGCATGTGGTGCCCATCCAGCGTTAGTTGGCATTGAAACATTACTGTATAAATTATATATTAAAACTATACTCATATCAAAACATTGGATATATAAATGCATCATTTGGAGCCTCCCAAAACCAAAATCCACCCAAAAAAATTGGGTTTAAATTTTTCAATTTTTATACGTCGATTTCACCCTTCAACAGGAGGAATTTCACCCTACTGAAAAGGTGAACAAAATTCCTCTCATAAAAGCATCAATGTTGCGCTTGATTGCACCCATGCGTGATGGGTGGTAGAGCTCTATGGCGTGAAGACGTGAAGTCAAAGTTTCGAACATTGGCGAACCTCTAGGCAAACTTTTTCTTAGAACGCAGACCCCTTCATATCTTTAAACCTCCTCATTTGTGGTAGAATGTAGCCTCATGATAGATATGCAGTAATAACATTCTTCAAAGCCTAATTCCTGGTGTAAACGAAAGTTCGCTCTCCAGGTTTAGGATAAAACACCCCACCAAAAAAAAAGGACCCCTTTGTCCAATCCAAACAAAAGTATGTGAACACGGAGTCGTTAATGGAAGTACCACGTAGTGCAACATCATTAGGACGGAATAGGACCTTATGCAAAGAAAGACGTTGTATTAACTCCCCATGAAATAGTAAACTACAAATAATAATTTTCCACCTGAAGATGAATGACATTGATATGGTGCTTGAGGGGGGATACTATAGCACCTTGAATGATATGAAACAATCACCTTATGATGATTGTAATATATCCTTATGATGAATGATATTTTAGTATTTAAAGGTGATTTTAGTATATCCGCATGATGAATAACATTGTACTATATAAAGGTGAACATTATAATATACCCTAAAATGATAGGCAACCGAACTTAAATGCCAAACTTATCCGTATCCGTTACAATGTGCACCTTACGATCGCATGATGCACCAAATCAATTTTGTTATTATCGATATGCATTTATTTCCATTTGTAATGTACTAGCTGAAGGCAAGATGGAAACCTTTGACATTTCAAAAGAGTGTCCCATTTGATCATTTTAGAGAAACAGATTCTTGATGAGAATCTATGTGGTCCAGAATATCTATTAATCAACACAGGCGACAAGATTGGAACACACTGCACAAAAGAAAGAATATAGAGCAAAGCTAGAAAACGAGTGAAACAGACTAACTTATGCTCGGTTCCCCACCCACACGGGGAAAAAAATTGTAGGCCCCACCGGACCCACCATCAGGAGGATATGTGTCATTTATCCGACCCAATGCGGAGGCTATAAAAAAAATTTTAATTTTTTTGTATGCCGACATGGCGCCTCCACAAAGCGCCACATCAGTGTTGGTATGGTTTTGCTCTATTAGCGCGTGGGGAACAGAGCAAAACCGGAAACAGACTAATAACAAAGTCTCGAAAACATTTCTGAATAAGGTCTAATGGGGAAATCAGAGCCTACTAGCGTTAGCGATCCAAGACAAGATTGGCTTAAAAGGGTTTGGATCTTAAGGAATTACATATTTCTCTGTGCATCCTATCTTATATGATAAAAAGATAACCACCTAAAAAGATGACCCCAAGTTTAACGGCCAACAGAAAGCCTACTCAAAATATCCCGGTGAGGAGATTTGCAGCGGCAGAGATAGCGGCCCCTGTTACAGCATATTGCACCACCTGCTCGTGAGAATGATCATCCGTCGTAAAAGCCAATGCTGCTCCCGTAACTGCTCCAGCCACCGCACTATTTTTCTGCACATGAACGAAAAAATAAATAAGGGTATGCTAGGAAAAAATTCAAGTGCTAGTATGCAAGTCTCGTAAACATTCAACCATCTATATGAATGCGCCAGCACTGATTAGCCAGTTTAGAAGATAAGAAACAATTACCCAATCATGGACACCACGAGCCTCTTTCAGTCCATAAGTAAGGCCCGAGTACATCCCAGCAGCCATCCCTGTGAACATAGACACTCACCATCACCAGATCATCAAGAACCAAAAGTATCATATTATCCTCAGAGTAAACTTTTATTTTGCTAAAAGTCAAATTTCTAGATTGAATGACAGTGAGGACCAGAAAATGCATGAACATTAGAACTAGTGATGAGAGATGTGTAGCTGTTGGGTAAAAAAATAAAAAATAAAAAATAAATTAACTAGCAAAGGCTTGAAAGAGCCAGCCGTCACTTGAAGTCTTACCCCATTGAAGAGATTCTTTTCCAGTGCTCTTCACCTGATATATCAAAGTAAGTACAATGCATTAGTATGGACTAATTACAGTGCTCTACAAGATATTTGCAGAATTGAGATTTTAATTCGAGCTCTTGTGTTAATTGTTTGGATGTATGTGTAAAAAGTTAGCTTCTGAACTACATCTTTTTAAAACTGTTTTTTCCAATTAGAGCTATAACTCAAACAAATAAATTCAATTATTAAAAGCATCTAAAAGGTGCGTACAAACTTCAAAAAGGAAATTCCAAACACAGACTAAAGCTTACCAAGGCCTCAACAGTGTTCCTGTTAGTCTCCCCTGCAAAAGTGACGAATTATTTGCCACTATGCGCATATTATTACCAACAATGAAAAAAAAAAACGAAAAACAAAATAAAAAATTCTCAAATGTAATTTTCGTTATTGATTAGTTTGTACCTCTAAGCCCAGGAAATCGACTGCGTTTCTTCGAACCACCAACGTCCACCGGAATGCCGCCGCCAGTATCTCCATTTGCACCTGATCAATCTCAAATCTCATCAAAAATCAAACAAACAATCAAAACAGAGCGTAAATAAACCAAAAACATACTCTCAGCAGCTACGAAAATGGCTTCACGCGATACAGCTTGAATAGCCCCAATCTGCAAGCCGAACAAAATCAAAACCCTATCAATCACATACTTACATACGCATGGATAAATTATCAAATACAACGTGTATAACAGTGTAATTAGTGCGATTTGTGTGTGTAAATAGACTTGCCCCAGCGGCTTTAACAAAGCTTTCAGCGACGCGGTTGAGGAGAGGGTGACCGAGATCAAGCAACCCTCCCTTATCGAACCTCTTGAACTCATCGAGGAGCGAGCGAGTTTCCAGATTACTGTTGCCCATTTTTTCCTTTTCTTTTTAGAGACGGCGAAATTAGTATAATGCAAGGCAAAACCTAGTTTGAAAGATATTTATTTATTTATGCAGAGTGATGAAGATGATAGATAGAATGTAGAGAAAGGAATCAGGGATTTTCGGAGAGAAGAGCGGGTAGTTCTGATTCTGGACACTAGTAGGAGATGACACGTGTACCTCACATCTGTGTACGTGTATCACAAAACCAGAATGAGATCTCCGTGCCGATTCTTTCCTTCACCAAGGTTGGTAACCTTTTTGAATCATTTTATATTTTATTTTTATTTTTTATTTTTTTAAATACATTTCGTCCGAACTTTTTATTTATTTATGAGATTTGCTATTCACACCTATATTTTTTATCCCTACACCCACCCATTTTTTAAATCAAACCATTAAATTTACTCCTCACACCCACTCTCTTCCCACAATTACCCTCACCCCATTTATTACCAAAGTCATCCCCACACCCACCAAATTTCACTCGGCCAGAAGAAAAGAACAGTTCCAAATCTCCATCTCCATCTCCATCTCCTCCAACAAGAGCCAAGCACCTGGTATAACAATGGATGAGGTTAGTTAACTTCATTTCTTTCCTATTTTCATAAATTTTACAGGTATATTCGCAAAATTTACTGATGTATATGCAATTGCATGCTAGATATGGTTTGGATAGCTATGGTTTGGGTTCGGGAGAGGGGCAGGTGCCTCGGCGGCGTTAGTCGAGAGGCACTCTCCATAACCTCGACAGCCGCGTCGAGGCCAAAGAATGGGCCTCGACCAATCGCGGGCCGAGGCCCATTCTCTTGGCCGAGGCCGAGTTGCCGAGGTCGCTCCATGGCCTCGGCCGATGTCAAGCGAGGCCAAAGAACGTGCCTCGCCAACTTTGGCCGAGGCACATTCTTTAACTTGGCCGAGGCACATTCTTTGGCCTCGCCAAAGATCGGCCGAGGTCGCTTAAATGGGCCTCGACTGCCGGCGAGGCCACCATAGGGGCCTCGGCCCCTCCCCAGGCCGAGGCCAATCTGGCCTCCCTGGCCAATTTTTTTTAAATTAATTAATTTAATTAATTTTTAATAAATTTTTAATATTGTAATTAATTATTTGTGATTGCAGTGAGACGTTATATGCGTCATCCAACTCGTTCGGAAAGAAAAAGACGTGAATTAGAACGTGCTATGCAGAATGAGGCACCTGATGATCATGGAGTAGTCGATAATATTGGTACTTCTCAATCTGGTCAAGATATTGGCACGTCCCACTCTCAGCCGGATATCAATATGGTCCAAGAAGAACATGTTGTTACTGATCAAGAGGAAAGTCATAATGAAGTTAGTGAAAGTCGGCCTGAAAGAAGAAATGATGATATACTAACTGGGCCACATCTTGGTGGTCCGTCGGATCCTAAAATTTTATGTTCTTTCAATACACATGTGGCTTCAAAAATATGGTTCAATACAGAAAGGCCCATACTTAAATGTCTTTGTCATACGGATAAGCTACGGGAGTGGACCTATGATGGCAACTTAAGGAATCCTTGGTGGAATATTGTGCTAAATTCCGGTATTAGTAATTTGCGAGATGTATCATATAAAAAGGCTAACAAGACTTTAATAAGTGCTTTTGTGGAGAGATGGCATCCTGAGACGAATGCATTTCATTTTCCATTTGGGGAGATGACCATTACACTTGATGATGTACATTGTCTTCTTGACATACCATGTAAAGGTCGTCCTTTAGAGCTCGATGCAAATCAATCAGCCGAGTCTAGCTATGAGGTCGTACAAAAATTATTGGGACTTACGTCGGAAGAAGCTAAGGATGCACATGGTAATCAAAACGCGGATCCTACAGTGAAGTTGGAGTGGCTACGTGCCAAATTTTGTAGAAGCACTAATTCCCAAGATCAAGACACGATAGAATATCTGGCCCGAGGAGCATATTTGTTGTATCTTTAGGTTGTACCATATTTACCGATAAGACAGTAATCGGGTCGCGACGAAATATTTATATTTTTTAGAGGACCTTGGTGAGTCATGTAATTATGCTTGGGGAGCTGCCGCACTTGCCTATTTATACTGAAGTGCTAGGACTAGCATCAAGAGTCGACGTGAAGCAAATGTCGATACACGACTTTGTTGGAGGTAATATAAAGTTTTAAATATTTATTTTGTTAGTTTTTTTAATTTTTCTCGTTGGGAATTTATATTTTACGCCTCTTAATATTAATGCAGCTTGGATATATCAACACTTTACTACATTAAGATCTTGGCACAATATGCACACTGAATGGGGAACCGCTATGCGAGGATGTGGGTACCAGAGGCACATCTCTGGGCATCTCTAGACGTACTCATGGCATATAGAGAGACATTGGATTTGATGAAACCATATGAAGTGAGCGAATAAATTTTTAATGTATTATTTCTATATTATTGACAGATAAATTATGTAATATATCTCATTTTAATATTGTGCAGATATCGTGGTGCCCCTATGTTGATTTTAGAGAATACTTCCCTCTTGATATTGTCACATTTTATCGTGGATGTATTAGGGCCTTAGATGTTGTGGAACTGTATCATCCGGATCGTGTGCTCAGACAATTCGATTACATACAAATGGTACCTGAAGATCCTCTTGCTCCAAAAGCGGCTAGAAGAGGACGTACGGCCGAGAAGTATAAAGTGTTGTGGGGTACACTTGGGAGCATGTTTAGGATGTGGGATATACATATTTTGAATGAAAATCGTTTGGGTAGAGAGACGAGTGTACCATGGGGCTGTGCACCGAATTATATGGATTGGTATCTTCAGATTTCGCATCCTATTGTTCAAAATCCTGAAAAACATTCTCCATATATCGGCGGCGGGACAGAGGCATTAACTAATATGCAGTTGGGAGATCGTCTCGGAGAGCGGTGTAACATTCTAGAGCCTAGTAGATAGTTGGGAATTAGGTGATTCGTCTCTATCGGTGAGTAGGATAATGCCAAATGTTCAGCGGCATATATTGCAGTTCAGGGGACTAACATTAGAAGAACACTGTGCTCGTCGTCTGGAGACCGAGAAATCAGTGACCGAGAACTAGGGTGGATTTTCAAGATATCAATCCACTAGATGATTTGCATTGTATTAGGTTGTTATTGTAATTTTCAATTAAGAATCGTGTAATGAACTTTGTTTGAAAAAATCGTACCTATCTTTAAGTATTACGTTATTAGTCAATTCCTTTGTTGTTAATTAATAATATAACCAAACAAACTGAGTCTACGTGCATATTTAAATGATTTTACAACAAATTATCAAATTCAAAGTCTAAATAGTTTATATGAATGAAAACAAATTCAAAGTCTAAATAGTTTATATGAATGAACATTACTCATCGGAATCTATTGTCCGAGTAGTGCCGTCAATTCTACTATTACTTCCTACTATATAGTTATACAATCGTTAGTTGCTCTCGGTATACACAGTGGCCCATCCCGATGCGCATGGATAACACCATCTGTACCATGTGTGGATAATAGGAGGTAGTGGATGCCCATCCCTCAAAAAAACACTTTTGTAAATAAAAATAGAATATTTAATTATAAAAAAATAAAGATAAAATGAAAGATATTAACATGTACTCAAATATACACCGAATAAAATGATTTTGATTCACGAATCCAATACAGATACATATAGGAGGATCGGTCACGCAGTCCGTAATAGTAAGAAATGCATTACAAGACATCTGCTTGGATAAAGCGATAAGGGCAATATTGTATCGGGATGCAATCAGATAACCAGACCTCCGGCAATGTCATCCAATGTAAAACAGAGCTGGGTCATGAAATATTGTAATTGCTCGAATCATGCTCAAATTGTCCGTACTCACCAAATATGTCTCAGATAATCGTTTCAAATATCGTGAGCTCTTCTATTAAGTCTTGTCGCACTCGAGACTACCGATTCTCATCACGATAAATTAGAGCAACTATCGTGACGAAAACCACAAAGCCTATCGCCCACTACATCCCCGTATTGTAATATACCGGTGCATATAAAATGGTAATCGATCCATATATGCAATGGCAAGACGTGTTTATCAGGTACCAGGACGAACAATCTAATAACAATGGAGATATAAGATTTTACCGTCACATAACAATTCATACTATATTCAAGCTTGTGGATAATAAAAAGAAATAAATTAAAATAAATGGATTCCACTACCTTTAGTTTTTGCTTTTACCGGTAGTCGGTTTTGAACAACTATCATGAATGGATTCAACATACTCAAAAGCACCGGGATCGCGCTTTGTTGACTTGTCTTGCTTACGGTTCTTTTTTTCTACGCCCACGAGTGTTAGTCTTCTAGCAATGTGCTCGACCATTGAGGTAGTAGACGGCTTAGCAAACTCAATCAACATTTTTAACATGAATAATTTTTCCGTCTCGTCTGCATTTACAAATTTAGTACCAACACTGTATAAATTTGATCCCAACGAGCACTAATATCATCCAAACAAGAATATCTACGACTTGGTCTACCTCCATGTCCAATTTTCTCCAAAAACCATCAATTGCATCCAAAGATATTGACCCACCGTCATGCATAACTTTAGCAATTTCATGCGCACATGGCAAACCACATGTCTTCCTAAGTACACACTCACAGGGCGAAACATCGATCTCATCCATGTTCACAATATCCATCTCATACCTTATTTTATCCATAGCAGCAATTGAAACCATACCTCGTAGACACTTAAACACGGTTGGTTTGAATCGATGATGGACTATATTTATACTCTTCTCAAATGATTGTTTTATCTCAGTGTGCGATGTCTCATTCAAGATATGAATTTTAGTCCAACAAGTTTCGAAATTACCTTGGCTCGATCCAAGATGCTTTTTTAATTTCGCGTGTGTACTCTCCGCCCTCAAAAAAAAGGAAATATAAGTAATGAATGATCAATCTTAAAAATGCGGAATTTAAATTATTTTAATTGACATACCTATTTGTTGTGGTGTTACCGAAATGCATGATGCGATTTGTGTAGCAAGAAACAAATCTATCTTTATACGGGTGAATCCATTGGCGCATTGCATATCCGACGGCGTCTCCATAACTTGAATATTCTGTTTGGAATTTTCTAAGCAACTCATAAAATGTTGTCTCCGATTGGGCTACTACCAATAGATTCCATAAAGATATAAAACAATCCCATTCTTCCGTAGTGCGAAACTCCTTCTTGCACTTTGCTGTTATGTTCTTACTAATATGCCACCGACATAATAAATGGCGTGCCGTCGGAAAAGTACTCTCAACTGCATTCATTAATGCAAGTTCTCTATCAGTGATGATAACTGTTGGAAGGTACGATTGGTTGAACAGTGATTTCAAACAAGACAAAGCCCATAAATAATTATCTTCACGCTCGGACTCCATATAGGCACATGCAATAGAAAATGTCATATCTGTAGACGTCACACCAACTATTTCCAACAATGGTAACCTATATCGATTAGTTTTATATGTACAATCCACCAGCAAGACACTTGGAAAAGCACGCAATAGATTAACACTCGTTGGGTGAGCAAAGAAAATATCCTTTACAGTATCAGTTGTCTCACACCGCCTAGAATCAAAAAAATATCCATGCTCCTCTAATTTAGCCATTAGGTATTGTAGTTGTGTCCGTCCACCGAGCTCAATTAGTCTATGCTTTTGACGTGCATTATAAATAGTCCTTATTGTTGATGTATTCTCAGGATATCTTTCTTTTACTGTATATAGAATATCTTTCGGTCAACTGTTAGAAGTTGACATATCAACAACCAATTTCTTCTCATTTGTTGTTAACCGATTGGCGAAAGAATGTCCCTCTAAATATCTCGCACATGGATGATTATGTATACCGGATACAACTTGCAATATCCAATGCCCATCACGAGATGTTGGTCTACCTCTTAATGCAAATGGACACTCACATTTCCTTGTTCCAGTGAGTTTTTCCATACCCTTATCATTTTCCTCTTTTTCTCTAACTCGATGCTTACCACTTCGTTCACATGACAATAAAAGTCGAGGTTGCCTACCACCCACTCCATTATCCGATCTTTGTATTATTATTACCATGCCAAGATCTTTTCCAATATTACGTACCCAACAAATAAGATCATCACGTGATTCAAATATATTAGAAGTTGTAAAATTTGGCATATAATCTATAATCTGTATTGATTGGATCAATGGAACTTTGGTGGTAAGAGACCGATTACTGCTGTCTCTCCGTGGAATATGTATCTAAAATCAGCATTTCAAATAAAGTACAAATTATTATATAATGTTGCCGATTATAATAAGCGGTGCATTAGAAATAAGCAAAGATAAGCAATGCAAAGAGGGAAATAAAAATTCAAGGAGTATGGCCGAGGCTTCGAGAGAGCCTACCATCGATGGCCGAGGCTCACAAGGGAGCCTCGGCAATGGATGGCCGAGGCTCACCGGGGGAGCCTCGGCCACTCATGGCCGAGGTTCCCTAGTGAGCCTCGGCCGGTGATGGCCGAGGCTCACCGGGAGCCTCGGCAAATCCCGCCGAGGCTCCCCAGGAGCCTCGGCCATCCATGGCGAGGCTCCTAGTGAGCCTCGGCCATGGACGGCCGAGGCTCCTAGGAGCCTCGCCAGCCCATGGCCGAGGCTCTCTCGAAGCCTCGTGGTGGCCAATATTGCCCTCCTCCTCGCAACTCTCGGCTTACAATGGTCATCACGCATCGCTTTCTGGCGAACGTTCAAGTTCGATGCGGCGACATCCAAGCCCCATTCAACCAGCAAAAATGACGAAAAATAAGGAATAATAATAGGGGATTACTACTTACATTAT
This sequence comes from Jasminum sambac, assembly GCA_018223645.1. Lineage (NCBI taxonomy): Eukaryota > Viridiplantae > Streptophyta > Magnoliopsida > Lamiales > Oleaceae > Jasminum > Jasminum sambac. The sequence goes on from CP073649.1 coordinate 22,303,536, forward strand.
TGCAGTCCTCCATTGAGTGCTCTGCAGCTTCAGGTGTGTAATACGGGAGTGGGTGTGGGTGCAAAGACGAAATGTAAAAACGGGTGGGTCGCTAGGTTAATGTCGGGGTTCAAGTACGAATAGTGAAGAAGGGTATTTTGGTAATAAAAAAGAGTGGGTGTGAAGATTAAAATGGTGGGTGTTAATAGCATCACTCTTTATTTATATGTTTAGGACCGAATGAGTGGTGTAGCGGTTAAACCGCCCACGCGCCGGGCCTTGGTCCCGGGTTTGCTTCCTACCCCGCCCCTGTGCTCCCCCCTTTCCCCGCTTTCCCCTTGTAACCAAAAAAAAAAAATGTTTAATGTTTAATAATCTTTTTTTCTCTTGGTCCCTTTTTTTTTTTCTCATCATCCAAGTATCCCAGCTTTGCGGGACTAAATCCTGGACCTCCAAGACCCTTGCCCCTAGAACCTTAGAGGAGATAAATCTCGGGTTGTGCCGCAACTGGTTCTCATGTTCCCCTTATTTGATTGTACAATTCTGCGCACAAGGAGCCTCCCCCAAAGTGATTGCTCTATACTGAATAAATCCGGCGTCAGGTTACCTCTAGGATTCGAACTCCCACACTACCACTGGAAGCAAACCTTATGCTGATTTTTCCACCCCTTGAGTTATTTTTCTGTTGGTCCTTGCTTGATTGGGAAGTGCAGTAGGGCATGGAGAAGATAGCCCAAAACAGGATGTATTCTTGCTTACTTTTTATTATTTTTCAAATTTTCAAAATTTCAACTTTGAGTGTAAGTAATATATATATATATATATATATATATATATATAATAACTAGTATCATTTCAAAAATAATTATATTAAACACTTCATGTTAGGGGTGGGCGTTGAGATGCAGTTCGGGTAGTTCACTACTGGAATCCTAACCGTGAAATTCCTAGCTCCTTTGAAAATGGATCCGCTCGGGTTCTTTTTTTCAAATGAAGTACACCGGTCCTGCCTTCCTAGCTCCTGCTCTACCCGATGCCTCCAAGTTATTTACGATTCATTTTTTATTATTCGAAAAGTACAAGATAAAAATAAAAATTTTGATTGAACATAAATATAAGACGAAAAATTTTGATTCCTGCTCCACTAAGAAGTCGCCTGGTAAAGAAGAACAAGTCAGCCGCTAGCAAAGAATTGTTGATAGCGCAAAGAAGAACATGTCACGCCTAGCAAGATTGGCAAGAAGATGTTGTCGCCGGCAGCAGCGAAGAAATTGTTGTCGCCGCTTGTCGCCGCTAAGCAAAGAAGCATGCCGCATCGAGGCCGGGGCAAGAAGAACATGTCTTTGTTGGCGGCGAAGAACATCCGCCGCTAGGTACAGAATATGTCAGCCGCTTAGCAATTCTTGTTGGCCGCGGCGAAGAAGCAGTCTTCGCTAGACTCGCAAAAGTCCACAAAAGTCGAATAGAAATCTAGAATTCTAGTAAAATTCTAGTATTAGCACCAAAATTTACTAGGATTAGCACCAAATATTAAATTTACTAAAAGAATTCACAAAAGTTGGCAATCAAATAAAAGAAATAGTGCTATTTCTTATCCTATTGGGTTAGGCCCTGCCCAGCCTTGGCCCGGGTTTTTAGAAAAGGATCCGTTCGGTTCTCATTCCGGTTCCGGTTCCTAATTTTTAAAAGAACTGCTCGTTCCTGGTTTTCTTGCTTCGGTTTGGTTCTACCTGCTCGTTCCGATTTTTTGCCCACTCCTACTTCATGTTGTCTTATTTTGGGAAGCAAACGCTCGTAAATCATTAGTGAGGGGCTAATTTGCTTTGAGGTACATTGCATTCCATGAAAGTTTCGGCACTATCGATTTTGTATCTCTAGTTTATACTAATAACAATAACTAGTATCCTTTCAAAAATAATAATAACTAGTAATCACCTCATACCTGTGCGATGAACAATAATTGTTATAGGCAAAATATATATTTTTATAAGAAATAAAATAATAGAATTATAATTATGTACATGCAAATCAATATCATAAATCATATGCAATTTTGCATCTCTTAATGCAACATCATATAATTGTCCATCGCTGAAAATTGTTTCCCCAACTTCTAATACAAAAATTATCAATTTTTTAATTTAAATAATTTTAAGATTTCACATTGTCAAAATTTTATTCTTGTGGTTTCAAAAGAAAAAATATTCATCCAAAAAGTTGGCTTAGTGTAAAAAGCACTTCCTTATCAAATGATTGACCCGAATTCAAAATACCTCCCCATCCCATAAACCCCAATTTGTATTCAATATATATATACACACACACATATATTCTTGTATTTATTTATACTAGTATTACCCCCGTGCGTTGCACGGAACGACTAAAATGATATATTTATATAAAACAATATTATAAAATAAGACAATAAATTTTGGTATGAAATATTATCTTATAAGAAAAAATGCTATATCAATTATCGTAATTGGTGATTTTAGGGAAAAATATAATATTTTGAAAAATTTAGATAATATATTTTTTGAACAAATAAAAAAAACTAAATAATATGTTTTATAAGTCATACATAACTTTTCAAATACGATTAGCAATGATCTTATAGTTGGCCTACAAATACATATGTAAATTTTGTAAATATTGAATTGATTTTATATCATATTTAACTCAAATTGAATTCTGAATATTGAACTGATTCTGTATATTAAGTAAATAAAAAAAAAGGTTTTTCTCATTTACTTTTTTAAATAAATAAAAATGACTTTTTTAAATAGAAAATCCCTACCAACCTAGCACTATACCAAGTTGACAAAATAATTCAAAAACTAAAAAATATATAAAAAAAATTAAACTGTAATATTCAAAAATTAAAATGTATATTAAAAAAGTTAATTATCATTTTAAAAAATAATTCAATTAATATTGTAGTTTGTAACTTTGATATCATATTACACTTTCATTAATGCTTGCATTTGGTTTATTTTCAATTATATACATAATTGGAAAATTAAAAATTTATATAAAAGATTAAAATAAGGAAAAAAATACTAAATAAATAAAATAAATTAAATTAAATAAGAAAAATAAAATAATAAAGTGTGTATTTAATATTTGTTTCTTAAATAAGATTTTCCTTTTTTAATTTAAGTAATTAAATAAGTGTCAACTTGGCACTGCCAACATGGCGCAGTGCCTAGTTGGCACTCCTCTTATTATTATATTAAGATGGTATGATCTTTTTCTACTGCGTTATTACTACAAAATAGCATTAAATAGCATTAATTTTATATGTTAATCAAGCAATGCCAAACTAAGAAACTAAATAATGCTAAATTAGGAAACTAAATAATATCATTCAAAAAAAAGGAAACTATATTATATAATGTTAAATTGAGGAACTGAATTTCAAAATCGTTCTATACCAATTAATCTTATGCATGGTAAAAAAAAAAAATCTTTGTTTCTTGTATGCTAAGTCTTCATGTGATGATTTTTCATTTGACATTTCCTTAACAACTATAATTATAATTCAAATTTATTATTGATTTGATTTAATAATATTGCCACCAAACATTTTTAAAAAACAAAGAGAAAAGGAAAAAATAAATTGCTGAAACTTAAATTAAATGATGTAATTTTTCAATTTTTCAATTAATTTTATATGAAAAGTATTAAAACTAGAGAAACTTAGAGGAAGTCAAAATTGACAGGCAGCTTTAAATTTTCAGCGACCCAAAAGATCAATTCTCAGCAAAGTACGAATATGTTATGAAAAATTGAAAAAAAAAATCAATTGAAATCAACTTTCATCAACCTAAAACATCAATTTTCAGTAAAATATTCATTCAAGTGGCATCTCTCAAATTCTAATTATAAAAATTAACCAAAAAAATAAAGAAAAAAAAAAAGAAAAAAGGTGGCATCTCTCAAATTCTAATTATAAAAATTAACCAAAAAAAAAAAAAAGGTGGCATCTCTCAACATTTTTGTTTTGCCAAAAGCTTCAAGTTGATTATTTGAATAACAGGAAGCATACAAAAACATGTGCATAAAATTTAGTAAGAGTTACGAGTAATTGAAACTAAACTTCCATCTAAATACGAAATACCAGGACGCTGATAGAAGCCAAGTATGCGTTCACCAAGTGAAGTCTTTAGGCCATCTCCAATCGAGATGTTAATTTCAGATGACGTGGAGGAGAGCGTGGGAAAGGGAGATAGATAGAAAATTATTATTTCATTTGAAAATGAATAAAATGAAGTATAAGAAAAAAGAAAGGAAAAGAAAAAAAGAAGAGAGAGATAGTGATAAATTCCAAAATAATAATAAAATAATAATAGTAAAAGAATTCCTGATGGGGGGGACGTGACACGGTATCTATAAAAAAAAGTGGAGAAAAGTGAAATAATTGAGATAAAAATGATAAAAATAAAATAAAATAATTAGAAAAAATGGACCTCTCTCTCTCTCTCTCTCTCTCTCTCTCTCTCTCTCTCTCTCTCTCTCTCTCTCTCTCTCTCTCTCTCTCTCTCTCTCTCTCTCTCTCTACGGTGGAATGAGACAATTGATGGGAGCATTGGAGATGGCCTTATGCATCATGGAGTTTTGTTCCTGCACTCTTCGTGGGTGCAGAGCAAGATACCCAACAAGGCACAAAAGAACAAAAAGGGGAAAAAATGTGGGGCCCGCTGCCAGGGTCAGAGATTGATCTGGTACCGTCGGGTACCAGATCAAGCGTGATGCATCATGATCGAAAAACATAACTACTCTGCAGCATTGTTTAAAAAGGCGCTTGTGAGGCGCGTCTCACCTTGAGGCGTGCCTCCAATGCCTCAAGGCGCATGAGGTGAGGCTATTATGTACGAGGCTTCCGCTTTTCCACTTGAGGCGCCTCCACATCCTTCGCCGAGGCGTTGAGGCTTAAGCCTCAAAGTAGGTCACTGATTTTCAAAATTGTTAGTGGAATTTAACTTATTTGAAAGGCCCAATTAACAACTAATTAAGAAAAAACAAATTAAAAAAACCCAACCCTAGACTCCTAGAGAAAGTCATCAGCCAAGAAAGAAACAACAAAAAGGCAGAAGTTGAGAAGTCTTGAACCAGAGACATCATCATCTTCATTGGCCAAGAAAGAAAAGAAACAAGAAGAAGCTGAGAAGTCAAGAACCAGAGACATCATCAAATTCAACTGCACAAGGACATCATCGCATAAGCCAAAATGTATTTTCCCCTCTCTCTCTCTCGATCAAGGGAAGATGAAAGAAGAACATAAGAAGGGAAAGATAAAACAAAAGGGTAAGGGAAAGGTGCAAGATAAAGGAAAGGGGAAAGAGATTTTGCAGTTGATGGATGATGATGATGAAGCTGAGTGGATGGAAAACATAGATAGTGAAGATGAAGAAGATGATTTTGGAATTAGATATGACGACAGTTCCACGGATGATGGTCACGAATGATGATTTTGAGGACTACGTTGATTTATTTGTTTTTCTTTATTTCAATTTCTATGAACTATCTTCTTTTAAGTAGACTTTTATTGACTATTTGAGTAAAATGTGTTAAATTGCATTTTTTTTGTAATATTTTGAATTTTTTTCGAGGCTTACGCCTCATGCGCCTCAAGGCTATGCCTCGCCTCATAAGGGAAAACCGCCTCAATACCTAATTTCGCCTTTTCGAACTTTGCTCTGCAGTTTCGAGATCATGAATGAGTACATTAAAGCATTCCAAAACTCATACAACAACTATACACTCAGCCACAGGGAAAACGTTATGTAATTTAGCAACTAGCATATGACGTTACAATTGTGATGCCATGGTTAACATCCTTTACTCCACACGCAAGGATATTGCCAATATGCGATCACAGTTAAAAAAAAAAATTACCATACTCGTTAAGATGATTTGCAAACCAGCTTTCACTCTTTTCTCGCTAAATTTATGTCGACCACTAAACAAACTATTGCACAACTCACAAACGCCTATTTTTTCAATCTTTCCTCGGTATTTTTTTTGGCTTAATCTACAAGCATGCAAAATGAAAACACAAAACAATGTTACCTTGCAGTGAATTAAGGCATTATTATACATCTCAAAGCACTCCAACACGTTCAAGATGAGTGCAACAATATTCAAAATGGGGAAACAATTGCCTAATTCAACGAAAAGAAAAGCATTCATCAGCTACCAAACAAATCAAAATGGCTAAAGAAGAACCAAAATAAATTCGATGTCTATGTACTCCAATGGAAATTCAAATTCAAATCAGCATTAAACAAGGAAACTAATGGTTCAAATAACACATCACAGTACCATAGAAAGGATCTCATTACTATAATGTAACAAAAGATAAACCCTTAGTCATCATCAAATTCAAGATACCAAATCACCTATAATCTGTATTCCAAATGTTGGTGAATGGCAAACATGAAATTTTAATCTACTCTTCCTCAGAGGCGGTCTCACCGCTCTTCTTGTTGTGCTTCCTTGCATACCTCTGGTTCCTCAGGAACTTCGGGTCCATCTATCGATTTCACAGACAAACAATCAAATTAATTAATTAATAATAACAAATTTATACATAGATAATCATAAATATTCGTTAAAACATATATTAAATCATTATCCGGAAAGAAATCAGTCGAATTGAACGAACCCCTTTGGTAGATATGTTGCGTTGGCGTTTGGGTTTCTTGATGCCGTTCTTATGGGCTTTGTATGATTGATTGTGCGCTGTGTGATTCTTCGACTTGGCCATTGTCTCTGATTCTGCTTACTTCTCTTCCACAAATGCAAAAAGCTTAAAAATGAATAAGTTTAGATCGAAATCTTTAATTGCCTACATAGATATGCATATGTATGGCATACACGAGGAATCTAGAGAGAGAAACGGACAGACCTGTAGCTAGGAGTCGGCACCAAGGGCGTTCTGTTTGTGTTATCTATGCCTAGCGAACAGCTGAAGTAGCCGAGTTTTGGAACCCTAATTTGGGTGTATGAAAATGACCAGATTGACCTCGTTGGGTTAACTGGGCTTTCCCGGACCCGATAATCCTCGGTTTAATGGATCGGGTGCTTGGTTCCTTCTGGGCTTACTAAAAAGCCCAAACATACAAGTTCATCGGCGAAAATTGCTGCTTTAGTCCACAATCTGTCCACGTAGTGAAAAATCGATCATCTTTTTATTTTTCAGCAATTACGTCCCAAATCTATAATTTTGTGGCACCTTGATGCCTACCGCCCCGTGTATAAAGTCACCGACTATATGATGTTAATGTGTGCTCTTTTATTTACTTCCTTATTGTATGCATGATGCTCAAAAATTTATTACAAGTAATCAATTTATGCATAAGTAAATCTATTTTCACAAAGATAGCCGTTCACCAACAAGCACAAGTTTATTTGTTTACCATGCATTTCTAATTATTTATAAAACTATTGTTTATGTAACATTTCCCAGACACATCCATTTTATTATTATTATAAAATTCTCATTCTCATTGTGACCAAAATATCAAAGTCATGGTAATTTACGTTCCCCTCCTTGTACCTTTTTTTCATATCAATCAATAAAGAGTAGAGCAATCCAAACTCCCCACCAAACCACCGCAGTGGAAGTGTAAAAACCACGTAAAGGTGGCTTGGTGCTTTCATTTAAAAGAAATAGAGAGAAAAAAAAAAGTCGCGGTAATTTTTACTCTGAAGGAGTCGACACCAGGAATGCTAAAATAGAGCACGCACAACTCACTTCAATCGACGATGTTGAAGGAGTATGTGCATCAATCTCTCGAACTTTGAGTCTTTGAGTGGACGATCTTATTCGCAGCTATAATTCATGGGCGATGCAATTGTGTAGCGTGTACCATGCGCATGATATATGGCGAGAGGTCAGAGGCAAGATTACAGATATACATCACAAATTGCTGTGATGTTCAAGCCGAAGGACAAGGGGGACCACACGCATTTCACACGCCTAGTGAACCTTTTATCTAATTTAATAATTTAATATCCAGAACTAATTTTTACGATTTCCCGGCCCTATATCCGTCTAAAAAGTTAAAATCAAAAACAATTTTATACGTCAAAAAATAAAAATAAAAATAAAAATAATAAAATAAAAAGAAATCCTTATCAATCAAGCTTAGATATAAGAACAGATAAAAGTTCAGCTTATGTTTTTAGCTTGACCATATTAGTTTAAGGTCGACGAACAAACGACCAGAACGGCCCCCACAATTTAGTATATAACTCGTAAATGGGGCTAAAGCAAAAATGGATTTACCTCAATCTAGGATTTTACAAAATGTACACAACTCTGTCAATATAAAACAAGCTTCCACGTGTGCAAACACTCCCATTGTCTTTGCAGCTATTAGTTATCCCATGTTCGTGTCAGGATCAAGAAGCCCTTCATATTCAAGCTGCAATATAACAATTATCAGGATTGATGTAACTTGTACTTTTAAAAAACAAAAAGAAAAACATCAGTTAATAATGCAAAGTCAGGGATGTCATATCGAAAGCAAAATTTCCCACGATGGCACAAGAGTTGCATAGCTTTCCGATAATGCCTTAAAACTTTCATTTTCCAACCATGTTGGTTTCCATTGATGTAACTCTTTGTTCTTGTCAGTGGAAAGGGACGTGTAGTGGGGGTGCAAGAAAATAACTCCAAAAGAGACCATTCAAACCAATGAATGTAATGTTTGACAATTTGATAGTTTAAGGGCTTGTTTGATGCAACTTAACAAACCCCCCCCCCCCCCCCCCACCCCCACAAAACAAAACAATTTCAACCACTCATTGCATTGATTTGACATTCTTTTTATATTTCTTTAAATACTTTTTTTACTTTTCAACAACACACACATTTAGAAATCATTTTTTCAATAATCTCTATCAAACATGCCCTAAATTTAGAGGGGACCAAAGTACAATGGTAATGGAAGTTTGAGGACCCAAAAAAGCTGTTTAAATATCATCCCCCTTATTTGTGGAAGCTAGAAGATTAGTTATGATCACCTGCACACATGTGGCTATGTTAATATGCACACATGCTGATGTACCAGTTTATTAGCGGTTGACATCAATGTGTAGGCCACACTATGAATCATTAATAAACTGACACATCAGCATGGGGGTAGATGATCATAACGAACTGGAAGATTACCGTTGCAAATTTCACATAAAGCAGACTATAAAAGAAAAGTAATCACCTTTGCTTCATTATGTGCCAATTTCATCCTCCTATATTCTTCTTGAGCTTGCTTGGAACGAAACATTGCCTGGACTCTTACAACAGATCTCTCAACACGTTCCTCAGCTTGCTTCCTGCCGGCCCGGAAGAAGTCCTCCTCTGTGACTGTGCCATCATTTTGATTTGGATCGCTGGGGACTGCATCAGGGTGAAGCTGAAGCCCACGGAAGCCCTTTCTTTTCAGACGCCAACGCAATATTGCTTTCTCAACGATACCAACTGACCAAACAATCTTACGATACTGCCTCCGGACTTGGTAACCACGGAAAACAGCCTGCATTACAGAAGAATTACATTAAATGTCATGTATAAAGGTACATCCACATGATAGATATTAGGTGTCAATCAAGAAACTCGACATCCAACTCCTGAGTTCTTGGTAGGTATCAATCCAAGAATACACCAATGAACTCATTCCAATTGCACCACCAGTCTCCAAACTATTAAAATCATTGTTAAATCACCAGATTCAATGTTGCAAAGAAATGCCTCACTTCATAATTCTGGCACCAACCAAGTTGAGAAAAGAACCTAGGTTCATAAATTTGAACGTGGGGCTCATGTGACGATTTAATGGGGATTGGGACAGCTTTTGTCATTATGGACTTATTGCACATCTATAGCGAATGATTGAGGATAGAGGACAAACTTAAAGATGCAATTTTCATTTATCAAAATGATGAGAGAGCATATCAGACTCACTTGAATTCTGGTTGCCTGACGACGAATGTGGAGGAAATCTCTTCGCATCTTCCAACAACGGAATCTACCTTGGATTTGTGCAGCAGCTTTGATCTTTTTACGTGTGTCGAAGTTGCGGAAAGCATGCTGGATCTTCATAGCTGCAACTATGTTGCGTGCTTCCATCTCTGGATTGGATGATTCAACTTCTTCCTTTCGAAGTTTGAATGAGTGCTCTCTAAATGCTGCCTGAATACGTGCAGCTGCATCAGCAGCTGTCCTGTAAGCTGCTAGAGTATCCTTGAGATACTCATGCTCCTCCTTGAAATTTTCGGATTTTACTGATTCATTTGCCGTGGTTTGCAGCGACCCACTGACATTTCCAGCCAATGTCATATCCTTAAAATGTGAAACTAGGCCCTTCTCAGCAAGATACGCTGCTAAACCATCATAACCATTTATAGAAGCAAGATCAGCAGGAGTGCATCCACCAGGGTTTTGAGATGTTGGATCTGTGACTAAATTTGGCTTTGCCCCAGCAGATAAAAGGGCTGCCACCATTTTCTCCCTGCAAATAATTATAATCATACAGAAGGAACTGCGTTTCTAAGCTTAACATTTAAGTAAAAGAATATAACATAAAATTAGTCGTTTCTTATCGTTCAGTTCAAGGGTAATATGTCCTTCATTCGGTCAGAGCTTGAAATACGTTACTGTTTCGACAGTAATTCTCATGTTAGTGCCAAGATAAGTGACTTCTTTACTTATATAATATGAAAGAAAAAGGAAGCGAAAAAGGTGAATTCAGCAATGCCCTTAAGTACTGTTACTTCAGTATCTTAAACAACATCATTACGGATTCCAATCTTGTGCATTATCTTATAACCATTAAAACATACAGAAACAAATACAGAAATAATTGTGTCACTCAAGGAGAGGAAACATATAGATAGAAAAACAGAAACTGGGAAAATATACCATTTCATGAAGAGAATACAACTCTACCTTCCATAATATGCAGCCCAGTGAAGAGATGTCCATCCGAATTTGTCTCGATAATCCAATGATAGGCCGGAGCATGAGAAAAGATAAACAGCCCATGTGTAACCTAGGATGGCACATAAATGAATAACACCCTGACCCTGTTCATCACGTTCAGAAATTTTGCGGCCTGCTAAAACATTTTCTAGCAACCACTCCTGTAGTCTATTCTGCAAGGTTAACTCATACAACCTATCTTTTGCCTCGCAAAATGAAAGTTTTGTTTCTTCAGTTAATTCCATGAAATATTTCCAACTATCTGAAATAAGTGATGTTTTCTGAGCAAAGTCTTTGGCTTCCTTTAAGGCATTTTGTGATATTTTAGTGGAAAAGATATTCAGGCTCTTGGATGAAGAAAATAGCAAATGAGAAAGCCTTGTCTGAAATCGAAAATTTTCCCAATCAGAATAATTTTCCGGAGGGTTCGCCCATTTATCCACTGTAGGAGCACGAAACTCAAAGGTAATAACTTGGCTAATGGGTGTACGGCCATCAAAACTCAAGTACAGATTCATTGATCCAGGGGATTGGGGCAAAACTGAACAACGAAACAATCCAGATTGAACAGCTACCATAGGGACCACAGCATCTCCACAGACAAGAAATATATTGGACTCAGGAACGGGTATTTGCCCATCTTGGAAATATCCAACTACTAAGATCTGCATGCCAATGATTGCTATTCAGGTCTACTGTAATTATCTAGATATGCATCGTAAATGGAAAATGAGGTGAACGGTGACCCCATATAATATTTTTTAAAAACGGTAAATATCAAATGTTGTCCTCCACCTCCACAATCTTAGTTGGTTTAAAAAGTTGAACTGATCAAATATTAAATACATCAAAAAACAGTCATAAGACATCTATTTTGAAATAGGACTATGAGTTGTCAGAAGATTATCATCTGTTCGACACAGAGAATGTGTCTCATAAAAGAGTAACATGCAAACAAATTTATTAATTCCAAGCAAATAGCACCAAGGGATAAATGACACGCAGAAGAACCTTTGTTTCTTCATTTGAAAGGCCCCATGCAGGTGAGACATCTGTTATGTTGAATATCTGCCCTGGAGAAGAGCCATGATCATTGTTTGTTGGAGTGAAGGACGGATAACCAGCTGAAATTGAAGATTCCAGAGTTTGATCTACTGACTCTGGGGAGTCAGCAATTATATAGTTCATCCACCTTCCAAAACTGTCCTGTGTTTGCAAACCATCTTTGCTCCGATTATCAAAGGAATCAAATCCGCCAATAGACCTCAGTCCAGGAACTGTATTCTGCAAATTCATGATCACTTCACTCCTCGTGGTCTGATAGGATTTATATTGAATAATATTAAGGTAATTGAATTACTTCCAGTACCATAACAATTCAAAAGGTTGTTTAGAACTGTCCAGGGATAACTCTTTAAACCATTGGGCATCATTATAGAGAAAACCTTATAATTCTTCAATCAACAAAAAGGTCTCAAAATTGATTGATCATATAATCAGCATTATTAAATGAAAAGATTGAAGAGGTATAATTCAAAATTCCCATTCACATCGGAATTTGTCCACGTTAAAAGCACATTTTCAGCAGCATCATTGAAGTACCAGAGTAAATGAATCAAAAACACAAATGAATAAGCGCTTGTGAATCTATAAACCAGTCAACGTCAAGCAAAAAGAAGAAATAAAACACAAATAAAATCAAGAACTTAGAATCAAAGAGCCTCTAAGTGTAATAAAAAGTATCAGGCATACAACTATATTTTATTAAAAGGGAACTTTTCAAATTTTAACTAATGTAGATGATCCTGTGAATGAAGGTACAGCAACTAAAAGTTAGCTCAATTTCATATACCATTCTTAGCCAGAAGCGCAAAAATTAGATGGGAAGATCTCTTTACAACAATTCTTTACCCATTTATCCTTTGTTTTAGAGCATCAAGACAGCAATTGGTAGTCTTCATCTCTAAAATCTATATGTATTCAGTAGTAATGCCAGCAAGAGTAATTGCTATACCCACACCAGAAAAGGGCATCACTGGAAAGACTTCCATTACTCACTCAACAGGGAAGAAAATAAAGGATGTATTGCAAATATGAGATGAGACATTTAACTCAATGCTGTACTTACATTAGCTTCGAAACTGCTCATTTGATATTGATTTCGTAAATCAAAGCCTGAAGTTTCCCCTGTAACCAGAAAATTACATGCATGAACGAAGAAAAGGATCAGCATGTCCATTTGAACATTGTATTCCTAATGCAAATACTTCCCAAAAAAAAAAATAAATAAATAAAGTCCATTAGGAATGCAAACACTAGGAATACGACTTCCATCCAAACGCAGCATTCCTAATGCAAACACTTCAAAAATATCAAGCTTACCTTCTTGAGGTGTAATTGCCTTATTTGGATCAACTGGCACCACAAGCTCATCCCAGTCAAGTGTATTTATCTCATGAAGTGTCTTTTCATGGTTTTTTACAGTCATGCTATCGTTATTCTCTGGAAAAAATTAAGAAAAAAGTACGTAAACATTAGCCATATTCAAGGCAGAAATCATGTCAAAGAATACAACAGTCTACTCATTAAGATATATTGTATTTCTTTTGGAAACTCTACAGCTCAAAATCTATGGTAAATTTCAAAGAGGATATCACTGTCTGTATTTTGATCTCACCTAATTGCGATCTGCTGTAATGTGATCGATCGATAGTGGAATCAGAATCTTCCAAAGGCCGAGGAGCAGATGGATCAGAGATGGTTGACGAATTGGAATTTACAGGAGTGGCTGGGGAACCCTGCAACTGTACACTGAGTTCATCACACCACAAGTTTCATCCAGATATAAAAGTATTATGAGTGAGAATGAACAAAATATTGACAATGCTAAAAACTGAGGCTCCAACAAAAATCAAGACATTGAGGTACTCACATAGAACTTATGGCCCTTGGATCTATCAAAGAAATGAAAGAAAGACTGAATAGATTGAATAAGAACAATTATTGTGACCAGGAAAAAGATTGAACAAATGCTCAGTTTTTAAATAATTTTTATTTATGACAAGTAGAAAATTTAACTTTAATGGGGTGATAGGATTGAATTTTTTATGGTTTTTTATGGATTTTTATGTAAAAGATGAGTGAGAATGAGTGGAGTTGAATAGTGAAAACTTGTATAGTACATGTAGGTCCCACGAAACATGTGGATGTGACTGGCTTGACCAAAAAAAAGAATAGATAAAAAAGTGGTAAAATTTAAAGGCTATCACCCACAAGTAATCAGGCAGAAACTACAGGGCAATGTTAAGTGACCCGGTATTCACCAAGATCAAGTGAATTTAATAGTTGAAACCACATTATGAACTTCGGTTTTTTCATCGTGTGCATAAGCTTCTTGAAGTTGTTCAATAACTGCCAAATTATTCATGTACATGTATCATTCCCTACAAATTCATTGTTACTCCTGAGCAAAATCATAAATTCTAGACATGCGTTGCCTTTCTGAAAGCAATTATTCGACACACAGAATTAATTGATTGCAATTCGAAAGAAACAAACCTCTTGAGTTTCACGATAATGAACAAGCACAATATGTTCGAGTGACCTGCAACGCAAGTACTGAAAACAATTAAAGTTTTATATATCAGATTTCTTGCGTTCTTGCATAAAGGTGTAACGGTAAGTGTAGAAATAAGCAAAAAAAAAAAACATGAAGATCAGGCAGACAATTGGTGTTTGTTTGATAGAGATTTTTGAATTTGAGGATGGTAGTCAAGACAAGTTTATCTGGAAAAAGTGAATATGGGTTGAAAAATGTGGAGAAGTTGTCGCTTCTATGAAATTTATGGTTAAAATGGTTTGAAAGAAAAATGATATTCCAAAAAACAGTACCAAACAAGCTCTTAGAGTTTACAAGGGTTAACATTCCGTACTTGTCAAGTAGCCAATAACATCTGCGAACAAAAGTAGGGTTATCTTCTCCATGTGCATAGTATACATGAATCCTTTCATCGTTACCAACCTGTATGGCAACCAAATTAATGGTAATGTTTTACCGCAGATGCAGTTGATAAAAATTTCTCAAATCAACTTTTGAATACAAAACACAGCTGAGAAGAAACTCAAAGAAAATCGATAATACCTTTACATAAATTTGTAGCAGATACTACCCAGAAAAGACAAATCTACAAATAAATATTGTTGGCATATACATAATTCCCACAAAGATGAGAAACAAAAATGGAGCAGCAGTGGTTAAAAAGCACCACGGTGTATGGAAAGATGACAACAAGTCCACATTGTAAATTTTTTTTAGCATCTCCGTAACTATTCTAGGAGTACCGTGTTTTTAAGTGAAGAAGGAAAAGGGTTTAATTGTTTTGGTCAGTAATTAGAAAGAGATGGCAGAAAATCTGTGCCATGCAACTTTGTATGAAATCATGTCCTTGCTAACTGGATTTGATTACATAAGAAAATGATTGGCTCTATGGCTCCAAGTCATCACCCGGTGAACTTAAATCAAGGGAAAACTGATTTTAATTGTCCTCTGATTATTCCCTTTCCTTGCCATCTCTTCATTCAAGCCATGATCCTTCAGTTGATAGAATTACTTACATTTTGGTCACTAATCCAAGATGCCAGGGTTAACATTTCCATTTCTATTAAGATAAAGAGCACCATGAACACCGGATATATAACCATGGAAAATACTTCCAGGTTGCAAAATGATGGCATCCTGAACAAAATGAACCTCAACAATCACTTGTAGATATCACACATTAATTGACTTGTCTAAGATAATATGCATAAGCATAGTTGTGAGTTCAAGGCGAAGCATAGAGAGTGGTTCACCTTTCTCAAAATAATTGGTGCACAGATAGAACACAACAATAAAGAAGTTACCACCATAACATACCTATAAAATTTTTGGCAGCCTATTATACAGTCAAGGATAGTAACCCTTACTTTTAAGTGTTCATGAGCTTCTTTTACAGTTCTTCCATCCTTTTTCTTCTTCCAGTTATGGCCATCTTTCCGAAAATTCCGCAGCTTCTTACGGTCAAACAATACAATTGTGCCACCTTTTGCATTACATTAAAATCAAGATGGCTTATAAGTTCAAACCAGATCAAATATCATCATAACTGACTTCATCCCAAACATTGACATACTTTAGGATGGAACCCTTCAAAAGAATTCATTTTATTCAATGAAAAAGAAAGGCATAAAATCATAAACATACAGATGTATTACTTTTTGGCAAATTAACAGGCTTGACACTAATGCTGAAATACTTGTAATTACAGAGTATGGCATGAATCTCGTTCGGTCTGAGCCATCTGGCTTTGGCGTCCTCCATTATATTGCTGATGTCCAAATCTATCAATGAAACAAGGACAAATTAAAAATCCTAAAACATATCAGAATGAACAAGAACATGAATGACCTTGACTTATCATCAAAAAGCACTAGAGGTACAAAAATAATCACATAATCAAATAAGAATCAATCAGTTTACAGGGGCATTATACACAGGTAAGGTAGCAAGTCAACACGTTTCAAGAGAGACTACATTTCATTACAGAATCATTGTTACAATGTCAAAAACAAGCTAATAACTAAATTTCAACCAACTTCAACGTACTATTGACTACACATTTATATGACATATATATATATTATATTATCTCAATACACGTTGACATTCCTTGAAAGATATTCATCATATTCAAGCTGTGTGTACAGTGGTCTGCATATTGCAATGTACATCGACATTCGTTGAAACAAATTCATCATACTCAACAGTGGTGGAGCCAGGAAATTTTACCCAAGCGGTCCAGACGAAAGTTAATAAAAATGGTAACATAAAAGCAATGTAACTAGTTAACCACACTAAAGTTTCAAAAAGAAAAAAAAAAGGGGGGACCTATTTTTCACTCCTTCATTACGAATATTAAGTGTCCAACATCAAAATCCAATCCACTTGATCATTTGTTTTCGCATACATTTCCTCTACAAAAGATTTTCTTTTCAACAAACTTCCCCACTATTGCCATCACCGTTTCACATCTTTATAAGCAAGCAACAAATAGAAAAAAACAAATAAATAAATAAATAATAATAATAATAATAAGCACTATTTGAATTCTAAATCTAAAATCCTACGTCTATAAGATTATAACACTATGTGAAATCCCTCATTTAAATCTATAATATTGGTTCCAAATATCAAATCCTAAAATTAGTAAACTTATGCAATTGGAGAATGCTTTTTGAATTGAATTAAACAACATCTATATGAGTTCGAAATTGGTAAAACCTAAATTTCTAAAATCCTAAAATTACGAGCAGTTAAAACTCACAATAATAAATTAAAAAAAAATCATACTTATTAATCAATATCACTTTTTGAAGTCTAAATTAAATCCAATAGATTGGTAATTCAAAGTTTCAAACCCTAATTTTCAAATTCCTAAATGCTAAATGAAACCAAACAACTACCACAAATACACAATTACTCCATAGACGGCGAAATAGTTTAATAATCAAGTAATTAAACTTAATTAAGTAAAAAACAAGATTCGGGACCGAAAATTTAAAAAAAAAAAAAGAGGAAAAACACAGCATCATGAACAGGTTTTCTCGCTGCCCAAACTCACTGAACGCAAGAATATCTCAAATATGTTTCTCCGCATCGTTGGCTGAGTTCACTGCCGTGATCGTCTTTGGTAATCAATAGTTATACAGATTTCCTATTTGCCTTGCTAGTTGGTCAGTGTATAGTTTTACTCAAATTGCAATTGGAATTGAATTAGACAAATCGAATTCCCTCCCAATATATCCCTGCTAAGCATTTGTCGGCTATTAATGGCTAATGGACTACCATCCGCCAGCTTTATTTAGAATTTGGACCAAATATCCTTTTTTTAGTGCAGTCCAATGGGTTCTTTAATGGCTGTTGCTTAGAGTCCAGTGCCGTCCAGTGACCGCACTGGCCATAACATAGCTCTGCCGATGGTACTCAGGCTGAGAGTGCAAAGGTCTGCATGCTCAAGTGCAAATGTATTTCCACATTTTGCAATAGTTGGTTTGTCATTATAAATTTTCCCTCTTTCTGGATAATAATCAAAATTGTTACCACCTCACCTAATAGCTCAAGATACTATAGAGGGTCTAGCTTATTTAAATTATGCCTTCAATTTGTCCCTTCACTTCCAGGGCCTTTCATCAAAAACTTAGGTGAACAATTTGGGAGAGTTGTAACATCTGAGCTTAAGACTGGGCCACCACAAGAGACGAATCAAACTTGATTACTTTACATATATATCTTCAACAAAAGCAATCAAAAGTTGAGGAAGAAGAATACACAAACAAACTAATTGTATACCTTCTTCCTATATCAGATCTTAGTGCTAAACTTATAGCGAGATGGTAAATACTAAATAGTAAAACCCTCAATACCCATTAAAAGTTGACCAACTGACACAGTGACACAGAATACCAGAAGACACAAACATCAAAGATTTTGAGAGATGAACACGAAGAACAACGAGTTCAAGATAGATTCACGCGTATCCATATTATTGTACCTCCCATGGTACGAAACCCATGAATCTCAGAGCCAGCGAGTAGACCCGGTGCACCAGTCTCCATTTCAACAATCACTCAAACATTCCACCTTCCGGATTCTCCGAGAACACTGCGGTTACAAACTTACAATTAAGTCAAAGAAAGTTAACCGATCATTCCACAGTCCACGTACCACTCCGAAAAAGCTGAATTGGTGAATTAAAAAGGTTTAACTTCTTATAATGCTATTGAAAATGGAAACGGTGAAATTAGATTGTATGATTGATTGGGAAGAACACGCCAATTCGAATACGATTTTATTGATTTCAGTGAGACGATAGAATTGGAAAGAAAAGCTTCCTACTTTATTGACTCGTCCTTTGAATGGAAAATTCAAGTCACTGTGCCGGTTACGAGGAAGGACGGCAAAATGCACCCTTTGCTTTACCATCTACAGCTATCAATCCTATTCAAGAACCATCGATGGTTCCTAATTACGAATCATCAAGGGTTGTTGTTCCGCTTTGAAATTCGGCATCAGATTTAGATTAACACGACGAGTGAGTTCAGGAATTTTAATCGGCTCGTAGTGCGCTGTAATCGCCGGTCAAAGTTTAACAATATTTTTTGCCCAAAAAAATTGTTAAACTTTGACTACATGTACACTACTGAGCCTGAAATTCAAAAATTGCAAACTCACTCTCATACGATTCCAGACCGATCTCGATTACAAAGAACCAAACGAACTTTAAACGCCATCGATGGTTCCTTAATTAAGGAACCATCGATGGTTCTTGAATAGGATTGCTACAGCTATATTATATTCTATGTTGCGTACGCCATCCAATTTTCTTTTATCGCTGTTCACTTAATTTATACCCTGGTTTCTGATTTTACTTTTCACCCAAACAAAAATTAAACAAAAAATAGATAGGGAGAAAAAAGCCATCTCCTTTTCCTTGTGGAGCAAAGAAGGTGAATATCAAAAGACTAGCGATTTGCAAGAGCACGAACAACGAATTGAACAAAAATATCATAGGAATCTGGACAAATTTTACAGTAGATAAATCTTAGATAAAATATGCTACATTGGAGACGAACAACACCTTTGAGTGTTCGTAGGCCTATTCGTTTTGGGCCAATATTTGGTCCCAGGGATTGAACCCCCAAAGGGGCGTTCTTTCCCTTGGGAGCGAATGCTCACAAGAGCCGATTTTGGCCATTCAATCCATTGGGGACAAACACCGATTTCGGTGTTCATCCCTAATGGGTTATTGAACATTTTTTTTTAGATATTCAATAAAAACATAAGGATAGAATGATAATTTTTGGGTATTTTTGAGGAAAAAAGTTGGGGGCGTACTCAGTAAAGGAGGGGGTGCATTTAGCCGTCCCATATGAGAAAGGGTCTTCAGTTTTGACATTTAGCATGTCCAATACAAAAGCCTACTTTTCAATATCTAAAGAAGAGAGAAATAAATATATAAATTTAAATTGAACAATAATATGGGCAGGAAGTGAGTTAGGAAATCTATATATATATAATACCAGAGTATTTCACTATATTTTTTAATTCATTTTTTAATGTTTTCCCACCTAAAACCAAGGCTTTTCTTGTCTTTTTCTTCTTCTTTTTCTTTTTTAATATTATTATTACCAAAACATAAATCCTAAATCTCCTAAATTTCTACATATAAAACTCTCCTAAAATAATAGAGTTTCCATATTTAATGGGATTTATACCACTTGCTTTACCAATCTCATTCTATCTAAATATTCTCTCTCTCTCTTCCTTTCTCTATTTTCATTTTCTAACAATAAATTTAAATTAAAAAAATTAAAATCATTACTTTATTTTATTCGACTCAACAAGAGCTTTAAAATAAGTATAATATCAATATAGAGTTTTTCTTTTTAAAAATTTAAAATTTAATGCAAATATATAAAATTACTATCCAACATAAACATAAATTCTTATTAACATAGATTAATAAAATAATAAAAATTGAAAAACTATATATATATATATATATATATATATATAAGTGGTCTTTTTTCCCACTTAAATATATTATTTTGTCTAATTTTTAGTCACTTTTTTGTTCCACATGATCAATTTTTCTCGCTTATGAAATTTACCTAATATATATATATATATATATATATATATATATATAATAGTGAGCTTCTTTTCTTATTAGTTTTTCCCGATTAAAAATTTCCTTTATTTGTTCAAGCACTAAAATTTCATCATTTTCTTATACTGCTTAATGGAATATGATCTTATTTAATTATTTAATTTCAACCTTTCCTTATATGTTTAATCGAATAGGATTTTATTTAATTATTATTATTTAATTCTCTTTAGCTTTGCCGTTTCTAAATTTTCACGGATTGAAATTCCCCCCTCAATTTCGATCCTATTTTTTTACCCTAAATTGATTCCACATTATCATTTTTATTATTAGTAAAAAATTTAATGCTTTTTTTCATAGACTATCTATATATATTTACACGTGTTCCT
Organism: Jasminum sambac; assembly: GCA_018223645.1. NCBI lineage: Eukaryota > Viridiplantae > Streptophyta > Magnoliopsida > Lamiales > Oleaceae > Jasminum > Jasminum sambac. The sequence goes on from CP073649.1 coordinate 22,324,595, forward strand.
AAATTCCAGGATTATCACAAATCTTCTCTTCCAATCTCCTATGTGGATCATTTTAGGGTTCACACTTTTTAGAATACACACATTTTTTCTAAATTTGATTTAATTATTTTTACTATTTAAAAATTAATTGGCTTATTAATAATAATAATAATAATAACAACAACAATAATAATAATAATAAGAACCTTTTTCCTGCATATTAATAATTGATTTATTTTTTAAATTAGTTATTTAATTAGTTAATTACAGTTTCCAATATTTATATTTTAATATAATTACGGCCCTAACTTTTTTCCTATCAGTGATTTTTTTAACGTTTAACTAATTATAAATTTGGACTATAAAGATCATTTTTGTCTAAAAATTTTATTTATTTGGATGTCAAATTACTTATTTATTCATTATACTTTTAAATATTGTAAAATATAATGGACATAAAATGTGAATATTTATTTTAATTTAAATATTCAGAATAAAAATATTAAAATATAGATTAATATTTACGCACAAAGTAAGTTAATTACTAAAATTTATTAATTATAAAAATATAACAAAAAATTTGAGGACATAATTGTTATCATAAACAAATATAAAGACTTTTTCATACAATTAAATTGTGGTGTATTTAATATATTTTATAGTGTGAATATAATTAGCTTACTCGAGTTATTCAGTAAATTTTTTTAATCTTGCATTATATAAAGTAATTATACACTACTTACACACGATTTGATTAATCGTGTTTAATTATTATAAGATTGCATATCAATTATAATAAAGTTCAAATTATTAAAATACTCAGATTTTTTTTTTAGTTCCAAAGAAGATAATTTCTTTTGATAGTATTTTATATCATGAAAATTAATAAGAGCCAGAGAAGAATGATATATGATATATGAAATATTCTAAGTAAATTGAAAATAAGGAATCGTCTTCATCATTGTTGTAATCAGTTCTACCCTATTACTATAATCAATAGCAATTTTCATAAGAAATAATTTCACTTTGAATTTTGAGGTTTTCCTTTTAAAAAGATAAATATCTAAATAAAAATTAAAAAAGGAAAAAACCGAGTTGCAAAATATTACCAAATATTTTTTTGAATGATAAATATTACCAAATGTTGTGTATTATTAAACTTGACTTTTTCTTATTCATTGAACAAAAATTATTTACTTAAATGTCAAATATAAATTAATATTTTTGCAAGTTTATATATTTTAATAATTCTTTAACGGGACTGATTTATCGACTCTCCGAGTAGTATTATAAGAATCGGGAACAAATATTTTATTTATTTATTTATTTTGTGAGAGTAAACAAATATTTAGTCAAGTATGATAGGAAATCATATTTGAGGAAAATATATTTTCTCTTTATTACTCAACTACGTACAATGATTCCATGAAGTATGTTGGTCTAAAATATTTGTTTTCGCGAATGTTGTAAGCCATTATAATTGCAATATTTTTTAATCTATTCTTGACTCTATTTTTACAATTAATTGTCCACATCATACTTATATTAATTGAGTTATATTAACTAAATTAAAGGATGCTAGAAAGTTTAATTTAATGGTCTAATTTTAGTGATAGGTAAAAAAATATTTCAATTACATATTTAATGAATAAAGATTAAATAAGGTGACACGTAAATAAATACCTAAATTGATTATTTTATAAATTATTATGTATTTAATAAATAATTGGCTATCGACTCAATCAATGATTGAAATTATGTAACTCAATTTGAATTTCTCAATTGTTTCTTGACTATATCTATTTTTGATTCTATTTTTTAAATAAATATTAAGAATTCCAAGTACTTTAAATTATTTATTTTGTATCGATTTTTATTTGTTTAGATTGTATTCAATTTTTAAAAATCATCGATTAAGTCATTTTTTAATTATTAATCATATATATTCAAAGTTATTTATATTATCAAAATTAATTTAAATTTGATTATAGCATTAAATATGGTAAAAACTGATTAAATGTCTATATTATTTTTTTATCGACCACGTTAAGAAATCTATATAATTTAAATTATTTAAAATAAACATTTAAATTGATGGCTTAAAAAAGATATTAATATACCGAATATATTAAATTGGTGAGTTTATACCGAATATTTTAATATGCGTGTTTACTATGTTTAGAAGGTGTTTATTGAAATAGATGTTATTAATATATATTTAAAAAGTACAAATAAAAGTCTCCGATTAAACGATCATGATGGGACATAGACAGGGATGAGAATTTCTTAGCAGGATGGAGATGGGGAATGGGATTCCTCATCTTATTGCAATTCTTACAACATCCTTACTCACTGATTAAATGAAGGTGGCGGAGGCGATGATAGGTATTTCCTAGCGGTGGCAAGAATATGGTGTTGGGGTCTGTACCCGCTATATTATCATTTGTATAATATAAATGTATGTTGATTATATTTTATGATTAGATTTCAAAATTTTATTATTCATATATTCATTGTCAATACCATAGATCACATGAGTTCATAATTAATATCTCTCGAAATTTGTAAGTGCATATAATAGAATATAGAATAATTTTTTTAAAAAAACTATAGGCTCTAAGAAAATTATTAGAGTTTTTTATTATGGTTATTTTGAGTTACTATACAATTTTATTTTATTTTATGTTTATACATATTTAATGGATTTACTCTTACCAATAGCAAAATGTGATAGATTAACATAATGTCTATCACAAATTATCATCCCATATAATGCACGTGTAAATGCTAGGTAAGATTACTACAAATTGACAAATATTCACAAATTAATTATTCCATTAACATTTATCAAAATTATTATTTGTTAAAAAATCAATCCCATATAATGCATGGGTGTAGATGTTAGGAAAGAGTACGAGGTGAAAAATATTAATCTTTTGATTTTATAATATTAATATCAATAGGATTTACTAATGTTTTTTGAATATTTTTTGAATATATTTCCCCGTGCAGCGCACGGGTGAAAAATACTAGTTGTTTAAGGAATGGAAGTATTTTGACCAAACTGTCTTTATTTTGAAATTTCAAAATATAGCATTGAAGGGCGGTTTGGTAAAAATAATCATCGAATCCTAAACCATTTCCTCACTCACTCCCAGCATATTTCATTTTTATAAATTTATATTGCTCCCACATCTTTTTTCAATTTTCACTTTTTAAAATTATATATCCCTCATTTACCACACTTTTTCTCCATTTTTTCTTCATCATTTCATATACACTATCCAAAATCACATTTCCATCGACACACTTTCTACTATTATTTTATTTTTATTTTATTTTATTTCTATCACTCTCTTTATTTTTACTTTTCCCTCTCATTTTTCTCTATCCTCATTTCCATTCAATTTCTATTAAAATATAATCATATTCTCTCTATATTTCTCTTCCTTAAATATTAAAAGTAGGTTTTTGCATTGGAAATGGATAAAATCTATATCTATACTACTATTAAAAGTCTTTAAGAGGTGAGAAACATTTTAGGACGAATTTGCCCTCTCAAATTTGATAGAATTTCTTATTCGCCCTTGTATAAAGTTTAATTAATTAAATACAATAAATCATATTAAAGCTGTCCTTAGTTAATTAATTAATTAATTAAACATTCATGAATTTTACACCCCTTCACTTGTCCGAGCTTTAATTTCAAGAATTGAAAATAAACATACATAATATGAAATATTTTATGCCCTTTCAAATTTTATAGAATTATTATTCATATTCGTCCTTTTATAAAGTTTTTCCTCACTTAATTAATTAATTGAACATTCATGAATTTTGCACCTCTTCATTTGTCTGAGTTATAATTTCAAGAATTGAAAATGAAAATACATAATATGAAATCTTTTAAATACATTGCTCCTAAATTTATAACAATTCTTTTCAAATTCTGTTCACTTACAAATTACTTGCATATTTTTCTTATGTATGTTCGAGAGATCACGTCGACCAATAAAAATCATTTATTTAATAGTGACTAAAAAATATGATTGTTTTTGTTAAACATTTACGATAACCAAATATTTCAAATGATTTGAAAAAAAAATTACGTTATTGACACAGTTTTCTTATCACGTTACTACTGGGCTGGGTTCTATATTTTACTTCTTATTTTGCAATGTTTGCTTCCTAACTTCATATCGTGCTAACATAAAATGTTAGTTATAAACCAAGTAGGTTGCATATTAAAATGCTTATTATAAAGATGCGAGGAAAAAATAAATTGCGGATGCAATTAAAAATCTAACAAAGGTGAAAATGCTTCATTGCAATTAAATTCTGCTTCTTCTTCTCCTCATCCTCTTCCCCCGCCCCCGCCCTCGCCCGCCTCTTCCTCCTCCTCGATTGATGATTTAGTAGGTAATTGTATGAGTTCAGTGATTAATGGAAGAGCTTCTGCATTAGAGTTGTTAAATCATCTCTTTATCCTGGCGTGTTAGTTACAATTTAAAATATAGATACAATTTTTTTATAAAAAACATAGCCATAATGGTTAATTGTTAAATATTTTTAATTTAACACTTTCAATTTGTTAGTAATCAATAGTTAAATTTCATATGTTGACATGCCATTTTAACAATCACGTAAATCTATTTTATTACTTACTTCGTGGCAACCTAAATTTAACAGCTCCATTATCGATGCTCTGATGAATTGCCATATATGTGTGTATGTTGTTAGGATCGGTTGTGGAACTCGGCACACAATTACAACTGAAATAGAAATGAGAAAAATGAAAGACACCAGATTTTACGTGGAAAACCCCCAAATTAATTCGGGGTAAAAACCACGGGCAAACTGTAGAAGGATTTCACTATAGCAAAAGGATTACAACAACTTCTCTCTAATATAAGGAGAGTACAAATGAAAATAACTCTCTCTTATAATAGGAGAAAACACATCCTCACAAATTAAGGGAATAACACGAAAAATTTAGGAGAAACTCACTATCTTTTTTTCTCTAATTTTTCTCTCTATTCCTCTCTATATCTTATGAGATTGCTCTCACTTTTTTGGGGTGTAGGATTTGAAGAATGAAAGGCTATATTTATAGGCGTGGAGATGGGAGTTGGTAGCTTGCATTCTTGACTTTGGAGATGGGAGTTGGTAGCTTCATTTCATGACTTTCCTTCTCTTTTCCTTTGTCAAAGAAAGTGGCTTTACCACTTACATATGTGTGCGTGTGTGTATTTTGTAAGATTGGATAGAATTAATTCATAAATATAATTAATAGATATAAGAGTATTAGTGGAATAATTCAAATATAATTTGGGTAAAGAGTCAAAAAAATGATTCTCAACTCTAAGACATGTATGGAAGGAACTGGAAACTTTTTTGGACAAAAATACCCCCATCACTTTTATTTAATTTTTATTTTATCTTAATTAATAATAATTCTTATTAATTAATGTCCTATAATAATAATACACTTTCTTCATTTAATAATTTGAAAAGTCAGTTCAAATTCAGAACTCTTAATTTAACTTTTCACTTTCATATTATTTATATATGTGTGATTCATTTATGTAAAAGAGGAAAATGACTTAGTTATTTTTTTTATCTTTTATTATGTTCAAAATTCAATTAAATTTCTTAACATTGATGATTGAATTAAACTTACTTTTTAAATATTGTATAAGTTTTTATTATTTAAAGGTTGACGAACATAACTTCTTTTATTTAGTTGATCTTGCTTTTCTTCATGAATTTGCTATTTTTTTTATATGCGGCATACTTGTTAATAAATAAATGTAATCAAAACATGTCATATTATATTTTAGAACTATATATCATTTTTATGGAGTACGAAATTTCAATTAAATTTACTTTTATACATAAATAAAAAATAGAATTATTCACCACAAGAAATATCAATTTTACCAACAAAATTTTTTGTTAAAATATTATTTTTCGGTTGCTCTATTCAAAAAAGTTGTTTTTAAAAATTATATTGAGAAAAATCACTTTTTTGCAATGATTATAATATCACGTGCATTGCACATGTTACATACTAATGTCATAAAACTAGCATCACGCCACCCGTTCGTTGCATGAGCACAATTAGATTTGTTTGTATTAGATGTAAGATAAATAATTCATATAATATTATGAATAAACCGAATATAGTATTGCAACAAATTTCCTGAAGTATACATTCCATGTATATCTCAATTTAAATTACAACATATAAGAGTTCGAATATGGATCTCGTGCAACACACATGAATCACAGCCACGAGATCCAGAGTCACTGCACACGAATCATGTTCCTGATTAACCATTTTCTTTTTACATTGCTTGTAACTTGTCCTGAAAATGGGAAACTAATTTTGTCTTCACAGTTGCTTGAATCCTTGTATTGTAAAAGGTTTGGCATTCCACCTTAAAAGGTTAACTCATTAAAGAGAGTAACCAAAACCATCTATTAATTGGTTCTATCTTTAATGTTTTGTCAATGTGGGATATTTGTATCTTACTATGTACCCTAACGGTTTACTAAATTGCTCTTTGCCCTACTAACCCTAAGCATACAACACGTAACACACGCATGGCACCTTATCTCTCGCGAGCTCTACCTCTATCGTCGGAAATAATCATTAAAGACCACACCTACATGTTAGTTATGGTGTACACTAACTAATAAAATTAATTAAAGGTTTAGTTAGTTTAGGGCTTGAGAAACCCACAACTCCATTAGGCTTATTAGAAATCTATAAATTACCCACTATTATCTCATAACTGATTTGATTGATTGTCGCTTAGTTCTCTCTAAAAACTTAGCTAGCACTAGGGTTAAAGAGAGTATCCTACTACGAAGGTGTTCGTTGTTCAAGAGCAATTTTGACGTGTGGATTACCGTTAGATACTAGACGATTGGGCGGTTGTGGAGAAGAAAGAACGAATCAGAGATTCGCCGTGAAGTGGGTTTCTATATCAGTAATTTCTAATTACAGATCTCATCTAGGAAACTAGCAAATCTAGTTTTAAATTGCCTACTTTTCTATTATGCTATACATGTTTTATTGAGCAATTCCTAACAATGGTATCAAAGCCAAATCGCTTTCTTGTTGAGATTTGTTAGATTCTTGTTTAATTAACAATAGTTATTGTGTCAATCTGATTTGGGTAGTTAATTGATATTATTTATGAAATAATATTTTTTTTAAGAATTCATATTGGATTAATTTTAGTTTATGAATTTGATTCATGAATTTGGTATTGGATATATTATGAATATGATTCATGTTCTATCAATCCAATTGAAATCGGGGTGGCAACATGTTGAACAAACTAAAAAAAAGCGGCCGAAAACGTTCGCTGAAGACGTGGTCCAAAAGCAGCGGCAGACGTTGCTGTTGCCGCTACTGCTAGTTCTTTAAAAACCATAAAAGATTCAATCCCATCACACTTAAATGGACAAAATCATGGTCATCAACTCGTTATTGAAACATAATTATTGAAGGAATTGACTATTTTCCATCTAAAAACAACTCGTAATCGACTATAAATAAGAAATTCCACGTAAGAGCAAAGTTGATTAAGAAATTGCTGTTGAACAAGTAATTTTACTAGCATTGTTTAAATATATATTTGTAGTATTAAATAATGATATTTTATTTTTATTAATAACAATGTGCATTAAATAAAAGTCCCCTAGGAAAAAAATTTAGATCCATACCAAATTGAAAATGGTTTGTATTTTGAGACGGATAAATAAGCAGAACGAATATATCTTTATAGGAAAGATGGTATCAGATTTTCAAAAACATGATTATACCACATGACTTTATGGATTTTTCAAAATCTATAGCAATGATTTAGAACAATCAGTGGTGCCATAACTATGGCATGACTGGATGTTTGTCGATCACATACGACCTTTGTTGGAAAATCAAGACCTGATCTAGAACCGACAAGGTGAGGCGAAACTCCAGTAATTTGAAAAATTTTATGGTGACATCGTTTACTCAAAATCAAAGTTTTTTGCCAAAATCAAACTTTTTGGGTAAAAACTTTGACTTTGAGCAAACGACATTGCCGAAAATTTTTTCAAACTACTGGAGTTTCGCCTCGCCATCCTGATTTTGGATCTAGTTTCGATTTTCCTATCGGGAAGTCGTATGTGACCAGAAAATACCTAATACTACCATAAATATAGCACGATCGATAGTTTTGAATCATCTTTATCTATATATATATATAATGAGCATTTTTTCCCTCCTACATGCATCCTCAATTTTTCCCACCTATTTAATTTGCCTAATATAATGTTCTATCTATATATAGAATAATTTATTTATATATAGAAAATGATAATTTTTTCTTATTATATTTTTTATTGTCTTAAATCCGTCTTCCCATTTAAAAAAAAAAACTCTCTTTTTATTTTTTATTTTTTCTTTTCTAATCCATATCCAACTTTCTTTATTTTTTCCCTACCTAATATATTAATATTAATGTATATAGATTTTATTTTATTATTTCTACTCTCCTTTATCCAATCTCATAATATCTAAATACTCCCTCTATTATTTTCTCTCCTCTTTTTCATTTTCTACATATAAAAAAAATTGTGATTCTCTTTTACTCGACTTGATGAGAGCTTTAAAATAAGTATACCACTAATATATAAATTTTTATTTTTTGAAAAATTAAAATTTACCACAAATATATAAATTAGTGTCCAACTTAAATATAAATTGATAACTTATTATGATACTTGATCGATGTTTGTGTGTAAAATTCAAATATAATGAGATGTATAAATTGTTTTAACTTTTAATTCTATTCTATATTTGATTTACCTTGAAAATAAATTAAGTGAAAAATAATGCTTCAATTTGTTTATCTCGCAAATATATGGTAAAGCTAGCTTTGTTTTATGTTTAAAACTAAATAATTTTTTCCTAATAAATATTTAATTAGCCAAAATAATAATTTATATATTGATATAGCACTTAAATACAATTTCTCTTCTAATAACACAAAATCGAAAACTATTATACATTTATGATAAATTTCAATTTTATTTTGAATCAGTAAATTTCAATTTTTTTTTTTTATTTTTTCTTTCAAATCTTCAATTTATAAGTTTATTCGTTGACCAATATAAGGGTATTCTAGGAATTAGAATGAATTTTTGATTGATCATTTTTTCATAATTTTCGTATTTAAAAAACAAAATTATTTAAAATTAATGATTTCCACTAAGATTTAATTTTTATGCCATACAAAATTACCATTGATTAAATTTTTACACAAAAATTCAAATAAAGGTTTACCATTAAAATCAAAAAATGAGATCAGACCCATTACCTAATTTTAGAAATAATTAATTAATTTATAAATAACTAGCTAAGAAGCAAAAATTAATTAAAACTAAGATTCAATTTTTTTGCGATAAAAAATTACGATTCATTAAATTTTTACACAAATATAAAAAGAAACTTACCGACAGTTGGCCCGAGTTTGAGACAAAATCCCATCACTATGATGCCGAATTTATATCAAAAAATTTAAAAATTAGGTTGGCGTTGGACCCAATAATTAATTTTAGAAACAATCAATCATTTTTATCAATAATTAGCAAAGGAACAAAAATAAATTAAAATTATCAATTTCTGTATGATTTAATTGTTGTGTGATAAAAAATAACAATTCATTAAATTTTTACATAAAAATTAAAATAATGGTGTAACATGAAAATTTAAAACTTAGCTTGGACCCTTTAATTAATTTTAAAAAGAATTTATTATTTTTGAAAATAATAATTAGTTCATAAATGAAAATTAGTTAAAATTAGCGATTTCACTAAGATTTAATTTTGGTGGGATAAAAAATTACAATTCATTTAATGTTTACTTAAAAATTAAAAGAAACGTGCAACATCAATTTTATTTAATTAATCATTCAATTGTAACATTAATCAATTTTTTAATTAATTGAATCTATATTTATATCTTTTAAATTTCAAGATATCTTTTAAATTATAAGATATTTTTAAAATTAGATTCATATAATGCATAAAATTATGGCTATGAAGCAAATTATTTTGGAAATAATTAATTTTTTAGAAATAATTAAATTAAATAAAAAATTAACTATAATTATTTAAACAACAATTAATTAAAATAATAAATTCCATTGCTAATATTTTGTTGTACATATGTTCAGTGGACAAAGATTGATCCAAATTAATTACATTATTAAAGGGGAAAATATAATTAATTTTAAAAACAAAAAAAATCATTAAACTGATGCCGATTTTCCCTAAAAAATGAAAAAAAAATTAAATTTTAATATATCTTTTAAATTACAAGATTTCTTTAAAATTAGATTCACACAATTTTTAAAAGTGAAAAAATTAAAATGGTTATTTTAGAAATAATTAATTATTTTCATAAATAATTAACTAAAATAAAAATTAATTAAAACGAATTCTATTACCACTAATTAAAATTAATAATGATGTTATTATCTAATTAGACTTGGTTTCACTGGGCGAAAATTGATATGGTTTTGTTTGACGAAAATTAATCAATTGTATTGTTAAAATAGAAAAATAGCATTAATTAAAAAATAAATAATAATTAAAATTAATTAGATTACCATGGTTAACTCGATTTTTCTTATAAAATGAAAGACATCTTTTGACATGCAAGATATCTTTTTAACTATAAAATATCTTTAAAATTAGATTCATACATTTCTTAAAACTGTGGTTAAAAAACAAATTATTTAGAAATAATAAACTATTTTTATAAATAATTAGCTAAAAATAAGAATTAATTATATTACAATTAATTATATTTCTTAGATTTAATTGGATATATTTTCATTTGACGAAAACTGAGAGAGTTTTGTTAGATGAAAATTAATCAAAATTAATTAAATTACTAAAAGGGGGAAACATAATTATTTCAAAAAATGAAAAATTATTAAAATTAATTACATTGCTACGGAGAAGAAATGTGCTTACGAAATTAATTTATCTTTTTACGTATTTTAAAATAAAGTTTAGTTAACACCTATAAGATTATGAATTCTTAAAATTGGGGTGTTACATCTTATTGCTAAGTAAGTTGACTGATCATTAGTCCATAATTAATTTTATTTACTTTTTTCAATATCATGCTTTTTTCAAAACATGCTTTTCTTTTGATTCTCATATGTTTTTGTATTTTCTATGATATTTCTTTTGAATTACAGTTGATAGCAAAACAATTAATATTTCTTTTGTATAGTTATAGGTGTTTCAAAGGATCTGCTCATTTCTTTTTTTAAGTAACAAGCTCTAAAAATATGTCTTCAAATAGTATTATTTTTTATTTTGATACTACTCGAACCAACAATTATATAATAATTCTTTGGCTCAATATGTCTCTTTCACTAGGGAATAAGTCTAAGAATTCTTGTTAAACAATTGGTTATCGACTCAATCAATTATTGGAATTGTATGACTCAATTAGAATATTTTAACTTGCTTTCGACTATGTTAAATATTTATCTAAATTTCTATCTCCTAAATAAATATTAAAAATCCTACCTACTTTAAATTATTTATTTTATGTTGAATTTCGCCAATTGAGATTTTATTTCATTTTTAAATATCATCAAATAGATTGTATATTTTAAGTATTAATCATATATATTTTAATTTATTCGTCTTATCCAAATTAATTTAAATGTTACATCAAATCATTCAATATTTAATATGCCGAATATGTTAAATTAATAAGTTTATACCTAATATATTAATATACGTGTTTAGGATATTTAGAAAGAATTTGTTGAATAAATAAAATGTCGAAATAAAAGTCTTCAATTAAACCATCACGATGGGGCGTGGAAGGGAATGATAATTTTCTAGCAGAGCATGAATGTGGAATGGAAGTTTGTAATTGTCATATCATCCTCGCTCGCCCTAGAGTAAATGAGGATGGACCGAAATGAGGATAAGTGTTTTTCGACATGGCAAGAACGGGGTGTTAGTGTCTGTTGGACATTACTCACTACATTGTTATTTTTATAATATATCTCTATACTGATTATATTTCATAATTAAAACTTAAAAATCATTATTTACATATTAATTGTTAATAACGTACATCATACTGATGTATAATTACTATCTCTCAAAATTTATAATTGCATATAATAAAATGTAAAACAATTTTAAAGAAAAAACAATGAGCTCTACTAATGTTAGTAGAGTTATTTTGATAATTATAATATTTAAGATTTTTTTACTTTTGATTTATATTAGTAGATTAATCTTGCAATGAGGAAAATATTATATATTATCACAATCACTGTTACAAATTATCATCCCGTGTAAGCATGGGTGTAAATGCTAATTAAGTTGCTATTCTATGGAAAATAGTAAATTAAGTTGTATGGATTTTCATGAGTTATTCTACATACTTTGCGGGATGGATTGATTACGAAATATGTAAGAAATTCTTTAATTTTTATGTAATTGTTTCAAGTTAAATTATTTAAATTTATTGTTGTAACTCATTCTTCATTTTAATTATTTTTTTAGATTTTATGTTAATATTATTAACATCTATCAATATCGTTATCAATTGAAAAATTTGTCTAAGATGCGCTTAAACAAATAAGATATATTAAAAAGCATTACTCGCTTTTTCGCTTCCGCCTAAAACACGTGGGCTTCTTTAATCAACCCACTTCACCTATTTCTAGTCCAAGAAGAATCCTTATTCTCAGTTTACGACCTGCCTATATGACACGCTCTCTCATAGATCTTCCAAAGAATAGCGCAGAATATGGAATGCCGAATTCCCGTTTCGCAAATCTCCCAAATTTGTGCAATTACCTTCTCCGCAGACCGCGAATCTTCCAAATCTTCCAATGAATAGCGTGATTCCCATTTAGTCCTTTTTAATATCCAATGATATATCTTCCAAATGGCTCTACAACCACTCCAAGACTCCACCACAAAGAAGGTAGCTTATAAATTGTAATTTCTTTCTTTCACTAAATATTGTGGGTTTTTGAGTTCTTGATTTAAATTTGTATATATGCAGTGACTGCTTTAAAAGAGATTGGGTAAAAATGACTGGGATTTTAACAAGGATCCATGAAATGGAGAAGGGAATTGGAGGATTCCAGTTTACAATTCAAGGATTTGCCTATTTGAGTATAATTTGCCAAATTGCTGTCAATTGGTATTTGTTCATAATGTTTTTATTCGGGGAGGTGATTTCTTCTGCATTTAATCTATGGGATTATCCATGGTTGATGTCTCTAGATATCTTAATCATTGTATACTATTATATTATTTTTTTCATTATCTTATTATCAAATGGATTTACTGGAGAATTTCCAATGGCTATCGCAAAGCTAACTAACTTAACCAATATGTGAGTTGTACGTGGTTCATTCTTTCACTTAGACATTGGTATTTTATAATGGGATGTTGTTTAACGGCTTAATCTTTTAAATTGGATAAAATAAATATCATTTAAACATTATCTTCAACAAGCGAGATTTATTTAGTTTTTCTTACGAACCATTGTATCTCATTTTTTCTGCTGGGGCTGCCCAACCATTGAGGGGGCGGCTGAGACAACAATGAAGGTGGTAGGAGTTACTTCCAGTGTGGCAGGGTATACTGGTGAGAAGGGTGCTGGTGCTACACGGACTAAGGTTGGCTATGCAAGGAAGAAATTGGTTGCTGATTTTTACTGCTTAGATAGGTGACTCATTTTCTGTTTTTAAATATCTGTGATGTTGGCCTCTAAAATCACTTCCATGTTTAAGGATATATATAGTAAGATCAAGGAATGGAGTTCGCCAATGGAGTTTTTTTATTTTAACTTTTAACTTTTAATTTTTAATATAATAAATGTAGGCAAACGTGTGATTACATATAAAATATATTTATGTGAATATAAGACTTTCTTTGAATGGATATATACTACCATTTATAGATTGGCCAAACAAACGTGTGACTACAAATATGGCATTATATATACATGTTACATAAATTTTACCAATCATAACTATGAATATAAAACATTCTATGAATAAATATTGCTATTTAGACATTTGCCAAATCATAGGCAAACGTGTGAGTACAACAAATACAACAAGCGACGATTACATTGCAACTAGCAAATCTTGGATTTGTAATATGAATAAATATTGCCATTTACACATTTGCCTAATCATAGGCAAATTAAACGTGTGAGTACAAGTATAGCAAGCTATGATTACATACATTGCAACTGGCAAATCTTGGAATTGGAAATTATTGCTATCCAATGCAACGTATAATGAGACCAAAATTATGGCATTTCGTAATTAAGGAATTAATTAATACTCCTTTCATCCCAAATATATATGATTTTTCACCCGAATTAAGATTTATACTGAAAAAGTTAAATAATACAAATAGTTTTTCTATTTTACCCTTATTAATGAGTCTAAAAAATTGTTGAAACTATCAAAAAACCTTTAGGATATACAAATTAAATAGGGGTATAATTGTAAATGAATAAAAAAGAGCTTATATAATTGGGACATCCAAAAAAGAAATAATGGCCTATATATTTGGGACGGGAGGAATCTTTCAGGTTAATTAAGAATAAATTATTTAGTAAATTGTATCAAATTCAATGCCATATACTAATGAAGGAATGATATTTTTTTTTGAAAGAATACACACAATAGACGCACAAAGGTACAGAGATCCAGTACGCCAATACTCAAAACCATGGCAATTTTGAGTACCGCAGAATCAGATATATACCATACACGCACACACATACCCATTGAGTGAACGATTTGAGATGCAAATAAGATATATACTAATTAATGAATGATATTATATGTGCCAAAGAGGAATGATCTCATTGGTAATGGTTAATTTGATGTAGTCTTTATTTGTTTTAATCAAAGGTGCAGTCTTGATTAAATATATTTTTTTTTGTTAAAATTTTAACTTGATAGATTTGATGGTTAGAGATTTGATAAGTCATGTTGCCGTTGGTTATATTTTTGTACCTTTTGCTGATAACTCCTGCTGTTGGTTAGAGATTTGATAATCTACTACTTCGAGGGTTGTTGAATATAAGCATTTGTAAAATTTCTTATTTCTATTTTTATTAATTATTATTATTATTATTATTATTATTATTATTATGGCTAGAATAAAATTTGTAATGTTTTGTACTCATTATGAGTTGCTTTCCTGTGTGGAGAGTTTTGAAACTTTGACAAATCTTTAAAACAAGCCTCCTTTTTAATCATCATTTTTGGTGAAAAATTAATTAGTATAGCTTGGAGATGCTTGATGACTTCTCCTTAGAAGCCATATTTTCTTTGCATGTGTTGGCAGGAAATTTTCCTCACGAGCTTCGATGGAGTTGAATATATAATTAAATTCATGAATTTGTAAAATTAACATTTTGTTGAAGTAATCACGCGATTTTCTAAATTGTTGAGGCTAAATTCATGGATTAATTATACTTTGTTTCACACTATTATTTTTTTTATGGAATTAATTTTTATACAAATTCAATCCACACTATTATTCAATTTTATTATTATTATTTGTTCTTCTCATGATTAGATATTTTGCTCCTCTTTTTCTTTTTTTTTATACCATTATTTTTAGTTGAAGTAATTTATTAAATTGTTAAGCGTAAATTCATAGATAACTCATATTTTAATAGCATTATTAAATTGTATTTTTTTCTTCCCTCAATTTAGAACCATGATTAGATAAAAAAGAATCAGAGCAGTTACTTGAATTCAATTGTACAAACATGTGAAGCAGTCATTTAATTTTTTAATTGTTGAGGCTTACATTTGTGGATTAATTATTTTTTGTTTGCACTATTAAATTTTTTATTCAACGGAAATAATTTTTATGCAATTGAATCCACATTATTGTTATTCAAATAATTAAGGGGTAATTTCCGAAACAATCATTATATTTTTTAATTGAACCTTTGAAATCGTGATGTTTTTGAATTGTTAATGCTAAATGAGTGGATTAGTCTTTTCTTGGTGGCATTATTAATTTTTTCTTTCCCTCAATTTATCAACATCAGTTAAAAATGGATCAACGCAATTATTTGAATTCAATTGCACAAAAATGTGAAGTAATCACTCAATTTTTTAAATTGTTGAGACTAACATTCGTGGGTTAACTGTACTTTGTTTGCACAATTAATTTTTTTAATGTAATTAAATATTAAGCAATTGAATCTACATTATTATTCAAATAATTAAGGGCTAATTTCCGAATCGATCATTCTTCCTTTGCGCTATTTTTTTTTTGTTTTTCTGAGTCTTTGAGGCTGTGATATTTTTACACCATTATTTTGAGTCAACATAATTTATTAGATTGTTAATGCTAAATTGTGGATTAGACATATTTTCTTAGCATTATTAGTTTTTTCTTTATTTTTTCATCAATTAGCAACATGAGTTAAAAAACCGAATCAACCCAATTACTTGAATCAATTGCAAGGACAGTAATCACTCAAATTTTTTTTTTGTTGCTTTGGTTTAAATGTATGAGTTAAAATACTGATCAACGCAATTACTTGAATGCTCAGTGATACAAATGTGAAGTAATCATACTTTCGATGAAGTTGTCGTTGGAGAAATGGTTAACTCAATTATTTGAATTCAATTGCGCAAAATTGATCATGAGTTTAAAAACAGATTAACGCAATTACTTGAATTCTATTGCACAAAAATGTGATGTAATCACTCAATTTTTTTAAATTGTTGAGGTTGCGTTCGTGGATTAATTGTACTTTGTTCTCACTATTAATTATTTTTAACGTAATTAAATTTAAGCAATTGAATCCACATTATTATTCAAATAATTAAGGGTTAATTTCCGAATAGATATGATCATTCTTCCTTTGCGCCTTTTTTTTCCTGAGTCTTTGAGGCCTTGATATTTTTATACCATTGTTTTGAGTCGACATAATTTATTAGATTGTTAAGCCTAAATTGTGGATTAGACACATTTTCTTAGCATTATTAGTTTTTTCTTTATTTTTTCATCAATTAGAGACATGAGTTAAAAAAATGAATCAACCCAATTACTTGAATTCAATTGCAAGGAAATGTGAAGTAATCACTCAATTTTGTTTTTGTTACTTCAGTTTAAATGTACAAGTTACAATACAAATCAATGCAATTACTTGAATGCTTAGTGATAAAAAAGTGAAGTAATCATATACTTTCGTTGAGGTCTAAGTTGGAGAAATAGTTAATCTCAATTAGTTGAATTCAATTGTGCAAAATTGATCATGATTTTAAATAAATATATTAACATTACCAAATGTGTTAAGTCGGTGAGTTTGTATCGAATATATTAATATACGTGTTTAATATATTTAGAATGCGTTTATTGAACAAATAGATGTCATTAATACATATTTAAAAAGTATAAATAAAAATCTCCGATTAAACAATAGCGATAGGGCGGGGGCGGGGAATGGGAGTCCCCATTCAATTGCAATTCTTATATCATCTTCACCCGGCCTCTATTAAAAGAGGATGTGTCAGAGACATAGATAAGTGTTTTTTAGTGTGGCAAGAACAGGGTGTTGGGTCTATCCAACTGTATTCGCTATATTCTCATTTCTATAATATATTTGCATACTGATTATATTTCATAATCAAATTTTAAAAAATAATTATTCCGATATTCATTGTCAATAGTGTACATCGTAGGGTGCCTAATGAATATTTATCGAAATTTGTAGTTGTATATAATAGAATTGAGATGTTTGTGGTCGACAAGTTAAAATTATGTTATGTTGATTTTATTGAGTTTTGTTGTGAGTATTTATAGGATAGATTAGTCCAAAATATTTGAGAAACTCAGTTGAATTTTTAGTAAAATATTTTTCATTTCATAGTTCTCTTATCGTTAAATCTCCCATAGTTTGACATAGCTTCCCGTGCAACGCACGGATAAAATAGCAAGTTATTATTAAAATCTATCAAAACTATATTTTTTCTAAATTACAAGGGGGAGTATAAGGGAGAAAATTTGAACCCTTGCCCTAAGAGATCTATAAGAACTATATTGAACGCCTTAGACTTGCACTTTTTTAAATTTCATAAAGTTCTTCAAAAAAAAATTTAATAGTATTATAAGTCTTGTTGACACTTTGGAAATATGTTTCTTCGATACAAGTTATCAATTGTAATCAGTGGCTCGCTGTGTTATTTCAATAATAATTTAAATATTTTATTTACTTATCAACTATACATTTAAAATTCATTTATTCTATAATATTTGGTACACAAATATTTAATCCTGTTTTATCACTCACACGTGGGTACGTTATGATGCGCATACATTGGTGGATGAGCGCCACATGTCCTCCACCATCAGGGAGATATATATCACACATCCATCCATATCATAACTATACTAAAACAGAAAAATTTTACTTTTCCCACCTAAAGTACATTTAATAGGATGATTTTTTTAAAAAAATTCTTAATGAAGCATTGCACATTTAATTGCATTGCACATTGTGCAATGCAAACACATGGCATTGCACAATGTGCAATGGAATTGTTTTTTTTTTAATTTTTTTATTCAATTTAATTATATAATTTATAATTTTTTAATTTTGATTTATATCGGAATTTCTTTTTAATGATTTTGGCTTATATTTTTTGTATTACTTTTCATCATCATCATAAATATACTAAGAGCTTGTTTGGTTGATTAGTAATTTACTGGGCATGATATTCCGTAGAAAATATGTGGTTAATATTGTATTGGAAAATGTGTGTGTGGTTGAAAAAGGAGAGAGACATTTTTTTTTCCTACTCATGAACCGAACAATCCCTAAAACACAACAAAGATGCTTTTTCCTCCAAAATTGTATTTATGATGTAGATTTTTCTTTTATTCTTATGTAACACACGGCATTGCATTGCCTTGTGTATTATAATACCGTGTGTATTGCAATACTCAACATCAAAAGAATATTTTTTTTATTTTCTTTATTCAAATCAACTCTTTTTTTTAATTTTTTTAATTTTGACTTATATTAGTATTTCATTTTCAAGATTTTAACTTATATTTTTCATTTCACCTTTAATAAATTTACATCATATATTAATTTTTTATTATTATTATAATTACAATTATAATTTATATTTTTGTGCATTTGAATACTTTCTAATGAAAACTAATTTTTTGAAAACCGTGAATTCGTTGCATATTTATTAGCACCTCAAATATTTTCATTATTTTCATTAATATTAAAATAAATTTTGTAAATAAATGATCCGTAGTCATAAACTATGTATTTAGTTATGTAAGAAATACTTTAAATTAACTAAAAGATTATAAGTTAACACAATTTTCATAATAAATACGATTGCGAAAATGTTATATTTTTGTAATATCTTCTATTAAATTATATTTTTTTGAATATCCAAATATAATTTTATCATCATTACCTAATTGATATTTTATTTCACAATAATGCTATTATAAGATATTTGTTTATTTTTTTGTATCCACACACACGCGCGCACACACACACGCACACACACGCACACACACACACACACACATATATATATATATATATATATATATATATATATATGTATAGATAATTACAAAATATTAAAAAGTAAAAACTCATATAAAAATATTTATAATTTTAATATGAATTAAATGAATTTGAAGGAGTTTTTATTCAATAATCGAGAATTATAATATTTTCATTACAACATTAGGATTATGATTTGTGAAAATTCTTTTAAATATTATTTTATTTTCAAAGTTAAATTATAATATCAGTTTTTAATTATTTTGCAGCTTTATTTGAGAATCACAACTTGCTTATTTAAGAAACAAAATTTATTGTACTAAAATTCTTAATTGGAAGTACGTGATGTTATTGGAATAGTAATTATGGTTGGTTACTAACGCAGGATTTTCAACTCTCGTACTTCATGCGTATTTCTCATTTACCACCCCCTCTAAAATTTTTTCAAATTGTTTTTTTATTCTTTCCTTTTCAATTTCCTCTATTTAGATTAAAGTTTTAAATAATGAAACTATAATTTCTACTACTATAAAAGTCCGTAACTAATTAATTAATTGAACTATAATTGATTACCTATTGTATGCTTAGCCAAAATTATTTAATAAATTCAAAGATAAATAATTAATGTATATTTTAATAATTTTTAAACAATGTAACTATTCATTTTCACTTTTATGGGCAGGTACTACCAACAATGTAACTGAAATTATTTAAATATTATTTTAAATTTCTGAATTATTTTTTGTTTTTACTAAAATTAAATTAATATTTATACCCTATAAGCCCTTATAGAGTTATAGTCTGATTTACTGACAATGTTTTAAATTTGTTTTCAAAAAATATTTGACTTAAAATGCAATACCGAAATTTTTTTTTTTTTTGATATACAATATTTGATCTTAATTGTTGTTCTTATTTAAGTAGGTGACCGCATATTCTTAATTTATAATGATTT
The DNA here is from genome assembly GCA_018223645.1 of Jasminum sambac. Lineage (NCBI taxonomy): Eukaryota > Viridiplantae > Streptophyta > Magnoliopsida > Lamiales > Oleaceae > Jasminum > Jasminum sambac. The sequence continues at coordinate 22,345,171 of CP073649.1, forward strand.
AATTTTACGTTCACTAAAATAATTTTTTTGTTGTAATTTCATCCAATTATACATATAGCCAATTTTTTCACAATCTAAAAAATTGCTTAGTTAAAGTAACATCAGCCATTTTTTAAAATAAGTTTTTGGGAAAATTTGCAATTATGGTGTTTTTTTTCAAATATTTAATTTTTAAATAAATTTATGAACTTAATATTCAAGAATTGGAAAATCTTTGACTAATGGTTTTTATCATGATAACTTTTTATTAAATACTGCATTAACTTTAATATTGGGTGGTAGTTTAATATATTTTCCCAGTTTGTAACAAAGTATTATTTTTATTTATATGTTTGTTAATTATGTATTAAATGAAATATAATTTTAATTTTATTTGATTGTAAATTGACGTAGTTGTTATTTACAAACGTTGAGTTATTATTTGAAGTTCAAATTCAATGTCATAAGTTGTATTTCATAGTATCATGATTCACGAATCCCGACACATTGAAAATATAGGTATGTGATAAGAATCAGAACCTAACAAATATAACTACGACTGTTGTACGTAAAAAAATATTTTAAAATTTGTGATGTTTTTACAATAAAAAATAATGATATTACATTATTTTCCTTTAATGCTATTAATTTCATCTAAACTTTGTTATTATTAACAAATTAAAAGCATTGATGCGATCAATGAATACATGACGTCTATGAACAATTTATAAGGAAAACTTATTTGAGCTCAAACTCAATATGTAAAAGAAATAAAAGTACTGGATTTTTTTAAGAATTACATTCTCGGAATTCCTGAATGGCATAAAGTGTTCCAGTGGACCTAATCAAAAGTTGAGTTTGAAAGTAGGTGTTTTGGTTATATTATTTAGAAATATTGATCATCGGATTGTGAAATGGGACAATATTGATAATAACGAATTAGGTGAAGCACAAATTTTGTTAGGAAACAATTCAGGTCAAAGAATGTAAATCTCAAGGTTGACATTGACCCCTTCAGATGCAAGACTACCTTTCAGATTTCAAAGGAGGCAATTCCTATTGATGATTTCATATGGCATGGTAATTAACAAGAGTCAAGGACAATCATTGTCTCACGTTGCCTTTTCTTGAAGAAAGTTGATATGTGATAAAGATGAGAATCTAACGAATATAACTTCAAATGTTATATATAAAGTAGTATTCCAAATTTTGTAAATTTTTTGCAATAAAGTATTAGTAAAATTTTTTTTCTTTTATATAATGGTAATGATTCAATATGAAATTGGTTCGTATTAATGAAAAAAAAATGTGTTTGTGCATTGATTTTTTTCCGTGCAACGCACGGATGCGATTACTAGTATGAATACTATAACATACCCACATATGAGTAATTGAATAAAACCACACAAATATTAAAGCCTATGTTTAAACTTTTTTGCAATCTAAAATTTTGCTCTATTGTTGAGCAGATCTCAAACATCAATATCATCACAAGTGTAGCAAGCCAACACAAATATTGGTTTTAATAAAACAAACTTCTTTCTTTTTTTTTTTTTTGAATTTAATAAAGCAAAAATTTATTAAAAATCATATCAGTTGATAAACATTTGGGTGCAGCTAAACATACCCCATTTTTTAATCACTACACCCACCATTCTTAATGCTCAAAAAATGGACGAAAATACAATTTTTCCAACATACACCCCAAGGGGGTGTTCGGCCAATAGTGGCCCATGGCTGTTCTGCCATTGATGGCCAAACAAACCTTAAAATAAAATAAAATAAAAATGTGCAACTTTTTTTGCTGCCATGGCAGCATCCATAGCTGCACTTTTCGACAGCCAGAAATAGCAGCAAAAGAAGCTGCACACTACCGAAAATGGCAGTAAAAGAAGTTGCACAGTTGACAGCGTCTTCTCTGGCCAAGGTTTTTCGTGTTGTTCTTTCTTTTTTTTAATCAAAAGATAAAATTGTCAATTTTCCTAATCAATAATACTAATAATGATAATAATAATAATAACTAGTAATCGCACCCGTGCGTACTGCAAAAAAAATCAATGCACAAACACAATTTCTTTTTCATTGATAGGAATTAATTTCATATTGAATCATTTCCATCATATAAAAGAAGCACAATTTCGCTAATACTTCATTGGAAAAAAATTATAAATTTTGGAATACTTCTTTATATACAACATTTGAAGTTCTAATCGTTAGATCCCCGTCTTTGTTACATATCAACTTTGTTAATCGTTTCCGACTAACAAATCTTAAAATGACGACATATAATAGTGCATGACTAAATACCGACCTCTTCAATAAATGCCAACACGAGGCAATAATTGACCTTGCCTCTTCGGAATTAACATTCTTTGACCTGAATTTTTCCCCGTCAAAATTTGTGATTAAATGACATGAGAACCCAATTTCGTAATTATTAATCTCTCATTAACAATACAACCACATGATCAATAGTTGTCAATAACATGATCAGAACACCTACTTTGAAACTCAAATTGTGATGAGGTACGCCACAACACTTTGTCATTCCGAAATTCGATGGAATGCAGTCCTTCAAAGAATCCAGCACTTCTATCGTCTTTACATATTCGGTCGACGCTCAAATAAGTTTTTCCAATTAAAATTATTCATAGACACCATGTATGCATTGATCGCATCAATGCTTTTGTTAATAGTAATAAAATTTAAATTGAATTAATGTCATTATGAAAAAATATAATATCATTATTTTTATTATAAAAATATCACAAATTTTAAAGTACTTTTTTATGTATAACAATCGTATTTGTATTTGTTAGGTTCTTATTATTATCAGATATCAATATTTTCAACTCATTGCGATACAGAAATCCTGATACTGCAACATACAACTTATGAGTTATGACATTGAATTCGAATTTCAAATAAAACTAAACATTTGTAAATAAAAATTGTATCAATTTACAACTAAATAAAATCAAGGTCATAGTACATTTAATAAATAATTAAAAAATATATAAATAAAAATAGTAATTTGTTAGAATTGGAAAAATGCATTAAGCTACCACTCAATGTTAAAAATAATGCAGCAACTTAATAAAAGTTATCACGATAAAAATCGTTAGTCAAAGATTTTCCCATTTCTAAATTTTAATTTCATAATTTTTTTAAAATTAAAAATTAGAAAAAAACACTATAATCTCAATTTTTCCCAAAAATTTTTTTTTTTAAAAAGGCTAATGTTACTTTAACCAAGCAAGTTTTTAAGACCGTGATATAACTAACTATATCTATAATTAGCTGAAATTACAAAAGAAAAATTTTATTTTAGTGAACATAAGATTAAATTATTAAAAATTAAAAATATAAAGCCATCTACTTAAAAAAGAACTACAATTAAGGTCAAATATTGTATATCAAATAACAAAATTTAGGTACGATATTTCAAGTCAAATATTTTTTTAATATTTTATTTTTTCAAATTGATAAGAAGCTTATATACCGCTTAGTAAAAAGTTAATCCAATTTAATCACTAGAATGATTTTTTTATCAATAAAATGAAAATAAATTTAAATGATTGTTAGTTAATAAGTCTATAAGAGCTTATATTTACAAATATATGAAACATGTGATTTTATTTTTTTTAAAAAATAAAATATGTAGTATAAATATTAATTTAATTTTAGTAAAACAAAAAATAATTTAGATATAAAAAATAATTTATAAATATTTTCAGTTACATTATCTGTGCTACCTACCCATAAAGGTAGAAAGGAATAGCTACATTGTTTAAACAATTATTAAAATATACATTAAATCATTCATCTTTTAATTATTAAATATATTATTTTACCTAATCATGTAACGGTTAATCAATTATAGTTCAGTTAATTAATTAATTATGGACTTAAATAGTTTTATAAAATATAGTTTTATTATTTAGAATTTTAATCGAAACTTAGGAAATTGAAAAGGAAAGAATAAAAAAACATTTTGAAGAAATTTAAAAGAGAGTGATAGATGAGAAATAGGTATGAAATGGGAAAGTTGAAAATCCCACATTGTTAACCAACCACAATCACTATTGCAGTAACATCATATGTCCAATTCAAAATTTCAGTAGAATAAAAAATTTTGAAAATAAGCAAATTGGTAATTCTCAAACAACATATACAAATAATTAAAACTTGCTATTATAATTTAACTTTTACCGTAAAATAGCATTTAAAAGAATTTTCAAAAATCATAATCCGTTGTCATAAAAATATTATAATTCTCAATTTGTGAATAAAATACTCATTCTAATTCAACTAATTCGTATTAAAATAATGAATATTTTTATGAGTTTTTTATGTTTTGATATTTTATAATTATATACGTATATATATAGATATAAAATGAATAAACAAATATTTTATAATAGCATTAATGTAAAACAAAATATCACTAAGATAATGACAATAAATTTATATTTCGACATTCAAAAAAATATAATTCAATAAAAGATATTACAAAAGGACGACATTTTCACAATGGTATTTATTATGAAAATTATGTTAACTTATAATCTCTTAGTTAATTTATATAATTATGCCAAAATTGTATTTGAACATTCAAAAAATACAATTCAACAGAAAATATTACAAAATGATAACAATTTCACAATTGAGTTTATTATGAAAATTACGTTAACTTATAATCTCTTAATTAATTTAGAGTATTTCTTACATAAATAAATGCATAGTTTGTGACTATGCATCATTTATTTGCAAAATTAATTTTAATATTAATGTATTATATTTTAAAGCTAATAAAATATTTGAGTTGCTAACAAATATGCAAAGAATTTATGATTTTAAAAAAAAGTAGTATTATTTAGAAAGCATTTAAGGCAAAAAAAAATTGAAATTATAATTATAATAATAAAAAATTAGTACATTATATAAATTTATTAAATGAGGTACGAAAAATACAACTAAAAATGTTGAAAAGAAAATACCAATATAAGTCAAAATAAAAAAATTTAAAAATTGCATTTAATAAATAAAATTCAAAAGAAGGGAAATTGGCTCAAATGGTCCAAAAAAAGTTGGCTAGGTGCGTGTTTGGTTCAAAATAAAAAAAGAAGCGCAAATGGTCCAAAAAAAGTTGGGTAGTTGCACGTTTGGTCCAATTAGATGATTTCCGTCCATTTTGTCCGTTAATTTCATCAAATTTTTGCTATTTTGTCCTTTGTGAAGGGTATTTTGGTCATTATATTATGAAAAATTGCATAAAAGGTTCTTATCTTTGAGAGTTATTAAAATTAAGTCCTCAAGTTTTAAATTTGTTTACATTAGTCTAAAATTTTAATTAAATTAAATTATTTAATATTTTATCTTTTTATAGGTGTGAATTTGGTCCATAATTAAGTTTATGTAATTAATTTCATACTAATTAGATAATTTTACCGAAAATTTTCAACTTAATAGTATTTCTCTACGCTACTATCACAGTTCAAAAATATTTCTTTTCCATTAAATATGCGTACATTTTGATTTTAATCAACAGTTAAAAATAAATATAATTATTGTGTGTTCGTAAAATTTCAGTAGAAGTATACAATTATAAAAAAATTAAAATTCAAAACCACACCCCACTGCAACGGTTAACAATAAATGTCATTATTGAAAATTTTCTTTTATATTAATAAGCGTAAAAATAAAATAATAAAACGAAGTATAAAAATAAAATAATAAAAAATTCAAAGATAAGGACTTAATTTTAATAACTCTCAAAGATAAGGACCTTTTATGCAATTTTTCATAATATAATGACCAAAATACCCTTCACAAAAGGACAAAATAGCAAAAATTTGATGAAATTAACAGACAAAATGGACGGAAATCATCCAATTGGACCAAACATGCAACTACCCAACTTTTTTTGGACCATTTGCGCTACTTTTTTTTATTTTGAACCAAACGCGCAACCTAACCAACTTTTCCGGACCATTTGCGCTAATTTCTCTTCAAAAGAATTAAAAAAATTAAGCATTGCACATTGTGCAATGCTTCATTGTGAAATGTGGATTGCACAATATGTCACGGCATTGCACTTCTCAATGTGAGAAGTGCAATGCCGTGTTAAGTAAGAAATTTTATTAAAAAAAAAAATTCTACATCATAAATACAATTTTGGAGGGAAAAGTATCTTTGTTGTGTTTTATAATAATAATAATAATAATAATAATAATAATAATAATAATCTACTATATATAAAAAAGGGAAATGAAGTGGAAACTTTTGATTTCTCCCTTTCGCCCCTATTCATTTCTTAATTTTACATTAATATCTGTACTTAGTATTTAATTAATTTTGTTTTTATTTATTATTATTAATTTTATTCAATTCATTAAAGTTTGACTTTTCATTTGCCAAATCCTTTTATTTTCATTTTCTTTTAAATTTCACATAGTTTAAGAACATAATATTTTATTAAAAATTATCTCAACCTAACTAATAAATTTGTTATTGTAATTTCAAACGTTACATTATTTTACAATTTTTGTTTTGCATGTGGCAATATATCATAGTGACCACTCTACAAATATAAAATTTAAAAGAAAAAATAATGGAATATGACCCCCAAATTAGCTTTCCTATTGAACGTACTTGATGTTTTCTAACTCATCTAACAATTAATTGATCATTTGATAGTGTTCTAAAAAGCGAGATGTGTGGTGAAGCATGGAGCACAAGCTTGGAGCTTAAGCAAGACAACGCGTGGTAAAAGCACGATTAATGAGTAGTAAATTGCGAGTTATGGCGAAGCGTAGAAAAGAGTTTAAACACAATTGAGCAAATATCGAAACACGCTTTTTAGAAAAGAGTTTGAAAAGAGTCATCTGATGGATTTGTAACCAGATGGGATGGGTGTGGTGAAAATGATGGTGAAATTAAATATTTTTAGAAGTTTGGGGCCTCTATGTAACTTTAATTTTGCCAATTTGCTATTTAAAAAAAAATACATCTTTTCAAAAGTAATGTTTCAGCATAACGAATAACCTTATTTTCAATTTTTGTTTTTATATAGCCACTCAAAAAAGAAATTTGAAAACCTTTTCAAAACTAAAAACTAAAACTTGAAATGCAACGAGAGTACACCCTTACTATTTAAAAAATATTATGCATATCTTTCATCGTTTACATACGACGTGAAAACACACATCTCATAGAATAGAATAATAATAATAATAATAATAATAATAATAATAATAATAACAATAATAATAATATATAAAAGTAGGGATGTGTGTAAAACATTCACAATCCTATTTTTCCCTTAGCTTTTCATTTTAATCTCTACTTTGCTCATTTAGTTAATGTTCATGTTCATGTTAATGGCAAAAGTTCTCTTTCGGTATTTTTTTTTCCTCTAACCTTAAAACTCAGATGTTACAAAAAGTTAATTGATATAAAAATTTAATCAATACCTACTCTATCATTCTTACTGGGCAATAAATTTTAACTTTTCAGGTTTAATTGTATTTTCCGATAAGTTATTTAATAAAATATTTATAATTTTTTAGTTTTAATAAATTATATAACTATTTTTATTTCTCTTCCATGCTACAATTTCTAATTATTAATAGCAAAATTATATTTTGAAATTTGATTTATTTAAAATTTTAGATTTAGGGTATGTTTGATTGGTGATAAAATTAATTTTCTTGATATACGTGTTGAATGTGTGGTTAAAATTGGGGAAAGTATATTAAATAATTGAACGAGTGGTTGTAAATGATGAGAGAAAAAAATTAATAAAATTTGTGTTGAATTGTGTTGAGCAGACAGAAATGTTCAAGCATCGGTACCGTCGATGGCATTTTCGGGGTCGACTCGACCTCCATTTTGAAATCCGGGACCAGATCTAGAATCAGCATTGCGAAGGACAGCTCCAACAATTTTAAAAATTTTCCGGCGACACCGTGGCGACCGATCAAAGTTTTGGCCATAGTTTTGGGCCAAAATTAGGGACCAAATCTAGAATCAGCGCTGCGAGGGGTCGCTCCAGCCAAAACTACGGCCAAAATTTTGACCGGCCACCACAGTATCATCGGAAAATTTTCAAAATTGCTGGAGCTCTCTCTCACAGTGCTGATTTTAGATCTAGTTCCAAATTTCAAAACAGATGTCAAATCGATCCCGAAAATGCTATCTACGGCACCATCGATGGTGCTTGAACCTTCCTCGTTGAGTAGAACAAGGTCTTAGTTACTATATTAAAATAATAACTAATAAACACCAATTGATTCTATGTGTTTTGTGCGATCAGTAGGTTTGTCAAACAAATTCGGCTCGCCTAAGGCTCGTTTGAGCTCGACTCGAGCTCGTGTACTGTACGAGCTCGAGCTGAGCTCAGCTTGTCCTATTGGTGAGCCACTCGCTAGAGCTCGGGAGCCGGCCGAGCTTGACCCTAGCGGGTAGCCAATAAAGTTGTTCGAGCTTGAGCTTGAGCTCGCCTAAGCCGAGCTTAGCTTAGCTCACGAGCCATTTTGCCATATCTAGTGATCAGAATGAAGATAACTCTCATGTTTAAAGTAATGTAATTCGCAAAAATAGCATGATGATGAAATTATTAATTTAGCATGTTTATTAACATTTAAATAAAATAAAATAATGTTTAATCTACAACAAATTTTTTCATAAGTTTTTGTGTACTATTAATTTTAGAGTTATGAATTTAATGAAAAAATAAAACATTTCTTAGTTTGAAATAAAATTCTAATTGTAGATTATCAATCTGCAAAAATTGGTTGCTAATATTATCTATTAATTGTTTAGTTTGTAATTATTTAATATTTTTTAAAAGTAGATTTAATATTTTATTAATAACTATTCAATAATTTGTAGTCCATTCGTCTATGTGATATTAAAAGAGAAAGAATAATACAATAATATTTACATTTATTTTCAAATTTAATGTGTCAAATATATATATTTTTTATTTGTTACATTATTTTTCGATATAACTTTAAGAATACTTGATAATATCATTTTAATATCACGTGCAAAGCCCCGCATTAGTCACTAGTTTTCAAAAAATGGTGGGGTAGGGATTAAAAAATTGGGTGTGTTTAGCCGCACCTTAAATTTTCAAATCGAAACAACAATGTTCTCATTATTCGTTAAAATTAGTCTAACAGTATTCAAATATGCGATAACCTATCTATCATTTTGACAATTTTGCTTTCATATCAACAGCTTAATAGATTGAAACACGTATTCCCCATTGCTCGTGTTTCAAATATATTTTAGGTCAAACTACCATATTGGTATTTAAAAAACACACTTTTGAGGATTTAGTATTTTAAAAAGCACCGACGACATATTGGTATTTAAAACTCGACTTTTGCGTATTTGGGTTCTTTTTTTATCGCCGGCGGAATCTTAAATAAAATAATAATATTTTCAAAATTTTAATTATTTTATTCATTTTTTTGTGGAATCTTATTAAAATAATAATATTTTCAATTTTACGTTTTTTTAATTCATTTTATGATTTTTGCTTAGTATATTCTTCGATTTCCTGTCATTTGTTGGAAAATTGACGTAAATAGCAAAAAAAAAAGAACATTTTACGAGATTGGTAAAAAAAGGTGGTGCGATTGGTCAAACAAAAACTTTGGTTCGCATTTGGTCCATTTGGAGGGAATCTATGTAATTTTACCATTAGTCAAATCAAATTTTGCTATTTGTCATCGTTTTTACAATTTGACTTGAGGTAAATGAAATTGTTGTATCTCAATAAAATTTTGTACGAATATATCACCATAAAAAATATATCGAACATAAAGAATTAATAAAATAAAAAATAAAAAACCCACCCCCACCCCAACCCCACAACCAAAAAACCACCACCATTTTTTAAAATTTTGATTTGATTTTATTAATTCTTCATGTTCGATATATTTTTTACATGAACATATTTGTACAAAATTTTATTGAGGTACAATAATTACATTTATCTCAAGTCAAATTGCAAAAACGACGACAAATAGCAAAATTTGACTTGATTACTAGTAAAATTGGATGGATTCTGTCCAAATAGATCAAATCCGTATCAAATTTTTTTGACCAATCGCCCTATATTTTTTTACCATTCTCGTAAAATGCTCTATTTTGTTTTGGACTATTTGCATCAATTTTCCAAGGAATAAAAGGAAATCGGAGAATACACTAAAAAAAATTTGTAAAATGAATAAAAATATGTAAAATTAAAAATATTATTATTTTAATAAGATTTCTAAAAAAATATATAATAATAAAAAATTTGAAAATATTATTATTTTATTTAAGATTCCGCTAGCGGTAAAAAAAGGTCCTAAATGCGTCAAAGTCGAATTTTAAATACCAATATATCGCTAACGCTTTTTAAAATACTAAATCATCAAAAATATATATTTTTAAATACCAATATATCGTGGTATATTGGTCTATGTTTTACCATGGTGATCAATTACACCTTGGTGCACCATAGCTATGGTGCTCTCAAGTGCTTTTACGGGTCGGTACTATGTTCATGGGTCAAAATTATGGCCAAATGTTTGACGAGCTGCTATGGTGTCAAATTTTTTTTTCAAATTGTTAGAGCTCCGCATCGTCATATTGAATCTGAATCTAATTCCAAGTTTTAAAACGGATATCATACCTACCCGTAAAAATACCTGGGAGCACTGTAATTATAATGCACTCGATGCAATATAACAAGCCTGCTATATTTTATCATGCCCACAAATGAAGTGAAATGAATTGAATTAAAGTGGAACTAATCGTTTCAATTTTCATTAGACAAAACGCAATAGGGTGGGGCTAAATGGACCCATTGAACTAGGAAAAAAAAATTTTAAAGACCAAATTGCCCATACTAACTGCACCAATATTCTTTTTTTTTTTTCCTTCTTTCCTGTTCACTGCAAATCATGCAGCGAACATGCTAAAACCTTAGTAAAAGTTTGTTCGCTCTGAATGCAGCAAACAAGACTAAAAAAAATTGAAGAAAAAATAGAATTTTTATCTGATTTTTTGTTGGTAGATATATTTTTACTATAATTTTTTGCAACTATTTTGATAAGTAATTTTGAAATTTCTTTTAAGTTTTACTTTGATAATGAATTTCGAATTTTTTTATAATACAGTAATTTTATCCGATTAGTATAATTTTTTACAATTACTTTGATTATGAATTTCGAATTTTTTTGATGATACAATAATTAATTTTATTAGATTAATATTGAATATAATTATTAAAAATTTTTGAATGATTGCAAAAATTTTGAACAAAAATTAATAACAAAATTTTTTTATAGGTAATTTTTTTGAATTATATGATGTTCGCCCAAAATGAATTCCCATTTGGGTGTCCACCCCAAATACCGTATTTGGGGCAAACACCCCCATGTGGGTGTCCGCCTAAACGAACACCCTTTCAAGTGTTCGCTTTTGAGTGCGCGAATTTTTTTTTTTTTTTTTTAATTGCATGAGAGAGTGGGGGTAGAGTTGGGATGCTAGATAAAATGGCAAGCCCTTTCCGTTCCCACCGGTGGTTTTTAAAAATAAAAACCATCCAGTAAAAAACATTGTCAAAAGCTTTGGTGGTCATGGCCAATTTCTGTATCGTCGGAAAAAATTCGGAAAATTCCTGGCACTCCCCCTCGCCGTGTTGATTTTAGATCTGGTGCCGGATTTCAAAACGGGGGTCGAATCGACCCCCAAAATGGCCCGATGGTTTTTATTTTTAAAAACCACCGGTGGGAACGGAAGGGCTTTGGATAAAATGGGGGTATAAAGTGGAGGGATGGGTGTATTTAGGCCTTGTTTGATTGGGGGTTTAGTTGTTTCGCGCGGTATTCCGTGTAAAAATGTGTGATTAATATTATTTTGAAAAATATGTGTGTGATTGAAAATAAGTATGAGGTATACGGAATTGCGTGCGGATTTGGATAACAACAAGGCCTTAGCCTCATCCAACACAATATTCACGTTCATTTGTCAGCTGATTTAGCTGAGGCATACGTTTTGACAGACACAGAGAGACAGAGAGGTAGACAGGGGGAAGAGCCGGATGGGAGCGGTGGAGAGCGATATAGATGATCTGCCAAAGAATCCGGCCAACTACGCGGCGTTGACACCACTCGGGTTTCTGGACAGGGCTGCTCTTGTTCACCCGACCCGCAAGTCCATAATCCATGGCGCTCTATCCTACACGTGGCAACAAACTTACCACCGCTGCCGCCGGTTGGCCTCCGCCCTCACAAACCGTTCCGTCGGCTTCGGCGACACTGTCAGTGATTATCATTCTCTCCCCGAAATTTTTTTTTCTTATAATACTTACTCTGAAGAAACAAATTGTTGGATTTAACAAAGTCAAAGGGTTAATAATTTACGAAGTAATGAGCAGTTAACGAAACAAAACCATTCTTTCGTCGATATATTTAATTTGATTTGCAGGAATGTAAACAGTTTTCACTTTGTAAGCGCTTTTTTTTCTTTTTCCTGGAAGAAGATTATGTTGTAAATTGATGAAGATGAGGTTCGCTGTTCTCTGTTCTCGTCTCTCTTTTCTCCCCGCAATTGTTTCTCGAGGATGTTTGTATTTTGGATAAAGTTAGATAATGCAAGTTTTCTCCTACTTCAAGTAAAACAAACTTGCTTAAATTTAGAAACCAATTGCATACAGTCAAAATAGCTAACTTTGGATATATTTAGGATATAGAGACGAGCCTTTGGAGTTTGGACAAGGGATGAGAATTATGAAATGCGCAATTAAAGTTAAATTGCAACATGAACCTTTACATTAGAATGTAATTTCAAGCTTTTCTTAATAAACTATATTTATTAAGGCCATAATTGTTCAAGTTTTGCTATGCGATTAAGAGAAATTTCAATGTTTCGTCCTGTTTCCCATTTGGAGCATGTCCGCTGAGCTTAAAAATTTCAGTTTTAAGAAAGTAATAAGGTTTCTCTTTTTCTGGTTAAACTGTGATTTTAATCTGAACTTTCTCAAACAAACTCTACCAGGCAAATGTTACTTTAGAGCTTGTCTGCACAACTTTTTCTAGAGAACAAAACTGAATTTTCTTTTGAAGGATGTGTGGCCAAAAATTAAGAAAGGGTTATAGGAACATGATTTTATTTATTTTTTTTTTTAGGAGAATGTGTGCTTGAAAATGATCAATGAGTAGAAAAAAGCCAATTAAAATTTAAGTTTTGTCAAACAAGCTCTTAGTCCGTTTGGTATGGATTTTCTGTTTTGAAGATTGATTTTATGGGATGATATATTGTGATATATTGATATATGGTTGAAAAGTATAAAAAGGGTATGAGTCTCATAGAACATCTGAGTTTAGAGATTAATGAGTGCTTGAAATTCTTGACCAAACACAAACAGCATTAAGAAGGTATAACTTGTTAAAAGTAAGGAAGAAATGTAAGTTATGCATATGCGTTTTCAGTTTAAACGTTGCTAGAGTCGTAACTCGCTGTACAAAGGATTGAACTTTACCACATTAGTCTAAGTTCATATTTTCCAATGGCAGGTGGCTGTGATTGCACCAAACATTCCAGCTATATATGAAGCCCATTTTGGAGTTCCAATGTCGGGAGCTGTTTTAAATGCTGTAAATATTCGTTTAAATGCGCAAACCATTGCTTTTCTTTTAGGACACTCGAAATGTGCTGTCTTAATGGTCGACCAAGAATTTTTCACCTTGGCAGAGGAAGCTTTGAAAATTTTAGCCAAAGAACACAAAGGGAATTTCAAGCCCCCACTTCTAATTGTTATTGCTGATGAAAACTGTGAATCCAAAACTCTCCAATATGCTCTTGGACGAGGCGCCATTGAATATGAGAAATTTCTGGAGACTGGTGACCCAAACTTCGAATGGAAGCCACCACACGATGAGTGGCATAGCATTGCATTGGGTTACACCTCTGGAACGACAGCTAGCCCTAAGGGGGTGGTGCTCCACCATCGAGGAGCGTATCTCATGGCTTTGAGTAATGCCATTGTGTGGGGAATGCAAGAAGGGGCTGTGTACCTGTGGACCCTACCGATGTTCCACTGCAACGGTTGGTGTTTCGCTTGGACACTCGCAGCACTTTGTGGTACAAGCATATGCCTTAGACAGGTAACCCAAATTATACTTTGCTATCACAAATACTGATAATTGGCTCTTAGCATATTGGATAGTGGTGGGGACCACGAGATATGTGGATAAGAATGAGCAGTGATGTGAGATGTAGTGTTAATATTTAATGTTTGACTTTGATTGAGTAGTATAAGTAATTTTTAGGTATATACTCCTATCATGATCTTTCTCCTTTGGAATCTTGAATGGTGCAGGTGACGGCTAAGGGGGTTTACTCTGCTATAACCAATCTCAAAGTGACCCATTTTTGTGCAGCTCCTGTGGTTCTCAACACCATAGTCAACGCTCCAAAAGACGAAACAGTCCTCCCACTTCCTCGTGTAGTTCATGTAATGACAGCAGGTGCTGCTCCTCCACCTTCGGTTCTCTTCGCAATGTCCCAGCAGGGCTTTCGAGTTACCCACACTTATGGGCTATCCGAGACGTATGGCCCGTCCACCATATGTGCGTGGAAGCCCGAGTGGGATTCTCTTCCACCAGAAACTCAAGCCCGTATGAATTCCCGCCAGGGTGTTCGATATGTGGCTCTGGAGGGCTTGGATGTCATTAACACACAAACCATGGCTCCTGTACCCGCTGACGGGACCACTGTCGGAGAAATTGTTTTCCGTGGAAATGCTGTTATGAAGGGATACCTTAAGAACCCTAAAGCAAACAAAGAAGCTTTTTCCGGTGGCTGGTTTCATTCCGGCGATCTGGGCGTGAAGCATCCGGATGGTTATATAGAGATTAAAGACCGGTCGAAGGATATAATTATATCTGGCGGTGAAAACATTAGCAGTGTTGAGGTTGAGAATATTTTATACCACCACCCGGCGATATTTGAAGTTTCGGTGGTGGCCCGGCCGGACGAGCGGTGGGGGGAATCACCTTGTGCATTTGTGACGTTAAAACCGGGTGTGGATGCTACTAATCAACAACTCATAGCAGAAGATATTATGAAGTTCAGTCGATCGAAGATGCCTGCGTATTGGGTACCGAAGTCGGTGGTGTTTGGACCGCTGCCTAAGACCGCCACTGGAAAAATACAGAAGCACATATTAAGGGCGAAGGCGAAGGAGATGGGACCGGTGAAGAAGAGCAGATTGTAAAAAGTGGATTTGTGTAACTCAGTGGAGGGAGATATTCTTTGTGCATTTTCTTTCCTTTTTATTGTTCAAACCATCTTGAAAGATTGAAGCTTGTATAATGTATGGTATTGTATTCTCGTAAAGAAACACAATTCTGCAACAATGTTTGGTTAAAAAATCGCAGTTATGACAGAAGTATTTGTAAAATTTGGGCTGCATTGAATCCAAATAATAAATGTTGGTTTTTTATATTATATTTGTGATGAGCACGGGGTTGTACGCTTGTACGTCTTATGTAAATGATGAACAATAAGTACAAAAGTCTGCCGTCTCGTGTTCAAAATTGTTCTCCATTTTTAGCAGTTACTCTGCATTTTATATGTATGAGATGTAAAATTGAAATGTTTGAGCAAGCAAATAATAAGCAAATATATAGAACGTGGAAATACTTTTGCAATGAATATGGCATTTGAAATTACAAAGATGAATGTTAATGCTAATATATGTGTAATGATGATTGCTAAACTGTCTTCCAAAGCTTGTATTTATAGGGTTACAACTTACAAAAGTCAATCCATCTTGGAGATCATTTGTTTGGATCTTGTTATGAAACCAACAGTTCCGATCCGCTACCCACAATCGCCGGAAAAAAATTTTGTGTGGCACCGCCCCCACCATCAGGGGGCAGTTATGTATTATTCATCTAATCTAACGTAGATGCTAAAAAAAATTTCCAAATGACACCGGGAGCCACGTAGGCGTGGGTAGGTGAACAAAACCGATGAGGTGGTTAAAAAACCTATGAATGCCCCTGTGGTAGTGTCCTCTCATTCATACTATAAATATGAGGCTTTTCTCCCTTACTGTACGATGAAACGTGCAGAAGAAATATATAATAGAGCAAAATAATTTAAACAACACTCTTCTTTTAAGTATTTATTTGAGGTATTGCTTTTCTCTTCTTTTATAACAGAATTTTTTTTCCCAATTTTATCTAAAGATTTTCCAATATGATCACCACCTTGTTGGACAGTCCAAGGCTCTTCCAATCACCTAAAGCCAGTTCTCATCTCGTTGTGCAATCGGAGATGTCGCCAGAGAATCTAATTCTACCGGACTGGGATAGAGAAAATGATGGAACTGAACGTCGCTCTACTTCGGTGCAGTTACACTAGTTGGGGTCTATGAGTTTATTGCTTGAAAACATAGCAATTTCGCATTTAAGACTGCACTGTGTTTCTGTGTCATCAAGATCACCAGACCTGAAATTTGAAACGCAGGGCGTCTAGAGAGGTAGGTTTAGTGTGCTAGTGATTCAACGTCTGCATTGTTGGATTCAGCTGTTTTTGGATGAACTGAAGAAAGTTAGCTCCATATATCAAACTTATCAATGCGATGAACCAAAAGATATTCCTTCTAGATCATCTGTGTTATCTGTGGAAACATGTGTCATTGAATAATGTAATTTCTATAAACACAGATAAAGAAGAGGGTGTTCAGTAAGACCATTATTTGGTCTGTTATTGCAATCACTGCGTATGAATCATGAATTTGAATACCTTTGCTGAAACACATTAAAGAAACTCAAAACGAGACGTGGACTAATCCAAAATATGAGGAGATTTTGCTACCCTAAAGCACCAATATATCAGCAACTACTTCATCTAACAAAGAATTAAGAACCCGATCCTCGATCTCTTTTCCAATTTCATATGCTTCGGTTTCAAAGTCGAGCCATCTTCCATGTCGACTACTCATGTCCTTATCTACAAGTTCATCAACCATACAATCTCCCATCGAACTCCAACCAAGAATCTCACTATACACTTCTTGGGCTAACATCTCCTTTCTCTTAATTGCGGCAAACGCCCTTCCCCACATTTGGGACCCACCGCAAACATACCCTCTGCATTTCGACTCCATGCATTCGCTCACGCAGTCAAAAAGAAGCCTTCGGTCTATTCTAGGCACAATATCATAACCATTCAATGTTCCTTTCCGATTTTCCAGTTGATCAAAAAGATTTGGATTTATAACCTCACGAGAATGGCCTAATGCATAATCCTTGAACATCAGCTCTATGTTACACAATACCTCCCTTACATACTTAGGCTCCCATTCTGTAGACTTTCCAGAATGAGTCTTAGATAAGGAAATTGAAGAAGCTGAGTCTGCTAACTCGGCATCTCCTTCAGTTGAAATGAGTTTCTTCCAAGAATATGTACTCAGCACTCCCTGAGCTTGAAATGATGAACACTGCCTGCTACCTGAAATTGGTCAAAATATCCAGTTAGTTCAGAGTTCAAATCATTCTCTTGTAACAATTTGATCATCAGAAAACTGACTTCTCATACCTGTTGTACTATTACTATCTACAGTATCCAAAGAACTGTAACTCTCTGCAAACATTGACTGCTCAAGAATGGAAACTGGACTAGGAAGCCAAGGATCGAGTAGATTTTCGGCTTCACAAACCTTGTTCCCAAGATGTTCCATTTCTTGCACTCCCTGTTTATAGCATTTACTTAGGTTGATTATATGAGCCTCTATGAAAATTTTGTACTTACAATAAAAAACGAAAACCAACATGAAAATTAAGAACATGAAGCATCTGTCATATACCTGAAACTGATTTCTTGATTTTGATCCCTGATGACCGTCTGAGAAGCTGGAGTCGAATTGGCTAATGGGATTATATTTATGAACTCCATCATTTGTTTTGCCTTCATGTAACAGTGTTGAGGCATTCAAACCAGGATCTTGAAACTGTGACGGAGATCTACTTGCACATTGGGGAAACTCTACAACATTCGTAAGTTCTTTTAGCTTTTGCTCCAAGAGTGCGCTTAATGCATCACCGCACAAAATATTATGTCCCGGGAAAGAGAACTTTGAAGCATTCAACCCGTCCGAGCTCACTAGTGTCCTTTTACATTTCTCCCGGACCTCAGTTGAGCCAGGTCCTGACCGTGTCATTGGAGCAGTGAATGTAACAGAAACGACATCCACTGCCTTCCTTGCATCATCATCTTTATCCCAACTGGATTGAATCGTTTTCCGATTTTTCTCAATCATTGTGTTATTAGTGGCCTTGTTTTTCTTACACTGGTAATCCCCTTGGGATGGTTTCTTGTTAGTAACTTTTTTATTTCTATCATCTGTGCCCTCTAAACTCGACCTTGTGGACCCCACCTTAGAGGGTTCTGCAAGTTTACTGGAATTTTTTCTTCGTGCTGAAGAAGAATCTCCCCCGAGTGGTTTCCCACCTAGCGACTTTACTGAGGGTGATTTTCGCCTTTCAGCAACACCATTTTGTTTCTCATTGTTTTCTCGAAATGCTAATGGACCATCTTGTGTAGATTGTTTCTTAACGTTTATCTTTTGCATACTCGGTTGACTTTTGATCTCGTTTTGTTGATCCTGGTCGACCAAAATTCTGCTTCCACTTGCACTCAGCCCTTCTCGTTTCTTAACATTCGCCTTCGCCAGTAGAGCGAGAGAGATGGATTTCCCCGTACTTTTTACACTAGAAGAACACTCATCTGAATCAGTAAAGATTCTTAGTGACTTTGAATCCACTGACTCACCCCAGCTTTTAGTCCTAGGTTGTCCTTTAAGGTAGACAGCACCAGCACTAGATTCACTTGGCTTCTCAGAAGCTTTGCAACGCTTTGACAGTTTTTGAGGTTCCAGAACCTTGTCCTTTGATTCCTGTACTCTTAAGGGAGCTGATGAAGACCGGACGGTTTTTCCTTTCACAGTAGTCTGACGTCCAGGCTCAATGATTCTCGCAGCTGCTTCCATTATGCGGGCCCCATCCGCTGGTGGGATAATGTTGACACTTTTGATTGGGGATAAAAGTTTGTGTTGAGTAATTGGAACCGGTTTAGCTGATTTAGGTGGTAAAATTTCAGTTCTAAACTTCTCGATTGGCTTAGTGATGATATTGCTCGACTGCATGACTTCATGATCTTGAAGATTGTTAGGATGATAATGCACATCAGGAAGAGATCGAGTATCAAAAAGGGGAGTTGAATAGGAATCTAGGATGTTCGATTTTGGCAAGGAATCTAATCCCATGAGCCTCCCAACAACTCCTGGGGACTTAGTATCACAAAATTCATCGTCTGTTATAGACGAAGCACAACTATAGTAGCCACTTCTGTTATTACCTGTCCTCCCCACCATCAAATCATCGTCCGACTAACAACACCCAAAAAACGAAAAGTTCAATTTAATATAGAAAACAGAAGAACAAAAAGAAAAGAGATGAAATCATTCTTGAATGTGTTACCATATAAAGGCGAGTCATCGGCAAATTTCCATCACATATCTTTTTCTGTTTGGATTGCTCTTCATAATGTGTGAAGAAAAGAAACAAACAATGCTCATAAGCTATCAAATGATAGAAACAACAAAAGAAACAAGAACATATTATCACCATTTTCAGACAGAGTGAGATACCTGGTAAGTCGAACTTGTTCGAAAACAATTTTTTCCTAGATTTTGCATTCCAATCAAACATCTGAAGGAAGCCACCAACATAACCTCCACTTTTCGAGCCTTGTTTCTCCATTCCAATATTCAGATACCTAATATGCTCATTTCTTCACAACCCGGTTTCCCCCTCTGCAACTCAATCGATGATGCAATCAAACATTCTTGCTATATCCTGTTACAGGAAGCAAGTTAATCTAGGTCACAATGGTAAAGAGGGCATATCAATTTTGAGGTTTCCATGTTTAGGATTAAGTATAGAATCATGAATTGTCTGATAAAACAGAATTCATTACTCTAAATCAAGAATTACATAAATTCATTATTCATCATAAGTTCTAGTATCACTGTGGTAACAATATGTGCATGTTTGGTAATGGGCATCTCTGTTGCCAAAGATGCCAGTAAGGTTTGATAATTTTGAGACACAAAATGTAATCTAGACCAACATAGAACACAAACACAACCTGAAGCAACGAAATCTAGCTTATGAAATCAAACCCAGATCATAGAATCCCAAGAAACAAAAACCCTCATTTTATCTTCAATTAAAGATTAAGAAACAAAAGTCAAAATTCCAGAAAAAGTAAAATTCTTATGAGATCAAGATCCTCTAACCTTTGCCCAACTACTAAAGCAGCAAACTTTCAATGCCAATAGCTCTGGATATTGAAGAAGTGTATGCATAAGAGGCAGAAATCTGATAAGAACTGAGAGTCTGTGACTGTTTAGAGCGAGAGACTGTTTAGATCAGTGATTAGTGATCACTTATTAAGGAGCTGTATCGAAGAGTGATGAGTGGTGGAACAGTTAAGCAATAAATGAGGAGACTGAGAAGACTTGTTTTCAAGACACAAGATATTCAAAATAAAGGAATCAGACAAAATGTATATATACAAGGAAAGTGATTTTTGCTAAATAAAAATAAAAAATAAAAATGGTTAGGTAATGGAAAATAAAATAATAATTGTGGGTACATAAAAGGTTAAAAAGGTGGTAACGTCTCTTTGGATTAGAGGGAGACGATTCAAATTACAAATAGAGACAGGGTCCACTTTGTTTGGGGTAAAAATGTTTCAATGGTACCCAGGGATAAAAAAAAAAAAATGGTTTCTAAAGATAAGTTATAGTTGGAGCTTGGAAAGGTCTTACTCTCGCTTATTTTCCTCATTATCGACACGACAGTTGAATATTGATTTTAAACGAATAAATTTTTATATATGGAAGGAGTTTTATTCTCTTCTGTGGGATGTTAGCATGAATGATGACATAATATTACCACATCATTATTTTTATATTAAAAATAATAATATGACAATGCCACATTATCATTCACGCTGATGTGCAGGGAAGGATAATAGAACTCACATGGAAAGACCTTGTTTGTTTATATCAATAATAGTGATAAGAAAGTCTCCTCGCATGAAGAAGAGAATAAACTATTTTAATGACAATAATGATTAAATTCTGAAATTTTTAACTCTATTACTTTTGAAAGCATGTGTTTGAAATTCTTTCAAAGCATGTTTGAAATTCTTTTTAGCCAGAAAACATCAATCTAAGGGCTTAATTGATAAACGTTGCTTACCTACAAACTTAAAAAGAGCGAAAGTGTTTAGTTTGACATGTCGTCGTCTTCAACCTCAAATGTTTTTCCCAATTTTGAAGTCTA
This sequence comes from Jasminum sambac, assembly GCA_018223645.1. Lineage (NCBI taxonomy): Eukaryota > Viridiplantae > Streptophyta > Magnoliopsida > Lamiales > Oleaceae > Jasminum > Jasminum sambac. Next base: position 22,366,581 of record CP073649.1, read on the forward strand.
GAATTTATCAATTTTCATAAAATTGAGAGAGATATGTGAGAAGGGATGATAGCATGACAGACTCGATCTATTTTCCCTTTTCAAGTGGGTCGTGTAAGAAATAGCTAATTGTACCAAATGAGTGAAATGACCAAAATAACATTTTGTCAAAAAAAAAAAAAATCCTACCGTAGCCCAGTTGCATAGATTGGTGACTCTCATGGTCTCATTGTAATTTGGCTTTGTGTTACTTTTATCAGGGGGAAAAAAAAAGTGCTTCATGTCATTATGACATTATTCGATTATCTATGGAAATTTGCACAAATGCCGCCTTAACGTGCTGCGGCCTTGTGAAATTAGAACCTAGCTTTCCTTCTTCTCTATCTTTTTTTTTTTTTTTTAATTTTAATTTTAATTTTTAGGTAATATACAATCACATCATACGAGGATGAATCTTTTAAAGATTAGGAGGATTTGTCACGCTAACACAAAAAATAATCAACGTAAACCACACAAGAATCTTCGTGAAAACATGATTGCTCGGATAGTCAGATCTTACCATTCAAAACAAATTTACCAGCCTTGTTCTAAACCTGCAGCGAACACTTCAACAATAAAGCAAGTTAGCAAGTCCTTTAAATTGTAGACCCCTAGGAATCAATAGTGGCCGGACATGCATAAATGACGGGGAACATTTTTCGCTTTTTAGAATACCGTATTGTAGGTCAATTATTAATTATGGTTTTGTTCTATACATAATAAATTTTATCGATCCACACTTATTTTTTTCTCTCTTCTTCTTTTCAGCCACTTAAATATTAATTTGACAATTTATTTATATTTTTAATATATCTTCTTCAATTCTCAACCATACATCTAACACGAAATTCAAATAAACCAAAAACATTGTGAAAAGAACAAGGCCTAAAACTTCTGACCAAGACCACTGTAATCGTGTGGCATTTGGGTCAGTTTCCAAACCCCTAGATCTAAGGTTTAATCCCACTCACCTACACTCTCCTTGTAATTCAAAAACGAAAGGAAAAAAAAAAGTAATGAATTTCCCTAGGACTCTCTGGCCATGTCATCTAGCTAGTTATATATGACTCCTTATGAACAATTTATTTGCACCAAGTAGTTAATCGACTCTACATACGTTATACTAGTAATTTCCCATCGTGAGCCATAATTAATTAAATAATGCGATTATTTTTGTGTAGATGTACTGATTGATTTAAAACATAGAATACAATAATACACTAAGAGGATTCAAAGTTTCTTGGTAAATCACATGAAACAAATTGATATTAACTCTATACTAAGAGCTAAATTATTGTTAGATGGAATATTTGTGTAGACCACGCGATATGTAAATAATAATAAGTGGTGATATAAAATGTACGGTAACATTGATGTTTGAGTTTGATTGAATGATAAATAATTTTTAAGGGGAAAAAAGTTTACCATAAATTGCATGAAGAATGTTTCATAGTAATGGTACATGCAGAATTTCATTGTATAAATGTCTTTCTTTATCGTTCATTTAAATTATTCGAAAAGATAACTACATTCCGCCGATAAATACATTCCGCCTGTACATGGTCCAATATTGTGTGCTACACTGTAATCTCGTCTAATTAAAAAAGCTCACGTATATAACTAAGTGTATCAATTTAGTAACATATGTTATTTTTAGGGAAGAGAAATTAAAACAACATATCTAGACTCGTGTATCACGGCCACTCTATTGACCTTCAACATAGTTTTCAAAATATATATTGGGTTTCAATTAAAAAAAAAAAAAGAAAAGAAGAAGAAATCAAAGCAAATCGGTAGATGACAATTGATAATGAAAATTAAGCATAAGCTTTTCCCTACAATAATCTGCATTACAGATTTAATTAATTACGAAAGCTTCAAAAGTGATTTGATACCCTAATAAATTTTCTGAGAAAATTTTACAAGAAAGGAAATTGTTTATTCTACATGTAATGATCAAACGGATTCGATATCTCTTGCAACGTCATCTAGGTCCAAAAAGTACAAGCTTTCCAAGGTACAATACTGACACATGCATATTTTAATATGAAAAACATTTATCTTTTATCCATCTAAAGCTATTACGTATAGAAAGTCTTCATCTGACTTTCAACGACATAGCTCTAGTAAGTACTTTTCATCCTCTTTTTCCTCTTGTGCTCGTCGCGGCTGAATTGTGTCAATGATGTATAGGGGGTGGTTGAGGGGGCCATTTCACAATTAGATTTGGATACACAAATAACATCGTTATCAAAATTGGTGGCGCCCAGGGTGTTGCTTTTTGTGGGCTCTGAATCCCCTTATTTGAAGAGTATAACCAGTACGTGCCTGGTGGATCCTCGTTCGTTTCACTCATTTTTACTTATTGAAATATGAAAGAGGAAAGAAAGATGGAAACATGATTTTTTATACCGAAAGAAGTTAAAGATTAAAGAAAGTGAGGATTTTATACACTTGATGTGATTAGGACGATAGGATGAATGGTTGAAGTGTTTTTTTTTTTCCCTTCTTTGTGGACTCTAAAATATGAATATGATTGTAGAGGTTGTTTTGGGGGGGGTGGGGTGAGGGAAGAGGACAACCTTGAAATTTCACTAGTTTTATAGAAAGTAGTTTTAGGTACGTCTTGTAGCGTATTATAAAATGATGATTTTTAGTAATAAATTTTTAAGTCTCGATTTTAAATTTTCAAAGGTATAAAATTAAGCCTTGCAGCCCGGTATAAGTAAGTTATACGTCTGGTAAATAGCGACTTTAATCGTTTATCTTTGTCGATAAAAATATTAATATCTCGATTTTCTACCAACTTAGTCCAAACATCTAATCGACCAAAAAATCCAATACAATAAGATTAGTCACATATATCTTGATTGATTAAATGTGAATATATGATATCAAATCCAATTTTAAAATTGTAAAAACTATGATATCTCAAATTAGAAAGTTGTTAAAGATATTATAGAAAAAAGATCAATAGAGACTTTTTAAGTTATACGGCATTGAATAAAGATACATTATATATTCAAATATTTGTAGTTTAATCAAATTAAAGTAATTTTAAACATCACTCAAAAATTAGCTATGTAATTATCTTTTTAAACATAACTACAATCTTTTATTTTTTTAAAAAAAGAAAGTTATTAATAATTATTTTAGGCCATATACATTGAATAAAATAAAAATGTATTAGAATATTTATAGTTTAATTTCTTCAATGTAATATGAAAAATCATTCATTAATTATTTATATAAATAACTTTCTTTAATGTGGGCATTTTGGACTAATTAAAATATAAGTGGGGATATTATTGGAAATCAAAAGATTTCCACACATCCCCACTTTTTAATATAGTATAGAAGTATAGATATAGATATAGATATATTAATCGTTTCTAAAGGTTATTATCCGGCTAATAATTTCATGGAAATAAATTTCTTATGTAGCCATTGGACTTTCAACCAAATTATAATGGATTAATTAAGGGTATGTCTGATTTACAACAAATTTTGAGTAAGTTTTGTTTACTTGAATTGGGTGTAGATTGTGTGAATGAAAATGAGAGATATATTGTATTAAAAAAATATAAAATAATTGTGTGTGTAGTTGAAAAGACGAAGAGAGAAATTATGTTTGAAATTTGTTGTGAATCAAACATAAAGTTCAATGACCTAATTGAAATTAAAAGCATTCGTACTGACTAAATCGAAACTAATCAAAATTTCTTGACCGGATTAAGACAAATTAAACTTCAAAAACGAACATATTTCGATGACCCCCACATATTTCATTAGTTCAATTAAGCTGTATCATCAAGACAAAGTCTATGACCTAGCAATAAATAATAAATTTCTCCTGGTCTTTATTAATAAACAAATGATAATTGTGTAACTTCAGTGGATAATTAAGTTGTTGACAATCAAGTGATGTAACAAGATAATGTGGTGTAACATTATAATAATAGTTACTCACTTCTAATTCCACAACATGTTGCAAGACGTTGTCACTTGATTATCAATAAAATTATTAATCAAAATTGTACAAGTACAATAATTCCTTTATTAATTTAATTTAAAATAAACCACCAACATTTTGTTTGCTAAAAGGACCTAAAGAAATACAGATATTCCTCCACGAACCTTCTTGAATTAGAGAAAAAAAATGAATAATTTTTTGCCTTAATTAGATGCCTCTTAATATGAATGATCAGTATGAATTAGTCCAAAAAGTACTTTTAGTACTTGTACTGAATCGATCGAATATATGCAAAAACGGAAAGCATTAATTAGCATTAAGCAAATACAATTACATACATGATACAAGTCTCTCTACCACACCAATCACCATTTTGCTCTTTTAATTAAGCCCGGATCGAAAGGGAAATATTAGATGGCATAAAATCATTTTTCTTTATAAGTAAATGGCCAATTAATACTAATTCACTTTTTTGGAGCATCTCATTGGAATCGACATGCATGTGTAAAACGTGGGTAAAAATTTCCAAACAATGTTACGTGTGACTTTGTCGAATCGACTCCTAAAGAATATGGGTCTAAGACATTGTTCGGTTGTTCAAAGGAAGCCTCTCGAGCCACAAGTTAACTTAAATAGTTGATCACTTATTTCGCTATAATAAATGAATAATGAATTCAAATTTGTTATCTGATCGATTCTTTTTATTTGGTGTTACATCCAATCAAAACAGTTTTTGGAGAGACAGTTAAAAGAATAAAAATTGAAATAGCAGATCTCAGTTCAGGAATAATATGATATTTTCTTTCCGTCCAAACAAGCCATCAAAGAAATACGAAAAATTGAGAGCATGCATATTGTAGGCTTTGTGATCTACCTTTTGAATCGTGAAAGGTTAATACTAGAAGGTGGATTATCCGAATAGTACTTCAAGTTTTCACTACTTTAATCTATTTTTAGCACAACTTCTTTATGGGGTTCCAATTTCCATTAATCAGAACATTTGCAATGAAAGAAAGAAATAAAGAAATCCCAAGAAAAACATGTATTAAATCTTGCAAGACAAGCCTAGGAACATAGAATATCTCCCTTTTAAGTAACCTTTGCTCCAAGCAATTCTAAAACTTCCTCTCTTTTCCCAATGCACACACCTCAAATTCTCCTCATTCTTTAATCATCCCTGAAAGCCCTCCTTCCATTGCACGATAAACTGCAAAAATGGCTGTCACACACGCCGATCTTGCTCCTAGTCGACGAAGTTGTGATCTTGGAAGCAAAACTGGCGCCTTTTTAATGGTGCTGTCTATTCTCTTAGGCCTATTTTCCTTCATTCTCTGTCTCTTTTCTGAGGCAACCCGTTCTCAGGTACTATACACTATTTTGTAACTGCAGTTGGAACTATGTGAAGTCTGATCATATTACACAGTATTTGTGGTAAAACGGTCTCTTAACTGGTCTTTTGCCAATGTAGATGATATGGGAGGATGAAGGGGAAGGAATGAGATCTGGGTGTACGTATTCGAGTAGCGGCAAAATCCCTCTATTGTGTGCAACTGGTGCATTCTTTGCTCTCGCAATGGCAATGGTGATACAACATACCTACCTATTGGTTGCAGTGAGTAAATCTGATTCTCTTCTTGCTGTTACTTGGGAGCATGATTCTCATTCTGCCAAGAGTCTCATGTGGCAAGCCGGATTTTTCTTCGTCACCACATGGTACGATAAGTACTTGTGTTAAGTTTTTAAATCATTTTTGGTACTCGTAACCAATCAAACCTGATCACCTATGTGTCACACTATATAATTAACATATACCTGCTGATTTGAACAAGTGGTTAATATTTATTGGCCTGAAATTTTAGACCAAACAAAATGGTTTCTTGATTTTATCGCAGGGTATGTTTTGCGGTTGGAGAAATTTTGTTACTAATTGGGCTAAGTGTCGAGTCGGGACATCTAAAAAATTGGCAAATGCCACGAGAGAGTTGTCTAATCGTTCGACAAGGTTTGTTCACGGCGGCTGGTGTATTTAGTTTGTTGACGGTCTTTCTTGCTTCAGGCTTATATATCACAGCCCTACGTGCGCAAACGCATGTGCAAAGTCAAGAAAATGTACGTCGTGAGATTTTGGAGGCCTCTTTCATGTACGCGTCTCCACCGAGGTCGCCTGCACAAATTAGAGCCGTTAACAGTGAGAATCCTACGGCGAGAGAAGATCAAAATCATGTGCATACATTGGGTCAATATTTGACAGCTTTCGACAAACGTTCAAATTTGGTTTAAAGATATCATCAATAGCAGTTATGTTGATTTGTATAGGTATAAAATAGGAAGAGGGGGAACAAGTGTGTTTTTCTTCAAGTGTAAATGAGGAATCCTTGTACACAATTACGTGTCTATTGTCTAATTCAGCCACAGCCAGTCTTCTTTATAACTTTTTGTAAATGAAAAGGTAAATTCCTTTCAAACGTGTACAAACTTTCTTAGAGGCTTAAGAAAATGGAGATCGTTTTATTTATTCATATGCTTTTTCTGCATAAATTTCAGAAGTATTGGTTGAAATTGAATAATTGATGACGTGATATATCGATGTGTTAGCGTTATGAATTTACAATACTTAGGTCATCTCCAATGGCAATGTTAATTGCCATTGTGTGCGAGTAGAGAGAGATAGAAACAAGATGATTATTTTATTTAAAAATGAATGGAAAGAACCGTAGGAAAAAAAGAGAGGGAAAAATGAAAAAGATGAGAGAGATGAAAATAAATTCAAAAATAATAACAAAATAGTGTGAAAGAATTTTGAACCGACATCTATTTGTAGGTGTGATACGAGAATCTATAAAGAAAATATGGAGAAAAAGTGAAATAATTGAGATAAAAACGATTAAAAAATGTGGGTCCCACTCTATGTTTTTCTTCCTATCTCTCTCTACTCTCTCTACAGACTAAGCCAAGTAAGAGATGGTACCATTAGAGATGGCATTAATAGAGCATCTTTAATGGGGATGTCTATTGTGCATCTTACGTGGCGAGGAGATAAAAATAAAAAAATTTAATAATTTATGGATCCCACATTTTCTTTTTGATTTCTCAGTTTTCTCATACTTTTCTTCTACTTTTCATACTTTTTCTTCATCACTGCTAGTGTCAATTCCAGATTTATGTCCATCTACATATCTTTTACTACTATATTATTATTATTTTTGAATTTATTTCTATCTTTCTATTTCTTTTCAACTTTTCTCTCTCTTTTTTTCCTACACCTATTTTTATTCATCAACAATTAAAATAAGGGTTATTTTCATTACCCCCAATCTATTGGATTTGATCTGATCACCTCATTCTTTTCGTCCTACCCCAAACTATGAGAAATTATCGCCACAGGACTCCACTAATATTTTCCATCTATTTTCTCCGTTAGAATCTTCTATTTTGTCTTTTTGTGACCCTATTTTGTTTTTTAGTGAAAGGATAAAATTGTGATAAATTATCACTGAAAGATTGGGGGTGTAGTGAAACTGATACTTTGGGGTTCTATTGTGAAAATACTAATAATTAACTTTAATTTAATTATAAATTAGTTAAATTAATTTTAATTCGACTTTTTTGTCACTATGTTGACTGTTTTTAGTCCAAAATAATAATAAAAAATAGCTCAAATGATCAAAAAAATTTGGTGTGCGCTTGGTCCCAAATTTAAATTAAATTTTACATTTTATTTTTTCTATCGATGCTTATTTCGTCCGTAATTAATTTTATTGAATTAGTTTCATACTGGTTAAATAGTTTTTATAATATATACCATAAGTAATAAATATATATAAATTAATAATTGTAATTGATGCACCTAAATAAAATTTTATTAGAAACATATCACTCTAAAAAATTTATCGAATACAAAAAATTAATCACAAAGCGTAAAATAAAAAATAACAAAACCATCCCCCAAAAACATCACCGCTGCTATGGCCTTTCCAAAATTTTCTTTAGCATTAGATATAAGCATATTTTGATTTTAAATAATAATTAATTATAAATATAATTGTTGTATCTAAATAAAATTTTATTATGAATATATCACTGTAAAAATATATGAACACAAAGAATTAATCACAAAAAGTAAAATAAAAAATAAAATCAAAAATTAAAGAATTAACCCCTCCACACCCGTACCCCGACCACCAACTAGTGGTGGTTTTGCCACAACTAGATCTTGGATCTAGTAGAGCCACCAGATCCGAGATGCGTAGATCCGAGATCTGGTGAGCTGCTAGTGGTCAAAAATCAACCACCAGATCGAAGATTTGGTGGTGGCTAAACCACCAGCAACTGGTGGTGGTTTCGCCACCACCACCATCACTACCCTGGTTGTGGTGGGTTTGGCTAAACCACCAAAGAATCGGTGGGAGCCACATCGCCACCATCACCACCCTAATTGTATGGGTTTTTTGGGGATGGTGGTGGGTGGGGGTGGGGTTGGGGTGGGGTAGGGTTAATTTTTTAATTTTTATTTTATTTTTTGTTATTAATTCTTTGTGTTCGGTATATTTTTTACAATGATATATTCTTAATAAAATTTTATTTAGGTACAACAATTACATTTATTATTAACTATTACTTAAAATCAAAATATGCGTGTATCTAATGCTAAAGAAAATTTTGGAAAGACCACAGCAGCAGGTGGTGTTTTTGGGGATGGTTTTGTTATTTTTTATTTTATGTTTTGTAATTAATTTTTTATATTCGGTAAATTTTTTAGAGTGATATGCTCCTAATAAAATTTTATTTAGGTGCATCAATTATATTTATTACTTTATATATATTTATTACTTATGATAGATATTATAAAAACTATTTAACAAGTATGAAACTAATTCAATAAAATTAATTACGGACAAAATAAGTATCCATAGAAAAGATAAAATTTAAAATTTAATTTAAATTTGGGACCAAGCGCACACCAAAATTTTTTGACCATTTTGAGCTTTTTTTAATTATTATTTTTGACTAAAAGCAGTCGATATACTGACAAAAAAGTCGAATTAAAATTAATTTAACTAATTTACGATTAAATTAAAGTTAATTATTAGTATTTTCACAATAAAACCCCAAAGTATCAGTTTCGCTACACCCCCCAATCTTTTAGTCATAATTTATCACAATTTTACCCTTCCACTAAAAAACAAAATAGGGTCACAAAATGATAACATAGAAGATTCTAACGGAGAAAATTGATGGAAAACATTAATGGGGTCACGTGGCGACAATTTCTTATAGTTTGTAGGAGGATAAAAAAAAGAATGGGGTGGGAATTGTATCAAATCCAATAGATTGGGGGGTAATGCGAAAATAACCCTTAAAATAATCATCTTCTTTATATCTCTTTCCTCCACAGTGCTTAAGCATCTCCATTGCAAGATTTCTAGACATCCTCTACTTAAGATGACGTGAGTGAGAGCTAGTGACACAAAAGAATTACGGGTCCCACATTTTCTTCTATTTTCATACTTTTCCCCACTTTTCTCCACCTTTCTGTATAAATTCCCATGTAACTTTTATATTCTCACATCCCCTACTATTATTTTATCATTATTTTTAATTTTTTCTACATTTCTACTCTTTTCCCATTTTCCCTCTTTTTTCTACACATTTTTCTCTTTCTTTCTAATTAAAATAATCATCTTCCATCTATCTCTCTCATCGACATCGTTCCTTAATATCCACATTGTAATGAAGATGCTCTAAAATGTTACATATTAATGTTGCTTTATGAGACGTCGGACTGAGACAACCTAATTGACAAAAAATATGAGAATAGATTTACAGTATGTTTGATTCACAATAAATTTTGAGTAAGTTTTATTTATTCGAATTACGTATAGATTGTGTAATTGAAAATGGGAGATAGTGCATTAAAAAATATAAAGTAACCGTGCCTGTGTTAGCCACCATGTATTTACAATTTTTTACATATTTTTATATATTCTTTTTATATTTTGAACTAATCATATCCACATGTTTTGTGGGATCTATCTATACTACACAAATCTCCATCATTCAACTCTATTCATCTCTCTTCTATTTCACATCAAAATTCATAAATACACATAAACTAACACGCGCTGTGTGTGTGGTTGAAAAAGAGGAACGATAAAACTTTTTTGAAATTTATTGTGAATCAAACATACCCTTATAGATGCTCATGTATTCGCTTCCACTTATTTCTACTTAAAAATCATCTGCTGTTAAAAGTCAAAATCAAATATTAGCATGCGTTTGTTTCCACTTAAAAATCACTTACTACGAAAAGTCAAAATCAAACAACAATATCAACCACACATTTCATATCATCACTCATTATTATCAACATATCTTATGGTCCCCACTACTATCAATCCAAAAACTCAATTTTTAGCAAAATTTTTAGATTAAAAAAATAAACACGAACACGCACTAATACCAACTGCACATTTTTTCAAATAATCAGTCATTGTTATCCACATATTTTATTGTTTCTACCACTATTCATACCAAAAAAAAAAAAAAAAAAAAAAGGTTAACTTTTAGGTGAAAATAGATTTACACCAACACACATTTCATGTTCACGGGCCACCCACGTTCTTCTGACGGCCCCCCCATGTTCTTCTTCAACAACATTGCCATTTCCCATGCAATCACGGACAACACCTTGGAGTACGTGAGTACTGAGTACCTCGGCGCAATGAGGAACCAACCGTCATTCGGCGATAAAGATCCAACCGAGTTGCAGAAATCGTCAATTTGCTGGTGGAGAACGCCGGAGGAATTCGACGAAAATGGGAGTTTTAAAATCGACATTTCTGATCTCTCAAATCTCACTCCAAGAATCAAGTTGATACGAGAAATGGAGAGGTTGGCATTTCTTGCTGTTGAAGGACTCCAGGATCTCCGTCATAAGCTGATAAGTTACCGGTCCGGCGACTTCTGGTTTCCGGTCGGAGGAATAAAGAAGGAAGATATGGATATACCGCCTGTGGTGACAGTTCTTCTTGCTGGGATTTCTGCTTCCGGGAAAAGTTCTTTGGTCAACTTAATGTATAGTGTTCTTGGTCGATCTGGCCTTATCCCGTTTGCTCAAACATCAGGTAAAAAGCTCAATTTTGAAAAGTTGACTCTTACCTCACTTAAGTTAAGATTAAGCGTTAAGCTTAGTCACGTCACATACTTTATGGTGTGAACTGAACATTCGCTAAAACTCATAAAAGCTATTGTTTCACCACGGTTTAGGCCATTTGACTTTTTAACAACATAATAATTACTCTCCAAGATAGATATTCACGTTAAATTAAGGTCTTGTTCTTTTCATCACAAATTTAATCAATTTTTTTTCTCCCTTATCATTTATAATCACTTATTCAATTATTTAATATATTTTTCCCAAATTGCAACCACACATTCAACACGTAAATCAAAAAAATTAAATTTATTACTAATCAAACATACCCCAAGTTTAATATCTTTACAAGCTAAGGTTATAATAATAGTGGTAATACTAATTAAGAGCTTGTTTGACACTAAATTAACTCAAGAATCTTTTTTTTTTCCTCTCATTTCATTTTGAATTATGCATTTTCATTAATGTAACAATTTTTTCATATTTTTTTAATATATTTTTCTTTAACTTTTTAACGACACCTTCAACAATCAAAATTTTCAAAAATCTCTATCCAACATATCCTGAATTCTGAATGTTGGTTGTAATTCCTAATTAGGTGACTCTTCGAATTACACGACAATGTTTTTGGAGGAACACAATGTTCTAAGATCACCAAGAAATGGGTTTTGCGTGTACGACACGAGGGGCTTAGATCCGAGCCAAATGGATGATAGCCTAGACGAGGTTTCAATGTGGATGTTGGACGGAGTTCACCATAACCAGCCCTGTTACAGGCCTGGAGATGAAAATGTTGCGCCAATTGGGCCCTCCAATTCAAGATATGTCAAGAGAACGGTAAATTGTGTTATGGTTGTTGCTGATTTATCAGCAATTCACAAGGCATTCGAATGTGGTGACTTGAAGCCGGTGGAGGCTCTAAAAGACCTCTTCCAATTTCCGTGTATCAGAAAATCGAGTAAGCTTTTATTTTACTAAAGGCTAACAAGTTAGATTGAATAATAACAGTAACTTCTTTGAAACGTGTGGTCAATAGTGAATTTTGATTTTATTCACCTGCTCATGACATGTAGCATGGACCCACCGTTGGCCTACCTGTTAGGCAGGTCTGCTAGTGAAACTCATAAGCATTGCTTATGAATAATATTACATAAATTACTTTGTATTGATAGCAGATGAGAATCCAATAATGATATTGACACATGGAGATCTGCTAACTGCGAAGGATAGAATCAACGCTCGACTGAAGATTTGTGAATATTTAGGGATACCAGAGACGACTGGCGCATATGATGTGCCGTGTCTCACAGAACGGGGAATCCTACCTGATGAATCGGATCCAGTGACTGCATATGCATTGAGTGAAGCAATTTACAGGGCATTGTTGCAATCTGATAGAACCCATATCCCCAAGAAGAAATTCAAGGACTGGATAGAGGTCCTCTTTTCTTGGGTCATGTGGTACATGGCTTGCTTCTTTGCCATCCTTGCACATTTCTTCTCCAAGTTTGGTCATGACAAACATAAGCTCAAGATGTGATGCAGCTAGTTCCTTCGTTTTGGATGGGGTGGGGGTGGGGTGGGTTATCTTGGATCTTGATGATGTATTTGATATATGTTTCGTGTTATGTTTACATTTATGTGCTGAAGATTAATCCCAACAAGTTGTATATTTTCTTTGATATTGATTTAATAAGCTTGAGTGCATAACTTGCTTGGTTAATGATTAGTACAAGTTATGAATTGTTACAAGGTAGTCTTATAGGGTGATAGAGAGTAGTTTATAAAGGTTTTTAATGTAAAAGATGAGAGAGAATGAATGGATGTGAGTGGTTGAGATTTGTAGATGTGATTGATTTAAGATAAATAAAAAATTGATAAAAAAATAATAAAAAGTGTTTAAAATATTTAAAATAAATACGTCAACAGGCTATTATTTGTGGCAAATTTATTCAGCAATGTAATAGTTGGCAGATAAGAGAGTTTGTACGATTTTGTGGACCAGACGCATTTTGGAGCTGTCATCTATGAATCACACACTTTATGCCAAAGAATATTTTCTGAGGCTTATTTTGTGGCTACAAACATTGCGACTGTCTCGCAAAGGACACACTAACGAATACAACAGTTCACATGTCATCTCTCTCTAGCGTTAACTTGTACACTGCTATGAATACTTCACTCTGAGGCCATTAGAAGGTGAATAACTCTAAATTTAGAATCCCTTGACCCCGCCATTACGAAATTTTCATTTCCTTATTTGAATACCATAATTGCACATTCAAACTCATGGAGGATGTTAAGAGGCTTGTAGGGAATGGGACTAATTTTTCTATCGGTTTTGTTAAGAGACAAGCTAATGAAGTAGCACACACGATTGCTACGAATGCGTGTAATTATGAATATCATTGTGTTTGGCAAGAGGTTCCATTGTTTATTGGACCTCTCCTTTCGTTGGATTGATTGGATGTTGATTAATAAAATTACCATTAAAAAAACATAATTAGCCAGTGTAAAAAGTGTTTTATGGGTTTCCAAGACAAGTCAAAACTATTAATTTTGTGCCAGTCATATCGTGTAATAGCACTCATATATGGTAAAAGAAAAGACTAAGATTTGTCCATTTAGTTTTTCTCTGCTTCAAATTAATTTATAATAACTTTTCAATTAAAGTCGAACATCAATATGAACCAAATTTTACCGTTACTAATTATTATCCACACGTATTGTAATCTTCCTATTTGTTAACACGATGACAAATGTGGTGTAGCACGTAGCAAGACCCATATGCGGCTGTGTGTATGTAGTTTTTTCACAACAAATAAAAAAATTTAAAAAAAAAACCCACAAGAACGGTAACAATCGTTTGTATATGAGTGTGATAATAAAAGTTTGCATGGTTGTGACTTGCGAGGTGTAACTTCAAGGTAGTGGTCCTGTGTCCGGGCCGTTTGGTAACAAACAAACTGGTCTCATGACCCGTCATTTTCATTGGCTGTCACGATAATATCTAAGCAAAATTACTTTTTATTCCTGTCCTTTGCACCTCAATCTTTGAATATTATTCCCCTCTTAGTACCAAACTTTCTATTGATACAACCATTCACCCAAATTCAGTAGAAGTAGCAACAAGACAAATCCGGAGTTCAATAGAATAAATTTCGTTAAAAATGCTGTAAGAAATTAGAAAAACAAAAAAATTGTTGATGCGGTCACTTATCTATACTATATTAAAAAGTGGGGATGTGTGGAAATTTTTTAATTTTCAATAATATCCCCACTAATATTTTGTTTAGTCCAAAATGCCTTTATTAAAGAAATATATTTAAATATATAAATAATTAATGGGTGACTTTTCATATTACATTAAATAAATTAAACTACAAATATTTTAAATATATTTTGATTTTATTCAATGTAAAAATAATTATTAATAACTAGAAATCTTTTACAGAGTTATGTAGTTGTATGATAATTTTTTGATTTAAAAATATGTCACAAACATTTTTGCAGTGCAATAATTAAAAAATATAATTATATAAATAATTTTTGAGCGATTTTTAAAATTACTTTGATTTGATCAAACTACAAATATTTCGATATATAATGTATTCTTATTCAATGTGTATAATTTAAAAATATATATTGATTATTTTTTTCTATAACATCTTTCACAATTTTCTAATTAGGATATCATGTTTTTATAGTTTTAAAATTGGATTACTATCATATTTAATCAACTTTAATATATGTGACTAATCTTATTGGAAAAGAAGTTTTTGTAGATTAGATATTTGGACTAATTTGGTAGAAAATTGAGATATTAATATTTTTACTTAATGTATAAAATAATCAAAGTGTTATTTAACTTACACGTATGAGTTGCTAATACTATATTGATTTAATTTTATAGCTTTTTTAAAAAAATTAAAGTAAATTTATAATTAAGAAAAGTCATCATTTTATATCACGTGCGAAGCACGTACTCTAAACTAGTATATATAAATGTACATGACATATTAAAATTAGAACCATTTTTTATTGAATTTAACCGTCACATTGTCTACCATTTTTATAGTTAAATTAAATTTTTAACCAAGAAAGAACCAACAAAGTGATTCTTTTCGCAAACACAACGTTAAAAGCATGATAGGGAATAACTTTTTCCAATTTTTACTACTTTTTTATACATTCTTTTTTCACTCTAAATCAAACACATTCATACATCTCGTCACATTCACTCATTCTCCACCATTAAACTCCACTCATTCTCGCTCCTCATTTATATTAAAAACCATTAAAAACCATTAATAACGGACTGAAAACTGAAAATCTGCATTTTAAGGCCTTAAACGACCTCAAACGGGCCTGAAACGTAGGGTCATGTTGATAGCAATGATTGTCGTAGATCTTGTCGTGACAATTCCGGATTGGGGCCATGGATTGAAAAAGGACATCGTACGCCGTTTAAAATTTGCAAGGCCAAAACTCGCGTAGCATCAAATCCACGGCCGTGGTGCTCCAGATAGGCCGGCGCCACATCATCAACTCATACTGCACCAAAACTGTTCAGGTTTCATAAAGTTGAACATGTCACTATGTAAGATATGATTTATCGAATTTTATATCATTTACTTTAACTCTTTGAAAACTGTCTGTGAAGGTTATGGTGAACATGTGAGATGATAAGGACAGGGCCCCTAACTTCGCCCCAAAAGCGCGCTCAAAGGGGAAGGTTTGAACCTAACCTATAAACCACTCAAGGAATTCATCCGCAATCGATGTGGGACTCAAGTCAATCCTCCCCATTCGCGATCGCCGGATCAGAAGCGACATCCTCTTATTGGGAGGTGATACGTCATGATAAGGGCGTTCCTAGCGCCTTTCAAGGAAGGTTTGAACCCAACCTATAAACCACTCAGAGTTCCTCCGCAGATGTGGGATTCAACTCAACAATCCCTCCCCATTCAGCGATCCATCGGATCGAAGAATCCTCTTGTTGAGGTGGTTACGTCTGATAAGGCGGGGCCTCTAACTTCGCTCCAAAAGCGGCTCAAATGGGAATGTTTGAACCCAACCTATAAACCACCTGGGAGTTCCTCGCAACCGATGTGGGACTCAACTCAACAATCCCTCCCCATTCGGCGATCCCTCGGATCCCGGCGTCCTCTTGTTGGGAGGTGGCTTCTATCCATTTATGACATGGCACTAACTCTTTAAAGCGCTCAAGGGAAGGTTTGAACCCAACCTATAAACCACTCAGGAGTTCCTGCATTCGCGGCTCAAGGAAGGTTTGAACCTAACCTATAAACCGCTCAAGGAATTCCTCCGCAACCGATGTGGGATTCAACTCAACAATCCCCTCCCCTATTCGGCGATCCCTCGGATCTTGAAGGGACATCCTCTTGTTGGGAGCTACTGATACCACTGGGCAGGGCCTAACTTCGCTCGAAGGAAGGATTGAACCTAACCTATAAACCACTCAAGGAATTCCTCCGCAATCGATGTGAGACTCAACTCAACAATCCCCTCCCCCATTCGGCGATCCCTCGGATCCCGAAGGGACATCCTCTTGTTGGGAGGTGGTTACCACCGATTTGATGAGACAGGCCTAATTTCGCGCTGGGCGAAGGGAAGGTTTGAACCTATAAACCACTCAAGGAATTCCTCCGCAATCGATGTGGGACTCAACTCAACATGAGATATTGAGATCAAGTTTCCGATTTAAAAGTTGTATTGAGAGTTGCTGTTAGAAGAATAGGTTTGGACTAACAGTGCAATTTCACGTGTATAATATTGCTGCGCATGTAACTTGTGTTTTGTCTTTAACTTTCCAATGATTTCGTTGGACTAATGTTAGTCACTCATAACCTGATTAGTAAAAGGATAAAACATCATACAGCGACCGATGTGTTGCGGTTTTGGAGTGGGCCACTTGGTGAATGGGATGCCGCTAATTACAGATTAGCTTTATCCTTTTCATTTGATCGACAAATCACAAATGAACGATGGAGAAGATTATTGATCTTTCTAAAAGGTGCAAATGTCTCCTATACTGATTCGACATATATAGATAGGACTAGGCATTTGAACCGTCAAACAGATTGACTTTGGTTGGTTCCCGGCCTACTTCGGTTCAATTCCAGCCCAAAAACCAACCAGTTTGAAAAACAAAAAAAAAGAAAAAAAGAAAAAACCTTCACAAAATGGTCAGTTAACTGACCAAACCGATCGAACCGACTATCATGGTCACTTTGGAAACTGCAAATTGACCGGAGGTGGTCTGTTTCAGTTTCCATTCTGCAAAACCAACTTGAAATCGGTCAGTTTCGGGGGAAAAAAAAACTAATATGTATTATCATTAATTGGAGAAATTTAGTCGAGGGGCTAGATTGATAATGGGTGTTCTTACCACGTAAATAATCACTTTTGGTGTGAAAGCACTGCTCATTCTAAATATAGAATTGTTTTAAATGCTAAGCGGAGATAATAGTTGCACCCTAGCAAGAAAATAAGGGTCTATCTAGAATCATATATTTAAAAAGTTTAAGGTCTAAAATAGAAACATTAATCGAAGTCAGAACTCATTTTCCCATTATTGAATTCACAATACACACTACGCTTAAAAACTATTTAAAACTATCATTTTAATATATAAAAATAAATAAAAATATTTTTTATTTAATTTTTTAAATAAAAAAGATGAATTTTTTTCTAAAATCGAAAATCGTTGTCAATGTGGCACTGCACCTATATATATATATATATATGTATATATATATAATATTAAAAATTAAATTGTATATAAAAATTAAATTATAATATTTAAAAATTAAAATGTACATGAAAAATGTTAATTCTCATATTTAGAAATAATTCAATTGCCATCGTAATTTGTAATCTTGACTCGATGTTACATTTTCATTAATGCTTGCATTTAGTTTATTTTCAATTATATAATATAATTTGAAAATTAAAATTTATATAAAAAGTAAAAAGTATATAAAAAAATACAATGAGGAAAAATACTAAATAAGGAAAAGCAAAATATAGGAAAATAAAATAATAATTGCATATTTAATATTTGTTTTGAAAATAAGATTTTCCTTTTTTTTAATTTTAAATAAATGCTTGCCAATTTGGCGCTGCTAATGTGGCACAGTACCTAGTTGAGACTTCATTTTTTGTTAATAGTATGATACGATTTTCATTAATGCTTGCATTTAATTCATTTTCAATTATATATATAATTCAAAAATTAAAATTTGTATAAAACATTTAAATATGTATAAAAAATAAAATAAGGAAAGCAAAATATAGGAAAATAAAATAATAAATGCATATTTAATATTTGTTTTCAAAATATGATTTTCATTTTTTTAATTTAAATAAATGCGTGTCAATTTGGCACTGCCAATATGGCATAGTGTCTAATTTGCATTTCAATTTTTATTAATAGTATAAAGAAAAATACTAAATAAGGAAAGCAAAATATAGGAAAATAAAATAATAAATGCATATTCAATGTTTGTTTCCAAAATATGATTTTTATTTTTTTATTTTAAATAAATGCGTGTATCGGCATTCTTAACATAGCGCGATCTTTTAGTTAACTTCAATTTTTATTGATAGTATGATATGCTATGATTTTATGTGTCAACTTCTTTGGTGCAGTTCGCATTAAATACAATAAAACTTTGATAAATTAATGTTCGATAAATTAATAACCCCGATTAAATAATAAAAATCTCTAGTCCTAACTCGGGTATGTGTGCTAAATTAATAGTCTCATTAAATTTATAAGATAATAATTTTTTTGAAAATCTTTAAGGCCCAACGAAAATATAAATTATTAATTGCTGAAATTCATTAAATTTCATAGTCATAACTCAAATTAACAAAATGTTTTTTCTCAATTCATTTCTTTTACAAAATATACATCCTAAGTTTTTTGGTTTTTCTTTGCTATCAATTTAATTTCAACTTCATCCCTAATTTTTTGTAATGTACATATTACATTTGACATACTTTCTTCATTTCGAAGAAAGAAATTATTTAAAATTACAATTGCTTGAAATACCTCTTTTTACGCCATTGTGATGAAACTGATAAATCTTATATATTAATAAAACTCTAATTAACTTTTCACGTTCCCTATAAATAATAAATGATTTTGAAATATAATTATTTAAAATTTTCAACATATTATTAAATATTGGAACCAACGTATTTTTATTTTGCACGCTATATTTCAATAGTAAATTATGTACAAGCTACAATAAAAACATAAAAATACTCAATAAATTAATAAATTATTAATTAATTGATAAATTAATAATTTTGCCAAACTAATAATTTTGTTTGGTCCCAACAATATTAATTTATCGAGATTTTATTGTAAGTGATATTCAAAATGTGTACAATTCAGATGAAAAAGATTGATTGAAAAATCAATTGAAAAAGATTAATGGAAAAATTAAATGTACTAACAAAAGTTTTGACCCTAAATGCGCATTTATTTATTCGTGAAACACTAGAACATGATTATTGCTTAATATACCTCAAAGATTTTCTTCAAATAGAGATACACCTTTTCCATGGGCGGATCTAGAATTATAGTTCAACGGGGGGCAAGATTGGAATCCAAGTGCCGGGGTTGGATTTCGGGGTTTTGGAGCAGCGCCCTCAAAATTTTTTTTAAATGTAATTTTTATATTATTAGAAAATATCTACTAGTATATTATATACTAAAAAGCTTTGAGATTTACAAAATATGAATGAAGAAAAATTACAAAATACGAGATATTTGTATACTTTTGTTATTTACGTTTCCTATACTTTAAAAATAATGTATAATTGTTTTATTATCAATTTTTTTTAAATCTTAATATATCTTTCTCAATATATACTATTATATCGAGTCTCTGCTATTCGAATAATCTTTAATTTAATTTCAACATCTAAATTTTACTAGAAAAAATTTGTATTTTAAGAAAAATAAATTTTCTTTTCCTTTTTCTCCCCTTTTTCTTTTTTTCCCCTTCTTTCTTTCTAAAAAATTTGATTGCAGTGGGGGCAGCTGCCCCCGCTGTAGATCCGCCAGTGCACTTTTCCATTTAAAATAATGGAAGTTTTAATTCAATTTCTATTCTTGTTCTAAATAAAAATATATTTCTCTAATTAAAAAGGACATATTTATCCAACATTATCAAATTGTGGAAAGTGGACGGTCAGGATGATAAATGGGAAATGAAAACCCTAGAAACATCAAAAGGCGGCAACACCAAATAATTAACAAAATTCCATAATTACCCAATCCAAATATCACATGGCGCCCTTTTTGGTTTTGTGCACCGCAATTTGGCGGGTGGACTGTTTTGATCAAAATGTTTGTATTGGAGCCCATTTCCGTCTTTTCACACTCCCCGCGCGCCCTTAGGGTTTTCATAAACCACCATATAAACGCACCCCAAAATATTTCCCCCCCACGCCCCCTTTTTTCTCAGTCGGTCCCCTCTTTCTCTCTCTGTATGTCGGTTTCAATCTTAGCGGAATCCTTTTTCACTCACTAAAACCTCATCTCCCCCTCTCGTAATCTCTAAACCCTTTTGCTCTCTTTACATACGAGTTTATGTCGCTATAGAGTTAATACTCATCAACGATTTCGGCTTTTTAACTTGGTGATGAGCTGTTTCGTTTAGCGGCGGAAGTTTTTTTGGTTAGTTGTTGTGATCAAGTGTTTCTAGGTGTTTGATCCATTGATTTCATCTCGGATTAGTGAAGTTCCTCTGGTGTTTACTCGCAAATGGTGGATCCGAGTGATAAAGTAAGCGATCAAGTTCACGAACTTTGATTTCTATGTGGTTTGGTTCAATTTGTATTTGATATGATGAAGTGTGATTGACCTTTGATTGTCTATTTTTAAAAAAACAGGGATCAGATTCTGAAAAGATGAACCCCAGAAATCCAATCTGCGATAAGACTTCATCTGATGGTGTCAAAACTTGTGTTGATTGCGGGACCTCGAAAACCCCCCTCTGGAGGGGTGGTCCTGCTGGCCCGAAGGTATGTATAGATACAGATAAACGTATTTGTATACGTATTTTCACGCTAATTAATGGATAAGAATCGATTAATTTACGTGATCGGATTGATGTGCAGTCACTGTGCAATGCATGTGGGATAAGGAGCAGGAAGAAGAGAAGGGCTCTAACGGGAGTGAACAAAGAGGAAAAGAAATCGAAGAAAAATGGAAGCAACAAGAGTAGTACCTACAGCAATGAAAGTAGTACCAGCAGCAGTGGAGAGATTACTAGTAACAAGATTGGTGATTCGTTGAAGAGGAAATTATGGGCTTTTGGTAGAGATGTGACCCTGCAGAAACCAAGATCAAATACTCCTCAAAGGAGAAAGTTGGGGGAAGAAGAACAAGCAGCATTTCTTTTGATGGCTTTATCTTGTGGCTCTGTTTATGCCTAGGGTTGTACTAGAAGTAGTAAGAGTCGTACCTTTGTTCAAGTAGTAGTGCCATGAGCTCAAAAAGAAAAAAAAAAAAAGAAGGATAAAGTGAGGTTTTTAAGTGTACCTTCGATAGTAGATAAATGAATCCAATTTAATTGCACTCTCTTATTGCTCTTTTTTGTTTTCTTTACCGGTGTGTTTGATGTGCCAAAATTTGGATAGAAAATGTGACGTTAAGGAAAATGTTTTTTCATTCTTGAGTTTGATGTAAAGTTTTTATGGAAAATAGTTTTCATGTATAAGTTACTAAGGTATAATTTTGGTCCATTTGTCTGGAAAATTCAATCTAGTGCTAAGGTGAGAAAATTTGAAAGGAATTGGTTTCTATGGAAAAATTTTTTCACCTCCAAATCATTGTTCAATCAAATGCACCCTAATTTTCTACGCTGTTAGCCTCTTTTTCTTACTTGAATGAATAATGTACTGGACATCAATATGATTCAACAATTGAAACGTCTAATGATAAATAACAAACCATGATCATCACATCTAATTATACATTTTGATTGGTAATGTAAGAATTGGTCTTATTTTTGAAGCAATTGGACGTTTTTCTGAATTTGCTTTAAATTTGGTGGTGTTCTAATGTATTGTTCCATCCGTTCCACCAAGATAGGTTTGTATTTCATTATGATTCGTCCTATAAAGATAATCAATTTTCTTTAAATGGAGTAGTTAAAATATTAAGTTCTTCATATAATCTTATTTAATGTGCATTACTATCAATAAAATAGAATTATTAAAATGTAATAATTAGTAAATTGAAGGGTATATTAAGAAAATATTCTTATATTTTATTTTTCCAATAATATTAATTGATTTTTTTAATCCTTGTGAAAATAGTAACAAGCTTATTTTGTGGGATGGAGGGAATAGCATTTTAGGAACGTTCTAAAGTTGGACAAGAAGTTAAAAACACTTGGAACTTGGGCGGGCATGATTTTATTGGACGTATTTAGGGTTTATTTTTATACAAATTGTCTGAATATTATTTTTTTTATCAATATATTTAGTCACTCAATCATATTGATAAGATAATTTTTTTTTTATAAATTTTCATTTTCTTTACTTTTGAATTGTACATTTGAAATTATTTTTCTACTGTTTGTATCAAACGTTAACCCCACTAAACAATATTTATCATATTTAATGGCTAGTAAATGGGAGTTCATTTTTTTTTTTTCTGAGTTACAAGTGGGAGTATAGATGAGGGGAATTGAATGAGAAATCCATTCCGATACCACTACACTGCATTAGTTTTGTCTATGTCTTTACAAAATTGCGAGTCTTTCTTTCTTCTTTCTTTTTTTTTTTTTTTTTTGTGAACAAACACAAATTTCTGAGTCATTAATTTGATAGTCTGTGGTTGGAATGGCGGGAAATGTTTGGTCTGTTGGTGGGAGAGGCAGAAGTTTTTGAGCCTCACATTTATTTCCAACTCGTTCCAAGCAACTTGAAATTGGGTTCTCAAGTGAAGCGTGTGTTTGGCCGCAGCGAATCAATAACACAACTAGACAAGTTTTAATAAAACAATTGAAATATAAAGTTGCTTGATCATTCTCAGTTTGACTAGTCAAGAAGATTCTCAATAAAAAATTCGTCCAGCTATCGCAACTAATCTGGTATACAAGTTAAAATAGTAGTGCTGAAATTATTTAAGAAATGATACGTTAAGCACCAATAATAACATTATATATAAGTTTCTTATTATGTAATAACAAATTAATAGCGAACTTTGTCCTTTCTCCCCCGCTTTAGTGATTCAAATTTTTGGTTTGGTGTTGGCTTAAAAAACACCACATTGATCAACTGATAATAGGTTACGGAAATCACTCGTGTTACATAAATATTTACTATAATGATGAATATATTACCACTACAGTGTCATACTACATCCATCCCAAAATTATAGCCCTTTTCTTATCTTCACACAGATTAAGAAAAATGTAATTAATGGTATTGGAAAAGTACAATTCAAAATTATTTTCCCAATATACCCTCTCATTTATTAGATATTTTATGTCAACTACTCTATTTTAATGATAATAATGCATATTAAATGAGGGGCATAAACGATAAATAATATTTTAACTATATCTTTAAAAGGAATATAGCCTATATTTTGGGACGGACGAAAAAGGAATAGTGGATTATAATTTTGGGACGGAGGTAGTATTTACTTTACATATATTATAATCGTGTCTTATATAAAATATACTCGTGTGATAAGTATGCCGACTTTTATCTACTTTTATAACCTCAAACTAACAAAATTTTTAAATTGCAAAATGCTAAAGTATATACCATATGTTTTGGACCCAATATCACCCCAGCCCCTTCCTCAGGGGTGGAGATAGGAGCATATAAAATTAGGCATTGGTCCACTCTTTTTTGTTCAAATGCAAAAGAGTTATTAGAAAAGCTAAAACAATTTCATAATGTGATCCAACAGAATTAATTATTGATTCAATTTTTAGTAAACTCTTGACTATTCTCCTGCATCTCTTCATTCCCGCTTTCTCTTACACTAAAAAAATATCTTTTTTTCTTCGCTTCAGATCTTTAGGGAAAACTTTTTCTTTCTGTGATGTTTGAATCAGGTTTGTTATGGCTCCAGAGGCCGAAGACAACATATCTTCGACCTTTCTCACATGGGGCGTGGACCCCCTCCCCTACATCCCCCCCGGGGGTGGGGCCTGTGTCTTGGGCTATAAGTTGCCCATAGTTTGCATGGCCGCGCTAGAAAACCATTCATGTTTGGATATGGAGCAACAACATGGACATCGCAATTTTGTGTGTTCACCTTCGTGTCTCATTGGTTAGTGTTTACTCTTGGTATGATATATGAAGCACCCTCTACTTGTTCATTTTACTATCACTATCTACAGTTAAGATTTTATTTTGAAGACGTGCCGTGTTGATAATACCCTGTGCAAAGGGAAAGACACATCATTCTGGCAAAGTGATTATTACAACTCTCCGAGGGCATCCTTCTTAAGTTTTTATTCCTTATATTATTTTATTGGAATGATATATATTGTTGCACAAATCACGTACTTTTAACAATAGTTGTAATTTCACTCCCGTTTTGCAATGTCAACATTTGTAAAAAAATCTTTCAAGTCATTAAAGTATTTCTAAGCATATCCATTAGTCCTACATGAGAACTTAATAGTTGGTGTTACAACTTACAACATTACCTCAAACTAGATTACTAGAATGACATCAGTGTGATTATGGTAAATTGGTAAGCTCGCTATTTTTGACAATTTCAAAACAAAATTGTGCGTGAACAACCATTTTGATTTTTGACCGAGGCCAATGCCATTGTACATAAAACGAGCCCGTCGCTTTAAGATTTTGAGAGTTTCTTTGGGCTTTGCGATGTGTGGTTGGCCCAATGATTTTTATTGCTCCAAGCTAGAGCCGTCTTCTGATTTTCGCCTTCGCAGCCCAACTTTTCAATTCAATTTGGTTTGGGCCTAAAAGGCTCTACCCAAAGCACCCTACCAAACGTTCCCCGATAAAAGATCTTTTCCCCTTTTTTGGTCAAATTGTTTATTTTTAACATCATATTCTCCTAAAATAAAACTAACTTTTGACTTAAAATAATTTTGTCGAACAAACCCTTCAGCGCAATTGAGGTAGAATTTGGCACATGCGTGGGACCCCTTTTGCGCTAACTTCGGACCATATCAACGTGCACAACACATTGATGTTGCCCTGCCTATCAATGAAATTACAAATATACTCGTATATGCCTTCACCCAATAATACTACTTTTCACTGCAAAAGTCCGATTTTTTTTTTTAATTATTTACGCATTTATCCCTTTAAATTAATTATACATATTTCAGTGCAATAAATCAAATCTATAATATAGAAAAAGAATTGGACAAAAAATATTTTCAATTGATTTTTTTATTCTTTTCCCTCTCAAAATGCTACAGCCAATCAGAATTTTAGGAAAAAAATATAGGTTGTAAAATCGTGTATCAGAAAAGGAAAAAATCTATTTATTAATTTTTTCCGCCTATTAAATTCTTTTAATATAAACTTCTATCTATATAGAATAATATATATATATGGAAAATGAGGCTTTTTCTTATTATATTTTTATTATCGTAAATAGTTTTAGGTTTAAAACAAACTCTATTTTTATTTTTTTGCCTAATCTATATCCAACTCTCTTTTATTTTTTTACCCTAATATATTAATATATATCCAACTCTCTTTTATTTTTTTACCCTAATAATATATTAATATTAATGTATATAGATTTTATTTAATTATTTCTACCCTATTTTACCCAATCTCATAATATCTAAATACTCTCTCTATCATTTCCTCTTCTTTTTTTTATTATTTTCTACATATGAAAACAATAATTTGTGATTCTATTTTGCCCGATTTGATGAAAGCTTTAAAACAAGTATACTATCAATATATAAATTTTTATTTTTAAAAAATATTAAAATTTACCGTAAACATATAAATTAGTGTCTAACTTAAATATAAATTGATATTAATATAAATTAATGACTACTGATGTAATAACATTAAAAAATTTTGATAATTTGTTACGACACTTAATTGATATTTGTTCGTAAAATTCAAATATAATGAGATGTCTCATTATATTTGCACTTTAACATCCGAACTTCAATAACAAATTACAAATTTAATTTTTTACCTCATTAGCTTCTATTATTATCAATTATAATTTAGTTTACCTGGACAAATATTATATATTTTTATTTCAAATATTACAAATTTCAATTTTTCCTTTATTTTTTCGTACAAATCTTTTATTTATACGTTTATGTGTTGAACTATATAAGGGTGTTCCAAAAATTGGAATGAATTTTTAATTGATCGTTTTTCCATAATTTTCGTATTTAAAAAATAAAATTATTTAAAGTTAACAGTTTTCACTAACATTTAATTTTTATGCCATACAAAATTACCATTGATTAAATTTTTACACAAAAATTCAAATAAAGGTTTAACATTAAAATAAAAAAATAAGATCAGGCCTGTTACTTAATTAATTTTAGAAATAATTAATTATTTTAAAATAATTAGCTAAGAAACAAAAATTAATTAAAATTAATAATCGTACTAAGATCCAATTTTTTTTGTAATACAAAATTACGATTCATTAAAGTTTTACCCAAAATTTTTTTTAAAAAACTTACTAGCAATTGGCCCAAGTTTGAGACAAAAATTCCACCACTATAATCCCCAGTTTGTACTAAAAATTTTAAAAATTAGGTTGGACCAAATAATCAATTTTAGAAACAATCAATCATTTTTATAAATAATTAGCTAAAGAATAAAAGTTAATTAAAATTAGTGATTTCTATAAAATTTAATTTTTTGTGTGATGAAAAATTACAATTCATGAAATTTTTACATAAAAATTAAAATAAATGTGTAACATGAAAATTTATAACATAGGTTGGACCCTTTTATTAATTTTAGAAAGAATTTATTATTTTTAAAAATAATAATTAGCTAATAAATGAAAATTAATTAAAATTAGCGATTTCACTAAGATTTAATTTTGATTGGATAAAAAATTATAATTTATTTAATTTTTACATAAGAATTAAAAGAAACGTGTAACATCAATTTTTTCAATTAATCATGCAATTGTAACATTAATTGATTTTTTAATTAATTGAATATATATTTATATCTTTTAAATTCTAAGATGTCTTTTCTATTATAAGATATTTTTAAAATTAGATTCATATAATTCTTAAAATTATGGTTATCAAGCAAATTATTTTGGAAATAGTATTTTTTTAGAAATAATTAACTTCAATACAAAAATTTAATATAACTATTTAAACTATTATTAATTAAAATAATAAATTATATTGCAAATATTTAGCTAGACATGAGTTTAGTGGACAAAAATTAATCAAAATTAATTACATTGTTAAAAGGGAAAATATAATTAATTTAAAAAAAATCATTAAATTGTTGCGGGTTTTTCCTAAAAAATGAAAAATAAATCCTTTAAATTGTAATATATCTTTTAAATTATAAGATTTCTTCAAAACTGAATTCATGCAATTCTTAAAAGTGATGATATTAAAATGTTTATTTTAGAAATAATTAATTATTTTCATAAATAATTAGCTAAAAATAATAATTAATTAAAACTAATTCTATTACAATTTATTAAAATTAATAATACTGTTACGATTTAATTGGACTTGATTTCAATGGACGAAAATTGATATGGTTTCGTTGGACAAAAATTAATAAAAATTAATTATATTGCCAAAATAGAGAAATGGCATTAATTAAAAAATAAATAACAATTAAAATTAATTAGATTGCTATGGTTTACTAGATTTTTCCTAATTTTCGTAAAAAATGAAAGGTACCTTTTGACATGCACGATATCTTTTTAATTATAAAATATCTTTAAAATTAGATTCATATAATTCTTAAAACATGACTAAAAATTAATTATTTAGAAATAATAAATTATTTTTATAAATAATTAGCTAAAACAAGAATTAATTATATTACAATTAATTATTTTTTTAGATTTAATTTGATAGATTTTCATTGGATGAAAATTGAGACAGTTTTATTAGACGAAAATTAATCAAAATTAATTAAATTACTAAAAAGGGGGAAATATAATTATTTCACAAAATGAAAAATAATTAAAATTAATTATATTGCTGCAGGGAAGAAAAATGTGCTTACAAAATTAATTTTTCTTTTTACGTATTTTAAAATAAGGTTAAGTTAGCACCTATAAGATTTTTTATTCTTAGATAATAATCAAATAATTAGGTAAAAACAAGAATTAATTATATTAATTACAATTAATTATATTTCTTAGATTTTATTGGATATATTTTCATTGAAAAAAAAGAGATAATTTTATTAGACGAAAATTAATCAAAATTAATTAAATTGCTAAATATGGAGAAACATAATTATTTCAAAAAATAAAAAATAATAAAAAATAATTAGATTGTTACGGGAAGGAAAATGTGCTTACGAAATTATTTTATCTTTGATGTATTTTAAAATAAAGTTAAGTCTTTATACGATTTTGGATTTTTAAAATTGGAGCTACATCTTCTTGTAAAGTAATTGAGTGATCATTAGTCCCTAATTAACTTTATTTACTTTTGATTATCATTTTTTCAAAATATGCTTTTCTTTTGATTTTCATATGTTTTTGTAATTCCTATGATATTTTTTTTGAGTTGCAGTTGGTGGCAAAATATTAATATTTTTTTGTATAATTACGTGTGTTTCAAAGGATCAGCTCCTTTTTTCTTTTTCTTTTTTTAAGTGACAAGCTCCAAAAATAGGTATTCAAATAGTAATGATTTTTTATTTGACACTACTTGAACCAACAATTATATAATAATTCTTTGGTTCAATCTATTGCTTTCGCAAGGGAATAAGTTTAAGAATTCTTATTAAACAATTGATTATCGGCTCAATTAGTTATTTGAATTATATGACTCAATTAGAATATTTTAATTGGCTTTCGACTATGTTAAATATTTATCTAAGTTTTCATCTCCTAAATAAATATTAAGAATCCTACCTACTTTGAATTATTTATTTTATACCGAATTTTCCTGTTGATATTTTATTTTATTTTTAAGTATAATCAGTTAGATTGTATATTTTAAGTATTAATCTTATATATTTCGATTTATTTATCATATCCAAATTAATTTAAATGTTATACCAAATTATTCAATATTTAATATGCCGAATATGTTAAATTAGTAAGTTTATACCTAATAGGTTAATATACGTGTTTAATATATTTAGATTAGAAGGTATTTATTAAAGAAATAAAATGTCAAAACAAAAGTCTTAAATTAAAGAATCACAATGGGTGTGGACGGGGATGAGAATTTTCTAGTGGGGCGGGGACACGGATAGGGATGGGGAATGGAAGTCTGTAATTCTTATATCATCCGCGTTCAACCTAGAGTAAATGAAGTTGGGTGGAGCGAGGATAAGTGTTTCCAACATGGAAGAAATAGTTAAGAATGCAGCCGGTTTGTCTTCACTACATTATTATTTTTATAATATATCTTTATCTTGATTATATTTCATAATTAACATTTAAAAATTATTATTTACATAGTAATTTTTAATACTTTACATTATCTTGATGTATAATAATTAATATCTCTCAAAATTTATAATTGCATATAATAAAATGTAAAGTAATTTTAAAGAAAAAACAATGAGCTCTACGAATGTTAGTATAGTTATTTTAGTATGGTTATTTTGATAAATATAATATTTAATATTATTTTATTTTGGGTTTACATTAGTAGATTAATCTTGAAATAAGCAAAATGTAATATATTATCACAAGAGCGGTCACGAATTATCATCCCGTGCAAAAGCACGGGTATAAATGATAATTAAGTTACTATTCTATGGAGAATAGTAAATTAAGTTGTGTGGATTTTCGCGAGTTGTTTCTTGCATATTTGCACGATGGATTAGTACGAAATATAAGGGAAACTCTATTGAAATTTTTATAGAATTGTTTCAAGCTAAATTCTTTAATTTTATTGTTGTAACTCATTCTTTATTTTAATTATTTTTTTGGATTTTATGTTAATATTATTAACATCTATCAATAATGTTATTAATTAAAAAATTTGTCCCCCGTGCAACGCACGGGTGAAACAGCTAGTTATGAGAACATCTCCAATTTAATCAATAAATTAAAGAAATAATTTTTAAATATATAATTGGTACTTAAATAAAATAAATTCAAAATTATCAAACTAATATAATGAATAGTGATAGAGAAAAAGAATAATTTAGGGGATATTATTTTTGAACATTTTTAACTGGCATTATGATGTGTCATTTTCTCATTGAATGATAATGATAATTTCCATGTGATATATATCCAAATCACATCCTTATCCCCAAATGATAAAATACCATATCAATATATCACTGAAAAATATCTATAAAAAATATCCCTAGAGAATAGAAAAATTATTGTTTTAAATAATTCACCCCAAGAGCTTGTTTGGTCAAAAAGTTTCCAGCTTACTAAGGCCTTGTTCGGTTGGGAGGTTATTTGCCATGCACGAAATTTTATAAAAATATGTGGTTAATATTGCATTGAAAAATACGTATGTGATTAAAAAGATGAGAGAGAAAATTTTTTTGTTGTATGATTGTGGCAACAACGAGCCCTAATTTGGATATTCTATAATGCAGTAGCAAACCAAAGCTTTCCTACTGAATATCTAGGCCCCACATCGCCACAGCCACACATAGCATTCAAATTTCGAAAAACAAACGTTTTCGAATTTCAACGACTCTAAAACCAACGGATTTCCTGCGTAGTACCCCCTATCACCCTAGTCCCACCAAACAAACCTTAAAAAATTAAATTATTATTAACAAAATTATTTTCTAAAACCTCAAAATCTTAAAATAAAAAAAAAAAATCTTTAATAAAATCAAAACAAAAGACTAAAATTTTTTCCTATTACAGCATTCTCTAGCTGTCTTCGTTTTTCGTCTCCGCGTCGCCCACCTTCTTTCTCCTCACTCCGTTCACGCATCTACACTGGCAGACACGGCGTCTGTATCTATAATATATACATACATTTAGATATAGAAAGAGAAAGAAAGGAACAGAAAACTAAGACCTCTCTCTCTCCGTATTTGATTTGTATGTGATCTATATTCCATCTGAGCTCGAATTGATTCAATATGGTAGCGACTCGTATTTTCTTCTTCGTGTGTATTCTTCTAATTTCGCGTCAAACCCGGGCCCAAACCCGGACCCCATCCAGAGGCGGCGGCGGAGATGTAGCTCCAGCACCGGCGTCGGATGCTTGCAACGGAGTGTTCCTGTCCTATACCTACAAAACGGGTAAAATCCTACCCCCAACTCTGAGGTCCGACCCGACCCGACAGGCGTACAGATTCGAATCCAGCCTCTCCGTACTGAACAATGACTTGGAGGAGCTCAAGTCATGGAGGGTCTTTGTGGGGTTTCAACACGACGAGTACCTGGTATCCGCATCGAACGTCGTGCTTGCTGATGGCACCCCTCTTCCGGCGAATGTGGGAAACGGGTCTGTTTTTGCGGGTTACCCGAATGCGGATCTGAAGACCGGCATCGAAACCGCCGGCGATTTGACCCAGATGAGCGTCCAGGTCGATTTGGTTGGGACCCAGTTTGGAGTCGGGGCTCCGAATGTTCCTCTGCCCAATAATATTTCGCTTGTTCATGATGGATGGATTTGCCCTAAACCCTCTAATGAAGGTAAGATCATTCTCTATGATATCTTTCCATTTTCAGTGTATGTTTATTAATTTTAGTGCGAAAATTGGGGATTCTGTTTGATTTTCTGCATTCTGAACTGGAAATTTTGTGAAATACTTATCTCGTATACTAGTGAGAAACTGAGGATGTAGAAACTACATGAATTTTACTGTCGTCCTAATAAGCGGGATTTGAATGATCTACATGGATTTTTCTGAAAATTGTTGTTCTGTTTGACCATGTGAATTGCTATACTAGTGATTAAGAGCTGGCATTTATTTCTTTTCTTTCAGGAAGGAATGTATTGCAAGTGTGTTGCACAAGAGATCCAAAGATCAAATCAAACAGTACTGTGGATGACGAAGAATTTCTACCACGTCAAGATGGCGATCTCACCATAATGTATGACGTAACCCGAACATACGAATCGAATTATTGGGCCCAGGTCACGATTGCTAATCATAATCCCCTTGGTAGACTCGACAACTGGAAGCTGGGCTGGGATTGGATGAACGACGAGTTCATTTTCGCCATGAAGGGAGCTTATCCCTCTGTAGTAGATACCTCCCAGTGTGTGTTTGGCAAACAGGGCGAATTCTACAAGCAACTCGACTTTTCCACTGCATTGAATTGTGATAGACGGCCCACGATAGTCGACCTTCCTTTAGCGAAAACAAACGACTCTGATTTAGGAAGAATACCCTTTTGTTGTAGAAATGGTACAATCTTGCCACCATCAATGGACCCTAGCAAGTCAATCTCGGCCTTCCAAATCAATGTCTTCAAAATGCCACCAAATCTCAACCGTTCAATGCTATCTCCTCCCCAGAATTGGGCGATCTCTGGCAGATTGAATCCGAGTTACAAATGTGGGCCCCCAGTTCGTGTGAGCCCAAGCGAATTTCCTGACCCGAGTGGGCTTCTCTCGGGCTCTGCCGCCATGGCTAGCTGGCAAGTCGTCTGCAATATCACGAAACCCAAGGATGCTAGCCCACGTTGTTGTGTATCATTTTCTGCTTATTACAATGAATCTATTGTACCATGTCCGACATGTGCGTGTGGTTGTCCATCTAACACTGGTCGGACATGTAGCACAAAGTCACCGGCCCTTCTCCTCCCGTCTCAGGCGCTTCTTATCCCATTTGAAAACCGGTCGACTTTGTCAAACGCGTGGGCCAGTCTTCACCATTTTGCGGTCCCCACCCCACTGCCGTGTGGTGATAACTGTGGCGTTAGCATCAACTGGCATTTGTTCACTGACTACAGAGGCGGGTGGTCGGCGAGGATTACGCTCTTTAACTGGGACGAGTCTCCGTTCGTCGACTGGTTTGCCGCCATCCAATTGAACAAAACTGCCCCTGGTTTTGAAGCTGTGTACTCGTTCAATGGAACTGCGTTGGAATTGGATGGCGTTAACAATACTATTTTCATGCAAGGATTACCGGGATTGAACTATCTTGTGGGAGAGACAGATGGCCCTAATCCACAGAGGGACCCACGAGTACCTGGAAAACAACAGTCTGTGATTTCATTCACAAAGAGGTTGACGCCCGGAGTTGACATTCCCGGTGGGGATGGGTTTCCAACGAAGGTTTTCTTCAATGGAGAAGAATGTGCACTGCCTAAAGTACTTCCCAAAAGCAGCTCGTATAAACTCAGCTCGTCTGTTTTGATAACAGTCTTGTTGGCTGTTTTGGCTTTCTTGGTGGTGGAACAATAGCTGTGAGATGAGGCCGTGTTTTTGTTTGATAGCCGTCGATTTGTTCATTCTTTTCGTGACCTGAAAGATGATTCTTGTTTTAACAGACTTTATGCTGGTCGGGGATTCTTAGTACTTTGATGATGCTGCCGAAGATTGTTGATAAGAAGATGAAGTCTGTACTGTAACATACACACCCTTGTATTAGCTGGAAATACGTTTGTTTGGATGTTATGCACATCTTTGAGCATTTTCTGGAAATTTTTGTCTGCCTCAAGTGTAGCTTTGATTGTTCATTTTACATTTTCTTGCAGTAATTAGTGGAGTAGATCTTATGTTGTTCATCTTCAAGGTCCGCCTTGTTTGGGAAATGCTCCTGCCAAATCCCGGATGATGGCATGATGCCGAACAGTCAAAGTTATTACATCATACTGGGGTGATTAGATTTCATATCGAAATGTATATGATGACAAAGTAAATCTATGGATGAGTAAATGCATCCACCCCTTTTTATTGAGTACACTCCCTTTTTTCCAATCTTCCCATTTTACCCTTAAAAATTAAAAATAAAACAATTAAATAAAATTCACGCACTGTCCGGCAGCTTCATCTTGCAGCCATTTCAAATGGGTGTCAAACAGTCAAACAAGGTGTTCGGCATGTGTTGGCCGAACACCAAAAAAAAA
Organism: Jasminum sambac; assembly: GCA_018223645.1. Classification (NCBI taxonomy): domain Eukaryota; kingdom Viridiplantae; phylum Streptophyta; class Magnoliopsida; order Lamiales; family Oleaceae; genus Jasminum; species Jasminum sambac. Next base: position 22,400,946 of record CP073649.1, read on the forward strand.
AAATGGTGTAAAGTTGAAATGAATTTTGAGAGTAGACGCACTCAGTAAAAGGCGAGGGTGCATTTAACTACACCCGAAATCAATCTATACTTCTGTGTGAACATTATGTTGCTTCAAAAATGGGCACATATTGTCAACGTTTTCGACAAGCAATTCGCCGGGCATTCCCTGGTAATATTTGTTTGTTCCTAGGGTAATTATGATTGTACATTTTACATGTGTTTTGCATAATGACAATACTATATAGTTAATTCTCAAGGCCTTGTTTGGGGAGTGCTTCCGCAATGTGACTTCCAATTCTATGCGATTCACATGTAACACATGCCACTTCGATATTATATAATACCAATTAGTCAAAGCAATTATGACGCACATGTCATTTCAATATTGGATGATATTGAACAGCCAAAGTGATTAATTACATCATACTGAAAGTCATATTCAATGTCAAAATGTATCTGTAACTGCAGTAAATCCGCACTTGTAGATACAGTAAATTTGTACTTGCGTGGACATAACATGCACTCATACCGTCATTTGATTCTATATGCGCATAAACAAAACAGGGCTGATTTTAGACACTAACAAACAAGCCCCAAATATTCAATTTCAGATAGTTCATATGAAACTGAAAATCATCAGCATTTCAACAACTAAACAAATAATGTACAAGCCAAAGAATAGAACCCAGTTTCATGAATTCAAATCAAATTTATACACAGCATCCAAATTCTGGAAAAATAGACATCTTGGTTTTATTCAAGTTAGAGCAGACACAAGTTTGCAGAGAGAAATCAACTACCGAGGAAAAACCACGCGTTCCCTCGAGAATAATAATATACCTACCGCAATCGCCTACCCTAAAAAGCAGTCAAAATTTCGTGTATGCTTTGCATATCATGGGCCCTTTTCCCCTTCATCGTCCATCGTAGCTCATCCACCTGACCTGACCGAGCATCAAGAAATATAACACAGCTTGCTATTCACACCAGAACAATGGCAGCTAAATTCACACTATCCTACTTCTGAAAGCCAGAAATAAAAAACTGAATATTCTTTCATCAGAACGGGTTGTTCTTCAATTAGGTGAATGTGCTAAATACAATATGCTACGGCAGGGAGACGCGTCAGACGGGGAGATTATCCAAGTGATATCCGTCAAAGCCAAACTCGTTTTCGACTGCTCCTGTTCCTTCTTGATGCTATAATGACAACAAGGTTGAATTAGAAACACTTATAAGCTCAGCCAAACATTCTTATAAGTTATAATCACTTTGAATATTGCCCAGATTAAGCATGTATTCGTTTAGCATTAAAGGATCAGAAAAAGATCAACCATGTATTCGTTTAGCCTTTTTCTGCTTAAAAATTAACTTACGAAATACTCATTATTATCGACACATTTCATAGGAGCTACCACTATTCAACCCAAATAGTTAACTTTTAGCAAAATAAAAATTTAAATAAACACAAATTAAGAAATCAAGAGGCTTGCCTGTTTAAGAAATGCACTCATGAGATCATCCTGACCGAACTGATCGGGAAAGAAGGTATTTTGGAAGCCCATACTTGTCATTCTTTCAGCCTTAATCCTTTGTGAAATATCAGTCGGAGACGAGTTGACTTGTTGACCAGGATTTGACATGTTGCCAATTCTACCCTCCCCGACCAAGAAAGCCGCCTTACTAATGACAGGCGCACTCCTGCTTTGATCACTTTTGTGATTGGACGAAAACCCTTGTTGAACTAAAATCGACGGTGAAACATCTAGGCTTCCTTGTATACTTGAATGTTGAGAACCATCAAAGGTTGATCCAACATTTTGGATACCCCACTCTTGAGTTCTATTCTGATTCAACTCATCAAAAGTGTCATAATTGGGAAGATGATAACCTCTAGGCACTTTGATTTCAGAGTTTACCTCTTCTTGAAGCATCCCTTTAGAAGGGAGAATTGGGAGAGATGCGTTACTCATGAGGGGGAAGCTATTTCCAGGAAACTCGGTACCATATGTTCCTCCATGAACACTTTCAATGCCATTTCGGGGCAAAACGGAGGTGGGGACCGCCTGTGACAAGATTGGCTGATGACCTAGAGATGATGTCAGAGTCGAGACATGACTACCGTTGATTTCACTTAATATTGGTGTCCTAGACTGAGGTTGAGACATCTGTGTCAGAATGGACCCAGTTTGGCTCGACGGAGAGTGGAGTTGCATATTCAGGTTTCCAAACGGTTGTGCTGATTGGCGTAAACTGGCGAGCTGCTTTGGTTCCATATTTGTTGGGATGCCATGAAGCAAGTTGATTTGCTTATTACTATTATTGAGTTGTTGTTGTTGACTATCATCGCCGAACCTTAGCTTTGGATTTTCAAAGCTGAAAATGTTTCTTTGGTCGACTAGGCTGACAGGGACAGGTGATTTGTTGGTCACCCGACCGAGGGCAGCTGCCTGGAGAGTGGCGAGGCTTTGTGGCGGGAGCTGACCAGAAGCAGCGAGAGCTTGGAGATCAATCCCGTTGAGAGAAGACATCTGCCCGAAGGTTGTGTCTGGGGGTCCCATGAAAGCACTATTGAGTCCACTCTGATGTTGGGATACCCCACTTAGCCTCCGAAGGTAAAGACGATACTTCTGAAAAATTAAGGTTGATTAAAGCAGTAAACTACAAATCTTAATCAAGCAAGGTGTATTATAAAGTTAAGTATGAGGAAGGGAAAATGTTGTCAAACCTGGAGATGGCTGGCGACATTCTCCCGTGTAAGCCCGGGGACATTCATCAGTTCAAGAATCTTCTTTGGAACAGCCTCTGCATTTGTTGCAAATAAAAAACTTATTTTTTCAAAAATCTATACCAAACAAGCACTAAGAAAACACAGGAAACAAAACAGTCAGATAAAAACAAAACTAGGTTAAGACAAGATTCATACTGTCCAATCCAAGATGATTAACAGCAGTGACAAACTGCTGATGAAGCTCGACTGACCAAACGACACGTGGTTTCTTCAACGTAGATGTGTCATCCCTTTCATCAGCTTCATCTTCCTCATCCTTCCTTTTCTTTGAATTTTTCCAATTCCCTTCATTAGCTGAGGAAGAATATTCAGCTTCTTCAGGTGGTTTTTGCTGCTGTTCTCCATCTTCAACACTCCCCGTTTGTTCATAATCCTTTCCCTTATACTCATCCTTCTTTTTACGAACCACGTGTTGCCATATATTCTTCAGTGCCTCAATTCGAACGGGTTTGATGAGATAGTCAACCGCCCCGTGAGTAATCCCTTTCATTACAACCTTTTTGCTATCATCAGCAGACATCACTAACAACAAAACACAGTTACAAACAAATATCAGAATTGATAATTCCCTGTTGAAGTTGGAGCATAGTGGTTTGTAAGAAATGAATAACGGGAAACTTACTGATAACGGGGAGGTCCATTTCGAGACCAACGCGCTCAAGAAGTTTGAAACCATCCATGTCTGGCATGTGAACATCACTTATAACAATGTCATAACCATTCTTGTTTTCCCTGAGAGATTCTAATGCGAGCTCCGCTCGATTGCATTTGGTAACTGAAATCCCGTAAAAATTAGATCAGTCCCGTTAAGAGTAATGCAAAATGATCCCCAGTCGAGAGAGAGAGGATTTGAGCACAAGAATTGAAAATTTGATGGGATGTCACTTAGAACAAGAAATGAGGGGCAGGCTGCAAATAGAACTTGATATTCAACTCTATAGATTTGGGATAGTTTCCGAGCATAAGAGTTTTGGGATGAGATCTAAAGTCAACTATCCGGATTCCTGATTTCAATCTCTCTTTTTTCTCCACACACAGTGAAATTCCACAATCAGTAAATTAAACTATCACAAACCGATCTCCATAAATTGATTGAATTTCAGTTTCCACAGTCAACAGTATTGTGAATTGAAGAAAGAAAAACACAACAAATTAAACAGAAAAACAAAAACCCTATATTTTTCCAGTTAAGATCTGTTATCATCTGAACAAGCATACAAAACCCACAAAAAATAAATACAGATTTCAACTTCCAAATAACAAATAATTGCAAAAGAAAGACAGAAATGAACAATTCCGTTAAAAGAAAATTTACACAGACACATATAGTTGTGCGTGTTATTTGGTACCTTCATAGAGGCAATTCCTGAGCATCTGCTCCAAGATCCTTAGACAAGTAGGGTCATCATCCACAACAAGTACTCTGAGACCCGCCGGAAATTGCTCGGAGACTCCATCGCCGGACTTCCGAGAAATAGTTGAACTTGGTAGGGACATGGATTTCACCGCTTGTGCGCCGCCAAGATTCATTTTTTTCTTCAATTTTCGCACATATATAAACCCCAATAGAAAAGCTAAAGCAAATAAGCAAAAGCCCTCAACTTTCTCTATGGCGTATAATTTCTGATTACACCCTTCAAGAAATAATATTGTTGAAGATAAAGGAGACTTAAAACCGGAATTTGAAGATTTCGAACTCGTAATTTTTTGCTGGGTTCAAGAAAAAGTGGAGAAAAGAGGAAAAAAAACTGCTATATACATGTGTATATATATTGAAGAATATAAAGATTAAAGACTTCGTTTTGTGCTTATGTGCTTCCTGAACGAATTTTATAATTTATTTCTATTTTTCTTTCCTTCTTTCGTCGAGTTTGTGGATTAATTTTTGTGAATTTCTTTCTTGCTTTTTCTTTTATTTTTTATTTTTTTAATTTTTGTTGATAGTGGGACACTCTTTTCAGTGTGGATCCAGCTCATATATGAGGTCAAAGAACCCTACGCCAGCTGAAATCTTATTGTATACATAAACCACAGTAGACATTTTCATTTCTTGAATGCAAGTACATGTAATTTTTTTCCATTTTTAGTGGATATTTTTACCAAAATGAATTAATCTTATCTAGAATTATGAATTCTGAGAATCTTTTACCATAATGATTGCATATTAGTGAATGAACGGGAAAATCTCAAAGATTTTCTTTCCATAATAAACATTTACGAGGTTTTTAACTCTATTTATAGACCAGAAATATGAGATTAAGCTATTTAAATTAGAGATGGAAAGAATAGGAGCATTATTTTATGAAAATAAGGCAAGGGAGAAAAGGGATTCTAAAATTTCTACTATGCTTAAAAGTTTTGATAGATATCCCGTCAAAAAAAAAAAAAAAAATTCTGATAGATATGGATTTCTTTATTATCTTTCCAAAAAAGGAATAATTGGTACGACATTTTGTAAAGTATGCTTATAGTGTTATTTCTAGAATTTTCTAAATTGAGCTACGAGACATTTTACAACACCATGTAACCTCTAGTTTTGAAATATTGTTTGCAAACTCTACTAGTTTTTTCCGTTCTTTTTTCCCCTACCTAACTATCAAGAAATGGAAAATTTTCAAGTATTTGTAGAGTACGAATAGTTAGTACTCCTAGCAAATAAGCCTACAGTTTAATATGCCATATGGTCATTTATTTATGTGAAAGTGGAAATACTTTTTAATATGGAATATTAAAATTTAGTCACGAAATAATAAAAAAAAAATTGCCAAATGTTTCTTACAGAAATAAATAGCCACTTTATTTTCTTATCATAATAATAATAATATCAAATTCACATGCATATAACATAATAAATTCTCCGCTTTTATTATTAAATAAATGCAAATCTCTAAGGGTGATCAAGGTGCAAGTTGTGAGCAACTTCCTTATAAGATTTAAAATTGTTTGTTTGGCAATTTGCCTTTAAATCAGTGAATAATTAGGTGTTAAGCACATGGTGTAATTCGTTAATCATTATGTTACCACAGAGGTTATATAGCGTTTGCATGGCATATGCATTCATTGCTACATTTTCAAGAAAGAAATTATTGCATCTTTACTAAATTATAATGACACGTTTTCGTACAATAAATTTGACAATATTTTTTATTTGTGGAAAAAGAAATAAATTTATTATTATTATTTTTTGAATAGGAAATAAATTCAAATTAATAAACTGTCTATTTCATCTCAGTAGGACATAATAGGATTAAATTACTTGCTAGTTATGGAAATGTCCATCTCATTACAAATTTCATCCCGCACAAACTTTATAGTCATTTCCCTATTAAGGGCATGTGTTGAATTTTAAGTGTTATTAATGTTTGTCTATATCAAATTCTTCCTCATTTGACTCATTTCACACTATGTTTGGCAAATAATGTTCCAATGTTATTTAAAATAGTTTTTAGAGTGTATAAATTCATCCGAATCATGGTATCTATAGTTCATATGTGTAATGAACAGTGAAAACACACCATCCAAACCTCTTAAAATATAATAAAATGATTACTGACAAAAGCATAAATAAATTTTAGCAACTAATCGAACACTGTAACTTCTAAACTTCAGTCAAAGTTTTGTCATTGTAGTGAAACATCAATGACCAATGAAATTAAATAGTTTTTAAAATTGCTTTTGAATTTGCACAAATTTTGAATAATGTAATTTTATTCACAAACATTCTTTTTAAAGTTGTTTTTTCACTACTTATTTCTTTTTAAAAAGTGTTTCTTAAAAATCCTGAAACCATTGTCATACATATTCATAGTTTATTTTTGGAATATATAATCACATTGAGTTTTCTTTACGAAAATTCTCCTTAATTTCAAAATACATTTTCAAGAATTTGAATCAAATTTCAATATTTTTAAAATTTTAGACAAAAAACAGTCTTAAAACAAGGAAAAAAGAACACGAGCTTAATAAAATGAAATCATATTTAGCTTATAATTGATAGAAATATTTGCTTTCGACACATGTTCCTCAACCTATGGAGCTTGAGATTGTGAGTGCAAATCTTTGTTTTTCATCTTTTGTAGGTAGTGGAAAGGTGCTTTGTGTTGATCAAACATTATCCAAAATGGGTAGTTGCATGTAGTGAGCAATGAAATTGCGGTGGTGACTTTCACCTTCATAATATTATTAAGAGATTTCTTTGTCATCTTCCTTAGTGCAATGAACTCATACCTATCTTTAATGTAATCCCACTAATAAAGTAAACAAGAAGAAACTAACTAATCCCATTCTATTTAGAATTGAGAAGGTTTTATTATTATTATTATTATTATTATTATTTTTAATTTTACTAGCATATAACTTAATTAAGTTGACAATTTTGTTGGTGTATCTTTATATTTGTTATTTTGTATGCTGGCAGATTATGTCTTTTCTTTTATTTACATTCTTTTTCACACCTTATTTTTGTTGTGCCTATTTATTCTCTAGACTACAATTTTCAAGTTTTCAGGTATTTACTATATTCAAAATGAGTTAACAATAATAATAATAATAATAATAATAATAATAATATTATTATTATTATTATTATTATTATTATTATTATTATTATATAATTTTTTCTCTACTATGAATCTATGACAGACAAAAGGCCAATGTACGCATATCTTCATTCTTAACAAACGTTATTTGTTGATATTTTACAGAAAAACTCATCAATCTTCCTTTTAAGAATTCAATTTCTTTAATCTCATTTCATCATTCAACTCTCGATTCTTCTATCTCAATCTGTTAAATTCTTCTTCTTTTTTTTTAATGGATCCATTAAATTCTATTACTATGGATTTTACCGATATAATAGTTGTACGGTTTAGGTTTAATCATAAACCTATTTTTAAGTAACATTATTATCTGTTGTTGTAAAAATATTTCTTGCAGTCAAATTATCAGGCGAAACAATTCCATGGGAATTTATATCCCCACTTGTAAAGTGAGCAATGATGTGATCCAAATTAAAATAAGGCTTTTAAATGGATAGTAAAATATACGTTGGTCCAGAAATTTAAGGTGTGGGCGCATGTAATGGGCATCACAAACATAGTTGTCCATTATGATAATTCAATTTTAAGATAAATTACTTTTCTCTTCCACTAGTAGTTTCACCTGTGTGTTGAATAAAATTTTTCAACTAATAACGATATTATTAATTTTAAGTAATTGTAATATAATTACTTTTAATTAATTTTCATTTTTAACTAATTATTTATGAAAAGAATTAATTATTTCTAAAATAATTAGCTTAATATATGTACTTTTAATAATTGTATGAATGTAATTTTGAAGAAAACTTATAATTTAAAAGATATATTGGAATTAAACTTTTTTTTTCATTTTTTGGGTAAAAACCGTAGCAATCTAATGAGTTTTTTTTTTTAAATTAATCATATTTTTTCCTTTTAGCAATATAATTAATTTCGATTAATTTTTTCCACTGAACACAAGTCCAACTAAACATTAGCAATAAAATTTATTATTTTAATTAATATAGTATAAATAATTTCAGTTAATTGTCAAATTTAAGCAATTATTTCTAAAAAGAATTAATTATTTCCAAAATAATTTGCTTTGATAGCCATAATTTTATACGAATCTAATTTTAAAAATACCTTATAATTGAAAAGATATCTTGGAATTTAAAAGATACAGAGATAGATTCGATTACTTAAAAAATTAAAAACAGTTAGACAAAATTTTTTATGTAAAAATCAAACAAAATTAAATCTTAGCGAAACTAAACAATGTTACAATTGAACGATTGACTAAACAAAATTAATGTTGCACATTTTTTTTTATTTTTGTGTAAAAATTAAATGAATTATAATTTTTATCACACCAAATTAAATCTTGGCGAAATTGCTAATTTTAATTACTTCATTTATTAGGTAATTATTATTTTTAAAAATAAAAAGTAAAATGGTATATTTTGGCTAAAATTTGGGACTAAAATATATATTTTTTAAACTTTTGAACTTGATTGTAATCATCCCTAGAAGATATGACCTTTTGTGCAATATATTTTAAGTCAAGTGATCGAAATGCCCTCAAAAAAGATAAAATAGTAAAAGTTGACTTGATTAATTGCAAAATTAGATGGAATGGACCAAACATGCACCATTTTTTTCACCATTTGAGCTACTTTTTTTTTTGGGACTAAACGTGCACTTGAGCACTTTTTTGAACCATTTGCGCCAATTTCCCTTCATTTTGATTAATTTTTGTTTCTTAACTAATTATTTATAAAAATAATTACCAATGACTATTGGTGGTTTCGAACCACCACCATGCCGATGCCCGCCACCAACTCGGTGGTGGTGTTGCTGGGGGCAAGGCAGTGGCGGGTGGGGTGGGGGTAGAGGGAGGATTTATGTTCAATATTTTTTTTTAATTTTTATTTGATTTTATTAATTCTTTATATTCGGTATATTTTTTATAGTGATATATTCGTAACAAAATTTTGTTTATGTACAATAATTACATTTATTATTAATTGTTACTTCAATCAAAATGTGCGCTTTTCTAATACTAAGCGAAAGAAAATTTTTAAAAGTTACGATATTAATGCAAACAAATACTACTGTATTGACAATTTTTGATAAAAAGTATTTAATCACTATCAAATTAATTTAATAAAATTAATTTTGGACCAAATAAGCACTCGTAGAAAAAATAAAAAGTAAAATTGTGCATTTTAACTAAAATTGAGACTGAAGTATATATTTTTAAAAATTGGGGACTTGATTGTAATAATTCTTAAGGGATATGACCCTTTGTGCAATTTGTTTTAAATTAAATGACCGAAATACCCCTCGGCAAAAAGACAAAATAGTGAAAGTTGACTTGATTAATAGCAAAATTAGATAAATTCCTCCAAGTGGACCAAACGTGTACCAAAATTTTTTTGGACTATTTGAACTATTTTTTTAATTTTGGACTAAACGTACACTGGATGCACTTTTTTTGGACTATTGAGGCAATTTTGCTTAATTTTAATTAATTTTTGTTTCTTAACTAGTTGTTTATAAAAATAATTAACTATTTCTAAAATTAAGTAATGGGTTCGATGTTTTTTTAAAATTTTAATGTTATACCTTTATTGGAATTTTCTCGTAAAAATTTAAAGAATGGTAATTTTGTATCGCATAAAAATTAAATCTTAGCGAAAATTATGATAAAACTATCAGTAAAAATTCAATTTAATTCTTGTAACATCCTTGTATTGTTCAACACATAAATCTATAAATTGAAGACTTGAAAGCTTTAAAAAAGGAAATTTATCAACTCAAAAAATTTTAAAATTTATCACAAATATATAATGTTTGTCCAGATTAACTAAATTACTACTAATAATAACATAAGCTAATGAGGTAAAAAAAAGTAAATTTAAAATTTGTTATTGATGTTTGTATGTAAAAGTATAACGATAATGAGATTTGTTTTATATATAAGTTGTTAAAATATACTGAGATTTATTTTATGTATAAGTTGTTTTAAATTAATTTTATTCCGTATTTGATTTACCTTAAGAATAAATGGGCGTGTTGTCGCAGCGCGCAAAAGTTTATTTTATTTCCTTACTCGGTTTTAAAACTACAAATTAATATAGAAGTGGTAAGTAAGGGTCGAACCCAAGAGGAACGGTGCTTAATCTAGTTGATTTTATCAATTAATATAGAAAAAGGGGGTTTTGTGATATTTGAATAAAAATAGAAAATCGAACGTCAAAATAAAAGATTGAAATAAAAGAATTGTACAAAATATCTAGTTCTCGGGTTCGGTTGTGTCAACAACTTATATTTATCTTTCCCATGCAACGTGTTACTATTCATTCTTCAATTTATCAACTCTCAATTAACCAAGAAGCTCTGATTAACGAATTCTTCCTTAAGTGTATTAAATTAAAGCGAGTTCTTTAACTTAACATCTAGCTATTGGATAACCCTAAACAAATTCTTAGGATTTAATGCAAAGCTAGTGTGAAATGAACGAGAAGAATGAGTTGAATTAGATGAATAATTTCACAAACTCGAATTAATACATCTAAGTTGATTTGTTAATAAATATGCACGATATTCATTTGCTACTTTGGATTGAAATCTAGTGATAATTACGGATCAAAAGTTCCAATCCTAGCAAGTAACTTGAATTTAAAGATTGATTGATTCAATTGGCCAAAGTAAATGCAATAATCAAATAAACTCAAAAACGGGTTTACAAGCATAACAAATCAACAAATTGAAGTAGAGGAATAGATAAAACGTTACTAAAGAGTTAGAAAAGATAACAACATGATAATTGAACACAACGTCCCCCTCGAACTAGATAGAAAAGTCTAACTACTCATATTTCATGGGGTTTCATACTTTTTGGCAGTGTTAAGCTTTGTATCACCACCACTATATGATAGATTATACGCAAAATATAGAAAACAAGTAAATAAATGTTAAGAAATAAATAGAGAAATAAAAGGGAAAAGAGAAACTTATCGAAGAAATGATCCGCTAATCATATTCACAGCCGAAGTATCGTTGATCGATTGAAACCTTTATTTCTTTCGCCGGAATATGAAAAACTAAGATCTTTTAAGCTAAAACTAAGAACAAATGAAGAAGAGAATTTTATTGAAGAGAAAGTTGGAGAGAACTACTAGCTAATTCTCTTCTACTAAGTTGTGCCTTTCCTTCCTTACAAATGCCTCTATTTATAGGCAAAATTTCACAAGAAAATATGATAAAAAATTGTACAACTACTGCATTATGATTCCACTAATTGGTAACCACCAAATCATAATCTTAAATTGCTCCATTAGTTCAAATATTGTATCATGGTATAGGTAAGCATCTTGGCTGAATTGGGCAATTGGAATTTCCTTTTTTTGATATTTTAATAGAAAGTTATGAATTTTCTACCAAAACATGGCTCAAGAAATCCTCCATTCACATCACTCTCGGTTTTGCCCATTTTTGACCATGATATAATCTGAATCATTTGAAGAGTTCAACATCAAAGTTGTAGCCCTCTGAGTTTCCTTTCCAACAATATAAAGTGCAGGTCAATCCGAATTTTGTAGCAAAAGTTATGGTCAAATTACTGAACTGCGGCAGTAAATTCGAGCTGCTGATTTTTTACGCTTTGTCCTTTCTCTTCAAATGGCCATAACTTTCACTAGGAAACTCCGATTTGGGGTCCGACAAAAATATGGAAGTCCTCTTTTGATATTCTTTGATATTGGCACAAGAAAAATTGTAAAAACAACTTTTCATAAAATTGCATCGGAGGCCCTCCATCTTTGAATTTGCTTGCATTTCGGTCCCAAGTTCCGTTTTCGCTCCGTTTTTATCCAGTTTGGCTCCTTTTGATTTCTTTTGACTCTAAACACACAATAAAAGGAAAACACATAAAAATAAACATATAATACTAATAAAACACACAAATACGTAAAATAGAAGAGTTATTTAAGTGCTTTTCTAGCACTTATCAATAAATGAAATGAAATTTTTTGCTTTAAAAAATTATTTCTTTATAAATTGAGTCTATTTTGTGTAATTGCACGAGAGTTTGGATTTAAGTACTATATTAATATATCTCATTTTCTTCTTTATTCTTTATATTATTCATATAAATTTTGAAATAATTTGGGTCTATTTTATGTAATTACACTAGAACTTCTACTTAAGTACCATATTAATACATAAATTATTATTTTTGTAAATTAAATATTTATTAGGAAAAATATTATTTAGTTTTAAACATAAAATAAAGCTATCTTTAAGATATATTTGCGAGAGATAACAAATTTTAAGCATTATTTTTCATTTAATTTATTATTAAGGAAAATAAAATAGCGAATAGAATTAAAGCTAAAACAATTTATACATCTCATTATATTTTAATTTTACGCACAAATATCAATTATGTTTCATAACAAAATATCAATTTATTTATCTCATTATATCAATGGTCATTAATTTGTATTAATATCAATTTATGTTTAAATTGGACACTATTTAAGGATTTAAGACAATAAAAAATATAATAAGAAAAGAGCCTCATTTTCTATATAAATAAATTATTCTACGGATAGATAGAAGATTATATGAGTGAAAAATGAAGTAGAAAAATCTCTGGGCTAAAATTGTTGGGGAAAATGTAATCTAAAATCAAGTGTGTGGGAAAAATCTTGGGGGGAAAATGACTGTGGGTTGGAAAACTAATTCTATATAAATAAATTAATCTATAGATATATATAAGATTGTATGAGTGGAAAATGCAATTGAAAAATCTCTGGGCTAAAAAGGTTGGGGAAAATATAATCTAAAATCAAGTCTATGGGAAATATCTAGGAGGAAATGACTGTGGGCGGGAAACCAATTTTAAAGAAACCAAAAAAAAAAAGTCTCATTCCTCTTATATATGTATGGATATAGATTTCCACATGCTTGTGAAGACTCAATAGCCATTGCAAGGAATTAAGGGTGTGTTTGATTGCAAACCCAGAAAATGATTTGAAGGAAAACGTTTTCCGAGTAAATGAATTTCGGGAAAAGATTTTCCCGGAAAATAGTAGTTGTAGGTGTTTGATTAGATTAGTTTGAAAGTTGGAAAATGATGTTTTTTTTTTATTTTGTGTTTTTTCATGAAATTTAATCATTTTCCTTATTTTTATGGTTAAAATAAATTATCCATTAAAAAGTAAAAAAGCAAAACTTTTTCCGAAAAATAAAAACCACCTCCCCCCAAGGAAAATATTTTCCTTCAAAATAAGGAAAAGAACGGAAATCGAGAAAAAGTTGGAAAACCTTTTCCAGGAAAAAGTTCAATCAAACGGCCTAAGGTGGAAAAAAAAAGTTGGAAAATGAGTTTTACTAGAAAAAAAATGTGGAATCAAACACACCCTAAGTGTACATTGGCCTGGCCTCAGTCAAGCTGTAATTAAGGGCTCATCGGGTGACCTTAGGAAACGAGGACCCTTTCATTTGGACATGTTTTTCGATTTGGAGTCTAGAATTTCTCCTCTAACTACCATACAAAATTTACTATTTTGAATGAGGTTGAATGAAATTTGCCACGTTATCATTTTCTGTAAGTTCTAGTTCTATTTTTTGGGAAAATTAACAAATGTCAAATGTGTGGTTCTACCGTTAAACCGATTTTACTTGTTTTCACTTAAAAACACTTAACATGAGAAAAAATCTTATATAGTTTTCTATCAAAAATCTTCCTTGATTTTAAAAATGTATTTTTAGAAATACCAAAGCAAATAAAATTGTAGTGTTTCTTGAAAACTGAAAAGTAAAAACAACAAAAAGAATATATTCCTAGTGTATGTTCTATTTGTTGTTTCCAGTATAAGTTTTTCAAATCACAAAAAAAAAAAAAAAACTTGTTTAATTTCATATTTCCCAAAATATTTGTGGAAGCAATAAAAGTTTTGCAAACAAAAGTAAAATAAGTTCACCATTTTGAGTGTTTTGAATGAGGAACATCAGAATGTGAAATTACAAAAAAAAAAAAAAAAAAACTCCACTGTCTTTATTCAAAGACAGAAAACCGAAAATAAACTCATAAATTTGAATTGAATATTAAAACATAGAGAGAACGATGGTTGCCATATCTTCGACTTCGAATGTAGAGCAATTTCCTTTTTTTTTTTTGTTGAATAAATGTAGAGCATGTTTATTGTGAAGTATATATGCGTTCATATCAAGTAACACAATGCACACAAGTACAAGTTCTATTCCTTCTTTCATATTTTACTATGTAATTCTATGCAAATCTTGTTACCATAGTATTTAGTAATAAAATATCAAGAGTTTTAACAAAAATATCAACTCCACATCTCATATGCTATCCCAACTATGGATATATATTTGCAGAAAAAAAAAAACTGTGGATAACAATTTAAAAATTCATAGTTACAAGTCATGTCATGATAAAAACCAAAATATATAACCTAGCAACAAAATATACAATATACTACAAATTTTGTTTGTGTAGAATATCAAGATCATTACAAGACGACTTATCAGTTAATCTTACAAATAGACTACAAATTCTACAATAAATAATATATACGCAAGTGTAATTTATGCACAAATGCATTTGTAATCATGGTAGAACCAGTCAAATATCGCCCCAATCCTTCGACAGTCGCCACAGACCTTTAACATTTTTCTGATAAAGTTCATCGCATGTGCCGCATACCGGATTTTACGAGTGGAGTCAAATAGTGTCCATATCACAATAGGTAACAATTCGATTAAAATTTTTGAAACTTCTGGAGTATCAAATCCTCATATTTCCAATTAATCAACTGGCATGGGCAATTTCTACATGAAACACTACATTATTAAGATAATTATGGGCCTAAAATGCTCGATAATTTAGGAGTAACACTTCGCATACCATTTCCTCTTGATTATATACATACAGTCGCAGGTGTTAGAATGTGTGTAAAAATAAATTTTTATGTATTTTTATGTGATATAGGAGAGAGAATAAGTGAAATTGGATAGCGAAGATTTGTGTAGTACAAGTAGGTCCCACGAGATATGTGAATGTAAAATATAAGAGAGAATGAGTGAGGTTGAAAAAAAATATATAAAAATGCATAAAAATGTGTAGAATAACACCGGCCTAATGTCTCTAAAAATTTTTCCGAATTGAACCATGATGTCTATATAATAGAGATTTGATGTCTCTGTTCTTGTTTCTAAGAAATTATATCCACTTAAAATGGTCCACGATATAATCAAGTATATAACATCTTAGATGACCAAAATTAAAACACAAATTTGAACTCGATCATTGTATCTTCCACTTGTTATTAGTTGTTAATTTGATTAACGTATGACTATTATTGTTTCTAAGTAAGAGAAGACGAGATTTAATTTCATGATCCCATTTCTTAGATCACAAATTTATCTCAAGGACATCTACACACAAATCCAACAATATATTCTATGAAACCTTTTGTCTATTCCAATGAATAAAGTGCCATCAAAAGGTCAACAACCTCAAAAGTTTGTGTAAACATTGATTCCACGTCAGCTCCAAACATGTAAACCATTATTTTTCCAGCATATTTTATAGTATTTTTCTGCTTATTTAACAAATAAATAATCACAATAAAGAAATTTCTTCGGATTAATTAATTGAAGGTTATAACTTTCTATGGTCAGTAAGATGCTTTTAAGGGAAATGGAATATTGTGGCTATCAACGAACATAATTTCATGCGCGGCATAAATTAACTCGTGAGCGTTTATAATATGATGCCACGTGTCTTTTCTACTCCAGAAAAGGTTGAAAGCACTTGAAAAAAAATAATAACAATAAAATTGATGTACGATGTGACCAACATAGAAATTTGTTATAAGGATATCTTTGCTGTCACCTAAATTAAAATTTTTTTTTTGAACTAAAAATTAAAATTATTTTTTGAAAATTCATTTTTAAGTTTCAACAATTTAGCTGATTGATTTGTTGATTATTCATTTTTTCTCACACATTTAAAAATTATTTTAATCTTTTTATACTAATTTTTAATATAAATTGGAGATTATAAGGGTAGAATAATATCTCGAGTCTAAATAAATAGAAGGGTCAATAGTAATGGTAATTATTGAAACAGTAAAATAATTTTGATTTATATATAATATTCAAGATAGCAAATCAATTATAGTTAAGTAACATGGTTACTTCATTGATGATAGATTCTAATTTATAATAGTTGTAGGGGAAAAAAGCTTATAATAAAAGTCAAGGATCGACCTTTATTTCGTTTGCCAGAAAAAACAGCAAGGGAGTAGTGGAAAATGTAAAAAAAAAAAAAAAAATTATTTTATGAAGAGTAACTTATTGAAAATGACTGTAAAAATATAATTAGTTTAACATTTAAAATTGTCCAATAAGCCCAACAAATTCACCTCATTTTTTTTTTTTTGTAAAACATGTTCATGTCAAATTTTGTATTTTATTTCATTTTTTTGTGTTTGGTTAAAAATTTTAGTGATTTTTTTTTCTGAATTACAAAGTCAAGATAAAATGTAGGGGAGGGAAATCGAATTCATCTCCCTAAAGGTTGGGAGATGAAGCCGAATATCATTAGATTATATGAGTTTTGGTTTGTAGTGCCTTTTCAAAAGAAGAAGAAGAATAGTAACTAATGATATGTATGGTATAGTATTTTTTCAATTTTTTTGGGAGGGGATTCACATTCATAGTGATAACTTTGAAATTAATAAATTTGTTGTTAAAAAATTTGCCTTAGCTCGGTTCAAAAAAAAAAAAAAAAATTTGCCTTTGCTTTGTGTATATTTCAACCGATCTCAAATTTCTCGTGATAGCACGTGTTAGTGTTTTCAGCAGTGGGACCCAGCACCAAACTGTAATCCAATACACTACGGAGTACATGAACCAAAGAAGATGGTTTACATCAACTGGGCCCAAATTCCCGTGTGGCCCCTAATCTCAATTGTACAGTTCATGCATCCCTATCGTGCATTCTTGCCCATCGACAGTCTCTGAGGTCTAAAATGGAAAATTCACTTTTCTCCCACATGTGGCTAAGCCACCATGTAGGTCAAATTCACGATAGTGTAACGTCGACTGGGTAGTTCTCGGATAGTTTTTTATTCAGAAATGGAGGTAGTTCTCGTATAGTTATTTTACGCGTCGTAAGAAGTCATATCTAATTTTTCTTTAAAAAAAAAGTCCTATCTAATTTGAATAATACATTTTTAAAAAAATAATATTACACGAGAAGTGATCTCCTATCATAAAGTAAGATCATAAGTCATGATATTCAAAATTATTTGCTTGATCTCTTTTAGATTTAGCACTTTTTTGATAGATTATTTTTTCAATGTCAAATTCATTTTTAACTATATATATTATATAAAAAAAAAACTCACCTTCAACTTTTCTCCAACACATTACTCTAGTCACATTCCGTTGCCTATATATGAGCACACTACATTATCGTACTCATATATGGGTGAATAATAGGATTCACGTGCCACCCAACCATCAGGAAAACATGTGTCACACATCCACCCATGTATAGATCACATATCAAAACCACACATTACTCGCCATCAATTTTCGTCCCCAAAAGAGTTGGTACACCGGTTCATCAAGGACCAATGGTTGATGAATATGCATTAGTCGCACTCCAACTATAGTAATCAAAACCAAACCCACAAAAAGTACAATCATGTAGAATAATTCCAACTCCTCACGGCACTGTCACATTGGACCAATATAAATTGACTCGACATTGCTTCTTGATAAGGGGACATGTATTTTTTAAAAAATTAAACCACAACTACCAGTTTAATTAAAATTTAATTATACAAGGAATGAACGAGTGGTGCAGTGGTAAGATGCTCACGTTCCCGCCGTGTGGTCGGCGTTCGATTCCTAACCCCGTCCCCTCCCCTCTTTACAAAAAATAAAAATAAAATTAATTATACGTGAATCTTTACAAGAGTGTTTTAGCTTGATTATTAACTCTAGTTCAATATAAAAATTTAATAATATATGTTTTCGGATATATCAAAACTAGAAATAGTGAATCATATATATGTGATTCTGTCATCTTGTAAATTAAAACAGCACTTTCCAATGATATTAAAGAAACATGTGGCAATCGACATTTTGTTTCATATAGTGGAATATTTATGGAAGTGGAATTCTAGAGTTGGTCGAAAAGGTGTTGGACATTAAGGGATATTCCGAGGCAGCAGTTGGGGTTGAAACTATCTACATGCGGCAAGGTTGGTGTGGAACTAGAAATGATTAGTTGATTAAAGTGTAGGCCCCACGGTGGTCACGAGTATCGAGGAGTGTTGGCCCCGATACTTAATTGACGAGCATGTCTTCACAATCAGATATAGTTTTTTCAAATAAAAAATACACAATGATATGATACAGTATAAATAAAACAAGCGAATTACCTCATTTGCAAGCCTTATGTTGTCTGATTGGGAGTTGATCACTGCCTCAAAATTTTTACTCCTTGAGATGAGGCTAGGAGGCACCATGATAGTTGAGGCAAGATAAAGCTTTGCCACTTCGATCCACCATCTAAATTGGCCTTTGGATTATCCATATCCATGCCAAGGCATTCAGCATTTGAGCTCAACATAACTTTAAGTATGAATGATCTAGTCAACTGGCCTCCAGCATTCAAATGGATAATCTTGTTAAAATTTCCATTAGTTTTTAACTAAAGCACTTACTAATCCATCTTTTAATTTGCAAAAACTACCCATTAGGATGGGTGACAGATGCTTTGTAAATGTTGAAGACCTCATGCTCCATAAAGAAAAGTTCGGAATGAAAGTGAAATTGAATCTAAGTGTTAGAAGTACCTCACAAAATCAACTACATAATTGCAAACAAATTCATTTTCAAGTCAATTGATGACCTATACTGATGTGGTAGATTACTTAGTTATTAAAACAATATCATCATCTTCCTCGCCTTCTTTGGCAAAATGAGATGGTATTCACATGGTTACTGATCTCATCAAACAATCAATGCAATCTTGTAACGTATGTGTAGGGATGGAAATGGGTCCGGTTCGGTTCGGTCGACCATACCCATATCCGAACCGAGGTCCCGATATCCCCATATCCATATCCATATCCGAACCGTGGTCATTCTGTTCGGGTATTAATTCTTTCGGGTTGGTTTTGAAACCGGTTCCGGTACCCCGTTTACCGCTTTTATTATTAATTTTTTTTGGTCAGCTATAACCTACCATTGTGCTGAAACGAGATTATGGCTTATTTCATGAGTGGTGCTATTGATATTAGTCCTACTTGTTGCAAGCTTGATAACACTTCAATGCTGACCTGCTATGATGGCGACTCTCGAGCTTCACTCCCGAGGAAACTTACACTTTACGAGGATATTGTGATGCCGAAGACTCGACTTCTGCAAAAATGGGCCCATTACAAGTCCATTAGTCTAGCCTTTGTGATCATGTAGGATAAATCGCAATCAAATCTTTTCGTTAAATTTTCATTGCATTTTCTAAGGTTAATCCCACATAGACATATTGTTATTACATGTTGGAAATTAGGTGTATGGTGAATGGAAATTGAGGCACAATTGCATTGCAAGTGGGAAATGTAGTTGTCCCACATAGGAACTTTAAAGAAGTTTTGTCCATCTTATTAATGGTTGGCTTTTGTGTGAGGTGTAACCATTGTTACATAGGGTATCCTCCATGGTCTACGCGCGCTCGCAGGAGGGGTGGAAATCATGAGCCAATTTCCACACGGTCTTTGGGATTTGTGTGCGAGCGCGACCTGCGGACACGAATGTAGCATCGAAATTGACCACCGGGCGCAAGTTGAGTTTTGCTCGGTTGGTTTTAACGCAATGTAATGGATGGAAACGTCTGGATTACACAGCCACTGTAATGAACAGAATTGAAACGGATTAGCTGCTACATAGTTGCTGTAATGGCAGAATTGTAACAGTTCGACGTTACACTGCCTCTATGAACGGCTGTAATTTCAACGGATATGAGTTACATGGCTGGTGTAATGGCTGTAACGGTTATGAATTGATGATATTCAAGCTCCATTGCACCTATAAGCCCGCCAATCCCGTGGTCTCAAACACACCTCTCAACCACGACCCGCCTTTTCCTCTCTCTTCTATTTGTTCCATTCATTCTTCTTCGCCTACTCTTGGTGATAATATTTCGCATTCAATCCAATTTGCCAAAGACCTGGCAAGGGGTCGTTGTATCCTCGGGAGGCAATCGCTCGGTGGTGAGGACGAAATTGCTTTAAGGAACATTGGCGCTTGCAAGCCTGAGCGTCGTATTCTCTGCCTTGTTTTCGTTCCCGCTTGTGTAATTTGAATGCATTGGATATTGTTACTTGCATGAATTTGTTTAGCAGCCCCATAATTTTTCTTACAATCTTAAAGCACTTTCCGTCCTAAACAAATTCTGCATACTCGACGCTACACATTCTACATATGGTCTATGCTTTTACATATCTGTTCTAAGACTTCGGTTAGGTTGATACATGTTCTGCATACATATAATACATATATATCTGTCCCGTTGCATATTCTGCTACATTAGTACAGTATGCTTTTCATTATGACATAATATATAGTATATGTATACAAGATAATCTTGCTCTTCGATTCTGCATGCGTTATGTATACATGATAGTGGTTATATATATGATGTCTACGTTATGTATAGTGCCATTCTGTTTCCAAGTCTCTGCCATTCTGTTTCAAGTTAGTGGTTATATATACTATTATACTATGTTGATATTGTGATATTACATATATATAGTATGATATATGAGTAATCACTTTGTTGACTTTCCCCTGGATATGTTCTGCCATTATACATATGATAGTATATGAGTAATCACTTTGTTGTCTCATTCATAATCTACATATTCTACACATTTCACCATTTGACTTTACATTAGAGGTACAATAATATTAGACACTAGCTTCATCATTGATTGATTCGTAGCTCATATCAATTCTGTTGTAAGACATTCTCACGTAGACAAAGTCTTGTCACTCGATATCAATATCGGGACAGATTGGGGAACTTGGTGTATTCCGATTTTACTTAAATTGTCAAATGGACACCCAAAACAATGTGATGGTTCCCGAGAATGATGTAGTGCCTCAAGTGGCACAAGTGATGACTCCAATGACGCGCGTGTGGTGGCTCTGTGTCACAAACCGTGACTCCACATGTAGGCCGCGTGACTACGACGGTGGCTTCGATGCCTCAATCTTGGAGCCGGTCCAAGTGGGACGGCTCACGTACAAATATTGGGGCCGTGGTCCTAATGTGACGCTCCCAGTGAACCACAATGAGAAGCCCGATAGTTCAATGGGTTGAATTTCAAAAGGTGGCAGAAGATGTTCTTTTATCTCGACAACACCGAGATCTTGCGAGCTTCTTGGTAAACACCCAAACCTCAAAGAGGGTGAGGGAGATTTTCGTCAGTCTGTTGATGCTTGGGGGGAAACATTCCAGTTTCACGTCAATTATATCTTGAACACTTTTGAGCGATTCAGCATTGATGTGTATTGCTCAATAAAAACAAAGAAGGAATTATAAAGTCATCGAACATAAGTATAAACCGAGGATGCCGCATAAAGAAATTTGTCGTTGGTCGATTCTAGATTTTTATGATGGTGGACTCCAAAACGGTGATGATCACCGATCCAAGAACTTCAAGTAATTATGCATCGATGTCCATCGCCGAAAGGATGATTGTAGTGAATCATTCCAAGGCGGCTATCATTCATAAGTCGCCATCCGGTCGAGTGATTTCAAGAATTACATTGCATAAACGGAAACAAATGACCATTGAAGAGCTCATTGTTCGACTTGAATTGAGGAAGAACAGAGACGAGCGAGAAATTCTCGCAAGAAACAAAGCAATGGTCGATGGCGAAGGCCAATGTGGTGGAACACGGTCAAAGCTCGAAGGCAAAGGGAAATACGTGCCATCGAACAAAAATGGGCCACCCAATAGCGGGAATGGGCCACCGCGGCATATGGGCCGCCGAACAACGCGCCCAACTTGGGACAAAAAGGAGGGGTCACAAAACCAGGAATTTTCGAAAGTGCCTGGTTGTGACAAAGTTGGTCCGCATAAGGCCTGGGAGTGCAAACTTTCAAGGAGGAACAACTATAGAAGAGAGGCCAATATGGTTGAAGACAACGAAGTTCGACTTGGACCTTGTTGCGGTCGTCTCGAAGTGAACTGGTCGGGTCGAATCCGTAGAGAGTGGTGGATCGACACCGAGCTACTCGTCATGTTTGTTCCGATAAGGAAATGTTTCATAGCTTTGTAGTCTCTAAAAATGGAGAAGCCGCTCATGGGAACTCGGCTACCTCAAGTCAAAAGGACATGGGAAAGTGGTTCTCGGGATGATGTCCGAAAGAGCCGACTTTCACCAATGTGTCAGTTTGTAGGTGCGGAGATCCCAGGAAGAACCTTGTGTATCGGATCATTGTTGAATAAACATGGTTTTCGTGATGGTGTTTGAGTCGAGGATAAAAAGTTATTTTGTCTAAAAGTGGAGTGTTTGTAGGCAAGGGTTATGTAAGTGATGGGTCAAGCTTAACTCAATGTAATGGTTTGTTAAGCCCAAAATGAATAAAATGAATAACTCTTCCGCTACTTGCTTGAGTCTTCCACTTATGGCATGGTAGACTAGGTCACGTTAATTATGATACTTTACGAGATTGATTAACTTGCATCATATACCCTCATTCCACATTAACCGGAACACAAGTGTGAAACTTGTGTTGAAGCAAAATTAACAAGGACGTCATTTCAAAGTATTGAAAGAAATAGTGAGCAAAGCTTGACTTAATACACAACCGACGTGTGTGATTTGAAATTTGTACAAACACGGTGGTGGCAATAAATACTTCATCACTTTATAGATGATAGCACAAAGTATTGCTATGTGTATCTTCTTAAAAGTAAAGATGCGATAGAGAAGTTTGTTCTCTATAAAAATGAGGTTGAAAAATCAACTCAACAGGGAAAATTAAAGTGTTGAGAAGTGATCGTATGCGAATATGAATCACCTTTGGTGAATTCGTGCCCTAACACGGAATTATCGTTGAGACGATCGCACCATATTCGCCTTCGGCAAGAAAATGGCATAGCGAGAACGAAAGAATCGCACATCGAAAGAAATGATGAATGCGATGGTTAATTAGTTGGATTACCCCGTAACATGTGTGTAATGACCTACCAATTCGGGCCCCGATCGTATATGATTTTGTATATACGTCCAGATATGACTCCGTGATGTGATATGAAATGATATGATGACGTTTCAAAGATGATGTATATGTATATGATATGCTCACGCTATGTTTTGAAGTACATGGTGATATGTCCTGAATGCTAAACGGCTCAAAAGGTGAAAAATGGGAAAATCCCGGGCAACTGCACTACGCCGTAAATGTAAGGATTACGGCCAGAAAAGTCAATTTACTACCGTGCAGGGTTCAAGGTTACGGCCGTAAGTATAATAGCTACCGTCAGAATGGTAGAAAGATGGAAAATGCCCAAAGTTTCAGAGAGCAAATTACGGTCGTATGATTCAAAGATACTGACAGATGATCGATTGATGGTCGTAAGTCATAAAGATACGGTCGTAAGGTTAAAACAGGGGAAGAACAGAAGGCAGAGGTCGAGTTGAGAAGGATTTTGAGTTCTGGCTAGAATTTGGAAGTTACTACCAGTAATTTTAAGTCGAAGTGTATGTTATTTTAGAAGATTCTAGTCATTTCTTTGGTATTTCTCACACAGCCTGGTTCTCAAGCTCCCAAAACCCTTCCAAGACTCCCAAGAACTCATGTAATCATCCTAAACTCCTTCTCTCATGTATGTTTTGGGTGTGTAATCTATGATTACAAGAAGAAAGAAGAAAGAAGCAAGGAAAGGAAGAAGGAGAGGAAAGGAAGGAAAGGGGGAAGCTTGAATTCTCTTCATGCTTGATATTCTTGGTGCATAAAGGTAGATAATGGATGTTTTACATGCTTTATGCCATATATCTATGCTTATGAATGAATGAATCAAGAACTAGCCATGTTTATGCCATGTATTATGCCATATATGAACCTAGAAAGCATGTGTAGGATCTATTGGCTTGTCCTATGCTTATGATATGTTATGCCATGACATATGTGTGATTCTATGATCTACATGATCTTCATGCCATGTTCCATGAGTTAATTGGCTAGGACATGAAAGAATCATAGAGATTGTAATGTATAACTCATGAAATCTTCACGTGAAAAGCATGGCGTTAACGTGTGTTTTATGTGGTGAATATGATTCAACGTGAACCCTTACGTGTATATGCGGCGATGATTATGATGTATGAAGCATAAGACCTCAACTATGTTCATGCGTATATGTAATGGAACTAACGGCGTGGTTATATGCAATATGTATGTGTTGAGGACAAGGCTATGCGCGCTGGAAAGTAACGCGTAAATGAATGTAATGTATATGATGATGATGACAAGGCTATGCCCGTAGACGCCTTATGTAATGTATGTAACGATATGATGATGACATGAGGATGAAACAAGGCATCATGGTAAGTGCTACCTATGATCATGTCATGAATGCATACGTGTGTATGAAATGCCTATCCGTATTTACAAAATGAAAAATGTTTTGGCCTAACGGGATCTACGCCGCTGGGACCTACGCCGATATTTGGGTCTAACTGGGAACCAATGCCCCAATGGGAGATTGATGTCTCCAATGATGTTATGTTATGTTATGGGACCAGGCGGATGTTTAAAAATGGCGCCAATGTAAGCACGTGAGATTCGCAAGAGGGCCCAAAATGAACGTGTGACATGCATTGCATTGCATCTATTATCTACTTGAGTCTTTATGACTCATTACGTGTCTATGTTTATGTTCTATGAAGGTGATGTGATCGGAGATGGCGAAAGGTCCTAATGACGTGATACGATTGTGTGATTGGGAAGCAGGAATTGAAGATCTGCTACTATGTAATGAACTCCAAAACCCTAGTATATTATATGTTTTCAAGTTTAGGGTTTCGCGTATGAATGTATGCTTGACGCTGCTAGTTCCAATAACACGATATGAAATGAAATGAAACTCCCGGGCACGGGCCCGAAGGTGGCCATATGTTATGTAACGGCCCGAAGGTGGCCTAAACCCAAAGGTGGCTTTATGTTTATGTTTATGATGCGTGCACGGCGCACTCTGATATAACGTCATTTATGACGTATATGTATGTGGAACTGGACGGGGCGTTATAGGTGGTATCAGAGCAGCGATTCCCTCTTCCCCACACATCAACGGACTCTTTCGCCACTCCGTATGAAGGAATGGTGATGTTATGATGTTATGCAAGTATGCTATGAGATGAGCCATATGAAATGGATATGGGAGCTAATCCTAAGCGGATTACATGAATGTCTATAGCTCTCTATGATATGACTATATGTGAATGCATATGGCTATATGTTCTGTACGTCCATGAGCCCTTATGATATGAAAGCATGTTATGTTATGTATGCGATGTTATGTATGTTATGGTTTGTATCATGTGGTAGTACAAATGGCCTTGGGACGCATTTATACGAATGACCCATTTATGATATGTATGTATGAGATGAAAGTGCAATGGAAGTTATGTCATGAAGAAGTATGTTGACCGGGATCAAAGTATGAAATGTTAATGTCTCCTTTTCCTATGGTCTCCCTCCCTTTATGTGTATGATGATATGATGACCGAGGATCACAGAATGCAGTATGAAATGGATGCTATGACATGTTGAGCTAAGGAACCGCATATGAATTGACCAATGTTGCATATCCAATGGGCACGATGTTCAATGTCGGATCAATGTAGCTCATGATGAAATGAATGCGAATGTAAATGTATGGCCGAGATTTCGGATGTTGGGCAATGCTAAACTGTAATGTGATGTGTTATGCGGCATATGTGGCTCAACTGGAGCTCTATGATATGTATATGAAAAGTAGAAGCAAGTACAGAAATGTTATGAACTGAGCTTATTCCGAATTGTGATTATATCACACAAGCAGCTCAATATGATATGTAGTATGATTCAATGCCTCATGAACGTCAGCTATGTACGGTTATGATATGTATGTATTATGAATGTCGGATACAGTTATACAGTTGCAACGAGGGCATAACGTTGGCTATGACAGTGCCGATGTTGGATACGTTATGCATGGCCAATATGTTAGTTCGTTTATTTCGAACATGGCCAATATGATAGATTATACGCAAAATATAGAAAATAAGTAAATAAATGCTAAGAAATAAATAGAGAAATAAAAGGGAAAAGAGAAACTTATCGAAGAAATGATCCGCTAATCATATTCACAGCCGAAGTATCGTTGATCGATTGAAGCCTTTATTTCTTCAGCGGGCCTAATATGAAAAACTAAGATCTTTCAACCTAAAACTAAGAACAAATGAAGAAGAGAATTTTATTGAAGAGAAAGTTGGAGAGAACTACTAGCTAATTCTCTTCCACTAAGTTGTGCATTTCCTTCCTTACAAATGCCTCTATTTATAGGCAAAATTTCACAAGAAAACATGATAAAAATTGTACAACTACTCCATTATGATTCCACTAATTGGTAAAACCACCAAATCATGATCTTAAATTGCTCCATTAGTTCAAATATTGTATCATGGTATAGGTAAGCATCTTGGCTGAATTGTGCAATTGGAATTTCCTTTTTGATATTTTAATAGAAAGTTATGAATTTTCTACCAAAACATGGCCCAAGAAATCCTCCATTCACATCACTCTCGATTTTTCCCATTTTTGACCATGATATAATCCGAATTATTTGAAGAGGTCAACATCAAAGTTGTAGCCCTCTGAGTGTCCTTTCCAAAATTATGAAGTGCAGGTCAATCCGAATTTTCTAGAAAAAGTTATGGTCAAATTACTGAACTCGACAAGTAAGAAATTGAGTGCTAATTTTACTTTGTCATTTTTTCAAATGGCCATAACTTTCACTAGGAAACTCCGATTTGGGATCCGACAAAAATGTGGAAATCCTATTTTGATATTCTTTGATATTGGCACAAGAAAAATTGTAAAAACAATTTTTCATAAAATTGCATCGGAGGCCCTCCATCTTTGAATTTGCTTGCATTTCGATCCCAAGTTTCGTTTTCGCTCCGTTTTTTTATCCATTTTGGCTCTTTTTGATTTCTTGTGACTCTAAACACACAATAAAAGGAAAACACATAAAACGGAACATATAACACTAATAAAACACACAAACACATAAAATAGAAGAGTTATTTAAGTGCTTTTGTAGCACTTATCAAACCCTAATAGACACAAATCAACGTCTATTGAAGAATAAAGAAGATGGTGTTTCTCAAGTTGAGTACTCCAGAATAATCGGGAGTTTGATGTACTTGATGAGCTGTACAAGACCCGATATAGCCTATGTAGTCAGCAGACTGAGTAGGTATACAAGCAATCCTGGATCAGAGCACTGGAAAGCGATTGTGAGAGTGCTTAGGTACTTGAGACATACACGTGATTATGGGCTGCACTATACCAGATATCTGGCATTTGTTGTAGAAGGATACTGATGATGCTAATCGATATCGGATATAAAGCCTCAAAATCCACAAGTGGATTCGTGTTCACATTGGCAGTGCGGCTGATATCGTGGAAATCCTCTAAGCAAACAAGCTATAGCCGGATCCACCATGGAATCTGAGTTTATCGCTCTCGACAAGTGTCGTGAAGAGGCTGAGTGGTTACGCCAGGTTTTAAAGGATATTCCCAGATGGTCAAAGGCTTTCAATTTGTATCCATTGTGATAGTCAATCGGCAATCGAAGGAGCCGCCAGAGCAAAATGTATAATGGTAAGTCTCGACACATACGTCGGGCAGACACAATACCATTAGACAACTACTCTCAACCAGAGTTATCTCTATTGACTATGTGAAGTCGGAAGATAACCTAGCGGATCCGCTTAACTAAAGGCTTGAGTCGAGAGTTAGCTGTAAACCGGCCACTGGAATGGGACTTAAGCCTCCAAAAGAGTAAGTCGTTGTAAAGGAAACCCAACCTAGTTGACTGAGATCCCAAGATCTAGGTTCAATGGGACAACCTAATTGCAAAGACTCGGTTGAGATCACCGTGGGGGTTTCTCTCCTCATCCATTCCTTTGAAACAAGCATGGCGCACTTAAAGGAGGTTGAGCTAACGCTCTTAATGATTCCTAGACGATAGAGATCTAAAAGATAATACCAGAGTAATGCGGTTACTCTTAACAAAAAGGAATCACCTATGTGAGAGAGAAGTGGGAGCCGCTTGAAGGGAAATTGTTGAGGCGCTAATTCTTAAGTAACTCTCCGCAGAACCAGGCACGTGTCGGAGCCATATAATGGGCACACGTAAGAACCGGATGGTGTTAGTAAGGATCTTGTGTGAAGTGCATTATCGTTTACACAAACGGCAATAGTTCAAGGACATCGTCTTCATCGTCACCAAGAAAGTAAATGTATTTTCACGAGGGAAGGTTCAAAGGGTGATACCTACCTATCCTATGCAGGTTCGGACGCTGAAACGTTATCACCAAGTATTCGCCTGTCAATTCCCATTCTGTGGGGATTGTTGGAAATTAGTGTATGGTGAATGGAAATTGAGGCACAATTGCATTGCAAGTGGGAAATGTAGTTGTCCCACATAGAGCTTTAAAGAAGTTTTGTCCATCTTATTAATGGTTGGTTTTTGTGTGAGGTGTAACCATTGTTACATACAGGGTATCCTCCATGGTCTCACGCGCGCGTTAGGGGTGGAAATCACGAGCCAATTTCCACACGGTCTTTGGGATTCGTGTGCAAGCGCGACTGGACACACAATGTAGCAATCGAAATTGACCACCGGCGCCAGGGTTGAGTTTTGCTCGGTTGGTTTTAATGCAATGTAATGGATGGAAACGCCTGGATTACACAGCCACTGTAATGAACAGAATTGAAACGGATTAGCGTTACATAGTTGCTGTAATGGCAGAATTGTAACAGTTCGGCGTTACACTGCCTCTGTAACGGCTGTAATTTCAATGGATATGAGTTACACGGCTGGTGTAATGGCTGTAACGGTTATGAATTGATGATATTCAGGCTCCATTGCACCTATATAACTTGCCAATCCCCGTGGTCTCAAAACACACCTCTCAACCACGACTCAGTTTTCCTCTCTCTTCTATTTGTTCCATTCATTCTTCTTCGCTTCAGCTCTTGGTGATAATATTTCGGGCATTCAATCCAGTTCGGCTGCAGCACCTGCAGTGGTCGTTGTATCCTGGGAGGCAATCGTTCGGGTGGTGAGGACGAAATTGCTTTAAGGACATTGCGTTTGCAAGCCTCGGCCGTATTCTCTCGGTTTTGTTTTCTGTTCCCGTTTGTGTAATTTGAATGCATTGGATATTGTTACTTGCATGAATCTATTTAGCAGCCCCATAATTTTTCTTACATTACACACTATCCTTCAAGTGACAGATACAAATGGTTTTAGCAGATATATAAAACCTTCAAACTGGGTGTATGCGAAGCATAATCAATTCAATCAATCTCTTCCTTGTCTTCGAGGGCACAACAAGGTAGAAGTCAACGAAGTTTTTGAATGCTACCAAGGTTCGATGGCCGGTTTATATGATCAATCTGTAAATTCAAGATGAATACAAGTATATACAACAAAAATAAGTAAATAAAGCTTAGTCAATATAGCCGGAAATAGTATAAAAAACATTGAAAATCCTAATTAATTTTGGTTAAACTTGATTTTTCAGATGTTAAATTCATCAGTTAAATTATTATAATTTCAACTTCAAGATCTCTGATTGAATCTGTTATGTGATTTCTTTTCTATATTCAGTGCAATAAAATCCAAATCAAAATTCTTGCAATAGATTGGCCAAAAAAAAAAAAAAAATTTATGGGTATTCGGTTCAGATTCAGGTATGCTACTAAAATTCATATCCGATTCATATCCACTTCGGGTTTTCATCTCAAAAACCATATCCGCGATGGATACCCGTAGGGTTCGGGTTTTTCGATCCATTCGGTTTGGGTACCCGCTATTTTCAAGTTTTGCGGGTCGTTTTGTCATCCCTAAACTTATGTACTATTTTAATCAATGCAATGTTGTAACGTATGTACTTTTTTTTGCCTTGTGAGGCATACAAAATTTCCAAAAATAGTTTAGTAATTGAGGTCAATTTATAATTGGTGCTCCACTTTGTATTCATTTGTAATCTCATTTTCAAACTTTCCCTCTAGGTAACACAATCCTTATAGCTTTTCATAATTGGCATCAATAATTCAAATAGTGTTGGGTCTACAGTTTATGGGGCTTGAAGCTCATTGACTTTTAAGTTGCACTATGTGTTTCGATTAAAAATAATCAGCATAAAATAAAATATAATATATTGTATGAAATATTTAAATTGCAACGAAACAAAAATATGCAAATTTCGAAGAGGTAACTACTATATAGACAAAAATACCAATAAAATTTTTTGAAAATCTCTATTTTTCAATTATTTCTATATCTTCCTTTTAACTTCAATCAACATCTCACTTGTCTTGTAATTTCTTTTGTTTCATCAATGACAATAATAGATCTAGCTTCTTTGTACTATTTATTATAAATGAATACAGTTTTTAAAATGTTCATTCTTAGTGATTAAGCAATAATTAGAAATTATACTTTAGAAATTTTTTGATTCGAGATAAATGAATTTTATTTTTGCAATATATTGAAAAGATATATAGAAAAAGCTTTTGAAAAATTTAATTGAAAATAAATTTTATACTATTATATTGTTGGAAGTAACCTTGATTTCACTAGTATAAAAAGGGCTTTAGGCGATGGCTCTTTTGGGCACTAGGCGGCGGTTTTGAGGGCATTGCTCATGAAGGAGTTGCTAGAAGTCTGCAGTAAAGGTAGCGATTTTAACCGGTTGCATATAGTTGAAGAATAAGCAAGGGGCATAACTACAATTTGTGGTTTTTTTTTTGGGGGAGGGGAGGTGGGGTTGGCAATGTTCGAAAATTTTAAAGTTTATAATGCCTAACAAGTTTCACTTATATGAACATACAAATGCACCAGTTAGACTGGGCCCCGACAATGTCCAACGACACAAAATTCCTCTATAATGAAATTATATCTAAACTCATTGCATATTTTGTTCGACATATAATGTCATACAATCATGAAGAAAACTATCATTTGGTCTGTTACAACTTTCCGCTTTCACTTTCTTTGTTGTTGAAAATGCCTGGTGAAAATCAAATGATTAACTAGAAAATAAGTACTCGAAATACAAACTATAATATACAAATGGGTTGAATCCAAAACAATAGGAACAGTTACGACTCCTTAAGTAACTCAGTGATACAATCTTCCAAACTCAAGTTACGGATTTTCGAGGTTAGGAAAAAATCAACGAAAAGATGGAAATAGAGCTTTTTATTTGAAAAAAGAGAAAAGGTGACTGGGTGTTTAATTTAATTAATAATTGATGGAGAAAGATAAATTGTAAATTCATATTATTTAAGCTCATGCAATTATAAAAAATATTTATATAAAATATAAAAAGAAAAGAAAAGCAAAGGAAAATTTGGACTAGACATATATGAAAAGGAAGTGGGAAAACGGAAAATAGTAAACTATATAAGAGAAAACAAATAATAATAATAATAACAACAACAATAACTTCAATTCAAAATTAAAAAAAAATAACAACAATAACTTACCGATACAATCTTCAAAACTTTAAGTTGCAAATTCTAAAAGTTAGGACAACAAAGTCTCAAAAATATTGAATTGAGCTTTTGACTTGAAGAAAGACAAAAGGTGACCGAGGTCTTTAATTTAATTAGTTACTGAGTTAGGAAGATAAATTGTAAATTCATAGTATCTAAATGCAATTCCAAAAAAAAAAAAAAAAAACTGTATATATAAAAAAGCAGGAAACTTTTAGCCTATTTTGTAATTAGATTAATTAGTTTTCTCATCTAAAATAAAGTCCTTTTTTGTCTTTTGATTTTTATTTTTATAATAATTAATAATTAATCTCAAACAATCAATTAACTCATCATTATCCATATTAAATCTTATCCTCACCAAAATTAGATTTTTTCAAATCTCCACTGATTTGAACTTATCTTTTGTATATTTTTTGTCTTTTAATTTTTTCTTTTTTATTAAGTTATAATCAATCCTTACAAAAAAAATTTATAAATTATTATTTATATTAAATGCTAAGTATTAAACCTAAATTTTGTTTCCTTGTATAAGTATTGATAATTATTATTTTATTATATCTTTCTAATATGAATCTAAAGATTTATATTTATATATAGAATAAGAGATTTTTTATAAATAATTAACTACGAGACGGAAATTAATTCTTATGAAAATAAAATTAATTAAAATTAATAATTTCATTAATATTTGATTATTGTGTGATAAAAAATTAGCATTCATTAAATTTTTACACATAATTAAATGAAAAGTATAACATTAAAATTTAAAATTTTGATTCGATCTACTAATTAATTTTTTGACTAATTAATTATTTTTATCAATGTTTAGAAAACCAAACCGGTCAGCAAATCAGAGAACGGGTGGGCTGGGTCAAGCCGTTTTTAATAAAAAAAATTAAAAAACAAATTAAAACCAATAAAATCAAAAATAAAAATACCGGTTGAACCGTTACTGAGTTACCGGTTAAACCGGTTTAACTGGTTGGTTGATCGATTTTTGACCAATTTTCTAATAGTCCGATTTTAAATTATAATAGGATCGAATTTTGGATCAGTAGATTGTTGAACCGGCAGGTCTGGTCCAATTTTCTAAACATTAATTTTGATAAATAATTAGCTAAGAAATGGAAATTAATCTAAATTAGCAACTTCGCTAAGATTTAATTTTTGTGTGATACAAAATCAAAAGTCACAAAAATTTTACATAAAAATTTAAAGGAACTTGTAACATGATTAGATCGGTCCCTTTACTTAGTTTTAGAAATAATTAATTATTTTCAAAAATAAAATTAGCTAACAAATGAAAATTAATTAAAATTAGCAAGTTTTTACTATTTTATTTTCATGTGATAAAAAATTAAAATTCATCAAATTTGCACACAAAAACTAAAAGAAACATGTAACATTAATTTTTTTAATTAATCATTCAGTTGTAATATTAATTCAAAATTTTTAATTAATTGAATCTATATGTATATCTTTTTTAATTACAGATATGCTTTAGTGGAAATAATAATTAATGAAAAACGGGTTTTAATATTGCATTTTAAACGGATTTTAGATTAGTTTGGATGCTTTTATTATTGGATTTGATTAGTAGTCAATCAGTTTTGAGAACTATTATTGCATTTCAATAGTTTATATCGAATTTGAGTTATAGTTCTCATCAATTTTTATGGTATTCACATAATTTGTTACAATTGAAAAGTTCAATATACTTTAGAATTTTTTCCAATAAATTAATTTGTAATACAACTATTGTTGTTTACAAGTATAAAATAAATTAAAATATGAATCAACCCAATTTGATGTAGTGCTTCCTGTAAGTTGGTGCAACAATTATTCTTTCTTCAAAGTGATAACTTATTGAGTTGCATACTTTCAATCGTTGATTGAATCGATAGCCAATTATTTATTAAATTTGTATTATAAAATAAGAAATTCAGGTATTTATTTACGTGTCAACTTATTTAATCTTTATTCATTAAATATGTAATTGAAATATTTATTTACTTATCACTAAAATTAGACTATTAAATTAAATTTTCTAGCATCCTTAAATTTAGTTAATACAACTCAATTTATATAAGCATGATATATAGATTTAATTGTAATAATAGAGTCGAGAATAAATAAAAAATATTAAAATTATAATGGTTTACAGCATTCGTGAAAACAAATATTTCACACCAACATACTCTATAGAATTATTGCACTTAGTTGAGCAATAAAGAGAAAATATATTTTCATCAAACATGATTTTCCATCATACTTGACCAAATTTTGTTTACTTTCATTAAAAAAAAAAAAATATTTGTTCCCGATTCTTATAATACTATCCGAAGAGCCGATAAATCAATCCCGTTAAAAAATTATTCAAATGTATAAAATTATATAAATATTAATTTATATTTAATGTTTCATAAATAATTTTTATTCAACGAATAAGAAAAAGTCAAGTTTAATAGTGCACAATATTTGGTAATATTTTGTAACTCAATTTTTTTCCATTTTTTATTTATATTTACATATTTATCTCTTCAAAAAAAACCCTCAAAATTCCGTGAAATTATTTCTTATGAAAATTGTAATTGATTGTAGTAGTGGTGATAGAACTGATCACAACAACGATAAAGATGATTCCACATTTTCAATTTACTTATTACTATTTCATATATCATATATAGTTAACTTGAAAAAATATTTCATAGTAAAAGTAAGATAAAAAAATATTTTTTCATAAAATAAGTTTTAATTAATATTTTGAAGAATAATGATACGTAAAGTGTTAAGTATTAAAATATACTGAGTGTAATTTGTTAGTCACAAAAAGGGGTAGTTTCATTTTAATAAGCAATTTCTAAAATTTTTTTCCAATTTTTGTTCAACATAAGATGTGTTTTGTTAAGAGTTAATGAAATGCCATGTGTAAAATATAATTTCTTAAAATATGTTAGGTAAATTGTAAATATACTATAAACACAAGATGTATTTAATAAATTTTTCTTAAATAAAAATACTTCATTTGGCTCTTATTGATTGTCATGATATGAGATACTCTCAAGAGAAATTATATTCGTTGGAACAAAAAATAAATCCAAGCATTGTAATAATTTGAACCTTATTATAATTAATATGCAATCTTACAATAATTAAGTATGCTTAATCAAATTGTGTGTAAGTAGTATAATTATATTATATAATGCAAGATAAAAAAATTTGCTGAATAAGTTGAATAAGGCTAATTATATTCACACTATAAAATATATTGAGCACACCACAATTTAATTGTATGAAAAAGTCTTTAATTTTGTTTATGATAACAATTATGTCCTCAAATTTTTTGTTACATTTTTATAATTAATAATTTTTAGTAATTAACTTATTTTGTGCGTAATATTGATTTATATTTTAACATTTTGTTAGAGATATTTAAATTAAAAGAAATATTCACATTTTAGGCCCATTATATTTTACAATATTTAAAAGTATGATGAGTAAATAAGTAATTTGATGTCTAAATAAATAAAATTTTTAGAAAAAAAAGATCTTTATAGTCCAAATTTGTAATTAGCTAAAGATTAAAAATAATCATTGAAAGGAAAAAAGCTAAGGTTGTAATTAGACTCAGAAGTAAACATTGGGAACCTTTAAAATATATAGAATGTAATGTATCAATAAAAATGTATTGTGGCAATATAATTGCCCATAGGATTATTTAAAAAGTTTTAAAATAAACTATTACATAAAATCAAACAATTAAATTTTCATACATTAATATGAAGTTACAACTGTCAAATTTTGAATGTTTGTTGAAAATTTAACTTTAATGGTCAATATAAATTAAAATATTTAAATAATTGTAATAATGATAATTATTTAAAATAGGCAAATATGACATTAATTATCTCTCATTGTATGAGAATTGCAAATTATATGGACTAAAGCGATAATATGTTAAGGAGTAAACAAAATTGTAAAAGACAGGGTTGGAAACTATAATTAACTAATTAAATAACTAATTCAAAAATAAATGAATTATTAATATACAGGAAAAAAGTTTTTATTATATATATATATATATATGTAAGTTAATTACTTTTTAAATAGTAAAAATAATTAAATCATATTTAGATAAAAATGTGTGAATTCAAAAATGGTCTACATAGGAAATTGGAAGAGAAGATTTGTGGTAATTCTAGAATTTAAGAACACTTGTGAATATCTATAGACAATCTAAGAAAAATGTGTTAAAATTTTAACTAATAAAAATAATAATAATAATTTGGAATCAATTTATGGCTAAAACAATAGGCCCGAAATCAAGACCGAAATTTCAATGCGTGAAAATTTAGAAATGATAGAGCCTTTGAGAATTAAATAATAATAATTAAATAATTAAGTAAAATCCTATTGGATTAAACATATAAATAAAGGCGGAAATTAAATAATTAAATAACATCCTATTCCATTAAATCGATAAGAAAATGATGAAATTTTAGTGTGAATGGATAACGAAAAATTTTTAATCGGGAAAAGCTGATAAGAAATAAGCTCACTATTATATATATATATATGTGTGTGTGTGTGTGTGTGTGTGTGTGTGTGTGTGTGTGGTAAATTTCATAGGTAGGAAAAATTGAAAATGTGGAACAAAAAAGTGAGTAAAAATTAGAGAAAATACTGTGTTTAGGTGGAAAAAAAAGACTGCTTACACACACACACACATATATATAGATGTAGATTTTCAATTTTTTTAATTTGATTAATCTATGTTAATATCAATTTATATTTATGTTGGACACTAATTTGTATATTTGAGTTAAATTTTAAATTTTTAAAAAGAAAAACTTATATATTGATACTGTATTTGTTTTAAAGCTCTCGTTGAGTCAAATAAAATAAAGTAATGATTTTTATTTTTTAATTTAAATTTATTGTTAGAAACTGGAAAAATAGAGAGGGAGAGAGAAAATATATTTAGATAAAATTGGATTGGTAAAGCACGTGGTAGAAATCCCATTAAATATGGAAACTCAATTATTTTAGAAACTTTTGATGTGTAGAATTTTAGGAGATATAGGATTTTTTTTTGGCAATAATAATATTAAAAAATAGAAACGAAAAAGAAAAAAAAAAGCATTGATTTTAGGCGGGAAAATATTAAAAAGTGAATTAAAAATAGGGTGAAACACTTTAGTATTATATATACTAGTGTTTCTACCCGTGCGTTGCACGGGGAGAAGCGTGTGGAAGTTTATGATTGTAGAATAAAAAATTAATTTTTTAATTCAGAAGAATAGGTGAAAGTGGCGGGAAAATATCATGGTTTTATTAAGAAGGTCCCAATGTGTGGAATAATTGTTCCAACACGACTAATTCGTGCAAAAGATGATTTTATGTCTTTTGAGGATGTATCAAATAAGTAATTGACCTTTTAAATCCTTTGTTAAAAATAATAATAATTATTATTATTATTTTATGTTTTTTCAGGATGTATCAATTAACCTTTTAAATCCTTCGTTAAAAATAACTAGTGTTTCTAGCCGTTCGTTGCACGGGGAGAAGCGTGTGGAAATTTATAATTGTAGAATAAAAAATTAATTTTTTAATTTAAAAAAATAGGTGAAAGTTGCAGGAAAATGTCTTCGTTTTATTAATATATAGATATATATATTGCATGTGTCAATAAAAATGTGGACATCAAAGTTACAACATTCAATGTCTATTAAATTAATTTTGAAAATAAGAATGAACATTTTCTGTATATTTTAATTTTTGGATATTACATTTTAATTATTTTAAATTCATATTAATTTTCAAATGATATATATATATATATATATATATAATTTTATTATTAACAAAAGTTAAAGTGCCAACTTAGTATTGCCGGCGATTTTCTATTTTAGTGAAAAAACTTTTTTACATATTTAAAAAATCAAATAAAAATCATCTATTTTACTTTTATTATATTAAGAGGGTAGTTTTAGATGATTTTCATGGATAATGTATATTGAGCGGTTCGAATAGTGGATAATTTTTTAGATCAAATAGGGAATAGTTAAATAAATAAATTTATTTAAAGGGTAATTACTTAATTCAAAAAAATAAAAAATGACAACTTCGATATCCCATTTCATAATAATTATTAAAATTATCATTTAATCACCTTTTTATTTTTATTTTTTTGAAGAATTACAAGTATCAAAAATCAATTTAAAATTTTTTTTATAAGATTTCAAAGTTACAGCTTACAATGCTAAAAATTAATTATGAAAATAAGATTTAAATTTTTTATATACATTTTAATTTTTTAAGTACCTCTAAAAGAAATCGAATTTAGAAATAAATCTTAAATTTGAATTCCTTTTTGAATTTGGCTCTATTAAAAAACTTGGTTTTATACAAATAAAAAAATATTGTCAATTTAGAAATAAATATTAATTGTTTATTCCTTTTTATTTTGATTCTATATATAAAACGCTTTTAAAAAATATAATTTATTGATTGATTCTAGTTATTACTAAACGAAAGAGGAAAACTCGAATATGGCACCCGTTTATTAAAAAAAAAAGAAATTTTGGCTTAAATTGAAAAGGAAATCTTGAACTAAATATAAACATGAAATCTCAAAATTTTGACTATGTTTTGCTAATTGATGTTGTTTGGCATTTGGTTTATTAATTTTGACTAATAGTTGCATAAATAAAAAGAAAAATCGACTTGGATGTGATTCAAATTCAATTTAATATTCAATATCCATTTATTATCATAACAAAAAAATTTAACTAATAGTTGCAAAATAAAAAATAGAAAACTTGAATTGGATATGACCCGATTAAAAAAACTAGTATTTAGCCATGATCAGTTATATTTAATCTCAACTATGTACATGCTATATTTTGTAATTAACAATTTTAACTGTGCTTCTACTAATTCTTTTGAATTAGTATTGTATGCGATGATGATCGTGTTTCTTAATTGTCATTAGCGTGAGATCAATTATTTTGTAGAATAATCTTATACTACATAATAATTTCACATGCATTCGCTCGAAATTTCCACACGAGCATGGTTTGAGTATAAAGTACTTTTTTTTTTTCTTGAGAATGAGTAGAACGTATTTTTGTAATAATATTTTATAATAACCGATATATATGTTAGATATATTTATGTACCATCTAACATGCAATGTACATTTGAATTACTTCTAATAATTTCCATTTTCACCTACTCACCACACATTATTTAAAACTTTCTATTAGGTACCCATGTTTTGAAATTAATACAATTGTAACTCTCCAATTAGTTACTTTAATCTCAATTATGTAAATTATATATATTTTATAATTAACAATCGTAACTGTCTTTCTACTAATTGCTTTGAATTAGTGTTGTATGCATTGACATTCGTGTTTCTTAACTATCATTAGTGTGAGATTCAATTATTTCGTATAATAATCTTATTCTACACAATAGTTTCTCATGCATTTGCTCAAAATTTCCACATGAGTAGATGTCAGTAAAGAAATACTTTTGTCATAATATTTTCTAATAACAATTATATATATAGGGGCAGAGGTAGGATTTATTATACTAGCAGACTAACAAAATGTCTATTAGAAGCATTTTTAACTTCCAACCAAGAAAAACATAAAATTGGGAATATAATACAATTTCAACGGACGTGATTATAGCTTAGATATTAACTTGAAAGTGTGTGTGTGTATATATATATATATATATACATATAATATATATATATATATATATATATATATACTGACATAATACTCGTCGGTTGTTTTTCTTTAATATCAAATTGAATTTAAATTAGAAATTTTGGGAGACGGATATTTGGATTAATTGAAAAATCTAATATCTTTTTTGTTGAATTAGTGAAATATATTTGTGTTACTTGCTCTAACCTAGAAAAATGAAAAAATATTAATTCCAATTTTGATAATACATATATCAATTCACATAACATAAATGCATAATTTGATTTCAATTCTAAAATATATTGAACTTTCAATTTACAAGTCACAATTCATATCCAAATACCAAATTTAAATTCCAAAAGGTGATTGACAAAATAACTAGATTAAGTGATGTACTAAATTTTCAATTCCAATCAATTATAAATCCCAAATTCAAAATTTAATACACAAAAATTCCAATAAATTTAGAACTTAACATATGAAATTCATAAATACACTGCGATTATACATTATAGTCTATTGTCTAAATCAATTAACATTTTGTGAAAAAAAAATAGAACGTGCAATTTTTGTTTATGTTAAAGAATTAAAAATAAGAAAATAATACTCGCCTTATTCACATATTAAGATAACAAAATTCAATAATGGAAGAAAACATAATAAAAACAAAATCCATGTTACCAAGCAATTATCAATTGCTTTAGGGTCAATACTCACCAAAAGAAAACAGGAGGAAATATTTGTTCAAACTTTCAACATTAAAAAAAAGATTATAATTTGATTTAACAACTATTCATAATATAAATAGTTAAAATAGTTAAAATGACTAAAATTTTACAAAGTATAATTTATACTTTATACTAAAATTCTACATTGAATGACTAGTAATATTCAAAATAGCAAATCGGTTGTTGTTAAGTAACATGGTTACTTCATCGATGATGGATTATAATTTACAATAATTGTAAAAAAAAGGTTATGATAAAAGTCGGGGATCTTTACTTCGTTTCTCAATAAAAAAAAAAGTCAGCGAGTAATAGAAAATGTAGAAAATAATATTTTATGAAATCTAACGTACTGCAAATAACTGTGAAAATATGATTAGTTTAACATTTAAAGTTGTCCAATAAGCTCTCAATCAACAACAAAAGTAACAATCTTAAAGAAAACCCGACAAATTCACCTCATCTTTTTTTTTTTAAAAAACATGGTCATGTCAAATTTTGTGTTTTATTTAATTTTTGTGTGTTTGGTTAAATATTTTAGTGACTTTTTTCTTGAATTACAAAGTTAAAGGGGACTTTAGGGGAGGGAAATTGAACTCGTTTCTCTAAGGGATGGGAGACGGATCCCTGTATTATTAGACCACATGAATCTTGGCTTTTAGTGATTTTTCAAAATAAGAAGAATAGTAGTAACTAATGATATGTACGGAAAACTACTTTTTAAAAATTTTTGGGAGGGGATTCATATTTATAGAGGTAACTTCGAAATTGACAAATTTGTTGTTAAAAAATTTACGCTAGCTTTGTATATATTTCCACCTCAAAAACTTTCAAAACCCATCGGTGGTTTTTTAAGTACGAAATGCTCGGGCTATTTTGAAGGTTCATCGGACCTTCGTTTTGAAATTCTCGAACCAGATCTAGAATCAATATAGTAAGAGGGAGCTCCAGTAATTTTGAAAATTTTTCGACGATACTGTGGCGGCCCGTCAAAGTTTTGTCAATAATTTTGGCCTAAAATTGTTATCAAAATTTTGACCGGCCGCCATGAGCCCCACGGTATAGCCGAAAAATTTTCAAAATTATTGGAGCTCCCTCTTATCATGCTGATTCTAAACTTGATCTCAAATTTTAAAATGGAGATCGAACAGGCTTTTAAAATAACCTAAGTGTTCCATAATTAAACCACTCGATGGTTTTAGAAATTTCCTGATTTCCACCTGTCTCCAAATTTCTCGTGATAGAACGTGTTGGTGATTTCGGCAGTGGGACCCAGCACCAAACTGTAATCCTATACATTACGGAGTACATGAACCAAAGAAGATGGTTAGTACATCAACTGGGCCCAAATTCCAGTGTGGCCCCTAATCTGAATTGTACAATCCACGTGTCCATTAGTCCATATCGTGCATTCGGGCCCAACGACAGTCTTTTTAGAGGTCTAAAATGGAAAATTTATTTTTAGGTTATTTTCGTAAAAGGACCCCAAAATATTTATTTTATAATAATTTCAATCTCATTCTTTTTTTTGTGCCACTATAAGTTCCCAATCTTTAATTTTGTTTCACAACGACTCCCCACTAACGGATTCCATCCAATTAAACCGTTAAATTTATCATTTTGTACACTAAAATTTGGGGTCCCTGATCTGAAACACTTTTTTATGCACTAAAACTTTGAGGTCCTAATTTGAAACTCCCCTTTATTTTACAATTTGAACTTTTAATAATGTGCAATTTACTCCCAAATCTTTTTAAACTTTATAATTTTAACTTTATTTTTTAAAAATGAAATTTGTATAAAATAACAAAGTAACGTCATATTAATTTCACCGAATTGATTAATTTGATATTAATTTTATTTGGCCTATAATTAATTTTATCGATAATTTTCGGCATAATAGAATTTGATCGAATTAATATCATAATTTTCCAAAAAAATATTTAGAATTAAACAAATACACATTTTGATTTCAACCAAGAGTTAATAATAAATTTAATCTATTTTGGTAGGCATATATCATTATAAAAAATATCTGAATGTAGAAAAGACAAAGTTTAAAAAGAATGTAGGCATATATCATTATAAAAAATATCTGAATGTAGAAAAGACAAAGTTTAAAAAGAATAAAAAATAAACAAAAACCAAACTCCCCACACAAAACCCCTCATCTGACCACCAATAGCATCTACCCTATCAAAGACAATCCAGAGCGCTTCCCCCAGGGTTTTTCGCCTACCGACGAAGTCGCCGGTAGACGACAATCTGCTGGTTGTACCATCAGCTAGTAAAACCAGGCAACCAACTAATTGATGATCATCAAATAAAGAGGAAAGCCCTCTATTTGCTGGTATAACCAGTAATTTCATGCCTAGGGGCTTTCCCCTAGTTGCCGGGTGGCGAAGTGACAATCATGTTTAGAGGTTTTTTTCAATTTTTGGTATTTTATTTTATTATTTCTCTACATTCAATATAGTTTTTATAATGATATATTTTTAGTAAGATTTTATGGAGACGAAATAATTACGTTTATTATTAACATTTAGTTAAAATCGAAATATGCATGCCTCTAATGCTAAGAAATTATTTGGGAAACTGTGGTATTAATGGGATCAAATTCTATTATGCTGAAAATTATCGATAAAAATTATTTAATCGATGTCAAATAAATTTAATAAAATTAATTATAGACCAAATAAAATTAATATCAAATTAATTAATTCGTTGAAATTAATATGATGCTACCTTTTGTTATTTCATACAAATTTCGTAGCAGCTGTAAAATTTATGGACCATCTCCCCTAATTTTCCAAAAATAATGTTGAAATTGTGAAATTTAAAAATTCAGGACTAAATTATAAAAAATTGAAGTTAAATTTATAAAGTTTACAAAGATTTGGGACTAAATTACACATTGCTAAAAGTTCAAATTGTAAAATAAAAGGGCGTTTCAAATCAGGACCCCAAAGTTTTAGTGCATAAAAGAGTATTTCAAGTCAGGATCCCAAACTTTAGTGCACAAAAAGACAAATTTAATGGCTGAATTGGATGGAATCCGTTAGTGGGGGGTTGTAGTGAAATAAAATTAAAATTGGGGATTTGTAGTGGCACAAAAAAAGAATTAGGTTGGAATTGCTACAAAATCAATATTTTGGGGTCTTTTGGCGAAAATAACCTTTTATTTTTTCCCACATGTGGCTAAGCCACTGTGCAAGGATGATCAAGTGTTCCCGGGTGTTGCGAAGTTACAGAATTTTTGGGGTATTTTGTGGCCACATAAAATCTCCGTTTTAAAATTCGAGATTAGATTTAGTCGCACATATCAGCCTATATGTAGCCAATATATCAAAACCGCACATTACCATAAATTTTCATCCCCAAAAGAGTTGGTACACCGGTTCATCAAAGACCAACGGTCGATGAATATACATTAGTCGCACTCCAACTCTAGTAATCAAAACCAAAACCAGAAAAAGTCCAATCATGTAGAATAATTCCAACTCCTCATGGCACTCTCTCATTGGACCAATATAAATTGACTCGAAATTGCGTCTTGATCAGGGGACATGTATTTTTAAAATTAAACCACAACTACCAGTTTCATCGTAAATGATCACCTGCCAACTACGTGGGCAGGTGATCTGCCAATCTTGTGACGTGGCGTGCGTGGAAGCGCCACGTCAGCAAATTTTTTTTTTTTTTTTTTTTGGAATCTACGTTAAGTAAGATGAATAATACATA
Source organism: Jasminum sambac (assembly GCA_018223645.1). Classification (NCBI taxonomy): domain Eukaryota; kingdom Viridiplantae; phylum Streptophyta; class Magnoliopsida; order Lamiales; family Oleaceae; genus Jasminum; species Jasminum sambac. The sequence continues at coordinate 22,445,359 of CP073649.1, forward strand.
ACAGCCCCTCTGATGGGAAACGGGGCTCATGTAGCCCCGAATATTTTTTTCCCCCCAAATTTGCATGTGTGGTCATGATGTGGGCAGGAGATCATTTCTGCCAGGTTTCATTAAAATTTAATTAGACGTGAATCTTTACAAGAGTGTTTTAGCTTGATTATTAGTAGACTGAGGAAAATAGTAGTTTTAGCGATTATTAACTTTAGTTCAATGTAAAAATTCAATAAGATATGTTTTTGGATATATCAAAACCAGAAATAGTGAATAATATATCTGTGATTCTGTCATCTTGTAAATTAAAGCAGCATTTTCCAATGATATAAAAGACACACGTGGCAACTGAAATTTGGTTTCATACAGTGGAATATGTTAGTTATGGAAGTGGAATTCTTGAGTTGATTGAAAAAGTGTTGGACATAAAGGGATATTCCAAGGCAGCACTTGGGGTTGAAACTATCTACATGTGGCAAGGTTGGTGTGGAACTAGAAGTGAATAGTTGATTAAAAAGTGTAGGCCCCACGGTGGTCACGAGTATCTGGGAGTGTTGGCCTCGACAGTTAATTGACAAGCATGTCTTCACAGTCAGATATATTTTTTACAAATAAAAAATATACATTGATATGATGCAGTATAAATAAAAGTGAATTACCTCATTTGCAAGCCTTATGTTCTCTAATTGGGATTTGGCAATTGCCTCAAAATTTTCACTCCTTGAGATGAGGCTAGGAGACACTATATTTCTTGAGCCAAGATAAAGCTTTGCCACTTCGATCTAAATTGGCCTTTGGATTATCCATATCCATACCAAGGAATTGAGCTCAACATTACTTTTTAAGCATGAATGATCATGTTAGCTGGCCTCTAGCATTCAAATGGATAATTTCTGTTAAAATTTCTATTAGTTTTTAACTAAATGACTTACTAACCCACTTATTAATTTACAAAAACTACCCACTTGGATCGATGACGCGTGCTTTCTAAAGGTCAAAGACTTCACGCTCCATAAAGAAAAGTTGGGAATGAAAGTGAAATTGAATCGGTGTTAGAAGTATCTCACAAAATTTTCTATGTAATTGTGAAAACATTTCATTTTCACGTCAACTGATGACCTATATAGATGTTGTAAATTACTTAGCTGTTAAAACTAATATCGTCATCTTCCTCGCATTCTTTGCCAAAATGAGATGGCGTTCACGTGGTTACTAATCGAGTCAACCAATCAATACAACATTGTAATGTATGTATTGTTTTCGCCTTGTGGAGCATACAAAATTTCCCAAAATAGTTTAGTAATTGAGGTTAAATTAGAATTAGTGCGCCACTTTGTTGTATTCATTTGTAATCTCATCCTCAACCTTTCCCTTTGGGAAACATTAAGGCTTTTCACAATTAGCATCAATAACCCAATTATTCAAATCGAGGGTACCTGGACACAAGGAAAAGTGGGCCTGGTCATGACATATCCATATTGGAACTTTCAATTTCCTTGAGCCCAAGTATGACATAAGGTTGACCCAACCAATTGGAACGTAGTTGCATGATTTTGATTGGATAAGTCAAATTGGGCTTCTATGAATGATCCGTTCCTGTAGATTTCAAATATATTATTATTTTTATTAAAATCAATTCTATTAAGCTGTGTTATAAAAGTATAGAAACAATAGAGAGAATTTAGAGAGAATGAATTCTAAGGAATTCTCAGGAATGAATTCATTAATAAGCTGAAGCCCTATTTATAGGAAGAAACTTGAATGGTACATAGTAATTACATAATTTCATCAAGGGTATAATAGTCATTCACATATAATAATTACATCTTTTACCAAATTATTCCTCCACCAAATTATTCCTCCACCAAATTATTCCTCATAATTCATAACCACCAAATTATTCTCAATTATTCATAACACTCCCTTGAATGGTATTAATCTAGTATGTATCTGCGAATTTGTTTGGAGAAAAATTCGTGGGAAAAAACTTCAAATCGATTGCGGGATAGCTTGGGTGGTTATATATCGCTTCATCAAAACATTGCTCCCGATGTCTTCCAAATGATAGAGTATTCATGTGTCGCTTCGTTAAAACCTTGTCAAGCAGGTGGGAAAAAACTTGATCGAAGGAAAAAGAGTACAAGCCGCCCGTTTTGATTTCATATCTTGAGAACTGATATCTTTACTTACAGTAAATGATTTCCAATATCATCATCGTTTGGATCTAAAGCATTAGCTCCATTATAACTTGATCCAATAGATACATCAGATCAATTTCTCCTATCGTTCTCGATATACCATGAATATGCCTCGTTAAAACCTTATTAGGAAAAAACCCAGTGGGAAAACCCTAATGAAGGAAAAAGAGTACATTATTCATGTGAATACGCTTTAAAGTTGCTCATTAAAAACCTTGCTAGAAAGCCCGATGGGATAAAACCTCACTAAGGGAAAAAGAGTGCAATGCGTATTTTATACAAGTATCTCGCAAGCATGTCAAAATCTTTCATACATTTGTATGAGTATCATATACATTGGTTTTATACTCTTTTGTTCATTTAGAGTGCATCAATTTTCTTACACAACTACAAAACATTCACCATGAACACATGTCTCAAAACACACAATTTAAAGCATATAAATTCATCATAAAAACATGTAAACATATAAGTAAACCTTCATAACTAACTAACACTTAAAATATATCATTTAACATTTAATACTCATTTAATAGGTTATTTCATTCAAGGGCTTAGCTCCTTTAGGTACTTATAAACACGAGCTTAGCTCACCCGATCCTTTAATTTTCTTTTTGGTACTACATACACGATCGGTAATTTAACTTTCATGGCATGCAACATATAATGACCACCATGTTTATCTTTAAACTTGAGCACCAGTCATCATCATCTCATCATCTCATAAATCAAGGATTTCACATTCACCACTTATCATCTTCAATATATCTTAATATTTTCATTATCATTGATCATATGTAGCGCTACATTTTCATATCGTGTCGACACTTTTCAATTTCATTTCTTTCCCCATATCGACATAACTTATCGAGATATCTCATTATTAATCCTCTTGTAGGATTACACAATATAGTTATGTCTATATACTCTTCAAGAGCATATGCCTCCGATTATTAAGACCATCTTTTATAATTTGCTTTGATATATATGTTTGAAATCTCATAATATCAACGCTCAAGTGCTAACTTATCAAAGCATCTTAACTGATATATGTGATTGTTCATAGCATCTTTTATGCATCTTTGAACTTCAAGTTCATATTTTAATTGTGAGGATATAACATGATGCATTTCACATATCATTTTAACCTTTAATACTCCCTCATGTCGAGAAAATTTAGAACACCAAAACTCATACTGATTGGTATGATTTTAATCATATATGTTCTCATCATTCAAATTTAATATGGGAATTTAGACACGTTTGCATTCTATTCTACGATATCGGCAATTTATTTGAGGACTTTAAATAATTTGCCATATAATACCCACTTGTATGCGCATACTCAATCCTTGAGGATTTATTCAAGTATTGGGATATACATTTACTAGCTTTATCATTAAATCTGGAAATCATGCTCATACTAGTGAGCAAATATTTAAGAAATTTCAAATTACTGAATCATATATACACATGTGACTTCTCCCAGTGGATCCATATCATAATATCTAGTAGTCCACATGGAGGATGAGTGGGCCCATATTTCTCATCCTTTATTCCAGATATATTTGGGATTTATTTCCAATATTGGCTAGTAATGATTTCATCATTTATCGAGAACAATCATTGAAGAATTCCTTTAATTCTTCACTTGAAATATTGATTTCAATAATTATTTAAACCGGGATGGTCAATCCGGTTTTGCAAACGAGTATTATTGAACTTCTAGTTCAGTAAATTCTTATATCGATTTCACTAGTATCTGTATAGTGCTCAACATGATTTATCATAGAAACAATTCACCGACATATTCCATCATCTTTTGGTGACATTATTGTCTACTACTGTTCAAACACGGAGTTACAGCTCATACGCATCACATCCGGCTATTATTTAATTCCGAAATCGTAGCTCTTACGCTTTATTTAAAATCGGAGTCTTATTTCATACGCGTCGTATTATTCTATAAATAAATCATCAAAATTATTGCAAAAATTCATCCTAACAAGGGTCTATACATTATAATGGATCATATGCTCTCAAATCTTCGAAAATACTATCCATCACTCTCGAGCCAAAATCCTAAAAAGGATTTATCGATGTAGGGTGGAAAGATTAAGGATGCTAATGAATAAGGGTATCCCACAAGATATCCGATGCTTGATTGAAGCAAAGGTTCGATTATCTGGTGAGGTTTCAATTCCTTCTAAATACATGCCTGGTATGGGTAAAGTAGTTTTCAAAGAAGCGGAGAGCAAAAAGATTAGGAGGATGCTACAAGTGTGCTCGGTGGACATGTGACACTCGATGTAAATGCATGGGTACTTGTCCGCAAAGCGAGAAGATAAAATAGCATTCATTAAGGATGGATTGAGTAAGGAGCCTTTGGATGATATTCAAGGCTCTTGAGACACATCTGAGTGGACACGTCTGCAAGGTGAGCTAATGGCCTTATGGGCCAAATTCAAAGATCAACAAGCACTTTATAGTCTTGAAATCACTTACTTTAAAAGATCAGTTTGTAAATTTAGTAGAATAACTTAGTATAATGATTTTCCCATATTTATGTAAGACAAATTTATGTAATATAGAATATCAATATTTTTCTTTTATTTGTAAATATCGCTTTTAGATTTTGATTTTTTTTTAGTTTATTTTCTATCACCGACAGATATATGTCATTTTCACTTAAATTTTTTTGCATTTTTCTCTTTCATATTTGTTAAAAAGTAAATAGTGCACTCAATTATTGGTTTGAAAATTTTTCTTTAAATAGAGAGGATTCATATATCTATCATTCATTCATTGAAAGAGAAAGATAGAGGTGGAGATGGAGATGGAGATATCGAATCATCTCATGTAAGTCAATCTTTACCTCGCCAGGTAAAAACTATATGTGTTCTTGGTGGCTCAGGACTAGTAGGTCATATCCAATATGTGGATATGGCACCAACTTGTAAGGAGTTAGGAAACAAAATATCAATATACTATATGGAGGACTAATAACAAACTATTAAGGAGTCTTACGATGGCCGCTACAATTATGGGGGATAAGAGTGTCAGAAGTATAATACCTTTTCATCGGGTGGAAGCGATGAATCGAATTGGAGTTAGAAATGTCATTAGTCCATTCTGGATTGATGCTACAAACACAATCCATCCATGATTTGCACGATGTACATGATGAGCAATAGTGAAGCTTTTATTGTTCTTCCGGCGGCTATAACCTGTTGGAGGGAAATATTCAATATAGCGTCATTTGCACAAAGTGGAATTTTCATACCAAACCCATAGGTTTATTAAATATTAATTATTTTTTCGATGGTTTGCTAGCATTTCTAGATCGAGTGTAGAACATAAATTTATTTCTCGTTCATTGAGAAATATACTTGTTTCGCTAATACTGATTGCTTTGATCTACTCATCAAGATTCAATCATATGTTCAAAAATCTGGAAGCTAAAACCCATCGGTCACAGTATCATCGGTGTCAAGCGAAAAAGAGATCCTTTGGATCTTTCATTATGAACGAATGTTAGGGTGGCAGAGTTACGAGTATTTATACTCTCCGAGAGCGCATCCCTCATTTATGGGTTCAATATATATTTTCTTTTCGTATTTCTATATTTTCGAGTGTTTATTGTCATCTTTGATATTCTCAATATGTTCCACTTATTTGTTTTGTACTTCTTCCGGAGTAATAATAATATCATATTGGCTTTATTCAAATCACAAATCTAGTGATTATGCTTCTTCAAGAGCATTTTATTCTCATATTAATACAATCTCATATCATCGATGAGATTACTTCATATAATCTCTCCATGCGATATATTTTCTTTGATTTATCAACATGGGACCTATTGAGACATTTTACTTTTATCTATTTATCCAATGGTAACTTCAAGTACCACTTGCTCAATTTTCTCCATTAATATTGGTATATATGGAGAAGTAATTTTATTCTCATCGTCTACTTCTTCGAGAGTAGGATTACAATATTTGATCAACTACTATTACTGAGTATGATTAGTTATAACCAATCGTAGTATTACCCACCACATTGGAAATATATCTGAGAAATCTAAAGTCGTAAATTTAAATTAGTAAATTAAATTTCCTCCAATAGGTGGTCGAACCTACCTTATGGCAATTATTGCAATAAATATAAATTCTGAGAATTTAAATAGCAAGAATTAAATTGCATAATGTTTAACTACTTCTTCAGGAGTAGGATCTCGCTTAGTAGAAGGTATTACCCATCACTTAGCATATAAAGTGCGAAATATATAAAACCTTCCGTTTAGTGACGTTTGAACCCATCATCAAGTAGGAGGTATTGCGATAATTAAATTGCGAAGAAATAAAGTGCGAGAATTAAATATTGAACTAGCTTTACGGAGCTGATTTGTTCTTCTAGAACAAATACTCATTACTTTACAAGCGCACACTTATCCTTCAGGAATAAGTACATTATGTAATTGAACTCTTGGGAGTTACATTAATATTTCGATCTTTTAACTCAAATGGATTTCAAGCCATTTTTATATAATCAATGGATTTAGAATTTCTTCATGAATATTCTATCCATTTTCCACTGTCGTTAAAATTAGGTCGGTTTTACCTAAAGGTAAAATTGTCCATTCCAATTCATAAAGGTAAAATTGTCAAAAATATTTTATCAATGTTTTACGATTGAAAATTATCTCCTTTCTACTTCAATTTATCAATATCAAAATGTTCAAGGACTATTTTGTAACTTTTTCAAAAATTGAGGTCTTGCTTTTGCAAATTTTTGAAAGTTTACCTTATCAATATTGAGTTATCAAATCGAAGGCTCTCGTTAAATCGAGTATAATGGAGTCGAGAAAATTTGATTTTGATAACGTATACTCCTTATATCTCGAGAAACGAATATTATAGTTTAATATATTATTATATTATAAAGTAATATAATTTATATATACCTTTTCGTTTTTCTTTGGTAGAAGCAATTGAACATGCACGTATTTCCTCCATTTGCCAATTCTTGAATTGCCCATAATGCAATAATCATCATTAAGCCAAAATATAATATTATTAAACTATAATTAAACACAGGAGATGAGAGAAAAGTTATAAATGTTGCGTCTTTGAAGAAAGAGAACGAGAGATCGTGAGAGAATAGGAAGAAGAATAAAGGAGATCTCTCGAATGAAGATGATTTTGAGAGGAGAGAATCTTGATCAGAGAATTGTTCTGTGAGCATAGTTTTAGAGACAATTAATCTAATATTAAGGTTTAAATCTGAGAGGTTATGATAGATGCAGCTTGTAGAGCATACTCCCTTCATATTACTCAAATGGCTAGAACTCGTCTTTGATAACGTGTTATAAAAGTATAGAAACAATAGAGAGAATGAATTCTAAGGAATTCTCAGGGAATGAATTTCATTAATAATGAAGCCCTATTTATAGGAAAACTTGAATGGTACAACCAGTAATTACATAATTTCATCAAGGGTATAATAGTCATTCACATATAATAATTACATCTTTTACCAAATTATTCCTCCACCAAATTATTCCTCATAATTCATAACCACCAAATTATTCTCAATTATTCATAATAAGTTTCTTTTAAACTGTTATGAATAATTGAGAATAATTTAGTTATAATTATGAAATAATTTATGGAGGAAATAATTTGGTGGAGGAATAATTTGGTAAAGATGTAATTATTATATGTGAATGACTATTATACCCTTGATGAAATTATGTAATTACGGTTGTACCATTCAAGTTTTCCTATAAATAGGGCTTCAGTTATTAATGAAATTCATTCCTGAGAATTCCTTAGAATTCATTCTCTAAATTCTCTCTATTGTTTCTATACTTTTATAACACGTTATCAAGACGAGTCTCTAACACTTTGAGTAATATGAAAGAAGTATGCTCTACGAATGCATCTTATAGATGATCTTCAGTATTTAAACCTGATTATTACCAATGAATTCATTCATCCTTATCAATCTAAATAACTCTCTCTCATTGCAAATACATCATTGAAAATTCCCTTTGTTCATATTCCTCTCCCACAATTCCTCATTCTACACAACCTCGCTTGGAGATGTCCAAATCCCAAAATTGGAAGAATGGAGTCCAAAGAATTTTCCGATCACGTAAATGGATTGCAAGTAAATCTCATCCATGGAATAATTAGAGAAAGGGAAAAAGGTAAATCATATGATTTTATAATATAATAATATATTAAACTATAATATTCGTTTTCTCGAGATATAAAGGAGTATACGTTATCAAAATCAAATTTTCTCGACTCCATTATACTCGATTTAACGAGAGCTTGATTTGACACTAATATTGATAAGGTAAACTTTCAAAATTTGCAAAACAAGACCCCAATTTTTGAAAAAGTTACAAAATAGTCCTTGAACATTTTGATATTGATAAATTGAAGTAGAAAGGAGATAATTTTCCAATCGTAAAACATTGATAAAATATTTTTGACAATTTTACCTTTATGAATTGGAATGGACAATTTTACCTTTAGGTAAAACCGACCTAATTTTGACAACAAGGAAAATGGGATAGAATATTCATGAAGAAATTCTAAATCCATTGATTATATAAAATGGCTTGAAGTCCATTTGAGTTAAAAGATCGGAATATTATTTTAACTCACGAAGAGTTCAATTACATAATGTACTTATTCTAGAAGGATAAGTGTCGCTTGTAGAAAGTAATGAGTATTTGTTCTAAAAGAACAAATCTGCTCCGTAAGCGTTCAATATTTAATTCTCGCACTTTATTTACTTTGCAATTTAATTCTTGCAATACCTCCTACTTGATGATGGGTTCAACAGTCACTAAGCGGAAGGTTTTATATATTTTTGCACTTTATATGCTAAGTGATGGGTAATACCTTTCATCGAAACAGATCCTACTCTGAAGAAGAAGTAGTTAAACATTATGCAATTTAATTCTTGCTATTTAAATGCAGTAAATTTATATTTATTGCAATAATTGCCATAAGGTAGGTTCGACCACCTATTGGAGGAAATTTAATTTACGCAATTTAAATTTACGCACTTTAGATTTCGCATATATTTCCAATGTGGTGGGTAATACTACACGATTGGTTATAACTAATCATACTCGTAAGAAGTAGTTGATCAAATATTCTAATCCTACTCTCGAAGAAGTAGGCGATGAGAATAAAATTACTTCTCCATATATCTCTAGAATATTAATGGAGAAAATTGAGCAAGTGGTACTTGAAGTTACCATTGGATAAATAGATAAAAGTAAAATGCTCAATAGGTCCCATGTTGATAAATCAAAGAAAATATATCGCATGGAGAGATTATATGAAGTAATCTCATCGATGATATGAGATTATATTAATATGAGAATAAAATGCTCTTGAAGAAGCATAATCACTAGATTTACGTATTTGAATAAAGCCAATATGATATTATTATTACTCGGAAGAAGTACAAAGCGTTCGAAGTGGAACATATTGAGAATATCAAAGATGACAATAAACACTCGAAAATATAGAAATACGAAAGAAAATATATATTGAACCCATAAATGAGGGATGCGTCTCGAGAGTATAAATACTCAAGTAACTCTGCCACCTTAACATTGAGTTCATAATGAAAGATCCAAAGGATCTCTTTTTCGCTGACACCGATGATCTCATGACCGATGGGTTTTAGCTTCCATGATTTTTGAACATATGATTGAATCTTGATGAGTAGATCGGCAATCGTATTAGCGAAACAAGTATATTTCTCATTGACGAGAAATAAATTTATATTCTACACCACGATCTAGAAATGCTAGCAAACCATCGAAAAAATAATTAATATTTAATAAACCTATGGGTTTGGTATGAAAATTCCTTTGTGCAAATGACGCTATATTGAATATTTCCTCCAGTATGTTATAGCGCTGGAAGAACAATAAAAGCTTCACTATTGCTCATCATGTACATCGAGTGATTATGGATGGATTGTGTTTGTAGCATCAATCCAGTTGGACTAATGACATTTCTAACTCCAATTCGATTCTTGCATCCAATTACGATGAAAAGGTATTATACTTGACACTCTTATCCCCCATAATTGTGCGGCCATCGTAAGACTCCTTAATAGTTTGTTATTAGTCCCTCCATATAGTATATTGATATTTTGTTTCCCTAACTCCCTTACAAGTTGGTCTGCCATATCCACATTGGATATGACCTACTAGTCCTGGAGCCACCAAGAACACATATAGTTTTTACCTGGCGAGGTAAAGATTGACTTACATGAGATGATTACGATATCTCCATCTCCATCTCCACCTCTATCTTTCTCTTTCTTGAATGAATGATAGATATATGAATCCCTCTATTTAAAGAAAAATTTTCAAACCAATAATTGAGTGCACTATTTACTTTTGACAAATATAAAGCGAGAAAAATGCAGAAAAAAATTTAAGTGAAAATGACATATATCATGGTGATAGAAAATAAACGAAAAAAAAATCGAAAATCGAAAAGCGATATTTACAAATAAAAGAAAAATATTGATATTCTATATTACATAAATTTGTCTTACATAAATATGGGAAAATCATTATACTAAGTTATTCTACTAAATTTACAAACTGGATCTTTTAAAGTAAGTATTTCAAGACTATAAAGTGCTTGTTGATCTTTGAATTTGGCCCATAAGGCCATTAGCTCACCTTGCACGTGTCCACTGGGATGTGTCTCAAGAGCACATTGAATATCATCCAAAGGCTCCTTACTCAATCCATCCTTAATGAATGCTATTTTATCTTCTCGGTTTACGGACAAGTACCCCATGATTTACATCGGTGTCATATGTCCACCGAGCACACTTGTAGCATCCTCCTAATCTTTTTGCTCTCAGTTTCTTTGAAAAACTACTTTTACCCATACCAGGCATGTATTTAGAAGGAATTGAAACCTCACGGATAATCGAACCTTTGCTTCAATCAAGCATCGGATATCTTGTGGGATACCCTTATTCATTAGCATCCTTAATCTTTCCAGCCTACATCGATAAATCCTTTTTAGGATTTTGGTCGGTAGTGATGGATAGTATTTTCGAAGATTTGAGAGCATATGATCCATTATAATGTATAGACCCTTGTTAGGATGAATTTTGTAATAATTTTGATAGAATAATACGACGCGTATGAAATAAGACTCCGATTTTAAATAAAGCGTAAGAGCTACGATTTTGGAATTAAATAATAGCCGGATGTGATGCGTATGGTGTAACTCAGTGTTTGAGCGATAGTAGACAATAATGTCACCAAAAGATGATGGAATATGTCGGTGAATTGTTTCTATGATAAATCATGTTGAGCACTATCTGATACTAGTGAAATCAATATAAGAATTTACTGAACTAGAAGTTCAATAATACTCGTTTGCAAAACCGGATTGACCATCAGGTTTAAATAATTATTGAAATCAATATTTCAAGTGAAGAATTAAAAGAATTCTTCAATGATTGTTCTCGATAAATGATGAAATCATTACTAGCCAATATTGGGAATAAATCCAAATATATCTGGAATAAAGGATGAGAAGTATGGGCTCACTCATCCTCCATGTGGACTACTAGATATTATGATATGGATCCACTAGATAGTCACATGTGTATATGATTCAGTAATTTGAAAGCTCACGGTATGAGCATGATTTCCAGATTTAATGATAAAAATTTAGTAAATGTATATCCAATACTTGAATAAATCACTGAAGGATTGAGTATGCATACAAGTGGGATATTATATGGCAAATTATTTAAAGTCCTCAAATAAATTGCTGATATCGAGAATAGAATGCAAGCAGTCTAAATTCCCATATTAAATTTGAATGATGAGAACATATATGATTAAAATCATACCAATTGTATGAGTTTTGGTGTTCTAAATTTTCTCGACATGAGGGAGTATTAAGGTTGAAAATAATATGTGAAATGCATCATGTTATATCCTCGAATTGAAATATGAACTTGAAGTTCAAAGATGCATGAAAGGCTATGAACAATCACATATATCGATTACGATGCTTTGATAAGTTAGCACGCTAGAAAGCGTTGATATTTTCCCAATCATATATATCAAAGCAAATTATAAAAGATGGTCTTAATAACGGAGGCATATGCTCTTGAAGAGTATATAGACATAACTATATTGTATAATCCTACAAGAGGATTGATAATGAGATATCTCGATAAGTTATGTCGATATGGGGAAAGAAATGAAATTGAAAAGTGTCGACCACGATATGAAAATGTAGTCTACATATGATCAATGATAATGAAAATATTGAGATATATTAAAGATGATAAATGGTGAATGTGAAATCCTTAACTTATGAGATGATGAGATGATGATGACTAATGCTCAAGTTTAAAGATAAGCATGGTGGTCATTATATGTTGCATGCTCATGAAAGTTAAATTCAGATCGTGTGTGTAGTGCAGAAAAGGAAATTAAAGGATCGGATGAACTAAACCCGTGTTTATGAGTACTCCCAAAGGGTGAACTAAGCCCTGGAATGAAATAACCTATTAAGTGAGTATTAAATGTTAAATGATATATTTTAAATGTTAGTTAGTTATGAAGGTTTACTTATATGTTTACATGTTTTACAATGAATTTATATGCTTTAAATTGTGTATTTGGAGACATGTGTTCATGGTGAATGTTTTGTAGTTGTGTAAGAAAATTGATGCACTCTAAATGAGCGAAGAGTATAAAACCAATGTATATGATACTCATACAAATGTATGAAAGATTTTGAAATGCTTGCGACATACTTGTATAAAATACGCGTTGCACTCTTTTTTCCCTTAGTGAGGTTTTTATCCCATTGGGTTTTTCTGCATGAGTTTTTAATGAGACAACTTTAAAGGCGTATTCATATGAATAATGTACTCTTTTTCCTTCATTAGGGTTTTTCCCATTTGGGTTTTTCCTAATAAGGTTTTAGAGGCATATTCATGGTATATTGAGAACGATAGGAGAAATTGATAAAGTGTATCTATTGGATCAGTTATAATGGAGCTAATGCTTTAGATCCAAACGATGATGATATTGAAATCATTTGAAGTAAAGATATCGATTCTCAAGATATGAAATCAAAGCGGAGCATTTGTACTCTTTTCCTTGATCAAGTTTTTCCCACTGGGTTTCTTTCTGAGGTTTTAACGAGCGCAAAGACGTGAATACGTATCACCGTGATGACATCCGTGAGCAATGTTTTTATGAAGCGATATATAACCACCCAAAGCTATCACTGCAATCGGTTTGGAAGTTTTTTCCCACCTGGGTTTTTAAACAGTCAGGAAGGCGTTTGTATTAATAGTCGTTCGAGGGAGTGTTATGAATAATTGAGAATAATTTGGTGGTTATGAATTATGAGGAATAATTTGGTGGAGGAATAATTTGGTGGAAGAATAATTTGGTAAAAGATGTAATTATTATATGTGAATGACTATTATACCCTTGATGAAATTATGTAATTACGGTTGTCTGAATTCCAAGTTTCATATAAATAGAAACTGATTATTAATGAAATTAAATTCACGAGAATTCCTGTAATCAATTCTCTCTAAATTCTCTCTATTGTTTCTATACTTTTATAACAAAACCATTATTATTACAAGTACTTAACGAAAATATATTGATACTGTGCGACACAAACAACGTATCATTCTCACTATTAGTTTAATTTTTTAATATTAATTTATTGGGTTGGCATCTCATAAATGTCTCTGTCAAATAATTTCCTTCCTTCCATGGTACGACAATCTCATGCATTGTGTTACAGTACACTCTGCCTCACGAGTTGTACCTAATTTTGCCTAATCAAAGTCGGTAGTTAGTGGTACTGTCGTAAATTCATCCAAATTCCTGTCCACATACAAAAATCGAAACCTTATATAAGTGCATTTCTCCAGGCGTGAGTAGCTCCTTCCCCCACCCGAAGTACCCGACCCATCTATCCGCTTCCGCGAACTTTCCTTTTCTCGAGCCTTTTTCTACACACACATATACTTACATTTTTACTCTGTGTGTATGTACCTGAAGGTGTGAGATTTTGGAGAATTCGGAGGGACAATTTCGGGGATTAAAGTTGTGAATCGTGAAAAATGGACTCTGATTTATGGTCTCGTCTTTCTAATTCTTCTTCTTACAGGCGCTATCAATCTCGATCAGGTTCGTCTAATTCCGATGCTTACCTTATTATTATTGTTTTTAATTGCTGACTTTTGCTGAGATTGATGAGAAAATGAGATCTTTTTCATTTAATTTGATTGTTGTGGTAAGATTACGGATATTTGTGATTTGATGTTGAAATTATGGAAGGACCAAGTTTTGGGTGAGGGTTTTTCTTTCCTGGTAGATTTAAAATTAGTACAAGGGGAAAGCTCTGATTTTTCTCGAGGTCTTTTACCGTCTGTCGGTTTAGTGAGATGAAGAAGGTGTTGGGTGGTTATCATTTTGTTTTAAAGCTGCCTGTAATGAAAATCCTGTCACGTTTTCTGTTCAGTGTAACGGGTTGCTGTCAGAGAAAGTGGAAAAAGATGAAAAGGTTGGAAATTTGTACTTAAGCTAAAACTGAATTGATATAGAAACTGATGACATATGATTTAGGGTTTCTTTGAAGACCCTCTTTGCAAACTTTTCCCTTAGATTTGTTCTTTCGGTTCTGGTGTGAACTTAGTTCTACTAGTTTTGATCAACCATAAAGAATTTCTCAAATTTCAATATTTGTTGCTGAAATTTCTTGTGATTTTGATGATATTAATGTAAATTAGGGTTTCTTGGTGATTATTCATTTCCATGAAATACAGACTTGTACCGTGGAGAGGAGTACGAAGGGCTCGAAGAAGAGCAGAGGCCCGAGTTTCTTTGTCCATTTTGTCGCTGACGAGTTTGATATTGTTGGTCTCTGCTGTCATATTGATGACGAGCACGCCATTGAAGCCAAGAACGGGGTACCCATTTCTCCATGTCCCTCTATCAGTGTTTCTGTGTTGCTCTGTGTGAATGTGTTTAGTTGGTCGTAAGTAATCATGATGAGTTAATTACTTGGACGGTGGTTTCTTTTTTTTTTTTTTAATTGTTGCCAAAAAATATTTAGAAGTACAAGAGAGCAGCTTTGATTTGTAATGATACTAATTTGGAATGCCTAGAATTCTATAATAAATTAAGCAGAATCTGTATACTTATTGCTTCATCACAATCTTTCCAACACGATTCTCAGCGCCAGAAACACGCCACATTGCACATGTCACAAGTAAGAAATTTCTCTTCTTCTACCCTCTTGCTTTGATTCACATTTAACAAATGTGGTCTTGCAAATGGTGCAATGGCAGGAAAGCAACCAAATATTATTATTGGGCTGGGGGTATGGGATACTCCCAGCTGGAATGTAAGCCATATTTCCCGCAAAATCATGATATCCACATTTATGGTGCTTATAGATGAAAAAATGTGATATCCCTATTGCTATTATAGAATTTGTATATTCTGCGTAACATCTTTAAACAAAAATTCATTTTTCTCTAACATAATTTTCAACCATCTATTACATTGTTTTGACAATCTTTTTCTATTTTTAATACATTTTTTCTTTTTACTTCTCGAGTAGATATCTAAAAATAAAATTTTCAATAATCTGTATCAAACATACCTTGAGTTTACATGCATTTACTGCTCTAGCCATTCTACTAAAATATACACATCGAATGTATGTATGCAGGTGTGCCCTGTTTGTGCAAAAAGGGTGGGGACAGATTTGGTTGGCCACATAACGGGACAGCACGGGAGTCTTCTAAAGATATCCTTTTGAAGAAACTGAATATTATTGATCTTTGTTTTTGCTGCATAACATCCCTAGTTTTGCAATGTTTTCATTTCTTATTCTTGTAGCTTTTAGTTTTCCCTTGACTGTAAAATACGTGCAGCGAAGGAGAAGAATCCGGAGGGGTGGACCTAATTCTACACTCTCTATATTGAAAAAGGAGTTACGAGAAGGAAATCTGCAATCATTCTTTGGGGGATCTTCGTATTTATCATCAAATGCAGAACCTGATTCTCTATTATCCTCCTTCATATACCGCCCACCTGTGGTTGATGAACCCCCTGACGTCCAACCTCTTTCGTCAGCTGGGGCTTTCCCAACATCAAAGTCTTCGAGTGAAGATTTGGCTGAAAGGTAAATCACCGTGATATATTCATGTACTTTTATTATGATGAATTTAAATTCGCAGAAATTGGAAATTTTTATTTTCCCGGCCATGATTTTGGACTAGTTGTATACTTGTATTCCATGTTCGATTGCTCCTTTCGTTAGAGAGGAGCCTGTTGATTAATGTATAGTCCAAGTTGATTTGTTAAAAAAAAAAAAAAAAAAATGAAAGGAAGGGAAGATCATTGATAATGTGAAAATTATCTTTTTGTGGGCAGGGGGTGTTATTCTACATATTTTTATATATTTTTTCAATCCCACTCATTCTCTCTTCTATTTCACATCCAACTTATACCATACAAATTTTCACCATTCAATTCCACTCACTCTCTCTTCTGTATTACATAAAAACACACAAAAACTTATTTTTACACACATCCTAACACCCGCAAATGTGTCTTTCAAAAGTTTCTTTGGTTCGTTTTTGGTAGATGTTTGTGCACGCATATTGAGTGAACTTATAACTCACACTAGCTCGTTCTTTCAGCAAAAGAAACGTTCAGCATCCAGCACTGTCAGACAGGGACCAAGAGGAGAAGGCTAGGAAATGTGAATTTGCTCAAGGACTCTTGCTTTCTACCTTCCTTGATGACCATTTATAAAGCTGAAAACTGCATCTTACGGTGCTAATTCCAGTTAAATGCGGGGGAGGCCTACTGCTGAAAGAAAGAGGAAGAGGATATGTATTAGCTTAGAGCTTGTTATGTTGTATTTCAGCCAAAAAGAAACTCTGGGAGTTCCTATTGTATGTATAAATTGTTATCCATATTGGGATCTTTCATAAAAGTAATAATCTGGTTGATTCTATTAGCTTCTGTCCTTTCAAGCTCGATTTAATTATTTCGAAACGCACCTATTAAATAATTTTTCACAGGCATGACTCTTTAAGTGAGGAAGTGGTGACAATATATGCAGAAGTTTGCGTAAGCATGCTTTTAATTGCTGATTATGTTGAGATTAGATGTCATTTTCTATGGTGGGTATCACCGACACACTTGACACTTGCTTATATTATGGATATATTATGTCCAAGACACTTTAAATTAAATGGAGAGTGGGTTTGATCCTCCAAATTTGGAGAGTTAAATCTCACTTTCTATAATTAATTGATTACAAATTTTAGGACTTGTTATGGATACCGTTAATTTTCACTAATTCTATCTTATTATTTTTAATCACTTATATAATTATTTTACAATTTTCAATACATTTTTTCCCATTTTTAGCTACAAATATAACACGTAATTTGAGTAAATATACATTCTCTATATTAGAATCAGCCCTTAACGCTTTTATTTTGGTTTGATAAAACCACAATTTACTTTATTGGTTGTTAATATCTAAAAATATTCAAATAGTATTAATTTAAAATAGAAATTATAATAAATATTTCTCGTAAAAAGTAGAATAGAGAGTCATAAATAAATAACATGTTAGACAAAGTCAATATTCTTACTCTATAAATTTAGAAACGCTCTTTAAAATATTCCCTAAGTACCAATTATATAAGTCACTTTGACTTTTTATGTGGATTAAGACTTGTAATGGAAACGCAAAGAATGCAAATAATTTTCCTATTTTATCGTTATTAACGAGCCTAAAAGATTATTGGAACTATAAAAAACTTAAAAGTGTGAAAATTAATAGGGGCATAGTAGTAAATGAATATGAAAATACCTTTCTAATTGGGATATCTAAAAAAGAATAATGGTTTATATAATTGGGATTAAGCGGCGAACCCACGTTTCACGCTTTTTTTGTGCTTAAGCGCGCTCTTTCGCTCTTTGTCACGCTTTTTCACACTTTTGCGTTCTTTTTGTCGAAGCTTTTTACTTAATGCTCATGCTTAATCGTGCTTAAGGACGTTTTATGACGCTTTTTAGAAATCGATTGGGACAGAGGAAGTATGAAATATTCTCTTTTAAAATAGAAGTACTCTTGGGGATGCTCTTATGCACCTAGACATTGTTTAAGTAGGATATTTAAACCACTGTTGTTAACAATAACCAATAAAAAATCGACAACCTATAAACAATATAATATAATATGCTACTTCCTTTATTTTATAAAAACAGACTTATTTTCTTTTTTTTCATCCATTCCAAAATATAGATTATATTCTATTTATATCTATTTAATTTTTTTCCTACTATCCATTTATTTAATGTGCATTATTATTAATAAAATCACATTATTATCATTTATGGTAGGAACATATTTGAAAAAATATAACTAAATTTTATTTTTTCAATAATATTAATTATATTTTTTTAATCATTGTGAAAGTAAAACCAGGCCTATTTCCATGGGATGGAGGGAGTAAATATCAGAGCATGTAAATAAAAGTCAAAGTCAGAATTGGTTAGTTTACTAATTGTGGTTCATCAGTTAGTTAGCTTAGTCAGATAGATTAGCAAAGGGGCAATTGACTACACGTGTATATAAGTCTTGTACTCTTAATTATCAGCATAAAAAAAAACACTTTCCCTTTTTATCTTTCTCTCTCTACTTCCATGAAATGGTATCAGAGCTACCTGGCTTCCGTCTCTTTCTTTTCGCTAGATTCTTCCAAGATCTAGCTTAAATCTCTCAGAATTTCATTCAGATTTCTTCTGCTTTAGCTTAGTTTTAGCCTCTATTGCTAAAATTTCCACTAGATCAAGTTAGATCTAGGTCCGATTAGCTTTTTGTTTTATTGAATTTGGCCATTTTTCTTCCAATTTTTCAATCTGCTTCATTCGTTCTGCCATGGAAGCCGACAACGAAGCGTCGTTTAGTGCTGGAAGATTCGTAGGTCCTCAGATTTCGAGCAAATCTGCGATGGATGATTCCTCGAGTCCTTATTTCCTTCATCACTCTGACAGTCCAGGGGTAGCGTTAGTCTCACAGGTGTTGACAGGGGAGAACTATGCATCTTGGAGTCGAGCCATGAAGATCGCTTTGTCAGTGAAAAACAAACTTGGTTTCATCGATGGGACTATCAAGCGACCTGCATCTACTGAAGTTGATCTGTTGAATGCTTGGGTGAGGAACAATAATGTTGTGATCTCTTGGATTCTTAACTCCGTTTCTAAGGATATTTCAGCTAGTATAATTTTCGCTGAAACTGCATATGAAATTTGGATGGACTTGAGAGATCGTTTTATGCAGAAGAATGGGCCTAGGGTTTTCACACTTAGGAGAGAACTGATGAATTTAATGCAAGGACAGAATTCCGTGAGTGTGTATTTCACCAAATTGAAGACGATTTGGGAAGAGTTGAGCAATTACAGACCAGTATGCACTTGTGGAAAATGTGATTGTGGAGGAGTAAAGGAACTCAATGCTTACTACCAGGCTGAACATATTATGTCATTTTTAATGGGGCTTAATGAATCTTTTGCACAGGTTAGGGGTCAGATTTTGCTCATGGACCCAATGCCTCCACTTAATAAGGTTTTCTCCTTGATTGCTCAGGAAGAACATCAACGTGACATTGGTGGAAGTATTAATGTTCTGGGGGAAACAAATTCTTCGATGGCTTTTGCAGTTAAAGCCAGTGGCAACACCAAGTATGTTAATACATACCAGCAGGGATATACAGGACAGAAAAGAGATAGACCTACATGCACATATTGCAACAAGCAAGGCCATACAGTGGATAAGTGTTATCAACTCCATGGGTACCCTCCAGGATATAAGGGGAATCAGAGAAATGGTAGTGGTCTTCCAGGATATAAGGGGAATCAGAGAAATGGTAGTGGTGTGGCTGCTGTTAATCAAGTTTCTAGCTCTCCTCACGACGGTCCTACTGAGAAAGCTTCTGATCAGCTTCTACCAAACTTCACTCCAAGTCATTACCATCAGCTACTCTCTCTGATCTCGAGCCACTTCTCACTTACACCTAAAGAAACTGCTGCTGAGAACACCACCAACTTCATTACCACTCAACCTGTTACTAATGCAGGTATATGTTTATCAATGCCATTTACTTCCTGTCCTTTAGCCAACTTGTGGATTGTGGACTCCGGTGCAACAAGACATGTTAGTTGTACTAAGGATAATTTTCACACCTTATCTTCTACCCCAGAAACTACTGTCACTCTCCCAAATCAATCTGTAATCACTGTCAAACACAGTGGCACTGTTCAAATAAGCCCTCGACTCATTCTACATGATGTACTGTACATTCCTGCTTTTAAATTCAATTTATTATCCATCAGTGCTCTCACTCATGATACTCCACTCACAGCTACCTTTTTCCATGACTCATTTCTTCTTCAGGATCCTCTTTCCCAGAAGATGATTGGCAAGGGTAAACGAGTGCAAGGATTGTATGTTCTTGACACAAAGGAGCCATCATCTTCTCGCAGTAACTTTGTTAATGCTGTTTCTTTTAATACCTGGCATAATAGATTAGGTCATCTTTCACAAAAATGTTTACATTCCATTCAACAACATCTTTCTTGTGATTCTTCTATTACGAATAAGACAATACCTTGTTATATTTGCCCATTGGCCAAACAAAGAAGGTTACCTTTTGATTCTCATTCTCACAGATCAAGGGAACCATTTGATTTGGTGCATGCCGATGTTTGGGGTCCCTATCATATTGTCTCTTATAATGGATTTCGTTACTTCCTTACCATTGTAGATGATTGTACTCGTTTCACTTGGGTTTTCCTTTTAAAACACAAAAGTGATGTTATATCCATTGTACCCCAATTTTTTACTATGATCCATACCCAGTTTGATAGGCAGATTAAAGTTTTCAGGTCAGACAATGCACCTGAACTGTCCTTTAAGGATTTCTTTAAGGAAAAGGGCGTTTTGCATCAATTCTCTTGCGTGGAAACCCCTCAGCAAAATTCCGTAGTGGAACGAAAACACCAACACCTCCTCAATGTGGCTAGATCTCTTTATTTCCAGTCACAAATACCTATTTCCATGTGGCCTGAAACTATCCTTACTGCCACCTACATAATTAACCGAACACCCTCAATTAATCTCAACCATAAAAGTCCATATGAGCTATTGTATAACGCCATTCCTGACTACTCGAGCTTCCGAGTCTTTGGCAGCCTTTGCTTTGCCTCCACCTTGGCGGTAAATCGCACAAAATTCACTCCTCGGGCTAGAAAGTGTGCCTTTTTGGGATATCCTCCTGGAGTCAAAGGTTACAAATTATATGACCTTGATACTCACCAAGTATTTAACTCAAGGGATGTCCTTTTCCATGAAGATATTTTCCCTTTTTCCACTGCCTCATCCTCAAATGCCTCCACAGCTCTCTTGGATCCCTTTCCTGACTTTGTTTTACCGCACATTCCCTCTGACGTTCCCTCTCCTATTCTGCCAAGCAATGGCTCTTCTTCTTCTTCCTTTCCAACATCTTCACCTCCTACACACTCTTCTCCTGCTGGTTCTAATACAGCCCCTACTCCTCAGTTCCCCCCACCATCTGTTTCTCCTTCACTAACCTCTATCGTGCCTCGCCGATCCCAGAGGGCCCATTATCCCCCTTCCTATCTTAGAGATTATCATTGTAGTCTCCTTCAATCCTCATCTCTACCTTCCTCTCCTCTTCCAACTCCTCATACACTTGCCACTGTTCTTTCTTATTCCAACACATCTCCTTCTCATCAACAATTTGTCCTTAACCTTTCCTCCTCTTTTGAACCTACAACTTATCAAGAAGCTATTCTTTATCCTGAATGGAGGGAAGCTATGAAACTTGAGCTACAGGCCATGGAAGATAACCATACCTGGAGTGTTGTTTCTCTTCCCCCTCACAAGCATTCTATTGGATGCAAATGGGTTTTTAAGACTAAATTGAAATCTGATGGCCGCATTGAAAGGCACAAAGCCCGACTTGTTGCTAAAGGTTACACGCAGCAAGAGGGGTTGGACTATTTTGATACTTTCTCTCCCGTTGCCAAACTTGTTACTGTTAAACTTCTTCTTGCCCTGGCAGCTGTTCAGCGTTGGCATTTACATCAATTGGATGTAAACAATGCTTTCCTACAAGGTGACTTATATGAGGAGGTTTACATGGACTTACCCCTTGGATATGGCCAAAAGGGGGAGATATTTGAGGGAAAGAAATCACCACAACAGGGGGAGAAACTTGTTTGCCGGTTACATAAGTCAATCTATGGTTTGAAACAAGCATCTAGACAGTGGTACTCAAAATTTTCTCAAAGTTTGATTCTTTATGGCTTTGTCCAATCCAAGGCGGACTATTCCTTGTTCACAAAAGGTAGTGGTGACTCCTTTATTGCCCTACTTGTATACGTGGATGATATAATAGTTGCTGGACCTAATCAAGATGCTATTCAGTCTGTAAAAGATTTCTTACATACTCAGTTTAAGCTAAAAGACCTTGGAGCTTTGAAGTATTTCCTTGGACTTGAGATAGCCAAATCACATCAAGGAATTGTAGTGTCACAAAGACACTACACTCTTCAGCTATTAGAAGACACTGGATTTCTTGGAAGTAAACCCACATCAGTGCCTATGGACCCAAAAGTGAATCTACAAGCAGAACAAGGAGAACTTCTTGAAGATGGTATGCAATATAGAAGGATAGTAGGTAAATTGTTGTACTTGACTATAACTAGACCAGACATTACCTTTGCTGTTCATAAATTGAGTCAGTATGTGTCACAACCTAGAACTATACACCTACAAGCTGCTCATCACTTGCTGCGATACATAAAGAAAAATCCAGGGCAAGGTCTGTTCTTCCCTTGTAATTCGTCTTTACAGCTAAAAGGCTTCGCAGATTCTGATTGGGGAAGTTGTACGGAGTCAAGGAAATCCGTAACTGGGTTCTGCATTTTTTTGGGAGACTCACTGATTTCTTGGAAAGCCAAGAAACAAGGAACAGTTTCAAGAAGTACAGCAGAGGCAGAATATAGAGCTTTGGGCACAGCTACGAGTGAGATAATTTGGCTGCATCAACTGCTGAACGACTTGCAGATTGACTATAGAAAGCCAAGCCTTATTTTCTGCGACAACGAAGCTGCAGTGCATATAGCTTCTAATCCTACTTTCCATGAGAGAACGAAGCACATCGAAATAGACTGCCACTTTGTGAGAGAAAAGCTTGCGGAAGGGGTTATAAAGTTGTTGCCAATAAGGACTTTACATCAGTTAGCAGACATATTCACTAAGCCCTTGCCTGCCGCTGCCTTGTTTCCATTTTTGTCCAAGATGGGAGTAAAGGATATTTACTCCACATCTTGAGGGGGAGTATCAGAGCATGTAAATAAAAGTCAAAGTCAGAATTGG
Organism: Jasminum sambac; assembly: GCA_018223645.1. Classification (NCBI taxonomy): domain Eukaryota; kingdom Viridiplantae; phylum Streptophyta; class Magnoliopsida; order Lamiales; family Oleaceae; genus Jasminum; species Jasminum sambac. The sequence continues at coordinate 22,469,108 of CP073649.1, forward strand.
TTAGTTTACTAATTGTGGTTCATCAGTTAGTTAGCTTAGTCAGATAGATTAGCAAAGGGGCAATTGACTACACGTGTATATAAGTCTTGTACTCTTAATTATCAGCATAAAAAAAAAAAAACACTTTCCCTTTTTATCTTTCTCTCTCTACTTCCATGAAAGTAAATAACACAACTCATTTCATAAAAAATATATGACCCCTCAATTTTGATTAGGCAATAAACCATTTGATTAGCTAAGAACACCGAATTTCAGTGACCCTAAAATATTGAAAGGGTTCTCATTGTCTCTAACCACCCCACCCCAAAAAAAATGATTTGATAATGCGGGATAGAGCTGAAAACATCGAACCGATTTCACAACACTTAAAACTTTTTCAAACCAAACTACATCATTTCTAAGAAACTTATGCAGTTCAATTGACTGTATACCTTCTACACACCTAGTTCACAGTACAGAACTACAGAAACTAAGGACCACAGAAACAAAGCTACGCCACCAGTCAACAAGCCTTGTTTTAAAGAAATTCCCACTTCCCTATATACACTGAACCCGTAGTTCACAAAAGTCAGCATTACTCACACAACTCTGAACTTTCACACACACTGAAACAGTAATTTACACAATCTATCATTGGTCATCATCATAGACCACAACTTGTATCAACTCAATGTAACTGTTAAGCAGCAAAAAACCCAGAATTATCAGCCATCACTGATAATTCTACTCCCACTGTCCTCCATTCACATCTCCCAATCCCATATGCAGCGAAAGCCTCGACCACCGTTAGAGATGGGCATTGCAAGTTTGAATCACTACCTCAAGTGCGATCTCCAGTGCGAGTTGTGGGTCATGAAGAAAATGTAGTCAGGGTGTTTAACTTTCAACAGCCTCAGCCAGTAGTCAGCACGTCGCAAGAGAGAGTCGAACTTCTGGCTTTCTTTGACTCCATCTGTATTCCAGTCAGAAACTTTGAACTTATATGAAGCTAGTCCAAATGTCGGTAGTGAGAGCTTTGTAGAAAAACCAGCGTCTTGCAACCCTTCATTGACTGTCAAGACACAGAATTGTGGCCCATCAGCTCCTGTCATGGTGGTGTGTTATGATATGAGCAAATAATAAATCATGAGAAATGGCCAATACACATAAGAGGCCATAACTAAGTGATTACTATGAGACGTGTCCGGCGCAGTGATCTGGTGCGAGCAGTTGATGTGGCGCGATCTAAACCTGCCACATCAGCTGCTTCCCACTTGCAGCATGTGTAGACGAACGGTTTTGATTGGTGCAAGTAAGCATGAAGTGTATCAGAAATGCTTTCATGAATCGCAATGAGAGCACAAATGAGAAGGAAAAATAGGGAAGAGAGTGACTCACTCTTAATCGGTGTTGCTAGGGAATGAAAAGTGAGAAAACAGGCGTCGATGTTCCCTAGAGTCGAGCCGATGGGTATCCTATAGATGGGGTACCTGCAGAATAAGACATCTTCTCATTCGTTTTGCACAAGATAAATTAACAATCAAGTACCAACAAGGCAACAATGAACAATCACCGCTCTGTTGAAGACAAAACATTACCAAGCAATAGAAATCCAGCTTGCTATAGTTAGATCACAGCTTCTGTATGTTCTCAGTTGAGGAAAGCGAGATGCAAGGGAAGAAATCTGCTCAATTCAAGTCAATGTGACAATCTTATATCAATGGAAAAGGAATACAAAACTATATACAATGCCGTAGGACATAACAGGATTACGGGACTTGCCTTGTCAGCTAACGGTTCACGGAAAAATGGAAGTTCTTTCTCCAAGTACTCAAATATAAGATGACCAGGAGGGTTGCTAATATGAGCCTCGTCAGCTGACAATCCCGAGAAGGGCTTGTTTCTTACTGGAGGTCTATTATACACATGCCCATCGTTGTTCTGCTGGTTCCAAGTTTCTCTATTATTATTAGCTCCTCCATAAGCTTCAAATTCACAGCTTCCATCACTATTTGTCTCCCGGGATGAATCAGTATCACTCTCCTCTCCAGGTTTCCTGCCAAGTGCAAACAGTAAATACAAACTTCGACTGAGTAGTAAAAGTTAATTTGCAAGTAGAAAAAAGTAAAAACAAAGGTCAGCTATGTACAATATACATTGCAAAGTAAGCAAGTACCAAGAAAAGCTCACCTTATGTCAATCAAAGGGCTTGATGGATCTACATACAGCTGCATAGCAGACAAGTATGGCACGAAATATTGGACAACCTCATTCCCATTCAGAACCAGCGGGACTCCAGCGCCATATACACTCCACTCATTAAAAGAGTCCCAAAGATCACCAAGAATGAAGTATGGGTGGAGTTCGCTACTGCAATTTCTCCATCCTCTCACACTTGTCTGCAGATCCACAAAATATACCAAGTTAAATCCGCTTAAAGAGGTATAAAACATTGCCTTCTCTAATGTCTAAAATCAGTAAACCATGCATAAACAAATTAAATTCCAAGACAAAATTCATTGGTTACCTTAAACTCCAGTAGGCAATAACCATTATTTTGAATCCATTACCAAAATCACACTCAGTACAACCCATCTTAGGCTCTCATTCAAATTATCCACCTAATCCTTCATTCACTTGGTACTTGAAAATGTAATAAAAATTAGGCCACACCAACAATTCGCTTAACAAGCTTCATGAAAGGCATAATTGGTTGAGGCATAGAAACTATTAAAAAAATAATAATAATAATGAAAATGAAATGAAAGAGAAGCAACTGTTTTCTTTAATTTTAACTAAAGACAGAAAAATTAAACCCGTCTTGTCTCCAGATTAATCAAGGACTGATTAACACCAGATCAAACACAAGAAATTTAAAGATAATCACTGAAGAGCTGAATTTCGCTTGGGAGAAATTTGACTGATTGAAAACAGACTAAACATAAATACATATACAAATTAGGAAATAATCACAGAAGAACTGAATTTCGCATTTTCTTGAAATACTCAGCTAATTAAACTCGCACATTTTACCTTAGGGAAACGCCGAGCTACAACGGCTGGGGTAGTGTGCTCCAAGAACCGATCCAAATTGGTTTCCGATGAACCAGTCGGGTTGGTCTCTTCATCTAGCCCGGACCCGAATCCATTCCTTTGGGGGCAGGAGAGAAGTGTTGACTTTGACTTCAATTGATGCGGCAGTTGCTGGTTGTTCTTTCTCATCGCAGGTGGACTGTAGTACAATCTTTCCTCTCCTACCCTCCTCCGTCCCGTCATTCTACCAGAATAGGAAAAACCCAACAAATTTGCACTTAATTGAGACGTAAATATGAATGCTGTACAGTTCTTATCGCCTCAGTATGTGTGCGTGAGAATTATTTTCAATTAGTGAACTATCAAGAAAATTGGGGGGTTCAAAGCGGTTACTTATAAGTGAAATAGGAGATTTTGGGTTTAGTATTTGTTAGGGTTCTCGAAGAGTGTGTCTTACTGAATGGGAGGAGTATCTCAAGGAATGAACAGAAGAATAATCTGCGGAGAGAGAAGGTACGTCTTTATTACTGTGTGCTGTGTTCTAGAGGATTCCAGTTCCCAGTCTCCTATTGAAAAGGGACACCAAATCGCTGTCTTTCAAATAGCGATGATGTTACTTGTTACTTGCTAGTGTACTTAAATTATTTTTTTTTCAAAAAAAGTTAGGTGTATATCTATTTTTTGTGGAATTGTACACTTTGCTTCTTCTTTTTTTTTTTTTTTAATTGAATTCTGAGTTACTGTATTTTATTTGTACCCCGTTAATATAGAGGGTGAGAATATTGTTTTATTTTTTCCAATATTAGAAGGTATAAGAAGAAAAAAAGGTGTACATTTTTTCTATACAATTTTCTGATTATTCATTATTTTTATTATTTCCTCTTTTGAGAGGAAGGCTTTGGAAAATATAAAGAGAATTTAGCTTTTGAGAAGAATGAAGTAAGGGATTTGTGCTCTAACACGATATGGATAAGAAGATTATCTTGAGGTTCTTCACCTTTAATTGGTAACGTTTAGATAAAAGCGATGAAAATGTAGGGCATTTTGAAGTTTTTAGTTACAAATTATTCAATTTTCAGATGGGGAAAGAAAAAGAACAGAGGGAGTAAATCTAAGTAGGTAGTATTTGTATGTTGTTATGAATATTTTATAACAAATGAGGCACTCGAGGGAATAAATATTATTATTCTATTGATGTGAATGACTATTATACCCCTGATGAAATTATGTAATTACGATTGTACCATTCGAAGTTTTCCTATAAATACGAGCAGCTTATTAACGAAATTCATTCTGTGAATTCCTTAGAATTCATTCTCTCTAAACTCTCTCTATTATTTCTATACTTTTATAACACGTTATCAAAGACGTAGCCTCTAACCTTTTGAGTAATAAGAAGAGTATCTTTCTGATTCAGATCTTATAGATGATCTTCGTATTAAAACCAGGATTATTACACCAAAATTATTTTGCATAAAAATATACACAGAGAAGAAATAATTCATTTATGTTTATATATTCATTTCACAACCATCGCTTCAACTCCATTTTCTGTCAAACAAGTTGACGTAAAAGTAAACAACAACACCACATCGAGAGAAGTTCTCGACAGGCGAGTCCATTGATACCAAAAATGACATGAAAAGATTACCATAAGGTGGAGAAAACAAGTGAGAGATCACTTCATTGGAATAATAAAATTAGTTTCAGACCAAATTTTGTGGAGAAGATGGAATTGTGGCTAATTTCTACGTACAAACCAAAAGGACGAAGGTATATATATATTACTTTATTATAATATATTATAATATATTATAATATATATTATACCAAAAGTTAAGATATATATATTATATATATTATATACAAAAATTATATATGTATTATATACGAAAAAGTAATATATATAATATAATAATATATTGCTCTTATAACATTCGTTTCGAGATATAAGGAGCATACATTATCAAAATCAAATTTTCTCGACTCCATTATACTCGATTTAACGAGATCTTCGATTTGACACCAATATTGATAAGGTAAACTTTCAAAAATTTACAAATCAAGACCCAACTTTGAAAAAGTTACAAAGGGTCCTTGGACTTGTAAATATTTACGTATTAATGCTTATAATGTCAAAACTTTATAAAGAGATATGTGTATACGCACTTGCCAGTGGCATGCCAAGAATCGGTAGTAGCGGTAGCAAATGAGTATGTATTAATGTTTTATAAAGAAATATGTGTAGTGTCACGCACTGCAAGATCGCCACAAGAACTGTAGCAGCTGACAATGCAGCAGATATTTCGATTTACGACCGTTTATTTTGACGATAATTATATTTTGAAGAAATAGTTAGAACAAATTTTCTTCTATAGATATTTAATTGTTGCACTTTATTTATTGCAATTTAAATACTGCAATATCTCCTACCTGATGATGGGTTCAACCATCACTAAACAGAAGATTTTATATATTTATGCACTTTATATGCTAAGTGAAGAGTAATACCTTCTACTAAGCAGACCCTACTCCTGAAGAAGTAGTTAAATGTTATGCAATTTAATTCTCGCGATTTAAATTCCGTAAATTTATATTTATTGCAATAATTCCCATAAGGTAGGTTCGACCACCTATTGGAGGAAATTTAATTTCTGCAATTTAAATTTACGCACTTTAAATTTCGCATATATTTCCAATGTGGTGAGTTATATTACACGATTGGTATGAATATTTTCAATGTGGCGGGATATACCACACGTTTAGAATACTTATTACAAATGTGGTTGGATTAAACCCCACAATTGGATAACTGATTTATATATATTCGATATGAATATTCTATTGATATTAAAGAAGAGATTTGAGCAAGTGATGCCAGAATTTACCGTTGTATGCATTGATGAAACGAAATTGCTCAAAGAATCCCATTGTGATAAAAGAGAAAGAAAATATACCGTGGTGAAAAATCTCATTATGAGATTAGTATATTGTGATATGATGAGAAATGCTCTTAAAGAAGCATTTAATAAAGGAATGTTCACTTTCCACGTCTATTGAATATTGATGGAGAAAATTGAGTAAGTGGTACCTGAAGTTACCAATGGATAAATAAAATGCTCAATAGATCCCATGTTGATAAATCAAAGAAAATATATCGCATTAAGAGAATAAAATGCTCTTGAAGAAGCATAATCACTAGATTTCTGTATTTAAATAAAGCCAATATGATATTATTATTATTATTCCAGAAGAAGTACAAAACAGTCGAAGTGGAACATATTGAGAATATCAAAGATGACAATAAACACTCGAAAATAGAAAAATGCGAAAAGAAAATACATATTGAACCCATAAATGAAGGGTGCGTTTCGAGAGTATAAATACTCCGTAATTCTGCCACCCTCAACATCAGGGTTCATAATGAGATATTTAAAGGATTCAATTTCTTTTTCGCTTGACACCGATGATCTGTGACCAAGCGGACTGGCTTCTCTGATTCTTGAACATATGCATGAAATTTGATAAGTAGTTCATCAACAAAGATTACTAGCGTAAATAAGTATTTTTCTCGCTAAATGAGAGATAAACTTATTATCTACACTCGATCTAGAACGCTAGTAAGCCATCAAAGAAATTGTTAATATTCAACAAACCTATTGGTTTGACATGAAAGTTCCACTGTGCCAACGAGGCTATATTGAATATTTCCTCCAGTGTGTTGTAACCGCCTGGAAGGACAATGAAAGCATCACTATTATTCATCATATACATCATGCAGTTGTGGATGGATTGCGCTTGTAGCACCAACCATGCTGGACCCATGGTAGAACTGGCTCCAATTCGAGTATTAGATCCAACTAAATGGAAAGGTATTACACTCGAAACTCTTATTCCCCATGATGGTGCGGCCATTATAAGTCTAGCTAAAAGTTTGTTGTTGGTTCCTCCATATAGTATATTGATTTCTTGTCTCCCTAACTCTTTTACGAGTCGGTTTGCCATATCCACATATTGGATATGATCCACCAATTTAGATCCACCAAGAATACATACGGTTTTAATCTGGCGAGGTAAAGGCTGACTTGTATGAGATGATTCTAAAATCTCCATATCCATCTCTATTCCTATCTCTCTTTTTGCACTATACTTTTAATGTATGAACATGAGAGATATATGAATCCCTCTATTTAAAGAAAAATTTTCAAACCAATAATTGATTGTACTATTTACTTTTTGACAAATATGAAAGAGGAAAAGGCAGAAAAATTTTAGTGAAATAACATATACCTGTCGGTGATTGAAAAATAATATATGTATACATATATATATTTTAAAAATTGAAAAACAATATTTACAATTACAAGAAAAACATTGATCTTACAAGTATTACAATCAACTTCCTTATATTAATATGAGAAAATTATTATACTAAGTTTTTCTACTAAATTTACAAACAGGATCTTCTAAAGTAAGTTTTTCAAGACTATAACGTGATTGTTCATCTTTGAATTTAACCCATAAGGCCATCAGTTCACCTTGTACATGTCCACTAGGATGTGTCTCAAGAGTCTGTTGAATATCATCCAAAGGCTCTTTACTCAATCCATCTTTAATGAATGCTATTTTATCTTCTCGGTTTCTGGACAAGTACCCCACAGATTTACATCAAGTATCACATGTCCACCGAGCACACTTGTAGCATCCTCCTAATCTTTTTGCTCTCCGTTTCTTTAAAAAACTACTTTTACCCATACCAGACATGTATTTAGAAGGAATCGAAACCTCACCAGATAATCGAACCTTTGCTTCAATCAACCATCGGATATCTTGTGGGATACCCTTATTCATTAGCATCCTCAACCTTTCAAGCCTACTTCGATAAATCATTTTTAGGATTTTGATCGGTAGTGATGGATAGTATTTTCAAGATTTGAGAGAAAATTATCCATTATTATATATAGACCATTATTATGGTGAATAATCGTAAGTGCTGGATAATTGATAAACGCGTATGAGGTAAGACTCCGCGTTGGAACAGTATCGAAACATGAAGCGTATGTGCTAAGATTCCACGCTTGAACAAAGGACGTGTAATAATGCTACCAAACATGATGGAATATGTCGGTGAGCTATACATATGATGAAAGTAATAAATCATGTTGAGCACTATACGATACTAGTGAAATCGATATAAGAATTTCTCAACTAAAAGTTCAATAATACTGCGTTGCGAACCTGACCGACCATCCCGCTTAAATAATTATTGAAATCAATATTTCAAGTGAAGAATTAAAAGAATTCTTCAATGATTGTTCTCGATAAATAATGAAATCATTACTAGTCAATATTGGGAATAAATCCCACATATATCCGGGAATAAAGGATGAGAAATATGGGCCCACTCATCCTCCATGTGGACTACTAGATATTATGATATGGATCCACTAGATAGTCACATATGTATATGATTCGTAATTTGAAATTTACGAAATATTTGCTCACGGTATGAGCATGATTTCCAGATTTAATGATAAAGCTAGTAAATGTATATCCCAATACTTGAATAAATCACGAAGGATTGAGTATGCAGATACAAGTGGGATATTATGTGGCAAATTATTTAAAGTCCTCCAATAAATTGCCAATATCGAGAATAGAATGCAAACTATATAAATTCTCATATTAAAAATTTGAATGATGAGAACATATATGAGTTTTAGTGTTCTAAATTTTCTTAGCATGAGGGGGAGTATTAAAGGTTGAAAATGATATGTGAAAAGCATCATACTATATCCTCACAATTGAAATATGAACTTGAAGTTCAAGGATGCATGAAAGATTATGAACAATCGCATATATCGGCTAGGATGCTTTGATAAGTTAATATTGTTAGAAATGTTGATATTATAAGAGTTCCCCAATCATATATATCAAAGCAAATTGTAAAAGATGGTCTTAATAACGGAGGCATATACTCTTGAAGAGTATATAGACATAACTATATTGTGTAATCCTACAAGATGATTGATAATGAGATATCTCGATAAGTTATGTCAATATGGGGAAAGAAATAAGATTGAAAGTGTCGACACAATATGAATAGATAGCGCTACATACTATCAATAATAGTGAGGATATTAAAATCCATCGAAAATGCCAATGCTGAAATATATGCCCTTATGACGAAGATGTTCATGTACGGGTTTAATGAGAAATGAGAATGAAACTCTTGAAGAGGTTTCAAATGTATTATTGTATCAGTGCATGCAACGGCTCAAAATATCTACATTGATATTGTTGAGAAATTCATATGCTGTACTCTTTTCCTTGATTGATGTTTTTGTCCCAAAAAGGGTTTTTCTCAAACAAGGTTTTTAATGAGACATCCCAATCTCAAGTAATATGAAATCTTCAGAAGAGATTTAGGCATATATCTCGATATATTGAGAAAATGAGATCGAAGCTGTTGATTGCATATATGCACTGAATATAACATGATATTGTATAACATCTAAAATTTCATTCACGTGGAGATGAATGAAGAGTATCAACCAATGTATATGATACTCATACAAATCTATGAAAGATTTTGAAATGATTGCAGCATACTTGTATAAAATACGCGTTGCACTCTTTTTCCCTTGACTGAGGTTTTATCCCATTGGGTTTTCCTAGCAAGGTTTTTAATGAGGCAACATTAAAGGCGCATTCACATGAATAATGTACTCTTTTTCCTTCATTAGGATTTTTCCCACTGGGTTTTTCCTAATAAGGTTTTAACGAGGCATATTCATGGTGTATTGAGGACAACAAGAGAAATCGACACAGTGTATCTATTGGATCAAGTTATAATAGAGATAATACTTTAGATCCAAACAATGATGATATTGAAATCCTTTACCAGAAGTAAGGATATCCGTCCTCAAGATATGAAATCAGATGGAGTAGCTGTACTCTTTTTCCTTCGATCAAATTTTTTCCCACTGGATTTTCTTGACAAGGTTTTAACGAGGCAGCACGTGAATAATCCTATACCACTGATAGACATCAGGGGGAGCAATGTTTTGATAAAGCAGTATATAACCACTCCAAGCTATCCTACAATCAATTTGGAAGTTTTTCCGTTGGATTTTTCTCCAAACAAGTTTAGAAGACAATTTCACAAATAGTCATTCAAGGGGGAGTGTTATGAATATTTTATAACAAATGAGGCACTCGAGGGAATAAATATTATTATTCTATTGATGTGAATGACTATTATGCCCCTGATGAAATTATGTAATTACGATTGTACCATTCGAAGTTTTCCTATAAATAGGGCTTCAGTTATTAATGAAATTCATTCTGTGAATTCCTTAGAATTCATTCTCTCTAAACTCTCTCTATTATTTCTATACTTTTATAACATATGTGATGAATTAATAGTAGTTATTCAATAGTAGTTGTCACATTAATTAAAAATTTCATTGAAGTGATTGGATTAATCAAGGGAATAAATAAATGATTATCCAACATTTATAATGCCATAATAATTAGGAATTTTTCATTAGTTACATCATATTAATAAAAAGCTCATCAATTAGTTGTTCTAAAAAAAGTTCCAAATTATGGCAAAAAAGTTTAACGCCAGCTAACAATGTCGCCGAAAATTTATTCGAATTGTTAGAGCTTCGCCTCACCGTGTTGACTGAATCTAGTCTCGATTTTCAAAACAAAAATCGTATGTGATCGGAAAATACATCGGGAGTGCTATAACTGTAGCACACCCGATAGTGCCTGAACATGACTTATTTTATTTTACACCTCAACTTAAATTGGGAAATGAATCTTCAAACTTTCCGGTAATTAACTAATGGGGAAGTCTTGGAGAGACTGGAGAGAAATTAGAAAACCTAAAGCCCTCCACAATCAAAGATAGGTGATCATTCATTTTTCATCGATCCTAAATTACAATCTACTTTTCTTAATTAATTTTTTTATTTCTTATATGTCCCTATTTAATATAGATTTTTATAAGGACTATTAATGTTGAACAAGACTAATAAAAGAATATATTATATATTAGTAAATAATGTTATGAATAATAATTGAAGAATAATTATTAGGTGTTATGAATAATAATTGAAGAATAATGTGGTGGTTATGAATTATGAGGAATAATTTGGTGGAGGAATAATTTGGTAAAAGATGTAATTATTATATGTGAATGACTATTATACCCTTGATGAAATTATGTAATTACGATTGTGCCATTCGAAGTTTTCCTATAAATAGGGCTTCAGTTATTAATGAAATTGATTCCTGAGAATTCCTTCGAATTCATTCTCTCTAAATTCTCTCTATTGTTTCTATACTTTTATAACACGTTATCAGCACGAGTCTCTAGCCATTTGAGTAATAAGAAGGGAGTATGCTCTACAGTTGCATCTAACGATGATCTTCTGTATCAGAAACCGAATTATTATTATTTGGAACACTATTAACAAATATACTGAAATTTCCCAAACTCCGAACATGATTCTCACACTTTCGTGTCGTCCTCAAACGACTCCTCTTTTTCCACGAAACCCTTACTGCAAATATTATAAACATCCTTGATCCTTTTTCATTGAAATTTAATTTTAGGTCTCTGAGAATCAAAAATATGATACCAGGCAGTAGAGAATTGGAAGCTATGAACCTCAACTCCCTATTAAACCTAGAACAATCACTCCAAGAACTTCACAATTTGAAATCCAATTAAATTATGGAGTCTCCACCATCGAGTTGATTTTTCCTTCTACTGTGATAATAAATGTTTTGTGCACTAATTACCAAGATTCCATGTGGATTTTTAACTTTGGGAGATGGTGAGCAAAAGCAAGAAGAAAACACGAATCTAAATGGACAAAGGTAAAAATATATATATGTATATATACATTACTTTAGAATATAATAATATATTAAACTATAACATTCGTTTTCTCGAGATATAAGGATCATACATTATCAAAATCAAATTTTCGACTCCATTATACTGATTTAACGAGATCTTCGATTTCACACCAATATTGATAAGGTAAACTTTCAAAATTTACAAATCAAGACTCCCAACTTTTGAAAAAGTTACAAAATAGTCCTTGAATATTTTGATATTGATAAATTGAAGTAGAAAGGAGATAATTTTCAATCGTAAAACATTGATAAAATATTTTTGACAATTTTACCTTTGCGAATTGGAATGGACAATTTTACCCTTAGGGTAAAACCGACCTAATTTTGACGACAGTGAAAAATGGATCGAATATTCATGAAGAAATTCTAAATCCATTGATTATATAAAATGACTTGAAGTCCATTTGAGTTAATAGATCGAAATATTAATGTAACTCTCGAAGAGTTCAATTACATAATGTACTTATTCTAGAAGGATAAGTATGCTCTTGTAGAAGTAATGAGTATTTGTTCTAGAAGAACAAATCTGCTCCCGTAGAAGCGCTTCAATATTTAATTCTCACACTTTATTTCTTGCAATTTAATTATCGCAATACCTCCTACTTGATGATGGGTTCAACCGTCACTAAACGGAAGGTTTTATATATTTCTGCACTTTATATGCTAAGTGATGGGTAATACCTTCTACTAAGCAGATCCTACTCCTGAAGAAGTAGTTAATCACTATGCATTTTAATTCTCGCAATTTAAATTCCGTAATTTATATTTATTGCAATAATTCCCATAAGGTAGGTTCGACCACCTATTGGAGGAAATTTAATTTCTGCAATTTAAATTTACGCACTTTAGATTTCGTGATATATTTCCAATGTGGTGGGTAATACTACACGATTGGTTATAACGAATCCTACTCGGAAGAAGTAGTTGATCAAACATTCTAATCCTACTCTTGAAGAAGTAGACAATAAGAATAAAATTTATTCTCCATATTTAGAATATTAATGGAGAAAAAATTGAGTAAGTGGTACCTGAGGTTACCATTGGATAAATAGATGAAAGTAAAATGCTCAATAGATCCCATGTTGATAAATCAAAGAAATTATATCGCATGGACAGATTATATGAAGTAATCTCATCGATGATATGAGATTGTATTAATATGAGAATAAAATGCTCTTGAAGAAGCATAATCACTAGATATCTGTATTTGAATAAAGCCAATATGATATTATTATTATTACTCCAAGAAGTACAAAGCACCAAGTAAAACATATTGAGAATATCAAAGATGGCAATAAACACTAAAAATATAGAAATACGAAAAGAAAATATATATTGAACCCATAAATGAGGGATGCGTCTCGAGAGTATAAATACTAAGTAACTCGCCACCTAACATTCGGGTTCATAATGAAAGATCCAAAGGATCTCTTTTTCGCTTGACACCGATGATCTGTGACCGATGGGTTTCAGCTTCCAGAGATTTTTGAACATATGATTGAATCTTGATGAGTAGATCAGCAACTGTATTAGCAGAAACAAGTATATTTCTCGCTGAACGAGAAATAAATTTATGTTCTACACTCGATCTAGAAATGCTAGCAAACCATCGAAGAAATAATTAATATTTAACAAACCTATGGGTTTGGTATGAAAATTCCACTGTGCAAATGACGCTATATTGAATATTTCCTCCAGTGTGTTATAGCCGCCTGGAAGAACAATAAAAGCATCACTATTGCTCATCATGTACATCAGTCATGGATGGATTGTGTTTGTAGCATCAATCAGCTTGGACTAATGACATTTCTAACTCCAATTCGATTACTGCCTCCAATTCGATGAAAAGGTATTATACTTGACACTCTTATCCCCCATAATTGTGCGGCCATCGTAAGACTCCTTAATAGTTTGTTATTAGTCCCTCCATATAGTATATTGATATTTTGTTTCCCTAACTCTCTTATAAGTTGGTGCCACATCCACATATTGGATATGACCTACTAGTCTGGAGCCACCAAGAACACATATAGTTTTTACCTGGTGATGTAAAGATTGACTTACATGAGATGATTCTGATATCTCCATCTCTATCTCCACCTCTATCTCTCTCTTTCAACGAATGAATGATAGATATATGAATCCCTCTATTTAAAGATAAATTTTCAAACCAATAATTGATTGTACTATTTACTTTTTGACAAATATGAAAGAGAAAAAAAGGCAGAAATTTTTTTTAGTGATATGACATATAGCTGTCAGAGATTGAAAAATAATATATATATCTTAAAATTGAAAAATGATATTTACAAATAAAAGAAATATATTGATCTTTGTTATTACACCGAGCTTTCTTACATAAATATGAGAAAATTATTATACTAAAATTTTCTACTAAATTTACAAACAGGATCTTCTAAAGTAAGTTTTTCAAGACTGTAACGCGTTTGTTGATCTTTGAATTTGGCCCATAAGGCCATTAGCTTACCTTGCACGTGTCCACTAGGATGTGTCTCAAGAGCCTGTTGAATATCATCCAAAGGCTCCTTACTCAATCCATCCTTAATGAATGCTATTTTATCTTCTCGGTTTACGGACAAGTACCCCATGATTTACATCGAGTGTCACATGTCCACCGAGCACACTTGTAGCATCCTCCTAATCTTTTTGCTCTCCGTTTCTTTGAAAAACTACTTTTACCCATGCCAGGCATGTATTTAGAGGGAATTGAAACCTCACCAGATAATCGAACCTTTGCTTCAATCAAGCATCGGATATCTTGTGGGATACCCTTATTCATTAGCATCCTTAATCTTTCCAAATTTACATAGATAAATCCTTTTTAGGATTTTGATTGGTAGTGATGGATAGTATTTCAAGATTTGAGAGCATATGATCCATTATAATGTATAGACCCTTGTTAGGATGAATTTTGCAATAATTTTGATGATTTATTTATAGAATAATGCGACGCTGTATGAAATAAGACTCCGATTTTAAATAAATAATATGAAGCGTAAGAGCTACGATTTCGAATTAAATAATAGCGGATGTGATGCGTATGAGTTGTAACTCCGTGTTTGAACAAAGAGTAGACAATAATGTCACCAAAAGATGATGGAATATGTCGGTGAATTGTTTCTATGATAAATCATGTTGAGCACTATCTGATACTAGTGAAATCGATATAAGAATTTCAACTAGAAGTTCAATAATACTCGTTTAAAACCTGACTGACCATCCAGGTTTAAATAATTATTGAAATCAATATTTCAAGTGAAGAATTAAAAGAATTCTTCAATGATTGTTCTCGATAAATGATGAAATCATTACTAGCCAATATTGGGAATAAATCCCAAATATATCTGGAATAAAGGATGAGAAGTATGGGCTCATTTCATCCTCCATGTGGACTACTAGATATTATGATATGGATCCACTAGATAGTCACATGTGTATATGATTCGTAATTTGAAATTTCTGAAATATTTGCTCACGGTATGAGCATGATTTCCAGATTTAATGATAAAGCTAGTAAATGTATATCCCAATGATTTGAATAAATCCCTGAAGGATTTGAGTATGCGCATACAAGTGGGATATTATGTGGCAAATTATTTAAAGTCCTCAAATAAATTGCCGATATCGAGAATAGAATGCAAACGGTCTAAATTCTCATATTAATAATGAATGATGAGAACATATATGATTAAAATCATACCAAGTATGAGTTTTGGTGTTCTAAATTTTCAAAGCATGAGGGGAGTATTAAAGGTTGAAAATAATATGTGAAATGCATCATGTTATATCCTCGAAATTGAAATACGAACTTGAAGTTCAAAGATGCATGAAAGGCTATGAACAATCACATATATCAGCTACGATGCTTTGATAAGTTAGCACGCCAGAAGCGTTGATATTATGAGATTTCCCCAAACATATATATCAAAGCAAATTATAAAAGATGGTCTTAATAACGGAGGCATATGCTCTTGAAGAGTATATAGACATAACTATATTGTGTAATCCTACATGAGGATTGATAATGAGATATCTCGATAAGTTATGTCGATATGGGGAAAGAAATGAAATTGAAAAGTGTCGACACGATATGAAAATGTAGCGCTACATATGATCAATGATAATGAAAATATTGAGATATATTGAAGATGATAAATGGTGAATGTGAAATCCTTAACTTATGAGATGATGAGATGATGATGACTAGTGCTCAAGTTTAAAGATAAGCATGGTGGTCATTATATGTTGCATGCTCATGAAAGTTAAATTACCGATCGTGTGTGTAGTACCGAAAAGGAAATTAAAGGATCGGGTGAGCTAAACCCGTGTTTATGAGTACACTAAAGGGTGACCTAAGCCCCTTGGAATGAAATAACCTATTAAGTGAGTATTAAATGTTAAATGATATATTTTAAGTGTTAGTTAGTTATGAAGGTTTACTTATATGTTTACATGTTTTTACTATGAATTTATATGCTTTAAATTGTGTGTTTGGAGACATGTGTTCATGATGAGTGTTTTGTAGTTGTGTAAGAAAATTGATCCACTCTAAATGAACGAAGAGTATAAAACCAATGTATATGATACTCATACAAATGTATGAAAGATTTTGAAATGCTTGCAGCATACTTGTATAAAATACGATTGTACTTTTTCCTCGATCGAGGTTTTATCCCATTGGGTTTTCCTAGCAAGGTTTTTAATAAGGCAATTTTAAAGGCGTATTCACATGAATAATGTACTCTTTTTCCTTCATTAGGGTTTTTCCCACTGAGTTTTTCCTAATAAGGTTTTAACGAGGCATATTTATGGTGTATTGATAACAATAGGAGAAATTGATACAGTGTATCTATTGGATCAAGTTATAATGGAGCTAATGCTTTAGATCCAAACGATGATGATATTGAAATCATTTACCGAAGTAAAGATATCGATTCTCAAGATATGAAATCGAGCAGGCAAATTTGCACTCTTTTCCTTGATCAAGTTTTTTCCCAGGGTTTTCTTGACAAGGTTTTAACGAAAGACGTGAATACTATACGGTGATAGACATCGTGGGAGCAATGTTTGATGAAGCAAGATATAACCACCCAAGCTATCCCAATCGGTTTGGAAGTTTTTTCCCACTGGGTTTTTCTCCAAACCTGGCCCGTAAGACATTTGTATTAATAGTCATTCGAAGTGTTATGAATAATAATTGAAGAATAATTATTAGGTGTTATGAATAATAATTGAAGAATAATGTGGTGGTTATGAATTATGAGGAATAATTTGGTGGAGGAATAATTTGGTAAAAGATGTAATTATTATATGTGAATGACTATTATACCCTTGATGAAATTATGTAATTACGATTGTGCCATTCGAAGTTTTCCTATAAATAGGGTTTCAGTTATTAATGAAATTGATTCCTGAGAATTCCTTCGAATTCATTCTCTCTAAATTCTCTCTATTGTTTCTATACTTTTATAACAAATAAAATGTTTTAAATCCCATTTTTCCAAGAAATGTAGAGTTCGTTCTTCTCGTGGTGAATAATAATTTTACACATCCACGTACATTGTCAACAATCTTCGCCATATAAAAAATCGCATATGAAAATTTGCGTAGTCAAATACAACAGATATATATAAACTCATTAATTTTCCCTTCAACAAAAAATGTTAGAAACAAAATTTTTGCTCGAAGAGCAACAAAGGTGGAAATATTACATCACAACTTATGCAAAGAAATGCTGCTTGCTTTGCAGTGCACCTAATTATCACTATCAGTACTAGCTTCAGAATCTTCATCTACGCCATAGAAAGCTTCTTCAACATCTTCTACTTCGCTTTCTTCCATCTCCTCGCCGTTTTCCACAATGCGGCTTTTAGTATTCGTCGCCTTGTCAATCTGTTATCCATAGAAACGCTCATAGCATAAGATCATGGATCGAACTACGACCAAATAATTTGCATTTAAGTGCTTTATTTATTTATTTATTTTTTTTTGAAAATGAGTGCAAGAAAAGTTACTGTATAAGGAACCAACCTGTGCTGCTACAAGTTGCAGACGACCGGACAACTGTAACAAAGAGTTCATAGCTACCCCTTTTGATTTCGTAAGCTGAAGAAGAAACACAATGGATAATGTGTTTACACATGTTTGTATATCGATATTCGATTGCATACCATAAGTCGATAACTCATATTGTATGTAAGAAATTGTACCATAAGAAAGTGTACCATAATATAAACTAATACATGGCATGTTGAATTTGAACTAAAGATATATAAAAAGAAAAACCAAACGAAAAGTTCGTACCTCGTATAAGGAATCTAGAAGTTTTGGGTCCCGAGATTTAACATAATTTCCGTGATGCACCAATATGCAACTTATCCACGGAAGAACCAGCTTCCCACTGCGAGATCTGGTCAAAGAAATTTTTAGCAAACATCGACACGAACAAGTAAAATCACACATCTTGGAGAAAGTAATGATAATTCACAAAGTTCAAATGTTAAGTCAACACACCAAGTCCAAGAGTTAGCGTACCTGGATAGCCAAATGTTCACCAAGTTTTGCAGTGAGTTGTAAGCATCATCAGGTTCCATAGACGAGATTGTCGCCTTCACCTAAGGTAATCGTATGCAGTTAAAAAAATAAAAATAAATTCCACTTCACATACAGAAATACAGATAATTAAAAAGGGGTACAAGAAAGGCAAACCTTTTTTAAAGGCATATTATCTTCAAGATTAATACCCTTCAACATTTTTGAACCCAAGATTGAGCCAAGTGTGGGATCCGTATTACCAAGTATTCCTAGAGATCTCAGTTTGTCCTCCATGCGTATCTTTCCAGCATCAACATCAACTTTATCTACATCTTCTATAAGAAATACACTACATCTTTATATAGTATATATTATAAAGAAATCAAAGTGATTGAAAATACATAATCGGGCAACTTCAGGAGAGAGGATTAAAGTTTAAGCACCTTTTGCCACAGAATTGGTTCTATCCTTTCCACCAATCAAATCGAAAACTTTGGGCTTAGGAAGCAAAGCACCCTCCGCATTTGCACGATCCAGAGCAGTAACTGCTTATTAATGCATCACAATATGTAAAAGTTATAAACTTTATATTTCCCACCAAAAAATAAAACATAAAAATAAAATAAAATAAAATAAAATAAAATAATTCATAGAATCTTCTATCATCATGTCAGCATTTGGCAATGATAAATTAGCCTTACCTAGATTCTGCGTTTTGGATGTTTTCTTTGATTTGTGGGATCGACCAATGGGTAAAAGGACCCCATCGTCCGAGGTCTTTAACTTCAAGTCAGTACCAGATTGCACCACAACTTTCTCAAACGATGGCTTTATAAGGAAGCCACAAGCAAGAAACACGTGACCACATGCAGGCTCAGACACTGCTTGTAGCTTAGCTGCAAATACATTAGGAACTGATCCCTTGTGTTTCTTTAAATTTCCCTCATCATCAGATATACTGATCTTTGTGGGTTTTGAATTGCGTAATTCGTCTAATGTCTTTCCATGCCAAAAATAACAGACGCCCATTTCTGATATACCCAAAACACAGAGACCCTCATCATCTGCATCTTTTCTATTAACACACTTGCTATCCAAGAAAATAGCAGGGTGATCCATTGCAAGAAACGCACACGCAGATTTGTTTTTACTACTGTCAATTTTCCAGACTGCAATGTATCTTTCACCCACAGCAGAAGAAAGCACGTATTTACCATCTTCAGAGAAAACCATACATCTAACGGGCCCCTAGTTACCAATAGAAATGATTTATGAGCCACAAGGAAATGAAATAATTTATCTACAAAAAGATGTATGCGACAATTAAGCGCGTGTTGTTTTACATGTTTTTACACTCCACTCATTCTCTCTGTATTTCACATCCACATATCTCGTGAGACCTACCTGTACTACACAAATATCCACCATTCAACTCCACTCATTCTCTCTCCTATATCACATAAAAACACATAAAAATCCATTTTTACGCACATCCTAACACCTGCTAAAAGACAAAGGAAACTGAAGAATCTTACAGGATGGCCTGAAAACTTCTGCACTTTCTTGTGATTTGAAGCATTGAAAATCTTTAATTGGGCCGCTGCTGTTGCTATCCATTTACCATCTAATTGAAGGAATCCCCACCAAAGAAATAAGTCAAAAGAGTTTAATGCTTTAAGTCCTATATTGTAATATACAAATGCTAAACAAAAAGGTGGCAATATGCAAGTCAAAAACACAAGTTAGTCCATTAGAAACAAAGTCGTTAGACAGATTTATACCTGGCGAAATGGAAACAGATGATAATGCTTTGCTAGAAGATGCGCTGAACTTTTGCAATAAGTTTCCTGACATGGAATCAAGTTCACAAACCATCCCATCAGCACCAGCAGTGTAAATGCATGGACTGTGATTCGGAAATGAAATTGCACTAACACCCCTGCATAATGCCATCGAGTTGAATTTAAGAAATGAATAAACAACCCAAACACATATTCTGCATTTTCACTTCTGCACATAAATGATTTAATATATGGGATGTTCCGAAGCTTAATAACACATTTCTTCTTCCAGTGATTCATGAATTTCAACATATAGAAAGACCGATCAAAATGGGGCGTGTTGAAGATAATATTATATAATGTACATTGAGACCGATCCATCTTCTTAAGCTTTTAGATCAATTGATTCAGCAATCCGCATACATAGAAACTCAAATATTTAATCAAAAGGATAAAACAAGTAAACAGAAATCCAAACAAAATTGACATATCTTGTACAAGATCATAAAACTATTTTGATATAACACCACATACGAATCAAATACAGCAAACAAAAGATAATTAAATTTGCAAGATATGCCTTCATTAAGAGTACAAGAGAATGCAAGATAACAATTTTTCACAAAAACATACCCGGGATGACAGTCATTGACCCTCCATTTCAACTGACCAGCAGAAACATCCAATGCAAGAACATCACCACCACCTGTTCCTAACACCAACAGGGATGTCCCAAGCTTCCTTTTTTTCTGTACAAACAACATATTATTCAGCAAAAAAGCAAACAGGTGAAACAGAACATGCTAATGAAATTAACGCAACAGGGATGTAAAAAACCTTTCTGTCCACCGACAACCACTTCACACATGTATAATCCATTGAAAGGTGTCCTCCCTCCTTCTTCCCGAGTATACCTGTTGTTTCATCTGAAGCAACATCGGAAAACTCTGTTTGGACCTGACCCTTCACGGTGTCCCATATCTGAAAATTTTCCGAACACAAGGTCCGCGTAAATCTTCAAAATCAACTCAAATTCCAAATCCTAATACCTATAGTAGCTTCATGCATTTATTAATAATCACCAATCTTGCTAATATCTGATAACTTCCATCATTCTTACACAAATACACTGAGAAAAGACACATACAAGCCAACAGACATAATTTGCCTATATAGCTCAAGTAATTCTTTTTCATGGTACTAATGAAATTACATAATTACGGGAATAAGCTCCTCCAAATGAGCTTAAATTTGGTTATGACTGAATCCTTTAGCTTTCTAAAAAACCACATACTATATAAAGAAGTACCTTTATTCGACCATCACCGGGGCTGATAGCAAAGAAGTCCATTGCTGGACTAAAGGAACTTAAAACGTCGCTGATATTGGAAGAACCCATTATAAATTACAGAAAGCTGAAATGAGAAGAAAGAAGAACAGTCTCGTAGCTCGAAGAATGCAGAATTTTTTGCAAGTTTTGGGTTTTCAAAGTTGAAATTACAAACTTGCGTGTGTTCGGGTGAACTTTAAGTCGTGTTTGCGAGATTCTTGAAGTGAGGGAAAGGTAGTTGGGATGACAACCGTCAGCGATGGCGGTGGTTGAGGCAAGAGCGGCAGCGACGGTGGAGGGGAACTGGGAAATTTTCCTTGGGGCAGCGATGTTTTGCAGGTTGTATCGGTCGATGGAAATGGGCCGTTAACGAGGTAGGGAACTGCGATTTGGGTAATGGGCCTCAAGGCCCTACATTTTGTCCGGAAAGGGAACTGTCCAGCCCACTATATTCGGGTCATTTTCTTGCCCAAGGCCCAGCCCACATTAAAAACCCTCCCCAAAACCCTCAAGAGAAAGAGAGAGAGAGAGAGAGAGAGAAACAGGCAAATATACAGAAGCAAAATATCAACGGCCTTCTGAAAATTTTCATTTAGAGAATTCTGGTGAGCTTCAATTTGTCAATGGCGGCGAAGCCAGACAAGAAGAGAAAGATTGCCCCAGGTTCGAAATCAGAAGGGGCACAATCAAACCCTAAAAAAACAAAAGTAATTGGAAGTAATATTCCAAGCAAGGTTTCAAAGAAACCCTTCAAATCTACTGGAAAAGAACATGTACAGCATGCAGGAAAGCCTAAGGCGCAGAAAGGCGATGTGGACGATAAGAAAATGCGTCGTTTACAGGCAAAGGTTTGATTTTTCTTCTTAACAGGCATTGAATGAATCAATTATATATGTGTGGATTTTACGGGTTTTTTGTTTGAATTGGATTGATTGATGTGGAATTATGAGCTGCGTTTTAGTTTTCTCAGTTAAAATGATAAGACAAACTTTGGTTGGTAAAAAATGGGGATGGATAATGCATGCTGCTGGACTACTGAAGTGAGGTAGAAATGGCGCTGTACAGTAACAGGTCACCATGTGGCATGATCAATCTATGCATCGTTAAAGAGTGAAATGCCACGCTACATAGAGAAAACCTTCTATGCAATCTAACATATTAGCAGATTAAAGAGTGAAGCTAACCTCAAAATTCCGAAATATGAGGTGGACATGTTGACCATGAGCAAATCAATTAAGGACAAGTGAGCCTTAATGATTAGCAAGGATACAGAGAGGTTTTCATGTTACTGAAGAAAGAAAGATGTTGGTCTGACTTCACAAGCTGATCCTCCTGCGTTCTCTCTTTTTTCCTTGCAAAATTCTAAAATGTTTATCAAATTCTTCACCCCCCAATCAGCACTGCAAGACCTTGAGTTGGAGTGCCCGTGAACAAAAATTGTGATAGTTGGGGGTGGGGAGATTAAAATAGTGCATGCTATATTGCTTCATAATAAGTTACTTGGCTTGATTTTTGATTTTTTTCCCTCTCTCTCTCTCTCTAAATGTGGCAACACAAAGTTTGGGCTGGGGAATCAGGAACATAAATGGCCAGATCAATTTCTTAAGTTGGTCAATCACGGTGCAAGAAATGGAGTTTTGAAGTTTTGTTTTCTGGGATCTGAGGTAGAACTTTACTCTATCTTTTGTATTTCCTCTGAACAAGATGGTAATCAGCAGTCGCAAGTCACAGGGGGTATTCGTTGAAAGCTAGTTCCAGAAACTATAAGTATTTAAAAAGTAACTTAAACAAATATTACAAGAATGGTTCTATCCTACACAATGTTTAAAATTAACTAGGAAAACCCTTTCTAATAGAACACGAAGACTTATGAGTGTGATTAAAAGAATCAGCATTGTTTTGTCAATTTCTTGCTTTTTAACATCTTTATAGATCTCTAAACATGTAAGGTTTTTCATTCTGTGAATTTTAAAGGTGGACGCTATATTATTTTTGGTTAAATATAAATATATAACTGGGTTTGTAGTTTAAAAGCACTTCATAGTTCTGATTCATATGTCTTGAGGGTGATGACACTACTTAATTCCTTTATGATCTAAACCCTGCAACTGAGGCTGTTTAGTATTTTCACGTCTGACCCTTCACAGTTTGTTACTTATCTGATACAATTTTTAAAAATTTTATTTATTTATGGTGCATGGCTGAACATATTTGTTTGACTTGATAACATGTTATATCCTGCTTTTTAAATCTTGGGCTTTGCCTAACATTAATTGTATCGACTTCTTCAGGAACTTACTGAAGCTAGGAAGAAGAAGAGGAAGAAGCATTACACGCTAGAGCAAGTATATTTTTATTTTTCTATTGAATTTTCAAATTTCTATTAGATTTTTTGAGTTGCATTGTACTGTAGCCTCTTGGTTATAATGTTTGGGAAATTGTAACATTTGTATGGCCGCTAGTGAACATGTGCATTACAAAGTGTTTCTATTATACTGTATACTTCTACTTAATCTTGATTAATCTGAAGCTTGCGGTTACGAAGCACCTATTGAAATGCTTAGGAACTTCCTTGGTTTCACAAACCACAAGCTAATCCTTTCTATTGATAATAATTCTGATGTTAGAGATGTAATGGGGGCTTGAAGTAGTGTGGAAATTTCACATTGTAGAAGTTTTACTGGTTACAACTTACAACTGTTTCTAAAGTGGTGCTGCCATTTTTATTTTTATGAAAAAGGTTATCTTTTACTAATAGATGTATCATATCGACAGTTGTTCTCTTAAAAAATAAAAATAAAATAAAATAAGAGAAAAATTGAGTCTACAGAGACCACAGGGAAGGAAATTGGATCTCCATGTCTAAATTCTGTGTTCCAAATTATTAGTCTACCATCACATTTCAGTATGGGGACATTATTATGTTGTTTAAAGGGGATTAAGGGACTAAAATTAAGCACTGATCTTGACATTGTATCTTACTTTTTGATGAGGAAGCACAAGATATAAGAAAACTGATGAACGGTGACCACATTTGAGTACTGTCCACGATCATTCTTCTGTGTATACCGTAGTACTTTTGTAATAGTTCATAACTAGTAGATCCCGTTTTGCTAAAAATTTATTCTCATGTTTTGTCAAATTCTCTTTCATCAGGAACTTGCCTCACTTTGGGAGAAGATGAGAGTTCGAGATATCAAAAAAGTTGATAGATCCAAGTCTGTATAATTTCCTTATCAAATTCTTGCTACCTGATACATCTCCTGTTCTTGCTTTCAGAGATTATTGCTTCACCTCTCTCTCTTCTTGCATGTAAGGTATGTGAGTGAAGCACTCAAGAAGATGAAGGGAAAGATCCCTGAAATTGCAGGCTCTCATGTTTCATCCCGTGTTCTACAGGTTTCTTCAGCCTAAAGCCTAGTATTCAAATTTTGAATATTTTACACTTTACTGATTCGTGTCCTTGAACTTTAGACTTGTGTCAAACATTGTACGCAAGATGAAAGGAATGCTGTGTTTACAGAGCTGCGACCCCACTTTTTTTCCCTGGCCAGCAATACCTATGCGGTTCATCTGGTGACAAAGATGTTAGATAATGGTATGCTCACCGGATATCATGCAAACTTATTTTCTTGGAATTAGCTCACTTCCCTCTTCCTGGACTTATTTGGTGATAACAAAAAATTCATTTGACTGGTTTGCAGCATCCAAAGAACAGCTAGCAGAATTTATCTCCTCCCTCCATGGGCATGTTGCTTCTCTTTCTTGGCATATGGTCGGTTCACTTGGTATGATAATTATGAACTTTTGCAGTAGCTGTAGTGACCAATTGTGAGAGTGAATTGCTTCCAAAATTTTAATCTTCTTTATTCAATTAAGCATGTTGTCTCAGAATCCACTGTCCGCTGTCATTTTGAAGAGAGCGTAAGTCCTGAAGATCTAGGTTTCTAAAGAAAAACCTCATGGAGCTTTAAAGTGTGACAAAATGTCTTCTCTAGCTATGATCTTAAACGATATTACTCTTTCTGTCAAGCCCCACCATATATGTCATGTATTCAATGCAGCAGATGTCTTGTTCATTTGGTTACTCATATTTCCATGTTTTATTCTGCTTTCTTTGTGTAGTAATTGAACATGCTTATAGTTTGGGAAGTGCAACCCAGAAGCAAGCTCTTTTCATTGAGCTATGTTCTCCTGAACTTCAGTTATTTAAGGACTTGGTGACGATGAAGGAGACCAGGTACATGATTCGTTATTGTCATGTGGTGCTTGGATGAACTCTTCGTGAATTTATTAATTCTCAATAAGTTATCTGCTCACTTTTCCAAAGCTGAAGTTTCTTCACATTGGGTAACTATAAACTTTGAAATTGTTATTGAGAGACTCAAAAACAGTGAAGTTAGCCATCAATAAGAGTAAAAATGTCCATTTCATATCTCATTGTGTTGGGTTTAACTTTGGATGATGCATGCCAAGTTGTACTGATTCGAATTAGAGTTTCTTTTTGTAACTAAAGAGAAAATGGTGTGGCCTTTATTTTAATGGACACCAGCTTAAATTGTCAGTTGTCATGGCATTTTCCATTAGTCGAGCTTGAGTGATTTTATTGTAAGGATGTTTGACTAAGTTCTAAAATTATTTTTACACCTCTCATTAAACATGCTCTGATCCTTTTCAGAAGTTACCTTTAATCATTTTATGTTTTCTGAAATAGTCTGTATTAACAACCATACAATTCTCTAAGTCAATGAAGTTGTGGAACTTCTTTCTCTCACCCATCAATTTTATTCCATAGATGAATCAAAGTTTAATTTATGGTCAAATTTCATGGCTTTGTTGCTCGAATAGTTATGGTTAAGAATACTGCAGGTTAGTAGATGTTATATCTAAGCTACAATTACAAAAGTCGTCAGTTATACGCCACATGTCATCTGTTCTTCAACCAATTCTTGAGAAAGGGATATTGGACCATTCCATTGTACACAGAGCATTAATGGAGTTCTTAACAGTTGCCGACGAGGTAATTTAGATACCATTATTAAAACTTTCTATTCTAAATATGTCAGGTCATAATTTTAGAGGGAAAAGCTGTATTTCTCTACTGTCAACTATCTTCCTTCCTTAAATCAAGTCTTCTTGTAGTCTTCTGCTGCAGATGTGATCCAGCAATTGTCAGGTGCAGGTCTTGTGCGGATGATTCACACTAAGGATGGATCCAGGCTTGGTATTCTCTGTGTCAAGCATGGCAATGCCAAGGTAAGTTGCAATTGGCTGTGGGGTTTCATCTCAAGATAGACCAATTTAAATGTACAAATCTCGTTTTGACAGCTTTGATCGTGTTATTTTTAGCCTTCTAAATCCTATATATTTGCAGGAGCGGAAGAAAATTATTAAAGGCATAAAAGGTCATGTTGACAAAATTGCTCATGATAGATACGGGAATATGGTGAGTGTGAGTTTAGCAGTTATGAATAATTAATCCTTCGTTTTTACTTTTATACCATGTTAATTATTTTCTTCTGCCATTGGTTTAATCAAATATTTCAGGTGCTTGTCTGCATTCTTTCAGTTGTTGATGACACCAAACTTACATCAAAGGTTTGTCTCGTCTCCCACTTTATGTTATCGGTAGTTTTTGCATATATCAAAGGATGTCACCTTCTAAATATTCATTGTCATGCAGATCATAATTAAAGAGCTCCAAACATCCTTGAAGGAGCTTATTTTAGATCAGGTTAATTTCTTCTAACCAATTAGAGTACAATTTTGCTTATTCCACTTGTTTTACTGAATATTAATATTACAATTTCTCTATTGCAGAATGGAAGACGTCCTTTCCTGCAGCTACTCCATCCAAATTGTCCTCGATATTTCAGTCCTGACGATTTAACATCCCTGAGTTTATCCATTCTATCTATCAAAAATAAGGCAAACTCCTTTCTTTGAAGAACTTGTAGATTTTCCACTTTTTTGGAAGTGATGGAGTTGACTAGCTAGTCTTCTTGATTTTCTATATCAGGGTGAATCAGACACCAAGGTTGATGAAGCTAATGAAGAAGATAGGAACATTGAAGGCGAAACCTCTGATACAACGTGCATCTAAACGAGGGTGGTAAAAAGGATTCTTTTACACGAAGGCAGGAGTTGTTGGTTAACAGTGGGCTTGCTGAGGTTTGACCCAATTTTTTTTTTTTTTTTTTTTTTTTATATATATTTTTATTTTTAAATATTCTTTTTATATTTATTTTTTATTCCCCATCCATTCATTTATTTCACATTCTTACAGAAACTCATCGATGCCTGCAATGAAATGGCTGGAGAGTTGCTCAGATCTAAATTTGGGAAAGAGATCATATATGAGGTACTTATTTTATGGCTTACCAGTCTAATCATTATAATCTGCAAGCATTTATCTATATCCGTTTTAGCTATATAAACATATTCTTTGTAATTAATTACATGTAGGTTGCTTCTGGAGGTGCTGATAATATACTCCATCCAACTTTAGATGAGAAGTTAGCCACTTTACATGAAGTTATAGTTTCACTCGCCGTCCAGCCAAAGCTAGAGAATGCAGAAGAGGAGCATATCCTCGAACAGTTCCATTCAAGCAGGACTATCAGAAAACTTGTTCTTGATTGTCCTGCTTTTGCTTCGACTCTGTGGGAGAAGGCTCTAAAAGGGAAATGTGAATCTTGGGTCAAAGGACATAGGTGAGTCTCGATTAGTCAAACATTTTCCACCATTCCCTGTTAATTTTTCAGAGATTAGAAGTAAAGAAAGTTTCTGATAATTTCATTGCCTTAATTATTTCTAGCTCTAAGGTGGTTAATGCATTCTTGGAAACCTTGGATTCCACAATAAAAGAGATGGCTAGAGAAGAGTTGCAGCCCTTTGTAGACAGTGGCCTTCTCAAATTACCGGTAGCAGACGAGTCTGTTAAGAATGACTAATTCTTTTGTCTGCCCCATATGTTGTGTGAAGGCGAAAGTTTTGTACTTGACATTGCCTTTAGGTGACGATATTTATACTGTAACATTAGTATGATAACCAAAATAGGCGATCAAATACTCTAATTTCCAGGCCTCGGGTTTTTGTTTCAAATGGGAATTTACCTCTTTTGTATGTTGTTACTGGTCTTCAAGCTGAACTTGTCATTAAAAAGAGAAGAATATATATGTTCCTTTTTTATTACATTAAAGACCACATCTTTCATAAACTTTGCACTTGCAATGTGACATTATATGGTGATGGCTTGTGCATTGAACTGCATATATACACAAAAATGAAAGCACTTCTGTATTTCCCAAATTCGTATTGGAATTGGCTACTTAACTAGGGATTATATTATTCACTTAATTATGGTCCCTGATGACCAATATATATTTGTTAGGAGTAGGAATATAAAGTATTCAGTATTAAATACGTCTGTAGAAAAAATAGCTGTTACACCAATGCGCAGCACATCAATGCGTAGCGTTGTAAAGATGGGTTAGAATTCTCAGGAAATTTGCATTGAAATCTGTAAGATGAGTGTATATACATGTATATACATACAGTTTACTATTATTAGCTGCTGTTGTGTACAAAGTGCTAGAAACCATCAACTATAAGTTGCTAGTTGCAATTCTTTGGCTTCACGGAGTAAGTTGACTGAGATTGATCGGACTCGTGAAAGAAGAGACAAATGGCTGAAATATCGTCCATAGTAGCAGCACGTCCTTTGCGTTTCCATGCACAAACTGCACGCTCGACTAGCCTCTTGGCTGCTTCTTCCCTGTGTGGTGTCGAAGAAACAACATCTATTGCTTCTTGATTAGATATAACGTCCCACACCTAACAAACCCAGAACAAAGGAAACAGAAAATACATTATTCTTGTTTCTCGCAGATGCTTGCTAAAGACCAAATCATTGTACACATACCCCATCAGTTGCCAAAATAGCAAATTGATCTCTGCTACTTATGTGTCTCTTTGTTATTTCAGGCTCGGAAATAAGACCAAATTCTTTGATGTAGTAGTCACCAAAGGCTCTTGAAATTGCTAATCCTGGACCGCTTAGTGTTTGTTCGTTTGGCATCCAGACTCTGCACACCCCAGGCTCGTCCGGACAAGAGAATACCCTCCCTCTCAATTGAGTTATTCGGTCACTCTCGTCTGTCAACACATAGAGTCAAACCAAACTCATCGGTCTTTCTTTCTTGTACGAAAATAGTGAAGAGAAATAAAGAGATCTTACGTGGTAAGCTGGGTTTGAGGTCAATAGTAAGTTGGACCGGTATCAAATGGCCATCGTCGGAAGTAGTTGCCAATACGGCTCGAGAATCACCAACATTGGCTACTATCATGAGGTTACCCTGAAAATCGTCAATCGGGAGTGTTTTAGACAACTAAAAAGTTCATAATGTGGACTGAGAGAGTCAGACACTAGTTGTTTCATTACTTGTCTGACAATTGTTAAAGCTGTGGTTCCACTATAAAAAGTATCAATTCCCGTGCAACGCTCAAGTGCTTGATCAATGGTGGAACAAGTCTTGAAGTAAGTTTGCTTCCACATATCAAACAGGCGATGACTTTCGCCCGATTGCAAGTCGCTGCCCGAGTCGAGTAAATTTAGGGCAACTGCTTCTTGCCAATTCCGAAGTAAAGATGATGGCATTAGTTCCCTCACCATTTTCGCCACAAGATGTCCCCACGGACCATGGCCATCAAAAACGCCACAAAAAGTCATGTCATCTTGGCATCCAAACTCCTATTGTTCAAAATCGTACAATCATTTAACTCATATTATGCAACTAGAAAAGTCGAGCAAAAATCAAAGGGTGATGCAGTTGATAATACGCAGTGCTAACAGATCAACAGTTACGTTGCAGCTTCACTATTAAAAATCGATATAGTATCATCTGTGATGTTTTCTTACGTCCCACACAATGAAGCGATCTTGATTGAGTCCTTTCTTCCCTGTTTTTGAGTAGACGGAAGCGAAAGTGTTAGATTTATCAGCATTAACGACACCGGACGAAGTTCGCATCATTTCTTTCCTCTTTGCTTCTTTCACCAATTCATCTGCAGTTTGTTTTCCAACATCAACTCTCCTCTTCTTCCTACTCTTAATCGAAACACTCTTCGACCAGGTCATCAAAAGTGTAGATAGCTGCACCATTTTTCTAACACTACAGTCGATCCTGCGATCTTTACGACACCGTTTGATAACTAATCAAATTACGAAGTATCTATAATCATCAAATATATACAAAGAAAAAGAATATACCTCGTTTTGCTACAAACTTAAATTGAACAACACCGTAGCAGTAACTGATGAGTAGTATTAAGATTTAAGAAACACCAACGTCCGCCGTGATATTCCAATTCCCGGTCAAATTCCGGCGACTCAGACAGAAATACAAATGTGCCCTTGATGGTTTAGGTGGCTTACAATCCATTCCTTTCTCTTTATCATTATATATTAAGCCGCAGTATATATATGCAAAAGCATTATATTATATCCATAGTGCATGATGCCAACGTCAGGCTCTGACTATTATGCAGATATCACATACATAAACAAATAACAAGAAAGAGACGTTGAAACGAAAATTAGATTTGGTCCACTGTTTATGAGGTCAGCATTAAAGAAGACGATGATAGCTTTAACCTATATATCTATAATCTATAATCTATCTATAATAATATATTAAAAGGTGCATTGATATGGGAATCATTTTTTGGATCATTTTATCCCCTGTTATAATTAATTTTCATAATACCATTTTGATTTTTAAGTTAATCCGTTGGAACATGCATTTTATCTAATTCTACCTCCGTTCCAAAAATATAGTCCACTATTCATTTTTTGTCCGTCTCAAAATATATGCCACATTCCTTTTAAAGATACAGTTAAAATATTACTTGTCTTTTATACCCTCATTTAATGTACATTATTATCATAAAAAATAGAAGGATAATGCTAGAATACCATAGCCATTAACATAATTAGTGACATAATAATAGTAAAATTCCTATCTTGCCATTAATGAATGGCTGAATTGATATTGCTTTAAAAGATATTGAAGTCATTTTATTCTATTATGGTATTCTTTATAGCATTTAGTATGTCACCGTAGCGTGATCGAAAATAGAATAATTGAAATAAAATATCTAATAAATGAGAGGGCATATTGGGAAAATAATCTTAAATTTTACTTTTCCAATACTATTAATTATTTTTTTTAATCTTTGTGAAAATGGAAATGAGCTCTATATTTATGGGACAGAGGTAGTAAAACACAAAGATTCGTTGTACTAAGTTCTTTAGTGGATGTATTGTTGTTATTCCATTAGTGTACGACATGTTTTAATTACTACATACAATCACTAGTACAGAAACGGTATTGGGTGGCGGTTGTTTTGCACTTCGGGTGGTGGTTCTTTGACCGCCATCCAAACTGGCGACACCCAAAGTCGAAGAAAGGGTGGCGGTTCAAAAAAACGCCACCCAAATGTTTAATTTATATATATTTTTTATTTTAGAAAACAACGGGTGGCGGTTGTTAATGAAAGAACCGCCACCCATTCCAATTTAGAAAAAACACCTTCGGGTGGCGGTTCTACTGCTAACAACCGCCACCTAAAACCAATTTTTTTTTTTAAAAAAAAGAAGAACCAGTCGGATCTAACTACTGCAAATAACATAAAACCAAAAGAGTAAGATGAAGGCAAAAGAGTAAGATCTCTATATTAAACTTGCAGATTTATACATAAAAAATCAAGATCTATACATTAAACTTACATATCTGTACATTAAATAAGGGAAAGAATTAGTGAAAAGTATAAAAAAAATAAACTAGTAACTAATTGGATGGATCATCGTTCTTTTTGCTTCTATACACCTGTGACGATAAACAAAACAAAAATAGACATGAGAGATATCTACTCTACCCTTTTTAATTTACTTATATTGGTGCATTTATACTTTTTTAAGTTTTGTAAATAGTTCAGAATTATACCTGCAAATGGCTCTTCACATGACGATAAAGATCTGACCCCCAAGCCTTTCAACAGCATTAACAAAGCGGAGATGAAGATTTGGCATCCACCGGAGCCGAGGCATCTTGGATCAGACATAAGGCCTTACCGATGACTTCTTTCGCTCTCTTCAACTATACTGTTTCTTGAGCTTCCACTGTCTTTGCCCTTGAATACTTCATTTTCTCTTCACTTTCATCCTTGATTCTTTTCCTTGATCTATCTAAAAAAGCCACTCCCTTTCACCTTTGAAAACCAAACACAATTTCAGCAAAAAGAGTGATAGGGTTTTGGGCAAAAAAAGTATCAGAGAGAGAGTTGTCGGGATGAGTTTTTGGGCAAATGGGAGAAAAGAAGTTAAAGGGTACCGTGTTTTCTACAATCTAATTATGTGGAGTCTGAAATTAGGATATTGGGTGGCGGTTATGAGGTAAGAACCGCCACCCGAAAATAATAGGTGGAGTTTGAAATTAGGATATTGGGTGGCGGTTGTGAGGTAAGAATCGCTACCGAAAATAATAGGTGGCGGTTCTGTCCAAAAGCCGCCACCTATTATTAAAGATCAATTTTTTTTTTTGTTTTAATGCATTTTGGGTGGCGGATTTTTCTAACAACCGCCACCCGTTATTCTTGAGTGGCGTTTTCACATATAACCGCCACCCAATAGGCGACACCCAAAATCAATTGTGTACTAGTGAATACAATGTATGATGTCTTTCATTTTAGGCCTTGTTCGGTTGGGAGGTATTTTGTTATGCACGATATTTCGTACAAAATATGTGGTTAATATTGTATTGGAGAATATGTGTGTGGTTGAAAAGAGGAGAGAGAAAATTTTTTTATTGTATAATTGTGGAAAGAACAAGTTTCAGAAGACGCCATTAGTATGTAAATAGTCATTGGAATAAGCCATTATGTAATTAACCCAAGTGAAGGACATAATTTGATCAACCCTTACATGTTACTCTCTTCATTTCATCATCACTTATCCATTTGCAGTGCAAACTCTTCACACCAATTTCTCATTGACGATAGCACATATCACTCACCAATCAAAATTTGCCAAATAAATTACAAGATAGTAAAATGTACTAGGAGGCAAAAGAAGAATGCATACGTGAACACCTTGATAAAGGTGATTTATATATAGTGGCGACATTCATATTTCATGTACCTATTCGTGTGCATGTATCCACAAGGATTATAGACTTTTTTTGGAAATCTCAGATCTTATGAGGGGAGAAGATGTTTGGAGAGATGATTTCTTCAACCATAGCGGGTGCAGTAAGTATCATATTATAATTTGTTAAAGTTATGGAACCATCCAATCTAAAAGCTTAATATGATATATCGGTTCCAATTTAGATGATTTAATTATTATCTTCAACACGCCCCCTTACGTGTAGGCGAGATTTATTTTTCCCAAACAAAACCTAACACGTGCACAATTCATTTTTAAATGGGTGGCGGTGAGACTTGAACTCAGGACCTTTGCCTGCTCTAATACCATGTTAAAGTTATGAAACCATCTGATCTAAAGACTTGAGGTTCCACCTTAAAAGGTTAACCTAATAAGGGGAGTAGCCCAAGCCTTTTATTAGTTGGTCATATTTTTAATATTTTCTAGATGTGGGATATTTATATCTCAATATAATTCGTAAGAACAATATATTCACTTCATTTTTTCATTTACAAGTTTATGCAACAACATTCTTCTACTTCACAATCTTTTTTCTACCTATCGTGTCGAAATAGGCTTGTCTCGAGCCACCATATATACATATATATGCAGTAATTGGATTCAAGAGAGATAAAAATCTCTCTAATCTTTCACTACTCCAATTTAAGGTAAATATACCCCAATTCAACTTTGGTCAAATGCTCTATGGTTATTTATTTTTAAGTTCTTAATTCTTAATTTACCATTTGTTTTGTGCATTGGTTTTTTTTTTTTTTTTAAATAATATTTTGAAGCACTCAGTCAATGAGCTCAATAGTGATAGGTTTCATGCTTGATCGAATTATCCGATCTCACACGTTGCTATGTGATTTATTAATCAAATGAAGCAAGTCGATCATGCATTTGAGGAGTGACAACGTGCACATGAGATCACGGTGCATGTATTTGAAATTCATTTACAGAATATATATTGAAGTTGATTGAATATTAAGGGTATTTTTGATTGGTGATAAGTTAATTTTCTTGATGTACGTGTTGAATGTGTGGTTGAAATTTGGGAAAGTATATTAAATACTTGAATGAGTGGTTGTAAATGATGAAAGAGAAAATGTTGATAAAGTTTGTGTTGAATTGTGTTGAGTAGAACAAGACATGTATCATTTGTGTCTCTGAAGATCAAGGGACGCTGAAAATGATTTCACCATGCATGTATTTGATCTCTATTTAGTGGACGACTGAAAGTCAAATTTAATACGTTGATGCATGTAAATTTCTAATGGGATCGTGAACAATTGAACGACCCGGCCTCAACTATTTAAACTCCCCATTCCAAAGAAGTTCATTTTAGTTGTCCATAATTTTGGGAATCACATATCATAGAGATGTTTTAAGGTTATAAGAGAGTTATAAGCATAGGAGGGTGAATGTGTTAGAATATATTTTAGTAATTTGGTTTATTAGTTAAGGGTAGTTTTGTCTATTCTATTGTTAGGGCTACGATTAAGGTTTCGGGCCGTCTTTACTATTGTTAGGGTTTCGAATCTCTATTTATAGTCGTCTTGTATTGTGTTTTATTATCAATTGAATATACGATTCCCTTTGTTTTCTACATGGTATCAGAGCAAAATTAGGTCTTGGGCTAAGTCGATTGTTTTCTTCCGTTCTCCGGCGAGCGGCGATGTGCCGCTCGCCCGGCAAAGTATATTGATTTGTGTTCTTTTTTTTGTGTGGATCTCTCTCGTTCGGTTAGAAGATTGTTCATCTGTTGGAAAATCTTTTCTCGTTGATTGCTTTAGTTCTGTCTCGTTTTGCTTTGTTTTCTTTTTGGCCAACTATCAAATCTGTTTGAATAAGAGCCCTTGGATGTCTTATTCTTGTCAAATCTGAAATCCCTTCAACTGCCATATTCATCTGTTTATACAAGCACCACTATAGGAGACGATATAATATTTGGATGTGCAGTGACATCTGCAATTGGAATTTGACTCTCTTCTCAATTGGTCCGGCGGACATTTGGTTCTTCTCTTCTGTCTTCTAACTTGGTCAGGTGGATTTGGAATTGGCATTTGGTAGTTGGTACATGAATTGGCATTGTTGGGGACTTTAGCAATGCTTGGATTATTGTTTTGGCTTCCGCGGTGATAAAGTATTGTTAGTCGAGCTCATGGACTTGTCAACGTGTCTGAGCCCTACGTGGAGGGGGAGTGCCGAGTGACTCTAACCCTGACGGAAGGGGAGTGTAATTCGTGCAAGCATAAGCCAGACTTATAATATTAGTCAAGCTTGGAAGATCGCAAGAAGACTGAAATTTGCATTGTTTTTCGTATTATCGTTTTTCGTATTTTGTAAACCTTTTGGCAAACTCTCGATAGTATCGTGAGTTTGACGGGGGGTGTTAGAATATATTTTAGTAATTTGGTTTATTAGTTAAGGGTAGTTTTGTCTATTCTATTGTTAGGGCTACGATTAAGGTTTCGGGCCGTCTTTACTATTGTTAGGGTTTCGAATCTCTATTTATAGTCGTCTTGTATTGTGTTTTATTATCAATTGAATATACGATTCCCTTTGTTTTCTACAGAATGGTCCATATTATGACAACAGCCCACGAGAGTTTGAGGGAAACATATTACAATGATGAACGAAAAGTTGATATTTTGAAGCATATTTTAATTAACAGAGAGGTCATTTTTTATTTTAATTTATATATTTGTATGGTATTTACAATTTATCCGTATTTAATGTATAACATTTTCTTGTACGGAAACAAAGTACATGTAGTGTTATTAGATGAGATAATCGACAAATTTTATGATGTCATAAAAAATGGCAATTGTTAAATTATCCAAAATGACAACGTAAGGCCTGATATGTAAATGACAAAATTGAGTTGTCTTTCACAATTGATATGGAGGTTGAACTATTGAAGACATCAACGAGCACATGCATATGTGATACAATATTAGCTTAATTCGTTTGTTCAATTTAATGACATATCAAAATTTGAGTACTGGAAATACATTTTTTAATAATTTGCAATTTCATTATATTTCCACCATTTTTTATACATAAAGACATAAATACGTATATATATATATTTTCAATTTTTTCCATATTTCACTTATTATGTACTTATGTCATGAGAATAGTTGTCAAAATACGACCCTCGATCATTTGTTGTGAATGCGAAGAAGCAAACTAAACGGACAACCAAAAAACATGAAGTTATTCTCCTTGATAACATAGAAATATCTTTCCAAATATTTACAACAATCACTAGTACACAAGTGACATTAGGTGACGCCCCATTAGGTGGCGTTTTCATTGAAACCGCCACCCTAAACCAACGTTTAAAAAAAAAAAAAAAAAAAAGAACAACGGGTGGCGGTTGTGTAAAAAAACCGCCACCCTAAGTAGGTTTCGGGTGGCGGTTGTGTTAACAACCGCCACCCTTAACCAACGTAAAAAAAAAAATTAGTACAGCGGGTGGCGGTTGTGTTAACAACCGCCACCCTAAACGAGTAAAAAAAAAATTAATACATAGGGTGGCGGTTGTAAGCTAACAACCGCCACCCTAAACGAGTAAAAAAAATTAATACATAGGGTGGCGGTTGTAAGCTAACAACCGCCACCTAAATGAGAAAAAAATTAATACATAGGGTGGCGGTTGTAAGCTAACAACCGCCACCCGCTTTTTTATTTTTTATTATTAAATACTTTGGGTGGCGGTTTTTTGTTACAACCGGCCACCCTTTTCCTTTAAATATTCCACCAACTCATCAGATCTGATATTCCCGCTTCTGAGTTTTCCTTCTTTTGAAAATTTTTCGAAATTTCTTCAAATATTCATGGTTTGAAATCAGT
The DNA here is from genome assembly GCA_018223645.1 of Jasminum sambac. Classification (NCBI taxonomy): domain Eukaryota; kingdom Viridiplantae; phylum Streptophyta; class Magnoliopsida; order Lamiales; family Oleaceae; genus Jasminum; species Jasminum sambac. The sequence goes on from CP073649.1 coordinate 22,506,789, forward strand.
TTCTTCACAAATTGGTGCCATAATTTAAGTAAGGTAAGCTTCTTTGATCTTTTGGTCATGTAAATCTCGTTTATTTTTGTATAATTGTTAATATACATTTTTTCGAGTTTTTGAGCGTGTAAACTTTAAATGGTCATAACTTTTGCATACGATGTCCGTTTTCAGCCCACGAGTACATTCCGGAATCGTCGCGACGAGATCTACGACACTCACCGCTATCGCCGTGACCCCATGTTTCAGGCCGATCTGAGGTCGTCTAAGGCCTCAAAACGCAATTTTTAACTTTTCATCTTATAGTTTTGTGTTTTCCTTCTTAGATTGTTCATTTTGTTGTAATTGAATGCAATTGGTTTTGAATAAAAATTATTTCGTGTGTTTTTCATAGCTCTCAGATCTAAAAAAAAAAAAAAAAAACCATGGACTTTGGGTGGCGGTTTTGCACCAAAACCGCCACCCAAAGTGCTTTTTTTTTTAGAAAAAGGACAAAGGGTGGCGGTTGTTGGAAACAACCGCCACCCTAAGTCGACTTCGGGTGGCGGTTGTGTCCAACAACCGCCACCCTTTGTCCTTTTTTTAAAAAAAAAAATAATAAAGGGTGGCGGTTGTTTTTAACAACCGCCACCCTAAGTCTATTTTGGGTAGCGTTTTTTCAACCGCCACCCTTTCGACGACTTTGAGTGTCGCTGGTTTGGGTGGCGATCAAAAAAACGCCACCCTAAGTCTAAAACAACCGCCACCCAATCCCCTTTTTGTACTAGTGAATGAATTAGATAATGTAAGAGTTCAAATTTTATTGTTACAATTTACAAACATTAGTCGTTTTATAATTTGGTCTTAATATATAGGCCGAATACAATTAAATTGTATTTGTGGAGAGAATTAACTTACAATGAGGATAAAATTCTGGAAAATATTGTTATTTTAAGATAGAATATTGCAGTTTTAAATGTAAGTACATGCTATGTATATTCTAATTGATTTGCTACTTTTTAAATACTAGTTGTAATCAACGTGCGTTGCACGTTATTTTAAACTTTTTCAAAGTATTATAGATCGGTACCTTTTAAATAAAAAATTTAACATATAATAAATTAATAGAAAAAATATATTTACAAAATATAAACAATAGTATTTTTATGATTAAATTTCAAATTCCTTTCTTTTGTGGTTCATTCTAAATTCTAAACTTATTAAAAAAAATCTCATATGCATCAAGTGAATAATACTATTTAAGACGTAACAAATAATCAAATATGACTATTTTAATATATGGATATAATTGAAATAATGAAAATATGATAAGAAATTATATTAGTCATCCACGTAATGATTTTCAACTAATTAGATTTTTAATAGATAGTAATTAGATTGGCACCACTATTTTTATTTGGGTGCACCATATAATAATTATATTAAAGTTTTTATATTTTACTTCTTATTGTAATTATGCCCCTACCTCTTTTTGTTGTTTTATATATCGATAATTTCATACAAAAAAATATTTAAGTAGGTGTCAAAAGAATTATTCACATTCTATAATTTCAAATAAGTCAATAATAAAGAATACAAAAATGAAAAGTTTGCTCCCTAACTTCATATCACGCTTACATTCAAAAAAAAAAAAACCTTCTAATCATGGTAAAATAAAATGTTAGTTATAGACCAAGTTAACTATATATTAAAATATTTATTATAAAGATGTGAGAAAAAAATTGAGAATGCAATTAAAAATCCGACAAAGGTGGAAATGATTCTTTGCAATTAAAATATAGTGCCCAAAATAAAATATGTCTTGTGAATATGATTAGTCTTTAACACATCATCATCATCATCCTTCTCCTCCTTCTTCCTCTTCCTCGATCTTATTTTTTTATTGATGATTTAGTAGATAGTTGTGTTAGGTTCCGTGGTTAATGTCAGAGCATCTATATTAGAGTTGTTAAATCATTTCTTTATTCTGGTGTATTAGTTACAATTCAAAATATATCTATGATTTGTTTTTGATGAAAAATATAGCTAAGTAGAGAAAAACTCCTACATTTTATAAATAATAAATTGAATTTATAATATAATATTTTTAATTTAAAAAAAAATATCATGCATGAATAAGAAATTTTATAATTTATAATAATTTTTCCATTCATTTTTTTATTTTATTGGTTAATGAAAATTGGCAAAAAAAAAAAAAAAAAGAAAAACCTATATCAACATTCATGTACTTGTAGAAGTACAAGTATGTGCATTAAAGTTAATAATAATAATAATATAGGGTAAAATTAAATTCTCAAAAGTTAGTGAGGATAAAAAAATCTCATGCATGAATAAGAAATTTTATAATTTAAAATACATCTATGATTTTTTTTATGAAAAATATAGCTAAGTAGAGAAATACTCCTAAAATTTATAAATGATAAATTGAATTTATAATATAATATTTTTAATTTTCAAAAAATATCATGCATGAATAAGAAATTTTATAATTTATAATAATTTTTCCATTTATTTTTTTTATTTTATTGGTTAGTGAAAATTGCCAAAAAAAAAAAAAACCTATATGAAGGTTCATGTACTTGTTGAAATACAAGTATGTGCATTAAAGTTAATAATAATAATAATAATAATAATAATAATAATAATAATAATAATAATAATAATAATAATAATAATAATAATAATAATAATAATAATATAGGGTAAAATTAAATTCTCAAAAGTTAGCGAGGATAAAAAACTCTCATGCATGAATAAGAAATTTTATAATTTATAATAATTTGTCCATTCATATTTCTTTATTTTATTGGTCAATGAAAATTGCAAAAAAAAAAAAAACACACACACACACACACACTAATATCAAGGTTCATGTATATACACAAATACATGTATGTGCATTAATAATAATAATAATAATAATAATAATAATAATAATAATAATAATATAGGGTAAAATTAAAATTCTCAAAAGTTAGTGAGGATATTTTTTTCCAAAAATGATTCTCAAGTGTAAGAGACTTTTTATATAGTATAGATATTCATTAACTTTTACCATTGTGAGTATACAAATAACTGTTGAAATGTTTACAAACAACGTGCAATGCACGTTAGATTACAACTAGTCAGATAAGTAGTGGCCAAGCATTGTTAAAAGCTAATCATGTATTAACTAAAAACAATCATAAGATAATGTGCAAAACTAAAGTTTGAATGTGACATACTAATTTTATACTTAACATTGGGGTTGGCAATTAAATATATTATGTTTGTGGCTCAAAATGTGAGTCGATCAAAGTTGGTAATCATATAATTAGTTAATATTATATCTCTGCTTATAGTTAATACTATGTCTATCGTGTTATTATCTTCAATTAATAAAATAAATTAAGACGGTGGAATCGAGTTTTGGCTTACGTGTTGCAACATCGTAATGCTTAATAACGAAACTTATTTTTCAAAATTATATGATTTAATCGGTTTTATTTATGTTGAATAGGTCCCATCTTAATTCGCTTGTTTAAAGTGATTTAATTATGTTTAATATCTCTAGTTGATTTTTACTTTTACATTATAAGCAACTTATGAAATAAATGACAGTGAGTATATGCATATGGGAAAAAAGATCCATTCTTAAGTGCACAATAGTTACAAAAGGACATGTATATCGTAATATGACTCAATTTTAAATATCATACTATGTCACATGAATAAATTACAATCATATCACAGCAAATAACAAGAATGATAATACAACGTAACATAGACAGTCTTCTTTTTCCACCGCATAAATTTGTTTTACATCAGTAGAAATTTAATGCCAATTTTTTTTTTTTTTTATAAATATTATTGCGAAAGTATTACCTTATACATTGACAAGTTTTCCAAAGCAACCAATTGTTTTTTTTTTTTTTTTTTTGACGGTCTGTCTCAAAAGGTTGTAACAATAGCGAAGCAACTTATAACATGACCTCAAATTGAAATCTCTATATACAAGTAACAAACTAGTCTCTTAATATCTTAACGCATGCTAAGAAATACTTTAAACGCTTTTATAAAAACGTAGAGAGATGAGGCTTCTACCCCCACCGCATTCGTGCCTGCAAGGCCATGAAGAAATTTTAAATCTTTTAATAACGCTTTAATATAACATTTTCGCTCTTAATATTCTGTGGTGGCCCTAATTAACATTCTAATACACCAATTTGAAAACTTAGGAATTTGCGGCTCAAATTCTTCAGGTTACACAAAACATGGCTCAAATTCTTAATGTTGCAGAAATAACGAGTACAATATGATTATTATGTTTTTCTAGGAAAACGAACTTTATCCTCTCCCACATTCTACGCCCATTGAAACAGTGGAATCTGGCCAATATACACAACCTTGTTCGAGGCCCGTGACAAAATTGTCAGAATTACAACATCGTGACAAAATCCATCAACGTCCACTATTCAATTTTTAAAACCAACTCTGGCTTCTCTTGTTTGATGCTCATTGGCCTGTCCTTCTTGATCGACATTATTCGTGACCCCATGAAGGTTGTGAGGACTTGGGTCGAGAAGTCGTCATCTCATAGGTGATCGAGGTTGTGTTGGGTAAATTTTTATTTTGTTAAAAATTAACCTTTTTTTTTTGATTTGGGGAAGGGACATGGCTGAGAATCGAACCTGGACGGCGCTCATAGTTTGGTTGGGAGGTACCACTGCGATATCCTAGGCGATCGCATCAAAAATTAATTTTTTAAGTAGTGGTATGAAATAATAACAATAATAATAGTAAATTGACAAAAAAATTAATAATATTGAAAATTTACTTCAATGAATACTAAATGGAATAAGTTAGGCTTTGTTCTTTTGAAAATGTTATTGATTTACTCGAATTGTGTGTTATATGTGTGATTAAAGATTGGAGAAAATATATTAAAAATACAAAATAATTATATGAGTGGTTAAAAATAATGAGAGAGAAAAAGTCGAAAATTAGTAAAAATTAAAGAAAAAATATTATAGGGAAAACAATGCCTAATTTAGCATGTTTTCGTATACATTTTTTTTTTACCTAAAAATCATCTACTACTAAAAATTAAAGTCAAACATTAATATCAACCACACATCTCACATCATCACTCATTATTATCCACACATCTCGTGATCTCCCCCACTAACTATCCAAAAAATTAAGTTTTAATCAATTTTTAAGCAAAAAAAATACACACGAACATACGCTCATAGGCCGAAAAAATGTTAAAACAAACACGAGCTGAAACGTTATAGACCTATCGAATAGCATCGCAGACAACTGCTCGTCGACTACGGCCCTATTGATTTTCTTTAGTTTAGTGCTAGAAGTGACATTTCAAGCCTCGTATATGTGGGGGATGGCCCGGAACCCCAGATAAGAGTTCTGGGTCAACTAACCATTTAAAGCCTTTCTCCAATATATAACCGACCTGCCCGCGGGAAATCAATCTTTCTTTCGTTCTTTCCCAAATTCCATTTCTCTCCACAAACCCTAATCGTAAAATCGGAGTGAATCAAATAATTCAGATGGAAATCTCTGTGATTTCCGACACAATAGCAACGTTTTCTCGCTCCACACAGGCTCTAGGATTTTCCAATGTACCCCTCAATCGCCATCACAGCGTCCTGTCTCTGTCTGATACCTCATCGGATCAATCGACACCGCTGCCTGCCTCTCTCCGGGGCGCCCATTTGATATCCGCAGTCGGACCACCCACCAAAACCCTACCCAGGCGAAACGTCCGTAAATCCCGCCGCACAAAGCGTAAATCCCTGACCGCCGATAGTAACGATGGTGAGGAGAATTGGTCTTTGTTTTCCAGTGGAGGGGGCTTTATTGATATAAATGACGGTGGTGGTTATGGTGGGAGTGGTGGAGGGGGGAGTGGTGGCAAAGGATGGAATTTTGATGGGTATGGAGGAGAACCATCGAATGATTCATTTCATGATCCAGCTTTTGATTTCGTTTACGAGGTACTGAGTTGGATTACATTGTCAAATTGCTTGCATTTTGCGTTCAAGAAAGTGGTAAGGATTTTAGGTCGTGGCTGAGATAGTAGGGTGATTCTGCTGGGTAAATTGTTTGTTCTCCAGCCAAAATAAGATTAGATCTTGATATATAAAATTTTATAGCCCTTGTTTAATTTTCTTCTTCTGACCAATTAATGTAAATAATGATTTATATATTCATCTGGATCACATTCACGGGTGACTTTACTACCAAAAGTTGTTTATATACAATATCTGGTGTTGATGGATGTATACAAGTCTATTTATCTGAGAGAGGAGGCTTGCTTGCTTGGTAATGTTTGTGTTTTTATTATGTTGTCTCAGACTTGGGATTCATTTTTCGTTAATTGGACTGTTGTTTTGAAATGAGTAGACCTCTTTTCGAAGATTATTTGGGGACACAAAATTTGCTCTTTGAGTACGCACTTTTGTCGAGACTTAATGTTGACTACTAAATGCTCAGGTCATCTAAGATAACCATTTCTATGTCTTCTTTTTTATCTAACTTCTATCATCCTCATGATTCCTGGTCTTTCTCAGCATTGATTGTTTTAAGGTTTCTGGCCTTGTTTTCAAATTGTATATCTACAATAATCTTTAACAAAGCAAATTGGAGATTCTGGAATATAACTAGAAAGCTTCTGCATGCCCCATGTGTCCTACTCCCTTTGCAGCTGAGGGGTGACTGGAGACCCTCTCTCATCTGTCACATTGCAGGCTATTTTCAATCAGCGAAAAGTGTTGGAAACCAATACGATTTTACTCTATTTCATCGGTTCACTTCTCTACACTCATTTTTGTCTCCACTAGAAAAATATTACATTCACATCTTTCTATACAGAAATTTTCAATCCACATTCTTTCTTTCAAGAAAGGGTTTTCTCAAACAAGCTATTAGCTATTTTTATTTAGTGTTCTTGTTATGTTAATGTTACTTTGTTGATTTTTTATATGCTCCATTGTTTTATGGCCTTTTGTTTAGATTGCAAGTGGGTTTCTGATATATTGAAATGTTTATAATGATTGCTCTAGATGATTTATGGTTGGTTATGTTACCAATATTGAATTGTTATAATTGTTTAGAGGTTTTTGTTAGGTTATTAACTTGGAAGTTTCCTAAAAGAGAGAAAGAGTCTCTGTACTCATTTTGATCTTTCTCAAATACTGATTTAGCATTATTAGATCAAAATTGCATTCTTTAACTCCCTCCTCTTGAGTGGAAGGCTATGTGGTATTTAGTTATTTATTGTGTTTATTATTATTGGCTCATTCTCGTTGCATATTTGCAGCGGCTAGGAGGTTTATGATGTTATAACTGAAGACATTGATATTTGATTTTTGGAATTCAAATGATCGTACCATATGTCTGATTAAACATTTGCACTGCAGAAATATACATTGCACATTTTTCAGGATTATCTTTTATCTATACGCTTTTTCAAAAACCCATATCTATCAACCATATGCCCCTAGTTATGACATGTCTTAAAGACACGTTTATAAATACCTTACTGGATTACTATGGTTTGGGTTGCTTTGGGTTAGGGGAAAAGATAAGTGGGAAGGTCAATGATGGATACCTGTGGTACCAATAAGGGTGTGTGTGTTTGCTTGCACAAAATTTCCATGGAATATCTGTATTTTCCATGCAAAATTTCGTACTAGAGTGTTTGACACGCAAATTTTCTAATGAAAACATTTTCTAGGTACAATTCTTTGATGCACATTTTCCTCCAAATTGTACGTAAAATTCCCATGGGGATTTTTTCCATCTTATATGAAATTAGAGTACAATTTTCTTTTGCAATTCCATGTTAAATCAAACACACCCTAAATTCATCCAATAGGGGTGCATGGATTATTAAGTAGCGATATGAAAATCATTGATTTATGATCTTAAATATTATAATTGAGATGTCAAATCAATTTATGTCATTTAAATAATGTGTCACTGTCGTACGACCATTTATACATACATGCACTGTTCATAAATAGGAACCTAAGTTAGCTGAAAATGCATTATGAAAAGATTACAATGATGTGCATGAAAATGAGTAAAATCGTTGAACTTGTGTTTGTCAAGTTTGAAACCCGGACACATTAGTGAGGCAGTGAAATAATCACAGATGATAAAGGATACTCGAGTGTTTAGCAAATGGAAGACTGAAAATGATATTTCTACTATGTGAGCTTTGCTTGGGTTTATCTGATTAATGAAACACCTCGTCAACTAGGCTTTAAATTGTGTAATTTGATTGAAGAATTCTATTTATACTTCAATTTGATAATAATGCTGTTCTTGACCATTCTTTATGAGAATTATCTACAATAGTTTTCTTTACCTTCTACAGTTTCCCTGTTGTATCTACCACCTTCAATCCCCCTTGGCTGCTTTTTTAATCACTCTCGTGTTGATAGAATTTCTAATCACTTGGTGCATTCATTGACTACTGCTATCCATTTTGTAAGTTGATGGAGAATTTTCTTTAATTGGGTCGTTACTCGCTTTTACCGGGACATCTTATAGTCTGCTTTTGAATTCTAACTAACACAAGCACTCTGAGGTCTTTTTTGAATAGAACTTTTATACGTTCCTAACACGGGTTGGGTAAAGACACAAGTAAAAGTAAAAAAATAACAAAATTACCCCCATGCCCACCCCACATTCAGGGGGAGCGGGGATAATTTTGTCTTTTTATCGCTTTTGTCTGTGCCTTTATCTAACCTATGTTAGGAACCTATAAAAATTGTTTTGAATAATAATAGTAATAATTGGTAAGTTTTCTTGCTTTGAATGGTAGTTCATATCTTCTGTGGAGAAAAGAGATTTGATGAAAACTGTTATGCTTTCTTGTATATTTTTCGCATGTGTATATATCTCCCTTGCGAGAATGATATATTAAGAAAACGCTGGGAGAAAAAATGTGAGAGAGATGTGGGCGTGAAATGCGTGCATTCGAGTGACTGTGTGTGGAGAATCTTTGGGAGAAAAATGTTGGGAACATAACATTTTCGATCTCCCTTGTTAGATTTTCATACGGAGATGGTTGAAACCTGAAGATTGCAATGTGGGACAGGGGTCTTATTCCGACTTGGGGTCCTCCAACCAGGTAAATATACTAAAATAAGGTTTTACAGAGTTTTAGGATATCTTTATCTTGATGAGCCTCAGATTCATTGTCTTTGTTTACAACTAGGTCTTTGTTTAATGTAAATGTTTGAGCCCAGTTTGTGGATGACTTTTATTATGGCACTTTAGTCATGACTGAACTTAATAGAATAATTGTAATCAATAAGGTGCCAAAATGGGAAGATACTAGTTAAAAGTTAGTACATGTAATTCCTTCATTAGGGCCCACTTAGATTGCAATTCACACAACACTAAATATGGTTCATGCATCTCTCTCTTTCATGGCACATCAGTAGGGATTCTTTACATTTTATTCTAGAAAATGAAGCAGGATTTTTAAAAAAAATTAATAAACTATTTATTGTCACTCACCTCATCCATATCATGAATAACATATATAGATATGTTGTCACTTGATCTTTTTTCTGTTGCAACTAGGTTCCATATTTCCCCCCAAACTATTGGGGTGCTACTTGTGTAACCCTTTTTAAAGTTGCACTGGGACTGCAGAGTTGTACGAGGTGAACACAAAGTTACTTTTGTTATTATTGGCCTTACTAATGCTGTGCTCGTTTTATGTAAAACATCAATATCAGCTACATATCTTATACCACTACTCATATTATTCGTATGTCTCATGGTTTCATCACTATTTAACTAAGGTTAGCTTGTAGTGAAGTACAGGTTTACTCGAACACGAGCTTAGTATGAGAACACGAATTCAGCTTGCTCTTCTTTCTTTCTTCTGTTTTTTTTTTTTGGCTAGTCAATTTAAAGCCGAAATTGCAGTGATTGTTCTCCATTGAAGTCATGAGCTTTCTTTTTTGATTTTCTAAACACCCTCGAGTTTTTTTAACCACACTCACTCACACTTTATGGGTTTGGGCAGATTGTGTACGAGTGGTTGCGGGTTTCAAAGGTAATCTTGTGAAAATCTAAAGACCGTATCTTTTTGCAAAGAAATGACATTGAGATTTGTCAACATGTTTTCCTTCGGTGCGTGTATGGGGCTTTATGTCTATTAATGTCACTCTCTTGTGACCATTTGTACTCTTCCATACCAACATAAAAACATTTTCAACACCCGTGATATCACTGCAACCGCATCATCACCTTTTACTTAATAATGATTATTTTTTACTGTTTAATCTAACTTAGCAATGTGAGCGTTGGATGGAAAAGGTCAACACGATTAGAGCCTATATTTGTTCTAATGTGGATCTCTTTAAGTGGTTCATCTAGACAAGTCACATACATAACGAAATAATTATTTTGATTGTATAAGACGGTTAAATGGATGGAAAATGAGACGGCAAATTTGCATTCGTAATATTCACCCCCTTGGGGATTATTTGCTAGAAATAAGTCACTCTTAATCTGAAATAAGTTACTCTTATATGACTAATCACCTATATACTAACTGACATGTGTAGCAATTGGTAGTTGGGAGACGTGCTTATATTTTGTGAGAAAAGGGAGCCTCCCATAAACAAAATGGGAGGATTGATTTGACCGAGGAATTCAATTATTTTGTCGACCCTTCTATCCTTTAGATTTTTTAATCATTTTCAAAATAATTTCCTACGAGCTATGCCGACATGTAAAAAGATCAAGAACGCCCGGGCGTTCCGTAGCTTACGGAACGCCCGGGCCTTTTATGGGCCAATCGGGCCTCAGATTTGAAATCCGAGAATTTGAACAGATTCAGGACGACGAGGTGGAGCTCCCAGCAATTTTGAAAAAAATTTTTCGACACTGTGACGACCGGTGGCTGCCGGTCAAAGTTTTTGGATAAAATTTAGCTAAATTATATCCAAAAACTTTGACCGGCCGCCACCGGTCGTCACGGTATCGAAAAATTTTTTTCAAAATTGCTGGGAGCTTCGCCTCGTCGTCCTGAATCTGTACAAATTTTCGGATTTCAAATCGGAGGCCCGACGGGCCCGTAAAAGGCCCGGGCGTTCCGTAAGCTAGGAAACGCTCGGACGTTCTTGAACGTTCCTGGTGCCGACATATAATTAATTATTTTTGTACTGTTTACTCAAAACGAAATTAAAAAATATACTGCTTTGTACGGGCATTGATTCCAACCTGATGACGTCGATACTTCCTCCATCGTTCCAATGCTAAGAATTTTGAAGAATATTTTTCTTATTCAAGAAGTCCAATGACTACCGACTGCACAGAATATTAGACTATTATATTACTACTAAAAATTCGGAAATATATTCCATTCAAAAATAAATAAATAAATAAATAAAATAAAAAGGAAATATATTGGGGTTTGAATAATGTGTTTGGTTGATCTGTCCTTCTTGTCTCTACACCAATTTAAAAAAGGGAAAAAGAAATTTAATAGGATAAAGGAGGATAAAGGATCGCTCAATGGAAAATGCTAGAGTGCCATGGTAAATATTAAAATAATTGACATAATGGATATTTGACATGATTCTATAATTTTGCCAATTGCATTACTTTTGGATAAAATTACAGAATCATGCCAAGTATGTATTATGTCAATAATTATGGTATCTACTATGGCAGTGTAGCTAGCATGGTCGTTGCTCACTTGGTTTAGAAGTGAAAGCTTGAAGGTTATTTAAAAGTAGTTTAAAAGCTAATTTTTATGTATATCTATATAAATCTATTATTTATTTTCAAACCATCTTTACACACTTTTTAAAAAGTAATTTTAACTTATAAATATTCTATAAGTTATGTTGCGTGTACGAGTAATATTATTTGTATTACACGTCTTAGAGTCAAGATGTGTTATCTAAATGTGTACAGGTAATGTCATTTGATTTGAAATTATACCATAAGTACACACAAAAAAGTGTATAACAAATATCACACTATAATAAGGGTGTAGCCCCCAACCCCACACCCCCTCCCCCCAAAATCCCCCCGCCAGTACAATAATTTTATACCACACTCTATTAGAGTGTGGTATTGTACTTTAAACATTATTGATTTGTATTACTTGTTTCGGAGTCATGATGTGTTTCGTCAATTGTCTCTGTCATCGAATTGATAAATTTGGTTACCCATATGAACTATTTTGATTGAGTAAGATAGTAAAGAGGGATAAGAATTGAAACAGGATTTGCAAGTAAGAAGGATCAAAATCTAGTGAAATGAGATTAGCAAATTGCCACTTTGATTAAGATGAATATTAAGACGCAATTATATGGTCTCCCATTAAATAATTAATAAACCAAATATGGAATTAGTGAAGCTTTCAACATACATGCACCAACATCATTAATTTACAAAAATCCAAATTAAAACAAACGTACCAAATTTAAACATACAGCGACAATTTTTATAGTTGCATGCAAACGCAAGCAACTTATTCTTATGCATGTATACATTGCATCCAACACCATTCCCAAACAACAAATACTAAACATGGTCTAAACAACCTTAATCCAAATTTAAGGCAATCTTCATAGGAAATAATGCTTTTTCAGTAAAACAGATTATTCTGTGCAAAATCATCCATCACCCAAAGATCAACCGAGTCAACTGACTCATTGTTGACGAACTCAGATGGCTCAGCCGGTTCCAGTCCCAAGAAAGACTCCAAGCTTGAGATTTCATCCTTCAGCTCCACCTCTTGACTCGCCGCCGCCTCCGTCGCCGCCGCCGCCGCCGCCGGCGGAGTTGGGAAGTAAGCCGCATCCGGTTGCTGGAAGCCATAATCCAGTAACGGGTTCGGCTCGGGATCGAAGCAGACTCTCTTGGACGGCGGCTGAAGCGGCGGAGTCGTCGGCGGCGGCGGATTGTCGGGAAAGTTGAGTTTCGCTTTGTCTCCACGGATGCGCTTGGCGGCTTCGTCGTAGGCTCTGGCGGCTTCCTCCGCCGTACTGAAGGTTCCGAGCCAGACCCGAGCTCCCTTTTTCGGGTCTCGAATCTCAGCCGCCCATTTCCCCCATGGCCTCTGCCTTATTCCTCTGTACATATTCTTCCTCGGCCTTGAGCTTCTCTTCTCGTCACCCTTTTCATTTATCCCTGCAATAATAACCATTATTGAGCTCGATTGAACAAAAAACACACAGAAACACACACTTATCTTCTCTCGTATAAAAACATAACTCACCATTGCTGATTTTTTTGGGCTTGTTGGTGGGGGGCAGATCCTTGGCATTAGAGGAATTGAAACCCCAAAACTCAGAAATTGTATCAAATTCGGCCCACAATTCTTCTGTGGTTAATTTTCCTCGCTTCTTGATGATGGGCTCATCGGAAATAATTGCGCCACCACACATGTTTGAGTGTGTTTACTTCTTCCGGAGAAGGAGATAGATACAGAGAGGTGTATGCATACAGTGCTGAGAGAGAGAGAAAGAGAGAGATAGAGAGAGAAAGGAGTTTGTTGATTTATAGAGAGGGGCGGTTACAACTCAAGAGGAAAAAGACAAGACTTCAATTTGGAGCTTTATGATCTTACGGTGGAGATGAAATCAGCTGATAAATGGTGGATGATTGGGGTAGTGGGGCCCACCCTGGACAGATATGGGCCGTTGAGGTTTAAAGAGAGTTCGTGCGCCTGATTTACGGACTCAATTACGGCCTCCACCTAACTATCCATGCGCTACAAGGCGGTCTGGAGTCCTGACCTATGGAAATTGCTACAAAGCCATGTTTATGTGGGCATAGATTTAGGGCTTGTTCTATAAAAAAATGTTGATGATTTATATTAATTTATTTGAATAATGTATCAGATTTATGGTTGAAAATTAAAGAAAATATATTAAAAAAATATAAAGTAATTGTATGAGTGATTGAAAATAATAAGAAAGAAAAAATTAATAAAAAAAGATGGTGGATAGAACAAACTCTTATTTTGTTCGTAAGATACACATTTCGTTATTGATTATGACTATTTTGTTCATATTAGGAAAATTAGTATGCATATGTGTAGATGTCTATATACTTTGAAAATTAAATCTTTATATTAAAATAACTGGAGTGTCACATTGGCAAAGATGCCAACGTGACACACATTAAATATTTTTAAAAAATAAAAAAATTAATTTTGGAAATAATCCAACATTAATTAGTAGTAATTAAAATATAATTAAAAATAAGCCAATATTTAAAGCAATTATTTAATGATAAAAAATTGGTTTTGGAAAGACTTTAAATATAATTTCATTTTTTTTAAAATTCTAATTCAAAATATTAAATAATAAATATTTTTTAAATTTATTTTCATCATGTTAAAATGATAGGCTTTGATAGTTTTGCTTGGTTACGTGAATTGGACTTAAAAAATATTGGGTATTTTTTATTTTTTTATTTTTTAAAATCAAATTGTGAGTAGCTAAATTATAACTGGATTTATATTTAGTAATTTATCGATTTTTAAGTAAATAAATAGTGATTTATTAATCTTTCTTTGTATTAAAAAACTCGAGTGTCACGTTAGCAAAGATGCTAATGTTGTACGCATTAAACATTTTTAAAAAATTATAAAATTAGTTTTGGAAATAATCCAACATTAATTATTAGTAATTAAAAATATAATTAAAAATAAACCAATATTTAAAGCAAACATTTAATTAGGAAAAATTGGTTTTGGAAAGACTTTAAATATAACTTTCTTTTTTAAAGTTCTAATTCAAAATATTAAATAATACTACATCCGTTCCAAAATTATAGCATTTTTCTTATCTTCACAGAGATTAAGAAAAATACAATTAATGGTATTGGAAATGTTGGCACCCTGATGACGTGGCACGAGCGCGCCCCAGGCCCTACGCCCAACACGGACCCTCGCTGACGTGTAGGAGTGCCAGGTCGGCCGGTGACGTGTCCATTGTCCCAGGTCGGATTGATCCTGGGACTCACCTCACTAGGGAATCGGCAGAGTGTCCCAGTTCAGCTCGGCCGAGCACGCCTAACTCCGCCTTGGGCCCAGGTCGGCAAACCCGTGGAGAACTGTTCCCATTACGAATGGCCAACCGGCGGGCCGAGGTCACCTCGGCCATGTACGCGCCCAGTCCCGCCGCTACAGTAGCCGACAAGAAGGACAATCCACGTGTCATCTGACACACTTGACATCCTGACACCACCTACAACCGACAGAGCATCTTGTCCCCATTAATGCATTGGCGACTCCACCCAATTTCCGAGGTCAACGCTTTAAATGCAAGACGGCTTGCAGGTGCCACAGAGACATCATTACACCTATTCTGGGTCTAGGTCGAGCCGGCGCAATGATGACCTACGGCCCCCTATCTGATTTTATACTATAAATAGAACACTTAGCATTCATTTGAGACAGGGAAAAATTCTCTGTAATCAATGACTAGCTCGGACATAATACACTTACATTCTTTACTTCTTCAGTTACTACTACTCAGGTCCTGACACCCACCCCAGTTGATAAGCAATTAGTCCTTACTGATTTTGACATCAACAGGAAAAGTACAATTCAATATTATTTTCCTAATATACCCTTTCATTTATTAGATGTTTTATTTCAACTACTCTATTTTGATGATATCAATGTATATTAAATGAGGGCATAAAAGAAAAGTAATATTTTAACTATATCTTTAAAAGGAATGTGACCTATATTTTGGGACGGACGAAAAAGGAATAGTGGACTATAATTTTGGGACGGAGGTAGTAAATATTTTTTATTTAATTTTATCGTGATAAAATTGTAGATTTTAATAGTTTTGCGTGGTTATGTGAATTGGTATGTTAAAAAATAGTGAGCAATTTTTACTTTTTTCCTTTCTAAAAATCAAATAGTGAATGGTTAAAATTATAATTGGATTTATGTTGAATAATTTATTTATTTATTTATTTTTAAGTAAAATAGTAATTTATTAATCTTTATATTATTATAATTGAAGTATCATATTTGCCAGACGCCATATTGCCAATGCCAACATGACACAGGGTTTCTAATTAAAAAAATTAATTGATGTTTTTCATTATTAATAGGAGTGATGTGTTATGCTCACTAACTGGATTTTACATTGCACGCATTTTCTCTTTTCTAAGTATATAAAATTAAAAATAAGAAGTTTTTATTTTTACAATTAACATGCAGTTCATGTAAATGGAAAGAAATCAAATGAATTATGTAGATACGGAAAATTATCGGTATTATTACAAATTTAAGTTATATAAAATTAAGAATAATACTTTTTATATAGTAAAAATAAAATTAAATAGCAATTACAAGCTAATCCCTAAAAGAATGCATAAAATCATAAAATTTAGAGTACGTAATGTCCATTTCAGAAAGAAAGAAGATGTTCAATATCAATTTGATATGTACCAACGAGAAAGATACGTTTTGATTATTAAAGAATTTTTATATATTTATTCACAATGGTTCGTTTACAATTAATTAATTTCCATGAGTATTGTTGTGCAATGCTATACACAATAATTAGAATCAAAGTTACACATTTTGAAAAACCTTTTAATTATGCGATGCACGTTAATTTTTTAATTTACAATTGTTAATTTACTTCGCATTTTTTGCATTAACTATAATATACAATATTATAGATTTCAATAATTATTTACAATTATACAATCCCATCTGCATAAATTACATCAATTATGTAATTCAATATTCATATTCAATATATTTATAATGAATGTTATATCAATTATTTATTGTACATAAATTTAATTATTCTCGTACATAGCACAGGTGTAGTACTAGTGAAATAATAATTCTATCGTCCGTGTTAGAAGGCTTACGCCACTATATCAGTGCGTAAAACTTGTGAATACACATTTTATATATGTAGTATATGTAGTATCTCATGTTAACTTGCATAGTTAGCTTTTGTGTTTAAATTGCTAATAAGATGTCGTCATATTAATCGTACGTGTGCGTGTTTGTTTTAGCGTGATCATAGGCAATATTTATCGACACGTTATGTAATAAATTATGTTTGGAACAGTTTATTTAGACTTTTGCCCTATGCACGAAGTTTGTAACATGTACAAAGTAGTTTATGAACGATTTATTTAGTATCTTCGTAAATTGAGCAATGATTGAAGGTGAAGCGATTTATAGACTCCTCGTTAAACATAGGCTTGTAGAACGAATTCCTTATTAACTGCGAGTAGAAATATAGTGTGTATTCATGTGAGAAGCGAATTATTTAAAACGCTTTTAAAGTAAAGTTTTTATTAGAATTAAAACCAATTGTAATTGAAAGTATGTAAATTGAAACAACGAAATTGTAGAGGTAAATTTGTTAACCTGATCGAGATGACACTACTATTTGCATTTTGCAACCAAAATTCATTTTCTTTTCTTTTTTCAAAGGGGAATAATTACTTTTCTTCTTCTTCTTATTTATATTATTTATTTTTTTATTTATTGTAAATGAAATGATGTTGAAAAACCAAAATGTGTGTGATACATTTCACTCTAGTCCGAATGCATTTTACATGTGAATACAACATGTGTAGGGTTACAATTCATCCAATCACATTGATTTTAAGTTAAAGTGTAACGGGTTAAAGAAGATTATGCTTTATTCATATTATTCTCATGAATCAATTTTTTTTGTCACGCAACGGTCACACTAAATTTAAATAATCTATTTCGTAAATGATTGAATAATCTAATATTTTTTGAGAATATTTAATTTGTTAGATAATTGTGCCCCTTGTTGATACATCTAAAAATTAAGTACGATGAACAATATACCAGACAACTATTAAATAATTAAATAATTTGAGAATAAACTTGAATTAATTGTGTAGGCAAATGTCAAAAAATCGACTTAACATGTGTATAATTATTCTTCATCTATTTGTCCGATGGTCTACCACGTGAATGGTTGTAGACTTGTAGTTTGAGGTGTGATTAATCTCATAATAATTGTGCACAATATCTATTTAAATTCTAATTTAGTGAGCAATTATTGACTTTGCTCGAGCAAGAATATTATTTTCAAAAACCATTCTTCTAGGATTTTTTTTTCCGTCGTTGACTTTGCTCGATCTCAAATGCATTCTTGTCACTACTAGAAAAATAAGTATTTATGACAGTAATATTTTGTAGTAAATGATCCAAAAAATTGTAGGTAATATATTATCCAATAGTACAAAACTGTCCAATAGAATAAATCTGTCCAACGATCCTTAATAAATTAGATAGTAAGCTGAGAATAATTTACGTGTGTTTGAAACAAAAATTGGAGCTTGAATTTCGGGGTTTTTATTCTTCTTATACTGCAACAAGGTTTAACAATTTGGAAATTTAAGACCCAAAGATTTTAACTTTTAACAAAGAACCAATAAAAGGTTGGGGCACTACAATAAAAGGTTGGGGACTTGGGGCACTACAATCGTTTGTGTTGCAACTTATCCTATGGCTAAATTACTACCTTTTATGTATTTTAAATTATATATTATTTAATGTTTGAAGCAACGTCCAATATGTCACGCTTACAAGACTGAATAAAAATTGGATGTACGATTTCAAAAATACATTCAACTTCAAAAATAATTTAGTATTTTAATTAATTAGAATCGATATCTACACATATAAATTGTCACATTATTTAGTTTATAGTTATTTCGACCTTACGATAGATATTCAGTATTTATTACCACTAATCTTTACTTACTATTACTATGTGTACATTCTTTATTTCCTATCAAACCCTTTATCTATTTGTATCTTGATCGGCTTTGCATTATTAAAAAGGTATACTCAATAAGGCCAGACACAAACTTTTAATTTGCTCATTTGTTTAATATATATTGTTGAATAATATCAACTCACCCATACCCAACATGGCATCAAGTCTGCCTTGGTTTTATTCATATTTTTTAGGATGGCATTGAGTTAGAGCTGGTCCAGCTGGACGGGTCTGTATTCTCAACAGCAGACTGGGATAAGGGTATTCCAGGTCCAGTGTTCTGAATCCCAGTGACACGAACAGATGAAAGTTGAAAGTGTTGACTTATTTTTTAATAAATTAATTTTTAAATTGTCATTTCTATTTTTTTCAAGTGCATGATAGTTGGAATTTCATTCTATTAAATTTTAATTTATTTGATTTTATCTTGCAATCTTTGTTTTTATCACGCATAGAAGGTTCTACGATATTTGATTAGGTAATTTTGGCATGTGATAATTTTGAGAGATCGTCATGGGAGTGTAGATCTGTTGGGGGATTGCGGAGTACAAGAAGCTACTGATAAATATCAGGTTGCTGGCTCGAATTACATGTTAAGGAGAAGATAGAGAGTGTTTTTGTATTTTTAGATGTTGCTTATTTTATGCGTAAATTAGCCTTTAACTTTCTTGTAAAGATTTAAACTCTTTGGTAACTAGTAGATTGGTTTTTGCTCGTAGGCGATGAACATTTGGTTTTTCACCATGCGCCACGTTAAAAATCTCGTGTTTAGTTTTTTATTATTTATTTATTATTTTGCGACCAGTAATGCCAGATTAATATGTCAGGTGTAGATGTATCTCGCGAATTGAAAGAATTATAAAATTAGATACATCTGTCATACTAAATACAAACTAGATATAACTGAGTAATTTATTTATTCGGCAAATTTAGACAACCATAAATTTTCAGAAAGAAAACAACAATATTATGGATACGTTTAGTTGAGGAGAAAAAATATTAGAGAAAACGTCTGATTCGACGAGAATAACATGACATCACGAAGGACGGGATATATATCATCCATTATTGACATAATTCATGAATGATCTTCATGAATTAAGAGGGGCTTTAGAAATTAGAACCAAGTTTCACTTGCCCTTTCAAACAACAGTTGATCATGAAATATGTAGGCCATCTCTTACTGAAAGCTTTTATGACAAACTTAATTTCTCCCATGTGATGTATGAATTTAGTAGCATAATATATCCATCCTCATTTCATTCATTTAGTCCGTGAACGGCATAATTTGAGTTCAACAAAATCTATTGGTTTAGAAGATTCTACCGACGCTGGAGGCGCAACCGCAACACTACAGAATCAGTCAACATCACAATCATTGTCCTCACGGCGGAGGGGAGGGCGGTGGTCAGATTGAATTGCCGAAAGAGCCACCGCATTCAAACAACAATAAAAATTGGGGGTGATTTTGATGAGAACTTTAGTTACACCAACTGGTTGAATAGTAAATGGCAGCTCATTGGCACAAGCTATTTGCTTAAATGGACTTGGACTTGGCTTGAGATTTTCCCTAATACAAGAGCATTTCTATTCCATGAAGTGTAGGTTAGTTATGTTTTTCAATGAGATGGAGAATGATAAAGGGGGCATCAATTATTTGGTGATTAGTTTATGAGAAGCAAGATTTTTCTCATAACTTATTTAGTGACTGGTTTATACATTACTTGATGATTATTGACTAATTCGAAAGTGAAATTTTTCTTCGATTTTGTAGTTGTAATTTTAGTGAGTTCTAAAGAATGTAGCTCTTTCTTTTTTTTTTTTTTTTTTAGGGAACTACCACGGCTCGAAAATCCAAGCTCGCGGTGGAGATTTTATTAATAAACAAAAGATACACCTAGACGGAGGGGGATATGTCCTGACCTCCCAAGATGCCTAGTACAGTGGAATGCAAATCTAGAAATCTAAATGAGATGCAAAGGAGTACTACTCCCAATCTTAAACAAGTCAATACAAACTAACCTGAAAATAAAGATAATGTCTAACAAATCAGAAGCAACAACGAAACAGTGATAAATTCAAGCACGTAGATAGGGTAGTCCTGTAGTGTCGAGATAAGCAATAGCTCGAGCTTCTCTATCCAGACTCCGGGCATCTGCAATAACTTGGCGTTTTTCCTTATAACCCTGGTTAGCGAGCCAGTCAGCTAGTTTATTGCCTTCACGCCATATATGTGTGATCTTGAAAGTGAATTGCAAAAGAAGCTGCTGAATATCTTCTAAAATATACTGTGGTGCCAAGAGCCAATCTTTTTATCGGTAATCAATTGAGCAATGACTAGTGAGTCCGACTCTATCCAAACATGAGCAATTTCTTTCTCCTTACTGAGTTTTAATCCCAAAGCAATCGATTTAAGCTCAGCAAAGGTAATGGAGCACTCACCATAATAATCAAAGTATGCCCAATAGATTTCCCCAAGGTGGTTCCTAATCACCCCACCACCAGCAGCATTCCCATCAGATTTGAGGGCCCCATCAGTGTTTAGTTTGTACCAAGAAAGAGGAGGTTTCTGCCAGTAAACACTAATGGCTCTGGGAGGACTAGGGACCTGTGATTTTTGAATGTGTAATAGTCGCGTCTGAAGATAAAGAGTTCTTTTAATAACTCGCTGAGCGGACATCTTAATGTAGCTAAAGAATGTAGCTCTTTAAGTTGTACAAATGTTACTAGTTGTAGAGATGCCACCGGAATGACACTCGTAATTTTAGCTCATTCCATCCATGGTGATGGAATGATTTCAAATGAGTAAACAGCCTTCCAAAGATCAACTGCTTTAATGAGTTAGAGTTAACGGTTGATTGATAACAACTGCACAACAGTAATTTTGCCATACTTTATTGTTTTGTAAAACTGTAAAAGTGATAACATCAGATAGAAGCGCAATGTGTTCAGTGAGAGAGGTGGTTCCAGATTGGTGATATTTCCACATTGACTTAGGACATCATAAAATTATTCTCTGCAACACTGCAGCAGGTTCAAAGAGCAGCGTACAATCAATCAAACATGGAGTCAAGATATCAAAGAAATACTGAACAGCCTTCGACAAGTAACAAAGTGTATGTGGATGAAGTTAGCACCTCGAGCGCTTATCTAAATAATCCAAAATGGTGTAACCACGGAAGGGCCGTCTGATGAAGATTCAAGCTACCAATTGAACAACTATTGGCCTATTGGGGATCAAATTCACTGCATGTCAATGAACTCTTCCTGTAATATGCTTATAACCAACAAATGGGGAAGATGCAGCATTCTGCCTTTGTCATGGGGTTGTACGATTGTGGGCCGAAGAGAGGTAGGAAGATTATTATCTGGTGTCCGATACACACAAAAAAAAAAATCAACAGCCAATCGAACGTCCAATGGATATAAATATGTCCGTCCGTTGGAACATTACTCGGATTACGAAGCCAATGGAAGAATTAAACACACCTAGCACAAGATCCCTATCGTCCAATAGATAGAAGGCCGTTAGTCCGATGCAAGGCCTACTCGGATCGTGAATCCAATGGAAAACGCAAGATTCCTCATCATCCAATAGATGGAAATCTGTCGGTCCGATGCAAGCCCTACCAGGATCCCGAATCCGATGGAATTAAAAACACACCCACAACATATGAGGATGGTGACGTACAAAATAGACTAGTTTTTTAGGGAAAATTTTCTGATAATTTATTTACCAAGCACTATACATATATATACACAATTAGACCTAAATCTGATGTACAACAAGCTACCACATGTTAGCATCTAATTATCTATACATGTGCACCCATAACAACTATATGTGAAATATGAGTTATACAATTCTAGAAAGGGGTACAATTTCAAGTGTATAACTTTTGGATCCTTTTTCTTCTTTTGTGACCAAACGCAGCAACATTAACAATCCTCCTTCGCTCTTGTGATCCAAACACACGGCATTAACAAAGGAATTTCATCTTGCAATTCTAACTCCCTCTTAAACTGGGGTTTCTTTCGAATCCCTAGTTTGTCTCGAAGAAACATGAATCTCGGTTGTGTAAGCGGAATCTCGGTTTGTGTAAGCGGCGTTGTTAACAAATCGGCAGTTCGATCGGAGGTTGGTACATAGCATATCTGAAGTTTCTCCTCAAGCACCTTGTCTTTGATAAAGTGTATATCGAGCTTGATATGTTTGGTTCGAGAATGATATACCGGATTTAAAGCGAGTGCTCGTGTTCCAAGGTTATCCGACCACAATAAAGGTTAGATCTTTATGCTAATCTTTAATTCTTGCAACAACAACTGAATCCACGCTAATTCTGCTGCTCCTAATGCGAGGGCCCTGTACTTTGACTCAGTGCTAGAGTGTGAAACCACTGGCAACTTCTTCGATGACCATGCAACTAGGGTATTTCCAAGGTAGACGCAGTAACGGGTAACAGATGTCCGGTCATCTGGACATGAAGCCCAATCGGCATCTGCAAAAGCTACTAAATTTAACTCCTCAATTTTTTCAATTTGCAATCCAAAATCTATCGTTCCCTTCAGGCATCTATATACTCTCTTAACTGTTCTCCAGTGCAATTCTATGGTTTTGCAAATATTGACATAGTTTGTTGACTGTAAAGGTCATATCTAGTCATGTGTGTGTTAGATATTGTAATCCCCCAATTGCACTTCTAAAAAGTGTAGGTTCTTCATAAGCCCACCTTCATCCTTTGACAGTGATTTCCCGGTAGCCATAGGAGTAGGACAGGGCTTAAGTTGCTCAAAGCCAAATCTTTTGAGTAAGTCACAAATGTACTTACTTTGACACAAATGTAGACCTTGGCTGTCTCTTTTGACCTCTACTCCTAAGAAGTGATGCAAATCCCCCCATGTCTTTTAATGCAAACTTGTTATTTAACCTATCAATAAACCCTTGTAACAACTTGCTGATATTTCCTGTTACGATTATATCATCTACATAAATGAGAATAAAGATTGCTTTGTCTCCATTTACGTAGAAGAACAAAGAATTATCTGCCTTTGACTGAAGAAATTTCCACCTTCATAATGTTTGTGTAAGTTCATCATACTAGGCTTTAGGGGTTTGTCTCAAGCCATCGAGAGCTTTTTCCAATTTGCACACATGATCTGGCTTAGTTTTATCAATAAACCCTTCAGGTTGTTTGAGATAAGCCACTTCATTCAACCTTCCATTTAAAAATGCATTATTTACATCAACCTGCCTTATCTTCCAGTCTCTTGAAACTGCCATAGTCAAAATTATTCTTAAAGTAGCTGATTTGATAACTGGACTGAAAGTCTCATAAAAATGTACTCTTACAGCCGGTAAAAACCCCCTTGCAACTAGTAGCGCTTTGCATTTCTTTATGTTGCCTGTTGGATATCTCTTGACCTTAAATACTCACTCGGCGTCAATAATCTTTTGACCTGCTGGTCTAGGTACAAGTTCCCATATTTTCCTTTTCATCAATGCATCATATTCTCTCTACATAGCTTCTTTCCATTCTGTTGTGCTGAGTGCCTCATACACATTAGTTGGCTCAGTTTCTGTGTTTACAGTGACATTTTGATCTATGTAAAATTTTGGCTTGAAGATCCCAGCCTTGCTTCTGGTGATCATATGATGACCTACTGTCTGTGGCTGAGTATCTTCACTATTACTCACTACAGTTTCATCAATAGCATTGGCACCAATGTCATCATGTTCATGATTCTCAGGTTTACTTTCTGGATTGAGTGTGTTGAAGGGTAATTTGTAGATAATGGTTTTTGAATCTGTTTGGGTTGCTCTTTTGTTTAGGAACTTTGAGTGATATGGAAATTGTGACTCAGTGAAAACTGCATGTCTCTGTATGAATACTTTTCCCATAGGACTTAGACATTTGAACCCTTTGTGGCTACTGCTATATCCCAAAAAAATACACTTTACACTATGAGGATGGTGACATACAAAATACACTAGCTTTTTAGGGAAAATTTTCTAATAATTTATTCACAGAGCACTGTACATATATATACACAATTAGACCTAAATCTGATGTACAATAAGCTACCCCATGTCAACATCTAATTATCTATACATGTGCACCTATAACAACTATATGTGAAATCTGAGTTATACAATTCTAGAAAGGGGCACAATTGTGAAGTGTTTAATTTCTGGATTCTTCTTCTTCTTTTGTGACCAAACGCAGCATCAACAATCCTCATTCTCTCTTGTGACCCAAACACACAGCATTAACAATGGAATTTCATCTTGCAATTCTAACTATGACTACTCGGATCGAAATTGAATGGTGAGGATCAAACGTGGAATTATTATAAATTTAAGAAGACCAGTTCGTTGATTCCATCCATATTTTTCTTTTACATCCCGTTCCCTCCATTTTTGTGTCTTTATTTCTACAATGCCGACGATTTATGTGCCTTATTTTGCTCCCTACTTCCCCAAAACAGTAGAGCCGGGAAGGAATCCAATATTGCATTTGGATCGTCCACTGCCTAGAATAGCATTTGATAATGTAGTGGATGAATTTAATGGAGTCATGCTGGCTCCAATCTCAATCACAATGGGAAGTGATGATAATTGTTATCACTGAATCCAAGAGGACGGTGTAGATGAACAACAATTGTGAATTCATTTCGTAGATAAACTCCTCCAAAAATCTATCTACGTCACAGGGATAGGTCATTGTAACATTTATGTTTTGTTTTTATTTTTATCTTTTTTTTCCTACATTAAACTGATATTGTGCCTCTTCACTGGGGAAGTAAACCATAGTCGAATTGGTTCTCTAAAAATCCATGGTATAGTTGAAATGATGGAGGGGACTCTATCACGATCGTGAACTCAAGGAGTTATAGACTTCATTTTAAGACCGACTTTTGGAAGGATACTTATCAAAAGTACAGAGACTTGGTCACTCGTACCCTAGTTGTGTGCTTGGGGGAGTTGTAATGGACCATAGTCAAACTTTTTTGACCGGTGCTCTGACTGCTTGTATCACCAACTTGGGTGGTAAGTCTACTTTAATCGGCAAGGTAATACAACAAATAAAACGTTAAAATCTCTAAATTTAAAATAAAATAACCAATAATTGTGTCACTAAAATATAAGAAATTAATTAATTAGAGAAGCCAATCTTGTTTTTTCGTTTAGCAAAAATTTAATATTTCTTTCAACTCGTAAAACTTAAGCTTTAATATTAAATATACTAATTATAATGCCAATGAACTTTAACGGTCTTTAAAAATTTGAGTGTTAATAGATATTAAGGAATATGACACATTTGAGTATTATTAGTTTTTGTGGTCTTCAATTTTTCTTTAAAAAATGGGGTATGACAAAAGAAAGATATTGTTCTTTAGTTTTCCTTGCCGCTAATTCCAATTGAAAATTATAATTGCGATGATAATTACATTAAGCCATATTTATTCAGAAAAAAGTGATCATTATTCGGTCATCCCTACGAAATTAGATGTCGTTTTTAGTATTCCTTAGGGAAAAAAAAGGTATGACAAAGGAAAGATATTGTTCTTTGGTCTTCACTGCCGTAAATTCCAATTGACAATTATAATTGGGATGGTAATTAGATTCAATCCTATTTATTTATAAAAAAATGATCAGTTTTGGGTCTTTCCTGCGAAATTAGATGTGATTTTTAGTTTTCCTTAGAAAAAAAAAGAAAGTGGTATGGCAAGGGGAATATATTATTTGGTCTCCCCTGCCACCAATTTTAATTAGTAGTTATAATTGGGATGATAGTTAATTCAGCCCTGTTCATTTATAAAAAAATGGCCAGCCTTCGGTATTCTTTGCAAAATTAGATTTTGTATCACAAGTAACTGAATTAAGTCCATTTATAATAAAATAAAAGAAAAAAAGAAAAACGAACAATGAATGATTTAAGAAGACTTGAACCTACACAGAAAATATAATCCTACCTCTGCCAAATCGCTACACCATCAAGCAAATTGTTTGTAAATTTTGCACAAACTGACATATATATAAACTTTTTTATAAATTTTGGGCCCTCAAAATTTACGAATTTTTTGGGCTCTGGGGCGGAGGCCTCTTGAGCCTCATAAAAAGTTTGACCTTGTTGAAAATAATGTATGGAGCTAAATCAATCTTATCCGATTGCGATTGTGCATGTAGAAAACACCATCTATACAACTGGATTATTTTATTTTATTTTTTCAAGTGTTATACATGTTTGGCAATTTAAGAAAAAAGGAATTGAGGAAAAACTTTGCAGGAATGTAAAAGGCCAGTAAAGAAAATTGCAAAAGTAAAAGAGAATAACTCTTTTTTCCCTAAAATATAGTATTAATATGGTTTTTAATTTTGAAAAGGCTGCGATAGCCAAACTAAAATTTACCCAAAAAAATAAAGAAATTTCTCTCTTTTATATGCTAGACTTTTATGAAAATAGCACATAAACCTTTTTTTTTTTAATTCGAAAAAGCTACAGTCATGAGTCCAGTTGTATATGAAAAATCTAACTATTTACAATTAGTTAAAATAATTGAAAAATTGATTGATTCACCCCTTTTGTATACCAATTATGCGACGTGGAGAAGGTCGTTTCTTCTTGCAGTCTCCATCAGAAACAAGCAAGGGTTTCTGGATAAGACTATTTGCAAGCTCGCTCCCTCAGATTCAACCTATCTTCCATGGATCCGCTGCAATAATCTCCTTGTGGCACGGTTATTGAGGTCTATTACTCCATCGATTGCCTCGACTGTGTTTTATTTGGATGATGCAAGTGAAATTTGGGGGAAATTGGAGCAACGGTTCTCACAACCAGACAACACTAAGATTTGTAATCTTCAGTATCAACTCAGTAACATCTCGCAAGGTTCAAAATCTATTGATGCTTATTTCTCCGAATTAACTGCTATATGGGAAGAATTGAGAGCTTTTAGGCCTTTGCTCCATTGTAAGTGTGGTAGATGCAACCATGAATGTTTTCAAGAATTTGCTGATGCTCATTAAAAGGATCTAGTCTTCGAGTTCTTAAATGGCTTAAATGAGACCTATCAGGGGATCAGATCACATATCATCATGATGAAGCCCTTTTCCCAATTTAGATCAAGTATATAATCTGGTGATTAGAGAGGAAACAAAGTGGACTTATTTTTCACAACAACAGAGTTTTGCGGAGCTATCTCCAGCAATGGCAGTCAAAAAGGGAAAAACAGATGCAGTGTGTTCTCACTGTGGGAAACTAGGGCATGTCAAAGAAAAGTGCTACAGGCTCATTGGTTTTCTACCTGGATTTAAGATCACAAAAGGGAAAAGTGGAAATGTGAACTCTGTGATTGAAGAGACCAAAGTGCCCCCTGTACTGCAACAGCCAGATTTGTCACAATTTGGTTTCTCCCAGCAGCAAGTTCAGAAGTTGATTACTTTCTTAAGTGCCACACCAGATATCAACAGCTCCAACGCCCCACAGCCCAGCACCAGTTCCTCTGCCACTCCTATTCAACCTGTTGCAAACTTTGCAGGTATAACAACTGACTCTCTTGCTTTAACTACATGTCTAGCCTCGACCTCAGTATCTAGTAGTTCTTGGATTCTCAATACAGGTGCCACTGACCACATAGCCTGTTCTCTGCAGTTCTTTACTTCATATACCCCTTTACCACACTCATATGTCCTATTGTCTACTGGGGGTAAAGTGGCAGCCACTCACATTGGCACTGTGCAGTTGAATCCCAATCTTACTTTACATAATATGTTGTTAGTTCCATCCTTTAACTTCAATCTCATCTATGTCAGTAAACTGACCGCCTCAAGAGAGGTAATTCTTATTTTCTCTTCCAATTACTGTATACTCCAGGCCCGTTCATCATGGATGATGATTGGCATTGCCAGAGTGAGTAATGGGCTTTACTATCTCCAGGATATTTCCTCAACTGATTCAATAAAATCCAAGGCAAATACATATTCTACTAGGTTGGATTCTAACACATGGCACATAGATTAGGCCATGTTGTTGAGGATAGTAATTAAATAATCTAAATTAGAACCGATCTATCAGTTTAAGCTTTTAGATCAGATGGTTTCATAACTTTAACATGGTATCAGAGCAGGCAGAGGTCCTGAGTTCGAATCTCACCGCCAACCATTTAAAATGAATTGTGCACGTGTTAGGCTTTGCTTGGGAAAAATAAATCCCGCCTACACGTGAGGGGGTGTGTTGAGGATAGTAATTAAATAATCTAAATTGGAACCGATCTATCAGCTTAAGCTTTTAGATCAGATGGTTTCATAACTTTAACACATGTTTCTCTGAACAAGTTTTCTTTTCTTTCTGCATTTCCACCTTGTGATGTTTGTTTTAGTTGCCCTAAAGCAAGACAAAAATGTGTCTCTTTTCCTTTACATACTCAAAGCTTTACTTCAATATTTGAATTGGTACATGTAGACATTTGGGGACCCTATTCTCAGGGAGATCGATATGGAAATCATTATTTCCTCAGTATTGTGGATGACTTTTCTAGAAGTACTAAGCTAACTAACTCTACTAATTACAGATTAAAGATTCTACAAACTAAGCTAACCATGTGAGCTTTGTGCCTTTCAATGGTCCCATCTGATTTAAATTTGGTCTTGTAGACCCATTTACAGCCAATTGGAGTCTGGCCAAGAGGAAGTGGAGCAATATCCCAGGTATGGTTGTCTACCAATGCTTGAAGTTCAGAGTGCATTGCCTCTCGCCAGTGGTGGAAAATGAATAGCGTATGATAGGTAGTGGGATTTGGAGGAGTGGATGAATGGACATAACAAAGTGATGATAAACAGGAGAGAGATGAGAATAGTCAAAGACAGAAGAAAGAGGGTGAGAAGTACAAGAATGTGTTGGAGAATCTGAATGATACGATTTGTACAACTTCACAATCACTGATTATTAGGGTCTAAATATAGAAAGATAGGAAATGATTTTGTTATGATTTTATTGAGATTTTATTGTGTATTATTAGGTAGTAAATATCTGTAATTATAGGATTAGTCAATTTTCCTAGATTAGATTCTTAAAGCTGTATATATATTCTTTCATACTAATTTATTAGAAAATTCTTTTCCTAACTCAGATACTCTACCATCTGCACCCATTTCTTCTAAAATTAGTGATATTGATCAACCTATTGCCATTAGGAAAGGTGTAAGAAAATGCACCAAGTCTCCATTGTACCCTATTGCTCAGTACACTTGCTTCAAAGTTTTCTCTCCTTCACATAGAGCTTTTTTGTCTACAATTAGTTCTGTCCAAATCCCTCAAACACTTCATGAGGCACTAGGAAATAAGAATTGGGAAAATGCCATGGGAGAGGAGATGGATGCACTAGAAAGAAACAAAACTTGGGAGATAGTTGAGTTACCTAAAGGAAAGAAAACTGTGGGATGTAAATGGGTATTTGCATTGAAATATAAGGCTGATGGTAGTCCAGAGAGATATAAAGCTAGGCTTGTAGCAAAAGGCTTTACTCAAACTTATGGAGTTGATTATCAAGAGACATTTGCTCCGGTTGCAAAAATGAATACTATTTGTATTTTGATTTCTCTAGCAGCTAACTTTGGGTGGTCCATGCAGCAATATGATGTTAAAAATGCATTTTTACATGGAGACGTAGAAGAAGAAGTATATATGGATCTTCCACCTGGATTCAATAATTTTCTCACTAAGGATCGAGTGTGCAGGTTGAAAAAGGCTCTCTACGGGTTAAAACAGTCACCACGGGCTTGGTTTGGTAGATTCACAAAGGTCATGCAAAAGCTGGGATATAAACAAAGTCAAGGAGACCATACTCTCTTCATAAAACACTCAACAAAAGGTGGAGTCACAGCCCTCATAGTGTATGTTGACGACATAATTGTGATGGGCGACGATCTTTTAGAGCAAGTGTGCCTAAAGAAGAGTTTAGCTACAGAGTTTAAAATCAAAGAGTTAGGCAAACTCAAGTATTTTCTTGGCATGGAGGTGGCTCACTCCGAGAAAGGGATTTTCATTTCACGGCAAAAGTATGTCCTAGATCTACTAACAGAGATGGGGATGATTGATTGCAGGCCGTGTGACACACCAATGGAACTAGGACAGAAACTTGACATTAGTGAAGATGAAGAAGGGGCAGACAAGGGCCAATATCAAAGGTTGGTGGGCAAGCTGATTTATCTCTCGCACACACGATCGGATATAGCATTTCCGGTCAGTGTAATAAGCCAGTTTATGCAGAATCCGAAGACCTCACATCTTCAGGCAGCCTACAGAGTGCTCAGGTATCTAAAAGGTACTCCTGGCAAGGGAATTCTCTACAAAAGGGACGAAACCATAAGGCTGGAAGGATATACCGATGCAGACTTTGCAGGGGCACTAATAGACAGAAAGTCAACCTTAGGTTATTGCACTCTATTAGGAGGGAACTTGGTAACATGGCGAAGTAAAAAGCAAAATGTAGTGTCACGATCAAGTGCAGAATCTGAATTCAGATAAATGGCATTGGGAATTTGTGAATTGCTATAGCTCAAGATCATCTTAGAAGACGTTAAGGTGAAATGGGAAGGACCAATAAGATTATACTGTGACAACAAGTCTGCCATCAGCATCGCGCACAACCCAGTACAGCATGATCGGATGAAGCATGTAGAGATAGATAGACATTTTATAAAGGAGAAACTCGACAATGGATTGATCTGTACACCCTATGTACCTTCAGGTGGCCAACTTGCAGACATACTCACCAAGGGCCTTCCTAATCCTACATTCAGAAACATACTAGACAAGTTGGGAATGTTGGACCTCTATCAACCAGCTAAAAGGGGAGTGTTGGAGAATCTGAATGATACGATTTGTACAACTTCACAATCACTGATTATTAGGGTCTAAATATAGAAAGATAGGAACTGATTTTGTTATGATTTTATTGAGATTTTATTGTGTATTATTAGGTAGTAAATCTCTGTAATTATAGGATTAGTCAATTTTCCTAGATTAGATTCTTAAAGCTGTATATATATTCTTTCATACTGATTTATCAGAATACAATTGAGATTCAAATCTTCTATAGAATGGGCTGAATAGAGAAATGAGGTATGATAGTCTTTAAGATAAGAGGGAGGTTTCATGGCTTGAGTACTGCGTCTGAGAGGAGGTGGGGAAGGAGGAGAGGGTGGGGAAGTGTAAGTGGGACTGGAGGAAGAGGAGGAATGGATAAGAGTGTAGATATTGGTGTGAGGAGAAGGGGCAATGTGCTGAGGTGAATTGTGGTGCTGTGATGATAGAGTCGGTGAGATGCATGGAAAAATGGCTCAAGTAGGGAGTATGAGGGTATAGGAATGTCAAAGAGGGGAGGTGAGTCGGGAATAGGGGATTGGCCAAAGGGAAATGTCTGTTCATGGAAGATGACATCTCTTGAGATGAAGGTGGTTTGAGCATGGAGATCATAGAGTGTATATCCTTTAGTGCCCATAGGATATCCCAGGAAAATGCAAGCCTTGGAACGAGGATCGAACTTTTTCTTATGAAGTATGGTGTTTACAGCAAAGCAGAGACACCCAAAAGATTTGAGATGACTATAAGATGGGGGGTTTTTTGAACAATATTTCGTGTGGGGTCTTGTTGTTAAGGACTTTCAATGGTGTCCTATTAATGAGAAATGTGGCTGTTAAAGACAGCTTCCCTTAAAATTTCAGTGGTAAATGAGCATGGAAAAGAAGAGCTCGGGATGTATTCAATAAGTGTTGATGTTTCCTTTCAACTATCCCATTTTTTTGGGGTGTATATGGGCATGAAGTTTGGTGGAGAATCCCTATATCGGCATAAAAAGTGGGCTGTGAAAACTCTTTTCCATTATGTGTCCTTATGGTCTTTATTTTGACCTCAAATTGGGTTAACACATAATTGTAGAAGGTTGAGAGTAATTGAGGAACAAGTGACTTGTGCTTCATGAGATAAACCCAAGTACTTCTAGAAAAGTCATCCACAATACTGAGGAAATAATGATTTCCATATCGATCTCCCTGAGAATAGGGTCCCCAAATGTCTACATGTACCAATTCAAATATTGAAGTAGAGCTTCGAGTATGTAAAGGAAAAGAGACACATTTTTGTCTTGCTTTAGGGCAAGTAAAACAAACATCACAAGGTGGAAATGCAGAAAGAAAAGAAAACTTGTTCATAGAAACATGGCCTAATCTATGATGCCATGTGTTAGAATCCAACCTAGTAGAACATGCATTTGCCTTGGCTTTTATTGAATCAGTTGAGTTACATACATCATGTCATAATAAGAATTAAAGCTTCTAGTGGGAATGTGGGATCTCCTCTTACCCATAATAAACTTGGTTACTAAGGAACATAATTTAATTATGAGAAAAATAAAAAGTGGAAATACTATATAGAATAAAACATGCGATGACATTTGGTTAATCAAAACAAAACAATTTAATTTAAACTTTTAAATCATTAAGGCCATAGCCAATGAGGCCTTAACTAATTAGTTAGGAGGACAAAGGCAGGAGCCCTGTGACCATTGTAGTTATAGTTGGAGTTGTAATAGTAGTGCGGCTACAGTTTTTCCGTAATCAAGACGGGTATAGGTCCTACTCCAATAGAGTTTAGGTCGAGTTTGTAGCGTTACGCTTAAATATGAATTTGATGTAATTTGTATCTTGAATATATATATATATTAAGGTTGTAATGCAATACACACAGCTCCATTTATCATCTTTCCTTACGATTCAAAGATGCCATCTTCTATAATCTATATGCTGGACTGAGGGTTCCAGTCCCCAGTCCCCACCCTTAAATTGCACATATCACCTACAATGTTAGGCATTTACTCTAGATAATAGCTTGTTTCTTCAAGTTTTTCTACTCCCAATAAAGCATGATTTAATCTAAATCATCTGCATGAGAAAACTAAATTAATAAGCATGTGTTAGGTTGAGCATATACTCCAACAAAAGCACGTGCTTTTAAGTTTCTGAACATTTGCCAAACTTCCTTTATCCACACACATTTCTCCAAGTCACACATTTATCCTTATTTATGAGCACCTCAGAGTCATAGCCTAAAGCATCTTTTGGAGTTTCAGTAGATGTTATTAGATTGTCTTAATATTGTTAGTCTTAGAAGCAAATACCTCGGAAACCATTGAAAATCTATCAAATCTGTATGCATGGTTTGTAGGCTTACCTCTTCAATGATTACATTGGTTCAATCCAATCATTTTTTTGAAGCCAGCCTTGCCCTTACTGAATCATATTCATACATAGTTATCACTGTTGACACCATGTCAATAATGTCAAAAGAATACTACATGATGAGCCTTGTAAGCTCATTTTTCTTAACAGGCGGAATTGATTCTGACCAGTTATTTTTTATCTACTTTCTTTGTTATTTTAGCCACCAAGATTCAGTTCCTATGATGCAACAAAGCCAATCTATGTACACATCAAGATCGAAGAAACTTACCACCATCAAAGACTGATAGCAGCAAGGTTACTAGAACTTTTTCAAGTCCTTTAAGACCAGAATGTAAAGCGGTTCAAGGATTCTACATTACTCAATCCATGAAAGAATGTACATACCAATTGAAGATTAGTAATAAGTATGTATGGATAGGAAATAATTATTGACTAAATAATATGACATTTACAGTGTAGATAGCCGACTCTAATTGATTAAAATACCAAATTACTTTTTGAAGTTGAATGTATTTTCGAAATCACATGTCTAGCCTTTGAAGTTCGTTCAAACGTCGTGTTTAGCAAAATATATGGTTCATATTGATATGGTATCTCATTTTCGTTAATAATACAAGTTAATTTTTAAGGGGAAAAAAAGTTAAAACGAACATATGTAATTCTTATGTGCTCACCAGGGTACCCAACCCTTTCTAAATGCACATCCTTTGAGACTGCAAGCCTTTTAGGGTTTATATGATATGGATTATAGAAATATGATTTTGAAATGTGTAATTACGGAAGTAATTAAAGAAAATACTTTATGAAATATACACAAGCGTCCAGTAAATGTAATAAATAATTGAAAATAGTTCAAAAACAATAATTTGCTGAATAAGCCGTATCAAACAAACTCTCAAGTACTTGTTTGATAAAGATTTTTCAAAAATTCATTTTTTCCAAATCCTTATTTTCAGCCATCATCATCCAGACCACACAAAAAAATTCATCGTTTTCTGAGTTTCAGCTACTTTTCATCCCCACAATTTTTCAATCTATAACTAAATCGAGGAGAGCTTCTACAACCAAACTTGGAAAATGACACTAATCATACATTCAAGAAGCATCATTGAAAGAAAATTCAGTGTAAAATTATCATTACAAAGCAAACCTACAAACAAAATGGACAACTTCCTTTCACGCGCAAGTATAAATCATGGCGTATAACAGTACTTAATCATAACAAAACAATCAACTCAACACTCTCCAAGAAACAATAGAAAATGATTTGAACATATTGTATTAAGATTGGTAACTACGGTATCACGCCACATAGGCATGGCCTATGGGAGGCGAAGAGTGAATATCATTTCGAACTTTCTCTAATTGTCAGCCATTTTAATCAAACGATGAATGGTACTTCTAGCAACTCTATTGGCTGGATCGAGTTTCATAACAGTCCTGAGGTCCTCTGCCCCGAGCTTGTATTTCTCCATGCTCTCATAAAGAAGAGCACGTTGTACAAGCACAGATACATTGGACTCATCGTGTTCAAGCACCTGCACAACATAATGCAGCCCATGAGCATTTCTTATCCTCATTAACAATGAAATGCTAGTGAAATGATGCCAATACACAATACAGAAACAAACTAACATTTCCTTTGCGCAACGCAACTAAATGAAACTTGATAAACTCCTTTTGAGACAAACGTCAATCTAGAAATTGCAAACACAAAACAAGAGAAGCTTTTTGCTAAAATCAGCCAAAAAAAAAGGTGATAAAATTTCAGTGTGCCAGTTTGATTGGTGCATGCATATTCTTGGGTATAGAGCCAGTAGACATTGGTTTGAAGAATGGACAAAGAAAATAACAGAATAAAACTTGGAGCGGCCAAGATCTACAGAAATATGCCCTAGACTGGACTCTGTATTTACCAAGAAGACAGCCTGTGCATGCTCAGAGACAGTCCATCCTGTTCCACCCCAGTCACCCACTCACTCCACATAAACATATATCCGCGCGCGCGGCACACACACACACATACATACAAGAAGTTGGAGTACACAAATGACATATTGATGGAATTGATGTTTATTTGAAGTGGCAATGAACAAATTATTGGAGGAAGGGGATTTTGTGTGGTTTTCTTTATTTCTCTAGCCATTTTGTTCCATTAGATACCAAGGGATAGAGAGGCACAACATTAGTCAGTGGCAAGAGAGAGTAAAGAAAGAGATGCAGATGGGTACTGTGTTACCAGTGGTGGCAACAACTTTTAATAACCTTATGAACCATAAGGTTATGCATAGAAATTGGAGGGGAAATGTCGGCAGTGAGTGACTTAGAAGAAATCTATCTAGTTGATACATCAGTACGCATGGCAAATGTGTTCCATATTTATTGGGAACATGTTCACAAAGGAGCACATCGACCGATTAAGAGCTGAAATGAGAAGAAATGGTAAGAAGGCGTGAAAGCGAGATTTATAATCTCCTTTTAGAAAGCGAATTCCTTTTATTTATTTATTATTATTATTTTTATTATTTTGACTGTCACAAGTAACCATTACAGTTTCTTCACTATCAGATCATTGATGTCAAATGAGCACGGAGAATGGGTCAACAGTGAAGAAGAAACTATGGAAAATGGTGAAAATATATTCACGAGTATTTCCACTTTGAAATAGTAAAAAACTAGCAACCAATCACCGATGTAATCTTTCAAGAATCATAATAGGCTCTAAGAAAACTAGTCAAAATATATATATATCCCACCATTGAGTGCTTAGCTTCAATCTAATAATCACGTCCCACAGAAAGCATGAATTAATTCGATAAACAGAGATTAATAGTTAGCAAAGAAACGAGCATACCTTTGTGCAGTCAGCCACAGCCTTCTTGTACTCCCCAACTTCCTTGTAGCATGAAGCTCGACAGGTTAAAACCTCTGTATTCACACCCTCGTCACCAGCCTTTTCAAGAAGAATGACAGCCCAAGATAACCATTTGATAGCATCAGGGAACTGCCCCTGTTTGTAATTATCCATACCCTTAGTCTTTGCAGCTGAAGCAGTAACTCCGGCAGGTGGGGGTGGAAGCCCTTCGATCTCAGTGGTGCCACCAGCATCATGCCCTCCGAATTCAGAATCCATGCCCCAATCATCACCCCCAGAAAACTGCTGGTTCTCAAATGCTTGACTTGTATTGGCATTGCCACTAGATGAAGAAAACAATGCATCAAAATCATTAACCCCAACGGAATGCACGGAATGCCCTGATGGTTGACTTTGACTCTGAGGCTGAGGATTTGCAAATCCAAAGTCACCCAATGGATCTGTATTAGTCGAAGGAAAAGCATTTGATGGAAATGACGATCCACTGGTTTTTGGAGCCGCATTTTTAAAATCGCCAAACCCATCCTCAACGGGAGCCTTCTTGCTCCCTTTATTCTCTGAGTTCATAGCACCACTCGGCTTAGAACTGAAATCGACCAAAGATCCAAAAGGATCCTTATTTGAACTCATACCACCACTTCCTGCCATATTCTTCATGGATGGACCACCAAGATTCGGACTCTTAGCAGTGTTCGCACTGTAATTCGTGCTTCCACTACCAAAGCTCGAACTGTTACCATAACTCCCATTCCAATTCATTGTTCCACTGCTGCTACTAACATTAACCCCCGAACTTCCACCATTTTTCACCGAACTGCCCATTTGGGGCAACGTATTAGCCATTCCCCCCATTGAGAATGTGCTCTTATTTGCAGTAGGAGCTGCAGCTTTCAATGGAACATTGCTGCTGCTCTTGTTGCCACCTATGGCTGAGCTCACCAAATCCTCAAACAAATTCGGGTTCTTACCATTCATAATTCCAATACCCGAGGTGCCAGAGTTCTTTGGAGCTACAGAATTCCAGCTCTTCCCTGAAATATCTCCCACCATGGATGTCGGGCCTGACAAAGACCCGGATCCACCAGACTGGACGGTTGTAACGGGTTTATGGGTCCAGGCTGGCGTAGTAGTTGGCTTCGAATACGCAGATGAATACGTGTACGAGGTGGAGGAATATGACGAAGTTTGGTTTCGCTGATCATTCAGAGATTTAGGTCGTCCACTCCCGATCCCGAGATCGAAATCAAAAGCATTCGTTGAGCCAGGCTTGTTATTGGATTTTCCATAACTCGGATTCATCCTTACTTCCTAGTTAATTTTTGTTTGGTTTTCGATTTAAAATTAACGAATTGATGAAAAGAAAAGATCCGTAAATAAAGTGCAGATCAGAATGAAGGAAATGAAATATTGAGAAATCGAAACCACAAAAAGGAAAAAACGAACAACTCGTACCTGATGATACTATTAGAGAATTCTTTGTTCTCTGATTACATATACCTAATCGGAATCGATCGGCGAAGCTGGATCTTCCTGTCGGGGGAGCTAATAATTGAGGCGGTGATGGTATTTTTCGGGATCCACAGATCTTT
The DNA here is from genome assembly GCA_018223645.1 of Jasminum sambac. Lineage (NCBI taxonomy): Eukaryota > Viridiplantae > Streptophyta > Magnoliopsida > Lamiales > Oleaceae > Jasminum > Jasminum sambac. The sequence continues at coordinate 22,545,288 of CP073649.1, forward strand.
CAGAAAATGTAGAAAATGGAAGAAAATGATGGGAATTGTTTTTGAAGAATTGGAAAAGGTAATTCGGAAATTTGACGGCTAATTTTTCAGACGGCCACTTAACTTTGAACTTGTTCGAGACTCATCACTGAGTTTACGAAAATGTTCCATTCACCCCCAAATCTTTTGAATAAACACTGTTGTGCGGCTGTGTCGACGTGCAAACTTGTATGAATAATGCCTAGTGTACACATAACTTTATGTCACATATTACCACACCTTAATAGGGATAGTGGGGAAAGATCATGATATCCCTTTAAAAGTGGGGGGCTCATACCCCTATTAAGGTGTGATAAATTACCACACAAAAATTATGTGGACTTCAGCCAGGCCAACTTGTATATAAATGTTGTTGTTCCAACTTTCGACGTCTTTTATGTGGGTGTTAGCATCAACACATTAATGTATTTTAATGTATTTTTTCAAATTTCAAATTTGGTTAAACAAATCACATCCATATATTTGTCCACTCATTAAATTTCCACAATCCAACTCCACTCATTCTCTCTCTTTATATTCATAAAAATACATTAAAACTCATCCGCTAAGTTGAATTCTTGGCCATTCAAAAAAAAAAAAAAAAAAAGGTTGAATTCTTGGAATCAGTGTACCTCAGGCTTTTAAAAGATGACTTATTAGAAGTTGAAAAAGTATCATAGATTAGAGTGTATTCCTAATTTGTATTATTTTTTTTTACCTAAAAATCAATTTCTACTACTAGGTAAAGTTAAATATCAATATCAATTACATCTAATATCGTCGCTCATTATTATTTACATATTAACAATTCCTACCACTACGCTCATATAAAAAATTAATTTTTAGATTAAAAAAAATGTAGAGAATTTTTTTTATGTACCCTTAAAATAGCCCATTTGATCTCCTTGCTATTCGCCACGAAGTTTAGCAAATGTAAGTAGATAGAGCAAAGTAGTCAACTATCTGTTAATTGAACTTAAAGAATTAATTACTATGAAATTATACTTATGAAAATTAGGTCAGAAAAATGATCAACGATCTGTTAATGGAGATTAAAAAATTAATTCTTGTCGAGTTATAATAAAGTTTAGACATATTGTACATAGGCACAGGCAAGGGTGGATCTAGTGGGGGGCTCACACGGGTGGTAGTCCCCCCGACCCAAAAAAAATTCGAAAGTTTATATAGAAATAAATTTTTATACATAATTTTAGTCGAATTAATTTTTTTCTGTATTACAACCCTTCCAACTAAAAATCCTGGATCCACCATTGGGCACAGGGCATGTATGAGATTTTGGGAGCCCTAGGCAAGAGTATTTATATTGGAATCCTAAGTAAAGTTTGCTATTGAGACTTTTTTATATATAAATTTGAAAGTTTTGATTCTTTCTATAGTAACAAAAAAAGTTGAAATGGAGACCTGAGACTGTTGCATTGATTGTACGTCTAGTCTCAAAATCATCGCTATATAAGATGAATCACTAACTTCACTTATTAACACCATGTCCTCGGAAATATTTTAGAGCCAGACTTCTACTTCAAAGTTTACATAAGTACATGAAATATGATTGTCCCAAAACTTGTCTAATTCTTTGTGAGAATTAAGTATTTAAATATTGACTGAATAAAGAGAATTCTCTTTCACCAAAATATCCGTAGTTGATTTCTTGATTTGTAATTTTAAGTAATCTATCCATGAAATTTCATGTGTAAAACTTATCCAAAAACGCATCTAAAATGCACGTACAGGTTTGCTGAAAACATAATTTTAATTAAGTAAAACCAACGTAGATAAATGATGTATGAGCTTGGGCCATCTACCTTTGTGTTTGATTTGTCCTTTGTCGGAAGGTTTGGTACTAAGCCCCCCATTTATTTGTAATAATTTTTTTTAGTATTAATAAAATTCTATGTCAGATTTAGGGTGCGTTTGGATTTTATTTCGTTTTGCTTTTATTTTGAAAATGTTGAAAACGCGTTCTGTTCATTGTTTTCGAAAATACGTTTTCGAAATCGTTTTCAAGATTTGTATAGAAAACACGAAAACGTCTTTTTAACGTTTTCGGCGTTTTCTGTGTTAAATGTTGAAAACAAGGAAAACGCGTTTTCGGATTTTAAACTTTACATTTATTACATTTTAAACAATTATAAACCAAATACATTTTCTATTTTCTCTTCTCAAAAATAATTTTTTCAAAACAACAAACCAAACGCATTTTCAATTTTAAAGCAAGAATTGAAAGCGAAACACCAAAATATTTTCGAAAACGAAAACAGAAAATACAAAACAAACAGAACGCCCCAGTCGGAGGTCATTGTAGATTTTCAGGTTGAGGTAGTTACAAGAAACAAAAAAAAATAAAAACAAAAATTAATTAAAACCAACGGTCTAACTTTTGATCGCCTAAACTTTCAATGAAAGTTTGAATAGAACTTCCATCACTAGCTTTATAATTAGAAGATGCATAAAAAATTAAAAAAAATTGTTTTGAAGATCAAACATAGTACTAATGCCGGTAACACTTCGATTCACATAACAAGTGTCACAATATTCGTTTACACCACCCTTAAAACTTCCAGATGATTAGTGATTATACAGGGACTCCACATTGCATATATCGTACACGGAGAGCATAACTAGTAGATTACACATTATTACACACAAACACTCCAAACAAGATAGTCTAATAAGCCATATATTTTGATTTCCTAGTATGATTCTTAACAACTGCTCCTTCACAAAACCTCAACACCTCGTCGGAGGTCATTGTTGTAGGTTTCACCTGATAACCTCGAGTCTGCTGTGGTTGGTATTGGTAAAGATAGGCCGAGCTAGCTTCTTGTGGAACGTATGATCTTTTTGGGTTATACTTTCCCTTCTTTCCTAGGCACGTCTCCAATATTGCGAAACCTTCCTTTCCAATTCTTTGAAGGTCTTTGTTGGATGACATTGTTTAGGTACAATAAGCAACTAGTTGAAGAAGTTACAAGGAAATGTGTTGTGTTGTGTTGTTTTTTGATGATTTGGATGTCAAATGAGAGCACTTTATATAGAAAGCTCAATTATGCAAATATTCCTTGTGATAGAAGCCGGTGAGTACCCGTATCATCTTTCCCAAACAGAAGAGATCCTAAAGCATATATGTGCCATGCTTTCCGTCCAAATCACTTGCAATTACTGAGAAGTGATGTAATGAGTATCCATAGTTGTTCGTCATATATTAAGCGTCATGTTGCAATTATTGAGAAGTGATGTAATGAGTATCCATAGTTGTTCGTCATCTATTAAGCGTCATGTTTAAATATTAATTAATAAGTATATTCATATTTTAATATCAATCAATAAATTGATGTGCCATGTCATCAATGCTTAGTATAAAATAGAGTAAATTTAATAAATGAAAACTAAACTTCTATTATGTAACCACTAACCCACTAAATTTTTAAACGTCGCCAAGTGCCTGCTAAACTTTCTTCAATGTCCATTGTTACCCACTAAATGTAAAAAATGTTTGAATCATTGAACGGAAGTTGTTGATGTGGCTAGCGAAATATGACGTGGCACTTATTCACACGTCTGAAGTTGAGACAACCATTACAATGATTAAGAGAAATGCCCTGGGCTGTGATTGTTGATTTACACTTTGGCTACCTCCATCAATTGGCTAAACCATATTTTGTCCAAACAAGTTCTACATATACAACATTAATGGAATAAAATACATGAACAATGTTGTTAGTGCCACGTCATATTTCATTAGCCACGTTAGCAACTTCCGTCCAATAGTTCAAACATTTTTGCATTGAGTGGGTACGGTGGACATTGAAGAAAGTTCAGTGGGCGGTTGGTGACAGTTGGAAGTTCAATGGGTTAGTGGTCACATAATAGAAGTTTGGTGGTCATTCATTAAATTTACTCCTGCATGTAAAATATACATCTGTATTTATTAGATATCATTTACTTGTTCATGGCTATTGGAGACAAAGCATATATATCATTAAACATGGTTTTACGATAGACAAACATTTATATATTAAAAAAAAAAAGGATAGACAAACATTAATTCTTCATGAACTTTACAATCACTTATATCTATAAAAGTCTGATGGAGTCATTTGGTCTCTATTAAGAGCAGAAATAAGAGTGCAAGCTTTTAGACGAAGTGGAATTATTCATTTCATACCCTTGGCTATATTTTTCTCTTCATTAGAGGCAGAATCAATCTTCTTTTACAACGTTTAGATCTGACTGTAATTGCAACTAATCAATTTAACTGGCGATAACCAAGAATCCTTTCTTAAAAAAAAAAAATAAAAAGGAAAAAGAAAACTCCTCTATCTGTTACTTAATTACATTTCCAAGTCATATATTCTATTTCCAAAAAGATTCAGTCAAATAGTCAAATATGAAACATATCAGGTACCCTCATTAGATTTACCTAACATGAGCACTTCCACCATTCCACCCAAAAAAAAAAAAAAAAAAAAAAAAAAAAAAGAGAGAGAAAACCATGGTCCTATTGCAAACTTGAATTGCGCATTTTATGTGGCGGAGAGAGGATGACACCAAAAAAAAAAAAAAAGAAAATTATGGGTTCCACATTTTCTTTCTTTTTATTGACTTTCTCACTTTTTTTCTACTTTTCTCCATAAATCTCACGCCAAACTATATTAAATTCACTTCACATCCTCCATTATTATTTTTTTATTATTATCTTTGAATTTGTTTTTACATTTCTAATGATTTTTCATTGTCCCTCTCTTTTTTACTGCACATCTTCTATTTCATTTTCAATTAAAATAATCATTTTTTCTCTATTTTTCTCCTCCACAACATCCCCCAATTTACATTTCCAATGGAGATGCTCTTACTATAGCCAGATTTCTGCTTGTTTGATACAAATTAATTTAATGAAATTTAATTTTAATCTCTTATCATTTTCAACAATGCATTCATTATTTTGATAATTTTTTAATAGTTTCTAATATAATTTTTTTTTTCACTCTAATAAAATAACAATGATCCATATCTACATATGGAGCCACAATTAAATAAATATTGTATAGTTTCTCTACATGTACATAGATCGGCAATGCTTATTAGTTCATTTTGTCCAAAACTTGGGATTTCCCTGTGATAATATGATATCCTTTTATGTTGGAAAATTATTTAAATCCAAATTGACCCGTGTTTAGAATATAATTGGTTAAGGAAAAAAATTACATTAAGAATTCCAATTAGCACTGCGCGACAGCATAGCAGAAAAGTGCTCGATTGCTTGGGCAAGATTTTGAAGACATGCAGAATCCGTACAGAAGGTTGTGAAAAAATTACGAACGGTATCATCATATGATCGCCTGGATACTTCGAAATATAAGGATCACCTTATGAAAATATAAAATACTTACTGCACCTTTGAATTCAAACTAAATACAAGATTAAGGTATATATATACACGTACTATGATTAGGCTCCACACATATATTACCAAACATCGTTATACCATGCATATTGTCACTCCAAGAATTTCGTAGTCAGGAAAAAAGAAAAATACTTGCCAGTTTGATGTTTGGCAGAAAACAAGATTTCTTGGTTTGATATATATAGAGTAATTGCTTGTTAGCTAGTAAACAATAAAACAAAGACGATGATTTGAACATCACACTTGGTACTAAAACTCGATAACACTTTAATTTAGATAAGAAAGTATTACATGACCCTTAAAAACTTTCGGGTTATTAATTAGTAATTATACAAGGACTCCACATGTCATACTGTACTAGAGAGCATACTTAAGTAGTAGATTATACCTACTACATACAAAAGCTCCAAAAAAGAGTCTAATACGCCATAGTTTGAGATTTCCTTGCGTAATCCTTAACAACCACTGCCCCTTTACAAACCCTCAACACCTCGTCAGAGTTCATGACTTGAGGGGGTTTCACATGACAAACTCGGGCATGTTGTGGTTCGTACGGGTAGCGTACCAAATCAGGTTCTTGTGGCACATACTGTCTTCTTGGATTAGGCTTGCCCTTCTTTCCAAGGCATGAATCTAATATCGCAAAACTCTCCTTTCCAATTCTTGAAAGGTCTCTGTTGGATGACATTGTTTAGGTACAAAAGACACAAGTAAAAGAAGAATTACTTCTGAGGAGATATGTTGTGATGTGTTGGTTTCGATGAATTTGATATACGATGAGAGCCGTTTTATACAAATCTCAATGTATAGAGGAAGGAAAAATCTACACATAGGCAGGTCGATTCCTACCTCGTGAGATTCCTTTAACCTTGGCTCTTTACTGATCTAAAGAGCATAGAAAAATTAGGAACGCATTGCACTTTGTTACAAGTAGGCAAATATATATATTCCTCCATATCCTTAAAAAAATAAAAAATAATAATGGATGGCATTTGAGTTGAAAATGCTAATTGCTATCCTACTCATCTTTCCAGTATGGAGGTAGGTCCTACAGTCCTATTCTATGATGCACGGAAACTCCTACAAGGCAAGCGTTTCGTGTCGGAAACGTTTCAGAAACCGAAACTCGTCGGAAACTCTCCGGAAACGTTTCGGAAACTCTAAAAAAGTTTCCCATTTTTTAATAAATTCCGAAATTCTATGGAAACTTTATGGACACTCTACGGTAAACTTTTAGGAAACTTTGCGATAAAAATTCAGATTTTTTTCAAACGGAAAAAAAAGAAAAATTAATTATAGTTCACAAAAAATGTTAATTAAGTAATTAACCTAAAAAACTAAACTAAATAGAATTCTTCTTGGCAACTAACTCTAATTATTAATTAACCTAAAATACAAAGTGAAATTTGGATCCCAAAATTGTCATTAAGATTTCAAATTTTAATTAAATTTATTTGATTTTGATATCTTAATTAGCTACTTCATATTAAATAATTTTTGGAGGTGAAATTTTGAAATTATATAGAAAAACAAATAATTACCACATAACGTTTCCATAACGTTTCGTATCTTAGCTTTTTCAAAAATCACGTTTCCCCGTTTCGTTTCGTGTCCCGTGTCCGTTTCCGTGCAACCTAGGTCCAATTGTAGGACCATACCGAGGTGAGAGTAATGTCCTCTATAGGCATGATACATGATAGAAAAAAAAGTCAGAGAAAATCGGAAATTCTTTTAGTACTCCTCGAGTCCAATGGCGGATCCAGGATTTTTAGCCGGGGGGGCTGCAATACAGAAAAAAATTTAATTCGACTAAAATTATGTATACAATTTTTTTTTTCTATATAAACTTTTGGAATTTTTTTTGGATCGGGGGGGCTACGACCCGTGCCGGCCCCCCCTAGATCCGCCCTTGCTCGAGTCTAAGGACCATTGACATCTATGCATAATTAATATCTGACCATTAATTCTCAAGCATCTCCAGTTGCTACAAATAGATAAGAGTAGGTATTTTAAAAATACTAGAAATGCCATTGAGTAGATGCTTGAGGGTATGCCCTAATGTTCTTTCCCAAATAGAAGACACTCTAAAGCATATGCTGGGACATGCTTTCCGTCTAAATCATTTACAAGTCCTATATGTATAAAGTTACTCGTTCTTATAACCTGAAAGCGCAATGTGCATAATTTAGCATAACAGAGCAAGCAAAAAGTTATAGTATTTTGTACGTAGCACATTTTATGAAAAATAAATCAGTCCAACTATGTACTATTGGAGGATGATGTTTTTGTGGATAAAATATAAATTTATGGATTTTCTAGGTAGGTCCAAAGACAAATTAAACTTTCACACTAGGTGATCATTGGTTGGGAAAGCCTTTTAATAGTAATAATTTTTCTTCATTAAAAGCTGCTAGCCAGGTTTATTTCTGCTAAAAGGTGAAGGATTGAAGTTTACTCTGCCAAAGGAATATGATTCTATGACAGGAGGCAATTTATTAACTAAGCCAATCTAGAAAATTAATCATATCTATGATTTTTAAATTAATCCTAATCATTGAGTTAACTAGTCTAATCTGAATCTGATTCCTTGCATAAACCAAGTAACTAGCTTGTGTTTCAAACAGTGGCATAGCCAGGATTCGAACTCAGTGCGGTCCAAACTTGTTTGCAATAGAAAATAAAATGTACTTGATAATAAAAACAAATATAAATATCGTATCTTACAATTGTTCTTTAAGAGTTTTTATATTTTAAAACCGTTTTACAATAACTTCGTTATCAATTTTTGAAAATACCTCTCTCTACATAACAACTAGGCTATCATTCATCCATTCATCATACATTCGATTATGCAATTTGTCCTTCACGAAGTTCATTGCAAAAAATACTCTTTTCACAGTAGCAGTGGCAACTGGTAGAATCAATGCTAAAGTTAAAAGCTTATAAACCAAAGGATATACTCTATTTTTCCTTATCTCGGCCAACTTCTTTGCAAGTTCACCAAGTCCTTTCAACCCTTTAAATGCAATGTAGAACGCACATAAAAAATATAAGTATCAAGTTGATCTTGAAGCACGAGGAAATCTGGACCGAAAAATCTTGTGGATAAAACTCAACAAGTTGAACAAATCTTTTCTTTTCAAATAAAGCAAATGAATCTCGTGGACACAAACAATCTATGCAAAGTAATAGCTCTGTACTTACTTATGAGAAATGATCACTCAACTCTAGTACTTTCAAATCAATCACAACATAGAATAAATCTACACGATAGTGATGTAAATTTGTCAACTTTGGTGGATTACGTTGAGGACGACCACGAATATCATTGTGCTTATACAAATCATCCATATTGGGAACTTCAACGTAATACCTCTAGCAAAACTTACAAACATCCTCCAAAAATGAATCCCACCCATCATCTCTCAACACTTGGAGTCTTTGCTTGCAAACTCTCACCAAGTCCATTGCGTTGACAATATCTTGATCTTTCAACTGTAATGTTTGTGACAACTCGTTTGAAATTCCTAATACAATTTTCATCATATGTAAATTGAACACACAGTCAAATAAATGTGTCGACTTTAACAAATTAAATGCCTCCAATCTCTGGTCTAGAGAAGAAGCAGCATCTTCATAAATCATTTCAAGTACATCACCCATAGCCGAGAACATAGAAAGCAAACTAATCAATGAATTATAATGTGAACCCCAACGTGTATCCCCAGCATGCCTAAGACTATTTTCCTGATTAAGTCCCCATCCACTTCGACTCTCACCACTTTCCAGTGCCTCAACAATAAAATCTGAATGTTTATCTCGAAGGAGGTCATTACGTTTACAAGATCCTCCAACAACATTTATCACATCAGTAACAACACGAAAAAATTCAGCAACTAGAATACTCTTCTTTGCCACAATAAGAACTGGCTGATGTTGGTGAGCAAAACAATGGATGTAATAAGCATATGAGTTCTCCTTTAAAATTAGTGCTTTTAGACCATTGAACTTTCCTTGCATATTACTTGCCTCATCATAACCTTGTCCTCTCAATCTAGAGATACTCAAATTGTGTCTAGAAAACATCTTATCAATAGCAGCCTCAAGTAAGAGTGCTGTGGTAGTGGTGACATGTTCAATCCCTATAAAATGTTCAATTACATGTCCACTATCATGTACATAGCGCAAAACAACTAACATTTGCTCCTTGGAGAACACATCACGAGATTCATCAACTAAAATGGAGAACAATGATTCACCAACATCTTTTATGATAACATTTAGTGTTTCAACCGCACAAGCACTAACTATATCCTTTTGAATATCAAGTGATGTAAACTTGTTGTTCTTAGGAGCATTTTCCAATATCACACTTTTAATCTCATCATTGTGATCAGCCAAAAATTTCAATAGAGTAAGGAAATTACCTGGATTGAGAGAATTTTGTGATTCATCATGACCCCGAAAAGATAACCCTTGGTGCATCAAATGCCGAACACAGTCAATTGATGCATTAAGACGAATGTGATAATCATTCTTCAATTGTGTTGATTGGCTTTCCAAAATTGTTTGAATATGTTGATTTTGAGTCATTAAAGCCTCACACTTCATTTGAGCTTGATTGTGCAGACTACCATGCTTCTCAACATGAGTATTAAGCCTCTCTTTATTTTTCCAATAAATGAATCATTCCCTAACAAAAGCATCTCATCCAGATTGATTCCCTCGACTTAGTTTGAAAAGATAACAACATAGACAAAAAGCGTCATCTTTTGTTATGCTATACTCCAACTAATCACTAAATTCAATAAACAAAGAAGAGACGAAGCTTCTATCCCTACCTGCAAACTTCCTTTGTGGTAATGTATGGTCCACAGGTTGACACGGACCTTTTTGCAAATACGCTCGTTGAACTTGATCTCTAATTTTAGGACTATAGTCTATAATTGGAATCGTAAGTCCAAGATCGGAAGGAAGTTGTGTTGCATCAAATACCTCAACCATACCTGAGCTCTTCCTAATAGTATTTGAGCTCTCCTCAACTCCATTTGTGATATCCTCAATTCTATTTGGGCTCTCTGAAACTCTATTTGTGCTTTGTACATCTTTTTGAGCAGCTTTTTTTTTAAAATATTTCTCCATAATTTAAAATGTCCAACAAAAATAAGTTATCATATTCAACAATGTTTAAATGATTTGCCCAACTTAAGAAAGCATTGAACCATATTTAAGTATAAATAATCTTATAACCAAACCAAATTAACCAATAGACCAAATTCAATCCCAACTTCAAGACTTCAATCACAATGCCATTTCATAAACCTTCTCACTTATCAAACAAAATTGGGGCATTTCTACATTTGAGCTTAGAACAAAATTAGGGCTTTTCTAAGTTCTAACTAATTAGCTATTTAACTTATTTCAATTCATTATTCATCAAAAATCAATTCATTCAATTGGATATGTAAATTCTAATATTCTAATTTTCAAACAATTACAAATGACTATTGAAACAATTATAAATAAAATTAACCAATAAACCAATTTCAATCCCAACTTCAAGCAATCAAGCCTTCAACCACAATGTCATTTCATAAACATTTTCAATTTCACTTATCAAACAAAATTGGGGCATTTCCACATTTGTGCTTGGAACAAAATTAGGGCTTTTCTAAGTTCTAACTAATTAGCTATTTAACTTATTTCAATTCATTATTCATAAAAAATCAACTCATTCAATTGGATATGTAAATTCTAATATTTTAATTTTCAAACAATTGCAAATGGATATTGAAACAATTATAAATAAAATTAACCAATAAATCAAATTCAATCTCAACTTCAAGCCTTCAACCACAGTGCCATTTCATGAACCTTTTCAATTTCACTTATCAAACAAAATTGGGGCATTTCTACATTTGAGCTTGGAACATAATTAGGGCTTTTCCAAGTTCTAACTAATTAGCTATTTAACTTATTTTAATTCGTTATTCATCAAAATCAATTCATTCAATTGGATATGTGAATTCTAATATTGTAATTTTCAAACAATTACAAATAGATATTGAAACAATTATAAATAAAATTAACCAATAAACTAAATTCAATTCCAACTTCAAGCCTTCAACCACAATGGCATTTCATAAACCTTTTCAATTTCACTTATCAAACAAAATTGGGACTTTTCCATATTTGAGCTTGGAATAAAATTAGGGCTTTTCTAAGTTCTAACTAATTAGCTATTTAGCTTATTTCAATTCATTATTCATCAATAATCAATCCATTCAGCTGGATATCTAAATTCTAATATTCTAATTTTGAAACAATTAGTCAATTACAAATCGATATGGAAAAAATTATAAATAGACATACTATGATAATAACAATACCAAATTAACCAAAAACTAGGGTTAAATGCCTAAATTGAATTTCACTTACCAAGCAATTGAAGCAAAATAGGCAATAGAAGCAAAGCAATACATCAATACCTTTATACCCAAGCCCCAACTGCGGAATTGTCCAAGGTAGCCGGTCTGCAGACTGCACGGCTGCACCACTAAAGTGGGCGGAGGTCGTGGGTCGCCGACGAGAAGTCGAGAAGACGAGAACCAAGGTCAAGGTTCGGCGTCGGATGAGTCAGCGAGAAGGAAAAGCCGAGAACGAGTCAACCAGTGAACGAGAGGCGAGAGAGAAATCGAGAACTAAGATACGCGAGGAAGGAGGAAGTGAGGAACTGTCGAACTGAGGAAGAGATGTCCGATTGAATGATTGAATCGTGCTGGACTGATGGACCTGGAAGGCTGGCAGGCTGCTGGACTCGGCTGAAATGGGTTTCAAAAAAAAAAAATTTTTGTAAGTTTTTGGGCCTGAGACTTCAGGCCCAATTTTTTTTCACCCAAAATCCAGTGCGTTCCATGGACCACACTGGCCCAAAGGAAGCTCCGCCTATGGTTTCAAATATTATGAGGTATCTCATGTTCCAAATATTTTGAGTGATTGATTCCATCCAAAAGGTGTACCTAAGCTAGGAGCACTAGTCAACATTATAAACTCATAACTTATCCCAAATTTAATCATTACGAGACTTTGTTCATAGAAATTGAACAACCCCCACTTGAAGTACTACATCATCATGGCTTCCTTTAATCAATAGCATCCATCCATCATTTTCAAATGCTCTATCGCATGCGGCTCAACTCTTATACTGTGTCCCATTCACTGTCTCATATGGGCGCAATGGTCTTAGGAACCAAACAGCGGATGACTAGCCTCATGATCTAAATTGGACCCGGCCACCTTCATAATTGGATTGTCTCCGTAAGTCTGATGTCTGACTCTAATACTTTTGTTAAGGATTGAAATTCTAATCCAAAGGGTTAGGTTAATTAACCCCTTTAGGGGTAGTCTAATCCTTTATAAATTCTTTATTTATTCTAGATATAGCTAATGTGAGACTTTGTTCGCACATTCCATGTCTTCATACAAAAATTATGCCACCTTCATACTTGGATTGTCTCCTTATTTCTGATGTTTGACTCTAATACTTTTGTTAAGGATTGAAATTCTAATCCAAAGGGTTAGGTTAATTAACCCCTTAAGGAGTAGTCTAATCCTTTATAAATTCTTTATTTATTCTAGATATAGCTAATGTGAGATTTTGTTCGCACAATATTCCATTTCTTCATACAAAAATTATGTCACACTTTATATATCACTCATTAGTTTGTTTATCTTTAATTGGATCGGATATGCGCCGTAAAATAATTAAATGTAGTGTGATCAACATTAATTATTAGTTGCAAACGAAACCCATTTGAGATTAACATTTGGACCAAACATCTGCTTACTTAGAAGTCCATCCATTTGTTTGCGATGTAAGCACAATTCTACGTATGAATATATACTATCCCAAATTCCCAATTTGTGGTTTAATTTTTTCTTTTCTTATGCAAATTCCTAATGAAATTCTTTAATCTTCAGTGATTAAGCAATTTTTATAGTTATGACAAGGATCGAGATTAGTAAGAAGACTTTATTCATTACTATATCTGAAGCCTATACGTACAATAAAGTGTTGAAAGCTTCATCTACGTGCTGCATGCACCCTTAAAACTGAGAGGTGACTAGCTAGCAGATACACAACTGACTTCACTTTTGTATCATACAAAGGGATACTTAACTATATATAATACTACATTTAAACATAGTGCATACCAAAAGGAGAGTCTATATCTAGTAGGCCATAACTTGAAATTTCCTTTCACGATCCTTAACGTTCCCATCTTCGCCAAATTGCAACACCTCGTAGGTGTTCATAATCTCGGTAGGGTTTATCTGAAAAACTCGAGCCGGTTGTCGCTGGTATTGATAAACACATTCTTGTCTAGCTATAAGTTCTTGTGGACCATGGGATTTTTTTGGATTATGCCTCATGTTTCTTCCATGGTATGCGTTGAGGATGTCAAAGGCTTCCTTTCCTATGCCTGCAAGATCTTTCTTGAATGGCATTTTTTTTTTCTAGTTAGGAGAAAGAATTGTATGATAAAGTTAGGGAAATGGTTTGTGTTATTGTTGATGCATGCATGTGATCCAAATTGAAATCCCTTTATATAGCCGAATGTAAATGTGAGGAAAAAATGTCAACGAAAAATTTGATCAAAGTTCCTTATGGATTCCTCTTTTAATATTCCCTTTTAGATGTGTATATAGGAATTGTACTAATCCATATTGTTTACACTAATAATGATGGAAAAAATAATCAGAATATGCAAAACCCACACAAATTAGACTATCTCCAACAACATGGTGGATTTGTGTCAACGTGGTAAAATATTGAAGACGAAGAGAAAAATATATTTCTAGGTTTACAAAATAATAATTAAACTTTGTACTAGCGAATAATATACTATTATGAAATTTCTTGATAATATAACTGTGACAATTGTAATACTTGTCAAGTTATTTGTGTTCTCGTGGTATAGTGATAGACAAGATTTTTTGATCTGCAGGTTTGTCCCCTTTTGAGTACCTTATCCATGTTATATATTCTATTGCCAAAAAGATTCAGTCAAATAATAGAGTGGAAACCAGGGTACAAATTCCATTTGATTATGTGATTTTATTTTGTCATTATTTTTCTTTTTGTTACATTCGTTTACCTAACAATACCATTTCAATGAGAAATAAATGGAAGTTTTTTTGGGATTTTGCTAAATTTTGAAATTAACTGTAAGACTACCTGGAAGTTTTTTAGGGTGCTGGTTTCGACTGTGTCAAAGGCATCACATTAGTATTGAACAAGTTTCAGTTATACCAAAAACTAGCATAATTAGAGTGAAAAATTTTAAATCATATGATATATTAGGTTGTTTTCTATTTTCATTATGCTCATTATTTACTATCAAGAAGAAAATAGGGCTTAATTAGCCTTTCTCAAGATGAGAAAAACCTTGGATTTTGGTACATTAGTATTGAAATATATTCTTCTGTATGTTAAAAAAAAAATTTATGAAAAAAATTATTTTTACAAATAAAATATAGTGATAATTTTGAAATAGTGATCATATTGTCATCTTGTGATAGTTGACATCTTGAATGATTGACAAATGAAAAAGCTAAAATTTTAGCACATCAATTTAAAGTCTCAAGGTTTTGGTTGGCAGGACAAGACAGATTTAGAGGAAGTAGCATGTATATAAATTTTAGCATGTATACACAATTGAGAATTGAGATTCGAAAGAATTGCTCCTGGGGACATGCTTTGCAATTTGAAGCATTTAATTACATAGTTCTACTGTGCATAGGACTAACGAATTTAGATCGTCTTTGACATTAGATGCTCTCCTCATCGTTTCATTCAGCCAATCTAGACTCAGAAGTGATATAATTCTTTGTTTCTAAATTATTCAAAAGTGATCTAGAACTTTACTTTGTTACTGGTAGGCAAATATTCCTCCACATCAAAGAAAAATGTAATGGCTGGGGTTAGAGCTAAAAATGCTATCCTATACTCATGGAGGCAGAGCACTCTTTCATGTATCGAGGTGGGTCCCACTCTATGATCATCATTCCATGCAGAAAGGGAAGGAGGGCAATTTCCTCCTCACGCATGATAGTAATATTGGTATTAATTAATTGATATTATCAGAGAAGATAAGAAAAAACTTTAATTAGTACTCCTCGAATTCAATAACGTCTATGCATAAATAGTCACAATTAAATTTCGAACACTGCCAATTAATATTTGTTGTAAGCAAATTAAAAGAGTAGATATTCTAGTTCTAGAAATATTAGAAACATCACCAATTAGAATTAAGCTCGTGGGATACCTCATATTCTTTCACAAATAGACGAGATTCGAAAATATATGATGGAACATGCTTTCCGTCCAAAATCATTTACGTTAAAGTTACTTGGTCTCATAGCTTGAAGGCAAAATAATTAGCGTTATTCAGCAAGGTAGCTGATCGGGCAAAAGTTACGGCAGTATTTTGTATGTAGCACATTTAATGACAAAATAAAGCATACCCTTGGCTATATTTTTCTCTTCATTAGAAGCAAAATCAATCTCGTTTAGATCTCATTGTAATTGTAACTAATCAACTTAATTGTCGATAAACAATAATCCTTTGGAAAAAAAAAAAAAAGGAGCCCCTTTATCAGTAACTTAAGATTTAGTCAAATAGTCAAACATGAAACATATCAGGTACCATTGTTATTATTATTATTATTATTATTATTATTATTATTATTATTATTATTATTATTATTATTATTATTTTAATGGGAATTAGATTAGATTTGTTTAGCTAACATGAGCACTTCCAGGGGAAAAACAGGCTTTACTACATGGATACAACATATCAGATGTAGTACTCATAAGATACTAGCTACATTTCGGCTTGTTTGATACAAATTTAAGGAAATTTAATTTTAATCTCTTATGATCATTTTCAACAATGCATGCATTCATTATTATTTGGATAATTTTTAATAGTTTTTAATACATTTTTTTCCCATAGATTAACCTTTCATTTGCTTCATTTTATTTATGTGATGGAAGAAATTTCTAGTATTCCAAGAAAATATATAGTACTCCGCACTCTAATTATAAAATAAAAATTATCCGTTGCTACATAGAGGACCACAAAGAAATAAATATTTTAGTCTCTCTATATGTAGATCGACGATGCTTATAGTTCATTTTATCCAAAACTTGAGATTTCCCTATGATAATATGATATTGTTTATGTTGGAAAATTGTTTAAATCCAAATTGACCCATGTTCAGAATAAAATCGGTCTAGAAAAAAAACTACATTAAGAATTCTGATTAGCACCACGCTATAGCAAAGCAGAAAGGCGCATGATTGCTTGGGCAAGATTTTGAAGACATGTAGAACCCATACAGAGGGTTGTGAAAAAATTACGAATTGCCATATATATGATCGCCTAGAGACTTGGAAATATAAGGTTTGCCGTGCCTTATGCAAATATAAAATACTTAATAGACCTTCTAATTCAAACTATATTCAAGATTAAGGTATACATGTTCTATGATTAGGCTGCGCACATATATTATCAAACATGATTATACAATGCATTTCGTCACTCAAAGAATTTCATTTATAGTCAGGATCAATTAACATACTTGTTAGTTTGATTTTTAGTGAAAGTAGTCATATACATGACCCTTAAAAACTTTCGCGTGAGTCGTAATTATACAAGGACACCACATTACATACCATACACGGTAGCATACTTAACTAGTAGAATTACATACAAACGCCCCAAAAAAGACAGCCTAATACGCCATAGTTCAGGTTTCGATTCTTTTTGTAGTAACAAAAAAAGTTGAAATGGAGAGAACTTAGACTGTTACATTGATTGTCTAGTCTCAAAACCGTCACTGTATAAGATGAATCACTGACTTCAATTATTGACACCTTGTCTTCCGAAATATTTTAGAGCCATGGTTCTGCTTGGAAGTTTACATAAGTATATGAAATATGATTCTCCCAAAACTTGTCCAATTCTTTGTGAGAATTAAGGATTCATATATTGACTGAATAAAGAGAATTCTCTTTTTACCAAAATATCCATGGTTGATTTCTTGATTTGTAATTTGAAGTAATCTATCCATGAAATTTCATGTGTAAAACTTTCCAAAAATGCATCTAAAATGCAATTACAGTTTTGCTGAAAACATATTTTAATTAATTAAAACCAGCATAGATAAATGATGTATAGGTTTGGGCGGTTTGGCTTTGTGTTTCATTTGTATTTTGTTGCCCCCATTCATTTGTAATATATATAGATATTTTTTTACCATCAATAAAATTTTATCTCATACCTGGATTTTTAGGTTGAGATAGTTATTATTATTATTATTATTATTATTATTATTATTATTAAAACCAACTATCTAACTTTTCATCGCCTAAACTTTCAATGAAAGTTTGAATAGAACTTCCATCGCTAGCTTTATAATTAGAAGACGGAAAAAAAAAAGAGAGCATTTGAAGATCAAACATAGTACTAAAACTGGTAACACTTTGATTCACATAACAAATGTGACATTATTTGTTTACACCACCCTTAAAACTTCTGGATGCTTAGTAATTATACAGGGACTTCACATTGCATATATATCATACACGTAGAGCATACTTAACTAGCTAGTAGATTATATATTATTACACACAAACACTCCAAACAAGATAGTCTAATTAATAAGCCATATGTTTTCATTTCCTGATATGATCCTTAACAACTACCCCTTCACAAAACCTCAACACCTCGTCGGAGGCCATTGTTCTAGGTTTCACCTGATAAACTTGAGACTGCTGTGGTTGGTACTGGTAAAGATAGGTCGAGCTAGGTTCTTGTGGAACATATGATCTTTTTGGGTTATTGTAGCGATACAAGAATTTCAGTGAAAGAGTTACTTTAACGACTTTTCCCCAAATTCTGCCTCAGCCCTAAAAATCAAGAACCCTAATTCCCGAATTACATCCCAAAATCGTATGAACCCTAATCTTGCCCTACAAGACTTACCAAAATCAATTACACTCATTTCCTAAATTATAAAACGCGTCTTTCCTTACGGGGAATCCCAAGAATCCTATATAAACACCTCTATACACACTCAAATGATTCATAGCAAACTCACCGGTATTTCTCTCACCGATCTTCCCCTCTTTCGATCTCTTTCTGCCGATCTCTCTCGCCTCAATAATATCTCTACGCGCTGACGCCACCTCATCGATGAAGCGGGAATTTTACTGGCGGGCTGACGGCGAGAGAATAGCCGAGACCTTCTTCTTCTCCGATTTCTTTTCTTCTCCTGTGAGATTTCACGTGAATATGGGGAAGAAGATGAAATCTGATTTTTATTTCAAGTATTTGCACCTGGTCCTGAGCTTTCTTAGTCTATTTTAATTAGTCCATTACTTTATTTATGTACTTAGCCCAAAGGTTTTCAATTCCTTCAATTTAGTCCTTCAATTTTAAAGTCTGGTCAATTTGATCAAGACCCATGGCTTTCAGATTGACTTACGACTTAGTCCCTGTATTTTATTTATTCCACAAGTCCTAAAGTTTTAAATTATTTTCGATTTAGTCCAATAGTTTTCAAATTCGGTCAATTGCAAATTTGACCTCTAGTTTTTATTTGACCTTCAAATTAGTCCCTCAAATTCTCGATTTTACAAATTAGTTCCCAACTTTTCAAATTTAGCGATTTCAATCCCTAAACTTTTTATTTATTCGATTTCAACCCTACTTTTAAGAAATCCTTTTTACTTTGAGACACCTGCTTTACCCAAGAGACTTAATAGAGTTCATTTTATTATTTTTAGGACTAGACGAGGCGCGACAACCTAGCAATTTGCAGAACTAAGGCTCTAACTCACTAATTAAGGTAGATCTCTATCTACAAATATTTTTACTTTCAAATGCTTATAGATAATTTATTCTTATTACATGTTTATATGTAGTGCGTATTTCCATGAGATTATGTGCTATTTATTAGCATAAGAGAATTTGCTTGATCAAGCCCAGACATGAGATTATTATTGCTTAAATGCAATCAATTATGAGAATTTTCTTGCTTTAATGCATGAGATTAGACTTGAACTTGTATTTATTACTTGTTCATGAGATTTACTTGGATTACATAAGCATGTATATTATATGTAATATTGAATTGTTATCTTCTGAGATCACTGAGGTATTTCTATGAAATACTCATTTTTCCTTTGACCAAATATTTGCAGACTGAGGGTTGCTGGCGTGGCGAATGGCAATGGACCCTTACCTGATTTTATTTAAATTATTTAGTTGAGACTCAATTTTATCTTATTATTCCAAAATATCATGTTTAAACAATTGTGATTGTTTGATTTTAAAGTTTAAATAATATTCAGACAATTAAATTCTATATATTATCGTTGCTTAAATTTTCAAAAGTTCGCTTGAAAATTGACGTGGTATTTCGAGTCATTGGAACTCAGGCGTTACTGATTTGGTATCGAGCAGGTCTATGTTTACTCAGACTTGTAAAATTTTGAAAAAAAAAAAAAAAGGGTTTTAGCGACATTTTAAAGAGGTTCCACACGCCATCGCCGCTCCGCCAATTCCAAGGTAACAGAAAAGATTCACAGTTATTTATTTACTTATTTTTCGGATACTCAGACTTAGAAATTTTATGAGAACTTTGAGAAGATTTTGTATCCGATTAGAAGAAAACGAGTTGAGCATAAATTTTAATAAATATTTTCCTTACGTCCTCGAATTTAGCTAAGAGAAACATTATAACCCGACTAATTAACCTGGACCTTGTGTAATTGGACTAGGAGATGGCGAATAATAGGACCATTCTTGACTATGCCCAAATGCTATCTTGGACTATCGTGAACCTTAGGGCCTCACTATATTGGTATGGGATACTCGAGGACTGAGTGGAGCGTGTGTGAGTTTCGCATATGGCGCCATTAGGTGGGGATTGGAGACAAATGATGTACAATCCATTAACCACTTGATTGACACCTAAGCCCTCATAATCGAGAGTGGCTAATAAGATCCTCTACGAGACATGGCGTGCCACTTAATGGAGCCGTTAATTACGGCGATGCGAGGCATTAGTGCGCCACGGCGGTGTACCGAAATCAAGGAGAATTCCCCAACTGGACCTCGGCTAGTGCGAAGAGGACCCTTGAGGAGGATCCTCAAGAGAGCCGAGTATGAACCTCGTGAAGAGCTCGAGTACGAGCCTCAAGAGGAACTTTGAGGAACCTCAAGAGGAAGTCGAGGAAGAACCTCAAGAGGAACTAGCGGAACCTCAAGAGGATGTTGAGGTAGAGCTTGAAAAGAACAAGAAGAGAATGAAGAGGAAGAAACCAGGGAGGTCTCTGGAAGTAGTCCAAGATCACCGATGATGATTAGATAGATGGGCTAGTAGAAAAACTTTGTCGTTAGATGATTCATTATTTATTTTGCAACTTCATTTATGTACCTTATCCGAATTTGAGATTTCAATAAAGTTATCTATTTTGATTCATCGATGCTATTCTCTGGCTTCCTAATTGAGATGACTTCCTCTACCTCTGTATTGAACACTTATTATTCAAACGCAATAAACCAACTTTTGTCTTGTCAAAGGTCATGGCACGACAATCGGATATTATCGAGCTTTTGGCATTTGCAAGCGCTAAGGCAAGCACCACCGCACGCCAGTTAATCCGTTGAGCAATTTCGTAGGTACAACCTCCTCCTACATTCAACGGCGGCAAGGATCCACTCAGATTGAGGAATGGTTGGCGTATAGAGAACATCTTGAGCACATCCAATGCCCAGGAGAATAAGAAAGTGGCGCGGCGCTAAGTTCATGCCGCTTGGTCTGTGCAGACAGTGGTGGGCTTCAAATACAATCAAAGCTGAGTTCAGTGCAGCCGTAATTTGGGCTGATTTCAAGGAACGAATCAGTGGAAACATTCTTTCCCCAAGGGTTACGAGATAAGAA
Organism: Jasminum sambac; assembly: GCA_018223645.1. Taxonomy (NCBI): domain Eukaryota; kingdom Viridiplantae; phylum Streptophyta; class Magnoliopsida; order Lamiales; family Oleaceae; genus Jasminum; species Jasminum sambac. Next base: position 22,566,751 of record CP073649.1, read on the forward strand.
GGAGGCGAATTCTGCGCCTTTGTCCAGGTGACATGGAGATTGTTGCCTATGGCGAAGTTTGAAGAACTTTCACAAAGATGCCCACACCTGGTGGATACAGAACAAGAAAGCCCGACGCTTTTGAACGCGGTCTGGAAGGACATTCACGAGAATTGTGACGGCCATGAGTTACCCACCATCGGGAGGTGGTGAAGAAGGCTCAAGCTATATGCTTTGCGGATGAGCGAGCCTGAGGAGAAAAGTTACCCAAAGGATCAAGGGAAGAGAAAGTGGCAAGACAACAAATGAATAAGAATAATGTTCTAACAAGAAGCCCAAAGCAGGATCAAGCTGGAGGATCGGCAGGGAACCACCCCACCCCGCCCTAAGTGTGGAAAGCCACATCGTGGGAATGTCTCTGGGGCAAGGGAGGTGTGCCTCTGGCACGATAGCAACCGGGCCATATGATATCGTGAATGCCGTTTACTGACCGGGGAGCAACCACGCCCCAAGCCACATGAGCTGCCAAGAAAGGAAAAGCTGGGTGTTTGCGATCACCCGTGAGGATGCTAGCCAGGACAATGACGTGATTCTGGTGTATGCTATCAATCTCACGGCATTCACCGTATATGTTTTAATCGATTCGGAGCCACGCATTCCTTTATGTCTATTACCTCGCTTGACTAGGGTCGAACTAGTAGGAGAGAAAACTAAGAGCACACTTGAGGGTTAGTTTACCATCAGGAGAGGCGATTGATACTAACCTTTACGATAGTTAGAGTATGATAGATTTTGACTGGTTAATTTTGGGAGCGGACTTGCATGTGATTAAGATGAAAGACTTTGATATTATATTAGGAATGGATTGGTTGAGTAGTAATCATGCAACCATCGTGGTGCCATGAGAAGGAGGTCATTTTTCAGCAGAAATGGAGAGGAAGAGTTCAAATTCTATGGGTCTAAGATTAGGGTGATTCCCACGTCTCATCTCGGCCATCAGTAAGTAGAAGTTGTTATCCAAGGAAGGTTACCAAGGATTCTTGGTCAATCTCCAAGGGCAACCTGACGGAGGGACTAACCCCGGGACCTTGTGCCTCGTTGTACAAGAATATCTTGGCGTGTTCCCAGAAGACTTACCAGGGAATTCCACGAGAGGCAAGTGGAATTTGGCATTGACTTAGTGCCTGGGGCCACCTCGCCTCTCAAGGCCCCATCCTGATGGCACCCAAAGAGTTACAAGAATTGAAAGTCCAATTGGAGGAGCTTCTTGAGATGGGTTTTATTCACCAAGTGTATCTCTGGGGAGCCCTAGATATTTGTTAAGAAGAAAGACGGGAGCATGAGGATGTGTATAGATTATCGTGAACCAACAAGTTGACAATAAAGAACAAGTATCCTCTCCGAGGATTGAGGATCTATTCGATCGTTGAAGGGAGCAGCTATTTTCTCAAAGATCGACTTGAGGTCGGCTATCACCAGTTGAAGATTAAGTCCAGTTGATATACCGAGGACGGCATTCTGGGACATGCTATGGGCATTATGAATTATATGATGCCCTTCGACAACCAATGCAGCGGTATTCATGCGGACTTGATGAATAGGTCTTTCATGAGTTCTTGGACAAGTTTGTCATCGTCTTTATTGATGATATACTAATCTATTCGAGAGACCCACGACAACACGAAGAACATTTGAGGACCGTGAGTACATTGAGGAAGGAGAGCTTTATGCCAAATTCAAGAAGTGTGAATTTTGGCTTGAACGAGTTGGTTTCCTAGGCCACATTGTGACCGCCTAAGGAATCAAGTAGACTCTTCCAAAGTTGAGACTGGTGGACTGGACTAGGCTCTTGATGTTGGTGAGGTAAGGAGTTTTCTAGGATTGGCCGGATACTACCTGGCGATTCATAGAAGATTTCTCAAAGATAGGTGATCCTTTAACCCACAACCGGGGAAGGGCGTGAAATTCAATTGGGCGGATAAGTGTGAGCAGAGCTTCCAGAATTGAAGAACAAAGGCTAGTATCGCCTTGCTCGACCATCCTCGATTTGTTCGTGAAGGGGTTTGTCATTTATCAGATGCATCGAAACACGGATTGGGTTGTGTACTCATGCGAAGGGAAAAAGTCGCGGGCTTATGCTTCCAGGCGTTGAAGCGAAGACCGAGCAAATTACCCAACCATGATTTGGAGCTCGCAGCAGTAGTGCATGCTCTAAAGATTTGGCGTCACTATCTATACTGAAGTAAGTGTGAGATCTACACGACCACAAGAGCCTCAAATACTTCTTCACCCGATGAGTCAATACGAGGCAACGGTGGTTAGAGCCGGTAAAGGATTACGATCGCACTATACTTTACCATCCGGTAAAGCTAATGTAATTCTGCGATGCTTTGAGCAGAAGAGCAAGGGCGGTGGTCAAGATTAGGCTCTTTACTGCACGGCTGATACGAGATTTTGAGAATTTGAGATTGAGTTATTGCTCGCCGACCAAATGCCGGCTAGACTAGCAACTCTGACTAAGCCATCTCGAGAAATCGATTATCACGCACGAAGAATGATCCGTTTCGGGAGAAGATCGATCTAAGTCGGTGCTGGGAAGAGAATTGGTTTTGAAGTTTTGACGAATTCCAGAGGCACTTATGTTGGAGGTCGCCTCTGTAGAAGGATGACCGAATCGAGACGAGATAATGGTGAAGCTCATTCAAATTATGCGGCTCATCTGGTGGACCAAGATGTCTGAGATTTGCGTAAAATGCGTTTTGGTGGAGAAATATGAAAAGGAGTGTATCGCGATTTGTCGCTAGGTGTATGGTCCGCCCGGTGAAGCGTAACATCGAGGCCATCAGGGCTTTGAATCCGCTAGAGATACCCGAATGGAAATGGGAGAAGATAGCTATGGACTTCGCCGTAAGTCTTCCAAAGGCCAGTAAGGGGCATGATGCTATTTGGGTCATCATTGATCGACTCACGAAATCCGCACATTTTACGCCCATTCAAATTTCACGACTTGTAGTATGGATCAGCCGTACAAGTATATCGAGAGATCGCTCGACTTCACGGAGTACCAGTGACTATAGTAACCGACAGATCCAAGATATACATCAAGATTTTGGAAGAGCCTTCAGAGCGGCGATGGGTACTAAGTTGACGTTAGTACGACTATCATCCTCGGACACACTGATACTGAGCGAACTATTCAGACTTTAGAGGATATGTTGAGAGCATGCGTTTGACTCAGGTGGCAATTGGGAAACCTATCTCCGCCCATTGGTGGAGTTCGCATGACACAACAAATTTTCAAGCTACTATTGGTATGGTTCTTTATGAAGCACTATACGGTCGTCGATGTCGTTCGCCGTGCCTATTGGGATGAAGTCGGAGAAAGAAAGATGTTGGGACGAGAACTCCTTGAAAGGGCGGTAGAAGCTATTGAGCGGATCGATCTAAGATCAAAGTCGCCAAGAGGGCAGAAAAGCTATATGTCGATAGAAGAAGAAAGGATTTAGAGTTTCGGCTGGCGAAAAAGTATTTCTTAAGATCGCACCAATGAGAGGAGTTTTTTCGCTTTTGGAAAGAAGGAAAGTGAGGCCTAGATTCATTGGCCCATTCGAGATATTAGAAAGAGTTGGGAACGCATGGCTTATCGTCTGGCCCTACCTCCGAGCTCTCAAGGCGTACATAATGTATTCCATGTTTCCTTACTAAGAAAGTATGTACATGATCCTAGCCATGTGGTGAACGCTGATGGATGTTGACGTGATTTGGACATATGAGGCGCTGTCGCATTTTGGAGAGAAAAGTCCAAATGCTCGTGAATAAAAGTTCTAAGATTAGTTAAGGTCCGGTAAACACAGTTGCAGGAGGCCACCGGGAAAAAGAAAGAGATATTCTAGAGAAGTACCCAGACCTCATTAATCATGTAAGTTAAATTTGAGGGCGAAAATTATTTTAAGAAGGAGAGGTTGTAGCGATACAAAATTTCAGGAAAAGTTCGCTTTAACGAATTTTTCCCCAAATTCTCGTCTAGCCCTAAAAATCAAGAACCTAATTCCCAATTACATCCCAAAATCGTATGAACCCTAATCTTGCCCTACAAGACTTACCAAAATCAATTACACTCATTTCTAAATTATAAACGCGTGTCTTTCCTCATGGGAATCCCAAGAATCCTATATAAACACCTCTATACACACTCCAAATGATTCATAGCAAACTCACGGTATTTCTCTCACCGATCTTCCCCTCTTTCGATCTCTTTCTCGCCTCGATCTCTCTCGTCTCAATATCTCTTCCGGCGGCGTCGGTGGCATCGCCACCCTCCACGGCGACATCGGCGGGAATTTTGGTCTGGTAAGCACGAGAGAATAGCGAGACCTTCCTTCTCCGATTTCTTTTCTTCTCCCCTCGTGAGATTTCACGAATATGGGGAAGAAGATGAAATCTGATTTTTATTTCGTTATTTGCACCCCTGGTCCCCTGAGCTTTCTTAGTCTATTTTAATTAGTCCATTACTTTATTTATGTACTTAGCCCAAAGGTTTTCAATTCCTTCAATTTAGTCCTTCAATTTTAAAGTCTGGTCAATTCGCAGTCAAGACCCATGGCTTTGATTGACTCTACGACTTAGTCCTGTATTTTATTTATTCCACAAGTCCTAAAGTTTTAGAATTATTTTCGATTTAGTCCAATAGTTTTCAAATTCGGTCAATTGCAAATTTGACCCTCTAGTTTTTATTTGACCTTCAAATTAGTCCCTCAAATTCTCCGATTTTACAAATTAGTTCCCAACTTTTCAAATTTAGCGATTTCAATCCCTAAACTTTTTATTTATTCGATTTCAACCCTACTTTTAAGAAATCCTTTACTTTTGAGATACCGTTTACCCAAGAGACTTAATAGAGTTCATTTATTATTTTTAGGACTAGAGTAGGCACGACAACCTAGCAATTTGCGAACTAAGGCTCTAATCACTTAATTAAGGCAGATCTCTATCTACAAATATTTTTACTTTCAAATGCATAGATAATTTATTCTTATTACATGTTTATATGTGGTGCGTATTTCCATGAGATTATGTGCTATTTATTAGCATAAGAGAATTTGCTTGATCAAGCAGGACATGAGATTATTATTGCTTAAATGCAATCAATTATGAGAATTTTCTTGCTTTAATGCATGAGATTAGACTTGAACTTGTATTTATTACTTGTTCATGAGATTTACTTGATTACATAACATGTATATTATATGTAATATTGAATTGTTATCTTTCTTGAGATCACGAGTATTTCTATGAAATACTCATTTTTCCTTTTGACCAAATATTTGCAGGTCGAGGGTTCTGGCGTGGCGAATAATGGCAATGGACCCTTACGATTTTTTATTTAAATTATTTAGTTTGAGACTCAATTTTATCTTATTATTCCAAAATATCATGTTTAAACAATTGTGATTGTTTGATTTTAAAGTTTAAATAATATTCCGCACAATTAAATTCTATATATTACCGTTGCTTAAATTTTCAAAAGTTCGTTTGAAAAGTGACGTGGCATTTCGAGTCATTGGAACTCGGGGCGTTACAGTTATGCTTGCCCTTCTTTCCTAGGCATGCATCCAATATTGCAAAACCTTCCTTTCCAATTCTTTGAAGGTCCTTCTTGGATGACATTGTGTAGACACAAGAAGCAACTAGTTGAAGAAGTTACAAGGAAATGTTTTTGTGTTGTGTTGGTTTTTGATGATCAGGATGTCACTTGAGAGCCCTTTATATAGAAAGCTCAATTTATCCAAATATTCCTCTATATCCAAGAAAATTATTGGGGTTGGATAGAAGCCGGTGAGTGTCCTTATCTTCTTTGGCAAATAGAAGAGATTCTAAAGCGTATGCCATGCTTTCCGTCCATGTGATGTAATGAGTATCCATAGTTGTTCGTCATATATTAAGCGTCATATCTAAATATTAATAAATAAGTACATTCATATTTTATTATCAATCAATAAATTGATATATCATGCCATAATTTTGTTTAGTATAAAATACATATATGTATTTATTTATTAGATATCATTTACTTGTTCGATCATAGATATTGAAGACAAAGCATACCATTAAACATGGTTTTAAAATAAACAAACATTCTTCATTGAACTTTACAATCGCTTATATCTATAAAAATCCCACAAAGTCATTTGGTCTCTATTTAAGAGTACTACAAGCTTTTAGACGAAGTGGAATTATTCGTTTCACACCCTTGGCTATATTTTTCTCTTCATTAGAAGCAAAATCAATCTCTTTTACAACGTTTAGATCTCACTCTAATTGCAACTAATCAACTTATCTGCCGATAAACAAGAATCCTCTTTTCAACAATTAAAAAGAAAAATCCCCTTTGTCCGTGACTTACATATCCAAGTCATATATTCTATTTCCAAAAAGATTCAGTCAAATAGTCAAACATGGAACATATTAGGTACACCCCTTTAGATTTATCGTGAGAGCATCTTCATTGCATAGTGGATATTAATCGATGATATGGATGAGAAAAATAGAGAGAAAATAATTTTTTTAATTGAAAAAAAAGGAAGAGGTATGGAAAACAGAGGGAAAAGTGAAAAAATAGAATACATGTAGAAATAAATTTAAAAATAATAATCGAATAATAGTAGAAGATGTGAAGTTGGATATGGGAGTATAAAAATGACACGAGAATTTATACAGAAAAAGTGGAAAAAAATGGGGAAAAAATGAAAAAAATAGAAGAAAATATGGAACCCACAATTTTTTTGTGTGTCTTTATCCTTCCTCCACATCATCACTAGAAGATATGGAGACAACATACAATGGGCAGGCTCTAAGTTCCAGGAGAAAAATAGGCTTACTAGATGGATACAACATATCAGATGTAATAAGCTACTATAGCTAGATTTCGGCTTGTTTGATACAAATTAATTTAATTAAATTTAATTTTAATCTCTTATCGTTTTCAACACGACATTCACTATTTTGACAATTTTTTAATAGTTTATAATACATTTTTTTCACTCTCAACTACACATCTATTTTAAAAAATTATTTTTTCAATAATTTCTGCCCAAAAAAAAAAATGCATACCATAGATTAACCCTTCAATTTCTTCCTTTTACTTATTTATGTGAGGGAAGAAATTAATTTCTAGTATTCCAAGAAAATATATAGTATTCGGTACTCTAATAAAATAAGAATTATCCATTTCTACATTGGGAGCTACAATTAAATAAATATTGTATAGTTTTTTTTATATGTAGATCGACAATGCTTATTAGTTCATTTTATGCAAAACTTGAGATTTCCCTGTGATAATATGATATCCTTTACGTTGGAAATTGTTTAAATCCAAATTGACATGTATTTAGAATATAATCGGTTAAGAAAAATAAAAATTGCATTAAGAATTCTGATTAGCACCGCGAGATAGCATAGCCGAAAAGCACTTTGCCTGGGCAAGATTTTGAAGACATGTAGATTCCGTACAAAAGGTTGTGAGTGTCATCATATAGTCGCCAGGATACTTTGAAATATAAGGATTACCTTATGAAAATATAAAATACTTAATACACCTTTGAATTCAAACTTTATACAAGATTAAGGTATATATATACACGCGTACTATGATTAGGCTCCACACATATATTACTAAACATCATTATACCATGCATGTTGTCACTATATATAAGAATTTCAGAGTCAGGAAAAAATGCGGAAAAAAAAAAGATTTCTTGGTTATATATATATACATATAGAGAGAGAGAGAGAGAGAGAGAGAGAGTAATAGCTTGTTAGCTAGTAAACGAAGCCGATGATTTGATCATCCCACTTAGTACTAAATCTCGATAACACTTTAATTTACATAAGAAAGTATTACTTGACCCTTAAAAGCTTTCAGGTGACTAGTAATTATACAAGAACTCCACATTTCATACCATACACGAGAGCATACTCAACTAGTAGATTATACCTACAACATACTTAACTAGAGTATATTTATTTATTTATTATTATTATTATTATTATTTGAGGGACGTTTCTAATAAATTGGTAGATTGACTTTATTTCTAAAGTTGTAAGGTCTAACTATTTTTATAATTTGTTTTTTGAAAGTTTACGTTTAGTACAGATATGAAATATAGTTAGGTCTATCTTGTATAATTGCTATTAATATTAGCATTGAGGTTTTATGTGCTCGTTTGAGAAAGGCGTGAAGGTAATTATTTTCGAAAAGGTACACTCGGAAAAGCCGGAAGATAAAGAATGGAGAAAATATTTTTTGTTCAAAATGAGTAGTTGAAAATAGCATGAGGAGAATTTTCTAAAAATGTTGGATTGTTAGCAGTGTCCGTCCAAGTAACATGAACATATAGCCCGAAAACAAGCAGAACAAGAAATGACTCATATCCATCACTTAGAAAAAGGCACAAGCAGCAAAATACGTAATGGTAGGACTTTACTTGATTAGAATCACTAGTACGAACAAAGTCGACAAACTCAATTCGGACACAAAAAGCAACACAAATTCCAATATCCATATCAGCTAAAACACACTATTTTTTCTCTTCCTTCTCAGCCTCAGCGGCCCTCTTTGCCCTGACACCAACGTGGCGCTTGTTGGTTCTCTCCAAACGAAGCTTGTCGTAAGCCTTGAATGACTTCATCTCATCCGTGACCTTAACAAGCTCAATTGTTGGCTTCTCTCTCACAATAGGCATGTATGAACCTTGGACTTGAGTTGCTGTTGCCAACTCCTCTGGAGTAGAATCACCAGCCTGCAAAGCAGAACAAGAAATCTCAAAACAACTTAATGATAGAGATATGTGAAAAAGTCTCCACCGTTGAATAAACATTACCTTGACTTTACGAGCACGTCTTGGGAAGACAACTAGTTTAGCCTTGTAGGTCTTCAGTCTATTGACATTAGTCTGAAATCCCTCCAGAGAAGAGTTCCTACGACGGTGATCAACTGCAATGCCAATGGTTGGGGCAAGTTTCTTTGGAATGCCTGCAGCCTGATTGATAAAGACCAACATGAAGTTTGGGCATGTAGAAAAGAATCACTTCAAATGATGATACTATTATCAGAAAAAAAAAAAAATAGCACAGTATGGACCAACCGGTAATGATCTCCTCCCCACAGTGGGGAGGAGATCATGCCCACAAAAACACATGGCCCCCCTTGATTGGTGGGAGGCCATGTGTGTAGGTCCCACCACCGGCTCCCCCACCAATCACGGGGGGCCATGTGTATTTGTGGGCATGATATCCTCCCCACTGTGGGGAGGAGATCATTACCGTGGACCAAATAACTCAGGCAATAAAACCAATCAAATCTAGATTCTAGATTCTGAATAGTAGACAGCTAGTAGAATGAGCAACGGTTAATGGCGCATAAAACTCTTTCCAAACACAAAGGCAATAGTGAGAACAAATTACCTTGAGCTCCTCCAGTGAGAATCCCCTACCAGCTCTGACTTTCATGTTGTACTTCAGCGTCTGGCCGTGGACAATGGGACGAAGGGGTCCAGCAGTAGGCCGGGAAAAATCTTCACAGCTTTCTTCTGTCTCGCTGGAAAGGAGATGTATCAAACACAAGTCAAACACCTCAATACAATATTTACAACAGATGAGAAGACAGAGCATATGCACAAAATAACAAAGTAGACCAAGGATATTATGAACTGGACACTTACCAATTCTTCTCCTCGTCTTCCGAGCAGGCTGGTTGAACCAGGTCTTAACATAGTTCTGCCAGTGCTTCCTAAAGTGCCCATTCGGGATAACATTATTGTGCTTAACCATGACTTACCTACACTGTGAAGAGGAGGCAAGTGTCAAACAAAGAAAGCTTCTAAACATTGCTTTTAACATTGAGCAAAAGATAGAATTAAAAGCATAACGAAAGAAGTTTATGAAACAAAAATTTTGATATTTGACCTCTCCACAAATCAGTACCAAAACCATATCTCAGCTTTCCAGTAAATCTTATAACGCCACTACCCAGATCCAATCTAGAACAATCAAATAATCTGAAACAAAATGAGCATGCTGAAGCTACTAAAATCTGTTCCATATTTGCTTTAGGTGGAATCAAATTGGTTTACTATTTCAATTTAATAGGCAAAGCCAACCAGTTCAGCCGCATGTATCCTAAACAGCTTAATAGTTTATTGGTAATGAAAAACAAATGCTACTTTCTAATCATACATTTAATCATATGTTAACACACACACATAGAGATCTGATAACCTGCCCATCACGGAAGGTTTGTAAGTTAATAGCTCACAAGCAACGAAAAACAAGTCAATAAGATACACAATAATACAATAATCAGAGAGAAAATCGCACAATTATAGAACCAAAAAGAAAAGAAAATCTAAATTCCTAACAATGACTAATAGTAAAAAGATCAAAGGCCATCTGATTAACAGTGACCTCATCCTTATTGTACATATGCCATACCAACCATAAGAAACGATTCGAGTGAATTTTCAACAAAGTGTGATTTTATGAACGGAGAAGAAATACAGAGATCTTAAGGGTACCACTTACGATGGAGACGGAAATGGCGCTGTGGCGATGAAGCCGATGAGAGGCAAAATTCTGGACGATGGAAAAAATGTCCTCAGGTGCCGGTGAGGAGCACAAAAAACCCTAAACCTTTACATGAGATTTTGGGCCGTATAGGAAAGTCCAATGGGCATTGGGCAGGCAATATATAACCCAATTTCATCAGGTCTTGGCCTATTGTCCATTCTAAAGGGTGGACGCATTGCTGGGTGGGGTTTTTTTTTTTTTTTTTTTTTTTTTTTGGTTTTTGGTTTTTGTTTTTTGTTTTTTTGTTTTTTTGTTTTTTTGTTTTTTTGTTTTTTGTTTTTTTGTTTTTTTGTTTTTTCTGAATCACCCAACTCACCGACCAGTTGCAATCTCGATTTTTTGTTTTGACTGTCATGTTATACTCACCTGCAAGTCAAATCGAGGTTGGCATTCTCTGACAGTTTATGGGGGGTAGAATCGCTTATTAATTATGATGGTTTCACCACTCTCATGTGTAAAGAATGTGAATCTCAATATGATGCAGGAAGTGACTTTAGCATTATGTATAAAGATATTATCATTTTCATTATATTTGAATATAGAATGCTTGCATTTTAACTTTTACGTGAAGCGTACGTGCAAATTGCATGATCAATTTTTGAATTCTCCAAATTGTTAGTAAATTGTGTTACTGCGCTCCCGTTCTCCCACCAATATGTTGGCACCATAAGGTGCCAACTGCCATGTGGCGCCCATGAGTTAGTCCAACATGGGTGCGGGCCTCTTCATTCAAAATGAGGATGACATGTGGACTTGTTGGTACCATAAGGTGTCAACATGTTGGTAGCTGATTACCCACTGTATTACCTAATATATATATATTACTTGACTTCTAGAGACTTGAGCCCCACATTTGACATGATGTTCATGTTTAAATCCATCTACTTAATTCGAGTATTGTTGAACCCAGGAACAAAAACATGAGTCGCTAGTTGTGCCCGAAGCATTGCAGAAATTAGGTTTACGATAAAAAAATCGGAAATCATGTGAAATAGCTGAAAAACTAAACTACTTCGTAAAACAGATACTTACACACTCAAGAATTATTTCACAAAAAACTTCTTAATCTAATACCCTGACCCCTAATCCCAAACTCACTCTTCTCTCTCCTCTCATTCTCTCCCCACCACCACCGCCAATGCACTTTGTCGCTAATGATTTTCCAATGAGAACCACCACGTGGTGACTAGTGATCTGGTTCGTGACCAGACCATTGCCTGATGGTCTGGGTATGAAACTAGACAATGATCTGGTGGTTCTAGTTGCCAAACCAAGAATAACACCTCGCTTTCATATTTGGCAACAATAACATGGCAGCAGTGGCAGTTGAGTGAAGGTATTTGTCCCTTTTTTTGTGTAAAATCAATTTATTAACTTTAATTGTTAAATTATCAAGTTGAATAGTTAAAATTTGAATGTGTTATTTTCAAATGATGAGTGAATTGTTAGTAAGTAAATTTTGAAATAGTTTCGAGTAGTGGGTAAATATGGGAATAATAAATTTTATTTTATTTTATTTGTTTTCTTTTTACACCCCTTGAAAGAAGTCCATTAAAAAAAATGTTCAATACAAGCCCGCCATATGGAACACTATCAATCCATTTTTCACAGAGTGACTAGCTAACTGCAATCAACCAAGCCTACAAACTACATGAAAATACAATAAGGGTGTGTTTGATTGTAAAGCCGGAAAATGGTTAGAAGGAAAACGTTTTCCGGGTAAATGAATTCCGGGAAAAGGTTTTCCAGGGAAATGGTAATTGTAGGTGTTTGATTGGGTTAATTTGAAAGTTGGAAAATGATGTTATTTTCCTTATTTTTGAGGTTTTTTTTAATAAAATTTGATCATTTTCCTTATCTTTATGGTTAAAATAAATTGTCTATTAAAAAAAAAAGAAAAAAAAGTGCCAAACTTTTCCCGGAAAACAAAAACCACCTCCACCCCAAGGAAAACGTTTTCCTCCAAAACAAGGAAAAGAACGGAAATCGAGAAAAAGCTGGAAAACGTTTTCCAGGAAAAAAAATGCAATCAAACGGCCAAAGATGGAAAAAAAAGCCGGAAAATGAGTTTTCCTGGAAAAAATTGGTTGAATCAAACACACCCTAAGTGAAATTAATTATCTTACAACCAAGCAAGGTTGTCACACATACATATAGCATGCAGCATTTCAGATGTAAAAAATTTAATTAAGCATCCAATTGTCAATGCTGAGACTCTTGAGTTTCGATAATAGGCTACTACTTCGTAATTTCGGTAAACTTTGAAATTAATTCTAAGATTACTTGGACGTTTCCAAGGGTGCTGGTTTCGACTATGTCAGAGGCATCACACATTAGTGTTGAACATGTTTTAGTTATACCAAAAACTAGCATAATTAGAGTGAAAAATTTTTAATCGATATGATTAGGTTGTTTTCCATTTTCATTATGCTCATTATTTGCTATCGAGAAGAAAATAGGGCTTAATTAACCCCTCTCAAGTTGAGAAAAGCCTTGGATTTTGGTGCATTAGTATTGAAATATATTCTTCTGTATTAAAAAAAATTGTATGGAAAAAATTATTTTTACAAATAAAACATAGCAATAATTTTGAAATAGTGATCATATTGTTATCTTATGATAGTTGACATCTCAAATGATTGATGAATGAAAAAACTAAAATTTTAGCACATTTACATACTATTAATAAATTTGTTTCTACACTTGTTTTAGTTGTTTGTATAAATGACACAATTTAAAAGTTGGGAGGCAGGGCACAGATTTAGGGGAATTCGCATGTACATAACGTTTAGGGCACCCTTGTTTCTCGAATATATATAGTTGAGATTCCAAAGCATATGATCATGGGGATATGCTTTGCGATTCAAAGCATTTACACAGGATAAAATACAAATTAATGGATTTTCTAGGTATAGATCAGAAGGCACAAATTACACTTTCACACTAGGTGATCAAATCTGATCAAATTGGATTATGGATTCCTCTTGTAAGATTCCTTTTAATGTGTACATAGGAATTGTGCTAATCCACAAAAATTAATTAGAGCATCCCAACAACATTGTTGGATTTGTGTGAACGTCGTAAAATTAATATTGCAGACGGAGAGAAAATATTTCCATATAAGGTATATTGAAGAAGTAATATATAGATTATATGTATATCTTGATTTAGGAAGATGATGATGCAGAAAAATAAAATAGTAATTAAGCTTTGTACTATGGAATATTATACTATTGAGAAATTTCGATCGTGACAATTCAAATACATATATACATCTCTTTTATAATCGTTAGATTAGGTATCATATATATAACTTTGAATAAATAATACTATAGTCAATTTATTTGTATAGTGATGGACAAGATTTTTTCGATTTGGCATGCCCTCCTTTTTGAGTAGCTTATCCATGTTATATATTCTATTGCCAGTCAAATACTCAATATAGTGGACACCAGGACTAGCGTATAAATTCCATTTCATTATTTGATTTGATTTTATCATTATTTTTCATTTAGCTACATTCGTTTACCTAACAAGACCACTTCAACGATAATAAATAAATAAATAATAATTAGGCTCACTAAATGGATAGCATCAGCACATGATCATATGTCAAAAAATAAAAAATAAAAAATAAAAAATAAAAAATAATTAAGCATCCAATTGTCAATGTTGAAACCCTTGAATTTCGATAATGGACAAATTTGTAATTTCGGTAAACTTCGAAATTAACGGTTTCCAAGGGTGTTGGTTTTGACTATGACGATCGAGGCATCACTTTAGTCCTGAACAAGTTTCTGTTATACGAAAAACTAGCATAATTAGAGTGAAAACATTTTTACCTAACCTCTCAGGGGTTGAGAAAAACCTTGGATTTTGGTGCATTATTAGCATTGGAATGTATTCTTTTGTATTAAAAACATGTCTGGAAAAAATTCTTTTTACAAATAAAATATGGAAATAATTTTGAAATAGAGATCATATTGTTATTTCATGATAATTGACCTCTCAAATGATTGACGAATGAAAAAATTAAAAGTTTAGCGCATTTGTCTGTTTGTACAAGTGACACAAGTAAAAAATCTCAAGGTTTTGGTAGGCGACCAACCACCTCTTTTTCTCGAATATATATATATATATATATATATAGTTGAGATCCGAATGCATATGCAGGGGACCGAAAATAATCAATTGCACCATGGTGTACCATAGTTATGGTGCTCCCGAGTGCTTTTATGGGTCAGTTCGATCTTCGATTTGAACTTCGGGATCGAATCTAGAATCAGCACGATGAGAGGGAGCTCCAATAATTTTTAAAAAAAAATTTGGACACCATGGCTGCCGGTGGCGACCGGTCAATAAAATATTGTGTGTACACAACAAGATGTAAATAACAATTATTTTAATTAGATAAGATAGTTAAGGAGACAATAAATCTAAATTGGATAAGATAGTTAAGGAGACAACAAATCTAAATTCAGAAGTGACATAATTCTTTGTTCCTAGATTATTAGCTAGAAAGTGACTTACAACTTAACATTTAGAACTCCGATATTGTAAGAAAGTATCACACTGGCCGGTGGATTCCCATCTTATGAGATTCCTTTGACCTTGGATCTTTGTGTTAGTCTGTGAAGCCAAATGTCCACAAAGTCAAAGAAAGAGGCTGCATGTGCTCAAAAGTAAAAAATTATGGCTCAATGTTTGTGGGCTGCACGAGTTCACAATTGCAGAGGAAGGAATTGCGTGCAAAATTACAGCCGCAATTTTTGACAAAAGGCAGCCGTAATTGTTGACATTTGCGTAGGATTAGGTGCATGGATCGCCTATAAGTAGAGACTCCATTCTTCGTTGTAAAGGCACCGCACCACACCACAATCAACACCAGAATACACCAACACAATAGCCATTGTGTAGAGAGAGTGTGAGAGCTTCAGTGTAGAAGCTATACACGAGAGATAAAAGTGAGTAAAGTGTTAAAGCCTTTGCGTAGGCAGAGAAAATACAGTGTAGTATTTTTTGTACTCCTCATTTTTGAGATAGTGAAATATATTGGTGTGGGTCCGTGGACGTAGGCAGTTTGGCCGAACCACGTTAAATCTCGGTGTTCCATATTTGTGCTTATTTTAGTGTCCATTATTTTCTCGATCGCATATTATTTTTGTGTCCCACGATCTTGGCGAGTCGCGCCTAGTTCCCCAACAAGCGATATCGAGCTTTGTTTGTGATATCTCTTGAAATTCTTAGTATGCTCTGTGGTTTGCGAGTATGGTGATCTTCCACATCGTAAAGCGATTTCTAGAAAAATCACATCTTGTTTGAGTGGGAGTAATGGCGTATGAGCAGAGAATTTCAAAATTGAGAAATTTGATGGCAAAAATTTTGGATATTGGAAAATGCAAATGGAGGACTATTTGTATGAGAAGGACCTATATAAGCCATTGAAAAAAAGCGAGGAAAGCGAAGAAAGGCGGCGAGTGGGAGGTGCTTGATCGAAAAGCACTCGGCGCAATTAAATTGACCCTATCAAAGTCGGTCGCTTTCAACATTAAAATGAGAAGACATGCGGCGTCTCTCATGGCGACTCTATCCGGTATGTATGAACAGATGCGGCAAACAAATAAAGTTCATTTGATCAAGAAATTGTTCAATATGAAGATGATGGAAGCGGGAGATTTGGAGAACACCTCAGCGAATTCAATGAGGTAGTAGACCAATTGACCACGGTGGAAATCACTTTTAGTGATGAGGTTCGAACTCTATTAATTCTTGGCGATTGCCTGAGGCATTTGGAATGGCGATCCACTGACCATCAGTGCTTTCGGCCAGATAAGTCGAAAGTGAAGTTCGATGATGCTAGAAGCATGATCTTGGCGAGGAGATCCGGAGGTGGTGGATAAACTTCAACTTCCGGGCCGCTTTCAATGTAGATAAGCGACGAAGTTCAAGCAGATAGCATGGCGTGGGCGAACAAGTCGAGGAATGGCGACGAGATCAAAATCACGAAATTCCAATAAGTTAAAGTCTGTTGAATGTTGGAATTGCGGTCGGGTTGGAGCACTACAAAAATCGGTGTAGGGCGGCTCCAAAGGAAAGCGGAGAACAAGACCGAGGTCAATGTCGGATCAAGAAAGCGCGTGATGCGTTGATATGTTCTATGGAGAAGAAGGCCGACTATTGGGTAATAGACTCTCGGAGCATCGTTCCATGCCATAAATCGACACTTTTGCAAATTATGTGTGGGAAACTGGAGTATATCTCGAGAGCGATCATCCTTGCGGCGTGGTGGGCATAGGAGAAGTGGATCAATGTCAATGGATATGTATGGAAATTGAAGGGCGTGAGACATATTCCAGGAAATTGAGGAAAAATTTGATCTCCCGTCAAACAATTGTCAAGAAGGATGTGACCTGGCTTCTCACGGTGATAATTGGAAAATCACCAAGGGGGCCATGATAATGTCGCACGTGCAAGAGATAGTGGCACCCTATACACGACGGCGAATGCGTGTATAACAATTGCGATTCTTGATAGCAAGGATGCTAACCTGTGGCACCAAAGACTTGGGCATATGAGCGAAAGGGCTCAAGTACATGCATGCAAAAGGGAAACTACCAGGGCTTGATCTATTGACATAGACTTTTGTGAAAGTTGTATTTTGAAGGCAACGGGTGAGTTTCAATACAAGTGCGAACTCAAGAAAGAGAAGCTTGAACTTGTCCACATAGATGTAGGGTCCAATGGCCGGTTTCATCGATTGGCGGAAAGTCATACTGTGACTTTCATTGATGACCACTGAGAAAGGTGTGGGTTTACTTCTTGAGACACAAATCCGATGTGTTCGAGGCTTTCAAGAAGGAAGGCCATGGTGGAGAATGAAACTGGTTTGAGAGTAAAGAAGTTGAGATCTGACAATGGTGGAGAGTACGAAAATTTGGCGTTCAAGAAATTTTGTTACCAAAATGGCATCAAGTTGGAGAGAACGTTGCCAGGGAACACATTAGCGAATGGAGTTGAGCGCATGAATCGGACATTGACAGAAGAGTCGAAGCATGAGAATACATGCGGGCCTGCCAAAAGCAGTTTTGGGCGTAAGTTGTCAACACGGCGGCATACCTAATTAATCGTGGACCGTCGGTACCATTGGAGTACAGAATACCGGAAGAAGTTTGGAGTGGGAAAGAAGTGAAACTTTCTCATTTGAAAGTTTTCGGTTGTATCGCGTATGTGCACATTAGTGATAACGCCAGGAGTAAGTTAGACTCAAAATCACTAAAGTGTACTTTACTTGGATATGGTGGAGACGAGTTCGGGTACCGTTTTTGAGATGACCAGAACAAAAAGCTCATTAGAAGTCGAGATGTCATATTCAATGAAAATGTGATGTACAAGGACAGAAATGCAGTTCAGTCCAATGACACAACAAACGACGATCCAACATATGTTCCGGACGATACTGCGGAAGGCAGTATGTCGAAGCAAACAAATAAGAGTTTGCAGACAGAGGAGCCCATCTCAGAGGCTGATTCACCACAGTCTCCAGCTCCAATTCCCATTGTGAGGAGGTCAAGTCGACCTCATGTTCCGAATCGGAAGTACATGAACTACATATTGCTCATCGACGGTGAACCCGAATGCTATGAGGCATGTCAGGTGGGAGATTACGTTAAGTGGGAGCTTGCAATGAAAGATGAGATAAAGTCTCTCATCTCCAACCGCCAGGCGTGGAACTAGTGAGGTTGCGGAGGGAAGAAAGCTCTCAACAATAAATGGGTGTCTAATCAAAGAAGAACATGATAGTTCGAAAAAGATACAAGGCGAGATTGGTAGTCAAAGGTTTCAGAGAAAGAAGGAATTGACTATACGAGAGATATTTTCGCCCGGTTGTGAAGGCAATAACAATTCGATTAGTGTTGAGCATTGTTGCGGCGGAGGGCTACACTTGGAAGCGATTAGATGTAGCGCTTTCCTTCATGGTGACTTAGAGGAGGAAATCTATATGCGGCAGATAGGAAGGCTTCTCAATGAAAAGGAAAGGAGAAGCTGGTATGCAAATTGAAGAAGAGCCTATACGGCTTAAAGCAAGCGCCTAAACAGTGGTACAAGAAGTTTGGCCAGTTTATGCGAGAAAAATGGCTACATGAAGTGTAATGCGACCATTGTTGCTACTTGGCGGTTCGAGCGGCTATATCATTTTGCTACTTTATGTCGATGACATGTTAGTAGCGGCTTCTGATATGGGCGAGATCAAGAAGTTGAAGAAGCAACTATCGTGAATTCGAAATGAAGGACTTGGGTGAAGCAAAGCAAATTCTATGGATGAAATTTATAGAGACAAACAAAGAGTGTTTCGCGATTTGTCGCAGGCCAAGTATGTTGATCAAATCCTGCAAAGATTCAACATGAAGCGATGCAAAACGGTCGGCCGCCATTAGCGAATCATTTCCGTCTATCCAATGACCAGTCTCCTAAGGCGAAGAGGAGAGAAAATTCATGGCTAAAATTCCATATGCCTCGGCCATTGGAAGTTTGATGTATGCCATGGTTTGTACCAGAACAGGATATTGCTCATGCGTGGGAGTTGTGAGTAGATATATGGCAAATCCTGGAAGCGACATTGGGATGCGATAAAGTGGATATTGAGATATCTCACGGGGAACTCTTGATAAATGCTTATGCTTTAGGCGAGGCAAAGTGAAACTACGAGGTTTAGTAGTGCGATTTTCTTTGGTGAGGTAGATCGTGAGAAGAAGCACTCTGGTTATGTCTTCATTAATTATCGCGTAAGTTGGATTTCGCAGATCTGAAGATTATTGCGTTATCAACTCTGAAGCGAGAATCATTAGGCAAGAGAGGCTAGCAAAGAAATGATATGGTTACAAGGTTTGTTGGCGAGGTGGGTTGCGACGGGAGAGAAGAATGTCTTACGATGTGATCAGTCACGATACATCGGCAAAGAATTGACATTTCATTCGAACCAAAGCATATTGGACTCAGTTATCACTTCATCGGATCACTTTTGGAAGATGGAGTATTGAAACTTGAAAAGATTCAAGGCACCAGAACCCAAATTGACATGATGGCGAAGATAGTAACCAAGGAGAAATTGGAGTTGTGCTCGGCTTGATTGGTCTTCTTCAATGAAGACAGAGGAGATGACACCACATTTCATAGAAGAGGAATCCATTTGTCTTCAAGTGGGAGATTGTTGGTCACAGCCAAGCCAAATGTCCACAAAGTCAAAGAAAGAAATTTGCATGTCTCAAAATTCAAAATTATGGTTCAATGTTTGTAGGGTACGAGTTCACAATTGCAGAGGAAGGTGCGTGCAAAATTACCGCAATTTTTGACAAAAAGCACGTAATTGTTGACATTCTATGAGATTAGGTGCATGGATCGCCTAAAAGTAGAACTCCATTCTTCGTTGTAAAGGCACCGCACCACACCACAATCAACACCGAGAATACACCAACACAATAGCCATTGTGTAGAGAGAGTGTGAGAGCTTAGCAGAAGCCATACGAGAGATAAAAGTGAGTAAAGTGTTAAAGCGCTTTATGTAGGCGAGAAAATACAGTGTAGTATTTTTGTACTCCTCATTTTGAGATAGTGAAATATATTGGTGTGGGTCAGTGGGCGTGGCGGTTGGCGAACCACGTTAAATCTCGGTGTTAAGTATTTGTCTTATTTTAGTGTAATTATTTTCTCGAACGATATTATTTTTTGTGTCCCCACTTGATCTTGGCGAATTAGTCGAGCGCTAGTTCCCCAACACTTTGCTGATCTCTTAAAACCATAGAAACAAATAGCAGACCCTTGGATACTGTTGCAGGTAGGCAAATATAATATTCCTTCACATCCAATAAAAATATAATCCCTGGGGTTTGAGCTGAAAATATTGCCATCCTACTTTTGGAGGGAGTACACTCTTTCATGTATGGAGGTGGGTCCCACTGTAGGACCATCGTCCCAAGCAAAAAGGAGGGCAATTTCCTCCGCAAACAAGGTAGCAAAATCAGGATTAATTGATATTGCCAGAGAACATAAGAATAAAAATTTAGTACTCCTCTAACTCAACATTAAATTTTGAGCATTGCCAATGTTTGTTGGAAGCAAATTGTAAGAGTGGGTATTCTAGAAATATTCGAAACATCACCTAGATCACGTTCTTTCCCAAATATATAGAAGATATTCGAAAGTATATGCGGGGGCATGCTTTCCATCCAAATCATTTATCTTATACCTTTAAGATGGATAAAGTAATTACTTGTTCTCATGGCTTGAAGGAAAGTACACTAATGAGTTATTTAGCATGGTAGCAGCTACCAGACAAAAGTTACAGTATTTTGTACATAGCACATTTGATGATAAAATAAATGAGTCACTGCACGTAGAATAGGAAGATGATGCTTTTGTAGATAAAATATAAATTTAAGAATTTTCTAGGTAGATCAAAAGGAACATATTAGAACTAGGTGATAGGTGATAGACCAGTTTAATAGCAATAATTTTTCTTCATCAAATGTGGATAGTTAGGTTTATTTCTGCTAAAAGATGAAGGGTTTATTCATAATATCTATGATCTTTAAACTAATCCTAATCATTCTATTAACTGTAGGCTAATCTGAATCTGATTCCTTGCATAAACAAAGTAACTCGTGTTTCAAATATTGTGAGGTAACTCGTGTCCCAAATATTGTGAAGGATTGAGATTGCATCTAAAAGGTTTACTATAAGGAGGACTAATCAACATTATAAACTCATCGTTTATCCCAAATTTAATCGTTGTGAAACTTTGTTCACACAAACCAACAGTCCCCAATTGAATAGAGAATTGTATTATCATGGAAGTGGCATGTTGTTCCAACAGTTTTGTGCATGTAGAGCAATAACAATGACATGACATTACATCGCTACTATTGTTTTGCAAGCAAACATCTATATTTAGATAACAAGTTGTCCATGTATATGGTCCTGTTTCTTCTAGTGATTCAATGGCCCATCCATCCATCGTTCTCAAATCCTCTATATATTGCGGCTCAACTCTTCCATTGCGTTTTGATCATTGCCTCATGGACAACAACCTTAGGAACCGAATAATGATTATTGGTCTCATGATCCAAATTGGAACCCATGACCTTCATACTTGGCTTATCTCCTTAAGTATGATATCCGAGTCTAATATTTTCGTTGGCGATTCAAATTCTAGCCTAAAGGATTAGGTTAACCCCTTTAAGAGAACTAGAGAAGTAATCCAATTAATCATTTATAAACTCATTATTTATTTCACGTTAACTTATGTGATACTTCGATCACACATTCCCAACAACCATGTCTTTTATACAAAAATTATGCCACACTTTATGATTCATTCATTTGTTTATCTTTAATTGAATATGCATGTGTGGTAAAATAAATGTAGTGTACGTGGTCAACACTAATTAGTTGGTAAAATAAATGGAGTGTGGTCAACACTAATTAGTTGCAAAGGACATCCATTTGAGATTAACATTTGGGCCAAACCATCTATTTCTTGAAAAGCCCATCCATTTATTTGCGATGTTACTTGTAAGCTACAATCTATTGAGTGAATACACTAGAGATCTAAGTAATGTGACTTTTTAATTATGTAGATGACTAATATTGATTGCAGTAGAATATCTGGTTTATATACTCCAAGAATATGTATCAGAAATGTTTTTGAGTTCCTTAACTCAATAAGTTCTAGTGTCAATATATATTATCCCAAATTAAATTCCCAACATAATTTGTGGTTTAATTTTTTAATTTTGATCATATGCAAAATTCCTAACGAAATTCTTTGTCCTTGAGTAACTATTTTTCTAGTTATGAAGAGGATCAAGTAAGAAGATTTTATTCATTACAATATCTGAAACCTATTCATACAATGAAGTGTCAAAGCTTCATCTACATGCACCCTTAAAACTGAGAGGTGACTAGTAGTCGTAGATAAACAACTAACTCCACTCTTGTATCATACAAAGGGAGTATATATACTTAATTAACTATACATGTCTCTACATTTAAACATGGTGCACACAAGTTGGAGATTGTATCTAGTAGGCCATAGCTTGAGATTTCCTTGCACGATCCTTAACCTTCCCACCTGCGTCAAATTGCAACACCTCGTAGGAGTTCACGAGTTGTGGTTGGTATTGATAAAGACATTCTTGTCTAGCTATGGGTTCTTGTGGAACATGGGGTTTTTTTGGATTATGCCTCATGTTTCTTCCATGGTATGCATCGAGGATGTCAAAGGCTTCATTTCCTATTCTTGCAAGATCTTTCTTGGATGACATATTTTTGCTAGTAATTAGGAGAAGAAGTATGAAGAAGCTAAGGAAGTGCTTGTTTTGTTGTTGATGCATGTGATGCAAAGTGAAATCCTTTATATAGCCGAATGTAACTAGGAGGAAAAGTGTCACAGAAAAATCTGATCAAAGTGGCTTATCCGCTTATGGATTCCTTTCGTAAGATTCCTTTCAGATGTGTATATATATCGGAATTGTACATGCTAATCCATATTGTTTAGACTGAGGGCTTGTTCTATACCTAACAAAATTTCACTAACTTCTACTAACTTTTTTCTCTCTCATCATTTTCCACCACTCGTACCATTGTTGTACATTTTTAATATATTTTTCTCAATTTTCAACCACACATCTAATACGTTATTCGAGTAAATCTATATTATCGCTCACGTTTCAATGCCAACATGTTGGCACCGTAAGGTGCCAACAGGCCATGTGGAGCGTGGGTATTGTTTAAAGTTAGTGTGGGCCCCCTTTTTGAGTAGCTTATCCATGTTATATATTCTCTTGCCAGTCAAATACTCAATATAGAGGAAGCCGGGGTATAAATTCCATTTGATTTTATCATTATTTTTCTTTTAGTTACATTCGTTTACCTACCAAGACCACTTCAACGAGAATTAAATAAATAAAAAAAATAATATTTAGGCTCACTTGGCAGCATATCAGATGTGAAAAATTTTATTAAGGATCCAATTGTCAATGCTCAAACTCTTGAATTTTGGATAATAGACTAATTTGTAATTTCGCTAAACTTCCAAACTAACATATAGGATTACCTTAACGTTTCCAAGGGTGCTGGTTTTGACTGCGTTAGACACATCACATGATTCACATAAGTCTTAAACAAGTTTCTGCTATACCAAAAGCTAGCATAATTAGAAAGAATTTTTTAAATCTATATGATTTGGTTGTTTTCCATTTTCAATATGCTCATTATTTGCTATCAGGAAGAAAATAGGGCTTAATTAACCTCTCTCAAGTTGAGAAAATCCTTGGATTTTGGCCGGTACACTAGTATTGAAATATATATTCTTCTGTATTAAAAATAAAAGTCTCGAAAAAATTATTTTTACAAATAAAATGTAGAAATTTTTTCGAAATAGTGATCATATATTTTTATTTTATGATAGTTGACCTCTCAGATGTTTGATGCTTGAAAAAACTTAGGCTCCATTTTGTTTGTTTTCAAATTTCTGTTTTTATTTTCGAAAATATTTTGGTATTTTCAGTTTTAACTTGTTGTTTTGAGAAAATTGAAAATGAATTTGGTTTATTATTTTGAAAAATTATTTTTGGGAAGAGAAAATAGCAAATGTGTTAGATTTATACTTAAATATAATTAGTACAATAAAAATTAAAAAAAGATCCCTAAACTTTTCAACGCTAGTAGATAATTGATATTGAGTGTCGCCCATTGGATGACGATTCTATAAAAAGGCCACCCAAACATAATGGTAGCAGTTGTTAGAAACAACCGCCACCCAAAGTGCATTAAAAAAGAAAAAGAAAAAATTAAAATTAACTTTAGATGGCAGTTGGGAAGAACCGCCACCTGTACTTGAATAATGGGTGGAGATTCTTTCTAACAACCGCCACCCCTTGTCTATTTTTTAAAATTAATGCATTTTGGGTGGCGATTGCTTTTAACAACCACCACATGTTGTCCGATCTGATATTTCTCGCTCTTGTAGCAAATTCTTCTCTCACTTCCTCCTTCTTTTCCCTTTCATTTTCCTTCAAAATTTCTCAAAAACCATCTATTCAAATCCTCTATGTCAAATCCCATCTTGATTGTCTTCGCCTCCACTGAAGCCACCGATGCCTCCATCGACACTGCCACTTATGCAAAGGAACCTGAGGATCTAGTTGGTCTATATTCATGTATTTATCAAGGATATTCATCGAGTTCTAGAACTGAGATCTCTAATTATTGTCAAGGTATGAGACATATCTTTCCTTTTTCAATTTGTATGTATTTATTATTATTTGTAGTAATTTTTCAAGTTGTTAAAATCTATATTTTTTAATTAACAAGTTGTTTTTGGTTGTATGGATTTGTGTAGATCTACATTTTTGAAGTTGTTTTTGAAGTTGTATAGTCCTATATAAATCTATATAGACTTTGATCTATATTTTTGAAGTAATATAATTGTTTCGATCTGCATATTTGCAGCTAATTTCTATGTGTTTTTTTTTGGCATTCTTTGCAGTCGATTTCTATGTATTTTTATTTTTAAAATTTTCAAAATTGGTATTAGGTAGTGGTTCTTAACACTAAAACCTCCACCCAAATGAAATTATATATATATATATATATATATATATATATATATATATATAAAGGGATGACGGTTATTAATCAAAGAACTGCCATCCGTTCTTGCGACTTGGGGTGTCGCCATTTCGGGTGGCATTCCAAAAACCACCACCCTAAACCCAAAACAACCGCCACCATTGTCCCTTTTCTACTAGTGCAAAAGGGTCCTCCCCTTCATCTTCTCCATCACTAACCCAGGGACGAATTAGAGGTTAGCTGGACCTAACTCTACCTCGGCCGAAGGAGATATTACTATCAAATTGTTCAATTAGTTTCCAAATGTGTGGTTAGCTGAGTTGGCTGGGGTGATAGTTTTAAGGCATCAAGGCCTAATAAAGGGCACAAGTCTGAAACTTATTGGCAATTCTCTGACTTTTAGGCAATCTTTATACTTTACATATTTTAATGTCATATAAAGTGTGCATTAAAAAAAAAACTTCAAGCATTTTTTATTTTAAGAAATTTTAGTTTTATATAATCCTATATTTTAAAAAATCTTAAATGATATTATCTTCACATGTTGATGCAATATCTTAGAATATTAAAATTTATAAATGATTTGTTCTAATTATGAGTACGTGTGTAAACGTCGATGTGGGTTAGATTATCAAGCTATCGTATTTAATTTATTAATTGTTACTTTGCACTGTCTCAAAAGTTAGTTTTAAATGTCCAGAGAGTTTTGTCAAAGTAGAAAAGACTATCTCTTATCGTTGTTTGACCGAGTCAGAGACACTATCTAAAATATATATATTTTTTTGATAATTTAAACCCAATCAGTTATGATTTTGAATAATAATATCCCATAATATTTTCCACTTTTTGCTAAATAAATTTCATACTTTATAATATTTAAAGTTCAATTTGGTTCAATAGTTAGTCCAATTGTTCTAAACCCAACAATGTAGTGGGAAGCAAAACTAATTTTATAAACAATCAATCAATTAAAATCATTATATACCAAAACAATCATATCAAATTGTTATTTCATATTAGTATGCTACTATTTTAAAAAATCAATTTACCAAATCTTGATTTTGGATAATGTTTTACAAAAAAAGCTTTATAGTAAAAAAACTTAAATAAATAAATAAATATAAATTTGAGGGAAGTACCCCCAAATCAACTCGGTTCTTCTCCAAATCCTAGCTTCGTCATGCACTCACCCCAACTTTACCCGCACCCACCCCCTCTCTTCTTCCCTCTAACAATCGCCGATAACAAATGGCGAACTAGCATTTCTTAGTGGTTCACACCACCAGCAAGTTGTAGGTGGTTTGCGACAATCTGCATTAGTAGTTTGACCACCAACAGGTGGTCGAACCACCATTGATAGTAGTTGGACTACCAGATATGGTGGCTAAACCACCTGAAATGGTGGTTTGACCGCCAAATTTGGTGGTTTGACTTTTCTTTAACGGTGGTCAGCGGTGGTCGCTGGTGGTTAGAATTAGAATGTACAAAAACTAAAAATTGAGACTCAAATGTAACAAATGTAAAGTTTAAAATTTGAAAACATGTTTACCTTGTTTTCGACATTTAAACTAGAAAGCGCCAAAAACCTCAATATGACGTTTTCTAGTTTTCTATACAAATCTTTAAAACGTTGTCTAAAATGCGCTTTCGAAAATATTGAATGAAATGCATTTTCAGCATTTTCAAAAATAGAAAACAATCAGAAAACAGAAATAGAATGCATCCTAAAATATTAGCACATTTCTCAAGTGACACAAGTAAAACATCTCAAGATTTTTAGGTGGCAGGACATGACAGTTTTAGCGGAATTAGAAGCATGATTGGGAGCATTTTTTTCCACTTTTTTCAACTTTTTCTCTCTCCTAAATCAATCACATCCGCATATCTCATCACAACCACAAATCTCAACCACTCAACTCCACTTATTCTCTCTCCTCCTTTACATTAAAAACTATTAAAAACCATTAAAAAACACTCCCAATCACCCTTTAGAGCATCTCCAATGCAACATTGGATGTTTAGAATGATGTGGAGGAGAGAAATAAAGAGAAGAGGATAATTTTAATTGAAGTATAGTGGAAAAGATGATATAGAAAAAAGAGAGGGAAAAATGAAATGAGATGAGAGATAAAAACAAATTTAAAATTAATAATAAAATAATAGCAAAAAGTGTGTAGATGAATGTGTGATTTTGGAAAGTGCACGGGGAGCGAGGAAGAAAGAATGAGGAAAAAATACGGTAAATGAGATAAAAAGTAATTTAAAAAAGAGAAAATTAGAGAAAATGTGGGACCCATGCAATTTTTTGTGTCCATAGCTTTCCTCGTTAGACATTCAAGATAGACATTTGCATTGGAGTTGCTCGTACCATGTATATGAAATTTAGGGTACCCTCGTTTCGAGAATGTACATATATAGTTGAGATTCAAAAGTATATGTTGGGGACGTGCTTTGCCATTTGAAGTAGTCCAATTTACTCTAAATAGGAGCAATGAATTTAGATCTATTGTGTCCTTAACTATTCTTTTGGTTATTTAATCCAATAAAAATATTAGAGCATTTCTAGTCATATGTTGAAAAAAAAAAAAAAACCAAATTTGGGTTTTTCCATACCTTTCCTATTAACCTATCCAATGTAAAAGGGGAAAAACCCCAAAATTTATTTCATTTGAAGTGTAAAAACCGAAACGGGGCCCCAAATTTGGCATCCCATAGGGTTTTTTAACTCATAATTTGACTTTTTTCTCTTTCTCCTTGGATTTTTTTACTCATGGTTAGACATGCTCTATATATACACAGTAAGATATAAATAACAATTATTTTAATTGAATCAGGATAGGTAAAGACAAAAATTTAAACTCAGGAGCAACATGGTTCTTTGTTCATAGCGAGATTATTATATCCGCAACATAACAAATAGGTACTCCTGTACCTTAAGGAAGTATCACAATTCCATCACATAGGCCGGTGGATTCCTATGATCTTGTGAGATTCCTTTAACCTTGGATTTTCTAGCAGAGCCTTCGACTTCGTTTCTAGTAAACAAATATTATATTCCTCCACATCCAAGAAAAATATAACGGCAGGGATTAGAGCTCGAAATGCAATACTATGCTATCCTACCTATGTAGGGCCCTCTTTCATGTATAGAGGTGGGTCCCATTGTAGGACCAAGCAAACTATACGAGTAGGTATTCTAGTTCTAGAAATATTAGAAACATCACCAAGTGGAAGCTCGTGTGAAACCTCATGTTCTTTCCCAAGAAGAAGAGATTCGGAAAGTACATGCTGGGACATGCTTTCCGTCCAAATCATTTACTTATACCCTTAACATGTATAAAGTTATTTGTTCTCATGGCTTGACAGAAAAATACATGTTATTTTGCATGGTAGCCAATCTGGCAAATGTTCTAGTAATTTGTACGTACCTAGTACATACATTTGATGATAAATTAAATAAATGAGTACCACGTACAATTGGAGCCTTGGAGGATGATGCTTTTGTAGATAAAATATAAATTTATGGGGTTTCTAGGTAGATCAGAAGGTGCAAATTAAGCTTTCACAAAGGTGATTTATTTGCACAAGTAATCATTTTTCTTCATTATTACAAGTTCTGCTAAAAGGTGAGGGATTCAAGTTGGCTAAAGGAATATGAATCTGTGATATTATTATAATGATAAGTGGTAGTTTATTAACTGAGCTCATCTAGAAAATTAATGATATCTATGATCTTTAAACTAATAATTATAATCTTAATCATTTTGTTAACTAGTCTAATATAATCTGAGTCTAATTCCTTGCATAAACCAAGTAACTTGTGTTTTAAATATTGTGAGGTAACTTGATCGTGTTTCAAATGTTATAAGTAACTCGTGTTCCAAATGTTGTGAGGAATTGAGACTTTCATTGGTTCATTTTGAGGAGGACTAGTCAATATAATCATAAACTCATCATTTATCCCAAATTTAATCGTTATGAGACTTTGTTCCCACGAATCCAAACATAAATCTCCCATCAAACAAAGTACTATATCATCAGGTCTTCCTTTTATCAATAGCTCATCAATCGATCATTCTCAAATGCTCTATTGTAGCTCAACTCTTCCACTACGTCTCTGTCATTGCCTTATGCACAACAGCCTTGGAACCGAAAGGTGGATTATTGACCTCATGATCCAAATTCGATATCACCACCTTCGTACTTAAATTGTCTCCTTAGGTTTGATGTCTGACTCTAATACTTTTGTTAGGGATTGAAATTCTAGCTCAAAGGGTTAGGTTAACCCTTTAGGAGAAATAATATAATCCTTTATAAATTTATTTTTTTATTCTAAATTTAATTGATATGAGACTTTGTTTGCACATTCCAATTTTTTATATGGAAATTATTCCACACTTTAATTATGACTAATTAGCTTGTTTATCTTTAATTGGATATGTGTGACAAATGTAGTGTAATCAACGTTAATTAGTTGCAAAGGAAACCCATTTGAGATTAAAATTTGGACCAAAGCATTTATTTATTTAAAAGTCTATCCATTTATTTGCGATGTAACTTGCAAACCACAGTCCATTGTGTACATGTGTGTTAACTTGCAAACCGCAGTCTATTGATGAGTGCATATGTATTAGAGATCTAACGACTCTTTAATTATGTAGACCGAGGTGATCAATGTTGATTGCACTATAATATCAAGACTTGATCGATACTCCAAGAGTACGTATCACAATTTTTTATGACTTCCTTAATTAACATAATAAGTTCTCGTGTCAATATATATACTATCCCAAATTCTTAATTTGAGGTTTAATTTTTTTATTTTCTTATGCTAATTCCTAGTGAAATTCTTTGTTCTTCAGTAGTTAAACTATTTTTGTAGTTTTTTTTTTCCCGACCCGGAGCTATTTTTGTAGTTATGAAGAGGATCAAGATTAGTAAGAAGACTTTATTCATTACCATATCTGCAACCGATTCATACAATAAGTCTTAAAAACATCTACATGCACCCATGAAACTCAGAGGTGACTAGCAGATACTAGAGGATATATACAAGTGACTCCACTTTTGTATCGATCATACAAAGGGATCGGAGGGCATATGTATACTTAACCATATACTACTACATTTAAACACAGTGCATACAAAAAGGAGAGTCTATCTAGTAGGCCATAGCTTGAGACTTCCTTGCACGATCCTTAACCTTCCCACCTTCGCCAAATTGCAACACCTCGTAGGAGTTCATAATCTCGTCAGGTTTTATCTGAAAAACTCGAGTGGGTTGTGGTTGGTATTGATAAAGACATCCTCGGCTAGTTATGGGAACATGAGCTTTTTTTGGATTATGCCTCGTGTTTCTTCCATGGTATGCATCGAGGATGTCAAAGGCTTCCTTTCCTATTCTTGCAAGATCTTTCTTGGATGACATTTTTTTATAGTTGGGAGAAAGAAGTATGAAGAAGTTAAGGTAAATCTTTTGTGGTTTTGTTGATTCATGTGATACAAGGCGAAATCTCTTTATATAGCCTAATGTGTAAATGGAAGGAACAAGTCACTAAGAAAAATCTAATCAAAGTGGGTCACGGATTTGTCTTATCTTGTGAGATTCTTTTTAATTTAGATGTGTAGGAATTTTGCTAATTCATAATGTTTGAGTATTTTTAAATAGGCATTTCAAATTAATATTTTTAATTGATATTTTAATGTATGTCACTTGAACTTGAAGGTATAATTTATAAATGTCTATTTCAAATATATATATACGTATATGTAGAATTACTCATAATATTTAGACTAATATATAATAATAGAAAAATTACTCAGAAAATGTGCAGACCTCACACAAATTAGATGATCACCAATATCAGGGCGGATCGGTGTGAACATGATAAAATATCTCCATATTATAAAGTAGAGTGTGTTAGATTAAAGAAGCAATAGACTACACATGTACTGTATATTAACTATTGACTTGAAGAGAGACAAACAAAATAATGAAATAAGAAACACGTAACACATTATCTAACATAAATATATATAATACGTAATAAATCTCTGGATTAATTCTAACTATGGTTTTACAATATAATTAGCAATTCTGAGTAAATAATACTGGTCAAGTTATTTGTGGTCACTGGTGTCCTTGTATAGTGATAGGCAAGATTTTTTTGATTTTGTTTGCCCCCTTTATGAGTAGCTTATCCATGTATTAAATGTGCTCTACCCAACATAGCGAAAACCAGGGTATAAATTCTATTTGATGATTTGGTTTGATTGTATTCTTTATTATTTTTGTTACATTGTGTGCCTAACAAGCACACTTCAAAGAGAAAAAAGTTAAATAAATAAATAAAGAAATAAAAGATATTTACACTTACAAAGATTCTATTTCCCAGTGCCCATGATTGGGGCGAATTTATTCCACTCGACTGATATAGTCAACAACATGTGCACTACATTTTTAAAATATTTGTTTAGATGACATTGTGTATAGAGTGAACATGATTATAAAATATTTGTGTGAATGTCATCATAGAAACTTCTAAAAGACAAAATCATAGCTTATGATAATTGAATATCATTACAATTTCGACTATTCATTTCACAAATGGAATTAAAATGCCTGGAAAAAATTACATAATAATTAAAATTTTAAGTACATGACAAAAAACCGAAATAGAAGAAAGAATAGATAATACGAATCACATAAAATTTTAAGGCTGATGGCATGGCAGCAGGTGGGGGAGTGATTATAGACAATTGTGGATATATTTGTTGGGCTTATTTTGACTTTTATGCATAATGTTCCATCACTTCAGCTAAGTTACAAGCTATTGCATTTGGTTTGAGACTATGTCGATATTAGCAGATTAAATACTTATGGATAGAATCTGATTCAAATGCTGCAGTTCGTCTGATCTCTGTAGCTAAACAAGTGGCATGGAATACCGTTTATGTGCTTGAGGAAATTCAGCAACACCTTCAGCATTTAACTTGCAAAATCTCTCATATTTGGCGTGAGGGAAAAAACTTGCTGATCGGTTGGCTCACATTGGCTATAAAGAGCGTCGTCAGGTGATACTCAGTCCTTCAGACTTAGATAAAGAGGCCCGCGCTATTGCTAAATTGGATAGAAGTTGTTTGCCTTATATTCATGTTCAAGTGTTATAGTGCTTTGTTTGATGCTTATTGTGGATTTGTTAAGATTTAACTTTGCTTTGTATAGGGCAAGAAGTAGTACTTCTCATGCATCTCATATTGAATTCAGACTTATTTGTATAGTTGGCATTTGTACTTAGTCTCCTTGGGAGATAAGGTCAGCTGTTCCCCTCTGACTAGCTAAGTGTAATTTGCTTTTCTTTCAATTAAATTCTATTTCGAGCTTGGATTTTCGAGTAGAGATAATTCACAAAAAAAAAATCACATAAATCCCATGTGTATCAACCTCGCTTACATTGTAGTATACATAAAATAATTATATATTCACTACGTGCTTTTGCACATCTTATGTGGCGTAACAGAGGAATTTATACTTTCTCACACACACAAAGTTTGTGTCTTCTATGCAATGACATTTAAAAACAAAATTGTTAATATATACTATTTTGTTGTAAGTATGATCAAGTAACTTTTTATATGGTATTATAAGTAAATTTTGAAATAGTTTCAAGTAGTGGGTAAATATGGGAATAATAAATTTTATTTTATTTGTTTGATTTTACATCCCTTGAAAGAAGTCCATAAAAAAATCGTTCAATACAAGCCCACCATATGCAACACTATCAATCCATTTTTCGCACTGAGTGACTGGCTGACTGCAGTCAACCAAACTTAAAAACTACATGAAAATACAATATATGAAATTAATTATCTTACAACCAAGCAAGGTTGTCACACATACGTATAGCATGCAGCATAGCAGATGTAAAAAATTTAATTAAACATCCAATTGTCAATGCTGAGACTCTTGAATTTCGATAATAGACTACTATTTTGTAATTTCGCTAAACTTCAAAATTAACTGTAAGATTACTTGGACGTTTCCAAGGGTGCTGGTTTCGACTATGTCAAAGGCATCATATTCGTGTTGAACAGGTTTTAGTTATGCCAAAAACTAGCATAATTAGAGTGAAAATTTTTTAATCGATATGATTAGGTTGTTTTCCATTTTCATTATGCTCATTATTTGCTCTCGAGAAGAAAATAGGGCTTAATTAACCTCTCTCAAGTTGAGGAAAGCCTTGAATTTTCGTACATTAGTATTGAAATATATTCTTCGGTATTAAAAAAAAAAAAATTTGAATGGAAAAAATTATTTTTACAAATAAAATATAGCAATAATTTTGAAATAGTGATCATAAGGGTGATAGAGATTGATTTTTAATGGTTTTTAAAAATTTTTAATGTAAAGGAGAAGAGAGAATGAATGGAGTTGAATGGTGGAGATTTGTGGATGTGATGTGATATGTGGATATTATTGATTTAGGATAAAGAAATAATAGATAAAAAAGTGGTAAAAAGTGGTAAAATTTTTTTTAAAGGGTTGCCTAACACCCTACATATTATTATCTTATGATAGCTGACATCTTGAATGATTGACGAATGAAAAAAGTAAAATTTTAGCACATTTACATACTATTAATAAATTTGTTTCTACACTTGTTTGTATAAATGACACAATTTAAAAGTTGGGAGGCAGGGCACAGATTTAGCGGAATTAGCATGTACATAAAGTTTAGGGCATCCTTGTTTCTCGAATATATATAGTTGAGATTCCAAAGCATATGCTCATGGGGATATGCATTGCGATTCGAAACATTTACACAGTTTTACTACATGGATACAACATATCAGACGTAATAAGCCAGTACCTGCATTTCGGCTTGTTTGATACAAATTTGAGGAAATTTAATTTTAATCTCTTATCATCTTCAACAATGCATTCATTATTTTGATAAATTTTTTATTAGGTTTTAATGCATTTTTTCCATAGATTAACCTTTCATTTTCTTCCTTTTATTTATGTGAGGGGAGGAATTTCTAGTATTCCAAGAAAATATACAGTACTCCACAATAAAATAAAAATTATTCATTTCTACACAGAGGACCACAATTAAATAAATATTTTAATCTTTCTATATGTAGATCGGCAATGTTTATTAGTTTATTTTGTCCAAAACATGAGATTTCCCTATGATAATATGATATCATTTATGTTGGAAAATTGTTTAAATCCAAATTGTCCCGTGTTTAGAATATAATCGGTCAAGAAAAAAAAATTACATTAAGAATTCTGATGACCACCATGCGATAGCATAGCAGAAAAGCAAGTGATTGCTTGGGCAAGATTTTGAAGACATGTAGATCGAATTCATAAAGAAAGCTGTGAAAAAATTATGAACTGTCATATATATGATTGCCTGGATACTTGGAAATATAACGTTCGCCGCTCCTTACGCAAGTATAAAATGCTTAATACACCTTCTAATGCAGACTATATACAAGATTAAGGTATACATGTACCATGATTAGGCTCTACACATATATTATCTAACATGATTATACAATTCATGTCGTCACTCTAAGAATTTCATTTATAGTCAGGATCAAACATACTTGTCAGTTTGATTTTTAGTGGAAATTAAAAATCTTATTTTGATTTACAGTAATACCTTGTTAGTAAACAAAGACGATTATTTGAACGTCAAACTTAGTACTAAAATCGATAACACTTTAATTTACATAATAAAGTATTACAGCAGTCATATAACGGCTCCACACTGCGTACCTTACACGAAAGCATACTTAACTAGTACGTAGATTATATATACCTAATGCATACAAACGCTCCAAAAAAGGCAGTCTAATACCTACGCCATAGTTCAAGATTTTCTTGCATGATCCTTAACAACCTGTACCCCTTTACAAACCCTCAACACCTCGTCACTGTTCATAACTAGAGCAGGTTTCTCATGACAAACTGGAGCCTGTTGTGGTTGGTTCTGGTTAGGCTCTGGTGGAACATACTGTCCTCTTGGATTAGGCTTGCCCTTCTTTCGGAGGGCTGCATTAAATATTGCAAAATCCTTCTCAATTCTTTGAAGATCTAGGTTGGGTGACATTGTTTAGGTACAAAAGAGACAAGTAAAAGAAGTACTTAGGAGGAGATATGTTGTACGTGATGTGTTGTTTTTGATGAATTTGATATATCATGAGAGCCCTTTTATAGAAATCTCAATGTATAGAGCAAGGAAAAATCTACACATAGGCAGGTCGATTCCTACCTCGTGAGATTCCTTTAACTTTGGATCTTTACTGATCTTAATTAAAAGCGTAGAAAGATTAGCAACGCATGGCACTTTGTTACTACTTACAAGTAGGCAAATATATTCCTCCATATCCATTAAAAAAAGAAAAAATAATAATGGATGGGATTCGAGATGAAAATGCTATCCTACTCATCTTTCTTGTATGGAGGAGGTCCTACAGTCCTACCGTAGGACCATCCCATGTAGAGATGAGAGTAATGTCCTTTGCAGGCATGTACATGATAGAAATAATCAAAGAAAATCGGAATTTTTTTTAGTACTCCTCATGTCTTAGAACCATTGACATCTATGCACAAATAGCCACCATCAACTCTCGAGCACTGCCAATTGCTATAAACAGATAATAGTAGGTATTTTAGATATACTAGAAACATCATTGAGCAGATGTTCGAGGGTACCCTAATGTTCTTTCCCAAATAGAAGACATTCTAAATTTTATGCTGGGACATGCTTTCCGTCCAAATCATTGACAAGTCCCACATGTATAGCATTCTCACAGCTTGAAGGCACAATATTGTGTGTGAATTTAGCATGGTATCAGAAAATGTAAAAGTTACAGTATTTTGTATGTAGCACATTTGATGATAAAATAAATCAGTCCCAATACGTACAATTGGAGGATGATGTTTTTCCAGATAAAATATAAATTAATATAATGGATTTTCTAGGTAGATCAGAAGACACAAATTAAACTTTCACACTAGGTGATCAAATATGATCAAATTGGATTATGGATTCCTCTTGTAAGATTCCTTTTAATGTGTACATAGGAATTGTGCTAATCCACAAAAATTAATTAGAGCATCCCCAGCAACACGGTTGGAGTTGTGTGAACATGGTTAAATATTGCAGACGGAGAGAAAATATACTATTAAGAAATTTCGATCGTGATAATTCAATACATATATACATCTCCTTTCTTTTTTGAATCGAATATATACATCTCTTTTATAATAGTTAGATTAGGTATGATATGTATAACTTTGAATAAATAATACTCGTCAAGTTATTTGGATAGCGATAGACAAGATTTTTTCGATTTGGCTTGCCCCTTTTTGAGTAGCTTATCCATGTTATATATTCTATTGCCAGTCAAATGCCCAATATAGTGGAAACCAGGACCAGCGTATAAATTCCATTTCATCATTTGATTTGATTTTATCATTATTTTGCTTTTAGCTATATTCGTTTACCTGACAAGACCACTTCAACGATAATTAAATAAATAAATAATATTTAGGCTCACTAAATGGATAGCATGCAGCATATGATCATATGTCAAAAAAATTAAAAAAAAAATAATTAAGCATCCAATTGTCAAGGTTGAAACTCTTGAATTTCGATAATGGATGAATTTGTAATTTTTCTAAACTTCGAAATTAACCCGGTTTCCAAGGGTGTTGGTTTTGACTGTGATAGCAGCATCACATTAGTCCTGAACAAGTTTCCGCTATACCAAAAACTAGCATAATTAGAGTGGAAATTTTTTAAATCTTTATGATTAGGTTGTTTTCCATTTTCATTATGCACATTATTAATTTGCTATTAAGAAGAAAATAGGATTTAATTGACCTCTCTTAGGTTGAGAAAAACCTTGGATTTTGGTAAAGTAGTATTGGAATATATTCTTCTGTATTAAAAAAAATGTCTGGAAAAAATTATTTTTACAAATAAAATATAGAAATAATTTGGAAATAGAGATCATATTGTTATTTCATGATAATTGACCTCTCAAATGATTGACGAATGAAAAAATTAAAAGTTTAGCGCATTTGTCTATTTCTACAAGTGAGACAAGTAAAAAGTCTCAAGGTTTTGGTAGGCCACCTCTTTTTTCTCGAATATATATACATATATATATATATATATATATATATATATATATATATATATAGTTGAGATTCGAAAGCATATGCAGGGGATATGTTGTGTCCCTAATTGTTCTCTTGGTCGTCGAATCCAATTCAAATATTGTGCGTACACAACAAGATATAAATAACAATTATTTTAATTGGATAAGATAATTAAGGAGACAACAAATCTAATCAGAAGTGACATAGTTCTTTGTTCCTAGATTATTAGCTTGAAAGTGACCTACAACTTAACATTTAGAACTCCGATATTGTAAGAAAGTATCACACAGGCCGGTGGATTCCTATCTTATGAGATTCCTTTGACCTTGGATCTTTTGCTGATCTCTTAAAACCATAGAACAAAATAGCAGACCCTTGGACACTGTTGCAAGTAGGCAAATATAATATTCCTTCACATCCAAGAAAAATATAATGCCTGGGGTTTGAGCTGAAAATATTGCTATCCTACTTATGGAGGGAGTGCACTCTTTCATGTATCGAGGTGGGTCCCACTGTAGGACCATCGTCCCATGCAAAAAGGAGGCCAATTTCCTCCGCAAATGAGATAGCAAAATTAGGATTAATTGATATTGACAGAGAACATAAGAAAAAAAATTTAGTACTCCTCTAACTCACCATTAAATTTTGAGCATTGCCAATGTTTGTTGGAAGCAAATTGTAAGAGTAGGTATTCTAGAAATATTCGAAACATCACCTAGATCACGTTCTTTCCCAAATATATAGAAGAAGGTATATGCGGGGGCATGCTTTCCATCCAAATCATTGGCCTTATACCTTTAAGATGTGTAAAGTAATTACTTGTTCTCATAGCTTGAAGGCAAAATACATATGCGTTATTTATCATGGTAGCCTAGCTACCAGACAAAAGTTACAGTATTTTGTACATAGCACATTTGATGATAAAATAAATGAGTCACACGTACAATAGGAGGATGATGCTTTTGTAGATAAAATATAAATTTATGGATTTTCTAGGTAGATCAGAAGGCACATATTAGAACTAGGTGATAGGTGATAGGTGATAGGGCTGTTTAGTAGCAATAATTTTTCTTCATCAAATGCTGATGGCTAGGTTTATTTCTGCTAAAAGATGAAGGGTTGAAGTTTACTCTGCCAAAGGAATATGATTTTATCATTAGTGCAGTTTATCAACTGTGCTAATTAATCTAGAAAATTCATAATATCTATGATCTTTAAACTAATCCTAATCATTTTGTTAACTATAGGTTAATCTGAATCTGATTCCTTGCATAAACAAAGTAACTCGTGTTTCAAATATTTTGAGGTAACGCGTGTCCCAAATATTGTGAAGGATTGAGATTGCATCTAAAAGGTTTACTATAAGGAGGACTAATCAACATTATAAACTCATCATTTATCCCAAATTTAATCGTTGTGAAACTTTGTTCACACAAACCCAACAGTCCCCAATTGAATAGAGTATTGTATTATCATGGCAGTGACCTGTTGTTCCAATAGTTTTGTGCATGTAGAGCAATAACAATGACATGACATTACATCGCTACTATTGTTCTGTAAGCAAACATCTATATTGAGATAACAAGCCGCCCATGTATACGGTCCTGTTAATTTCTTCTAGTGATTCAATGGCTTATCCATCCATTGTTCTCAATTCCTCTATATATTGTGGCTTAACTGTTCCATTGTTGTTTTGATCATTGCCTCATGGACAACAACCTTAGGAACCGAATAATGGATTATTGG
Source organism: Jasminum sambac (assembly GCA_018223645.1). Lineage (NCBI taxonomy): Eukaryota > Viridiplantae > Streptophyta > Magnoliopsida > Lamiales > Oleaceae > Jasminum > Jasminum sambac. The sequence continues at coordinate 22,605,908 of CP073649.1, forward strand.
CCTCATGATCCAAATTGGAACCCACGACCTTCATACTTGGATTATCTCCTTAAGTATGATATCCGAGTCTAATATTTTCGTCAGGGATTCAAATTCTTGCCCAAAGGAATAGGTTAACCCTTTAAGAGAACTAGAGAAGTAATCCAATTAATCATTTAAAAACTCATTATTTATTTCACGTTAACTGATGCGATACTTTGATCACACATTCCCAACAACCATGTCTTTTATGCAAAAATTATGCCACACTTTATGATTCATTCATTTGTTTATCTTTAATTGAATATGTGTGGTAGAATAAATGTAGTGTAGTCAACACTAATTAGTTGCAGAGGAAATCCATTTGAGATTAACATTTGGGCCAAACCATCTATTTCTTGAAAAGCCCATCCATTTATTTGCAATGTTACTTGTAAGCTACCATCTATTGAGTGCATACACTAGAGATCTAAGTGATGTGACTCTTTAATTATGTAGATGATCAATATTGATTGCGGCAGAATATCTGGTTTTGATACTCCAAGAATATGTATCACAAATGTGGTTGAGTTCCAATAAGTTCTTGTGTCAACATATATTATCCCAAATTAAATTCCCAACATAATTTGTGGTTTAATTTTTTAATTTTGATGGTATGCAAAATTATATTCCAATCGAAATTCTTTGTCCTTGAGTAACTATTTTTCTAGTTATGAAGAGGATCGAGTAAGAAGATTTTATTCATTACAATATCCGAAACCTATTCATACAATGAAGTGTCAAAGCTTCATCTACATGCACCCTTAAAACTGAGAGGTGACTAGTAGTCGTAGATAAACAACTGACTCCACGTTTGTATCATACAATGGGGGCGTATATACTTAACTATATATGTTACTACATTTAAACATAGTACCATTTAAATATGCACTACTAGAAAAAGTGATTTAGAGATCAGTTATTAACTGATGTAAAAAAAAAAAATCCGATGTGTTAGTGGGTGATGTTAAAGATCTAAAACTATAGACATCGGTTCTTAACCGTTGTTTAAAATTATTATATAAATCGCATATATTATGTAAACCGATGTCTTTACATAAACAGACATCAGGTTTTAGTTGATGTTAAACATTCGGTAGAACCGATGTCCTAAAAATAGAACACATCACTTCGTAGCTGATGTTACATGCATCAGTAGAATAGATGTCACTACTACAACACACATTAGTTGAGATTGGATGTTAAACGAATAGAATTGATGTCTCAAGTGCATGAGGAAACAAATTTTTTTTTTTTGTTTCACATTAGTTATTATTGATACCTGTAACATCATTTCTGTAATAGTTATCAAAAGCATTATGAAAGCCTATCAAAAATCCAAAACTTGAGCACCAAAAAATTGCAACAAATATCTAAATACCTAGTATTCATAAATCCCAGTACTAAGCAGTAATACAATATGTTAAAAGTTACAATGGACACCCTCAGCATCCCAAAGACAAAATATCCAACACTAATTCAATAACAAGCAAATGTCATATCGAGTCGTCCATTAACCAAAACTATACAGTGACTAGCATTCTCAACCACAATATCTACGTCAACGCTTGAAGGTAGTCGGCCACTTCAACACGAACCTCATCGATCTCCTGTTGAGTATATTGGGCATGCTCTTTTCGAGTCTTCGTCGCCCACTGCAATAACAACAAAATAATAAATCATGAACATGCCAACCAAGATAAGCTCATATCAATTGATAATTTTCAACATCAATCCATTGGCCCTAGATACCAATTATGAATAAACGATTATACCTTGTTGGAAAATGAAAGTGAGTCATCACTTATTATATCTTTCATATATCGCATGACATAAAACCCACATTCAACTCCACCAGGTTGTTTGGGTACACCCCACAAGTCATTGGATTTGAAGGACATTATCATACCAAAACAAATATTGTACCCTTAAAAAAACAAATATCGTAATGCATACATATTTATTAGAAAGAAAGACTAAAGTTACCGTAAGATGTTTCAGCTTCGGTGCCTTATTAAATCTTCCCGTTTCAGCATTGAACATTTTCACGGCACTGCGCCATTAAATTTTCTCATATAAGTACCAATATTATTCGAAATTATATTTTTGCGAAGTCTAAAGGACAAGATTGGCACTCACCTTATTACTGAGTCCTCCCATTATTTGTAGCGCATTGTTTTTGGCATAGAATCCAACACGTAGATTTCATCCTCATAAATAGTGGTTAAAATCCAATGACCCCTATAATATTATTTACTAGAGTCACATGATGCAAATAACTTAGTACATAAAAACAAATAGAATGCATACCCAGGATTGTATGGAATAAGAAATAAACGATCGGCCTTCCCCTCTTTCAGTCGATCTACAATATAAGGAATGAATTCCTTTCTCTCACATCGGTAAGTACGTGCGGGGTCGACAAAGGCAAAAATATCCAACTCATCTTTCCGCTTCAAAACCTCATGTAGGTGTCTGTGTGAAAAAAGAAATCAATGAAGATGTTGGAAGCAAGCACTGATCGATCATCTATCAACAATAACTAATTTTTAATAACTTAGTTAATACATAGTTCAAAGGAGGTAGTTACGCCATATATGCAACTGTAATTGCTTGGCCCATCCATACTAATGCATTCACTGAATAAAAGATGATATTATGCACTTACAATTATTCATAGCAGCTTTGCATCCCTGTTAACCATCACTAACTTTTATATAACCTTCATCTATCTACAATAACTAATTTTTAACAACACAAACAATACTAATTAAATGGAGGTACTTACGCCATATATGCCACTATCACTGCTTGTCCGATCGTATTCACTTCTAGGAAATTGATGATATCTTCAGACAACACACAAAGTTTCCTTTCATGGCCAAACACTTCATTACTCAGTACCAATTGTATTGACAGACCAGATTCACGCATTAGAGTTTTAGCATGTTTGTATAGTAACCAACACCGCTTGAGCACCATTGCATGTGGAGTAACAGCTTTAGCAAACACGGATTTATTCACATCAACCTTATTTTTCCTCTTCTGCTTGCAAGTTAATTGAAAATTTGTTATCAGTATACACCCCAAAAAAATTCAGCATCAATATACGAAACTGTTGTAGCATAAAGTAAACTAATAATGCAACTCAATAGCAAATTATCCCATAAAATAGGCCTAAAATCATAACAACTCGACGATGTTATTTTAAATTTCTTACCGGATTGAGTACTTTCCAAATAACTAGCTCTTCCGGCCAAGCAACATGACTTCCTACAGCATCTTTAACCCATTCCATCTCTCTATTCACAGGGATAGGAAGTGGTGCATCCGACTGAACTGGACCATCCACAGATACTCTAACACACCCAGCCGGCATCGGGACTCCATGAATTTTCTCATTAAGTCCTTTACTCTCGAATACAATACCAAATGCAACTATATTGTTGATGGTGTCCAATGCTAACTCACACAAGCCATCGTACAGTAATTTTAATTATTATATTGTTGAGACGAACAATGACTCAATTTACATATTATTTTTCACAAAGAAATTTACCTTTTCAGCATTTGTGGGAATAATATGGCAATCCACCTTTGGTTGTACCATTTCACCCTCAGGAATTTGAGAGCTAAGTCCAATTCCGGGCGCATAACAGCTGCCTTTATCTAATAAAGGAGAAATTAGATCTTTGTCCAACTTCAAGGGCTGAGCACCTAATTCTCCTTTTATAAGGGCTTCCAACTGAGCAATCCTATTTTGAAAAGCCTCTTCAGTCTTCGCTTGTTGTTCCATAAGCATTTTTTTTGCATCTTCCAATTCTTGAGCTCACTGCTTATCGCGTGCTAGCAACTCTACCTTGGTAATTCTACTTGTTTTCTGTTTTGGCATCTTAAAGTAAGTAGATGGATTGACGAATCCTCCAACACCCCTTACCCTACCCGAGTGTTAAGGAGTTCCCAAGGCCTGAGTTAGGACATCATCACTTCCAGATATTTCCAGCTCCCATTTCTTTTTCTGCTCCAACAGTAAATCCTAGCAAGACATGGTTCGTTAAACAATATTAGTGGGTGACATACAAATAACTATAGAATAATAATAGCTCACAAACAGTACTAAATGAAACAGCACTAACTATCTTAGACGCGACTTCTGCATAATCCTCATCTATCTTTCCATCTTTTGGATCACGAGCTGCCTTCCACAAAACAGCACGATCAATGACTTTCCCGTCCGGTAAACTCTCCATCTGCACAGATATTAAGCATTTCATCTTACATGTCCAAACGTCACACAATCAGTTGACTATAAATTAGAGAATGTTCGAAAATATAACCAATTCTTCATCTAGCCCGATATATCCCTTTTGGAAAGTCTATGATGACATTTTCTCTTCTTGACTCGTTCACTTTGTCTTTCATGAATCGTCTGCATAAAAATTACCTCACCTTATTGATCCAAATACAATACGTAAGAAAAATAACTACACAAGCATAAATTAATTCATCTCACCTTCCATTCTTCACTACTTCGTTGTTTAACAAATTCCTTCCATGGTTTAATTCCAACAAACTTGTATGACTTTGGTGGCTTTCTCAAAGCCTTCTTATTGCCCAAGTAGGGCAGCACGTAGTTTTTGGTTAACATTGTCTTGAACCCTCTCCATTTCACGCGGCGATGATAAAATTAATTTCTTGCTTTCCGGCGCCACCGTGAATGTATCCTACAAGTAAATAAAATAAATAAAACATTTTGTTGCAATTTATCAAAGGAAAAATAGCAAACATTAGAAGTTTTGAAACAACATGTAAGAAAATAGAAAAATAAACTGCTACACTGTACTTTTACCTGAATGTCAATCCAAAGCTTGTCTTTTAAGTCACGATCCACTGATGGCCATGAGTTTATGTTGATAGGAACCATTGTTCGTGCTAGCTTCCCAATGTAAGATTGAAGAGTGCATCGTACTTTTCCTTTTGGATTTCCCAATTCATTGTACTTGACTTTTAATTTTTTGCCCAACGCTTTCTTTGCCAAAACCTTGTGCATTGCAACCACACCCCTCTTTCCTCTGCTTGTCCCTGTTGTATTGTTGCTGATTGTAGGAGCTGCTGATTTTATTTCCTCATCTTGATGGGCAGCCACTTCGCTCTTCCCTTCATCCTTTTTCTTGGATTTTTTCCTTTTGGTGATTTATCCTTGCTCTGACAACCCACTGTGAAGCTTTAATCTATTCACATGAAAAGATGGCTAATAGTAATAACAATGCAATTATTAATAACGCAAAGGCAAAATTAGTAAAATCATTAACGGTACTAACAACACAATAAAACAAGCACAATCAATAAAATCAGAAAGAACAATTATAAAAAACCAACAACTAAGTGTTCAACTTCGGCGACGACATAAATAGAAACCCCTACTGTTCTCTACCAGTTGTGAATTGGTCAACCCAAAAACTGTCAACATTGTCTCTTTTATAAGTGTCTTCAACTTCATTTTCATCTTCATCACAAGGCAAAGGTATCTCCGCACAAAATGGTTGATGTTCCATGGTGATGTCCCCTAGATCATCTTCAAGCAAACAATCATGATAATCTCGGTTTGGTGTCATTTGAACAACTGACCAGTTTGCATCAAGTGGGTCTTCCACATAAAAAACTTGTTTTACTTGACCGAGAGAAGCAAATTTGTCTCTTTTATGGCCTTGCCGACTAAGATTTACTAGTGTAAACCCAAACTCGTCTTGTTTAATTCATTTTTCATTCTCTGCCCATCGACACAAAAACAATGGAGCTTTGAAAGCCTGATAATCGAGCTCCCATATCTCTTCAATGACCCCATAAAAATGTTATATCACTTTCCACTGGATTCTTATCCTTAGCACTAGGCACTTGCATCGTTTTCGCCACTAAGCTAACCCCACTATTTTGGACCACTCTAATATTGTCTCGCTGCCTTGTGAAATATTTAACTCCATTGTATCGATACCCTTCATAAATGAACACTGTGAAACTCGATTTTCCAGCCAACCACCTCACTGTTTGTGAAACATCATTAGTGCTCTCGTTAATTTCAGCTGAAACCTAAAGTGACAACATCAATTGATTATTAGTGACTGCAAAATGTCTGAAATTGGTCAAAGATATGAACATTAGATCATGTACCTCTGATTGAAACCAATTAGCGAAGCTCCGAGTGTGCTCACTTTGTAGCCATTTCTTACTTTTGTGTTTCCCGGCGTATAGCTCCTCAACAATCCTCTTATGCTTTCTAAGGACATGGGGAAAAAACCCAGTCAGAAATTTTAAAATGCATTCACAAGTCAAGAAAAATGGATAACAATGAAAGGCAAAACAGTTAGCTATTCGCACTTACATGATATATGGATCCACTTCAGCGTTATTGAACAACACATGAAGATGTGCCTGATCTCGCTCTTCTTCATCAAGTGGTTTCAGTTTTGCACTAGAAAGTGGCCCATAGAGCTTACCACTACCCTTAGGGACTCCAATTGCATTACATCCAACACTATACTCCGAGCAGAACTCAACACATTCTTCTCCAATATAACTCTCAGCTATGCAACCCTCGGGATGAAAGCGATTCCGAACATACCCTTTTAGCACTTTCATGAAACGCTCAAAAGGGTACATCCATCGATAGAAAATAGGGCCACACAATCGGACTTCTCTAACTAAGTGCACAGTGAGATGTGTCATTATATCAAAAAAGGAGGGTGGGAATATTTTTTATAATCCACATAAAGTCAACACCAAGTCAGATTGAAGCTTATCAAGCTTTGATACATCAACAACTTTGGTGCATAAAGCATTAAAGAAGAAACAAAGCCGCATTATGGAAATTCTAACGTGTTTGGGAAGCACCAAACGAATTGCCACCGGAAGCAACTGTTGTATTAATACATGGCAATCATGAGATTTCATCCCATATAATTTCAAATCATCCATGGAGACCAAATTCCTTATGTTTGATGAATGACCATCGGGAACCTTCATATTTAACAGGAATTACATATTTTAAGCTTCTCTTCCCTAGACAAGGTGTATGGGGCAGCAGGTAAATATGTTCTTCTGTCCCCAATTTTCGGAGCCAAGTCAAGTCTCACACCCATGTCCACCATGCCCAAACGAGCTCCCACACTATTCTTCGTCTTAAAAGGCATGTTTAGCAGTGTACCAATCACGCTTTCACAAACATTCTTCTCAATATGCATCACATCGAGAGTGTGGCGAACATGAAGAAATTTCCAATATTCCAAATCAAAGAAAATTGATTTCTTTTTCCAACAAGATGAACCGGCAGATTCTTGCTTCTTTTTCTGTTTTCCCTTTCCATACTCAAAATCAATGTGTCCTTGGCTCTTCAACACTTCCTCCCTGGATAGTGGTGTAGGTGCCACTTCAAACTCTTGTTGATTATTAAAGGCTTTTTTCTGCCTCCGATAAGGATGATGACATGGCAAATACTTACAGTGGCAACCATAAGACATTTTTCTACTGTGAGATAAGTATACAGCGGAAGTGTTTTCCCCACATACTGGACACGCTTTGTAACCTTTAGTGATGCACCCCGACAAATTTCCAAAAGCTGGTAAGTCATTGATGGTCCACAACAAAACAGCTCTAAGAGTGAAGCGTTCTTTTCTATATACATCATAAACATCACTAACGCCATCCCACAGAATTCGCAAATCATTAATCAATGGCTCCATGTAGATGTCAATGTCATTTCCCGTCTGTTTCGGTCCCGAAATAAGAAGAGATAACATCATGAACTTCCTTTTCATGCATAACCAATGAGGAAGATTGTAAGTAACTAGTATTACGGGCCAACAATTGTATTGGCTACTAAGGGAGCTGTGTGGATTGATACCATCTGCTGACAAAGCTAACCGGAGATTTCTTGACTCATTAGCGAATTCGGGCCACTTATAGTCAACCAACTTCCAAGCAGGAGAATCTGCCGGATGCCGCAAGTGTCCATCCCTAGTCCGCTTATCGTCATGCCAAGTAAGCATTTCAGTAGTTGTTTCACATCTAAACAAACGCTTAAATCTGGAAATTATAGGAAAATACCATAAAACCTTAGCTGATTGCCCATGTTTAACAGTTTTATCCTTCTTTAGCTTCCAACGAGACAAACCACACTTAGGACAAGTAACTGCATCAGAATATTCTTTTCTATACAGTATGTAATCATTCGGACATGCATGAATTTTCTCATATTGTAGTCCTAAATTGCTAAGAGTTTTTTTAGCCTCATAAAGACTTTGAGGCAGTACATTATCTTTAGGAAGCAAAGACCCAACAACAAGAAACAACTCAAAAAAGCACGTGTCGCTCATACCAAATTTAGCTTTCAAATTGTGAAGTTGCACCAATGAATGTAACTTGGTATGTTCACTGTCTTCAAATAAAGGTTGTTCTGCATCTTCCACAAACTTACGAAACCTATACGATTCGATATCATAATCACCCTCATTGAAGGCTGCCTGACACATATCAACGGTTTCAAATGTATGTTGAGGGTTTGGGGGTTCTCCAAAACCCACAGGTGTACTTCCACATGAGGAAAAAGCAGTTCTCCATGCCAAATCCAATTTGTATAACCCAAACTGAAGCCATAATCATACAGATGGCCCCTAATGGTTCTAATTGATTTCTTTTTGAAGTTTACACATCTTGAACAAGGGCAGGGAACTATTTTACGATCACTAGCATTTTCAACCGCAAATGTCAAGAAATTTTCAACACCCAATTGATACTTTAAAGTGTCCCTATCTTCTGAAATCCATGATTTATCCATTGCTGAAACATTATGAAAAGAAACTAACAAATTATAGCAACCAATGATAATTAATTGCCTCACATATTCGAGCACGTAGAAAGTCTTACATATAAAAAAATTCAGTGCATTACTAATTGTTTAATTCAGTGCATTCCTAATTGACTACTGACGAGAGCAAGAAGTGGAGCCAAAGTCTTATATATAGTAATAACTTAATAGTCAAGACCTATTTTATACGTACTAATAACTTAAGTTTCTGTTCCCCTTCCTATTGAAGGTAACCAAATCACAAATCAAACCCCAACATTCCCAATATTTATAGAGCAAAGATCATATCAAGTTTTATAGTTAAAGGCATCACAATTCTTATGACTGGGTGTCAACTCTATCTTTTGTGCAAAGCAAAGCAATAATTTCAACAGCAAAAAGCAGTAATTTCAACAGCAAAAACACAGTAATTTCATCAGCAAAATACCAACAATTTCAAAGAACGAAACCAAGTAATTCCAAAGACCAAAAACCCAGTAATTTCAAAGAAGAAACCCAAAGCAATTTCAGCAGCCAAAACCTAGTAATTTCACCAAAAAAAAATAGTCATTTCAGCAGCCAAAACCAAGTAATTCCAGCAGCAAAAACCAAGTAATTTCAGCACCACAAACCGAGCAATTTCAAAAGAAAACCTAATAGTTTTAGCAGCAAAAAACCAATATTTTCAGCAGGAAGTAGCAAAAAAAGTAACAACAGTAGCAAACAAGCAGCAAAAACAATAGCTAAAATAAATAAACAAGGCATAGACAGTAAAATAGAGGCCAACTATCGAATAACAAGGCAACGACATTTGCTAAAATCTAAGTATTGTGATGGACAATTAAATTTATGTAATTTCACACAATAATGAAACATCAATAGCGTAATCAAATAGAGAATTAGAGATGGATACTTACTCTTTGAGTTGGTGAATGGCTAGCAACTGTGCAAGACAACAAGAGTGGAACTAGGAGTGGGCGGCGGTCGGTTTGGGTCGGTTTTGGACCCAACCCAAAACCGACGACCGGTGGTCGGTTTGCATGGTTGACAAACCGAAACCAACCACCTAAATGGCCAAACCGAACCGACCAAAACCACCTCGTTTTGGGTCGATTCGGTTGGTTTTTTTTTCTTTTTTTTTTTAAGGATCCCAAATCTGTTATGATTGTATAATAATACAATGCCCATTAACCCTAAATTAATGAGATGAGATGCACATTTTTTATTGAAATAAAGACAAAACCCATACATAACACAAGACATCAATCAATTTGCAAGGCACTATCAATTTTAAAACAAAATGTCAAAATCTCTTTAAGCAGCACATTGTATGAGAATCAACTAGTAGTTAAATCAAGAAGCTGTCAAAATGTCAAAATCTCTACAACCAGTAGATAATAGAATAAGAGTTAACAAGAATCAGCCAACCTAAGAAGTTATAGCATCAATGGAAATACTATTGCATTCAACTCAAATACAGTAGCAAATCAAAAAAGTAAAAATAATTAATTGTCAAAATTTTGTACATCCGTTTCCATTGGTATGAAGATCGAGCTACATGAAAACTATCAAACATTTCAACCCAAACCCAATTTCCATTTCCCCAATACATCCGTTTTGAAGGACAAATAACATTGACGCATCTATTTGTTATTGTTAATGATTGAGGCGTTTTACTATCCTCTGTAAGAACTAAGAAATAAGAACAAACATAAATACAAGAAAAAGAGGAAAGAATTGAAAAATAACCTGAATCCATTTCAAATTGGGGGTCGAGCGGCTGTGGCGTCATCGGCTGTGGAGTCGAACGGCAAGAAGTCGAGCGGCGGTGGAGTCGAGCTACGGCGGTGGTAGAGTCGAGCGACGGCGGTGGAGTCGAGCGGCGGTGGTGGTCCGGTGGAATAGCTAGGGTTTCCTAGGATTGAGGAGAGAAAGAGAACGAGAGAGTTGGAATGTGAGAGTGAGAGTCGGCTGTCGAGTCGAACGGCAGCGAGGAGTCCGGCGGTGGTGGTAGAGTCGAGCGGCGGTGGTGGCTAGGGTTTTCTTGAGGAGTGTCGAGAGAAAGAGAACGAGGGAGTTGGAGAATGTGAGATTGAGAGAAGGATTGACTATTTGGCATTTTGACTCCGTGAAGCCGTGACTCGTTTCCTGCCTTTCTCCCGTTTTTTTATTTTTTATTTTTTAACATCGGTTGTTAACAAAACTGATGTTAAATATTTACAATAAAAATTTGAAAGTATATAATTAACATCAGTTGTTAAAAAATGCGATGTTAAAAATGAATATAATATCGCTATTTTTACGACTGATGTTAAAAATTTATTTTACATCAACTGCCAAAGATACCGATGTAAATGAAGTGATGTCTAAGTTGCTTTTTCTAGTAGTGATGATACTATATATGTTACTAGATATGTTACTACATATCTAGTGGGCCATAGCTTGAGATTTCCTTGCACGATCCTTAACCTTTCCGCCTATGTGAAATTACAACACCTCGTAGGAGTTCACAATCATGTCAAGTTTTATCTGAAAGACTTGAGTTGGTTGTGGTTTGTATTGATAAAGACATTTTTGTCTAGCTATGGGTTCTTGTGGAACATGGGTTTTTTTTGGATTATGCCTCGTGTTTCTTCCATGGTATGCATCGAGGATGTCAAAGGCTTCCTTTCCTATTCTTGCAAGATATTTCTTGGATGACATTTTTTTTTCTACTAATTAGGAGAAGAAGTATGAAGAAGCTAAGGAAGTGTTTGTTTTGTTGTTGATGCATGTGATGCAAAGTGAAATCCTTTTATATAGCCGAATGTAACTGGGAGGAAGAAGTGTCAAAGAAAAATCTGATCAAAGTGGCTTATCCGCTTATGGATTTCTGTCGTAAGATTCCTTTTAGATGTTCTATATATATTTGAATTGTACATGCTAATCCATATTGTTTAGACTAAGGGCTTGCTCTATACCCAGCAAATTTTCACAAACTTCTACTAACTTTTCTCTCTTATCATTTTCAACCACTCGTACAATTGCTTTATATTTTTAATATATTTTTCTCAATTTTCAACCACACATCTGATATGTTGCTCGAGTAAATCTATATCATCGCTCCAATTCCAATGCCAACAAGTTGGCACCGTAAAGTACTAACATGCTATGTGGAGTGTGGTTATTGGTTAAGGTTGGTGGGACCCCTTTCTGAGTAGCTTATCCATGTTATATATTCTATTGCCGGTCAAATACTCAATATGGTGGAAATTGGGGTATAAATTCCATGTGATTTTATCATTACTTTTCTTTTAGTTACATTCGTTTACCTACCAAGACCATTTCAACGAGAATTAAATAAATAGCAAAAATAATATTTAGGCTCACTTGGCAGTATATCAGATGTGAAAATTTTAATTAATCATACAATTGTCAGTGCTCAAACTCTTGAATTTTGGATAATAGACTAATTTGGAATTTCGATAAACTTCGAAATTAACCAATAGGATTACCTGAACGTTTCCAAGGGTGCTGGTTTTATTGCGTCAGAGACATCACATGATTCACATTAGTCTTGAACAAGTTTCCGCTATACCAAAAGCTAGCATAATTAGAGAGAATTTTTTAAATCTATATGATTTGGTTCTTTTCCATTTTCAATATGCTCATTATTTGCTATTAGGAAGAAAACATGGCTTAATTAACCTCTCTCAAGTTGAGAAAATCCTTGGATTTTGGTGCACTAGCATTGAAATATATATTCTTCTGTATTAAAAAAAATGTCTCGAAAAAATTATTTTTAGAAATACAATATAGAAATTTTTTCGAAATAGTGATCATATATTTTTATTTTATGATAGTTGACCTCTCAAATGTTTGGTGCATGAAAAAACTTAGGCTCCATTCTGTTTGTTTTCAATTTCCTGTTTTTATTTTCGAAAATATTTTGGTATTTTCAATTTTCACTTGTTGTTTTGAGAAAATTGAAAATGAATTTGATTTATTATTTTGAAAAATTATTTTTGGGAAGAGAAAATAGAAAACGTGTTAGATTTATACTTAAATATAATTAGCACAATAAAGATTAAAAAAAGATCCCTAAACTTTTCAACAATAATACACAATTGATATTGTGTGTCGCCCATTGGGTGACAATTCTATAGAAAAACGCTACTCAAATATAACAGGTGGCGGTTGTTATAAACAACTGCCACCCAAAATGCATTAAAAAAGAAAAAGAAGAAAATTTAACTTTAGGTGGTTGTTCGCCACCTGTACTTGAATAATGGGTGGAGGTTCTTTCTAACAACCGCCACCCCTTGTCTATTTTATTTTTAAATTCATGCATTTTGGGTGGCGATTGCTTTTAACAACCACCACCTACTGTCTGATATGATATTTCTCGTTCTTGCAGCAAATTCTGCTCTCACTTCCTCCTCCTTTTCCCTTTCATTTTCCTTCCAAATTTCTCAAAAACCATCAATTCAAACCCTCTATGTCAAATCCCATCTTGATTGTCTCCGCCTCCGCTGAAGCCACCGATGCCTCCATCGACACTGCCACTTATGCAGAGGAACCTGAGGATCTAGTTCGTCTATATTCATGTATTTATCAAGGATATTCATCGAGTTCTAGAACTTAGATCTCTAATTATTGTCAAGGTATGAGACAGATCTTTCCTTTTTCAATTTGTATGTATTTATTATTATTTGTAGTAATTTTTCTAGTTGTAAAGATTTACATTTTTTAATTAACAAGTTGTTTTTGGTTGTATGGATTTGTATAGATCTAAATTTTTAAAGTTCTTTTTGAAGTTGTATAGACCTATATAGATCTAGATCTGTATTTTTGAAGTAATTGTTTCGATCTGCATTTTGCAGCTGATTTCTATGTATTTTTATTTTTTTTAATTTTCCAAATTGGTATTAGGTGGTGGTTCTTAACACGAGAACCTCCACCCAAATGAAATTATATATATATATATATATAACGGGTGGCGGTTCTTAATCAAAGAACTGCCACACGTTCTTGCGACTTGGGGTGTTGCAATTTCGGGTGGCATTTCAAAAACCACCACCCTAAACCCAAAACGAACGCCACCCATTGTCCCTTTTCTACTAGTGCAAAAGGGTCCTCCTCTTCATCTTTTCCATCACTCACCCAGGGACGGGGCTAGAGGTTAGCTGGACCTAGCTCTAGCTCGATTGAAGATGGTATTACTATCAATTTGTTCAATTAATTTCGAAATGTGTGGTTAGCTGAGTTGGTTGGGGTGATGGTTTTAAGGCATCGAGGCCTAATAAAGGGCACAAGTCTGAAACTTATTGGCAGTTCTCTGACTTTTCGGCAATCTTTATGCTTTACATATTTTAATGTCATATGAAGTGTGCAAGTTTTTAAAAAACATCACGTATTTTTTATTTTAAGAAATTTTAGTTTTATATAATCCTATATTTTTAAAAATCTTAAATGATGTTATCTTCACATGTTGATGCAATATATTAGAATATTAAAATTTATAAATGATTTGTTCTAATTATGAATACGTGTGTAAACGTCGATGTGGGTTAAATTATCAAGATATCGTATTTAATTTGTTAATTGTTACTTTGCACTATCTCAAAAGTTAGTTTTAAATGTCCAGAGAGGTTTGTCAAAGTAGAAAAGGCTCTTTTATCGCTGTTTGACGGAGTTAGAGACACTATCTAAAATATTTTTTTTAGTAATTTAAACCCAATAAATTATGATTTTGAATAAAAATATCCCATAATATTTTGCACTTTTTGCTAAATAAATTTCATACTTTATTATATTTAAAGTTCAATTTGGTTCAATAGTTAGTCCAATTTTTCTGAACCCAACAATGTAGTGGGAAGCAAAACTAATTTTATAAACAGTCAATCAATTAAAATCATTATATACCAAAGCAATCATATCAAATTGTTATTTCATATTAGTTTGCTACTATTTTACAAAATCAATTTACCAAATCTTGATTTTAGATAATGTTTTGCAAAAAAAAAAAAAAAAACCTTTATAGTAAAAACTTAAAATAAATAAATATAAATTTGAGGATAGCACCCCCAAATCAACTCGGTTCTTCACCAAATCCTTGCTTCGTCCCTGCACTCTCCCCAACCCCAACAATGGCGAACCAGCATTTCTTGGTGGTTTGCACCACCAGCAGGTGGTAGGCGGTTCGTGACAATCTGCATTAGTGGTGGTCGGTGGTCGAACCACCATTGATGGTGGTTGGACCACTAGATCTGGTGGCTAAACCACCTGAAATGGTGGTTTGACGGCCAAATTTGGTGGTTTGACTTTTCTTCGACGGTGGTCAGCGGTGGTCACTGGTGGTTTGAACTAGAATGTACACAAACTAAAAATTGAGACTCAAATGTAACAAATGTAAAGTTTAAAATCCGAAAACGTGTTTACCTTATTTTCGACATTTAAACTAGAAAGCGCCGAAAACCGCAACATGCAAGACGTTTTCTAGTTTTCTATACAAATCTTTAAGACGTTGTCTAAAATGCGCTTTCGAAAATAATGAATGAAACACATTTTAAGCATTTTCAAAAATAGAAAATCAGAAAATGGCAAACAAAATGCACCCTAAAATATTAGCACATTTCTCAAGCGACACAAGTAAAACATGTCAAGATTTTAGGTGGCAGGACATGACAGTTTTAGCGGAATTAGAGCATCTCCAATGCAACATTGGATGTTTAGGATGATGTGGAGGAGAGGGATAGAGAGAAGAAGATAATTTTAAGTGACGTAGAGTGGAAAAGATGATAGAGAAAAAAGAGAGGGAAAAATGAAAATGAGGTGAGAGATAGAAACAATTTTAAAAGTAATAATAAAATAATAGCAAAAAGTGTGTAGATGAATGTGTGATTTTGGAAAGTGCATGGGAAGCGAGGAAGAAAGAATAAGGAAAAAATAGGGTAAATGAGATAAAATGTAATTTTAAAAAAGAGAAAATTAGAGAAAATGCGGGGCCCATGCAATTTTTTGTGTCTATAGCTTTCCTCTTTGGACATTCAAGATAGACATTTGCATTGGAGTTGCTCGTAGCATGTATATAAAATTTAGGGTACCGTTGTTTCGAGAATGTACATATATAGTTGAGATTCAAAAGTATATGTTGGGGACGTGCTTTGCCATTTGAAGTAGTCCAATTTGCTCTAAATATGATCGAGTAATGAATTTAGATCTGTTGTGTCCTTAACTATTCTTTTGGTTGTTTAATCCAACAAAAATTTTAGAGCATTTCTAGTCATATGGTGAAAAAAAACTCAAATTTGGGGTTTTCTGTACCTTTCCTATTAACCTATCTAATGCAAAAGGGGAAAACCCAAAATTTATTTCATTTGAAGTGTAAAAACCGAAACGGGGCGCCAAACTTGGCATCACATTTGGGTTTTTTAACTCATAATTTGACTTTTTTCTCTTTCTCCTTGGGTTTTTCACCCATGATTAGAAATGCTATATATATACACAACAAGATATAAATAACACCATTTTAATTGGATAAGATAGGTAAAGGGTATAAATTTAAACTCAGGAGTGACATAATTCTTTGTTCGTATCTAGATTATTAAATCTACAACTTAACAATTAGGAACTCCTGTACCTTAAGGAAGTATCACAATTCCATCACATAGGCCGGTGGATTCCTATGATCTTGTGAGATTCCTTTAACCTTGGATTTTCTAGCAGAGCCTTCGACTTCGTTTCGAGTAAACAAATATTATATTCCTCCACGTCCAAGAAAAATATATTGGCAGGGATTAGAGCTCCAAATGCAATACTATGCTATCCTACCTATGTAGGGCCCTCTTTCATGTATAGAGGTGGGTCCCATTGTAGGACCAAGCAAATTATACGAGTAGGTATTCTAGTTCTAGAAATATTAGAAACATCACCAAGTGGAAGCTCGTGTGAAACCTCATTTTCTTTCCCAAGTAGAAGAGATTCGAAAGTACATGCTGGGACATGCCCTCCGTCCAAATCATTTACCTTATACCCTTAAGATGTATGAAGTTACTTGTTCTCATAGCTTGAAAAAAAATATGCGTTATTTTGCATGGTAGCCAACTAGGTAAAATTTACAGTATTTTGTACATACCTAGCACATACTTTGATGATAAAATAAATTTGTACCACGTACAATTGGAGCCTTGGAGGATGATGCTTTTGGAGATAAAATATAAATTTATGGATTTCTAGGTAGATTAGAAGGCGCAAATTAAGCTTTCACAAAAGGTGATTGATTTGCAAAAGTAATATGAATCTATGATATTATTATAATGATAAGTGGGGGTTTATTAATTGAGCTAATCTAGAAAATTAATAATATCTACGATCTTTAAACTAATAATTATCATCTTAATTATCATTGTGTTAACTAGTCTAATCTGAATCTGATTCCTTGCATAAACCAAGTAACTCGTGTTTTAAATATTGTGAGTTAACTTGATCGTGTTTCAAATGTTATAAAGTAACTTGTGTTCCAAATGTTGGGAGGAATTGAGATTTTCATTGGTTCATTTTGAGGATGACTAGTCAATATAATTATAAACTCATGATTTATCCCAAATTTAATCGTTATGAGACTTTCTTCCCACGAATTCAAACATAAATCTCCCATCGAATAAAGTACTATGTCATCATGTCTTCCTTTAATAAATAGCTCATCAATGGATGATTCTCAAATGCTCTATTGCAGCTCAACTCTTCCTCTACGTCGCTTTCATTGCCTTATGCACAATAGCCTTGGGAACTGAAAGGTGGATTGTTGGCCTCGTGATCCAAATTGGATATAACCACCTGCATACTTGGATTGTCTCTTTAGGTTTGATGTCTGACTCCAATACTTTTGTCAGGCATTGAAATTCTAGCCCAAAGGGTTAGGTTAACCCTGTAGGAGAAATAATCTAATCCTTTATAAATTTATTTTTTATTCTAAATTTAACTGATATGAGGCTTTGTTTGCACATTCCAAACAACCATATTTTTATACGGAAGTTATGCCACACTTTAATTATGACTAATTATCTTGTTTATCTTTAATTGGATATGTGTGATAAATGTAGTGTAATCAACGTTAATTAGTTGCAAATGAAACCCATTTGAGATTAAAATTTGGACCAAAGCATTTATTTATTTAAAAGTCTATCCATTTATTTGCGATGTAACTTGCAAACCACAGTCTATTGAGTACATGTGTATTGACTTGCAAACCACAGTCTATTGATGAGTGCATATGTATTAGACATCTAACGACTCTTAAATTATATGGAGGTGACGAATGTTGATTGCACTATAATATCAAGACTTGATCGATACTCCAAGAGTACGTATCATAATTTTTTATGAGTTCCTTGATTAACCTAGTAAGTTCTCGTGTCAATATAGTGGCGGAATTTTTTAAAGATTAGAAAGATTGTGGTTTAATTTGATAAATTTTCTCATTATCTCAGTCTAAATTGTATTTTAATTTAAAAAATTGAAATTATTTATACTTGATAAGTTAAAAGAGTGTGATTTTATTATTTGTATTTTATTAGTTAAGCATATTTGCTTTGTTCTACTTTTGTATTTATGTAAATATATGATTTTAGTTTGAAATTTAATTCTTGTTGTAGGTGAAATTTTTATACGACAATTAGCCCGGCCTCAAAAATTTTGCCTACACGGGGAGTCATCATGAGTGCCTCCCAAACTCTAAATCTCTAGATCTGCCACTATGTCAATATATACATTATCCCAAATTCTTAATTTGGGGTTTAATTTTTTTCTTTTCTTATGCTAATTCCTAATGAAATTCTTTGTTCTTCAGTAGTTAAACTATTTTTGTAGTTTTTTTTCCGACCCAGAGCTATTTTTGTAGTTATGAAGAGGATCAAGATTAGTAAGAAGACTTTATTCATTACCATATCTGCAACTGATTCGCACAATAAGTCTTAAAAACATCTACATGCACCCATGAAACTGAGAGGTGACTACCAGATACTAGTAGATATATACAAGTGACTCCACTTTTGTATCATACAAAGGGAGAGCATATATATACTTAACTATATACTACTACATTTAAACATAGTGCATACAAATAGGAGAGTCTATCTAGTAAGCCATAGCTTGAGATTTCCTTGCAGGATCCTTAACCTTCCCACCTTCGCCAAATTGCAACACCTCGTAGGAGTTCATAATCTCGTCAGGTTTTATCTGAAAAACTCGAGTGGGTTGTGGTTGGTATTGATAAAGACATCCTCGGCTAGTTATAGGTTCTTGTGGAACATTAGCTCTTTTTGGATTATGCCTCGTGTTTCTTCCATGGTATGCGTCGAGGATGTCAAAGGCTTCCTTTCCTATTCTTGCAAGATCTTTCTTGGATGACATTTTTTTTTCCTACTAATTAGGAGAAGAAGTATGAAGAAGCTAAGGAAGTGTTTGTTTTGTTGTTGATGCATGGGATGCAAAGTGAAATCCTTTATATAGCCGAATGTAACTGGGAGGAAAAAGTGTCAAAGAAAAATTTGATCAAAGTGGCTTATCCGCTTATGGATTCCTCTTGTAAGATTCCTTTCAGATGTGTATATATATCGGAATTGTACATGCTAATCCATATTGTTTAGACTAAGGGCTTGCTCTATACCTAGCAAATTTTCACAAACTTCCACTAACTTTTTCTCTCACATTATTTTCAACCACTCGTACAATTGCTTTACATTTTTAATATATTTTTCTCAATTTTCCACCACACATCTGATACGTTGCTCAAGGAAATCCATATTATCGCTCCGATTCCAGTGCCATCATTTTGGCACAGTAAAGTACTAACATGCTATGTGGAGCGTGGTTATTAGTTAAGGTTGGTGTGGCCCCCTTTTTGAGTAGCTTATCCATGTTATATATTCTATTGCCGGTCAAATACTCAATGTAGTGGAAACCGGGGTATAAATTCCCTGTGATTTTATCATTATTTGCCTTGTAGTTACATTCATTTACCTGCCAAGACCACTTCAACGAGAATTAAATAAATAGCAAAAATAATATTTAGGCTCACTTGGCAGCATATCAGATGTGAAAATTTTAATTAATCAAACAATTGTCAATGCTCAAACTCTTGAATTTTGGATGATAGACTGATTTGTAATTTCGCTAAACTTCGAAACTAACGCATAGGATTACCTTAATGTTTCCAAGGGTGCTGGTTTTGACTGTGTCAAAGACATCACATGATTCACATAATTCTTAAACAAGTTTCCGCTATACCAAAAGCTAGCGTAATTAGAGAGAATTTTTTAAATCTACATGATTTGGTTATTTTCCATTTTCAATATGCTCATTATTGGCTGTCATGAAGAAAATAGGGCTTGATTAACCACTCTCAAGTTGAGAAAATCCTTGTATTTTGGTACACTAGTATTGAAATATATATTCTTTTGTTATTAAAAAAATGTCTCGAAAAAATTATTTTTACAAATAAAATATATAAATTTTTTCGAAATAGTGATCATATATTTTTATTTTATGATAGTTGACCTCTCAAATGTTTGATGCATGAAAAAACTTAGGCTCCATTCTGTTTGTTTTTAATTTTCTGTTTTTATTTTCGAAAATATTTTGGTATTTTCTGTTTTCACTTATTGTTTTGAGAAAATTGAAAATGAATTTGGTTTATTATTTTGAAAAATTATTTTTGGAAGAGAAAATATAAAACGGGTTAGATTTATACTTAAATATGATTAGTACAATAAAAATTAAAAAAATATCCCTAAACTTTTCAACACTAGTACACAATTGATATTGGGTATCGCCCATTGGCTGGCGATTCTATAGAAAAATGCCACCAAAACATAACGGGTGGCGGTTGTTAGAAACAACCGCCACCCAAAATGCGTTAAAAAAGAAAAAGAAAAAAAATTTAACTTTAGGTGAAGGTTCTTCTGGGTGGAGGTTCTTTCTAACAACCGCCGCCCCTTGTCTATTTTTTTAAAAAAAATTAATGCATTCTGGGTGGCAATTGCTTTTAACAACCACCACATGTTGTCCGATCTGATATTTCTCGCTCTTGCAGCAAATTCTGCTCTCACTTCCTCCTTCTTTTCCCTTTCATTTTCCTTCCAAATTTCTCAAAAACCATCTATTCAAACCCTCTATGTCAAATCCCATCTTGACTGTCTCCGCCTCCGCTGAAGCCACCGATGCCTCCATCGACACTGCCACTTATGCAAAGGAACCTAAGGATGTAGTTCGTCTATATTCATGTATTTATCAAGGATATTCATTGAGTTCTAGAACTAAGATCTCTAATTATTGTCAAGGTATGAGACAGATCTTTCCTTTTTCAATCTGTACGTATTTATTATTATTTGTAGTAATTTTTCAAGTTGGAAAGATCTATATTTTTAATTAACAAGTTGTTTTTGGTTGTATGGATTTGTGAATGGATTTGTATATATCTTCACTTTTGAAGTTGTATAGACCTATATATATCTATATAGATCTAGATCTGTATTTTTGAAGTAATTGTTTCGATCTGCATTTTTGCAGCCGATTTCTATGTTTTTTTTTTGCATTCTTTATAGTCGATTTCTATGCATTTTTATTTTTGTTTTAATTTTCAAAATTGGTATTAAGCTACAGTTCTTAACACTAGAACCGTCACCCAAATGAAATTAATATATATATATATATATATATATATATATATATATATATATATATAACGGGTGGCGGTTCTTAATCAAAGAAATGCCACACGTTCTTGCGACTTGGGGTGTAGCAATTTCGGGTGGCATTCCAGAAGCCACCACCCTAAACCCAAAACGAACGCCACCCATTGTCCCTTTTCTACTAGTGCAAAAGGGTCCTCCTCTTCATCTTTTCCATCACTCACCTAGGGACGGAGCTAGAGGTTAGCTGGACCTAGCTCTAGCTCGATTGAAGATGGTATTACTATCAATTTGTTCAATTAGTTTCGAAATGTGTGGTTAGCTGAGTTGGTTGGGGTGATGGTTTTAAGGCATCGAGGCCTAATAAAGGGCACAAGTCTGAAACTTATTGGCAGTTCTCTGACTTTTCGGCAATCTTTATGCTTTACATATTTTAATGTCATATAAAGTGTGCAATTTTTTAAAAAACATCACGTATTTTTTATTTTAAGAAATTTTAGTTTTATATAATCCTATATTTTTAAAAATCTTAATGTTGATGCAATATATTAGAATATTAAAATTTATAAATGATTTGTTCTAATTATGAGTACGTGTGTAAACGTCGATGTGGGTTAAATTATCAAGATATCGTATTTAATTTGTTAATTGTTACTTTGCACTGTCTCAAAAGTTAGTTTTAAATGTCCAGAGAGGTTTGTCAAAGTAGAAAAGACTCTCTTACCGCTGTTTGACCGAGTTAGAGACACTATCAAATTTTTTTTAACAATTTAAACCCAATCAATTATGATTTTGAATAATAATATCCCATAATATTTTCCACTTTTTGCTAAATAAATTTCATACTTTATTATATTTAAAGTTCAATTTGGTTCAATAGTTAGTCCAATTTTTCTAAACCCAACGATGTAGTGGGAAGCAAAACGAATTTTATAAACACTCAATCAATTGAAATCATTATATACCAAAGCAATCATATGAAATTGTTATTTCATATTAGTTTGCCACTATTTTAAAAAATCAATTTACCAAATCTTGATTTTAGATAATGTTTTGCAAAAAAAAAAAAAAAAACAAAGCTTTATAGTAAAAAAAAATTGTAAAAAATAAATAAATATAAATTTGAGGGCAGCACCCCCCAAATCAACTCGGTTCTTCACCAAATCCTGGCTTCGTCCCTACACTCACCCCAACCCCACCCACCCCCTCTCTTCTTCCCGCTAACAATCGTCGGTAACAAATGGCAAACCAACATTTCTTGGTGGTTCGCACCACCAGCAGGTGGTAGGTGGTTCGGGACAACATTAGTGGTTCGACCACCTGTTGTGGTTGAACCACCATTGATGGTGGTTGGACCACCAAATCTAGTGGCTAAACCACTTGAAATGGTGGTTTGATGGCCAAATTTGGTGGTTTGACTTTTCTTCGACAGTGGTCGGTAGTGGTCGCTGGTGGTTATACCTAAAATGTACAAAAACTAAAAATTGAGACTCAAATGTAACAAATGTAAAGTTTAAAATCCGAAAACGTGTTTACCTTGTTTTCGACATTTAAACTAGAAAGCGCCAAAAACCTCAACAAGATGTTTTCTAGTTTTCTATACAAATCGTTTAAATCTTGTCTAAAATGCGCTTTCGAAATAATGAATGAAATGAATTTTTCAGATTTTCAAAAATAGAAAACAATCAGAAAACAGCAAACAGAACACACCCTAAAATACAAGCACATTTCTCAAGTGACAAGTAAAACATCTCAAGGTTTTAGGTGGCAGGACATGGCAGTTTTAGCGGAATTAGAGCATCTCCAATGCAACATTGGATGTTGAGGATGATGTGAAGGAGAGAGATAGAGAGAAGAAGATAATTTTAATTGCAATAGAGTGGAAAAGATGATAGAGAAAAAAGAGAGAAAAAAATGAAAATGAGGTGAGAGATAGAAATAAACTTAAAAATAAAAAAAATTAATAATAGAAAGTGTGTAGATGAATGTGCGATTTTGGAAAGTGCACGGGAAGCGAGGAAGAAAGAATGAGGAAAAAGTAGGGTAAATGAGATAAAAAGTAAATATTATATGAATGTTCCTATTAACCTATCTAATGTAAAAGGGGGAAAACCCAAAATTTATTTCATTTGAAGTGTAAAAACCGAAACCGAGCGCCAGATTTGGCATCCCATTTGGGTTTTTTAATTCATATTTGACTTTTTTTCTCTTTCTCCTTGGGGTTTTTCACCCATGATTAGAAATGATCTATATATACACAACAATATATAAATAATAATTATTTTAATTGGATAAGATAGGTAAAGACAAAAAATTTAAAGGCAAGAGCAACATATTTCTTTGTTCGTAGCTAGATTATTAAATCTACAACTTAACAATTAGGTACTCCTATACCTTAAGGAAGTATCACAATTCCCTCACATAGGCCGGTGGATTCCTATGATCTTGCGAGATTCCTTTGATCTTGGATTTTCTAGCAGAGCCTTCGACCTCGTTTCGAGTAAATAAATATTATATTCCTCCACATCCAAGAAAAATATAATGGCAGGGATTAGAGCTCAAAATGCAATACTATGCTATCCTACCTATGTAGGTCCCTCTTTAATGTATAGAGGTGGGCCCCGTTGTAGGACCAAGCAAATTATAGGAGTAGGTATTCTAGTTCTAGAAATATTGGAAACATCACCAAGTGGAAGCTCGTGTGAAACCTCATGTTCTTTCCCAAGTAGAAGAGATTCGAAAGTACATGCGGGGACATGCTTTCCGTCCAAATCATTTACCTTATACCCTTAAGATGTATGAAGTTACTTGTTCTCATAGCTTGAATGAAAAATATGCATTATTTTGCATGGTAGCCAACTAGGCAAAAGTTACAGTATTTTGTACGTATCTAGCACATATTTTTTATGATAAAATAAATGAGTGCCACGTACAATTGGGGCCTTGGAGGATGATGCTTTTGGAGATAAAAAATAAATTTATGGGTTTCTAGGTAGATCAGAAGGTGCAAATAAAGCTTTCACAAAAGGTGATTTATTTGCAAAAGTAATCATTTTTCTTCGTTACAAGTTCTGCTAAAAGGTGAAGGATTCAAGTTGGCTAAAGGAATATGAATCTATGATATTATTATAATGATAAGTGGTGGTTTATTAACTGAGCTAACCTAGAAAATTAATATTATCTATGATCTTTAAAGTAATAATTATAATCTTAATCATTGTGTTAACTAGTCTAATCTGAATCTGATTCCTTGCATAAACCAAGTAACTCGTGTTTTAAATATTGTGAGGTAACTCAATCGTTTTTCAGATGTTATAAAGTAACTCATGTTCCGAATGTTGTGAGGAATTGAGACTTTCATTGGTTCATTTTGAGGAGGACTAGTCAATATAATTATAAACTCATCATTTATCCCAAATTTAATCGTTATGAGACTTTGTTCCCACAAATCCAAACATAAATCTCCCGTCGAACAAAGTACTATATCATCAGGTCTTCCTTTAATCAATAGCTCATCAATCGATCATTCTCAAATGCTCTATTGTAGCTCAAGTCATCCACTACATCTCTGTCATTGCCTTACGCACAACAGCCCAGGGAACCGAAAGCTGGATTATTGACCTCATGATCCAAATTGGATATCACCACCTTCGTACTTCGATTGTCTCCTTAGGTTTGATGTCTGACTCTAATACTTTTGTTATGGATTGAAATTCTAGCCCAAAGGGTTAGGTTAACCCTTCAGGAGAAATAATATAACCCTTTTTAAATTTATTTTTTATTCTAAATTTAATTGATATGAGACTTTGTTTGCACATTCCAAACAACCATATTTTTATATGGAAATTATGCCACACTTTAATTATGACTAATTAGCTTGTTTATCTTTAATTGGATATGTGTGACAAATGTAGTGTATTCAAGTATTCAACGTTAATTAGTTGCAAAGGAAACCCATTTGAGATTAAAATTTGGACCAAAGCATTTACTTATTTAAAAGCCGATCCATTTATTTGCGATGTAACTTGCAAACCATGGTCTATTGAGTACATGTGTGTTAACTTGCAAACCGCAATCTATTGATGAGTGCATATGTATTAGAGATCCAACAACTCTTTAATTATGTAGAGGTGACCAATGTTGATTGCACTATAATATCAAGACTTGATCGACACTGCAAGAGTATGTATCATTATTGTTTATGAGTTCCTTAATTAACCTAATAAGCTCTTGTGTCAATATATATACTATCCCAAATTCTTAATTTGAGGTTTAATTTTTTTCTATTCTTATGCTAATTCCTAATGAAATTCTTTGTTCTTCAGTAGTTAAACTGTTTTTGTAGTTTTTTTTTTCCCGACCCGGAGCTATTTTTGTTGTTATGAAGAGGATCAAGATTAGTAAGAAGCCTTTATTCATCACCATATCTGCAACCTATTCATACAATAAGTCTTAAAAACATCTACATGCACCCATGAAACGGAGAGGTAACTAGCAGATACTAGTAGATATATACAAGTGATTCCACTTTTGTATCATACAAAGTGAGCACAGATATATATTTAACTATACACTTACATTTAAACATAGTGCATATATACAAAAAGGAGAGTCTATCTAGTAGGCCATAGCTTGAGATTTCCTTGCACGATCCATAACCTTCCCACCTTCGCCAAATTGCAACACCTCGTAGGAGTTCATAATCTCGCCAGGTTTTATCTGAAAAACTCGAGGGGGTTGTGGTTGTTGTTGATAAAGACATCCTCGGCTAGTTATGGGTTCTTGTGGAACATGAGTTTTTTTTGGATTATGCCTCGTGTTTCTTCCATGGTATGCGTCAAGGATGTCAAAGGCTTCCTTTCCTATTCTTGCAAGATCTTTCTTGGATGACATTTTTTTGTAGTTAGGAGAAAGAAGTATGAAGAAGTTAAGGAAATCTTTTGTGGTTTTGTTGATTCATCTGATACAAAGTGAAATCTCTTTATATAGCCTAATGTGTAAATGGAAGGAACAAGTCACAAAGAAAAATCTAATCAAAGTGGGTCACGGATTCGTCTTATCTTGTGAGATTCCTTTTAATTTAGATGTGTAGGAATTTTGGTTGTTCTTAATGTTTGAGTAATTTTAAATAGACATTTCAAATTAATATTTTTAATTGATATTTTAATGTGTGTCACTTGAAGGTATATATAATTTATAAATGTCTATTTCAAATGTGTATATAGGTATATATAGAACTACTCATAATATTTAAACTAATATATAATAATAGAAAAATTACTCAGAAAATGTGCAGGCCTCACACAAATTAGATGATCACCAATATCAGGGTGGATCAGTGTGAATATGATAAAATATCTCTATATTATAAAGTAGAGTGTGTTAGATTAAAGAAGCAATAGACTACACATGGACTGTATATTAACTATTGACTGGAAGAGAGACAAACAAAATAATGAAATAAGAAATATGTCACACATTATTTAACATAAATATATATAATACGTAATAAATCTCTGAATTAATTCTAGCTATGTGTTTACAATACAATTAGCATTTCTAAGTAAATAATACTGGTCAAGTTATTTGTGGTCACTCGTGTCCTTGTATAGTGATAGGCAAGATTTTTTTGATTTGGTTTGCCCCCTTTATGAGTAGCCTATCCATGTATTAAATGTGCTCTACTCAACATAGTGAAAACCAGGATATAAATTCTATCTGATTATTTGATTTGATTGTATTCTTTATTATTTTTGTTACATTGTGTGCCTAACAAGAACACTTCAAAGAGAAAAAAGTTAAATAAATAAATAAAGAAATAAAAGATATTTACACTTACAAAGATTCTATTTCACAGTGCCCATGATTGGGGCAAATTTATTCCACTCGACTGATATAGTCAACAACACGTGCACTACATTTTTAAAATATTTTTTAAAATGAGATTGTGTATAGAGTGTTGGACTTGCTTCTCTTTGGGCCTACATTGATATTGGGCCTATCCTATTTTCTATCAGATAAGATTGATTAGATTAACTAAGTTCTACCCATCTCTATCTGATCACTTTGTTACTGATTTCTACTGCAGACGCTGTGTAAGCCATTATAAAGGAAGGTCGGGCAATGCCTTTCTACTGCACGATCGATCATCCTTCTAGACTCTTCTTCATATTCTCTTCTTCTCCTCTCTGTGAAACCTAAATACTCTCACAGAAGCAGTGATTATTCTCATATTTTGAGATTTTGTAGAGGCGAAGGAAGAGATATTTTCAGATATCAGAATCTGTGATTCTCGATCTTTCTAGTGGAATTTAGAGCTAATCCTTAGTGGATGCTCAACGGGAGACGTACTCCATTCTTGGGGAACTTCCGCCATTTGTGGCGAAACAATTCCTCTGTGTTTTGTGTTTTTCGCTCGATTCATTTTTCCACTGCTTTGTCAACAATTCCAGCCTCTTTATAACCACAACAACCAGATCGAAAGATAAAAGATCCGCTAGTATTTTTCAATCATAAAAATTTTTCAGTTAGGGTATCCTCGAAAATTCCTTTGGAGCCTGAAAATTTAGGGGTTTTTCGGTGGGCTCTAAGTCTGATGAAATCAGGTGATCGATAGAAAAGAAGAAAAAAATTGACTGAAAAACGTTTGCCAGAAACCGATTGAAAATTCCCCAAATTTAAGAATTGTGGTCACTGCTCGTAGACAAAGGACCGGCTGGAAACTTGGAATTCTTGGTTTTTCTTCCCCAATTTGAGGATTGTGGTCCCACTGCTTGAAGACAAAAGGAAGGACCATTTGGAATTCTTGATTTCTTCCTTCTCACGTTGGAATCCTTGGTTTTTTCTTCCCAATTTAAGGATTGTGGTCCCACTGCTCAAAGACAAAAAGGACCAGTTGGAATTCTTGGTTTTTCCTCGCATGGTATTCGGCATATTTGAAAAATAGGTTTCAATATTGGGTAACTTCTATCCTTTTATATTTATATACGTTGTTTGTTTTTTGAATTTGTCAAAATTGGTAATCTGTGATTTTTGTTGTTGTGCTCTCTATGTGTTTGCCCCATTATGTCTTCCCTTAAGTTTGAGGTGGAGGTTTGGAATGGTGTGGGTGACTTTAGTTTATGGAAAACAAAAATGAAATTTGTTACTTCAACAAAAATGTCTTTATGGCTTATTACTTTGTGAATGGCGTCTTGAAACCATCGAACATAAAAAGAAAGAACTTGATGAAACCGCTGAGTTCTATTTTCGCACTTATCCGATAACGCCATTAGAAAGTAGGTGAAACAAGAATCGCATGACATTGCGGCAAACTTGACACGTTATATCTCACCACTACCATGCCAAATAAATGTTTTCTCCTAAAGCAGTTGTACAATTTCAAATTTGACTCTTCTCTAAATCTTGAAGAAAATATTGATAGATTTAACAAAATCATCAGCTGATTTAGGAAATTGTGATTTAAACTATTTCACCGATCAACAAGTTATTGCTTTATTAAATGTCATGAAAGATATAGAGGTTTAAAAACGCTTCAATACTACAGAGAAAGTGTTAACATCGACACCGCCATCACTTGTTGGAGAAACAAAGAACTTGAATCAAAAATGATTTAAGAGATTCTAAGACTTATGAAGGCGCATTTTGTTAAAGGTCAATCATCTCAAAAGCCTCAGAGCTCTAAACATAAGAAAAACAAGAAAAGTGATGACAATAGTCAAAAGAAACACAAAAATCAAAATTTTTCAAAAGGCAAAGGTAAGTCTAAAGAAAGAGAATGTTTCTACTGCCATAAGAAAGGACATCTTATTGAAAATTGTTTCAAAAAGATTGCTGATTTTAAAGAAGCTAAAAATTTTGAGTCCAATAATACAATTGCTTGTACTGCTAATGGAGAAACTAGTGGTGTGGTGCTTACTACTACATTATGTGACAAAAATTCTGATTGGATACTTGATTCTGGGTGTACATTTCATCTATGTCCCATTAAATCTTGGTTTACTGATCTTAAAGAAGTCTCTGGTGGTCAAGTTATTATGGGAAACAATCAGTCTTGTAAAATATGTGGCATTGGCACCATTTATCTTGAGCTTGAGAATTCTAAAAGGTTAATACTTGAAAATGCTAGATTTGTGCCTGACCTGCAAAGAAATCTCATATCTATTGGTGAACTTGATGAGCATGGTTATGATGTATATTTGAAAAATGGTGTGATGAAAATTTCCAAAAATGGTTTTGATATCATTACATCATCCAAGAAAAATGGGATTTTCATGCTATGCGCTGGTTCCTACATCTTTATCTTTGCTTCATTCTGCATGTGATACTACTATGTTATGGCATAAGAGGCTTGGTCATATTAGTAACAAAGGCATGCAGCATTTAAACAAACTTGGTGTTTTCGGCAAAGATAAAATTGAAAATTTGGAGTTTTGTGAAGGTTGTTTGATTGGAAAACAACACAGCGTTGCCTTTGAGAAAGTGGACTCACAAATCATCCGGCATACTTGAATATATTCATGTCGATCTCTGGGGACCACTTCTATTAGTACCTTTACTGGTTTCAAATATTTCTGGCGATTGTTGATGATTTTTCCAGAAAGATATGGGTTCACTTATTGAAAAACAAATCAGATACTTTATCTGTTTTCAAAAATTGGAAAATTTTGGTTGAAAATCAAACTGGAAAGAGGATTAAAGTCCTTAGAACTGACAATGGATTGGAATTTTGCAATTATGAATTTGATAACTTTTGCAAAATTGTGGGTATATTAAGGCACAAAACAGTGGCCTATACACCACAACAGAATGGTGTTGCTGAAAGATTTAATAGAACTCTTTTGGATAAAGTAAGATGTATGCTATTGAATGCTAATCTTCCAAAATTGTTTTGGGGTGAAGTCACAAACAAAGAAATTTATCTTTTAAATAGAAGTCCAAACAGTTCTAAAAACTTTAAAACCCCTGAATCTTTTTGGTCTAAACGGCATGTCAACTATTCTCAACTGAAAGTGTTTGGATGTGCTGCTTATGCTCATCAGAGTGAAGGAAAACTTGACTCTCGATCTTTAAAATGTGTTTTTCTTGGTTACAGTGAAGAATCTAAAGGTTATAGGCTTTGGGTAAAAGAAACACCTGGTTTTAAAGTCATTATCAGCAGAAATGTTATTTTTAATGAAAACTTATTGCCTTGTGTTAAAATCTCTGATAAAATTGAATCTGAGACAACTAAAAGGGGTATTTTGTTACCCACTGATGATTGTACGCCTATTGAGGTGGAGAATCAACAAGAGCCTGAAAGCTCTAGCTCAGAGTCTTCTTCAGATTCTGATAATGATTCTAATCCTACTACAGTAATAGTATTGTAGTAGTGTTCATCCTCTCAACTTGATGATTATATGATTGCTAGGGATAGAGGAAGAAGGACTAGATTACCTTCTTCCAGATTGAATGATTTTGTTTCATTTAATGTTTTTGATGATCCTGTTGGCAATGAACCCTCAACCTTTGAGGAAGCAATCACTTGTAGTGATGCTAAATCTTGGGTGGAGGCTATGAAAGATGAATTGAACTCTCTCTATAAAAACAAAACCTGGATTCTTGTTGAAAAACCAAAAGATAAAAAGATAATTGATTGCAAGTGGATTTTTAAAATTAAAGATGAAGGTGAAAATAAGAAGAGATTCAAAGCCAGACTTGTTGCAAAAGGTTTTTCACAAAAAGAAGGCATTGACTTTAATGAAATTTTTTCACCTGTTGCCAAATATACTACTATAAGAATCTTCTTATCTTTGGTGAATCAATTTAACTGGGAACTTGAGCAAATGGATGTTAAAACTGCCTTTCTCTATGGTGAGTTAGAAGAAAAAATTTTTATGGCTCAACCCCCAGGTTTTGAATCGTCTGATATTGGCAAAGTTTGTTTGCTGCAGAAATCTCTATATGGGCTTAAACAAGCCCCAAGGCAATGGTATAAGAGATTTGACTCTTATATCCAAAGTCTAGGGTTTGTCAAAAGCCAGTTTGATAACTGTTTGTTCTTTAGAGACTGTAACACTGCTTGTCCTATATTTTTGCTATTATATGTTGATGATATGCTCATTACTTGTTCTAATAAGCGTAATATAGATCACATAAAGCAGTGTTTGAGCTCTGAATTTGAGATGAAGGACTTGGGTGTAGCTAAAAGAATCCTTGGCATACAAATTGATAGAAATAGATCAATGGGCACTCTGTTTCTGCATCAAACTGAGTATGTGAAAAAAATATTGCATAAATTCAATATGTTTGATGCTAAGTCGCTTCTTTGCCTCTTGCAAATCACTTTAAGCTATCACTTGATTGTTGTCCTAAAAATGAAGATGAATTTGTTAGAATGAGAGATGTTCCTTATGCCAATGTATTGGATACATTATGTACTTAATGATTAGTACTAGACTGATTTGGCTTATGGTATAAGTGTTTTGAGCAAATATATGTCTAATCCTGGTGAAACTCATTGGCATGCTTTACAATGGATGCTTAGATATTTGGTTGGCACTTATAACTTTGGCATTCTCTATACTCAATGTTCTGAAGGTGTAAGTCTTAAAGGCTACACTGATTCTGACTTTGCTGGAGATCTTGATAAGCGCAGGTCTACTTCATCATATTATTACACTCTTTGTAATGGGTGTGTTAGTTGGAAAGCGCAGCTACAAAAGATTGTAGCCTTGTCCTCAACTGAGGCAGAATATATAGCGACTTGTGTGTGTTAAAGAAGGGTTTGGCTTAAAGGCCTATTGAATGAAATTGGTTATTCTATCCCTACTGTCTCTATTTCTTCTGATAACCAATCTGCAATATACTTGAGTAGAAATCCTGTTTTTCACAATCGTACAAAACATGTTGATGTTAAATTTCATTATATTAGAGATATGGTGGAAAAGGATGAAATTAAACTTGTTAAAATTCCTACTCAAGTAAATCCTGCAGATTTGGGAACTAAAGTTTTACCTTTAAATAAATTTAAGGATTGTTTATCAATCCTAAATATTGGCACTAACTGATTTTGTTCTCAGGTGGAGCAAAGGAAGCTAAGGATGCCAGTTCTAAAATCCACAAAAGAAAAGGAAAGATCACAGTCCGGCAAAGATTCAGCAAAGGTGGAGAATGTTGGACTTGCTTCTCTTTGGGCCTACATTGATATTGGGCCTATCCTATTTTCTATCAGATAAGATTGATTAGATTAACTAAGCTGGCTCCATCTCTATCGGATCACTTTGTTACGGATTTCTTGGCCAGAGACGTTGCAGAAGCCATTATAAAGGAAGGCCGGGCAGTCGTCTTCTACAGACCATCAGATCATCCTCTAGACTCTTCTCTCATATTCTCTTCTTCTCCTCTCTGTGAAACCTAAATACTCTTGTGTAGTTAGGATTATTCTCATATTTTTGAGATTTTTGTAGAGGCGAAGGAAGAGATATTTTCGAGATATTGTAACTGTGATTCTTGATCTTTCTAGTGGAATTTAGAGCTAATCCTTAGTGGATGCTCAACGGGAGACGTACTCCATTCTTGGGGGAACTTCCGGGCCATTTGTGGCGAAACAATTCTCTGTGTTTTGTGTTTTTCGTTCGATTCATTTTTCCACTGTTTCTTTGTGCGAATTCCAGTCCCCTTTTATAACCACAACATAGAGCGAACATGATTATAAAATATTTGGGTGAATGGCATCATAGAAACTTCTAAAAGACAAAATCATAGCTTATGATAATCGAATATCATTACAATTTCGACTATTCGATTCACAAATGGAATTAAAATGCTTGGAAATAATTACGTAATAATTAAAATTTTAAATACATGACAGGAAAACCGAAATAGAAGAAAGAATAGATAATACGAATCACATAAAATTTTAAGGCTGATGGCATGGCAACAGGTGGGGGAGTGATTAGAGACGATCGTGGATCTATTTGTTGGGCTTATTTTGACTTTTATGCAGAATGTTCCATCACTTCAGCTGAGTTACAAGCTACATATTGCATTTGGTCTGAGACTATGTCGAGATAAGCAGATTAAATACGTATGGATAGAATCTGATTCAAGTGTTGCAGTTCGTCTGATCTCTGAAGCTCCAACAAGGGGCATGGAATACCGTTTATGTGCTTGAGGAAATTCAGCAACACCTTTTGCATTTAACTTACAAAATCTCTCATATTTGGCATAAGAGGAAAAAACTCGTTGATTGGTTGGCTCACATTGGCTATAAGGTCGTCAGGTGATTGTCAGTCCTTCAGACTTAGATAAAGAGGCCCGCGCTATTGCTAAATTGGATAGAAGTTGTTTGCCTTATATTCGTGTTCAAGTGTTATAGTGCTTTGTTTGATGCTTATTGTGGATTTGTTAAGATTTAACTTTGCATTGTATAGGGCGAGAAGTAGTACTTCTCATGCATCTCATAGTGAATTCAAACTTATTTTTATAGTTGGCATTTGTACTTAGTCTCCTTGGGAGGTAATGTTCAGCTGTTCCCCTCTAACTAGGTGTAATTTGCTTTTCTTTCAATAAAATTCTATCTCGAGCTTGGATTTTCGAACCGAGATAGTTCACAAAAAAAAAAAAAAAACCGAATCACATAAACCATGTGTATCAACCTCGCTTACATTGTAGTATACATAAAATAATTATATATTCACTACGTGCTTTTGCACATCTTATGTGGCGTAACAGAGGAATTTATACTTTCTCGCACACACAAATTTTGTGTCTTCTATGCAATCACATTTAAAAATAAAATTGTTAATATATACTATTTTGTTGTAACTATGATCAAGTAACTTTTTATATTGTATTATAAGTAAATTTTGAAATAGTTTTGAGTAGTGGGTAAATATGGGAATAATAAATTTTATTTTATTTGTTTGCTTTTTACACCCCTTGAAAGAAGTCCATAAAAAAAAGGGTTCAATACAAGCCCGCCATATGCAACACTATCGATCCATTTTTCGCATTGAGTGACTGGCTGACTGCAATCAACCAAGCCTAAAAACTACATGAAAATACAGTAAATGAAATTAATTATCTTACAACCAAGCAAGGTTGTCACACATACATGTAGCATGCAGCATATCAAAAGTAAAAAATTTAATTAAACATCCAATTGTGAATGCTGAGACTCTTGAATTTCAATAATAGACTACTATTTTGTGCCGCAAAACTTCAAAATTAACTGTAAGATTACTTGGACGTTTCCAAGGATGCTGGTTTCGACTATGTCAGAGCCATCGTATTAGTGTTGAATAGGTTTTAGTTATACCAAAAACTAGCATAATTAGAATGAAAATTTTTTTAATCGATATGATTAGGTTGTTTTCCATTTTCATTATGCTCATTATTTGCTATCGAGAAGGAAATAAGGCTTAATTGACCTCTCTCAAGTTGAGAAAAACCTTGGATTTTGGTACATTAGTATTGAAATATATTCTTCTATATTAAAAACAGAAATTGAATGGAAAAAATTATTTTTACAAATAAAATATAGCAATAATTTTGAAATAGTGATCATATTGTTATCTTATGATAGTTGACATCTCGAATGATTGAGGAATGAAAAAAGTAAAATTTTAGCACATTTACATACTATTAATAAATTTGTTTCTACACTTGTTTGTATAAATGACACAATTTAAAAGTTGGGAGGCAGGGCACTGATTTAGCGGAATTAGCATGTACATAAAGTTTAGGGCACCCTTGTTTCTCGAATATACATAGTTGAGATTCCAAAGCACATGCTCATGGGGATATGCTTTGGGATTCGAAGCATTTACACAGTTTTACTGCATGGATACAACATATCAGATGTAATAAGCCACTAGCTGCATTTCGGCTTGTTTCATACAGATTTAAGGAAATTTAAGTTTTAATCTCTTATCAATTTCAACAGTGCATTCATTATTTTGATAAATTTTTAATAGTTTTTAATGCATTTTTTTTCCCAAAGATTAACCTTTCTTTTTCTTCCTTTTATTTATGTGAGGGAAGAAATTTCTAGTATTCCAAGAAAATATATAGTGCTCCACACTCTAATCAAATAAAAAATTTTCATTTCTATATAGAGGACCACAGTTAAATAAATATTTTAGTCTCTCTATACATAGATCGGCAATGCTTATTAGTTTATTTTGTCCAAAGCTTGCGATTTCCCTATGATAATATGATATCATTTATGTTGGAAAATTGTTTAAATCCAAATTGACCCGTGTTTAGAATATAATCGGTCAAGATTCAAGAAAAAAAATTACATTAAGAATTCTGATTACTACCATTCGATAGCATAGCAGAAAAGCGCGTGATTGCTTGGGGCAAGATTTTGAAGACATGTAGAATCCATAAAGAAGGCTGTAAAAAAATTACGAACTGTCATATATATGATTGCCTGGATACTTGGAAATATAACGTTCGCCGCTCCTTATGCAAATATAAAATGCTTAATACACCTTCCAATGCAGACTATATACAAGATTAAGGTATACATGTACCATGATTAGGCTCTACTGTTGGAAAAGTAAACCAAATTCAGTGTCATGCAATGGATGTGTCTCATCATGATTCTACAATAGTTTATCTATTAAATATACATTCATGAATGCATTGAAGAGTCATTTTATATTCATTGTTTTAGAATAAAGACATTTAATTCTCACATGGATGACGTTGGTATTCATTGTGTATAAATAGTGGCTATTGTAATGGAATTTAAAAGAAGGTGCAAGAGAATACAAATTATCTTTTCATATATCAATTCCTTCTTCTTTCCTACAAATCTGGTATCAGAGCCTCAGGGCCTCACTAAAAAAAATGGCAAATACAACTAATCCTGGTTCTCTCATCCCTCGTTTCAATGGAGAAGAATATGATTATTGGAGTCACAATATGAAAGTTCTATTGAAGTCTTTCAAACTATGGAACGTTGTTGATGAAGGGTTTGAAGAACCGGAACATGAAGATGAATTCACTCAAGCACAAAGAAATGCCTTGAATGAAAGGAAAGAAAGAGATAGCAAAGCTCTTTTCCACATCTATCAAGCAATTGAAAGACCGGTGTTTGAACGAATCTCCAAGGCACAAACTTCAAAGCAAGCATGGGAAGTTTTACAAACTGCACACCAAGGTGAAGAGAAAGTAAAAAAAGTACGTTTGCAATCGTTGCGGTTAGAATTCGAGAAACTTGAAATGAAAGAAGATGAAAGTATTTCGGAATATTTCACAAGTGTCCTCTATAGTTAATCAAATGTCATTCAATGGTGAGATTTTAGAAGATCAAAAGGTCATAGACAAAATACTTCAAAGTTTGCCACAAAAGTTCGATTATATAGCAACCGCTATTGAAGAGTTTAAGGATTTGTTGACACTCTTATTAGATGATTTACTTGCTTCATTGAAATCTGATGAATTGCGAGTAAAACACAGGAGTATTCCTTCCCCTGATCAAGCTCTCAAATCTCAAACTTCGGGAGGCTTTGGTTCAAACAATTTCAATGAACGAGGAAGGGGAAGAGGGAGATCAAGAGGTCGAGGAAGAGGCTACAATTATCATGGAAGAGGAAGTGGATCTCAAAGTAGCAAGGAGCACAAAGAAGGAAAAGATGACTCTACAAAACAACTGCAACGAGGACGTGGTAGAGGATATCAAAACAAAGGTAAAAGTGAATACGTTGAATGCTATAATTGTCATAAAATTGGACACAAAAGCAATGATTGTTGGTATAGACAAAAGGAATATGTCGAATGCTATTATTGTCACAAACCGGGTCATAAAAGCAATGAGTGTTGGCATAAGAAAAAAGATGAACAGGCTAGAACAAGTTCTATTCACCAAGATGCTAATATGGAAGAAAATATTAGTGATATTTTATTTCTTTCATGTCATGAGGATCATAAGAATGATGTTTGGCATTTGGATAGTAGTGCTAGTAAGCATATTGTCACGCCCCGCGAGTTTGACTAGCAATGGATCTAGTCATTTGCGCAAGGATGGGCGCGAAGGTGCACGAGGCGTGCACGAAAGGTATGGACGGAACCATGATCGGGGCACGACGCCTAAGTCACGTAGGGACAAAGGCAAGGGATCATGCATGAAGGGCCGATCATGGACGCGGGCGAGATCATCCGGGGAGGCATTGAGGCTAATGGAAGATTCCGGAAGGTTACGGGACTTGGTCGAGCGAGTACGTTCCGGAAGGATCCATGGTCGAGCACTCAAGGAAGCTTCTAGGACGTTGCGGGAAGTAACGAGACGAGTCGGGATTCTAGAGACTTCCAAGAGATAAGCTTTTGTAGACAAGTCTAGAACATTCATGTACATACTTGATATAGTAGAGAAAGGTATGGAAATGTATAGAAGTTCATAGAATGGTCTAGAAGGCCTTGGATGTTCTAGAGGCTCGATCATAGCCGTTGATTAGGATTGATCTCCACCGTCCATTCCAAAGGAGGTGGAAGAGGTTTGCCTATAAATAGATGGTAGGCCTTCATTTGTAACCATCCAAGGGAAGAGTGATTCAAGAGGGAGAGCTTGAGTGAGCATTGTTGTGAGTGATCTCTAGAGGTAGAGATTGTGAGGAACACTTGTACGAGAGCTCGAGGGGTCGAGTAGTTACAAGTTGTTGTAATCATCTTTGGAGTTAATACAAAGGGTTGTATTACTCTACTACTTGTGTACTTGCCGATTTTCCCTTAAGTTAGCACTTTAGTAGTGCATCGAGGGGTCGAAGGCTGCTTCACTAGCAATCACAGTGGTGGTTCGAGGGGTGAAGGCCGCACGGAGTTAGCGAAAACTCTAAGTCCGTGACAATATGACGGGAAATAAATCATTGTTTTCCAAATTGATGGAATCAAACTTGGGCCAGATTACAATTGGCGATGGAAGAGCTTATGCAATTAAAGGGATTGGAGACATTAAGATTGAAACGAAGAGTGGAAAAATTGAAACCGTGTCAGATGTATATTATGTTCCTGGTTTAAAAAGTATCCTTCTTAGTGTTGGGACTCTCATAAGAATGGGATTTGATGTGAATTTTCATAGTAATGTGTGCACTTTGATGAAAGAAAAACAGGTTGTGGCAAGGATTTCCTTGGCATCAGATAACTTATTTCCTTCACAGCTTAAAGTCGTCAGTGTTACCTGCCTTGTTGGCATGAAGGAAGGAATCTCCAAGTTGTGGCATGATAGATACGGTCATTTAAATTATGGAAGTTTGAAGTTGTTGTCGGGAAAGAAAATGGTGGATGGCCTCCCGCAAATCGATCAAGTTCACAATATGTGCAATGCATGCCAACTTGGAAAACAACATAGAGATCAATTTCCTCACAAGTCGTCTTGGAGAGCCACGAAGCCACTTCAACTTGTACAATCGGATTTTTGCGGACCAATGTCAACTTCCTCTCTTGGAGGTAGCAAATATTTCATTTCTTTTATTGATGATTATAGTAGAAAAGTTTGGATATATTTCCTCAAGGAAAAGTCTGATTGTTTTCAAGCTTTCAAGAATTTCAAGGCCGAAGTTGAAAATCTTTGTGGGGTTTCTATTAAAACATTAAGAACTGGCCATGGAACTGAATATCTTTCAAAAGAATTTGAAAAGTTTTGCTGTGATCATGGTGTAAGACATGAATTGACGGTCCGCTACACACCACAACAAAATGGCGTTTGTGAGAGAAAAAATCGAACAATCATGGAAATGGCAAGATGCATGTTAAAAGCAAATAATTTGGGAAGAGAATTTTGGGCAGAAGCGGTTGCTTGTGTAGGATATTTGATTGATCAACAGGTCACCTACGAAAAGTTTGCAAAACATGACTCCTCATGAAGCATGGTATCGATCTAAACCATCTGTTGGACACTTGAGGATATTTGGTAGCGTTGCTCATGCCCATATTCCCGATGCAATCAGAAGCAAATTGGATGATAAAGCTGAAAAATGTATTTTCATTGGTTACAAAAAGGGTCTAAAGCTTACAAATTATTTAACCCATTGACAAAGAAAATTGTGCTTAGCAGGGATGTAAAGTTCGATGAAAATGCAGCCTATGACGAAGCACACAAAATCACATCCACCACTTTTCATGAAGAAGAAAGCATTTCAATTGGGAATGATACACCTCCAATACATCCAAACACTCCTTTAGATGAAGATTCCGATGAAGATCAACAAGGAAGGAAAACGAGAAGCATACCAGAACTTTATGATACAACTCATAATTAAGAAAATGCTGTTATGTTTGCATTTTTTGCAAGAGAAGATCCCATTTCATATGATGTAGCGGTAAAGGAAGAAAAATGGAGACAAGCGATGAAGGAAGAAATTGGTGCAATTGAAAAGAACAACACCTGGGCACTAACAAATTTGCCGCCAAATAAAAAGCCTATTGGAGTAAAGTGGGTGTTCAAGACTAAACTTAATCCTGATGGGTCAGTCAACAAGTACAAAGCCCGACTCATTGCAAAGGGCCACGTTCAAAGAAAAGGAGAAGATTTCAATGAGGTATTCGCCCCCTGTTTCTAGACTTGATACTATCCGCTTGATCATTTCTCTAGCAGCTCAAAATAATTGGAAGCTTTTTCAAATGGACGTTAAATCTGCGTTTTTAAATGGATATATCGAAGAAGAAATTTATATTGATCAACCACCTGAATTTGTGAAGAGAGGCGAAGAAGACAAAGTTTACAAATTGAAAAAGGCTTTATATGGTTTAAAACAATCGCCGAGAGCATGGTATAGTCAGATCAATGCATTTTTTGAGAATAATGGTTTCAAAAAGAGTCCTCGTTAACACACGTTATATGTTAAAAATGGTCCGAATGGGAGTTTTATTATTGTTAGTCTTTATGTTGATGACCTTGTTCTTACCGGAAATAACTTGGCGATGTTGGATGAATTTAAAACTTTGATGATGAAAGAATTTGATATGACTGATTTGGGAAAGCTACATCATTTCTTGGGCATCGAAGCCTATCAGTCAGAGAAAGGAATTTTTATCACCCAAGAACGCTATGCTTGAGAAATTTTGAAGAAATTCAAGATGGAAAATGGAAAGGTTGTATCATCTCCATGTATTACAGGACTCAAACTACAAAAAGAAGGTGAAGGGAAGCTTGTGAATGCCACCATGTACAGAAGTTTAGTGGGAAATTTGATGTACCTCACAGCCACAAGACCTGACATCACGTTTGCAGTAAGTTTGATAAGTAGATTCATGGAAGCACCATATTCGGAACATTGGGAAGCTGCTAAAAGAATCTTGCGGTATGCAAAGGGAACACTCGACTATGGGATTTTTTATCAAAGAAATATTCCAGTTGATCTTGTGGGCTATACAGATAGTGATCTTGCTGGAAGTATTAATGATAGTAAGAGCACATCAGGCTATGTTTTTAGCATTGGAAGTGGAGTAGTTTGCTGGAGTTCAAAGAAACAACCAATTGTTGCTCTATCGACAACAGAGGCGGAATACATTGCGGCATCATTTGCCGGTTGTCAAGTTGTATGGTTTAGAGATATTCTGGAGAATTTGAAGCACAAACAAAATGGTAGGACAACAATTTTTTGTGATAACAAGTCGACAATTTCAGTTACAAAGGAACCAATTCTACATGGTAGGACAAAACACATACGTTTGAGGTTTCACTTCTTGAGAGAACTCATTCATGATGGAACAATTTGTTAGTAGGTTGGTGGCACACAAAGAAGGAAAAAAAGGAAGGTCAAAAGAATAGGCTCACAATGGGAACACATGAAGGTTTGGCAAGAAAAAAAACAATGGTAGGTTTCCTTGAATTTCAATAAAAGTAGGTGCCAACAACCCCCAAGTTTTCCTATAAATACAAGGCACATTGTAGCTTCAAAAACACCACTTGAAAGCCAAGAATACCTTCTTGTGTAGAGAGAAAGAGAGCTTGAAGTAGAAGCTATACACGAGAGATAAAAGTGAGTGGAGTGTTAAAGCCTTTGCGTAGGCAGAGAAAAATACAGTGTGGTATTTTTTGTACTCCTCATTTTTGTGATAGTGAAATATATTGGTGTGGGTCCGTGGACGTAGGCAGTTTGGCCGAACCACGTTAAATCTCGGTGTTCCATTTTTGTGCTTATTTTAGCGTCCATTATTTTCTCAGTTGCATATTATTTTTGTGTCCCACTGATCTTGGGCGGAATTAGCAGCGCCTAGTTCCCCAACAACTGGTATCAGAGCTTTGTTTGTGATATCTCTTGAAATTCTTAGTATGCTCTGTGGTTGCAGCATAGACTGATCTTCCACATCAGAAACGATTTCTCGAAAAATCACATTTTGTTCGAGTGGGAGTAATGGCGACAGACGAGAGAATTTCCAAAATTGATAAGTTTGATGGCAAAAATTTTGGATATTGGAAAATGCAAATGGAGGACTATTTGTATCAGAAGGACCTATATAAGCCGTTAAAAGAAAAGCCAGAAGGCGAGAAAGACGACGAGTGGGAGGTGCTTGATCGAAAAGCACTTGGCGCAATTAGATTGACCCTATCAAAGTCGGTCGCTTTCAACATTAAAAATGAGAAGACAACAGCGTCTCATGGCACTCTATCCGATGTATGAACAAATTGCCTGCGAAGAAATAAAGTTCATTTGATCAAGAAATTGTTCAATATGAAGATGACAGAAAGCGGGAGATTTAGAGAACACCTCAACGAATTCAATGAGGTAGTAGACCAATTGACAACGGTGGAAATCACTTTTAGTGATGAAGTTCGAGCTCTATTAATTCTTGGCGCTTGCCTGAGAGTCGAATGGCACGCCACACCATCG
Organism: Jasminum sambac; assembly: GCA_018223645.1. Taxonomy (NCBI): domain Eukaryota; kingdom Viridiplantae; phylum Streptophyta; class Magnoliopsida; order Lamiales; family Oleaceae; genus Jasminum; species Jasminum sambac. The sequence goes on from CP073649.1 coordinate 22,648,258, forward strand.
TGAGTTCGGCCAGGTAAGTCGAAATTGAAGTTCGATGACGTTGTGAGCATGATCTTGACTGAGGAGATCCGGAGACAATGATGCGCCTTCAACTTCCGGCCGCTTTCAATGTAGATAGCAGAGGCGAAGTTCAAACAGAGGGCACAGCGTGATCGAGCAAGTCGAGGAATGGCGCATCGAGATCCAAAAATCACATAAATTCCAACAAGTCAAAGTCTGTTGAATGTTGGAATTGCGGTCAGGTTGGGCACTACAAAAATCAGTGTAGGGCAGCTCTAAAGGAAACGGAGAACAAGACCGAGGTCAATGTCGTGGATCAAGAAACGCGCGTGATGCGCTGATATGCTCCATGGAGAGGAAGGCCGACTATTGGGTAATAGACTGGAGCATCGCTCCATGCCACCGCAAGTCGACACTTTTTCACAAATTATGTGTCGGGAAACTTTGAGAAGTATATCTCGAGACGATCATCCTTGCAAAGTGGTGGGTATAGGAGAAGTACAGATCAATGTCAATGGATGCAGATGGAAATTGAAGGACGTGAGACATATTCCGAGTTCAGAAAAATTTGATCTCCGCCAAGCAATTGTCGAGAGAAGGATGTCACACAAGCTTCTCTGGTGATAATTGGAAAATCACCAAGGGGGTCATGATAATCGCACGTGGCAAGGATAGTGGCACCCTATACACGACGGCGAATGCGTGTATGACAATTGCAGTTGCTGATAGCAAGGATGCGAACTTGTGGCACCAAAGACTTGGGCATATGAGCCAGAAAGGGCTCAAGTACATGCATGCAAAAGGGAAACTACCAGGGCTTCACTATTGATTTAGACTTTGCGAAAGTTGCGCTTTGAAGCGAGAAAGGGTGAGTTTCAATACAAGTGGCGTAACTCAAGAAAGAGAAGCTTGAACTTGTCCACACAGACGTGTGGGGTCCAACCAGCTTATCAATTGGCGGAAAGTCATACTCGTGACTTTCATTGATGACCACTGAGAAAGGTGTGGGTTTACTTCTTGAGACACAAATCCGATGTGTTCGAGGCGCTCAAGAAGTGGAAGGCCATGGTGGAGAAATGAAACCTGGGTTTGCGAGTAAAGAAGTTGAGATCGACAATGGTGGAGAGTACGAAAATTTATGTTCAAGAAATTTTGTTACCAAAATGGCATCAAGTTGGAGCTTAACGTTGCCGTGAACACCGCAATGTAATGGAGTTGCAGAGCGCATGAATCGAACGCTGACAGAAAGAGCCGTAAGCATGAGAATACATGCAGCCTGCCAAAACAGCTTTGGGCGGAGGTCACAACACTATGACATACCTAATTAATCGTGGACCGCTTGCACCATTGGAGTACAGGATACCGAAGAAGTTTGGAGCGAAAAGAAGTGAAACTTTCTCATTTAAAAGTATTTGGTTGTGTCGCAGATGTGCACATTAGTGATAATGCCAGAGTAAGTTAGACTCCAAATCACTAAAGTGTACTTTCGCTGGATATGGTGGAGACGAGTTTGGGTATCGCTTTGGGATGATCGTAACAAAAGCTCATCGAAGCCGGATGTCATATTCAATGAAAAGGTGATGTACAAGGACGTAAATGCGATGTACCCAATGACACAATCCACGATGATCCAACATATGTTGTTCCCGACGACACTCTAGAAGGAAGTACGTCAAAGGCAGATGAGGGTCTGCAGCAGGAGCCCATCTCGAGGTCGATTCACCACGCCTCACCCGACCCCCATTGTGAGGAGGTCAAGTCGACCTCATGTTCGAATCGGAAGTACATGAACTACATGTTGCTCATCGACGCCGGTGAACCTCAATGCTATGACGAGGCATGTCGGGGTGGGAGATTCGTTAAGTGGGAGCTTGCAATGAAAGATGAGATAAAGTCTCTCATCTCCAACCAGACGTGGGAACTAAATGGTGGAATTGCCCAGAGGAAGAAAGCTCTCAACAATAAATGGGTGTACGTAATCAAAGAAGAACATGATGGTTCAAAGAGGTACAAGGCGAGATTGGTAGTCAAAGGTTTCCAGCAGAAGAAGGAATTGACTACACGGAGATATTTTCGCTGGGTTGTGAAGCTAACAACAATTCGATCGTTGTTGAGCATTGTTGCAAATGGAGGGCTTGCACTTGGAGCAAGTAGACGTGAAAACCGCTTCCTCCATGGTGATTTAGAGGAGGAAATCTATATGCAAAGAACCGGAAGGCTTCTCAAAGGAAAGGAAAAGAGAAGTTGGTATGCAAATTGAAGAAGAGCCTATATGGCTTAAAGCAAGCGCCTAGACAAAGGGTACAAGAAGTTTGACGGATTTATGCGTAAAAATGGCTACATCAAGTGTAATCGACCATTGTTGCTACTTGGCGGTTCGAGTCCAACTATATCATTTTGCTACTTTATGTCGATGACATGTTAGTAGCCCGCTTTGACATGGATGAGATGAAGAAGTTGAAGAAGCAACTATCGGTGGAATTTGAAATGAAGGACTTGGGAGAAGCAAAGCAAATTCTAGGGATGAGAATTTGTAGAGACAAGCAAAAGGTGTTTTGCGCTTGTCACAGCCAAGTATATTGATCAAATCACGCAAAGGTTCAACATGAGCAAAGGCAAAGCCAGCCAAGACGCCATTAGCGAATCATTTCCGTCTATCCAACCACTAGCCTCTCTAAGACAGAAGAGGAGAGAAACTTCATGGCTAAAATTCCATATGCCTCACCATTGGAAGTTTGATGTATGCCATGGTTTGTACTGCATCCGTATATTGCTCATGCAAAGGGGAGTTGCGAGCGATATATGGCAAATCCTCGAAAGCAAAGATTGGGATGCAAAGAAAGTGGATATTGAGATATCTACGGGAACTACCGATAAATGCTTATGCTTTAGACGAGGCGACGTGACACCACGAGGTTTCAGATGCAGATTTTGTCGGGCAGGTAGATCGCAGAAGAAGCACTACCGGTTATGTCTTTCACAGCTTGGTGCCATCGCAGCTTAGTTGGATTTCGCAGATACGTAAGATTGTTGCGTTATCAACTACGTAAGAGTATGTGGCGAACCGAGGCTAGCAAAGAGATGATATGGTTACAAGGTTTGTTGGCGCACTGGGTTTCAGGGAGCGTAATGTCTTGCACAATGATAGTCGAGTGCGATACATCCGCAAAGAATTCAAAGATTTCATTCAAGAACCAAACACATTGGGCTCAGTTATCACTTCATCGGATCACTTTTGGAAGATGGAGTATTAAAGCTTGAAAAGATTCAAGGTACCAAAACCCGGCCGACATGATGACGAAAACAAGAACTAAGGAGAAATTGAGTCGTGCTCACTTCGCTTGGTCTTCACGCAATGAAGACAGAGGTGGTGACCCACATCATATTTTTCACGGTCGCAAAATGAGATATCCCAAGGTGAAAGTTGATTGTGAAGACAGATTGAAATCACTCTTCAAGTGGGAGATTGTTAGTAGGTTGGTGGCACACAAAGAAGGAAAAAAGGAAGGTCAAAAGAATAGGCTCACAATGGGAACACATGAAGGTTTGGCAAGAAAAAAAAAAAAACAATGGTAGGTTTCCTTGAATTTCAATAAAAGTAGGTGCCAACAACCCCAAGTTTTCCTATAAATACAAGGCACATTGTAGCTTCAAAAACACCACTTGAAAGCCAAGAATACCTTCTTGTGTAGAGAGAAAGAGAGAGCTTGTAGAAGCTATACACGAGAGATAAAAGTGAGTGGAGTGTTAAAGCCTTTGCGTAGGCAGAGAAAAATAACATGTGGTATTTTTTGTACTCCTCATTTTTGTGATAGTGAAATATATTGGTGTGGGTCCGTGGACGTAGGCAGTTTGGCCGAACCACGTTAAATCTCGGTGTTCCATTTTTGTGCTTATTTTAGCGTCCATTATTTTCTCAGTTGCATATTATTTTTGTGTCCCACTGATCTTGGGCGGAATTAGCACGCCCTAGTTCCCCAACACAATTGAAGTCAAGTATTGCAAGACGGAAGATCAATTAGCCGATATGTTCACGAAGCCAATTGGAGGACAGAATTTCAAAAATCAGGTTGCAAGACTTGGGATGAAAAGTAAATTTGGTTTACGGGAGGCAATGTTGGAAAAGTAAACCAAATTCAGTGTCATGCAATGGATGTGTCTCATCATACTTCTGCAATAGTTTATCTATTAAATATACATTCATGAATGCATTGAAGAGTCATTTTATATTCATTGTTTTAGAATAAAGACATTTAATTCTCACATGGATGACGTTGGTATTCATTGTCTATAAATAGTGGCTATTGTAATGGAATATAAAAGAAGGTGCAATAGAATACAAATTATCTTTTCATATATCAATTCCTTCTTCTTTCCTACATCTACACATATATTATCAAACATGATTATACAATGCATGTCGTCACTCTAAGAGTTTCATTTATAATCAGGATCAAACATACTTGTCAGTTTGATTTTTAGTGGAAATTAAAATAGGGTTTCTTATTTTGATTTACAGTAATACCTTGTTAGTAAACAAAGACGATGATTTGAACATCAAACTTAGTACTAAAATCGACAACACTTTAATTTACATAATAAAGTATTACAGTAGTCATATCCAAGACCTTAAAAACTTTCGGGTGAATAGTAATTATACAACGACTCCACATTGCATACCATACACGAAAGCATACTTAACTAGTACGTAGATTATATATACCTATTGCATACAAACGCTCCAAAAAAGGCAGTCTAATACCTACGCCATAGTTCAAGATTTTCTTGCATGATCCTTAACAACCAGTACCCCTTTACAAACCCCCAACACCTCGTCACTGTTCATAACTCGAGCAGGTTTCTCATGACAAACTGGAGCCTGTTGTGGTTGGTTCTGGTTAGGCTCTGGTGGAACATACTGTCCTCTTGGATTAAGCTTGCCCTTCTTTCAGAGGGCTGCATTAAATATTGCAAAATCCTTCTCAATTCTTTGAAGATCTAGGTTGGGTGACATTGTTTAGGTACAAAAGAGACAAGTAAAAGAAGTACTTAGGAGGAGATATGTTGTACGTGATGTGTTGTTTTTGATGAATTTGATATATCATGAGAGCCCTTTTATAGAAATCTCAAATGTATAGAGGAAGGAAAAATCTACACATAGGCAGGTCGATTCCTATCTCGTGAGATTCCTTTAGCTTTGGATCTTTAGTGATCTTAAAAGCGTAGAAAGATTTGCAACGCATTGCACTTTGTTACAACTTACAAGTAGACAAATATATTCCTCCATATCCATTAAAAAAAGAAAAAATAATAATGGATGGGATTCGAGATGAAAATACTATCCTACTCATCTTTCCTGCATGGAGGAAGGTCATACAGTCCTACTGTAGGACCATCCCATGTAAAGATGAGAGTAATGTCCTTTGCAGACATGTACGTGATAGAAAAAATCAAAGAAAATCGGAATTTTTTTAGTACTCCTCAAGCATTGCCAATTGCTATAATCAGATAATAGTAGGTATTTTAGATATACTAGAAACAAAATTGAGTAGATGCTCGAGGGTACCCTAATGTTCTTTCCCAAATAGAAGACACTATAAATTTTATGCTGGGACATGCTTTCCGTCCAAACCATTGACAAATGACAAGTCCCACATGTATAACATTCTCACAGCTTGAAGGCACAATATTGTGTGCAATTTAGCATGGTATCAGAAAAGGTAAAAGTTACAGTATTTTATATGATGTTTTTGCATATAAAATATTAATTAATGGATTTTCTAGGTAGATCAGAAGACACATTTTAAACTTTCACACTAGGTGATCAAATCTGATAAAATTGGCTAATGGATTCCTCTTGTAAGATTTCTTTTAGATGTGTACATAGGAATTGTGCTAACCCACACAAATTAATTAGAGCATCCCCCAGCAACACGGGTGCAGTTGTGTGAACGTGGTTAAATATGGCAGACGGAGAGAAAATATACTATTAAGAAATTTCGATCGTAATAATTCAATACATATATACATCTCTTTTTTTCTTTTTTTTGAATCGAATATATACATCTCTTTTATAATAGTTAGATTAGGTATCATATATATAACTTTGAATAAATAATACTCGTCAAGTTATTTGGATAGCGATAGACAAGATTTTTTCGATTTGGCTTGCCCCTTTTCGAGTAGCTTATCCATGTTATATATTCTATTGCCAGTCAAATGCCCAATATAGTGGAAACCAGGACCAGCGTATAAATTCCATTTCATCAATTGATTTGATTTTATCATTATTTTGCTTTTAGCTATATTCGTTTACCTGACAAGACCACTTCAACGATAAATAAATAAATAAATAATATTTAGGCTCACTAAATGGATAGCATGCAGCATATGATCATATGTCAAAAAAATGAAAAATAAAAAATAATTAAGCATCCAATTGTCAATGTTTAAACTCTTGGATTTCGATAATGGACGAATTTGTAATTTTGCTAAACTTCGAAATTAACCCGGTTTCCAAGGGTGTTGGTTTTGACAGTGACAGCAGCATCACATTAGTCCTGAACAAGTTTCCGCTATACCAAAAACTAGCATAATTAGAGTGGAATTTTTTTAAATCTTTATGATTAGGTTGTTTTCCATTTTCATTATGCACATTATTAATTTGCTATTAAGAAGAAAATAGGATTTAATTGACCACGCTCAGGTTGAGAAAAACTTTGGATTTTGGTACATTAGTATTGGAGTATATTCTTTTGTATTAAAAAAAATGTCTGGAAAAAATTATTTTTACAAATAAAATATAGAAATAATTTGGAAATAGAGATCATATTGTTATTTCATGATAATTGACCTCTCAAATGATTGACGAATGAAAAAATTAAAAGTTCAGCGCATTTGTCTATTTCTACAAGTGAGACAAGTAAAAAGTCTCAAAGTTTTGGGAGGTAGGGCATAACAGATTTAGTGGAATTAGCATGTACTCCCTCCGTCTCATTTTGATAGGCATGGTTTGACTTTCACACGGATTAAGAATTTGAAATTGATATTTATTGGAAAGGTAAATTTTACTTGTATATTTCTCAATATACCCCTATATTAAATATGACAACTTACTTTTATTAATAACCATGCATAATAAATAGGGGTAGATTAGGAAATGAAGAAATTAAATTTATGCCAATAAGGAAAGTAGCTTATATTTTGGGACGGATGAAAAAGGAAAACAAGCCTATCAAAATGGGACGGAGGGAGTATATAAAATGTAGGCCACCTCTTTTTCTGGAATATATACAGTTGAGATTCGACAGCATATGCAGGGGATATGCTTCGCCGTTTGAAGCATTTACACGGTACGGTTCTACTATACATGTAGGAGTAATGAATTTAGATATGTTGTGTCTCTTGGTCGTCAAATCCAATTAAAATATTGTGCGTACACAACAAGATATAAATAACGATTATTTTAATTGCATAAGTTAGTTAAGGAGATAACAAATCTAAATTCAGAAGTGATATAGTTCTTTGTTCTTAGATTATTAGCTAGAAAGTGACCAACAACGACTTAAACATTTAGAACTCCGATATTGTAAGAAAGTATCACACATGCCGGTGGATAAGGATTCCTATCTTATGAGATTCCTTTGACCTTGGATCTTTTGCTGATCTCTTAAAACCATAGAAACAAATAGCAGACTCTTGTACGCTGTTGCAAGTGGGCAAATATAATATTCCTTCACATCCAAGAAAAATATAACGCCTGGGGTTTGAGCTGAAAATATTGCTATCGTACTTATGGGGGGAGTGCACTCTTTCATGTATCGAGGTGGGTCCCACTGTAGGACCATCGTCCCATGCAAAAAAGAAGGGCAATTTCCTCGGCAAACAAGATAGCAAAATTAGGATATGATTAATTGATATTGATAGAGAACATAAGAAAAAAAATTTTAGTACTCCTCTAACTCACCAGTAAATTTTGAGCATTGCCAATGTTTGTTGGAAGCAAATTGTAAGAGTAGGTATTCTAGAAATATTCGAAACATCACCTAGATCACGTTCTTTCCCAAATATGTAGAAGAGATTCGTAAGTACATGCGGGGGCATGCTTTCCATCCAAATCATTTACCTTATACCTTTAAGATGTATATAAAGTAATTACTTGTTCTCATAGCTTGAAGGAAAAACACGTATGAGTTATTTAGCATGGTAGCATAGCGACCAGACAAAAGTTACAGTATTTTGTACATAGCACATTTGATGATAAAATAAATGAGTCACACGTACAATAGGAGGATGATGCTTTTGTAGATAAAATAGAAATTTATGGATTTTATAGGTAGATCAAAAGGCACATATTAGAACTAGCTGATAGGTGATAGGCCAGTTTAATAGCACCAATTTTTCTTCATCAAATGCAGATAGCTAGGTTTATTTCTGCTAAAAGATGAAGGTGCCAAAGGAATATGATTTTATCATTAGTGCAGTTTATTAACTGTGCTAATTAATCTAGAAAATTCATAATATCTATGATCTTTAAACTAATCCTAATTATTTTGTTAACTATAAGCTAATCTGAATCTGATTCCCTGTATAAACAAAGTAACTCGTGTTTCAAATATTTTGAGGTAACTCGTGTCCCAAATATTGTGAAGGATTGAGATTGCATCTAAAAGGTTTACTATAAGGAGGACTAATCAACATTATAAACTCATCAGTTATCCCAAATTTAATTGTTGTGAAACTTTGTTCACACAAACCAACAGTTCCCAATTGAATAGAGTATTGTATTATCATGGCAGTGACCTGTTGTTCCAATAGTTTTGTGCGTGTAGAGTAATAACAATGACATGACATTACATCGCTACTATTGTTCGGCAAGCAAACATCTAGATTGAGATAACAAGTCGCCCATGTATATAGACCTGTTTCTTCTAGTGATTCAATGGCCCATCCATCCATCGTTCTCAAATCCTCTATATATTGCGGCTCAATTGTTCCATTGTGTTTTGATCATTGCCTCATGGACAACAACCTTAGGAACAGAATAATGGATTATTGGCCTCATGATCCAAATTGGAACCCACGACCTTCATACTTGGATTATCTCCTTAAATATGATATCCGAGTCTAATATTTTCGTTAGGTATTCAAATTCTATTTAGCCCAAAGGATTAGGTTAACCCTTTAAGAGCACTAGAGAAGTAATCCAATTAATCATTTAAAAACTCATTATTTATTTCACGTTAACTGATGTGATACTTTCATCACACATTCCCAACAACCATGTCTTTTATACAAAAATTATGCCACACTTTATGATTCATTCATTTGTTTATCTTTAATTGAATATGTGTGGTAAAATAAATGTAGTGTAGTCAACACTAATTAGTTGCAAAGGAAATCCATTTGAGATTAACATGTGGGCCAAACCATCTATTTCTTGAAAAGCCCATCCATTTATTTGCGATGTTACTTGTAAGCTACAATCTATTGAGTACATACACTAGAGATCTAAGTAATGTGACTCTTTAATTATGTAGATGATCAATATTGATTGCAGTAGAATATCTTGTTTTGATACTCCAAGAATATGTATCAGAAATGTTTTTGAGTTCCTCAACCCAATAAGTTCTTGTGTCAACATATATTATCCCAAATTAAATTCCCAACATAATTTGTGGTTCAATTTTTTAATTTTGATCGTATGCAAAATTATATGCCAAACGAAATTCTTTGTCCTTGAGTAACTATTTTTCTAGTTATGAAGAGGATCGAGTAAAAAGATTTTATTCATTACAATATCTGAAACCTATTCATACAATGAAGTGTCAAAGCTTCATCTACATGCACCCTTAAAACTAAGAGGTGACTAGTAGTCGTAGATAAACAACTGACTCCACTTTTGCATCATACAAAGGGAGCATATATACTTAACTATATATGTTACTACATTTAAACATGGTGCACACAAATTGGAGAGTGTATCTAGTAGGGCATAGCTTGAGATTTCCTTGCACTATCCTTAACCTTCCCAGCCGCGTCAAATTGCAACACCTCGTAGGAGTTCACAATCTCGTCAGGTTTTATCTGAAAGACTCGAGCTGGTTGTGGTTGGTATTGATAAAGACATTCTTGTCTAGCTATGGGTTCTTGTGGAACATGGGATTTTTTTGGAGTATGCCTCGTGTTTCTTCCATTGTATGCGTTGAGGATGTCAAAGGCTTCCTTTCCTATTCTTGGAAGATCTTTCTTGGATGACATTTTTTTTCTACTAATTAGGAGAAGAAGTATGAAGAAGCTAAGGAAGTGTTTGTTTTGTTGTTGATGCATGTGATGCAAAGTGAAATCCTTTATATAGCCGAATTAGTGTAACTAGGAGGAAAAAGTGTCAAAGAAAAATCTGATCAAACTGGCTTATCTGCTTATGGATTCCTCTCGTAAGATTCCTTTTAGATGTGTATATATATCGGAATTGTACATGATAATCCATATTGTTTAGACTGAGGGTTTGTTCTATACCCAACAAATTTTCACAAAATTCTACTAACTTTTTCTCTCTTATCATTTTCAACTACTCGTACAATTACTTTACATTTTTAATATATTTTTCTCAAATTTCAATCACACGTCTAATACGTTGCTCGAGTAAATCCATATTATCGTTCCCATTCCAATACCAACATATTGGCATCATAAAGTGCTAACATGCCACATAGAGCGTCGGTATTTGTTAAGGTTGGTGTGGGCCCTCCTTTGAGTAGCTTATCCATGTTATATATTCTATTGCCGGTCAAATACTCAATATAGTGGAAACCGGGGTATAAATTCCATGTGATTTTATCGTTATTCGTCTTGTAGTTACATTCATTTACCTGCCAAGACCACTTCAACGAGAATTAAATAATCAAGTGACACAAGTAAAACATCTCAAGGTTTTAGGTGGCAGGACATGGCAATTTTAGCGGAATTAGAGCATCTCCAATGCAACATTGGATGTTGAGGATGATGTGGAGGAGAGAGATAGAAAGAAGAAGATAATTTTAATTGCAGTAGAGTAGAAAAGATGATAGAGAAAAAAAAGAGGGAAATGAAAATGAGGTGAGAAATAGAAACAAATTTAAAAATAATAACAAAATAATAATAGAAAGTGTGTAGATGAATGTGTGATTTTGGAAAGTGCACGGAAAGCGAGGAAGAAAGAATGAGGAAAAAATAGGGTAAATGAGATAAAAAGCAAATATTATATGAATATTCCTATTAACCTATCTAATGTAAAAGGGGAAAACCCCAAAATTTATTTCATTTGAAGTGTAGAAACCGAAACGGGGCACCAGATTTGGCATCCCATTTGGGTTTTCTAACTCATAATTTGACTTTTTTCTCTTTCTCCTTGGGTTTTTTCACCTATGATTAGAAATGATCTATATATATACAATAAGATATAAATAACAATTATTTTAATTGGACAAGATAGGTAAAGACAAAAATTTTAAACACAAGAGCAACATAGTTCATTGTTCGTAGCTGGATTATTAAATCTACAACTTAACAATTAGGTACTCCTGTACCTTAAGGAAGTATCACAATTCCATCACATAGGCCGGTGGATTCCTATGATCTTGTGAGATTCCTTTAACCTTGGATTTTCTAGCAGAGCCTTCGACTTCGTTTCGAGTAAACAAATATTATATTCCTCCACATCCAAGAAAAATATGATGGCAAGGACTAGAGCTCAAAATGCAATACTATGCTATCCTCCCTATGTAGGGCCCTCTTTCATGTATAGATGTGGGTCCCATTGTAGGACCAAGCAAATTTTACGAGTAGGTATTCTAGTTCTAGAAATATTAGAACCATCACCATTCACCAAGTGGAAGCTCGTGTGAAACCTCATGTTCTTTCCCAAGTAGAAGAGATTCGAAAGTACATGCTGGCGACATGCTTTCCGTCCAAATCATTTACCTCATACCTTTAAGATGTATAAAGTGACTTGTTCTCATAGCTTGAAGGAAAAATATGCGGCATTTTGCATGGTAGCCAACCAGGCAAAAGTTACAGTATTTTGTTCGTACCTAGCGCATACATTTGATGATAAAATAAATGAGTACCACGTACAATTGGAGCCTTGGAGGATGATGCTTTTGGAGATAAAATATAAATTTATGGGTTTCTAGGTAAATCAGAAGGCGCAAATTAAACTTTTACAAAATGTGATTGATTTGCAAAAGTAATCATTTTTCTTCATTACAAGTCCTGCTAAAAGGTGAAGGATACAAGTTGGCTAAAGGACTATGAATCTATGATATTATTATAATGATAAGTGGTGGTTTATCAACTGAGCTAATCTAGAAAATTAATAATATCTATGATCTTTAAACTAATAATTATAATCTTAATCATTGTGTTGACTAGTCTAATCTAAATTCGATTCCTTGTATAAACCAAGTTACTCGTGTTTTAAATATTGTGAGGTAACTCAATCGTGTTTCAAATGTTATAAAGTAACTCGTGTTCCAAATGTTGTGAGGAATTGAGACTTTCATTGGTTCATTTTGAGGAAGACTAGTCAATATAATTATAAACTCATCATTTATCCCGAATTTAATCGTTATGAGATTTTGTTCCCACGAATCAAAACATAAATCTCCCATCGAACAAAGTACTATATGATCAGGTCTTCCTTTAATCAATAGCTCATCAATCGATCATTCTCAAATGCTCTATTGTAGCTCAACCCTTCCGCTACGTCTCTGTCATTGCCTTAGGCACAACAGGCCGGGGAACCGAAAGCTGGATTATTGACCTCATGATCCAAATTGGATATCACCACCTTCGTACTTGGATTGTCTCCTTAGGTTTGATGTTTGACTCTAATACTTTTGTTAGGAATTGAAATTCTAGCCCAAAGGGTTAGGTTAACCCTTTAGGAGAAATAATATAACCCTTTATAAATTTAGGGTATGTTTGATTCATAATATTTCAACAAACAAAATTCTTTCTCCTCATTTTCAACAACACATATAATTACTTCATATTTTTTAAATACATTATCTTTCATTTTCAACCACACAGTCTACACGCAATTTAAGTAAATACAACTTACCTAAAAATTCTTGTTAATCAAACATATCCTTATTTTTTATCCTAAATTTAATTGAAGACTTTGTTTGTACGTTCCAAACAACCATATTTTTATATGGAAATTATTCCACACTTTAATTATGACTAATTAGCTTGTTTATCTTTAATTGGATGTGTGTGACAAATGTAGTGTAATCAACGTTAATTAGTTGCAAAGGAAACCCATTTGAGATTAAAATTTGGACCAAAGCATTTACTTATTTAAAAGCCGATCCATTTATTTGCGATGTAACTTGCAAACCATGGTCTATTGAGTACATGTGTGTTAACTTGCAAACCGCAATCTATTGATGAGTGCATATGTATTAGAGATCTAACGACTCTTTAATTATGTAGAGGTGACCAATGTTGATTGCACTATAATATCAAGACTTGATCGACACTGCAAGAGTATGTATCATTATTGTTTATGAGTTCCTTAATTAACCTAATAAACTCTTGTGTCAATATATATACTATCCCAAATTCTTAATTTGTTTAAACTATTTTTGTAGTTTTTTTTTTCCCGACCCGGAGCTATTTTCGTTGTTATGAAGAGGATCAAGATTAGTAAGAAGCCTTTATTCATCACCATATCCGCAACCTATTCGTACAATAAGTCTTGAAAACATCTACATGCACCCATGAAACTGAGAGGTGACTAGCAGATACTAGTAGATATATTCAAGTGATTCCACTTTTGTATCATACAAAGTGAGCACAGATATATACTTAACTACCTACTATTACATTTAAACATAGTGCATATATACAAAAAGGAGAGTCTATCTAGTAGGCCGTAGCTTGAGATTTCCTTGCACGATCCTTAACCTTCCCACCTTCGCCAAATTGCAACACCTCGTAGGAGTTCATAATCTCGCCAGGTTTTATCTGAAAAACTCGAGGGGGTTGTGGTTGGTGTTGATAAAGACATCCTCGGCTAGTTATGGGTTCTTGTGGAACATGAGTTTTTTTTGGATTATGCCGCGTGTTTCTTCCATGGTATGCATCGAGGATGTCAAAGGCTTCCTTTCCTATTCTTACAAGATCTTTCTTGGATGACATTTTTTTGTAGTTAGGAGAAAGAAGTATGAAGAAGTTAAGGAAATCTTTTGTGGTTTTGTTGATTCATGTGATACAAAGTGAAATCTCTTTATATAGCCTAATGTGTAAATGGAAGGAACAAGTCACAAAGAAAAATCTAATCAAAGTGGGTCACGGATTCGTCTTATCTTGTGAGATTCCTTTTAATTTAGATGTGTAGGAATTTTGGTCGTTCATAATGTTTGTGTAATTTTAAATAGACATTTCAAATTAATATTTTTAATTGATCTTTTAATGTGTGTCACTTGAAGGTATATATAATTTATAAATGTCTATTTCAAACATGTATATTAGGATGGATCGGTGTGAACATGATAAAATATCTCCATATTATAAAGTAGAGTGTTTTAGATTAAAGAAGCAAGAGACTACACATAGACTGTATATTAACTATCACTACACCATAACACGCGAATTGTCACGGTTTAAAACCGTGACAATTGAAATTTGTCACGGTTTTAAACCGTGACAAAAAACACCGTGACAACCAGTTTGTCACGGTTTAAAACCGTGACAAATTGGTCACGGTTTAGAACCGTGACCAATTTGTCACGGTTTTAAACCGTGACCAATTTGTCACGGTTTAGAACCGTGACAAACTGGTTGTCACGGTTTTAAACCGTGACAAATTTGGAAAAAATTAAAAAAAAAATTGCAATATAATTTTTTGACCTTAACAAACATATTTGGTTCATGATATAAATTATTAACAATAATTCATTAAAAAATCGTAAATCATTTCAAATAACATTCTCAAATCAGATTTGATCCTTGTAAGAATCTGATATCTTTTTCTGCAGTCATAATAAAATTACAATTGTGTACTAAAATTTGATGTCATAACATAATAAGCATTGTAATGACCTTAAAAGATTACAATTGGAATGACATAAAAATTACAATTATGAACTAAAGTAGCTTCTTGCAACGGCAGTTAAAAATAGCAACTGGAAGATACTTCCTGCAATGGAAGTATAAACAGTTTAACAGTATAAGTAAACGAACATAAGCGCCAACAGAATGGAAGAAACTTCTTGAACGTCAAATTATGACGGATTATATATGTCTACTACTTTTTAATGAAAATTATTAGCATTAAAAATTTTATGGATGCATTTCAAACATTAATTAACGAAGGATGGATAAATACATTTCAATCCATTCCCAGCCCTCAGTGACGTCAATTCAGAATTCTAAACTGACGTCAATTCTCAATTTATCAACAAAGGATGGATAAATACAAATCCTAAGCAGTCAAAGCATCATTGTCCAGCTAATACGCCTAGAAAGAAAAAAGAAATAGTAGCCACTCATTTGCTCATTTTCCTCAAAGTTAAAGAAAATAAACAACCGAAAACATGGGGAAAAGCTTACAATAATATATATATAGAGGTGCTACTACTATTACTACTTCCATTCAAACTTAAATAAAGTTAGTTAAGTTATATCTTGGACCAGTAGTTCCAAGGTCAGTTGTATGAGTTGGTGCATGTTTGGAAATCTTATTTTGTTTAAGTGGGATCAATATATAGAAAGGACAAATGGAAAAGAAAGAAAGGCTGCATGCAAATTGAAAAATGCTAACGACTAAAAATGCATGCAACTAAAAAATATACTCCCAAAAGCAGAATCCCCATAGAATAACCCACGTGCTTGCATATAATGTATGAAAATTGAGCATTGCTTGAGATCCAATGACTCAAATTTGATAAATGTAGGAGGAAAAAAAATCTTATAGTGAGCAGCAATGTCTTCTAGTTACAAAAATACTAACGACAACCACATGTTTATCAACTGTCACCTAGTAGTTACACCCTCATCCCCTCCTCCAGACATCTATTTGATTCAAACGAGTCAATAAAGAGGATTAGGCTAGTCATAATCTAATTCATTCCATATCAAATATTTCACATTTTTTATCATCATCTCTATGCACGTGTTCCGGAATCCAGATAGTCCACACCAATAGGATTCTAAATTAAACCACAGCAAACATTTCAATGGTAAGTGATTCTATAAAAATATACCTTCTGAAGTTCTATGAAAACTCTTCGCACTACACCAATTTACTCCTAAGTACCTGCAATAAAATTATTAAAACATCATTTAAAGACGCTATCTTAACAACTGAAGTACAAACTACACTTAAACATCTAATATTCGGATATGTCATACTATTAGAATTTTATATTATACTAATAGAAGAATCATTTGAATGGTACATAATGATGTAAACATTGTACTAATGAAAGGTCTATGTGTACTTGTTAAATTAGATTTGTTAATTTCTAAATGGAACCCTATAATCCCCTTTATCACCAGTCAAATGGACGAATGATGGGGATAAGAGACAACACAATAGCTGATAGAATGCCCTATAGAGATACAGTGATTAGAGGCCTTCTTAATTAAAGAAAACAAAACAATTCATTTAATTTTGTTCCATCGAGTAACTTACCAGATTTGGGCACAAGACAACCACTTATTTTTCCAGTAATCAACCCCAAGATCTGAAGAACAACACATTTTTCAATTGGCTACACCAGTAATCAAACTCCACAAATTGCTTGGAAAAAATCAATTACAATGCAATCGTACTTAAAAAAAAGAGGGAAAAAGAAAGAAGGAAAACATACCTTAGAAAAACAAGTTTCAACTAGTCGGTGAACAGTAGAAATTCAAATGTGAAATCAAAAACCTTCAAAAGACTGAACAAATTAGAAAAGGAAAAAGAATCACATGTAAAGATCATTGAGAGATCATAATATTTTGTGTCAAGTTCTAGGCGATGACATGTGTGTGTATGTATATAAAAGATGAGGAGAGCATGTTGAATACATGGGTAGCTGGGGGAAAAGGAAAAGAAATCGCAATGATCAACTTTTGATCAGAGGATAGGAGAGGCTTGCATGCCTCGTCCCCAATACTCGGCCAATTAAGGCCTCGCCAATCTCTTCTCCTAAAATCTCTATATGATATCGAGCTCTTTGCATCAACTGCTTTGAGATCCATGGCCTCTACAAACAACTCGTCTATCAACTCATCAAACAATAACAACAACAACAGCTCTTCTCCTAAAATCTCTACAAATGTAACCACTAAAGATACCATAGACATCTTTAATAAGTTGACTGCTTGCAGATTATCTAATCAAGGTCAGGTCTGAGTCAATGCATCACCAAACAGAAAAACAAGAGATCATCATACACCGATTTCACATCGCTAGTTTAAAAAGCTAAAATTGCAAACAGCAGGAGGAAGCATAAAAATAAAATACATACATTAATTTCCTCAATGCATGAGCGAGATTGACTACTACTGTTGGCTCCCACAGCTCACTTACAAAGGAAGGTATGTGAGCCCAAGTCATCTCAAACCATCTTACAGCTTCCTTGTACCTAAAATAATTTCAGAAAACAATCACTGATTACAATAGTAGTATAAATACGTACATAATTCTTGGACTACCAAATAAGGTATGCCAATGGGAATGAACTATGTCAATGGGAATGAACACTTTGTGTTACTTGTATAGCAATATATAAATACAAAAAAATCAGAAATTGTAAAAAATTAGCATGTACAAAATACCCAAAAAATTCGCTTTGTTTCTCTCCTTTTCTCCTGTTGGTACCCCTTTCAAATGAACCAGAGCTACAACTTAAAAGAACACGAGGGCTTCAAGAAACATTCCTATTATATGAAGACAAATTTATATGGTACATCTCCCAGAGCTTAACAATGATACTGAAAATAGAAAGAGATAGACTGATGCAATAATTTTCAAGCCTTGACTTCTTCCACATTCTTTTTATTTCCTTATTATAATGTCTATAAAAAATTGAAAGGATGGAACCACATGTACAAAATGCATTAGCATGAAGCTGCTTCAAAGCCAAAGTGGAGGTCCTTGATTAAATGACAAAGATGGCAAGATAGTGGCGAATACCACTTCTATTGACTACAGAGTACCCATAATCACATGAAAAATTTATAGATTTCTCATTGCCTTCAATTACTGCAAGCAGATTTGTATAAAGTATAACTGGCTGCGTAAACTGCTATGAAATATCACAGATATATCCTAATTGTGTTCTTACATGCTATATCAATTAATGCTTCCTCAGGGTCAAAATGTTCAGCAATACATGAAATTGGTAAATGAAACAAAGTTAAGATAACCAAATATTCCTACACTTTTCACAGAACATCAACGCTGAAGCTTTCACATTAGTATTGATAAAAATACAAGCTTTCACAGGACATCTATGAGTGTGAACTAGCATAAGTTATCAGTACTCAAAATGCACAAATAGAATCTCACCCTTGGGCAATGAGCAAATCATGGATTATTTGATCCTTGTTCACTTAAAAGTGGGAGACAAAGTAAACATATTTGAACAGGAAATGAATTGGTAGTATACTGGGAAAATCTTACTCCTTTATGTGATAAGCCACAGTTCCAAGTTCATTATAGACAAGTGGGTCCGAAGGACATATAGTTTTACTGCATAAAAATCGAATGCAGCATCTTGTGAGAAACTACTGGAGATGGAAAGAGCCACTAAATCTCTGAAAGACAATGCAAATACATAAGTATTACAAGGAACAACAACAAGGTTAAATACTTAAAATCATGAAATTCTAATTTTCACAAATATGATATATCACCTGCTCAGCAAGTTTGAAGCTATGGGTTCGCATATATTCCATTCCAATGTAGAGAGCATGCAAATGGCATCTGGAACAAGAGAAAATAAATTATCAAACTTGTAAAAGGGAATTTATCCTTCATAATTGATAAGACTTCAGCATATGAGAATATTATAACTACAAAAATATAGACATAACATAGATAGGTAATAATGTTTTCCATAGTCCAAGCAAGCAACATTATTTACAGAGCACAACTTAATTTCACATTTGGAAGCCTTTTAAAACCCAACAATCAGCATGTGTGTTACAAAAGCTAGAATTTACAACCAATCCATTTACATTAGCTTTCTCTATGAAGTTCACTACAAGTAATTACCTCGAAATTGAAGACAATATTGAGCAGAGACTTGAGCCAAAACGTTTTTTCAGGTCCAATTCAACTTTTGGGAGTGATTTTCGACATTTTCATGGTGAATTTAGGGCAAGACATTTGGGGATCTCGGTTGGTTTGCGTTTTTTCTGCTTTGTGGTTTCTGTTGCTGTGAAATTGGGGCTGTTCCCGATTGGAATTCCTTTTATTTTTATTTTTAAGTTTTCGCCGATTGTCACGGTTTAAAACCGTGACAATCAGCTCGCGGATTGTCACGGTTTTAAACCGTGACAATCGGAGAGATTGTCACGGTTTAAAACCGTGACAATCCGCGAGTTGATTGCCACGGTTTTCAACCGTGACAATCGGCGAAAACTTTAAAAAAAAAAAAAGGAATTCCTCACAGTTAAAAACCGTGACAATCAGTGAGAAATTTGGTCACGGTTTTAATTTGGTCACGGTTTAAAACCGTGACCCTTGAAAATTTATTGGGTGACAAATTCTTATTTTTGGTGTAGTGTATTGACTTGAAGTGAGACAAGCAAAATAACAAAATAAGAAATATGTAACACATTATTTAACATAAATATATATAATACCTAATAAATCTCTGAATGCTATAAATAATTCAAAAGTTGGATGCATTATTGTGAATGAGTTGTGAATGACTATGAAATCATGTGAGGATGAAAATAATTCATGAATAATTGTACAACTTGATTGATAATTATGTGTAATATGACTCATCATTTTGTTTTGATTCTACACTTGATGGTCTATAAATAGACCTCAATTCATGAATTGATGTATGAAGAAGAAGGAAGAAAGTTCAATATATTTCCTCTCTATTCTCTTGTAGCATTTAAGGTATTTTTTTACTTTGATTTTATAACACGTTATCAAAGACGCAGTCTCTACACTAGAGCTCACTCTTGTAGTAAAAGGGAATATGCTCTATGATTTGCATCTTATAGATGACCCTGTATCGTAAACCTAATTATTACAAGATAATCACGATTTTTACAAGAAATTTTATTTTGTTATTGTTGTGCTTACGAGTACTAATTCAAATTTCAAAACAAAATATACTAGCGCATCTAAATTTTTGAAAATGTCGCTTGCAAAACTTGATTTTGTCGCTCTTGATATTTCTGGTGATAATTATTCATCATGGACACTTGATCTTTGAGATTCACTTGATCTCAAAAGGGTTAGGTGAAACAATAATCGAAGGAAATGAAAGATCCCAGCAGGATCGTGCGGCGTTAATTTTCCTTCGATGACACCTACATGCATCTCGATGGTAGAATACCTCACGATCAAAGATCCATCCGTTACGTGGAAAAATTTAAAGGACGATTCGATCACCAAAGGGTCAGTCTGCCCAAGGCCGATATCGATGGATGCACTTGCGCTGCAAGATTTTAAATCTGTAAAGATTACAATTCGAATTATTCAGAATACGCTCAATTACTTTTAATGGTGAAGAAATTGAGCAAGATATGTTAGAAAAGACTTTTTCAACATTCCATGCCTCGAGCGTGCTCTGCGTGATAGTATCGAGAGCGTAGATTTCAAACGTATTGAACTTGTATCTTGTTTATTAGTAGCGTAACAAAATAATGAACTACTCATGAAAAACCATGGGATACGCCCAACAGATCCACAAAGTGATACGAGAAACAAATGGAACTATATGGCCTGAGGTAAATGCAACGTTCAGAAAAAATAATTACTGGGCGTGGGCGTGGGCGTGGGCCGCGTGGGCGTGGGCGTGGGCCCGCGTGGCGTGGGCGAGGGTTTAGACGTGAATTCCAACATGATAATGGAAAAGTTCATTTATGATATAATGAGCGAGAATCGGCAACATAATAGCAGGTTCAAATTTTAAAAATAATGGAAATGATTCATTTGATAAAGATAGAATGACAGATGCTATCGATGTGGAATACACGGGCATTGGTCCGTACATGTCGTACACCAAAGCATTTGGTGGACTTATATATAAACTCGACCAAGGGAAAGAGAAAGGAAAAGAAAAAGTTGAAACCAATTTTCTTGATTGGGATGACTGAGTCAATGGAACTCATTTTGATACTCCCTGACTTTTTCCCAGATCCATGAGATCATACAAACATTGGAAGTTTGATGGAAAATATCGATTAAATAATTCTCTAATGAAGTATTATTATATTTATGGTGTATTATGTGTGAAATATTTTTCTATAATGCTTTTGTGTGATAAGTGTGGAATTGTTATCTTTATATTTGTATTGTTATTTTCCATTAAGTGTTATATGTAATTGTTGTTTGTTAACTGGGTATGAATTTTATATTTTAAATTTCTTTTGTAGACCATGACAAATTGCCAAGATATTTGCCTAGTGATAGCGCAACTTCATACTATTTTACAAGATAAGAAGTTTTTCTTGGATTTTACAATACGAGAAAATTATGTCTATACAATTTCTGGTGCATCAAATATTATTGAAGGCTCCGGAAGAGCTCGTATTATCCTGCCAAATGATACACAATTGAATATAGATGATGCACTTTATTCTAGCAAATCCAGAAGAAATTTGCTTAGTTTTAAGGATATCCGCAAAAATGGATATCACATTGAAACAATTGAAGAAAATAATAAAGAATATCTTTACATAAACTCATTTCTATCTGGGCATAAGCAGATTAAAGAAAAACTTCCATCGCTTCCATCTGGAATGTATTATACATTCATAAGAACGATTGAGTCTAACAACATCATAAAACCAAAATTTATTGACTCAAAGGTTCTTAAACTTTGGCATGAAAGATTTGGGCACCCAGGAACGACTATGATGCAACGAATAATTAAAAGCTCACATGGACATCCTTTTAAGAACCTTAAGACTATTTTACCAAATGAGTGTCCATGTGAAGCTTGTTCACAAGGTAAATTAGTCATCGTGCCCTCTAAAACAAAGGTAAATGTTGAATCGCCAACTTTTCTGAAAAGAATTCAAGGTGATATTTGTGGACCTATACACCCACCTTGTGGACCATTTCGTTATTTTCTGGTCTTAGTTGATGCATCTACTAGATGGTCACATGTTTGCCTACTTTCAACTAGAAACGATGCATTTGCTAAACTATTAGCCCAAATTATAAAATGCGAGTTCATTTCCGATTATTCGATCCAGTCCATTCGATTTGATAATCTTGGTGAATTTAGATCAAAAGCATTTGATGATTATTGCACGACTATGGGAATTGAAGTTGAATATTACATTGCTCATGTCCATACACAAAATGGATTGGCGTAATCATTTATTAAACGCCTCCAATTTATTGCTAGGCCTATGCTTATGAGGTCAAAACTCCCAACTTCTACTTGGGGACATGCTATATTACATCTTTGCGGCATTGATCGTCTCGGACCAACCGCATATCATCAATACTCCCTTTACAATTAGCATTTGGTCAAGAACCTAATGTTTCTCATCTTGAATTTTTGGTTGTGAAGTACAGTACCAATTGCACCCCACAGCGTACTCAAAATGGGTCCCCAACTTAAGGCTTGGAATTTATGTTGGGTTTAATTCACCGTCAATCATCAGTACCTAGAACCTTTAACAGTGATCTATTTAATGCATGCTTTAATGATTGTCATTTTAATGAAATGAATTTTCCAACACTAGGGTACAAAACTACATCCCTGAAAGAAAAAATGAACTTTCTGGAATGAGAAGACTCTAGCTCACTTTGATCCTCAAGCAATAAATGTGAGAGAGAAATTGAAAATCTTATTCATTTGCAAAGAAGCGCATATGAACCGCACGATGCATTTGTGAATACAAGGAAAGTCACTGTCGCATATACCGGTAGAGAATACACCGCAAAAATTGATGTCCCCAGGACAACTCTGACAAGAAATGAATCTAAAATACGCCCGAGCGTGGTCGGCGATTGGTTCCAAGGATTACGTACCTAGAAAGAGAAGGGTACAAGATAAAAACCAACAAAAGAATACCGCGAAGTAATGATAAAAACGATTGATCAATCAAATAAAATATTTAAAGTTTCAAAAGAACCGAAGCATCCAAGAAGATTGAGGTTCCCTTGCAGTAACTGTAAGTATTCGAAAACCATGAGATATCAATAGATTATTTACTATCTAATAACTTATGGGAATGGGAAAACACTTGTTGTAGATGATATATTCTCCTTTAATGTTGCAAGAAAATTGTGCAAAGTGAGGATTTCAACCACAATGCATAAAGATTGCGAAATAGAAATGATTGGCCAAAATGGAAGGAAGCCATACAGTGAATTAAATTCTTTGTATAAACGCGAAGTATTCGGACACTGTAGTTCAAACACCAAAATGTAATCCCTGAGGATACAAATGGGTTTTAAGTAAGAAAGAGAAATGAGAAGAACGAAATTACAAGGTATAAAGCAAGGCTTGTAGCGCAAGGATTCTCTCAAAGACCAGGAATTGACTATGAAGAAACATATTCTCCCGTGAATGGATGCTATTACTTTTAGATTTTTGATAAGTCGTCAGAATAAAAACTTGACATGCCTTATGGATGTAGTAACGCATATTTATATGGTTCACTTGATGATATATATATGAGAATTCCTGAAGGAATAAAAGTGCCGAAGCACTTAATGCATGCCCAAATAATGTGTTATCAATTAAATTGCAAAGATCACTATATGGTTTGAAGCAATCCTAAGAATGTGGTTCAATTGCTTAAGTAATTACTGTTAAAAAGGGGATACAAAATGATGACATTTGTCCTTGTGTCTTCATAAAGAAAGCGGATCTTTGGATTTGCAATCATAGCAGTCTATGTTGATGATTTAAATCTCATTGGAACTCCTGAAGAGATTAATGAAGCGATGAAGTACTTGAAAACCGAATTTGAGATGAAAGATTTAGGCAAAACCAAATTTTGTCTAGGTTTGCTGATTGAACATTTCACTGTAAGGAGTTTTTGTTCATCAATCTTCATATCTGAAAAGGTTTTGAAACGATTTGGTATGGATAAAGCACACCCTCTAACATCACCTATGGTCGTTCGAACACTTGATGTTGAAAGGGCCCGTTCCACCACCTGAAGATGGGGAAGAAATCCTTGGTCGGATACCAGTATCTTAGTGCAATTGGAGCATTACATTATCGACAAATTGCACTCGACTGGACATAGCTTTTTACGTAAATTTCCTGGCAAGATATAGTCATACACCTACCAAAAGACATTGGAATGGTATTAAACACATTCTCCGTTATCTAAGAGGTACGTCTGATTTAGGTTTATTTTATTCACATAATTCTCGATCTACTTTAGTTGGATATGCAGACGCGAGGATACTTATCGGATCCCCATAAAGGCAAGTCCCAAACAGGATATGTATTTCTGGCGTGGAGGAAGCTATATCTTGAAATCTACAAAACAAACTTTGAGCGCAACATCATCAAATAATGCTTGAACTCATTGCAATTCATGAGACAAGTCGGGAATGTATGTGGTTAAGGAATATGACTCATCATATACAAACATCATGTGGGCTATCCTCAATAAAAGAAAAATCAATTGTATTGTATGAGGATAATGCACTTGCATCACACAACTCAACAAAGGTTACATCAAGGGAGATAGAGCAAGCATATCTCTCCAAAATTCTTTTATACACATGACCTTGAAAAGTGGTGAAATTGATGTTCAACAAATTCGCTCAATTGACAATTTAGCGGATTTGTTCACAAAGGCGTTACCAACATCAACCTTTAGAAAATTGGTGTACCAAATTGGCATGCGGCGACTTAAGGACCTTGAACAATGTCATTATGAGGGGGAGTAGCTGTACTCTTTTTCCTTCGATCAGGTTTTATCCCATTGGATTTTCCTGACAAAGTTTTAATGAGGCAGCATATTTATACTCCTGTGGTGAACATCAGGGGAAGCGGTTGTACTCTTTTTCCTTCGATCAGGTTTTATCCCACTGGGTTTTCCTGACAAGGTTTTAACGAGGCAACACATGGGCACCCTACAATCAACTTTATTGTATAAATAGTCATTCAAGGGGGAGTGTTATAAATAATTCAAAAGTTGGATGCATTATTGTGAATGAGTTGTGAATGACTATGAAATCATGTGAGGATGAAAATAATTCATGAATAATTGTACAACTTGATTGATAATTATGTGTAATATGACTCATCATTTTGTTTTGATTCTACACTTGATGGTCTATAAATAGACCTCAATTCATGAATTGATGTATGAAGAAGAAGGAAGAAAGTTCAATATATTTCCTCTCTATTCTCTTATAGCATTTAAGGTATTTTTTTTACTTTGATTTTATAACACTGAATTAATTCTAGCTATAGGTTTACAATATAATTAGCAATTCCGAGTAAATAATACTGGTCAAGTTATTTGTGGTCACTGGTGTCCTTGATAGGCAAGATTGTTTTTTATTTGGTTTGCCCCCTTTATGAGTAGCTTATCCATGTATTAAATGTGCTCTACTCAACATAGCGAAAATCAGGGTATAAATTCTATTTGATTATTTGATTTGATTGTATTCTTTATTATTTTTGTTGCATTGTGTGCCTAACAAGAACACTTCAAAGAGAAAAAAGTTAAATAAATAAATAAAGAAATAAAAGATATTTATGAGTACAAAGATTCTATTTCCCAGTGCCCATTATTGGGCCGGATTTATTCTACTCGACTGATATAGTCAACAACACGTGCACTAGATTTTTAAAATATTTGTTTAAATGAGATTATGTATAGAGTGAACATGATGATTATAAAATATTTGTGTGAATGGCATCATAGAAACTTCTAAAAGACAAAATCATAGCTTATGATAATATCATTACAATTTGGACTATTCATTTCACAAATGGAATTAAAATACCTGGAAAAAATTACGTAATGATTAAAATTTTAAGTATATGACAAAAAACCAAAATAGAAGAAAGAATAGGTAATACGGATCACATAAACCGCATGTGTATCAACCACGCTTACATTGTAGCAGACTTAAAGTAATTATATATTCACTACGTCCTTTTGCACATCTTATGTGCCGTAACATAGGAATTTATACTTTCTCACACACACAAAGTTTGTGTCTTCTATGCAATGACATTTAAAAATAAAATCGTTAATATATACTATTTTGTTGTAAGTATGATCAAGTAACTTTTTATGTGAAATTATAAGTAAATTTTCAAATAGTTTCGGGTAGTGGGTAAATATGGCAATAATAAATTTTATTTTATTTGTTTGCTTTTCACACCCCTTGAAAGAAGTCCATAAAAAAATGGTTCATTACAAGCCCGCCATATGCAATACTATCAATCCATTTTTCGCACTGAGTGACTGGCTAACTACAGTCAACCAAGCCTAAAAACTACATTTTAATACAATAAATGAAATTAATTATCTTACAACCAAGCAAGGTTGCCACACATACATATGGCATGCAGCATATCAGATGTAAAAAATTTAATTAAGCATCCAATTGTGAATGCTGAGACTCTTGAATTTCGATAATAGACTACTATTTTGTAATTTTGCTAAAGTTCAAAATTAACTATAAGATTACTTGGACGCTTCCAAGGGTGTTGGTTTAGACTATGTCAGAGGCATCACATTAGTGTTGAACGGGTTTTAGTTGTACAAAAAACTAGCATAATTAGAGTGAAAATTTTTTATCGATATGATTAGGTTGTTTTCCGTTTTGATTATGCTCATTGTTTGCTATCGAGAAGAAAATAGGGCTTAATTAGCCTCTCTCAAGTTGAGAGAAACCTTGAATTTTGGTACATTAGTATTGAAATATATTCTTCTGTATTAACAAAAATTGTATGGAAAAAATTATTTTTACAAATAAAATCTGATCAAATTTTGGTACATTAGTATTGAATTATTAAACTTTCACATTAGGTGATCAAATCTGATCAAATTGGATTATGGATTCCTCTTGTAAGATTCCTTTTAATGTGCACATAGGAATTGTGAAAATCCACAAAAATTAATTAGAGCATCCCCAACAACACGGTTGGATTTGTGTGAATGTCGCAAAATATTGCAGACGGAGAGAAAATATTTCAATATAAGGTATATTGAAGAAGTAATATATAGATTATATGTATATCTTGATTTAGGAAGATGATGATGCAGAAAATTAAAATAGTAATTAAGCTTTGTACTCTGAAATAATATACTATTAGGAAATTTCGATCGTGATAATTCAAATAAATATATACATCGTCAAGTTATTTGTGTAGTGATGGACAAGATTTTTCCGATTTGGCATGCCCCACTTTTTGAGTAGCTTATCCATGTTATATATTCTATTGCCAGTCAAATGCTCAATATAGTGGAAACCAGGACCAGCGTATAAATTCCATTTCATTATTTGATTTCATTTCACCATTATTTTTCTTTTAGCTGCATTCGTTTACCTAACAAGACCACTTCAACGATAATTAAATAAATAAATAATATTTAGACTCACTAAATGGATAGCATGCAGGACATATCATATGTCAAAAAAATTAAAAATAAAAAATAATTAAGCTTCCAGTTGTCAATGTTGAAACTCTTGAATTTCGATAATGGACAAATTTGTAATTTCGCTAAACTTCGAAATTAACCCGGTTCCCAAGGGTGCTTGTTTTGACTGTGACAGAGCCATCACATTAATCCTAAACAAGTTTCTGTTATACCAAAAAACTAGCATAATTAGAGTGAAAACATTTTTAATTAGCCTCTCTCAGGTTGAGAAAAACCTTGGATTTTGGTACATTAGCATTGGAATGTATTCTTCTGTATTAAAAAAATTGTCTGGAAAAAAATATTTTTACAAATAAAATATGGAAATAATTTTGAAATAGAGATCATATTGTTATTTCATGATAATTGACCTCTCAAATGATTGACGAATGAAAAAATTAAAAGTTTAACGCATTTGTCTGTTTCTACAAGTGACACAAGTAAAAAGTCTCAAGGTTTTGGTAGGCCACCTCTTTTTCTCGAATATATATATAGGGGTTGTTTGATTTGGGATAAACGTTATTCGCGCGGTAAGCGGTGTAAAATATGTGGTTAATATTGTATTGAAAAGTGTGTATGTGGTTGAAAAGCGGAGAGAGAAGAGTGTGGGATAAAAATTATCCTAGATAGAACAAGGCCATAGTTGAGATTCGAAAGCATATGCTGGGGACATGCTTTGCCGTTTGAAGCATTTACACGGTTCTACTATATATATAGGAGTAACGAATTTAGATATGTTGTGTCCCTAACTCTTCTCTTGGTCGTCGAATCCTATTAAAATATTGTGTGTACACAACAAGTATAAATAACAATTATTTTAATTGGATAAGATAGTTAAAGAGACAACAAATCTAAATTCATAAGCGACATAGTTCTTTGTTCCTAGATTATTAACTAGAAAGTGGTCTACAACTTGACATTTAGAACTCCAATATTGTAAGAAAGTGTCACACAGGCCGGTGGATTCCTATCTTATGAGATTCCTTTGACCTTGGATCTTTGCTGATCTCTTAAAACCATAGAATCACATAGCAGACCCTTGGACACTGTTGCAAGTAGGCAAATATAATATTCCTTCACATCCAAGAAAAATATAATGCCTGGGGTTGAGCTGAAAATATTGCTATCCTACTTATGGAGGGAGTCTGCTCTTTCATGTATCAAGGTGGGTCCCACTGTAGTCCATTAATTGATATTGCCAGAGAATATAAGAAAAAGGAGGGCAACTCGCCATTAAATTTTGAGCATTGCCAATGTTTGTTGGAAGCAAATTGTAAGAGTAGGTATTCTAGAAATATTCGAAACATCACCTAGATCACGTTCTTGTTGGGGAACTAGGACGCTATTAATTTCGCCCAAGATCAGTGGGACAAATAAATGTGATTGAGAAAAATAATGGACGCTAAAATAAGTACAAATATGGAACACCGAGATTTAACGTGGTTCGGCCAAACTGCCTACGTCCACGGACCCGCACCAATATTTCACTATCTCAAAAGGAGGAGTACAAAAATACCACACTGTATTTTTTCTGCCTACACAAAGGCTTTATCACTCTACTCACTTTTATCTCTCGTGTATAACTTCTACACTGAAGCTCTCTCTCTACACAAAATCTCTCTATTTTTCTCTCGATTGGTGTATTCTTGTGATGGTGTATTGAATGCAAGATGAGAGCTCATTTTATAGGAAAAATTTCAAACAACTCTCTTCAATTGTCAACCACTCTCCATGTCATTTTTCTTCCACCGAGAAAATTTGCATGCCTTTTGCCTTCCTTTGTTGACAATTGAATTCAATGAGCCACCTAATCCATCCACCTAACCATTCACCTAATCCACTAACAATCTCCCACTTGAAGACTGATTTCAATCTGTCTTCACAATCTGACTTCACCTTAGGACATCTCATTTTGTAGCTTCGTGAAAAATATAATGTGGGTCACCACCTCTATCTTCATTGCAGAAGACCAACTGAAGCTGAGCATAGCTCCAGTTTCTCCTTGGTTACTGTTTTCGTCATCATGTCGGCTGGATTCTTGCTGCTTTGAATCTTTTCAAGTTTCAACACTCCATCTTCCAAAAGTGATCTGATGAAGTGATAACGGAGTCCAATATGTTTGGTCCTCGAATGAAATGCCGAATTCTTTGCCAGATGTATCGCACTCTGACTATCACTGTACAAGACATTCTTCTCTTGGTCAAAACCCAATTCTACCAACAAACCTTGTAACCATATCATTTCTTTGCTAGCCTCGGTTACTGCCACGTACTCTGCTTCTGTAGTTGATAACGCAACAATCTTCTGTTATCTGCGAAATCCAACTAACTGCAGTAGCACCAACTGTGAAGACATAACCGGTAGTGCTTCTTCTGCGATCTACCTCGCCAGTAAAATCTGCATCTACGAAACCTCGTAGTGTCATATCGCTTCGTCTAAAGCATAAGCATTTCTCAGTAGTTCCATGTAGATATCCCAATATCCACTTTACTGCATCCCAATGCTGCTTTCCAGGATTTGCCATATATCTGCTCACAACTCCCACTGCATGAGCAATATCTGGTCTGGTACAAACCATGGCATACATCAAACTTCCAATGGCTGAGGCATATGGAATTTTAGCCATGAAGTTTCTGTCCTCTTCTGTCTGAGGAGACTGGTCGTTGGATAGACGAAAATGATTAGCTAATGGCGTGTTCACTGGCTTTGCACTGCTCATGTTGAACCTTTGCAGGATTTGATCAACATACTTGGCATATGACAACTGCAAAACACCATTTTGCTTGTCTCTACAAATTCTCATTCCTAGAATTTTCTTTGCTTCTCCCAAGTCCTTCATTTCGAATTCCACCGATAGTTGCTTCTTCAACTTCTTGATCTCGTCCATGTCCGAACCAGCTACTAACATGTCATCGACATAAAGTAGCAAAATGATATAGCTAGACTCGAACCGCCTGAAGTAGCAACAATGGTCAGCATTACACTTCATGTAACCATTTTTCTGCATAAATCCGTCAAACTTCTTGTATCACTGTCTAGGCGCTTGCTTTAAGCCGTATAGGCTCT
Organism: Jasminum sambac; assembly: GCA_018223645.1. Taxonomy (NCBI): domain Eukaryota; kingdom Viridiplantae; phylum Streptophyta; class Magnoliopsida; order Lamiales; family Oleaceae; genus Jasminum; species Jasminum sambac. The sequence goes on from CP073649.1 coordinate 22,679,137, forward strand.
TCTTCAATTTGCATACCAGCTGCTCCTTTCCTTTCACTGAGAAGTCTTCCAGTTGCTGCATATAGATTTCCTCCTCTAAGTCACCATGGAGGAAAACAGTTTTCGCATCTAACTGCTCCAAGTGCAAGCCCTCCGCTGCAACAATGCTCAACACTGATCGAATTGTTGTCAGCTTCACAACTGACGAAAATATCTCTGTATAGTCAATTCCTTCTTTCTGCTGGAAACCTTTGACTACCAATCTCGCCTTGTATCTTTTTGAACCATCATGTTCTTCTTTGACTCCGTACACCCATTTGTTGTTGAGAGCTTTCTTCCCTTTGGGAAACTTGGCTAGCTCCCACGTCTCATTGGAGATGAGAGACTTTATCTCATCTTTCATTGCAAGCTCCCACTTAACAGAATCTCCCACCTGACACGCCTCGTCATAGCATTAGGTTCACCGGCGTCAGTGAGCAACATGTAGTTCACGTACTTCCGATTCGGAACATGAGGTCGACTTGACCTCCTCACAATCGGGGTCGGATCTGGAGACTGTGGTGAATCAGCCTCCGAGACAGGCTCCTCTGTCTGCAGACTCTCATCTTTCTGCTTCGACATACTGCCTTCTGGAGTATCATCCGGAACATATGTTCGATCATCGTTTGTTGTGTCATTGGGCTGAACTGCATTTCTGTCCTTGTACATCACCTTTTCATTGAATATGACATCCCGGTTTCTGATGAGCTTTTTGTTCTGGTCATCCCAAAAGCGGTACCCGAACTCGTCTCCATCATATTCAACGAAAGTACACTTTAGTAATTTGGAGTCTAACTTACTCCTAGCATTATCACTAATGTGCACATACGCAACACAACCGAACACTTTCAAATGAGAAAGTTTCACTTCTTTCCCACTCCAAACTTCTTCCCAGATCCAGACTCCAATGGTACCGACGGTCCACGATTAACTAGGTATGCCAATCAGATGGACCTGTTTTCTCGCCTAAAAATATTTTGGCAGCCCGCATGTATTCTCATGCTTCCGGCTCTTTCGTCAATGTCCGATTCATGCTCGCAACTCCATTGCATTGCGGTGTTCCCGGCAACGTTCTCTCCAACTTGATGCCATTTTGGTAACAAAATTTCTTGAACGCCAAATTTTGTACTCTCCACCATTGTCGGATCTCAACTTCTTTACTCGCAAACCGCTTCATTTTCCACCATGGCCTTCCACTTCTTGAACGCCTCGAACACATCGGATTTGTGTCTCAAGAAGTAAGCCCACACCTTTCTCAGTGGTCATCAATGAAAGTCACAGTATGACTTTCCTGAATCGATGAAATCTGGCTGTTGGACCCCACACATTTGTGTGGACAAGTTCAAGCTTCTCTTTCTTTAGAGTTACGCCACTTGTATTGAAACTCACTGCTTCGCTTCCAAAATACAACTTTCATAAAAGTCTAAATCAATAGACTGAAGCCCTGGTAGTTTCCCTTTTGCATGCATGTACTTGAGCCCTTTCTGGCTCATATGCCCAAGTCTTTGGTGCCACAAGTTCACGTCCTTGCTATCAGCAACTGCAATTGTCATACACGCATTCGCCGTCGTGTATAGGGTGCCACTATCCTTGCCACGTGCGATTATCATGGCCCCCTTGGTGATTTTCCAATTATCACCAGAGAAGCTTGTATCACATCCTTCTCTCGACAATTGTTTGACGGAGATCAAATTTTTCCTCAATTCTGGAATATGTCTCATGTCCTTCAATTTCCATACAGATCCATTGACATTGATCTGATTCTCGTGATGCCCACCACTTGTTGCAAGGATGATCGCTCTCGAGATATACTTCTCAAGTTTCGACACATAATTTGCAAAAGTGTCGATTTATGTGGCATGGAACGATGCTCTAGAGTCTATTACCCAATAGTCGGCCTTCCTCTCCATGGAGCATATCAACGCATCACGCCGTTTCTTGGTCACGACATTGACCTCGGTCTTGTTCTCCGTTTCCTTCGAGTCGCCCTACACCGATGTTTGTAGTGCCCAACTGACCGCAATTCCAACATTCAATGAGACTTATTGGAATTTACGTGATTTTTGGATCTCGACCGCCATTCCTCGACTTGCTCGCCCACGCCCATGCTCTCTCGCTTGAACTCGCCTCTGCTATCTACATTGAAAGCGGCCGGAAATTGAAGCTGCATCGACTGTCTCGATCTCCTCGCCAAGATCATGCTCACAACGTCATCGAACTTCAATTTCGACTTACCGCCGAGAAGCCGGGCTCGTGACTGCGTCTATTCAAATTTCTCGTGCCAGCGCCCAAGAATTAAAAGAGCTCGAACTTCATCACTAAAAGTGATTTCCACCGTGGTCAATTGGTCTACTACTTCATTGAATTCGTTGAGGTGTTCTCCAAATCTCCCGCTTTCCATCATCTTCATATTGAACAATTTCTTGATCAAATGAACTTTATTTCTTCAGACAATTTGTTCATACATCTTTGGATAGATTTGCCATGAGAGACGCCGTTGTCTTTTCATTTTTAATGTTGAAATCGACCGACTTTGATAGGGTCAATCTAATTGCGCCGAGTGCTTTTCGATCAAGCACCTCCTACTCGTCGTCTTTCTCGCATTCTGGCTTTTCTTTCAACGGCTTATATAGGTCCTTCTGATACAAATAGTCCTTCATTTGCATTTTCCAATATCCAAAATTTTTGCCATCAAACTTATCAATTTTGGAAATTCTCTCGTCTGTCGCCATTACTCCCACTCGAACAAGATGTGATTTTTCGAGAAATCGCTTTCGATGTGGAAGATGGAGTCCTATCTTTGCAACCACATAGCATACTAAGAATTTCAAGAGATATCACAAACGTGGCTCTGATACCAGTTGTTGGGGAACTAGGACGCTACTAATTCCGCCCAAGATCAGTGGGACGAATAAATGCGACTAAGAAAAATAATGGATGCTAAAATAAGCACAAATATGGAACACCGAGATTTAACGTGGTTCGGCCAAACTGTCTACGTCCACAGACCCACACCAATATTTCACTATCTCAAAAGGAGGAGTACAAAAATACCACACTGTATTTTCTCTGCCTACACAAAGGCTTTATCACTCTACTCACTTTTATCTCTCGTGTATAGCTTCTACGCTGAAGCTATCTCTCTACACAAGATCTCTCTATTTTTCTCTCGATTGGTGTATTCTTGTGATGGTTTATTGAATGCAAGACGAGAGCTCATTTTATAGGCAAAATTTCCAACAACTCTCTTCAATTGTCAACCACTCTCCATGTCATTTTTCATCCACCGAGAAAATTTGCATGCCTTTTGCCTTCCTTTGTTGACAATTGAATTCAATGAGCCACCTAATCCATCCACCTAACCATTCACCTAATCCACTAATAGTTCTTTCCCAAATATATAGAAGAGATTCGAAAGTATATGTGCGGGCATGCTTCAATTCCCATCCAAATCATTTACCTTATACCTTTAAGATGTATAAAATAATTACTTGTTCTCATAGCTTCAAGGAAAAACAGGTATGCGTTATTTAGCATGGTAGCCTAGGTACCAAACAAAAGTTATAGTATTTTGTACACAGCACATTTGATGATAAAATAAATAAGTCACACGTACAATAGGAGGATGATGCTTTTGCAGATAAAATATAAATTTATGGATTTTCTAGGTAGATTAGAAGGCACGTATTAGAACTAGGTGACAGGTGATAAGGCTGTTTAATAGCAATAATTTTTCTTCATCAAATGCTGATAGCTAGGTTTATTTTTGCTAAAAGATGAAGGGTTGAAGTTTACTCTGCCAAAGGAATATGATTTTATCATTAGTGACAGTTTAATAACTGTGCTAATTAATCTAGAAAATTCATAATATCTATGATCTTTAAACTAATCCTAATCATTCTATTAACTGTAGGCTAATCTGAATTAATCTGATTCCTTGCATAAACAAAGTAACTCGTGTTTCAAATATTGTGAGGTAACTCGTGTCCCAAATATTGTGAAGGATTGAGATTGCATCTGAAAGGTTTACTATAAGGAGGACTAATCAACATTATAAACTCATCATTTATCAAAAATTTAATCGATGTGAAACTTTATTCACACAAACCCAACAGTCCCCAATTGAATAGAGTACTATATTATCATGGCAGTGACTTGTCGTTCCAATAGTTTGTGCATGTAGAGCAATAACAATGACATCACATTACGTCGCTACTATTGTTCTGTGCGCAAACATCTATATTGAGATAACAAGTCGCCCATGAATACGGTCCTGTTTCTTCTAGTGATTCAATGGCTCATCCATCCATCGTTCTCAAATTCTCTATATATATTGCAGCTCAACTCTTCCAATGCATTTGATCATTGCCTCCTGGACAACAACCTTAGGAACCTAATAATGGATTATTGGCCTCATGATCCAAATTGGAGCCCACGACCTTCATACTTGGATTATCTCCTCAAGTATGATATCCGAGTCTAATATTTTTGTTAGGGATTCAAATTCTAACCCAGAGGATTAGGTTAATCCTTTAAGAGAAATAATCCAATTAATCATTTATAAACTCATTATTTAGTTCACGTTAACTGATGTGGTAATTTGATCACACATTCCCAACAACCATGTCTTTTATACAAAAATTATGCCGCACTTTATGATTCATTCATTTGTTTCTCTTTAATTGAATATGTGTGGTAAAATAAATGTAGTGTTGTCAACACTAATTAGTTGCAAATGAAATCCATTTGAGATTAACATTTGGGCCAAACCATCTATTTCTTGAAAAGCCCATCCATTTATTAGCGAAGTTACTTGTAAGCTATAATCTATTGAGTGCATACAATAGAGATCTAAGTAATATGACTCTTTAATTATATAGATGACCAATATTGATTGTAGTAGAATATCTGGTTTCGATACTCCAAGAATATGTATCAGAAATGTTCATGAGTTCCTTAACCCAATAAGTTCTTGTGTCAATATACATTATCCCAAATTAAATTCCCAGCATAATTGTTGGTTTAATTTTTTAAGTTCGATCGTATGCAAAATTCCTTATGAAATTCTTTGTCCTTAAGTAACTATTTTTCTAGTTATGAAAAGGATCGAGTAAGACGATTTTATTCGTTACCATATCTGAAACCTATTCATACAATGAAGTGTCAAAGCTTCATCTACATGCACCCTTAAAACTGAGAGGTGACTAGTAGTCATAGATAAACAACTGACTCCACTTTTGTATCATACAAAGGGAGCATATATACTTAACTATATATGTTACTACGTACATTTAAACATGGTGCACACAAATTGGAGAGTGTATCTAGTAGGCCATAGCTTGAGATTTCCTTGCACGATCCTTAACGTTCCCACCTGTGTCAAATTGCAACACCTCGTAGGAGTTCACAATCTCATCAGGTTTTATCTGAAAGACTCGAGCTGGTTGTGGTTGGTATTGATAAACACATTCTTGTCTAGCTATGGGTTCTTGTGGAAAATGGGATTTTTTTGGAGTATGCCTCGTGTTTCTTCCATGGTGTGCGTTGAGGATGTCAAAGGCTTCCTTTCCTATTCTTGCAAGATCTTTCTTGGATGACATTTTTTTTCTACTAATTAGGAGAAGAAGTATGAAGAAGCTAAGGAAGTGTTTGCTTTGTTGTTGATGCATGTGATGCAAAGTGAAATCCTTTATATAGCCGAATTAATGTAACTAGGAGGAAAAAGTGTCAAAGAAAAATGTGATCAAACTGGCTTATCCGCTTATGGATTCCTCTCATAAGATTCCTTTCAGATGTGTATATATATCGGAATTGTACATGATAATCCATATTGTTTAGACTGAGGGTTTGTTCTATTCCTAGCAAATTTTCATAAAATTCTGCTAACTTTTTTCTCTCTCATTATTTTCAACTACTCGTACAATTTATTTGTATTTTTAATATATTTTTCTCAATTTTCAACCACACTTCTAATATGTTGTTCGAGTAAATCCATATTATCGCTCCCATTTCAATACCAACGCATTGGTACCATAAGGTGCCAGCATGCCATATGGACCGTGGATATTTCTTAAAGTTCGTGTGGGCCCCCTTTTTGAGTAGCTTATCCATGTTATATATTCTATTGCCGGTCAAATACTCACAGAAATGATCTCCTGCCCACTGCGTGGGCAGGATATCATGCCAACACATGGAATTTGGGGGAAAAAAATGTTCGGGGCTACAAGAGCCCCCCGCCATCAGGACGGCTGTTATGTATTATTCATCTTACTTAATGTAGATTTCAAAAAAAAATTAAAAAAAAAAAAAATTGCGCGACGTGGCACTCTACTACAAGGCCACATCAAGTTGTTGGTAGATCACCCGCCACGCGCAGTGATCATTTACCCAAATACTCAATATAGTGGAAACTGGGGTATAAATTCCATGTGATTTTATCATTATTTTTCTTTTAGTTACATTCGTTTACCTACCAAGACCATTTCAACGAGAATTGAACGACTAGCAAAAATAATATTTAGGCTCACTTGGCAGTATATCAGATGTGAAAATTTTAATTAATCATACAATTGTCAATGCTCAAACTCTTGAATTTTGGATAATAGACTAATTTGGAATTTCGATAAACTTCGAAATTAACCCATAGGATTACCTTAACGTTTCCAAGGGTGCTGGTTTTATTGCGTCAGAGACATCACATGATTCACATTAGTCTTGAACAAGTTTCCGCTATACCAAAAGCTAGCATAATTAGAGAGAATTATTTTTACAAATGAAATATAGAAATTTTTTCGAAATAGTGATCATATATTTTTATTTTATGATAGTTGAACTCTCAAATGTTTGATGCATGAAAAAACTTAGGCTCCATTCTGTTTGTTTTCAATTTTCTTTTTTCATTTTCGAAAATATTTTGGTAGTTTCTGTTTTCATTTGTTGTTTTGAGAAAATTGAAAATGAATTTGGTTTGCTGCTTTGAAAAATTATTTTTGAGAAGAGAAAATAGAAAACGTGTTAGATTTATACTTAAATATAATTAGTACAATAAAAATTAAAAAAAGATCCCTAAACTTTTCAACATTAATACACAATTGATATAAGGTGTCGCCCATTGGGTGGCAATTCTATAGTAAAATACCACCCAAACATAACGGGTGGCGGTTGAACAACCGCCACCCAAAATGCATTAAAAAGAAAATAAAAAAATTTAACTTTAGGTGGCGGTTCTTTAGAAGAACCGCCACTTGTACTTGAATTATGGGTGGAGGTTCTTTCTAACCACCGCCACACCTTGTCTTTTTTTTTTTTTAATTAATTCAATTTTGGTGGCGATTGCTTTTAACAACCACCACCTGTTGTCCGATTTGATATTTCTCGCTCTTGCAGCAAATTCTGCTCTCACTTTCTCCTTTTTTCCCTTTCATTTTCCTTCCAAATTTCTCAAAAACCATCTATTCAAACCCTCTATGTCAAATCCCATCTTGATTGTCATCGCCTCCGCCGAAGCCACCGATGCCTCCATCGACACTGCCAGTTATGCAGAGGAACCTGGGGATCCAGTTGGTCTATTTTCATGTATTTATCAAGGATATTCATCGAGTTCTAGAACTAAGATCTCTAATTATTGTCAAGGTATGCGACAGATCTTTCCTTTTTCAATTTGTATGTATCTATTATTATTTGTAGTAATTTTTCAAGTTGTAAAGATCTATATTTTTTAATTAACAAGTTGTTTTTGGTTGTATGGATTTGTATAGATCTACATTTTTTAAGTTGTTTTTGAAGTTATATAGACCTATATAGATCTATATAGATCTAGATCTGTATTTTTGAAGTAATTGTTTTGATCTGCATTTTTGTAGCCGATTTCTATATATATATATTCAAAATTGGTATTAGGTGGCGGTTCTTAACACTAGAACCACCACCCAAATCAAATTTCTTTTAAATAAATAAATATATATATACATATATATATAAGGGGCGGTGGTTCTTAATCAAAGAACTGCCACGCGTTCTTGCGACTTGGGGTGTCGCCATTTCGGGTGGCATTCCAAAAACCACCACCCTAAACCCAAAACGACAGTCAACCGTTGTCCCTTTTCTACTAGTGCAAAAGGGTCCTCCTCTTCATCTTCTCCATAACTCACCCAGGGACGGAGCTAGAGGTTAGCTGGACCTAGCTCTAGCTCGATCGAAGAAGGTATTACTATCAAATTGTTAAATTAGTTTCCAAACGTGTGGTTAGCTAAGTTGGTTGGGGAGATGGTTTTAAGGCATTGAGGCCTAATAAAGGGCACAAGTCTGAAACTTATTGGCAGTTCTCTGACTCTTCGGCAATCTTTATGCTTTACATATTTTAATGTCATATACAGTGTCCATTTTTTTAAAAAACTTCAGGCATTTTTTATTTTAAGAAATTTTCGTTTTATATAATCCTATATTTTGAAAAATCTTAAATGATGTTATCTTCACATGTTGATGCAATATCTTATAATATTAAAATTTAAAAATGATTTGTTCTAATTATGAGTACGTGTGTAAATGTCGATGTGGGTTCGATTATCAAGATATCGTATTTAATTTGTTAATTATTACTTTGCATTGTCTCAAAAGTTAGTTTTAAATGCTCAGAGAGGTTTGTCAAAGTAAAAAAGACTCTCTTATCGTTGTTTGACCGAGTTAGAGACACTATCTAAAATAAATTTTTTTATAATTTAAACCCAATCAGTTATGATTTTGAATAATAATATCCTAGAATATTTTCCACTTTTTGCTGAATAAATTTCATACTTTATTATATTCAAAGTTCAATTTGGTTCAATAGTTAATCCAATTTTTCTAAACCCAACAATGCAGTGGGAAGCAAAACGAATTTTATAAACAATCAATCCATTAAAATCATTGTATACCAAAGCAATCACACCAAATTGTTATTTCATATTAGTTTGCTACTATTTTAAAATATCAATTTACCGAATCTTGATTTTAGATAATGTTTTGCAAAAAAAAAGCTTTATAGTAAAAATTTTAAAAAATAAATAAATATAAATTTGATGGCAGCACCCAAAATCAGCTCGGTTCTTGACCAAATCCTAGCTTCGTCCCTGCACTCACCCCTACCCCACCCCTACCCACCCCCTCTCTTCTTCCCTCAAACAATCGCGGGTAACAAATGGCGAACCAGCATTTCTTGGTGGTTCACACCACCAGCAGGTGGTAGGTGGTTCGCGATTTTCAACCACCAGATCTGGTGGTCGAACCACTTGAAATGGTGGTTTGATGGCCAAATCTGGTGGTTTGACTGTTCTTCGATGGTGGTCGGCGGTTGTCGCTGGTGGTTAGAACTAGAATGTATAAAAACTAAAAATTGAGACTCAAATGTAACTAATGTAAAGTTTAAAATCCCAAAATGTGTTTACCTTGTTTTTGGCATTTAAACTAGAAATCGCCTAAAACCTCAACAAGACGTTTTCTAGTTTTCTATACAAATTTTTAAAACGTGGTCAAAAATGCGCTTTCAAAAATAATGAATGAAACGCATTTTCAGCATTTTCAAAAATAGAAAACAATCAGAAAACAGCAAACAGAACGCACCCTAAAATATTAGCACATTTGTCAACTGACACTAGTAAAACATCTCAAGGTTTTAGGTGGCAGGACATGATAGTTTTAGCGTAATTAGAGCATCTCCAATGCAACATTGGATGTTTAGGATGATGTGGAGGAGAGAGATAAAGAGAAGAAGATAATTTTAATTGAAGTGGAGTGGAAAGGATGATAGAGAAGAAATAGAGGAAAAAGTTAAAATGATGAGAGAGGTAGAAACAAATTTAAAAGTAATAATAACATAATAATAGAAAGTGTATAGATGAATGTGTGATTTTGAAAAGTGCACGGGAAGTGAGGAAGAAATTAAGAATGAGAAAAAAGTAGGGTAGATGAGATAAAAATGATTTTACAAAAGAGAAAATTAGAGAAAATGTGGGAGCCATGCAATTTTTTGTGTTTATAGCTCTCCTCTTTGGACATTCAAGATAGACATTTGTATTGGAGTTGCTCTTAGCATGTATATGAAATTTAGGGTACCCTTGATCGAGAATGTATATATATAGTTGAGATTCAAAAGTATATGTAGGGGACGTGCTTTGCCATTTGAAGTAGTCCTATTTACTCTAAATAGGAGTAATATTGAATTTAGATCTGTTGTGTTCTTAACTATTCTTCTGGTTGTTTAATCCAATAGGGTGAAAAAAAACCCCAAATATGGGTTTTTCCATACCTTTCCTATTAACCTATCTAATGTAAAAGGGAAAAAACCCAAAATTTATTTAATTTGAAGTGTAAAAACCGAAACAGGGTGCCAAATCTGGCATCCCATTTGGGTTTTTGAGTCATAATTTGACTTTTTTTCTTTTCCTTGGGTTTTTTCACCCACGATTAGAAATGCTCTATATATACACAACAAGATATAAATAACACCATTTTAATTGGATAAAATAGGTAAAGAGAATAAATTTAAATGCAGGAGTAACATAATTCTTTGTTCGTATCTAGATTCTTAAATCTACAACTTAACAATTAGGTACTCCTATCCGGCTATACCCTAAGGAAGTATCACAATTCCATCACATAGGCCGGTGGATTCCTATGATCTTGTGAGATTCCTTTAACCTTGGATTTTCTAGCAGAGCCTTCGACCTCGTTTCGAGTAAACAAATATTATATTCCTCCACATCCAAGAAAAATATAATGGCAGGGATTAGAGTTCGAAATGCAATACTATGCTATCCTACCTATTAGGACCCTCTTTCATTTATAGAGGTGGGTCCCATTGTAGGACCGAGCAAATTATAAGAATAGGTATTCTAGTTCTAGAAATATTAGAAACATCACCAAGTGGAAGCTGGTGTGAAACCTCATGTTCTTTCCCAAGTAGAAGAGATTCGAAAGTACATGCTGGGACATGCTTTCCGTCCAAATCATTTACCTTATACCCTTAAGATGTATAAAGTTACTTGTTCTCACAGCTTGAAAGAAAAACACACGTTATTTTGCATGGTAGCCAATCAAGCAAAAATTACAGTATTTTGTACGCACCTAGCATATACATTTGATGATAAAATAAATGAGTACCAATGAGTACCACGTACAATTGGAGCCTTGGAGGATGAAGCTTTTGTAGATAAAATATAAATTTATGGGTTTTCTAGGTAGATCAGAAGGCGCAAATTAAGCTTTCACAAAAGGTGATTGATTTGCAAAAGTAATCATTTTTCTTCATTACAAGTTCTGCTAAAAGGTGAAGGATTCAAGTTGGCTAAAGGAATATGAATCTATGATATTATTATAATGATAAGTGGTAGTTTATTTACTGAGCTCATCTAGAAAATTAATAATATCTATGATCTTTAAACTAATAATTATAATCTTAATCATTGTGTTAACTAGTCTAATCTGAATCTGATTCCTTGCACAAACCAACTAACTCGTGTTTTAAATATTGTGAGGTAACTCGATCGTGTTTCAAATGTTATAAAGTAACTCGTTTTCCAAATGTTGTGAGGAATTGAGACTCGATGGTGTTCCAAATGTTATAAAGTAACTCGTGTTCCAAATGTTTTGAGGAATTGAGACTTTCATGGGTTCATTTTGAGGAGGACTGGTCAATATAATTATAAACTCATCATTTATCCCAAATTTAATCATTATGAGTCTTTGTTCACACGAATCAAAACATAAATCTCAACAAAGTACTATATCATCAGGTCTTCCTTTTATCAATCGCTCATCAATCGATCATTAATCTCAAATGCTTTATTGTAGCTCAACTCTTCCACTATGTCTCTGTCATTGCCTTATGCACAACAGCCTTGGGAACCGAAAGGTGGATTATTGACCTCATGATCCAAATTCGATAGCACCACCTTCGTACTTGGATTGTCTCCTTAGGTTTGATGTCTGACTCTAATACTTTTGTTAGGGATTGAAATTCTAGCCCAAAGGGGTAGGTTAATGTACCCTTTAGGAGAAATAATCTAATCCTTTATAAATTTATTTTTTATTCTAAATTTAACTGATATGAGAGCATCTCCAATGGGTAGAGCCAATTCCTCCAAATTTTTTTCTAGAATAGAGTAATTGCTACAGTATTTTACCATTTTTACTCCAACCATCAACTCTAAATTTTACTCCAAATTCACACTATTCATTATTTTTATTTTTATTTTTATTTTTATTTTCTTTCCCATTTATTAAAATAAATTTTTCTCTAAATTATTATTATACAAGAATAAATACATATTTTATACATAATAAAAAATAATATTCTACAACGCGTTGAACCCTTTTTTTAAGGCAACACGTTTAACTTAATACAATTAGAATGCCATGTCTGCTCTTTATTTTAAAGAAAATCTAATATTTTACTAAATAAAATAATTAATTAATTACATAAAATTATTTATTTGACAATAAATATTTATCTATAATTGAAAATCAAAAATTATCATTTTATTAATAAACACGAGATTAAATTCTCATTTCATAACAAATTGGAAGTATTGAGTAGTGAAATATTTAACACAAAAATGTACAAAATATAATTGAAAAAAAGACAAATAGGCAAAAAGTAAAACAATAATAATAATAAAATAACAAAGTTGAGCCCAAAAGTGGACCCAACTCTTAGCTCCAAATGAATAGTGCACCTCTAAATTTAGAGGTGCACTGTTCATTTTCACTAAATTGGCACCAATTTAGGGTCACGTTGGAGGAGAAATTCCTCCAATTTAGGAGAATTCCTCCAATTTAGATCCACATTGGAGATGCTCTGAGACTTTGTTTCCACATTCTAAACAACCATATTTTTATATGGAAATTATGCCACACTTTAATTATGACTAAGTAGCTTGTTTATCTTTAATTGGATATGTGTGACAAATGTAGTGTAATCAACGTTAGTTAGTTGCAAAGGAACCCATTTGAGATTAAAATTTGGACCAAAGCATTTATTTATTTAAAAGTCTATCCAGTTATTTGCGACGTAACTTGCAAACCACAGTCTATTGAGTACATGTGTGTTAACTTGCAAACCACAGTCTACTGATGAGTGCATATGTATTAGAGATCTAACGACTCTTTAATTATGTAGATGTCACCAATATTGATTGCACTATAATATCAAGACTTGATCGAAACTCCAAGAATACGTACCATAATTTTTTACGAGTTCCTTAATTAACCTAATAAGTTCTTGTGTCAATATATATACTATCCCAAATTCTTAATTTGAGGTTTAATTTTTTTATTTTCTTATGCTAATTCCTAATTAATGAAATTCTTTGTTCTTCAGTAGTAAAATTATTTTTGTAGTTTTTTTTTTCCGCCGACCCGGAGCTATTTTGTACTTATGAAGAGGATCAAGATTAGTAAGAAGACTTTATTCATTACCGTATGTGCAACCTATTCGTACAATAAGTCTTAAAAGCATCTACATGCACCCATGAAACTGAGAGATGACTAGCAGATACTAGCAGATATATGCAAGTGACTCCACTTTTGTGTCATACAAAGGGAGCACATATACATGCTTAACTATATACTACTACATTTAAACATAGTGCATACAAAAAGGAGAGTCTATCTAGTAGGCCATAGCTTGAGATTTCCTTGCACGATCCTTAACCTTCCCACCGTCACCAAATTGCAACACCTCGTAGGAGTTCAAAATCTCATCAGGTTTTATCTGAAAAACTCGAGTGGGTTGTGGTTGGTATTGATAAAGACATCCTCGGGTAGTTATAGGTTCTTGTGGAACATGAGCTTTTTTTGGATTATGCCTCGTGTTTCTTCCATGGTATGCGTCGAGGATGTCAAAGGCTTCCTTTCCTATTCTTGCAAGATCTTTCTTGGATGACATTTTTTTATAGTTAGGAGAAAGAAGTATGAAGAAGTTAAGGAAATCTTTTGTGGTTTTGTTGATTCATGTGATACAAAGTGAAATCTCTTTATATAGCCTAATGTGTAAATTAATGGAAGGAACAAGTCACAAAGAAAAATCTAATCAAAGTGGGTCACGGATTCGTCTTGTCTTGTGAGATTCCTTTTAGATGTGTAGGAATTTTGTTAAATTCATAATGTTTGAGTAATTTTAAATAGACAGTTGAAATTAATATTTTTAATTGATATTTTAATGTGTATCACTTGAACGTATAATTTATAAATGTCTATTTCAAATGTGTATATAGGTATATGTAGAATTACTCATAATATTTAGAGTAATGTAATAATAGTGGAAGATTTTTTTGATTTGGTTTGCCACAAAGATTCAGTCATATACTCAATATAGTGGAAATTAACCAGGGTGTAAATTCTATTTGATTATTTGATTTGATTGTATTCTTTGCTACTTTTGTTTGTCACATTATTTACCTAACAAGAACACTTCAAAGAGAAAAAAGTAAAGTAAATAAAGAGAGAAATAAAAGATATTTAGGCTTACAAAGATTCTATTTCCCAGTGCCCATGATTGGGGCGAATTTATTCCACTCCACTGATATAGTTAACAACGCGTGCACTAGATTTTTAAAATATTTGTTTAAATGAGTTTATGTACACTGAACATGACTATAAAATGTTTGTGTGAATGGCATAATAGAAATTTCTAAAAGACAAAATCATAGTTGCGATAATTGAATATCATTACAATTTGGACTATTCATTTCACATATGGAATTAAAATACCTATAAAAAATAACATAATAATTTAAATTTTAAGTACATGACAAAAAACTGAAACAGAAAAAAGAATAGATAATACGAATCACATAAACTACATGTGTATCAACCTCGCTTCCATTGTAGTGTACTTAAAATAATTATAAATTCACTGCGTGCGCTTCTGCACATTTTATGTGGCATAAAAAAGAAATTTATACTTTCTCACACACACAAACTTTGTGTTTTCTATGCAATAACATTTAAAAATAAAATCATTAATATATACTATTTTGTTGTAAGTATGATCAAGTAACTTGTTATATGGTAGTATAAATAATACCATATCTTTTAAGAAAGATATTATAAAATATAAATGTTCAAGTTGCCCACATGTGAGCACCCTAACGAGGACCAGTGAGGGCAATTGCCTCCTAGACCAAATTAAGGATTTCCAACTTTTTGTTTTTTTATTTATTCCTTTTTTTTTGTGTAGCACTAATTAACTCAAATGCATTAGAAATTTTAATATTATTTGTTAATACTAATGCCTAATTAATTAATTTTTTATTTGTTTAGGAAGATCTATGTTGAGATAATTAATTTAGTTGTGATGTTGAAAATAATTTATTAACAGAATTTATAATGAGACTATTATGTGGTATTTCAAAGTATAAGAAGCCGTACAGAATAATTAACAAATGTATCATTCATTATTTCACATCTTATAAATTTGAAAGTTTTCTACTGTCAATGCATGAGCAGATTCTTATTAGTGATATAAAGTTCATAATATAAGATTGTGCTGTTAAAAAATAAAAAATAAAAATTCAGGGGCGCTGGCCTAAACCCCCGTAAACCCCTCCAATCCCCACCGATCCCACCCCACTAAACTGCCTATTATAAAGATAGCTTAGGGGTAATTATTCAATTCAATTATTTATTAATGTAGTTAGGTCTAGACGTATAGTAGTAACTTTTTAAATTCGTGACCGACAAATCAAGTAAGTTACTAATTTTAAATTTAATAATGAAAATAGTTTTTATTCGTAAATTTATAACTAACATTTTCTTTAGTTAACTTTTTTTTTTTTTTGCGCAACATGATTGTTCATAAAGCAAAATGCATGCGGTACTGAACAAAAATTTTAGACGAGGTTACTGAAAACATTTTCTAAATCATAAAAATAAATTTATTATTTTTATCAGGTACGAACAATTTCATTTTTTATGCACTTGGATGTATAAAAGTAGTTCTTAAAAGTGAGTCATTTATTAGAATCCGAAAAAGTAATTGCTTTATATATATAAGTTATTGTTATTATTAAAAAAAATTATTGATGTTAAAACTTATTTATTTCCATTACACTCATAGTTTAATAATTTAAAGATTCTTTAAATGGATTGTTTTTCACCAATTTAAATTTAAATTGTTATTCATTTTATCATGGAATGTATAGTTTGATCTTAATTTAGTTTTTAATATTCCTAATTAATGTTTACATTAAACAATAAAGGTCATTGTGGCAATATGAAGAAAATGTGAGGGAAAAGAGTGACTAAAAAAATAGGTCAGGGTAAATTAGGTTTTAAACAAAAAGACTAATTATATTCACACTACAAAATATATTGGATGCACCATATTTTAATTGTATGAAAATAGCTTTAACTTTGTTTATAATAACAATTATATCCTCAATTTTTTTGCAATATTTTTATAATTAATAATTTTTAGTAATTAACTTACTTTGTATGTAAATATTAATTTATATTTTAATATTGTGTTAGGAACATTAAAATTAAAAAGAAATACATTCTACATATATTATATTTTACAATATTTAAATTTATGCTGGACAAATAAGTGATTCGATGTCCAAATAAATAAAGTTTTTAGAAAAAAATAATCTATATAGACCAAATTTATAATTAGTTAAAGATTGAAAATAATAATTGAAGGAACAAAAGCTAAGAATGTAATTAGATTAAGATGTAAACATTGAGAATATTTAAAATAAATAAAATGTGGTGTGTCAATAAAAATTTATAATGATAATATAATTGTCAAAAAAGAATAATAATAATCAGGGATAAATTTGAAAATCAAAAGATTTCTCTCCATTTCTCCTTTTTAAAGCAGTAGTGGTTATGTATTTTCTCTTGATGTAGGCAAGATTGTACTTTTTTTTTTTTGAATATTAGATTGTATCTATTATGTTCCAGTTTTATTTAACATTATTTTTGAGATCCACGTAATATAATCTGTTTGATCAAGGAAGTCATGCCATCATTTACTGTCTGTGAACTTAATGATGATATATGTTTACTAATGTTAACCCTTTAGAAATTTGACAGCGAGACCGTCTTACTAATAAAAATTAATAAACGTACTTTAGCTGGTTGCTGAAATTTTACAATTTTGCTAGACGTTGAAATTAACCTATAAATAACCTTGACGGTTCCAAGGTGTTAGTTCGGTTTTGAGAGTGCGTGGATGTTAAGTTGCCGCGTTGGGAGAATTTTTTCTCCCAACGCGGGCCCCCACCCATACTCAACCCCCATGAATGCGGGGGGCCCACAGAGGGCAGCACACTTCCCCATCACTGGGAGGCTACGCGCCTCCCAGCGCTGGGAATATAAACAAGCTCTTTAAGAGTGTGAGAGACATGAGATTAGTTTTGAACAAGAGTGAAACATGTTATAGAGCCTATTAGCATATAAATTTTAATCCATTTTAATTTATTTTTTCAAATTTCAAATTTGATCAAACAAATCGCATCCACATATTAACTGTACTTTTAAATCACCACTATTTAACTCTACTAATTCTCTCTCTTCCTACTCATAAAAATATATTTTAATTTATATACTAACACACTCTATCTAACTATTAATAATAATAAAAGAGGCAGTCAAGACCCATGTAATCTAGTGACATCCGGGCCAATTTAGCATTCATTAAGTCAATGATACAATTCCCCTTCCCGACACTTCTCCTTATCAGAAAAAAATAAAATAAAAGAAAATGAAAGAGCCATATTGGATAGTGCCAATGTGGAGGCAGTTACGATTTTTTTTATTTGAAAAATAAAATATTCCATATTCTATTTCTAAAAACAAAAATTAAATATAATGCAAAAATTATAAAATTTCACGGATCAATTTTAATAATAATAATCTAAATAAAAATCCTTTGTTATGGGTTAATTTTCTGAAGCGGTTCAATTATTCATGGGTTGTCTGCATAATTGACAAAAAAATACCGTTTTATTCAAAAAGGATTGTTTGCATAATCATTAAAAAAGGTTTTTGTTAATTTTCTAAAGTCGGAAACCGCAATTAACTAAGGATTATAAATTTTATTTTTCTAGTTTGGAGAAAGAAGTACTTATCACTTAATGAATTTCTTTATCATCCAATGAAAGTATAATACGTTGACAGTTGAACGTGTAATTTATAAATGTCAATTTCAAATGTGCATGTATGTAGAATTACTTATGATGTTTAAACTAATATAACGATAGAAAAATTAATCAGAAAATGCAAACCTCGCACATTTGAAGAAGTAATAGACTATACTAGATTATGTATATTAATTATTGACTTGAAGAGAGATGAAAATTAATTAAATAAGACATATCCAACACATTATATATTTAACATATACATATATATATATATATATATATATATATATATATATAAAATACGTAATAAATCACTGAATTTCTACAATATAGTTAGCAAGCGTGAGTAAATAATATTGGTCAAGTTAATTATTGTGGTCTCCTAATTAATTGTATAGTGATAGACAAGATTTTTAAATTCGGTTTGGCCCCTTAATTTATGAGTAGCTTATCCATGTTATACGTTCTATTGCCACAAAGATTCAGTCAAATACTCAATACAGTGGAAACCAAAAAGATTCTAAATTCTATTTTATTATTTGATTTGATTTTATACTTTGTTACTTTTGTTACATCTGTTTACCTTACAAGTAACAAGACCACTTCAAAGAGCTCATTCTTCACACACC
Organism: Jasminum sambac; assembly: GCA_018223645.1. Taxonomy (NCBI): domain Eukaryota; kingdom Viridiplantae; phylum Streptophyta; class Magnoliopsida; order Lamiales; family Oleaceae; genus Jasminum; species Jasminum sambac. The sequence continues at coordinate 22,697,909 of CP073649.1, forward strand.
CAAAAAAAAAAAAAGACCACTTCAAAGAGAAAAATGTTAAATAAAGAAATAACCAAAATAAAATAAAATAAAATAAGGCTTACAAAGATTCTATTCCCAGTGCCCATGATTGGGGCGAATTTATTCCACTTGACTCATATTATGGAGCCTTCTCGCTTGATGTTTGGCAAGATTGTATCTATTATGTTCCAGTTTTATTTAACATTATTTTTTAGATCCACTTAACACAATCTGTTTCGTTTCAAGGATATATATATATATATATATAGCCACCATTTGCCCTGGCCTGTGTGAACTTTAATGATATATATTTCACTAATGTTAATGTTAATTACCCCTCAGAAATTTAAAAAGATGACCGTCAATATAGTTTTACTAATAAAAATTAAATAGACATACTTAGTTGATTGATGAAATATTTTTTTGCTTTCGATAAAAACTATTTTATAATTTTTTTAAGGGGGAGACGCAAATTAGTCTTGACTAAGTGTGTAGTTGTTAATTTTTTAAGTGATTGGACATATGAAAAAAATAAAAAATAAATTTACTACCTATATTCATATATACCGTTAATGATAATAAGTTTGTTTCTGCACTTGTTTCTATTAATAGCAAACTAAATATGTTAGTTTAAGACCGAAAGATAAAACTTAACTAGCATGTATAGAAACTTTAGGACAAACTTGTTTCTCGAAAATAAATAGAGATGAGATTCCAAAGCAAATGCTGGAACATGCTTTGCAATTTGAAGCGTAAGAAGTTCTTATACATGGTAACGTGGGAGTAATTAACATGTTCGATCTTTTGTTCCTAGATATATTAAGGGCTTGTATGATACAACTCATTAAAAATTAATTTTCTTCAATCATTATTTTTAATTATTCGTTCTATTGATTAACTATTTTTAATATATTTTATTTTATTTATTTTTCAACTGCACAATTAACAGATCCAAGATTTTATATCGGACCAATTTGAATATGGGAAGAAGATGAGTTCATGTGGGATATCGAAGGGGGAAGATCTCCCTTACTTGGGTTTTGGCATGGGGACAATGCCTTTAAAAATTTTTTTCTTTCTCTTACTAAGCTTGTTCACGAAACATTATTTCAAAATTACGATCTACTAGATTGATTTTGCAAAATAAAAGTAAACTAACATGGAAAAAAATTCATTTAGTTAATTTGGTATATGATGATTTTAAAATTGATTTGGTTTAGTAAATTGGTTTTGTTTCCCAGAATTGCAATATTTGGCTTAAGAAAAAAGTTGGAATAGATACCGAATCGAACTGAACTTTAAAAATGATATCGTAATAAAATTTATCTATAAATCAAAAATAAAAAAAATACATCATATTATTCATCAAAGTCATAATCGATTGAGTTTTAAATCATAATAATTATTTATAATTAATTTCTAACAATCTGAATTTAATACGTAAACGTATGAATAATTTAACAAATTAAGTAGGGCATCTTACATAAACAATCTAACCTACATCACTATATACACACATATCCATAGTTAGAGTGAATCATTTGCAGGATTTGGCATTTGTAACTAATATTATTGGTGTAGCATATTTTCATTGGATTGTGTAAATTTGCATTAAATGATAATCATATGGACACATATTTATCATCCAATGAAAAAGTGATACATTAAAATGTCACTTGAAAATTGTCGATTTAGAATGTCTATCTAAAATTATTCTTTTTACATTGCAAAATATTTTATCAATATGCAAAAATAGCATTATCTATTTGAAAATACAAAATTATATTAAAATAAAATTTTTAGTAATTACTTTTTTAATTATTTCAAAAAAAATAAATTTCTAAAAATTACTTAAAATTGTTGAAAGTACACAATTATGCAAAAATAAATAATTTTAAAATGAAAAATAAAAGGATAAAATTAAATTAAAAAGAAAATCGAAGCAATCGATTCGATCCCGCAGCCTAGAAGTTACAAAATGTGCACTAAGCCAAATAAGCTATCTTTTAGTGAAAACTAACTAAATATTTTATACTTATTTTAATTTAATCAGGATCGAGCTTGTGACGCCCCGTTCATTTTTCCCTAATGAATTTGTGATGTTGATGACGTGGTTTTGGCGTTGTGTATATGTTTCACGTGGTTATGTGTGTTTCTACGTGTATATGAGGTCATGGATGGTGTTCGGGTCATTGAGTGTCGGCCAGGTGAAAAATGCAGAAAAATGGGGATTTACGGCCGTAAATTGAATCGTTACGGCCGTAATTTAGTTGTTACGGCCGTAATGGGTCATTGTTACGGCCGTAATGTGGACAGTGCAATGTGCAACGAGTTTATTACGGCCGTATAGGGTCGAGATACGACCGTATCTACCGGGTTACGGCCGTAAGAAGGGTGTGTTACGGCCGTAAATGTCGAAGTGTAAGAGTGACCCATATTTACAGAGAGTAAATCACGGCCGTATGAGTTGGTGTTACGGCCGTATTTGTATGGGTTACGGCCGTAATAAGGATGTTACGGCCGTAAGAGAAGAAGGCCAGAGGACTGCATTTACAGAGACTATTTTACGGCCGTATGAAGGTGTGTTACGGCCATAATTTTGGATGTTACGGCCGTAAATAAGTAAGTTTCGGCCGTAACTGTTAAGGCGACAAAATGGTATTTTAGTCAACTGAAGCCATTTTTGGGGTATTTCCTCCATTTGCACGACCCTAAACTCCCCAAAAGCCATTTTTGGATCATCAAACCAAGGTCTTCAACTTGGGAAAAAGAAGAGCTAGCTTGTGTTCTTGCTTGATTACTTGGTTGGTGAAGATTGAGGTGAAGAAGTTGATCATCTTCTTGGTTCTTGTTCACTCTAGTAAGATGGGTAATAGATATATGAGTGGTAACAAGGGTAAGTAGGAGTAGAACAAGCTATATATGTCTTGATATGTATGTTTATGGCTTGAAGTAGACATGTATAGCATGATTTATATGTTACCCTTCTTGTTCATGTATTAGAGCTTTAGGGTTTAAAGTGAGCTTTAGGGTTTAAGTGATTATGCTATGTGTGAAGTGATATATGATGTTGATGTTTTATGTATGTTAACATCACATGAGTGGCGTCACCGGAAGTGGAGGTAACGAAAAGGTTAGCTATTTGTATAGTTTGTTCACAAGCATAGCATAGATTCATAACGTGTGAATGTGAGGTTGCTTACCGAGTGCGTACACCTATGCAAAGTTATGTATAGTCTCACGGGAAAAGGCCCCGCAAGAGGATTGAGACTTTTTGCCATCTCACGGGAAAAGGCCCCGCATGAGGATTGAGATAATTGACCACATATGTTATGTTATGTTATGTTGGCGCCGATGTATCCACTTGATAAGCAACTGGGCCCAATTAACGAGTGTGACATGCATTGCACTTATCTATATTCCCACTGAGTCCTCGTGACTCATCAGGTTTTCTATGTTCTACATGTAGGTACGCCAGGGCAGGAGCGCAGCTCGGGTGATGGCGGGGAATCTTATCGGAATTGAGACGTGAGGGCTTGTGCGTAGGGAAGAAGAAAGCTACTGTAGATCCTGTAATTATGTTTTTGACGCAAACACGGGGAAATGTTTTGGTTGGTTTTGTGTGTCTTGTGAATGAGAAACAGTTTGAAAATGTAAATAAACGCCCGTGTTGTTTTTAAAATGTACGTGTGACGCCGAATCTAGTTCCGCAGCTCTGGTTTTGTTAGGGTTTAGATTGGGCGTTACAGAGCTACAACATAGCGTAGCTTATTAGTAGAGGCCATTGAATAGCATAGCTTATTAGTAGATGCCATTGAATTATACATCTAAATATCATTTTTTTTCAATGATCGTTATCAAATATATATATCCTAAAAAAATAATTTAATTATCGCATGATATATTCAAGAAATAAATATCATCAAAAAACCTATGGTTACATTACAAATATATTTTCTTCAAATATTTGCTCTTTGTCACGTCTAAACATTAGAGAAATGACTTGTTCTCGTGCTGTGGATACTTTTCTTAGGGTAATGATTTCTAATATATATATAAAAAAAATTCCTAATCCAAAATTGTGGTTTAATTTACTTTACATGCGAAATTTGTAATGAAACATGATGAAATTCAATATGGTACTTTTTCTTTTAATCAGTAAGCTAATTTTCTAGGTAAAAAGAGGGAATTAGAGAGTCACTAAATCTCATAACACCAATCTATCTATATATTATATTATTATTATTATTATTATTATTATTATTATTATTATTATTATTATATAAATAAAATATTATATTATATTATATTATATTTATATTATTATTATTATATAAATAAAATGAGCATGTTTTCCCGCTCATTTTTTGGGTTTTTACTGAATTAATAATTAATATAGAAATCTATTTTCCAACTCAGCAATTCTCCCATTGTATTATGAATTTTCCGATTCTTTTATGATGTCATTTGATCGGATAATGATTAATGAACTCCTAAATTAAAGGGAATTGATAAGCACAAATTTCTTTTTTCTAATTTCAACATATTATCTGCATCCAACATGTTCACCATTCAGGCGCCTAATCTCCATCGCCCAAAAATTCATTCACGCTCCCAACACTTCATCCATATTATCCGCCCTTAATCTTCCTCGTCTTCACCATGCTTATTTCTCGAAACAGACATCTCTATATTCACGTCGTTTTGTATAATCCGGTATTATTTATGTTTTGGGCTTTTATTTTTGCAATGTCTTATATTCATCGCCAAAAATAAATGAATTCAAACTTAAGTGTTAGGCTATGTGGGTCTGAATTCCTCAGTATCTGGTGTGCTTGTATGTTTTGATTATGGTAATTTTAAGCTACTATTTGTTTGATTGTTATATTTCCATATTTTGATGTTGGTTAGATAAATTGAGGGAAATCTCGTGCATTATAAACTCAATCGAAGTCGCGACGCTTCGGGTAAACACTTTGTCGGTCCAGGTACTCTCCTTTTACGCCTTCCGCTTTCTCCAAATTTATGCGATTATTGGGATTTCGTTCCTGTAATTAATGGATTTTTAGTAGGTTATTTATTTATTTTCGTTTTATAATTGATGGCACTGGATTTGTTTCGCAAGAGCTATACCTTCATGGGTTTTTAAGTGCTTCTATTAAACTGCCTGCATATTAGATTGTTGGCATTGTGGTTGCGTTTTAGGTAATAAGCAATATAATCTTCTTTTATATTTTTCAAATAATTCCATTTTTTAGGTTATTAAATTTTAAATTTTTTGATATTATTTAATATATTTATTTGAATGAAAGTGGAACCCCTGATTAATGATTATTATATCTCTTTGAAATTTCCGTTACTAAAAAAAAAACCCCAAACAAAATATATGTAATTAGATTCTTGATATCACTCAAGGGGTTTCTTGAAGTTCTCCCTTAGACTTTTGATGTTCAATTTCCACTTATTAGTTAGTCATCTGGATAACTATGTCTATTAATTTTGGAATTAATGCGTGTCATGGACAATAGATGTCGAATGGGGACACATTCGAAAAGAACCACGACAAAAGTAGACTTTGAGTTCTCAGGAAACATCAATGGAAAAAACTGGAGAATTCTATTTTTGGAAATGGAAGCACCAACATTGGAGACGAGAAAGATACGACCACTGGTTTGATCTCTCTTAGGATTTCCATAAACACACTATCGCATCAGATTGTGTAAGCCTCTAACAACACCTCACTATCCTTTACAATATAAATCTCATTTCTCTTTTTGGTTAAACACACATTTCTGCAAATCTATAAAGTTTTAGTTCTTCAGATTCTTGGGACTATTGCATAATTGCGTATAGAACATTGAAAAGTCCGATGGAATATTTAGGAATCTAATCAAAATAAATTTCAATGACCCTGTGTTGACATGTATTTCAAGGAGAACTAAATGTTCTTATGAATCATGACAGCAAAATAATATTGTTTTTGAATCATCTTCTAATGCTACGTGCTCTTTTGACTGCCGTCATTCAGATATCAATGTAGCTGAAATGGAAAATACCACATTAAATGAAGACGACTGAGCTGTGTTGTTGGAAGCTCACATAAAATCAGCTTCTACAAAATTCTCCACTACATAAATCAGAACAAACTTGATGAGGTCTATCTAATGTTGAACACTGTCCAGAGGAATTTCTTGATTATATTGAGAGCGTACAATTTCTTGATCAATTTGTTCTTTTTGGTTGATTGATTTACTTAATCTACGTTTAGTCCCTTTTACATTTTACTCTCTTTTTTTCTCTTCCATTTTTTTGTTATACTTTTCCTCTTAGGGTATGTACTTTCTTTTCAGTTTGTTGTTGTTGCTATCTTGCTCCCCATGTATACAGCCATTTCTTCTATTATTGCCTCAACGACATTCTTTTTCCTTATTGTGTTATACAAATTCCTGAGGTAATGATTTAAAGATAAAATAATTGTTGCATGCATGATTATGGTTGTAAATTGCTTGACTAATTAACATTTGCATTTTACACGTATATTCATTACGTCCTCTACTATGTTTTTGTTTCCCCATTTCCATCCAATGTTGATGCGTCCAATTTCGTTGGGGTTGGAATTTAGCAAGAGATGAAATAATTGTTGCATTCATGATTAAGGATGTAAATTGCTTCCCTTATTGATGTTTATCTTCCCCCATTTTAGAAAAAGATGCTCAACAAGTTCGCTAAAGAGAATATCTTTTAGCAAAGGTTCTTGATCGACATTTGTTTATCATTGCTTTTATTGTTGAAATCATATAATAATATCATTTATAAGGTTCCAGGCCGAGTCTATGAAGAAAGAATAATCGTGGCTGAAGTATGATATGGAAAGGCAAAACTGGTCAAGACACTAATCTTCTCAGATATATAGACAGCTGCCAAACAATAGAAACGCCGCATACCAAAACCTTCAGCAGGATAATCACGTATCATTGGAGATGAAGCTTAAAAAAATGCATGTGGCCCCCTTTCACACAGCATAAAGTATACTTTCTGGCCACACAAGAAGTCACTCAAGGAGAAGTCATATTGGACTAGGTTTTTATGCAAATTTTTCTTGGATTACATCAGTAATTTTATAATTAATACATGGTTTAATTATTATTTCAATTCAATGTATATATAAATAAATCAAGATCATTTTCCCGTTCGAACTTATATTTTTCAAAATTAAATAATTAATTAAAAAATTACATTTCCCTCCCAAGATTTTTCCTTTCATTTTTCTCGATTTTTCTGAATAATTTTCAATGTTAATAATCCAATTTTTAACTATTTTAATATCTATTGTATCTTGCCATGATTATCCATACAGTCCACCCCAAATCGAGATTATCCAAATCACCTTATCTTGCCATAATTATCTCCTACAATAAGCCGCAAATCGAGATTATCCAAATTAGATTATTAGCTATCTCTTGCATCTTTAATTATTTTTTAATTTCAACTTGAAATGTTAAATTAGATTATTAATTGTCTCATGATATCGATTTATTATGCAACCATTTATTCATATTTCTATATTTCTTATTAATTGTCTCATGATATCTATATTGATTTTGTTGACTTTTGCTATGAGTATTTAGGAGATGGATTTTTCCTAAATACAGGTAAAGCTTTTTTGAAATGTTTAAAAAATCTTATACACTTTGTTGTTCTTTTTTATTATATTTTTAATAGATAGTAAAATGACTATATATAGGACATATTTTTCCGTACAACGCATGTGTAAAAATGCTATATATATAATTTAAATTATTTAAAATAAATATCTAAATTGATGAGTCTAAAAAAATATGTTAATATACCGAATGTGTTAAATTAGTGAGTTCATGATGAATATATTAATATTCGTTTTTACAAATGACAATGGGTCGGGCTTGGGGCAAATCGGCTAAGACCCCGCTCCTAAACCCACGAGTTATAGAGTTGTCTTGACCCGTGAGTTCTAGGGTGGATCAAGGGGCACGCCGGATCAAATTTTATATCTGCGAGTTGATCCACGAAGCAATTTTCTTCTCATCTTGAATTTTTCTTTAGCAAATAGTAAATGGGATAACGGTGAGACACATCGTCGTGGACTTATAAATATTTGTGGGTTTAAATATTTTTCATTTTCAAATATCCAAATATTTTTACTTAGAAATATAATTATATTCGTAATTAATATGAGCGGATATATTCCAATCCGAACCCACAACTCAAAAATTTGCTGGTTGCAAAATTCTCCGGGTTCTAAATTATATATTGGACATATGTCTCCCCGTGCAACGCACGGGTGGAAACACTAGTTTATATAATAACAAAGTGATACAGACTCCACCAAAACCTTCAAAACTAATGGGTGACGACTACATACACACACACAGAGCTAACTCCACTTTTGTATCATACAAAGGGAGAACTACTTAGCTATGCCTATATACATAAAAGGAGAACTAATAATTTAGTAAGCCATTGCTTGAGATTTCCTAGGATAATCTTTAACCTTCACACCATCACGAAATTGCAACACCTCATAAGAGTTCATAATCTCGTCTGGTTTTATCTGATAAACTCGAGCTGGTTGCGGGTGGTACCTGTAAAAACATTCCCTTTGATGAGGGTCTTGTGGAACAGAAGATTTTTTGGATTAGGCCTCGTATTTTTTCCGTGGTATGCTTCGAGCATGTCAAAGGCTTCCTTTCCTATTCTTGCAAGATCTTTCTTGGATGACATTTTTTTTCTAGTATGAATAAGCCAAGGAAGTGTTTTGTGTTGTTGTTGATCCAGAGGATCCAAGGCGAAATCTCTTTATAGAGCTGAATATTGTAAGTGGGAGGAAAAAGTAGCCAAGCAAAATCTGATCAAAGTGGCCCGTGGATTCCTATCTTGTGAGATTCCTTTTGGATTTTCTTTATTATTATTATTATTATTATTATTATTTGTTTGAGAATTTAATTGGCCAGGGGATAATTAATATTAAAAATTAAAGTCTGACTTTACTGAAAATCATAAGTAAATTTTTAGTAAATAGAAATTGAATTCTGATCTGAAATCTCTGTAGTATACAATATAATAACTCTTTTTCCAAGCCATGTTAGAAATTTAAAATAATGATTATTTTGAATTCGGACACAAAATTTGCGAACTGTTACTTTGTCCTCTTAACTTCAATTCTTCTTCACACATTCATCTGACGTCATATTTTGATAAAGTAGTTTATAGGGATGTCAAACAAGCGAGTCGACCCAATAAGTTTGGGCTCACTTTAAGAGAGCCACAAGCCCGAGCCGAGCCTCCTATTTCAAAACCGAGCCAGCTCATAAATGCGGGCTCGGCTCGTGATTTTCGGAGCCGGCTCGATTTGTGTATTAAATTTGTTATTATTTTCATATACTTATTTAAATTCAACTTTTTTATATAAAAAATTATACACGTGATCGTTGATTTGTGTATAATTTTCACTCCGCTGACATTGAACATAAGTGGTTTGAAGCCTAGAAAAAGGAGGAGGGCTTTATCTATTATAAAAGGGATTTTGGGGCAAATAGTCCCAAAAAACTAGCCATATTGCAGATTAGTCCCAAATAATAAAAGGTAGCGCAAATTGTCCCAAAAAATTTTGGTGCGCAAATAGTCCATTTGGATGGAATCAGTCCGTTTAACCGTTAGTCAAAGTCAACTGCTGAAAACTTGGGTGCGCATGTGGTCCATTTCACTTTAAATAAATTGCACAAAAGGTCCTAACTTTAGATATTGTTACAATCAAGTCCAAAAGTTTGAAAAATATATACTTTAGTCCCAAATTTAGTTAAATTGTATAATCTTTTATATTTTATTTTTTTTATGGGTGCTTATTTGATCCGTAATTAATTTTATTGAATTAATTTGATACCGATTAAATGGTTTTTATCAAAAAAATTTCAACACAACAGAAAGATTTGTTCGTATTAATATAGTATCACAACTTTTGAAAATTTTCTTTAGCATTAGAGATGCCCACATTTTGATTTTAACCAATAGCTAATAATAAATATAATAATTTTATATTCATAATAATAATTTTATATAGGTACAATAATTATATTTATTATAAATTATTATACAATTTAATTAAATTTGGGACTAAATTTGGGACTAATTTTAATTCAATAAAATTAATTACGGGCCAAATAAGCACCTGTAGAAAAAATAAAATATAAAAGATTATACAATTTAACTAAATTTGGGACTAAAGTATACATTTTTCAAACTTTTGGACTTGATTGTAACAATATCTAAAGTTAGAACCTTTTGTGCAATTTATTTAAAGTGAAATGGACCAAATACGCACTAAGCTTTTCAAAGAATGACTTTGACTAATCTAAGTTAAACTGACGGATTCCATCCAAACTGACCATTTTATGTAGCACTAAAGTTTTTTTTAATTCATTTACGCTACCTTTATTATTTTGACTTAACCGCACATTACTAATTTTTTTAATTATTTGCGCCAAAATCCCACTATAAAATTTAAATGATATAATCAATTCAACAATTTGTTCAATAACTTTTTGTCTTTTTATATGTAGCAACGCTTTATTGATAATTTCACTAAGAATGATCACAAAAATCGTGGACATTAACAGTCTCTTTATTATTTTTATTTTTTTTTACCGAGCGGAGGTCCTGCTCGGATCAGGCTCGTATGATCCGAGCCTAGACGAGTGCAAGCTCAAAACTTTGAGCTCGCGTTCGGCTCATTGACACCCCTAGCAGCTTATAAGTTCAATTTTATATAGTTATACATTAATTTTAATTGCATATTCGTAACTACAAGTTGTGTATTATCCACACTACAAATTACCCAACGTTATCCTCTTTAAAATGCTGTTAACAAACTTACCGGATGGCGACTAATCCTGTCAGATCCTGACAAATGTTCAACCCAACGCTTTATAATAAATCATTAATCAATGGAATACGATTCCAGTAGAAGTGGCAATTATTAACTATAAACTAAACCCCCAATAAATCATGCGATCAGGCTAAATGCACCCATGACTTTACTAAGTGCACCTATTTTTTAAAAAAGAAAAAGAAAAAGATCAATATAGCCGCACTAAGTGCACCCACCGATCTTTTTTTTTTTTTTTTTGGTTCACTGTGAACACATCGAATAAGCAAATGCTTGTTCGCTGTGAACGCAGCAAACAAGCTTTCTTGTTCGTTGTGTTCACAGCGAACACAAAAAAAAAATGAAAAAACAAAACAAAAACAAAAATGAGAAATCAGGTAAGGGGATGAATGACAGCTTCTTGAAGAAGCTGCTGTTACCTTTTTTTTTTTTTTTATAAAAACAATTTCTTCTTCAAGCTTGAAGAAGAACCTATTTAAATTCTTTTTTTTTTTATTTTTTATGGTTGTTCGGCCAATTCTGGCCCAACAAGGCTCTCTTCAGGCCGAAGCCATAATAAAAAATTAATTAATTAATTAATTAATTAATTAATAAAAAAAAAAGAAAAGAAAAGAAATGGGTGTGGGATAGAATGGGAAAAATTTGGAAATGTGGGTGTATTGAGTGAAGGCATGGCTGCATTTAGCCTCCCCCAAAATGATATCTAATATTCGATAGTGTGCAGTACTAATCATTGTTTTTAGGCTGATCAATCTGATCCATTTCTTAAACCATTATATATGACGCTCGTTAATTACACGTCATTGGAATTTTTCAACAAATTATAATTGCTACTTTCAAGTTTTCATTTCGAACCGATTCTTTTTCCATTGTTGTTACAGCTACTTCCATTATTTAAACTACTTGATCAAGTTGAAAATCGACCGATCAAGTTGAAAATCGATTTCGAAATTTAAAAAAAAAAAGTGAAAATGGATTTACACTTTATATCGATATTAAAAATTAGATTTTTTTTCCTCGCTAATTTTCCATTAAATTAAAGGGTATAAAGGTGATAATTAGTCGGACAACTTTTGTATTTTTCTTCAAGAGCAGCTATTTAGATGACAAAAATTCCGACCTCCCGACAACCCGCCGCTAATTGGTCGGAATTTTGTCGACCAAGAGGCCTGCGTGGGGGCGGGTTCGATTCAGCTCCGTGAACCGCGTGGTCATTCGGTAGAGGATTCAAGCGGTCTTGACCGATCGAGCTGGCTCAATTTTATTTTATTTTTAACTATAAGTACATAACTCATTATTATCTTATAAGTAATAACTCATATTTACCTTCTCAAACCCATATATTTAATTCCCTCTTGTTGTATTACCATTTACCCAAAACCCGTTTACCTTCTCTAACCAATTTATTAATTTAAGTTCTCTCTCTCTCTCTCTCTCTCTCTCTCTCTCTTTCTTCTTGAAAAGCTAACATAGGTAAATTATTGCTAATTACTCCACATTCACAACCTAACTCAACTCACGATTCTCTCTCAACTCTCACTCTCTCATCACAAATAAATTATATAATTGTATTTAAATAATTAAAGCTCCGTTTTTTAAAAAAAAATATTCGGGTCAACAAGTTGACTCACGCTGACCTGACCGGAACCCGATTGTTGGCAGGTCACAGATCGGAAACAGGTAGGGAAAATTTTTGCGGGTCGGCCACAAAATTGACTGATCTAACCCGAATCCGATCCATTGCCATCCCTAGTATTAAGTTGTCATAGTCTCACAAGGCAATAAAGTTTCATGAGTGTTTTTTTTTTTTTTTTTTTTGAGGAAAATAAGTTTTATGAGTTAGTTGACTCTAGGAACACAAAAATTGGAGGCACAAAAATTTGGGAAATCATTGTTTACATATATATTTTAATTTGATTCTAACGTGCAATATCTTCTAATCAATCATGTAAAGTATTCTTTTTAATATGCTATATATGTTGTGAGTGTATTTTAAAGTTTGATGCTTCCATTATTGATAGGTGAAACTTTTTCACCATCGAATGGAAAAGGCTGCCCGGCGAAAATTTTATTACCAAAACTAATTTTTAGACAACTTTTCAAAAAAAAAAAAAAAAAAAGACTCCCTACGGAAAGCTGCAACACAAAAAATTAATCAATGGAAATATATCTTTTAAAAATAATAATAATACTTCTTTACTTCTTTTAAAGATATATCTTCAATATTAACTCGACATGGTAACAAATCAATAAAATAAAAATAGTGATAATTTTCTCATATTCACGTGTGATCAATTAATTCACAAGGAGTTTAATAAATATATTATTATCTCACTATAAGTATTTATGGATCATAGTTTTCAAACCTATATATGGAATATATGATGAGACTAGCTAGGTCTTTTGCCGGTTCAATATAGAAAATATTTTTCAAAATTTACTTAGTTTTAATTAATTTTAAATATTTTCAATCACGTCTTTGTTGCTGCCAATGTGTGATTCGTATATGTAATAAATTAATTATAAAATCTAAAATTATAACTCAATCAAATTAAACAACACAAAAATTGAGAAAGGTATCGAAAAACTAGCCCATCTAAATCATGTCAAGGACATTGTCCTAAAATCGTGTTAGCCTCCCCTTCATATGGGTATTATCGGTATGGCACGATTTCAAGATAAAACTCGACCCTAGTTCCTAGCCAATACTTTTTCTATTAGAGCATCTCCAATGTGAAACACCAATTCTTCTCAATTTTCCTCCAGAATAGAATAATTGCTACAATATTTTACCATTTTTACTTCAACCATCAATTCTAAATTTCACTCCAAATTCATACTATTCATTATTTTTATTTTCTTTCTCATTTATTAAAATAAACTTTTATGTAAATTATTATTATATAAGTATAAATACATATAATAAAAAATATTCTACAACACATCGAATCATTTTTATTTATTTATTTTTTTGAAGGCGATACGGTTAACCTTGATTAACAAACAAAATTTGATGGAATTTATTTTATTAAATTCTTAAACATCATGAAATAAAACATAATTTGAAAGCGACATTAAATAAATGTGAAGCAATAATAAAAATACAACAACGATACATGATTTAAACTGCGGAGTTGCTATGTTCCTCCCACAAATGTTCGATCAATGCATTTCTCAACTCCATGTGAGCTTCCCTATCATATGTTTGTTGGTGTTGACTCATAAACTCTGTAAAGCGTGGATGTCCATCCCTTGCGACTTCAACTGTTGCAGTTGGTGCATGCATCCGGAAAGTTCCCAATCGGTGCACTAAGATCACGCCGGGTGCACTAAGATCACGCTCATCCTCAATAACCATGTTGTGCATGCTGTCATTATGTCACTAAGAATGACACATCTACTTATTTCTAAAAAAAAAGGGAAAAAAAGAATGACACATCTAATCTTTATTTTAAACAAAATCTAATAATACTTAAATAAATAAATAATTAATTGGACACGATGATTTATTTGACGATAAATATTTATCCGTACTTGAAAGTAGAAATTATGATTTTACTATACCAAAATTAAAGTCTCATTTTATGGTGAATTGAAAGTATAGAGCAACGAAAATTTTAATTAAAAAAATATACAAAATGTGATGTAAAGTAAAGATTAAAAATAAAATAATACAAAAGTTAAATAAATAAATAAATAAATAAAGGCAAGATCATTGGGCCCAAAATGGTGCCCAACTTTTGACTCCAAATGATAGTGCACCGCTACATATAGCGGTGCACTATTCAATCCTCCAAATTAGCTCAGATTTGGACGCAGCGTTGGAGACTAAATTCCTTCAAATTTGGAGGAATTCCTCCATTTTAGCGTCACATTGGAGATGCCATTAGCACATTCATTGAGCTAGAGTGAAGAACGAGCATATGCCGCATTGCAAAAATAATATAAAATATATATAAATGTAGAGCTGGTCCTAAGCCTATGAAGCCGCTTATGGTCCCCAAAGTACAAAAGTCCCAAAATTTGCAACTCTATGAGTAGGGTCATTTTTCTTTTTTTTAATAACAGTAAAGTTGTTACTTATTCAATTATAGACAAGATCCAATTTTAATATATTAATAGATTATATTATCATTATTGCAATTGCAAAAATTTTTTATTTAATAAAATTTTTTATTTGAAATTAGTATACATAGTTTTTTTTAGAGCTAAAATTTTATTTATTAAGAGGTTCCTGCGAGATTTCGCTCAAGAAACTCTAAATCTCAAGACCGGTTCTATATAAATAGAAAATATGAATCATAATTATGTATATATGTGTGGGGATCAAATGAGGCTAGCGACGAGTTCATTGCACTGTAATTCCTCAACGAGAGCCACAAAATAAAGTAATGTGTGCACTATCTTTTTGATGTAGGACATCACATTCCATCGCATGGGCCTTAATAATAATAATAATAATAATAATAATTATTATTATTATTATTATTATTATTATTATTATTATTATTATTATTATTTCCTTTTAATTTAAAGACTTGGTTAACAAGTCAGTTTAGGATTGCAAGTTTAGGCAATATTTCTTTTCCATTTTTATTCTTTTAGTTTAGTATAAATTTAGAGATGAGTATGGCATGTAAGACATCTTTGATCGAATATCTCAATTTATGAATTTTCTCCTAAACCTTACTTGTCCCGCTTCTCGTCTTTTTCCGACTTTCATCTAAACCTCATCTTTATTTCTTCTCTTCTCATCTCCTACGATCTCCGTATCGTGTTCGACGGCAACGGTTCTACACCAAGTGGTATCAGAGCCACACCTTTTTTTTCCCAACTCGTTTCCGCAACCTTTGTCCAAAAACCAAAAAAAAACAATAAATAAATAAATAAAGTGGAGAGAGTTATGGATTCTGAATTTGTTACCAAGGATGATCTTCAAGGAGTTCTTGATAAATTTAAACAAGATTTGGCACAAGAGTATGACTTTGTTGGCATGAGAAAGATGTTGGAGCAAATTGCCAAGCAAACCCTCCCTCCCACCCAACCTCCAGAAAACAAGCAACCAGAACATGGTTCTAAGGCTATTGATTCATCCGCCACAAGGACAGATCCAAAGTTCCGTCATGAGTTTGAGGATTCTCCTATTTATGGTGCACACATTCCTGATGATATTTTGTTGAAGTTGAGAAAGAAGAAACAACATGAGGAGTTTCTTAATCTTCCAAAAAAGAACAATTTTGCATCGCCGTCCAATCGATCAAAAGGGTCTATTCATGAGCTTGATAGTGACGACGATGATTCGATTGAAGATACACAAGAGAAACGATGGGATGATGATAAGCGTCTTAAGACAGGGCAAAGTCCTTATGGAGCTTTACCGCAATACAAACTTAAGGCAGATATTCCTAACTTTAATGGAAGCTTCAAAATTGAAGAGTTGCTACATTGGTTATATGAGGTTGAAGCTTTGTTCAGGTTCATGGAGGTACCAGATAGTTCCAAGGTGAAGTTGGTTGCTTATAAGCTCAAAGGTGGTGCCGCAACATGGTGGGAAAAACTTTGTGAAGATCTTGCTACGATTGATAAACCTCCTATTCGCACTTGGGAACGAATGCGGCTATTGATTAGAGAGAAGATTCTGCCTAAGGATTACAAACAGCAGCTTTTTATCAAGCTTCAAAATTGTCAGCAAAGAGCAAAATCAGTGGAGGAATATGTTTCCGATTTCTATAATCTTGTGGCTTGTAATCAACTTCAAGAATCGGAAGAACAATTGGTGTCGAGATTTACGGAAGGGTTGAACCGTTTGCTCCAATATAGTATGACATCTTCTGCATTCACTATGGTGGATGCAATTCAACAAGCACTTAAGGTTGAGCTTCGACTTGTTACTTCTTCTAACACCTCCCAGCGTAGACAACCTTCTCGTTTTCCAACCAATTTTCACTCCCAAAACACTCCATACTCTCATTCTTACAAACTCACTTCCCCATCTAATCCTACTTATTCTCCTACACCACACCCAGAAGATTTTTCCCACTCTCCATATCAATCCCAAACCAAATTAACTAATTTTACACAATACGCGCTCCCACAGCAAACTACACATATCCTTTCCACACCTCCGGACACCCACCTTCAATCACACCCTCAAAATTTCCCACCTCCCACTCGCCAAGCCAATAACAATGCTCGTTTCTCCAATAAACACACCCAACCATTTCAGCCCCTATCCAAACCTCCTAATGTCTATGCCAAATTTCGGGGAGAAAAGTGTAATAAATGCCAACAATTTGGACATACTTCGAGTGATTGTCGAAAATTTAACGCTCTTGTTGCTCATGATTCCCCGATTGATGATGTTCCGGATGTGCAAGAAGAAGAGGACGTCGAGCCAGATGATTCTCAAGAAAAACATGAGGCATATGGTGAGCATTTTTGTGGTATGATTCGACCACTCCTACTTACGCAGCCTTGCTATTCACAACGACACAACATATTCAAATCTAAGTGCCTAATTGGAGGAAAGGTTTGTGATATGATCATCGATAGCGGCAGTGTGGATAATTATATTGCAGCTCATGTGGTCCAGAAGTTGGAGTTACCTGTTACACCTCATCCTTATTCGGCTGGATGGATTAATAGTTCCTCTTCTCAAGATATAAATCATCAATGTCTTGTTAAGTTCTCTTTTCCAGGTTATGAGGATTCAGTTCTCTGTGATGTGATAGACATGAATGCCACACATCTTCTTCTTGGAAGGCCTTGGCAATATGATGTCCGTGCAGTTCATAATTGTTATGAGAACACATACACTTTTTACAAGGATGGCAAAAGGAAAGTGTTATTTCCTTCTACATCTTCTACAATTGTCAATGATCTTAGTGATGGGAAGACAAGTGCTTTGGTAGCTACTATTGCCTGTTCTTTACAACACTCTCACACTTTGAGTTCTCATGAAGACAACAAACCTATGGTGGAGATTCCGGACAAGGTACAACCATTAGTATCCAAGTTTGGTGCGTTATTTCCTAATGCATTACCTACTAGTTTGCCTCCTTTGCGTGATCTTCAACATAATATTGATCTCATACCGGGCGCTACTCTTCCAAATCAAGCACATTATAGGTTGAGTCCTATGGAACATGAGGTTTTGCGAGGACAGATTAATGATTTACTTGACAAGGGGTTGATTCGACCTAGCAAAAGCCCTTGTGCTAGTCCAGCATTTTTGGTTGCAAAGAAAGATGGAAGATGGGGAATGTGCATCGATTGTCGCGCTTTGAATCGGATTACTATTCCTTATAAAATTCCTATTCCACGGATAGATGATATGATTGATTTGCTTTCTAGGTCCAAGATATTTACTAAACTTGACCTTCGTAGTGGATACCATCAGATCCGTATACGTGAGGATGATGAATGGAAGACAGCGTTCAAGACGCGAGAAGGCTTATATGAATGGCTTGTCATGCCATTTGGGTTGTCGAATGCTCCTAGCACTTTCATGCAACTCATGAATCAAGTTTTACAACCTTTCCTTGGTCAATTTGTTCTTGGTTATTTTGATGATATTTTGATATTTAGTCGCAGTGAAGATGACCATCTTATGCATCTTTACAAGGTGTTTAAAGTGCTTGCCGATAATGCTCTATTTGTCAACTTGAAAAAGTGTACTTTTCTCTCCAACAAAGTTACTTTCTTGGGTTACGTGGTGTCTGACCAAGGAATTCTTGTGGATAATTCTAAGATCAACGCAATTGCAGATTGGCCTATGCCTACTTGCATTTGTGATGTTCGGAGTTTTCATGGATTGGCTTCCTTCTATAGACGGTTCGTGAGGAACTTTAGTACTATTGCTGCACCTCTTACAGATTGCTTAAAGCATGAGCAGTTTGTGTGGACCGAAGATGCAGATAAGAGTTTCAACTCTCTTAAGCAGAAATTGTGTAGTGCACCAGTCCTTGTTATGCCAGATTTTACCAAGACATTTGAAATAGATTGTGATGCTTCAGTCTATGGAATTGGTGTAGTCTTGTCCCAAGAGGGCCATCCGGTTGCTTACTATAGTGAAAAGAATTCCGATGCTCGAAAGACATGGTCTACTTATGAGTTAGAGTTGATTGCTCTTGTTCAAGCCTTGAAACACTGGCATACTTACCTTATTCATCGTGAGTTTATCATCAACACCGATAATCAGGCTTTCAAGTTCTTATAGACGTCGGCTAAGGTGAATAGGATGCATGATCGTTGGTTGTCTACGGTCAACAAATATACCTTCTCGGTGAAGCATAAAAGTGGAAAGTTGAACCAAGTTGTGGATGCTTTAAGTCGACGTGCTCATCTCCTTGTGACAATTCGGAATGAAAGTTTGGCTTTTGAATACCTCAAAGATCTTTATGCTGAAGATGCAGATTTTAAGACACTGTGGGAAAAATGTAGCTCTCTTGCTCATGGTACGGATGATTTTCTTATTCACGATGGGTTTCTTTTTAAAGGTAATCGTCTTTGCATTCCTCAAGTATCATTGCGTATTCATCTCATTCAAGAATTACATGGAGGAGGACTTGGTGGCCACTTTGGTCATGACAAAACCATTGCTCTCGTAGAGAAACGATATTATTGGCCTTCTTTGAAGCGTGATGTTTAGAAATTTGTCCAGAAATGCATGATTTGTCAACGCTCTAAAGGCTCTATTCAAAATACGGGTCTCTACACCCCATTGCCAGTTCCCGATGCTCCTTGGATTGATGTTAGCATGGACTTTGTCTTGGGACTACCACGTACTCCGAAAGGTAATGACTCTGTTATGGTTGTAGTTGACAGCTACTCCAAGATGGCTCATTTTATTGCCTGCAAAAAGACTACGAATGCCTCCAATGTTGCTTCTTTGTTCTTCAAAGAAGTGGTGCGCCTTCATGGGGTACCAAAGTCCATTACCTCCGATCGTGATTCTAAGTTCTTAAGTTACTTTTGGGAGAGTTTATGGATGCGATTGGGCACGACATTGCAATTCAGCACTACCTCCCACCCACAAACAGATGGGCAAACTGAAGTTGTCAACCGCTCGTTGGGAAATTTGATTCGCGCTAAGTGTGATGATAAAACTAAGCAATGGGATACTCTTTTGCCATATATGGAGTTTGCTTTCAATACTTCGGTCAATCGCTCAACGGGTAAAACACCATTCGAGATTGTTTATTCTAAGGTGCCTACCCACGTCCTTGATCTTGTAGTGTTGCCAAAGATTCGGGGCCCAACCAGTAAGGCAGATCATATGGTTGATCAAGCTTCCCAAATTCACCATGAAGTCAAGACCAAACTGGAAGCGTCGAATGACAAATACAAAGCCGATGCGGATACGCATAGACGTTTCAAGACATTTCAAGAAGGCGAGTTCATCTACGAAAAGAACGTTTTCCTGTTGGTACTTATAACAAGACCAAGATGAAGAAGTATGGCCCTTTCAAAGTTTTGCACAAGATTAGTGACAATGCATATGTCAATATGTCATTGATCTTCCTTCAGAGTTCAACATCTCCAACATCTTCAATGTTCAAGAGATTTTTGCCTTCCATGGAGATAATGCGTTGCTGCTTTGTGACGACCACACGCGGACATGTTTTTTTCGAAGACGGGGGGACTGATGTAGGACATCACATTCCATCACATGGGCCTTAATAATTTATTTTTATTATTATTATTATTATTATTATTATTATTATTATTATTATTATTATTATTATTTCCTTTTAATTTAAAGACTTGGTTAACAAGACAGTTTAGGATTGCAAGTTTAGGCAATATTTCTTTTCCATTTTTATTCTTTTAGTTTAGTATAAATTTAGAGATGAGTATGGCATGTAAGACATCTTTGATTGAATATCTCAATTTATGAATTTTCTCCTAAACCTTACTTGTCCCGCTTCTCGTCTTTTTCCGACTTTCGTCTAAGCCTCATCTTTATTTCTTCTCTTCTCATCTCCTATGATCTCCGTATCGTGTTTGACGGCAACTGTTCTACACCACTTTCTGAGCGAGAGGCAATTTGCTTGTTCTTTTGAATTGTTCATGAGAAAAAGCCAGAAAAAAAAATAGTTGGTAAGTGTTTGGTTTAACTTTATTTGATGAAGGTTATTCATATGTATAGATAGGATGAGGAATGTTCCAGTCCCAGCTGTGGAAGTTCCAGCAGCTGGGAGCCCCCTGCCCCCTGCAATCAATGGGGATCTTGACTGCTGGAAGGTCCCAGCAATTGGGACTTGAACAAGCTCATGGATAGGAGATATGACATTCACATGACCCATTCGAATTATTCATTCATGACAAGGCCGTTGGAATTATTAATTATGTAACCCCAAAAGAAATCATGGTTAAAAATAAGTCATGAATTTAAACAAAATTAATGCTATTGAAATTGAAATTGAATAAAACTAAAAATTAAGTAAAATAAATTATTTTAATGTTTTAACTTTCTATTAAAAACATGAAATTTATGGTACGGCCTCTGGAATTTATGGTCGAAGTTTTATGTGAAAGAGGGGGTGGTGGCCCCCTTCCCCCCCAGGCATTCAAGGGGGGCTTGTGACTGTCTGGAAGATATGGCCGAACTTTGGGTGGCCGCACCAGAAGGAAATGGAAGTTTCAAAGTCTTTGAGTGGATTTGATATGATCTCTGGAAAATCCGCTCCACCAGTTTGCATGGCTTTGCGTTAATTTCGAATGTTAGAATGAACTACCTCTATTTGTTAGCAAAAATTAAGGATCTCCACCTCTATTACTCTCCATTTTTTCTATATAAACATCTCCTCTACCTCTCAACCAATGAGACATTCAATAAAACATTAGAGTTCGAGGGGATTCAAAGAATAGATTACATACCCCTTAGGGCTCTAGATAGAAATATAAACCAAAAAGGAAAAAAAAAAAAAAAAGAAAATTAGTTGAAAAAAATTTTTAAAAAGGAAAATAATAATAAATTCCAAAAAAATTGGATAAACAAAAATGGGTTCGGATGGAGCGACAAAGAAAGTTGCCATCGCTGGCCTTGCGTCGGTCCTCCTAGTGGCTATGGTAGTTGCCGTCGCCGTTGGTGTCAACAAGGGTGGCAATAGTGGAGGTTCATCGACCGGAAACACCCAGTCCAGTAGTGGTGGTAGTGAAATAAGCTCATCGACCAAAGCGGTTAAAGCCATTTGTGCCCCCACCGATTACAAGGACACTTGTGAGGAAAGTCTTGCTTCCGCCAATAGCAGTGACCCTAGGGAACTCATTAGGACTGCATTCGAGGTTACGGTGAAAAACATCGGCGATGCTATTAAAAACTCATCGCTTATAACAGAAGCTCAAAAGGACCCTATGGCGTCTCAAGCTCTCGAGACGTGCAAGGACCTTCTCGAGACGTCCATTGACGATCTCAAGAGGTCTTTTGCAAAAGTTGGGGACTTTGATCCTAGTAAGATGGAGGAATATGTCGAAGATGTTAGGACATGGTTAAGTGCATCCATAACATACCAGGTATCGAATGTTCGAATTTTATTTCATTTTAAAAGATTAACCCGATAACAATATTTTTCAAATCCGCATGTCCTAATTATCAAGGGCCCTGGGGACGACCTAGACCGTCTAATATCAGTCTGGATTACGTTACAAACATTTTTAATTTTAGCTATCTTTTATATGTTTTATTTTTGCATTTTTAACCCTAGGAAACATGCATTGACGGGTTTGAGAACACCACCACCGATACTGGGGAGAAGATGAAGAAACTCTTGGAGACCGCTAACAAGCTCACTAGTAATGGCCTCGCTATGGTGACGGACTTCACCGAAATCCTTGCTGGCCTACAAATAGGAAGCTTTAGTCGAAGGCTCTTGTCGGAAGATGGCACGGACGAATATCCATCCTACGTTGATGCCGCAAAACGCAAGCTTCTTGCCACCAATGTGGCTTCCCTGAAACCGAACCTAGTAGTGGCACAAGACGGGAGTGGAAACTATAAAACTATTACGGATGCAATCAATAGCCTCCCCAAGAAGAACAATCAAACAGTTGTCATCTTGGTTAAGGCTGGTACTTACAAGGAGTATGTACAAATCCCCAAAAAGGTGAACAATGTTGTGATGATTGGAGAAGGACCAACAAAGACAAGAATCACTGGCAACAAAAACTATGTTGATGGCGTTATGACATTCCACACCGCAACCGTTGGTAAGTCAGATGCTATCAAAACTCTTCGAAAAAATGTTGCATATACATCTACTCTATACCCACACTTATACAATTATACTCATTCGAATTATTTGAATTCTGTGAAGTCTGAAGTGAGATGTCAGCATTATTGTTATCTCACTCCACATGATTTTAACAGTATTAACTATTATTGTACAAGCAGTATTTTCTTTTTTATGATAAAAAACTTTAAGTAGGAGCAATATCCATTTGCATTTATGTGCAAATTCGTTGATTATATTA
The DNA here is from genome assembly GCA_018223645.1 of Jasminum sambac. Classification (NCBI taxonomy): domain Eukaryota; kingdom Viridiplantae; phylum Streptophyta; class Magnoliopsida; order Lamiales; family Oleaceae; genus Jasminum; species Jasminum sambac. The sequence continues at coordinate 22,721,304 of CP073649.1, forward strand.
ATGAGTCATTGTCGTGATTGACAATGCACAGCCGTAAATGCCGATGGCTTCATTGCCAAGGATATCGGATTCGAGAACAGTGCAGGGCCCGACAAGCACCAAGCTGTAGCTCTCCGAGTTTCAGGTGACGAGGCAATCTTCTACAATTGCCACATGGATGCGTACCAAGATACCCTCTACACACATGCCTATCGCCAGTTCTACCGCGACTGCGAAATCTCGGGCACCATCGACTTCATCTTCGGCGATGCCTCAGCCGTGTTCCAAAACTGCAAAATGGTGGTCCGAAAACCACTTGAAAACCAAGCTTGCATGGTCACCGCTCAGGGCCGGAAAGATCGACGCGGTGTTGGCGCAATCATCCTCCAGAACTGTCATATCACGGCGGACCCCGCTTTCTCATCGGCCAAACCCGCAATCCAGGCGTACCTCGGGCGCCCATGGAAGGAATTCTCGCGAACGATAATCATGCAATCCGTGATTGATGGATTCATCTCGCCAGAAGGATGGTCGCCATGGACCGGGACTTGGGGACAAGACACGTGTTACTACGCTGAGTACCAAAACCGCGGGGCCGGGGCGAACACAGCTAAGAGGGTTACATGGAAGGGAATTAAGAAGATTACACCACAAATTGCAGAGAGTTTCACTCCAGGAAAATATCTTCAAGGTGATTTATGGATCAAACCGGTTGGATTCCCCTACGAAACTGGCATGATGAAAGTGTAAATAATAAATTAAAAAGAATTTGTATACTAGCATGTTTGATTTTTGCTTAAAAGTAACTTAATCATTACTTTATCAAGCATATAATCAGGCATGCTGATCAATTTGATTCATTATGAGCATTTGATTTGTTGTTTAATTTTTTAATTTACTTGTTACGTACTTTGATTTTGTCACGCGGTTTTAATTTGCTCGCCTCTGCTATCATTACTAGCTAGGGTGACAAAGAAAATTGCAATTTTCCAACCAGAAATAAGATGTATTATTATTTCGTTTATATAGTGATTACTGAGTTTCATTTGGTGAATTATTTATCCTGTAACTTGTTTAATTTCAGTCCAAATAAAATGCTAAATATGAGATTCTCCCATCGATACCATTTTGTAGGAAATGTAAATAAAATATTCAAGAGAATTTTTGAGTTGGTAATAAAGTTTCAATGGAAAAAAAATCGTGAATCGCATGAAAAGGGAAATAGCAAAAATGGGAACTTGTGGACATGTATAGAATTTCTTTGATATATAAATTAACAAAATTATTATTAAAATGGGCATAATTTGACCTTCACACTAAGGGTATATATAAAAATGGATTTTTATATATTTTTATATGATATAGGAGAAAGAATGAGTGAAGTTGAATGATGCAGATTTGTGTAGTACAAATAGATCCCACGAGATATGTGGATGTGAAATAGGAGAGAGAATTGGTGAGATTAAAAAGAATATGTAAAAATATATAAAAAGATATAGAAGGACACGCGCTAGGTTAAGATGAATGGAAAAAAAATAGAGAAAGAAAAAAAGATGGAAAAAAAAAACAAGTCTAGCTTAATTAGATGGAAAGAATATCTCATAATTGTATTTTTACTGTTGACCAGGTCTAAGCATAGAAAATTGTTTACCATTTCAGCTAGGCCCCAGGTAACATGCTCTTCGGCTCGTCGTCCTAAAACTATTTATTTATTTTAATTGTCCTAACTTATATTTTACTTGTCGCCTAATGGATCTATTATTCAATACTCCTATTTTGTATAGTAGTACCTCCAAACTTGATCACCACGTGACGTCCTTTCTAATCACGCTTAACTGCTCGTGCTTTGGGTTCTTAATTAATGAACGTTCATGGCGGACTTCACTGATCCCGGTGACTTTGCCTTCAAAATATATTAAAAAAATTAAATTTACTATTATTATTAAATATTAACCATCGGTAATAATCAGATTTGATTCGTTGTCCATAGTAAATACCATTACGATACTTATGATAGACCGGATCAGTGACACGTGTCCCTAATGAGAGATCATAATTAAGAACATGTATCACTGATTGGGTCCATTAGGAATACGTTGCGATATCTATTATGGATAATGGAGCATTACTCGTAATACTTACTCTTGAAAGTAGGAAAGAAATTATTTCTACTTAAAAATTAACTTATACAATTTAGTTAAAGCAATCTGCACTAAATCTTGTAAAAACAGTTAATATGACGTAATCTAAATATGTCGCATTATTTGCTTCCCGACTTAAAGTATGCTTCAGAGCGAATTACATCAAAAAGTTAGATAAGTTCTAGTACAAACAACCTGTACTAAATCAAAAGTATTAATTAGTAATTAAAATCCAATGTTAATACGGAGGGCCAACCATAATTAATTAATTAATTAATTAAAAGCAAATATTAATATGGTGGACCAACCATATAGCTCGCATCAATTATTTATTATTGTCTTCCCATCTGCCACTAACACTATTATTTAATTAAAATTTTAATTCGTAACAAAATAAGCATTTATTGGAACACACGGGCCAATCACAAACTAATGAAAATACGTCCAAGTCCAAAGAGAAAGGTCGGAGTAAACAAAAGAAAATAAAATCATGTGTCGCCTATGAAGAGTCCAACAAAAGACGTGAACGAATTTACTAGGGTCCACAAATTACCAACGGCCAGTCCCCCTTCACCCTACCCCACACCCCGCTCCAACAAAAGCGCCATCTACCCTTCACCCTCTCCCCACTGCAATAGGGAAAAAAACAGAGTCTTCATAGCAAAATCTCGAAAGTTTTAGCAAGCAAACCAATGTCAAATATGTATTCACCCATCTTTCCTATTCAAGAACCACATCATTACAGTGACTATGGCTTTGACCCTCAAATTGATTACTTTCAGGTACTTTTGCTAACCATTTCATTACAAATCACACTTTTGTACATTGAAATGTAATGCCTTTATTACAAAATACAAATCATACTTTTGTTCATTGTAATGTTCAATCATGTCCAATATAATACTAGTTTATGTCATGTAAATTGTAATTCGCTTATTGATTAACCAATAATTTTGTGTAATTATGGAAAAATTAAGGTTTTGGAAGAAGCAAGAAAGTACAACAAACGAGAGAGCTCAAGATCCATAGATACATTTCATTTCAAGCTTCAAAAGCCCATTTCCAAGGATGAATCTTCAAAGAAGATCAAGAAGAACAAGAAGCGGTGGTGGAAGAACGCCCTTCTCTTCTTCAAGAGGGCGGGGCGGCGCGGCGGCGGCGCCGCTACCAAGGATCTTGATCATCACGGCGGAGTCCACCGTGGGCGTGCTTGCATAGGGTCAATATCAGGGCCGGTTTACATCACTGAAAGTAGATGTGGGTCATCCACACCTTACCGGACAAGCAGCCGGCCGTCGTCCGGTCCACTCGCTGGGACTTTGACTCCCACCGGAAAAGACGAGGTGGGGATCCCCTACATTAGCCTTAGGGAGCTTAACGTGGACCAGCAGCATAGGATTTCATCAAATGCTTCCATGCCCATATATTTGGTCAGCTGATGGATTTGATTTGATCCCATTTTCAAGAATTTTTTATTTTTAATTGAGAGTAGATTGGTATCTATCTGGATTTATCGGTTTATCCGTTGAACTTTTTCCTTTTAGGACCGTGATCCATTTTAGTCCAGAAGTAGATTAAAGGTTTGTAGGGATGAGAAAGTGCTTTTTCCCCTTTCTGGTTTGATGACATGTCTGTTGCCTCTTAACAATTAATGAAGTCATTTCCATTGTGGTAGACGGTAGGCCTTTACTCGAAACCTATTTGGACAAATTATAAAATAAAAAACAGATTAACAAAATACATAAATATAGATCAATTTTATTTCTTTCATATATCATATCATTTTTACATCGATAATAATTACATTTGGCTATTTTTACATAATTTCTTTGTATATGTAGCATGACTCCGTTATTATTGTATAAATAGAAACAATGTGGTGTTCATGTTGGAGAGTGGATGCAAACACAATGGAGGTGCATAGATGTGGAGTTCATATTAGAAGCAAAGATCTGATCCCGCGTAGTGAATGGGTTTATCACTCCCCGCCCCCCGGAACCCAAACAAGCCCAGGTCCCATAGCATTCCGCCGAGAGGGCCGAGGGGTTGAGTGGTGAAGGAAAAAAAATTCCATCCCCGCACGGGTACTTGAACCTTTTCGTTCATATTAGATCCCATGTCCATACACTCTATTAAGTTTACACCCATGTGGGATACCATATCATGACTCATGTTTTATAGATTCCCCGTATTTTAATTGTTTGGAGTATATTTGATAGAAATTATATATTAAATCAGTTTTACATGCATATTTGAAAATTGAAACAAGTGATACGCTCGTCTAAAATATATTTTTCAATAATTTATATCAAATATATCAGTAATTGACTATAACTTCAATCCCTCTGTTTTTTAATTTATTATTTTTGTAACACAATTAACAAAGTTGAATTTTCTTTTCAAGAATTGAGAATAACTAAAAGCGTTGGCTTTATACCACTACAAAATTTATTTCTCACACCACAAAATAATTATTTCACATTTAATTTTTCTTTTTTTATAAATACGCTACAAACAAGTTACAAAACTAACACATAAACTAATAAATACTTAAATACAATAAATTCTAATTAAATACACCACATTCATTTCTCACCCCTTTTAATTTTTATCCTTTCAACCTCTCCCCAACCCCCCCCACCCCCAAAAAAAAAACCCCAACACACAAAAAAAAAAGAAAAAAAAACCATCCATAGTTAGTCCTTAAGATCTTCAATCTGAGAAACAAGAAAACAGATATAACTGGGAAAAAAAAAAAAGGTCCAGGAAAGACAACCAAGAGAGATCTTGGTAAATATAGACATAAGTAAAAAAAGACATAAATAACCTTTTCCTTTACCCAATAAATTTGTTTGTGTACCACAATCTCTCGGAAGCCATTTCATCTTCTACCATCTCGTGATTCTTCTCTCTTCTTGTATCCAAGTCAATGAAATCATCTTGTTGAATTGATGCCTGTAAAATAATTCCATACAATTTTTTGGCAAGTCATTCGTCACAGCCATTAACCGAAGTTGAAGTTCAAATAATTGAACGATTTTTGTTGTTTATCATATACATGATTTTAGGTTGTTTATAGTATTGTACTTACAAATTTTGGGATTATAGATTTTACCATGAATAATATATGCATTAAACCCACGCGCATCAAGGTCATGACCAACAACTAATGCTTTTATTTCATCAGAAAACTGTTCATTGTAGGTCCTTCGCTTTTCCTCAACCTAAAAGTTCAATTATCAAAACTAAAATATAAGGAAGCTACACTTTTTAGTTTAAAAGTTCTTAAAATCACATTTTACTTACATAGTTTTTAAACCAAATGTGAAATGTTTCATTATGTATGTGTTGAATTTCATGATCACTTATTCCTCGTCTGGATGAAATCTCTGCTCGGTGTATGCTACATATAATCAAAGTTAAAAGTGCATTTCAACAATGATAAACCTTAATAAACAAAAGAAGAGGTAAATAAGGTATCTTACTCAGCAAAAGGCCTAACCTGATTGTTGTTCATAAGAATATAACAATGAGTTTGTACCCATGAAACTCTATCAAGTTTTGTCAAACCCTTTTCCCAAAGTGCGACTAGAATGATCAAGACTGCCAAGCCTATTAGGTCTACTGCATTTAGTCTCCATGTCATCTAGATATCTAGAACAAAACTTCATGCACTCTCCCATTAAGTATCCTTTTGCAATAGATCCTTCTAGATATGCTCGATTGCAAACGTATTGTTTTAACGTGCAGAAGTATCTAAATACACAAAGTATAAAGTCAATCATCTGTATTATTTATTGAAGTTGACAAAAAATTGAAAAATAAAAACACCTCTCAATTGGATACATGGATCGAAATTGCATGGGCCCACCTATTAATGCCTCCTCGGCCAAATGTATAGGCAAATGCTCCATTATACCAAAAAAGGTAGGGGGAAATATCTTGTCAAGATGACAGAGTATGAGAGCAATACGGTTATGAATATTTAGTAGATCCAATTCATGGTTCACTTTCGAGTACAACTGCCGAAAGAAATTACTCAACTCTATCAGCGCTTCTACTACATTTTTAGGCAAAGATCTACATACAGCTAAGGGAAATTAGTCAACTCTATCGTCGATGACCCAAATAGCATGTTTTATGTCCATTTTTCAACCTAAGATACTTAGTTTTGTCTTCACAATATGGACAAGCAAGGAATCCCATTGTTCTATATCCTGACAAGTTAGTATATCCAGGCAAGTCACTGATTGTCTATAACAAAGCTGCACGAACTTGAATATTTGATACATCAAATGTTGTAACACCTTCATTCCATAATTCCAATAGCTCCTCAATTAGAGGTTGCAAGTAGACGTCAATTTTATTACCCGGTCCATTCGGTCCATCAATAATTACAGACAAAATAAAAAATGGTTGTTTCATGCACAACCACGGAGGCATATTATAAGGTATAAGGACAACTGGCCATGTGCTGTGAGATACAGACATTGTTCGAAAAGGATTAAATCCATATGCTACTAACCCAAGCTGGACATTTCGAGAATCACTCGCAAAATCGTTGTTGAGCTCATCAAACTTTTTCCAAGCAGTGGAATCAGCTGGATGCCTCAACATGCCATCTTTGCACCTTCCTTCTTCGTGCCATCTCATAAGTGAAGCACTCTTTGACAGCATAGACAACTTTTGCAACCTTGGCTTCAAAGGAAAATATCTAAGTCTCTTTGCTCCTATCTTTTTTCCACCAGCCTTGTATCTAGGTTCATTACAAATCTCACACTTATCTAATTCTTTGTCTTTACCACAATACAACATACAAATATTAGGACATGCATCCCATGTTTCATATTTGAATCCCAACTGATCCATAATCTTTTGAGCTTCATAATATGAGCTGGGTATCTTATCGCAACTCAAGCAACATCGTAAATGACTTGTTTGTCCAACTAGATAGTACTTTCAATTGTAAGAGGCAAACAATGAAAGATAACTTGGTGAAATTTAGACAACCATGATATAACTCACTTTCAGCACCCTCCAAAAGTTTTAAAAATTCTTTCGTCATCATATCAGGTGTCAGGAAAATGTACGGTGAACTCGACAGATTCGGGAAACTTCACAGAAGGCACAATGAGCAATATAGACAATCCAATGAACAAGTGGAATAATAAACAGTAAAGACGAAATACAAAACCAATAATCAAGCGAAACGTCGAGGCTTGCGTTCTCACAATCTCCTTAAAGCAATTTCTCCCTCCCACGTATCAAAAGCGATTGCTTCCCAGGATACAACGACCGGACTGCTCCGTTGTGCAGCGAACTGAACAAAGCGCCCAAACTCGATCACCAAGTGTAGGACACGAAGAACTGACTGGAGAGGCAAATGGATACGCGACTTCTACGAAGGATAGTATGCAGACAGGCTGGAGAATACAGTGTGGGTTTGTGTTGTTTTTTGTGTGTCTCTACCGTGTGGAGGACTGGCCAGATAAAATAGGTGTGTAGGAGTCGACCGTTACGACTGCTGTGCAATGCTTCAGTTACAGCACACTGCCATTACGACATCATTGTAATGCAACAGTCGTCCATTACAGTAGTGGTGTAATGAGACGTTACAAGTCATTACCTCTTGCATTACTCCACCTCATTTTAACTGTTACGAGATTCCAAAAGGAAAACTAATTCTCGAGACGACAGTGCAAAACTCGACTTGCACTCAGTGGCCAATTTCGGTGCGACATTCGTGTCCGCAGGTCGCGCTCGCACACGAGTCCCAAAGTTCATGTGGAAATCGGCTCATGATTTCCACCCCCCCTGCGGGCGCGCGTAGGCTATAGAGCATTCTCCATGTACCATGAGTTACATCTCACTTGAAGCCACCCACATATAAGTTGGTCTATATTTCTTTACACTTCCTATGTGGGATAGCTTACATTCCTTTTCCATTCAATTTCCATTCACACCTCCATTCACACCTATAATTTCCAACAATCCCCCACATGAATGGGAATTGACTGATGCAGACTACTTGGTGATTGAGTTCAAGGTCTAAACCTGCATAGGATAGGTAGGTGTTACCATTTGAACCTTCCCTTGTGAAAATACATTTACTTTACTAGCTGATCAGTAGACGCGATGTCCTTGAACTGTTCTGCCATTTGTGTAAACGATGATGTGCACCACACAGGCTTCTTCCTAACACCCTTCAGTTCTCATTGGTTTGTCCCTTTCTGGCCCTGGACACTCGCCTGGTTCTGCGAGAGTTACTTAAGAATTGTGCCTCAACAATTCCCCTCGAAGCGGCCCCACTTCTCTCTCACATAGGTGATTCCTCTAAAGAAGTAACTCGCATTACCCTGCTCGGATAGCTTAGATTTCCGACGCCTATAAATCATTAAGAGCTTATTGCTCAACCTTCTGCCACGGGCATCACTGTTTTAAAGGAATGGACCGGGGGGAAACCCCCACAGTGATCTCCAACTGAGTCTTTGCAATTAGGTTGTCCCATTGAACCTAGATCTTGGGATCTCCAGTCAGCTAGGTTGGGTTTTCCTTCGCAATGACTTACTCTTCATGAGGCTTAAGTCTCATTCCTCTAGTCGACTTAGCAACTAACTCCCGATTTAACCCTTTGGTTAGCGGATCCGCTAGGTTATCTTTTGACCTCACGTAGTCAATAGAGATAACTCCTGTAGAGAGTAGTTGCCTAATGGTATTGTGTCTCGACGTATATGCCGGGACTTACCATTGTACATGTTGTTCTGTGCCCTTCCGATTGCCGACTGACTGTCGCAATGTATACAAATTGCTGGCACGGGCTTTGGCCATCTTGGGATATCCTCTAAGAACTGGCGTAACCACTCAGCCTCTTCACCACACTTATCGAGGGCTATAAACTCAGATTCCATAGTGGATCTGGCTATAATTGTCTGCTTAGAGGATTTCCACGAAATCGCTGCACCTCCCAATGTGAAAACAAATCCACTGGTGGACTTTGAGTCTTTTATATCAGATATCCAGTTAGCATCGCTATATCCCTCAATCACGGCAGGATATCTGGTATAGTGCAGCCCATAGTTACGAGTATATCTCAAGTATCTTAGCACTCTTACAATCGCTCTCCAGTGTTCAGATCCTGGATTACTCGTGTACCTACTCAGTTTGCTAACTGCGTAAGCTATATCGGGTCTTATACAACTCATTAGGTACATCAGACTCCCGATAACTCTAGAGTACTCCACTTGAGAAATACCAACACCTCTATTCTTTGACAGATGTTGACTCGCATCTATCGGGGTTCTGGCCATAAGAGTATCATCATTGTTAAACGTTTCTAGAATCTTATCCACATAGTGTGATTGGCTCAAGACGAGACCCTCAGATGTTCTAGAGATTTTAATACCGAGGATAACATCAGCCAAACCCATATCTTTCATGTCAAATCTTGATTTTAACATGTCTTTTGTGGATTTTACAATCTTATCGTTACTCCCAACAATAAGCATGTCATCAACGTAAAGACATAACATGATGTGGCCATTGTTAGTGTCTTTTACGTACACAGTTATCGCACTTATTTATTTTAAATCCATATTCCACCATGGCATTGTCAAATTTCTGGTGCCACTGTTTTGGCGTCTGTTTCAAGCCATATAATGACTTCACCAGTTTACATACCTTCTGTTCTTGCCCTGGTGCCGAAAATCCCTCAGGTTGTTCCATGTAGATTTCCTCTTCTAAATCTCCATTTAGAAAAGCTGTCTTGACATCCTTTTGATGTATTTCGAGATTGTGCAGAGCAGCAATCGCGAGTATCATCCTAATGGACGTTATTCTCGTAACTGGAGAATAAGTGTCAAAATAGTCAAGACCTTCTCGTTGCTTGTACCCTTTAATTATAAGTCTGGCCTTGTATTTATCGATCGTTCCATCTGCCTTCATTTTCCTCTTGAAAATCCACTTGTATCCTAGTGGTTTGTTTCCGGGAGGAAGGTCTACTAGTTCCCAAGTATGGTTCTGCAATATGGATTCTATCTCACTGTTAATCGCCTCTTTCCATTGAGGTCCTTCAGAGGAGTTTACAGCTTCTGTAAAGCTTTGCGGTTCACCTTCTAGCATATAAGTTAGAAAATCTGGACCAAAAGATTTCTCCTTTCTAACTCTTTTGCTACGTCTCGGTTCAACTTCAACTTCCTCTTCCATTTCCTGGTCCATTTCTTCATAGGTTCGCTTGGAAGAGCTTGCTTCTTCTCTCGACTTGTATGGGAATACTTGTTCAAAGAAAGAAGCATTTCTTGATTCAATTATCGTGTTCTTGTGTATATCTTAAATTTTAGCTTCGTACACAAAGAACTTGATAAGCACTACTATTGTGAGCATATCCAATGAATATGCCATCAACAGTCTTTGGACCGATCTTCACCTTTTTAGGCGTCGGTATGGCCACTTTGGCAAGACACCCCCACACTCGCAAGTGGTTGTACGATGGCTTTCGACCTTTCCACAATTCATAGGGGCTCTTTTCCATCTTCTTTTGGGGCACCTTATTTAAAAGGTAGTTAGCTGACAGCACAGCTTCCCCCCACATGTTCTGAGGTAACCCAGAACTGATTAGCATCGCATTCATCATGTCTTTCAACGTGCGATTCTTTCGTTCTGCTACACCATTTTGCTGAGGCGAATATGGCACAGTTGTCTCATGGATAATCCCGTGTTGGCCACAGAACCCACCAAAGGGTGATTCATATTCACCACCACGATTACTTCTCAACACTTTGATTTTCTTATTGAGTTGATTCTCAACTTCATTCTTGTAGAGAACGAATTTCTCTGTTGCTTCATCTTTACTTTTAAGAAGATACACGTAACAATACTTCGTGCTATCATCTATAAAAGTGATGAAATACTTGTTGCCACCCCGTGTTTGCACAAACTTCAAATCACACACATCAGTGTGAATTAAATCAAGTGGTTCGCTATTTCTCTCAATAGTTTGGAATGGCGTCCTTGTTAATTTTGCTTCAACACAAGTCTCGCACTTGTGCTTTGGATCAATGTGGAATGATGGTAAGTGGTCCAAGTTAATCAATTTACATAAAGTATTATAATTAACGTGACCTAGTCTACCATGCCATAAATCGAAAAACTCAAGCAAGTAAGCAGACGAGTTATTCATTTTATTCATTTTAGGCTTAACAGCCATTACATTGAGCTTAAACAACCATCATAAACATAACCCTTGCCTACAAACACTCCACGTTTTGACAGAATAACTTATCAGACTCAAATACCATACGAAAACCATGTTTGTTCAGCAGCGATCCAGACACAAGGTCTTTTCGAATCTCTGGCACATACATCACATTGGTGAGAGTCAGCTCTTTCCCGGACGTCATTCTCAAAACCACTTTTCCTTGGCCCTTGATTTCGGAGGTAGCCGAGTTCCCCATGAACAGCTTTTCTCCATCCTCAGCAGCTTCACAGCTATGGAATATCTCTCGATCTGAGCACACATGATGGGTAGCACCGGTGTCGATCCACCATTCTCTCGGATTCGACCCGACCAGATTCATTTCAGAGACGACCGCAACAAAGACGACCACAACAAGGTCCAAGTCAGGAACTTCGTTGTCTTCAACCATATTGGCCTCTCTTCTATAGTTATTCCTCTTTGGAAGTTTGCACTCCCAGGCCTTGTGACCAACTTTGTCACAATTGTGGCACTTCTCCAAAAATTTCGGCTTTGTGACCCCTCCTTTTGGTCCTAAGTTGGGCCCATTGTTCGACGGCCCATGTCTATTGGGTGGCCCATTTTTGTTATGTGGCACGTATTTTCCTTTGCCTTTCGAGCTTTGACCGTGTTCCACCATATTGGCTTTAGCAGCCATCGAATTAGCTTGTTTCTTGCCAGAATTTCTGTCTCTGTTCTTCCTCAATTCGAAGTCGAACAATGAGCTCTTCAACGGTCATTTCTTTCCGTTTATGCAATAGGTAATTCTTGAAATCACTCCAGCCAGGTGGCAGCTTATGAATGATAGCTGCCACTTGGAATGATTCACTCACAATCATCCCTTCGGCATGGATATCGTGCATAATTACTTGAAGTTCTTGGATCTGACTGATCACCGTTTTGGAGTCCACCATCATAAAATCTAGGAATCGACCAACGACAAATTTCTTTGTGCCGGCATCCTCAGTTTTATACTTACGTTCCAGTGACTCCCATAATTCCTTTGCCGTTTTCATTGAGCAATACACACTGAACAATGAATCGCTCAAGCTGTTCAAGATATAATTGCGGCACAGGAAATCCGAATGTTTCCAAGCATCAACAGCACTGACAGCTTGAAAATCTCCCTCACCCTCTTTCAGGTTTGGAGCCGTTTCAGTCAAGAATCTCGCAAGATTCAATGTTGTCAGATAAAAGAACATCTTCTGCTGCCACCTTTTGAAATTCAACCCATTGAACTTCTCGGGCTTCTCATTGTGGTTCACGGGAACTGTCACATTAGGACCAGCCCCAATATTTGGCACGTGAGCCGTCCCACTCGGACCGACACCAACACTTGGTCCAGAGGCCACAGTTGTAGTCACAGCCACTGTTGGAATAACATTCTGTGATACGGGAGCCACCACGGGCGTTACCGGAGCCACAATCGGTGCCACTCGAGGCACCACCTCATTTCCGGAAGCCACAACGTTACTGGTTTGGTTGTTCTCCATTTCCACACTTCAAATAAACTCACTGTTCACATAAAGAGTCAAGTTAACAATTGGAAATCAATCACTGTAACTCACTAAACTCACTGTTCACATAAAGAGTCAAGTTAACAATTGAAAATCAATCACTGTAACTCACTAAACTCACTAAAAGGTTAAATCAATAATTGAAATAACCAATTTGAAATAACCAATTAAGCATTGAGATGAAATGTAGTAGCTAAGTGGAATTAACCATGCAAATCACAGAATGGTATAGCTATATGGAAATCCACCTACTGAAATTGCAATGGTTGACTAATTTAATGCTCAACTACTTGAGATTGAATACTCTATATGTAAGCTCTTTACAGGTGGAAATCAATATCTTAAATAGAGAAGAATCATTTCCTACTCGCAGTGCACAATCATATAATCTAATATGAACATTAACTACCAAACGAAAGTGGCGTAGTATGAAATATGGCTTGGTCACTGTAAATAGGCAACCGTTACATATCGTGAAAGATGTGTTAACTGATAAAGAGACACCTGATGGCACCTCTAGCATGCACCAAGAATAGGAATTGAACACATAATTTATGGGCAAACAGATCATGCACAAGGTAGAACAGATTAAAAGTGGGAAATAACAATCCGTTAGACCGAATCTGTGTAGAACCAGTTCCGTGGGAGGCGAAATTGCTTTAAGCTTGTTAGGAAAATATACGGTGAACTAGACAGATTCGAGAAACTTCACAGCAGGCACAATAAGCAATATAGACAATCCAACGAACAAGTGGAATAATAAACAGTAAAGACGAAATACAAAACCAATAATCAAGCGAAACGTCGAGGCTTGCGTTCTCGCAATCTCCTTAAAGAAATTTCGCCCTCCCACGTATGAAAAGCGATTGCTTCCCAGGATACAACGACCGGACTGCTCCGTTGTGCAGCGAACTGAACAAAGCGCCCAAACTCGATCACCAAGTGTAGGACACGAAGAACTGACTGGAGAGGCAAATGGATACGCGACTTCTACGAAGGATAGTATGCAGACAGGCTGGAGAATACAGTGTGGGTTTGTGTTGTTTTTTGTGTGTCTCTACCATGTGGAGGACTGGCCAGATAAAATAGGTGTGTAGGAGTCGACCGTTACGGCTGCTGTGCAATGCTTCAGTTACAGCACACTGCCATTACGACATCATTGTAATGCAACAGTCGTCCATTACAGTAGTGGTGTAATGAGGCGTTACAAGTCATTACCTCTTGCATTACTCCACCTCATTTCAACTGTTACGAGATTCCAAAAGGAAAACTAATTCTCGAGACGACAGTGCAAAACTCGACTTGCACTCAATGGCCAATTTCGGTGCGACATTCGTGTCCGCAGGTCGCGTTCGCACACGAGTCCCAAAGTTCGTGTGGAAATCGGCTCGTGATTTCCAACCCCCTCTACGGGCGCGCGTAGGCTATGGAGCATTCTCCATGTAACATGAGTTACACCTCACTTGAAGCCACCCACATATAAGTTGGTCTATATTTCTTTACACTTCCTATGTGGGATAGCTTACATTCCTTTTCCATTCAATTTCCATTCACACCTCCATTCACACCTATAATTTCCAACATCAGGACCATCCATTTGTTGATTGTTCTCAAAACTAGTTTCTGTTCAAGGAATACCATATGCCTCGTGCACCATATCAAACATATTTTCTCCATCAAATTGCATAGTTTCTGCGATGGTTGTCCTTTCACATCTAGGAATATAATTCTCCTCAACACAGCTTCGCTCTTGCCTCCATCAAATCCCTTCTCTTTATTATTATTGTTGTTGTTGTGGTGGTGGTGGTGTTGGTGGTCGTCGTCAACAACAACAACAACAACAACAACGCCATCTTGTTATTATTATTATTATTCATCCTCCCGGGAGAAACCTCTGTTCTTTTCGTTCTCTCGTATCTCTCCAATGTCATCTTGTTTGGGTGTTGTAACCTTTGAGCGGAAAGAGGTGCACTTTACCATAAAAAGGAAGGGGGCAAACTGGAAAGAAATCAACTACAGTTGTTATAAGTGGAGCAAAACACGATTTTAGCTGCCAGGATCCGCTCACATTATCTGATCAAGTCGATATAGTGTTTTCTTGCACACCAACCTTATGTTTGATCAATCAACAGAGAAGAATTTTGGGGCAAATTGAATTTGCTAAAAATAGTAGACATAAATGGATCACGTTCAATCCTGGCGAGTTCCTTGCTTCTTACGAAATCATGAAGGGTGTTTTTTGTAAGAATAATAAGGTCCTTGATAGGGACGTGATAGATACTATGGTTGCAGCACTAATCAAGAAGATTGCTAAACGGATGTCTCGCCATAGCGATCCTTTGTGTTTCCACATGGATGCCAAGTATTTTGGTTTTCAAGTCCTCCACGAGCTGTCTCCTGCACATGAACTGCTTGAGGAAGGAATGGAGGATATCACAGTGGTGTCGCTAGCTAGCGACCTGTTAATCGAATCCACCATCAGGGAAAGATGCCATAGTCATGATCATGACAACAGCTGCAATATATGTTTTGATGATTTTTCTTCTGATGATAGCAAATTGATATGCCCATGCTCGCACTTAACTCATAGGAATTGCATCGTGAAATGGTTAACAAGAAGCCCAAGTTGTCCAATTTGCCGATGTGAGATGATAATGCATCTGGATAAATCCAACCTTATGCTCAACGTCTGCAATCCCAGTTAGATAAAGCTTTGAGATTGGATTTTGTAGTGATTTCACATTCTCTCTTTGATCTTATTGAATCTAAATTTTTTTAGTTATAGCATTGGCTTTTGGTTAGGGTAACGATGAATCGATTAAAGGTACTGTTGTTACTTCTTTGTTGGTTCTTGTGATTGAGAATAAATATGTTGTAGTTAACATTTTCCCTATATCTACATATGTATGTAGCATGCAAGAAAAGTTTTGTAAATGGAAACTCATCTCATTCAATGTCTTCATTACAACCTGCCCATTCTTGTTTTTGTCCTGTACAGATTTGAAGTTCCATTTTTTTTTTTCATTTTTTCTTTTTCAATCAAAATTGCTTAGATATTCCTGGTTATATGCAGCCTGTTTTTTTAGCATAAAATTTTCTAAAACACCACTCCTCTCTATCTTCAATTTAATTTCCCACTCTCATCAAATGATGGCAAGTTTTGATTCATGATTCATCTAAATTAATTCCTGATTTATTTAATTACACAGTAAAATTCGTGTATCATGAATTCTTAATTATCAAATTTTTTTTTCTTATTTTGACATACAATTAGAATGAGTAGACTAGTGAAGGTTTGTGTAATACTAGTACCCTTTTCGACTGAATTCAGAATCAGCTGCAGCTCCTCTTGAAAGGAAGATTTCAGGGATTTGATTGTCACCGCAAGTTGGGGAACACCAAACTTATCTATGATGTGCTGCTGTATGAGGATCTTTTAGTTTATTCTGGAGTGCTGCTGTACATACGGTGTGGGAGAATAGCTGCTTTGCGGAAATTGTGGCTCACAAACAAGTTGAGGCAGCTGGGGAGTTTCTGCTGCGGGCGAAGGCTGCTCTGCTGGTGCAAGAACTGCAATTACTCCATCAAGGGGGGGTTTGCTTCTCAGCTTTGATATATTTTCCCTTAAACTGTTTTCACTTTGATGGCAAATGGTTTTGCAGCCTTTCCTTTTGTCTGTTGCCATTTGGCGCTATTGATAGGTTTTGGTGTTCTGTAAGCAAAATTTAAAGGTTGATCAAAGTCAGCAAGATTCCCGATTCTATTGGTGGCTGCTCGAGATTGTTAGGTTGTGTATATGCACGGTTGGTTGGGGGTAATTATGGTTTGTTGGTTACTATATTTTCTTGTCTTGTACTCTTACCTTCACTGAAAATAACTTTTTTGAAATTCAAAACAACAAAAGTGCGAAAAAGTCGAATTTTTGAAGTTCTGAGTTCAAGCTGGAGAGCATTTTTTTGAGAATTGCAAATATGTATTTATTCTTTTTAGAGTACGTGAACCATGTTAGATTCGAGAGTAGAAACTGTATTAGTATTATATGTTGTTTCTTGTGCAAATGCTTTTAATTGAAGCAGACGGGATGTTTTAAAATATGAAAGTGGAGGGACCTAAAGTGCATTCCTGGAATCTGATATAAAGTCAACAACTAATGAAAGCGTGTCCATGAATTTCACGTATTTGGGTTTTGCCAATCAAATTACCAATGTGCCCCTAATCTCAAATATTTGTCTTGCTGTTATTGGATTCCTTTTCCCCCAGTTTAAGCAACAGATCTTTACGTAATGTCATCTCTCTCAATTCAACGAACCACGCGGCAAAGTTGAGCATAATGTGAACAAAATTGTAACAACTTTCTTTGTATTTTATCTCTCTTATCCATCTTCTGTAATCACATATGGCGACGATGCAAAGCACTAATGAATCATTACTGCTTCCACCATAAAAAGCCCAATACTCAACCAAAACCCCATCAGACTCTTATCAACAAAAGCAGAAATGGAGAGCATCGAGCACAAATCACTGACCATAAATGGCATAAACATGCACGTTGCAGAAATAGGTAAGGGCCCTTTTGTGCTGTTCCTCCACGGTTTCCCCGAATTCTGGTACTCTTGGCGCCACCAAATGGGCTTCATGGCCAGCCACGGCTTTCGGGCAGTGGCACCAGACCTCCGTGGCTATGGTGACACCACCGGTGCTCCGACGAATGATTTCACAAAATTCACCATCCTACATGTGGTGGGTGACCTGATAGCGCTACTTAACACCCTCGTGGGCCCGGACGAGAAGGTGTTTGTGGTTGGGCATGACTGGGGAGCCGCGATTGCGTGGGCTCTGTGTTTGTATAGACCTGATCGGGTTAAGGCTTTGGTGAATATGAGTGTGGTGTTCAATCCCAGAAACCCGAGCAAGAAGCCTATTGAGACCTTGCGTGCCGTTTATGGAGATGATTACTACATCTGCAGATTCCAGGTTCTTTGATCTTCTTCCTCACTCAATTACTGTACATTGCAACAGATTTAGCTCTGTTCTAAAAGCTGAAAACGTTTTCTAGAACACTTTCAAATGACTGCTTTGGGTTCTAGGAACGTGGAGAAATAGAAGGGGAGTTTGCCCAAATCGGAACTAAGAGAGTGTTGAAGAATTTCCTGACCTACCGCAATCCAGGTCCACTTTACCTTCCTAAGGGTAAAGGGTTTGGAGATTCAACAGATACCCCAATTGTCTTGCCTCCATGGCTATCTGAGGAAGAAGTTGATTTCTATGCAAGGATATACGACAAGAGTGGCTTCACAGGGGGGTTAAATTACTATCGGGCCCTCGACATGTATGCACCTCTTTCTCAATTGCGTGATATGTATATGTTTGGCTTACTGTCTTTGCCAAGAAAAACACGTCCATGTGATCTTAATTTCTTTGATATTGCAGAAATTGGGAGCTCACAGCACCATGGACTGGGGACAAAATTATGGTTCCTGTGAAGTTTATCGTTGGTGATCTTGACCTTACCTATAATGCCCCTGGTACAAAAGACTTCATACATAAAGGAGGATTCAAGAAATATGTGCCACTGCTGAAGGAAGTCATTGTGATGGAAGGAGTAGCTCATTTTATCCACCAAGAAAAGCCTGATGAGATTAATAACCACATTCTTGGATTCTTCCAAGAATTTCCATCCAAATAATCTTAAACTATGTAAACGTCGTTTTCATGTGTCTGTATCCAATGCTGGCTTTGTGTGATTTTGTCATGTACTGAATTGTTTGTACTCTGATTGGCATCTAAATAATTGGCCTGCAAAATAAATTATTGCCAATTCCTTTGATGTTAAAATTCTCTTACGCACATTCTCGCACACACAAACACACACACACAGAGGCTTGTTGACGGAGAGAGCACGAGATGGAGAAAATAGAGCACAGGACCATACCTGTTAATGGCTTAAACATGCACATAGCCGAGCTCGGTGAGGGTCCATTAGTTCTCTTCTTACACGGCTTCCCCGAGCTTTGGTACTCTTGGCGCCACCAGATTCTCTACATGGCGGCTCACGGCTATCGCGCGGTGGCACCTGATCTCAGGGGCTATGGTGACACCACTGGTGCACCGCTTGATGACCCATCAAAATTCACTATCCTTCACATAGTGGGTGACCTGATCGCCCTCCTTGATGCCATTGCAGCTGATGAAGGTAAGGTATTTGTTGTCGGGCATGACTGGGGTGCTGTGATGGCCTGGCATTTGTGCATGTACAGGCCTGACAAGGTTAAGGCTTTGGTGAACTTGAGTGTTGCTTTTATTCCCAGAAATCCTGAAATGAATCCCATTGACATGTTGCGCGGATTGTATGGGGAGGATCACTACGTATGCAGATTTCAGGTACTCTTAGCACTTGCTTGGCTGTTTTAAAAAAAGGTTGAACACTAGCAGTTACTATGAGATGTGTGGATAATAACAAGCAGTGACTTGAGATGTGTTGATCATATTGAACTTTGACTGACAAACTGAGTAAGAAAAATTAATTTTTTGGCAAGGAAATGTTAAAATGAACACGAACTTCATTCTTGTCCATGGACTCTTGAGTTTCTTCCCAGAACCTCCACATTGGAACATTTTTCATTTTTTTGTTTTTTAGATTTTTTGAAAGACCATATTGGATCTTTTAGATGCTTATAATATTGGCTTTTTCCCACTCTTTGATCCGGTGCAAACTCCTTATCTAGTGTAAAATGTGGTGCAATTGGGACCTACCAAATCAGCGCCTCCCAACTTGCAGCATAATCCAAATAATGCCACATCAACTGTTCACATAAGATCTAGTGTAAGTAGCTTACACCAAATCCAGAGTATTGGTTTTCGATCGCAAATTGTTTGATATTGTTGCAGGAACCTGGGGATATAGAAGCTGAATTTGCAGAGATTGGCACAAAAGAAGTTCTCAAGAACATTTTCGCCTTTCGCACTCCTGGACCTCTTTATTTTCCCAAAGGCAAAGGCTTAAGCAAACTTGCTGATATTCCAGCGAATTTGCCAAACTGGCTATCAGAAACCGATTTGGACTATTACGCCGAAAAGTTTGAGGTGACTGGTTTCACTGGAGGCGTGAATTATTACCGCGCAGCTGGCAGGTGTTCCTTTGATTCTTATTTCTTTTTGGGAATGCCTTTAATGTTTTAGATTGACAGTTCAGATATTAATTGCAGGAACTGGGAACTGAATGCTCCCTGGTTGGGGACTCAAGTAAACGTGCCAACAAATTTCATAGTTGGGGAAGTAGACCTGAGCTATCATATGCCGGGCACCAAAGAGTATATACACAAAGGTGGGTTCAAGAAAAACGTGCCATTGTTGCAGGAAGTTGTTGTGGTTGAAGGTGCAGCACACTTCATTAACCAAGAAAGGCCAGATGAGATCAATCAACACATTTGTGCCTTCTTTAAACAGTTCTAGAAGCTTTTGTATTTTGCCGATTTCCCTATTGTGCCCTTTCACACCAAGAATAATCTATCTATTTAGCAACTGTTCAGGGTAAAATTTAAATCTAAAATTTTCCTAACTTTTATTGTGGGGCCCATGATATGTTCAGAAATTAATTAAATATTATAGTGTTGAACGCCTGGTCAAACATGAACTTTACCATTTTTATCAATTCCCAAACTACCCTTTTTCTCTCAAAAAAAAAAAAACACAAATGGTTAATTTTAAACCACTCGAAGGGTATTCACGTAAATTTGCACGGAAAGTTGTTAGACTGCAGTGAAACCGCCGGCTATTTCATTGACAAATGCAGCACATAACACATGGTGGGCCCCACCAACAGAGACGTGGGTAGATTTTAGCTGGTCTTAAGTGTACCAGAATAATTGCTAAGTCAAATTTCTGTTTGAATTGGCTTGTGTTAATTTTTATATTATTCTGTAACTTTCATGATGAGATTTTTTATATGAGGATATGTTTTTTATAGTTTAAATTTGGTGTAGATTAAAATTTAATTAAATGTGTGGTTGAGAATTAGAGATTGAGTATTAAAAAATATAAAGTAATTATCAAATTAATAAAAAAATGATTGAAAATGATGAGAGATAAAAAATAAATTTAAATTGGCCAAATTTAAACTGAAAAAAACATACCCTTATTCTGTAACTTCCATGATGAGATGAGTTTCAACTTATTTAATAATTATTTAGAAATAATAGCAAGAATGTCAAAGAAAAATTTATAAAATACTAGAAAGTCAACTCAAATTTACATTTACAAAAATTTGGGTGAATGGGAGTAAATTAAAAGTGTTTTAAAGTAAAAGAGGAGAGAGAATGAGTGAAGATGAGTGGTTGAGATTTATGGGTGTGATGAGATATGTGGATGTGATTGATTTAGGAGAGAGAAAAAAGTTGAAAAAAGTGGAAAAAATGGTAAAAAGTGGTAAAAAGTGGGAAAAATAAGATCCATTCATGCTTAATAACAAGTTATTTTAAATCATATAAAAAAAGGCGCCAGAGAAGATGATCGGAAAATGAAAGAAGGAAAGGGACTGAAGCGGAAAAATGAAAAAGTTCAAGGACGTCTTGGTTATAATCTATTTTTTGTTGCTAATCTTGCAAAATAAAATATTCTTTGATTTTCTTACAATTACAACTCTAATCTTCTATATATATGCCAATGCCTCAATTATTTATTAATTTAAAGATTTGTCGAGGCATCAGAGATCAATCATTTTTGAGTAACGTAAAAATAAGAACACCTTGATGGAGAAGCCCATGATGGAGAACATAAAGCACAGCATCATACCTCTGAATGGATTGAACATGCACGTGGCAGAGCTTGGTGAGGGTCCATTAGTCCTCCTCCTACACGGATTCCCCGAGCTTTGGTACTCATGGCGCCACCAAATTCTGTACCTGGCGGCTCAAGGCTATAGAGCCGTGGCGCCGGATTTGAGGGGCTATGGCGACACCACTGGTGCACCCATCGAGGACCCATCGAAATTCACTCTTCTTCACATGGTGGGTGACCTTGTTGCTCTTCTGGAAGCCATCGCATCTGATGCAGGTAAGGTTTTTGTTGTTGGGCACGACTGGGGTGCTTCCATAGCGTGGCACTTGTGCTTGTACAGGCCTGACAAAGTGAAGGCCTTGGTGAGTTTGGGTGTTCCCTTTTTCCCAAGAAGTCCTGAAATGAATCCAATGGATATGTTCAGCAGCTTATATGGTGATGATCACTATATTTGCAGATTTCAGGTACTTTAATTTCTGGGTTTAAGATTGAGTTGGCATGATACTTGGATTTTGAGGGATTTGACACAAAATTTAAGCAATATAATGAGCTTATTTCAGGAAGCTGGGGATATAGAAGCTGAGTTTGCACAGATTGGCACAAAACAAGTTGTCAAAAACTTCTTCGCCTACCGCACTCCTGCACCGTTTTATTTTCCCAAAGGCAAAGGCTTTGGCTATTCTGCTGATAAGCCGAGTTGGTTATCAGAAGATGATTTGGACTATTACACCAAAAAGTTTGATCACACTGGATTCTCTGGAGGAGTCAATTATTACCGCGCTTTTGGCAGGTACTTGAATGAACACACAAATCCGTCTTGCATTTCTTTGCTCGTCTTGAAAGAAAGTGTGCACGTTTTTGTTTAAAAGCATATATGTAGATATCAGAAGTGAGAAGTTGGCACTAGAAGTGGGTTTTGTGAAATGAGCCTAGTAGTGTAAAGTGTTTAAAAACAAAATCACTAAACAAGTCCTAAGATTTCAGATGGGGTCTGATCAAATCACATTCTTGATTGCATACACTACGATGACTTGATTTGAAGCTGAAATGCATACTGATAAGTTTGGATTGAGTGAATGGCAGGAACTGGGAACTGAATGCCCCATGGTCGGGGGCTCAGGTGAGAGTGTCAGCGAAGTTCATCACGGGGGATTTGGACCCCACCTATCATATGCCAGGGACCAAAGAATTTATACACGAAGGTGGGTTTGAGAAATTTGTGCCATTGTTGAAGGAAGTTGTTGTGATTGAAGGTGCAGCACACTTCATCAACCAAGAAAGGCCGGATGAGATCAGTCGACACATTTATGATTTTCTTAAGCAGTTTTGAACCTCTTCTTGTGTTTGTGATGAGATGCTTTAAGAGCGTCGTCCTGAAAATAATTGTTGTTCAAAAATTCTATTTGTAATATATTAGAGCATGGATTATCGAACCAATTACACGTTTGCCATGCTTGCAGGATCTATAGAAGTTATGGAATCTATTACTATATAATTCCACAGGTGATTTTTCCACCTAAAACTCATCTTCACTTGTTTAGGCTTTTTTTTTCCCCTTTTATGGGCTACATGGCTCTAATAAATACAGTCGGTAGGAATTCTATATACAGAAATAGCTAGCTGCCTTGGCTGCGAGCGTGGAAAGAGTTCAAGTTCCTTGCCATGCGCAATTATTTCGTTTTTTTTTTTAATGACTACACGGCCTCTTGGTCACAGCAATTCCTGGCCACGCTTATTATTATTTTCTTTTTCGCCTTTTTCTTTCGCCTTTTTCTTTTTGGGTATTTCCTCTCGCTCTCTCTCTCTCCCTTTCTTTTAAGTGGAGAAGAATCCCGCCTCAAAAATTTAGTGTGGGATTTCTCATCTATAATAAGAGATTAAGCTCTTTGATGCAGCAATGATTTGGGCTTGAGCAATTTGGCTCATTTATACAAGTATTAAAATGTTTTTTGAAAATACTTTAATATTATTTTATTTTTACATTTCTTTTCCTTTTCTTTTTTTTCCCTTTCTTTCTAAGTGGGATGATTTTGAACTTAGCAATCGGGCATACATATACAAGTATTAAAATGTTTTGTAAAACTATTTCAATATTATTTTATTTTCATTTATCTTTTTGTTCTTCCTTTTGTTCATTTATGCGGTTTTTAAAAAAAAAAAAAAGATTGTATTTCTTGTTTTTCTTTCTTTTTCTTTTTTTTCCCCACCTTTCTTTCAAAGTGGGAGAACAATCCCACATCAAAGTTTAGTGAAATGGTGAGGGATTTCTCATCTATAAAAGAAGATTCCTTAATGGTGCAATGATTTGGTCCTTAGCAATGGGGTTGATATGTAAGTATTAAAAAGTTTTTTTTGAAAATTTTCAATTTTATTTTATGTATTATTATTATTATTTTGTTCTTTTTTTCCATTTTGTTTCTAAGTTGGAGAAGGGTTTCAAATCGAAAGTTAATGAAATAAGTAGAGATTTTCTCATCTATAAAAACAGAATAAATAAATTGTCATATTATTATTACAACACTGGAATTACAGTTTGTGAAAATTTTCTTAAAAGAATATCTTATCTTCACATTTAACTTATAATATCAAAATTTAATTATTGATACATTTTGTTGGAGAATTACCAACTTGCTTCTTTTTAAAATATTTTTTTACTTCTCTGAAATTAAATTATTATTTATATTACACTTACTTAGAAAAATATATATTACATATATTTATGAGCACATGCTCTTCTTTATTAACAATGACTTAAATTTATTTAGGGGTTTTTTCAAATTTTTTTATTTTTTCATTTTTGTTGGGTTTTTTATTTTTATTTTTTTCCTTTCTTACTTTCTAAGTGGAAGAAGAATCACATTTTAATGAAATGAGGAGGGATTTTCTCATCTATAAAAGGAGGTTGGGTGCCTTTATGTGACAATGATTTTAGCCTTAACAATCGGGCCTATATATACAAATATTAAAAAAATTGATAATATTTCAATATTATTTTATTTTTTACTTTGTTCCATTTTTTAGTTTCTTTAAGCTATTTTTTTCTTAATTATTTTTTAAGTGGTCCACTAGGTGGGATATAAATCCCACATTAAAACTTGATAAACAAAAAAAAAAAAAGATAGAATATTTTGGCCTATAAAGATGGGGGGTTTTTTTTATTCATATGAGTAATCATTGGACCTTAGCAATTAGGCTTATATTCACGTGGAACAATCATTGGGCGTTAACAATTGGTTTTTGTAATCATTTGTAATAAAATAATGAGATTCAATTATGTTTATGTCATGACTTTCTTGTTTTATATCTTAATTTATATTTTTTATAATTAAAAAGACACGTCTTTAGGTAGTAGAAGATTCCCGTATATGGCACGAGTGATAGCCTAGCATGCATATATACATTATGTAAACTCAACATTGCAGGATCTTTATGTTTTCTTGTTAAGTTCAAAGTGTGCCATAATGTCCCTCCCTTTTCTTTTTGTTCTTTTCTATTTTTCTATTTTTGTTCTTTTCTATTTTTGAGTGGTCTATGTTTCTTGTTTCTTCTTCTAAAATATATCAATCTTTAGCTTAGTAGTCAATTTGTGTGGGCAATGGTGCTAATCAACTACTACTATTTTTCTGAATTTTCAAAGTAGCATACATTTGGATAGGTAATGCAATTTGTAAGAATTCCTATAAATTAAATCATAATAATTAATTCAGTATTTTAAATTTTACATTTAAAACGTAAATTATTAACAACCAGTGACGTAAAGCAATAATTTAAAGGGTCAATTAAAATTATTGTCCAATCTGGTGGAACATGTAAAAGGTGCCTAGATGAGCACCTGAAAATTTTCCTTTATTAATAATTAATTTTTATCTTACCGACAGATGTTATTTATTAATAAAATCATTCATGTAAGATAAAAATTAATTGATATCCTCCAATTGTCATCCTATTGCTTATTGATGAGGAATGCATATAAATAAATGGTACATTCCCTTCTCTCTCTTTTTTTTTTTTTTTTGGATAAAATTAAATACTATCCTCGAACTTTTAACTTATTCATGATATTTTGAAACATAGAGAAATGCTCCCCTGCCCGCTAAGTGGGCATATAACATGCCCACACATGGTGAATTTTGGGGGAAAATGTGGAGCCTACATGAGCCCCCGCCATCAGGATGGGCTGTTATGTATTATTCATCTTACTTAACGTAAATTCAAAAAAATTTTTGGGCAACGTGGCGCCCCCATGGCGTGCCACGTCGCCATGTGGGCATGCCCCCTGCCCACTAAGTGGTCAAGGGAGCAATAGCGTTGAAACATAATCAATATTCACTAGATTTTTCCGAAAATCAATTATCCCTCAACCATGAGCCATGGGATACTGGTTTGATCCCCGTGACGCAAGTGGCCTACATGGCTAATGGTAGATGACATGATCTAATGCTAGGCTTTACGATGTTCTTTTAATATATTGTTATGAAGATAAAGTGAGAGAATCAACGAAGTTGGATGATGGATATTTAGGATATATTTGATACTATAATTAATTGATAAGCTAGTTTATAATTGGTAAGTTAACTTATAGTTGATAAACTAATTGATAACTGATAGCTTATGTCTTATAGTTGATAGCTGATAAACTAACTGATATAAATAAAAATATTTGACAAAATAACTGATAAGTTGGCTCATAAATAGAAAATTACATAAAAAGATATATTTAAAATATATTTCTAAAAAATTTTACGGGTAAAAAATAGAATAAAAAACGAAAAGCACATGAGCTTATTTGAAAAGCTAATAAAAAAAAGCTTTTCAAATAAGCTCATCCAACCAAACGGAGCTTATTTAATTAGTATGAGCTTATAAAGTCATAAATAAGCTATAAGTTAGCTTATTTGACTTACCAAACAT
Organism: Jasminum sambac; assembly: GCA_018223645.1. NCBI lineage: Eukaryota > Viridiplantae > Streptophyta > Magnoliopsida > Lamiales > Oleaceae > Jasminum > Jasminum sambac. Next base: position 22,747,856 of record CP073649.1, read on the forward strand.
ACACTTAATAATACTAGTTTTGAGTACGTGCTTCGCACGTGTTATAAAATGATGATTTTTTTGGCAATAAATTTTTAAGTCTCGACTTTAAATTTTTCAAAAGGTATAGAATTAAACTAATGTAGTATAAGTAAGTTATACGTACAAGCTAAATAATACTTTAATCATTTTATACTGTCAATAAAAATATTAATATCTCGATTTTCTACCAACTTAGTCCAAACATCTAATCGACCAAAAAAATCCAATACAATAAGATTAGTCACATATATCTTAGTTGATTAAATGTGAATATATGATATCAATCCAATTTTAAAATTGTAAAAATATGATATCTCAATTAGAAAGTTGTTAAAGATATTATAGAAAAAAAGATCAATAGAGACTTTTAAGTTATACGCAATGAATAAAAATACATTATATATTCAAATATTTGTAGTTTAATCAAATTAAAGTAATTTTAAAAATCACTAAAAAATTAGCTATGTAATTATCTTTTTAATTATTGAACTACAAAAATATGTGTGACATAATTTTAGGCCTTGTTCTTTCCATAACAAATTTTATCAATTTTTTCTCTCTCATTATTTACAACCACTCATTCAATTATTTAATATATTTTCTCCAAATTTCAACCACACATTCAACACATAAATCAAAAAAATTAACTTTATCACCAATCAAACAATCCCTTAAATCAAAAGATTATCACATAACTACAATCTTTTATTTTTTTTAAAAAAAAGAAATTTATTAATAATTATTTTAGGCCATATACATTGAATAAAATCAAAATGTATTAGAATATTTCTAGTTTAATTTCTTCAATGTAATATGAAAAGTCATTCATTAATTATTTATATAAATAACTTTCTTTAATATGGGCATTTTCGACTAATTAAAATATAAGTGGGGACATTATTGGAAATCAAAAGATTTCCACACATCCCCACTTTTTAATATAGTATAGATAAGTGAATCTTATAAAATATGTGGATAGAATTTATTTGATTAAATTTAAAATTTAAAAAGTAGAAGAAAATATGGATTAATATGATTATGCAAACATACCCATAGTTTGCTACCGAGTAAATTTAACGAATGGTCACCAAACTTTTAAGATGTCACTAATTACTTATTGAACTTTAAAATGTAACTAAATACTTACTAAACTTTAGTTAATGTCAGCTAATAATCACTCTTTAACTCAGGATTCAAATATATTTAAGAATTATATGTATATGACTAATAACATTCTTCGTAGAGACAATTAGACTAATTATTGGTAAAATAAATTCATTCACTGGGACTTACATCAGAGAAAAACTAAATAACCTATCAGAAATGTCACTATCTAAAACAATACTTGTGTCTCATTTCTTATTGTTTATATAGCTTTTCGTCCAATTTGAGCGAGTTTTTTATACTACCAGTTAATCTAATTGGTCACATGTACATTATCGTCAGTCAAATTGGTGCAATACGTTAATAGAATAAATATTACGTTAATAAATAATCGAAAAATGGCATTAAGTAAAATTCAGTGAGTATTTAATTATATTTCAAAGTTGAGTAAGTCATTAATTACATCTTGGAAGTTCAGTCGCCTTTCGTTAAACTAGCTATTTCACTTGTGCGTTGCACGGGAAACAAAATTTTCAACTAATAACAGTATTAATAGATATTAGTTATATTAACATAAGATCTCGAAAAAAATAAAGCAAATAATGGGTCACAATAATAAACTTAATTAACATAACTAATGAAATAATTCTACAAAAATTTCGATAGAGTTTTCCCTGTATTATGTACTAATCTCTCATGCAAACTTCCAAGTGAAAACTTACCAAAAAAACACAGAACTTTATTTACAATACTCCTAAGTGTCCTCAACAATAAAAGCAATCAAAATACAACACCATCGATGATAGTCAACAACAATACACAAGATAAATAATATAAACATATTAGTATTTTGACAAAAAGGATGAATGCTCTCAAATATAAGTTTCATCCGTAATTATCATATAAAGTATCAAAATTCGCTTTATTATACAAGTGAGCAGTACTGAGACAATACATGAATTCTTAGATGAGCAGAATATCTTGAACATCACAAATTACACAAACGCTCGCGCTTTAGCATCAGAAACCTCTGAAAATATTAGAAATAACATCATATTTAATGTATGATCAATGAAACTCATCAAAAGTGTAATTTTTGACAAATATGCTGAGTTACCATTTCCAAGCACAGTGCTACTAATGAATAAGTGTTGCATATCATCAACCTGTATAACTCCATCAACTTTGTGACGAGGACATTATACCTAGACAAATAAGCACAAAGATAATAATATATAAATATAATCTTTCACTTCATATGTCAAACTACGAATTATATAAGAGGTTTGTGTAAAAAATCAAATAAAGTAAACAACATACCTAATGAGATGAATAAGTATAAAACTATAAGTTACTAAACACTTCTTTATATACGACATTTGTGGTCGTGATAGTTGGATGGCCATTATCATTACATATCACAAACTTCAAATCCTTCATATTCATAATCCTTCATACCACAACATACAATTGCACATGAGCGAAGACTGGTCTCCTAAGAAAAGCCATGACATTGTTGAGTGTCCGTCCCTAACTCTTTTCCACGGGGGAATAATTTTCCAATAAATAGCTGTTTTGATAAATATTAATACTATGAAATTACACGAGATGACAATTTATTATGGAGATTGTGATAATATAAATATAAAATAAAATAACATTAAATTAAATGTTATGGCTATCAAAAGCGTAAATATCACTTAACATCCCGAAACTTTCACACTTGACATTGTCCTCATTCTTTTTTTTTTTTGCACCCCTTTTTGTCCACAATCTTTCATATATTCACACATTACGTCCATTCCGTCGAAATTCCATTAAATTGAACATTAGTGATGGGAAAAATGGAAATAAACTTTTGGTAATTTTCGCTCTACGTTATAGACTTTCAATTTTGATACAATTTCCTCCCTGTAAGCATGCACTTCGACGTATTGTCTCTATAGGATAATGCATACAATATCTTCAAAATAACAGGGATATATAGTAAATGAAACATTTAGAAGATGTGTGGGATTGTAAAGTTGTCTTTTAACATTAAAAATAAAACTTGACTAAATGCCTATAACACCACAGAGATGTCCCAAAATACCAAATTAATGGTTAACCACAAATCTAGCTCAAAATGCCACTTAAACATGTGATTTGAAAATACGTCAAAACAATATTTTCAGCAACAACTGACCAACAAAACGCAGTCGATAAAATTTGATATTGAGGGACATAACGCATGAATAGGAAAATTTTGGGGCAAAGCAATAAAAAAAAATATTGGGGACAAATTTGTCTTAAATTTGAAAGTTCGAGACGTAGAATGAAATTACCATTAGTTTATTCCCATTTTGCCCATCACCAATGTACATTTTAATAGAAATTTTGATAGAATGGACGTAACGTGTGAATATATAAAAGTTTGGGGACAACAAATGGTGAAAAATAAGAATGGGAACAAAGTTGTGTCAACTGTGAAAGTTTGGGGGTGCTATGTGAAATTACCCCTATCAAAATAATTACACTAAAAAATTCTACTAACTTTCGTACATCTTATAGTTTTTGCTTAAAATTACTATACATTCCATTTTATTATATTCAATTACAAATTCGGGATATATTAACTGCACACTCGTGTGATGCATCATAGTGATAGTAAATATATTAATAATGATTTTGAAAATCTAATTCTGAAATATAATCGATATACAAATATGTTATAGAAATGACAATGTAGTAGATACAATTTGACAAACCCAAACATCATGTTCATGCCCCACTAGGAAACAATTATCTCGTTTTCGCAATACGCTCATTTAATCGAAGTCAGGCGACAATGATATAACAATTACAAGAGTATGGGGGCTCCCCATTCCCCATCCGAGTGCCTGCTAAAAAATTCTCATCCCTGTTCACGTCTCATCGTGATCGTGTACTTGAAAATTTTTATTTGCCCCTTTTTAATATGTATTAATCACATCTAATTTTTCAACAAACATATTCTCGACATACTAAACATTTGTCCACTTTGACATATTTTTCTAAACTCATCATTTTAGATTTTTATTTTAAATAATTTAAACTATATAGACTTCTTCATGTGGTTCATAAATTTTATGTTACCTTGATTAAATGTTGAATGATTTTTTATATTAAATTTAAATTATTTTGGATAAGATTAATAAATTAGAATATATATGATTAACAATTAAAATAGACGACTTAATCGATGTTATTTAAGAAGTAAATAAAATCTAAACTAAGAAAAATTAGCATAAAATAAAAAATTTAAAATTATTATTATTACAAAATCTAATGTCAATACATAAATAAGACAATTTCCGTTTTTCAAAAGAAAATTCTTAAGATCTTATTAGAAGGATTGCATGATTAAAGATATTTTATAATTTAAATGATATATTTTATTTTTTCAGAGAAAACTTTAAACCTATAACAATCTAACTAAGTTCAATTATTTTCTATTATTTTAAATTAATTATATTTTCCCCCTTAGCAATATAACTAATTTTTATTAATTTTTATATTCAACTAATTATTGCTAAAAATAATTCATTATTTTGAAAATAATTAGTTTAAAGCTGCAATTTTAAGAATTGTACGAATCTAATCTTAAAGATATCTTCACTTTTAAAATATCTTACAATTTAAAAGATGTATATTGCAATTTGAAAGATTTCGTTTATTTTTGGGTGAAATCTCACCAATTATTGCAATCTAATGAATTTCAATTATTTTTTCTTTTTACATTACATATAATTTTCCCGTTTTTAGCAATATAATTACTTTCGATTAATCTTTGTCAACTAAAACCATGTCAAATTAAATCTTAGTAATACAATTAATTTTAATTTATTATAATATAAATAATTTTCATTAATTTTCATTCTTGAGCTAATTATTTCTAAAACGAATTAATAATCTGAAAATAATTAGCTTTATAGCTACCATTATAAGAATTCTATGAATTTAATTTTAAAATTATAATTTAAAAAGATATCTTGCAATTTAAAAAATATAGATGTAGATATAAATAGTGATTCAATTAATTAAAAATTGGACTACTATTACAATTGAACGATTGATAAAAAAAATATTGTTACATGGTTATTTTTATTTTTGTGAAAAAATTAAAAATTGTGCCAAAATTAAATCTAAGAAAAATTTATAATTTTAATTAATTTTGATTTTTCAAATAATTTTATTTTTAACAATAATTAATTATTTCTAAAATTAGTTAAATGTTTCAATCTAATTTTTTTAGTTTCAAGTTACACATTTCTTTTAATTCTTATTTAAACTTTAATGAACCGTAGTTTGTATAATACCAAAATTAAATCTTAGCGAAATTATTTTATTATTTTTTATTTTTAGCTAATTACTTATAGAAAAAGTAATTATTTCTAGAATTAATCAATGGGCCCAATCTGACTTTAAATTTAATGTTACAATTTTCTTTTTATTTTTGCCTAAAAATTTAATGAATGGAAATTTTGTATCACACAAAGTTTAAATCTACGCGAAATTGTTAATTTCAATTATTGACTATGTCTAATCTCATTTTTTAACTTTAATATTGCATTTTCTTTTTATTGTTGCGTTACACCTTTTGCGGGAGTACTATTGCCAAAAATTTAGGGGCAAAAAATTAATTGGTTTGCTAATTAGCTAATTGATGGCACTTGATTGGAATTTAGGTATACGTGCTCCGTTATATATATATATATATATATATATATATATATATATATATATATATATATATGTGTGTGTGTGATTTCATATATTTGTTTGAAAAATGAATCTTTAAAAGGTCCAATCCTAGCATAATTAAAACTTTTAATTAGTACTATTAGTTATTAATTAAAAAATGGTCAAAGGGTACAAGGAGGAAAACGTGTGGTTTTACATTTTTTTAAAAAATTGAATCTTTAAAAGGTCAAATCTTAAAAAAAAAATTGAATCTTTAAAAGGTCAAATCCTAATCCTAACATAATGAAAACTCTTAATTAGCATTATTAATAGATTAGATAGATTATAGGCCTTAATTGTTGGGACTAACTAAAATAAAAGAGTATTAAAAAAAGGCTAAAATTTTTAGGTGGGAAAAGCATTTTTCTTAATTAAAGAAATAGGATAAAAATTCCCTATTTTTCTTCATATATAGATATTTTTTTTAAAAATGAATCTTTAAAAGATATAATCCTAGCATGATTAAAACTTTTAATTAGTACTATTAGTTATTAATTAAAAAATGATCAAAGGGTACAAGGAGGAAAACGTGTGGCTTTACATTTTTTTAAAAAAATTGAATCTTTAAAACGTCAAATCCTAATCCGAACATAATGAAAACTCTTAATTAGCATTATTAATATATTAGAGAGATTATAGGCCTTAATTGTTGGGACTAACTAAAATAAAAGAGTATTAAAAAAAGACTGAAATTTTTAGGTGGAAAAAGCATTTTTCTTAATTAAAGAAATGGGATAAAAATTTCCCATTTTTCTTTATATATAGATATAGATATAGATATAAATATTATATATATAGATATAGATAAGGAAATTTCTAAAACCATCGGTGGGTTTTTAACTATGGCACCATCAAGCCATTTTAATGGGCTCGTTAAATGCGTTTGAAATCAGGAATCAGATTTAGAATCGTAGCGGTAAGAGGAGTTAGGAATTTTAATTTTTAAAACTCATAGCCATCTTGACCGTCGGTCAAAGTTTGACAATATTTTTGGACAAAAAATATTGTTAAAAACTTTGACAATATTTTTGGACCAAAAATATTGTCAAAACTTTGACAGGTGGTCACGGCGGCTACGGAATCGTCGGAAAAAATTCGAAAAATTCCTAAAACTCCCTCTCGCCATACTGATTCTAGATATGATCCCGAATTTTAAAACGGGGATGGGTGCCATAAAATCCAAAACCATGGAAACTTTTTGAGATATCGATATAGATTTAGCCGCTTGCTCCCTATCTACGTCCGTTCCCACAGATAGGGAAATTCAGAGGGGGAGAGATGGAGAAAATACTGCACAAGTTCATACCCGTGAACGGCTTGAACTTTCACGTAGCTGAGCTTGGTGAGGGTCCCTTAGTTCTCTTCCTGCACGGCTTCCCTGAGCTCTGGTACTCATGGCGCCACCAAATCCTATACCTGGCGGCTCAAGGCTACAGAGCGGTGGCGCCAGATATGAGGGGCTACGGCGACACCACCGGTGCACCACTTGACGACTCCTCGAAATTCACCACTCTTCATGTCGTCGGTGACCTAATTGCTCTGCTTGATGCAATTGCACCTGATGCAGACCAGGTGTTTGTTGTTGGTCATGACTGGGGTGCTTTTATTGCCTGGCACTTGTGCTTGTACAGGCCTGATAAGGTGAAGGCGTTGGTGAATTTGAGCGTTGCTTTTGTTCCGAGAAATCCTGAAATGAGTCCTGTGGACAAGCTTCGGAGTGTATACGGAGATGATCACTATATTTGCAGATTTCAGGTACTATATTCTGCAAAATTTGGGGTCGTGTGTGTGCGCGTCTGTGTGAGTGAGCTAATCTCGATCCACTTTATGTTTATAACACTTTTTATTTTGACCGATTGGTGAAATTATCGATTCCTTGGTTCAGAATCTTTCATCATCATGGAAGTAGTGAAGAACAAATCATTAGGATGAACAGTATTCAACGAAAATGGATTGAAATTGTGCCATGTTTTGCCTCTGAAGCTTTCATGGATTAATTTGAAGCACTAAAGCATATCTTGAATCATGATCGTGCCATGTTTTGCCTCTTGTAGCTTCCACTGTGAAAATCATGGATAACATTAGCCTGTGATTTGAGATGTGTGCTCAATGTTGAACTTTAACTCAATAGAAGAAGTTAATTTTTGGACGAACATAGGCTATAACATTTGGTATGTTGGTTGACAACATTTCAGGAACCTGGGGAGATAGAAGCCGAACTTGCGCAAGTTGGCACCAAAGAAGCTGTCAAGAACTTTCTTGCATTTCGCGCTCCTGCACCATTTTACTTTCCCAAAGGTAAAGGCTTTGGCTATTCCGCTGAGAAGCCAAATTGGTTATCAGAAGACGATTTGGAATACTACGCCAAAAAGTTTGAGCAGACTGGATTCACTGGAGGAGTCAATTACTACCGTGCGCTTGACAGGTACCTGTCCTGTTTTTTCATTGGAAATCTTCAACAAAAAGCTCTTACATAGAAGCCCTTGCATTGGCCTGTCATGTTCTTGATTTCATAGAAGCTCTTGCGTGCACCCAATTGATGTTTTGAGCTGACAATACTAAATATGAAATTCAGGAACTGGGAACTGAATGCCCCGTGGACCGGGGTTCAGGTCAAAGTGCCGACAAAGTTCATTGTTGGGGAGTTGGACCTGGTTTATCACATGCCAGGGACCAAAGAATTTATACACAAAGGTGGGTTTAAGAAATTTGTGCCATTGTTGAAGGAAGTTGTTGTGGTCGAAGGTGCAGCACACTTTGTCAACGAAGAAAGACCAGATGAGATCAATCAACACATTCATGATTTCCTACAGCAGTTCTAAATCCTCTTGTATTTGTAATGAGTTTGTAACTTTGCTCTGTTGTTCATGCGATGATTGTATGTTTGAATAATGACATGAACCTAGATGCTTGTCCGTATTACTTGTATTGTCTACAAATGCTCGAATATTAAATGGAAAGTCACCAGTGCTGATAATAAGGGAAAGAGAGTTTTCATGTTACAACGAAATCTGGATCAGGGCCTTTGCAAGTCCTTCACATGCTTCATTAGTTTCAAAGTGGAACGGTAAAAACTGTTTAAATGTTGTTTCTGCTAAGTAACCTTCAATTGTGTTCTATGAGAGATGAGAGTAACTCAATGCTTCACTTTACGGCGTCTCTCAACATCAAAGTGCATGTCCAACAATCCAGTTATTCCAGCATCTACTCTCTGTCCTATTTTCACAGGACCAACACCTTGAGGGGTACCTGCATAAGAGAACCAATGTTAATGAGTTCAGCAATTCAAAATCCATGTACGCTTATCTCAAAATCATTATAACAACAAGAAGCATTTGATTTATGGCATTATCAAAATGAGAAAACAACTAATAAGTAAAAGGACAGATAAGCAATTTTACAGGAGACCCCTTCAAAATGCATAACAGAGAGAAAATTTAAAATAAGTTTGTGTCCTAGTACCTGTGAGAATAACGTCTCCCTCAAGAAGTGTCATGATAGAACTTATGTGGCTAATCAAATATGGAATCTTAAATATCATATCTTTGGTTGATCCTTTCTGCCGTGTTTCACCATCAACCTGCAGGAAGAAATGTTATCAATAAAGCAGCCTCAAATGGTGAACACCATATGGAAGGACCTGATTCAGACCCTTAAACTTGCCAACAAGAAGTGATCTCCTACCCAGCTACCCCTGTGGGGTTACGATAAGCCATACCCTTTGATGGCATGGCAGTGCAACATCATCTCATGTCATCTAAGTGATGACATGGTATTGCCACATCATCCGAAGGTATAATTTATCCTAGGGGTAGGAAATCATTTCTCCCTTGCCAACATGGTCGGAGACTAACCAATAATCCAAGACCTTGAGAACTAGTTACAATATTCTCCCATATGAGAGATGAAATGGAGTTACAAAATTCACAGCTCAACTAGATAAGCTTACACAAAATAATGTAATGCATTAATGCAGAGTCATTGGACTGTCCACTAATCCATAGTCCATTTCCGAGTGAGTTGGCCCTTTCCTAATTAATAGGCCCCACTTGATTTGGCCGACTTTCATGGAGAAGAAGCACACTAATGATAAGGAATGACATGAACGGTACCTTTAACCACAGCTCTACGTCATGAGGGTCGGGAAACATGGATGTAGGAAGCTGTCGAGATGATTCAAGAAAGTTAATGATGAAACAAGCAAGAAGAATTATTCATAGACATAACAAACGAAACAAAAATACAAAATACTAACTACACATGGTTTTCTGGTGGTTCATCAATTTTAAACCTTAGAATTGATAAGTCTATGACCATTAGCTAAATAAGAGCAAATGGAAGGAAAAGAACTGATCTACCACAGAGCTGATTGGAGTGAAGGTGTCTTGGCCTTTAGCTACAGTCCATGGAAGACCTGCAGACTTTAGTTTAAAATAGAGAAAAGGGTGACAATCTGCAAGCATGCAAAAATAAGAAGAAAAACAAGAGAAGTAAGACACCCCAAGGCATGCTAGGTGTTGTTTATATATAATGTATAACAAATGTGTATAGAAATACCTAGCCACCTATATTAAATAAAAATAAATTCGACAAGGCAACCGTACAGAAACAAGATTACAAGAAAATATGGATCAACCATCTCCGAGGACTGACTAGAAATATCAGAAAGATATCACATCATATATATACAGGATCGTTCAAACGAGATATCAGAACAATATTTACACCTTAGCAGTAGATTGGATTTCCCTCGCCGTCATATCCAAGGCAAGCGCATACCCTGAAACAGGTAATTAATGGTCATTAAATAGACTTTGCATTACAAAATAATATATGACTTGACTCGACTCATGCCAGTGTTACAAAATATCAAAAGATAGAACATTATACCAAACAGGCAAGTCCCTAACAAAAGCTGGTTAGAACTAACTTTTAAGCTTAGCCAAACATGGCAAATAGTAAATTTTGATGGAGGCAAGGGTAAGAATTCTTATTTCTACATGCAGATATCATCAACTCATCAAGGCTCAAGCATGTTAAATTGGCCAAATTGTTAGGCTAATGTTTGCCAAATATTCCTTTCAAAAGTAATTACCCTTTTAAGTTTGATGTTTGAAAAATGGAAATTTGAATTACTATGAAATTCACAGAGCAAAGAGCATTAGCAAATTTCATACATATTGGTACAAATTGAGATTATAGAAGAGAATCATACCTCCAACGTAGTCCATGGCAGTGGCTTCCGGCACATCGCGAGCCCGTTGACCAATTACCACCGCCAGCTCCACCTCGTGATCCAGTGCCTCCAGTGGCTCCGGAACCTCAATTTTGCCTCCATTCTCCAAATACGACGTCGTTGGCTTTATAAACAACACTGGCTCCTTCAATCAAATCAAACCAGACCAAGGACTCAATAGATAATTCAACAATTGAATACAACATATTTTGCATTCCCAATCAAATGAAAGATTCGCGCAAGGCTAATTGATAAATAATTCAAAAAATTTTAAATACGACTAATTTCTTCATCGATTTTTCCAGAACTAGAAATCTTTTCGATCATATGGAAAATTAAAATATTTTAATCAATAAACAGTATAAAAAGTCAATACAACTTCAGCGGTATTATTTCGTCCAGAAATAGGAAATATTGTGATCAGATGGATGCCTAGGTGGATACTTTCGGGACGGCGTTGCCGAGTTCTTTGGCGTGGGCGGCGTAGTTACGGCCGACGGCTACAATTTTTGTTCCGACGCTGATGAGCTTTTGGTATGCCGAGTATGACGTCGCCATTTTCGGGGATGCCGGGATTTTCCGAGCACTTGCAAATACTATATTAGCACACGGGACTGCTGTGACTCGATGGGTCTGCGTATACATGTACGATAAAATGTGTGTATAGGCAGAGATCGCGCGTGATTGAGTGTTTTTTTTAATGGTTTTTAATGATTTTTAATATTACGGAGGAGAGATAACGAGTGGAATTTAATGGTGGAGATATGATGTGTGAATATGATTGATTTAGAGTAAAGAAAGAATATATAAAAAAAAATGAAAAAATTTTGAAAAATTAAGTGTCAATCATGCTTAAAACTTCCTTACCTTTGTCCAAATATTTTTCGAGCTTAAAAAATAAGTTTTACTGTTTTGTAAAAATAAATCATCAATGTAAATCACGTATCTCGCAGTATATCACTATCATAATCCACCTCTAACGATGATCATACTAATCAGCCTCAAAATTTTGCTGTTTCCAAACTAAAAATGTACACACACAAAGACATGTTAGGCATACCATATAAATACTTTGCATAGAGTAAGACATACAAGTAAATATAATTTTTTAAATTGCGTAGCTGTAGAGATTACAAAATATGTGATAATAATGAACACCAATTGAATACACGCGATTAATATTAAAAATTAACAGTAACAGTAAATATTAATTTGGTAAATATTAATTTGTATGTAGCTAAAATAAAAATAAAATAATTCAAACAGCAGCTCTAAAATTTGATCAAACTGCAGTCTTAAGTTTTAACAGCATGTCTCACCAGCTCCAACCACAATTTTTAATGAACGTATTGCTAAAAATATATATATCCAAACAGGCACTGAGAAAATTACGATGGTAAACAGTGAGTAGGTCAACCAGCTATTGAGAATTGAGATAAACTATGAACCAGCAGTTACATCAAAGTTCTACAGGTGATTAGTTCTTATCCCAAATTTTTTTTAAAAATAAATAAATAAATGAAAAGGGGAATTACAAGATGGGTTTATTACGCCGTTTATTAAGAATACAAATTTGATGCCTCCTTGATTTCAGAAACATCTATGTGAAGCCCCAAGATGTAACTAACTGGCCCAATGGTGAAAATCTGGATCATATCATTTCATATGCAACATCAAGAGCTCGGGTTTTTCGACAAGTAGCTTCCACTGATTGCAGAATCGAGCCACTGTTGCTCCATCCAGAACTCTATGATCAGCTCCAATATTCACCTGAGACACAGGTTTCAGGTCAGTCGAGCTAGAAACCACACTACAGCTGAAGTAAATGTTTAGCTTGCACGTAATACTGGATAGTATAATAAACAAAATTTTGGCTTCTTTTCTTTCTCAACAATGACTAGCGCTATAAAGTAGAATCTCAATGCTTGACTTGAGCCAAACAATGATGATCGTCGATTTATGTCAGTCTTCCCGGTAACAGTTGGGAGGAAGGTGCATTTACTTACAGTCATGACAGACGAGGGATAAACAATTCCGTCTTCACCAAATTGAGGAACTTTCTGGATTCGTCCAAGTGCTATGATGGAAACTTCAGGCACATTGATAAGAGGGGACCCAAATTTTCCACCAATTGCACCAATATTGCTTAAAGTAATAGTTCCATTGGCTAAATCATCTGGATTAAGCTTGTTAGCCAAAGCCAATTGCTGTAACCGGGACAGTTCTTTTGTTATCTGGTATAGAAAACACGAATTTCGTAAAGAAATACATGCTGAAGTCCATCAAGATTAAAAGACCGAAAAAATACAAATAAAGAGAACGGAGTGAGCGTGAAACTGAAATCATTAGAACTTACCTCCAAGATGGAAAGAGACTGAACCTTCTTTATGTTCGGTACAACCAAACCGTGTGGAGTAGCCATAGCAATCCCTATATTGTGGGACCCTACAAGAAAGAAGGAAAAAAAAAAAAGCGATGATTTATAATCAGGGAAGAATGGGATGATGACAATAGAATTTTGCAACATAATTCAGCAACCATGTAGTAATACATCATATGTATTGTTAACAAAGCTCAAGCCAAAATATATCACTGACTAGGAACTAGGAAAAACTAAGCCGCAATTACCTTTCATAATCACCTCTTGTAGTTCCTCATTGAAACAACTATTTAGCAAGGGATATTCACTCAATGCCATTGACAGTGTCTTTATCAAGGTTGGAAGGAAAGTATGCCTGATGTCTTTATCAGAGTTCTCATTTTGGAATGACGATTTGAGCTCAACTAGTGCATCACAATTTATATCTTCTACATAATGAAAATGTGGTATTTTTGCAGCTAACGTCATTGACTTGACCATAGCCCGCTGGAAACCCCTGCAAATATAAATATATAAAGGTTTGTTAGACCCCACATGTACTACAAATCTCCACCACTCATTTCCAAAAATTCTTACATTCATAAATAAAGAGTTAAGCTTGATCATATAAATCAAGATAGATGGTTACTGATTGTGATTATACCTCAGAGGAACAGTTTTATCTTGATATTGAAATCCATGTGCAAATGAAACATCCTGCTGTATCTCGTCTCCTCCTAAAAATTGTTGGGTAGAAGAAGCATTGGATGGCAGACCTTCCAAGAAAATTCCTTTCTTTGCAGCATAATTTAGGACATCCTCTCGCAAAATCCTTCCATCTTTACCAGTTCCATGCACATCTTTAAGATTTACTCCTAATCTCTTTACAAGATTACGAACCGACGGTGTCGATAATACTCCACCAACCTTATCTTTTTCAAGGCTTGAATCTAGGCCATCTGAACCACTTATATTGGAACCCTGTGCTTTGGTAGTCTCTGAAACCTCAGAAGTTTGAATAGCGGGAGCATTTTCATCAACCCACATTTTCAAAAGAGTTTCTCCAACCTATATAAGCCAAGTAAAACTTAAGATAACTGATAAAGCTCATTTATTTCATATAATCGTAATATTTTTCCATGCCTATATTATTTAAAACTTGTTTAAGTCTTTGATTTTGATTGTGTTTTGTATTTGATGGACCAGGTGAAAGGGTCGATCAAAATGGAGTCAAGTTACAAGTTTTTAGAAGAGAATGAAGTTAAGTGATAAATTGACATAAGAGCCACGAATCTAAAGCGCAACCACGTTTTATAAATCTAAGTGATCCAAAGTAATATAGAAACAATGGTGGACTGATTAAAGATCCCATTTAATTATTCATACTCCCAAAAAGAATAGGAATATTTTATGGGGACCTCTGCTACAATTAGTTTTTATTTCTCTAGAAAAAATCTTAGACTTTTATTAGAATTAGGAAACTAAACTATTTCCCTTTTGTTTTCTATTTTATTTTCCTAGACTATTTTGTTTCCTAAATTAATTAGAATTGGGTCTGACCCAAGACAAAAAGAAAAGTACACGTTATTTCTTGGGACGAGGATACACGTTTTCTCCATCATCATTTTTTATTCTATGATTTTCTTCATATTCTACATGGATAGCTAAATTTCTCTTCCAATTCAAGGTTGATTGAAGATTGATTCAAGAACAAATTGTGAGATCTAATATATTCGTTTGTTGTTCTTGTTTCATTTTCTCTATTTGCATGTTTCTTGTGTTTTTTTGAAATTGTTGATTTGATTGATTATACAAAGGGCTCATTGTTTAATTGTCAATGCAATATATTACCAGTTAGAAAACTAGATACATAATTGTCTAGTATTTCTGATAATTGTGGCAAGCAACATAATTGATTAGGTCAAAATTCTCAATTTATGTTGTAGGAATATACAGTCTAGCTGAAACAAATTATCGTATGCTTTTATTGGTTAGAATTGGTTGTCTTTCTAGATTTTAATACTGTCAATAAATTAAATCCTAACAGTCGTACCTAGGGTTATTTATTGATTAGAGAAATAATCAACGGTCGTACCTTAGTTATCGAATAAATAAAAAGAGATAGGTTGTTCGATTGTATCAACAACCATAACCAGTTTAGGGAATTAATTAGAAGAATCATCTTTGCATCTATGATCAATTTGCACTCATAAATTGGAGATTAAACCTTGGATTGGATATTTGCCTTAAGTGACTACAGTTTAATTTATATTTCATCATTACCGTTGTTTTTGTTTCAGTTGTTTGAATCTCATTCTTCAAAACCCCCAATTTTATTTTATTTAGTCTCATTTTTAAAAGAACAAATCTAACCAATCTCTGTCGACTTGCTCACTGCTACTACAATCTATATTTTTGAGCAAGTTAATTATTATTTGTTGGACTCGACACCCAGCAATAACACAAACGTGGAAAAGCAAAAAGGGGCATACAATTTGTAATTAATGCACTTGTTAATAATTTTATCCTTTCAAGAAAGGTCCACAAATCTAGGTGAATGAAAGAAGTCAAGGTTAAGAGCAGAATAAGTATCTTGTTTCACAAAGTAAGAAGATAAAAATAATTATCCAGACATATTTGAGCACAAGAAGTTACTTAAAATTTTAAAAATTGAACAAACATGCTCTAAAGATCATTTCACTTTTGTGCTGGCCAGATGTATCAATGTGGAAAACGAAATATTTCTTGGAAATCAGTCATATATTCTTGTACTAAGGTTATAACCACAGGTGGATGAAAGTTAAACTTGATTGTCTAAGAGTGGCATAAACATTTGATTTCCCAAGAAACTTTGTATCAGTTTTATTGTTACCTTCACAATGTTGCCAGGATCATGGAGAATGTGGGCAACTCTTCCTTTGTAACGACTAGTGATTTCTATGGTCGCTTTATCACTTTGAACTGCACAAATAGGTTGGAATTCTTCTACTTGGTCCCCCTGCCATGTTATTTCATCAATATCCAAGTAATACAAAAACACCACAGTTGTTTCCAACTTGATCATGCAAATTAAATCAAGTATAATGATGATCACAGACCAAAAAAACAACATTTTAAAAAAAATCAAAGGGTGTAGTTTTAAAGAGCACTTTACAGATCATATAACAAGCTACAATAAGAGTGCAAGCAGAAGTGATATTCTGAAAATATGTTCCAACCAAACATGTCATGGATATTCATAGCCGAAGTCAAGGATAACCAGTGGATAATTATCAGAAAGTAAGATAAATTTTAGCAAACAACAAAAAGATCTGATGGAGACATTTTCTCCATATACAAGCAAAATAATATAGAAGAAGCAACCGAGAAAAGGTCCAACTCACTCATTGGACTATGGCCTATGTGGTGAGTAAATAGGTAGACTTCAATTATATATTGATTGGATAGACACTGTGGTAAAAAAAATTACTCCAATAATATGCTTCACATATCGCATTGGAGAAATGTTTTCAATACACACTGTCTACTTACTTATTTGACATTTTTTTTTCTTTTTTCTCCAAACTATTTAGTGCATTGAGCAAGCTCTGAGACTTAGGCTACCTGCCAGAGATTCTCACAAGCGGTCTAGTTTTAGTTCTAAAATTATTTACTATAACAACATAGCAAGTAAAATCATCTAAAACATAACAGAATTAGAAAGATAAACCAGCATGTATAGAATAGAATGTAAAATTACAGGAGAATATAAAGGATCACTGACTGACCTCCTTCACAAACCAATTAAGAAGTTCACATTCGGCGATACCTTCACCAGTTTGCGCCAAAGGCACATCAACCGTTCCATTAGCTGGAAGATTAGAAGCAGCTTGAGTAGTAAAGCAACACCCTTTAATCCCAAAAGGAACACTCAACTAAAAACAATAAACGAAATGAAAATTACTGAAGCAACAAAAATTTACATAACAAACACTGCTGATTGATATCCAATATGCAAAATCAAAATCCTAATTTTCTGATCTTTTACTTTCATGCAAATAAGTAGATAACTGAAAAATCGTGTACTTACAGAGTCGATGTCAACAACGTTCGGGCGAAACGGCGTCACTGGGGGAGTAGGAGTAGAAAACTGCGCCGGGGTTTGAGGAAGTGAGTGCAAAATTGAATTGTTTTTCCAGGCTCCATCACCGGCAGCCGTCGACGGCAGAGAAATGGAGGAGTAGACCCACCGCCACCAATCGCCGTAGCTCCGTAGCTTTTTCTGGCACATTTGCCGGCGGAGCATCGTGTTTGAAGTTATGTCGGACACTTCGGGATTTTTCCTAAATTAAAATTGAAAAAACGAGACCATAATTTCCATTATCAAGTTTTCTTTTTCTTTTTTTTCTTATCAATTATCAAGTTTTGCTAAACTACCTTTATTTATTTATTTGTTTGTTTGTAAATTGCAATTAGGGGTCCCTCACCTACAAAGTACAGCACTTGAACTCCCTAACCTTTCAAACGTTAGCAGTGGAGATACTTCCGTTTAAAAAAAAATGTTAATTTTGACTGTTAACTAGTCAAATTATTCTAAAATGACGAAATTTCCACTTTGATCAATAAGAAATAATTTCAAATCAATGTATAACTTTTAGGGATGTGCAAATTAGTCTTAAATCTTTTTAAATTATACAATTTTAACTTTAAAATTTTATAAATCTACATTTCCGTCCATAATTAAAATTATTGGATTTATCGAACTAATTCGATCAAAATTAAATAATTTTTACTAAGATTTTCCATGCATTAACACAAATTTGCATTGATCTACACCTTTTGAAAAATTTCTTTTGTTAATTACGGACCAACAACTAAAAAAAATGAATTAATAACTAGTAATTATTGTATTGCCATAAATTAAAGTTAGATATTAATAAAAATATATCGAATGTAATAAAAAATTATAGAAATAAAATGAAAATGTAGCAATAAAATTACTATAAACCTATATTTCAGAACCCCCCTACCCCGCGCCGTCCCTTTATCCCTACGCCCTATGCAATCGACTGACCAGGGGTTTTTTCCCGAATCGTCGGCAGCCAGAAATCCATAGGAAAACCCTCCATGTCTATAAATTTTGGAGGGTTGTGAATCACACCCACCAGACTTGTGGGTCGTTATTCACGACCCAATCGAGAATCATACCAAATGTTACATCTCTAGAAATATTAACTTGACACCCTATTTGATAATAGGGGTGAGCACCTCATAAAGATTCAAGTTAATAGCCAAACGATATAAAAATCCACCAAAAAAGGCATTACAAGTACCAGTTTTGTCCACTGGTTCTATAACTTTAACAGCGAGAACAATGCAACTAAATTTCTACAATTAGATTTAACCAAATCACTACATTACTTAATGTTATCCACACATCTTAACTTACGAACTGAATTATTGGAAAACTATTTATCTATGCTTAATCAAACGCCCTAGTACCTATTTGCAATATCTGCAGCCATGTTTTCCTTTACACACTAGCAACAGACAAAGCTTAGGATAAAACAAGTTCTTAGGATCATCACCTTCTGGGAGGACTAGAGGATCCTGATTTCATCTTCACTAATCTTTGAGATTAAAAATGAACAACATAAATTTTCATAAGAAAATCATTATCACTAAAGATAATACTATATGTACCTTGCTAATGTCTGCTCGGTTCCAAATGCTCATTATAACTTCTTGAGCAGTTTCCTTTGAAGGCCACAAGGACAAGGTGAATGCAAGATTTGGGCTGAAGCACAGTATACTATCAGATTGCTTGGCAATACTCATTGCATGAAGATGTGTTCACTTACACGGTTCCTTGCTCAAACAAATCAAATTGTAGTGGAAAATCACTGTATCAACCACTGTTTTTGCTTCTTTCTATCTACAATTTTGGTTGATAGTATTTTATTTGGGAAGGGAGTAGACCACCTTCCTGAACATAGACCGATAGATTGGTTGAAGTTATAGCGTTTCGCCCTACTTTTTTCTTTAACAATGAGGCATGGAATACAGATTGAATTTTTAGTTGGGGATAAATTAAGTTTGTAGATAGTATCCCAACTTTCTCAATCACCTCATGAGGCACAAAGTACCTGGTTGCAAGCTTGTAATTTCCTCTCATTTTTTATGGTCTGCTATGTATATAGGTAGAGCTTAAAGAATACCCAATCTCCTTTCTCAAACTTTCTTTTCTGTACAGTATTTATTAGTGTAGACCTTTATTCTAGCCCTAGCTTGGGCTAAAATTTCTTGCAACATTTTTTCCACTCTCTGCCTTTTTTGTAATCAACCATCTATAGTAGCTAAGTTGCTTTGTATGTATAGCCCTAAGGATAGGCATGGATGCGCAATTCCATATAGCGTCTTAAAGGGGGTCATTTGTATTGCTTTGTCGAAAGTGATATTATACCAACATTCAACTAGACTTACCCATTTTGGCCACTGTTTAGACTTACGATGTGCCATGCATCTTAAGTACATCTCCATGCGTTGGTTAACTCTCTCAGTTTGCCCATTTATCTGGGGATGGTAAGCTAGGGAAATTGAAAATTAATCTCCAAACTACTAAATAGCTCTTTCCAAAAGTGGCTTGTAAAAACGTTATCCCTATCTGTAACAATACTTTGTAGAAGTCCATATAGTTTAAAGATGTTATCCGTAAACTGCCTTACCACTGTGATAGTAGTAAATTGGTGGGATAAGGGCATAAAATGGGAGTATTTGGTGAATTTGTCAACCATAACCATAATAGTGTCTACATTTCCAGATTTTGGAATACATCCATAAAGTCTATAGTGATATATGGCTCCACATTGTTCTTGGCTTTGGCAACGGTTCAAGAAGCCGGAGGTATGGGACATGCTTTGCCTTGACCTTTGGCATGTTTCACATTCCAATACTATTTGATTTCCTTAACCATTCCAGACCATGAGAAGTATTGTTTGGGCCTGTGAATGCCAGCTTATATTCTTGAATGGCCCCACTCTTGTCATTTAAGAATGGAAGCAATGACTTTTTCGTTATATCTATCCGATCCCCAATGTATAGCCTACCATGGGGCTTAGTTACTCCATTGATGTCAATATAATCCACTCTACTACTAGGGTAGACCAGAAGTGACTGTATAATTTTCGCAGCCTTTTGATCACCATTATAACTTTCAATCACCTGTTTAGTCCAAGTAAGGGTTACAGTGGCTATGACTTAGTATTCCTTATTTCAGGCTCCTCTTTTCAAGACAAAGCTTCTGCTATAGGTTCTTATTCCCCTTTTTATATTGGATTTCACAGCTTGGCCCCAATCATTTTGTGAGCCACTTCTGCTGCAGTGGAGTAATGTTTGCTCAATAAGGTATTTTAGAGATTGGTGGTCAGTCCTTACCACAAAATAGTTACACATTAGTGCTTACGATCAATAGAAATGCCATTAGTTCCTTCTCATATATAAACATACAAAACTCTGATAGAACAATGGCTTTCCAAACCAAACCAAATCGAACCGAGTCGATTTTTTCATTGGACCGAAACTAATTCGATCGTTTTTTGGAGGTTGTTTTTTGTTTTTTCCTTTTTTTTTTTACAACCCATTAGTTTTTTGTTTGGTACAAACCAA
This sequence comes from Jasminum sambac, assembly GCA_018223645.1. NCBI lineage: Eukaryota > Viridiplantae > Streptophyta > Magnoliopsida > Lamiales > Oleaceae > Jasminum > Jasminum sambac. The sequence goes on from CP073649.1 coordinate 22,768,981, forward strand.
ACAGAAGACCAACCAACCATAGTAAAAAAAACCAAACCGAACTTAACCGATTTGGTCGGTTAGATTTGTTTTGGTGGTTTAGCAACTTTTTTGCCTACTCGGCCATCCTTATATGCCACGCTCTTTTAGCCAAATCCTATTCTTGGAAAAAAAATTGATGGTTCGATAAAATTTTCAAAAAACTGCTGAGTTTCTCACAATGCAAGCTCAGACTGCCACTACAGACCAGGATATCATAAAAAAGGGTTACCTTTTCTTAAATGTTCCTTAAAGACCTCAATCATTAGGCTTTGAAATATTGTTGGTGCATTGGTGAGTGCAAAAGGCATCACTTTGAATTCGTACAATCCTTCATGTGTCTTAAATGCCATTTTATAAATGTCTTCCTTTCTCACTCTGATTTGGTGGTATCCAGATCTGAGGTCAATTTTTGAAAACCACTCACTTCTCTTCAATTCACCTAGCAAATTTTCCACAAAAGGGCATAGGGAACCACTCTTTAACAGTTAGTCCATGTAGCTGCTATAATCCACGCAAAATCTCCAAGTTCCATCCTTCTTTTTCACCAAAAGAACTAGCCAGGCACAAAGACTATTACTTGGTCTGATAATCCCTAGTTCCAACATTTCCTTCACAAGTCTCTCTATTTCAACTTTCTGCACAAAAGGACATCGATAAAGTCTGCTTGCAGAGGGCAAGGCCTCATTCTTTAAAGGTATACAATGATTATGGGGTCCTTAATAGAGCAGTCTCTTTGGCTTAACAAATACATTGGCAAACTCATCAAATACTGCTTCAATCTCTCTGGCATTGTTGGTTGGTTTGTCCTCTCAACTACATTAACTTATGCCATTATGCCATAGGATTGAACTTGTATCCATTTTTACAATTCCATGCTTGTTAGGATATAGCCTTCTCTCTATGCATCACCATTTTGCAACACAATTCTCTTCCCATTGTGTGTAAACCCGAGGCTCCGTTTAAAGAACTCAGACACAATGGGATCAAGCTAATTGAACTAATCTATTCCAAGGATCAGATCACTTCCTCCCAACCTCAAATATCCTCATGGGAAATTGAAATTTACTTTTGCATTGTCCAACACAGAGGTTTATAGATTGCATTACTGGTGATAGAGTTCCCATTAGCGACTCTTACATATACTGGGGTAGTTTCGTTCAACTTCCATTTCAAATCTTTAATTAGTTTCTCATTCACGAAGTTATTTGTGCTATCATGGTCTATAGAATTGGGACCCTTCTTCTTTTAATGCAACCAGGTATTCTAATGGTGCCCACACTACGTGTCAAAGCTCTTAAAGTTAGTTACATCACTTCATCAGTCACCTCTATCACCCATTCATCATCCCTAGCTCAAGTTTCCTAGGCAATTCTCCTAGATTTCCTTCCTCAGCAATCAACATAACGTTTATAGCCATATTTTTACGTTTGTATCCTATATGAAATCTTTCATCACACTTGAAGGATAGGCCCAATCTAATGTTCTCTTTTCTTTCTTTTTGTGTGAGGGATTTATATCTATAAGTAGGTTTGGCTTTATGTTGTGGGATGGCTTTTATGGGGTGTGTGTTTAGGTCATTTCTGGTGTCTAGAAGGATGATTAGACCATTTCTAGGGGTTTATTTTAGGCTTTTTTGTGGGGCTGTAATGATTTGTATAGTGGAACGTAGTAATCTGGCCAACTTTATGCACTTTTCTAGTGTTTTTGGCTCATGAGCCAAGACTAGTTTAGTGTATTTTTTTTGCTCGAATCCACTCAAGAAAATGGCCATGTAATGCCAATAAGATTGTTTCTCATTCTGCATAGCTAGAGTCATATGGATTTCAAACTCATCTATCTAATCTTCAATTAGCACTTCGTGCTCAATCTTCCCAAAATTTCCTGACATTTTAGTCACTGTTTTCTCAAAGAATTTACCAAATACGGTAGTTGATAAATCCTCCCAGGTAACCTTTGGATTCTTAATGATATAACTTGAGAACCAGGCATACCTGAGAACCAGGCATCAGCCTCCCATTTCAAATACATCTGGGCTATTGTCATATTTTTACTTTCCTCCACTAGATCTGATAGAAAATACTTCTCAGCCTTTCTAATCCATTCTCTGGGATTTTCACCATCAAAGCATGGGAAATCTAGCACGGGTCCTTTGGTTGGGAATCTATTCTCACTTTCCCCCATGCCACTGTTCGATGTCTCCAAGTTAATTATACCAGAGGTGGCTAAAATTCCCTTGGATGGATTTAGCTGACTTTTCCCAAATTCAGATTGCCTATCTATCTTTGCATTAATCCCAATCATTAGGTTATTTACACTTTCAAACTTCTGTTTCTATTTGCTATTATTCTCACGAATCTCACAAACAGCTTGTTCAATAAACTTATATTTAGAAGATAGCAAGTCCATATTCAATATTACCTGGGTGATCACCTCTTTGAGCTCACCCATCTATTTCCTTATTTATTTTTGGGCATCATCCAATTGCTTAAGTCTAGTACCTTCTACCACTTCGGACCTGCTCTAATACCATATATCACAAACTCAACCTTAATTTTCATAGAAAAAATTCAAAATGGAGTTCATAGTTGAGGAAATTATATTTTATTTCTCAAATAGAGTTAAACTTCGATAAAGTAATACCATCGGGATCGGAAAAAATATTCATTTAGCGATGTTATTTATTTTTATTCATTTATCGATAAATAAATATTTATTATTTTAGATAGAGCTTTTCAATATGGAATCACCTACAGACGAAGAAATTATTCAATCGGTAATGAACAATAATGATGATAAGAACTATCCTGAACCAGATGATAGCAATGTTGTCCCAAATGTGTCATCAAAAAAGGTATTTCAAGTAATAGTCACCTTAAGCAACTACTTGCTACAACACAAGGAAAATATTCCGGAAGTTGTGTATGCTCTAAAAAAGTTAAGGATGAGGTTCATTTTGGTTTAGGTGGGAAGAAAAAACAATCAACTATAGATGCATATTTTCAAAAGGAATTATTATTGTGCGGGTATTGTTGATTGATTGAAAGATTTTGGTATACTATATATATATATATATATATATATATATATATATATATATATATATTCTCAATGAAATTGAGTAATTATTACTTTATAGTTTTATTGGACCCTTAAGGATTCAAAATTTTTTTATTGCTTAATGTATTTAGCGATGTTATTACTTTAGTCCATTGGCCTAAATCGAAATTGGAAGAAATTATTATATAATCGAGATCATTACTTTATTGAACATTACTTTATCAAGGTTTAACTGTATGGATTGATTATAGACGCGGCCTGAGGAATAAGAATATTTAAGAAGGAGAAGAAGATGAAAAGATGAAGAATTGAGGCAGAAGAAAGGTGGAATAGAGAGAGAAGGAAGAAAAGCTCAGGGAGAGAAGACTCGAAGAAAATGAATGATCATCTAACATCTGACTAATTCCCCTTATCAGCCATATTTAATCAACTAGTGCAAAAATGCACTTTACAAAATATGAAAGACGAAAAGATGAAGAATTGAGGCAGAAGAAAAGTGGGATAGAGAGAGAAGGAAGAAAACCTCAGGGAGAGAAGACTCGAAGAAAATGAATGATCATCTAACATCTAACTAATTCCCCTTATCAGCCATATTTAATCAACTAATGCAAAAATGCACTTTACAAAATATGACTCCCAGATCCTTATTATAATTAAGAAAACAAAGAAATAAAGCTGCAAAGGACTCGTTGGTCGCTAGCTCAGATATATACTCCAATATACTGCATTTAACCCCCACAAATCTATGCTCCTTCAATTAGCTTTTGCAATTTGCAATTCTTCCCCCTTCCCATCTTTTTTCTTCTTGTTGTAGCTTCATGTTCCTTTAGGGTTATAACCGATAGGAGCCTATTTAACCCCTTCAAATTCCTCTACCACATGATTACATACTTCTGCAAGTAGGGCGCTATCTAGATTCAATACGCAAAGTATGCCGATTTCTGCTCTGTGACCATAAACTACAAAGAACGGCAATTCGATCGACATTACAATTGATGGAAAGCAGAGAGACAAGGAAGAAAACTCACACAATGGAAGGAATGAAAAACTGAACCCTTTTTTAAATTGAATTCCATTGTGTTTCAGTGGACAACTGAATTTCCCGATTCGAGTGAGTTTTGATCCGACGAATGGATTTCCTCAACAGTGTGCTGATCTGAGTGAGATTTCATTGGAAGATTGGATTTCCCTTTTGGTGTTTCGTAAATTTAATTCCATTGTGTTTCATCGGATGGCTGGACTTCCCGATCCAAGTAGGTTTCATTGGACAAACAAAATTTCTAGTCGGTGTGCTGAACCGAGCGAGATACATCGGACGATTGGATTTCTCCATCGGTGTGTTTTGTTCATAATAAAGAATAACAAAGAAATCCACATTCAAAGCTTTAATGAAAGAAATAGTGAAAAGAACAAGATACAAAGATAAGAATCTCTCCTTTTAAAGCGCTCAATCTTGATTTATCTTCCACATTCAACCATCCTCTCTTAATTTCATCATCTTCTTCTCCAACTGATTCTCGACAATTTAACCTTAAAGAAAAGAAAGAAAGAGAACTAAAGCCTTAATGTCTAACTCCTCTTTCAAGCAAGCAAAATGGGGATTTGAAGTGCAAGAATTGCACCCTTATTCGTGTGGAACAAATGACCAAAAGCCCTTCAAAGTTGGTGCAAAAAGGGGGAGAAAGCGAGAAAGTTAGAAAAAATCAACAAAGCTAATTTTTTCTAACCATGCGGTCGCGTGGTAATATTACGGCCGTAAAGCCTCTATGCACGGTAGTAAGTCACTTGCCGGTAAAATATGCTGCCTGGTGGCGTACGGCAGTAAGTGCCTTCGTGCACGACCGTAAGCTTCTTGCAGGTGAAGAATCAGCAAAAATATATATATACTTCTTTGGTGAAATTACATAAGAGGTCCTCCAACTTTTAAACCTTACATTTTAGTTCTCAACTTTTGAACTTTCTTGCAAAAAAGTCCTAAAATAATTTCACCCAAGGTCTTCCATCTTTCGGATTGTTTCATTGTGGTCCTCGAACTTTTGAAATTTTGAATTTTTAGTCCTTTTTGCTCTTCTTTTTCCTTGTTCTCTTCCACATTTAGAAAATTAACCAAAAAATGTAATATTTATATATAATGAAGTTGAAATTCGCTAATTCAATTGATAAATTATCCGTTTAAAAACATAAATGATTGTATAAAATGTACACTTATCAATTTTTGTTTCTATAAATCACATTTTTTTTTGTATTGTCCGCATTTGTTTATACAAACTAATTTTCTATTCGTTTACAATAACATTTGCATTCCAATGACATGTATTTTGCAATTCTTTTTTTTTTTTTTGCTTTTTAATTAACTTTTGATTTCAAAATTGAGTCTACCTGATGATGATTATTATTATTATTATTATTATTATTATTATTATTATTATTATTATTATTATTATTATTATTATTATTATTATTATTATATTATATCATGGCATTTTTATTATTAGAACATTCCCAATGTGGGGTGAAAAAAATTTAAATTTGGGGGTTTTCACCCAACAATGTGGAATAATGTTAGGGGAATAGGGGAATAATTGGAGGGAGAAAATGTAGTGGAAGGGCTAAATTACAATGACATGTGTTTTGCAATGCTTTTTTTTTTTTTTTTTTTTTTGCCTTTTTAATTAACTTTTGATTTCAAAATTGAGTCTACCTAACTATTTTTTTTATACCATTGCATTTTTTATTGTTAGACCATTCCCAATAAGTTTTTTCACCCCAACAATGTTGAATAATGTTAGGGGAATAGGACCCCATCCACTATATTTTTCCCTTAGGTGAATGTGGGGTGTTTACATTAAAAAAAAAAAAAAACTGTGAACATAAATTTTGGTATTTTCTTCTTTTTTGTTTTTTTTTTGGTTAGAAATTATACAATTAATATAATCGATTGTTTTAATGGAATTAATATGGTTCGTGATTGCATCCAAATGTTTGCAACGTGATTTTGAAAGTTCGTATTGAGATTGAGATCAAAAGAAAAAAAATGAAGAATAAATTGGACAAATCTCTTTTTAAAAAATTATTTGAATTAATAATGTGAAGCCTGAAAAATCTAAAAATCTGAACTTAAATTTTTCCCTTTAACCTTTTCCACCTATATTTTTCACCCATACACTGGAAATGCTCTTAACGAGATGTATTTTTCTTTTCTTTTTTTTTTAAATAGAATAGGGTGTATTTTTCTTCTACTTAATAATAAATAAATAAATAAATGTGTTAAGTTTGGTTCCACAAATTGACACTTGGCAAACTATAAGTGGATGAAAAATTGGTGTGGGCCATGAAACGTAAGGGGGAATTGGGTAAAAGAGGGGCTATATCTTTTGTTGAATTGAGATATGATTTTCAGTGAAGGCTTGAACACTATCAATTGAAATGGATCTTTACCAAATACCAATGCGTATTTAAAATGTAAGTATATCACTAATTCACTATCAATTCCATTTTATAATAATCACACTGTCATCTAGATGCACCTTCCGATTTGCATCTTCAATTTCATGATTTGCGATATATCAGGTAGAATATTTGCGCACATAATCCTTGTGCACCAATCTTGTAACTTGTAAGCATTGTCCACTAACTGACTAACATTGTAAGACCCGTAAACAGTATAAAATATATTACCTCAAATATTTTTACTTTATGTGGAGGTAATTACTATGTTATCGGATGTCCCCGAAGGTAATGTATTTTTATTGTATTATTAATTAAGTTGTTAAATTACCTTTCACTTATGTGTATGATTGTATTAAATTGATATGTTTTTTTCTTAATTTTTAAAGTTTCTACTTATATATGTGATTAATGTACACGCGTAGAAACATTAAAGGAAAAAAAAATGTACACACGTATAACACTATAGTATGGATCATGGATGGAACTTGGAAGTGTATTTTCTATTGAGTCATTGAGTGGCACGTGCACAAAAACATTGTGTCACTTAGAGGGAAAAAAGAAAAAACAAAAAGAGCAATTGTGATAATTTATACAATTTGCTCGTGAAATAGTTTTGTTTTGTCCATTGACTATGCTGTAAAATAAATATAATTGATTTCATTATATATTTTGCAAAATTATATTTTGTATAGTTTCGAGAGTTTATAGGTCATACTAGATTGAAGATCATAATTTGCGATAAAGATGATGAACCTAGCTACCAGGTTTTGGATTGGTTTTTTCTTAATTATATGTTTGAGCGCTTATTTAGTATTTATATATCATTTTCAAATATATCATTGACACTTCAATATAAATCTATTTTCTAATAAATTTAATTTCATTTTAGTAGGAATACAACAAAGCCCTTATTGTATTTTTGTTCTTGTACTATTCATATCAAATATGTGACGTTTCTTATGAATAGTAAAACGAAATTTTGTCTCAAAAAGAAAAAATTTAAAACGAGCACAACCTAATTAAGAGCTCATATGGTATAAGCTTAAATTTTGAACAAAACACACTTTAATAGCATGTGTATCACTCCATCCAAAAACGAATATATACCATTACCAAACAGGCGCATGGCATGTTACCATGGTAAACACCGAGTAGACGAGTAGTTCAATTTTATTTCACAAGTTGTTTAAACAATCATATATATAACTTGTTTGAGCTAATTAAGTATGAAAAATAATTTACCATTGTCAAAAGTTAAAGAACTATTTACCCTCCTTGGGGGCCCTGGGCCGATCCAATTTTTTTTGGAATGCCTAGGCTTGTTTTGTTGAAATGATTTTGTGAAAAGTGTTATCTGAAAAAAAAAATGTAATAAAAATTTACAAAAAATTTTTTTGAAGGAAATAATTTTACAAACATTGATATAGTTATTTTATGATGATTGATTTTCCAAGTAATGAGGTGTAGAATAATAAACCCTTGTCACCTTTGTCCAAAAATGACAAATTTTGAGATAAACTTGCCTTTCGAGAAAGAAAAGATAAACTTGGCTTTTTATTTTTATTTATTTATTATTATTTTCTTCAAAAAAATGATTTTTTATTGAGCAAATGACTAATAAATACAGTGTAAGGCCAATATTTACCCACTAACTCTCAACAATTCTTTTTTTTCCCATTAACTACAATTTTTTATAAATCTTTTACCAATTACTTATTTGCATATTTTTATGACAATTTTGCCCTTTTCTCTTCTTTCGCTATCGTTCTGACGCTGGATCTGAATATATGATTTTCTCTTTCCTCTCTTTTCTTCTTCCCATCTCTTCTCTTTCCATCTCTAAATTCAGTGCTATAATCACAGGATCACTTTTCACTCGATAACTCTCTGAAATCCTTTCTTTATTGCATTGGAGCACCAGAAATTGAATTGTTGTTGATCGAATTGAACGAAGGAGTATAGAGAGTTGAATTCCAGAAACGACAATGCGAGTGGACGATTCACCTACGAGCTCGCGAGGAATTGGGGAAATTGCACATCCATAGCACCTTCACAGTTCGAACCATCGCGGAATGCAGTTTGTCGGGACGCCATTGACAGTACCAACGATCTTTCATGGAGTCGATCAATTAGAATTGCTTTAGGGCCAAAAGCGAAATTAAGTTTCATAGATGGAAACTGTAAAAAACTTGATGAAGGAGCTATAAGTCTAGAACAGTGGAGATGACGATGGTGATGGGAAAATGCCTTGATATGTCTCCGTCACCGTCTGTGAATTGAAATTGGATGCACCAATTTGTTGCGAATAAGCTGGATTATTGAATTGAGACAAGGCACACAGTAGGCCCCGATGTGAATTTTGGGTTTCCCAACAAAATGGGACAAAGTATTGATTTATTGAAGGAAAAGAAAACAGAGGACCATTGAGAGCTAAATGTCTTGATTTTCAAGGTTGTTTGATTTCTTTGTTATCATGTTTCTTTGATTTCCCCTTAATTGTTTCTTCTGTCAAAAGCTAAGAATGGAGCCAAAATAGTAGATCATATTAGCAATGCCTTCTTTCTGGAGCTTTTGGACAACATTTTTTGGAAGATGGAGATGCTTCGAGGAGATGTTCTGCAATTTGGTTCCTTCAAGTTGGGAATATGTTTGTGTAAGAGTTGTCTTCATGGTATGTCTAACGTGTATTCTAACAAAACTTGTCTTCTTGTATGTTTCTGGATTAAGACTGAACTTGTATAGATATTTGTACCGTTTGTATAAATAAATAAAAATAAAGCTTACTTACTTCTTGTGAGTTGTTTATTTCTATATGTTGGTTCTATTTTTTATTTGTTTAAAGTAGTTTAGCCATTAAAGTCAATCGGGATACAATTGTGATGTTTTGGATATGATTATCGGGATTGGTAATATTATTATGCGGGTAGGTAATAATATTATTGGAGTAAGTAATATTTTCCTATGATTTGATTTCTATATATTTCTCTCTTTCAATTATCGTCCCTCCCACCCCCAAAAGGTAATCTAGATCATTATTCATCTTCTCACTTTCCTCGTCTCCAACTCTCTCTCTACACACATTCTCTCTCTAAATTATCACTCACCCTAGTAATCACTATTACAACTTTACAATGGTAAAAAGAACAAAAATAAAATTGTGGATTATCTAAATTACTGTTATTGTTTTTCATTAAATTATAGCATGGGTGCACTTGTTGTGGTTAAAATTACGGTTTTTTAGAGTTTTGGCGATGATTATTGGGGTAGATGATATTATTATCGTGGTATGGAATAATATTATTGGGAGTTGTAATTTAGAGAAATAAAGTGAGAGACAAGGGAAGCGAGAAGTTGAATATTTGTCGAGACTACCATAGTAGGTAATATTATTATCGGGAGTGGTAATTGTATTGTGATGGGTTAAAATTTTCCCTTTAGGTTGTGGATGGGTTAAAATTTTTGTGTTTTTTGTCGATTGGTAGGTGTAGTTATGGGTGATGTTAAAATTGTAGTGTTTTAGTGTTTTGGTTCAGATTATTGGGGTATGTAATATTTTACCAGGGCAGGTAATAAATATTACTTACTTCAGTAATCAGAAGTATTAATAACTTTATAGTTCTAAATTGAATTGAAAGAGAAAATGATGGATAAGAGTTTTATACAAGGAAAAAGAGGAGGCAATCAATATTTTTAACTTTTCATTGTGTATATCAATGTAAAATTTTTTATTCGCTTGCCGCTTCTTTGAAATCGTATAGTATATCTTAACAAATTTGTGACAACCAAATTTGTTAGTCGTTTGTTGACTAGTTCTCTTCTCCTATTTACATGTTGGGATTTTACAGTAAAAGTTAAAATTCCCGAAAACAATGGGAAGTTGAATGTTGATTGAGGTTACTAGGGATGATAATCTAGAGAGAAGTACGAGAGAGAGAAAGTCAAAGATAGAGGAAGTGAAAAGTTGAATATCGATTGAGATTACCTAGGGTGATAATCAGATTACCTAGGGCGGTAATCAGATTACCTAGGGCGGGTTAAATTATTACCGAGGTAGGTAATATTATTAGTAGGGTAGGTAATATTTTCTTCAGTGTGCTAATCCTAAAAGAAGTTGTGAATGGTGTTTTATTATTATGTCCGGGGTAGGTAATTATATTAAGGGATAGGTAAATGGCATTTTAGTGTTTTGGTTATGATTCTTGGGGTAGGTAAAGTTGAATGTTAATATTGTGATGTTTTTATGTTATGGTTATGATTATTGGGGCGGATAAAATTATTACCGAGATAGGTATTATTATTGGTAGGGCAAGTAATATTTTTTCTAGTATTCTTTAGTTTTCTGATACTAAAAGAAGTTGTGAATGGTGTTTTATTACTATAGTTACAATTATCATGGTAGATAATATTATTAACGGGGCAGGTAATGATATTACTAGGATAGGTAAATGACATTTTAGTATTTAGGTTATGATTATTGGGGTAGGTAATATACTATTACGAGGGAAAATAATATAATTACCGGGGATGGCGGCAGGGTGGTGGTGGTGGGGGTGGCGGCGGTAGCTCGGTGGTGGTTGTTAAATGGTGGCAGCGGCGATGGTGATGGTGAATAGGGCGGCAACGAGGTTGTGTTGTTTGGGATGACGGTGGGGTATTGGCGGCGGTGCCGGTGGGGTGGTGGTGAATGGGGTGGCGGTCTTTGTAGTGGTGGTGGAATGGTGATGGTGGTGGTTTGTGGTGGTGGCGGAATGGCGGAGAGATGGTGGCGAGGTGGTGGTTTGGTGGTGGTGGCGGATAGGTGGTGGCGAGAATGGTAGTGGTGGTGTTGGTGGCGGTGGGGTGGTGGTAGGCGTGGGATGGGGGCGGCGGTGGTGGTGGGATGGTGGTTAGGTTGTGGTGGTGGTGGAATGGTGGTAGGATGATGGTTGTGGAGTGGTGGGATGGTGGAGGTGGGAGTGGCAATGGCGGCGGGGATGGTGGTGGTGGAATGGTGCTTGTGGTGTGGTGGGATGGGATGGGATGTGGGAGTGCGTGGTGGCGGTGGCGAGTGTCGGTGGTGGTGGGATAGTAGTTGTGGTGGGGTGGGTGTGGCGGCGAGGTGGGGTGGTGTGGTAGTGGTGGCTACATGGTGGTGGTGGCGGCGGGGTGATAGCGGCGGCGGCAGGATGGGATAGGGTGGTGGAGGTGGGATGGGGTGGTAGCGGGGGGGTGGGATGGTGGTGTTGGTAGTGGTGGAATGGTGGTTGTGGTGTGGTGGTGGGATGGTGGTTTTGGTGTGGTTTGATGGGATGTGGTAGGGGTGGGATGAGGGTGATGGTGGTGGTGGGATGGTGGAGGTGAGAGTGGCAATGGCCATTGTGATGGTGGTCGAATGGTGGTTGTGGTGTTGTAGGATGGGATGGGATGTGGAGTGGTGGTGGCGTGGGTGAGTGTCGGTAGCGGTAGGATAGTGGTTGTGGGGGTGGGTGTGGCGGCGAGGTGGGGTGGTGTGTTAGTGGTGGCTATAGGTTGGTGGTGGCGGCGGGGTGGTAGCGGCGGCAGTGGGGTGGAGGGGTGGTGGTGGAGCGGAATGGGGTGGTGGCGGGGGTGGGGTAGTGGTGTTGGTGGTGGTGGCGGGCTTGGTGGTGGAATGGTGGTAGTGGTGGTGGGGTGGTGAAATGGTGGGTGGTGGTGAAATGGGGCGGTGGTGAAGTGGTGGTGGCGGTGGTGGTTTGGTGGTGGTGGTGGTGGAATTGTGGTGGGAGGTGGGAGATGAATGGTGGCGGCGGCGTGGTGGTGGCGGTAGTGGGATGGTGGTGGCGGAATGGTGGTGGGGTGAAGAAGTTGAATATTGATCAAGATTACTTGTGGTAGTAATCTGATTACCTGGCGAGGTAATCCAGAGAGAGAAAGTCAGAGACATGAATGGAGAAGTTGAATATTAATTGAGATTACTTGTGCTGGTAATTTGATTACCTGGCTAGGTGATCTGGAGAGAGAAAGTGCGTAGGGAGATAAAGTCAGAGACGAGGGAGAATTTGAATATTGATTGAGATTACTTGGCGTGGTAATTTGATTACCTGGTGAGGTAATCTGGAGAGAGAAGGTGAAAGACTTGAAAGGGAGAAGTTGAATGTTGATCGAGATTATTTGTGGCCATAATTTGGAGAGAGAAAGTGTGTAGAGAGAGAAAATCGGAAACGGAGAAATGGAGAAGTTGAATGTTAATTTAGATTACATGTGATGGTAATCTGTAAAGAAAAATGCGTAGATAGAGAAAGTCGAAAATGTGGGAAATGAGAAGTTAATGTTGAGCGAGATTACTTGTGGTGGTAATCTGATTACCTAGTGAGGTAATCTAAAGAGAGAAAGTGCATAGAGAGAGAAAGTTGGAAATGAAGGAATGGAGAAGTTGAATGTTGATTGAGATTACGTGGGTGGTAATCTTGAGAGAGAAAGTGAGCGAGATAGAAAGCGGAGATGGAGAAATGGAGAAGTTAATATCGATCGAGATTACCTGCAGTGGTAATCTGGAAAGAGAAAGTGCGTAGAGCGAGAAAGTCAAAAGCGGGGAAAAGAAAAGTTGAATGTTGAGCAAAATTATTTGTGATGGTAATTTGGAGAGAGAAAATGTATTTATTTTATTAGAGTGACATTGTTGTAAATTTGAACGTTTATTTTATTAGAGTAGCATTGTTGTAAATTTGAATGTTTATTACTTTATTTTATTAGAGTGGTATTGTTGTAAATTTGAAATTTTTTAATTAGAATGGCATTGTTGTAAATTTGGATGTTTATTTTATTGGAGTGGCATTGTTGTAAATTTGGATGTTTATTACTTTATTTTCATTAGAGTGGCATTGCTGTAAATTTAGGTGTTTATTTTATTAGAGTGGCATTGTTGTAAATTTGTAATTTTTAAATTCTATTTTGGTCTTATTGTGTAAAAAATGAGTTACTGGTCAAAAAAGAGATGTGCATGATTTAGTGGGCAAAATTTTCCCATAAATATAGTTATTGGTCAAATACCCTTTTTTATTATTATTTATTTGGGAAACGTACGGATAACGTTGCCTTTTAAGATAGCGAAAAATAAAAAATAAAAAATTTGCCTTTTAAATTCTGATTTACCTAACTTCTCATCGACTTCGTGCATTTCCTCCCCTGGAATAATTGGGCTTCACATGAACTTCACTGGACCTGAAAATTGAAAGATAGAATGAACTCGGCCATGGGTCACTTGTCCAGAGTCCAACAAGAAGCCATACAAAAGTCGCAAAATCTGTGACATGCCCATAATGAGCAAGGACACTGGATACAGTGGATACTCATCCTCTGCTTGTGATTAAAAACAAATGCATCTTGGGACAAATCATTAATCTCGAACAATTCATTTTCAATTCAGATTAATAATTTTATTCTAATCTGATTCTTTCGAAAATTATATCTTGCTAGGAGTAACAACTTATTTTCCTTTTTCCTTTCCTTCTGATCGCTATAACGTATAAAAACGAGTCCCATTCGGTTGGTCACAGTGGGTATCGTTACGATACCCACAATGATTTAGATCAATGACATATATGTATGGGGAAATTGTGGATCACCCGCTATTAGGGGGCACGTGTCATTAATCCTACCAATTGTAGATACTGTAATGAAACCCACTGTGAGCAATAGAACCCTAAACCGTATAAAAACATATGAGAAAATAAGTAAACTAATATATCAAAATAAAAATGTCAAAATTATTAAGGTGATAGGAATTGGTTTTTAATAGTTTTTAAAGGTATTTAATGTAGAAGATGAGAGAGAATAGATGGAGTTGAATGATAAAGATTTATGGATGTAATGTGATATATGGATGTAATTGATTTAGGGTAAAAAAAAATAGATAAAAAAGTGATAAAAAGTTAAAAAATTGTTTCTGTATCATGCCTTATATCTAATATTAATCATTAGAGAAACACTAATATATAAATACAAAGACAAATTTTCAAGGCTTTAAATTGGGAAAGCAACGTTATTGTTCTTCTTCTTCCTTCGTAAGCAATAATTTCATAATGTCCTCTATTTTATTTTTAATTACTGTGACTCATTTCTGTAAAAACTTTAGCATTATTTAATATTATATTGATGAGAAATAACCTAATAAGCAAAACAATTCCGTATCAATTAGCAAATAAACTATTTTTAGTAGGAGTAATGTTAGATGAACAATTAAAAGAAACAACTAATTACGTATACAGAACCGTCAAAAGTTTTAATGGATGGTAGTGCATAAACACACGAAAATTAATGGATGCCACATAGACGCTCACGTACGAGAGAATTGTGTAGAAAGCCCAAATACCACAAAAACATTGACTTGTATGGCATTACACGAAGCATCAAAACTTTTGCTTTTACCACCTCCACCACCCCCAACAAAAGAAAACGGTAGATAAATTAAGAAAAAATGTAGACGGAAGGGGGAGGGGGTAGGGGGAGGCACCTATACGCTGTTTATATACTTATTATTATTCCATAAAATAAATATAGGTCCTTTTTCTTTTTCTTTTTTTTTATAAACAACATAAATATATGTTTTAATTGCATAAGGATCAAGAAATTGTAGTTTTTTATTGTGAAAAAGAAAATTACAGTTTTCAAACATACACTATTTGTACATAATGATTTATCTATTAATGTGGCATATAAGGTAGACAAATGTAACACTTCCATGCTAATTGAACATTTCACATATTTGTATCTCATATTATCGTGCAAATTATTGTGTCCACTATTATGCATGACTCTTTTAGCATAAATACTGTACTGAAAATTAAATTGGGCATTTTTAGAAATGGAGAAATTAAATAAGACTTGGGCTAGAATGACTTGTTGAGTTCATTCAAGAAAGGGTGTCTTTGAACTGATGGCTTTTGAAAGCTAACGCAATTTTTTGGGCAAAAATTCGAAAAATTGTTAAACTTTGACCGGGTGGTTCTGCTGGTCATGGAAAAAATTGAAAAATTCATGCTCACTCTCGTAAATGCTTGATTAGGATCTGGTCCCAAATTTTAAAACGGAACTCAAACGAACCCCCAAATGCCATCGATGGTTCCTTAATTAAGGAACCATCGATGGTTCTTGAATAGGATTGCTACAAATCGACCTTTGAGCATTAATTTTGAATATTTTTTCGAAAGTGTTTCGTTTCCTAAAAGAGTTTCCAAAGTGGTCTATGATAATTTCCTTATAGTAAGGTATAAGAACGCGTCAGTTTCGCAACTACTACGAATTTTGAGCTACCAATCAGGACTACTATAATAATAAATAAATAGCGCTTGTGAATTTTACAAAAAAATAATTATTTAAATATTTATGAATATATTAGCAAATATAAGTTTAGATTTTGAAAGTGACGCCTTGACGCAAGAATTAAATTATTAAAACAAAAAATTTTGTGGACCTATGACTTATCTAACAAATAAGCCACATGCTTCATAGAATTAATTTTTGATCATGCAACATACCCAACCATGGAGTTGATCGGTAACTAACTCACATGATTGTGACCTCACTTCCCATCCCTCTCAATCTACAACTAATTGATTCTTCATACGGGCTCTCTTTTCCTATATGTGAAGAAGACTTTGATCGACCCTTTGCCCTTAGAAGAGAAACTAACGGGCCCTCCAAGCAATATATAGAAAACCTAATATATTTCCCAATAAATTATCTTGTACGATCCTCAAACGAAAGAGAAAGGAAAAAGATAAAGAAATAACATTGAGCTTGTTAATTAAATCACGTATTCTTTAACAAAATATCTCAACTTTCAAAGTTTAAAAATATTTTTGTCTTGTACAAAGTCAAATTGAATGTAAAATACATGTTGCTACTTATGAGTTCATGCTTAAAAATCGAGCATTTTGGATTCACTTGTAAATCTACAAGTCACACCAGCATAAATCATCCCACAACACGTTCTAATGGTCCTAAATATGGGTATGATAAAGTGATGATATATAAAACATGTTACTACAAAAAAATGTGGTCTTAATGGCCTTGTGAGCTAAAACAGTTCTAGTTAGAGGCCATTTGGAATGTGGTGAGAAGTAGGACAATGTCAATTGTCAAGTCACTATACAAAATTAAATTCTTGTGTATCTCAAGATTGATAAAGTTCACGCCTCACATGATCATTTGCACCCTTTTACATCAATTTCCCATTTTTGTGCATGAACTTTTTCAATCCTTTCTCACCCTGTTTAACCTAAATTAAAATTCTTCTTTGCTCTTCTATGAAATCATGGCCACTTCATCACATGAAGACTTTTTATGATCTTTAAATTAACACATGGCAAACTACGAAAACAGCCCTCGTTCTCATCATGAGAATGCTGCATTTGATCACACGAAACAAATTGGAGCAATGCTACTTATCCATATATCTCATTTCACAAGATTAGACATCTTTGATCACGTGTGTACGTATTTCATGCATAAATATATCTGTACAAGTAGCATATTCCAACAAAAAAGAGAACACAATTGACAAGAAGTTACTACAAGCACTACATCTCACCCATACATCCAGCCAGCTCCAGTGATTCATTGCTTCGATAAACTCTCATTTGCTAAGCTAGCCATTGACTTCCCATCTAGTTTTCAAAAAATTGGAAGAAGAAGCCACAAAAACAATTTAAAAGGAAATAAATAAAGGTTTCTTCTATACACACTCTTGACAAGTACGTGCATATATAAACTATATATTAATTGTTACTGGAGTCTCGAACCATTGGAGGCAGTAATGATCGGGTGTGAACCTTTAACACTTTGAGTCTCTAACATTTGAAGTGTTTTCTAGGGCCCTTTTTGGATGGAAAACATAAAACAAAGCTCACATGGACAATTTGAAGAGGAAAAATGTTCATCCTGTCATTTCATCCTCTCGACTCATTTATTTGGAAAATGTAGGTGCGAGGGGAAAGAATACATGGCTAAATGGACATTTTTGTCCTTTTCAAGTTCGCCAAATGTGGGGGTCTAGAAAATTTACAATCCAAAACGGCTTTTTTCATCCAAAAAGACCAATAATACATGGGCTTCAAAGCTTAGGAACTCTTAAGTGCTATAGTTTAAAAGTTAAAGACTTAATGGTTACTACCACTAAAAGTTCAAGAGTCTGGCTGCATTTTACCCAAAATTGCACATACTATATCTGCCTAACGCACACACGCTCCTATCCGTGCACACATGCAATTAGAGTATAAACACATGCTCCTATGTTATGTATACTTTGAGAAGTCGCTATTGGATTTTTATGTAATCTTTTGAAAACAAGTTGTAATTCTAACACCCACGTTGTGCATAATGTAGCATGTTACTATGCACATGGATCCTAGGTATCAACTTCACACCAAATACAATCTTTTCTTGTGTAAGTAGCCTATATATGCCTTGGTCCGTACTTGGGTCCTTTTCCATAGAAGTCAAGTTGTACACAAACTATAAGGCCGTACAAAAAGGATTCCTTGGAGGGTCCAGGATAGATGACATTAGATGAGGTGGTGACCAGTGCGGTAAAATAGACTTTGTGGTGTTAATGACAAAAAATTGAGTCAGTGTGTGTTGAATCTTAACTTTTTCTATTTATTTAAAAATTAATTTATAGTAGTAAGTAAAAGTTAAATACAAATATTAATCACACATTTTACATCATTATTCATTATTATCCATAAATATACAACTACTGAGGTTTTAAGAAAGAGAAAATGAAAAAATAAAATAAAATAAAATCGAACAATTCACTCTAGCTAGTACACCATAATATTGGAGTGAGGCAAAATCAATAAAGGAATAACACTCTTTAAGGCTCAACTTGATATTAACATGAAGCCGACTCTCCAACAACTCATAGATGGACTGAGTTTTTACCTCCGAAGTAAAGCTTTTATAGTTCAAATTTTGCTCAAGCTCGAAGTAAAGCTTTTATAGTTCAAATTTGCTCAAGCTCGACTTGTCGGGCGTATTTCCACATGACTAATTAGCTGAACAAGGACCTAAAAGGAAAACTAATGTGGGCGGAAAAATTCAAATTTGAGTTTTTTCACCCATGATATGTCAAATAGTGTATGAATTTAGTGGGGTAAAAATCCAAATTTTGGGGACTATTCTCCACATTGAGGCTTGAATTTGGCTCTAAATTTGGAGAATAGCCCTTCCCAATATGCATGGCATCACAAAGTTAGATATAATCAATAATCTAATGTCATATGGATAAGAAAAAGACTATTATTTCAACTTTGGAAATGAATTCAATTTATTTATTATTTTTGAGAATTAATTGGTCTAACAAATTGGTCCACTTTCCCTAATTTCTCCCCACAAAACTTATTTTGAAAATGAATTTTTTTCCCTTCAACTTTTTTCCCTGGCCTTTTTACCCCATATTAGTTTTGCTCTAATGTTTGGATTTATTGCAGATTGAGAACATATCATTTAAAACTAATGATGTTGGTCAAACTCAACTTCGGTTGACTAAAGGAAGGCGTGCCCTCAAATTCAGAAATTGAGATTAAACAATTTTCAAGATGTTCGATTAATTAATAAGCACAAATGCACAATAGCAAATGTTAAATTTTTCATTCAACAAAGAAACTTAGAAAATCATTTGCTCAGATTCTTCTAGAATAAAGAGGTTGAGATCCAACGACTTTCGGTACCTTTGATTAATTAACTCCACTCCCGTTTAAGAAAGTACCATCAATTAAGGTGTTAAATTCTTCATTCAACAAAGCAAACATTGAAAAATCAGTCCTTACCAACAATTCCACATTTTGCATTACTTTTTTACTTCTGTAAGAATTTTGTTATATGGGTATCAGTTTTCCACAAATTTGCTCCTCGTCTTTCTAAATTACACTGGGTATCTTTTTACAATAAGAATATATAATAAATTTAAAATTTTAGAAAAGTTTTGTGGCACTTCGCATGTAGACATAGCAAAAATCCTTTTGCAAGTAGAAGCTGTGTGATCTTTCCACTGGAATTGTCTTGTTGAAATGTTTCCTATGTTTAGACTATGTGTACCCCTACAAGAAGCACCCACCATAAAGGAAAAGAATATATGTGCAAAATGGTCAATTTGGTATCCTTTTTGTTTAGACTTAATGGATCTGTCTCCCTTTAAGTATTGGCTTTTCTTTTGTTTCTTTGGTTGACACAAAGATTTCTCATGGGAAAATAAGACCAAATATTGTGGACAATCTATCAATAAGATTTGCTCCCACTACACATTCTCCCATGCATTGTATAAGATAAGGTGAATTGCTTGTCAAAAATCTTGAATAGCCATATAGAAACTTTTTTGTATATATTCATTAGGTTCACTAAATGCAATTAGATGTTTTTAATTTTTTAACAGACAGTACCCAATGCTTATCTTTTTCATCCTTTTCATCACTGCATATACAAGTGAACCCCCCCAAAAAAAAAAAAAAAAAAAAAACCTGAACTCCAGAACTGCACCATCCAAGAAGTCATTAGGTTAGAATCAACGAGTGCAAATTTTACTACATATTCACAACATAGAAACAGATGCTACGTCCAGAAAGATATATCAAGCCTATGGCCATACAAAATTAACTGATATTCACCGTGTTAGGATCGGGTTGTGGGCTGGCCTTATAATTATTTGAAATAGAAATGAGAAAAATGAAAAACACAGGATTTCACATTGGAAAACCCCAAATTTATTCAGGTAAAAACCACAGCAAGCGGTAGAAAAGGATTTCACTATCGACAAAGGATTACAACAACTACAATATAAGGAGAGTACAATTGGCGATAACCTCTCTCTATAATAGGAAAAACACTCTCTCTTGATAAAGGAAAACTGAATTACTAGGAGAAATCTCACACCTTTGTTTTCTCTCTAGTTCTCTAAACCTCTCTCTCTTTATCTCTAATTGTTGAGATTACAAGGATTTGTAACTCACTACAAGGATTACATGAGCTTGTAATTGAGAATGGGATGCAAAGAATGAGAATTCATTTGCCAATTTATAGAAATAGAGGCGGTGGAGATGGGGTTGGTGGCTCACAATTTTGACCATTCCTCTTTTTTTTTTTTTTTTCTTCTTGGTCAGTCGAGGTGGTGGCTTTCACCTTCATGTTCTCCTTGAAAGTCACCTTTGTACCAATCCTTTTACCCTTTCTACCCTTGCCATATTAAATGCTGCTCCACGTCTCTGCTTTAGGCCAATAGAGGATCGACACAATACAAACTTGTCATTTGTTGACTGTTTTGTAAACATATCCGCTAGGTTGTCTTTCGTATGGATTTTACGAATATCCACACTTCCTTCTTCCACCTTCTCACGAACAAAGTGATCGAACAGAATGTGTTTAGTCCTTGAATGAAATCTTTGGATTCTTTGCCAAATGCAAGCGCTCGGTATCACTTGTGCCCAAGCTCTTCCAATAACATTTGCAACCATATTGCCTCTTTCTTTGGCTTGTGTAGCCCGCGTATTTCTGCCCTCTGTCGTTGGCGTAGCTACGATAGTATGGGTTCAAACCCAACTCACGCGACTCCTCCGGCAAGAGTAAACACATAACTTTGTGGTGGATTTGCTTTTATCAAGATCCTGCGTAATCAGATCAACATAGCCTTTGACAATAAATCGATCCTCCATAACATAATGCGACATCGAGGTACCCTTGATATATCTAGGGATCCTCTTCCGCGATATTCAATGCTCTCTACCAGGATTA
This sequence comes from Jasminum sambac, assembly GCA_018223645.1. Classification (NCBI taxonomy): domain Eukaryota; kingdom Viridiplantae; phylum Streptophyta; class Magnoliopsida; order Lamiales; family Oleaceae; genus Jasminum; species Jasminum sambac. Next base: position 22,790,251 of record CP073649.1, read on the forward strand.
GCCATGTGCCGGCTCCCAGCTGCTTGTGCGAATGCAGTGCGAGGTACAAACCATAGCGAACATTAAACTACCCGCCGATGCATACGGCTTTTCGAGACATCTCCATCCTCTCAAACTTCTTTGCTAGGACTCATACTTGAGGGATAACTTGAAATTAATAAGAAGAGGGGTAGAGATTGGCACAATCTTGCATATTGAAGCGTCGCAAGATTTTCTTCAAGTAATTCTTAGAGAAAGCCAAATCTTCCTATTATTTCTGTCTCGGTAAATTTGCATCCCTAGAATCTTGTTCTTTGGTCCCAAGTCCTTCATTTCAAACTCCCTAGCCAATTGAGCCTTCAATTCTATAATATGATCTTTGTTGGGGACCTGCTACCAACATGTCGTCAACATACAACAGTAGAATAATGAAATCACCATCACCAAATCTCTTGTTATAGACACAAGGATGCACTCAATCTGTTGTATCAAGGCTCGTGATGAAGAATCAAATCTCTTATACCAACATCTATTACTGTTTTGAGGCCGTAAGTATAGAGATTTGTTCAACCTACAAACCAAGTTCTCTTTTCCTTTTTCTTGAAACCATCAGTTTGGAGCATATAAATTTCTTCTTCAAGTTCTCCATGAAGAAATGGTTTCACATCCAGCTCCAAGTACAAATCAAATGTAGCACACATCGCCCGGAACCACTCGAGCTGTTGTCGATTGAACAACGGGGAGAAAATATTTCGTTGAAATCAATACCTTCTTCTGAGCAAATCCTTTCACCACCAATCTAGCGCGATATCGGCTCACTTGGTCATTTGCCATCTCGTTTGATCTTGTAGACCCATTTATTTCCGATGGCTTTCCTTCCATGTGGCGATGGAACAAGATCCCAAGTTTTATTTTATGAAAGAGCTTCCATTTCTTCTTGCATTCTTTGTCATCCTGAGAGAAACATCTTGACTCTTTATAGCCTCCATGCGAAAGTTGATGGCTCCCCATCCTCTGTTAGTAGGCAGTATGCAATGTTACCCTCCATAATATAATCCCGAGTGCCAGTGGTCCTCTTCTCTCGAGTTGGCCAGTCTAACTTGTGGAGTCACAAACTTCAGCTTGCTCTTGTTCTTAGGTAACAGTGCTGCGGGAAGAATCTAGAACTTCTTGTTCTAGTTGATCTTCAGCAACTCGGTGAGTCTCTGGTTTCTCCTTTGAAATGCTATCATCACTTTGCACCTTATCTTACCGCAAATACAAGCGTCCTGCTGATTATAACCTTATGGCGGTGGGATCCCACAGGCGATACCTTAACACCATCGGCATACCCCAAGAAAATGCATTTCCCGGATTTAGGATCCAACTTCGATGTTTCTTGGGCGTTGTACATAGCATCTGCGAAACTTCCAACGTATGCAGCGAAAGAATCGGTGGCTTCCCAGTCCACATCTCCATAGAGTCTTTAGATCAATTGCGGTTGATGGTGACGATTAATCACATCACATAACTGGCGGTCTTGACCCAAACGCGATTTGGCCAACCTGCGGTTTTCAACATCGCTCTTGTCCTTTCTAATAAGGTTACGTTATTCATCAGCTCTGCTACTCCATTTTGTTGTGGTGTGTGCATAAATTGCCTTTTGATACCTTCTTGTTTCTGAAGTTATCAAATTCATCGCTTGATATATTCTCCTCCATTATGCATCCTCAAACACTTGATCTTTTCTCAGATTCAAGTTCAACCGCTTTGAAGATTTTGAAAACTTCAAACACATCGACTTCTTTCTAATTGGATACACTGACATCTCCTGGGAGTAATCGTCAATAAATGATACAAAGTATCGGCACCTCCTAGGGACAGGTGCTTGCCAAGCGTCGAGTGAACCAACTCAGTATAGCTTTACTTCTAGCAGTTGAGCTTCTTGAATTTGTCTGTCTTCCTTACTTAGTAACACAATGCTCACAAAATGGTAAAGATACCTTTTGAGCCCTGGAAGAAGCTTTCTTCTGAGAGAATTTTCAAACCTCGTTGAGACATGTGGCCAAGTTTACGGTGCCACATCGTAAATCACGATCTTCTCCGAATTCACAGTCGCGGTTGGCGCTTCTCCTTCTTGTTGTGTTTCGCCTTTAAGCATGCAGTTGATTTGCTATCTTTTACCAACTTTCATCACCACAAAGCGCCTTTAACAATCTTCATGATCCCATCTCGAACATGGGTACTACACCCTGATACTATCTAATTGTCGGTGACAATAGATTTTTCTTGAACCCTTTCACATGTCGTACCTCTGGATGGTGCGAGCAGTACCATCATACATCACCAATTTGATGGTACCAATACGGCAATCTCCAAGGCATGATCGGGTTACCCATAAACCGCAGATCCTCACGAGATAGGTTCATATTGGTGGAACCATTCTCTCCTAGGGGTCATATGCCATGTAGCTCCGAGATCCAAAAGCCACACGTCGGTGAACCTTCTTACGCCTTCAACAAGCTGTCATTGCTTGTTGTATAATATCTCGCCCTCATCCGATGTATTATTCGCTACACAACCACGAGCATTTAATGTCTCAGGTAGTTTCCTTTGCTTCTCAATCTTCTTGAGCTGCCAACACTCCCTTTTGTAGTGCCCCTTCTTGCCAGTGATGACACTTGACATTTTTCTTACTTCGACTTTGATCTACTCACGATTTTGACTCCCACTGGGGCCACGTTAAGTTGATCTACCTCTAAATCCACCGATTAGAGCTTGACGCTTTGTGAGCTCCCAATCTGTCTTCTTTATTTTTCTTGTAAGCTTTCTTCTTCAAGAGCACTTGGTGCAATATCGTCAAAGACTAATATCTCCAAATTGTTGGTCAAATTGATGATGAGTTGATCATACGAATCGGAGTAGACTACAAGTAGAATTCAAACACGTTCACGATCTCTATATTATGCCCCATTGTTGTGGTGTGAAAATAGAGTGTTCGGGGTGTTGATGTAGTGCATCACCAAGAAATTGACTCCATCATCCGAAAAGGGTGTATAACTTCCTCTTCAAGAAGATCTTGTTGTGTAGTGATTTGGCCTCGTACAATTTTGTGAGAGTATCCCAAATCTCTTTTGCCGTCTTTTCTCCGCTACACTTGACAATACTCCGTCATTGTAGTGCTAGATGTAGATTAAGCAATAGCATTGCCATCCATCTCGCTCCATTTATCATCAGTGATATCGTCGGGCATTTCTCCAATTGCATGCAGTTATCTTTTCTCAATCACTTTTATTCTCATTTTCCACAATGAGAAATTATTCCCATTAATTTCTCTATTTCATATTTTCGTAAGCCATTTTTATAGGTGCCTCTTTTCCACTAAGCGGATACGATCTTAGCACGAACTCGGCTATAGATCTAGTGATTTTCTCAAAAAATCGTTTACGATGTGGAAGATCAGTCATCTGCAACCCAGGCATACTAAGAATTTAATGAAAAATCACAACCAGCTCGATACCACTTGTTAGGGATCGGTTGTGGAACTCGGCACACAATTATTCTGTTGAAATAGAAATGAGAAAAATGAAAAACACCAGGATTTTGCACGTGAAAACCCCAAATTTATTCGGGGTAAAAACCTGTGAGCCCAGAGTGAAGGATTTCACTATCGACAAGGATTACAACAACTTCTCAATATAAGGAAGTACTGAATTGGCGATAACCTCTCTTTATAATAGGAGAAAACACTCTCTCTTGATAAAAAGGAAAGAACCCAATTCTTAGGAGAAATCACACGCTTGTTTCTCCTGCAGTTCTAAACCTCTCTCTCTTTGCTCTCTACAATTGTTGAGATTACTGAAAGGATTTGTAACTCACTGAGGATTACATGAGAGCTTGTAATTCAAGAATGGGATCTGAGAATGAGAATTCATTTGTAATTTATAGAAATAGAGAGGCGGTGGAGATGGGGTTGGTGGCTCACAATTTTTGACCATTCCTCTTTTTTTTTTTTTTTTCTTTCTTCTTGGTCAAAGGTGGTGGCTTTCACCTACCTTCACACCAGATATTTTTTTCTATGGGGTTAAAACTTTTTGAATACATATTAGTTTTATTGTTGTTTGCTCTGAAACTTTTCTATAGCATTATCTATTTGTAAGGGATTTTGTGATTTGTCAATAAAAGACAATAAGCAAAGTGCATGTGGGTGCAAAAGATTCAATGCCAACTTTATGCAAGTTGTGCTTTAGTCGCTTGAGCATTCAAACCCATGGTCTCATCCTTCAACAATAGTGCGGTTAGTGCAAAAATACCATGTTATCATAATTTCGTGACATGAAAGCCCTCTAAGTCTTATTTCTAGTAGATTTTCTAGTTCTATTTATATCAATAGTTCTTCATCATTTAGTTTTATTTCAAATAATGCATATAAACTACGCAAAGTTTTCGTGGAGCATTGTTCTCAAAAAAAAAAAAAGTTCCCCACGAAATAGTCACAGTACAAGGAAATGACCGTAAATCCAGATTTAAGAGCATTAGCATCTCTAATACTATGATACCTGTGAATTACTCCGTAATTTGCTAGAAACGATACAATCTCTCAACAGCAAAAAATAAAAATAGAAAAATATGAGGTCTCACAATGTAAATTAAGACTTCATTACGCTGATGTTGACGAGACAAACAAAAAGCATAATAAATGTAGAATATGTAGGGTGACTTATTAAAATTTAAACTTAACTATCTTTCCCTCCAAGAATGTTCAAGCACCATCGAGTGTTTTGTATCTTACGGAACGCTCAGACCATTTTGATGGCTCGTTCGACCTCCATTTTGAAATCCGGAACCAAATCTAGAATCAACACGGCGAGAGTAAGTTCCAAGAATTTTTCGAATTTTTTTCGGCGACTCCGTAGTGGCCGTGACCGCCGGTCAAAGTTTTGACAATATTTTTGGCAAAAAATATGCCAAAACTTTGACCGGTGGTTACGGCAGCTAGGGTGTCACCGGAAAAAATTCGGAAAATTTCTCCAGACTCGCCACGCCGATTCCAGATCCTGGTCCGGATTTCAAAACTGAGCCGAACGCCATTTTCACCGGCGTCCATACTTAAAAATCGCCGACGACAACATTCCTGCTTTCCTCTCATGTATATTTTTTCACGTGTTTCTTCATTCTTTTGTCTTGATAAAATGTACACCACCTAAGCAAAGAATATTAAATTGATGAAATAATCCATTGATGACGAACTCATTTGACTATTCATTCATTAGATATCATTGCCATGGAATTTAAAGTCGATCTATGTCCTTACCACATAAGATATAAGGAATAGATGCTCGAACATGTCCATTGTACAGCTTCTATTTCATCATGTGACACCATATTTAAAGAGCTTGATACATTAGAATGATGTGTCTCACTCCTCTCTATTTGTTGTCAATTTTTGTTATTTTCTTCATTGCTTTCACATCTCACTTTGAAAATCACGCATTCAATTTCACATCCTTTGTTATTATTTTATCATTATTTTTGAATTTGTTTTAATCCCTCCTCTTTTTCCACTTTTCCCTTTCTTTTTCCCAGATTTCTTTCTTTCTTTTCTTTTCTTCAATTAAAATAATCATCTCATCTTTGTTTATCTCCTCCTCAACATCCACAATCCACATTCATGTAATAGAGATGCCCTAATCTACTTGAACTGGTATAAGATGGTGAATGATCTAATGCAAACATGTTGGCAACTTATGTTGCCAACATGTGTGATAGCGCCTCAGGCCCAGGCCAGCGTCAGCCAGCCAAATTTTTTTTGAAATATTTTTTTTTAATTTTTTGTTTAAAATCTACGTCAAGTGAGATAAATAATACATGCTTCTTTTTAATGGTGGGAGTCTCACCGGCCTCTATCTTTTTTTTTTTTCTTAGAAAATGGGGGTGTTGTGACTTATGTTCTTGGCGTGTTGTAAGAGAGCAGGGACATGGTATAAGATATCATGAAAGAAGCCAGTGCCGGCCCTGAAGCTAGACAAACTATGCAGCCGCCTACAACTATCAATATGAAAACCTTTTTGTCAATTTTTTTTAAAAAAAAAGTCCTTATAAGTTCACGTTATAGAAGCACACCTCGACTTTGTCTTTTAGGCAGAGTAAACCTTTGATACATCTTTTGGGACGCTTGCTCTTCCTAAATAAAAGTTTCGGCATGTCTTCAGATTTATCTTCCTTGATAGTATACTTATTATATCCTCTCTCGTTGACATATCCAACCAAGTGAACCAACAGTTTTTCAACTATGCACCCAAAGCATATTGATATTTTATATACGTGGTTTCAAGAATACTAGTGATCTTATCACCCATTATGTGAAGAAAATGAAGCCTGCCGGCTCCTGATACAATGCCCACAGAATTAGGGGACCAAACAATGAAATACAAATGATAACTCTTTTGGACACAACAAAATATATGTGGTCCATGTTATCTTTTCTGGTTAACCACCGTCTCTCACTTTACATGCACAAATTATTTTAAGTGGGAAGTTATAATATCCCCATCTTTGAATTTTAAGAGATAAAAAGGAACGATGATGCTTCAAATGCAATTTGTCTACAAGATTATGAGAGTGGTCATAATAATTATGATGCATAAGAGTTGGTTTATCAGCCATTTAGGTGCAACTATAAGCACATGTATGGTTTCACACAAGCATGACAAGATTATTATCTTTCCTAGTGCTGTGGGTTTTAATCAAGCCCGCTCGCCTGCCCCACCTGGTCCCGGTGGTGGACTGTGGAGTAAGTGTGACTCGTGGAAGTTGACACGAATTCAAGACTAACTTTGTCAACATAGAAAGATACTCTGTTGATATGCCTTACCTGAACTTCTAACATAATTACAATGAGAAATACAAACTTCAAACTCAACGTTGAACCTTCTCTAGCCAGATGCACAAATAGCTAAACAGAAAAAAGAGGACGTGATAAATGCACAAATATGTCCTATGCCAGCTATATACAAGCATACAAACCAAACCAAACCAAATGTATTCTCCATAACAACAATAATCCACAAAAACCATTTTTTTTTTGAATTAATCCACTAAAACCAATTTAGTGCATGTAATATTAATTTATTTACAGACTTGCAGACAAAATATCAATTATACCTAACTCGGGGGCCAAAAAAAAAAATGAAGAGGATATTGAAAGAAGGTTTGTTGCATTATCTTTTCTGGACAAGGAATGTGGTACTGTAGAGAAAAGGAGGTTTTCCCACAGAATCTTGTGTAGACTGCAGGACTTTCAAGTAAGTACAAAATGGAAGGTTTTAGCCTAGTCTAAAAAACATTAACTTGAAGGGGACATAAACCTGAATCACACCCCTCCAGCTATAGATTTTTCTTCCCATCATTAACTTGATAAACAACCATTACAGATTACAGAAATTCAAATTAAATCTCAGGCTTCTCACTGTGATCCTTCACTTAGCTAAAGTGGTTTATAAGAACGCTAGATAACCTGAACCGTGAAAACGGTATTGGGAAGATTAATAAATGGTCCTGAAAACAGTACTAATCTAATCCAAAAGCATTGGAGCTCATTAACGTTATATAAATATTTTACAACCCTACAAGCAAAGCAAGATATGATTATTGGAGCTTACTATGGACTAAAAGATATTTAGTTTGTGTTTCATCAGGAAATCCGAAAATAGATTGTAAATTTGGAGGCTGAGCTCTTCACAAGGGACGAAAAGATGACTAGTAAGATATGTTCTCACTGAACACGAGAAACTGAATAATAAATACACATAAATAGACTCACATTTATTTTTATATTTATTTATTCAAATACAGTATTTATTTATTTATTTATTTATATATATAAAATAAACTTATCTTGTGAAAATTGATCATAGATTTAGGTAATATGACACTTATGTATGATTTTCTCAGTGGAGGAAGCAGATATGCCCTTATATATTTGGCAAAATGACAAACCATATTTATGGAACTCCTTTAAAGCACATTTTATTATGCCTTATTTGCAAACCTTTACCCTCCAGTTTTCTGACTTTTCAATCAGAATAGCTGTCTAATATAAAATTCAAAAGAGGGAGAGAGAGAAGAGAAACCCACCACCTTGAACCCCTATAAAAACCGGTTCCATGCTAGCTTATAACACCATCCTCCTCTCTCTCCCTTCACAACCTCTCTCTTGCGAGTGAGTGTCAGCATGCATTTGCAAGAGCTGTAAGGTATTGCCTTGTTTCCATTAGCATAACACAAGCAAAGAACAGAGGAAACAGGAATAAGATGGCTGTAAGTCAGACTCAAAAGAATCCAACAGCAATACAGGTAAGAACAGAAGAATCTAATAACTCCAGTTAAAACATAAAATGTATTTTATGAGTATTCTCTGACAACTCTTTATTTTTTACGGTACATTGCTAGGTGGTGGATGAGCTGAAGAAAATCTTAGAGATAGGATTTCCTTTATTGGCCATGGGCATATTAAGCTACTTAAAAAACATGATTTCAGTAGTTTGCATGGGACGGCTGGGAAGCATGGAACTGGCAGGTGGCGCATTGGCCATTGGCTTCACCAACATCACCGGTTACTCTGTACTCTATGGCCTTTCCATGGGGATGGAACCACTTTGTAGTCAAGCTTTTGGATCCAGAAACTTAGCCATGGTATCCCAAACTCTCCAAAGAACAACTATTTTATTACTTGTTGCATCTATACCCATTGGAGTTTTATGGATTGACCTTGAGCCTCTCATGCTATGGCTCCATCAAGAACCACAGGTCGGACATATTGCAAGCCTATACTCACGATTTGCTGTCCCTGATCTCATTATCAACAGCCTACTTCATCCTCTACGTATCTACTTACGAAGCAAAGGGACGACATGGCCATTGCTATGGTGCACTTTGCTGACTACGCTTTTGCATTTTCCTATCACAATCTTCTTCACTTTCAATCTTCATCTTGGTATCGAGGGGATTGCAATTTCAACGTGTATTGCCAACCTTAACACCTTGTTCTTCCTTCTGGGACATATTCTCTGCTCCCATGAGAGCAATGAACCTTTATCTAACATCCTAATACCAAGTTCAGAACAGAAAGCTTCCACTTTGTTAGGGGAAGAATGGGGAATGTTACTTCGACTATCCATCCCTAGCTGTCTCGCTGTTTGTTTAGAATGGTGGTGGTATGAGTTCATGACACTTCTAGCTGGTTATCTTGACAAACCTCATGTTGCACTTGCAACAGCAGCTATAGTAATACAAACAACATCTCTCATGTACACACTGCCTTCAGCACTCAGCGCATCAATTTCAACAAGAGTGGGCAATGAACTCGGAGCTGGGAGACCCGACAATGCTCGTTTGGCAACTGCAGTAACCATAGCATTAGCCTTTTCAACGTCAATGGTTGGTTTTCTGTTGACTACCTTAGGGAGAAGAGCATGGGGTAGCGTCTTCACTGATGACACTGAAGTTCTTGATTTAACGGTTGCTATTCTGCCAATTATTGGACTTTGCGAGCTCGCCAACTGTCCACAAACCACTTGTTGCGGGGTCCTGCGAGGGAGTGCTCGACCAAGTGTCGGTGCAGGAATTAACTTCTACTCTTTCTACTTGATAGGAACACCTGTGGCAATAGCCTTAGCCTTCTACTGGAATATGGGGTTTCCAGGTCTTTCTTATGGACTTCTAGCAGCTCAATTGGCATGTGCATTCTCAATCTTAACAGTGATATACAAAACAGACTGGGAAAATGAGTCATTAAGGGCAAAGGACTTAGTCGGAGAAAATAATGATTTTGTATATGAAGATTTATTGGGAAAATGCGAGGAAGGAGAAGGATTTCTCAAGGGGCTAGTTGCAGAAATATCTAAACCTTAAAATGTAGGTAGGTAAGAAGTTCAAAGCACGGCTCGAGGAGGAAAATCGTACCGCTCAAGGAGGAAAATCAGTCCGAGGACAATCAGGAATGGAGAGCCACAAAGTTCTTGGAATTTCTTCCGTAGAAAGATTATTCCGTCAGGAAAAAGCCAAAGAGCATTTTGCAGTTAAAGCATTCCTACAATATTGTTAACAATTGTCATGCATTGTATGCAGATATATAATAGGTTTGTCTGCTATCTAGACAAGGAGGCCCTACCATACCCAATCTAAAATCAACACATAGTTCATATGGCCAACTCATGTAATTACTGCGTGTAACTTCAGTACATACAGTTTATAAACCATTTTACATATCATTGACATGCACCCAAATGACAGACTTTTGCTCTTCCTATCCTAAGATGCTGAATTAATAGCAATTTCACTTATCAAAATCACAGAGAGAGAGAGAGAGAGAGAGCATTAACTCAATCAACCCCGGCCACCCTTGTCAAAGCAATACATATTATTTTAAAGTTACCATAATTTTTAGGAGATTAATTTTATCCCTTGTCTTTGTCTGTCGCGAGTTTGAAAGCAATCACAATTCACAAGTAGCTCATGGAAGTACGTCATCTTGCGCTTACCTGAAATTGCATCACTGTAATTCCATCTCTCTCGATCAGTGTACACAATTCAGGTTTCAGAAAGCCACTATTGTGTTCTGATTGTATCAAATAGCAATCTCTTGAAAAGTTTAATTCTGATCAACCAATCTCCATTGTTGCAATCTGCAGAAATAGACATGTAACTCAAATTATATCAGCAATTGCTGTATCAGTCGTTTTGTCATAGAACAGACCAAATCAGAACATGTTGTCTCTATCTATTGTTTGTGTTGAATAATATTTCCATCTAAAATGACAGAAAAGATGAATTGTAGTTATACTTTCCTGGTAATTGGTATACCATAAAATGAATGCAAAGTGGAGCTAATACTAACATATCGCAGCCCAGAGCCATAGACATGGCAGTATCAATTCAGTTTGAAATTTTCTGATGCATTATTCCAAATTCTCTTATTTCCTTACTTGAAAGTTCTGCATTAATAATCACCTGACTGCCCCTGCATTAAATTTTTCTCCATCCCCCGCCTACAAATATGTATGAAACATATGAAATTAAAATTACAGCCAGGATATCTATTGTTCTTATCCCTGACATAAATCTACCCGTATCGATGCATGCATTGATCATTACAAAACTGTGGTTCCGTCGTTATCATATTAAAAACACAGTTAGAAAAGACAACAGATGGTATATGATTCCCCGTGTTGCCCAAAAAAGACAATTTTATTGAGTATGCTGCCAAATGTCACATGCGAACAAATTACGCCTTTTTCTTGGGGGTGTTGGGGGGGTGGAGTTGGGGGTAAAAAACACTTCTGAAAAGACAAAGTTGATAAAAATCTTAGTGCACTCATAAAACACAGGATACCTGATTTTCCTATATTTGTGCTACCGTAGAACCCAAATTAAGAGGCTCCAATGTCATCACTGAGGAATCCTCATCGAGAGATCAACTGATTTGACAATTACAAACATAAAACTAATATAAGAGAATGAATAAGACAAATAGTTTAGGTAAGCTGCAAATTTTCATATGTTCTATCTATTAAACACCTCTAAGCCATCCTTCAACAGGTCACGATCTTTTCATTGGTGCTCTTTTTTACTGCAACAACTTATTAGTGCCACACTGAATAATAAGGAGGGTTTAACTATTTACTTTTAGTTTTTCACGGAAGTGCAGAATATACTTCACCTTTAAACTATATAAACTAAAATGCATTATCAAAACATCTAGGCTTGTAATCTCTCATGCTAGCACGTGAAATATATCTCAACCATTCCATTTCAATTTTTCAGCTTCCTATTGTAATACAAACGCCTCTATTGCAACTTATCAGTCATACATATTTATCTTTTAGCTGCCTATCTTAGATCTTGTTTCCCTTGCATTCTTCGAAACTATTCTTCTCCTATCATTTTCAACCACACACTTTGTTTAAACTTTTTCTAACTATCTACTATTTTAGTCTACTTTTCAACTGAACTTTCAACTATTTTGTCATGAAATCTTCCAAAACAAACACTTGAAATTCTCAGTTTATCATAAAAATGCTTCAACTCAATGTCCAAATGCAAGCATCCAAGATTTCAACTAACTGCATAAACATTCAATAGCTTCATTTAGGTAACTTCGCAAGAGCAAAATGTATACTGAAACACAGGATCTCGATATTACCGAAAGTTTAATTTAACCACCTGAACTAAAAAATAAGCAAACTCGTTCCACATTCTGCATACTCCACTATCCTGCAGGAAATTATTTACATTATCAGAATTCGATTCAATTCCAACGTTAAAAGTAAAATTAGCCGAAAATTGAAAGAAGAATGTCGTAGAAACTGTTGTGCCCTTACGAATATTAGAACAAAAGCCATACTGGGTGATTGTGCGTAGCATTTTATGTAGTTAATTTTATAGATCGAAAAAACCTTACCAGGATAGTGCTGGTTTGGGGGAAAAATAACAATTACGGGTTGTTTGATTGGGGATAAAAGTTATCCGCGCGGTATTTTGTATAAAATGTGGTTAATATTATATTGAAAAGTGTGTATGTAATTGAAAAGAGGAGAGAGAAGAGTCTGGGATAAAATTTATCCTACATAGAGTAAAGCATATATTTTCTTATTATATTCACCTATAAATTACGAAGTAATAAGCTTTAAAAAAAGGGTGCGGCTGGATACACCCCAAAATCCTCTCTTCACACCCACCCACTTTTAAAGTTTAATTAAATTGACCAAAATATCCCCAATAATTAAAAAAAAAAAAAATTGCATCGCCCAAACGAAGCCGAATGCGATGAAGGGAGTTCGACGGATATGGCGAACTCCTTTGCATGTTGACCACCCCTATGGCGAACTTGAACCAAGAAAAAAAAAAAATTTTTTTCAACCGGATTCATCAAAATTTCAATTTGAAGTATCAAAATATGCTGCAATCTCTATAATTATTACTTTTTTTGAAAACCTAAAATAATTCTAACAATACTAGAGTAGAAAAAATTCAAAGTATAGTCTCCTAAAAACAAAGTTTTTCTCTGTCAATTTTGAGCTTCTGTGGAAGAAAAGTTCAACAAAGAAAAGTGATGAAGAAGAGAGAGTCAGATGAGCAAGATGTAAGAATTCCTCTCTTCTAAGCTGGCCGAACACCAATCTGAGTGTTCGGCTAATATTGGCCGAACACCCCTTTCGTGTGTTCGGAAAAATTGGGATAAAGGGTAGTATTGTCCGGTTAAAAGTGGGTGAGTGTGAAGAGAGGATTTTGGGGTGTATCCAGCCGCACCCTTAAAAAAATAAATAAATAATAATAATAATAATAATAATAATAATAATAATAATTTTTAAAAAATAAATAAAAAATTATCTCCTTAATAAAAATGAGTGACTGAAAATAATGTCTGGAAAATAAATTTAAAGAAATTTGGGTTGGCATAGCATTATTTATTTTTACTAGCTTCCAATTTTATTAAAATTAAACTTTCGGTGAGGCTAAATGCACCCACAAAACTTACTAACTACACCCCCTTTCTTCCTAATATCCCAATTATACCCTCGTCAAATAAAGAAAATTGACAGATGAAAAATTTTTGCTATTATTATTTTTAAAATTTTGTGCAACCACTTTAATGAGTAATTTCGAAATTTATTCAAGTTTTTTGCAACCACTTTGACAATAAATTTTGAAACTTTTTATAATACAGATAATTAGGCTTTATCAGGTTAGTGTTGAATATAATTATTAAAAAAAAAAACTTTTGCATGGTTGTATTACTGTATTATTAAAGAAATTTCGAAATTCGTGGTTTAAAGAAATTTTGAAATTCCTCATCAGAGTAGTTGCACAAAAAAACAATTTTCATCCGTCATTCGTCTTTTTTATAGATATATAATTATGTGGGTGAACACCCTTTTGAGTGTTTGCTTAGCGAATGGGTTTGGGTGGGAGCGAACATTTTATTTTTATGATAGGGGTATAATGGGAATGTTGGAAAAAAGAGGTGTAATCAGTAAGTTTGATGGGTACACTTAACCTCACCTTTGAACTTGGTGGCACATTTTTGTTATCGGCACATTTTTGTTATCAACACATTTTTTTCTTTTTCAATCAAATCATTATTCAATTTGAAAATTACTCAACACATTTTTTTCTTTTTCAATCAAATCATTATTCAATTTGAATATTTACTGTGTTAGCATGATATCAAAAATATATTTTTTTCAAATTTCAAATTTGGTCAAACAAATCACATCCATATATCTCACTACTAATTAAATCTCCACCATCCAACTCCACTCATTCTCTCTCTTCCTACTCATAAAAATACATTAAAACTCATCCGGTAACACCCTCCCATCCCTCAAAGACCACAACATCAGACTATACTTTGAGTAACGAGAATGATTTTGTGGAACGAAGAAGTATTCAGACTTCTAAAGTTACCTAGGTACAGGCAGGCACATTCTAATAGAATTCTACCTCTTCCCCTTCAACAATTGTCTTTTTATACTTTTGAACATTGAAGGAAATTCTATATTTATCATTCTCAATAAAGTGCTACTTCACTCACAACTGCAAAATAAACGATTTACAGATTACGGTAAAACTTCCATCATTTCTACCATGCTTTGTATGTTGAATGATAGTGAAAAAGTTGACAAATCATTGAGTGTTGTGTAGTATATCTTGCTTGAGCGCCTGGGACAATGTTTGGCACCTTGAACTAGACAAAGATGGTTTCACGTTGTCCAGATGCAACTACTACACTTATACTACACGAATCCAGCTGAAAAGGAAGCCTTCTTCCATATTCATCACAAGTGAATAAATCTAGATACGAACGAAGTTCATCAGAGTCAACCCACAGCTTCAGATCCAGGAGTGTGGACATGCAATGACAAAGACCAGATTCTGCAACTTGAGCTGCTTTCTTAGAGTTCGTCTTTCAAAGCTTCATCTTTTAGATTCTCAACATATGATGTATATGCTTTGATGATCGACTCATAAATAACAATGCCCTTCAAATACTCGTCCTCGTTCAGAAACTGCACAAGATAATGGTTGCGTAAATTTCAGAATGCTTGCTCTCATTTGTAAACTCAAGAAACTGATATTCATGTACTCTGTCGAATTAGGAAGGGAGGAAGGAGGGGGAGACGTTGTGAAACTACCAAGAATTGTAAGAGCGAGTTCACCTCGTTATGATCATGAAGTAGAATGGGAGTGTTCGACATTGGAGAAAAGCCAATTGCTGGTAAACCTTTTTCCCTGAAGTAGCGTGCATCAGTTGAGGCAGGAAAAATCTCTGGTTTTCCAGGTTTCCCATTGGCATCTATTATAGCTTGTTCCAGTAGCGCCCACCAAGGGTTTGAACTGTCTGTAGATGTAAGGATTGGCTTCCCGAACTCATCAAAAACAGGAGTCTTTTGCTTGAACTGTCCAAGCTACAGCGAATCAGAGCATAGACTGGTAACAAAACAGAAACAGCTTTGGAAGTCTAACACTACTAGCTAGGAACCTGACGATAAAGACTTGGCATGTGTTTGTGTGAACTTTAATTTTGTTAAAAACTAACACTTTAAGTTGAATAGTAGGAAGGACCCCGAAATGTGAAGACAATAATGAATAGCCATTTGAGATGCGTAATTAATGAAGTTTCACTTTGACAAAATAGGAATTCATTTTTGGGTAGAAAAAAGTCAAAACAAATGCAGGCTTAGACATACATCTATAAGATTTTTTAGCATCGTGACACTTTGAAATTCTGAGCAATGGGACAAAAATGCGATTCTCTCACCTCAAAGGTCATGTTACGTGAAGCAGGTGCCCATTCTTCAGCAATTCGTCTCTCCAAGGACACTGTATCCACCGTTGGTGGGACCCTGATATCAAAGCCAGCCTCGGCTTCAGACGGTTGCAAATTCATGACAAACCCCTGCCAAAGAGCCAAATAGAAACAGGTTAAAGCTACTATTATCTAAAGTTCGAGTGTGTTTGCGTGTGGGTCACCTCGTTGATTGTGATTCAAACAAAAGGAGCTCTTAATCAGATAGCCGGTGATTCATAAAATCATCATGCATTTAGCAGGACATGGTATGTGCAGTAACTTAAGTCCAAAGCAATTTGAACTAAAATGTCAGAATTTTTTTCCTGAGCTAAACTTTGTCCCGACAAAAAGGAAGAATATATGATATCCACTCAGCTCCTGATAATTGTCCTTCTACGTTCATGAATGTGCTCAAAATAGCCAATGACCTTAAGGACCAACAATTTGATCAGTTTCAGCATGTGAACAATTTTTTATTTCACTGGCAGCGATTCATTTTTTGCTTGTTTGCCTTTCACTATAATCTCTTACTATAATTTAAATATAAAACTCAGACTTAAGTTTTAACCACATTTCTTTAGACCACAGCGGCACACACTTATCCACCACTCTGATATTATAAATTCAACAACTTACAACGGAACCCAAACAAGCAAAACTCTACTTTCCCTTTTTTTTTTTTTTTTTTTTTGTGGATGCATCACGCATGCCAAATAGGCAGCTTAAGTATAAAGTTACTAGCCTTATGGAGAAATAGCGAATCTATCTAGTACAGCAATTTCATCTTTATTATTAGAATAGGAAAAGTTTCTTCGATTGACTACTGCAGTAATATCAGGCAATGTCCAAAAATGGAAGCATAAAAGTTTTGTTATTTAGTCTGCCAAATTCTATTTTCGTGCTGTAAGGGACTTCTCTTATTCAAAAGATTTGGTTCCAATGGCAATAATTCAACTCAAAGTCAAATTTCCATAGTACAGGGGATTTCAAAGCTTACCCAAGAATAACCTATAGAAGAAATCCTGATGGTGCTCCGAAGCCCCAAAATCAGTTTAGAAATCACTGTTTCAATAACTTAATTCTACCATAAGGGAAACAACATCTAAATGCCTCAAGTTCCCAATCCAAATTGAACTACCATGCTGCCACAGTTGAGCTCATAGCTCATCATACCCAAGAAAAAATCATACCTCACAAACTTAAACTACTAATTAAACTTATTATAACTTATCAGTTGCTATATGGAAGACATAAACAATAACAAGATTTGCCTACTCACAGTTGGAGTTGGTGTGCCAGCTTTCAAAAACACTATGTTAACTGAAATAACCTCTCCTTCAGCTTTGAGACCTGCCTTAACCAAATCAAACTGAGAAGCCCTAAATCTCCTTACACTCTCGATACTCTTGAGTAGATTCTCCATTGCAGTGTTATCATAAAGCTTTGCCCCATGACCAGGCGCCCCAGTGGCCTTAATCACTAGCCACCACGGGCACCTTTCAGCATAGAACAACCTGTAATTCTCAGTAGGCGACGCCAATCCCTCATCAAGCAGAATTCCAACATTCATCTTCTTGAAAACCTCTGAATCAGCAAACTTCTCAGCACCATCATGTCCACCAATTTCCTCATCAGGCACAAACGAAAGATATACTGTTCGAATTGGGCGAAACCCTACGGCTTGTAGCTTCCCAATGGCTTCTAAGTACTGAAGACCTACACACTTCATATCCTGAGAGCCTCTACCATAGATATGACCGGAAGAAGGATCGAGGTGAGCGTCGAAAGGCGCGTGTGTCCACTTTTCGCTCTCAGCAGGGACGACATCGGTGTGCGAATTGAGGAGGATGGAGGGGAGGCTGGGGTTACTACCGGGCCATTTGAGGAGGACTAATGGTTTGCCCTTGACGAATTCGAGGATTTGGGATTCGAGTGAAAGGGATTTGGCCACTGAGACGATGAAATCAGCTGCTTTGTAGTAGTCTGGTTTGGGCTGGGCAGTGTTGATCCGCAGGTATTCTTGGAATCTCGATATGATTGCCGAAGAATCGGTAGATTCGACGCCGTTAGCTGTTGCCACTAGCACTGCGAGTGGAAGAATTAGTAACAGGCAAGGCAAGTTAAGCCGGCCAGAGTGGCGACTGTGGTGGTGAGAAGCGCCGCCGCCGTTCATCTTCTCAGCTGCGGACGGGTTGAGCTTTGCCACTATAGCGAGACTGAGAGGCAGATTAGTGGTTATGGTCAGTGCTCTGCTGTGTTCGATGGCACGGAATTGCGGAGGAAAGGAAGAACCTTCCAAATTTTGAAGGAAAGTGAATTTTTTGGGAGAGTGAATTTTGTCCTCCATGAAATTCAAATTCCTTTTTAAATTTTTGCAATCAAATTCGTTCTTCAGAGCAATTCCAATTGGGAGAAAAGAATTCAAATTCTTTTTTTAATTTTTGCAATCAAATTCATTCTTCAGAGCAATTTCAATATGAGAGAAAAGAAGTCAAATTCGTTTATTTCAATTTTTGCAATCAAATTCATTCTTAAGAGCTATCTCAATATAGGAGAAAAATTATAAGTGTATGTTTGATTGCAAATCCGAAAAATTGTTGGAAGGAAAATATTTTTCCGGATAAATGAATTTCGGGAAAAAATTTTTTTTCAGGGAAATGGTAGTTATAGGTGTTTGATTGGATTAATTTGAAAGTTGGAAAAATGATATTATTTTCCTTATTTTTGAGTTTTTTTAATAAAATTTGATCATTTTTCTTATCTTTATGGTTAAAGTAAATTATCCATTAAAAAAAAGAAAAAAATACCAAACTTTTTTCGGAAAATAAAAATCACATCCCCCAACGAAAACGCTTTCCTTTAAAATAAGGAAAAGAACGGAAATCGAAAAAAAGTTGAAAAACATTTTATATGAAAAAATTGCAATCAAACAGCCAAGGATGGAAAAAAGTTCCTGGAAAAAAAAAAGAGAGAATCAAACACACCCTAAGAGGAAAAATTAAAAGAAAAAAATTATTCCCAAATAATAATGTATGAGGGAAAAATTAAGAGGGAATTCTCAAATAAAATAAGGTGGCATCAATTAATTAGTTCATTTTAGAATTGTAGGGCTAACAATGAAGGGGAATTTTCTAAATTTAAGGCCAAATTTAATCCAAAATTTAGAGAATTTCCCCTCAAAAATGGGCTTATTTTCCCTAAAAACCAACATTATTTGACATTGACTGAGTTTTCCTCCCACATTTGATTTGCTCTAGCAACTAGTTCAAAAATGAAAATAATTAGACACTCTTATATTGTTTCTTTGTGGTGAAATCAGATTATCTAACGGGATCTTAAAATTTTGTATTAGAAATGGAAAATTTGACTTTCATTGAGTGTATAAGAAGAGATAAGAGCTTGTTTGTCACTTTTTTTCTCAAATTATTTTTCTTCCAATTGTTATTCAAGCACTCATTCCATTGCTAAAACAATTTTTCATTCTTTTTAAAAACTCTCAGTCTTCCAGCACACCCTAAAAAATTATTTTCTCCAAAATCTTTTTCAAATATATAAACTGAGAAAATTCATATTTAAGAAGACGATGAGGTGCCACCGTTGCTAACCACGGTCATTAGTCTCCAAAGAAGACAGAGAGAAGAAGAAATGCTGGGATGCAAGACGTTTCGCAAGTTATGAGCAGCTCGCTCAAATTGAAATGCGTTTTCACCTTGTTTAGATGTACAAATTAATATCCTTATTAAAATGCACCATTCCTACAATTTTTTAAATCACTTTTTTAATTATTAACCCAATATACAAATATACAATTAAACTAGCGTTTCTATCCGTGCGTTGCACGGGGAGACATATGCACATGTAATAAATTAGAATCCACATAAGGGGATAAGTGCAAAAGAATTTCTAAAATTTTCAATAGATTTTCGCCTATATTTTGCACAAATACATCCTGTTATAGTAAATAGTAAGACTAAAAACCAAAAAAGTTCACATAATTTTATATTGTGTTGAAACATCTTATATTCAATAATATTCTAAGACCGATAAAATCCACTATTCTCCACCACACAACCCAATTATAGAATATATAAATGACATCAAATTTTGTAACAATTAAATAATCGTAGATACACTTGACCGACCACAGTATGTCTAATAATTTCTATCACAGTTTTTTACAGCAAACAATTGCGTTTCTTTCATATCCCTTCACTTCATTTACTACGGGAATGTTATGTTAAGAGCGCTGGGAAACGCTGGGAGAAAAAATGTGAGAGAGATGTGGGTGAGGGCCCCCCGGCCCCACCGCATTCAGGGGGGGCCTGCAAGTGGGTTGTGAGTAGCTGGGAGAAATGCTGGGAGAATAACGCTGGGAATATAACATTTTCGTCATTTACTAATCTAACTATTATGTATTTTGAAGTTACGCCTAATGTTTCATTCACTACCTGCAAATCGAATAAAAAATTAAAACAAAACATAGTTAATTAACACAAGATAAAGAAGAACCCGATGTAATTTTCCGACCAACTGAACGATAATCTCCTAAACACCAGATGTAATTTTTCGACAATCTCCCAAACAATTACATAATAATAATAGTACCTGCAGTGATGGCCAAATAATTGAACAATAGTGTATAAAGCCTGGATGCGTATATATATATATATATATATATATATATATATATATATATATATATGAAGAAGAAGCTGAGTTGAAAACGACATGTAGAAGCGGTGCAACTCGTTGCCATAATTAAAAATTAATTTTTTAATTCAGAAAAATAGGTGAAAGTGGCTGGAAAATGTCCTAGTTTTATTAATATATAGATATTATGATAAATTTGGTAAAGACGATTTGACTAAACTTCGTAACAAACATAGCACGTGGTGTTCAAGTGCACCCGAGTGCAGCATAGTTATGATGCTCAAGAGGCATTTTTGGGGGCCATTCGACTTCTATTTTGAAATTCGGGACTTGATCCAGATTCAGCACGACGAGGCGGAGCTTCAAAAATTTAGAAAAAAAAATTTCAACACTGTAACGGCCGGTGCTGGCCGGTCTAAATTTATTGACAAAATAATTGCACATGCATTCATTGAGTCAAGACACTACCTCCGTCTAATAAATATAACTTATTTTTATTTTTACCAAGATTCACTAGTACAAAAAGAATTTAGGGTTGCAGTTGTTTTACATTAAAGGTGGCGGTTCATTGAATGCCACCAAAAATAGCGACACCCAATGTCAATATTTAGGGTGGCGGTTCCAAAAACGCCACCCTATCTTTTTTTTAAAAAAAAATTCGTATACTTAGGATGGCGGTTTTGAAACACAACCACTACCCTAAGTTTATTATTATTTTTTTTAAAAATTAATTAGGGTGGCGGTTGTTTGCCAACCGCCACCCTAATGTACTCTTTTTTTTTTTTTTTAAATAACATAGGGTGGCACCCTAAGTTGACTTTTTTTTTTAATTTTCAATTACTTTGGGTGGCGGTTGTGATCAACAACCGCCATCCCAAATGTTTTTTTTTTATTATTTACTAAAATTTTGGGTCGCTGTTTTTATTGACAACCGCCACCTAAAATCAAAATTTTTTTTTGGAATACTATTATACCTATTGCATGTGCAAGTACTACATGTTAAAATTATCACCTAAATCCAACAACACAACCTGCAATTGAACCGATAGTTTGCAAAACCATTCACAACTACGTGCCTGAACTTAGGCCTAATGAAACAAGTAGAAAGCAACTCCAGGTCACTTCAACATGGATGCAAATTAAGTATATATTTAGCCACAACACCAACTAATTAACAAATAAAGTAAATACAACCTAATGAAACAAGTAAAAGCAGCTCAAACACAACTCCATACCCAAATCCACAACTACATAAAGATACAGATGGCCACAATGCACGAGAAACAAAGTAAAATTAGAAGGAAAATAAATTGAAATCTATAAATTAAATGATCATTTCATAACTTTTCGAAAGAATTTAACCCAAAATTCTCGTACCACATCGATATTTTCCTGAGAATACGCTTCGGCTCCATACACCTATAAGTGAAATAATGAAAGATAATCAATTTTATACATGCCCAATAAAGTACTGAATGCTTAAATAATTAACCAATCTACATTAATCAATAACACACCATTTGTAGATCTTCGCCTTGACCATATCGTATTATTATGTCATTCATGTTTTTCATGGCGCAATAACCACACCATCACCTCCTGGTTGTTGTGTACACTATAATTTGTATGTACCAACAAAATAAAAATAGTCATTAACAAAAAAATCTATTTTGAAAGAAATTCATATATCTTCCAAACAAAAATTTTAAAAAGTTATAAAAAATAACTTTTACTATTAAAAATTATATATGTACATACCGGAAGTAGTTTCCATTGAACGCTGCTTCGTCGTACACCATTTTTATCCCGCATCACTCTGAAAGCTCTAAATATTTAAAGTATATGTATAATATTAATATATAAGAAGCGATCTAAACTCCAACTTATCAAACAAACCAATAAATGAAATGAAAATCATTGGATATTCTCTTATACGCTTATGACCGACTTGATAACCAAATTTCTCTTCTGATTGGCCAATGAATCCATTACGTATACCGTATTGGTTGAGGACTCAATGACAAGCAATAACCAGTGATGACTAACATATGTGACAATTAACTTTTTAGTAACATATGTATAAATTTCGAACTTATAACATTCACAAATTAAAATGTGAGTGATCTTACTCTTGTGGATCTTAAACTGAGCAACAATGCGTGCACAGTTAATGACATATAAGATTATCTTCAAACGATTTTCTAAGCTCAATGCATGCATGTAAAGTGCGGTGTAATACAATAAATAAAATCAACCAGGGTAACAAAAAGATGAAAAAGTAATTCGACAATTTGATTTATTAATTTACACCACAAAACTAATAGAATGCTTATATTAATTAAAATTTCCATTAAATAGTTCTATTCTTAAACCAATTACTATAATTGTAATAAATTATAGTCATTCTAATTATATAAATATAATGACTCCGAAATTGTTATTACTTTTATTGAAATAATATTATTCTCATGATCATTTCTAATAAATTATATATATTTATATAAAATTATTTTTAATTTATTTATTACATATTAAAATATAGTTCAACATATATAATTTATAAATATTAGATGCATTATTTTATCGTACGTATATAGAATACTAATTACTCTAAATTTAATAAATTATAATCATTATAATTATTATAAATATAATAAATACGAAAATGTTATTACCTTAATTTATTGAAATAATATAAAATTATTCCCATGCTCTTTTTTTAATAATTTATATCTATATAAATTTAATATTAATTTATTTATTACGTATTAAAATGTAATTCAAGGTAATTTATAAATATTGCATGTATTATTTTGTCATGCGTAGAATATACTAATTAAATTAGCACTAGCACAAAATGGAGATTAGGTGTCGCACATTGGATGGCGATTATTTAAGAAAACGCCACCCAAAGACTTAGGGTGGCGGTTGTCACAAAAAACCGCCACCCAAAAATAAATATAAATTAGAAAAAAAATAAAAAAACAAAGGGTGACGGTTGTAGAACGGAACCGCCACCCAATGCTAAAACGGGTGGCGGTTGTACTGTACAACCTCCACCCTAAGTAATAAAAAAAATAAAAAGACTTAGGGTGGCGGTTGTTGACTAACAACCGTCACCCTAAGTATAAAATTTAAAAAGAAAAATCACTTACTTAGGGTGGCGGTTGTTATTAACAACCGCCACCCTAAGTATAAAATTTTAAAAAAAAAATCATTTATTTAGGGTGGCGGTTGTTATTAACAACCGCCACCCAAAATGCGAAAAAAAATTGAAATTCGAAATTTTAAAATTCACTTTGGGTGGCGATTGTTATTTAACAACCGCCACCCGTTATTGAACCAGTGATTAATAAATATCAGAAACACACGATCTATATCATTATTTTTGCTTTCTTCATCATTTTATGCTAATGTTCTTTGCAAATTGGAGCTGCAACTGATGCAAGGTAAACTTTTTTTACCTATTACTTTCAAATTCGTGTATTTTTTAAAGTGAGATTTTTAAAAAAAATAATAGTTAATATATCTTTTTTTCGAGTTTTGGGTATGCAAATTTTAAATGGCCATAACTTTTGCATACGATATCCGTTTTCAGCCCACGAGTACATTCCGAAATCGTCGCGACGAGATCTACGACACTTAGGGCTATTGCTATGACCCCATGTTTCAGGCCGATCTGAAGTCATCTAAGGCCTCAAAACGCCATTTTTAGTTTTTCATTTCGTTATTTTCATTTTTAGTTGTTCATTTTTAGTTAGTTAAGAACATCTTTTGTTGTAATTGTAATTGGAGGTGATTCACTTTAAATAAAAATTATTTGGTTCTTATTTGTTAATTATTTCGTTATTAGTTGCAACCCTAATACTATGTTTGTAGTAGATCTAATAAAAAAAGGAACTTAGGGTGGCGATTGTTGACTTAGGGTAGCGGTTGTTAACTAACAACCGCCACCCTAAGTTGTTTTGGGTGGCGTTTTTACAACCGCCACCCTAAATCCGACATTGGGTGTCGCCATTTAGGGTGGCGCTCAATTAACCACCACCCTAAGTATTAAAACAACCGCTACCCTAAGTCTTGTCTGTACTAGTGTAGGAACGTATCAAAAAATTAAAAATAATATTATTTCATAAAATATCACTTTTAATAACCATATTAATAATTCATTTTTCAATTTTTTATGAGTTATTTATAATTCCTCCAAAATTATTCAATAAAATTACTTAACTAAATAATACTAACCAATCTACCTATCATACACTAACTCAACAATAATATATATAAAATCCCAAGTATATGTCCATTGCCACAAATAATATAGGGAAATTTGAACAAAAAACACATCTAATAGCAACAAATTAACAATAGAATTTGGGGATGGTATTTTCTAACCTTAAAAATACGAAAATATACCACCAATTGTTAGGGAGAAGACAAGTTTTCTTCAAATGTGGCTCCAACAACAATCAAAATTGCCCCAAATCCGATTTCAACAAAATACCTACAATTTCACATGTTAAATTCCTCAAAATACTCGAAATTTGGAGAAATGCATCAAGGGGAGGATTCTTACTTCAAATATAGCTCCAACCCATGACCAATTTGCAGCCAAATGCGTCTAAATGATAAAATTCTGGTTGAATTTTGCCATTTTGTGGTGTTTTTCTCGCTGGAGCTTCTGGTTTTCGTGAAAAGGGATCTTCAATTCAAACACGATTTTGTCTTTTTTTTATTATTAATGTTTAGCTTAGGGTGGCGGTTGTACTACAACCGCCACCCTAAGTTATTATACGGTGGCGGTTGTATAGTTACAACCGCCACCCAATGTTTTTTTTGTTTTAAACTTTGACTTAGGGTGGCGGTTGCGTGTAGAACCGCCACCCTAAGTTTTATTTTTATTTTTAATTTTGATTGTGTAGGGTGGCGGTTGTAGTTTAAAACCGCCACCCAATGTTTTTTTTATTTTTCTTTTACTTCGACTTAGGGTGGCGGTTGTGTGTACAACCGCTACCCTAAGTTTTTTATTTTTTATTTTTTTAAATTTTGATGGTTTAGGGTGGCTGTTTTTAAATTTTGATGGTTTACAACCGCCACCCTAAATGTTTTATTATTATTTTTTCAATTCTTGATTTAGGGTGGCGGTTGTGAAACCAACCGCCACCCTAAGTTTTATAATTTTTTTTTTTAATTTGTTGTTTATGGTGGCGGTTGTGTGTACAACCGCCACCCGATCCACACCTTAGGGTGGCGGATTTAAACACAACCGCCACCCTTTCTTCAGTAGAAAAACCAATGGTGGCGTTTTCATTAAAAACGTCACCCAATTGGCGTTTCCTAAAGTCAATTGTGTATTAGTGATTAAAAAAATGAAATGTGAAAAAGTAAAACTTAATATTATTCTCCTAATATGCCCTTTTTATTTACTAAATGTTTTGTTTCAATCAATCTATTTTAGTGATAACAATATATATTAAATGAGGGTATATGAGACAATTAATATTTTAACTATATCTTTAAAAGAAATGTGGCACATATTTTTGAACGGATGAAAAAGGAAAAACCGATTATATTTTTGGGACAGAGGCTGTAACAATTTTATTCCTTCAAAGAAAGATGACAATTTTATTGCAATTACAAGACGGGTCCTAATTATGGAAAGAAAATGTCGAAATTAAGAAAATGGAGGTGGTTTCCATACTAAGATGAACAAGATTTCCACGAAAATGTATATGTCATTGCTATTGGGTACAAGGATTAAGGCTGTCACGATGAGCAAGTTAAAGAAGGTCCACACTAATTAAAGATAAGAAGTATATAACCGCTGAGATGTGTAGATGATCAAGCCTCCACATCCTAATTTATTATTCAGAGACAACATCATGGAGAAGAAGCTGATGAACAAAAATGGAGGTGGTTCAACTATTTTAGTTTGTTTTGGTGAGTTGTTAATGCTATTGCTCAACCCAAACCTCAGACCCACATTGGTATTGTGGCGTTCAAAAGAATGGCCTTAACCCCTCGAATCGTCCCCATGATTACTAGCAAAGTAGCCTTGCGACCTACAAAGTGCTAAGCAAAGAGGAAACCGACAAATAACACAAGTACTTAGAGTAATATAACCCTTTTTATTCACTCTAGCAATATTACAACACCACTTAACTACTCGACCTTTCAAACCTCGTACGAGTTTTCCCTCAAACTTTGCCTCTAGAGTTTACTCAGAAATATATGCTCTCAAGAGTGCTTTCACTTCTTGGATGATTGTTGTGAATGAGGCCATCAACCTATTTGTAGGCCACCTTCATGGAATGGACGGCAGTAATCGATCCTAATCATAGGCTATGATCGAGCCTCTAGAACTCTCTCTTCATTCTCTACACTTCTTTACAATTCTAGACTATTCCACTTTACAGGATATGTACAAAAGAGTATTTTAGACTTGTCTCAAAGACTACTCTTTGGAAGGATCTTGATTCCCGAGCCTTCTTTCAACTTCCTGCAACATTTAGATGCTTCCTTGAGTGCTTGACCGTGGATTCTTCTGCAATGTATTCTCTTGACCAAGTCTCACAAGCTTCTGAAATCTTCCGTTAGCCTCAACGCTTCCTTGGATGTTCTTGTTATCACCCGTGATCGATACTCCATGCACAATCCCTTGCCTTTGTCCCTCCGTGACTTAAGCTTTCATGCCCAAATCATGACTCCGTACATCCTTTCCGTGCATGCCTTGTACATGGTTGTGCCCCTAATTGCGCAAGCGATCCGATCTTCCATCTATGGAACTCACGGTGCATGACATCGTGGAACCAAGCAGATATTATCAAGGTACGCATATCGCATAGGATTATCTTTAATGATAATGATTTTCTTATGAAAATGTATGATGTTCATCAGTTCATGTGTTTAGTTAACTAAAATTGAAAATATATATTGTCTGTAATCTCACAGCTCAATGACGATGAAATCAAGTTCCTGACAGAAGGAGTGAAGGTCATGATCCAAATGGTGTTGCTGTGGTGCGGAACAAACCATTTTAATCCTAATCTTTGTCTATTGCTAGTGTGTGAAAGGAACTGGGTTAAGGATGGGCTGGATGGCTGCAAACATTACACACAGGTACTAGCGCGTTCGGTTAAGCTTAAATAAATAGTTTTCCAATAGCTAAATTGTAAGTTAAGATGTATGGATGAAATAAAGTAGTGTAGTTATTCGGTTAATATTGAATATAGAAAATAGCCAAAAAGGAAAATGGGTTTGGTTTGAATAAAGTTAAGTTTTTTGTTAAATGGTGACATGAGCTTTGAGATTGAGCAAACTCTATTGCAGAAAAAATTGATGGCAGAGTTCCGCGGTCGAACTCATAAAACCAATGGACACATCTACATTACATTGGTGAATTGCAAAATTATACATATCCTAGCTGCATATATACCTTCGAGGTTCATTGCCACAACAAAGTGATGGCAATGGATTGGGTTTGGATTGGATCGGTTTAATGCAAATCCAAATTCATCACCCCCGATCCAAATCCATATTCTTCGGATTGGATCAATAACGGATGAAGAAAAATGTCCATATACAATCCATATCATTAGACATTTTAAAAAAAAATTATTCTAAACATTTATTTTGATATCATTGTCACAATATAGAAATGAGCAATAGTTAAATTGAAGGTTTGAATAAGATTTTGTTGAGATTTTTTTTTATTTTATATCTTTATTAAACTAAATTAAATTAAAAAAGCAATTTTATTTTTTAATATGGATCAGATCATATTGGATCTACCCCGATCCAAATCCAAATTGCTTCGAATCAGGTTGGGTTAGCTATTTGTGATCCGTGATCACCGGATCAAGAAAATTTCGCTCCATTCGGATCGAGTGTATCCATTGGATTTAGATTGGATCGATTTTTTGCCAACACTAAAAACAATACGCATTGAGCGTCTAGTAAAAAATGAAAAACATCTAATTTGCACTTTAGTGAACCTAATGAATATATACAAACAAGTTTCTATATGGCCGTTCAAGATTTTTGACAGGCAATTCACCTTATCTTTATTTGATCATCTTCTACTATGCATGGGAGAATGTGTAGTGGGAGCAAATCTTGTTGATAGATTGTCCACAATATTTGGTCTTACATATTTTCCAATGAGAAATCTTTGTGTCAACCAAAGAAACAAAAGAAAAGACAAGTAGACAATGCTTAAGGGGAAACAAATCCATGTAGTCTAAACAAAAAGGATGCCAAATTGACCATTGCACATGGATATTCTTTTCCTCTGTGGTGAGTGCTTCTTCTAAGGGTACACATAGTTTAAGCATAGGAAACATTTCAACAAGACAATTCCAGTGGAAAGATCACACAGCTTCTACTTGCAAAAGGATTTTTGCTATGCAATGTGTACAATGTACACACAAAGTGTCTACACAATTTTTCTAAAATTTTAAATTTATTCTTACTGTCAAAGTTAGCGGGTGTAATATAGAAAGACTAGGAGCAAATTTGAAATTTTAGGTCTGTGTGGAAAACTGATGTCCATATATATCTATATATATATATATATATATATATATATATATATATATATATATATATATATATATATAAATTCTTAATTCTTACTGTCAAAGTTACTTTATTGAATGAAAAATTTAGCACTGCAAATGCGCTTATTACGGCATTGAGACTTGAGAGAATTAATCGAACATCTTGAAATTAAATTGTTCAATCTCAATTCTTTTCCTTTTTTTTTTTTTTTTTTTGAATCCATAATCTCAATTTCTTTATCCTAGAAGAATTTGAGTAGGGCTTCCTTTATTCAACAGAAGTTGAGTTTGACCAACATCATTAGTTAAAAATGATATATAAGTCCTCAATCTGCAATAAATGAGGAAAATGCATGTCAGATCCTTCTTAGCTAATTAGTCATATGGAAATACTCCCGGCAAGTCGAGCTTGAGCAAATTTGAACTATGAATGCTCTACTTAGGATATAAAAACTCAGTCCATTTATGAGTTGTTGTAGGTCAGCTCTATGTCAAAACCAAATTGACCCTTGAGGAGTCTTATTCAAATGTTGATTTTGCCAGAGTCCAATATCATGGTGTACTAGCTAGAGTGAATTGTTCGGGTAAATTTTTTTTCCCCCCTTCTTTGTTAAAAATAAATTGGTTGTATTGTGGTGTGAATCACAATATATATATATATATATATATATATATATATATAATGTGTGATTGATATTAATATTTGACTTTCACTTGTTAGTGTACATTAATTTTTAAATAGCAAAATATTAAAATCAACATATACACTGAATTAGTTGATTTGTCATTAACACCACAAAGTCTACTTTACCAAAATGGCCATGATCTCATCTCATGTCATCTATCTTGGACCCTCAAGGGAATTCCTTTGTACGACTTCATAGTTTGTGTACAACTTGACTTCTATGGAAAAGGGCTTGAGCACAGACTAAGGCATATATATATATATATATAGTACTTACCCAAGAAAAGATTGTATTTGGTGTGAAGTTGATACCTATTATGCGTGTGCATAGTAACATCAAAAGATTACATCAACATCCAATGGTGACTTCTCAAAGTATACATAGGAGCATGTGTTTGTACTTTAATTGCATGTGTGCATGGATGGGAGCATGTACACGTGTGTTAGGTAGATATAGAACGTAATAACGTACTATTTTTATAATTTTTTATTTATTTTTATCCATTCTTTCTTTATCATAAATCAATCACACATCCACATATCTCATGGGATCTATATGTATTACACAAATCTCCACCATTAGACTCCATTTATTCTCTTCTCTTTCACATAAATAAAAGTCCATAAAAAACCATAAAAAATTCAATCATATCACCCTCATAGTATTTGTAATTTAGGGTAAAATGCAGCGACAATCTTGAACGTTTAAAGGTAGCTAGTAAAGATCAAGTCTTGAACTTTCAAACTCTAGCATTTAGAGTTCTTAACCTTTGAAGCGCATGTGTCATTGGTCTTTTTGGATGAAAAACGTTGTTATGGATGTCAAATTTTCTAGACGCCACTCCCTCGGCTAACTTGAAAAGCACAAAAATATCCATCTAATCTTTCCCCTCGCCTCTCTCTTTTTTTCTTTTTGGCCCAAATCTATAAAGGTGAGAAGATAATTAAATGATCGGATGGACATTTTTCCCCTTCAAATTAGCCACGTGAGCTTTGTTTGTCAATTCGAATTCAGATTGATGTTTTTCATCCAAAAAGGACCCTAACCAAGCATGCTTCAAATGTTAGACTCCAAGTGCTCGAGTTTAAAGTTCAGGACCCGATCATTACTACCTCCAAAGGTTTGAGACTGGTAATAATTAATATGTAATTTATATCTACATCTACTTGTCAATATCAAGAGTGTTTATAAAAGTACATTTATTTATTATTTATTTTTTAAAAATTATTTTTGTGACTTCTTCTTCCAATTTTTTGAAAAATAGTAAAGGAACTTAAGGTGGAAAGTCAATGGCTAGCTTAGGAATGAGAGTTTATCCAAGCAACGAATCATTGGAGCTAGTTAGATACGTGGGTGAGATGTAGTGCTTGTAGTACCTCTTGGTCAATTGTGTTCTCTTTTTGTTAGAAAATCCTACTTCTACAAATAGATTTATGTACACATCTTATCAAATATGTCAAATCTTGTGGAATGAGATATACGGACAAGTGGCATTGCTCCATTTAATTTTGTTTTGTGTGATCAAATTAAAGGCAGCATTCTCATGATGAGTATGAGCGTTGTTTCCATTGGTTGCAATGTGTCATTTTAAAGATAAAAAGTCTCCATGTGATGAAGTAACCATGATTTCATAGAAGATCAAAGAAGAATTCTAATTTAGGTTAAACATGGTGAAAAAGGATTGAAAAGAATCATGCACAAAAATAGGAAACTGATGCAAACGCATGCAAATGATCATGTTAGACGTCAACTTTATCAATCTTGAGATAACAAGAATTTATTAATTTTGTATGGTGACTTGACATTGTCCTACTTCTCACCACATTTCAAATGGCTTCCAGCTAGAAATGCTTTAGTTCACAAGGCCATTAAAACCACGTTATTTTTCGCCTAGTAATATGTTTTATGACTTTATCATACCCCAAATTTAGGACCATTAGCACGTGTTGTGGGATAATTCATGTTGGTGTGACTTGTAGAATATTTACGAGTGAGTTTATAATGCTTGATTTTTAAGTATTTCTATAGATTATTGTTGTAACTATTGAATGTATGTATATATCACATTCAATTTAGTACAAAACTAAAATGTTTTCAAACTTCGATCATTGAGATATTTTGTTAAACAATACGCAATTTAACAAGGTCTAAAGGTCAGTGTTATTTCTGTATCTCTTTCTCGTCCCTTTCGCCAAAGATCGTAGGAGTTGATTTTTCCAGGAATATTAGGTTTTCTATATATTTTCTTTTTTATTTTTTTTATTTTTTATTTTTTATTTTTGAGTGGAGGTTTTCTATGTATTGCTTGGAGGGCCCTTTAGTTTCTCTTCTAAATAGAAAGGGTTCAAGAAGTGTTCTTCACATAGAGGAAAGGAGAGCCTGTATGAAGAATCAATTAGTAGTAGATTGACAGGTATGGGAAATGAAGTCAAAATCTTGTGAGCTAGTTATAAATCAACTCCATCGCCAATGATTTCCTACCAATATATGGTACCTTACTGTGCCAACTTCTTCCACGTGTCATCCTCCCCCTGAATTGGGGGGCCGCACCAACCTTGATCAATACTCACGCTCCACATCGCATGTTGGCACTGTAAAGTGCCAACATATTGATGTTAGAACGGGAGCATCAACTCCATTGTTGGGTATGTTGCATGATCAAAAAGTAATTCTATCAACCAAGTGGCTTATGTTTTAGATCAAGGCATAGGTCCACAGCGATTCAAAAAA
Source organism: Jasminum sambac (assembly GCA_018223645.1). NCBI lineage: Eukaryota > Viridiplantae > Streptophyta > Magnoliopsida > Lamiales > Oleaceae > Jasminum > Jasminum sambac. Next base: position 22,822,680 of record CP073649.1, read on the forward strand.
GGTATAGGTCCGCAACGTTTCTTGTTTTAATATTTCAATTCTTACGTCAAGGCGTCACTTTCAAATCTTAACTTACATACACGCACAACACACGCACTTCATGTAAAATTCAGAGGTACTAATATCAGTTTATTCACAAGCCTAATTAAAATTTGAACTGCCTTATCCTTATGCACACTTTCCAAGCATATCGTAGATGTTGCAATAATGTAGAGCGTTGATTCTTCAATGTTTTTAGTTTATTTTTAGCTTTTAATTTGAAGAACACCAAATAGTAATGATTGGGTACCCAAAATCGGGGGAAAAAAATCGTGGGGATCGGGTGAGGCTCCCCACCATCAGGAGGTAGTTATGTATTATTCATCTAACTTAACGTAGATATAAAAAAAATTAAAAAAAATTTTTTTTGCTCGATGACGTGGCGTCACCAGGTAGCGCCACGTGGCATGGGTTTCATACCCACGTGGGTATCCGATCAAAGGCTGAACACCAAATCCTGTTTGCTTTTGTTTTGTGAAAAAATGAAAAATAAAATAAAATAAAATTGTGTGCAATAATTTTCGGCATAAAACGAAGTAAAATTCATAGTGGTTGCGAGACTGATGCGTTCTTATACCTACTAGCAAGACCAAGGTCATATGTGGGAAACTAACATAGATTGCTTTAGAAACTCTTTTAGACAAACGAAACACTTTCAAAAAAAATATTGAAAATGCCGAAAGGTTTGTTTGTAGATTCAAAAAATTGTGTTAGCTTTCAAAAACCATCAATTCAAAACACCTATTGACGTCAGATTTTACGAATCTGAGTTTGCCACTCCCGTTCCGTTGCCAACTATGTTGGCAACATAAGGTGCCAACATAGTCTGGATTGCCGACACATGGCCAAAACCACCGGCAATCCGAACAATGTTGCCAACGTAGTTGGCAACGAAACTCTAGGCCTGAGTTTGCATGTGTATGATATGGGGAGCAGGTGTGAATTCCCAGTCTAGTGTGTTGTCTAACCATCAAATATGTAACATTAGTGAGAGAAAATATTCTTTATATACTCCCTCCGTCCCACTAAGATAGGCGCCCACCTTTTTTCACACAAATTAAGAAAACATATTAAATGTTATTGAAATTTTAAAATTATTCTATTTTCTTCCAACTTTACCCTTGTACTAAATGGCATTGCAACTAATTAACATTTACTCATATAACTCGAAGTTGTTGCATTCATGCCACTCTCTCTCATGGAATCAAAATTATTAATGACAAACTTTTGTTTTACACGGTTTGAATTAGTGGCCTGCCATAAATTGGGAGATGGAGTAGTGTGATGTTTAGTATTCCAAATACATCTTGAAAATGATTTTTGTTGATATCAATGGATGTTAAATAGGGGTATTTTAGTCCATTGAAAAATAAATTATACACTCAAAAAGGAAACTGGATTATAATTTGGGACGGACGAAAATGGAATACTTGCCTATCTTAGTGGGACGGAGGGAGTATATGGGTTCCCTCTCTTTAAATGAGGTCGATTGCGGGGGAGGGGGGGCGGTTTATTACGACTTGGTATCGAGACAGACGTGAGTATAATTGACCTAGGAGTTCACTTCTTATCTTAGTACTAGGTTATTACTTTTGACTTTGCAATTATACTAAGTAGTTGTATGTTTGAATAACTAAATTAACCGTCTCGATTAACCTAACTTGATTGATCTGACTTAGTTGACCTGGTTTGCTTGGCCTGGTATCCAGGTCATGCCAGTGCTTGAACTAATTCGATAGTCGTCTGGATGATCCAATTTCGGTGGGGACTGAGCCATCGCAGGTGGAGCTAACCACGAGGTCAGATATGACTCCTCTAACATCGCTAGTTTGATTTGAAGTCTATGTTATGCGTCGTCGTTGTCAAGCCTATAATGCTCCGGTCCGATTTGGAGCGTACCCAACAAGACCCCGTTCTTGAATTAACTGAATGAGCCTTTTTAGTCAAAATCAATTTCTCCATTTCCAAGAATACACAATTTAATTTTCAGTATTTATACTAAAAAAGTCATGTTATACGTATGTACATAATAGTGGACAAAAAATTTACATCATAGTATGTGGTACAAATATGTAAGGTTGTCAATTAACGTGAAAGTGTTACATTTTTCTACTTTATATGTCACATTAGTAGAATATAGATAGATCATAGATCATTGTGTGCAAATGGTTTTTTCACAACTATAATGAATAAGCTTAGCTTTCATTCTCATATCAATTAGCGAAGAAGTTCTCTTCCCAGCGCTGGGCCCACACACACAGCCCCCCCTGATGGCGGCGGGTCCACACACGCCCCCCTCTAGCTATCTCTTTCTCTCTCCTGCTGGAACCAATAGTTGGTTCCAGCGTCTGGAACCGGAACGGACCTGTATCAATTAGTTGGCATCGTAGGATGCCAACTAGTTGGTAGGATTATCGCCACGTGGCCAAAACCCACCCACCCCCTGATGGTGGGGGCACGTGGTATCATCCGGATACTAATTGGCATCTTATGATGTCAACTAATTAGTAAGAAAACGGGAACTTGATTGTATATTTGAAAAAAAAATTACAATAATAAACTACAATGTCTTTATTCTTGTGCAATTGAGACGCGTATTTACGTTTCTTTATGCCAACAAAAAAAAAAAAGGAAGAAAGAAGAGAAGGAGGAGGACGACGACGACGTATATTCATGTTATTAGGTCTTTTCCTTCTACAGTTACAAGGCAACATCTTCCTCAGTACGTTAGATAAAATAAATGGAGAAATAAAAACAAAAACAACGAAAATTTCAAAAGAAAGATAAAAATAAGAGAAAATGCTAGGGTTGCCTCCCAAAAAGCGCTTTTGTTTAAAGTCGTTAGCTCAACTCTAAATTTTTATTTTTTATTTTTTTAAAAAAAAATTAATTAATAAAAGCAACTAAATTGGTTAACCGTTCCCTGGCAACGACGCCAAAAACTTGGGCGTGTTGTCGCAGTACGCCAAAATTTATTTTATTTCCTTACTCGGTTTCAAAACTACAAATTAATGTAAAAGTCGTAAGTAAGGGTCGAACCCAAGAGGAACGGTGCTTAATCTAATTGATTTTATCAATTAATATAGAAAAATGGGGTTTTGTGATATTTGAATAAAAATAGAAAATCGAACGTCAAAATAAAAGATCGAAATAAAACAATTGTACAAAATATCTAGTTCCCGGGTTCGGTTGTGTCAACAACTTATATTTATCTTTCCCATGCAACGTGTTACTATTCCTTCTTCAATTTATCAACTCTCAATTAACCAAGAAGCTCTGATTAACGAATTCTTCCTTAAGTGTATTAAATTAAAGTGAGTTCTTTAACTTAACATCTAACTATTGGATAACCCTAAACAAATTCTTAGGATTTAATGCAAAGCTAGTGTGAAATGAACGAGAAGAATGAGTTGAATTAGATGAATAATTTCACAAACTCGAATTAATACATCTAAGTTGATTAGCTAATAAATATGCACGATATTCATTTGCTACTTTGGATTGGAATCTAGTGATAATTACGGATCAAAAGTTCCAATCCTAGCAAATAACTTGAATTTAAAGATTGATTGATTCAATTGGCCAAAGTGAATGCAATAATCAAATAAACTCAAAAACGGGTTTACAAGCATAACAAATCAACAAATTGAAGTAGAGGAATAGATAAAACGTTAGCAAAGAGTTAGAAAAGATAACAACATGATAATTGAACACAACGTCCCCCTCGAACTAGATAGAGAAGTCTAACTACTCATATTTGCGGGGTTTCATACTTTTTAGCGAGTATTCGCTTTGTATCACCACCACTATATGATAGATTATACGCAAAATATAGAAACCAAGTAAATAAATGCTAAGAAATAAATAGAGAAATAAAAGGGAAAAGAGAAACTTATCGAAGAAATGATCCGCTAATCATATTCACAGCCGAAGTATCGTTGATCGATTGAAGCCTTTATTTCTTCCGCTGGAATATGAAAAACTAAGATCTTTCAAGCTAAAACTAAGAACAAATGAAGAAGAGAATTTTATTGAAGAGAAAGTTGGAGAGAACTACTAGCTAATTCTCTTCCACTAAGTTGTGCCTTTCCTTCCTTACAAATGCCTCTATTTATAGGTAAAATTTCACAAGAAAACATAATAAAAAATTGTACAACTACTCCATTATGATTTCACTAATTGGTAACCACCAAATCATGATCTTAAATTGCTCAATTAGTTCAAATATTGTATCATGGTATAGGTAAGCATCTTAGCTGAATTGTGCAATTAGAATTTCCTTTTTTTTTGATATTTTAATAGAAAGTTATGAATTTTCTACCAAAACATGGCCCAAGAAATCCTCCATTCACATCACTCTCGGTTTTGCCCATTTTTTACCATGATATAATCCGAATCATTTGAAGAGGTCAACATCAAAGTTGTAGCCCTCTGAGTGTCCTTTCCAACAATATAAAGTCCAGGTCAATCCGAATTTTGTAGCAAAAGTTATGGTCAAATTACTGAACTGCAGCAGTAAATTCGAGCTGCTGATTTTTTACGCTTTGTCCTTTCTCTTCAAATGGCCATAACTTTCACTAAGAAACTCCGATTTGGGATCCGACAAAAATGTGGAAATCCTCTTTTGATATTCTTTGATATTGGCACAAGAAAAATTGTAAAAACAACTTTTCATAAAATTGCATCGGAGGCCCTCCATCTTTGAATTTGCTTGCATTTCGGTCCCAAGTTCCGTTTTCGCTCCGTTTTTATCCATTTTGGCTCCTTTTGATTTCTTGTGACTCTAAACACACAATAAAAGGAAAACACATAAAAATAAACATATAATACTAATAAAACACACAAATACGTAAAATAGAAGAGTTATTTAAGTGTTTTTCTAGTACTTATCAACAACCGCCACCCTTAACCAACGTAAAAAAAAAAAAAATTAGTACAACGGGTGGCGGTTGTGTAAAACAACCGCCACCCTAAGTTGGTTTCGGGTGGCGGTTGTGTTAACAACCGCCACCCTAAATGAACGTTAAAAAAATAAAATAAAATTTAGTACATAGGGTGGCGGTTGTAAGCTAACAACCGCCACCCGTTTTTTATTTTTTTTATTATTAAAATACTTTTGGGTGGCGGTTTTTTGCTACAACCGCCACCCTTTCTCTTTAAATATTCCACCAACTCATCAGATTTGGTATTCCCACTTCTGAGTTTTCCTTTTTTTGAAAATTTTTCGAAATTTCTTCAAATATTCATGGTTTGAAATCAGATTTAAGTGCAATTTCTTCACAAATTGGTGCCATAATTTAAGTAAGGTAAGCTTCTTTGATCTTCTGGTCATGTAAATCTCGTTTATTTTTGTATAATTGTTAATATAAATTTTTTCGAGTTTTTGAGCATGTAAACTTTAAATGGCCATAACTTTTGCATACGATGTCCATTTTCAGCCCACGAGTACATTCCAGAATCGTCGCGACGAGATCTACGACACTCACTGCTGTTGCTGTGACCCCATGTTTCAGGCCGATCTGAGGTCATCTAAGGCCTCAAAACGCAATTTTTAACTTTTCATCTTATAATTTTGTATTTTTGTTCTTATATTGTTCATTTTGTTGTAATTGGATGTGATTGGTTTTGAATAAAAATTATTTCGTGTGTTTTCCATCGCTCATATCATAAAAAAGAAAAAAAAAAAAAACAAAAAGTGGACTTTGGGTGGCGGTTTTGCGCTAGAACCGCCACCCTAAGTGCTTTTTTTTAAAAAAAAAAACTTAGGGTGGCGGTTGTGTCCAACAACCGCCACCCTAAGTCCTTTTTAAAAAAAAAATAATAAAGGGTGGCGGTTGTTTTTTAACAACCGCCACCCTAAGTCCTTTTTTTAAAAAAAAAATAATAAAGGGTGGCGGTTGTTTTTTAACAACCGCCACCTGAAGTTTATTTTGGGTGGCGTTTTTCAACCACCACCCTTTGGCCGACTTTGGGTGTCGCTGGTTTGGGTGGCGATAAAAAAACCGCCACCCTAAGTGTAAAACAACCGCCACCTAAGCTCATTTTTGTATTAATGACATCATAGCTTGTGACACCTGAGCTTGAAAAGGTTCCATTTGCTTTTTTTCCCAAGAGATCGTAGCTGATTCATTTTCCACCCAGAGACAATTTCATGGTGCATTGCCACGATATTTGAGTTCGACTAATCAAAGGGCGAATTGGGATGATTGTGAGTTCGTTGTGGGCCGAGAAACCATGTTGCGAACCCAGAGAGACTACACATACAATGAAGAACAAGAGTAATAAGGTTCTAATGGATCGGAATAACTCCAGATTATAATGATGCAACCGTAAGGTTCAAAGCATGGGCGGCGCCAGGATTTATCGCTAGCGGGGGCAAATAAATTCTCAAAGGAAAATGCACCGCATGAGGCGTTAGAAGGGGCAGTCCCTTTCTCGGGGTCGTATTTTGAAGTTATTTCAAATTTTTTATATTTGAAATCAAATTTTTTCTTTCATTAAGTGAAGAAAATATGTAATTCAATTCAATTTAAATAAAATTGGAGATTGAAAAAGTCATTTTGATATTGGGACTAAGTAATTGTAATAAATGTTTGGTAATAATTGCACAATTTTATAAAAACGAATAAAGCCCTTTTAGAAGTCATGTTAAAATCTTTACCACTAAGCTAGAAGTGTCATACTCATTCATTGTAGTAACCCTTTATATATATCTTCTTTCAAGAGCAGGTTTCAATGTTTCATAAAATTTAAAATCTATAATATATATAAAGTAGAGGTGCATGGTTTTTTTGAAATCTGGAAGTGGTTTTAGGACAGCAGTAACTAATTCAAATACAATTGTTGATTACAAATGCTGTCACGTGTGCATTAATTTTAACTTCCAACATATACCATTTGTTTTAGAGTCCAGTTCGGTTAAATATTACTCTCCTTTGGGAGGGTAAATTTGAGGTATAAAAAATTGAAAATTTTTATTTTTTATTATTTTATTCATCGAGAGCTGCAATTTGAGTATAATATTGATACATAATTTTTATTGTTTTAAAAAATTACTTATTTTACAAATACATAAGTAACTTATCATAAAAATAAGTAACTTTTTAAAATAGTAAAAATTATATATCAATATTATACTCAAATTAAAGCTCTCAATGAATCGAATAATACGAAACAAAAAAATCGAAATTTTTTAATTTTTTATACTAATGTTCACCCTCTTTTAGGAGGGTGAACAAAACTATACTCTTTGTTTTACCATGTGTCCATCTTATAACATATCTTAAAATTCAAAAATTCTTTTAATTCTTTTAATTGTTGATTAAAATGCAAATTATAAAAATCTATAATCTATTACTATATAAATCCAGAGATTATTTTCCCTCCTAAAGTTCCTCTTCACGCGTTTAGGCTGCCTTTTTTTTCTTTTATGGCTTACACGGCTGTAATAAATATAGTCGTGTAGGGATTCTAAACAATTAGGCAGCTGGCTGCCTTGGTTGCAGCACTGCCTTAAATGCAGTGCCGCACAAGTGGCAAGGGTTCGATTCCCTTGCCATGCGTAATTAATGCTTTTTTTCTTTTTTTTTTGGGACAATTTTAAACCTTTTTTTGAATTATTTTTTTACTTGGTCCATTAAATGTAAATGGGATATGAATCCCACATCGAAACTTAATAAAAGAAAATTGAATTCTTTTGTCTATAAAAAGTGGAGGTTGGTTTCTTCATGTAGAAAAATCATCGGGCTTTAACAATTAGGCTTATGTATACAAATATTAAAAAGTTTTTTGAAAAAGTTTCATTATTATTTTATTTTACCAATTTAAATCGTGGTTTTTATGATTTTTTCCGGTTTTGATTGATTTTTTGGTCGGGTTAGATCAAAATGTTTTGTTTTTCAGTTTTTTTTCTTTTTTTTTTAGTTGATTTTTATGTCCTTTTTAAATTTTTCTTAATTCCGTAAGTGGGATATGAATTTTTTTATTAATTATTTTTTTACTTGATCCATTAAGTGGGATATAAATCCCACATCGAAACTTGATAAAGAAAATTGAATTCTTTGGTCTATAAAAGATGGGTGTTGGTTTCTTCATATGGAACAATCATCGGGCCTTAGCAATTAGGCTTATATATACAAATATTAAAAAAAAATTGAAATACTTTTATTATTATTTTATTGTACCAGTTTAAATAGGGGTTTCTACAATTTTTTCCAGTTTTGATTATTTTTTGATCGGTTTAGATCTAAATGCTTTGTTTTTCAATTCCCCCCCTAGTTGATTTTTATGTCTTTTTTTATTTTTTTCTTAATTCCTAAATGGGATATGAATTTCATGTTCAAACTTGATAGAGATGGTGGAATTTTTTGGTTTATAAAAAGGTAGATATGAATCGCACACGAAACGTAATAAAGAAGATGGAACTTTTTTGTTTATAAAATGTGAAGGTTGGTTTCTTAGCAATTGGACTCATATATCCAAATATTAAAAAGTTTTTTCAAAAAGTTTCATTATTATTTTATTTGATCGGTTTAAATCTGCTTTTCCATTTGGTTTCTCTATGACTTTTGTTCATTTTGATTGATTTTTTGTTTGGTTTTGATCTAAATGCTTTATTTTTCAATTTTTTCCCTTTTTAGTTGGTTTTTATGCATTTCTTAATTTTTTTATTAATTCATTTTTAAGTGGGAGTAAGTGAGTTATGAATTCCATATTGAAACTTGATAAAGAAGATTGAATTTTTTTGTTTATAAAAGGTAGATATGAATCCCACATCGAAACTTGATAGAGAAGATGGAATTTTTTGGTCTATAAAAGGTGGAAGTTGATTTCTTCACGCGAAGCAATCATCGTGCATTAACAATTGGACTTATATATACAAATATAAAAAGATTTTTTGAAAAAGTTGAATGAATATTTTATTCCGTAATTGAAAATTATAATATTTTTATTACAACATTGGAAAGGTTTTTGAAAATTCGTCTTAAAATATTTTATAAGTTAAATTATAATTATTAAAATTTAATTATTGATGCATTTTGTTAGAGAATTTCTAGCTTCCTTCTTTTAAAATATGTTTTTGCTTCACTAAAATTAATTAATATTTATACTACATATTTTTAAAATAAATATCATATATTATATACATTTGTGAGCACATATTCTTATTTACTAAAAATAACTTAAATTTTTAATTGTGGAGATTAAATTGGATTTTTTATTAGTGGTAAATAAACTTCTTATCTATTTAAAATAAATAAATATTAGAAAAATGTTTTACTTAAAAATGTCGTATATAATTTTTTTTATTTGACAGTACAATATTTTGATTTTAACTATGGTTCCTAAAGTAATTTTTTGTTGCAATTTTTGCTAATTTTTTTTTATCATTAATAAGGAAGTTTGGTCTAAAAATATTAACGATTTTAAGTTCATGCTTATCTATATATTTTTCGTATTCGCAAGATTACTATAACATGCAGTTCACTTTCTCACACTCAGCGCTTCATACTTTCTAGAGACAATACTTATCTAATTGGGAATCAACTAATTAGTGTTTAATAAATTTATTCGAATTTTTGAATAAATTTGTTATATATCTATTAATTATCTTACAAATTTTATTAGTCTTGATGCAAGAATTTTTACAAAATTTATTCACCCTTAAATCCAATTTCATTAATTGTCTTGCAATATTTAGAGTTGCGAGTAGCGGGAGCTTATAAATATTGATATGTAATAAGGATTGAAGGTTTATCATATATCAATATTTTCAATCTCCTACGAGCACAACCACCAATGTTGGACATAAGAAAATTTTAAAATTTTTGATCATTTGTAATAAGATAATGAGATTAAATTACTTTTATTTCATGACTTCCATACTCTATATCTCAATTCATTTTTTATAATTAAGAAAAATATGTCTTTAAGCGGTAGAAAATTCTCGTGCATCGCACGGGTGATAGACTAGTATATATAAAGTAGAGGTGGATAGTATTTTTATTTTCTGATAATGATTTTAGGACAAAAAAAGTTATTTTTTTAATTGATGTCCCTATGATTGGATATCACGTGTACAGGTAGTTTTAAGTATCAGTACATACGGGGAGGAGTTGATTTTTCAAACGATTGTCTAATTTACTTCAACAAATGTATCCTATTTTTTTGCTCTAACTTCTTAATTTGAACAAGTCAAATAGCATTTTTTGCATAGTGTTAATCAATAATAATTATGTAATACATGAAGGTGATAGGTTTTACACAAATAAATAAAATGGTACAATAAATATCTTTAAATAATATCTGAAGATGGAAACAATATTTTTCATTTTCGAATGGATTAATTCATAAACTCTACACAATAATAAATATTGAAAAATAAAATAAATTTATTTTGGAGAATGAGTTTTAACAATGTCGCCATTAATTTTTAAATTTCCTTGCTATAATTTAATTAAAGTATTTTTACGTGATTTGATGAATAGAAACTAATTATGGTATGAGTTATATAAATCAATTATTACAAGGTAAAAAATTATTATGTTACTTAAATATTTTTAATCAATTATTATAAATTTAAATTATTTTTTGAATAAAAATTCAACTTATTATAGTACTTTAAATGGTGACCAATAATGAAATATATATTAATCAATTTAGGGCATTGTTATAGTTCTTAAATAAGTTTAATTAATGGTGTACACACATAATGTTAACATTATGCATTAATAATCGATCATTGTAATTTAAATTTTTTTTGTAATCATATATTATATTAATTGCTATTTTGGTGGCAAAAATTTATCAGCAAGTCTTTTTATTTTTTACGTGTTTTACAAATTTTTTACTTTCTTTTTAGCATCTCTAAAAATTATATATATTATATATCTTTTAAAAATTTTAAATATCTACTAATTTTTTTACATTCGAATCACAAATTTCCTTGATTCACCTTGAATCATGCTATGTTTTCAATGCCTTACTATTTTTTGTTAGTGATTACTGCCCGTGTATTGCACGAGTGTCAAGAAGGAAATAAAAATTTAAAACTAAGTTAATGCGAAAATAATAATTTTTAGAATGCTAGGAGTAAAAGTGTATAAGATTGTTTCCCTTTTTTAGCTCCTATTGAGCTTGCTTAGAGCATCTCTAATGCAATAATGTGTGCGGTGTATATGTGGCATGAGAGAGATAGACACACAAAAACTTATACATAAATTTTCCCTTTCTTCATTTTCACATTTTTCTCTATCTTTGGTAACTTTTTCTCCACATTGTGCTTCAGACTTTCTACAACTAGACATTATTCTTGACAATGTGGAGAAAAAGTTATCAAAAGTAGAGAAAATTGTAGAAATCAAGAGAGAGAAAATTGATGTTTTAATTTTTATGTCTCTATCTCTCTCATGCCACGTGTGTGCCACACACATTGTTGCATTAGAGATGCTCTTACTATTTAGTTCATGTAGATTGTTTATGTTGTTACTTGAGAATTGGTGAGTTATGAAAAATTTTATTTTTGGTGATTTCGTTCTTGCAAAATTACCATGTTGTGACCAGTATTTTATGGAAAATGATAGTTTGATTATCCTCTTTGTTTTTTTGGAGATTGAAAGGTCTTAGACTTTTACACATCTACCTTCCATTTTTTTTTTAGTATGTTTTGTTTTTTTTTTTTTTTGGAATTTTTTTTGAATTTTTGGGGGGAAAAAGGTAATGATGAAAATTCTCTTTTTTCGTAGTGACTTTTTTTTTGCCAAAATTAAGAAAAAGGTTTATGAAATTAATTTTCTGGCTTTTGCAGCATGCCTCAAATACCCAAAAATAATGTATAATTTAAGTTAATTGTAAAAGAGACAATAAAATAATGAATTATAAGTTAAATCATTGAAAAACAAAAATAAAATCATGAAATTTAAATTTGTATGAAATGTAATGCCTTGGGTTGGTGCAAATGATATACGAAAATGATGTCTAGTGTCTTTTGTAATACATTACATATTATCTCTTTTGCAGGTTCACCATAATGAATAATAGAAGATAATGTGACAGAATTTTAAATTGATATTGATTTTATATAATTTTTAATTTTACATATGTTTTTACTTTAACCTATATTTCTTCTATGTTATATGATTACCATTGTCGTTAGCGTACTTTATGTGTTTGTTTTGAATTACATTTATATTTTAATTCAACGTTATTTTGACATTATTTGTAAATTATTGAATGTTCAACTGTACATTATGCTAATTTGTTGATATGTGCATATTTGACATTGTTAAAGCATTATTAGAACTTAAAAACTATAATTTTATTATATTTCATTGTAAATCATTTAAAACTAATCTCATTTAAATACTTATTGATTGTAATTTTGAATATTACAATTTATTTTATTTATCTTTCAAACATCACACAATTTTTTTAAATTAGTCTCTCACCATTTATTTTTAATCATTTTAATTGTGTACATAGCACACTTAACATAGAAATATTGTCATAATATATGCTACCAAATTGTAACAAATATTATGCTACTACCAATTAAATAAAATTGTAGATCATGTCTGAAATAATTCATTGTTTACTTAACACAATTTTACTACCGTGCAAAGCACGGGCTTAAAAACTAGTTGCACTAATACTAAACGAGTTTTTTACATTTAGGGTGTGTTTGATTCAATTTTTTTTTCAGGAAAACTTCTTTTCCATCATTTTTTCCGCTCTTGGCTATTTGATTGCACTTTTTTTTCTTAAAAAAGGTTTTCAAACTTTTTTCGATTTCCATTCTGTTTTTTTTTTTTTTTTTGTTTTTAAGGAAAACGTTTTCCTTAGGAGGAAGTGTGTTTTGTTTTTGGGGAAAAGTTTGGCTCTTTTTTTTAATGGACAATTTATTTTAACCATAAAAATAAAGAAAATAATCAAATTTCCTTTAAAAAATACAAAAACAAGGAAAATAATATCATTTTCCAACTTTCAAATTAATCCAATTAAACACTTACTACTATTATTTTTCTTGAAAAAACTTTTCCCGAAATTTATTTACCCCAAAAACATTTTCCTTCCAACCATTTTCTAGGTTTACAATCAAATATACCCTTACAGTGGAGGAAACTACCCCCATGCCGCATTGTGAATCCGCACGTTCAAAGGGTGTTCAAGCTAAAATAGAAAAATGTATACAATTCCACAAGATATAACCATCAATAAATAGAGTGGCAAAACTTAAAAGGAGTCTTCCCATGGTGGCAATCTCATTCTTTGCAAGGAAAAAAAAAGTAGCCAAAGCAATCACATCCGTATATCATGTGGATCTCACGGAAAAAATTCTAATATTCCAAACCAATGAGAGTTGCCCACCTACACATGGGGTGTAATTTAATAAATAATGTGGCCACTTATGTGTAGATAGAAAATTCTAATTGGCCAATGTGTAGATAGATAATTCTAATTGGCCAATAGGATTAGGCATTTGGTACTTTATGAGTACTAGAATTTTTTTCGGAACTCACATATACCATACAATGATACAAATCTACACCATTGATTTTGTAAAATCTCATTCTATTTTGAAAACGAATGAGATTGCTAACATGGCAAACATAAAAGAAGGTAAACAGAGAAAACAGCTATAATTATTTTTCCCTGCTTAACAAGAATATTGTTTCTTCACACGATGCAAATCGAAATTAATTTTAAATATGTTCTCCCTTCTCTGATGGAATTATTTCTCCAGAATACCCATTGATCAACTGCTTGGACTGTAAAGGACAAAGATGGTCTGGTCCACCCAGGTGGACCGTAGCTTACGGTCCACCCGGGTGATTTTCTCCCTCGTCCGGACTCCACTTTGAAATCCGAAAATTTTGTTGGATTCATCACGACGAGACGGAGCTCCAGCAATTTGGAAAAAAAATTTGGCCGATCACCACGGGCCGCCACGGTGTCCAAAATTTTTTTTTCCAAATTGCTGGAGCTCCGTCTCGTCGTGATGAATCCAAAAAAATTTTCGGATTTCAAAATAGAGTCCGGACGAGGGAGAAAATCACCCGGACGGACCGTAAGCTACGGTCCACCCGGGTGGACGGATCAGTCATGCTGTAAAGGAAAAGAAGAAGCAAACACAAAAATTCTTTCTGAAAATATAAAGTTGATTTGACCAATAGATTTTTATCAGAACTACACAAAGTAACAAAACAATGGAGCACCTATTCGGAAAAAAAATGGAGCAAAGAAATAATAAATTAAGAGATAAACGTTAGTACTAGAATATACCAGATATCTATCCAATATATATATAGACACACCAATCACCAGATATGCAATGGTCAATGGACCAAAGCAACTCCCGCAAAATATAACCTCAACCACAGAAAATGAAACAAAATAACAGATGGACTATAGCAAATATTGCAAAATATTCATTCTACGTGACCGATCAACCAATCTATCTATATATTAATAAAATGAGATCAGTTTCCCGCTCATTCTTTGATTTTTCTGAATAAAGTAATTATTATTTTATTCTTAATTCTTAATTCATTCTTAATTACCGGTCTAATCTCAGTTGGAATCCTCTTTGACAATTATCTCCACCATTCTTTACTTAATTAATTAATTCTTTTCTTAATTAATAGTAATCCAACTCCTTTATCCGCGTTACTATTCATCTAAATCACCTTTCAAATCTTGCAAATCATCTCCAAAATCTTCCAAATTATCTTATTATAAAAATTCCTAATTAGTGTAAAACACCTAATTAATAGCTCCTAATTATCTCCCGAATCTACGTTCCCTTATTTTTTGGGATTCTCCATTTGAGTATTACTTTATATATTTGTTATTGGCTAATTTTATAATTTAATTTTTATTTTTTCCATTTTACCACAATGCACTACTTGAAACTTCAGTTCCACTCCAACGAAGATCAATTTGGCGATGTGATGATAATTGTTGGGAGAGCAGTCTCCATTCGCGGTTCAGCAAAACCTTACATGCAGATCAATTGGGTTGGTGATTTACTTATGCCAATGACCCAATTCATGTGTTGGATCAAATATTTTACGCTTCATCAAGTTTAGCTAATCTCAACTTACCCAATAAAAATTCTTAGTCGCCATTTTTTTCTTCCTGTACTTATATTAGGCCTTTTTCTACACAATACAATTTCAAAAAAAAAAATTCTCTCTCCTCCATTTCAACGAGACCGAAAATTACTTTATATTTTTTAATACACTATCTCTCATTTTCAACCATGCAATCTACATGTAATTCGAGTAAATACCAAATTTGTTGTGAATCAAACATACCCTTAATGTGTATGTGCATATGATTGTATGTATTAGTTATTATTTATATAAATTAATCCACCCAGAGGGAATCTTTTTTGAGATTAGGCGGCATTAAATGCTGATAATCTGGCTTATTTTGAAAGATTTTCATCAGGATATGGTTCAATTTGCATTACAATTGTGTCTCATGTTAACACTTTTTCTTAATATTACATAATAATGTGATTATAAGTTTGGCTATAGGTGCAAACAAATACACAAATAAGTTTACAGATAATATCGGGTAAGAATTTGTGCTTTCACGCATCATATCACTTGAAAAATCTACTCTTATCAAAACCAACCTTTTTATATTAATTTTTATTTAAAGGTTTTATACTTTAACATAATTATCATATAATACATAGGGAATTAAAACTTAGTTTATATAATTTGAAAACCAACCTTTAAGGAAAAGTTGTTTGTGATGTATTATGTATCTTACTACTTTATTTAAACTATTGCAATGTTATTTTTTTAAAGTACTTTTAAATTTATATATAAGCTACCTTGGAATGGAGCCCTTAGTTAAAGTCTTTTTTGTTCCCCTATTATTTAAATGTGTTTTATATAAGAGAACTTCCGGGCATTAATTTTATATTATATAACTTTCTTATAATATAAACATATATATTATAAAAGAACTTAATAAGAGTCATTTAATTTAATTTTCTTTAATAAGAAGCTAATTAATATATAAGATCTGTCCGCAGATCCACGAGTTATAAAGTTGTCCTGACAAGCGAGTTATAGGGGTTGGTCAAGGGGTGGACTGTATCAGACTTTAGACCTGTGAGTTGATCCACGACATAATTTTTTTCTCACCTCAAAATTTTCCTTTAGCAAATGCTAAAGGGGATAACGATGAGACACTTAATCGTGAACTTATAATTTATGGGTTTAAATAATTTTCGTTTTCAAATGTCCAAATGTTCTTACTTATGTTAAACTTTTTATAATTTTAAAAACATAATTATATCTGTGGTTAATAAGGGCTCATTCGGGGCCGATACATGTTAACCTAGACCTGCCCCCATCCCCTAAAAAAATATTACAGCTTGCAAAATCCACCCACTGATATATCTTGAACATATGTTTTCCTGTGCAATACAAAGGTAAAAATCCATTGGTCTCAAAGTGCTATTGAAGCAAAAATGTTTTAGCACAACTTAAAATTTGGTAAAGTCGCTTGCTTTTTAGTTTTGTTATGATCGTCAACATCATGTATTTATGCAAAATATAGGGGAAATTCTATTAAAAATTTTAATAATCATTTTTACACCTTTTAGCTTACACATGTTCTTATTTATAACATAGGCATGCGGCTTCCCGTGCAACGCACGGGTGGAAACACTAGTAAATATAAATTATACTCTTTTTAATTTTTATTTTTTTATTCATGACAAATAAATTTATTTTGCCAATGTATTGAAAAAATATGTAGAAGAAACTTATTTAATAAATTGAATTGAAAATAAGTTTCATGTCATAATATTGTTTGAAATAATTTTGATTTGGTTCAAAATAAATAATTGGATTTAGATTTAGCATATAGAAGTTAGTAGTTAAAACTCAAAAGTTCAATTGTCCCAATTGCTAGAAACTAATTTTAGATAAGTTGATAAAAAATATCATGATTGTTATAAAACTTCTTAAAAATAGAGAGAATTTAGAGAGAGAGAGAGAATTTTCTGGATAATTTTCATTAATAACTGAAACCCTATTTATAGGGAAACTTCGAATGGCACAATTGTAATTACATAATATCATCAAGGATATAATAGTCATTCACATCAATAAAATATTATAAAACATTCCTCGGGTGCCTTGCTATTACTAGTTTATTCATAACACTCCCCCTTGAATGACTATTCACTATCACATTATTCATCGACTCTCATTTACAATCAATAGCGGGGTATATTGCGTTGCCTCGTTAAAACCTTTGTCAGTAAAATCCAATGGGATAAAACCTGATCGAAGGAAAAAGAGTACAATCGCTCCCCCTAATTGTGACTGTAGGAGTATTAACTTGCTGCCTCGTTAAAACCTTGCCAGTAAAACCCAATGGGATAAAACCTGGTCGAAGGAAAAAGAGTATAGCTACTCCCCCTGATGTTGGTCACACAATATCCTTGAGCCGACGCATTCCAATATGATGTACCAATTTCTTAAATGTACATGTTGGTAATGCCTTCGTAAATAAGTCGGCTACATTGTCACTTGAGCGAATTTGTTGAATTGTAATGTTGCCACTTTTCTGAAGATCATGTGTATGGAAAAATTTTGGTGAAATATGCTTTGTCCTGTCCCCTTTGATGTAGCCTGCTTTGAGCTGTTTAATACAAGCAACATTGTCTTCGTACATTATTGTCGGGTCATCTTTTATTGAGGCTAATCCACAGGATGTTTGGATATGATGCGTCATATCCCATAACCAAACACATTCTCGACTTGCTTCATCAATCACAATGAGCTCAGCATAATTTGAGGATGTCGCTGCCAAGGTTTGCTTTGTAGATCTCCAGGATATAGCGGTTCCTCCTCGTGTAAACACATAACCTGTTTGAGATCTGCCTTTATGTGGATAGGAAAGATATCCTACATCTGCATATCCCACTAAAGAAGACCCAGATCTTCTTGAATAAAAGAGTCCCACATCAGTGGAACCTCTTAAATATATTAGAATGTGTTTAATACCATTACAATGCCTTAAAGTGGGTGCAGAGCTATATCTTGCAAGAAGATTCACAGAAAAAGCTATGTCTGGTCGTGTGCAATTTGCAAGATACATTAACACACCAATTGCACTAAGATATGGTACTTCGGGACCAAGTATCTTTTCTCCATCTTCAAGTGGACGAAAATGATCTTTATTCATATCAAGTGATCTAACGACCATAGGTGATGTCAATGGATGTGCTTTATCCATGTAAAACCTTTTCAAAACTTTTTCTGTATACGTAGATTGGTGAACGAACAATCCTTCGGGGAAGTGTTCAACTTGCAAACCAAGACAAAATTTTGTCTTTCCCAAATCCTTCATCTCAAACTCATTCTTTAAGTATTTTACAGTTTTATTCAGCTCTTTAGGAGTCCCAATTAGATTCAAATCATCAACATAAACTGCCACAATTGCAAATCCATTGCTTGATTTCTTTATGAAAACACAAGGGCAAACATTATCATTTTTGTATCCCTCTTTTAGCAGATATTCGCTAAGGCGGTTGTATCACATCCACCCGGATTGTTTCAATCCGTAGAGTGACCTTTGCAATTTGATGGAGTACATTTCTTTGGGACGAATATCATTCGCCCTTGGCATCGTAAATCCTTCAGGGATTTTCATATATACATCACTGTCAAGTGATCCATATAGATATGCCGTTACTACATCCATGAGGCGCATATCAAGCTTTTCCGATACAGTCAAGCTTATTAAGAATCTAAATGTGATAGCATCCATTACAGGAGAATACGTTTCCTCATAATCAATTCCTGGTCTTTGAGAGAAACCTTGTGCTACAAGTCTTGCTTTATATCTTCTTAATTTCATTGTTTTCGTTTCTCTTTCTTACAAAGACCCATTTATATCCAACGGGGATAATATTGGTAGGAGTTGGAACTACTGGCCCAAACACTTTACATTTTTCTAAGGAATTTAATTCCGTCTGCATGGCTTCTTTCCATTTTGGCCAATCAGGTCTATTTTGACAATCACTAACAGACTGTGGTTCAGGATTGTCATTCATAATATCAAGAGCCACATTGAAGGCGAAAATGTCATCCATGTCAACACATTTACGTTCCCACAATATATGAGATGACAGATAATTTATTGAAATCTCATTATTTTCGAACACTTGTAGTTCTTTGGGAACTACAACATTTTCGATTGGTCGGTCAGCCTCTTTCTCAATTGTTTGTTTCTTTTCCTGCCACCTTCTTTTTCGAGGTGCAGAATCTTTGGAACCAATTGGTCGACCACGTTTCTGAGTTGTTTTAGATTCATTTGCTAGTATAGGTCGTCCTTCAGGGACATCAATTTTCGCTGGAGTATTTGCCGCTGGTATATAAGATTTTGTCACTTTCATTGTATCGACAAATGCATCAGGGATTTGACTAGCAATTCTTTGCAAATCAATGATCTTTTTGACCTCTTGTTCACATTGATTACTACGAGAATCAAAGCGAGTAAGGGTTTTCACATTCCACGAAAGATCATATTTCTTTTCTGGATGTAGTTTTGTTCCTCCCAAAGTTGGAAATGTCATTTCATCAAAATGACAATCTGTAAATTTCACCATAAGTAAATCACCCGTTAAAGGTTCAAGATATCGAATGATGGATGGTGAATCATACCCAACATAAATTCCAAGTCTTCATTGGAGACCCATCTTGGTACGTTGTGGGGGTGAAATCGGTACTTGCACAGCACAGCCAAAAATTTTTAGGTGAGAAACATCCGGTTCTCGACCGAAGGCAAGTTGCAGATGAGAGTATTGGTGATAAGATGTTGGCCTTATACGAACCAATGCTGCAGCATGTAAAATGGCATGACCCCAAGCCGAAGTGGGGAGATTTGATCTCATAAGTAGCGGCCTGGCGATTAATTGAAGTCGTTTAATAAACGATTCCGCTAAGCCATTTTGTGTACGGACATGAGCAACAGAATGTTCAACATCAACTCCGATGGACATACAATATTCATCAAATGCTCGAGACCTAAACTCGCCAGCATTATCAAGACGAATTTTCTTAATTGACTAATCGGGAAAATGTGCTCGCAATCTTATAATTTGAGCAAGCAGCCTTACAAAAGCTGCGTTTCTAGTAGAAAGCAAGCAAACA
This sequence comes from Jasminum sambac, assembly GCA_018223645.1. Taxonomy (NCBI): domain Eukaryota; kingdom Viridiplantae; phylum Streptophyta; class Magnoliopsida; order Lamiales; family Oleaceae; genus Jasminum; species Jasminum sambac. The sequence goes on from CP073649.1 coordinate 22,842,905, forward strand.
TAGGACCATCTAGAAGAAACGTCAATTAAGACCATGAAGTAACGAAATGGTCCACATGCTGGGTGTATAGGCCCGCATATATCCCTTTGAATTTTTTCCAAAAAATTTAGAGATTCAATATCGACCTTCATTTTGGAGGGTCTTACGATTAATTTGCCTTGCGAACAAGCAACACATGGAAAATCATTTGCTAAAAGAATCTCCTGGTTCTTTAGGGAATGTCCATGTGAGTTATTGATTATTCTGCGCATCATAGTCGCTCCAGGGTGTCCAAATCTATCATGCCACAACATGAAACTTTTAGAGTCAGCGAACTTCGGGTTCGTAACATTATTTGACTCTATTGTTTTTATGAATGTATAATACATTCTAGATGGTAATGTTGGGAGTTTTTCTTTTATCAACTTCTGGCCAGATAAAAAGGAAGTGATACATAGATACTCTGTATTATTTTCTTTTATTGTCTCAATATGATATCTATTTCGGCGGATATCCTTAAAACTTAGCAAATTTCTTCTAGATTTGCTAGAGTAGAGGGCATCATCAATATTTAATACCGTATTATTTGTCAAGATGATACGAGCTCTTCCTGAGCCATCAATGATGTTTGCCGTGCTCGATATAGTAATAACAAGTATGTTCGTTAATGTTAATTCCACAAAATACTTTTTATCTCGGAGAATGGTATGTGTAGTTGCCTTTATCGACTAGACATACATCTTGACAATCCATTAAGAATCTACAAACATATTTGAAGAAACTTCAAAAACTCCCATTTATTGAAAAACGACTTATTCAAACATTGTACAACATGTTGACTTATATATAATAAAACTTTGAGAATATAAAAGTTCTATATGGACTAAAACAGATTTATTCTTCCATGAGATGTTCAATACTATCTGATGGACCAGCATAAAGATCGGGAATATCCATGTGTGTCATATCCATTGGATCGTCACAATCTAGGAAATTTGTTTCCACTTTTCCTTTTCCCTTTTCCTTGATAGATTTTTGGTACAGTTCTACTAAATGTTTCGCTGTACGGTAGGTATGTGACCAATGCCCCCTCATTCCACAGCGAAAACATTCTTGATCTTGTACCCTTTTGGATGAGATATTTTCATTATGCTTTTTATAGCCGTAGTCCTGACTATGACGTTTTCCACTTCCACGTCCATGTCCATATCCACGTCCACGTCCACGTCTGTGTCCGTGTCTATAACCAGGTCCGTGGCGTGATTTATTATTAGCTTCTGGCAGTGTGATAGCATTTGCTTCTGGCAATGTAGTGGACCCGGTTGGACGCATCCCATGATTTTTCATGAGCAACTCATTATTTTGTTCAGCGACAAGCAAGCATGAAACGAGTTGAGAATATTTTTTAAATCCTCGCTCTCTGTATTGTTGTTGTAACAGCACATTCGAGGCATGGAATGTTGAATACGTCTTTTCAAACATATCTTCTTCCTTAACCTCTTCCCCGCAGAGCTTCAATTTAGAACAAATTCTAAAAAACTCAGAATTGTATTCACTTACGGATTTAAAATCCTGTAAACGAAGATGAAGCCACTCGTAGCGGGCTTTTGGAAGGACTACAGTTCTCTGATGGTCAAATCTATCCTTCAAATTGTTCCATAAGACCTTCGAGTCTTTTACTGTCAAATATTCAACTTTAAGATCACAATGGATATGGTGACGGAGGAAAATCAGCGCTGCGGCGCGATTCTTTTTTGATGCTTCATTTTCATCTTTAATAGTGTCCCCTAGATCCTTTGAAATCAGATGGATTTCTGCATCAAGGACCCATGACAAATAATTTTTTCCAGAAATATCAAGTACAGCGAAATCAAGTTTCGTGATATTCTCCATTTGTAGTTCTACAATAGAAAATTAAATCCGATTAATTTTCATATATATAATAATTTAATCAATATCTACAGGATATGAATGATATATTTTCCTTCAGGGATTATTACCATAGAACAGTAATATATTTTCAAATTTTGCTACTTCAAGAGCAAATTATATTCTTCTAGAATATACAAACTAACTACTTCTTCAAGAGTAGATTTAATTATAACCAATCGTGTGGTATAATCCACCATATTGGAGATATACATAATATTTAGAGTACATAAATTTAAATTGCAGAATTTAAATAGCGAAAATTAAATTGCATAGTAATTAATTACTTCTTCAGGAGTAGGATCTGCTTAGTAATGGTATTACCCATCACTTAGTATATAAAGTGCAAAAATATATAAAACCTTCCAGTTTGTGACGGTTGAACCCATCATCAGGTAGAAGGTGTGGTGGTAATTAAATTGCGAAAAGTAAATTTTCCAAATAGGTAGTTTAATCCACCACTTGGAAATAATTGCAATAAATAAAAGTAACTAAAAAAATATCCAAACTGTTTCTTCCTTGGTCCGCATGGGTAAATTTGTCCATTCCAATCCGCATAGGCAAAATATAATAAAAATATAATATCAATGTTATAAGATTAAGAAATCGTTTTCTTTTCACTTTAATTTGTAAATAGATGTTCAAGTTAAAAATTTAATAATAACATATCTTAAAAAGAGTTATTACCTTATCAATATTGGTGTCAAATCGAAGCTCTCGTTAAATAGAATATAATGGAGTTGAAAAAAGTTGATTTTGATAATGTATGCTTCTTATATGTTAAGAAAACAAATGTTATCATTCTTGAATTATTATATTATAAAGTAATATATAATAATATATATTATATACCTTTTTGTTTTCTTCCGTAACGTTAGAGGAAATCTGGCTCAAATCGAGTAGAGGCTCGTGCTGATAACGTGTTATAAAACTTCTTAAAAATAGAGAGAATTTAGAGAGGGAGAATTTTCTGGATGATTTTCATTAATAACTGAAACCCTATTTATAGGGAAACTTCGAATGACACAATTGTAATTATATAATATCATCAAGGATATAATAGTTATTCACATCAATAAAATATTATAAAACATTCCTCGGGTGCCTTGCTATTACTAGTTTATTCATAACAATGATATCTTTTTGAAGATATTGTAAGATATATTTCTAAATATTTTATCAGATAATTCTTAATAACAAATTGTAGTCATTTGATTAAACTTATGATGGAAAAATTCCAACTATTGGTTAAGGAGGCGTCACAAGTATAAACAGGGGTCATGTGGTCCATTTTGTATCCAACAATCAAGAAGTAAATAAAAAGAGTTTTGTGTATTACAACTCTCATCTTTCAACTAACTTTATTATTTCCTACTTTACTTTAAATACTTTTCTCTTTTTTTTAATATATAATATGAAGGTCGATTATAAAAGAAGAAAAATACTAATTAAAAATGGACCCTTTTTAACCTGGGCCTGAAACGCTAGCCTCACTTGTCTCATAGCAGTGACTTCTTGGCAATCGTTTCATTGAAATCTCAATTAGTTATTTATTCATGTAGGTCAGCCATATTAGTCGTGGACTTGTTCTTTCCGACCTACTAAGAAACTTCAGCGTGGATATTTCAGCCCTTCTTTTTTATCCAAATGCAAGAACCAAATGGCACATATCAAAACCACACACATTGAAGCTCCTCGGGACTTTGCATCATGACTCTCAATCAATTTGACCTGAATTTTCTTCGTTGAATCTTCTTTTTATCCAAATGTAAGAATCGAGTGGGCACATATCAAAACCACACACATTGAACTTGTGCCCTTCGGAAGAAGCTGCTCAGGACTTTGTAATGAGCATGTGGGACAACACACATCATGATTCTCAATCAATTTGACCTGAAGCTCCGCACAAAATTTGATGGTCCAAAAGATGTGAGGAAGAAACTTTTCCACGCAAATCTTCGTTGAGATTTACTATATTTTGGACATATGAGTACTATCGGTAATGATCTCCTCCCCACAGTGGGGAGGATATCATGCCCACAAATACACATGGCCCCCGTGATTGGTGGGAGAGGAGGTGGTGGGACCTACATACATGGCCTCCCACCAATCAGGGGGGGCCATGTGTTTTTGTGGGCATGATATCCTCTCCACTGTAGGGAGGAGATCATTACCGTGAGTACTATTATGTTATCAATTTATGTTGATGCAAATGATGGAATTGAGTGCTCCCCTATAATTGTGATGGAATTGAGTGCTCCCCTATAATGCCTTTGACACATTATTTACTGTAATGTTATTGATTTATGTTGATGTAAATGAAGGAATTGAGTTCTCCACTATAATGCCCTTGACTCTTTATTTACTGTGACTTTATCGATTTTATGTTGATGCAAATGATGGAATTGAGTTCTCCCATATAATGCCTCTGGACTCTTTACATCTTGCTCTTCTTGTTAAGACAATGATGCTCGGTAGGTTATTTCCAAAGGGACATCTTAATTCTTAAAACACGGATGGAAAGCAAAGATTCATATTATTAGTTACAAAAATTTACATTTCTAATCACAAGTTTCCAATCAAATAAGATTTTAACTTGTTTTTCTTCAGTCCAATGGTATTTTATACTCCTACAAAGCTTACAACTTCTGGTGATTGTTATCCTTCTTCATCTGAGTCACGCACAACCCTGTCCATTCTTGCTCGTTTGGCTGTAGGAAGAGCATCTTCATCGGAACCCTCTGTAGCCATAGCCATAGGACTAGACTCGAGCACCAAAACATTTTCATTCTCCTCTCCTGACCCTTTGGACGATTCACTTTCACCGTCATTTGAATTATTGTTCTCTGGTTCTTGGTTCAGGTTTTCTTCTTCGCGTTGCTCTACAATTTTGAAATCCCGAGATGTGCTACGTTTGGCATGCCTCAACAAATTAATTTTTGAGATCTTGCTCACTTGGATGAGATATCTTTCATAGTCCTCTATCTGGAAGATCAAGTCCGGGATGCATCGGTTTTCTCTTTTTATTTTATTGACAAGTCCTCTTGCTTTATTGCTCTCTTGTTGGTTCTGCGGATCAGCAATGAGAGCTCAAAAATCAAATACAAAATCCAAACTCTTTTTAGTTTTCAGTATTTCCCAAACCCCTTTACCTTCGTAAGAATACAAGAACGAAAAATACCTGTTGCATCTGTGACACAAAACTATAAATTGGGACAGTTAACTGCCTGCTAGTTATTTCCACAAGTTTCTGGTAATTGAGGCTTGGCAAAACTTGCTTGCAGCCTTTGGGAGCAATTCGCAGCTTTGATATTCGGGCAAGGTTCTTGAAGAACTTGGCAGCAATTCTCAGCAAATACTCTGCTTGAGTATCTACAAGATTCAAGGGTTGAATTATTACATGTACATGAATCAATTACGAAGTTACAAATTACTCATATTGACACGTACACACATATTGACACCTACACACCTTTGAGGTTCATTGCCACAAAAAATGATAAAACCTTTACCAGAGCTTCTGCTCTTGAATAAAGAGTCTCTTCCAATACTGATCCAGAAGAAAATGTATTCGTTTGATGCAGAGAAATGCCTTTTCTTGTAGCTGTGTAGCATGTATTCAGTCTACCTATTATCCAATCCATGTCAACAATGATTGATTCAACTGACTGGAGTAAGGTAGAAGCTATTGCGTCATTAGTTGATTTGTTTATGATAGGAAAGGTTTCAGATTTCTCTAATGGATCAGTGTCATCTGACCCAGTCACTTTCAGAAGTTCTGCGGCTATTTCTTGCGCGATGAGTAGATCATCAGGAGGCGAGCTCAGGGAAACGGCAAGGGAAACCAAGCTTTTAGCAACCTTAGAATTTGACACGTGACTGTTTTTGCAGATACGTGTGGTCCACATGGCAACAAGATTTTTCCTCTCTTCGGGCAATTTGTTGCCAATCAGAGCTGTTATATCACAAAGAATCTAAAAGAGTACGAGCATTAGAGGTAACATAGCATAGTAATACACTGACCTAGAGCAACCACTGTGCATGGGATAAAGTGTCTATTTTAAGTTCATATCTGACTAGGGCAAGATGAAGCGAGAAATCATTTTCCCCATAAATTATTGCATGTAGATTTCTGACAACAAAATTAAAACTCTGACATGTGCAAAAAGAAATATAAAGTGCATTTACCAATTTCCTACTTTCTATTTTTTACCTACGATATCAAGAAAAATATAATTTATGAGGGTACGCATCAGATGCTGCACAGTTATTGTCTTAATGTTCAAGCTTCGGTTAGAATGGAGACTTCACCTTGGAACAAGAACAGATTGAAGAATGAGTATAAAGTAAAGGTCCACCAGATTGTCATTCATCCACGATGCACAATCAAATGCAAAGAATTTCAACTATATTTTTAGTTTTCCAAACATAAAACAAAATTTTATATGAGATGAAACAATTGCATTTTTCGAAATGAGTCAACTTCAAAGCAATCACGTATTTGACTTACTACTGTCATTGAAGAATAACTGAAAGCCACCTTACAACAGCTGAAAGTGAGCTAGCTTCAGCTCAACGAAGAGACTAGCTAAGTTAAGAAGTTTTCCCCAGAACACTTCAAGGTTGGTAGCATGTTACAGTTAAATGAAGTGACTACTCTCATTGCAGAGTACAATACAAAGACAAGACAAATAAGACAATGTTAAGGTCAAGATGAATTTACCTGAGCTTCACGGAAGAAAGCAAGAGCAAGAAACTCAGTAAGCAGTGGTTTAATGTTCATCTTAATAAATAATTCTTTGCTTCTTGTGCTCTGATCATTGATGCCTTCGGCAAATTTACATTCATCGTTGAAGGGGAATTCTGTAGAATGGGTTGATTCTTGCTCAAGTCCAGAAGCTGCCACCAAATCATCAATTAGGCCCACATGTTTGGAGCTATACAAATTTATCTCAATCAATTTCTTCAAACAAAGCAATCCCAAATGAATATGTTCCTTTCGATCTTCAGCATCTTTCCTTCCCTTGGCTTCTTTTTTCTTCTTATCCATATCTGACTTGAGGTACCAAATCAGTTTCATCAGTGGAGATCCCAACAGATTGATATCCCCATAAACTAGTGTCTTCCATGGATCATCTTTGCCCTCAAAAGGAAAAAGGTTTAGCTGATGAGAGCAAATATTTAGGACAAACAAAAGAAGTTTAGAATTTGGAGCTGATGTCACACCCTTAGACAACTGCATGTGGTTCTGGGAAGCTCCAGTTGTAGAGGAATCGTGTGTACATGATTCTAACACCATTTTTAATAGCTGACAGGTGCTTGAAATTGCCAGAAGAGGGGTTCTTTTTGGAGATGACTTGCTACTGCCTGAAGCAAGTTTGTCAGTGGCATCAGTAGCAGTAGGTCGTATTGTCCCTCTTCTATTACCATTGCATGGTCGTGAAATAGATGTATGCTTTTCCAAAGACTCATGAAACCCAACTAATGTGGAAAGTTCCCTTTCCAGTTCCATTTTATTCACATCAGTTGTTTTCTCCAAGTCAGAAACAGTGATGTTCATCATCACCTCAACAATCCCCAACAAAAGAATAGCATGGCATCTCCGTTTTTCGTCTTCTGTAGCCGTAGAGCCTGTATTTTGACTGTTACACAGCAGGCCTGAACAAACATACAAATAAGACAACCACACAAGTAATGGGATCTTATAGGGAAGAGCTTTAGTTAATAATCCAGGTACAGTTTCAACTATTATGCTCTAGTATATCTGCTTCTCATGAATCACTAATAGCAAGTGGACTCTAGAAAAACTACTGAAGAAAAAAAGAGCAAATACATGAGGAAATGAGGATCACCAAAAAACTAGACCTAACCTAGACCTAACCTAAAGGAGAAAACAAATAAAAAACATTATGCACCTTCTCGATTTCCGTTTCCTAGAAACTTCCGGATCTTCACTAACGCATTGGAGAATGACTCTCCAGACAACACTCTTCCAGCCTGATCAATTTGATGACATTGTCAAGGTAATGAAGACTAATGTTATTTCACATTGATGCAGATCTCAGTGTCATGAAATTGATATACCTCATTCTCTTGTGTGATAGAGAAGCCAAAACAAGCCCCTGAATCTGGAAGAGTGTCAGATCTAGAATGTGGTTGAAGAAAAATAATCAACGAGATGCAAAAGATAAGGCAGTCCAGTGGCTCTTCAACACAGACTTCACCACAATCTAGTTTAACACAAAGGTCAATTGCCAGTGGTACATCAGCATCCTGCAGTAGAATAATTAAGTTCCCAGTGTCAAGTTGTGAGAACATGTAAAATTACAACTAAGCAGTTAGATCAGATTGGAGAAAAGCATAAAAATATTTTTCTACAGTATCATAGAGTAAATACCTCTCTGTAAAATTGTAGGAAGTGAGGCAAGAGAAAATCGAAAACAGCCCCAACAAATAAGTGATCCACCAGAACAAGCTTCACTAAGCCATGATAGAGGACCTCCCTCACATTTGCCTGGAAACATAACTTGCATTAAAGATGAAAAGGGCATAATCTTTCTAATAATGCTCGAGATCCTAAACTAAAAATCAATCTCGATGATTTCTACTGTTGTATTTATCATTAACATCTGAGCCAAAAACTATTTTTAACGAGTGAAAGACATTCAATTTTATGAGATATATTCACCAACAGATGAAACATTAAATAATGGACATAAACACTGGAAGAGTTAATACATAATATGCTAAATTAGCATTAGAAAATTATGGCAGTATACCCCAATCCTCAGGACAGAGCAAACCAAAGGTATAAGGAAAAGGTAATGAAACATTTGAAGGAACCTGCTGATAGAGGCATCTTTGCAGCAAACCACTGAGTTCTTCGAAAAGCCCTGCTCCAGTTGCTTTAGGTATTTCAGCTTGCTGGCTGCAACTTGCCTGACTGCCAGATTCTTGAAAAGAAAAGAGTTCATCTGCTTTTGATTGCTTACTTGCTAATATTAGATCAATAATAGCACTAGTAGCAGCAAGACGAACCAAACTTTCTCGTCTAAACATAGCCTTACGCAATACCAAGATGGTATAGTCCTGCATGTTTGTAATAAGGAGACAGGGAAGAACAGGCAAATGTTAACTCTATTACAAGTATTAAATATATTTCCTTGTATATAACATTGAAATAGAAAATTATTAGGTTGAATAATAGATTTTCAGCTTTGAGTACCTGAAGAGCACGACTGATCTTGATGAGAGGTAATAAAACACTAACAAGATGAGAGGAAATCTTGTCATCCATGAATGTGAAATAATCTAGCAGTTCCTTCAAGTGTGAAACATGGTCTAACATTGGGTGTGGGTGGATAAGGACAAGATGCCCTAGCAGTCTAGAGGGAAACAAATAGGATCATTAGTACATAGCAAATACGAAAAGACCTCAATAATAGTAACTAATATTTACCTTAGGATGCGATGGCCTCGTTCAGGCTTTGAAGAAAGGACCCGAAATTTGCATTGCTCAATTATCTGCATGAGAAACTACTTTCATTGGGAAACAATTTCAAACTGGGCAACTATTTCCACAAGCATTTATATCATAAAGATCTTTCTTCCAGGAAAGCTCTCTTTACCCTTTAATGCTACTTAGGGGAAAAGAGTGTGTTTCATATTAAGCACGCATATGCTGAATTACTGACCTCATTTCTTGCTGTATCATGCACTTCAAAGAAACTTTTCAGCACCCGAGTACCTAACTCTTCAGCACCCATCAGACCATCGGACCTGGAGAATTCTTTTTGTTTCCCTCTTCTACTCCTTCAAGTAATCCAAATCCAAATTGGACAATGCTTGGTACAATGTGTTCTCTTCCAAAATGGCTCTCATTAACCTACAAACAAGGTAGAATGAAGACCAAAAAGAGAGATGTGCTCTAGTTAGAGAAAGTAAACATGTACATGTATCACAGTGTTTTATTCGAGTTATGAGACAAAAATGGACAATCAACAAATGCCAAATATGATAGAGAACAATGTGGATCACTGATTGCAATCTTTTTGGGTCATAATCCCATAATTTTCGACTTTCTGTTCTCAGCGAGTGCAAACTCAAGACATCTATGTTGAAGGAAGAGTATTATTTTGAAGTTCTAAACATTGAGGACTGCAGAAATTGTTCGCTTACATAACAAAATTGGTTGATCTACTTTCTCAAACAATTGTACAGCATGGCTTTGCATATTTTTTGATGTACAAAAGGTTGATTTTCAAGTCAAGGGAATATCAATATTAACACAGAGGTCAAAGGATGGTGAACTTACGGCTTTAAGCACCGCTTTCTCTATAAATCTGGCATGCTCCTGATATTCTTCCTTAAGTTTGTCTGATAGCCATCTGCAGACTCTGAAGCAAAAGGATAACTTGAACAAAATCATATGGGATATGGAATCAAATTGATAAAGAAAATAATAAAACCATAATGCCCATTAATCTGCAGCTTGCTTGGCTAGTTGACATTAGATAATTGCAAAGCAAAAGGGAAGAAAGCATAGCTAGCATGGATAATCAAAGGATACTAAATAATGTAAGAAGTTTTATATTGCCTTCATATTGTAACTGCAAGCATCCAAAAGGATTATGCCTTGAACAGATTTATTCACTCATGACGACACCTATTAAAACTGATCTTGCATTGTAAATTGAAATCACTGCACATTTTCATGACAGAAATTTTTCATGTCCATATAAGCACAAATGCAACCATAAATCTCCTCCTGATTTAAGCCGCAGATAAAAGCCAAAAGAATAAGTCTGCTGTAATATCTCTCCAAAATGCATGCCATTTGCAAAACAATAGCACAACTCTCTTCTTTTAACTATACAATGTGTAATCTTAATCTTTTTTTCCTAACTGGTAGAAGCACAAGATAAATATGAATCAAGCATGAGAAGGCTTATCAAAATATAAAGACTAAAACAAGAAAATGGCATACTAACTAAACATCATAAACACAAACTTCTTACTTGGCGAAATTGTAATCTCTATAAGCATGAAACAATGCAGTTCTGAGAACTCCAATAGCATTCTCACCGAACCTCCTAATTCTAGCGACTGACAGCAGAATGGCAACAGTAAAATGATTCAAAGCCCGATAATCCGACCTAACCAGCCCCAAAACCTCCTGTCCCAGTGATGGATCCTGCTTCACTGCAAAATTCATGTGCAGTAAAACAGTCCCCTCCACTTGCCTCATGATTGAACCACCCTTAGTTTTACCACCAAAATACAGAACAATCCCTTCAATCGCCTCCCTTTTACCAAAACCTCTCGAGGCCAGCACTAATAACTGGTAAACCAGCCCAGGCAAATCCTGCATTTCGATGTTTTTCATTCCATTGAAAACCTTTTCCAAAAATTCCCTTTTTCTACCTTTATCAATACATGAAATATCCCTAATCATTTCCACCAATTTAACCAACAAAACCTTGCTCCACTCACATTCTAGCAAACCGTCAATTACCGAATTTATGTACTCAATAGGCTTCTGGATTTCATTAGAAATTCTGACTAATTCAATACACTTTGGGAGGAGGACTAGGACATGAGCATCTTCTAAATCCTTGACATCATGAAGATAAGGTATGATTAAGTCAATAGCTTCAGGGATTTTCGTAACATCGATTGCATCCAGGTGTAAAGTGAATAGCTGTAGAGTAGAGAGCGAGTGATGGTCGTGAGGGATTTCGCCTGAAGTGAAGAGAGGAAGGTAAGATAGGAGAAGGGAGGCGAGTAAGGACGATAATGCGAAGGTGTGGTGGGAGAGCAGAGAGAAGAGAGCGGAAATATATTCAGCCACGGCAGATGAAGGGTTGACAGAGGCGGCGCGTGAATGAAGGTAGGAGATGAGAATGGGGTGGGAGGACTCCGAGAGAAGGAATGGAGGGATATGGACGGGAGTGGGTTGAGAGGAAATGGGGCGGTGATGGTGTTGGGCTAGCTGGATTATTTCATCGTCCGTCAGTGGCGACGGTTGTGATGGAGGAGGGTGGTCGGTGGCGGAAGGGTTACTGGGCGGCGCAGTGACGGTACCGGCGGTGGCTGGGGGCATGGTAGCTCTTGATTAATTTTTGCGGGGACTGGGACTGGGAAGGTTTATTTTCTATTTTTGTTAAAAATCTTGCGCGGGAAATTTCACGGTATTAATCTCCAAATTTTCGATTGGGTGGGGCTAAATCCACCCCTATTTTTTCTAAATACACCCTCAACAAATTTCATTCCCATTTTATTTTCATTAAAAAAAAAAAAGAAATGAAGAAGAAGCAATTTAAAAGAAACTGCCATAGTAAATACCACTGAAAATGACAACAATTGAGGGGGGAGATCTACCTCTTTTTATTGAAATTTTACAACAAAAAGGAGGAGGGTTCTCCCCCCATTTTTTATTGTCATTTCCAATAACAATTTCTGCAGGAAATGATAGCAAAGATGTTGGAAGAAAAAAAAATTCAGCCAGCATTGCCGAACAACTTTGGAGAAACAAAAACAAAACAAAAAATAAAAAAGGTAAAATTGGAATGCAATTTGTTTGGAGAGTGTATTCAGCAAAATTGGGGGTGCAAACAGCCACACTAAAGGAATAAATCCTCCTTGTTTGTCTTCGTCATTTTCCCTTATGATTAGGAGTGATCGTTTCGATTCGGTTCCTGGCTAGTACATTACCCAAAACCGAACCATGAATTCCAGTTTTGCGAAAAATAAAACCATTCAATTCATTTCAAACAAAATACCAATCCGATTTCGATTCAGTTCCGATTATTTTATAATGCATTTTTTATTACTTAAAAATCACAAACAAAAAAAAATTGATTCAAGTATAAACCTAACAAAAAAAGGAACAAAAAACAAAATAAAGTTTTTAGTAGCAACAAGAATAACAGCAGATCGCCTCTTGAAACAAAGAATAAATGCTTTCAAGCAAAGAAGAAGAAGCAAACGCTTGAACAAAGAATGTTGTTCGTTCTTCAAAATAGCGCCTTTGAATTTATCTCTTCAAAATCATTCGTCGATCAGAACCCTCAACATCCATTTGAGACTCACATGTAAGCCATGTATATCTCGCACTTGGTATATTTTTGTTTCATATATTTTTATTTCTTATGTCAAATCGATTTCGATTCGGTTCCCAATTATTACAAATGCACCGTTCGGTTTTCGGTTCCTTATTTTTAGATTCCGGTTCTTTATTTTTTAAAAGAACCATTCGATTTCAGTTCTTTCGGTCCGGTTCCCCTTTTTTTGCCCGCTCCTACTCATGACACTATTGACACAAAGAGAACTTGCTTGTTTGATTCACATTAACTTTGATGAATTTAAATTTGGTTTTAAATGTATGGTTAAGAAATAAATATAGAATATTAAAAAATATAAAGTCATTGTCAAATTAATGAATGAGTTATTGAAAAAAAATGAGAGAAACAAATAAATTTAAATTGGTGAAATTTAATGTAAATCAATAGATTAGTAAAATTCTTCTCTACAATACCATCTATGACTCTACGAGGCAGGGGATACCACATTAGATATAAGGGGTGATAGCCTCCTCTTTAAAATTATTTTAAACACTTTTTTCAATTTTTTTCTCTCTCCTAAATCAATCACATCCACATATCTCATTACATTCACAAATATCAACCATTCAACTCCACTCATTCTCTCTCCTCTTTTACATTAAAAACTTTTAAAAATCATTATAATCTATTTCCTATCACCCTAATAGGCATCAATCTCTCAGTGCTCATGTAAAAATGTACCATTTATATAATTATAATAAATGTTACCCTTCACATCGATAAATAAATAATTTATATTTAAATTATTTATGCTTCAAAAGGAGTGTTTTAAAGAGTATAACGTATAATTAAATGACGAAACCAAATTTCAAACTTATACTAACTCAAGCATGTTGGGACATGCCCGACGTTCAAGAACGTCGGGGCGTTCCGTAACTTACAGAATGCCCGGGCTTTTTACGGTCCAGTCGAGCCTCCGATTTGAAATCTGAAAATTTTTTCAAATTTAACACGACGAAGCGGAGCTCCCCGCAACTTGGAAAAAAAATTTTCGACATCGTGACGACCGGTGGCGGCCGGTCAAAGTTTTTGGCCAAAATTTGGCCAAAAAATAATCAAAAACTTTGATCTGTCGCCACTAGTCGTCACGGTGTCGAAAATTTTTTTTCCAAGTTGTTGGGAGCTTCGTCTCGTCGTGCTGAATCTGGACAAATTTTTGGATTTCAAATCGGAGGCTCGACTGGGCAGTAAAAGGCCCGGGCGTTCCGAAACATCCCTAGCGTGAAATAAAAGTTCAAGAAAATATAAAGCATTCAAAGTGATAAAAATCAATTTTCGGATTTAGGCATGGCCTAGATGAGTTCAAAGCAAACTTTTTAATACGGTAAACAGAAGCACTCGGGAAATTTTTCAAGGTTCAGGGAACAAGCAAAAAGTGAAACCTACCCCTACCAGCCTACAAGTTTTGATGGGTCCACCTTCCGAAATAATAGACTGCATATATGGAGAAGACCCATAGGACAGGCCCATACCATTCATGCACTACCTCTGTCATTTGGGCTAGTGTCTCAACTGGATTAACTACATCAACGACAATTCAGTGAAAAATACAACATTGTGCTTAACTTTATACAACATTTTGTACTTGTTTTTTAGTTCCGAAAATTATCATTTATTTATTATTTACAAAATGAATTTATAACAATGTGTGTTGTTGAGAGTAAATAAAATTGCAAACATGCAATTACATCTCAGCAATGACTGTTATTTCATTCATTACTATTGTTATTGACATCAGTAATGCCCACAAAACGCATATCACAACATCTAACTTTCACTATTTATGTTGTTGAAAGAGAATAGTGCCTTCATAAAAACACGAGTTGGTCTTCTTATCAACCCGTAAGCACGTGAAAAAGATTGCGACTTGAAATATGAAAGTCAAGAGAGAGGACACGATAGGGGTGTCGAATGAGCCAAACTGAGCAGCTTGGCTTGTAAAATTTCCGCTCGAGTTCAGCTCGTTGATGAGGTCGGCTCGGCTCAACTCATGTTCCAGTCACGTGGCTCGGTAGGCTTGGCTCGTCTAGCTCATGAGCTGAACCCGAGCAATCCTTTTTTTTTTTAAATACATAGTTCGCAATTAAAATGAAGGGTCCATGTTTGCAACTATGGTATGTTTATTTTGATTACTTATTTAGCAATATAAAATTGCTCATCCCTTAAATCAATTTTCAATTATGAGCCAACGAGCCGGTTCACGAATTTTATGAGCCGAACTGTCCATTTTCCAATTTCTCGGCTCTGTCCAAGTTTAAATCCGTGTTTTCACGAGCCGAACCCAAATTTTTTTATGGGCTGAACAAAACGGAATACATGAACTCACGGACTATTCAACTCGATTGCCATCCCTAGAAAAAGATGTTCACCAACATCTAGCCATGCTATCACAACTGTCGCCACAAATAATATTTTAATATCATCTCTATGACATTCTTCCTTCATCGCGGCTATAGGCATCACCAAACTCGTCATTCACCATGGCCATCACAATGAAAATCAATAAATAATCATAACAAAATTGAAAAAGAAATAATTTGAAAAATAAGAAAGCATCACATTTGGGAAATTTAGGCCTGAAAATCAAATTCTACAAGCACAGCTTATTAACATCGATCGAGTCACGTATATATGGGGTGGTCTTTATAGTAATGGTGATGGATAGTGTGAATAACGACAAACAAATGATAATGGTGGTCAATGAGCAATGAGTGTTTATTGGTTACTTTGATGATAGTGGTAAATAAAAGCGCGATGAAAATACTCAATTCTCACATATATTAAATTTTAAAATGAAAATCTTTGATTCGTGTAGTTCCTAATTCTTGAAAGTAATGAAAACTCTGTAATACAACAAATACGATGACATCCAAAAGGAAAATTTTGGAAATTTAACTAGAATTTTGTTTTAACGAACGGTGGCTACATATTAGGTATTTATTTGTGATAATTATTATTATAAAAAGTGTTGATAGATCATTAGTTATGTGACATATAGTACACTGGTAGCTTGGCTCCAATACTACGAGATTAAAAAATGTCACTATCCCACTCGTCAATCGACATTAATATATATTTTATTTTAAGGTACATATTATGGTCCAATGCGTTTTATTGATTGAAAATATTGATATTCATCAGCTGAACAACTGTGCTAATAAATAGTCAATCAGTTAACAATGGCACTATTTTTTATTTATTGGTGTATTTAAATTTAGTCCAACCCTCATCTTGTTATTTATAGCATTCCGTGTGCTCGATTAATGAGCACAACTGTAAGCTCCAAAATTAGGTAAATTACTATCAAACTAACATCAATTAATTAATTGCTCGTGCTGAATTAGGTGTGCAGCACTCGTGCTATATTAGTATATTACAGTATTACACACACGTAGAGGGGATGCACTTGGGCATAAATTACAAAAAGTGACTGAAAAAAGGGTATATTTGATTGAATGACTTTTAAGTGGTAAGCCTTTGAACGTTCCTTCAAAGTATTTATGAGTGTATTTGAGATCCCAATTGAAGCTGTGTTCGCACAAAGCAAATCTAATGTACAGAACAATAGAGAGATTTTATCACGCGTGTATCCTCGTAAGTTACAACTTTCATTCACAAATCACAATGTGGTAGGGTTGGAATAGATCGCTAGCACCAACCAAAGTAGCCTACAAGGATGAAGCGCGAGAGTCAAGACGCGTACTTTTTATTCATCAATTGAGATATATATGATCATCAGAGTTTGCTTTCTCGATATTTGGAAAACACGCTGGTGCTCTCCTATATACTAGTGTGTAGGAGAGTGTGTACACTCCATGACATAGGGCCCGGTGATGGCGCCACGTCATCTAAAAAAAAAATTTTAATTTAATTTTTTTAATTTTTGAAATCTACGATAAGTGACATGAATAATACATAACTGTCCCCTAATGGTGGAGGGCTTATTTGCCCCCCACGAATTTTTGAAAGGGAGTGTGTATGGCTTCTCCTATACACTACATTTGGAATCTACGATAAGTGATATGAATAATACATAACTGCCCCCTAATTGTGGGAGCTTTTTGTGTCCCCTCACAAATTTTTGTAGGGGAGTGTGTATGACTTCTTCTGCACACTACACACTAGTGTGTAGGAGAGCAAAACTGGTGGAAAACAATTATGCCAAAGTGACAACACAAAGTATTGTTGTTTCTTGTACTCTGTATTGTTCGCTCAAACAAACCCGTTCTTTGAACTCGTGAGACCAATTTATAATCTTAATGAAGAAACCAAATTAGTCAGATCGTATTAGCCCGATATGTACTTCTATGTCTATCAGCTTTTCCTTTAACGACCTGAAGGCTATAAGGTGCTGGCAAGTGAGCGAAAGCCTACCCTACGAGGCTAAAATTAAACGAGGTCAAACTAACAACAATTGCTTCTACTATAAGTGATTATAGAAGTTGGTCTAGTGCACATGTAATGCACACTATGTGGCACCTTATTAGTTTTGTTATAATATATGAGGAAAATTAATATTTTCATATTAATGCTTGTATAGTAAATTTTTGAAAGAATTATAAAATCATAAATATATACATTGATGATTTTTTTAATTTACTTTTTAGATACACATTTCTTATTTTTCGAGAACTAATGAGATCAGTCGATCTTTTATATGTGCTAACACGAAAAGACCTGAATGAAGCAATAAGCTGGGTTGATGGCTTGATGCAAGAGGCAGCAGAGAAGTAATAATGGACGCACCACAGACGTTTCTTCCTCGTAGTATCATCCAAATAAATGATTCAAAAAACAGTTTTTAAGTAAAAGATCCTTTGCAAGCAATTATCGTACACTATTTCAAGTAACCAGTTTGGATCGATCGATTTTAGTCTTTTATTCTTTTTACATGATTTTATGTTGAAAGTTACATTAATAATAATAATAATAATAATAATAATAATAATAATAATAATAATAATAAATTGAAGGTAACGAAGTCTTGACCGAAAATTGTAATCGCACTTAAACATATGAGATCATAATCATATTGACAAACCAAACAAATTGTGTGAAAATGTAATATTATTATTGCAATTTTCAGTTATCTCGAGGTTTGTAAATGGCTAATGAGTGCAACCGTGACATAATCTTTGTGGTCCATGCACTTTGAGGATTCCATTTTAAAAATCAATGCATTTTGGCCTTTATTTTTATTTTTTTATTTTTTTTGACATAATCAAGATTTTCGAGGCAGAAATTGGGAGAGTTATGAAATTATGATTCCTTCAAAAAGATTGAATCACAATCGATTGCAAAATTTTTATACACGTGTCAATTAGTATTTGGCTTTTCTTAAAAGTGTATGATTTCAACTTTAGCTTTGCACATATTTACATTTTGCCCATAATCAAATTTGTTAGAACTAATTTGATACTAAGTTTGCGTTAATATATATTTTTTCTCATTTATTTCATCCTTCAAAAAATTCTTACTTTTCTTCGTAAAAGGGTTCGAACAATGCTATGCCATCAACAATGCTATTAAAGTTGAAAATGAGAATGATTATTATCTATTAATATTATTGTTTGATGATAAATCATAATATTTAGAGCTTGTTCTTTTGGTTATAATCTTATATACATGTAATTTCATATAATTCCACACTCATTTTTAATTATACACATATTTTTCAATATAATTTTAACAACACATTTGATATGAAATTACGTGCATATCAACTTTATTATCAATCAAACATACAATTACATGACATGTTAATATTATTGCGAAAAACATCAATACATATAGACACAACAATACTACTAAGAAGTTGCCTATTCAACAAAATGTATGATTTGATCATTTTGTCTTTCTTTCTTTTTTCACTATTGACAACTCAGCAATGAATTAATAATCCATTGGTGCTAATTGCTAAATGCATTTTCATTATTAAAAATATTTTAGTCAAACAAGCTCTAATTACTTGTATGCGTAGTGGAAGTATCAAACCATGCTACGACACGTGTTCTCGTGCGTCCTAGACGATGAGGACAAAGTTTGCCACATAAAAGTATAAAACAAACAATTGTTACTATTCTCTCTCTCTCTCTTTTTCAAAGGAACAAGGATGGGAATATGGGCTTGTTCGGTTCATTGCTAGGAATAGTAGGAAAAAAAAATTATTTTCTCTCTTTTTTTTAACCACACACATTCTCCAATATAATATTAATTATACATTTTTACGAAATTCGTGCATGGCTACACTAATAAGGAACCGAACATGCCCTATGTGTAGCCCATTATTTATTAAACACACTCTAAAAATATCCTCCTAATTTATATATATATATATAAAGTTTTGTTCCATCAGGAATAAATTTGTCAAAATGGTTTGCAAGCTGTTTCATCTCGCGAGCTCGACTTCTGCTCGCCGAGACGATCTCGGCTCGATTGGCCTAAAGGCGAGCCCGAATCCGAGCACAAACACGAAATGCAAGAGCTGCTCGGCTCGAGCTCGTCCTGCTCGCGAGCTCGAGGTGAGCGGCTCGTGTAACACACGAGCCGAGCTCGAACAACGAGTCGGCGAGTCGAGCCAAATTGACATGCCTAACCAGGAATGACCGAACATCTTCAAAGTTGTTCGCCCATAGTTGGCCAAAAAAAAAAATTCCGATGAAATTTTGTTGCTATTTCCGGCAACCGAAAATTGCAGCATTTGACCACCAATTTCTTATTCATTCTTTTTTTTTTAATTGGTAGGGTATTTTGGGGATATGGATATTTTTGGGGTGTGTTTAGAAAATAATGGGGTGTGAATAGTCCCACCCAAGGAACAATTGTTAGCATTCCTTTTTTTTTTTTTTGAAGGGCACAATTGTTAGTATTCTAAGGCCATCTCCAATGCAAAGGTGAATTTGGGATGATGTGGAGTAGAGAGAAATAAAAATAAAATGATTATTTTAATTGTAGATGAATGGAGAGAGGTGTAGAAAAAAAAAAGAGATGGAAAAGTGAAAAAGATGAGAGGTAGAAACAAATTCAAAAATAATAGTAAAATAATGGTAGAAAAATTCTAGATGGCCTTCTAGACTGCTAGACATAGACGGCGTACAGAAATCTACAAAGTAAAAGTTGAGAAAAAGTTGTATAATTGAGATAAAAATGATTAAAAATAAAAAAAAACCGTGGGCCCCTTTCTTTTTCTTTCTTCCAATCTCTCTCTACCCTCTCCACGGCAATTAACATTGCCATTGGAGATGGTTTAATGCTTTGCTTTATCTTCATTTTCCTTTTATTTATTTCTTATTTTCATTCGATACTAAATAATTCTAAAAAACATTTAAATTTAATATTTTTAAATGATACTATTTGACATATCACATCTCCATTCAGTAGAAGAAATGTGTTAAAAAGTAAAGTACATACATACTACTTCATCACAAATAAAAAAAAAAAAAAACTACTCGTTTCACCCCAAAAAATAAGCTTAAGCCTACATTTACAGAGATTTAAAAATTGTAATTAATAATCTTGGGAAATTAAATTTTAGTTATACTTTTTTAATTATAACCCTATATTAAATAATGACTATATATTTTCATTGATTGTTACACATTAAATAAGGACATGTGAAAAGAAAAATAAAAAATTAAATAGATGTAAATAAAAAGTAGTTAGTATTTTAAGACGGATAAAAAAATAAATATATTTTTATGGGACGAGGGAGTAACACATTAGTAATATCTAAGGGCTTTTGCCCAATAGCTACAATTTAAAGGAAAATTTGCCCACTAAATCATACAATCTTATTTTTTATCCATTAACTACATATTTTCCTTAATAAGACAACAATACCCATTCCATCTAATCAAATTACAGGCCATGCCATTATAATTAAAAAATTACACAAAAGGTCCTCTATCTTTTAAATTGCACAAAACAGCATCTAACTATCAAAACTTATATTTTAGAATACATGACTACCAAATCACCACCATAACCACCAAACCACCGCCGTCATCCCGACCACATCCCACAACCCTACCCCCATCGCCGCCACCCACCCCACCTCCTCCATCACCACTCCTCCACCACCACCACCCCATGGCCACCACCCCACCCCTACCAACACCCTATCCCGCCACCACCACCACCACCACCACTACCACCCCACTACCACCACTACCCTACCACCACCACCACCCCGCCACCACAACCACCATCCCACCACCACCACCACAACCGCCCCATCCCACCCCTACCCTACTCCCATCAAAAACCATAGCACAACCACCATCCCACCACCACACCACAACCACCACCAACACCACCACCCCCACCCCCGCCACCACCCCATTCCGCCTCCAACACCACCCCGCCGCCACCACCACCACACCACCCCACCTTGCCGCCACACCCATCCCACCACAACCACTATCCCACCACTACCGCCACTCGCCACCGCCACCACCACCACCACCACCACCACCACCCCACATCCCATCCCATCCTACCACACCACAACCACCATTCCACCACCACCACACCGCCATTGCCACTCCCACCTCCACCATCCCACCGCACCACAACCACCATCCTACCACCATCCCACCACCACCCCACCACCACAACCCAACCACCATCCCACCACCACCACCGCCCCACATCCCACCCCTACCCCATCCCATCAAACCATACCACAACCACCATCCCATCCCACCACACCACAACCACCATTCCACCACCACCACCGGCCGCCATTGCCACTCCCACCTCCACCATCCCACCACACCACAACCATCATCCCACCACCACCACCACCACTACAACCTAACCACCATCCCACCACCACCACCGCCGCCACCATCCCACGCCTACCACTACCCCGCCGCCGCCACCACCACCATCGTTGCCACCATCGATACCACCACCACCACAACAACCCACCACCGCCTCCACCACCACCACCGCCGCCTCCACCATTACACCGCCACTACCTCCACCATTACACCGCCACTACCTCCACCATCATTCCACCATTTAACCACTACCACTACCAAAGTGCCGCCACCACCACCACCACCACCACCTCCACCGACCACACCACCACCACCACCACCACGACCAAGTCGCTGGCACCACTCTTTCCACCCAACCACCATTCCACCACCGCCATCACCCCACTATCGCCATCACCATCATTCCACCACCAAACAATCTTTGTCACCATCACCCTACCCTACCACCATTCCACCACCCCCACCCATGCCCCCACCCCTACCTTTATACCACCACCACCTCCACTAACACCACCATTATTCTATCACCACCTCCGCGCCACCACCACGCCTATCCCTACTCCATCCCTACCGCCGCCACCACCACCACCACCACCACCACCACCACCACCACCATTACCGCCACCACCATTCCACCACCGCCACCACCTCTACCACCATTCCACCGTCTCCACAACTACCAAACCACCACCACCATTATTCCACCACCACACCCGCCGCCACCAAACCACCACTACCATTATTTACCCCGATAATACTATCATCTACCCTAATAATATTATTATTACATGGCATGATAATTATATTACATTCCCTGGTAATAGCGTTACCCACCAAAACACCGCCACTGCCACCACCACTACCGCCATTTCACCACCACCACCACCACTGCCGGCGCCATTCCATCACCACCACACATGCTACCATGTCTTACCCTTAATAATGCTATTGCCTACCAGAGTAATACTATTATCGATATTATTACATATTCTAGTAATCATATTACCTTCTCTGGTAACAGGATTACTTACCTAACCACCATCACCACCACCACCCCAATAATACAAAATACATTCCCCCGATAATATCATTACCTTCCCCAATAATAATATTACTTATCGTGATAGTCCGATTACTACCACAGGTAATCTCGATCAACAATCAACTTCTCCCTTCCCATCTTTGACTTTCTCCCTCTTCGCACTTTCTCTCTGCATATTCTCTCTCAAGATTACCTAGCCGGGTAATCAGATTACCACCACAAGTAATTTCGATTAACATCCTTTCTTTCTTTGGGCCCTGTTGTGAATCATGTGAATACCTTGGTGCCAACATCATTATATTAGCCTCATTGGCCTTTTTCTTCATTCATTCGAGGTTTAAAGCCCTTGTAGGCCATTTCATTCACACCCTGCTTATCTTCCCCCGTGAGGCCTTACAATTCAACCAGGGACCCTAGAGGTAACTGCTACGAGCTCAAGAGGTGACTCCCACCTTTCGGTGCAGTACTTTATCCCATATAGCACTTAACTCCCCATGAAGGCCGTTCTTACTAACTTTCTACGCACTTTCTCTAGAATACTACTCCCGATAATATTATCTGTCTCGATAATAATATAACCTACCCTGGTAATAATATACCAACTTTTCTATTTACTTTCTCTCTAGATTATCGAGGGTGGTTATTTAAATTACCATCCCCGATAATCTTCTCGCTCTTTTGTCCCCATCTTTCTTTCTCTACACACATTCTCTCTCTTGATTACCACCACAAGTAATATAGATAAGCATCCCAGTAATATTACTATCTACACCGGTAATATTATTACCTACGTCGGTAATAATATTACCTACCTTTGCAATTATAACAAAAAACAATAAAACACTATAATTTTAATCTCATCCGAAGCTATATCCACCAATACATGAGAACACCATAATTCTAACTAACAAACTAAACCAAAAGATAGCATTTAGCACAATTCTCACACTAGATTTAAGAGTATAACATAGTGGTCAAAGAAACTCACATCAAATAGAGCACAACACGATTTTTCTTATTTTCTAACTTTTTTCCCTATAGTAGCGCCTCCATAATAAAGTCTATCTTTCTTCGTCTTTTTCACTATCTGATCTCCAAACAAAAATGGAACATCAGCTTGTTTTTGTTCCGTTCGCTGATTGAAAAAAATAATAATAAAAATAAAGCTACGAAATCTAGGCTAAATTTGAATGTCTTTCGAATACTTAATGTTAGGCAAACACTACACTCAAACATTAGTTTTGTGAAATGCTAGAGGATAAGTTTGTGTCCGCTTAACCTCAGCAAATTCTCAGAAAGGAAAAATAAACTAAAGAGTCATCAAATATTTTTGAAAGTTGAAGCACAAAAATACCAACAAATCACCTCATGCAATAACTATGAAAGCAGAAAATTAATCATAAAGGTTTTTATAATTATTATAAAGTTTAAAATGATTAAATATGTGGACTCTAGCAAAAATCTCAGTAAGATTATTGATTTTCTTCTCCATGGAAAAAAATTTAACTCAAACTATATAAATTCAAGTGCACAAATATTTGATTTTGATCTTGCCAACCTCTGCGTTTCACCTTGTCTCTTCCTGCTTCATTTATCTACAATGGTGATCATTGACAAACCCGCAAAATACCATCTTATATTTAAGAAATACATAATAGGAAATGAACCAAATTATACTTCAGCCCCATGATGACTAAATTAAAAAATTTACAAATTCTTCTAGAGTACTATACGTCTTTTGATGTGGAATTTTACGGAAGTACCTCAGAAGGAAAAATCGACTGCAAATTTTGTCTCCGTGGTTCTTTATCATCGACCAAATTCTTCTCCTTCACGTTATTCAACGAAAGCTCAGAGAGTCGAAGATGCTCAATGAACTCAGAATCAATGTATTTGAACAATAGATTATGGTGAATGAGGGATTAGCGAGGAACGATACAGAACAAGTGAACCAATCGCTCAGCCTCATCCTCGATGTGAGCTTGAACGGTGTCTCGACCAATCGATGGATCGAAAATAGAAAGATTCACATAGAACTTGGAATAGGCAGAGTGAAATAGACCACAGAGACATACCAATTCAGGCACCTTCCAGATCTTGAATATGCAATACAAATTAACAGAGGCGTGTAGAAACCATTGCAATTGATATCAAATGTTGCTTCTTCTCAGTTCGTCAAAGGCGATTTGAATCGAGGCTGAGAAAATTGGGACCGGAGTAGATGCGGTTGAGCTTCAATTGATTAATAAGAATATCGAAGTGAAGCCTAGATCGAGAAGGTGAAATTGGAATTGTAGGGGAGAGAGATTGAGAAAGTATGCAGATGGAAAGAGAAAAAGCAGCCGAGAGACATCAGAGGGAGGGTGGAGTTGGGACAAAACCAAATTTGTCAGGAAATTTCTTTAAAAAAGTAACCGGTAAATCATTTTTAAAAAATTGTAGTTATTGGTAAAAAAATAAGGCCTTGTTCTATTTGGTGTTAACCAAATCCGCACGCAATTCCGTATACCTCATATTCATTTTCAACCACACACACATTTCCCAAAATAATATTAACCACATATTTTTACACTAATAATGCTACGAACAACTAAACCCCCAATCAAACAGGCTCAAGATGTCAGATTTAGTTAAGAAAGTGGATCAGATTTATTGGGCATTTTTCCAATATCTAACATAGAATTATTTTTCTATTTTTTATTTTTAAGCCAGAATTATTTTTTTGAATAGAATTTATGCCAGAATTATTATTCTTTATAATAATTGCGGTAAATTAATTATTTGCTTCACTTGTCTGCTTATGAACTTACCAGTCAGGTTTCCACGTGCTCCTAGGAACTCCCTCCCGCACCCCACGCCCACCCCTCCCACGGCCTCGCCATTTCTACTCACTTCAGCCCCATTTCTCTGCATTCATCCATTTATTAATACTCTCTCTCTCTCTCTCTGAAGGTATTTTCAGATATTAAGATTTGAAGGGATAAATTTTCTGCTTTCTTACATTATATGCAACCAGAATACCAAAAAGAAGAGAGGAAAAAAATACAAAGCAAGAACCCTATAAACAAAATTGATTTTTACTAATTACGCATTCAACATTTTTCGTCAGTTTTGAGTAAAAATGGTGATGGAAGTGGTGCATGAAGATATGGGAGAAGGCAACCTGCAATGTCCAGATCATCCCTACAAGAACAGCACTCCAGGTGGAGTCTGTGCATTTTGCCTCCAAGAAAAGCTTGGAAAACTCGTTTCTTCCTCTTTCCCTTTGGCCATTTTCCCATCTTCTTCTCCCTCTTCTTCTCCCTCTTTTAGATCTGACTCCGCCGCCGCCACTACCGCCGCAGTCTCATCCCTTCAGGTCCGCCGCCTCGTGTCTTCTTCAGCCACCTCTCACACTGTCAGTTACAGTAATGCCCCTAGCAATGACTGCAACTATAATGGCTATTACTCTCGGAGGTCAAGATTGCCCTTCATTTTGACTCACAGGAAGAAGAAAAAGAAGGACAGTGCAGCAATGGCGGCTAGCTCAGATCCTGCCCCCATTGTTTTCAAGAGAAGCAAATCTACCGCCACCCCAAGACGAGGTAATCAGTAATCTCCATTTTCTTCTTCTATAGGCTCTGTTTTAAGCTTTCAAATCAGATATTCTGCTGGTTAGATATTATTGTGAATCTAGAAATTCCCTTTCTAAGTAGTGATAAAAAGTATACTTTACAACAGGTTCACATTACATGGATGAAAATTATGCTGAAGATTACAGCCCTAATAAATGGGGGTTTTGGTCATTTCTTTACTTATCAAGAAATTCTAATCCAACTTCCAAGAAATCTGAAAAGCCCTCTAAAGATTCAAACTTTCCATCAGCAACTGCTAGTTCAGTGAGCACTGCAGGGTCAGCAAGAGAAAGGAAAACCCGGGATTTCATAGTCGAAGAAAACGAAAGCCCTGATAATCAAGCTACATTTGATAGAAAAGTATCAAGATCTAGATCTGTTGGCTGTGGAAGTAGAAGTTTTTCAGGAGATTTCTTTGAGAGAATCTCAACTGGATTTGGTGATTGTGCACTCAGAAGAGTTGAGTCTCAAAGAGAAGGAAAGTCTAAAATCTCCTCATCAATGCACAAAAATGGTGGAAACAATAATGGGCAAGTTTGCATTAAGGAGAGAGTTAGATGTGCTGGGATTTTCAGTGGATTCACCATTAGCTCATCTTCATCTTCTTCGTCATATAGGGCTTCATCCTCGACTGAGGATAACTCCAATGGGAAATCAAATTCAACAACACCTGGAAGTGTGAGAAATCTTTCTCACGGGAGGAGCAAAAGCTGGGGGTGGGCGTTCGCTAGTCCAATGAAAGCCTTCAGCAAACCTTCATCTGGAAAACGAGATTCTTCGGCTAATAAGAATGCTGTTCCGAATTTGGCTGCAATTCCTTCCTTGCTCGCTGTGAGAAGCTAAGAATCTACTTAATTTACTGCGTAATTAGCTGACTCTATTATACATTTTATACCTCGTTCTATGTTTTACTATGTTATTACTCGGTTTATCTATGCTTCTATGTGTTAAGATGATGCTGTTGGTTCATTGAACTAGTGTGATTTGTTGGTTATAAATGGACTAGTTTGACAATCATATATGTATTTCAGTGTGATGCAGATATGAATAGATTGCATATGGTAATTATTCACACTTTTCAGAGGCTATATTGTGCACTTGATCTACAATTCTGTGAATGGCATTGTCCCTTTCTTGGTCAGTTGATGGAAAAAGTTGTGGGGATGATTCTATTGCTAAATGGGATGCTTTTCTGACATTTTTGTCTGATATCTTTTATTTTGTTAGCAATGTGTGATGAAAAAGAAAGGACTGCCAAAGGCAACCGACGGGGATGAAGACTAAGTTTTGTATAAATCTACTTTATGATAACTGAATTAGACGAGGGGATTTAGTATAGTATTGGATACCATAGAGTCCTTAAGGTTTAAGTCCTGTTGCCACACGAGGGAAGCTGGAGGTAGCTAGCTCAAAGATTGGTACATGAGTTTGTAATTCGTTTGCTTTCGCTTGTTACATGTAATTCGAGATTTCTTATCTGGTTATCCTAAAGGCGAAGACGAAAATTTTAAGTAATCTAATCGATCAGAGTATGAGTGTATGACTGACACTGTTTTTTTAGGGGGTTTTTAGGGAATTGATTCAAAAAAGTGAAAAATAAGCAATGAAAAAATAGTTTTGAGAAATGTGCGGATGAAAAGTGATTTGAAAAATTGTGGTGAAGCAACAATAGCGATGAAAAGTGGTTAGAAGAAATGTGAAAATCTTGATTATGATTGAGGATATGATTTCTAACTTTTATGCATGCATAAAAGTTGGTAACTTTATGCATGTTTCCATTTAGGAGTCTTTCTTGTTTGTCTTGGATGGCCAAACATTTAAAAAAGAAAGATGCATCATATGTCACTATTTGAGCATGTGCAAGGGCCCATAGCCATTGTCTTATAAATTGTTTAGCATAGTAGAAACGTAAGATAGATCACTATCAAGCTTGAGTCAAAGAGTTGTCACATGTAGTATGTAAGGACACACTTGAAAGGTCCTAATCCAAGGGCAGATTGAATCATGGCATGTTTAATTAATCTTAGTTGGTAGTAACTGTTTGTTATTATTGACTTGAGTGCTTAATTGTCTTCTTATTTCTACGATGCAAAAGGTGTAATTAGACACCTTTGGCCCTCACCGCCTCAGCCCATGGCGTCGTGAATGAGATAAATCAGTCTTACGTGATCGAGGCGTAGTGGGCGTCGTACGCGAGGCCATGCGAGTGAAAATCCCCACACCGGCCGCCATGACTAACTCGCGGCGCTAACTGCATTCTACGGCCGAGCTTTGCCCTGGGGGCGTCTTCTTATTTCTCATACACATGTTATCATGTGATTTATCATTTTTACGCTTCTCGATTACTTTTTAACTACATATGTTTTTAGAAAACAGTCTTTCTTCATATGCTTTCAGAAAAGAGTCTTCCTTAGAAAGTAGTAAGATTAAACAAGTGAAACAAAAAGGAGAATCGTATCTTAGGAAGTAGTATGATTAAAACAAGTGAACCCAAAAAAAGGGTCAAAACATGGTGTTTGATTGGTAATGCTAGATCTTGAAATTGAAAGTTGAAACAACCTAAATATCAAATTCTCAAACCCCATAATGGGCTTTCTGGAAAGATAGGAATTGCGCCGGCTCACCAAAACCAGGCCAGACGAGCATCCGTCTATGCATTCTTGTAAGATCGACTGACGTATCTTGCTTCTTTTTCTTATTGGTGATTTCATCAATCAACACTATTAATAAATAGTATTATCCATAGAAGATAGAGTGCTAAAGTGCTTGGTAACAAATTTGATATCCTACTACATTCATTTACCTATATTTTACTTCAAGAGTTGACATATATTCACTCATCAAAACTCTATATCTTTTATTATATATATTTGTCATTATTGAAGTTTCAAAGCATGAATTATAACTCATGACTCATATGAAGGCGCAAGAACAAAACGACATGAGAAAAGGCTGTCTTTGGCAGCAAACAGATCATGAGGCATTTTCAGGTGGGGTGAGGAGGAGAACGGTCTCATTTGGTCCCCTTTTTGGTTGCTATCCCATCAGTTCGGTTCTACTCCAATCCGGTTTGATTTTCTTGAGCATCGTTAATTCTCAAGATAATGTTATATGACATCTCTACTTTATCCCTACCCTTTGGAAAAATGGTTCAATCAATGGAGGAGTCAGGAGTTTGGTTTGGGGGCAAAGTACGATAAATTTTATTCGGGCCGCTGATTTTTCGTGACATAAAATTTATTTATAATATAATTTATATCCAACTCACTGCATATTCTTGTAAATTCATTAGAATACAGCAAATATACAATAGCATTTATATATAAGCTCATTGCATATTTTTTTTCTCTGTTGATTTCTCGCTATATAAAATTCATACATAATAGAATTTATATATAAACTCATTACAAATTAATATATTTTGTTTGTTAAAAATAATTAAGTTAATAAATTGAGTGGAAAGTAAAATTTAGTTTTGAAATTTGACATGTTTAATTTAGTTAGTAATCGAGTGAAAAATATAAATTTAATTTCATATTACTTAAACTCGCGTAATTATCAAAAAATAAATTATATAAAAAAAAATACAAAAAATAAATTATATAAAATAAAAGAAAACGCAAAAAGGAAAGAAAAGAAAAGAAAGGGAAGGCATAAAAATGACGTGGGGAAAGGGTAAGAATGATACAATCCAAAAGTTCCAGCATTACGTGACGTGTCCTGGAGCTGTTATGCAGCAGCAGGGGCCTGGCAAGTGAACCATGCTGCCACATGGCAGCAGGGGATAATTATCACGTCAAGTGTTAGAATTTTAACAAAATTCCAATACTGAGAATGTAAAGGAATGCAGGGACAAGCAAAATCAAATTGGGGAAATGTGGGTCTCAAGCGTCAAACTCTGGACTTCATCTAAAAGGACGTAGGACTTTGACAACTCATGCGACTGAGCCACAAGTTTTTTTCTATTGGATTCTTCACTATCATTGGACTAGGGGTTGGCCTAGGCTGTATCCCCCCAACTTCCCCCCCCCCCCCAAAAAAAAAAACCCTCTGCCTATGTGCTCAAGTCGAGGTGGTTGCCTTGTGTTTATTCGGTTCCAAGATGATATGTATCTATGACCATAGTAAATTGCATCCACATGAGAATCAGATTGATTTTAGCCCTTCTAGCGGTAGCCCTTCTTCTACCTATTGTATGTACAATGTTGATAAAACTTGATCATATAACTTTGGAAGTTTGAGACTTTTTCATTTTCCCTCGTCAACTTCAACACTAA
Organism: Jasminum sambac; assembly: GCA_018223645.1. Taxonomy (NCBI): domain Eukaryota; kingdom Viridiplantae; phylum Streptophyta; class Magnoliopsida; order Lamiales; family Oleaceae; genus Jasminum; species Jasminum sambac. Next base: position 22,873,652 of record CP073649.1, read on the forward strand.
CAATTAGAATAATATTATTAATAAACAATGTTGATATTTTTCGCAGTTTATGCGACAACAAAATAATTGTTATGTTAACCACTTAACTATTGATAACATTACTCAATTAGTTAATTTCCTTCAAGAATTTCCATCTTGGAATACAAAGTTCGATTTCATGCTTAAAGTGCATAATAAACACATTAAAATGTAGGGAAAGGGTGGCCAAAGAATTAAATGCCTCCATATTAGCATGTGCTAGCTACAGTTTGTGCTTCTTGTTCTGTCTAATCAAAAGGATTTCTGCTTATCGATCCCTATTGATTCTTGTTTGCATGAATATAAGTTCCATTTTCAGAATAAAACCCAGCCTTTATGGATGAGCACTTGAAATCTTGACCAAAATTAGAAGGTAACTGTTTACATGTGATCTCCTAGGCTAAGGAGGGTGGTACTTGAGAGTTTTGAGCTTTAAAGTGAACTTGAAGAATAAGTAGTGTTAGCGGACAATATGTGAAGTATGAAAATTCAAATACAAAAATAATGAATTCAATAGAATATTATACTTATCGAGATGAATACAAACGGACTTTTTGATACAGATTGAGGTTAGTTTACATTATGTCCTATAGCAAAATTGCGATCCTACTCTTAGTGCTTGTAGTTCGTCGAGCGATTTACCACCAGGATTCAACAATCTATTGCCTAGGAACCTGCACCATGATCCAAACGAATGTACTGGACGTTTTATCTCTCGAGATGCAGAAGAAGAGGATGAAGAATTGTTTTCTAATGATGATATGAATCGAGATCTTCATATTTGTAAATATGAAAACGAGTCAGTTGGGCGCAGTTTTGATGAGGTGACACATTTGTTGTGAAAAGATGCGTCTGTTGAAGAGAGACGCATCTATTATGTTCTTCCTTTGACTCAAAAAAGCAAAAAGAAAATAAGAATAAATTTGCTTATCACCAAACCCCGTGGCCCATCTACTATAATAGCTACACGAAGCCCACACTTATAAGTTGAAATATTCTTTCATCATTTCCTACGTGTGATTCTTAACACTTTTATTGCTATATAAACACTATAAACTGTCACAAGTAGAAGTGCAATGGTCAAAGATGCTACAATAGCAATTAACAAAGAAAGTATTCCATAGCTCTCCTGACCGTAACAAACATTAGATAACTTATGTTAACAGATAAAAACTGAAGATTGGGATCAGGAGTCAAGTAGGAATGGTATGGTAAAAATCGTTACAATAACAAAAAAAGGTAGAACGAGAGCTGCGCTCTTGACCGTGACAAACTATTTAGTAAACTACAATTACCCTTATCAAAACGACGTTACATTTTAGTGCTAGATTGTAAGGCCATCTCAAATGGGGATGTGAATTGCATGATGATGTGGAGCATGAGGAGACAGATAGAGAGAGATAATTATTATTTTAATTAAAGTGAAATGGAAAGAGGTGTAGGGAAAAAAATGAGAGGGAAAAAATAAAAAAGATGAGAGGTGTAGAAAAAAATTAAAAAAAATAATAAAATAGTAGTTGAAGAATTCTAGATGTATATCTGTGAAATAATCAGTAGTGTTCGTATATTCAAAGAACAGATGAGAAGAGAAGAGGAAGAAGGGAGAAACAAAAACGAATTTCATTCAAGACATATTACAACAAGTAGGGTTTACCTATATATATACATGTCAACAATACCTAACTTATAAAAATAACATAATGAATAATAATAATAATAATAATAATAATAATAATAATAATAATAATAACCAAATAATAATGCTAACATTAACATCCCCCCGCAAACTCACGATGTGACAACAAACAGCAGCGAGAGCTTGGCAAGCAAGAAACGGAAGCGCGGAACGGAATGGGCCTTAGTAAAGAAGTCAGCGAGCTGAAGTGAGGAGGAGATAAATGGCAAGGCAAGAGTCCCTTGCTGTAGGTGATGACGAACAAAGTGACAATCAATCTCAACATGTTTGGTGCGCTCATGAAACACAGAGTTGTGGGAGATCTGAATGGCGCTTTTATTATCGCAGTACATAGGAGTAGGAGAAGAGAACTGAACACCCATATCAGGAAGTAACCAACGCAGCCAAACAATCTCAGCAGTGGTAGAGGCCATAGCACGATATTCTGCTTCTGTAGAGGAGCGCGAAACAACAGGTTGTTTCTTGCTCTTCCACGAAATAAGAGAGTCACCTAAGAAGATGCAAAAGCCGGTGGTGGACTTACGATCAGAAGGGTTACTTGCCCAATCAGCATCGGAATAGGCACGAAGCTCAAGAGAAGAGGTCGAAGGAAAAAGAAGACTCTGAAAATAGGAACCACGAAGATATCGCAAAATACGCACAACAGCAGACCAGTGAGCTGTAGTAGGAGCAGAGACATACTGACTAACTACATGCACAGCATACGCAATGTCAGGATGTGTAATGGTAAGATAAACAAGAGAACCAACAACGGTGCGATACAACGTGGGATCAGCCAACGGTACGCCATCTGTAGGAGAATAACGAGCATTAGTTTCAATGGGACTATCAACTGTTTTGTCATCAGTGAGGCGGGCACGCTGAATAATATCAGCAGTATACTTGGATTGAGAAAGCATATAACCGCTGGGGGAAGAAGCAACCTCAATTCCCAAAAAGTAAGATAGTGGTCCCAAATCCTTCATCTCAAAGAGACGAGCCAGTTCAATTTTCAAATCGGCGATCCCTACAACATCATCACCAGTAAGGATCATGTCATCAACATATAACAAAAGAAGAATGCGTCCTGCTGAAGTGCACCGAGTAAAGAGGGCTGAGTCGTGATGACTAGACACAAAGCCAAGAGATAAAAGAGAAGTGGAGAATCGCTCAAACCAGGCACGAGGAGCTTGTTTCAAACCGTAGAGTGCCTTTTTGAGCTTACAAACATAGCCAGGAGAATGAGGAACACCAGGAGGAGGGGTCATATAAACTTCTTCGTGAAGAATCCCATTTAAGAAGGCATTTTTAACATCCATTTGAGAAAGATTCCATTGACGGACAAAGGCAACTGCAATAAGAGCACGTACTGATGGTCATCTTGGCAAGCCCCAGGGCAAAAGTTTCCTCATAATCCAAGCCGTACTCCTGGGCAAACCCTTTAGCAACCAAGCGAGCCTTGTAACGCTCAACAGTGCCATCAGACTTAGTTTTAATCTTATACACCCAACGACAACCAATAGCATGCTTACCTGAGGGTAAAGGGACCAATTCCCAAGTATCAGTCTTATGTAAAGCAATGAGTTCATCAGCCATAGCCTGTTGCCAAAGGGGATCTGCAGCTGCTTCTTTATAAGAGGAAGGTTCAGAGAGTTTGTGAAGAGAAGATAAGAAACAACAAAAAGATTCGGAGTAGCAAGAGTAATCGAAATCAGGTAATTGAGTGGACTTACGGATCTGGGGTGGATATCGGTACTGGGGTGGTGGTGGTGGAGATGGCGGATCCTCGGCTGAGATGATGATGGAGACAAAGATAGGAGAAGGAGATGGAACACCGGCGACGACGCATGTGTACTGCAGATGGGGAAGAGGAAGATGGGGAATAGACATGGGTTGTTGGTATCATCATCCTGCAAAGGGATCTATACTGACAAGATCGGACTTTCTCACGGGAGGTGTATTATCAGCAAGCGAGAAGAAGGGAATGTGTTCAAGAAACACTACATGACGAGACACATATAATTTTTGTCCAATGGGATCAAAACAACGATAACCCTTTTGACCATCACCGTAGCCTAAGAAAACACATATAGCAGAGCGAGAAGTCAATTTACTACATTCAACTGTAGGACGAAGGACAAAACAAGTGCATCCAAAAACTCTCAAGGAAGAATAATACCCAAATAAAGTTTCAAATGGCGACAATCCAGATGTATAAGAGGATGGGATTCGATTAATTAAATGGACAGCAGTAAGAGATGCCTCTCCCCAAAACTCACTGGGTTCTTTGGAAGATAGAAGAAGAGAACGTGCTGTGTCAAGAATGTGCCTATGTTTGCGCTCAGCAACACCATTTTGTTGAGGAGTATCAGTACATGAAGTTTGAAAAGTAGTGTTGTCCTCAACGAGTAACTCGTGAAAGGAAGTCGAGGTATATTCACCACCCAAATCACACCTAAAACACTTAATTATAGCAGAGTGTTGTGTTTTAACAAGCATACGAAAAGAGCGGTAAACATCAACAAAATCAGAACGTCTTTTCATAAGATATATCCAACAATAACGACTATAATCATCAATGAACGAGACATAATATCTAGACCCTCATTTAGTGGAAACAGGAGCCGGGCCCCACATATATGAGTGAACCAAATCAAAAAGTGCAAGCGAACGAGAAGTACTACGAGAAAATGGTAAAGCAGAAAACTTGGCCCCAGGGGTTATATGCTTTCCATTCAATCGAACACCTACTTCTTGGAGAGAATCATCGGACGCCATAACGAGAGAGAACACGCAACAACCAGAGCACAAAAAGTAACCACAAGTAAAGGAACCTCAACCAAACCCCTGTAATCCAATTACAAGGCAGTGTAATCCCAAAACAAACCCTGTAATGCAATTACACGCCCGCTGTAATCCGATCCGCAACAAAGAGTAATCCAATTACAAGGCGGTTGTAATCCCAAACAAACCCTGTAATGCAATTACCACGCCGCTATAATCCGATGCGCAACAAAGAGCCCAAATCCCGATCGCAATCACGTGCATCGTGACTCGATCCGAACACCAAACGTGAAATTGACCACAGATTTAGAAACTAGAGAGAGAGACGATCACAACCACGAAAAGAACGCCGCCTGACGATGCCCGACGCGCCTCCACGCGCCGCCCCAAGCCGCGGCTGCCGAAGAACTCCGGTCTGCCAAGTGGCGCGTGGTATTACACGCGCCTCACCGAAAGGAAGACTGACGCCTGGGCACCCCGAATATGGTCTTGGTTTGTCAAAAAGGGTTCTGGAAGTGGTTCGAATCTTGAGTCAAAGTCCTCGGCTAGAGAAGAAAGAAGGAATTCAAGGCGGCTGGGGTTTTTCGTGCGTGAATTCAAGAATCCTAACGTCAAATACTACCACAAAGGCTCTGATACCATGTGAAATAATCAGTAGTGTTCGTATATTCAAAGAACAGATGAGAAGAGAAGAGGAAGAAGGGAGAAACAAAAACGAATTTCATTCAAGACATATTACAACAAGTAGGGTTTACCTATATATATACATGTCAACAATACCTAACTTATAAAAATAACATAATGAATAATAATAATAATAATAATAATAACCAAATAATAATGCTAACATTAACAATATCTATTTCTAAACATGGCATTGAAATTTATGTAGAAAAATGAGATAAATGAGTAAAAAGTTATTTTAAAAAAATCGAAAATTAGAGAAAAATAGAAAACATATGCGACCTACATAAAATTTTGCATCTTTCTCTCTCCTAGATTAAAATTGAGAATGGATACGTGCATTGGAGATGGCCTGTGAGTTTGAGACCGCATATATGAGGCTCTTTGGTGTCATAAAATGAATTAGCAGGTGTTAGGTTGCAAGTTTTTCAATTTTTATAAATTTTAATGTGTAATAGGAGAGAGAATGAGTGAAATTGAGTGGTGGTGATCCCAGAAAATATATGGATATAATTGGTTCGACTTTAGATGAGAATATGTTAAAATATATAAAAATTTGTTATAAAAGGTAAAAGAACGGATGCTAAATTTCAGTGCTAATATTTCTCTGCAAAAAGAGAGGGTTTGATACTGATGTTTGACACGGGTACAGTGTAAATCGGTTTCCTGCGTGCAGTAATGAGTTATGAGAGTAACATATTTGGAGGCGCATTGATCCATATTCATCAGTACTTGCCTGTCCCCAACGCGATGTATTCTCACATGCACCACTGATCAAATTTGTCAGGGCTAAGTGGCATCGTTCCTGCAGGGCTAAGTGTTGGCAATTATTTTGAACCACCGCTTTTCATTTATGGATGGATAACAAAACACAGCTACGTAGCTGGTATCGATAGTCTCCTGTGGATTATTAAACAAACTACAGTGTATTTGACAACTAAAAGGAGATGGAGAAAGGAGTATTTTCAATGGACATGCAAGGAAAAAAAAAAAAAAGAACTACGGTAATTGCCCATAAGAAGGATGCGTGACTAGGATTTTTCATTAGTGCGGTCTAATTTATTTATTTATTTTTGTTTTAACAGTGTGGATGTGGGGAAATACAAGAGTGGGGTGTGGTTCGAGCACTAGTAATACGTCAGGAATTTCGAGATTTTAATCACTGCACTGCATTGAATCACGTGCGATTAGAAATTTTAGAAAAGAGAAAATATAATATATCTTATCAAATTTAAGAATGAATAATTAACCTGGCTTGTAATTTATAATATTGAACCAAATAACTAATTTTCATCATTAATCATTTTAGCAATTTAACTATCAAAAATAAATTAACCATAAACCAAATTTAATTTCGATTTCAAATATAATTGTATTACATACACTCATTTACATGTCTAAAAAATATAAAAAATTTTGGGAATTTACATAGTAAACTCATTTAAAGTCAACTATTCAAGGCTAAAACTAAAACCACTAAATTAAGGTTTAAAACTTTATATTTTAATTTCAATTGCCAGCTCAATAGGAAAATCAAACTCACTCATTATACCATTCTTCATTACTCATTCTAGTGCAAATCTAATTTCAACTTTTCAATGGTAAATACACTTGAGTTTTTAATAACAAATCTAATTTAGTTAAATTTGAAGATAATAAAATTTTCTGTGATGTTTTATTATTTCTTTCATTATGTATATATTCAATAATTCTACCAAATTAAGGAATAACAAAAACAATAAAATATGAATATACAGTAAAATATAAATCTAAGGGGTGGGGAGAAAACAATAAAATAGGAATGCACGAAAATTGTGTACAACACTCCTACAACTGTATCGTTCTTTGACTTTTTCGAACTGGTCCCACATACAAACACCCACAATCCAATAATCTTCTCCAACTAGCAACTGGACTTCATCTCCATTCAAACAATCTGGGTTGCTAACAATATATATTTTCTTTTAATTTGGGTCTGAAAATTTTGCTGATTTCAATGTGGTCCATAGACCGCACTGGCCATTGTGTGGCTCGACTAGTGCCCATAAGAGGCACCAAGGCTGGTGCCAGAAATCGAGCTTCAAACTCAAAACTACTAATTATTATTCATATATTTTGTGATCAACAAAGCTAGATTCATCAACCAAGATTCACTTCAAACGACACTCTTGACAAATTCTTGACATTCTCACATCCAGCAACCATCGACACTGTATGTTGTGTACCGAAGGAATCCAATATACCCGCTTTGCTATACCTATACTTGCAACAGGCATCCTCATTCTATGGCTTATACCGTAATCAAAATTAAATTGAGGTCAAGTTACAACAATGATCTTCAGTACAACGGTTACCAATAAGTTGCAAATGTAGGAGTTTCAAGATTCTGGTATGGGATGTAGAGCTCAGGTGTCATAGCAGTAGGTTCAGTTACTATTCTTTTACAAGTCAATAGCAGCAACTCGGTTAGCACTTGTCGAGCAGTAAAATCTTGAGTTAGAATTGTTACACGGGGAAATGACAGATCCATGTTGCTAATGTCTACTGGAGATCAGAACAAGAAAGCTGAGTACGCCTACAGAACCTCACTAGCATTCAGCCCGTGCGTTGCACAGGATCAAAACCCTCTAAAAGGGCACCTCTGATAGATAAAAAATATAAATCTTTTTATGTAAAATGCAATAGATGTAAATATAATTGTGATAATAAAGATAAAAATATATTGCTGGATAATTAGTGTAAAATATTTAAGATGTGTTTCACATTAGATATAAATATATAGCTGAACAATAGTGTTACAATCGAGATAAAATAATTTTAACATACTTGTACATTAGATGAAATGCATATGAATCGGTGATATTGGTTTGTTGGATGATGTTACAGTATGCAAATCTGAAGCTAAATAAATATTATAAATAAAAAAATCACTCTAAATTTCAAAATACCTTTTAAACACTACATTTGTTATTGAGTTTTCATGTTGATCATCACCAATCAAATCAAAATCTTCAATCCGTTATCATTCGTAACTTTGGAGACAATAACATACAATTGTTTATGGCCGAATACAGGTCTTCTTAAATAAACATCAATATTAGAAAGCAATTGCCCCCTAACTCTTGTTGATTGTCATCGCTTGTGAGTTTTTTTTATTCTTAATTTTTTAAATCAAGCATCACATTTTCCATCCAGCTTTTTATATTAAGAAACAAATAAAAAGCAAACATCTGATATAATTATTATGAGCAAGTAAATTCTTTGTTTGTTAAGAATAAAAAACGTTTTAAAAGCTAAAAAATAAAACATAAAATCTTTTATTGGATTGAAAAGATTAAAAACGTTATTTAAAAAACATGACATATAAATATATATGTCAATAACCCACCAACAAATTTTTAACATCTACCCTTATACATAGGCCATTCGTTGTCTTAAATGTAATAAAATACATCATCCAAAATCCAAATCAATTAAATGAGCCAGACACACATTTTCAATTAAATAAAAGTTAAATACACATTTCTTACACAAAAAGGCTAATTATGGCCTATTTAATTTACCCAAAGCATATTTGACTTATACACACTAAAATGACTTTCCTATATCTATCCAATTCAATTAAACACGATTTCTTAAAAAGCAATAATTCCTATTAAAAAAATTAATTTGATTTCTTTTTTGTATTTTTGTTTTATTTATATTGTCTTAAATTAAAAATTAATAGCTGTTCTAAAAATTTGATATTTTGTTTTTTATTGTATTTTTATTTTTAATACCCTAGAAGTTTTTTCATATTGTATAAGCTTTTGTAGGAAAAATATGGTTAACAATCTTATTCATTGCTTAGAGCCACAAAAGCGTACTTTAATCTCACTTTAGGAGGGCATTATGAGACCAGTATAGGACTTTCATTTATTATTATTAGTTAAAAAATAAAGTAAAAACTATTATTAAACTAAAGGAAAATCAATTACCAATTTCCCAAAGTAGCCATTGGTTATAACTTCTAGATGCGTAATGATTCGTCTTTGGAAAGAATACACACATTCTTCTATCATAATTATATGACGTGGAATATTTATCTCTTTCAATAGTGTAGAAAATTATCCATTTGTTAAATTTTTGGAGAAAAATTGAGAATTTTATTTTGGAGAATTTTCAAACTCAGAAAGATTTAGTGTTTGGTGTTTGGTTTCATAAAAAAATGTATTTCTGTATTAAAAATATGAATATTAAATTTATAAATGGAATTTAAAAAATAAGCGGTGAATTTGATTTACTTAAACGAATAATCCAATTTCTCTTTTTGGATTTTTATTTTATTCATATTGTTCTAAATTAAAATTAATAGTAGTCCTAAAAAATTGATTGTTGGTTTTTTATTGTGTTAATATTTTTGAATATTGTACAAAAATTTTTTATATTGTATATACTTTAGCAACAAAAATACAATAAATAATCTTGTTGATTAATTAGAGTCACAAAATTTACTAACTTGGGATCACTATAGGATTTTATTGTTTAAAAAACTAAGAATTTTATTTTTGGAGGACCTTGAAAATATATAAATATTTTTACAACCCAAAAAGATTTAACTAACTTGACATGTAATTAATTGTGTGATATATTAATTCCTAAATTAGTTTATTTAGTGTTCAATTTCCTAAAAAAATATAAATAAATTTATCTCTATATTAAAAATATGAATTTAATTAAAAAATTATAAATGGATTTAAAATTTTAATTAAAAATTAGGAATAAAATTTTAAAAATGAATGGCGAATTTGATTTCTTCAAAGATAAAACAAACAATCCAATTTATTTTTTTGTATTTTTATTTTATTCAAAATTTTCTAAATTAAATATTAATAATTGTCCTAGCCAATTGATAGTTGGTTTTTTTAATTATATTTCTATTTTTAAATATTTTAGAATTTAAAAATATAAAAAAAAATTATTGCACTTCCTTTTTTTATAAACGCTTATTAAAGAAATGCGTGTTACCTTAATTTTGTAAACACGTTTCCTTTTTAATAAATATGTGTTTCCTTAATGTATTAATTATTAACTCTTATTGCTGACTAAAAAAATAAAAATAAAAATAAAAAAATTTGGGTTTTTGGCGGGAAAACTTGCTTTGGTGGAAGGGCTTTTTATATATTATAGATTATAGATACGAACAAAATAGAGCAGAAGACGATTGATTTTTAGGCAGTGTTTTCCCTAGGAACTTAACAACGAAAGCAGTGTGTTCATGTCAGAGAACACCGTGCATGTAGCAGAAGCATTAAAAGTCAACATGGTTTTGTGAGGTCCATTGATCTAGCATTGGCAGAACAATTGCGATATGGGCTGTCATTGATGATGAAAGAAAACGAGGATTTGCGGCAATGCAGGAATCTGTAAACCAGATTTCAGAATAGGGTTCAAGCAATTCTGCATACACAGGTAAGGGTTCGACTATGTCCAATCGAGAAAAGCCTTAAATCGAGGAAAGAAGATGTTGAGGCCTAAAAATGACTCTGCACGGATGTGCAAATACTTCCTCCGCTTCTATATTGGCATAAACTAAGCCTGCTAAAAACTCTTTTCAACCCCAACGATCAGGTTTTTACTGCTCTCTATCAAAACCAAACTTCATTATCCACACATCTCATGATCTACCACCATTCAACTCAATGAAAGTTTACCCACAGACATGCTAAGCTATAGAGAAGCCAAAGGAAGAATGAGGAAAGGCGATCGATTATCGAAAATTGCATTTGGAATTGCATTCAAGCTAAATATGCAGTATGGAAGTCTCCTTACGCTTTCGAAAACTAGTGATAAGACTGAAGCTATTTACCTAGAATCATATCCAGCTGACACGCCCCTAACTAGGAGTCTTCAAACAACTACACATTATAGAGACCTATTTTAAGTGTTTCGCTTCGTATGCTCCTAGACAATAACCTAAGACTAACAGAAGAGAATCTCAGCCCAAACAAACCATTGTAACATAAAAATTGGCATTTGAACATAAGATAATTCAATTTCAGCATGGCAAGGAACAAGCACGATATTTGTGGAACAACTCTGGCATCCAAAATGCATTCAAGCAATGCTAACAAGGTATAAAGGACTCCGACAAGAAAAACTAAGGAAAAGATTACCGCAAACAATACAAGTATCCGGTACTCAAAATAATCTTTTCTCCATCGAGCAAAAATTGTTACCCACAGATCCCTGACCTCCCACATCTATTCCCTATTTGACTGGTGACTGCTTAGTTTTCTCTGGCTCCTTTAGATTCGATAGTAGTTTAATTAAATGGGGAAGGTGGGACTTCAAGAGTAATACCAGCTTGGATTTGGCCCCAACCAATTAGACGCCAGTGCTTCTCGATTCTTCGGCTGAGAGCAATTTTCTCACCTTTGCTGGTGCAAACAGGAGATGTGAGTTGAAGTTTTGCAAAGACATTCTTGACAGCAATGACGCGAGCTCCAGTGGACATAGATCCTATGTTCAACATAAGAATCTCTCCCTTGGCCAACTTTGCAACCTTACCCTGCCTCTCTGTGTCCTTTGTCCTCACACCCAACAGGCGTCTCAGCAAGAAGAAGTTAACCTGCATAGATGTCCAGCGCTAAATGAGTCTAGCCAACATTTGGAGGTAATAAAGCATCCATCACTTGTACTGGATGGAAAAAGTTCAACAAATAAATCAATTTTTTTAAACAGGTAAAAATGAACCACTAGCCTGACGACTAGGATTCACAACTGCAACTATATATGCAATTAAAAGAGTGTCTAAGGTTACTTTCTTGAACCAACACTTACCTCCAGTTCAACGAACACCTCGGGAAGTGAACCAACCTCCCCAAGAACCTGTCCAACCAACCTATCAGCACGTGTAAGAGTGGGGTCCATGGTGGTTCCAACCCCAATGAGGCCTCCGGGCACAGCAAATTGTAGTTCATTTTGCTCAGCATATAATGAAACTATTCTGGAATATATTGGGGTGCATTTGATGTTGCCATTTTCATCCTTAACGACAATACCAGGACGAACCTCAATATATTGATTAACCTTCAAAACACCCTGCAAAAATAATAAAAGCAGCTTCTTTAAATTGCCACCTTTTTTCAATTTAAGTTGCAAGTGTATACTGATTAAGCAGACAACGATTAGTGAGATTGGTAGCAGTTGCATCACAGAGGCTGGATGTAAACATGGGCATTTCTTTAATTTACCCGACCGTGGGACACATAGATATACCTTCAGTATACTACCACCAGCAACTCCACCTCTAATTTCATCAACTTCAAACCCAGGCTTATTGACATCAAAAGAACGGATGACAATCATATTTGGCGGGGAGATGAAGTTCCTCTCCGGAATAGGGATTTTTTTCACTAGATATTCACATACAACGTCTATATTATACTTGAGTTGTGCAGAAATTGGAACCACTGGTGCACCATCTGCAACAGTTCCCTGGTAGCACAAAATAGTTTATAGTGTTAAATAAGATAATCAATGTTAAACACCCAACTACATAAAGATATGCACCACTAACCTGAATAAATTTCTGAATGGCTTCGTGCTGATTGATTGCAACATTTTCCTGAACTAGATCAACTTTATTCTGAAGAATGATTATGTGTTTAAGGCGCATAATTTCAACAGCAGCCAAGTGCTCTGAAGTTTGAGGTTGGGGACAACTCTCATTGGCAGCTATGAGAAGTAAAGCTCCATCCATAATTGCTGCTCCATTAAGCATAGTAGCCATGAGAATATCATGACCCTGTGGGCATTCATTTAATAAACAAATATTCATCAGGAACTCATTTCGTCTTGAAGCCCAGAGATAAGACAAATACTATAGCAGCTTTTGAGAAATGGAAATAGAAAAACTGACCGGGCAATCGACAAAAGAGACATGTCTCAACAATTTCATCCGAGCATTTTCAAATCCAGGTACATCACACATTGGACTATCTTCTTTTCCACTTCCATATGCCCTGAGAAGAAATTGATAGTTGAGCACAACTAACAAGACCTGAGAACAAAGCGCATCAATTAACACATCCATATTTAAGCACCTAATGCCATATTTCCGGACTTACTTGTAGCACATAGGTCGGGGGCATCGATCATCTTCACATTTGTAAATCTTGGCATTGGCATATCCAAGCTTGATGGTAATATTACGTTCCAGCTCATTTTTAAAACGAACAGTCTACGGGCGTAAGGCATTTAAGATGGTAAGAACCTCAATGCCTCCACATTCAATTTTTACAGCTTACAATTTATAATTACCGATGACAATAATAAAGACATACTCATAACATAAAAAACTTGCCAGAGTGACAGGGTCTCTAGAAGCATTTTAATAAGAGAATCAGAACATTTACACAGGTCCAATTAGTTACAGATGAATAAAATTCATCCTCAAGGGGAAATCTTACAAGTAGGTAACAACTTCAACAAAGTCAAACATTATTCTATAAAATATCATTAACATGATAAAGCAACCAATGAGCTTGACTAAAATAGGAATAGTTGTCCCTAAAAGATGACATAAACAAACATTTAGCATTAAGGACAGCAGGCTCTTAAAATAATTGTATAAAGGGTGGGCTTAGATCACCATTTGTTTAAATATACAATACAAAGAAATTACAAAGTTGAACATAAACTTAATCTACCGCTGAAGAATGCCTTTCTATTCTCCCATGATGAAATTTGGCTATGGTTGAATTAAGTAAGTATATCCTACCACGTTTAAACAAGTTACTTCTAAGTAATCGCTAATTTTCAAAGTAAAGCCTTATCTTGCTATGAAAATAAGTAAACAATTTTTGTACATCAACCTATAGAAAAGTTAATTAGTCCATTACTTGCTTATTTACTTAGACGTGAATTTTGAATCTTAAACAAACAAGTTGTACAATGGTTCCACAATATAGGCATAATATTCTAGGGGGGGCAGGGTAATACCTGGACACCAGATATGGCTTTTACCACTGTTGACTTCCCATGAGCCACATGACCAATGGTGCCTAGAGGAACCAAATAACACAAAAATTGATTCAATTGGTAAAATAAACTCAAAGCAGTCAACAAGTTGATAAAAGAATTCCGTATCAATAACATAGATGAAAAGGATGCACTCAGCAGGAGCAGGTTGAAAGCCATTTAACAGAAAATTTAATATGAGCATACCGATATTGATTGTAGCCTGACGAGAAATAACCTCAGGTGAGAGTGGATGTAGTTTTGTAACATCCAGCTTACTCAGATCCTGTTCCATCAAGCCTTTCTTAGACATTTTGGCTGGCTCTTGATGTATCTGCAATGGCTACCAAGATGCAAATTATAGTCGGGGAAGAAAGAGCACAGCTTGAGAAACTGACTAAGTTGAGAGTCAACTTATTCGGTGCATAAACTGTCAAAGGATTTCAAATATTGCGTCATATTCAATTCTGGTTTAATGATGTTTTAAATTCAATGAGAGGCAAACTCTATGAACCTTTTGGATATAGAAACTGACAACATAATCAGTTTCCACATCTTAACTTCAGCAAGGTATCACAATCTGTATTTGATGAAATTGAAATTCCTATTTGAAATAAAGCCTATAGAATTTTATTGACCAACAGGGATTCGTCAATAGTCTTTAACACTATTATCAGCATCTAGTTTTCACTACCAGAAAGGAAAATTATGTTACCGCATACTTCACTAACGCTCTTTCATCCCCCAATGAATCATGCAATTTTATACTAAAACCTTCTTTGGCTGTGCTTCCTTTTCTCAATATTTTCCCCAAACTCATTCAGAACCACACATTGCTATAGACCCACACTTTTCAACGACACATTGTGCAACTCGCTCAAACTAGCTAGATCCCAAGGGCTCTAATTATGAGAGTTCCCAAATGGACACCATTATTGTTCTCTATAGGCATGTTCTTTCCCAAAGACCACTCATATTTCAACTACCCTCCTTATGCCCAAATCTTGCACACCACCGCTTGAGAAACTGACTAAGTTGAGAGTCAACTTATTCAGTGCATAAATTATCAAAGGATTTCAAATATTACGTCATATTCAATTCCGATTTAATGATGTTTTAAATTCAATGAGAGGAAAACTCTATGAACCTTTTGATATAGAAACTGACAACATAATCAGTTTCCACATCATAACTTCAGCAGGGTATCGCAATCTGTATTTGATGAAATTGAAATTCCTATTCGAAATAAAGCCTATAGAATTTTATTGACCAACAGGGATTCATTAATAGTCTTTGACACTATTATCAACGTCTAGTTTTCACTACCAGAAAGGAAAATTATGTTATTGCGGACTTCACTAATGCTCTTTCATCCCCCGATGAATCATGCAATTTTATACTAAAACCTGCTTTGGTTGTGCTCCTTTTCTCAATATTTTCCCCAAACTCATTCAGAACCACGCATTTGTATAGACCCACACTTTTCAACGACACATTGTGCAACTCGCTCAAACTAGCTAGATCCAAAGGGCTCTAATTGTGAGAGTTCCTAAATGGACACCATTATTGTTCTCTATAGGCATGTTCTTTCCCAAAGAACACTCATATTTCAACTACCCTCCTTATGCCCAAATCCTGCACACCACTGCTTCCCACCAGCACCGGTCCTTGTCCCTTAACAGATATTATCATAGTTTTAATATATGAGAAAATAAAACTAACAAATCAAATTAATTAATTAACTAAACCCTAGTTCCCTTTATGCCTAAATGACTAAATCAAAAATTAAAGAAACGAATAACTAGAATTTAAAATAAATGTAAATTCAACCAAATTAATTCCATTATTCCAAAATTCAATTCAACTAAAAATCAATAATGTAGTCAAATAACAATGAACACGTAAATACAATACAAGAAAACACAGTACATGAACTTCCGTTACAAATCTCTACAAGAAACATGATTCTGGAATTCAAAAAGGAAGAATCACCAGACACAAGAGAGAAGAAGACTAACGAAGCGAGAAACAAAAACCCTAGCCTTCTCCGGATTCAAAAACTGAATTAAGATAGAGAGAGCGTGTGTGGAGGTAAACAAATAACACGCAGAGTTATTTGTTTAAGCTTTCTTGTGATGATTCACGCCGTCAACAATTGAAGCAATGGAAACTGGTACGCAGCAGCAGCTGAGATTTGAAAAGTAGGTCGCACGCAACGCAGAGGCAAGGAAGCTATCGTGTGCTCTATTATTTGTTTAGCTCTGGATTGGGTAATTGGATTTACTTATGGGTTTAATATGAGGCCCAAAGTATTAATTAAACTACAAAAGAAGGCCCATAAACAGGCTACCGTCTTCTTCGGCTCCCGGAGAGCAAAAGCAGCAAAACATGAAAGGAAAGCAAGAATGATACGACGAGAAATAATAAATATTCAGCTGAAACACGAAAGGAAAGAATGAACCAAGATGAAAACGCACAGTTCACCTGCAAAAGGAAAACACAAAAGAATGAAGAGAATAAATCTATACGCAGAACACCCAAAAAGATTAGTGATTAAAAAAAAAAAAATCCCACCTTTTCGTGATTGATTAGTCAACTGCAGTTACAGTGGAATAATAATAATAATAATAATTCCCAAAAAATCAACCCCAACAACCCTAATCTGAACCCAATAAAGATTTTTAGAAAAATGGAAACAATATCCGAATGGGGTGTTGAAGAAATGGAGAGAATTAGGACTCGACCAAAAATCACATTAAAAAACTAACCTTGTTAGAGGCGTCTACTGGTTTACTGAAGGAGAAGGAAGGAAGCTGGGGCGGAAGCAAGAGCTGAGAGAACTAGGGATAGGTTGGAAACGCCTATTTTGCTTATTTCACTGACTCGCTTAGTTATTCTTTTTCCTTTTTCCTTTTTCTAATTTATCCTCTATTCATTACTCCTTTGGTTTGTTTTTACTGAAAGGTGCGGCTGGATACACCCCAAATTTCACTCAATACACCCACCCAAAATTAATATAATTATGGATAAAATTACCCTCATTCAATTTCCTAACCTAACCCTGTAAAATACACCCACCCACTACCCACTGTAAATATACTATCATATCACTGTAAATACACCAATAAATACACTGCATTCACACCATCGTCTTCTCTCAAACTATCTCTCATCTTCATAATCGTCTTCTCTCAAACCTGTATCTCTTAATCATCTACATCGTCAAGCTCAACGCTCTTCCATATTTACAACAATAAGTCTCTCGCAATGGATGATGAAAAATCAATCTATATCAATAATGTAAGTGATTTTGAGCATTATTCGTTATTTTAACAACCAGAAACTTGTGTGATGTTCGGTCATGGTGGGTCGATTAAAGGAAAGGCTGTTCGTCAAAGTCAAAATCGAGTGGGCCGAACGTTAATGTAGATATTCTGTTGGCGACAACAGGACGTGACGCACTATGTTCGGCCCTAAATCAGCGCAGATAATGCGCAATGTTGATGAAAGCGGCGTAATGTAATGTACTATGTTCGGCAGATTACTGAGCAGTGTCAGTATGTTCAAGCCATAACCGGCCAAACATAGAGCACTATGTTCTGCCATTAACAGCCGAACATAGAGCCCCATGTTCGGTCTTTAATGGCCGAAAATAGAACACTATGTTCGGCCGTTCAAGGCCGAACATAGAGCACTATGTTCGGCCGGTTATGGCCGAACATACAGCACTATGTTCGGCCTTCGAATATATTCCATTTATTGTTTCCAGCTCCTGCCTTTTATTTTCCTACATTTATTTACTCTTGATTTTATTTATATACAGGAGGAGTCCAGTACACAATTTATAAAGGTTAATGTTGCTGATAACACTGGCGATAATATGGGTGGCGAGAACAATCTAGTAATGGATTACACGTCTCATTTCAGTACTGATAATAAATTTGAATCGCGTGATCATTTGATTGATTGGGTGAGGAATATTGCACAGACACTTCGTATAGTTATAATAGTGAAGAGATCAGATAATGGTGAGGGTGGTAGGCGACCCCGATTATTGCTTGCTTGTGAACGAAGCGGTAAATACCGAGAACCCAAAAAAAGATGGAAAGAGTGATAATATAATAAAACATACGGGAACAAAAAAGTGTGAATGTCCATTTGAGTTGAAAAGAAGCCAGTAGGTGTTGATGAAGAATGGGTAATAGAAATTGTAAAGGGTGTGCATAATCATCCATGTGCTCGATATTTGCATGGTCACTCATTTGCTGGCCGTTTGACATTGAATGAAGAGAAATTGGTCATTGATCTGTTGGAAAATAATACTCGACCGAAAGATATATTATATACATTGAAAGTGAGAGATCCTGAGAATACGTCAACATTGAAGATTATCTATAATGCACGTCATAGACATAGGCTAATTGAGCACGAGGGTCGATCACAATTACAGTACCTCATGTACAAGTTACAAGAGCATGGATATCTCTTTGATTTTAGGCGATGTGAGAAATCCGATATGGTGAAGGATATCTTTTTTGCTCATCCAATGAGCATTGACTTACTACGTGCTTTTCCTAGTGTTTTATTGATGGATTGTACCTATAAAACTAATCGGTATAAATTACCTTTATTGGAGATAGTTGGTGTGACATCGACGGATATGACATTTTCAGTTGCATGTGTCTATATGGAGTCTGAGCGTGAAGATAATTATAGATGGGCATTATCAGGTTTGAACTCATTATTTGATCAATCATCTCTTCCTAGTGTCATTGTCACCGATCGAGATCTCGCATTAATGAATGCCGTTGAGAGTATTTTTCCGACTACAAGACATTTATTATGTCGGTGGCATATCGGTCGGAATATAGTGGCAAATTGTAAGAAGATGTTTCCCGATAAAAAAGTGTGGGATGGTTTTTTATTTTCCTGGAATTTATTAGTATTTGCTGCATCGGAGGGGTTATTTTATGAATTACTTAGAAAGTTCCAAGTAGATTATTCTGATTATACTGGTGCTGTCATTATGCAATGAGACAATGGATTCACCCGTATAAAGAGAGATTTGTGTCATGCTGGACAAATCATGTGAAGCATTTTGAAAACACCACAACAAATAGGTATGCCAATAAAAATAATCTTAATTATACATTCGTCAATTTTGATTACTAATTAGATAATAATTTTTCCTAATTTGTTTTCTCTATATTCCAGGGTTGAGAGTGCACATGCAAAATTGAAAAGACACATTGGTTCGAGTCAGGGTATTTTTGAAACATGTTGGACCAGAATTCATACGCTGATTGAGACATCACACACTGCTATTGAAGAGTCATTTGAAAAAAGTATAAATGTCGTCCAACACCGATTCAAAGCACCTATATTTCAGCTCCTTCGAGGTGTAGTTTCAATTACTGCATTGGATAAAATATTAAATGAGATGAATAGTATAGATACGGGTTTAGTTGATCCTTTGATGTGTGGATGTGTACTGTGAAATACATGCGGTTTGCCTTGTGTGCATGAAATTGCTTGGTATATACATGATGATATCCCAATCCTTTAGATGTTATTGATGGATTTTGGAGAAAGTTAGATATGGAACCGATACATGTGGTAAACACGACTGTTTTGGATGACATTGACGCTCGTTGGAGTCATGTTTTCTCAGGAGTGAATGATTCTTATTTAATGGCAAATGAAACCGATAAATTATTTATGTTGAAGAGATTGATTGAGTTTGCCCAACCACCAACAACCTCGTTAGTTGAGCCCATTGTCAAGACTAACAATCGAGGCCGTCTGAGTAAGTCCACATCGAAGAAGCAAAGTAAATCAACAAAGCGCGAACCTAGTGCTTTTGAATATGTTGAGTTCTTTCACGAAAATTCTTTAGAACTGTTGTTGAATACAACGGGAAAGCAAAAACAGAAGGTAATGGTAATGATATTCTTACGCACTTCTAAGGTTGATATACTTGTCTTTCAAATTAGTTGATTCTAATAGTTTACTTTTTATTAGGTTGTTCGTCGTCCTACACAGATGGCTTCTAACCATGATTATATTGAGCAGCTACCATTTCATTTCAGGGAATACATCATTGGTATTGTAGACGTAGCGGCGGACGGACACCGTGGTTTTCGTGCAGTGGCAGCTCTCCTTGGATTTGGTGAAAATGCATGGCCTCGCGTACGAAGTGAGCTATTAGAAGAACTCCAGAACTATCGAAATTTGTACGAGAGTGTGTATATTGAAAATGGAAGTGTCCAAAAACAGATAAAACAATTACATTGTTTTTCAGACTCGGCACACCATAGACATTGGATGAGCTTGCCAGAGACAGGTTATCTCATTGCTTCGAGATATAATGTTGCCCTCGTCACTTTATCTCAGCGGATATCCTGCACCTATTTGCCACTACGAACGAGCATTATCGAACCTCCTAAGTGTATTTGCATCGGGTTCGCGAATGAAAATCATTTCATTCAGGTATAATTTTATATATTTCAATGTGATATATATATATATATATATATATATATGTGAGATATATATATATATAAGTTCAATAAACTACTTGATTGGTATCTTTTAATTATAGGTTTTCTTACGTGATGGACATCCAATGCCCCCGGTTTCCCCGGTTATCAACAAGTGGTATGAACAGCATCATCAATGTGCAATGGGATGGGCTAGCTTTTATGCCCAACAATTTACAATGTATAATTGTATAACCTCTAGAGGCATATGTGATAGGGTGGAGACAATTGAATATGACAATTGATATTTATCTATATTAAGGATTAATTATGCAATTTAAATTTTAATAATTTATCGTAGTGTAATTAAACTTTTATTGATTCTATGCTCGTACCATCATATTATTACCTACAATCAGATTATATTACGTGAAATAATAAAGTGCATATGAAATTACAAGAATTTTGTAATAAATTATAAATAACTTGTAACGCATTACAAATAAAGTGTAATAAATTACACTCATAGTGTAACAGGTTACAAATATTATGTAACGCATTACATAACATTTCCAGTAGCAGTAGCATTTACAAGCAATTCCAGTAGTATTCACAGTAGGGGTCTGGGAAGCACCGCATGCGTTCGGCCAGGGATGGTCGAACTCAATGCCTTGCGTTCGACAAGCGGCCAAATGCAGTCGTTGAGTTAGACGCCACGGATGGCGAACGCATACGGCATCGGCCGTCAAAATCTGGCGAACACATGGCGCGGCGTAACGCATGCGGGTGCGTTCCGCTAGAGACAGCCGAACGCACCTTCTTGCGTTCGGCCCGCTACCTGTAAATGCTACTAGAGGCCTGTAAATGCTACTGGAAATGCTTATATATTATGTAATGTGTTACACAATATTAAATTCAAATACAAATGGCCGAACAACCTCACTATGATATTAATTTTTGATATTTGTTGAGAATTTAAGGTGATGGATATATTGAATCAAGTGTCAAGCTATGGTTAATTGATATTGAATAAAAGTTCAAGATTGACGTACCAACATAACATAGAAATTACATATATATTAGTCTTTAAAACTACATAACTTCAAAGTAGAAAAATTAAAATATTAAAAAAGCAAATCATCGTCGTCTACGCCGATTAGATGGACCCGCCGATGATTCACCACCGCCGAATGTTAGTTGTTGGGATGAACTTCCGATAGCATGATCACGCTCGTATTCTTCCAATGTTAACCCTTGCATGGTAATATATGCATCACGAACAGTTGGCATTACAACAAATGGCATTAAAAGTGGATCACATGTTTCCCACCTCTGCACCATTGACTCTAAAATGTCACGTGTCTTTGTGACACGCTCCCATAATTCCATAGGAACTGCTGCTTCTGATCCGACACCGTGATATGTAGAAAGATATTGAGGATTTTGTATAAAAGGATGTGTAATCTGCGTGTACCAATCAATATAATCCGATGCACACTCCCATGGAATTGTGGTCTTTCTGCCAAGACGATCTACATTTAGGAGATGACAATCCCACATATCAAACATGCATCCTAGTGTACCCCACAATACTTTATATCGTTCCGCCGTCCGTTCTCTTCTAACAACCTGTGGAGCAAGTGGATCCTCTGGTATTGTTTGCACATGTCCAATCTGTCTGAGCACACGATTGGGATGATATGGCTCGACTATATCCAATGACGTAATGCATCCACGATACAAAGTAATACCATCACATGGAAAATATTCTCTAAAATCAACATATGAATTCCATACAACCTATCATATATTAAATAAATAAATTCTTATTTGAACTGTATATCAATAATGAAAAAATAAGTTATTCAAATATTTAAACTTACATCAGTTGGTTTCAAAAAATCCAACACCTCCCGATATGCCATGATAGTATCCATAGATGGCCCGGCATGTACCTCTTGTGTCCACCGCATTGCAAGGGGTTCCCCATTTCTATAGTGAATGCTATGCAAAGGCCTTAACATTGGAAAATATTCATATATCCAAGCCTATAATAATATTAAGTCATTAATTATAAATCACAATTAAATAAACGTGAGAAAATTGTAAACGAAATATAAATTTAATTACGTGTTACCTCCAGTAAAGTTGAATAACCTGAAATTTGCTTCACATCAGCTCTAGATGCTAATCCCAATTGCCTATATAGATAGGCTAGTGCAGCAGCTCCCCAAGCATAACTCTGTACATTGCCAACATCCTCCAAAAAATGTAAATATTTCGTCGAAACCCTAGTACCCGACTTGTCAATAAATATAGCGCAACCCAAAAGATATAATAAATAAGCCCTGGCTGTATACACCAATGTACGCCGATCATTAGAAGTACTCTGGGTCATAAACCTAGCGCGCAGCCATTCTAATTTCACCGAAGAACCCCTAGCACTACCGTGTGCCTCCTCGGCCTCCTCCTGTGTGACTCCTAATAATCGCCTGATTAGATGATAACTAGACTCAACAGTCCTACCTCTACGCTGCAATGTATGACCATGAACAGGTAGGCCAATGAGGCAATTCACATAATCTAAAGTGATAGTTATCTCCCCAAAAGTCATATGAAACGTATTCGTCTCTGGATGCCATCTCTCCACAAAGGCAGATATCAAGCACTTATTGACTTTTCGATACGATAAACCTCGCAGTATATTAATCATGGAGTTCCCAAATAATCCCGTCCACGGTCTGACTTCTACCGGATCATACTGCCACTATAATAATTTCACCGTATGACAATGACATTTAAGCACTTCTCTTTCGTGATTGAACCATATTTTAGCAGCTACATGTGTTTTAAATGAACATAAAATTCGTGGATCCAGTGGACCACCTGGAAATGTTTTAGTCAATATCTCATCCTCCTCGCCACCCTCACAGAGCCATACCTGAGCTATTTAAGACCCAATGCGAACTTTATTTTTTGGGCCCTAATTGGGCCCCGCAAAATTTTAAAAACTAAAGATTTAAAAGGCTAACAAATCAAAAGTTCAATAACTAAAAAGTGATATGCCAGCGAGGCCACAATCATCTAGCAATTAAAAATCAATGTGATAACAAGACAACAACAATTAAAATTTCACAACTCAAAACACTAATTCATATAGAATTACTAATGTAAAAATTAGCAATAACAAGCAAATAAATACCTGGAAAATGAGTCCATCTTAATAGTTGGATAAGACTTGGTGCCAAAGTATTAGCAATCCCGAACTATCCCCAAGTTCTAAATTCTGATATATATCATATGTTACCTACACGTTTTACCTAAAAATCTTAATTGTTAGGTAAAATTTCGATTGATAATTGTCATCTACACGTTTTACCTAAAATCTTAATTCTTCACAAATTAAGTAAAAAGATAACACTTCACTTTCAATACAATTGAAAGCTAAATCAATAGCAATTAGCAAATAACAATAATCAAGCCTACTATACAATGTACACCCATATAGGCAACAGCAAGGCAATCGGCAACAAAGGGCAAAGGCAAAGTTATCCAAACTTCAATTCATTCATTTAATAATAATTGTAATTAACCTATATACTATAGTCTATTAGACTATTAATAATAACCTAATATATAGGTATAAAATTGTAAAACAATTAGCCAAAGTTGCAAAAGCAATTGGCAGAAGCCAAATTGACCAAATTATTGAACTAATTAAGAAATTAACAATTAATACAATAATATTGTCACAAATAAAATAGTAAATGAGTCATATCATATAATAATATAAATAGAAAACAAATTAAAAAATTCATGCAATTAAGAAAAGAGGGAAACTAGCCCTAAGGCATTGCCTTACCAATGATCAATTGCTCCAAGTTGAATAAATTGTAGATTGTGTAGCACTAAGAATTTGAGATGAGAAGACGACTTGGCGATCGATTGAGTTTCGAACTTTTGATATATGATATTCTCGTCTACTGTCTTGCACGCGGGAGAGGAAAACACAAATAGGTTATACAAGAATTCCATATTATTCTTCAGTTTTTGGTTGCAAACGTGGGTCGGTGGACAGTGGGTTTTGTTGGAACTTGTATTGGCCCAACCACTAAATCGTTTCCACTAACTTATGAATAAAGAAAGGGCTGACTTGTTCAAAAATAGGCCAAAGACAAGGAAACTAAAAAAAAGGGTACAACACCTAAATTTTGGGCCCTCTGGCCCGACCTAAATTTTGGGCCCAAAGCACGAGCTTATTGAGCTTCCCACTGAGTCCGGCTCTACACCCTCATCGTGAACTTCTTCATTTTGGTGCTCAATATCAGTCTGATCAATATTTATATCAGTATTACCTTCATTTGGATCACGGTGGCCTTCATCATCAATAGTTGGCGGCATATTTCGGACAGTTCTTTGTGTTTGAGAGCTTCGTGTAGCTTCTCGACGTCTTCTTTCAGAAGCTGTTGGTGCCTTGCGTCGTCGACCACGTCCTAAAATTTAATACAATAACTCAATAATAAATACATAATATTTGAATGGCTATTCAAGAAAAATCACAAATATTTTCACATACAATATTAAATTTCTGATCACCCAAAATACTTTTACAATTATTGGGCCGAACAGAGGATGAGCACCCCAAATGGGTGTCGGCCAAGGGCCAGGGTGGCCGAGCATGGTGTTCGGCCAAGCACGGCCGAACACCCAAGTGGGTGCTCGGCCGTGCCTGGCCGAACACCCAACTGGGTGTTCGGCCAGGCACTGCCGAACACCCAACTGGGTGCTCGGCCATATCTGGCCGAACGCGCATTTGGGTGCTCGACCATACCTGGCCGAACACCCATTTGGTTCCTCGGCCGGTGATGCCCGACTACCCAACTGGTACTGCGCCACTCTCCAAAACCACACCAGATCCAAAAAAACTTTCCAAATGTTAAAAATTAAGCATGAAAGTTGTGAAAAACATTTAGATCTACTTATCGGTATCCATCGTTATTGAAATGCCCACTTTCTTTCCTTATTTCCTTAAATTTTTTGCTAATTGGAGGAAGAAAGGGGAAGCGGCAGTGGAAACGTGTGAAAGAGAGGGTTGAAAATGGGAATAATGTGGGGTAAAATGATTAAATATGTAAAAGGGTAAAAATTGAAAAAATTGGGGTGTATTGAGTAAGTGAAGGGGATGAATGAAAAGATAGGTGGGTGTGTAAAGAATGTGGGTGTGTAGAGTGGAAATTGGGGTGTATCCAGCCGTACCCTTTACTGAATCGCGGTGATGGGAAGCAGAAACCAAGGGTCCGTGTAATTGAGGGTGGAAAATATAGTTAAAAAATATTTTTTGACCAAAATAATTTTTTTGTTATTTTTTTATTATAATATGAAATATGAAAAATATTTTTTTTGTAAAACAAAAAAAAAAGAGATATTTTTCTTGAAAACAAGGAACCCACTTTTTTCGTCCAATAAAACACACCCTAAGATTTGTAGAGAGAATTGGTAATTTTAGTTGAAAGCTTAGTGGGATTTTGGAAAATTTTGGGACAACTTTTTTATTTGGGGTAGACGTATCTTTCAATTTTCTATTTGGGAGAATTGGTAATTTTAGTTGAATTTGGAAAATTTTGGGACAACTTTTTTATTTGAGGTAGACGTATCTTTTAATTTTCTACAAAGACCTACTGTGATTATTATTTTTAAGTTTTCTCTTTGTTTAAAAAATTAGAAATGAACACTTTTTATGTACTCAATAGAAAGAAAAAATAAAAATTGTATTCCTTTTTTCAAAGATGAATTCGATTGTTTTGCAATGTTGAGTGAATGGAAAACATTAATAAAAAGTATGGAATTTGGAAGAAAAATAGAAAATCAAGGGATATAGGATCCATGGATTGAGGCATTGGTTAAAAGCTCAATCCTTTATCCTTATTGGGAATATTCTACATTCAAATCTCATTCCCACGACATTGTTCTCCAATAAAAAACAATGAAGGGGGAAAAAAACAAAAAAGGAAAAAGGAAAATCGAGGGGCCAGATTATGAAAATAGATGAACAAGTATTTTTGTCTAAAATTTAAAATCTCTTTACTGTCGATGATAAAATACTATAAGTGTAGGATCTTGAAAAAATAATAGGCTATTTGTGTACGGATAACTTATTAGGTTGAATAATATTGAAGGCCACAATATGCACAATTATTAGTGGTTTGAGATATCGCATCAGCATACTTGCACCCAGCATTTGCATCAGATCGAGAGTGTAATTTGTAGTTAAAAAATAAAGAAAATATTTTTAAAAATATAAAAATATTGTCAGATTAATATAATGAATGATCGAAAATAATTATAAGAAAAAATAAATTTTAAATAAGTTGTATCAAACAATTCTATCACGGGCCGTCTTTGGGAAAAAGAGGGGAAATTATTTTGACATAATTATTTTTATTGCAAGTTATATAAAAGATCAATTATGCAAGGAACAAAATTAAAAGGTTAGGAAGCCATTGCACACCAAGGCAAACACTTAGGGATTTAATGAATCAATTGAAACGATGAAAGACGAACAAACTATGATGTGCATGTTCTCAATTACTTACAAAACATTCTTATCTTCTGTTCCTTTACTATATAATCTATTAGACATTATTATTCCACAAGTAATAATAGCATACTACAAATAGCTTAGACAAAAGTTTCACTTATTTCTTCTCTTTTCTTTTACTAATTTCTCTCATGCTCTTGCACAAGTATAAAACGACACGTTACATGGGCAGGGCGCCGGTTATCTCCTTCTCGTCCCCAAATATGCGTTCCCGGAAGTCAGTTACCATAAGAGGAAGTCCTTCCCTCAATGAAACGACCGGCTGCCACCCAAGAAGTTTTTTGGCTTTTGAAATGTCGGGCTTCCTCTTGTGGGGATCATCCTCCGTGTTTGGATGAAACTCGATCTTTGCATTTTTATCAATTGTCTCTTGCACAACCTAATAACACAGCGAAAATTTTTAGTTGCTATCTATGAGGAGTCATCTCATGACAAATGAACGCACAAAGTTCATCTTATGCTAAGTACTGATTACATAGCATATGGATTGATTGGGAGATCATAAATACTGTTTAAATTTTGATACATTTCTCTACCAATAATTAATATGGTATGTCACATTGTGCTTAATATATAATGAGCATACGTCCTCAATAATCAACCGGCATGCAAAAACATTTTGATTCTAGATGAATACCCTTTTTTTTTTTTTTGGAACATACAATTCTGGATGAATACCTACTTCCACTTATTTGTCCCCAATGAAATTAACCATTTGCACATAAAGAACCATTTTGATTCTAGACGAATACCTACTTCCACTTATTTGTACCATTTTGATTCTAGAAGAATACCTACTTCCACTTATTTGTAGGTGGTCGAAGTTTATTAAGAAAGAGTATTGGGTATCTAGTTCTCTCAGAGTACTAGATATTTTTTCATCAATATATATGTTTATTGTCTTCCTGTTAGCCATTTAATATCGATATGACTAGTGTAACCTATAATAATAGACGGTTCTATGCTGCTTTTGGCCCGACATATATTTCATTGCCCAACATAGAATGTTGAATCTAATTCTCATATGCTGGAATATAAGATCTACCCGAGCAAGTTCAAGCATGGTGAATTCACCAGGGTTCCCGAGATTGAACGGACCAACATGATCCCCTTCCATCAATCGCATCAAGCCTTCCACCTGGTCGTATCACATTTCAGATGATTTCTCAGCAGTTCAGTTTGTTCGCAATAGTTTCGATGAACAATAAAGTTAGGAGCATAGGATAGCAATGCAGACAAATGAACTGCTCAATCAGATAGATAACCTACCAAATCAGAAACATATTGGAAGCTCCTTGTTTGCTTTCCATCCCCATAAACCGTCAAAGGTTCCTTTCTTAAGGCCTGGAAAAACATTTTAGAACATGAGAAAAAATAGAAGCTATGCAGTAGTTATAAATAGTTAATCAAAAGGGTAGTAGTCATCATAGCAGTAAATAGCTAATCATTCATATAATCCGGATGACTGGTCTGTTCAAATCAGTTCTTAAGGAAAACTGTGTTAATGCTATGTTTCTGTAACAAGGATGGGGTAGCATGAACTTACTAATGAAGAAAAAGAGATTCTGAAATCAAGTTTATTTAATTGTCTAATATCGTACATCAAAACAGGCACCAACTTTTACTTTGCTAAAAACTAACTTTTTGGGTTCAACGATAGTGGGAACCATGAAATGTGAGGATAACAATGGGTAGTGATTAGAGAAGCGTGATTAATATTGAAAGTTGTAAGGGTCCAAAAGAAGGATGAGTTAGCAGTATTTAAACAAACCTGTGCGACAAAATTGCTGACAACACGCCCATCATCAATGCACATGCGTGGCCCGTAAGTATTGAAAATTCTGGCAATTCTCACCTGGAAAAACAATCAAATCATGTTTCGGTAGCTAGTTAACTACATACTGTAGGCTACAAATATTATAGACAATGGACCTCGAGGTTAAGTCCTCTGTGGTAGTCCATGGTTAAGGTCTCGGCTGTACGCTTGCCCTCATCATAACAACTTCGAACACCTGTTCCCAATTCAAAATTAATGAGCTGAAATAGTACTTCCAATTAGATAATAAATTTGTTTGGTGAAAATAGACTTCATTTTTAAATTATCTGTTCCAGGAGTAAATGACGTGGATGAACCTCTACTCAGAAGAAATAAACAATCAACTATGCTCTTAGTGAACCTATTCAATTCTGCCATAGAGACGAAGTGCGGAAATAGACAACAATAAAAAGCTTTTTGATGTCAAAATACTATTAAAAAAAGTCACAAAATTTCTCATATTTGTTCACTAACCAAACCATAAAAATTTTCTTTCCACGGAATCCCTATTGGCATAAGCCATAAACACAACACGTAGTCTAAAATTAATGAGTTAGATAGCTGACTTACCGATGGGATTGACATTGCCCCAGTATGTCTCGGCTTGTGGATGCTGCAAAGGATCACCATACACTTCACTGGTGCTTGTAAGCAAAAACCGGGCGCCAACTCTCTTTGCTAGCCCCAACATGTTCAATGTTCCCATCACATTGGTCTTGTGAACTCTAGCAATCAAAGTTAAGGAAATTTCGAGAAACACCAAAAATTGATTATAAACCAGCCCAAGAGAAAAGGAAGCATGCCACGAAGACCAAAGGATATTTAGACCTAAAAATTGTAAACTCTTAAGGGATTGCAAGAAAATGAAACCATGGGACATTTAGACTGGACATTTTGGAGTATCAATGATTTAGAATGGACATTTAGAAAGGACATTCTTTAGTATCAATGATTTACAGAGTTTGCCTTCTTGAGATTTTAAATGGACATTTTGGAGATGTAGCTGCTCTATAGAAGATTAACTCAAAAAATTTGAACTTCTTACATTCCTATTCAAATAATGGACACTTCAAAAGTTATAAATGAGAAGTCTGTTAATTCAGAATAGAGGATTTAAAAGGATATAATTGTCTTCACAGGGTTGTACTTGTAATGAACTGGAGACGCGGGGCAAGCCAAATGGTAGATTTGGTCCACCTCTAGCAGAATTGGCTCAACTACATCATGTCGAATGAGCTCAAACTTAGGGTTGTTTAAGTGAGACAAAAGATTTTCCTTACGTCCTGTAAAAAAATTATCAACCACTATCACACTGTCACCACGAGCTATCAGACGGTCCACCAAATGGCTCCCTACAAAACCAGCTCCACCAGTTACCAAAATCCTTAAACTTTTACTTTTCAACCCCAAAGGAATTTTTCCACCTGCATCATCATCAAGTGGTTGTCAAAATACTTGCATAAATTCAAAATTTCATGCCAACACTTGCCTAGCACGCAGATATTTTGAACCTAAACCATTGAAACAGCAACCAAGAAAAAGAGGTTCAAATAACAAGGCAAGCCACAAAGCACTCTCATACCCCCAACTCCATTTTTCATTTTGAACTGATCAATGCTCATCAAGATATATCTTCTAAAAAATTGCAACATGATTTGATAATACATAAATACAGGAAATCTTGGTAGCAAAACTATGGTAAACCAACCAAATGCACACCCAAGAAAAGGCCCATTAACATTTCACACACTTCATTGTAACTCTTATAATTCATGGAAGTTCCATTCAATAGACATGATATAGCCTAGCAGCAACTCCTGTGATTGTCATACATTTATTTCTGGCATTAGGCATATACATTTTTCAAGTTGCTGCAACCTTAGAAATGAATTCATTTACAAAGGATACCAATTGATACATACATTTCCAAAGCACTTTACTGTTAAACCAAACATTTCACCAAATAGTGTACTAATATTTTTCATATTCCCACTTGAAGATCAAAGACTCCATACAAGAACAAATTATTAGGCATTAAACCTTCTCCGCATCACTACCGGGTATCATTAACCCATAATTACAACAGAGCACATCTCATCCCACCTTAAAAAGAAAATTTAAAAACTAGGCAAATGAAAGATGCTATTTCACCTTATAGTGCAATGTTATGTCATACTACAACATGATAAATCAAACGATAGAAACAAATTTCTGATTCTGAACATACCAAGAATAAAAAAATGCCAACAAATTATCAAAACGAAATTCTAGTTATGAAATGAACCACAAACTTTATTGTTAATACCTGCACTGCGGTGCCCAATCCCATCGCGCAACTCATACGCAATTCGTCGAGGCAAATGAAGGGGCTCGTTGGATCCAGCGATCCATCCATTACGGGACGGGAAAACAGAGGGGATGATATTGAAAACCATACATGATATTGCAATTCCAGCAAAAAGACACACAAATCTCTGCTCTCGAAGCAAATAACAGAAAGGGTACGTTACAGAAAATCTCTTCGGACGCTTCTTAACGCAGCTTCTATTCAATAACGGATCAGTGCCCATATCGTCTTTGCTCCCAAATCACTCTCTTCTAAATGATTTTCCTCCAAATTTCGATAAAAAATAATGATAATTTGAAAATGCCGAGTAAAAAGTAGTAGGAAATCAGGTGGGATTTGTTGGTAGAGATTGATAAATGTGTGTGTGCACGTATGTATGCAATTTGCAAATAGACTATAGATACATGTTCTGTAAATGCGTGATATAGAGAGAGAAAGGAGAGGTCTTTATGTGAAAGAGACTCAAATAGTGATCTAGGATGGCGGAGAAGGAGGGATTTGCATGAAATTTCGCCTTCAGCTCGCTGTCTGAGGCGTGACTATTGCTTCTCCCTGTTAACTGATTTCCACATTCTTAACACCATGTTTGCCTTACGTTAAAATGTGTACACTATAAGTCTATAAGTAAGAGCGAGTAAGAAAATAGCGGGTGGGCCCAAATACACCCCCAAATTTGCTGGATATACCCTCCATCCGGTCACGAAAATAAATAAATAAATAAATAATAACTAGTATACCGCTGCTTTTCACGATAGTGTCCGAACGGAGTCCGACGGAGGAGGTGACGGCGTGGAGGAGGTTGAAGAAGGAGAGGAAGTGGTTGGATTTGCAGAGAAAAAAGAGGAAGAAGGAAGAAGAGACCGGGTGAAGACGGAAGGACAAATGAAGACGGAATACGGACAAGTGCTCGTTTTGGTCCTTTAAGTAGCGGAGAAAACCTCACTCCGTTCGGTGATGAAAATAATAATAATAATAATAATAATAATAATAATAATAATTCACTGTTATAAAATCAAAGTAAAAAAATACCTTAAATGCCATATAATGTAGAGAAATATATCAACTTTCTTCCTTCTTCTTCATACATCAATTCATGAATTGAGGTCTATTTATAGACCATCAAGTGTAGAATCAAAACAAAAATGATGAGTCATATTACACATAATTATCAATCAAGTTGTACAATTATTCATGAATTATTTTCATCCTCACATGATTTCATAGTCATTCACAACTCATTCACAATAATGCATCCAACTTTTGAATTATTTATAACACTCTTGAATGACTATTTATACAATAAAGTTGATTGTGGGGTGCCCATGTGTTGCCTCGTTAAAACCTTGTGAAAAACCCAAATGGGATAAAACCTGATCAAGGAAAAAGAGTACAACCGCTTCCCACGATGTTCACCACAGAGTATAAATATGTCGCCTCATTAAAACCTTGTCGTGAAACCCAATGATAAAACCCGATCGAAGAAAAAGAAAGATTACTCCTCATAATGACATTGTTCAAGGTCCTTAAGTCGCAGCATGCCAATTTGGTACACCAATTTTCTAAAGGTTGATGTTGGTAACGCTTTGTGAACAAATCCGCTAAATTGTCAATTGAGCGAATTTGTTGAACATCAATTTCACCACTTTTCAAGGTCATGTGTATAAAAGAATTTTGGAGAGATATGCTTCTGCTCTATCTCCCTTGATGTAACCTTTGTTGAGTTGTGTGATGATGCAAGTCGCATTATCCTCATACAATACAGCTTGATTTTTCTTTTATTGAGGATAACCCACATGATGTTTGTATATGATGAGTCATATTCCTTAACCACATACATTCCCGACTTGTCTCATGAATTGCAATGAGTTCAAGATTATTTGATGATGTTGCGCTCAAAGTTTGTTTTGTAGATTTCAAGATATAGCAGTTCCTCCACGTAAATACATATCTGCTTTGGGACTTGCCTTTATGGGGATCCGATAAGTATCTGTGTCTGCATATCCAACTAAAGTAGATCGAGAATTATGTGAATAAAATAAACCTAAATCGACGCATTCTTAGATAATCTGAGAATGTGTTTAATACCATTCCAATGTCTTTTGGTAGGTGTATGACTATATCTTGCCGTGAGATTTACGTAAAAAGCTATGTCTGGTCGAGTGCAATTTGTCGATAATGTAATGCTCCAATTGCACTAAGATACGGTATTTCGGACCAAGGATTTCTTCCCCATCTTCAGGTGGTCTAACGCGCCCCTTTCAACATCAAGTGTTCGAACGACCATAGGTGATGTTAGAGGGTGTGCTTTATCCATACCAAATCGCTTTCAAAACCTTTTCAAGATATGAAGATTGATGAACAAAAACTCCTTCGGGAAATGTTCAATCAGAAACCTAGACAAAATTTGGTTTTGCCTAAATCTTTCATCTCAAATTCGCCAAGTACTTCATCGCTTCATTAATCTCTTCAGAGTTCCAATGAGATTTAAATCATCAACATAGACTGCTATGATTGCAAATCCAAAGATCCGCTTTTCTTTATGAAGACACAAGGACAAATGTCATCATTTTTGTATCCCCTTTTTAATGTAATTACTTAAGCAATTGAACCACATTCTTCCTGATTGCTTCAAACCATATAGTGATCTTTGCAATTTAATTGATAACACATTATTTGGGCATGCACTAAGTGCTTGGCACTTTTATTCCTTGAATTCTCATATATATATCATGCCAAGTGAACCATATAAATATGCAAGCATTACATCCATAAGACGCATGTCAAGTTTTTCTCTACTGCAGACTTATCAAAAATCTAAAAGTAATAGCATCCATTACGGAGAATACGCTTTCTTCATAGTCAATTCCTGGTCTTTGAGAGAATCCTTGCGCTACAAGCCTTGCTTTATACCTTGTAATTTCGTTCTTCTCATTTCTCTTTCTTACGAAAACCCATTTGTATCCTACAGGGATTACATTTTTTGGTGTTTGAACTACAGGTCCGAATACTTCGCGTTTATACAAAGAATTTAATTCAGCCTGTATGGCTTCCTTCCATTTTGGCCAATCATTTCTATTTCGCAATCTTTAATGATTGTGGTTCTAATCCTCACTTTGCACAATTTTATCTGGCAACATTAAAGGAGAATATATCATCTACAGTGCTTTCCCGTTCCCATAAGTTATTAGATAGTAAATAATCTATTGATATCTCATGGTTTTCGAATACTTCTGGTTCTGCGGGAACCTCAATCTTCTTGGATGCTTCTGGTTCTCTTGGAACTTTAAATATTTTATTTGATTGATCAATCGCTTTTATCATTACTTCGCAAAGATTCTTTTGTTGGTTTTTGTCTTGTACCCTTCTCTTTCTAGGTACGTAATCCTTGGAACCAATCGGTCGACCACGCTCGGGCGATTTTAGATTCATTTGTCAGAATGTGTTGTCCTCATGGGACATCAATTTTTGCCGGTGTATTCTCTACCTGGTATATGCGATTTGGTGACTTTCCTTGTATTCACAAATGCATCAGTGCAGTTCATATGCAGTTCTTTGCAAATGAATAAGATTTTCAATTTCTCTCTCACATTTATTGCTTCGGGGATCAAAGTGAGCTAGAGTCTTCTCATTCCAGGAAAGTTCATTTTTTCTTTCAAGATGTAGTTTTGTACCCCCAAAGTGTTGGAAAATTCATTTCATTAAAATGACAATCATTAAAGCATGCATTAAATAGATCACCTGTTAAAGGTTCTAGGTACCTGATGATTGACGGTGAATTAAACCCAACATAAATTCCAAGCCTTCGTTGGGGACCCATTTTGGTACGCTGTGGGGTGCAATTGGTACTGCATTTCACAACCAAAAATTCTAAGATGAGAAACATTAGGTTCTTGACCAAATGCTAATTGTAAAGGGGAGTATTGATGATATGCGCTTGGTCCGAGACGTATCAATGCCGCAAAGATGTAATATAGCATGTCCCCAAGTAGAAGTTGGGAGTTTTGACCTCATAAGCATAGGCCTAGCAATAAATTGGAGACGTTTAATAAATGATTTCGCCAATCCATTTTGTGTATGGACATGAGCAATGTAATATTCAACTTCAATTCCCATAGGTACAATAATCATCAAATGCTTTTGATCTAAATTCACCAAAGATTATCAAATCGAATGGACTGGATCGAATAATCGTGAAATGAACTACGCAATTTTATAATTTGGGCTAATAGTTTAGCAAATGCATCGTTTCTAGTTGAAAGTAGGCAAACATGTGACCATCTAGTAGATGCATCAACTAAGACCAAAATAACGAAATGGTCCACAAGGTGGGTGTATAGGTCCACAAATATCACCTTGAATTCTTTTCTAAAAGTTGGCGATTCAACATTTACCTTTGTTTTAGAGGATCCGATGACTAATTTACCTTGTGAACAAGCTTCACATGGACACTCATTTGGTAAAATAGTCTTAAGGTTCTTAAAAGGATGTCCATGTGAGCTTTTAATTATTCGTTGCATCATAGTCGCTCCTGGGTGCCCAAATCTATCATGCCAAAGTTTAAGAACTTTTGAGTCAATAAAATTTGGTTTTATGATGTTGTTAGACTCAATCGTTCTTATGAATGTATAATACATTCCGATGGAAGCGATGGAAGTTTTTCTTTAATCTGCTTATGCCCAGATAGAAATGAGTTTATGTAAAGATATTCTTTATTATTTTCTTCCATTGTTTCAATGTGATATCCATTTTTATGGATATCCTTAAAACTAAGCAAATTTCTTCGGATTTGCTAGAATAAAGTGCATCATCTATATTCAATTGTGTATCATTTGGCAGATAATACGAGCTCTCACCTGAGCCTTCAATAATATTTGATGCACTGTAAATTGTATAGACATAATTTTCGTATTGTCAAATCCAAGAAAACTTCTTATCTTGTAAAATAGTATCGCGTAGTTGCGCTATCGCCTAGGCAAATATCTTGGCAATTTGTCATGGTCTTCAAAAGAAATTTAAAATATAAAATTCATAATGTTAACAAACAACAATTACATATAACACTTAATGGAAAATAACAATACAAATATAAAGATAACAATTCCACACTTATCACACAAAAGCATTATAGAAAAATATTTCACATATAATACACCATAAATATAATAATACTTCATTAGAGAATTATTTAATCGATATTTTCCATCAAACTTCCAATGTTTGTATGATCATAGGATCTGGGAAAAAGTCAGAGTATCAAAATGAGTTCCATTGACTCGTCATCCCAATCAAGAAAATTGGTTTCAACTTTTTCTTTTCCTTTCTCTTTTCCCTTGGTCGAAGTTTATATATAAGTCCACCAAATGCTTTGGTGTACGACATGTACGGACCAATGCCCGTGGTATTCCACATCGATAGCATCTGTCATTCGCTTTATCAAATGAATCATTTCCATTATTTTTCTCAAATTTGAACCGCTATTATGTTCTTTGATTCTCGCTCATTATATCGTAAATGAGCTTTTCCATTATCATGTTGGAATTCACGTCTAAACCCTCGCCCACGCCCACGCGGGCCCACGCCCACGCCCACGTGGCCCACGCCCACGCCCACGCCCACGTCCGTAATTATTTTTCCTAACGTTGCATTTACCTCGAGCCATATAGTTCCATTTGTTTACGGTATCACCGTGGATCCCGTTGGGCGTATCCCATGATTTTTCATGAGTAGTTCATTATTTTGTTCTCGCTACTAATAAGCAAGATACAAGTTCAATACGTTTGAAATCTACGCTCGACATCGCCGCCGCAGAGCACGTTCGAGGCATGGAATGTTGAAAAAGTTTTTTCTAACATATCTTGCTCGTAATTTCTTCACCATTAGAAAAGTAATTGTAACGTATTCAATAATTGAATTGTAATCTTTACAGATTTAAAATCTTGTAGGCGCAAGTGCATCCACCGATATCCGGCATTGGGCGACGACCTTTGGTGATCGAATCCGCCCTTTAAATTTTTCCACGTAACGGATGGATCTTTGATCGTGAGGTATTCTACCATCGAGATGCATGTAGGTGTCGTCGAAGAAAAATTACTTTGTTGCACGATCTGCTTGGGATCTTTCATTTCTTCGATTATTGTTTCACCTAACCCTTTTGAGATCAAGTGAATCTCGATCAAGTGTCCATGATGAATAATTATCACTGTAAATATCAAGAGCGACAAAATCAAGTTTTGCAAACATTTTCAAAAAATTTAAATGAGCTAGTATATTTTGTTTTGAAATTTGAATTAGTACTCGTCGCACAACAATAACAAAATAAAATTTCTTGTAAAAAAAAAAAATCGTGATTATCTTGTAATAATTAGGTTTACGATACAGAGAGGTCATCTATAAGATGCAACTGTAGAAAGATATATTTCCTTTACTACAAGAGTGAGCTCAGTGTAGAGACTGCGTCGATAACGCGTGTTATAAAATCAAAGAAAAATACCTTAAATGCTACAAGAGAATAGAGAGGAAATATATTGAACTTTCTTCCTTCTTCTTTATACATCAATTCATGAATTGAGGTCTATTTATAGACCATCAGTGTAGAATCAAAACAAAATGATGAAATATATTACACATAATTATCAATCGTTGTCAATTATTCGCGAATTATTTTCATCCTCACATGATTTCATACTATTCACAACTCATTCACAATAATGCATCCAACTTTTGAATTATTTATAACACAGTCCAATTTTACTCTTTTTTCGTGTGTGTTCGGCCAGCAATTTGGGCTATTCAACAACAACCAACTGTTGGCCGAACAGCCCAGCAGTGGTTGAAAACACCCGCAAACCACCATCAATCACCACCATTAATGGTTTTTGTGGGTTCTAGAGAGAGAGAGATGAGGGAGGAGTCGCCGGTGGTGGACCCGTCGGCGCTGTTCATTGGCATTGTGGTTTTTGGGCTAAGCTCCATCAATGCAGACACAAATCCAAACGATGGTCGACCATTGGAGCTTTGCTTTTTTGGTTTTCACATAAACATATTAATAGAATTTAAAAATGTGATTGTTGGAATAATAGAATTTTTAAGTGAAAATTAAATTTAAAAAATTAAAATTTTTGTAAAGTTAAGAAGAATAATAATTGTGATAAGATTGACTAACAAGAACCTGATATTTTGTGAAAAAATGGGGCAAAAATTGATGATTTTTTGTTTTTGTGAAACAAAAAGAAGAACATGAGAAACAAAAAATCATTTTGCTCCATCATTATTTTCAAACATTCATCACTGATTTGGCAAATTTTTATATTTTTTTATTTCTTGGTCGCACATTTAAAAATTATTTGTTCAACAATCTCAATCAAACATAGGTAAATGGACCAGATAGTACAAAAGTTCGTGCATTTGATTCGACTCAATTTGTCCAATCTCGTATTCGGGCTCAAACTATATCCCCAAAAATTGTCCAATAGACGGTTTGGATGCAATTCAGGTGTTCGTGGACATATCCAATGGCCTTGTCTCATGAACTTCGCTCATGGGCTTGTTGACTTTTTTTTTTTTTCCACAATATAGCATCAATTTCGAAAAACTTTGAAACTCAAAACTTTAAATCCAAAATATATAACATCAACAACTTCCGAATTTCTAAAAAAAAATGTTTAAAAAAATGAGAAGGTAAAGTCAAGAAATAAAGCTGTCCATGGACTCAACTACCAGTGGACATATTTGGTTCAAGCCACGAAGGCCCACAGATTGCAGGCGGAACAGAGTGCCATTTTTCAGAGAGCTAATGTTTGTTCGAGTTGAACTCGATTTGGCTCTTAGGCCAAATTTAGGAGCATATTCAACCCCATATATCATTACCTTAGTGGAAATATATCTCAAACCCGAGCTTGCAAAGGAAAGACATGTTCATCAAGTGTCATTTATTATTTATTTTATTATTATTTATTTATTTATAGTTCTATTTTTTAACTTTGAAATGGCCAGGAAGATGGCAAACACGGTAAAAGGTTGACAATAAAATTACGGTATGTATGGATCAATTAAAAAAATTTTAAAAAGTGTGTTTAGTAAAGTGTAAATGAAGTTAAATTTACCAAAAATGCACTTAAAGTAGACTTTAAATTTTATTTGGACAATCCACTTTGCTACCTTATTTTGCTTTGATTAATGTAGCCTTCTTCTTGCATATGTACGTTAATTTTACTTTAATTTTTACATGGATTAAGAATTTGTAATATTTTCAAAAAAAAAAATGTATTTACATTATTTTAAATACATTCATACATTCAATGATAATAATTTATTTATTTTTAATAATAATAATAATACACTTTAAATAAGTGTATAAGAGAAATTAATAATAATAAAGTACACACAAACACAAAGAATATTTTATGGTTTGGAACGGATTAGAATGAGGGGAAAAAAAGGAGCATACCCTTTAAATTGGAGAAAAATATAAGCACATTGTTAGGATTGGAAGTAAGAGAGAATTAGTAGAGTTTCATGGTGAAGATTTGTATAATACATGTAAATCCCACGAAATAAGTGGATGTGATTGATTTGATCAAATTTAAATTTATAAAGAATGGATAAAAATTGCAATCCTAACGTCTGCCAGTTGGGATGAAGTATATATAGACAATGTGATTGATTTAATCATTAAGAAACTATGATAGACTCAAAGAAGTAAACAAATAAATTGCTAAATCAAATTGAATTGCGAAGTTGCTTTGGTTAAAAAAGTTAAATGATTGATTTGATTTATAAGAATTTTCAAGCTATTGAGCTAGCTATTTAGTCAAGTACCTTGAACGAAAGTAGAAATTAGTTCTCGATACTCCTTCTAAGTTTTAAGTTTTAACTAACGGTGAGAATTTATTTTTATAAATTTTCAGCATAATAAATTTACATAAATTTTTATTTTTCACTAAAATGTGACTCAATATGTAATGTAACTCTTATCTTTTTAATAAATAAAATAAAATTCATAGAAATATATCTGCTACACATCACATTCCACCGTGTTCAATAAAATAATAATACGGAAGTTCATGTAATGTGAATTATTATTCATCCTTTTATTTCTCGTTTTAAATTGTAAAATTGTTATTTTATGGGGTAATTTTGTATACAAATTCCATAATCTATATTTCTATTCTAAAGTGAGATAGTTGGCAGCATTTTTCCCCAAATCAATTGTGTACTTTTATTATGATTATTATTATTATTATTATTATTTCCCTAATGAAATCATAATGCATAACGCTGTGATGTTAAATATACGTCGACATTAGAACACGTGTAATGTTTTTTAATTGAAAATTTGAAAAAAAAAATGATTCGTTTGTTATTTTTTTTAAGTATCCGAGGAACCAAGTATTAATTGGCAGTGTATTTATCCCAGAATATTAGTAGCTTCATTGCTATGTGCTTGAAAATGATAAATGCGTGATATAATGACTAAAAAAATGTATAATAATAATATTTTAAAAACATATATTATTAAATAAAAATAATAACAGCTTCAAAAAAATAGTATGTACACAAAATTTATTATTAAAAATTGAAATAAAACATCAAATGGCATTTCGTATTTCTCTTTTACTCAAGGTTGTTACTTCGTATTTTCTAAAACATATGAGTTTAGTTCATTTGTACATTGTTCATCACTGATGTTCAAAAACAAACCATGCATGTATTCGTCGTGGAACCTATATATCTTCATATATCTCGTGGGACCTATATATATTATTTAAATTCTTATCAATTTCACTTATTTTTTCTCCTATTGCATATATAAATTCATAAAAATTTTAATTCTAATATGAGTTTAATATTTGAGTGATTGAAAAGTACAAGAGAGGAAAAGGTAAACGCAAATTAACGAACTTCAATGAGTATACAAAAGGGATTAAATCCCACATCGAGGTCTGTTAAATTAATTAAATAATTTATATTGTTTTCACCCGTACAGCCTTTCGCCGGGCACAGCAAGTTGTGCCTGTAACCCGAGTGGGGGCATCGGGGTGGTGGGAGGCCGAAGGGGATGGCGCTGCGGCATCACCGGCCAGTGAGTGTCCACGACGAAGCAGGAGCTTGGGATGTAGGATTCCGTCCTTAATAATTGCCTGGTGATGCATTGGCACACCTATATATATATTATATTTGGGCTGTGTGGCGCGCGTGCTTATCACTCCGTGTCTCCGTCCATTCCCAAGGGAGGTCTGATAAGGACTCGATGAAAAGGGAGGCTGGCTTCACAGAGCGGCTCTGCCCG
This sequence comes from Jasminum sambac, assembly GCA_018223645.1. NCBI lineage: Eukaryota > Viridiplantae > Streptophyta > Magnoliopsida > Lamiales > Oleaceae > Jasminum > Jasminum sambac. The sequence continues at coordinate 22,915,344 of CP073649.1, forward strand.
CGCAACAGGTGGGACTGAAACTATAGTCCTGCGGTGGTGATAACAGGCTCCAGCGGTGATGCCGTTCCCATTGAACCCGAACATCGACCTTTTGTACTTATTTTATTTTATTTCATTAATTGTTGTCACCAAAATTATTGACGTTTCTGCAGGTCCACGATGATTCACTAGATCATTTGAATTGTGATTTGCAGGTGATTTTTGCAATGTAAGGTGATTTTTTGACACATCATTGTTACTGTTATTGTTGTTTTTGTTGGTCTGATTTGTTTTTCAAAGATCTGGAATATTAATCTGAATTTTATTATGGATATAAATGCAGAAGAGGAAGAATTTCAAACGCTCAATTGTAAGGGCTTCCTTCTACACTATCTCATTTTGTTAAATCTAATTGTATTTATTAATTATGTTTATTTGAACATTGGTTTGCTTGTGTTGGTTGTCTTAAATCACTTGTTGGATGTTGATCAGATGGTGGAAAATTAAGAACCATTATTTCCAATATATCTCGAGATTAAGAAAAACTTGTGTTTTCAAGCTTTACTCCTAAAGAGAAAACAAAGAAGGCCAACGAAAGATTTTTAAAATGGATTACAAAAAGTGGAACTTGAACTTCTATTTTCTTAAGAATTTTATGTTATTGTAGGAATTTTTTGTTGAACTATGAGTGGACTGGTACCTGCGGGTTTGATCAGGTACCCACTGGCATCATGTGGCAGCGCCACGTCGGCTTAAATTGATTTTTTTTTTTTTTTTATAATATCTATGTTGGGTTGGATGAATCACACATATCCCTCCTGATGATGAGGGGCCGGTGGGGGCCCCACAATTTTTTCCCCTCATGGGGAATGGATTGTAACTGCCGAAGATGATCTAGTGCCATCATGGCACCGTAGCTTACGGTGCCATGGGGCATTTTCTGCTCTCGTTCGACCGTTTTAAAATTTGGGAGAGATCTGAATCGTAGCGAGGAAGCTCAGGTAATTTTAAAATTTTCCGACAACACCGTGTGGGCCGTGGTGGACGGTCAAAGTTCGGCCATATTTTGGCCATGCTTTGGCCGTGTTTTTGGGCCAAACTTTGACCGGCCACCACGGCCCACACGGTGTCGCCGGAAAATTTTAAAATTACCTGAGCTTCCTCCAGATCGATTCTAGATCCTGATTTTAAAACGGATGTCGAATGAGACCAGAAAATGCCCTATGGCACCATAAGCTATGGTGCCATGATGGCACTAGATCATTGCTGTTGTAACTGCTGGTACAATATGTTGCAAATGATGTATGTGTACTCGTTAAATTTATATGTGAATGTGTAAAACCCTTTCGCTTTTTTTCCCACTCACACACGCTAGAAGGATCAATGGTGGTTCCCCACCCACCCCACCGTGACTCAAACCCACGACCTAATGATTGTAAGTGAAGCGTCTTACCGCTTGAGCTGCGCTTTGATTAGTCTCTTTACAAAATTTCCATGGCTTGATTTTAATTTGGGGTTGGAGCCTATTCTGCATTTTCATGTGGACATTTTAGAAACTAATTTGACCAGCATAGCCATTCAATTTGCAATGAAGTCAAAGGCATATATAAATGATATATTAGTTGAATAGAGAATTTGTTTGATACATAATGCTTGAGGTGTCTTTAATTCCTTGTTTTAACAACTTCATGACAGTTTGTCAATTTTTATACATCGTTATCCATTTTTCTAACTTTGAATTTGATCAAACCAGCCACATACACGTCTCGTGGGACCTGCATTTACTGTACAAATCTCTACCATTCAAATCCACACTCTCTCTCATTTTACATAAAAATTCCTAAAAAAATAAAACCCATCATGGGTTTTTGAAAGTTAGCTTGTAAATGCTGAGCTCTGTATTTGCTTGATGGTATAGCCTGATTAATGCCATTATTACTCTTACTTGGTTCATTTTATTGTCTTGATAATTTTACAGTACTCTTGGGTGTCATTGCATACTGCTGCTCATCTTTTGAGATCGAGAACGCATTCTTTGAACCTCTCCATTTATTTGCTGGTTAATAGAACAGAATGTCTGTTATTGAGTAATGTAGCACTGTTAAATTTATTTAAGGTAAAGGCTTCCACTTTTTACTGTAGTAGCTCAATTGTATTTTTTGGACACGACATTTGTGACGAAATGCCCCGTCTATGTATGATGTGTTTTTCATTCATATTGCCTGTGCCTACGCGATTGTTCAACTGGCTTAGCACTTGAGCCTCTAAAAATTTTTGATGTCTGTTGGATTACACAGGCTTAGCAAGGAATTTATTCAAAAGAAGCAAAAACAGATCTTAGCATCAAGCTAAACAACCCTTTTAGATTCCATGCTAAGAATTCTTGTGTCCATAATATAACACAGTTATGAACCATTTACTGGGAAGAAAATTATTGATCTTAATCGGAAAGGCTGGAGCTGAGGAAAATGCTCCGTGTACTCACTGTTTACCCATAATCCTATTCCTAACCAATAATAAACACGAATTTCATTTCAAGAATTGTTGAGTCCGGCAGTGAAAGAATAATAATCAAGACTACAGGAGTTGATCTGTTGCGAGGAGCTTCAATTCTTTGGCCGATGCTGGTCCATCTCGAGGAATTTCACAACACGTTCGGCTTTTGCTCCACTTTTGTGGTCGTAGTACTCAACAATGGCAGCACCCGCTAATGCAGCAAGGGTAAGTGCTTGGGCGTGCAACCTAATTTGCCACGAATATGATACCAATACTTTATTATGCAAAGACACAAATAACAGATAGTACATATTAAGACAGCCAAGGTCAACATACACATGGAGATAGAGAGATAACGTCATACATATATGAGTATATGACTTGATAACTGCCATGTATTTCACAAGTTCAAATCTTCTTTCGACCTTCCCTCGTCACTTGTGCTGTCCCAATGGTTAAAAATTTGACACACCATTCAGAATTTTCACATCACCAACCTTATTTAACAACTATGAAAAATGGAAAATGAAGAGTTGACTTCCCTCGCCCCCATCTCTCTGACATGCATATCCTTCTCTCTGTCACTTTCATCTTTCTCTCAGACAAAATGGCAATGCTTTCTCTTAAATAAAATCGTTGATGCATCGACTAAATCTCATTTACGCTGAATCTATTCTCGATCTCCTTAAGAGAAATCGTTGCTAGAATATTAGAATGAATCAGATGGATTCCTTAATAAGCTGTTTCTTGCGTACAGTTTAGAAGATTTAGAGAACAGAATATTTGAAAATTTGAGCAAATTTCCCTCCTGGACGGCATCTGCTTGTGGTTACCATTTGGATGAGGTAAATTTAACTAGTAACAGGAAAGGGACAAAGAAAGGGACAGGAATGAAATTGTATTTCACTGCCTAACTCCTAGACTAGAATCAGTATGAATCACTGAATCAGTTCACCGCTTGAAAGCGTTAGGTTGATTTTGAACCACATCACAGTCTGTTAGCATATAGAACTGTACATATTGATATTGGAAATTTCATTCAACATTAGAAATAGTCTTCTCTCGATTTTCCTTATCAATCAATCCCACAAAGTTCTAAGCATCTCATGATTAGATTTGTTATTCAGGTATTTTACCTTCATTTCTAATCTTCTGAGCTAACACCATTAGAATACAACACTCCATTATCAAGACATGACATCCACCGCATGTCCGCATCGTAGTTGAGGGAAGTTTTTTCCTTCAACCACACACTCTATCATCTATAAGAACTATAGCTTTAAATCTTTCAACAACTTCTCAACCACACATTCTCTTAAAAATCAACTAAACATCACAAGCAGTTGGCCCAAAAGTACTTAGCTTCTACTCTACTATTCAATTCCGACCAACACATTTATCACAAGCAACAAGATACACTTTTTAGCCATTTCAATAGTTATGCGGTCTATGATGTCTAATGTAAATTACATCTATTGACTGTCTCAAGCCATATTGATTTTATTGAATCTCCCACCATCCACCACATTCAACAAATATTTGTGTAATTGTGTTTTTCTCGTAAATAAGAAATATTTCAAATCTATAAAACCCATGACATTACCATTCAAATTGTTCTTTAACTTCTTGCGTGTCCTCACCCTGCAGCTCATTCTATGTAGTGGAGTAGTCTTTCCCTTTTTCATTATCTGCTTCAGCATGGACACTTACCCATTTTAATGTGTCCGTGCATAAACTTATCAACACTTTGTCCTTTTAAGACCAGATAAGATAAAACATAGACCTTTGAAACTCCCATGAATGAAAAGGTCCAGACTGAAGCACCTCCAGTCGCATAATCTGTATAACATACTTACAGACCTCATCTTTTCACTATGCATTACCTTCACTCTAATTCTGATCACATCAACTAGTGCTATCTCACACACACAGCCCCACCCCACCAATTCAAATTTCATTGATTAGAGCTTGGGTTACTTTCCTTTTTTTTTTTTTCCTCCAAAATCATTTCCAACAAACTTACGCAGCGGAGGCTGAAGCATTAAAGAATTATAAACAGTTCATCTCCCCATTTCCTAATTCATAAAATACATAAAAAAAACTTCTATAGAATCATTGCAACAAATTTAAAATGGACAAGTACTGCATGCACTAACAAATGAAAACATTATTCAGCATACTTGAAGGGCATATATGGATCTGAGAAGGAATTTAAATTGCAATTTTCAAATGGATCAGAGAAGGTAGGGTCCCATACAAAAATTTCAAGCTAATGCTATCTAAACCTTGCAATGATTTATCATTTTTCTCGGGTCCTCGAGCCACAAAATCAACAAAAAAGTAATTAGGAATCAAATAACAGAAAAGCATACCTAGCGTGAATTATCTTGACGCTAGTTTTCATATTAGGCTGAGACCAATTGTACGCCATCGAACCTACAATTCCACTTGCCCATAGAGTACCTTCAAAACAATAACAGAAAGGGAAAAAATCATTGCTAAAAATTCAAGGCCTCAAATGCGCAAAGACGCCATAATTCCAGCTTCCAATAGAGTCCCGTCAGGATTTCCCGTAAAAAAATCAGAGTTAGAAATTCAATGTCGTACAGAAAAGAGGAAATTTTAAATGATTAATTACCAACAGTTCGAAGCTTGTGCTCCACGATCCATTCCCTGATAGATTCGAACTTGCCCTTCTGTTCCGCCATGCTCCTCCTTGTTATTTTTCTCCTTTTCTTTTTAGCTTTTTGGCCCTTATATAGAGAGAGAAAAATAAATATTCAATATTTTAAAGAAAATGTTAACACGTCATTTGACATGCCACGTAGAATTCGGTGGGTGGAATAATCCGGCTGTCACTTTTGTGCCCCCAATTTCGACTGGGCCCAATGTGGTCTAAGGGTCTGTTTGATTGCCAAAAATTTTCTAGGAAAATGTCAAATTAAGAAAAAAGTTTTCCTACTTTGTTGTTTGATAGGTAAAATTTTCATGGAAAATATTTTTCATGTACAACTCTTTCAAGCACAAAATGAGCCATTTTTCATGGAAAATGTAATCCAAGGGAGAGATGGGAAAATGTTTTCTAGGAATTCAAATGAAGGAAATTTTTTTCAAGGAATGCAATCAAACACACCCTAAATTCTTTCCCTACTAGTATGACCTTATTGTTCTTCTCATAAGATTTGTTTTTTTTATTCGAATTTCACGTTGAATATGTAGGTAAAATATATATATATATATATATATATATATATATATATATTAAAAAATATAAATAAATTATTAAATTAATATTTAAATAGTTCAAAATGATAAGAGAAAAAATAAATGTGAATAAATAAAATTTATTAGGTATATGTTATAAATAATTCAAAAGTTGGATGCATTATTGTGAATGAGTTGTGAATGACTATGAAATCATGTGAGGATGAAAATAATTCATGAATAATTGTACAACTTGATTGATAATTATGTGTAATATGACTCATCATTTTTGTTTTGATTCTACATGATGAGTACATAAATAGGCGCCGATTCATCGAATTGATGTATGAAGAAGAAGGAAGAAGAAAGTTGATATATTTATACTGATATAACTTGCAGCATTTAAGGTATTTTTACTTTGATTTTATAACACGTTATCAGCCTGAGTCTCTACACTAGAGCTCACTCTTGTAGTAAAAGGAAATATCTTTCTGATTTAAATCTTATAGATGATCTGTATCGAAACCTAATTATTACAAGATAATCCACGATTTTTACAAGAAATTTTATTTTGTTATTGTTGTCTTACAGTACTAATTCAAATTTCAAAACAAAATATACTAGCTCATCTAAATTTTTGAAAATGTAAGCTTGCAAACTTGATTTGTCGCTCTTGATATTCTGGTGATAATTATTCATCATGGACACTTGATCTTTGAGATTCACTTGATCTCAAAGGGTTAGGTGAAACAATAATCGAAGAAATGAAAGATCCCGGAGATCGTGCGGCGTTAATTTTCCTTCAGCGACACCTACATGCATCTACGATGGTAGAATACCTCCGCGATCAAAGATCCGATACGTGGAAAAATTTAAGGGCAGTTCGATCCGCAAAGAGTGTCGATCTGCCCAGGCGGATATCGGTGGATGCACTTGCGCTGCAAGATTTTAAATCTGTAAAAGATTACAATTCGAATTATTGAATGCGTTACGAATTGCTTTTACGTGGTGAAGAAGTGCGGAGCAAGATATGTTAGAAAGACTTTTTCAGCATTCCATGCCTCGAGCGTACTCCTGCGGCGGCGATATCGAGCGTAGATTTCAAGCGTATTGAACTTGTATCTTGCTTATTAGTAGCGAACAAAATAATGGAACTACTCGCGAAAAACCATGGGATACGTCCAGCGGGATCCACGGTGATACTGAGAAACAAATGGAACTATATGGCCTGAGGTAAATGCAGCGTTAGGAAAAATAATTACGGACGTGGGCGTGGGCGTGGGCGTGGGCCCGCGTGGGCGTGGGCGTGGGCCCGCGTGGCGTGGGCGAGGGTTTCAAACGTGAATTCCAACATGATAATGGAAAAGCTTATTTACGATATAATGGCGGGAATCGGCAACATAATAGCGAGTTCAAATTTGGAAAAAATAATGGAAATGATTCATTTGATAAAAGCGGTAATAGTGAGATGCTATCGATGTGGAATACGGGCATTGGTCGTACATGTCATTACGCAAAGCATTTGGTGGACTTATATAAACTTCGACCAAGGAAAAGAAAGAGGAAAGAAAAAGTTGAAATCAATTTTCTTGATTGGGATGGCGAGTCAATGGAACTCATTTTGATACTCACGACTTTTTCCCGAGAATCCACTTGAATCATACAAACATTGGAAGTTTGATGGAAAATATAGATTAAATAATTCTCTAATGAAGTATTATTATATTTATGGTGTATTATGTGTGAAATATTTTTTCTATAATGCTTTGTGTGATAAGTGTGGAATTGTTATCTTTATATTTGTATTGTTATTTTCCATTAAGTATTATATGTAATTGTTGTTTGTTAAGCTGGTATGAATTTTATATTTTAAATTTCTTTTTGTAGACCATGATAAATTGCCAAGATATTTGCCTAGGCGATAAGCGCCCAACTACATACTATTTTATAAGATAAGAAGTTTTCTTGGATTTGACAATCTGAGAAAATTATGTCTATACAATTTACGGTGCATCAAATATTATTGAAGGCTCAGGAAGAGCTCGTATTATCTGCCAAATGATACACAATTGAATATAGATGATGCACTTTATTCTAGCAAATCCAGAAGAAATTTGCTTAGTTTTAAGGATATCCATAAAAATGGATATTACATTGAAACAATGGAAGAAAATAATAAAGAATATCTTTACATAAACTCATTTCTATCAGGCATATGATTAAAGAAAAACTTCCATCGCTTCCATCTGGAATGTATTATACATTCATAAGAGCGATTGAGTCTAACAACATCATAAAACCAAAATTTATTGACTCAAGGTTCTTAAACTTTGGCATGATAGATTTGGGCACCGTGAGAGCGACTATGATGCAACGAATAATTAAAAGCTCACATGGACATCCTTTTTAAGAACCTTAAGACTATTTTGCAAATGAGTGTCCATGTGAAGCTTGTTCTAAAAGTAAATTAGTCATCAGAGACCCTCTAAAACAAAGGTAAATGTTGAATCGCCAACTTTTACGAAAAGAATTCAAGGTGATATTTGTGGACCTATACACCCACCTTGTGGACCATTTCGTTATTTTACGGTCTTAGTTGATGCATCTACTAGATGGTCACATGTTTGCCTACTTTCAACTAGAAAGCGATGCATTTGCTAAACTATTAGCCCAAATTATAAAGTGCGAGTTCATTTCCGATTATTCGATCCAGTCCATTCGATTTGATAATCTTGGTGAATTTAGATCAAAAGCATTTGATGATTATTGCACGACTATGGGAATTGAAGTTGAATATTACATTTGCTCATGTCCATACACAAAATGGATTGGCGAGAATCATTTATTAAACGCCTCCAATTTATTGCTAGGCCTATGCTTATGAGGTCAAAACTCCCAACTTCTACTTGGGGACATGCTATATTACATCTTTGCGGCATTGATAAATCCTGCACCAGCGCATTTCATCAATACTCCCATTTACAATTAGCATTTGGTCAAGAACCTAATGTTTCTCATCTTGAATTTTTGGTTGTGAAGTACAGTACCAATTGCACCCCCACGTACCAAAATGGGTCCCCAACGAAGGCTTGGAATTTATGTTGGGTTTAATTCACCGTCAATCATCGGTACCTAGAACCTTTAACCAGGTGATCTATTTAATGCATGCTTTAATGATTGTCATTTTAATGAAATGAATTTTCCAACACTGGGGGTACAAAACTACATCCTGAAAGAAAAATGAACTTTCTGGAATGAGAAGACTCTACCTCACTTTGATCCCCAAGCAATAAATGTGAGAGAGAAATTGAAAATCTTATTCATTTGCAAAGAATTGCATATGAGCTCGATGCATTTGTGAATACAAGGAAAGTCACCAAGTTGCATATCTGGTAGAGAATACACCGGCAAAAATTGATGTCCCCGCAGGACAACCTGTTACAGCAAATGAATCTAAAATACGCCAGAAGCGTGGTCGACCAGTTGGTTCCAAGGATTCTGTACCTAGAAAGAGAAGGGTACAAGACAAAAACCAACAAAGAATCTTTGCGAAGTAATGATAAAAGCGATTGATCAATCAAATAAAATATTTAAAGTTCCAAGAGAATCGAAGCATCCAAGAAGATTGAGGTTCAGAGAAGTATTCGAAAATCATGAGATATCAATAGATTATTTACTATCTAATAACTTATGGAAACGGAAAGCAACTTGTAGATGATATATTCTCCTTTAATGTTGCCAGAAATTGTGCAAAGTGAGGATTCAACCACAATCATTAAAGATTGCCGAAATAGAAATGATTGGCCAAAATGGAAGGAAGCCATACAGGCTGAATTAAATTCTTTGTATAAACGCGAAGTATTCGGACCTGTAGTTCAAACACCAAAAAATGTAATCCCTGTAGGATACAAATGGGTTTTCGTAAGAAAGAGAAATGAGAAGAACGAAATTACAAGGTATAAAGCAAGGCTTGTAGCGCAAGGATTCTCTCAAAGACCAGGAATTGACTATGAAGAAACGTATTCTCCCGTAATGGATGCTATTACTTTTAGATTTTTGATAAGTCTGGCTGTAACAGAAAAACTTGACATGCGTCTTATGGATGTAGTAACTGCATATTTATATGGTTCACTTGACAGTGATATATATATGAGAATTCACGAATGAATAAAAGTGTCAGAAGCACTTAGTGCATGCTCAAATAATGTGTTATCAATTAAATTGCAAAGATCACTATATGGTTTGAAGCAATCCGGAAGAATGTGGTTCAATTGCTTAAGTAATTACTTGTTAAAAAGGGGATACAAAAATGATGACATTTGTCCTTGTGTCTTCATAAAGAAAACGGATGCTGGATTTGCAATCATAGCGATCTATGTTGATGATTTAAATCTCATTGGAACTCTGAAGAGATTAATGAAGCGATGAAGTACTTGGCGAATTTGAGATGAAAGATTTAGGCAAAACCAAATTTTGTCTAGGTTTCTGATTGAACATTTCCCGAGAAGGAGTTTTTGTTCATCAATCTTCATATCTTGAAAAGGTTTTGAAGCGATTTGGTATGGATAAAGCACACCCTCTAACATCACCTATGGTCGTTGAACACTTGATGTTGAAAGGACGTTAGACCACGAAGATGGGGAAGAAATCCTTGGTCCATACCGTATCTTAGTGCAATTGGAGCATTACATTATCGACAAATTGCACTCGACCAGGACATAACTTTTACGTAAATCTCTGGCAAGATATAGTCATACACCTACCAAAAGACATTGGAATGGTATTAAACACATTCTCAGTTATCTAAGAATGCGTCGATTTAGGTTTATTTTATTCACATAATTCTCGATCTACTTTAGTTGGATATGCACGGCAGATACTTATCAGATCCCCATAAAGGCAAGTCCCAAGCAGGGATATGTACTACGGCGTGGAGGAACCGCTATATCTTGGAAATCTACAAAACAAACTTTGAGCGCAACATCATCAAATAATCTTTGAACTCATTGCAATTCATGAGACAAGTCGGGAATGTATGTGGTTAAGGAATATGACTCATCATATACAAACATCATGTGGGCTATCCTCAATAAAAGAAAAATCAAGCTGTATTGTATGAGGATAATGCGACTTGCATCACACAACTCAACAAAGGTTACATCAAGGGAGATAGAACGAAGCATATCTCTCCAAAATTCTTTTATACACATGACCTTCAGAAAAGTGGTGAAATTGATATTCAACAAATTCGCTCAATTGACAATTTAGCGGATTTGTTCACAAAGGCGTTACCAACATCAACCTTTAGAAAATTGGTGTACCAAATTGGCATCGGCGACTTAAGGACCTCGAACAATGTCATTATGAGGGGAATAGTGTCTTCTTTTCCTTCGATCGAGGTTTTATCCCATTGGGTTTTCGACAAGGTTTTAATGAAGATATTTATACTCTGTGGTGAACATCAGAAGCGGTTGTACTCTTTTTCCTTTGATCGGGTTTTATCCCACTAGGTTTTCTGACAAGGTTTTAACGAGGCAACACATGGCGCCCCACAATCAACTTTATTGTATAAATAGTCATTCAAGGGGGAGTGTTATAAATAATTCAAAAGTTGGATGCATTATTGTGAATGAGTTGTGAATGACTATGAAATCATGTGAGGATGAAAATAATTCATGAATAATTATACAACTTGATTGATAATTATGTGTAATATGACTCATCATTTTGTTTTGATTCTACACTTGATGGTCTATAAATAGACCTCAATTCATGAATTGATGTATGAAGAAGAAGGAAGAAAGTTCAATATATTTCCTCTCTATTCTCTTGTAGCATTTAAGGTATTTTTTTACTTTGATTTTATAACAGTATAGAATAAGGCCTAAATATTGTGCCAAATTCCATTCAAGGACAAAAAAATTAAAACTAAAAATAAATAAAATAAAATAAAAATTGTCCCAAATATTAAGAACAAACTCAATAGATATGAGCTGAATTTGCAACTAATGTTGAGTACTAGATTATGAGTTTACTGACTAACATGTTAATGTCACGTAACTGTTGATTTGTCATAATTGTTCTTAGGTAGGTGTGTGTTTGCATAAGTGAAATAATGGTGGACATCATCAAATGTGTAAAATATAATAAATAGTCAAGTTGAATTTAAGTTAACACCGAAATTTACACTTATAGATTGAATAAATGAAGTTAATTTTTTTAAGTAGAAGAAAGTTAAAACAAACATAACATAAATAACACACGTTATGAATATTAATACATGGAACAGTTGAGCAGGGACGATTCTATTGTTCATTGGGCCTGAGTCAAACTTTCAAAAATAGAATTTTTGTAAAACTAATATAAAGAGCTATACACGAGATAAAAATTAGTCAAATGTACAATAATAATCCAACAAAGAATATAAAAAGCTTAATCAGAACTCCAACACAAAGTAAAAAGGAAAAAACTCAGTGAGAGCTAACATAAATACTTGAATTTATCAATTGTTTTACTTAAAAATAAATAAATATTGACAAAAAAATGGGCCTCAGTTCTGCCCCCTCCCCCAAAAAAGGCGTACAAATTTGGATTCAATACTTCAATTTATCCATTGTTTTACTTAAAAATGGGCCAACAAGTTTACAATGAATTTAAATTTGGACCCTTTAATTGAAAAACAAAATTATAACACAAAGTTGAACCTCAAATATAATGGATTAAAATGAGTCTCCTGAAGGTCCGGCCTAAGTCGGCCGACTCACCGGACTCATGGAAGGACCGTCCTTGTAGTTGAGGGTACTTTAGGGTCACACTGCCTATTTATTCACAACATAAACCACAATTTGTTGAACGGAGATGTTCAATCACACAAGTGACTATAATTGAAGACCAATATTCAAAAATCATTTTCTCCACAATCCCTATCCCAAATGTATGCTGTATCTGGAAGAAAAATAAGTTCTAATCATGTATAATTTACTCACATTGTGAAATACTGAGATATACAATCAATTTACATGGTGATCAAATTCTGCAGGGAAGTAACAACAGGATTATATGTATACCACCTTTCTTTTATGATAAAATCACTCTTCATATCCTTTATACACAAAAATATACTGTATTATAAACACTTGTATGAGATTGAACTGAACACTCCCTCCATCTTCCGCTAGAGGGGAATCCAACCCTGTCAAGTTCGATATCAAAATTTAGTTCGTCAAGACAATAGATAAGTCGATGGGGCGAAAGATAAGTAATGAGTGTTAGCAAACCTTGATCAACCCCATCTCTGTACCGCATAGAATCATGTCATTGGCCGAGAGTACGCTCGTTATCTTGCTACCAGCCGATAATCTCCCAACTCTGTGCTGTGACCCTCTCAACCATATCTGCTAGCAACGATAAAATCTCATTAGACAACTCACAGTTACTACATTTTATATATAACTAGTATACTGCTTTTTCGCCGTGAATTTGACTGTAAAATATGTTGATTGGGATAACGTCACATAGAAAAGTATAGGGAGAATTTGAAACCTCCTTACAATCAGTGGTTATGAAACCAGTGTAAGTATACTGTAATTACCTGAAGATTGCTTATTGATGTACTGCAATTTAAGTACATAAAATCCTCCACTACTTCCATTGCAAGAACGCTTGCTCCTTTCTCGGGCATGACTGATATTTCGGGGTGCTGTTTTTTCTCCAATCCTGAATTGTTTCCTCAATCAATACGAAGTATTTCCCTCAAATCTATTTAGATATATATATTTTTGCATACCTTGATCTTTGAACCCTCGAGATTTAAACTTGCACTGTATAGGCAGTCCTTGTATATGGAGACTGAATTTATGGGCTTGTTTTGAATCCAACTCTTTGATGGTGCTTTGATCTCTTGCCGTCGGTTGTTTACTATAACTAACTCCTGAACAAAGTAGCTTAGTAGTGTAAGAAAAACTTCAAATATCAATCACACATTGCAAATTGCTCCTCATCATCAGTATCCAAGCATTTTGCAGTCTCCACCACTAGAACTGACCTGTATGCTTGAATCTGTGCAGCCTACGTACACTTTTCCCTGGGCAATCGTTATGCACTTCACGCGTTTGTTCTTGAGAATATCTTTAGCTTTCCTTGATGCATCAATAACCTAAAGATGATGTATGATTGATTTTGCTTAGTTTTAATGTAAATTGATCACATTCAATCAAATATTGTTAATGCCGCTACTGTTATAGCTTTTTTTTTTTTTACCTTCAATTTATGGCTCTGAGTAGTTGCAAAAATCAGTTCACCCGAAGAATCTATACTTCTGATCGATTCTTTTGTCGGTATTACTTCAATGCATTCGAGTTTCCTCTGGACCATTTGCCAAATCTATGAAAAAAACAAAGATTCAGATTCTATTTGAATGGACAGTAGAAGTGGATTCTAAGAATTTAACTATGATAAACAAATCTGGTTACCTTAATCGTTTTGTCTGCAGAGCCACTCAAAAGACAGTTTCCTGGTTCATAAAGCGAAAAGCATGTTACAGCCTTTTTGTGCTCCTTTATGTCCTCTACTAGTGTGGCCGTCTGTCCTTTGATGCTCCAAACCTATAAACAAACATTGTCTATTTGTCTTCCTAGTATTCTGATGTTTTAATCATGACATATTTGTAGGTTCAAAAGCAGAAAGAACATAGGAGAACCTCAAACCTTAATTGAACCATCTGCATGTCCACTATGGAGCTGTCCTTTGTAGTATATGAGGGCAGTTACAGCTCCACTGCCTTTACGTCCTGCCTCTAGAACATGTCTATGAACACATGATATTCTCTGATTTTCAAAGAACAAGTTAGTAGACAAAAATTTCAGCACTACAAGTACTATGTACAATGATCTTACAAGCATCCTAAAATCAGACAAGCTTTTCGCAAACTCACCCACTTATTTGGCTGGAAATAATCAGCTACTTTCAGCAATTCTTCAGCCATCCACGTAACATTTGAAAGTCGTCTCAATGATTCTCGTACTCCTTCTGATAGATTAATAATTTTCTTCATTCCTACAAAAATAAACTCCAATTCAATCTTTCTGTAAAATTTACAGAATTAACTTTTGTGCTTCCACCGGGCACTCACCTTGGCCGGAAGTGTAGTTATAGATACTTAGACAAGCCAAGAGTCTTTCTTCAAGCTCTAATCCAGGATGCACAAATTGCTCAAGTGCATTTAGAAGAATCTCACATGCAGAATTTCTCAATTCTTTCGGACATTTTGCAACTTCACAACCGAGCCAAGCAATTGCCATGAGGCAGTCTCGTGATACTCTTTTCGACTTGCTCTTTAGCCCCTTCTCCAAAGCATGGAAGATAGAAGAAGTTCCCGAGTTTAATACAAGTTGTGCAGTTTTGCTACACCAGGTTTCTATTCCACAGTCCTGCAAATATAAGCCATTAGAGAAGTAATACATTCAATGCCATCCATCCTCTCCAGTTCTCTTGGTTTTAGAATCCTGCACTTTTCTATCTAATTTATCAGCTGAATCAACTTTGCAAGATCTTACATCAGATTCCCTGCAAAAAAACAGTATACTAGTTTTAAATCAAATTCTTGAAACAACAACTTGCCTGCAGGCTTTGATCAAGGAAGTCGCAATTCCTTATCATATTCTTGTGATGTAGTGATGTCACACCGGATTTTTTCACTAACCAAGCTGATGTATATGACTCCCCTGTCCAAGAATAAGTTCCACCTAAATTTGATAAAATGAATGCTGATAATGATTGAGTTATAGTGTTCTCTTCACACATCACTGACTCAAGAACCACGTTCATCGCCTGCTCCCTATACACGCATTTTGCAGACTCGTCTTCCTGGAACAATTCATTTATCGAGCCAAAATTAGTAACAACTCGGCCTAATATTACAGTGTGGGTATAAATTCTCAAAAACTTACCAGCATTGCTATCTGCAGTAATAAATTTGCAGCTAGAAGCTTGTAGTCAAGATCACAATCCTTGATAAGTAGTGATAGAGAATACGTAGTGTTGACGCTTCCTTGGTTTTGCATTTGCTTCAGTAAATTTATTGCCGATGAGCTGATGCAAGAACAAAAATCTTATTAACCCTCCAAATTTACTATTATCCACTTAATTTAAAAGTTCAAGCTGCAAAAATCAGACAGATGTAAAAGATAGTTACCGTGGCATACGAAGCAATTCATGGAAAAACTCTAGTGCTACATGTGTCGTGCATTTTTGGTTGCTCCATAGAAGAGACACGAAAGGGTCAATGGGAGAGGATTCTAGAATATACTTTCTGCATTGTCCATCAAACCGCATACATTTGACAAGAACAGAGGCCAAGGACACAAATTCTCCAAGGTTATCTTCTCTGGGGACATGTAGGAGCCTGGTAAGTACTCTACGCGAGCTGATTGCAGCTACGTGCATATTATTCGTTTCACAGTCGAACGCAGTCACTAGTAGCTCAATAATCATCAATGACGCAGCTGGAGGTGTTACCAGAAGTGATCTTACACCCACCTTGTTGCTTTGCCACTTACAGACAACCTCAACCAAACAAGGTAAGAGTCCTAATGTCTTGATTTCTGCTGGCGACGGGTTTATTAAATAGATTAGAACGACAGCCTCATGCACGTTTCTCTTAAGCGCGGTGGCCAAGTCGAATAGCTGTAATCCTTTCCTCTTGACGTCGTCCACGACTGATTTATTCTCTGAGACAATAGTCGAGAGTATTGAAACTGATGCTCTAATTACTTGCTCTTCTTTAGAAGTTGAAATATCCATTAGTAGTTGATCTAATATTGCATCTTTTAAGATGGAGTATTTCAATCCTAATTTGTTATTCAACAACTTGTATATAGTCTTCGTTTCGACCGTGTAGTCTTCTTCACAATTCTGTAACTGTTCTGTGAAGCATAATTTGGAAATCATTTTCTGAAATAATCCAGTTTGGTCAACATGAAAACTTCCTTCTGATTGTAAACTCGAGCTTCTCTTCATCGTTGATGAACATTTCTTCAAGCTAATCGAATCAATATAGTTATGTAGATGTAGTTTCTTTTGTGATGGCTCATCCTCTTCGATGTTATCGTCTTTGAACGAACTCCCTGAGTCCTCTATGTCATCCTTGTCGACAACAAAGCACATATCCCATAAATTTTATCGTTCAATAGAGTCGAACTACAAAAAACCTCCGAAAAATCTATTTATCCTAGTACTAAATGCTGACCACCTACATATAAATTAACTAAATAATGTGACATTTTACATGTACGTGTTCACTGTCCATTGACTCAGAGTATTGAGTACAGTATAATGGAATTACCTCGGGGAAACATTCCTCGATGGAAGAGCTATTGCAGGAGCATGTATCGGATTGGGATTCGGTTAAAATATCTTTTACACATTTGATATTTGAGCTGGCTCCACTTCTCTGGTCTGAATATGTCACCAATTCCTTATTGCTCTGGAAAATGTTCTCATTCGTACAAGTCGAGTAGTCGTATATTATCTCGTATGGCGGCTCTGTGTCCCCAATCCTGAGCAGAAAATAATGTTAGAACTTAGGATTTGTTGTTTAGGATAGTTCAGGAATTGAGTATTCATCGCCGGAAAAACTTACATGTTTTCGCCACCGGAAATTATCCTGTAATACATTAGCCAGGGTTTGTAATTCCGTGCCATCCATCTCATCGCATCATCGGCCTTGTCGTCATCAAAATCCGCGAAAGACATTACATTCACTCCTCGACCGGCCAATATTTCCTCGTACTCTTGACTAACGACGAACAGAAACAGATTCTGGTAGATACCAGGAGCGAGCTCTGTCTGAACGAGCCGGGGAGAAACAAAAGCGCTTGAAGAAAATGCATCGCAGATTGCCACGTGTTCTTTCGGAGCTTTCTCGACTATCGAGAGGTAAAAGTACGAACTGCATACTAAGTAACTGTTTGGAAATCCGAGCGTGACTCCATTTTCATCCAGCGAAGCAGGATCCTGAAGCAATTTCTCTGAATTTTGCAGCTTGAGGGCCTTCTCTTCCTCGGATTTTGCTAATAACGCTTCTTCGACCGCCTCCATGCCCCAATAGAGATTCGAGAGGAGTGAGTACTCGGAGAATTCGAGGAATTCGTGTGTTTGGATGTTGAGTTTTGAAGTGCAATTTGATTTTAAGGTTCTCCAGGCTTGAGTGTCGTGAATGAGGAAATGTAGATGCTGATTGATGAGGTTAACGAGTTCTTGTACGGATTCGAAGTCTAGTTTTTCGTTTGAGAAATCTAATGGAGTTGGAGATGTAGAAGCCATTTTGAGATGTGTGGAAATGTGGCTTCATGTAAATGATTCCCAAATCAATAATGAGAAAGGAGAGAGAATTTATACAGTGCGTGTTAGCAAGGATTAAGCGCTGATTACCATACTGTTAAAAAGGGTATTACTCTGTCGGTCCCAATCCACTTTGCATTTTCACATGGTTAAGAAGGACATTGGAAATCATAATTGTTCAAACAAATATCCTAAAATACTTTTAATTTAATTAATGATATATATTAAAAATAGTACTGAATAAAAACATAACAATTATAAATAAATATCAAAATGGACCAAATAAATAGGACAATACAAAAATGAAAAGTCAGCCAAATAAATGGGAGGGGAATTAGTAAGATTATCTATAGATAGATTTGACTCTCATAGAAGTAAGGATGGCAATGGGACTTGAGAGTTCTTGAATTTGTGTATCCAATTCAGATCGACTTAGGTAAAGTTTATATTAGGCTCGTGTAAATGTGAATTTAGACTTGGACTGAGTTGAAAAATTGAAAGTTGGGCAATTCAAATTTGGCTTGTGAAGTTCGTAAACTGGCTCATGAACAAGCTTGTGGCCTTGAATGGGTCCTTCGATTCATACTAGTATGCAGACCACAAGTTAGACCGAACCTGATTTTTGGGAAACGACTTGAACCGCGAACTTTAGTTTTGGGACATCAGTTGAATAGTTTTGGCTCGTTTTACGGGCTGAGCTGTTCGACTCAGTTTGTTTTGACATCCCTACTCATAAAATATTCACTCATATGTATGTACAATATAATTAGATTATAGTGATTTTAGCATGAAAAGAGTTGTTATGCCCATTTGACTTCCCCAGTATGATATGCACTCTGATAATGTGCGTGTACTGTATAATTCGATTAGTCGGCCAGTTTGACATCCTTACTCCTAAAATATGCGCTCCAGTAATATGTGTAGTTAGATTCAGATAATCCTAGCACGAGGAGAGTAGCTCGGCCCGTCTGACTACTCATGAGATACGCACTGCCATAATGTGTGTACTATATAATTAAATTCTAGTCGACTCATTTGACATCCTTGCTCCTAAAATATGTACTCTAATAATATGTATTGTACATTATAATTAGATTCTAGTGACACTAACATAAAAATAACGGTATGATCCATTTGACGACATCCTTACTCGTAGAATATACACTCTCATAATGTCAATGTACTCAGTAATTCTATTCTAGTAATTTTAGTACTCGTAGGAAACCGAGTACACAAAGATCGACTCAGGCTACTTGATTTGTTGTAATCTCTATGATTGATTAGCATTTAATGTAGGAACATTAAAAATTTTTGAGTGACATAGGGTAGCCTTGCTATTTCTGCGGAAACCTCCAAATTTCACTAGCAATTTTCGGTCTCTCTCTTGAGAAGCTAGAGACAAGAGGTGGTGCTCTTTTTCCTTAAAAAGAGGGAAGTGGGGATATAATTAAAATATTTTTAGCTATTGACTTTACAGTCGCTTAGATTAATTCATATATTCAATGGTTTTTTTAAAAAAATATATATTCAATGTTATCTACTTAACTTTTACCCACTTTTTAGAAATGCAATTCTAAGTTGTTAATCCATTACTGGTTGCGTGCTCAAGATGGTATAGTACACCTTCTCTTTTGATTGCAAATCAATATTTCTCGTAAAATTGACTAACGGCATCTCCAATGTATGAAATTTGGATATTGTCCGTTGACAGAAAAGAAAAAAACACATGAAATTAATATGGGTCCTATACTTTTTCAATTATCTTTAATTTTTTTAAAAATCACTTTTCACTCATTTATCCCACTTTTTCATCATTATTTCCCACATTCTTTCTAAATTTAGACATCCGTCAAGACATCATCTATTATTATTTGATTATTATTTTTGAATTTATTTCTATCTCTCTCATCCTTTTCACTTTTTCCTATCTTTTTTTGGGTAAATTTAATGAATGGTCATTGAACTTTCAAGATGTAACTAATTACTCACTGAATTTTGAAATGTAATTAAATACTCACTGAACTTTACTTAACGTCATTTATCGATCACTTTTTAACTTAATATTTATTTTATTAGCGTATTGCACCAATTTGAATGACGATATCATATATGTGACCAACTAGAACAACTGTTAGTATAAAAAACTCACTCAAATGGAACGAAAAGCTATATAAACAATAAGAAATGCAACACAAGTATTATTTCAAACAGTTGACATTTTTTATAATTTATTTAGTTTTTCTCTAATTTAAGTTTCAATAGATGAATTTATTTTGCCAACAATTAATCTAACTATTTTTACGAAGAATGTTATTAGTCATATACATATAATTTTTAAATATATTTAAATATTGAGTTAAAGAGTGATTATTATTTGACATTAACTAAAGTTCAATGAGTATCCAGTTACATTTCAAAATTCAGTGAGTAATTAGGGACATCTTGAAAGTTTGGTGACCATTTATTAAATTTACCCATCTTTTTTTCCTACACTTCTTTCTCTTTTTTTTTCAAATAAAATAATTATCTTATCTCTATCTGATTCCTCCACATCATCTCCAATCCACACCAATGCATTGAAGATGCCCAAAGCTTAAAACTTATTCGAAAGTTTGAACATATCGCATTGTATGATAGAGAGATATTGTAAACTTGAGTTCTTTAATTATATGATTTTTATGTTTTACATAATTATATTACTACCTCCGTCCTATAAATATAGCCAATTTCTATTTTCACAAAAATTAATAAAAATATAATTAATGGTATTGGAAAAGTAAAATTCAAGATTATTTCCCTAATATACCATCTCATTTATTAGATGTTCTATTTCAATTACTATATTTTGATAATAATAATGTATATTAAATAATTGCATAAAAGACACGTACTAGTAATATTTTAACTATATCTTAAAAATGAATATGACCTATATTTTGGGACGGACGAAAAATAAATAGTGGATTATATTTTTGGGACGGAGATAGTATTAGAAGTATCGTATTCAGTATGTAGCATATATTTATATATTCGCGATTTTGAATAACAATAATAAAAGAATTTTATGATTCCTAATGGATTATCGAGGTCCGTGTTATTAAATGGGACACGCTTGTAATTATTATCATGTGATTATCATATAATTACGATTAAGGGACAACATTATTCCGATGACCACGCTGTAAAGTACACTTTGGAGATGGTGTTTATCAAGCTGTAAATCGTATGGCCATTAGTGATTTTAATTTCAGTGTATTTTTGTCTCTCTTGATTGTGTTGGCAAATTTGTTATCCTTAGTGGAAGAGAAGTGCAGAAACTGGCATTCTGTTAGATTTTGTATGTATTATCCCCTCCCAACCCCCCACGTACCTCTACCCCACCCCCTCACAAGAACCTTATACATAGATTCTTTCCTCTTTTTCTTTTTCTTTTCTTTTTTTTTTAAATAAAAAAATTGTGGCATAGTTGACAGTTGTTTAGACAGCAGTCAACGTTGGAAGAAATTAAAATACTAGTGTTGATCAGTAAATAAATAAATAAATAAAAATGCTAGTGTTGATTTAATTAATGTATATGTACTCACAGCGTTGTTGTACTTAGAAATATAATGCTAAGGTGATATAATTATTTTACATCATTAAATGTCGAAGTGATATATATTTTATAGAGACAATAAATTTTTAATACTAGGTTATTATATTATTTGATTATTACTATGTAACATATAATTTATGTGTACTATATTTATATTTGGATTTCTTAAGAATCACTGAGGGTTAAATATGGTTCACACGTGCGATTATATTTTGATAGCAACAAATGTGTAACTTTTTTTATTTTTAAGATATAGTACTATCTTAAGTAAATATGCATGTTAGTGTGTTACATACTCTTGAAATGTGCAAAAAGTCGTATATTAGAGAAAGTAAATTTTGTCTCGTATGTTAATTAGTCTGCATAGGGTAAGAATTCGATATACGTATTTTGAAGAGGTGCACGAGTTGAAAACTAACAATTTGGGTAGGGGGCTTGCAATAATGAGAAATAATAGGAAAAAAAAAAGGGTCATTTTTCTTCCTTTATTAGAAACTAGTGTTTTCACCCGCGCGTTGCACGGGGAAACTTATACCCAATTGTCTCAATTGGCGCTGATTTATGAAGATTTGATCAGCTCAATTTTGGGATTAATGATGCGAACGGATCTTAGATGTGTTAATTTTCGGATTTTTTTGATTTATTGAGGTGTTGATAAGGAAAGACGTGTGTGAACTGTTGGTGATAAAGATGAGAAGGAAATGAGTGTGTAAGATTTCTTTGATGAAAGATTTGGGCTTATCTCAAAATATACCATTTAAAGCATGAATGGATCCTCTTTTTCTCACTTTTTACTATTTTTTACCACTTTTTTCAACTTTTTTCTTTCTCCTAAATCAATCACATCCACATATCTCATCACATCCACAAATCTCAACCACTCACCTCCACTCATTCTCTCTCTTCTTTCACATTAAAATCCATTAAAAATCATTAAAAGTTACTCTCATTCACCCTTTTAATCTTAAATATAGAGATTGGGTGGGAAATGAAATTTTGTAGTTAATTTTTTAATTCTAAAAATTGATAGTTTGAGTGGGAAAACGATCTCATTTTATTAATATATAGATTCTGTAGAAATTTTGAATCACATGCACATGATTCTTTCTTGACTTGCCAGTACATGACATTCAGATGAGATGGGCCTTCTTCGTTCGATTGACATTTGAGATGTAATTTTTGTTTATGCCACTCACCCCACCCCACTCCACTCATATATATCCAAAAATTTTTAGTTGTTCTCAATGTCTAAATTTGTATACGAAAATGATATATTTTCAATGCTGAAACTTTGTTAAAATTTCAACGCTGACGTTGCGGCTATCCCTTACTGTTATGTACCAACAGAATCCACTTATCAGCCCCCAATGCTACGTGATAACGTCAGGATGCACCACGTAAGCAATTTGGGAATGCATCATTCCTGGATTTGTGTATTATGTACTCAATATTTTTTATTATACTCAGATTTTTTTATTTAAACTCACATAAATACACTGGAATATTAAAGTTAAAAAAAAAAAGAAAAAGGATTTGGTGAGGGATCAAGGCTGCAAATAAGTGGAAATATTTTGACCTATGAAATTGTGGACCATTTAATTTGCATGGATATGTGATGCATGGACATATGATCCATTTTAATGGTGTTTTGTTTTCTGGGATAGAGTCCAATTAGAATAGCCCAACTAATGCTGTAATGAAAGTGACTGGACCCAGAACTGCAGCAGAACCCTATGAAACTCAATTGTAATCCTTGGACCCCACTTAAGAATGAAAATGGGCCTTTTTATCCTTCGTTTTAAAGAATTTTTTGTTAAAACTCTTCTTTTTTTTAGAGGTTATTACTCCTTTGAAATATGTGGGTAAAACAAATAATTTAATTTTAACTTCAGCACAACTTTCTTATTGAGTTATATTTAGTTGAAAGTAAAATATAACGAAATTAAGTAATTTGTATAAATAGATAAAATGAGTTGAGGTACACGTTTCTGTTAATTTCAAAATACTTTAACTTAAATGAAAATTTAAATTGTTAAAAACTCACAATGATTAGTGAAATAGTTATATTGTCTAAACACATGATATTAGTGTTGGAATGAGATAATTCATATCATATGATTAAAGATTTGGCATCAAATGTGGGTCATTACAGAGAGGAAGGGTTTGCACTAGCTAGGTTCTTGTCTGTCACGGGCACATAGAAACTCAGTACTATAAGATTCTTGATTTTTTTCTAGAATTTGGTCCGAACTCACGTGGAATAATAGAGCAACAATTAGAACAAGACAACAATTTTGTGTCTTCTCTTAAGACTATTCTTAATGTTCCAACACATAATAGAGACTAATGCCTAGTGATAGCAATGGATCAAGTTCGGATCGGATCGGTCTAATCCTAATCCAAATTCAAATCCAAAACCAAATCCAAATCAATCACTACGATCCAAGTCCAAATTTCTCGGATCGGATTGGGATTAGGTTGGAGCGGATAAAAAAAATCCAAATACGATCCATATTTGTAGATTTTTTTTAAACATCAATTGCATAATTAAATATCCGACAATCCAAAATGTATAATTTAAGCACGATCCAAAATAATGAAAAGAAATAAATAAATAGATAAATAACAAACAAACACATTATTTTTCATCTTCATAAGTTCGTAATTAGAAGTCAAAAATAAAAGTGCTCATGTTTGAGCCAGAGGTGCCTTCATGCAATAAGAAATTAAGAAATAAATATTATATTAAATATTATCAAACTACCGTAATTGACATATTAATGTAACGAAAACTAAAATTATCATTCCCTCATCGAGTTCTTCATCTTTAAACCTAATGAAAGTATATTTTATATATATAAAAAAATCAATTCAATTTGGATCGGATCAAGCCTGATCCAATCCAAATCCGAATCCGAATCCGTCTTCGATTGGCCGATTCACGAATCGTCAGATCGACAAAAAATCACTCCATTCGGATCGTGTATCCATCGGATTTGGATCGAATTGGATTTTTCTATCATCACTACTAATGCCTTCACAAGCAAAGTCTATCAGTAAACTTTTTAAATATTTTTTGAGTATTCATAATCACTAAATTATAACCACATGTTCATATGAATCATAATTAATCAAATAATATACTACCTTCTTCGCAAATATAGCCCATTTCTATTTTTATAAAAATTAAAAAATATATCATTAATAGTGTTGAAAAAGTAAAACTTAAGATTATTTTCCTAATATGTCATTTGATTTATTAGATATTTTATTTCTACTAATATTTTAATAGTAACAATGTACATTAAATGAAAGCATATAAGACAATAAATATTTTAATTACATCTTTAAAAGAAATGTAGTCTATATTTTGGAACAGATAAAAAAGAAAAAGTGAACTATATTTTTGGGATAGAGGTAGTGGTATGTAGGTGATAAAAAACTAAATTTATAAAACAAAAAAAAAGAACTAAATTTGGGATCAAAGGGTTGATCCAGTAATTCAGAGCCCGATCCCTTACCAAGAAGATCCCGAGTTTGAATCACATCCCTGCTCCTATGTCGCCCGCTTATTTTTAAAAAAGTACTATATATTTTTTTCAAGCCTATCGTATTCTTACGTTAATAATTAAACATATCTAGGATTTATAGCAATTTCGATTGAATGATTCGATTGTGGTTATACCCACCGTAGTGATTAGTGATAAATCCCATATTGCGATAATGTAAGGCCAAAAACTAATAATCACAAGGTCCTCTAGTTTTTCATCACAGATCAGCCACAAAAGGAGGAAGTAACCCGTGAATGATCATGCATGACTTTATTCAATTGAGATTTGTAGTTTTATTCATGGGACTAAGACATAAATGTTGAATAGGAAATTCATTATATTCCCATCAAAAAGAGTACTGAAATGTTATAATATCATTATTTTTTGTTTTTTCATATAATTGAGATGAATTATATCTAATATATTATTTAGAAGGGGAAAAAAAAACATTGAAAGGTTACATTAGTTGATAAAAAATTTATTCCTTTCATCTCATAAAGATGGTCCAATAGTTATTTTCACACAGATTAAGAAAATTATGGTTAATCTAATTGGCACATTAAATTTTACTTTTTTTTTTCCATCTGTATCCTTATGTATCATTAATTATTATGTATAGTAAATTGATGTGGAGTAATACAAAATTATATTAATGAGGGGTATCTATGTAAATGAAAAATTAATGAAATGCTCAATAAGGAAAGTGAATTATCTTTTTGAGACGGACAAAAATAATATAATGGATATTTTTGTGGGATTGAGAGAGTATAACAAAAATGAATTTTGGTGTCTATATAATTTTTTTTCCGCCATGGCAACGGCTCACTCCTAAAATATTGAGGGTCCTACACAAAACTTAACATATAGAGTTCTTTTTTTTTTTCCCCGGTAATGATCTCCTCCCCACAGTGGGAAGGATATCATGCCCACAAATACACATAGCTTCCCATGATTGGTGGGAGTGGTGGTGACCTACACATACGCCATACCAACTGAAGGCTATGTGTTTTATGGCGTGATTTATATCTCCCACGTGAGAGAGATCATTTCCCTTTTTTTCCCTATGAATTTGATATTTGAGACCTTTTTTTATATTAACAAATAAATTTGAAATGACTATTCTAGACGATCGTCTAACCTCAAACCTGCCACTACATTTGAAAACTAAAGTCATGATGCTACTACAGGCTTGTCCTAGTTTCTTCTCTCTCTCTGAGGTATAGCTTTTTGTTATTTATTTCTAGCATTTGTGTGTAGTTGTAATATCCGTAGAAGTACTCATAAAATTTTGTTGATCTGTGTCACATGAAGCACCAGTGGTCTAGTGGTAGAATAGTACCCTGCCACGGTACAGACCCGGGTTCGATTCCCGGCTGGTGCACTCTGCAATGAAGATAATTGCGCCTTAATGCGATGGTGGGCCCGTCGCTGTGTCTGAATTATCAGATGAAAATAGGCGCCTCCGAGCAAAGACGTTATTTTTTTTCCCTTCATTTTACCTTTTTTTACTCGATTTTCCCTTTTGTCTTTTTTCCTCCCAAATTTGATGGTATAATTATTATATTTTCCACTTATATATTTCAATTTCCCTTTGGAGTTTCTCCAGCCAATCAAAAGCCCTTGTTAGTTGCTTCAAAGAGATTATTATAAATAAGTTTGTTAAAAAATACATAAACAAATTACAAAATTTGTTGCACGTGTTTATTCAATATACGGGATACGTGTGACATCTGTTATGAATAATTGAGAATAATTTGGTGGTTATGAATTATGAGGAATAATTTGATGGAGGAATAATTTGGTGGAGGAATAATTTGGTAAAAGATGTAATTATTATATGTGAATGACTATTATACCCTTGATGAAATTATGTAATTACGATTGTGCCATTCGAAGTTTTCCTATAAATAGGGCTTCAGTTATTAATGAAATTCATTCCTGAGAATTCCTTAGAATTCATTCTCTCTATTGTTTCTATACTTTTATAACACGTTATCAGCACGAGTCTCTAGCCATTTGAGTAATATGAAGGGAGTATGCTCTACAGTTGCATCTTATAGATGATCTTCTGTATCAGAAACCGAATTATTATAAATAACCTAATCCATCTCCAATCAATACTTATCTTTCTTTTCTCTCTTATCTTTTTCCCACTTTCTCACGCCTCACTCTCTCTATCTTCCCAATCACTCACGTAAAAACATTTACGCAGAGACAAAGAGAGTTGTAGGCAATTCAAGAATTGACAATGGAAGAAATACGTGTATGTTCAATTGCTTCTCCCTACGAAAAAGGAAAAGGTATATATATTATATTACTTTATAATATAATAATATATTAAACTATAATATTCGTTTTCTCAAGATATAAGGAACATACATTATCAAAATCAAATTTTCTCGACTCCATTATACTCGATTTAACGAGAGCTTCGATTTGACACCAACATTGATAGGGTAATAACTCGTTTTGAAATATGTTATTATCAAACTTTCAAAATTTACAAATCAGTACACCAACTTTTGAAAAAGTTACAAAATAGTCCTTGAATATTTTGATATTGATAAATTGAAGTAGAAAGGAGATAATTTTCCAATCGTAAAACATTGATAAAATATTTTTGACAATTTTACCTTTACGAATTGGAATGGACAATTTTACCCTTAGGGTAAAACCGACATAATTTTGACGACAGTGAAAAATGGATAGAATATTCATGAGAAATTCTAAATCCATTGATTATATAAAATTGCTTGAAGTCCATTTGAGTTAAAAGATCGGAATATTATTTTAACTCAGAAGAGTTCAATTACATAATGTACTTATTCAGAAGGATAAGTGTCTTTCTTGTAAGTAATGAGTATTTGTTCTAGAAGAACAAATTTGCTCCCGTAGAAGTTCGCTCAATATTTAATTCTCGCACTTTATTTATCGCAATTTAATTATCGCAATACCTCCTACTTGATGATGGGTTCAACCGTCACTAAACGGAAGGTTTTATATATTTCTTCACTTTATATGCTAAGTGATGGGTAATACCTTCTACTAGCAGATCCTACTCCCAAGAAGTAGTTAAATATTATGCAATTTAATTCTTGCTATTTAAATTCCGTGAAATTTATATTTATTGCAATAATTCCCATAAGGTAGGTTCGACCACCTATTGGAGGAAATTTAATTTGCAATTTAAATTTATGCACTTTATAGTTTGAGTATATTTCCAATGTGGTGGGTAATACCACACGATTGGTGTGCATATTTCCAATGTGGTGGGTTATACTACACGATTGGTTATAATCTAATACTACTCCGTAAGAAGTAGTTGATCAAATATTCTAATCATACTCTCAAGTAGTAGGCGATGAGAATAAAATTACTTCCCCATATATACCGAATATTAATGGCGAAAATTGAACAAGTGGTACTTGAAGTCACCATTGGATAAATAGATGAAAATAAAATGCTCAATAGATCCCATGTTGATAAATCAAAGAAAATATATCGCATGGAGAGATTATATGAAGTAATCTCATCGATGATATGAGATTGTATTAATATGAGAATAAAATGCTCTTGAAGAAGCATAATCACTAGATTTCTGTATTTGAATAAAGCCAATATGATATTATTATTATTACTCCAGAAGAAGTACAAAACAAATTAGAAGTGGAACATATTGAGAATATCAAAGGATGGCATTAAACACTCGAAAATATAGAAATGCAAAAAGAATATACATACTGAATCCATAAATGAGGGATGCGTCTCGAGAGTATAAATACTCTGTAACTCTGCCACCATCAACATTAGGATTTATAATGAAATATTTAAAGGATCCGAATTTCTTTTTCGCTTGACACCAGTGGTCTGTGACCGATGGACCTGGGCTTCCACAGATTCTTGAACATATGCATGAAATTTGATGAGTAGTTCATCAACAGTACTAGCAGAAATAAGTATTTTTTTCGCTGAATGAGAGATAAACTTATTATTTACACCCTGATCTAGAAACGCTAGTAAGCCATCAAAGAAATTATTAATATTCAACAAACCTATTGGTTTGACATGAAAGTTCCACTGTGCCAACGAGGCCATATTGAATATTTCCTCCAGTGTGTTGTAACCGCCTGGAAGGACAATGAAAGCATCACTATTATTCATCATATACATCATGCAGTTGTGGATGGATTGCGCTTGTAGCCCCAACCCTACTGGACCCATGGTAGAACTGGCTCCAATTCGAGTATTAGATCCAACTAGATGGAAATGTATTACACTCGAAACTCTTATTCCCCATGATTGTGCGGCCATTATAAGTCTAGCTAAAAGTTTGTTGTTGGTTCCTCCATATAGTATATTGATTTCTTGTCTCCCTAACTCTTTTACGAGTCGGTTTGCCATATCCACATATTGGATATGGCCTACCAGTTTAGATCCACCAAGAATACATACGGTTTTAATCTGGCAAGGTAAAAGCTGACTTGCATGAGATGATTCTAAAATCTCCATATCCATCTCTACTCCTATCTCTTTTTTTGCACTATACTTTTAATGTATGAACATGAGAGATATATGAATCCCTCTATTTAAAGAAAAATTTTCAAACCAATAATTGAGTGCACTATTTACTTTTTGACAAATATGAAAGAGAAAATGGTAGAAAAATTTTAGTGAAATGACATATACCTGTCTGTGATTGAAAAATAATATATATATACATATATATATCTTAAAATTGAAAAACAATATTTACAATTACAAGAAAAACATTGATCTTCATTATTACACCGAGCTTTCTTACATAAATATGGAAAAATCATTATACTAAATTTTTCTACTAAATTTACAAACAGGATCTTCTAAAGTAAGTTTTTCAAGACTGTAACGCGTTTGTTGATCTTTGAATTTGGCCCATAAGGCCATTAGCTCACCTTGTACGTGTCCACTAGGATGTGTCTCAAGAGCCTGTTGAATATCATCCAAAGGCTCCTTACTCAATCCATCCTTAATGAATGCTATTTTATCTTCTCGATTTCTGGACAAGTACCCCACAGATTTACATCGAGTGTCACATGTCCACCGAGCACATTTGTAGCATCCTCCTAATCTTTTTGCTCTCCGTTTCTTTGAAAAACTACTTTTACCCATACCAGGCATGTATTTAGAAGGAATTGAAACCTCACCAGATAATCGAACCTTTGCTTCAATCAAGCATCGGATATCTTGTGGGATATCCTTATTCATTAGCATCCTTAATCTTTCCAGCCTACCTCGATAAATCATTTTTAGGATTTTAATCGGTAGTGATGGATAGTATTTTCGAAGATTTGAGAGCATATGATCCATTATAATGTATAGACCCTTACTAGGATGAATTTTGCAATAATTTTGATGATTTATTTATAGAATAATACGACACGTATGAAATAAGACTCCGATTTTAAATAAATAATATGAAGCGTAAGAGCTACGATTTCGAAATTAAATAATAGCCGGATGTGATGCGTATGAGCTGTAACTCCGTGTTTGAATAGTGGTAGACAATAATGTCACTAAAAGATGATGGAATATGTCGGTGAATTGTTTCTATGATAAATCATATTGAGTAATATACAGATACTAGTGAAATTGATATAAGAATTTACTGAACTAGAAGTTCAATAATACTCGTTTGCAAAACCGGATTGACCATCCCGGTTTAAATAATTATTGAAATCAATATTTCAAGTGAAGAATTAAAGGAATTCTTCAATGATTGTTCTCGATAAATGATGAAATCATTACTAGCCAATATTGGAAATAAATCCCAAATATATCTGGAATAAAGGATGAGAAATATGGGCCCACTCATCCTCCATGTGGACTACTAGATATTATGATATGGATCCACTAGATAGTCACATGTGTATATGATTCGTAATTTGAAATTTATTTAAATATTTGCTCACGGTATGAGCATGATTTCCAGATTTAATGATAAAGCTAGTAAATGTATATCCCAATACTTGAATAAATCCCTGAAGGATTGAGTATGCGCATACAAGTGGGATATTATATGGCAAATTATTTAAAGTCCTCAAATAAATTGCCGATATCGAGAATAGAATGCAAACGGTCTAAATTCTCATATTAAATGAATGATGAGAACATATATGATTAAAATCATACCAACTGTATGAGTTTTGGTGTTCTAAATTTTCTCAAAGATGAGGGGAGTATTAAAGGTTGAAAATGATATGTGAAATGCATCATGTTATATCCTCACAATTAAAATATGAACTTGAAGTTCAAAGATGCATAAAAGATGCTATGAACAATCACATATATCGCTTAAGATGCTTTGATAAGTTAGCACGCTGTAAGCGTTGATATTATGAGATTTCAAACATATATATCAAAGCAAATTATAAAAGACAGTCTTAATAACGGAGGCATATGCTCTTGAAGAGTATATAGACATAACTATATTGTGTAATCCTACAAGAGGATTGATAATGAGATATCTCGATAAGTTATGTCGATATGGGGAAAGAAATGAAATTGAAAAGTGTCGACACGATATGAAAATGTAGCGCTACATATGATCAATGATAATGAAAATATTGAGATATATTGAAGATGATAAGCGTGAATGTGAAATCCTTGATTTATGAGATGATGAGATGATGATGACTGGTGGTCAAGTTTAAAGATAAGCATGGTGGTCATTATATGTTGCATGCTCATGAAAGTTAAATTACCGATCGTGTATGTAGTACCGAAAAGAAAATTAAAGGATCGGGTGAGCTAAGCTCGTGTTTATAAGTACCCTAAAGGGGGAGCTAAGCCCCTGGGAATGAAATAACCTATTAAGTGAGTATTAAATGTTAAATGATATATTTTAAGTGTTAGTTAGTTATGAAGGTTTACTTATATGTTTACATGTTTTTACGATGAATTTATATGTTTTAAAATTGTGTATTTGGAGACATGTGTTCATGGTGAATGTTTTGTAGTTGTGTAAGAAAATTGATGCACTCTAAATGAACGAAGAGTATAAAGCCCGAATGGATACAACTTTTATCAAATTTTATCACTTTTTATCACTTTTTATCACTTTTTTCCACTTTTTTCTCTCTCCTAAATCAATCACATCCACATATCTCATCACATCCATAAATCTCAACCACTCACCTCCACTCATTCTCTCTCTTCTTTCACATTAAAATCCATTAAAAATCATTAAAAGCTACTCCCATTCACCCTTTATAAAACCAATGTATATGATACTCATACAAATGTATGAAAGATTTTGAAATGCTTGCAGCATACTTGTATAAAATACGCATTGCACTCTTTTTCCTTGACTGAGGTTTTATCCCATTGGGTTTTCCTAGCAAGGTTTTTAATGAGACAACTTTAAAGGCGTATTCACATGAATAATGTACTCTTTTTCCTTCATTAGGGTTTTTCCCACTGGGTTTTTCCTAACAAGGTTTTAACGAGGCATATTCATGATATATTGAGAACGATAGGAGAAATTGATACAGTGTATCTATTGGATCAA
Source organism: Jasminum sambac (assembly GCA_018223645.1). NCBI lineage: Eukaryota > Viridiplantae > Streptophyta > Magnoliopsida > Lamiales > Oleaceae > Jasminum > Jasminum sambac. Next base: position 22,948,054 of record CP073649.1, read on the forward strand.
GTTATAATGGAGCTAATGCTTTAGATCCAAACGATGATGATATTGAAATCATTTACCGTAAGTAAAGATATCAGCTCTCAAGATATGAAATCAAACGGAGCAGATTTTTTTCCTTCGATCAAGTTTTTTCCCATTGGGTTTTCTTGATAAGGTTTTAACGAGGCAGCACATGAATACTCCTATACCGCTGGAAGACATCAGGGGGAGCAATGTTTTGATGAAGCAGTATATAACCACTCCAAGCTATCCTGCAATCGGTTTGGAAGTTTTTTTCCCACCGGGTTTTTCTCCAAACAAGTGGTAAGACATTTGTATTAATAGTCATTCAAGGGGGAGTGTTATGAATAATTGAGAATAATTTGGTGGTTATGAATTATGAGGAATAATTTGGTGGAGGAATAATTTGGTAAAAGATGTAATTATTATATGTGAATGACTATTATACCCTTGATGAAATTATGTAATTACGGTTGTACCATTCGAAGTTTTCCTATAAATAGGGCTTCAGTTATTAATGAAATTCATTCCTGAGAATTCCTTAGAATTCATTCTCTCTAAATTCTCTCTATTGTTTCTATACTTTTATAACAACATCAATAATTTAAATGATATCAAAAGTTATTATATTTAGCGTCAAAATTAAGTAGTGGTTTGTAGATACAATAAATTGCGTTCGTGGTAACATTAGATCAGAACATGATAATCAACTTTATCCAAATAAAAACACCAAAATTTTGATGCACAATCTCTGCCCCACCCAAATGATGATCGCTACAGTTCCTTTAAAAAAATTTAAATCAGGGGGATGTTGAGGTTTCAAACTCGAGACCTTCCCAATAAGCCAATCATTTGATCATCCAAATATAGTTCCTATTTTATTGAAGTAGATACAGTTCCTATTTAATTACTAAGACATCTAGAATTTCGTTTTCGTTAAAACTTCATAATCATCGGCCTGTATGGTTTTGTCAAAATGCAGGGGTTAATTTAATTGTGGATTGTGAATTGTGATGATATCATTTGTAAGCTACTCTTCCATTGAAAAATGTGAGTAGTTGAAGGATGCTCATGCGTATGTTGACCTTTTTTAACCAAAGATTTATTTAACAAAATAAAATTAAAATAATGAAATAGATGTATGTGAAAAATTAAGAGGGGGAAAATCACATGAAAATTGAAGAGAAAATCTATTAAGCATTAGTACAACACGAGCGTTTTGGACGAATATGACCCCCTTTTTAAAACGAATATGACTGTTAACATATGCTATAAGCTATAAATCTAATAGAAGGGGCTCTCGATATGGTGCCCATATGTGATTGGATGATGGGTACGTGTCCCTCCATTATTAGGAGGGATGCTCGTTGATCATCCAGCCACATGCGGGCAGGTGGACACTTAATCATTTGTAAACGGAACATTGTACATATCAGATCCATTTATTCAAAGATATATATGATGTACCGTTGCAACCCAGTCCCTTGGGCCTCCGCCAAACCTTTTTAACTTTAGTTCATCCACACATACAGATAAATTTTCCATCGGTTGACTCAATAGCCACACTAGTCCATAACTTATCATTTTTACATAGTACTAATATTATTTAAAATTTTTGTTCACCAAATCTAATTGTTAATTGAAAACTACACAACATTTATAATTACATATTTAATAATTAAGATCATAACACTAACTTCTCCAGCCTTCTTCAAGCTTGATATTTGTTATTCTTTCATTTCTAACATGTACAAATCCCTACCACTTCATGATTCTTCCATTTTTCCATGCTTAATGATTATTTTTCCAAGAAATTTCCCAGTCCCTTATTTTACAAATTGCCCAACTTCATCAAAAACCATCCTTTTCTCATCTTAATCTTTATTATCATAAGTATTTCCAATATTGACTTTGGGGCATCACTTGAATCAAGAAGATTTCAAGAACCTCATCATGATGATCATAAGAACCCTACACACTACAATTTTTTCAGAGGGAGAAAGAGGGTTCTATGGTGTGGCAATGATCCGGATGTGTGCATGGATCCTGGGAGAAACCCGAATTTTGAAACAGCAAAAACATGTTGTTTTCACAGGTTTTGCAAGGATACAATGAAGGATCCGAATAACTGCGGGTCGTGTGGCCGGGTCTGCGGATTTGGGCTTGTTTGCTGTGATGGAAATTGTGTAGATATTAGGAATAATCCTCTACATTGTGGTGCTTGCTTTGAGGAATGTCTAGGAGAAAATAAGTGCTCCTACTCAATGTGTGATTATGGTGGGTAATTCTGATGTTTCTTCCTTAATTTGTAATAACCTTTCTCATTTTAAAAAGTGGCTTTTTCATTTCAAATAAGTTTACTTGAATTAGGGAGAGAAATTGTTGGTCTAATTTGCACTCTTCATGTGAACCGGACATGCGGACACAAATTGATCACCTTGATATTCCATGATGCTGAATTGTTATCATAGTCATCACATTCAATATTGAGATGACATGTGTCTGAGACAGTTCAGCATTATTCAATGCCGAAATAATATTAAGTCTGATTGATACAATAACCACATAGATATCAGATCAACACTGTGAATTTGACAGTTATTCAAATCATTGCCACACCATCGAACCCTTTTCAACCACATAGACATTAGACCAAATGAGCTATCTTTTTTATTTTAGACTAAAAATGTAGCAAGCAAACTTTTTTTAGACCATTTGCACCAATTTTCCATTGATAGAATAATTCTTTTTCTTTTTTTAATAAAAAAAAAGTTTTTTAGGAAAAAAAAAGTAGTTAAAAAGGTTATAAAAAGTGTGAAAAATAAATAATATTTACCGTATGTGATTCAAAATCAGTGTAAAAATGTGATTGTTAAAATGTTTTTCATGTCACCTCCTTTTTTTTTTTTTTTTGGCTCTCTTTTCAAACAAGGTTGACCAGGGATTTCTAGAATTCTAGTTATGAGTTGCTTGATTTATTTCTGTTAGACTGTTAGTGGGGGAGGAACGAAATTTTAACTTATTTTTTCCAACGCGAGGATTTTGTCAAATGTGACAATGAAACATCAACTACGTCTGCTTGTATCTTGTATATATCAAATCAAATTTCCCGTCAGAAGTGGTTTGTTATACCATTGGCCGCAAAGTTTCTTAGGGGGCAATATTAGTGATGAAAGGCCCGTTTTCATTTCTTGTGGGAAGCCATTCTGGGCTGGGTTTGGCCAGTTTCCTGAAGTTGATGTTTTGCAGTATATAGCCTGTTTGACGGAGCCCACTTGAGAAGAAAAAAGAAGTTTCTCTCTCAAAGAATAGTTAAAAAATAAGTTTAATTTTACGAGTCGAACACACAGTCAGACAGAGTTTTTTGTGCAAGAAAATTATAATTATATACTCCCCCAAAAATAAAAATTGCAATTATACTGTTTGGTTTGTGAGAAGACAAGCGACATGGCCTCCAATGAACTAGCTTAGAAGTCTATTTCTTTTCCTAATTCTTGTACTTGGAGTCAAGCACTAGAATGGTTATCATATGTAGCCTCATCTAGGGTGAGCAATGGTTTGGGTGGGTCGGTTTTGCACCTGAACCGAAACCGACCACCCAAAGTCGGTTTGGCCCAAAGAAAATCGGAATCGAACCGATTGGTTTGGTTCGGTAAACCGAAACAGGCCGAACCGGCTCGGTTTGGTCGATTTTGTCGGTTTTTTTGGGTTTTGGTCGGTTTTTTTCTTTTTTTTTTGAAAAACCGATCGGTCTTTTGATTTGGTAAAAACCAAACCGAAAATCGAATCGAACCGACCCAATGCGGTCGGTTTGGGCTTTTTTTGCCCAACGCTAGTCTCATCTGATATTGATGATAGTGATGGCAATGGGGTTGGTTCAGGGCGGGTCACCCTGCCCTGTGATCCATCCCATTTAATTTTTATATGCCTTGACCCATTCCGTGACCTGTGAACAGCGGAGCGAATTGGGGTAGATCGGGTCATGGAGCGCAGTAGGGATACCAAACCCATCCCATTTGGTGGCCCCTTAGTAAATTTTTTTTCTAATTTTCAATTTTAGTATAATAATACTATTATAGTATTTGTGTTGGTAATTGATTAATTGTGTTAATAATTAGCTAATTGTGTTGGTGGAAGTATTGAAATTTTTTGTTGAAGTAAAATACAGAGCGATTTTCTAAATTATAAAATGTTATTACCAAATTATATAAAAATAAAAATTAAAAAAAGAATTTACACGGGGCGGGTTTGGGTCGGGGCAAGGCCGACCCGCCCCGTCCCGTGACCCATGATTGGGTAGGAAACGAAACCCAAACCCGTCCCGCCAATGATCGGGTCGTCATTTTTTCGCCCCGTTAGGGGCGGGATCCCATCGAGTTCGGGTCATCGCAGATTATTTTGCCATCACTAATTGATGATGATTAATGAAGTTTCTTATTAAAAAAAAAAAATCTATTTTCTTGGTATAAATCATCGTTTGATCCACTTGACATGCCTTTCCCAACCCACAATTGATTGTTAAACCATATTAAGTACAACCATTTCACTCCCCGAGCAGAAAAACCTCTAGCACTCATGAGTCATGAGATCACCTGCACTTAGACGCAAAAAATTGTGCTAGCGTAGTCTCTTATAGATACGTGATCAGTTTTAATTAGTAACCATTTAGTTTAGAAGTAAGCAAGAATAAGTATACAAATGAATACCGAAGTACTTTCATTCTTAAAGAATGCGTTGAGTTTAGTAAATAAAATTAACTCATTAACTATCTTCTTACGGATAAGCAAGAATGCTCTAGTGTCTATATTACTTTTAAAATGTTATACTATCATAGTAAATGCCATAATAATTTACATAATATTAGCTGTCCATTTTTAATCTTTAAAATACTTATAATTTATCATTTTTGTTAAAAAAAAACACTATTGAATTTATAATTTAGTTGTGATTATAATTTATAATTTTTGTTTTAAAAAAACACTATTGAATTTATAATTTAGTTGTGATGCATTACATTATCATACAATTAATTATAGGCTAACTGTTGACCTCTAGAAATGGGGCTCACAGTTATTTCACACCTCTGTCGTCTTCCTTCGTTCACCTGCACGCGAGGACCAATCGCGCAGGAGCGTTGACCGTCGATGACCACCGTCTGGGTCGAGAAAACGACAACAGCGGCACAACTTCCGGCAACCGCGTCAATCTTCTGCGCTATATCAACGAGATTTTGGCGTGGGCGAAACTATGAAGCCTGAATGGAGGTGGTATGGAGATCCACTCGGAAGAGTTGAAGAGCTCTTGGTGAGTGAATTAATGGAGGATGGGTTATTTGCCTATGAGAAATTCGATCGATTCTTTCTTCTTCCTACCTTCTATTTATACTACCTCATGTGAGAGTAGCAGGTGGGATTAGGGATGGCAAAACAACCCGAAAAACCCGAAACCGCGGGTACCCGAACCGAACGGGTCGAAAAAATCCGAACCGACTGATCGGTGGGTCGGATATGGTTTTCGATAGTAAAACCCGAGACGGATATGGTTCGGATATGGATTTTAGCGTCATACCCGAACCCGAACCGAATACCCGAATATATATATTTTTCCTAAAAAAAAAAAATAAAATTAATAAAATGAAAAATTAATTTTCAAGTGTTGTGTTAGTGTGCATTCTAAATTCTACCAATGAGACTTAAGTATTAACTATATTTGTGAATTGTGAACATGTTGGTTAAAGTTCTATTTACAAAAAAAAATCGGTAAACGCAATCTGCTCGTATAAAAGCCGACTCGAACGGATACCCGAACCGAACCGACCCGAATTACCCACGGTTCGGTTCGGGTATGGATTCGGGTTCGGCATCGCGGTTCGGGTTCGGGTATGGCCGACCCGAACCGAACCCGACCCGTTGCTATCACTAGGTGGGATTGTAATGATGGCCAGCCACGTGTTCACCAGCTGTTGGCTTGGGTCCCATCACAAGGATGACCGGATGTGATAAGGTACTGTTGGTGTGTACTCTGAACATTTTATAAGTAGTTTCACGTCACGTCACTTGCAGACTGCCATTCCTGCGCACGTGATTGATGTCGACTATCAAGGCGGGGCGCCCTTGCCGAACACGGCCCGCCTTGGCAAGGGTGTATGGGGCGGCTTGGCTCGTAACGACGCCACGTGTCCGGGGGCCACCCGTGGGTCCCTGCACGGCCGCACCGTGCCACGTGTATGGGGGTTGCCACGTGTATGGGGGTTGCCACTGACGGGGCCGTATAGTTGTACCAGTACACGTGGCAACCCCCATACAGTAATGACCAGGTTTATTATATGTACTAACAATAACAATGTCAAAGTACCAACTACAGTAAACTATGAAGTAATTAATATTGAATATACTCTTAACTGACTACAGGGGCCCCAAACCGAAATACCGATCAGTTGAAAAAAAAACTGAAAGAAATTGACAAAACCGATTGATCCCAAAAACCGATTTCTAATCGGTCGGTTTCGATTTGGGTGAAAAAATCAAATCGACTGATCAACACCCACCCTTAATCAAGACTATTAAGAATTTAAGTAGATTAAACAAATTGTTGTCAATCTCTTGCGCCATTCATACTCCTATTCCCAGTTTTCAAGAAATTGGACAAGTATTGTTTCGTTGCTAATATGTGGACATATTATAGTGTCCACACATGGGTGGATGGGCACCACCTACCACCTCCAACCATTACGGGGAATACGTGTCGAATATCCACTCATATGTGGGTATCGTAATGTACTCATATATGAACAATGGAGCAAAACCAAATGACAAAGGGTAAATGACAAATATTTCCAGACAAAATTACACTTATAGCTTGTTCGACTAAAAACTTGTTGCGAGTAATCCCACACCATAAGTGTACGGGTCGCGAAAGTAATAAAGTGAACTTCTTAGAGTCCGGATATCGTACCCACGAGAACTGAATTATTCTCAAGTTCACTCTAACTAACCTTAACCGAAATAAATAAGTTGAGATCAATTAATTCTAATCTTGCGAAAATTAAATTGCTAAAGTAGATTGCTAAATCTAAAATTTAAAAATTAAGAATTAAATGAGAGCAAATTAAAAGAATGATTTTTTTATAATTTGAAATCGAATATGGGAAAACTAGCATTAAGGTTTCGAATTCACTTTTCATTTAGTTATCCCCAGGATTAATAAATTGAGAACGCAAGTTAGTTTTTACGATTCAATTCACAAAATTTGTTGAATAATCTTTCTCAAGTAAAATTCAACCTATTTATATGACGTGTTAACTATATCTCTATTATAACAACGACATAAAAATGCATTACAACACAAGAATTGCATAAAAATATTGCACAAAGTATATGGGTATTCTCATCCCCTATCGGACTTTATGATTTTCAATAAGAGTCTAATTTATTCAAGATTTCTCAATTCGATGAATAAATCACAGATCAACTTTGGCCACAAGTTGCAAAAGAAAACATCTTTATATTGAAAACTCAAAACTAAACATTCATATAAGCATAAGAATTAATAAAACATCAAATTCTCAATCCGGATTCAAACTAAAATCCAAGTTTCATCTCTACCCTAATGCTATGAAAAGTTTAGCCTAACATGCTGTAAAAATCAGAAGAAAAACAAGAAGAGAAAGCCATGACCGAGTTAATGTTGAGCTCTTGAATTTGGATCTTCAATTGTGGCTTTTTCTCCAAGTTTCTCCAAGTTGATTGCTTCAATTTTCGTTCTCCCCTCTTCTCTGACGTCCCCCCACGAATTAGGTCGAAATCGGTATTAATAGATGCAAGAAAGCCCAAAAAATCAGAGTCCAAATCAGTTTCGGAAAGTTTTCTGCGAATCTGCCCGATATAACCATGCTATCGCGCGTGCAATCGCATGGTTATAAATTTCCAAAGGCATGCGGTCGCGCATACAACCGCATGGTTTACCAGATGCAACTTTTGCCCCGATTCCATTTTGGTCCTCACAGTTTAATTGTAGGGCAAGTCCTCGACTTCTAAATTTGATCAATTGAGTCCACAAACTTTTGATTTCTTCAATTTGGCTCCCATTTGATTTTTCTTCACCTTCCCAACTTTTATTTCTTCTAATTGAGTCCTTAAAACTTCAATTTATGTCTCTTTTAGTCCCAAATTTCACTCTTTTCTTCAACTCCCGATTCTACACTGAAATAGAAACAAATTACACAAAATTAGACACGAAATTAACTAAAAATACGAAAATACATAATTTTAAAGACTTAAATAAGTGCATAAATTGCACTTATCATAGCACATAGTAATTTATATAGTATTAAAAAGGAAAATAAAGATTTATTATATGAAAACCCTGTGCTTTCTATAATAAAAGGAGGAGTATAATTGAAAACCCCATGCTTACTATAATTGTTGCAACCCATGCTTTCTATAATAAAAGGAGAAGTATAATTGAAAACCCCATGCTTACTATAATTGTTGCATACGCGGGCACCAACTCAAAATACTAGGAGTGCAATAAGGCATTGTTATATATATAATAAATTTTCATTAGTTTTTTCTCTTTTATCATTTTCAATCATTCATAAAAGTACTTTATATTTTTAATATATTTTTTCCAATTTTTAATCACAAATTTAATACGTCATTCAAATAAATTCTCAATATTGTAATAGAACAAGCCAAAAACTTTAATTTTGAGCAAACGACATCGCCGGAAAATTTTTTGAACTATTAGAGTTTCGCCTCGTTATGCTGGTTTTAGATCAGGTATCGATTTTCCTAACGGAGGTCATATGTAATCGAAAAATCATCAAGCGTGTCATAGTTACAGTACACTCGATGGTGTTTGAATATTTGTGTAAAAATAGAACTTATAAGTCTCTGGGTGTATTTGACTTGTACAATAAATATTAAATGAATGAGTAATATTCTTCTCCCATATAAGGAGTTATTTTTCCCGTTATTAATATATCAATAGATGAGAGCTAATACATTATTAGTGAGATCTAACTTGATTAATCTATCTAACGACATATTATCAGATGGGGGGATGATATCTTTGAGTCATGATCCATCGCTTGGGACAGATGCATCTTATGGCACGTACATAATTAGATGATAAGCAAAGATTCCTCCGATCATCACGAAAAACACGTATTGATTATCCGCTATATATGAAGACTGTAAGGCCCATATATGGACATTGAATCATTTTCCTAGTATCTCTTCCTCACGTGTGAGGACACCATGAGGATTCTTAAAAGAATTTACCCGGGATGTGGCAACGCGAGAAAACGTTTCTAACTTGGTCTCCTATTTATTGTTTTAACTTCGTCTTCACCCCAAAAGTCCCAAACCCTCTACCTATATATTTGTCCGCTGGCAGAGGTCTACACTTCTCTTCACCGTCTCTTTTGCTGGTGTAGAAACCCAAACCCTTGCGTGGAGAGCTAAAATTTCGCAGTCATGTTGGTCTATCAGGATTTACTCACAGGTAATTATTCCTCAATTTTGTATCGTTTTTGATTGCGTCTGTACAGGTTTTAATTCCCGCGAGCTGTATTGGATACTGATTTGTTTCAATTATTGGTGGATCTATACGGATCTATGCTCGAAGTTATTGGATTGACCTGTGGCGATTGGGATGATTGGGATTTAGATCGGTTATCAGTTTTTGTTAAGTTAATTGAATTGTCTTCCTGTATTTAGTTCCATATCTCTTTATAGATTTTTGTTTGACGATGTAAGCGTTTTGTTGGTCATTCATGTTTTTTATTCATCGTTGTGAATCGTTTTGCAGATTAGTTTGAGGGTTTTGGGTAATTGTAGGGGTTATTGTTTGTAAGATCAATTGGTACATGGTTTCTTCAAATAAAGAGAGTAAAGATCAATTTTGTTGTTACAGATTGTTGAATGATTTCAGTGTAAAGACAAATTTTCTTTCGCTGACTTTCTTATGTTATTGTTATGATTTACTACAACTTTTATTCTAAAGATTGAATCCTGCTGTTACTTTTGCTGATTCCTTATAAGTGTAAAGGCGAAATATCTTGCACTTGAATTTTTGTTTTAATCTGATGAAATATATTTCTCAGGCGATGAGCTTCTCTCAGACTCCTTCCCTTACAAGGAAATCGAGAATGGTGTTCTCTGGGAAGTCGAGGGCAAGGTTAGATTTTTCTTCCAAAACAGTTATAGTGGTTAAGTCATTTTATGTATATTGACTTGATAAACTGTATTCTCCCATGCTTACAGAGCAGTTTGATGTATTTAGTAGGACATTAGCTATATTATGTCACATCTTGTTAAGAAAATTTAATTTGGTAATTTCTTTGATGGATCTCAGTGGGTCGTTCAAGGAGCAGTTGATGTAGATATTGGTGCAAACCCTTCTGCTGAAGGCGGTGGTGAGGACGAGGGTGTTGATGACCAAGCCCAGAAAGTGGTCGACATTGTTGACACTTTCAGACTTCAGGTTAGTGTTGCACATAGTTCGACCATATTTTGTAATATTTGTTTTGGTATTTGATGTCTTACAAATTGCAATGGATGTTCTTACAGGAGCAACCAGCTTTTGACAAGAAGCAATTTGTTGCTTACATCAAGAAATACATCAAATTGTTGACACCTAAGCTGGACGCCGAGAAACAAGAAGTGTTTAAGAAGAACATCGAGGGTGCAACTAAGTTCCTTCTCTCAAAGCTAAAGGACCTTCAATTGTAAGTCCTTAGCCCCTGTTTGTTTTAACTTTTTTCCACCTAAGACACTAATTGTTGTTGTTCAGCCAAAAATCAAACGTCAATATTATCCATACATCTCAAATCATCACTCGCTGTTTTCCACACGTCTACCACTATTGAACTTGAAAAGTTGGTTTTTAGCAAAATAATAGATGCGTTGTTCTTTTTGTAGTTTCGTGGGGGAGAGCATGCACGATGACAGCACTCTCGTGTTTGCTTATTACAAGGAAGGCGCCACTGACCCGACATTCCTGTATTTCGCCCTTGGCTTGAAGGAGGTCAAGTGTTAAGAGGATTGGAAGATGATAGCTAAGCATAGCTCTGAGTGTTTGGACATATCCCTTTATTTCGACTTCTACAATTGTAATCTTTTAACTTTTTAGTTTTATTTGCCTCTCGTCATCTAAAACTAGTTTTGTCTGGTTTGATTATCTCAACTGTATTGCGTACTTACGATAATTAAATAATAATAAGTGAAAACAAGAACGTAATTATTGTCGAAGACAATTATGAGTTACATTCCTGTCAAAATGTCCTAATCCTTCTACATGAGTAATTCTATATGCCAACTTTTGAGTGGTACATTTGACGTGGCAAACCCCACTGGGAGGAGTACCCGGCCCATCGGTTGGGATTACGAATCCATTGGTTCAGATTCTCTTACTATCTCTCTCTTTCAAGTGTCAATGATAGCCCGTAAAATGTACCGTAGACGTGGCATATCTTCATTGGATATGAAAACGTACAGTGATGATAAACTACATAAGTATTTCTTATTCACTCAATGAGAAAGTGATACATCAGCGTGTCACTTAAAAATGTCAATCTAGAATTATTCATTTTACAATCTAATCAAACTATAACATGGGAAAATCGAAAGGAAAGAAATTAAAGAGAATAATTTGGTCAACTACTATGAAAGTTTCAGGTAGTGACGAGTGAGAAAAATATTCAGTGCTTTAGCTTGGGCTTTTTCACAATCATCACAGAGCAATGGGCATGATGGCAACAATAGTCGCTAACACTTCCCAACACAGCCCTGCAAAATTGAAGTTGCATTAGAGAGATTTGCTCGACTTATAATTTATCGAGAATAGGAATAGTATGTTATCAAATACCTTTTAAAAGCTCCATAACCATGGCTACCAAGAGCCAAGACAGAGGCATGAAATTTGTCGACGGCGTCACACATGACATTCCTTGCGTCGCCTTCAATCACTTCGTACTGAACATCATTCACCTGAGCCCCAGAAGTTATGAACAAAATTTTCAGATGAAAACGGTAAAAAATGAAACGTATTAATCTTGAAATGTTCTTACTGATCTACTAGTGCATATATCCTTCGCTCTAGCGATGACTTTCTCTGCTGTCTTCTTTAGATCAGCTTCCACTAGATTTAGTACATCAGTTGACCCTAAAACATAAATTAGTCAGAATCATAGGATCCATCGAAAGCGTCATACGCGCTTTTTAACAGTTTAAACTTTTAAACAAAACTACTGGACACATAGAAGCTCTTTTTTCTAGTATATGCGTAAAATCATCGTACTTGATGTTTATAGATACCAATGATTACTGAATGCTGTCTATCTACGTATAGGAACGACAATTAAAGTAAATGACACGGTTCTTTATGTGTAAGTGACCAGTATTGATTGACCTGGAATATCGAGTACAGTATCTTATGAATGCTAGAATTCATTGCGTATATGCAGGTTTACGAGTAAATAGAGGAGAGCAGTACCGGGTCCACCGAGTCCGATTGCAGAGACAGGACAGGTCTTGGCATGTACTATAATGAGCTTGAAATTAGAGCTTGCAGGAGGAGTATAGAAATGGGAGAGAATCCAATCCAGTGCATAGAAACTGTGATCACTTTCATCCAATGCCATTATCATCACCTGCTTTTCTGCCATTTTTCTTCTAATTTACACACAAAAAAAATAATAATAATTAAAAAAAAAGAATCACAAATTTTATTTGTGCAGATGAGGTATATTTATAAATGTTTGTGCTATTGCATTGAAGAGTTTGTTATAATTGTTAGGACATTGTTGTTCTGTGATCCGACAGAAGAGGAATTCTTACATTTATTTATGGAAATGTTTGTTAGTTAAAAGAGACATGTGACCTACGACTTGTTCCAAAACAGAGGTTAATTGGTGTACAGTTTTTTTTTTTTCCCTAGAAATTAGGTCTCTGAATATATCCTACAAATACCACTTCTTCCTCAGTTTTTCGTAACCTTTCACCTTCCTCAGATTCATTACTGCTTCTGTCCCATATGTATAGGTTTGTTTTCCTTTTTTGGATGTCCCAAATATATAGGCATTTTTTTAAAAAAAAAAAAATATTTAATTTACACTATTTTACTTATATACCCCCATTTAATATTTAGATATAACTATCAATTTTAAATGTTACTTATTAAGTAAGGGTGAATTAGAAACTCGGTTCACCAAATGCATATTTCCACGACTTTTCTTAATCTTTGTGAAAAATTAAATAAATTTATCTATACTCGCTTCCAATCAGTAAATTCCTTTCAAAGTCGAAATGAATTATATGTTTTCCCCCTTACTCCTTGTGCAAAAGCATGTAAAATTATTTTACCTCCTATGTAACGATAGAAAAGTTGAACTATATATATTATGAAGTTAAAATTCAATCATAAATTTGAAGATATACAACTGTGAGCGTTCACTACACACTAGAAGACTGGATGACTATCATGCATTAACATAGAATTGCTTTAAAGTGAAAACAAAATGTAGACCAAACACTTATATCACACCCAATAATACAGCAAAAATCAGTTAAACTACCAGCTTCTTCCAGTCGCCATTCCTTCGCTGGACGCAAAAACACCAACGCCAACAACAAGGTTACATGGTCAAAGGTGCCTCGTGGGATACATCCTTGTCTTTCAAATGTATCGTCGACTGAGATATTCGTTCTATAGGATTTATATATTTACCACACAGAGTTCATTGTTCATCAATCGGCTTTCAACCTCAAAATCTCCTTCACTGTCCTCTTCCTGAAATATGGCATGTGTTCCTGCAAGAAAGTGCACAAATTTCAGTTCATGGCTTGAAATATAAAAACAAAGAAGTAAATGAACAAGGAAGGCATAAGCTTACTTGGTTAAAACACAATCCTAAATCTCTGCTATAGAAGTCAGCATACTTGATCATGAACATGCCACAGTCGAACCTGTTTGACAGAGGAGAAAAATATATAAAATATATGAGATAATGTTCGAAAGCACTTAAGTGCTGCCCCGAAAAAAAGCTTTGCCCTACCCATTTTGCTGCTCGGGTAGGTCAGATACATATTCTCGCTCCCATGAATTGACATCAATGTCTTTTCCGCACTTGTCCTTCACTTCATCAACGTAATATTTGGCCTGCGGTTGAATTTTGAAACTTCACATAAGAAAGAGTTCAGCTATGGAGCAAAACAGAATCAAATCTAACTCAAAGAATACAGATGCTTCAATTCACAAGGATCTCTACGACTCGGAATGCATACATGGAGCAAACCCCTTGGAAGATTATCTAATGCCCGAATCTTCTTGACCGCCATATGGAAGTGTAAGCGCCTGTTTGGCTAACATTTTTTTTTAAAAATCATTTTCAACCAAGCTTTTCCATTGATGCGACAACCTTTTTTTAATACTTTATAACCACACATCCAAAAACCTCTCCAAACAAACGCTAAATAGAAAACATTATTATAGCCTAAAAACTTTCCTTTAAAGCCCATTTATTGAGTTCTCTATTAAGTTCCCACTCTGCAAAATGTCAAATTCATCAGTTACCCTCTAACCAGACCTTGCATTCACCATATCTAGATTTTCGTCTAAAGGCAATTTCATCACTAACACAGTTCCCACTCAAGAAAATGGCAAATTAATAGGTTGCCCTCTTAACGGCCCTTGCATTTGCTGTGTACCCCGTTGTGTAGAACAGCAATTAGATCGCCTCTACTTTATGGTTCCAAATGTTGGTCCATTAAAGGAGCAAGATGTCCACGAAATTAATGTAATGGAAACTAGGATGCTAATATGGATAGGGAAAGTGAAGTTCCCAGTAGAAGAAAGATAGCCCAGCTGGTTGGATCACATTTTATGTGAACCTTAAAGCAAGATCACGTTTTATGATCTTGCCTAGTTGATAAGGATGTTGATTTTACAAGCCAAGTAAAATTGCACCCAAAAAAAAAAAAAAAGAATCATGAACCCGACTCAAAAGTTACCGAGGAATAATGCCATACTTGTTTGTGGTACAGCTACCTACCTCACCTCCCTCGTCCTTTGTTCATTGAAAAAAGAAACCAGAGGTAAAATTGCACACTTGTTTACTCCAGAGTTAATAAGATAGCAAGCATACCAGTACTTTCATTACTTGCATGTCAATTCCTCCAAGTGAATCAAGATACTGAAACTTTTCATCCTTTTTGTTTATAACTGCTAAACACCAATGTACTTCTTTGTGGATGGGAACAAAGATCTGTTGGCAATGCAATAACCAAATGAGATTTAAACAGTTAAACAAACAAGGAAATTTCTTAGCGAGACAAAGGTAGAAATTTTAAATTTCAAAAAGAAAATTATCATAACAACAGACTTTATCACACTCCAAGAGGGTATATCCCAGCTTTCTTTGGGTAGTCCATCTTCTGACTGATTGAAAACTGTAGCCACCTCTGCCACCAATTAGCTGAGAATAAACAAATGACCCAAACAATTCAGAACAATAACTAAAGTCTCCTCAAGAGAACACTAATATAACTAGCTTATATGGAATTTTGTAGGCTACTAGGCTGTGAAGGCACCACGACAAATAGCCACAACTACAGTCGACCACAGCACTCAATAGAATGAAGAGAACGGGTTAAAAAAAACTTATCTAAGCTGACAACAAACAATGAATTCCATAATGTGTAAATGAGACATGCAAAAACTTTGGTTTGGATTATCTAATGAAAGAAATAGCTTGAGATTCGCTCTTCCGTCATGATGAGGCAAGTTAAATTAAAATATTCATTCCACGTCATAAATTCATCTGACCTTGTAACACGGTAATGAAGTGAAACATCCTAAATTTGTGGGCTAAAATCAACTCCGTACAAGCGAACTAAGCCAATAAACTAGGACATGTTTAAACCGATCTTTTTATAAGAAAAAGTGAATTTTTTGAAGAATGTTGGTTAAAAAAAAAAAAATTCAGAAAACTACAAAAGTGGCAGTTTTTAAATACTGATATTCAACTATAGCTAAAAATATTTAAAATTGCACATATGGCAAGATTTATTCTGACTAGACAAAAAATGTCCACCCAACCCTACTTTTTTGTAATCCCTCCATCTCTCCCTCACACTTCAATCTTCCACCCTACACATCTCTGTCTTTCTCTGTCAATATTTCAGATTCAGATTTAATCACTCCTCGGATGCCTACTTTCTCTGAATCTTTCTATTTCTCCGACACCCACTCTCTCAACTCTCACAGCAAATCAAAGAAGGTCTGATGAACGGTGAAGTCCAACGAGCGGCACGGCTTCACGTCTGTTGGTGGATGCTTCAGCGACCTCATCAGAAGCTCCTCTTCTCGCAGTTCTTCTCCTTTTAAATACAAATTTGATGAAGAATCGATTCTATTTTAGGGTCTTGGCTTCTATTTTTATGGTAAAAAATCACTATCTAATAATCCAGAGAGCATGTTTCATTGAAGAGAAAATGAAATGGTTTAATGTGGCAGTTGCAGTGGCCGGCCAGAATATGATTCTTCTTCTCTTTGAGTTTCCACAAAGAAAAATGAAACAGATAACTAGTACCAACATGCCTTATAATTTTGCTTAATGTGATGCTAAAGTGAACATTGAATTCATTATCCCCACTGTATAAATATTAGTTCTGAGAGAATTGGATTGAACAACTGGTTTATTTGGAATTAGAAGGGTCACAGTCGGGTCTAAATGTTGGGGGATAATTTGGTGTAAAGAGGATGGCAGCATGATAGTCATTTTGAGTTCAAACGTTGGTATTCTTGTGATCTGTGACAGTATCTGCCATTTTTAGAGTTGCAACTTGTTTTTTGCCATATTTGCAATTCACTCAAAAAGGTTATAAAGAAACAAGAAAATTAATTTAATTTTATTTTATTCCGAATGATTTTCTTAAAAAAATTCATCAAACAAGCTCTTAATACTATCCCAGCAAATCGGTTTCTTAATTTATTGTCCACACATTCCTTTTCTTGCATAATTCTTTGTATCCCATATTGCCATTGTAAAAGTCAAATTAAATTCTCTTATCCAGAAAGACATTCAACCAAAAACCACAGAAAATTAATGTATAATGTCATTTTCACTGAAGAGAAAGCTTCTGAACAAGCTGATTGTATTCATCTTTCAAACCTAGCAGATTTAATTACATGGAACCAGAATAATTCTATTGTATCCTCGGATCTGGAAAATGGATAATATTATCCTTAACATGACGAAATGTTTCATGTGGTTATAACGTTAGACACTAATAAAAATAAAAAAACAGTCAATCCAAACAGGCTGATACAGTGCCGAAATATTAGCAGCAAACATATTAGACATTCCTATGAAATATTGTTATGAACATTAAATAGGAAAGTACTGAGAGCAATAAACAAACCTTCTTATAGAAGAATGTGTTACAGAAATGACATTTCAAGAACTTCTGTGGCTCCCGTTTCTCCCTTTCTTTCAATAATTCTAGATACAAATTAATGACCTGCAAATCAAGAAGAGTGAAACCAGGGAACACGAAAATCATCACTGAACATCCTACTTTAGCTTCGCCCAACTAACTAAAAATCTTTATAAATCTCCTTAAAACACAACCAAAAAAAAAAAAAAAAAAAAGAAGAAGTGTAGTAGCAACATTTACCTCGTCATTCAACCATGCACCTGGTTTCAAACACTGCATTTTTTCTCCAAGAAGATCAATATTAGAAATTTCATGACTCACCAAAACCTTTCTCCTGCATAATTTAACAAGAATAAAACGCACAAATTAGTCGCAACATAGAACCCCGATCCAAATAAAGATGAGGTACCACAACACAAAATACCTATTGACATTGGATAAAGCATTAGCAACCTCAGCCTCTTCCTCCTCAGTAAGAGGCATAAAACATTCCTCAAGCTCACGCTGCAAGTCAATGACCCCATTGTATGAAAACAGGTAGACAAACAATTACACTGAGATACAGTATGATCTAACAGATTTGCACTTAAACAAAACAGCTGAGCACAAATTGATTTCAGAAAATGTCACCTTCTTAGGTTCCTCCAATTCCTCCACTTTCTTCTGAGGCCGAAGTAATTGGAGGCTTTGCAACTGCTTCTCTGTGTATTCGATAGAGAAATTTAAATTACTCAACCTACCATCCCTCCTCTTTGCCGACTCATATAACTTCCTGTAAGCAGGTAGGTCCAACAGATCTCGTTCCTGGTTCAACAACATCAAGTTCATATTTTTCATAGAATCCACCTTTACATTCATGCTATTCGAAACAACATAAGAATCCAACGATTGATTGTTCCTTTCTACCATTTTCGCCTTGAGTTCCTGTGAATTTCCGGAAACATGATTCCCCTCCTTCAACTTACTGCTCCGAAAATCCACAGCATCAACCTCCAGAATATCTGAATCCCGAATATCATCATGCGTTTGCTTCTCATCATCGTCAATCTCAATAACCTCTTTTCCACTGAAAACATACCTGAAACTTTTAAATGCGCTGATTCTCGCTTTATCCAACTTAGATTTAAAATAACTATACGTATTCGCCATCCAAGAACTTTCTACAGGGCTTGAACTAGACTCAGTTTTATTCTTACTCGCCGAAAACCCAAATCTTAAGTTCCTAACAGGGGCATGAACTTCCCTCGTAAACCTCGATTTCGAATCAGGATACTGAGAAATTCTCGAATTCACAGATTTTGCGGGTGTGGGTCGATCAAAATCAACGGTATTCTCATTCATCGAATTTGAAAGCTTTTGCTTTTTGGATGCGTGAGCGTATGGACAATCAAATAAATGCGAAAGTAGAGCTGGGGTTTTGAAATAATCGATACCGCGCTTCCGATCGATGGTTGTTAAAGCCCCCATTGTCGAAGGATTAACCTAGGTAAAAACCCTACCGGAGAAAAATTCGACTCCATTCAAAAAATCGCATTTTGTCGGCAATTTGGCAAAAAATTACAAAAACGGATGGTTTCCCTTGCGAGTAACGGGTAGATTCCTGTAACAAAAGCCCTATTCGAGGAGTAATTAGGGTTTGGTAGGCGGCAGCCAGATGAATTTGGGGGAGGGGGAGGGGGTCGAAAGTCAAATTCCTCTTCCCAGAAAGACCGAAGATGGTGAAAATAGGCGATTTGCAGTTTGGCAGTACAGAGAACAACAGGAAGCGGGGGAGATATTGCCTGAGAAGGAGAAGAAAAAGACAAGAAAGGATGCAAAAGCAAACATGCAAAGGATTTAACAATAGTATTTTTCTTTTCTTTTTTCCTTGCCCTAAGAAATTAATAACAACGTTACTCCTATCCTACATGTATATCTAGTGATTGTTGTACATGTCAATTAACTAGTGGTGCTGTAATTATGACGTCACTTACAAGGCTCTTCAGGTGGGAGATATACATTCTCTGCCTAGTATTGCCAAGTTACACTGCACATGTTCTCCTACTCATTTTTATATATTTTTACACACAAATCTCGCGGGAACTACCTGTACTACACAAATCTCCATTATTCAATTCCACTTTTTCTCTCTCTTATATCACATAAAAACACATAAAAATACACACCTTAACACCCTCAAAATTATTTACAAATAAGGTGTCATATTATTATTTCACCAATGATGTCTTATCAATATATGACATCTTATAGTACCACCTTTTTTTATGTGTCACCTTCTCTCTGAATGAAAGGAGAACCCGCACCAATATTGACTAGTATTATCCATACCCTATATGATATGTTGGTACCTTACGGTGCCAATATATTGGTATTGGAACAAGAGCGATTATTATTTAGTTATGGTTTTTTTTTTTGGGTTAAATAAGGAAGTGGCTAATATGTTAATACTCTTGAAGCAGTGAACATTTTATCCATGTAATTAGTTATTAAATAATCAATGGAATTTAATGTATGATATCGTGAACACTGAACATGATTATATGAATAATGTTCTCTTCACTGCTGATACATCAACAGTAGAGTCTAATTTAATAAGCCCAAAAAATAACTCCTCTTCATGCGAGGAGGTGAATATTTACCAGGATAATATAATAGACTTGCTAGCCAGCTTGAAACAACCATTTACAAGGTGGTGCCAAACATCAATTGAAATTAAGATTGTTAAACCTTAAATTTTACAAGTAGACAATGTTCCAAAAACCACATCAGTCACCGAATTGGAAAATTCAACGGATAAAGGATTAAAAGGTCGACCGGGACTCGAAACGATTTTAATTAACTAATTAAAATTTTAATTTTGCCTTGAAAATATATTGTTTCTACATTTTCTACTGAGAAATGTGATATTCTTTTTCGGTTTTCCCAGCATTTTTTTGGGTTTTAACCGGTTCAATCCGATTTTCTGGAAGCCAGTTTTTAGGTGGGCTTGATCAATTTTCAGGCCAATTTCCAATTTTTCCAGTCGAACAAACTGGTCAGCGCTAGTTATCTAAACACTACATATAGATAGTTTTCTCAAATAATCATCATCAGAGTTAGCACTCCGTACAAATTTCTGTTTCATTCAAATCAAACTGATGCCTTCTAGCAGTTGCATGTGTAGGCAGCTAAAGCAATCACAATCCCGACGACCTATTTGCGTACTCTTGAACCAACGAGGCGAACAGCGATCGCCTCTCAAGCAAACCAGACGGACTATCAAATTCCTTCGCCCATCCTGTAAAAACATAACAATACACGTCTCAGAACATGGTTCGATCGAGCTTGAAAGTTTTACTTATTGACTTATAAGTAATTTCTGAAATATAAGTTATTTTGAAGTGTCAGAATGAGCAACTGACCGTCGTCTATAACCAACACCCTGTCGCAGTCTATAACTGTCGGTATTCTATGAGCAATAGTAATAATCGTGCAAGCCGAGAAATCCTGACGGATGATCTTCTGAATGATGACATCAGTTTGAGAATCGACGGATGCCGTTGCTTCATCCATGAACAAAATCTTGCTTCGTTTTAGCATCACTCGTCCCAAGCATAGGAGTTGTCGTTGTCCCACACTCCAGTTCTCTCCCGAGTCAACAACTGAATCGGACATTCAAAGATCATCAAGTAAATAAACAATAATATAAAAAAAGTAGATCGACGGAAAAATAATAATAATAAATTAAGGACCTGAAGAGTCGAGTTTTTCGGGTTTTGCTGACACGACATCTTTCAGCTGGCAACGTTCAAGACTCTATAACACCGAAACATTGAATCAGCAAAAAAAGGAAAGTTCATCAACTGTTTTATGCATTCATAATTGTCATAATTACCTTCCATATTTCATCATCAGTGTACAACCCAAGAGGGTCAATATTGCTTCTAACAGTGCCCTCGAATAGGACAGGTTCTTGAGGAATGATTCCAAAACGAGACCTAAGATCATGAAGCCCGAGCTTGCATATGTCGATCCCATCGATTATTATCGTCCCACTAGAAGGTTCTACCAACCTAAAGAACACCTGGATCAGAGTTGACTTTCCACTTCCAGTTCGACCAACGACCCCAATTTTCTCCCCTCCGTTGATGTTGAGAGAGATTCCCTTCAGCACTAGAGGCGTGTTTGGCCGGTACCTTACCTGCTCAACTTTAAGTAAAGAATACACGTTTGGCTAAGCATATAAGTAAAACATAAGATCAATTAGATACCTGCAATTTCTTTATTTCGATATTGCCGTGACTAGGCCAATTGGCAGGTGGAAGAGTATCCGCTTTCCTCCATGGAGCTTCGGCTGGTATATTTATGAACTGCTTTATCCTCTCGACTGAAACCATACGGTTCTCGAGAACCGAGCTTAAATAGATTGTCCAATACAACACGGAGTTAAGTGGTAGACCGTAAGAGAGAGACATTCCAACATAACCTATCAACAAAAAATACCATGTGTTAGATTTCCATTTAGTCGAAGGCCTATTGGTTTCACTAAATGTTGAGAAGTGATAACTACCTGGTTTAATGATGGTACTTGGCAAAAAGATCAAAAAAGCAGCAGCAACACAGAGGACAATACAACCAAATAATTCCAAACGGAAACCCAACCACTCATTCGATGCATTGTTGTGGAAATTCATTCTCAGATTGGCGTTGACTCTGTCAACGTTTTCTTGAAAGAATCTGTCCTGTTTTCTAAAGGATCGTATGGTCATAACACCTGATATTGTTTCCGAGAAGTGATGGATAACTGGGGCCTTGGTGATTTGTTCTAGTCGTGTTAATTCACGGGCGGATGCAATGTAGTATCCCTACATCAAGATAATACGCTTTATGCAATACCATCATATATTATGTAATTTGGGAAATTTTATGGCTCGCATATAGCACGCATTTAACAGTCTGCACTATGCATGGATGTGGGGTCCACTTTGGACCTCACATCCATGCACACTCTTGGGAATGTGTCCAACGTGGGCACCATAAAATAATTCTACATACTTTAAGTTATACTATCATATATTATGATGATAAAAAATAACGACAATGAGAATAAAACTCAGTACCTGGTACCAGATGTTAAGCCAAATGAGTGGAATTATGATAAATACGGTCGGCCAAGCATATTGACATGTAATGACTATTATCGCAAGCAACGAAAAGTACATCACGAGTGCCACACTCATATATAGTGGAATAGATAAGTCGACGTTGGTTTGATCAGCTGATGCCTGCAAATTAATCAACTCATCAGTAAACTCATTTTCAGCCGCATATTCAGGTTAAGATTTAATTTATAGGTAGCAAGCTCACCCGACTTAATACTCGTCCAGACGGAGTAGTGTCGAAGAACGACATGGGAGCATGAAGGATACTATCTAATATCTGATTAAAAAAACTTTGAGCTGTTTTGAGGCCTAAGAAGGAGAAGAGGATTGATCTGATTGCAACGAACACACACGCAACAAGAGCTAGGATTGAGTAAACACTATTAAACACAGAAGGGTTGAAAGTGTGGTCTCCAGAAGTCTCGTATGCAAGCCAATAATCACTGGCAATAAGTGAAAATTGCCATAGCAAAGATGCAAGTATGGCAGCTCCTACTCCCCACCATCCATATGCCTCAGTGCAATACTGTCTGTAGACAGCTAGACTCACACGGCCAGTTTCTCTCTCCTCATCTTCGATCAGCTTAGAATTATCCATGTCTGAATTTGATTGGTCAAACAACTTGTGTTCACTGTTTTGAGTTTGGCTCAAGATACTTTTGGGTGATTTTGGCGATTGTGGAATTGGATTAACAATGGCATTATTGGTGCTAGTTTCTACAAGCTCCATAGATGTCTCATGAGCAGCTACAAGTGCTGTAAAATCAAGCCCAGATTGACGAAGTTCTTCATACTTTCCCGATTGCACAATTTTCCCATCTCTCAAAACCTGTTCATGATTTATATCAATTATAAATACAAAACTGCATTATACTGTTATATATCGCCCAAACGTAATATTAGTCACATACTTACCAATATAAGATCAGCATTATGAAGGAAGTCAACCTGATGAGTAACAAGCAAAATAGTTTTGTCCTTCAAAGTTCCCCTTGTGCATTCCTGCAAAAACCAACCATTTTTTATTTTAACAACCATTTAAAAGTAACTATAATCTACGGGGGAAAGTGTTTTTGTGACCTTAAATATTTCTGATCCTGTTTGAGCATCAACAGCGCTGAATATATCATCAAGAAGATAGATATCACAATCTTGATATACAGCTCTTGCGAGCTGTATGCGCTGCTTCTGACCACCACTAAGATTGATTCCACGTTCTCCAATCTCGGTCTGATCGCCATGTTCCATCATTTCCAAATCTTTCTCTAATGAACACACTCGAATTGCATTGTTATATCTTTCAACATTCATTGGTGAACCAAACAGGATGTTTTCTTGGATAGTCGCATTTTGTATCCATGAAGTTTGGGCCACATAAGCAGTCATCCCACAGACTCTCACCTGTTGGGAAATTCAAAGGCTAATCATTAGTGTGTGGACCATATCCATATTGATTTTGTGGGTCGAAAGGGATGAAAAATGCATACCTTTCCCGATATTTTATGAAGCTCACCGAGAACAGCAGCCAATAAAGATGATTTTCCCGATCCAACGGTTCCAACTATAGCAGCAAGCTCTCCTTTCTTGATCTCAAAATTTACGTCTTCCAATACTCGAGTTTCACCTTTATCGTCCCACGAGAAACTGCCATCTGTCACCTCCACAGCAACTCTACCATCACAACCTTCATCTCGTTCCACCGATTTATCTTCCAATTCGCCACTCGTCAAATATCCATCCAACCTCTCAAGAGAAATTATGGCCTGTGCAACCGACATTAGAGTCTGAGGAAAATTCTGAATTGGTTCTTGCAGGATTTTAAAAATCGTCGTTGCTGTAAAAACTGTAGCAGCAGTAAGAGGCACTCTAAACAAACTAGCGATTGCAAAACTCAACGCAGCTAATAAACTCGGGAGACTCCATAGCAGAACAAGATTTCCCGCTATTAAATACAGAAATTTACTTATCCAGCTATACTCGTCTCCTCTAGCAGATTGAATTTTCTTGTTGAAGTGTTCTTCCCAAGCTTGAAACTTTACCACACGCATGTTATTGAGCAACTCAGTAGTGGCCTTCATTCTCACATCCCGATTCATCATCAAGTTAAGCTGGTAGTATTTGTTCTTGCGCGTGATCAAAAGTGTGAGGACCATCACTGCAATAACTGCGACAAGAGAGACAAGCACTGAAACTCCCATATAAGCATATAACAGCAATAAAGCCACTCCTACTTGAAACGGCATCATCCACAATGTATGCAGTTGAAAGACTAAATCAGCAAGTTGCTTGACAATCAACAGCCATGTAATTCACAATCTGTCCTACTCCGTGTGCTTGTCTAGACGAGCAAGACAGGTTAAGCCCCTTTTTGTACAAAGCAGTGATAAGAGTCGACCGAATAAGCATTCCAAGTTTCTGAGACCAAAAGTTGAAATGATGTGAACTAAGGACTTCTACAATCTTTGCTATCAAGAGTGTCAATATAAGCAAAAACCCCTCAAAGAATTTGCTGTTTTCATCAGAAGTGAAGCTGATAAAGCTCTGGATTAACACTGGGCCCACATACATAACAGCCAAACGCACAACGGCAAGAAAACCCGTTAAAACCAGATCCTTCCAGAAACATCGAAGAAGCATTGTTCTTACAGGATTCTTGCTATTCTCGCCAGTCTTTTGCCAGTTCAAGTCGAATAATTGAGCCATTTTTTCAGCTCGATCTCCAGGCGATAAAGAAGGGACTTCATCCATCTTTAAAGGAGACTTATAACCTTTTCTCAGTAATGGGTTCATCCAATACCAAATTGCTTTGGAGAACAAAGAAGCAGTAGCATAGCCACTCACGTTAGACTCAATTGATGAGACGGAGTTCTCATTGACTTCAGCAGTTTCGATATTCAAACTAATCCCAGTTGATCCTCTAACAGCAACAATGAACAAAAAGGCGTATAATGGGAAACTGGCTAAAGAATAAGTATCATCTACTTTCAAGTCTGTGTTTATGTTGGATGATAAACGAGTGAGAGATGCTGCAGCGATTAATAACATTAGGATGAAGTTCACAACCCAAAAGATTCGAAGCACTAAAGGATGAGAAACAGCTTGAAATTTCTTCTCGTGGACGATAAGGATCACAATGGTAATCTGACTCAGTGCTTGGAACAATTTGAACAAAGACTCCACTAAGCCCCATTGAGAATGATCACCTTGGATGAAGCTCAATATGCAGAGGACAACATAGGATAACGCTAACAGAGCAGTCACTACAACAGAAACCTTGAACCAAATGGTGACTCGAAGACCTCGACTGTCGGCTGCAATGAGAGGTTTGCTAAGGGAGGAAGGTGAATTTCGGTTTACGGTGAATCTAGAAGAGAGCCTTTTGAGTAGTAAGAGTAAAAGGGATAATAGGAAAAGAAGATCTATTGATGAAACAAGAATCCTTTGAGGACATGGTGATAGAAAGATGAATTCCAACCAATGGACTACAACCGAAAACGAATTCGAATTATCCGATGATGATTGAATTATAGATGCAGAACATTCATGGGAGGTCAACCATGAAGAAGAAGACATGATTATAGTTATACCAAAACTAAACTAGAAATTTTGCCTCTCCCTTATTCTCCTCCCCTGCGTGAGAAAACAGAGACATCATACATAAAATAAATATTGGAGAACATGAAATTAGTATTCTACAAGAATGTGTTAATTTTCCGACAGAAATCTGAAACGCGGACAAGATGACTGAGGAAATACCCGTGAGAAACTTGAGGGGGAAGAAATAGACTCACCTGTTTCGTGTGACAATAGGATCGTAGAAGTTACAATGTTAGTTACAATGTTACATTGAAGAACAGTAACTCAGAGATGAATGATCAATCCATAATTTGGACGAAGATGACGAAGTTTGAAATTTCTTCGGACCTGGAAATTATATTATTATTGCTGTATACAAACATCAGAACTGGACAAAATTGAAATTATTGCTATGTATCGAAACGCGCTCAACAAGCTGGAGCACGTCATGTCAAAGAGACTATTCGTCCAGAGTCCATGCATAAAAATAAAAAACTTTATATTCTAAGCCTTTAGAGTATCTTTAACGCGCTTTGTATATTTTTAAGAGAGGATATTCTACATCGTCATCATCATAAAAAGAATCTCACGTGTTAATTATTATTACCCCATTTATTAATGTTGACTCTCATCATTATAAGCCCGCTAGGAAACATTTTAGGGCGTATTTGATTGATGCTTTATTTTCCAGAAAAATTCATTTTTCAATTTTTTTTTTATCCGTGGCTATTTGATTATACTTTTTTTTAGGAAAAAGTTCTCCAATTTTTTCTCGATTTCCGTTCTTTTCCATATTTTAAAGGAAAATATTTTTCTTGGGGGAGGTGATTTTTATTTTTCGGGAAAAGTTTGGCATTTTTTTATTTTTTTAATAGACAATTTATTTTAACCATAAAGATAAGAAAAATGATCAAATTTCATAAAAAAACATAAAAATAAAGAAAATAACATCATTTTCTAACTTTCAAATTAATCCAATCAAACACTTACAACTACTATTTTTCCTGAAAAAGCTTTTCCAGGAATTCATTTACCCGGAAAACGTTTTCCTTCAAACCATTTCCCTGGTTTGCAATCAAACACACCCTTATTTCATTTTTTTACCAGTTTTTATAATTTTTTATCAATTCTTTTTTTTTATCTTAAATTAATCACATCCACATATTTCACCACATCTACAAATCTTAACCACTCAACTCCACTCACTCTCTCTCATCTTTTACATTAAAAATTTTTAAAAATTATTATAATCTATTCCCTATCACCTTAATAGTGAAAAAATTAAAAGGTTCAACAACTAGATTTTAGGTTTTTACAAGGTTAAATGAGGGGGCTTGTTCCAATACCCGTCTCTGGTACAAACCAGAGAGAGACGAGGAAAAAAAATTGTATGGCCCCCCCATTTCCCCCGGGGGGGGGAGGAATGAGCTTGGTAATCGTGAACATTTGAAAATGTAATTACACCATAAGTTTCGAACTTGTAAACTATCTAGACGAGATTTAAATCAATTTTTCAAACAGTAATCTGCAATCACAATTGTACGCTAGTTGATATATGTGATAAAGTGAGTCAGCAAACAAGTAAATAATCTCGCGGCCTAATCTTCGACTGCTATAAGGGTCGTGAGATCATGCGGTTCACAAAAATCTCATGAAGGGCTTGGTTGTTTTTGGTAACTTACAAATTGTCACAAAAATCTGCCTAATGGTGGGGACTCCGCATTTGCCTCAAATGTTGACTCGATTATTGAAAAATAGATTGGGAGTCTTCATGGTTACTTGTCTGGTCTGAACGTTAGGTACGTGTGAACCTTTGCCTGTGGAAATTAAAAGCTTGACCCGGCTGCTCTCAACAGAGACATCCATTGATTATTTTGTCCGGTCTAATATTATTATATAAACTTGACACTTGTCTTGCCCGAGTTACACGTTCTTCAGTCGGCATAGGCTCAGACATGGATTCCCTTTCATCATTTTCTACCTTAATTATTATGTATTGAAATACCTACATGGACTGGTATTTAGGGATTGTTTGATTGGGTATAAAATTAATGTGTACAGTATTCCGTGTAAAAATATGTGGTCAATATCATTTTGAAAAATATGTGTGATTGAAAACGAGTATGAAATATATGAAATTGCATGCGAATAAATTATATACCAAATAGAACAAGGCCTTAATGTCAGATGGGGCCAAATTCACCGCCCTGTTTTTCCAAGCACACCCCCTTTTTTCTCACACCCCCACCCCTTTAATTTCCTAGCTTCCATCTTATTTAATATGTATTGTCATCAATTTATATAAAGGATATATTTAGAACATGAAATTAAATTTTACCTTTTCAATAATAATAATTATCATGCATTTTAAAACAAGGGGTTATGAATCATATCCTTTTCAATGAGGGTTAGGGTATAAATTATAATATATTTTTATGAGTAGGAAGAGGGAGAATGAGTGGAATTGAATTATGGAGATTTAATAATACAAGTGAACCCTACGAAATATGTGGTTATGATTTGTCTTGACAATTTAAATTTTAAAAAGTAAGAGGAAAAATATATTTTTATGATCATGATAACAACGGCCTTAATATTTTTGTTAGACAATCATTCCCAAAACCATTTACGTACACAACATTCTTTGGCGTCTCACTGTATTTTTCTCATGAGCGATGGCACAAACACATACTATTACTACATACACATATCACGTTTCTCTTCTGCGACAAACTTCTGCAATAAATGAACACTCGACATGGTAGAACAGAATTTGCAATCTACGTCCTCAAAGTTTGTCGTGAGGCAAAAGTATAACATCGCTTTAATGCCACCTGAAACTAGAAAAGTAAGAGACTGAAGAAGAGTGCCGTTTAAAAGGTTTAACAAGAAAAAATTGATTTGAATATGTCACCGTTTTCACTTAAACCGTCTCCGAAAAGTGAAACGAAAAATAACTTCTACTCACATTTTAACTTACACAGACACGATTATGTTCTGTTAGTAGTTCTATTATTGAAGGTCACAATTCATTTATTTACCTCATAAGCATCAAATAAGTTGCACAACAGCAGCTATACGCAAGGCCCCATTTTGGAGGAGATCCCCGAGCTCATCAAACAACAAAGCTGTTCGCCAACCCCATCCCTTGGGAGCTTTAGGTAGAAGTGTTCCTGTTTGTTTGAAGCTCCCAAATACCATCACTTCTCTTTTCGATGGACAAATCAACTGAAATATAGAAACGAATGCATTGGTCTCAAACTAATAATGCAATGCAGTATTCTTGCGGCTAATAGTTTAAAGCTCACCTGATATCTAGCTGTGACCTTCTCCCGAGAATCCACATACAAATGGACCTGAAATTGAGGAAAATAGGAGACAGAGAATTTAGATGAATTATGGAAGGGCGTTATTACAACAATGAAACAGAAGGAAAACATGGGCAGACCTTTTTGCATTCCAACTCTATGAGGCTTACACGTTGAAATGGTAAATATAAATAAAATGAAGATCCCCTAATAATAGGTGGAAAAGAAAAAATCAATGTTTCATTAAGCTGAAAGTAAGTTGACCTTTCTAAGTGGATCAATGATCTCTGCCTTCCTCCTGTGGAGAAACAGACCTGAGAAACAGATACCATATGAATTACACCACTAAAAGAAGGTGAATTAATCTTCGGAAGAACTTTAAGCCCATGTTTGTTGCTGGTTTTTTGGGATAATGAGCTGTAGGCTAAATGAGCCATGCTGTGTACAAGTGAATAAAAGTCATGGAACAAGAAAATCTGAGTTCAAAAGTGAAGCTTGATCAGCATATAATCTCAACAAAGCTGTACTGAATGTTTCTGAAGTACCAAGAGTACGGCGTCCTTGAGGATCCTCATCGCTGAAAGCCTGAACACTAACCTGTAAGATCCAAATTATACGAAAGTTCAGATTTGTCTGATACTATAGAAAGATTAAGGGTATGTTTGATTGGTGATAAAGTTGATATTCATGTAATTCCGTGTAAAATGTGTGGTTAATATGGTATTGGGAAATGCGTGTGTGGTAAAAATGTGTGTGCGGTTACACGAAATTGCGTGCATATAACTTTGTGACCAAAAGAACAAGGCCTAAAGCCTCTTTAATATGTGTAGAAAAGAATATAGATGGGGGCCTGTGTTCAAGAACCTTCCACAAGGAACCAGCATAAAATACTTCTGGAGAGTGCTTAACTTGGCCGTCAGTGAGCCTATATACATCCTGAAACTCAACCCTGAAATACCATTGTTGGTCAAACCTCATTTATTAGCACAGATTCTGAAGCAGCTGGTAAGCGTCAAATTAGAGATAGACGCTTAAGTTTACATCTCTAAGTGAATCCAAACTCAAGTTTCACCCACATGGAATAAACATCAGGCAGCTAGACAAAAAGATTCAGCCATTTCTTTTGGTCTGGTGAGTACTCCCTCCATCCCCAAATAATAGTTTAGTTTGACTTTCACAAGGATTAAAAAAATTATACTTAATATTATTAGAAACGTAACTTTTAGTCATATTTTTTCAAATATAACCTTACATTAAGCGATAATAATATATTTTTATTAATCACAATACACATTAAATAAGGACATACTAGGAAAAGTGAAGAAATCAAATAGACATAAATAAAAAGTGACCTATATTTTGGGATTGATGAACAAGAAAAACGAGCATATCTTTGTGGAGACGGAGGGAGTACATTTTATGTCTCTTTCAAAAGTGAAAAGTGACTAATCAAAGTCAAGTAATGGAAAATTGCAAAGTGGCTCGTAGTTTAACCCAGGAGTCCAACAATCAAAGTAGCCAATTAAGACACTCGGGGCAGATTTGACAAGGCTATTTTGGGAAGAAAAATCATATTTTTTAGTGTTTGGTAGAGATTTAAAAAAAAAAAGGATTTTTAAATGTGTGGTTAGAAAATGAATAAAAGTATTACAAAAAATGAAAAAGTTGTCAAACAAGTGAAGACATGGTTGAAAATGACAGTAAAGAAAATGATTTTTCGAAAAATAGTAGCAAACATGTCCTTGGTGTGTATGGTTGAAAATGAGTACAAAAAAAAGTAATTTTAAAGAAGGTTTTGACAGACTAGCACTTAGCTAATGGCTTAAGCATATATGCCACTGGAAAAGCAAGAAGAGAGAATGGCTTACGCAAATCGGAAAGGAGGGAAGTGACTCAAGGGTGTCTTTAGATCTAATGATATAGAACTATTTGCAGTCTCCCACTGGATCCCCATGGCATGCTCAGATGAGCCCATCATTTCCATGGGTATAGTGCTGGAGCTTGGCACACTTCCTGAGGATCCTCCCAGTCTTCTTTGCTGATCTGTCTCATACTCTCGTTCCATTTGCTCCCCCAGCATGCTAGATCCGTTATTTGCTCCTTGACTGAGCCCAACCAGAGCCGTCAATCCGTCACCAGCAAAGTCCACATTGTTGTCACCTCTATTTTCTGGATCATCATTACCAAGAGATTGCTGAGTATGCCGGTTGCCCATACCAAATGGTACACGAGAAAATACGTAACGTGTTGGAGTCCAAGTAGCTGCAGGCACAAATGTAGTTCCACGTCCAATACCAGCAAGACCATCATTAGGCCCCCTGACATGTACCCGTACAGGCCTAAAAAGGCCACCTCGTTCTCCTTGGGCAGAATTAGTTACATATACATGCCCTATATCATTGGATAAACTATTGTGGTCATGCTCTTGTGTGTAGTATCCACTTGCTGTAACTCCACGTGGATACCCAAATGGTTGCGTGCATGTGCATGCCATGCTACCAAGCCAGCAATTCTTGCATGTATCTGCACCAATTTCTTGCACCCGCTGGCTTAAGAGCATCTACAATATGTGTGCAAGTTACAAAGAGACAAAAGAACATAAGGCTCTCATAGGGCGAGTTCACGCAAACTTTTTAGTTAAATTTCATTACCTTATAGTACTACAGTGGTGGCTTCTGAAAAATATGTGAATAATAATGCCAGGTTTGCAAGGTTTTTTGAATTTAAGGTTGAGATAAAAGTTCAACTTTGATTGGGTGTAAAAATGAGAAGGGTATGGCATAACTTGGGCACTTTAAGACTTATGATGTGGACCGATCTGCATGAAATAATTCAACAAAATTTTCAGGATATCTTAGAGTGGCATATGACAAACTTGTCAGGTGCAATGGGTGTGTTTCTTCATTAATCAAATTCATGAAATATGACAGACTGAATCGAGCTTCTTAGTTTGCAAAACACAAATAAACAATAAATATGGCTGTGTGCCGCCCCCAAAAACCACCAACAACTGGGCATAAATAGCGAGAACAGTGTGTGCGAGAATTCAGATACGCACCTGCAACCACAAACCATCATTCACAGCTTTGCAAGGGAAACCTATTTCTTCAAGTCGCTTTCTCACATTCAAGAGCGCCTCAAATGACATATTACAATATAAAAGAGAGCCCCCTTCAAAAATGTTGACAAAGGCATCATAATCTTCCCTGGTCACACCACATTGCCGTTTTAGGGAAGTTTTCACTTCTCTTCGGCCAACCACCCTACCACCCCATGACAGAGGCTGCATGTTGCATCTTCCCCATTCATTGGTTATCAACATATTACAGGAAGAGTTCATTGACATGCAGTGAATTTGATCTCCAGGAGGCCAACAGTTGTTCAATTGGTAGCTTGAATCTTCATCAGACGGCCCTTCCAAGGTTACACCATTTCCCACTGACCCACTCATTCCAACACCAATTGGATTATTTAGATAAGAACTCGAGGTACTAACTTCATCTGCATACACTTTGTTGCTTGTCGAAGGCTGTTCAGTGTTTCTTTGATATCTTGACTCCACATTTGATTGACTGCAGGCTGATCTTTGAACCTGTTGCTTACCATGGAAACATCAGAATGGGAATCCACAACACAGTCCACAAGCTCAACCAAGATATTATGTGCAGTGTAGTGGCCTTCAACTTCATTATTTAATTTGAATCCTTCTGATTCCTGCATGTCTTTGGGGCAACCATCAACCAAATGTTTTCCCTTCTCTTTAGAAGAATTCGACTGATTAATTGTTACCACATCAGAATTTGAACTTCCTTGCTCAACGTCTTCTGCCTTACAGAGACTATCTTTTGCGAGAAGAGTGTATAGTGCCAGCTCAAACCTTTCAATTTCAAATACAAATGGTTTTGAAAAATTTTCAGCTTCAGAATTATCAATAGCAATTGTAAAAGAAAAAAATTACAGGGAGCTGTCTTTTCTCACCGTTTCTCTTCACTAGTCACCCATAATTCATCTGAGGTGAGCAAAGCGTGTAATGTTTGAGGGGAAAGTTTTGGAAGCACCTAATATTGACAAAAGCTACATTTAACACATGGACATTTTCAATGACAGAAAAGAACGTGTAATTCATTATTTTGTCACTACAACCAGGGCACAAAAGGAAAAAATCACCAAAGTTCACATAACAATGCATGAAATATATTTCAGTACTAACCTCCTTGAGTTCCCTGGCACCACTTTGACAGAGGTATCCCCAGCAAGCATTTCTTACTCGCTCTCCATGTATACCATAATCTTGGTTCTCCGCAAATACCTAAATGAGAATGGGCATAAATTCAGAAAGATGGTTTGAAGCCAGTGAATAGTGAAAGCTATGATTCTTAAAATTTTAGACCTGATATGCTAAAAAGTTTGAAGTCCATAATTCAGATATGATGAAATCTGTGCAAATTGCACATAAGTCCTGCACAAGAAACATCAAAGACGTAAGTTCAATCATAGTGTGGGATTTGATAGGCGAGCAAAGTTCATGAATATTTGACCAGAGGAACTTTGAAAAGTCAAGTGATCTTATCTACTGCGGAGGGTCTGCGATTTTTGGGTCAATATTTGGTTGCCTGTCATAGTATGAAATATTTCACACAAACACGTTTAACTCTTGGTAACACGCAGAACCTCATTGCGTTACCTTTATTATTAAACCATTTCTCCAAACAGTTGAGGAACCATAAGATTCTTAGCATTTTAACAAAACAAAACACAACTGACTTAAGAATGACAGTTGAAAACTTATTTCTGCACCACTCAAATGGTACAACCATCAACATTACAGGATGCACCATAGTCATTTCTTTAAAGATGAAGCATCTCACATTCATTGAGGTTCAGAAACAAGAAAAATAAATATTTTGGCTTACATTATAAGCTAGAATAGAGTGGAGAATTCCATGGGAGCTAAGTCCAAAACATAGGCTGCATAAATTGAATCGCTGACCAGCAATAATGATTTTAATAGGAATTGGGTATTTATGGTTAGCACTGGATACCTGAAGATCAAGAAAAGATGCAACAGCTAGAACTCGAAATGCGTTATTCTCATTAAGCTTAGGGTGGTGTCCATAAAGATAGGCCAAAGCTGTTGCCATTGCTTCCCCATTTACATTGTTATCATCCACTTGCAAGGTCAGAACAGGAGCATTAGCTTCTTTCCAAGGGCCCTGAAGCATATTTCTGCAGATTATCATAGGCCAGTATTAAAAAAATTAATTCTTAAAATTTTTTACTAAGAAAAGAAAATTTCACAAAACATGCCATGCAACAAACGCATAAGGCAACAACAATTATAGTCTCAACTTCTTCAAGACATCCTAATAATTCGTCAAAAATAAAAGTAAAATTAAGCATAAAAGTTAACTGAAAAACAAAATCCTCCTGATGAACTAAAAAGTCCAGAGAAAAATAGAAAATGTTATGATGTCCTAATACGTGCTTATGAATACACAAGAAAGAAGTCAATGGAGAAATATCAACATTTTCCACCTCCTTGACAGAAGGCAATATATGGCAGCATTATTTAAACTTGCCCTCCATGAACATGTCTTCTCATGTCAACAACCATCTACATCGAGAAACACCTCTCACACTGAGCACATAGCTCTTATTTCTGGTGTTATCACTTTTACTGTTTTACATAGCAATACGATGTTACAAAATTACTGTTATGTAATTATTATAAATCAACCATCAACTCTAATGCAATTAGCTTTTATTTCTACAATGCGTTAGAGCAATTAATTGATGCAACGCTGCTGACTCATTTCAAATTCATTCCATAAAACAAGATAACAATAAAAGTTTTGTCTGGATTTTCAAGTGTCCTTTCAGTGGTAAGCCCATGTCAGGATTGAAATTTTTATGCATTTTTATGTGAAATAGGAGAGAAAATGAGTGGAGTTGAATGGTGGAGATTTCTTTAGTACATGTAGATCCCACAAAATATGTGGAGGTGATTGGTTTGACCAAATTCAAATTTGAACAAGAACGAATAAAAATTACAATTCTAACATGGGTAGACTCTTTAGAACTCACAAAAAACTACAATTACAACGTCCATAGAAAATCTCACTTTTGAATTAGCTAACGGTCATGAAGTAATTTATAAACCAGTTCCTAAATAAGTAATGAGAAAAATCTTGCCTCTCATAAACTAATCACCAAATAATTGATGTCGCTTAATCATTCTCCATCTCATTGGAAACCATAACATAAACTATAGTCCAGGGAACATAAATGCTCTGACAAGGTCTCGAAACAGGGCAAGTCTCGAGCCAAGCCCATTTAACCAATTAGCATGCATATCATTTAATGCCAATGCGTTGCCATATACAACAGCATTGATCAGCAATGCATGAGGCAGTAACTAACCCCACTTCCACATTACCCAATGGAGTTAGGATGCAGTTATTTGAAGGACTTTAGGTGATGAGCATTATTCTTCAAAAACTGATGCAACACACACACAGTTGGTTACATAGTATTGTTGAGAATTAAAATACCCATTAGTTGAACCCCAAAAGCTAGCTGGTACAATTTACAAAATAACCTTCAAAATAACGGTGCAGAAACAATCAACTGCTAATACCAAAAATTGAACTCGGTGGTATCAACGGAAGGTACTAAATTAAAATTGTGAATTAAATCGCTGTAAGTCTGTAACCCACTGACTGAAACACAAAACAGTTGGTGTGACTGAAACTTCTTATCAAAATAGCCCCCAATTGTAAAATATTGCGGAAACACTTTGGCACAGACATAATTGTATCGACAATCAGAAATAAACAATTGCTCAAATTTTAAAATAGAGATGATCACCGTTTGAACGCTTCTTTTTAATCTGTCAATTTAATATGCATAAAGATGAGAATTTGCCAGAGTAATCTACTTTTCCTAAAAAACTATATCCCAAAAGCTTGACCATAAGAGAACAAACCGGAAGTAAGAGCTGCGGGAGAGGATTAGGCGATGGAGGTGGTAGACTGAGCCCATCGCGTGTACGATGACATCGGAGAAAGCGCCATTATTGAATCCTTCCAACTGGATGTGGTCGCAGAGCGAAGTTAGGTTGCAATCCATTTGTGCCCGCAGCTCCGCCTCGCACCTTTCTTCGTTGCTGTTGTTGTTGTCAGAATGAGACGGCTCTTTTGTCAATTCAACCGGACCACCGCCCTCCCCTCCGCCGTAAGGGCGGTGATTGTGATGTTGACTGATTCTGTAGTGTTGCGGTTGCGCCGCCGGCGTCGGTGGAGGTTCCATTGTATCCGCATACAGTGTCAAGGTGTAGGTGTATACCAGTGAAGTGATTGGTTGGATTTTTAAAGGATATATTTAATGGAGAGACTGGAAATAGAAACAAGGATGCATGAGACGAATGAGAAAGAAACGAAAACTTGAGACGAAGGCCCTCGAATTATCGGCTTTCGGGCATCTTACCACGCATCTTTTCTTTTTCCTTTTTCTCTTCTATTTTTCGGGGTGTGGCTAAATGCACCCCCATTCTTTCTAAGTTCTAACTAGTATACTGTTGTTGATGCAGTGGATCTAACCTGCAGTGGGTGGAGGAGGAGGAGATGCCAGATGTTGAAAATGGCGGGAAGGAGGAAGCCGGTTGAAGAAGGAGATAGCACTAGAGAAGAGCTGGAGCAAGGGGGATTAAGCAATGTTGGATTGAAGACGGAATAGCGAACACGGAACGGATATATACTTTTTTTCATGAGTGGGGGAAAAAATCTCCCTCCGATCGGGATTACCACCCCGCCACCCCAAAAACAAGATCATTCCAAGTCTACCCTCTTAAAAAAAAGAATAGAGAGCCATCGATGGTGGCCAAAACCACCATTAATGGTGGTTTTCGGATTGCCACCGCTTGCGGTCACCACTATTGATGATATGACCACTTGCTGGTGGTAGGCCACACGTGAAACCACCTGTTTCGACCCCACTTGATTGTTCGGCCATGCCGGCAAAAAAAAAAAAGAAGGTAAAATGGCCGAACAACCCCGATTCTTATTTTTTCATATTGCGAAAATTTTTAATCAGAGAGCACTAAGGCCTTGTTTGATTCACAATAACATTTTTTCTCACCTCCTTTTCAACCACACACACAATTACTTTACGTTTTTTAATACATTATCTCTCATTTTCAACCTCACAATCTACTCGAATTGTAACTCCCTACAAAGAACAAGGCCTAAATTGCAATAAGTTCCATAGGGCAAGGTCTAGTGGTGCAAATCTTACTCTGCCAGAGTCGGAAAACTCTACAGCATCCACAATTTTGGCAACACACGCTTTCAAAGTATCCCAAAAAACCTCCTTGCCCGCCACACTCCGCCGTAGTAGGCCTTAAACGCTCATCACCGCACTCTCTCCACCGCCGTTTTATATACAAGATAGTTCTCTCTCTCTCTCTCTCCCCCCCTTCTCTCTCTCTATTGAATTCGGAACATACAGGTGACGCTCCCAACTGAACAATTGATGATTTTTTTCGACTGACCCCTCAAACATATTCATTTACTGTATTTGTGCGACTGCAAGTTAGTGAATTTCGTGCTGCTATCGCAATTTTCCAGTTCATTGTTTGAGGTTGGCCGCTTAATGGTTTCAATAACAGAGACTATGGGCAAAAGGGTTAAGTAGCGACAGCTCAATTGTTCGACAATGAGGACCCTCCCGATTTACCGAGGTCAGTTAATTTCAAATCATTTTTACAATTTTTTTTTCATATTTACTGTTAGTTAATGTATTTCATCAAGACAATGAACAGATTTTATTGATATTTTCACATTTTCCTTTTCCATCTCAATCTGTTTTATATGTAGTATATTTGAAATTCCTCTCCGCTTATATGTTGCTGCAGGGTCATTCTGTCAATCCCAGTTAAAATCCTTTTACCTGCATAAGTTTGGTAAAGGATTTTCATTTTCAAGTGATGGAAACTCCGATGTGGTAAATGGTTCTGTTTCTTTTGTTAACACAGGAAGTAAAAATCCATATGATCTTGGAGAAAGGCCCGTTTCTAATGCTAATGATGGAAGTGGCCAAAGTCGGAGAAAATATGAAGGTGTTAGAAGAGAGGTTGAGAATGTGATAAAAATTCTGGATAGTGATCCTTGGGGACCTTCCATAGAGAAAACTTTATTGTCGTGTGAGGGGAAACACCAGCCAGATGTGGTAATTGGAGTCTTAAGGAGGTTAAAGGACGTTGATTTATCTGTAAACTATTTTAGATGGGTTGAGAAGATGACAGATCAAGTTCATTGTCCAGAGGCTTACAATTCTCTTCTCTTGGTAATGGCGAGGAGTAAGAAGCTTGACTGGTTTGACCATGTTTTGGCAGAAATGTATCTTGCTGGATTTGGACCGTCTTTTGAAACTTGTGTGGACCTGGTATCCGGCTTTGTAAAGAGTCATAGATTGAAAGAAGCCTTTGATATTATCCAAACCATGAGAAAGTATAAATTCCGCCCAGCATTTTCTGCTTACACAACTCTTATCGGTGCACTGTCCGTAGTCCATAAGCCCACTAGCCCAGATCTCATGCTAACACTGTTTAAACAGATGCAAGAATTAGGCTATGAAGTTAGTGTACATTTGTTCACAACGTTGGTTCGCGTATTTGCCCGTGAGGGACGAGTGGATGCTGCTCTTTCGCTATTAGATGAGCTGAAGAGCAACTCCTTTGATGCTGATATTGTTCTTTACAATGTGTGTATAGATTGCTTTGGCAAGGTTGGCAAAGTGGACATGGCTTGGAAATTTTTTCATGAGATGCAATCTCAAGGCCTTAGACCTGATGATGTGACATATACTAGCATGATAGGAGTACTCTGTAAAGGAAATAGACTAGACGAAGCTGTTGAGTTGTTTGAGCAGATGGAGAGGGATAGAACTGTTCCTTGTGCGTATGCTTATAACACAATGATAATGGGATATGGTTCTGTTGGGAAGTTTGAGGAAGCTTATAATTTGCTAGATAGGCAGAGATCAAAAGGATCTATACCGAGTGTGGTAGCATACAATAGCCTTCTTACTTGCCTTGGGAGGCAAAAGAAGGTAGACGAGGCGTCAAGATTGTTTGATGAGATGAAAGACAATGCTATGCCTAATCTTTCTACTTATAACATTCTCATAGACATGCTCTGCAGGGCGGGAAATGTTGATGCTGCTTTTGAAATTCAGAACACCATGAAGGCAGCAGGGTTGGTGCCTAATGTACTGACGTTTAACATTATGATTGATCGATTGTGTAAGGCCAACAAGCTTGATGAAGCTTGTTCGATTTTTGAAAGCATGGATCATAAAGTTTGTACCCCAAATAACTTTACTTTCTGTTCTCTGGTAGATGGCTTGGGTAGGCATGGTAGAGTAGATGATGCTTACAGATTATACGAACGGATGTTAGATTCTGATGTAATACCTGATGCCATTGTCTATACGTCCCTCATAAAGAACTTCTTCAAGAATGGCAGAAAGGACGATGGACACAAGATCTACAAGGAAATGGTGGAGAGAGGTGTTACTCCTGACCTTACACTCATGAATACTTACATGGATTGCGTGCTTAAAGCTGGTGAAACGGAGAAAGGAAGAGCTATATTTGAGGGGATTAAGAATCGGTTTTCTCCTGATACACGAAGCTATTCAATATTAATTCATGGGCTGATAAAAGCGGGCTTTGCTCGTGAGACGTATGAGCTATTCTATGCAATGAAGGAACAGGGATGTGTACTGGATACTATGGCGTACAACACTGTAATTGATGGATTCTGTAAATCAGGTAAGGTGAATAAAGCTTACCAGCTTCTTGAGGAGATGAAAACAAAGGGCCTCCCACCTACTGTGGTTACTTATGGTTCTGTTATTGACGGGCTTTCTAAGATTGACAGGCTGGACGAAGCCTACATGCTCTTTGAAGAAGCAAAAGCAACTGGGCTGGAGTTAAATGTAGTGGTGTATTGTAGCCTTGTGGATGGTTTTGGGAAGGTGGGTAGAATCGATGAAGCATATCTAATCATGGAAGAAATGATGCAAAAGGGTTTAATGCCAAATGTGCAGACGTGGAATTGCTTGCTTGATGCACTTGTGAAAGCAGAAGAGATAGATGAAGCTTTAGTCACCTTCAATTCGATGAAAGACTTGAAATGCATGCCAAATATTGTAACCTATAGCATCCTCATAAATGGGCTTTGTCGCGTTAGGAAATTTAACAAGGCCTTTGTGTTTTGGCAAGAAATGCAGAAAAAAGGGATGCAACCCAATATGATCACGTATACCACCATGATATCTGGGCTTGCTAAAGCTGGTAATATATTGGAGGCCGATAAACTCTTTGAGAGGTTCAAAGCAAACGGAGGTATTCCTGATTCTGCTTGCTATAACACTATGATAGAAGGGTTGAGTCTTGCGAATAAGGCAATGGAAGCATATCAGTTGTTTGAAGAGACACGGTCGAGAGGGTGTAATATACACACCAAAACTTGTGTGATCCTTTTGGATTCTTTGCATAAAGGTGAGTATCTTGAGCAGGCTGCAATTGTCGGTGCTGTGTTGAGAGAAACAGCCAAGTCACAGCATGCGGTGAGATCCTTGTAACATTAGGGGCGTACTGTTTGTTGATGATAAAGGTGGCAATTGGCATTTTGCTGTTGATATTAGAGACCTTCGACTGGCCAGAAAGGTATAAGTGAATGGGCTCACACTGGCCTATGGCCATTGATTAATACCGGGTCTGGAAACACCTAGTCCATTCTTCACATACCAGAAATTGAAAATAGTCAAAATACACCTCACACTCCAATCTGACTCTCTGGCTTTATGGATCTTCGTCTACAGCTCCTAGTTGATCCACATTCTCATTGTGGGACCGGCCATGAGTACATCGTTAGATGTTATACACTTATACCATTTCAAATATACCTTGCAAGTCCATGGGGTGTTGGTTGATCATCTTTCTTGTTGTGGGAACTATGCATGTTTGGCAGTTAGTTCAGTTGGCCGCTTGCTGCTATGCCCAAGACTCTGTGCTCCTATGTGCCTATGTGGATTATGAACATAGTGAATTTCTAGTCGGCGATTGGAATTCGAGGACTTGATGTACTTGGTACAAGAAATCTTGGGATGAGTCTCATTTTTATCAAATATTTCTTGTAATTTATATTTGTGCTTTAAATTATTCCAATAAATGACTGAGACAGTTACGACATTGGGTGGGTGATTACCTATGCATATGGACGAGAGTATACTTTGTTTTACTTCTGTTGTCGTGTTCAATTCTTTTCTGACCTTTTCAGAATAATTGCATGAAATTTGCGAGTGTTGTACGTAAAGTTTCTTGTGATCTTCTTGTTCAGCCGGTGATTCAAAACTTTTAACAGCATTGATATGGATGGGATCATCCAGCCGGTGATTCAGCATTGATATGGATGGAACATATTTTTTGTTCCAGCAGCCACGTGTAAGGCATGTCACATTTTTTTGGCCAATCCATTTTTCCCACGCGTAAGCCATGTCAGCGTTGGAACATTAAACATGTTCCAGGCACTTCCAACGCTAAGAAGTGAACAAACTCGATCATCCCATGGGCATACACTTTCGTGGAATCACAAGAATGTTTTCTTTCATAAAAGTTATTGAAGATTATTATTTTTTTTCAGCATTTTAAAAAATGTAAGTGTGATGAGATACTATTTTCAAGTTTTAAATTTCCAAGCTTTTGAAGCTCAAACTTTTTTAGATGAAAATTGGTTAAGGTGCAAGCATTAGAAAAATTAAGAGTAGCCGACACTAATTTGAAGTTTTTGTCTAACCACTTATGCGAGCTGTTTAGAGTAAAATTTTTAATTTGTCATGTATGTCGATTTTCTTATTATATTTGTTTTAATTTTAGGCAAGTTATGACCCTAAAATTTTGGGGGAAAAAATAACAATAAAATAAATCTAGGGCCAATCCCCATTGCATAAATCTTGCATGATTTTGTTGAAAAATCTCACCTTAAAAAGGGTTTAAGGTCGCTTGGAAAAGTGACCGTTGTGAAAAAATCTTTATGCTTAACTTTTTTGCACCTTCCCTGAAGATTCAAATTCGCAAATGACCGTTGCCAAAATCTCTCTACTTTCTTCTTCTTAAATCCCTATCTTGAAACATCCATTTCCCCTCACACAGAAATCTCTCTACATCTTCGCATTTCCCTTGAAGAAAATTTCAAGAAAATGGCATTGAGGCCTCTCGACAATGCGTTGCTCAT
The DNA here is from genome assembly GCA_018223645.1 of Jasminum sambac. Lineage (NCBI taxonomy): Eukaryota > Viridiplantae > Streptophyta > Magnoliopsida > Lamiales > Oleaceae > Jasminum > Jasminum sambac. The sequence goes on from CP073649.1 coordinate 22,990,815, forward strand.
ATCACCAGAAAGACCCAAAAAGCAAGCAAAAATCGCCATCCCATCTCAGAAAGAGAAGCTCAGTTTCGGCGTAAACGATGAAAACAATGCCCCTGTTCCACCACCTGTAACTGCAGATTCCTCCATTGATTACATCCCATCTGAAAACCTCAAACCCTTCACTGACCCAGATATCAAAATTCAGGTACTTCTTAATCTTGTTGCCTTTTTTTTGATGAATTTGATGATTATAATTATTCAGGAAACAGCTACATATTTTGTTATTCTGGAAAAAAAATAAAAAATAAAAAATCAGGGTCTTGTTGGAGGATTGGAGTCAAAAGATTGGTTGAAGGTTTGTGAATCGCTGAATGATGCTAGAAGATTGGCACTTTTTCAACCCAATATCCTGTTTCCACTTTTGTAAGCCCATTTTCAACCTATACTCTGTCTGGCCCTGCTTAAAAGCACCACAAGAAAATGAGCCCCAAAAAAGTGGTGTTTCTAAGCTTTGCTAAATAAGCTAGCTATGCACAAATTGAGAATTTCATGAAGTCAAATTGGGATTTGCATTTCTTAATGAATTTGGGAATGTAGGGAAAAAGTGATGTTGGTTATGGCGAAGGCAATCAAGAATCCAAGAAGTGCTTTGTGCAAGACTTCTATCATGGCTTCCTCTGATGTCTTCAAGGCCTTTGGCGAAAAAGTCCTCAACCCGGAAATCTCTAGCGTCTTCGACAATTTGGTACATAATTATTCATAATTTTGATTCCCTTTTCCTAGTATAAATCACGGTGTGGTTAATACTGAAATTTAACTTCAACAAAGCAGTAAAAGTTATATAAGATTCTTACTGTTGTTAAGAATTGAACTGAATTGATTTGTTAGATGATATCATATGATTGTTCTTGAATTGCTACTGAGGTATCTGATGCAAGATATGCACACCCACCCCACCCCATCCCCCAACTGTACAATTTCAGATGTTGCAACTACTGCTGAAGGCTTCTCAAGACAAGAAATTTGTATGTGAAGAAGCAGACAAGACACTAAAGACAATGGTGGAATCTATAAGCCCCCTTCTCTTGCTTCGTAAGCTCCAAACTTGTGTCAACCACTCGAATCTCAGAGTCAGAGCAAAAGCGGCGGTTTCTATTTCTAACTGTGTATCTAAGATGGTAAGAATAGTACGAAAGATTAATCTTCGTTAGTATAAATTTGGGGTCCACTGGGATGAATACTGCAATGTGTAATTTTCAGGATTTGGAAGGGATGAAAGAATTTGGCCTAGCTGCATTGGTTCAAATTGCTGCAAATTTGTTAAATGACAAGCTCCCGGAGGCAAGAGAGGCAGCTCGAAGTATAGTGGTTTCAGTGTATGAAGCAGTTGTGGAGAATGAAGAAGAGAAACAAGAGACTTGGCAAAGCTTTTGCCAGGCCAATCTTCCTGCCATTCATGCCCAAGCTCTAGTCAAAATTGTGTCCTCTTAGTTGGAAAATGAGACTGTTTTATCGTCTCTGTATTGTTCCAGCTGGACGTTTCTGAGAAGGGTTATGTTAGTTAGAGTGTAGCAGCAGTGGTGTCACCAGCATCATCAGAAATGAATCCATTTCTGATAATCTTTTCTATGTTGTTCATTTCTAATAATCTTCCCTGCGTCATTCTACTACGACGTGCAAGTATTGATTACATGATTTAGTTAACAATAATTGTTTGTTACAACGACGTCTCCAATAAAGAACGCAAATAATTTGGTGCCCCATATGTGGTTGGATGATCAACACGTATTTGGTTGGGGGACACTTGCCCATCATCCCGCTACATGTGGGCAACTCGGTATAAAAGTATAGGCAGATATTTCTTAATAGAATTTGTGAATTATATGTAAGACCAATGCTATATAAGAAATAAATATTACAGAAAAACAGTTGTGACATTATCAATTAACAAATTATAATTGAAACATTGGAGAGTAAAATAAATTATTATGAAATTGTAATATTGTTTATGTACATCTCATTGTCTTGCTGTCAAATGTCCGAATCTAAATTTTGTCCTTCAATTTTTAACGTCGGATTTGTTGTGGACTATAAATATTGAACTAAATTTGGGTGGTCCAAATATTTAAATTTGTAATTTTGTCCGCCAAGAAGACAGAAGGTTGTTTGCTAATTGTTACGCGGTCACAAGACTATTGGAATCTTACCACTAAAGCGGGCCATACGTAAAACCCTCCAATCCCAGAAGTTCATCGTCAACCCCATCCCCAAATGCCAACAACCGCTGCCATGTCCAACGTGACACAACCATTACCGCAAAACGAAACAAACAAACAATCGTAGAAAAACCCAAAAAGAAACCCTAAACGGCTAAACCAAAGCACCCACCTTTCCCAACTGAAACTTTGTTTCATTATCCCTCGGTTTTCTTGCCTTTCGTGCTCATGGAGTCAAGGCTTCACGGTGTCTCTCTTTCTGCTACACAAATGAACCCAAAGGTACCTGTTTCTGGTTCACTATCAGGTATTAGAGCTCCACTTACTATGGATGATTCTGACTTTGAATATTCTAGAAGTCATAAAAGTAGTTCTGTTGGTAGTTATGGTAGTGGGAGTGAAATGGAGTACGAGGGATTTGTGAGTGGTGAAGATGAGATTGAGAGTTCATCCGAGAGGCAATTTGAGACTGACCCAGATGAGGAAATTGTCGAAGAAACTCATTTTGTTAACGAATATGTGTTTTCAAGACCTGGTTTCAACAGCCCAGATGAAGAAATTGTTCGTAAGAGCAGTTATGATAGTGAGTATATGTTTTCGAGGCCTTCTGTGAAAAGCCCAGATGAAGAAACTGTTCAAGAAAGGAATAGTTTTAACAAATTTCATGATTATAGGCTTTCTTTGAGTGATAGAGATGAAGTGATTGTAGAAGATGAGTTGAATGATGTGGATATTGGGATTTCGGTGCTGCCAAGAATGGCCATGCCGATTGCAATGGTATCTGCAGACAGTGATGATGATTCTCCTCGAAGTGTTGCAATGGACAATGATGTTAATTCTGCCATTGTTAAGGGCCCCAAGTGTTGCCATGTTGCAGAGAGTGGATACTGCCCCGAAAGTTAGGATCTCGGAGGAAGAAGAAGAAGAGGAAGATGATGAGTTGCAATCTGATGGCGTGGTGGGAGCCGAGTTTGTCGAGGACTTGCTACCCAAAAGCAATTTTAACGATATTCTGAATTCTAAATACGCTGAACACGAGGGCAATGAGTCACAATCTCATGAAGTAGTAGAACCTGAGCTGGTGGACGACTCGACTCCCAAAAAACAGTTTAATGGTGTTTTGAGTTCTAAATATGAAGAATGTAGCAATTTGGAGGACAATGTTCACGAAGGTGTTGATACCATTGAAGGAGCAGCAGAAAGCAAGTCTCCTGAAGTAGTAGAACCTGAGTTGGTGGAGGACTCGACTCCCAAAAAACAGTTTAGTGGTGTTTTGAGTTCTAAATGTGAAGAATGTAGCAATTTGGAGGACAATGTTCGTGAGGGTGCTAATACCATTGGAGGAGGAGGAGAAAGTAAGTTTTTGCCAGAGAGTAAAGAAAGTGACTATAAGGAAGAGTTATTGTCCTGTGCAGATGCAACTCAGTTAGATGAAGAAAGTTGTTCAATCCGCAAGATAGTTGACGGGGAAAATAGTGTGCAATCAGATAGTAGTAGTGACTGTGAGTCCAATGATCTTAGAAGTTGTGTAAATGAGGAAACCAAAGAACATGGCCTTCATGAATCATTGAATCCTAGTTTGCAGGACATGGACGAAGTTGTTTTGTTGGATGATAGAAGCTGTAGAAACAGTAATATTGACATCGATGAACATGCTGATAAAGGCGAGCAAAACATTGATTGGACAGTGGCATCTCATGAAAATATTAGTCCCGGCCTAAATGAATCAGTTAATGATTCTCAGGACGAGCACATGTCCCCCAGTTCCACTTTAGAGCAACTGACAGATCAAGAAGAGGACAATGGTGTAGTTGAGTTTCTTGGGGAAGTTGAAGATTCAATTTTTGACAATGAGAACGAACGAGATGTAGGCATAGAAGAGCTCAACCAACCGATCATGATACAGTCAGAGGAGGAAGTAGATGATGATGAAGACATTGATGGGAAGAACTTAATTGATCCTTCTTCACTGGCTGCATTTCTGAAGGCAGTCACAGATGCTGCATCAGACAATGTCAAAATGAAATTCACCTCTTTTGATGAATCTAAGGTCATCTCTCCCGAATTAGCGAGCAATCACACAGTGAGCAGTGTTTCAGATGATTGTTTTGGAGGAGAAGAGAAGCAAAAGGATGAGAAGATACGGCAGTTGAGAGTGGCATATTTACAACTTGTTCACAGATTCGATCGATCTGCTGATGATCTTATCATCACCCAGACTTTACATCACCTCACACTTGCTGAAGGCAAGCACCCTGCTCAAGGGTTCAGCCATGAATGTGCTAAAGCAACAGCTATGGAGCTTGAAGAACAGACTGAGAATCACCAGAATTTTTCTTTAAACATATTGGTTATTGGTAAAACCGGAGTTGGTAAGAGTGCAACCATAAATTCCATTTTTGGAGAGAAAAAAGTGTCGACTGATGCATTTCAACCTGAAACGACCAAAGTGAACGAAATCATAGGCTCGATAAATGGAGTTAAAATCCACATATTAGACACCCCTGGTCTTAGAACTTCTTTCACCGAGCAGTCTATCAACTGGAAAATTTTGTCATCAATCAAGAAATTCACAAGAAAATGCCCACCAGATATCGTCCTATATGTCGACCGCGTAGACATCCAAGCCAATGACCTTGCTGATTTGGCTGTACTGAAATCGGTCACTACTCATCTTGGGCCATCAATATGGCATAATGCTGTTATTGCTCTTACACACTCAGCATCGACTCTCCCAGATGGGCCCACCGGGAGTCCCTCGAGTTACAACGTGTTTGTTGCTCAACGATCTCAAGTTGTACAACAACTTATTAGTCGTTCGGCCGGTGATATGCGTGTGATGAATCCAGTGGCTCTTGTTGAAAATCAGTTTTTTAATGAGATGAATAAAGATGGAGAAACAATGCTCCCCAACAGAGATATTTGGAGATCAAAGCTTCTACTTTTATTCTACTCTATAAAGACTTTATCAGAATTGAATTATCTGGTAAGGAATCCAAATCCTTTGGATTGTAAGCATCATTTCGGTTTTCGGATTAGTTCTGCCTATATGCCCTACTTTTGCTCTTCACTACTGCAATCCAATGGAGGTAACTTGGAAGTACATTTAAGGGAAAAGGAGTATCTTGTTGGTAAAGATGAAAGCTCTTTGGGTGTCTCTGTTAGGAGATGGAGAGATTATCTAATTTGGGATTGCAATCTGGAGTCTCAGTTCTCGATTGGTCGGGTTTCGAAGGTGAATGTTCGGGCTGGGCTGAGCAACAAGCTGAGTGGACAGGTCTCTGTAAAGATAAGCAGTTCAGAACTTCAGATTGCTGTTCTGTGCATCCTTCCAATTGCCAAAGCCATATTTAAGAATGTATCTTCACATCCCACTTAGAATTACTATGTGAGCAGTTAGGTTTTGCCTAAAAGCTACTTTTCTTGGGAGTTTGTAGAATTTGAACACCAGCAGGCCATATCTGTTTGTTGTTGTACTTCAAAGGTTACACAATAGAAAGAACTTTATTAATGTAAAACGTTAATTGGTTGTAGCAGCGAATATCGTTTTAAGCTCTTTCGTAATGGGTCATTTTGTTTATGATTCTTTTCATCTAAACATTAATTTGTACTATTTAAATCAAAATAATACATCAATATCAACTACATATTTAACATCATACGTTAATATCAACATTTTGTAATCTCTATCGCTACCATCAAGCCTAAAAAATCAGTTTTTAATAAAATTAAATTTTACCAAAATAAGCCCAATTATCAAGTAATACTATCTATCATCGGTGAGGTAAAGTTTACAATACTACTAAACTTAAGTACAGTAGCTAGGCCACCACGACAACCTAATTGAATTGATATGATTCAATTAGGAAAACCCCTCTCTCTACCAGTTCATGGTTTGCAGTTTCTACTCATATAAATAAAAATATAATAACAGTACCGAATGCACCACCACAACAACCTAATTGAATTGATATGACTGAATTAGGAAAACCCCTCTCTACCCAATTCACTGTTCATGGTTTGCAGTTTCTACTTATACAAATAAAAATATAATAACAGTACCAAATGCAATGAAAAGAATTTTAGTACTCCATAAATACAAAACACCCGATACTCCTAGTCAATAAACATGGTTCATCTATACATAGAAGACTATAATTCAGTAAATAATGCATTCACACAGGTAAACAATATTGATTGACTAGAATTACCACTCTCAGAGCACTAAAAATTTTACCAAATGCAATAGAAAATAGAAATAGTTATTGCTGTCCATAACATGTGGTAAGAGACAACAAACGCATCAAGAACCACGGAGAACCTAGTACGGAACCAAAACAAAGAGGATAAAATTTTGATTTGGATTCAGATCATTATTCATCACCCAGATAGTTGGACATTGCTAAAATAATAGATTGTAGAAAGAAGCTGATTTACAACACAGGTAAAATCCTAATCACGATAGCTGTGTAGCTAATCGAGGATTACAATGAAGTTACAAATGTGAGAAAATGCCAGTCATTCATCAGAGTGAGTGTAGATCAGCACCAGGATCCTGTAGTGCTTGTTGCATCAAATCTGATCCCTCATCGTCCTGAGGTTGTATTTGTGTATCCTGCAATGTGTAAAATAATTGTTAATTGTTGTTGCGCCACCTGTAAGATGAATTACAGCCCCTAAGAAATAGCACTGTGTTTTGGCAGGAGGTTTAGAGACAAACTTCTAGTGTACACTTGCATATCCCACATTTATTCAGAAAAAATAAAAAGGCCAACATGATAAATACCTGTGTTTGTAATAACTGATTTGGTTGCTGATCTTGTGTCAATGGATAAACCTGTGGTTGAGACATCCGATAATATGGCTCTTTCAGGTCAAGTTTTCCGGATGATGTCTGCAGTATTCCTCCTTGCTCAGCGCCAGGGCCCCACATTTTAGCTATTCAGATAAATGAAAAGTTGGTAATAAAGGAAACTGAGCAGGAAGTAAAACAAATGGAACAATAGAATAATTGGAAGTTGGAGTGTCAACAAGAACCATAAACTGCTGACCTGACAATGTGAGGTGGAGAGTATAACTCTGAGCTTTATGGGAGACCATATGGAGTTGACCAACTATCTCTTGTCCAGGCATCACATAAATTGGTTGTGCAAGGACACAACGCAGCTGGTACCAGTGTGTTGTAGGCGCTCCAGGGGCAGTGGTAAGCCACCTTTGTACAGTGCTGTTGGATGGAGGAATTTGACGCATAATTAATGCAAGTGGTAATCACAAAATTTCATGGAGGGAAATTGATGAGGCATTGAAACACACACAGTATCAAACAATTACCTCCCATTGAACAATACATCAAACCAACAAGCCAACCCATGGACTCTGGTGCCCACAGAAGACACGAATTTCAGTGGGATGTCAATTTCATACAATTCTTCTTCCTGAAAAAGGAAATGTTGATGAAAATTATAAATGAAGTGTCGTAACAGTTCACAAGCTCTATGCAGTTGATTGGACATGAAAGTGACAATATCGAAGACATAATATTAGTGTATGTTTGGAAGAGATTATCAAGAAATTAGTTTTAGAATGTTTGGTTGAAACTAGAGAAAATTTAAAAAGAAATGAAGAAGTTGTCACATCAATGAAATGAGTTGAAATGAGTGGTTGAAGAAAACGTCTCAGACAAAAGATTTTTGAGAAAAGATAAGGAAAATAAGCTCTTAAAAAGCCATATGTTAATTGTTTTCACTGACTGAATCAACTTTTTTTTTTCTCTCCCCCACAGAAATGAAAAGCTTCAAGGCTTCTATTTCATCAAAAATTGAAGACCGAACTGCTATTACAAGATCTCCGGAAACGGAATCAGCAGAGGAGTTAAGCACAAGAGTTTCCAATTTCCACTCAAAACATTTTCTGATTGAGCAGTCCATTTCATGATTACACACTTCGAACAATGGAGCCACTACAGATACCAACATAGACTAGTTGGGTGATTCCAATTTTTATTTTTACTTTTATTTATTTATTTATTTATTTTTATTATTATTATTTTTTATTATTATTATTATTTTTTTTTTTTTTTGTGTGTCTTTGCTTTCAGGAGGGAGGAGAGTTTTTACATAAATATGATAATGGTCTCTAGAAACCTTTGATAAAACCCAGTGACCCTCAAACTGTAGTCTAATCACTAATGCATCCTTTAATACAACAACTGCAGAAACTGTAAAAGAAATAAGAGATCCTTGCAAGTAGTATAATTCAAAATTTTCAGGGATGAGAACAGCTTTTGGTTGAGAGACACACTCACTGAATTTCCACGACCATTTTGAAAATTCAAATTTGAGGGGATTTCACTTTCTTGTTTTTGCAGAGAACATGGTAACTTAGATTGATGCCCCATATGTATAGGTTTCAGAAAAGCCGTCATAGAATTCCACAAGAAAGATGAGATAATCTAAGGATGGTGTCTCACCACTCTCCAGCTGTACTGAAGAATTAACATGCAATGAGAATGCAGTTCAGAAGAACGAGAAAATCTATCTACAGGCTTGCAAATTTCAAGTTGCATGTATAAGCACCAGATATGTCACCAAAGTAGACATTAACCTTTGTAGAAGTGAAGTCTATCACATGGGAGATTGCAGGAGCGACCAATAACCTTGGATCAAAAGCATCCACCACTGGCTGAAAGGTGCAAAGAAGGTAAATTGATCATGAGAGACAACAAACAATGGTATCGAGGTATTAAACAACAGCATGGTGATAAATTACAAATACTTATGGTGATCAGTATGTTTTATGTTCTAATCAAAATGATGACGCATTGAGATCAGAGAGGCCTTCTTTTTGATAAATATCATAAAGACCGATAATATTTGATACATGACTATAAGTCTCAACGCTCATTTTTAGAATTTAAAACTATTGCTAGCAATAGTCGTGGCTTGTGTAATTAAAATGGATATTCATCACATCCTTTTCAATCTATATCATTGTTCGGCTGTTATATTTGTGAGATTCATAGGCCAAATTTAGCTTTAGGAAAAAATGGCATCACGTCCCCAAACATAGTGCTCAACATGGAAAGTATGCATTCACCAATTCTTGAATTTACACTTCAGCTCTCATATCAAAATAGTAGATTTACAAAGTTCTTCCGATAGGATAACAAGGCCAATTTTTTCTGGAAGAAAAACATTATATACCTTTGACATTGGAAGTGCGATACAACACAATATAAGACAACTAAATAAGCAATGTCTCTGAAACCACATTCAATAGTGTTGTAGCGTCGTAAAGTTTATAAGCAACAAAGCAGTAAGCATACAGAAAAATTAGCATCGCCATCAAAAAAATTAGAGACGTATTTAAGATATAGAGGATTGACCTGTGAGAAGTATCCTTGAAATGCAGTATTTTGCAAAGGATTCAAATTAACACCATAATAATTTTGTTGCTGCCAAAACAAAGCCTGGATAGAAATAACAAATTTTAGATCCCCATTTCAACAAGTGAAGGCAATATGAAGGGAAAATTTTGGGAGGAGGCATGTGTCATGATAATCCAAACCCATGTTTTACATCAAAAGATCATGAATCATTCATTCATTCATTCAGCAGTATGACACTACATCATCACATTTATGTACAATGACCAATCCCTCAATCTTCCCAAAGTTATAGCTCATGTTCGATATGACTTTTCCACTACAAATCCACTTTTATAACTCAAAATTCACTTTTACTACTCAGTCAAAGTCAACCTTTCATATTCAATCTCAAACTCAAAACCACTAAAACGTTTTCATTTTCCTTAAAAAAATTTCCACCCACTTAGCAGTTGCAGTTTTCCATGGAATATGTAATGTGCATTGAAAGGTAGTATCTTGAAAAATTTTCCATTAAAAATTTCCCTATCAAACACAAAAGGTTGAAAACTTTTTCCCTGATATAATGTATTCCATGTAAAATTTATGCAATAAAACAGAGCTTACATTTTTTCTTTTTTATAGGAAACAAATCTTTGTATTGATTATAACATCATAACATAATTACAACACCTATACGAGTGGACAAGCCATCCACAACAGTATTTAAACTAAAAGCCAACATTTCTGCAAAACAAAGTTTAACCTAAAACAAGCATAATAAGGAAACAGAAACAGACCCTGAACTGAAACAAAAGTTGATTCTTACTTTATTCGCAATTTCCATGTACAGGTACTCGTCGCTAAATGGCGCCATATGCATTCTGCAAGAGCATGCAAGTATAATATCAAGCATAGGAAAAGAACTAATTAAAATGTGCAGATAACTCAAAAGCCCAAAGGGCGGGCTGTGTTTATGCTCAACGAGTACAGAATTTCATTCAGTCAGCATCTTGATCAGCAATATTTAATGATTTTAAAATCTCCAATAATCGGTGCTTGTTTGACAAAGTTTTTCTGGCAAAAAAGAATATAAAAGAAAAAGGAAAAGAAATGTGACATTTGCGAAGAACATGTTAAAAGTGATAAAGTTTATGGACAGAACTGAAAAATAATATTTTTTTAATAGTGTGTGGTTGAAGATGGGTCATGGGTGAATGAAAGAGTGATTGTTAAAAAGGTTGTCAAACAAGAACTAAATGAAATTTCCCATCACTTACCAACTGATCACTCCATGCCAAAGTTAATAACATTCCTACGGCTATTTTCTGGTCTTTTCTTTCTTAAATTTTAATACCCAACAATTAATTTTATTTTTTTTTTTTTTTTTTGATAACCGAGGGTGTCGGGGGACCTCGCTTTAACAGTCACCCCACTATTCCCACGAGGCCCTGACGCATCGACCGGGAGACGCCCCAGTGGCCCCAAGAAGTTTTTTTGCTCTCACGGGGAATCGAACCGGGGATTGGTGAGATCCCAAGCACCGCCCTTAATCGCTGAGCAACCCCTTGGGGTTTACCCAACAATTAATATCAAATTTAAATAAACCTCTTTCTGAAGTAATAATTATTAGAATGGGCATCTTTACAAATTTTAAAGGTGCCATGGTACAATATAAATGCAATTTCACAATATTAGGTTGCAATATAATAAATTTGCACAACCATGATTTTGTTAAATCAATCTCAGTGTATCTCTCAAGTCTTAATAGTTAAAAATGCATCCTTTTTGACAATTCATCCTTGGGAATGGTAATTAAAGCCTACAATCTTTATTTTCACAAGAGACCTCTCATGTAGAATATCAGCCTCTCTCTTTCTCTAAATGGCATTATCTTTATAATCATCTAGTCATTCCATGTATTACTTCCTTTGTAGGTATATTTTCAGAAAGTTATGTTTCCTTACTAGAAAAAGTATAAAAACTCTAAGGTCTAAAGAAAAAGAAACATAACTTACAGTAGCGTATAAAACATCTTCAGTTTTGGTAGAGTACAGATCCTAAATTATTGTGTAACCATTAGGTAAAAATTCTTTTGTTCAGCAAGGAACTAATGTTTTTAAGAAGTCGAGGGATTTTGCTCGATTGACTTCCCTACTATCATTATAAAGATTATAAATTGAAGCATAATTGTTGACCACCACATTGAAAAGCTTAAGCAATTAGAGAACAGGACAAAATTCAAAACATACACCAATAAATAATTCAATAAATAATTGACTTCTCCAGAAAATCCAGATAGATCGCATGAGAACAAGACACATGAAACACCTTTCATGATATCATAGACAAAGTGAATCACCAAGAGTATTATAGCAACAAGTCCTTCTCTTCAATTAACATGGAATTTATGCAGAGTAATTAGTTGTAAAAAGATAAAATGGTTTGTGTGCAACAGTATCCCTTCAACTACAAAAGGCAGCATTTACCTTCCTATCGTTGGGAACATTTTTCCATTTGGAACAAGAAAACGATCTCTTGCAATTATGTAGGACTCCAGCATTCTCTCATTAACTAGCAAAGTGCCTGCAGCAGGTAAAGTTTGTCATCACTAACATTCCTTCGGATATAATACTTCGGACAGCAACTAATTAAAAAATGAATATCTGAAAATACAACACTGAATTTATAAAAATAGAAAAGAAATATAGGAGTTACATATTTCCAGAAAAATATGTAATTCAGATTTTTGTGAGAAGAATATGTGCTGCTCATGTATGCACGCGACATGCACATAGTGTCCGGTGCATTTTTGCATTGTATTGGTTACCTCAATATATATCCAACATCATACAAAATGTTATCATTTGCGAGATACCATAAGCAAGACGAGAACTTATCATACCCATTGGCTCAGAGATCAGAACATCTGCTTCCTTAGGTAAGTCAACCTCTTCAACCTTACCCTTGATGACCTACATAATAAACAGGCGGTATGATGCTGGATGAAATTGAGTAGAGTTAAATGAAAATTCTCATACCCAACAAATTAACACTTGCCGTGATCCTTTCACCAAGGGACGGATTGCCAGCTATAAGTTTACGAGCATATTCTGCCATTTCGGATGCTTCCACAGCGTAAACATGTTTTGCACCAGCCTAACAAAAACAGAGAGAGATTAGTACATAAACAAGCATGAGAAGAATTATGGTGCTTTATTGCTATCAGATAGTGAATGTTAAAAGTATTAAAATGTGTACTGAAGAACCTGAGCAGCAAATAATGATAAAATGCCACTACCGGCACCGACATCAACAACTACACGGCCGACAAAGTCCACACGATTCTCCATGACTGCAGCATAATAAGTTCCTGAGAAATGAAATATATCGAGTCAATTATCCCCAGTCATATACTTTGGACTTGTTCTATTGGGGAAAATATAGATTTACTCAAACGACGTGCTAGATATGTGGTTGAAAATTGGGGAACATGTATTAAAAAGTGTAAAGTAATTATATGAGTGGTTAAAAATGATGAGAAAGAAAAAGTTAGCGGCAGTTAGTGAAAAGTTATGGTGCATACAACAAGCCCTTTAACTGCAACAATAAGACTAATGAGAAAGGCTAGGAAACAGATTCTAGCTGCAAAAAAGACCCGCAAGCCTTTGAAACTTTAAAGTGATAGAAAAACTCAAAATGAGAATGAAAGAGAACATTAAAAGGGAGGTACATATTACAACTCAGAGATTAACCTGTCCTCACGTAATCCTGCATCATATTTTGCTGGTGTAGAAGTTGTCCGTAGTAATGGAAGTACATTTTAGCAGAAGACGCCTCTATCTTGTCATCGAACTTGCTTTTAGATGATGATACTTTCCCGTTTGGCAAATTTGATCCTGTAGAAACATAAACTACGTGAGCCGTCCATATTCAGTTCACCCATTATACACTATTCATTTTGTTAGAAAGCATAAAAGACAGTTTCAAAATTTTGACAAAATTGGGAAGCCTGCAGATACAGTCTCAGCACAACCAATTTCTCTCATAGCAATACTGGCAGAATTATAAAATGTAAATGCTAGAACAAATATAGTGGTTGAAATTGAGATAATAAAAAACTATCTCTGTCTAGAGTTCATATGTTCACACACGTATGGATGCACACCCGTATTAAACCTTTCACCGATTCTAGATCTATACAACCAACATCCATCTTCAGTTAATGTCTTAAATTTTTATCTATAAGCTTACACCTTCAACACGTAACTTGAGATGAATATTTGAAACTGACAAATACTAACATATAATAGCAGAAGGCATTCGAGTTATTGTAAAATATTTTCTATTTACAATTCAATGTAATAGTTTGGTTGGTATGGATTCTTCTTCAGAATCATTTAAACCACACTTTCCATTGTTGTTCCAATTTTCCAGATTTTTTAGAACTTTGCACTTGTCCAAAAATAAATTCATCAGAAACCTCCCTAAACATTTTGTGTAAAATCATGGTATAAAAAAGCATTGTTGAGGTGTGCCAATCAAAATTTTCAAGTTGTTTTAAATAAAAGTTCTGAGGGATGCCTCAAGTGAGACGCTTGGAAAGTAGAAATTAACAGAAGCAGGTACATTTTAAGGGTTAAATGAAGGCAAAAGCTCATTAATGAAGAGGGATATGTGCACATAACCACTTCAAAAAACCAGAAAACCCACATTGATTAACATGCTTTGCCACTTCCCTCGATACGCTATGTGCATGCGAAATTTCATCACATCTTAATATGCTAAAACCTGAAGGACTTATTTCATTTACTATCGTATAACCATAATCAAGCTGCAAGCAAAACCTAAAAGAAAAAGAGAGAAAAATTATCAACACCAATATTAAGCTTTGGGAAAGACAACCCACTCAGCCAACAAAAGAAACCTGGTTTATTTCATTTATGCATATTTATTGATTTATTTTGTTCTTATTTGCATTGATGCTATAAGCTCATTCATTTGGAGACTTCTACATTATATTTATACTATTGCATGCTTATCGGTTTTTCTTTTTCTAACTAAATTTTTTTTGGTTCATAGGTTTATTTGACTTAGGCACTGACGGCGGTACCCCCGCGCTGAGCTGAAAGGCTAACACCTAAAAGTGCCTCAAAACTTACACCTCCCCTCATGAATACCATTTTTTTTCCTTTTAAAGGCATAGCATCAAATACCTAAATATCTAGAAATAATATTCTAAAAAGTTATGAACTTGTTTGACAAAGTTCAAACTGCATCACTTTTCTTACCCACATTTCAACCACATATTTTCAAAGCGGAAGTATACTTCATTTCTCCATAACCTTATTTTCTACCCACACATTCTCATAGAAATCAAACTCTAGGAAGACTTCACTCAGACATATGACATTTTTCATACAAAATACAAACTGAAACTCATAATGGCCACTGTATACAGAAAATTGCCCCTGAAGAAAGAGTTTCAATTATTTAAAATGAAAATAACTGTGGGGGTGGGAGGAACGGATGCATCTAGATTTGACTAAACACATCAACAAAGATATCAAACAAACCTTGAACAGTCAAATCCTTCTTCCATTGCTCAAATGCACAATGGAAGTTCATACTATCCTCCTCATTTCTAAATTGAATGGAGATTCCCCTCGAATAGCTTTTCTGATTCAAAGGCAAAAAAATCAACAACGGTAACTATTATTGTGACTCTATGGTACCAGCCAAAGATAGAAAGTTGTTTTCTTTCTCAGAGTCAACTGCTTCACATATTTTCTGGTAGCAATGAACAAAACAGAAATGGCAAAAAACCGCACTTCCAAAGCAAGTTATAGTTTCAATTTCAGAAATGGATAATTTTATATTGCTTTCACGAAGCTCTTGCTATATTACTAGTATAACACATAGGGCCAGCTGGTATGGCCACATAAAATAAATCAGCTGCAAGTTAGCGGGTCTCCGTTTATGTATACTACTACACAGCAAAATGAGTATGACATGGAGCATATAGCAATGCAAAAAATATCATACCTCTTTATCCATTTCAGAAGCTTCAGATATACATACTGATTGATATGGACTTAACTTGTGCAGCTGGACAGAAATAAAAAAGAATTGTAACAACTCATCCAAAAATGTACAACAAAAGAGCTCAAAGGATATTTGTGAGAGAGAGAGAGAGCATAATTCTCCAAATTTCAGCCAGCTGACTCTCTTCTAGAGAGTGAAAGGAATATTTAAACCCTTTCCAGAATTTGGATTCAATACTTAACAATGTTGACAAATCATCTATAAAACCCCCCCATTTCATACAAAAAGAACAAATCAAAAACATTAAATAAAAGCAAAATGAAGATTAATGAACGTTATTTTCCAGAAACTCTCGTCTTATCTTGCTATTTGTTAGGAAACTCCAAATAAAAGTAAGAAAAAAAAAAGCAGAAAATGGAATATAGTACAACCAAAAAAACCCAAACTAAATATTCATATCATGATTAAATAGTCAGTCATGCTGACCCGAGAAGTGTAGAGATCGAAGTGAAGAGAGCCATTCGGGTCGGAATCCGGGTCGAAACGCAGCTGCGCAACTCCAGAATCGTAGTGGAATTTCGCAACCACCTGACGTGAAGTGCTGTTCGAAATTGACAGCTGCGAAATTGAAGCCACCAAAAAATCCTGCTCTTTCTGCTTATTCTGCCCTGCTGAAACCTCCATTGGTTCAACTTATTAACGAATTATAAATAAACTATATTTGTATATCGATAAATACTTCCTCTGCGTACGCTGGAGAGTATAGAGAGAGCGAGAGGAAGGGAGAATTAGGGTTTTCCGGCTGAGAGCGAGATTTAACAGAGATGACAGACAGAGTGAGAGAAAAGGAACAGAAGTGTTTAGTGAGAGAATTTAAAGGTTCTGCCCTGATATTTTTGGAGGCGTTATGTTTGGGGTTTAAAGACACTGCGCGTCCCTGAACTTATAAAGTTGTTTCATTTCGGTAACTAAACAGAAAATTTGGGATGTCAAAATTCTGATTCTTTCTACTAACGAATTTCTTGCACCTTTGCTCATTCAACATTTGGGTAACTGATTACTAACTCCTTTATGAGAATTTGGTAAAATTTCTATTAGAAAATTCAATGAATTTGTTGAAAATACCATATAGATGTGGAAGCTATTGGTATCATTGAGGAAATTTTGAGAGGAAATAATTTATGCAGTACACTTTTACTATTTTGGCTAATTGGCGAATCTATCATTCATTTGTTTTAAGGCTGTTGCACTTTGAAAGCTTGTTTTAAGACTTTAAGAGTTTTTTAAAAAATTGCGATATTTTGTTCACTACTTGCACACTTTCTTGACATCGTTAGGACTTTTTGAAGCAAAAATGACTAAGGTTATGTTTGATTCACAAAATTTTTCAGGAAGTTTTGTTCACTTGAATTGCGTATATGGTGTGTGGTTGAAAATGGGAGATAGTGTATTAAAAAATATGAAGTAATTCTATATAGTTGAAAATGAGGAGAGAGAATTTTTTTTTTTTAAATTTGTTGTGAATCAAGCATACCCTAATTGTTAATATATAAAAAATAATTATAATCAATTTTTTAAAAAAAATTATATCCAAATGTAGAGATTTTGGTACTAAATTTTTCTATTTCAACTCTTGTACTTAATTGTCGTTGAATTTATTTTATGTGAATTAGAAGAAAATGGTAATTCCATCCTATTAATTTCAAAAGTTCTCATGGCGTCATAAAAAATGCGAGGGTATGCTTGACAAAATTATTGAAAAAAAATTAAATATATGGTTGAAAAGTTATATATATATATATATATATATATATATATAAAATCAAACTAGCACGAAATACATGCCATGTTTCCACCACTTCACAACTTTTAACTATTTTTTAATTTCTCACCCTCACAAGGTAGCAAGAACATACATCTAAACGTCTAAAATGCTTATTGATCGCTTGTTCTTTGTAAAAAAAAATGAACTAATGAGAAAGCATTTTCTTTTTATAGAAATATATCAGTATTTTAGCATAGACTCTCGAGTTTGCATTTTTCTTCTAAAAAATTAATTTTTTACTAAACAAAAATTAAACTCCAACACAAAATCAAACATCTCAAATGACCATTTGTCATTGTAAATGTATACATTTTGTAGTCCGTGTCATTATAGAGTGATTGAGAGTGTTTTTTTAATTATTTTTAATGGTTTTTAATGTAAAGGAGAAGAGAGAATGAGTGGAGTTGAGTGGTTGAGATTTGTGGATGTGATAAGATATATGGATGTGATTGATTTAGGAAGGAGAAAAAAAATTGAAAAAAGTAGAAAATTTTGGAAAAAGCGATTCCCAATCAGGCTAATATGTAACTTAAAAAGCTGATTTTAATTAAAAAAAAAATTATCCCAATCACATGCATAGATGTACAACCATATAGCGCGGACTTCTTAAACTGCATCGTCATTTCGTTGCGTAATTGGAAAAATTGGTGATAGAGAAAAAGTTGAACGGCTAATGTTGGAACTAAAAGAAGTTGAGTGACTAAATCATAAGAATATTGTGAGTTTGGTGGTCAGATGTTTTCAGTGCCTTCGATAATTTGATGATTCCATACCATGGTGTGAATGTGATGGAATATGGTTCAATCTGCCATCGCGCCAGTTACGGGAAGACCGAGTATCGTATTAGATTCGCGTTACACCGACTGATGTTAACCACACCTGAATCTCGAGATTGAGAATTATTACTTTACTTTTACAAAAAAGAGAAAAAGAAAAAAAAAAAAAAAAAGGTAATAATTTTTTCCCAGAAAATATCTTTGACAATTATTAATTATTATTATATATTTTATTTAAGTCACACACACAAAAGAATAATAATAATAATAATAATAATAATAAATTTTGAGAAAAAAACAAATATATAAATGAAGTCCGTAAATATGTTCTTCATATCACTAAAGCTTTAATTAATCAAACCAAACATACAAAAGACTTAAATTTGATCCATGATTAACACACCGCCATTACAGTACTGTACTTTTCATTATTAATAACAACATCATTACACACTGCTAATTATTAAGGCCATTGCTGGGGAATCTAGCGCCTATTAGCCTATAAGTTTTTACAAATTTTTACAAATTTTTATATATTATTTTCAACTCTACTCATTATTGCACCTATCTCACATCCACATATGTGGTGGGACCTACCTGTACACACAAATCTCCCGTATTCAATTCCACTAATTCTCTCTCCTATATGAGAGCAAAACTCATAAAAATCCAGTTTTACGCATACATTAACACGCGCCTAATCTCAAGGACTGGTATAATAAAGGAACTGCACTTGGGACGAACTTATACAAACTCAACAACCAGATAGATCATCAAATATAAACTCATCAGTGATTTTTATTCAATGTAATATGATTTAAACTGATTAAACACTGACATCATATCAAACAAATACATGAATCATTAGATTTCTGCATTTTTCCTTTTCCTCCTTTCCCCCCTCTGTGAAGTTTTCGTAATGTAATAATACAGTAACAAGTCGCAGATTATAACTTAAAAAACTATTGTCACAAGAAATTGCCATCAACAAACAACTCTAATTGCGTGGCTCCAAGATTATATAACAAATAACATCACCATACAAGATGATACAAATCATGACGTATTCAACGAGATTATAACTTTATACCTTCGCAGCTTTAAACGACGGATGAAGCAACCCATGCTCATCTTGCACTTCAAGGGGATTGCCCGTCTCATTCCTCGTCCTCTTCACTCTCCTACTGCCAAGAGTCTTATGAGTAAACCCATACATCTGCAGAATCTGATTATCCCCCATGTTAAACGCACGATCCATCTGCTTCAAGCACCTCTCGACTGGATAATCACCAAACTTCCCACAAGGCTTGCAACCCACAAAGTGAGTCACAAGTGGCCACCGGTGATCCCCAAGGCCAGGATGATAATTCTCAATCATTTCCTCGTACCTATCAACCAAGATACCCCAATAACCATGCAAATAATAGGCATTCTCAAGATAAACCTTATCACCCCACTTATCCCTCTGTGTTGCTAATATGTACACCATTGCAGATTGATCATCAGCTTCGAAAACTGGCCTATCTTTAAGCTCACTTGTCAAGAGTTTACCAGCTTCCTCTCTGATCTTCCCCTTCGGCCCCATTGGCGCCCAAGTATCAAGAATATCCAAAGACCATTGGCAATTTCTCAACAAGAAACTTCCAGTGTTTAATCCAATCCAATTCTTTTGATCATAAACCATCTCGTTCCACCCGTGCATCACGAAGTTATGATCCTTATACCTCTCCCATGGAACCTCGAAAACCATGTCTGTAAACATGGCATCACTATCCATCCACCATAAGAACTCAACTTCAGGGTGGGATAATAGTAGCTTCCTAATCAATGGCAATTTCGCCCAAAAACCAGCCATTTCAGCATCAAGAAGAGCCATGTTGTAAAATATCTCAATCCCGTGTAGCCTACAGTAATCAATCTTGTTCTTTATAGATTTCAGCAAGTAATGATCTCCAACAGGATTCTCACAGGGCTTTGGGGATGAACCAGTGACTAACAATACTCTAGGCTTATTAGGCGCAATGAAATTCGGAAAATTAGGGTGATTTTTCAACCACTCACCTCTTTGCTCATCCCAATCTGAAATTTTAGGGCCGAGGCTGTACGGTAGCGAAGGATCTCGCTTAATTTCTTCAACTCCATCGTCTTCATCTTTCAAGATCTTTGTGATATCAAATTCTGCATAATTATTACTCCCATTGTTATCCGTACTATCACTTGATGAGCTAGATTTTTTATCGGTCGCAGCTTCTTCCAGCACGCGGCGGGGCTCCGACCTCCGGCGGATGTAGGAAAATGTTTCTCGGATCTCATCCAGGTCCTTCTCCGGCGTGCCAAATTTTCCGGCGCCGAGATTTCCGCGCAGAACAATTACCGTAAGAACAAGGCAGAGAAGTGTAAGCTTCCCATTGCGTAGAAGCCTCTGAAATTGTCGCGCACGACGGGGACTCAGGAGCCTGTCTAGCATAATCGGTTTCTAGCTAAAAACCCGAATTACGATGGCGAATTGTAGCTGGATATCAAGAACTGAGGTTCTATTTTAGGGATTAAAGGAGAAATTAGAGAATGTGATTATGTGATTGATGAATGCATAAGGAATAAATCCTTGAGGAATTCTTGAAGAAAAATGGGATCCGGAGAAATGAAAGTGAATTACCAAAATTAAGATGGGTTTTCTAAAGAAATGGGAAATTTTCTGTCGGTGGAGAGTTGGAAGGTAGATTCCAAGAACATGAAGAGGGAGGAATACAGAGAGATTAGACAATAATTAATCATAAATTATGTGTGTGTTTAGGAATTTTATTCTTGGTCCCCAATGTATTGTCCTACTGAGAAGTTGATCTTAGATTATAAGTTTTAGTGCCTGTTTCATCAATTACACTTTATTTATTTATTTATTTTATTTAATTTTTAAATACAAATTATGAAATTTTATAGAATTTCCCACTTTTTGAATATGTTTCTATACTATGGAGGGAGCAACACATATTTGTCATCTACAATAATATTTAGGGGTTTTTTTGGGGCTATAATTAGAGATCAATGATTCTCTTTTTCAAAAGTTATAATTTACTTGCTTTTGAAACAATATTTTAGGGACTAATGGTGACATATCCTTATAAGTTTATTGTTTAATTAATATAGTTACGTAGGGTGTGTTTGATTGTAATGCATGCAAATGGTTTACATGGAAAGTCAATTGCATCTTTACATGTAATTCATTTTCTCAACTACTGCTCAAGATTCATTCGCATTTGTAAAATGCCAAAAACGCGCTTTGCCAAGGTGTAGACTGTAAATTCGCTTCATTTACAGAACTTTTATGCAATCAAACAACCAAAGATGTAATTCGATTTCCTGGATGTGACATTTGCATGTAAATTAAACCCTATCAAACACACCCGTAGTGATTGCTAGCTAGTTGGACCCACGATTTCGGTGATACGATGCTAGGGTTGTCACAAGCGTCAGTGGATGGGATTCAAAATGAACGGATTACACCAATACCATTATGGACCCAGTCAAAATGTGGTTTGTTAGATACTTGGATTATTAAAAAAATATTTTTAATTTTTAAATGAATAGTTAAAAATTAATAAAATTATTTTAAAAATATTAGAAATTTGTTAAACCAATGTAATATGTGGCTAAATTAATACAAGAGACAAATAATTATTAAAATAATTTCTACCAAACAAGTTATTAAGCTCGATTATCGGTGGTTCTGCTATGACAAGAGTGAGGCGAATGTATCAGCCTCCAAATACAAAAATACGCCATTTTTTGTTTGTATTTTTCTAACTTTATGATTAAGCTTTATATTTTAAAATATCAATTTAATGTAAAATATTTTCTTTCAAAAATAAACATCTGATAGAATATAAAAACTTTAAAAAAATTTAAAAGGATTTAAAGGAAAGTTAGGAAACAATACTGTGTGACCCCTATTAATACTAGTGACACCTCTTTAGCTAATAATTATAATTTTGCCACCGTACATTTAGTCCTATCGCTACAATTTATTTATCATATAGAACTAACATTTTTTTACCCGTGCGTTGCACGGGGTGATATGTTCAAAACATTAATAAATCCTATTGATATTAATATTATAACATTAAAAGATTAATATTTTTCACACCGTACATTGCACGAGAATAATTTACTTACAGATAATAATTTTGATAAATATTAATGGAATAATTAATTATCAATTTGCATCGTGCTCTTACCTAGTATTTACACCCGTGCATCATATGAAATAATAATTCACGATAGAAATTATGATAATATATCACATTTTATTCATAGTAACATTAAATATATATAAACGTAAAATAAAATTAAATGCTATATTTATCAAAATAAACATATTAAAAAATCTATTAATTTCTTCAAGCATGTGTTTTTTTTTTTAATTCTATATTCTATTATTTGCAATTACAGATTTTGAGAGATATTAATTATACACTCATGTGATATACAGTATTGACAATGAATACGTGAATAATACATTTTTTAAATCTAATTATGAAATATAATCAGCATATATTTATACTATAGAAATGACAATATAACAGGTACAAACCCCAACACCATATTCATGTCCCCATTAGAAAACATTTATCATTGCCCCCACTCACATTTATTTAATCGAGCCCGAGTGAAGATGTTATAAGAATTGCAATAGGATGGGGACTCTCATTCCCCTTCCCCATCCTACTAAAAAATTCTCATCCCCGTCCATGCCACATCATAATTGTTTAATCAGAGACTTTTATTTGTACTTTTTAATATGTATTAATAGCATCTATTTCAATAAACACCTTCTAAACATAGTAAATGCATATATTAACATATGCGGCATAAACTCACCAATTTAATATATTTTGCATAT
Source organism: Jasminum sambac (assembly GCA_018223645.1). Classification (NCBI taxonomy): domain Eukaryota; kingdom Viridiplantae; phylum Streptophyta; class Magnoliopsida; order Lamiales; family Oleaceae; genus Jasminum; species Jasminum sambac. The sequence goes on from CP073649.1 coordinate 23,013,916, forward strand.
TAATATCCTTTTTTTAACTTATCAATTAGATGTTTATTTTAAATAATTTAAATTATATAGGTTTCTTAATGTAGTCGATAAAAAAATCATAGATATTTAATAATATTTTTTACCATATTTAATGTTATAATCAAATCTAAATTAATTTGGATAAGATAAATAAATTGAAATATATAGATTAATATTAAAAAAGATAACTTACTCGATGATCTTAAAAAATTGAATAAAATCTAAACAAATAAAAATTTATATAAAATAAATAATTTAAAGTAGTTGGAATTCTTAATATTTATTTAAAAAATAGATATTTAATATAGCCTAGAGACAATTGAAAAATTCTGATTGAGTTGCATAATTTCAATCGTTGAATGAGTCGATAGTCAATTATTTATTAAATGCATAATTTATGTAACAAATAATTTAGGTATTTATTTATATGTCAACTTATTTAATATTTATTCATTAAATATGCAATTGAAATATCTATTTACTTATCACTAAAATTAGACCATTAAATTAATTTTTCTAGAGTGCCCCAATTTAGTTAATACAACTCAATTAATATAAGCATCATGTGCATAATTAATTGTAATAATAAAGTCAAGAACAAATAAAAAATATTGTAATTATAATTTCTCACGACATTTGTGAAAACAAATATTTCCCACCAACATACTTGATGGAATCATTGCACTTAATTGAGTAATTTCATCTTAATAAGTAATTTTTTAATTTTTTTCCCAATTTTTGTTCAACATAGGATGTGTTTTGTTAAGACTTAATGAAATGTGATGTATAAAATATAATGTCTTAAAACATGTTAGGCAAATTGTAAACACACTATAAACATAAGGTGTATTTAATAAATTTTCATTAAATAAAAATACTTATTTGGTTCTTGCTGATTGTTATGATATAAGATACTATCAAGAGAAATATCTTCTTTATAAGTAAAAAAATCCTAGTATTGTAATAATTTGAACCTTCTTATAATTGATATACAATCTTACAATAATTAAGTACGATTAATTAAATCGTATGTAAGTAGCATAATTATGTTATATAATCCAAGAAAAAAATTATTGAATAACTTGAATAAGGAAAGACTGAAATTAAATTAAATAAGATATTATTCCATTAAATAAATAAGGAAATACGGATAAGGATAATTTTTTGAGTAGGAAAAGTTAATAAGAAAAAAGGTTTATGATATTATATTTATATATATATATATATACACACACATATATTAGGTAGATTTGATAGGCGGGAAAATTGGATGATGTGGAATAGAAAAGTGACTAAAAATTAGGGAAAATAATGTGTTCAGATAGGAAAAAATTAAGACTGCCTTTATATATATATATATATATATATATAAATATATTCAAAATTTGTTATCTTGTTAATCTATATTAATATCAATTTGTATTTATGTTAGACACTAATTTTATATATTTGCGTTAAATTTTAAAAAATAAAAATTTATATATTGATACCATACTTATTTTAACGCTCTCCTCGAGTCAAATAAAATGAAGTAATGATTTTATTTTTTAATTTAAATTTATTTTTAGAAAATGGAAAGAGAGGAGAGAATATTTAGATAGTATGGGATTGGTAAAGCAAGTGGTAGAAATCTCATTAAATATGGAAACTCTATTAATTTAGGAGATTTGGATGTGTAGAATTTTAGGAGATTTAAGTTTTTTTTATTTTGGTAATAGTAATATTAAAAAATAAAAAATAAAAAGACAAAAAAACCTTGATTTTAGGAGGGAAAATATTAAAAAATGAATTAAAAAATATGGTGAAATACTCTGGTATTATATATATATAGATATAGATTTTAACGCTCTCCTCGAGTCAAATAAAATGCAGTAATGATTTTATTTTTTAATTTAAATTTATTTTTAGAAAATGAAAAGAGAGAGAGAGAATATTTAGATAGCATGGGATTGGTAAAGCAAGTGGTAGAAATCTCATTAAATATGGAAACTCTATTAATTTAGGAGATTTGGATGTGTAGAATTTTAGGAGATTTAGTTTTTTTTTTTTGGTAATAGTAATAGTAATATTAAAAAATAAAAAATAAAAAGACAAAAAAGCCTTGGTTTTAGGCGGGAAAATATTAAAAAATAAATTAAAAAATATGGTGAAATACTCTGGTATTATATATATATATAGATTCATTAATAAAAATATTTTAAACATTTATCTATCTTCTAAAATGTCTACAACATATTTTAAAAATATCATGATATTTTCTATAGCTTTATCTAGAATAAGGGTTTGTTCTATGCACAATAATTTTTTAATAACTTCCATTAACTTTTTTTCTCTCACCATTTTCAACCACTCATACAATTACTTTATATTTTTTAATATATTTTCTTCAATTTTTAACCATGCATCTAACACGTCGTTCTAATAAATAAAAAATATTATATACAGAGCAAGCTCTAAGTTTCGAGAAATTGAGTTATTGGACTTTTGACTACTAATTCTAACCCAATTATTTTTTTTTTTGGCAAATCAAATTCACTCCAATAATATTATATTATATAACTTATTTTCAATTTAATTTGTTGAATAAGTTTCTTTTTTATATATTTGCAATACATTGCAAAAATCAAATTGTTTATTTTGAATAAAAAAATAAAAAGTATAATTTTTAATTATTTCTCGGTCACAAGAATGGACATTTAAAAGGGCCTAATTGTTTCTTGAACAGTACAAAGAAGTAAAATTTATTATTACTATTGATATTGATAAAGCAAAAGCAATTGAAAGGCAAATGAAATAGTAAATGAAATTAAAGAAAGATAGAGAAATAATTGAAAAATATGGTGTTAAAATTTTGTTTAGTATTTTTGCATTTTTATTTGCTTATATAGTAGTTACCTCTTTGAATAATTTTTTGCATTTTTTTCTTGTTATAATTTTAAAATTTCATATAAATCATTATATTTTGTTTTACACTGGATATTTTTAAATTTAGCACATAGTATTATTCAAAAGTCTACGATTTTTAAAATCTTTTCTCGGGCCACATAAACTACAGAACTGGCACTGAGCTCGATAAGATGTTGAAATTTTGCTTTGTAAAAATAAGGCCTTTTAAAAATAAATATGACAATATAACCTCTTCAGAAAATGTAAAGTCTAAAAAAATGATGATAACATTTTTTTAGTTATCGTTAAAAAGGGTGATATGGAGTAGTTTATAAAGGTTTTTAATATAAAAGATGAGAGAGAATGAGTGGAGGTTAGTGGTTGAGATTTGTAGATGTGATGAGATATGTGGATGTAATTGATTTAGAGTAAAGAAAGAATGGATAAAAAAGTAATAAAAAGTGTTTAAAACATTTAAAAAGGGCTCGCTAACAGGCTAAAAGTGTATGTTTGGAAGAAATTGATATCTATATTTATATGTTACGTATTCTATATGTTATCTATGGTATATATAAACTAAAGGAAAATTCTACTTTTGTAAATGCAAATGGTTTTAGGACAAAATCAACCTCCTTTTTTTTAGCATATTTAGGATAAGATGTGATTATAGTTTATTTATTATTTTCAAAATTTAAAATGTAACTGCTTGCCACTGCATTTTTAGAGATAATGGAAGCTACCAATATTAATATTTTACTCAATTTCTGCAATATTGAAAATAAATTGCTAAGGCACGAAATTTTTTTTTTAACCACAAAATTTGAAATATTGACAATGCACGTTTTCGAACTGCATTTTCTTTTTGTTTTTTTTTATCGACCTCATCAATATATAATAGTTTTTATCTTACATTTTGGATGTCTACCATGTGTCAACAAATTAAGGGAACGATTCTTGAATGTTGTTTCTGACTTCTTCATTCTTTAAGGAATAATAATTTTTTTGTAAATTTAGAATAATAATTTATTTATTTATTTAATACTAATAATACTATAAATAATCACTATTATCATTTTTGTAAATTACTACTAATACTAATTTAGCAAACAAAATGTTGCAAAATAATTGTTCGAAGTTCCGAGAAATATGATTTTTATTTATATCTGATTATTGTAAAATAATATAAAACTATTAAATCAAACAGAGACATTATTATCATATTTAAAAGGATAATATACTAGAATATTTAATAATTGTCTGCCACATTCTATGTAGTGTCACCCAACTAAGTGATATGCTTATATAGTGCAAGAAAATAGTTTTCAATTCATGAGATTAACATCTATAACTGCTCAGTTATCCCATAATTGAGTTCAAATGCAATCACCATTCAAAGATCAAACAGCAAAATGTGTAACGAAACCCTACAGAGTTACACAACATCCAATGGGCAATAATCACTTACCTATATTCCAATAACTAAACATGCATAATAAGAAAATAAAATTCATACCATCATGCAAGGAGATGACAAATCAAAAAATGGTGTTCGTTTGGATGTTCCAACACAATCAGGTTAGTTATGTTATATATAATTTGTTTATGTCAGTCTGTTACAAACATATTAGCTTATGGAATCATACATTTATCGTACTTTTTATCTGATTTGTTTGTAATATAGTTTATATACCCAATATTTTTTGAGTTACTCTATGCCCATCTATTGTCTTATAACTTTGGTTTTTCATACAAATCTAGATCACGGCATGCAACTACACTATTCAAATGAAAATTCATAATGTTAATTTGTAAAATTAACATTTTAGGACTGAAGATGCTTATTTGTGACAAAGAAGGCCAGCCTAACCGACGTCACTACGAATGTTGTATTCAAAGAAGTCTTTCAAAATTTGTAATAATGTTAATATTGTTAGTATTACAACAACTAACATTCTTGACTTACCAAAGTACAAAATTTATAACTTTTCAAATCTTTAACCTTTTTTTTAATACAACATATATTACCAACAATTTCTTTTCGTGCAACGCAATAGCGTTGACTATAGCATAAGTAGAAGTGAATTAGAAGTTATTATAGTTAGAAAGCGGTTATTAGGACATAAAATTAGTTGTTGCTTCGTTATACCAATTATATTTTACCATGTGTATAGTTAGTTATGTTTATCAATTAAATTAGCTTTTCTCCACATTTTGCAATTATTTGATTTCATTTGATGAATCGCGATATTAATAGTTCAAATTAAATATAAATATTGAGTAAATTATTTTTCACTTACCATAAAATTATATATATATATATATATATATATATATATACATAGGTTATTTTCACTTTTCGTTCCCATTATTTGCATATTGAGACAATCTTGCCCCTATTCTTTTTTTCAACCTTTTGGGTCCCCATTCTTTTAAAAAATATGCATCATTTGTCCATAGTTTTGAATTTTATCAATTTCACCGTTAAATAATCATTTTTGTCCTTTTGCGCACTCAAATGATGTGGACGTAAACTAAAAATAACCTTTATTATTATTACTTCTAATGATTACTTAATTTACGTATTATTTAATTAATATATATTCTATTACTTCTAAAATTTATTAAAATAATAAAATCTACGTTCTTTTATCCAAATATTTCATTTACCTTAAGAAAAAAATCAAGTCAACCCCAGAATCGTTTTTATTGATTGATGGGCTTTGAATGTCCCTACTTTTTATTTAAATATTTTATTGATAAGAAATTAAAAATATGTGTAACACCCACAATCCCACATCGCTTGGGCATGAGAGGGCTCTTCACTTTATAAGTTAAGAAATTCATCCAACTAGGCATGAGGCCTTTTGGGGTGAGCCCAAAAATAAAATCGTGCGGGCTCGGCCCAAAGTGGACAATATCATACCGAAGTGGATCGGAACGGTAGCTGACTGAACCCAAATCCATATGGTCCTCGCCGGGGCGTAGCAGGCCGAATCCGGGTGGGCCATGACAGGGGTCGAGTCGTTACAGATGGTATCCCATAATGCCATAATTGTAATACCCCAGAATGCCAGACCGATTAGGAGAAGGTTAAAGGATTGATTCGTACTACTCATACCAACAAGGTGCACCTTCTCTTCCGGAAGCCCATCGTTAGAAACTCCATAGTTAAGCGTGCTCGACCTTGAGCAATTCTATGATGGGTAACCCCCTGGGAAGTTTTCTCTGGGAGCATGCGAGTGAGGATAAAGCATGCTGAAAAGACTCGTGTTGGTACAGTGGGGACAGTACGGGTCATTACAAATGGTATCAGAGCATTCGCCAGCCGAAAATCGGGAATTAAGTGCTATGCGGGACAAAGTACTACACCATAGGGTGGGAGCCAGCTCTTGAACCCGTAGGAGCCACCTCTAGAATCCCAACGCCTGACGACAGATCCTGAGATAGTTCGATCGCGACGAGAACGTCGCGAGTCCAACGGGGGGTGATTGTAATACCCCAGAATGCCAGACCGATTAGGAGAAGGTTAAAAGAATTGATTCGGACTACTCATACCAACAAGGTGTACCTTCTCTTCTGGACGCCCATCGTTAGAAACTCCACAGTTAAGCGTGCTTGACCTTGAGCAATTCTATGATGGGTGACCCCATGGGAAGTTTTCTCGGGGAGCATGCGAGTGAGGACAAAACATGCTGAAAAGACTTGTGTTGGTACAGTGGGGACAGTACGAGTTATTACAATATGTTTCACTTTGTACCCTGATAAAAAATTAAAGTGTTCATTCAAATTAAATCGTTTAACACACATATATAAATAATTGTTGGTTTTTTTCAATTAAAGTGTTCATTCAAATTAAATCGTTTAACACACATATATAAATAATTGTTGGTTTCTTTCATTATGTTATTTATTCATGACAATTTACTGTAATAATAATAATAATAATAATAATAATAATCATCATCATCATCATCATCATCGGAGAGATTATTTGGGAGGATTGTCTATAAAATCATTTTCTACCTATAGTTTTTGACAAAATGTATCTTAACTTGCTCATAATTGGCGAACAAATGTTCATTTGAATTCTTGTATCTATAATATTTTTCAAAAATATTTTTTAAATAAGAGGGTCAGATAATTTTGTAAATTGATATTTTAAGTAAATTTTCAGACTTATTGTACTAATTAATAGAAGGTTAAAGAAACACGACAATTGAAGAAAATTAGTGAGACAATTATAAGAATAATAAAAAATTAATCAACACAAACCACTTTGGGGTTGATTTGATTTGATTTTAATAAAAAAAAGTAAATAAAAAATTCAGGTAAAAGAACACAGATTTTAATTTAATAAATTTTCGAAGTAATAGAATATGTAATAATTAAATATTACACAAATTAATTAATTATTGAAAGTAATAATAATAATAAAGGTTATTTTTACTTTTCGTCCCCTTTTTTTTAGTATACAAAATGACAAAAAATGATGATTTAACAGTGACATAGAAAGAATTTGAGACTAGGGGCAAACGGTACATACTTTTTAAAAGAATGGGGACCCCGCAAGTCAAAAAAATTGGGGATAAAATCGTCTAAAAATGCAAAGAATAAGGATGAAAGGTGAAAATACCCTATATTAAAATGAGGTAGGTGAAGAATAACTTTTCCCACAAAAACTAATTTTTTTTGTTTTGTGCTCTCTCTCTCCAAGAAATTTGTTTGGTATAAATCCTTCATAAATTTTTAGGTATGACTAGTATTACACATGTGGATACACGAGAATATTACAATCAGTTTCAAATAAAATTAAAATCTACGAATTAGACAATGTAAATTTATTAAGAAGTGAAGTAAATTACTAATCAAGCCTCGTCCGATTGGTTATAAGGATAAAAGTTAAGGTCTAAAGTTTGAGTCCTATCAATTACGGGTTGTATTGCGTGGCTTTAATCGCCGCCCATAGGGTGGCGACCTTAAAAAAATTAAGTAAACAAATAATTGAAGTAAATAAAAAGTTACAAATTTTGAAATTTATTTGTAAACAACATTCATCATTGATTTTATTGACTTTCCATCTCCGTCACACATAAGAATCTTCAACCTGCACGGCTTATAACTTTGAATACTGTGTCGTACAACTGGCTATGACTGAATACTTGTTTCTTTGACAAAATACCGACCTGCAAAAATGATTGCCTTTGACTTTTGTTATTATGATATATTGATACTGAATATTGAATCGAAATCGAACCATATCCAATTCAAGTTTTCTTTTTAAAAAAATTTATGCCACTATTACTCGAATTTTTTGTTATTATAATATATGAATACTAAATATTGAGTTGAATTCAGGCCATATCCAAGTTGAGTTTTCCCATTTTATTTATGCCGCTATTAGTCAAAATTAATAAAATCTAATACCAAATAGTATCAATCAACAAAACATAGTGTTCATATTCAATTCAAGCTTTACTTTTCAATTGGAGTTGAATTTTTTTTAAAATAAATACGTGCTACAATTTGAGTTTCTCTTTTTTATTTAGTAAGAAACAACACTAATCGGCAAATCATATATTTAAACGTGTTTTTGTACAGAATAATATTTTAAAAAGAATAAACAATTAATATTTATTTCTAAATTCAAAAGTGTTTTTGTTTGTTTTTTTAAAAAAAATTGTATAAAATTCCTTTTTTAAATAGGGCCGAATTAAAAACAAAATCAAATTCTTTCCAATTTTTTTTAAATATCGAAAACACGTACCAATGTGACATTGATATTTGATAACATGATGTTATTAGGCAAATATTCTGTTGTCCACATGTGACAACTTGCACATAGCTGAATGCACAATACGTATCCCCCAAATGATAGGATGGGACAGGTAGGCACTAATCCATACCCTAACAAAACTTTTTATGTATATATAAGAAGGTAATTCTCATATTCAGAATTAATTTAATTAGTATTGTAATTTGTAAGTTGTAACTTTGACCTCTTATCACATTTTCATTAATGCATGCAATACTAAATATTAAAAAATTAATTTTGGTACTTTTAAAATTTTTTACAAAAAATGGATAGACGATTAAATGAAAATTTTAATAATTTTTTTTAAGCGCCCTGTGAAATGAGGAAATGAGACATGGAATTTGTCAATTTGTTTTCTTTTCTAATTAGTTAATTATTCGTTATAAATTTAACTATTTAACTACTCAATATTTGATCTAAAATAATTGGCCACTATTTGAACCATAGTTATCAGACTCGACCCAGGGTTCGACTCGGATAGAGAGCTGGGTCACTGGATTGCTGGTTCAACCAGTAATTCGATGGTTGAATCGGCAGGTTAACTCTCATCAAACCGGTAGATTGAAATAAAATAATTATACTATCATTGAAATTTTTTAAATATTATAATTAACAATTATTATAACCATTATATTGAGTAAGCGTAATTAAAATATTATTACATCCACAAACAAGAATGCTCATCTAATTCATAATTGATTTTATTTTAATGAATATCACTAACTTTTTGTTGAATATTGAAAGGTGACAAGCAGCGCTAATCAATTTTGATTTTGTTTCAAGCCTATAATTGATATTATGAATATGAGCTTAAGAATATGCACTGTAGTTTATAATAGTAGTATAAAACTTAAAAGTAAAATATTTTAATCACTCATGCTAGTCACACACTTATCAATAACTTTGGATATTTGATTATTTATTTTCAAAAAATTTAATCACCGTAAATATTTAGTTGTGAAAAAGGTTTACTTTGTTTTTTATTTTTTATTTTGGTAAGAAATGATTTGATTTATTTTTTCAACCTTAAACATTCAAGGAAATAATTTTTTTACAATTTAAAAATATAATAATTTAAATAAGTAATGACCCGGATGGGTTATTACTTTTTGGGTCACCGGGTTGCCTATTAACCGGCGGTTCAATCGGATTTATATTGGGTCAATTGCGAGGTTGTCGAATTAGATGAATCGGATCGATCGAGGCACCGGGTCACCGGTCCAACCATCCGGTTCGGGTCGGGTTTAATAACTATGATTTGAACTACTCAATGCATATTATACATGAAAATTATCTAAAACTACACTTTTAACGTGGTAAAAGTAAAAAGGATGATTTGTTATTTAATTTTTTAAATATGTAAAAAAAATTTCTAAAACAGAAAATTGCTGTCAACGTGGTATTATGCCAAGTTGGCGCCTTAACTTTTATTAGTAAGAAGAAGATACACACACATATATAATGTGTATAAACTAATTAAAATGTAATATTTAAAAATTAAAATTAACATATATATATATATAATCTTAATTCTTATTTTAAGAATTATTCTGATAGGTACTATAAGTTGTATTTTTTGTCTCTTATCATATTTTCATTAATACATATAACACTAAATATAAAGGAATTAAAAATTTTTATATAAATTAATTGGAAATTTTTAATACATGTAAAAAATAAAATACATATAAAAAGTAGAATTAAAAAAACACAAAATAAGGCAAGTCGAAAAGTTAAATAAGGAAAATAAGTAATTCCCCTAAAAATAATGTTAAATGTTGCACTTTCACCTAGGCAGCTTTGCCTAGGTAGTGCTTTAAAATTTTTAATATAGAGATTTATGTTACCATTATTAGTATAAATGTCGAAATACGCAATGTCAAATGGAAATTAGAGAAAAGAAGTACTCCCTCCATCTAATAAAGATATGTTTGGTTTGACTTTCACAATAATTAAGAAACCGTAATTAATATTGTTGGAAAAGTAATTTTTAGTTGTATTTTTTCATATATACTCCTATATTAAATGATAATAATATACTTTTACTAACAATAATGTCCATTAAATAAGGATATAATAGGCAAATAAAAAAATTAAATAGATATAAATAGAAAGTAGTGTGTATTTTGTGATAAATGAAAAAGGAAAACAAACCTATCTTATGGGATGGAGGGAGTAATATAATGCTGAAATGATTCCCATGTTTTGAGAATTTCAAAAGACAATCGTTTAGTCATTCTTTTTTTTCCCCACACAATTTTGAAAATATAATTTTATTTTTTTAAAATTGTTCGATTATTGAAAAAGTCAAAAGCTATCTATATAGTAGATGCATTTTGGCTTTTATTTACTTTGAATTGAAAAATATAAAAATTGATATTTAATATGTATATTTATTAAATTTATTGAAATAAAAAATGCAAGAATTGGAATAGTTAATTTTATGGGATGGAGGGAGTAATATAATGCAGAAATGATTTCCATGTTTTGAGAATTTCAAAAGATAATCATTTAGTCATTCTTTTTTTTATCCCACACAATTTTGAAAATATAATTTTATTTTTGTTATATTGTTCGATTATTGAAAAAGTCAAAAGCTATCTATATAGTAGATGCATTTTGGCTTTTATTTACTTTGAATTGAAAAATATAAAAGTTGATATTTAATATGTATATTTATTAAATTTATTGAAATAAAAAAATGCAAGAATTGGAATAGTTAATTTTTTATGTGTTATATGTTGTATCATTTTATGTAAAACCAACTTCTCTTATGTAAATATTGATCTTAAAATCATGATATATTCTTAATTCTTAATACACACATATGTATATATATGCACATATACATATAGATCCCGCGAGATATGTGGATGTGATTGGTTTGATCAAAGAAAGAATGAATAAAAATAGATAAAAAAATGGTTTGGTAAAATTTAAATCATATCACATGCTATGAGGGGTGCACGTGCATGCAACTTTTTTCCTATTGTAATATGTCATCCAATAAGTGTGGTTATGTACTAACAATAAATATGGTTCATTTTCCTTTGGTTATTAATTTTTTTAATCTTTTTTTATTTTAATTTTCTTTTTTTTTTGTTGGAATCAAACATTATGAAATAGTAAGTGGGTCGGTTTGCCATAAGTTTTCAGCCACTTTTTCAATTTATTTTTATTTTTATTTTTCCATTAAAATGTAATTTATTGTCCTACTTATTGATCGACCAAGTGAGGGCCGTCGTTTCGGGAAGTTAAAAAAAATGTTATTTAATATTTAATAAATTTATTTCTTCAATATGGTTAACTTTATTTTTTCTTAATTTTTTTATTTTTTATAAATCTATAAAGTTGATTGATGATACATGGTTCTTTTTTTAACGATTGCAAACTGAAATTTTAATTAAATTTCTTTTCCAATCAGAAAAATTAATACTATGGCGGTTTGAACTCTATTTAATGAAAATAAAATAATCACAATGATTTCACGTTCAATGAATTTATAGGATTGAAGTGCTTTTGATAGCTACTTTTTTGTTTCTTTTGGTTTATATATGCCAATTTCATATAAAGTTATACGGATTTAGGCAATTTATTTGTGATGCAAGAGTTATGTTTTTAGAAATCAAGGCCTAAATTGTATATTTTTTTCTAAAGTTTTACAATTTGTCTCATACAAAATTTTACATAAAAATATAAGATACAATCAGTAAATATGACACTGTATTATACATCTATATGCAAAAATGTTGTCTTTAAAGAAATTTTCCAATTTTTACGTTACTGTGTTTAGTAAATGAATTTTTAACTTATTTGTAATAATGTCAAAATCATTACATTTCACTTTTGCTTTGACATTTTTTCATTTACTGATGAATCAAAACGTGTGTTGCACGTTGTGTATAAATGTGGAATGTAGGATACTATGATAGATACAAAATAAATAAGTATGATGTTCAAATATTATTAAAAAGGCGAAGAACTTAGGGACATGTGCTATTAAAAATTGGACCTTTAGGGGCGACCTATCATCCCTATAGCCTCGTCCATTTAGAGCATCATGGGCGACATGTTTGTAGTAATAATAGGAAGAATTGTTTACTAGTAGTGCAAATATAAAAAATTGTAGTAATAATGAACGTGAAAATGAGGTAATTTTTCGTACAATGTTTTTGTTCTCATTTTCTGCTTATTTCAATATATTTATTATTTCCATTTAAACGCATCGAGATAAGTACACATATTAATATTATTGAAAACATTGTCAACTTGGTCTATATTTTTTTATTCTGTGTGCACGAAGACAATGAAAAAAATAACATATCATAAATATAATGGGAAATACATGTCATAGATATATAGATATATATATATATATCATATCATATAACAAGACGAAGAATAAAAGTAAAAATGAGAAATAACATACTCATTTTGATTGTCACATCAAATTGAAATATGCATGTAAATTTTTTCCACTGAAAGAAAATAATGAATTCTTTACTTAATTACTATGAGTTATATGTATGTCAAAGGTTAGCAAGATGAAGAGTCATATATTTATAAAAAAGAAAAAGAAAAGAAAAAATATCCAGGACATAATAGGAATTTGATAAATTATATATATGTATTGTTGGAAATCCAAAGATTTCACAATATTCCTACTTTTTTTAGTAAAAATGTAATGGGAAATACATACATATATATATCATAGACCCAGATGAAAAATATAAATAAAGACAAGAAATAATGTACTCATTTTGATTATCACATCAAATTGAAATATGTGTGTAAGTTTTTTTTATTCAAAGAAAATAATGAATTCTTTATTTAATGACTATGATTTATACTTATTTTAAAAGTTAGAAAGATGAAGAATCATATTTTTTTAAAAAAGAAAAAGAACAGAAAAAAGACAAAGGACATAATAAGAATTTGATAAATTATATAGGGGTATTGTTGGAAATCAAAAGATTTCACAACATTATCACTTTTTAATATAGTAAAGATAAAGAAATAATGATAAAGATAAAAATATATTAGTCAATGTATTTATTTAATACGATGATATCAAGTAAATAATTGCTGAACTTTTCTTTGCGGCACATGGGAGTGAATACTAGTTTTGGAATTAAAATAAAAAAAAAAGTTTTTGAATATGTAATTGAGATGTAAGAAAAAAGGTTTAGAAATATAAAAAAATTATCACACCACTAAAATAAATAAACAAAAATCATATTTGAGAGATTGGATAGCCACCAACTAGGGGAGAGTTTAGAGAACGAAGCAGTATGGACGAAGTCTCGTCTAGACACGTCTTGGACTTGAGTAGGATGCAAAACATTATGGCTGTGAACGCAGGGCTTGTAAACTAGGCAGGAATCATTCTCGATCAATCACCTGTGATCTAGCGACTACAAACAGAATTTATCAGCTTGGTAAGTACATTGGTGATCTGTTGCCCACAGGGGCACAAATTTGATCTGTGCCTATGCCGACGTGACGCTTCTAGCGACTACAAATAGAATTTATCAGTTTGGTAAGTACACTGGTGATCTGTTGCCCACAGGGGCATAGATTTGATTTGTGCCCATGCCGACGTGGCGCTCCCATGGAGTGCTACATCACCAATTTTTAAAATTTTAATATCTACGTTAAATCAGATGAATAATACATAATTACTCCCTAATGGGTGGGGGCCGATGGGGCCCACACGAATTTTTTCCGAGCATAGATATGTGGGTAGGAGAGCATTACCCTTGATAAGTAACCAGTGATCGGTCACCTTCTTCTTCTTCCAGGATGGTTTGCAATTGTTTGATATAATTTTAAAATAAAAAATTTATTTCTATCTCTTGTCATTTTTAATACCTTGCTTTCTTTACATTTTATTATGATATTTTATGATCTCTAAATAGATGGAGAATTTCTCTATCCGTGTTGAAAAAATATATTTACGTATATTCTCACCACGGATTTGTTCAAGTACCCACTGTGGGTACCGTATGGTACCCACAGTGGGCACGTGGCGCCACGTCATCACACCCAAAATTTTTTTATTTTATTTTTTTTTTGAATTTTTTTTTGGTATCTACGTTAAGTTAGACGAATAATACATAACTGCCCCCTGATGGTGGGGGGTCTCACCCGACCCCTATGATTTTTTTTCCCCGACTGTGGGTAAGGTACCCACAGTGGGTACCAGATCAAGACTGATTGTCACCAAAATTTCTCACAATCTTTTTCTCATTCTGCCTAAAACTCCATCAAATTCAATTATTTTAAAAGTAAATTCTTCCATTTTTAAGGTAAATCATCTTCTTTCCTCTTAATCTATATCTATATATTATTAATAAAACCAGCATATTTTTCCGCCACTTTTACTTATTTTTCTGAATTAAAAAATTAATTTTTAATTAGGGCAACGAATTTTACCGCTTCTACATGTCTTTTTCAACTCGACTTGTTCTTCAGCGTGTATACATATATACACGCATCGGGTCGACCTATTTTTCTGAATTAAAAAAATCACACCGTTAAAATAAGCCAATCCATGTGCAAGTTGGATCAACACAATATAAAATTATGTGAATTTTTTTAATTTTTAATCATGCTATTTACTATAATATGATGTATTTGTGTAAAATATACGCGAAAGTCTATTAAAAATTTTAGAAATTCTTTTGCACTTATCCTCTTATGTGGATTCTAATTTATTACATATATATATATATATTCTCGTACAACGCACGGGTAGAAACACTAATTTATTTTCAAATTCCACCGCATACAAGCCATATGCGCTATACTACTAATTTATTTTATTTTGTTTTAATTTAAAATTTTAACTCACTTCCGTAATCTCTCTATCACACAAATCCTTACAATCCTTCCCCATTCAATACGGGCCCACTTATTTTGAACTCACTGAATGCTCAAAGCGTCAAACCAAAAACGGAAAAACGAAAAGCAACTCACTTCGTGAAATTCAAATTCGCTCAAATTCTCGTTCAATATTCGTCAATCTCTTCTTCTCTCTTCCTCTCTGCAGAACGAAATTCGAAGAAAATGGTAAGCTAATTTTTGTATTATTGGATAAATTGTACAGCACATCCATAGAAGCCCTATACAATTTCAGATGAAGGGTTACGCATGCTTTTTACCCACATTTGCATGCGTAGATGTTGTCTTTTGCCTTGGTTTTTTGTTGAAATGCTGCGTTTATGACTGCGATTTATTTTCTGCTGTCGTTTGTGAGAATGGATTCGACACATGCTGAAATGAGCTAGTGCGATGTATATTTTAGCGCTTACAATGGTTCCGTTTAATTGAGCGATTTTCTATGAAGTAAAATCGAATTATAGAAATTAATCTTTTTATTGAATTTCTGCTGTTATATCTCCTTGGGGCTTGGAGTGAAAGGGAACCCCATTTGATTAGGTTATTTCAGATAAAGTAACTTTTATCAGGATGTCTTGTTAAGTTGGATTTTGAAATTTATACTTGTTCATATTCTTTTAGATCTTAAGTGCTAAGAAGTTCATATTATGCCATTTCGGATAATTTTGCACTCTATGCGTTCCTCCATTGGTTTCTGATGAAAAGGTCCTTAATCGCGTTGAATAAGCCAAATATTTTGAATTTCAAGAGTATTATCTGTAGTCCTGGCCTGTTTTGTGCAATGCTGCTACGATATGCTGCAGTGGTCTTTCTCTAGATAACAAATGGGTATATTTTCCTAATTGTTAGAATGGTTATACAGTTTTTGTTCAATTACCTATGAATATTGTGGTTGTTGTGTATTATCTCTTGTTGCATCAATCTGTGGCCTTACTGTTTGATAGCATGATTTCATGTGGGGAGTATATAAACGAGTTTCTTAGGCTAAAGTGGTTACAAAATGAAGCTTGTGCATTGCTATGCATTATCTCTGTGCTAATTTTTTACTTAGGGGAGGACTTAATTGATGGTTTTATATACATTTCAAGCAGTAAAATTGATATGCTATAGCTGTTCAAGTAATTCAATGATGTATTTCTGCTGGTACAACAGCTGAAGCGCTGTTCTTTGTATTCACTAACATATTCATTGTGAATAATTCAGTGGAAATCTCGTCCCTGAAATTGAGTTTTACAATAAAGTAGCAGAAATTTAGGTTGTTACCAACGGCTGAGTGATTCCAGAGTCTGTTTTGCAAGCAATCCCAACTGAAGTTGTAAGAATTAAGAAAGCATTATCAGTTGGGAGTATTAAAATGATACTATGTTAAATACTTCTTTAGTTTGAAGCCTTCACATCATATCTGGAGTGATGAAAACGTCGATAGAGATTGCCTGGTAGCAAAAGGATTCTATTCTTGATTCATGCATCTCAATGTTATGATAATCGAGTGCATTCCGGGCTGATCAGTAAATGCCCTCTTTTGTCTTTTTGTACTTATAACACTAGATGGAAGCAGATGCTTATATTTTGTGCATATGGTTTACATTTCTTGGTACTCCCAAGTCCCAAGCAATATTTATGCGGAATTACAATTCTTTGCTTGGCAGGATGGGCATGATTCAGAGACTACAAAACAAAGCACTGCTGATATGACTGTCTTTGTAAGTACTATCCTACAATATAATTAGATAATTTGTTGCCGGGCACCTTATCTCTGGGAAATAGTTCTTTATATCTGGTATACAGTTGTATTATTGATGGGACATTTGTTCTGCTTCTCACGAGTTTTGTTTTGAGCATCATCTTTTAGTTAGAGTTTAGTGTTTCTTTGGGAGAGATTTTTAGGAAAATGATATGATATTTTGAATAATGTAAGTAAAGTTTTGAAAATATAAAAAAGTTGCCGAAATGAGTGGTTCAAAATGATATTTAAGAAAAACGATCTTTGAGTTGTGCCTAACACACACTTAGGACATGCTTGATATAGATTATTGACAAAATCAATTTTAGATGTCGGATGAAAAGTAAAGAGAAAGTATTAAATATTAAAATGAGGAGAGAAAGAAAGAGATTTAAATTTAAATTGTGCTCCCTCCGTCCTATTTTGATAGGCATATTTGTTTTTTCATACAGATTAATAAGACACAACTATTATAGTTGTGAATATAAATTTTTTTCTGCAATCCTCCTAAAATGTCCTCTCCATAAATAAATATATTATCAAATTACCTAATAAATTGGGGTATTTAAGTCAAGTAAAACATAAATTAAATTCTCACCATGGAAACTTGCATATAATTTGGGACATACCAAAATGGAAAACATGCCTATCAAAATGGGACGGAGGGAGTATGAAACAAGCTCTTAATTTACCATCATTGTTTATTTTGGGTGGGGTTCGGGGGCATTGGTTTCCTGTCATTTACTCATGTGACTAATCGAAACTTTGCCAACATTTTCATTTTTCAGGTCCAAAACCTTCTGCAGCAAATGGTAAGTTACTAGTATGCTAATTCCCGATATGCTTCTTCTTCTGTCCTTTTCCTTTTCCTCCAAATATATCAGTTGCTTATGATTTACCTCTTTTTGCAGCAAACCCGTTTTCAGGCAATGTCTCAATCCATTATTACCAAAGATATCCTTCAAGTACTATATGTCAATTGCATTTGCATTTCTGAATGCATGACAGTAGAACTTTTTGGTTTTTGTTAATGTGAACATGTGCACGATCTCATAGAATGTTTAGTTGTTGAATTCAACAGTGCTTGCACATGTCATTTGCATTGCTCAAGGAAATGCTTAGATATAACATTTTTAAGAAATGAGGGATATGCTGTGATAAATTGGCATGATATCTCATTAACAATGTATTTATCTTGGCATCCTCTGTCCCTTCCCTTCTCCTTCCCCCTCCTGCCCTCCAAGCTCAAGCAATATGCAATATTTAGTGTATGTTGAGGTCAATTATTTTAGGTTAGATACTGGTGGAGGTTACTAGTTATGTGGATAATAATGAGTACTGAATTGAGATGTGAGGTTAATATTGAAGTTTGACTCTAATTGAGTAGTAGAAGTTAATTTGTCACGAAGAGAAAAAGTTAAACAAGCACAGCTATAATGTTGTATGCATTCATCTATTGTATACTTTCCATGTGTGTTTCAGACATGTCATTATCAATTGATTGATGTGTATGAAATTTTGGTTTCTTAACTGCGTTGCACTTGATGAGATGGGGAATCGGATTGATGAGCTGGAACAGAGTATCAATGACCTTAGGGCCGAGATGGGCCAAGAATGCTCTCCATCGCCTTCCTCTTCACTGCTGACATCTTCAGAGGAGTCTAAGTCAGTAGTAGAATCTTCGTAGAAGAGCACATCTTGTGCACAAGTTTGCTGGTTGTCGCCATTGTTTGCTTTCTCTCCAGTCATTTGCTACTGTAGTCTCTTAGATATGGCCGGAGATGTATTTTGCTGTCATTCTACTTTCAGAAATTTGTTGTGGACGCCTTATTGTCCTTGTTCCATTTGTTTGGTATGTTTGTACGTAGTCTGAGTACACTGAATCTGGTGTCATACTTTTGGGTTTTGTTGCAGCGATGAAAGCTGTGTGACTCGGATCTTTATCTTAACAGTCTGATGCATTAGTTTTATATCTTAATCATTTTCTCGATTGCTGTTGGTCCTTCTTAGTTGTTTATATTTATGTTCTTCAGGTTTCAGGTCATAGTTTTCTTCTCAAAAAAAAGTAGGAGTTTTGAGTTTCATTTTTGTTTTGTTTTGTTTAGAGGGTGCTTGCATACACATTTTAATGTATTTTTATGAGTAGAAAGAGAGAGAATGAGTGGAGTTGAATGGTGGAGATTTAATAGTACATGTGGATCTAATGACATATGTGGATGTGATTTTTTTGACTAAATTTAAATTTTAAAAAGTAAGAGAAAGTATGAATTAATAAGAATATTCAAACCTTTGTGTCGGGGAACTTTTTGTTGGGAAATATAATAGATTTCTCTGCTAAAGTTCACACAGCAAAAGATAGTGAACAAAAACTAATAACAAAATAAAGAATACAATAATTAACATGGTTCAGCTGATTGTCGATAATCACGAGAGAAAGATACCTTTACTGATGAGAAAAAATACTCGTACAATTTTTTTCCTCACCCACTCGATTTCTCCACACAGTCTATTTCTCTCTCTAACCAAAGTAGAGCAATCAAAGAACAATGTACGCAACATCATTGTTCGTACCGTCTTCTTTTGATCTGTCTAATTTTCTTCAATTACCATTGATGACGCATTTTACCATGGTAGAAGATATTCAATTGCTACCCATGCACAGTTCACCTCGATAAAAGATGAGCCCAAAAGAAGTCTACTGCGCCACACATGTGCCCAAAGGCACGCGCCTTTTTTTTCTCTCTCTCTACCTAATATAATGTTTATGTTTATTGCCTCAAGGTTTTGGTTGCCTCTCGGCATTGTCTGCCTCTCTCAACACGCGTGTATTTATATAGCATCAAGTTTCTTCATTTCCAAGTTCTTTCACTCATGGCAAAGAAAATTCACACAATTTCCTAATTAGAGGGTGTTAGCATCTCTTTTTTAATGCATTTTAATTTTTTTTTCAAATTTAAAATTTGGTCAAACAAATTATATCCATATATCTCCCCACTCATTAAATCTCCACCATCCAACTCCACTCATTTTTTCTCTTCATACTCATAAAAATACATTAAAATTCATCCGCTAACACACTCTAAATTCTTTCATTTTCTTGCACTCCAATACATTGTCTTGTCTTCCACTCCAAAAATTTCGCTCATGTTTTTAACAAATTTTTATACATTTTTTTCAACTTTACTCATTATCTCTCTTATTTTACATCCACGTATCTCATGGGACTTATCTGTACTATACAAATCTCCACCATTCAACTCCATCCATTCTCTCTCATATATCACATCAAAATTTACAACATTTTATTTTTACACATACACTAACAAGCGCTTAATTGGACACAATTCCTCCACAAGCCCTTCAACAATCGCCTATAGAGTGGCGCTATCTACACTCACAATTTTAATCTATACACCCACCTTATACATACACCAACTTTTTTTAAAAAATACTTTCATATATTACTTCTTACACCCGCATTTTTTCCATAATTACCCTCACCCTATTTATACGTACCTATACTCTACACCTCACCATCACACCGTATCTACACCCACCATCCCTCAAATCTCCATTACAGAAAGAAGAAAGGAGAGAATCTTGACTGCAACCTCTTCCAACACAAGGGCAAATAATGAGAATTCAGAGTAATGGACAAAGATTAGTTAACGTTATTTCTTTCATATATTTCTTTTGGCAAATTTAGAGCATATATGTGAATTGAATGCCAAAATCGACACTGGTTTATCGACGCTACAATGTAGGTGTCGGCTAGCCTCTGGCAAAATCCCAAAATGGGGATATGCCATTGCTGGCCGATCCCCACTGTGGGGGGTCGGCCAAAGGAGGCTGACCCCCCTACAATGGGGATCCGCTAGCAGCAGCCGCTGCTCAAGGCCCCTTAAGGGGATCGGCCAATCATGGCCGAGCCCCTTAAGGGGCTGGTCGAGGCCCTTTAAAGGGGTCGGCCTATTGCTGGTGGAGCCCCACTTAGCCTAATTTTTTTATTTTTAAGATTTAAAATTGTAGGTTAGTAATTTTTAAGAGAAGGGTAGATTAGTATTTGTTGAAAATTGTATTTTTGTAATGCAAAAAAGTGGGTGTATGAATTAAAATTGTTAGTGTAGATAGCGCCACCCTCGCCCGTATTCGCTTCCTAATATTTTTGTCTATTGTCGTTCTATCCCTCATCATGACTAGAAGCACTTTACACTGTTTGGTTTGAATTTTCTTCTGTGTATAAATTGATTAATCAAAGCTATCACAAACCTGGGGCAATTTGTACACAATAACGTTGTCGGATTATTAGTCAATCTCCTTTACGCTAATCAAGCACAAGAATACAAAGAAAATAATAGTACTCCATTAAACGGAACTCAAAATAGTTACCCAAGAAACTCCTCAATTTGTGGAGAAGAATTGATCTCTCTGTATTTACAGAACTGATGGATCAAAATCTAAGCCCAACAAAGCTTGAATACTTCGATGATATGAACAAACTTCAATCCTTAGCCAGTCTCCTCTCTTCTTCGCAGGTCAGTCCATTTCTCAAAAAAGTCAACATGATATATTTATTCTAATTTTTCATATATATTTTTTGATTTTTTGGGCGGGTTCGTTCTTATAAAGATTGAGGATGGTAGACAAGTTTTGATACTGGATTCTACAATTTTTCACCCACAAGGAGGCGGTCAACCTGCAGATACTGGATCCATCTCGAGTTCTCATTTCAAGTTCATTGTTCAGGACGTTCGATCCAAGGACAAAATTGTATGTTTCTATATTTCATTTGGATAATTTCTTTCTGCTAAGTTCATTTCCATTTTTGTTTTAGTTGAATTCAAAGTTACGAAAGAATAGAAAAGGAATCGCTCTACACGAGCATCTCATATATATATATATATATATTAATGTCATAACCCTAACAATACACCATAAGCCGTCATATAATACTAGAAGAACAAAAAAAAATCCTACACACTTAACCTAGCATGGGCCAGGGAGATAGGCCCACGAGAAGCCCACGGCTTTCTTAACACTCCCCCTCAAGCCGGAGCATACAAATCAAACATGCCCAGCTTGAAACACAAGGTCAAAAAACTGTCACGAGGGTGAGGCTTGGTGAAGATATCACCCAACTGATCTTTAGACTTCACATATAGAGTAACAATCTGCTTTGACATCATCAAATCACGAATAAGGTGACAGCCAACCTCGATATGTTTGGTGCGCTCGTGAAACACTGCGTTGCTTGCTATAAATATTGCCGCTTTATTATCACAATACATCGGCATAGGAGAGGTTATCATAATACCCATCTTAGACAAAAGGGAACGAACCCAAATCATCTCAGCTGCTGTATGTGCCATAGCTCGATATTCAGCTTCAGCACTTGATCGAGCCATAACATTTTGCTTCTTACTTCGCCAAGTAACAAGATTACCACCAACTAAAGTACAATATCCAGACGTTGACCGACGATCGGTGGAGTCACCTGCCCAATCAACATCTCAGAATCCACTAATATCGATATGCTGTGAAGGCCGATAAAGAAGTCCCTTTCCAGGAGAACCCTTCAAGTATCGTAAAATCCGAATCACAGCATTCCAATGAGGAACGCGAGGACTGTGCATAAACTTACTAACAATACTAACAGCATAAGTAATATCAGGGCGAGTCACCGTTAGATAGATGAGACGGCCAACAAGGCGTCGATATCTACCCGAATTAGGAAACACCTCCCCCTGTTTGGCATCCAGCTTCATTGTAGGATCCATAGTTGTATTTATAGGCTTTGAACCGAGAAGCCCAGTCTCAGTAAGGAGATCCAACACATACTTACGCTGAGAGAGATTAAGGCCATCACCTGAACGAGCAACCTCTATCCCAAGGAAATAACGAAGGAGGTCTAAATCTTTCGTATGGAACTGCGCCCCTAAATATTTCTTCAAAGCGGAAATACCAGCAACATCACTTCCAGAAATTATAATATCGTCCACATAGACAATGAGAATAATGGTACCAGAAGGGGAATGCCGAACAAACAACGAATGATCACATACTGAACGGCGAAGGCCAAACTGGAGAACCACAGAACTAAATCGATCAAACCACGCACGGGGCGACTATTTCAACCCGTAAATCGCCTTCTTCAGCTTACACACCATATGTTCTTGGCCTGGAACAACAAACCCAGGGGGCTGCTCCATATAAACCTCTTCATGTAACACGCCATGCAAAAAGGCATTTTTAATATCCAATTGATATAGAGGCCACCACTTACAAACAACAACAGAGAGCAAGATTCGGACTGAATTAAGCCGAGCAACTGGAGAAAAGGTCTCCATATAATCTACCCCATAAGTCTGAGTATACCCTTTGGCAACCAAACGAGCCTTCAAGCGTTCTACAGAGCCATCTGGTAAATACTTAACCGTATATACCCATCGACATCCTACCGTTGTTTTTCCAAAGGGGAGCGGGGTCAAATCCCAAGTCTTATTCTCATGAAGAAGCGATATTTCCTCCGTCATGGTGACTTCCAACCAGGGAAGCTAAGCGCTGAGTAAGAGAAGATGGGACCGAAACAGAAGATATGGACAATGCAAATGTACGAAAAGCAGGAGCAACACGATGAAATGAAACAAACTGAGATATAGGATGGGCTGTTTTGGACCTGGTTCTTCTAGCAATGGGTTCTACATCAACACTCTCGATGCGACCACGGTGAGCCTCGTAGAGGATGATGATTGGTTCAAAGGCAATTCACTGCGCAGTGTCTTTTCTCACAGTGCGACGATGATATTGAGTATAAATGGGCATATCACGCAAAGTAGTAAGCGGAACACGACCTGACACTTCCTTGACAGCATCACAAGGGACAACTGGGACAGGAACGACTGGAGGAGATGGACTAAGAAGCTCCCCCTGACGACAAGATACTAACTCTGAATCAAATTGCTGCCCAGAAGAGGAAAAATAGGATGTAGACTCAAAGAATGTGACATCAGCACTAACATAATCTTCGATGGGTAACAGGGATTATAACAACGGTACCCTTTTTGCGTGCGGGAATAGCCAACGAATACACACTTGACAGACCGAGGGTCCAACTTGTCACGACCAGGGCTGAGAACATAGACAAATGCGACACAACCAAACACTCTAGGTGGAACATGATAGGACTTTTGACCAGGGTACAACAACTGGAAAGGCGACTGTTTAGCAAGGACAGAAGATGGCATACGATTAACGAGGTAATTAGCTGTAAGAACAGCGTCAGCCCAATATGGTTTAGGAACTCCTATAGAAAACATCATAGTACGAGTAACATCTAGTAAATGACGCAATTACGTTCAGCAACCCCATTTGTTGCGAGGTATATGGGCAAGTGGTTTGATGAATAATCCCTCGATCTTCACAAAAGGATTTGACACACGATTGGGTATATTCTAAGGCATTATCAGACTGAAATATTTTAAGTTTAGTATGGAATTGGGTCTCAATTTCATTGTAGAAATTTGAAAGAATATGAGGTAACTCAGTGCGATCTTTTAACAAATACAGCCACGTCATTCGTGAATAATCATCGACAAATACCACAAAGTAAAGAAAACCAGACAAACTTTTATTTCTTGCAGGACCCCAAATATCCGTATGGACTACATCAAATGGACACAACGACCGTTTATCAATCCTATCGTGAAACGTACTACGGTGATGTTTTCCCAATTGACACGCTTCACACTCTAAAACAGACATAGGACTCAAATTAGGAATTAACTGACGTAATTTAACAAGAGATGGATGACCAAGACGACAATGCCACTGAAGTGGCGACACAGATGCACTCAGTGCAGACGCAGACCTACACTCCTCAACATCCAACACATATAATCCATCCCGCTCATATCCCGAACCAATCACCATCTTCGTCTGGAGGTCCTGAAAAACACAACCAGTAGCGGTGAAAGTTATAGAGCAGTTTAGAGCTTTAGTAAGAGCACTAATAGAAACAAGGTTAAATGAAAGATTTGGTACATAGAGGCCCGATTTCAACTCTAAAGATTGAGTTGGATGGAGGGTTCCACGACCAAGAACTGGACGCGAAGAACCATCAGCTAAACTCATACTAGACTTAGTAGGAACAAAGTTGGAAAGAAGAGAGGAATTACCAGTCATATGGGCACTAGCTCTTGAATCAATGATCCAAGATGAAGAAGGCATTGCCAAATTAGCAGGCTTACCAGAACTCACAACGGTAGCAGTGGGCATGCCAGAAGACGTAGACAATGAATTTAGACGACTCAGAATCTGATCCAAAATAACTGGAGTCGTGTTATCAAAGGATGTGGGCGGCGCCACATCAAATGCCTCCAGAGACTGATCAACAACATGATTGGCATAAGCTGGCTTCCCATATTTATCCCAACAAAATGGTTCAGTATGTCCTTCCAAACCACAATGTGTACATTTCCTTTCGTCAGTACCGCCATTCTTTCCACCACGACCACGATTACCTCTACCACCACGTGAACTCCTACCATTAGAATTTCCACGACCTCCACGACCATAAGAACCTCGACCACCACTCGATCCTCCTCGTCCACCAATACTAGAAGCAGACAGTAACGCAGATGACTCCTTTGAAGGATAACCAGATTCACCACTCTCTTGACGTCGCCTTTTAAGACGAGAGAAAGCCTGTGCAGCTGTAGGAACTGTTTCACTAGCTAGAAGTTGATCTTTGTACATGCTATATTCGGAATTGAGCCCATGCAAAAGAAGCGCTACCTGAAATTGTTCTCGAGCTTGTCGTTGTTGCTCGAGATCCACTGTAAGCGGTTGATAAAGCAGAAGTTCTTCCCACAGTCCCTTCATAGTGCTATAATACTCATCAATGGTTCTCTCACCTTGTTTGGTCTTAAACAGGGATTCATACAGATCATAAATACGTAAGATATTGTTCTCTTGAGAATACATTTCCTTCAGGGATGACCAAACCTGTTTAGCTGTTGGTAAAAACTGCACATTAGTAAGAACTTTGGGTTCCATATTGTTCCATAACCATGTTAGAACCATCGAGTTAGAGGATTCCCACTCCTCATATTCTGGATCAGTACTACTTGGAGGATCATCCTTAAGAAATTTGATTTTCCTTTTAGCACGAATAAAGTGCTCAATAGCATAACTCCAAGACAGATAATTATTCCCATTCAGACGAATGTTGGTAATCGGCTTGCCAAGGTCATCATTAACATAATACAAAGGTGGCTTGCTGCCAGACGCAGCGGTTGATGCGGGTTTCACAGTCTCATCTCCCATTATTCACCGGATCGAGCCAAACAACCGACAAAAATTGAATTTTAGCTTTTCATGCCAAAACAACCAACACAAATATATACTGTAGCAATCACTGTAGCGAGATTACTGTAGCAGCGATTACTGTAACACGCGTTACTGTAGCTCGATAGAAATACTGCACAAATTGGACAGCAATAAACGTAGATTTGATCGATGTAGACTTGATTTCAACAACTCACAACACATGCACCAGCAACACTACGAAGCCCACACCGATCGAGACACAGCACAAACCCACAACTTCACCAACTTTAATACATTAGAGATGCAACACACTTGACATAAAGGGTTTAAAAACCCCCCAAGAACACTTCAATTATGGGAAAACAAGGGGAAGAAAAGAGGGGAACGAAAGGTGTTTGAAGGAGGAAAAGGAGAAGGATTTGGCTCTGATACCAAGTTGAATTCAAAGTTATGAAAGAATAGAAAAGGAATCGCTCTACACGAGCTTAACAGATCTCATATATATATACTAATGTCATAACCCTAACAATACACCATAAGCCGTCATATAATACTAGAAGAACAAAAAGAAACCCTACACACTTAACCTAGCATGGGCCGGGGGAGATAGGCCCACGAGAAGCCCACGGCTTTCTTAACAGTTTCTTTATTCACCTCTTTTTTGTGGTTATTGTTTTGTTTAATTTCAACAGGTGTATCATTATGGGCATTTCGAAAATGCTGATGATGGGAAATTTCGAGAAGATCTTGAAATCGGTGTTCAAGTTCTGTTAAGTGTGGATAAGCAGAGGCGCAAGCTAAATTCTAGGTATCTATTTTCAAACCATTCAAAGCTTATAAGATGTTAATAGCATTTGATGCAATTTTGATGATATCTATGGAACTGAAAGATGATTTCACAATGATGCTTAAGCCCATTTTAGTCAAGAATACAAAAATGAAAAACAAGCGGAGTACTCATGTCTTTATATGGTTTATCTTGAATTCGAGCTTCGTCAAGCTCATTTGGAGTATATGTCTTTTGTGATGGGAAAGTTGATGTTTGAGAGAATGTGTGGCTGAAAAGTGGTGAATTGCAGTCAAAGGAGAAGTGTATTGTATCATTAGGCTCCACAGATAGTTGTACAATTAGTGGATTGATGAACACAATGATTTTTTCCTTCATTTCATCATTGTAGTGTTTCTTTATTGAGAATTCTGAGTTCTTGTCATCTGCAGGCTGCACTCAGCTGGACATTTGCTGGATGTCTGTGTGAGCAATGTGGGATGGGGTCACTTGGAGCCTGCTAAGGCATACCATTTCCCCGATGGGTATGCAACTATGCATTATGAGACTTACTGTAGTTAATATTCCTTTTATCGATTTTTTTTCTTTTTTTCATTTTAAGGTGCGAAATTTTATGAAAATGTTGTGAATGTGGATTGTCTTGCTTCATAAGCTGAGAGGTGTAAGCCGTCTATTCCACAGTCCCAGTAGTTCTTTCTCTTGATACCATCAACTGGAAACTATGAAAACAAAGTCTGCTGTACGTATTTTACAAAAAAGGAGCAGATTAGATAAAAGTAGACGGTTTATGGGGAAGATGAGCTTAAATTTGCTTATTATGTTGTTTAATAGTATCGAGTACTGCATACTAAAGCTTCTTGGAGTTTTTCCAAAGACCAAAATTTATATGTTTCTGTACTCATTCAACCACAAAGTTTCCGAGACCCATAAGCATGTTTTTACTTTTCCTCATTATGAAACAAATCAAAACAAAACGAAAAAGGAAACTGAAAAGATTGTGTTTAGCTTGTCAAGTAGTCGATAAATTGGTTTATTCTGTAGGTGTTTATAAACTAAGCATAGGGTTTGTCTGTCAAAACTCTTTTAACAATCCACTTTTATTATACTCATTTTTAACCTTGCACATGTCACAAAAAAGCATTAGTTCTCATTTTTTGCAGTAAACTTCGTTAATTTTTCACCGCACATTCTTTCAAAAATCACTTCTTCCTGAAAAAGCTCCTAATTTCTGATTTGCCTTATAATGGTTTGTAAAATTCTATATAGTTTTATTTGTTGTCAGTATAACTCATATGTGTATGCGTTGGAACTTCAAGTTTGCCATTGTGAATATCGTATCTTTTCAGGCCATTTGTAGAATATAAAGGAGTGGTAGCACAGAATGAACTGCAAACCAAGCAGAAAGAATTGGAAGTAGAAGCTAACAATCTAATTTCCAAGGGAGGGAAGGTAGCATCTTTACTCTATCTCCTTTTTCTTTTTCCTTTTTTGCCCCCTTAAAATTATTATATGATTGAGTTAAGGCTCGCTTTGTTCATAGTATCATTTTTTCAATAGCTACACGTATGTTTCAGGTTCTTGCTTCAATATTACCCTATGATGAGGCTTCCAATTTGTGTGGCGGATGCCTGCCCGAATACATTCCACGGGTCAGAATATGCTCATTAGCGTTCATTTTGCATTTTCTACTTATCGTATTTAAATTCATGCATAGAAGGTAACATATTAAAAATGTGAAGATTTATGAAGCAAAGCGTAAGAAGAATCCCATATTTTCTTGAGGCGTTTTTGGGAAATAGTTTTAAAAAGTGACAACTGAGTGGTGAAAAACGCGGTTTTGAAAAGTGAGTGTGGAGAAAAAGTTAAAAGTGGGTTGTGTGAAACAGTTTAGGAAACATATTGCTGATACTACACAATGCAGGAAAGCACTCCTCGGATTGTGAAGCTAGGCGAAAACCCAGGATGCCCTTGTGGAGGAACACATGTTAATGATATTTCAGAGATTTTGAGCCTAAAGGTACCCTATATGGCTTTCCCTAATGTTTTTTTACCATACATAAGGATAAGAATGACGTTTTGAGTACCTGTTTGAAATTTATGATGAGCACCAAGTGAAATGACACATTAATTATTAATAGATAAAAGATATAAAATTTGAATTGCATTTATCATTCGTCAATGAATTCATATGTCATCAGTGTTGATCACAAGATGAGTTTTGTTACACTCTTGTGTTCACTACAATAATATTTCTTGTTCAGGTTTCTCAAATTCGGACAAAGAAAGGACAAACGAAAGTTTTTTACAACATAGGACCAACATCTTAATGTTTGACACTTCAGCCCGTTAAGTTCAGCACGTTAAAAATTGGTTAATCCGGTTTTTGTCACTATTTTTTTGTCATACATTCTGCACAAGAACTTGAGAATTTGTAGCAATGACGAAGCCGATGTTTTTCAATGTCAATGTAGAAATTTTTAATGCCATTTTGAGTTCTCCGGTATCCTTCCCGGACCCCACCAAACCCCGGAAAGCATCGTTTTGCGTTTAGGGCATGTTTGGCAAGCTCATTTACGAGTCTTTGTTCGCGTAAGTTGGATTATACAATTTTTTCCTTTTCTTATTTCCACACAGTTAATTGTCCCTTATTTTGCTGTTTCTGTGGTATATGTATAATTGGTTGAACCGTTGAGGTGTGTTAAGAGTCAAGATCCCTTCATTCCAACCCCATACCACACCCACCCCAGGAACACACCGTTGAGTGATGTTGAAGATTGACATATATCTATCTCTTCAGCATATAATCAGCAATTATTTCAACCACTTTGAATGGAGATGGGGATTTCCTTGTACTTATTGTCTTGCTGGAAATGTATGGTCACAAAACAACTATATTTCTACTTTTGATATAACAGTAGTCAAAGAAAAGCTAGGAGAATATATTTTTTT
This sequence comes from Jasminum sambac, assembly GCA_018223645.1. Classification (NCBI taxonomy): domain Eukaryota; kingdom Viridiplantae; phylum Streptophyta; class Magnoliopsida; order Lamiales; family Oleaceae; genus Jasminum; species Jasminum sambac. The sequence continues at coordinate 23,044,309 of CP073649.1, forward strand.
ATTTTTTTTTATTTTTTTCCTTGAATGAAAATGGCGACACACTGCAGTACACATATATACCGATAGAGATATTTTATTAACGATGGTACCAAGTAGAGGTTTGAGTCGTAGCCACAATGATGGGTGATTTTCACCTTTGGGGGTGGTCGCGGCATACGATCTGGGACCTCCACTATCGCCTCGATCACGGAAGACTGATTTACCTCCTTCACGACGCGTGGCAGGCGGTGGCGATTAGGATATCCGGAATTACACCTTTTGGTATCGAGATATTTTATTAACTAATAATTTGCAAGTACAGGCTATGAAAGATTTACTAACATGGTCCACACATACATGAAGAGATTGCACACATTTCTAAGTAATTTTGGGGCTTCATTTCCGTTACTTGTCTTGTTCCTTTGTCCCCACCATTTCTTTGTTTCTTTCTCGAAAACTCCAAACAACATATTAGAAGGGAGGCTACTTGTTTTGAACTTGACCCCATTCATATGGATAAGTTCTTGGTCTATTTTTAAATATCACTTCCTTCATCCCAATTATATAATCTATTTTATTTTTTCGCATGAATTAAGAATAGCATGAAAAATAATAATTTTATAAACAAATTTTCTAGAATACTCTATTTTAATGAGTATTGTATATTAAAAATAGCATTAAAAAAATAATATGAGGATATAATTATAAATGAATATAAAAGTGGATCAAATACATGGAACATCTCAAAAAGAAAAAGTGGACCATATAATCAGGGCGAATGAAGTAATTATATGTGTCTAAATCCAGATTTTTCGTCGCATTGGCTATTTTAAGTAGACATTTTTTGTTGATTATTATAGTCAAAATGACGGGAAATGAAATAATAGGTTTACACTTATAATATACTATACTAAAATATCCTTTTTGCCGTAATAAGTATGCGTGTAAGTTTGGGTGTAAGTTTGGTAACAAATTAATTACTGTCAATTTTCTTCACATCACTGATTGCCAATAAATGATCACAGTAAACATCATGAAACATGGTAATAAAAGTAGAAGTTAATGACCTTTTGGGAATTTCCTTTTACAAGCTTTCAATTGAGCTTCAACCCGGATCAAGAAAACTATTGGAATTGTTCCATGGCTTCAGCGCGATAAACCACAAGTGGGCCCAGAAAATTATTTTCTTTACCTATTCAAGAATCCAAAGTCAGTTTTGGAATGAGAAATATATATATATATATATATATATATATATATATAATTAGAATAATAGTGAAAATTAAATACATTTTACTGTCATAGTGTCATAGTGGCTCCAAAAGCCATAGACAGACGGACTTTTTTTAAATAACAAACTAGTGAATTTTTAAATAACCTAAGTTAACTGTCTAAGTGTCCATTTGTTTGTAATTTCAGTAGTGCTTGTTTTTTTTTTTTTAAATGAAATTTCAATAGTGCCTGACTAGTCGTATTAGTAAATATAGGTAAGTAAAATAATAATTATGTTTACCACGAGCAACGGTAAAGATCTGGTACCCACTTGTGAGTACATTACGATACCCACAAGTGGGGAAAAAAATTCGTAGAGGGTCGGGTGAGCCCCCTATCATTAGGGGGCAATTATGTATTATTCGTTTAACTTAACGTAGATTCCAAAAAAAATTAATTTTTTAAAAAAAAGAAAAAGTGATATGACATCACCAGACGCGCCCACGTGGGCGTGGATACGTGCCCACGTGGGCACCAGATCAAAACCGCCACGAGCAAACACGAACTTGGGCTACAAACCCAGCAATTGTACTGTATGGTCCATTAGCCATTAATTATGACCTACATTTTAAAAGTGTAAATATTTTTTAATTTATTATTATTATTTTTTCCTCCAAAATGAATTTTCACTTTATATGATCTGATCTCACTGGGCGACATCAGCGAAAATTCTCTGTACAGCACACTCTCTCCGCACCATCCAATTGTGTGCGTGTGTCTGTTCGCCTTTTCTTCTCAGATTCTCCGTTGAATACATCTAAAAGTTTTCTGCTGTAATTAGCCGCACTTTTTCTTGGATGCATTCCTCACAGTTACACACACCCAATTGTTCCCTTTTCCACTGCATGTGCATATATACGTGCAGATTTATATACCGAGTTAGCACTATGTTTATCAGTATATGAGATTGCAGTTCGAGATTTGCGGCCTCGGGCGTTCTCGATTGCCTTCGGAATCATAAGGTGAGATGGACTTTTCCAATCTTCGATTTCTTCGGCTTTTTTTCGTTATTTTTCCCGTTTACACGGATTCTGTATTGTTTTTCATTTCCCCATTAGACCTAATTTTTCATTTTCTTTAGTGATGTAAAAGTTCGAATTTACTCGTCTTTTGACTTAACAGATAGAGGAGAGGTGTTTGTTATTGCTGTTAATAAAATAAGGATTCTATAAAATAAATATGAGATACTATAATCATACGAGCAATATGGAGGAAGATTTGATTTGAAATCCTGAGATCTGAATCCAGGCTTTTTCACTGCTTTGTCATAGGTGGGTGGGTGTGTAGTGGGGTGGGGTTGGGTGGTGGGAGACTACAATTTAAGAATTACAAGAGTTAATTTGGATTGTGGTATATTTTTCCTATGGCAGTTTGATTATTATGAGAAGTCATACCAGTAATTTCAATCTTGAACGAAAGCTGATGATTTACTACTTGTTGCAATTTCTATGAAGTGGTAGGTCATTAATAGAGCCGTTCTGTGTTTTCTTTCAGCAATAGTTGTACAAGGAGAAAAAATGGATGACCCAGGAGGAGAAATCAAAGTTAGTTTTGGATATCAATGTCTTGTCAAATCGAATGGCATTGATATCCCATCTGCAAACAAACTCAGAAGAGCTAGCAGCTCCTTCTCTTGCCTATCTGGTGCTGCATTGAGTGCAAATGCTACCTTAGCTAATACAAATATATGCAATGGGTTGATCGGGACAGAAATACTACCGACTTTAGACTCTCCTAATTCTTTCCGCAGGATCCCATCTTCACCATCTCTCTCAAAGTTAGATCTCTTGTCTTCTTCTCTCCCGAGTAGCATGTCAAACTTGAGTTTTAGTCCATCGTCTCCAAGTGAGGCTCTAGGTTACGACTCCTTTTCTCTTAAGTCTATGAGTTCTCCTTCAAGATGTGATAGCGTCCTCAATGCAGTAGAAGTACAAGTAGCTGGTGGTGCTGCTGGTGAAGATAGAGTTCAGGCTGTTTGTTCAGAAGAGAATGGCTGGCTTTTTTGTGCCATCTATGATGGCTTCAATGGGCGAGATGCGGCTGATTTTCTTGCTGGGACGTTATATGAAACAATTGGATGTCACTTGAACTTTATAGACGGGGAAGTTGATTGTTTGGGTTCCAAAAATGTTGGAAATAATCCCTGTTTGTCCAAGCAGATGGTTCTTGATAGCCTTAAACGCGCTCTTATTCAAACCGAAAATGATTTTCTACACATGGTGGAACAGGAAATGGATGACCGCCCTGATTTAGTGTCAATTGGATCTTGTGTGTTGCTTGTGCTTCTCATTGGGAAGGACTTGTATATTCTCAGTGTTGGTGATAGTCGAGCTGTTTTAGCTACATATGATAAAGGCATTGACATTAATGGAAATCAGAGGCTACGGGCTGTTCAGCTCACTGATAGTCATACCGTTGACAATGAAGTTGAGAGAAACCGGCTTCTACTTGATCATCCAGATGACCCTTCGACAATTGTGTCTGGAAAAATCAAAGGGAAGTTGAAGGTTACAAGGGCTTTGGGAGTCGGGTACTTGAAAAAGGTAGTCAATGACTCAACTGTGTGCTCTTATTATAACACCTTGGAATAGGAAGTTACCTCAATTCTTGATTGTATAAAGATTTTTTGGTCTTTAATAATAGCAAAAAAGATTGATGCTATTCACAAGCAGGGTTTAATTTTGGTAATGTGCGACACTAATTGAGGAATAGTATTATAATCATAGGTCACTTGTATTTCTAGTGACTGATTTAGATTAATTCTGCAGAAAACCATGAATGATGCTTTGATGGGTATTCTTCGAGTCCGCAATCTCTTAAGTCCTCCATATGTATCTATTGAACCATCGCTTCATGTACATGAAGTTTCAAGCTCTGATCACTTTGTTGTACTTGGAAGTGATGGTCTATTTGACTTCTTCAGCAACAATGAAGTTGTAAACCTTGTTCATTCTTACATTTTGCGTTACCCATCTGGTGATCCAGCAAAATTCTTAGTGGAGCAGCTTGTTGTGAGGGCCGCGGATTGTGCAGGTATGCAAATAAATTCTGTCTTCCTTTTACCCTGTTGAAGATTTTAAGTCACAGAGCATGTTTGGCTGAAGCTAAAAATAGTAGAGGTACTTAATAGCAGCTTTTATGCTTGGCCAAAAATATGTCTAAGATTGAAAGCAACATTTAAGTAGCTTTTCTTTGCCAGACATGTTCTTTCTCTTATCAGAAAGTTGAGGTGTTCTTTTGAGTTTCAATTTCTAGTTTTGTGTTTTTTGTCGTCAGGAGTATGAGATGAAACTATGGTGCACTTTCCACATTTTTCAAGATTAAAAATGCTCAAAACTACCAAAAAAATATTGTCCAAGTTTTCTTCAGAAAATTCTTATTTCAAGTAAACAAATTTCCAGCATTTTAGTAAACAAAAAATTGGAAACCGCCTGTTTGATTTGAATATACCTTAGTTTCAAATGAATATTAGCTTCTAAATAGTCTAAAATATATAAGTTACTAATGGCATTCTTGGTTAAGCTTAAAAGTTAATTTTAGTTACTTCTTTTATATTTTGACTCAGCATACTCAATTCTCATTCTATTTGTTTTGCTGAGCCATATGATGTCTGTGATACTGACCATTTATCTATTACAATTAATCTAAAATCACTCATCTGGTCTACTTCCTCTTATAGGTTATATAATCGGGCTCCACGCGCATTATAATAAGTATACTGTATTTATTTTGTAATGCTAAATAATTATCGTGTAATCTATCTATATTTTTTGACTTTAACTATTGGCCGACCTGATATTTCCATATGTCATCCAATTTGTGTCCTTTTCGAGTAACTGACTTTAGCCCAAAAATATTCATTTAATGGTTGTGCCATCAGTTTTGGTAGATTATATCTTTGTTTTCGCCACTCGCACGTTTATTTACCTATTATTTTCCCCCTGTTATGTCTAGTGAAACCAACTTCCATAGATCATCTATGTCGATATATTACATGATCAAGTTATCACAACCGAAGAATTTTATACCTACTGTACTTGTTGCAGGCTTCAGTATGGAAGAGTTGATGAGCATCCCAGCTGGCAGGAGACGGAAATATCATGACGATGTTACAGTTATCGTGATTATCCTAGGCTCAAACAAGAGCACGTCGAAGGCATCCATATGTCTATGAATCACCGAGTCGAATCTTACGATTAAGCTAAAGGGTAAAAGTACTTCTAAGTTTTTTGCTTTTATACTCAGATGTTTAAGCTTGCAGTCATTGTTTTGGACCATATATACATAATCACCTGTGAATAGAATCTGCCCTTTTCTATTGTTTATTATATTTATTTATATATATTTTGTTACAATGCAATGATTTAAAAGGGAGGTTTTTCTTATATTTTGTAATATATTGGTTGCCCCCCTTTTGCACCATGGCAACTACTTTTTTCCTTTTGGGTGGGCAATTGGGGTGCTGGGGTTTGACGTTGGGCATTTGTGTCGTCATTTTGACCACAATTTTTGAAAAGAGAAAAGTAGAAAACATATTTGATTTGATCTGAACTTTTTAATTGTTGATACAATGAAACTAGCGTAAGTGTTGAGCTAGAAATAAAACTTTGAGACTTGAATGTAATTATTGTGAAATGCAAAATGTGAAAAAGGATGGGTGGGACTATTAATACTCCAAAATATACTAAACACACCCCACCATCTTTTCCATTCCCAAAATACCCTCCCAACTTATAAATAAATAAATAACACGAAGCAGAAGCCAGCAGCGGTGCAATCGTACAAGGCTACAATTTCCGGTAGCAGTGCGGCCAGAAATGGCAACAAAGAAGCTGCGACTGCAATGCTGGAAATTGCAACAACTTGCTGCAATTTTCGGAAGCAATGCTACAGGAAATTACAGTGCTCGAAGGGGGGCCCCGGGAGGGGGGGGACCCCTTCTTGTTGCTGCAATTTTGCAGAAAAAAAGACGCCGCCGTTCTCACCCTTTTTTTTTTTGGTTCGGCCAACCATGGCCGAACAGCTTGCAAGCTATTTAGCCCTGGTTGGTTGAATATCTTCGAGTTGTTCGGCCATGTCCGGTTGAACGATTTTTTTAAAAGGAAAACCGAGAATTTTTGGGGGTGCAAATACTCCATCCCTCATGGATTTGTGGAGATTTTACTTTTTGAATAGAAAAGAATAAAAAGTCGATTTGAGTTTTATTGACGAATTTTTTATTGTTTTCAAAAACACATTTTCGAAAATACGAAAGTAAACTATACAATACAATATTGTAAAGAGAACATGACTTTATAATTTAAAGGAAAATTTATACAATATTGTAATAAATACTGTGAAATAAATATAAAGTTTAACGGTTAAAAAAAAAAAAAACCCGAAGTGAGAGCAGTCAAATTCACAATAATGCAATGGTTATATTAAAAATAAAAAATAATGCAACGGTGTATAACGAAAATCATTACATGACTAAACCATTAAATTTGACCACCATCCATCCCATGTTGCATTACAATAAGCACCTAATTACTCATGAAAATTGCATCTCTTCGCACAATCTTTTTTTAATTTTCTGTTCTAATTTTGATGAATTGACCCGCTTCCATAAATTGCATCTCTTTGTGAAATCTGTTTTTAATTTTCCGTTCTAGTTTTGATGAATTGACCCGCTTCCGTTGGTGAAGAGGTATGATCGATCCGGATGTTGGAGCGGAAAGGAAGAAAGCTTCTATGCCATGGACATGGTTAGTGATGAATCATGAATGTAATGAATTTCATTTTAAAGTTCAATGAATAATGACTTCTATATTAAGGTTGGGTGAGCATTGATTAATTTACTATCATTTAAGCACAAAGATACGTTGTTGTGCATGATCTCAGCATAGCTTATGAGGCCATGAGCTTATTTTATGTAGACCTCAAACCTAAATATTCAATTGGCTACGGATGACAAAATGTGTTGTCTGATGTATGAAATAGGATGTGTTGCAAAAAATAAATTTTCAGTACGCTGTTTAAAAGTAAGGTTCCGAAGAAAGTATAAAGAGCAAAAAGTGTCGACATGAAGCTTTGCATTTAAAGTGCCTTTTTTTAATGCTTTAAGCTTTCTTGTTTTATTTTTTTAAAGATATAATTTTATTAATATCAAAATGTGTCACACGCATGAAGGGAACTTGTAGGCCTTACCTTCAATAGGTACGTGTGCGCATATTGTGAGGGACTTAGTGTTTTCAACAGCTTCGTGCGGCCTTCACCCCTTGAATCCTCCTTACGACTACTAGTGAAGCAGTCCTTCATCTAGCAACACACTACTAAGGTGCTTAATCAAAGAGAAAACCGCAAAATACAAGCAACACTTACAATAATAGAACCATTTTCTTGAAAAGCATTAAAAAAAAAAAAGGAAAAGAAAAAAGAAAGAAAGAAAGAATAATACAGCCCCTTTGTATCACTCTAACAAGATTACAACAATGCTGGTAACTACTTAACCTTTTGAGCCCTTGTACAAGCAAATCGCTCAATCTCTACCTATAGAGAACACTCACAATGGGAAGTTGTCACTCTTGGATTGCTTGATGGTTACAAATGAGAACCCTTCCCTATTTATAGGCTACCTCTTTGGAATAGATGGTAGAGATCGATTCTAATTAACAACTATGATCGAGCCTCTAGAATACTCCACACCTTCTACACTGTTCTATACAATTCCAAGTATTCCTAAACTATTACAAAGTATTTACAAGAGTATTCTAAACTCATCTACGAGATTACCTCTTGGAAAGCTCTAGAATCTCTGCTTGTCTCACAACTTCCCTCAACATTCTAGATGCTTCCTTGAGTGCTTGTTGTGTAGTCTTGTGGAATGTATCATCTCGACCAAGGCCCACAACCTTCCAGAATCTTCTGTTTGCCTCAACGCCTCCTCGGAGTTCTTGTCAACGCCCAAGACTGCTTCTCTGTGCACGAACCTTTGCTTTCGTCCCTCCGTGACTTAGGCGACGTGACTCTGCCCTGCATTAGTGAAACTTGCGGGGCGTGACAATATGCTGAGACCTATCTCTATACAGACAAGATTAATAACCAGACAAACTTGTAACTAACTCATAACCTAACTCAATACAATCTAAGAGGAATGATAGTTCAAAATATCAAAAGGCAAGCTAAACAAAGATCTTTCAAGCATTTTTCACGCTTTTAACCTTTTACGCACCAAAACATTTTAATGCTTCTTAGAATATGGTTTTAAAGTAAATATAAATGAAAAATTTAGAAAATAAAAATGAGAAAATAAATGATTAAGATTTATGTATTACATGCCGGTGTCGTGAAATATATAAATGTAATTGCTTTTACTAGATTCTAGCTTGAAACAAAAAAGATTTGTGAACATGTTATTATTAGAAAGGGCGAGTAAAATTAAAAAAACAAGAAGAAAAATGAAAAATGAAAAATTATTATTATTATTATTATTATTATTATTATTATTATTATCACCCAATCGGAGGGATAGTTTTATTTGCAGGAACCAGAAAACAAAATATACGTCTGCCCACTCAAACTAAAACCTCTATCAAAATTCTCCAAGATCTCTCTAATTTCTGTGCAAAATCATTGATTCAACCCCCAAAGTTCCACAAATACGAAGTAAGTTTTTTCCTACAATCGGATCCCACCACTAAAAAATGGTATTATTATTATTATTATTATTATTATTATTATTATTATTATTCTTCTTCTTCTTCTTCTTCTCCTACATCAAAAAGGAAAAGGTGACTGAAATTAAAAAAGAAAAAGACAGAAGAAATATTCACCTGATTAGGAGGGATTTTTGTGTAGGAGCCACAAAACTAAATGCAAATGTGTCTCTTAAAATAAAAAACTCTATCAAAATTTTCCAAAATCTCACAAATTTATCAGGAACATCATTCATTCAACTTCCAATACTCCAAAAGCAGCATACTTGTACTCTTATTTCCTACATAAAAAAGGGGAAAGGTCATGAGTGTGGGTTGTATAAATAGTATGGATGACCGAGGGATGCTCATTAATATAAAAATAATAAATATATATTTAATATTTGTTTTCAAAATAAAACTTTTTTTTATTTTAAATAAATACGTGCCAATATGGCATAATGTCAAGTTGGCACTCCAATTTTTTTAATATAAAGATCTCTCATTGCATTTATTTTGTAATTTCTTTTCAAATGATTTTTAATTTTTAATTTTAATTTTAATGTAATTTTTATTTATCAACAACGCATTCAAAAATTATTTTTGCTATAATGTTATCAAACATTCTTAAATAAACATTTGTTCCTTTAAAATTTTTTCTACATAAAAGTTAATTTATACTAATAACAAAGTCAAATATCAATATTAACTACAATCTTATATTATAGCTTATTATTATGCACACAACTTGTAGAACTTTATTTGTACTTTAATTAAACTATAAGCTGATTTTCGAATTTATATAAAAGTCTTCTGGAATGAGAAAATATAAATATATTTTTAAATTAGCATATACACTTTCATTTGATGATGATAAATTAATATTTAAATAAATATTAAATTAATAAAATAAAATACCCACGGGAGAGGATCTCTGTCTCCCACAATCCATTCCTTTCTTCCCCCAGTCAAACCAAATGATTTAAAACGAAATAATTGTGACTCGTTCTAATGAAACGACGCCGTAACTCTCCCTTCTTTGATCCTTTCTCCACTTCTCAATCCATTCAAAGAAATAAAATTATTCTTGTTCTGATCACACGGAAAATTATCTACCTTCACTTCTAAGAAAAAGAAAAATTTAATTAACAAGTTCCAAAATAAGCAGTTTTATTAACATGACAAAAAATAAGTAACTTCATTATTGATAAGTTCAAAAATAAGTAGTTAATAATTTACTTTACATTTGAATATTTTACTAATCAATTCTTCAAAATTTGAAAAAATTAATTAAGAAATAAATAATAATCATATAAAAGCAACCCCAGTTTCATTTCAAGCTACTAAAGCAGCCTTTTTCTGCACAAAAACTTTACCCCAGCGGTCCATTTTTGACGCAGGTGTTCATCATTTCTTGTGTTCACCAATCTTGTAATTTATCTTCCTGTTCAAAGTTCAAATACAAAAACCCACAGATTTCAAGTTTCTCAACCGGTCATTCACTCGGCGAGTTCACTCAGAACACTGAAAATGGGTCAGGAATCGTTGATATACAGCTTTGTGGCTCGCGGCACGGTGGTACTGGCGGAGTACACCGAATTCACCGGCAACTTTCCGGCGATTGCGCATCAATGCCTGCAGAGATTGCCTTCCACGAATAACAAGTTTACTTACAACTGTGATCATCATACTTTCAACTTCCTAGTTGAAGATGGCTTCGGTAATTTCTCTCATTCTGTTACCCATTTGTTTTAATATCAGTATTTGCCTCGTTGATCTTTCACTACTTTGGAGATTTTGATTGATATCGAGTTGAATTGCAAGTGGGTTTTGCTGGATCTAAGCTAAGAGCTAAATTTTCGACTTCACTGTTACAAGGTGCAATTAAGCGAACGCATTGATTGAAAACTTAATATTTGGGGGAATTGTACAGAATTGGGTTTGAATCTTTTATTTCACAGTTAATTTAAGAAAAATCTGAGGAAGTTCTCCCATTGAAGCAAGAAATATGTTTGTGCTTGCTTGAAAGTACTGTTCTGTAGATGGATTTTACTTTTTCAAGTGCTTTTATTTCGCTATTTGTTTTTATTACTAATTCTTTTCTCAATTCAAGATTATATTGTATTAGCTGTTTAATCCTAGCAAAGGAATCTAGCTTGATCCCAGTAGCAAAATTTAGGATGTTCCTATTTTTCGGTATAGATGTTTGAGATGAAAATTGATTTTTGGTCGGAGAATCGTGTTTGAAAAATGAAAATGCTGGAAGTTTTGGGTTGCTCATAATGTATGATCGAAAATAAATTTTGTGAATCATAATTGTAAGTAAAAATTTCAACCAAACAAGCACTTGGACTTTCTTGGATATCAATTCATCCATTCAGCTATCCAAATCTCCTTCAGAAATCGTTTGGTCTTTCTAAACTACATCTAGCATAGAATCCTAAAGCTCTGACATGAAACTGCAAAAATGCAAATTAGAGTTAGCAATAGCCTAGTTAATTGCCAGTTCTGAGGCCTGTTTGTGTGGCTAAACCTCAAGTTTGGTTAGTCTTCATTTCTTGAAGGTATGGAGATTGGGACTTAGGTCGACCTTTCATCTGATATTACAAAATCAGTTTCGATATTCGGATTTGCTGATTAAGGATCAATGCATCAAAACACTAAAAGCATGTTTGGCTAAGCTTACAAAGTATACTTATCTTGAATTTGCTCTTTGGAACCTTATCCAAATGCTCATAGTGTAATGTTTCCAGATTGATTGTGTAAAATAAAGATCTTTACTTCAACCTAAATGTTTGCAAAATCTTGCAGCTTATTGCGTTGTTGCCAAAGAATCTGTGGGAAAGCATATCTCGTTTACATTTCTAGACCGGATTAAAACTGATTTCAAGAAAAGATATGGCAGTGGTAAAGCAAGCACAGCAGTTGCCAAAAGTCTCAATAAAGAATTTGGGTATGCTGATGAATATGTTAGTTTAAGTCTTTTGTGCATTTGATTTTTGAAAAATATGTGCAATCTCCAAATATTTTATTTGCAGGCCGGTTATCAAAGAGCAAATGCAGTATACAATAGACCATGCTGATGAGATTGATAAACTATTAAAAGTAAAGGCCCAAGTTTCACAAGTCAAAAGTATTATGCTTGAGAATATAGATAAGGTAATGGTAGCTTTTCTATGTTGTTAAATCCTTAGTGGTAAAGAATAGTTGGATAATTAGTCGAACACCCTTACAATAAGTGAAAATTAAACTATGGTACTCATTTTTTACAAGAAAAATAAAAAACCCTCATCCTGAGACTTTTTGAATTGAAGAAGGAAATTCAGAAAACCATGTACCATGTCACTTTTCATGCTGTATTCTGAATGAAAATTGCTGTTGTGTTTTATAGGAAGTCTTTTATTATGTCGCTTTCATTCATTAGGTGACAAGTTACATAAAATTTAGATTATGATATTTTGTTCATGAATTTTTGTTCTCTGTTTTTGGGTGAATGCACCTTACCAGGCTGTTGATAGGGGAGAGAACTTAACCAATCTCGCCAACAAGGCTGAAGATCTGCGTGAGTCGGTAGGTTAATCATCCTTGCTCGGTTAACATGTTTGGCTGAGCTTAGAAGTAGCACTTTTAGAAAGTATTTTCTGTACTTCCAGAAGTGAACCCAAACACGGTCTACTTATCTTACAATGATGTGCACATGAGTTTGCTTGAATCTCCTCTTCTCTTTTTTATTTTTATTTTTTTGAAGGCAAAACAATTCGACAAAGTGGGGACGCAAGTCCGAAGAAAAATGTGGTACCAGAACATGAAAATAAAGTTGGTCGTGCTTGGAATCCTGATCGCCCTTGTCCTTATCATCTGGCTTTCGGTTTGTCACGGCTTCAACTGCACCAATTAGAAAATACTGTCAGTACTCTCCTCCTCGGATTCAAATTGCATGACTAAATTTGGCAAAGTGAGTTTTCTGTCGACCGGTGAACATTGCTCTTTATATATATACTGGATATGTACCACACTTTCTTTTCTCTTCTTTAAAGTTAGGGTATGTGGTCCATAAGTGATGGCTGCAATTGTTTCTGAGTTTGTTTCTGAGCTTGGTTGAATGTAAACATTTTTTAGAAGATTTATAGATGACTATAAATAGAAGATTTTGATATATCATTGTTAAGCTTGTTACCCTTGTTGTTATCAGTTATATGACCATAGTTGTATGTTTTGTTTATACCACGAGAATGTGGAAGTTTTTCATGTTGGTAAATTTGTTAATTTATGCCACGTTTGGGCATCATGATTTTATGTGGGACTTGCTTCTTCAACGTGAAAGATAAAAAGTAGATCCATTATTTCCTTTGTGAGAACACCGAAATCATGTATTTCCTTTATGAGTGCTCAAAGTTGGAGGAACTTTGATTGGCATCTAGTCCTTCATGATGTTTGGTACATTTTCTCCTCCTTACCTGGGGAAGAGATGTTTTCCCAACCTATTGATGTGTCAGTAGGTGGACTTATTATTAATGTTAAATGTTGGACCTCACTGTTGATATGTTAGCTTCCAACTGCTAACACGTTAGCAGAGGAAAGAATGACGACTCCTATGAGGAGGAGAATATTACTTGATCTCACTTGATCTCATTCTTGCAATAGTTCAGTTTGTTATAGCAACAACTTTTTATTGATTTCGCAGTTGTATCTTGAGAGACTGATGCTCACCTTTTTCTCAACCACCTATAGTGACGGACCAAATTGTTGTGTTTAAGGATACTGAGCAGGGGTAGAGCTAGGTTTGTACATTGGGGAGGGACTATTATTCATTTACTACAGTAAAATTTTTAGCGTAAAAAAATATATATATAAATACGAAATATAAAATTAAAATTTTTTTTCGTAACAACATAGTAATATGATAGAATTTATTTTATAAAATGTCTCAAAATCTTACAAATATGCACATTAGTTTTCAAATCTTCCATAACCTATTTTCTAAATTTACAAGTGCACAAAATTGTTGTTTCTTGCCATCAAAAGAATCTTGGATATTTACGTGAATCTAATAGAAAATTAACATGTTTAACTACAAAAATTAAATCCAAGAACAAGGCAAGAATTAGTAAAGCAAAAGAGGGTCAAGAAATAGCACCTAGTGAGATTGAATTTGACGAGTTTTTACAATAAAAAACTCGTCAATAACTGACTCCAAAATTGAGAGTAGAGAGTAAAGACGGACTTTTGTTCGAAATTTGAAATCAGGGGCGTAGCAAAGGTTTTTCTTCAATGCGGTTTGAATTTTTTTTTCCAACAGTGGGGATGTAGGGGTATATAGGGGTGGGAATGTGGTTTGAGCACTGGTTACACGTCAAGGATTTAGAGATCTTAATCATTGCACTGTATTCGAATCACATGCAATCAGAAATTTTAAAAAAGAGAAAATATAATATAACTTATCAAATTCAAGAATTAATAATCAACCTAACTTATAATTTACAATATCAAATCAAATAACCAATTTTCAACATTAATCATCTTAGCAATTTAACTATCAAAATAAATTAACAATAAACCAAATTTAATTTCAACTTTAAATATAATTGCATTACATAAACTTATTTACATATATAAAAAAAATACGAGTTTACATATTAAACTAACTGAAATGAACTATTCAAGACTAAAGCCAAAATCACAAATCACTAAATTAAGGTTTAAGACTTTACATTCTAATTTCAACTGTAGGTCTAATAGGAGAATCAAACTCACTTATTATATCATTTTTAATTACTTATTCTAGTACAAATCTAATTTTAATTTTTCAAGGATAAATAAACCTAAGTTTTTAATAACAAATGTAATTTAGTTAAATTTAAAGATAATGTAATTTTTTGTGATGTTTTACTATTTCTTTGATGCGTATATAAATCAATAACTCTACAAATTAAGGGAAAAAAAAAAAAGACAAGAAAACATAAATTTATAATTCCCAAGAAATGTACGGGCCTAAGGGGTAGGGGGAATGCGGTAGAATAGTAAATACTAAATACTACAGCTACAGCTACAGCCACATCCCTTCTTTGACTTTTCCAATTCGTCCCACCCACACCCCAGCCCTTCCTCTTCTCCGACAAAGCAACCTGCAATTCATCGTCCACAGTTTCACCAAACAGACGGTTCGTAAACAAAAAAAAAATTTATTTTATTATTATTATTTTTTTTGGCTGCAGTAGGCTGGCTGTAGCCATACAGTGGATCGGTCTCTGATACTGAGTATAACATGTACCTCGGATTAGTTTGCAGTATTAAATAACTCTAAACCATTTAATAATAGATGCTAGTTTCTGCAATCACAATTTGTTGGATTTCCTATATACTAAAGTAATTTTGTACATTATTTCTAACATTTCACAGCACTATTTATGTTTGTCATGAATAGATTCATCTGCCTCTGCAATTTCGAAGAGAAATCGGACAGCATCATTCGACGAAATTATTGCAAAAATTGGCATGTAGGGGAATGAATTTTCTCGTGGGACCCGTTCCTTCAACGAGGAGGATCAAAGGGGATTTTCCTTTGGGTGGGGCTAAATACACCCGCCACTTTTCTTTATGCACCCATTATTTTTTTGTCTCAAAAATACTCTTTGATAAAATTACTATTTTACCCTTTTATTTTAAAAATAAAACCTTACCATAAAAGCATAAAATCCTACTGCTCCCGCCATTGTTCAGACTTCAGAGGCTCCCACCATTGTTCAGAGCTGCATCTCCCTTTAAGCTTTTTTCTTCTCAAAGTTAATGGACGAGATTAACATAAAGAATGTAAATATTAATGCTTAAACTTTTTTCGTACATATTATATAAATTAATTAATAAATTAATTAATTGATAAATTAAAAAAAAAAAGAAAAAAAGAAGTTCGTCCCCAATGGGACGAACAAGGCAGCGTCTTGTTCGTCCCATTGAGGACGAACAAGGCTATGCCCGTTCGTCCCCAAGGGGACGAACATGGCAATAGCCGTTCGTCGGCTTGGGGACGAACAGCCCGTTCGTCCCCTTGATTCCTATAGAACAAGAAAAGTTGTTTTTGAACGAAACTTGTTTGAACGAAAGACATTACTACTGAATTTCAACGAAATTTGTTTTTGTTCCACCGCCTAAATTCCATCAGAGAAAGAAAAGTTAGGTTAGAAGAAGTGACAATGAAAGAGAAAGAAAAACAAAGTAGCTTACCAGAGAAAGAGAAAAGAAGAAGCTTACAGAAAAACGGAGAAGCTTACCAGAGAAAGAGAAAGGTGGAAGCTGACCAGATAAATGCTGGGGAATGAATTACCAGAGAGAGACGAAGAGAAAGAAGAAAGAAAGAAGAAACGGCGATAATTTGGGTCAGGGGTAAAACCGGGAGGGGTGGGTGTAAGAAGTAATTGAAGTGTATTTTTAGTAGGTGTATTTAGTAAATTGGGTGTATGAAGTAAATAGGTGGGGTGTATTTAGCCCTACGCTTTTCCTTTTCCTCTATTAGAATATGGAACTTTTTTTTCTTTTTTAAAATTTTTACCACTTTTTATCATTTTTTTATTCATTCTTTTTTTTACCCTAAATTAATCGCATTCACATATCATAAGGGTGATTGAGAATGTTTTTTAATGGGTTTTAATATAAAGGAGGAGAGAGAATAAGTGGAATTTAATGGTGGAGATTTATGGATGTGACGTGATGTGTGGATGTAATTGATTTAGAGTAAAGAAAGAATGTATAAAAAAGTGGAAAAGTGAAAAAATTTTGAAAAAAAGGATGCCAATCATGGCTCATATCACATTTACAAATTTCCACCATTAAACTCTACTCATTCTCTCTCTCCTCTTTTACATTAAAAACCTTTACAAACCATTAAAAACCAACACCTATCACGCATAGAACTTCAAAACCGTGCAGGGTGCATTTGATTCACTAAAATTTTTTGGAAAAATATCAAATCAAAGAAAAAGTTTTTTTTTTTACTTTAGTGTTTGATAGGAAAATTTTTCACGGAAAATATTTTTTATGTACAACTCTTTTATATACAAAATAAGCAATTTTCCTAAAAAATTCAATCCAAGATGGAGGTAGGAAAATATTTTTTAGGAAAACCAAATGAAGGAAAATGATTTCTAAGAAAGCAATCAAACACACCCGTACTTATTACAGTTTTGATCTCCTCCCCAATATGGGTAGGAAATCCACGCCAAGTGTTCCCTCTAATTGAAGGGGCCCTTGAGCGATTTTTTATTTTTTTTTGTTGAAAGTTGACACATAGCATGGGGAGCCTCCCCGCATGGGGAGGAGATCACCACTCGTACTTATTAATGTGGCCACACTTGATAATATGTAGTCATGTCGTTTTAATAACCTACCCACATGGGGATAGATTAAGGCCTTGTTCTTTCCCTAACATTTTTTCACTAACTTCGCTAATTTTCATTTACTTTTTTCTCTCATCATTTTCTACCACTTATACAATTACTTTATATTATTTAATAGATTTTTCTCAATTTTCAGCTACACATCTAACACGTTGTTTGAATAAATCTACACTACTAATCTACATGATGCAAAGAACAAGCCCTCAAATATGAACAATGATATGGGCAGGGAGTAGATCAAGAAATTGTTTAAGAAATGGAAGTATTTGACCAAAGTGTCCTTAAATGTTTTATTTTGAAATTTCAAAATAAAGCATTTAAGAGTAATTTGGTAAAAAATATCCTCATCCCTAATCCACTCCCAGCATATATCATTTTTATTAAAGTATCCACAAGTTGATATAACAATTTGTAAATGGTTCAGATTAGCATATAGGTCATATACTCAGTCAATGACAAATTGTCAAATTATTATGTGTATATTTAACCTACTCACATATGGGTAGGTGATCAAAACCATGTAGTCATGTGTAGCATGAATGCGCTATGTTGGGTACAAATTTTGGAACGAATAGCACCTTACAGATATGCAGACGTCATACAGATATGTCGAGTCAAAAGTTGATCATGTAATGATGTCTACATTGTGTAGTCTTTATTTTCATCTTATTTTTTTCATTTAATTTAATTTTTGTTGAATTACTTAGAATTGTTTAATTCAACATAGTAGTATCTTTGTGCTAAGCGTCCTATCGATTCTACTATTGAATTTTTTCCTAGTCACAATCCTTGATTTGGTACTCTAATCTGTTGTATAAATTTACAATTGTAACGTCTACAACTAGTGTTGGCAATGGATCGGGGTTCGGATATGATCAGATCGGCCTAATCCAAATTAGGGGTAGGCGTTTCGGGTTCGATTCCCGGTAGTTCATTACCCGGAACTGAACCGTAAATTTCGGTTCTTTGAAAAATAGAACCGTTCGGTTTTTTTCAAATGAAGTACCCGTCCGGTTCCGGTTCCTTCCAATTCCGGTTCCTTCCGGTTCCAGTTATTTTACTATACATTTTTTATTACTCGAAAAACACAAGAAAAAAATAAAAATTTTGATTCGAACATAAATATAATCCAAAAAAATGAGATTTGCTGCTACTAAGCAGCTTCTAAGCAGCAACTGCTGCTGCTTAATAGCAGCAGCAATGCCCATGTATATATATTTGTCCGGTTTCGGTTTCGGTTCCCGGTTTTTAGAAAGGACCCTTTCGGTTTGCATTTCGGTTTCGGTTCTTAATTTTTTTTAAAAACAGTTCGGTTTCGGTTCTACCCGGTCGGTTCCCCTTTTTTGCCCACCCCTAATCCAAATTCAAATTCAAATTCCTCGGATCGGATTCGGATCAGATCATATCGGATCGCATCGGATAAAAAAAATTCAAATACGACCCATATTGGTATAGGTTTTTATAAAAAAATAAAAAATAAAAAATCAATTCGGATCTGATCGGATCATTTAATTGCAATTGTTATTTATTGATAAGAAAGGTAATTTGATAATTTTACAAAAAAAAGAAAAATTTATCAATTAACAGTCAAACTAATGGTTTTTTTTACGGATCAGAAGGACTTGCGACGCTAACATTTGAAAGGTTAAGGACCTCAAGTGCGAGACTTTGAAGGTTTAGGACTTGGATTGTAACGACCCTTAAATGTTAGGGGCTCCTAGGGGAATTTATCCTTTATTTTGTTTCTCATCCGATTTTTTTAATTAAATTTTTGAAACATACTGCAAGTAAATAAATAATAATAAATAGAGAAAAGACCAACGAGAAGTATAATAATTTATTTACAGAATTTCTCAAAATTATACCAAACAAACATCAATAGCTATGTCAAATTAGTTGCAATCCATGCCCTAAATTAAAAGATGACGCTAAGAATCCCAAATCCAAATACAAAACATAACCCCCACCCCCACCCCCAAAAAAAAAAAAAAAAAAAATACAACATCGAGTTTCCCACAATTTAATACACTTAAATCTCTATATCATTTCAAACACCGAATCAATCATCAAACTAAATATCACGAAATCTTAAAACATTAAAACACACCATTCGACACGCAATTATGGTTCACTACATGTCCCTAACTTCAAATTCATTGCGATTCTTAACTACGATGTCATACATATGCATCGACTTAAACTTGTTGAAATCTTTGGGAAGAGATATGAGATGAACAGTGGATCTCTTGTGGAATTGAAGAAGACTAGGATCATCATAGTACCTCTCCCATCCTAGGGACGATAATTTTTGTTCGAGAATGGCATATGATGTAATAACGTCGTTGGATGGGACATGCACTAGCATTTTCCGACCATGGCACTCGCCGGGATTTTCTAGTCGAACGACGCCATTCTTGAAAACCCAAACACCAGACATTTTTTTCGATGGAGCTAATTCCCAAAAAAAACAGAAAAAAAAAATAATAAAGGAAGGAGAACCAAATGGAAAGGGTAGTATTATGTAGTTCAAAGATGATCAAGTAATGAGCAAGGACCAAAGGGCTCCTGCTGAAGGTAGAAATATATAGAGGATGCTTTAGGATTTAATTAAATTAATGTTATAATAATTTTGGAATAGGAATACTTATGAAAGAAAGCACTTATTTTTGCATGGACTAATAGAAAAAAGAAAAAAAATGATATGGGTTTTCCTTCTATGTATATAATATACAAACCCTACTGAATAAAGACAATGGTCCACATAATTCGATATACCCTCACTTTTTGTCTTAATGGGTTCCTAAGAATCTTCTATTCATTATATATTATACCACCTCCGTCCTATTAATATGATCCATTTTTGTTTCACAAAAATTAAAAAAAAATACAATTAGCAGTATTGAAAAAATAAAATTTTAAGCTATTTTTCTAATATGTCATTTCATTTATTAAATATTCCGGTTCAATTAATCTATTTTGTGAGTAACAATATACATTAATTAAAGACATACACGAGAATTAATATTCTAATTATGTCTTCAAAAAGAACGTGAACTATATTTTGGGATAGATGAAAAATGAAAGTTAGACTATCTTTATGGGACGGAGGTAGTAATATTAATTATATCTCCAATAAATTGGAGTAGTTAATTAATACATATTCTAGTGCATTTTTAGAAAAAGGACAAACTATACATGCAAAGAGCAAAACAAACTCATTTATATTAATTAGGATACGAATTGGATTCATAGAAGTATAGAATTCGAATAAAGAGCACCACTAAAACGAAATGCAACATAAATTAACTAATAAATTATACTAAGAATCCCATATATCATATCATGATCATATAACCAATGTTTACGTAAGTACATATATCTATATCTTCAAGTAACGGTGATAAATTTATATTTTATTTCCTTTTACTGATAAAAATGTTACCATCTAAATTAGCTTTTCATTGCTGCCTTTTTTTCAAAAAGAAAAAGGATAAATTTTATTATGTGTAGAACATCTCATCCTGAATATATAATCGATGAGATAGTCAAAGGAATACAATCTGTCCATGGTCTAACACATGGAGCTGCAACACCTAAACCACAGATAGATAGCTTGAGACCATCATTTTCTTCACGGTCGAATTAGTGTATCATTTCATCGGTATGTAAAAAATGAGTATCGGTATTTATTATATTATAAGTGTATCATTTCATTGGTATGTCAAAAATGAGTATCGGTATTTATTATATTATACTTTCTTTTGTATATACAGTATGGATATTTATAATTTATCGATCGAGAAAAAATTTAAGATTTATTAGAATTGGAGTTGTCACATAACTTATTGCCATTGGAATATGTGCACTTAGAAAATGAATAAATTTCTAGATGTAATAGGGGAACAACTAACAACTTGTTCTTGTTCTCTTATAGCGATTGTAGTGTAGTCATTTGATTTCGAGAAAAAGAAATCTCTATACTGAGCTAGTCTAGCTACTAGCTGAACTTAACTAATCGTAGTTACGGATTTTAGAAACTCAACATCCAATTTATATATGGGGCAAACAAGTACAAGCCAATGAAGGATTCATTCATAGCTTGGAATATGAGAAAAGATGCAAATATAAAAAATAACTCATGAGAAACAAATGAAGAATTCTTTTTCCCGTACTCCATGGATCATGGATAGGATAAGAAGATGAAAGATTATTATTATTATTATTATTATTATTATTATTATTTTGGTTTTTTTTTTTCCTTTGTCTCTTCAATCGATTGATCGGGCTTGTTCCAGTGCAAGTGCTGGGAATATTTTACAGTGCCAGCACTGATTGCCTCCCCCCCTCCCGTGGGCCCCCTTGTATTCAAGGGACTGTGAGTGTGTTTGGGGCACGTGAAGTGTTCCATAGTTGGCATTGGAACAAGCTTGATTGATTGAGAGGGAAGTGTCATAGGAGTCCATCAAAGAAAAGAATGGGGTTCCAAAACCCTTTTTGGGAAAGTTTGTTACCTTGTGAAAACATTTTATATTATATATATATGTGGAAATGATAGCAAGTCTTATCCTACACAAAGTCAAATTGGCTAAATTCCAAAATATTTCCATCTGTCCACAGTACAACAAATCCAACTCAAACAAATCTTCTACGTACAGCTTTTAGACAACGTGTCTTGGATTCTCTCTTACTTCACGTCCATGTCGACAAAATCCTGAAAAGGTGTTGTTTTATTTTAATTGGATGAGGTACTTATTTTATATATTTATTATTGTTGTTCATAGATTAATTAACAAGTTTGTTCTAAAGGGATTAGTCTTGGAATTGACCTTTCTGAAAACTAGTGTTTTCATCCACGTATTGTATGAGGAAATTTATACACAATTATTTTAATTGACATTAATTTATGACGATTTGATCAATTTAATTTTTGGATTAATTGTGCGAACGAATCTGAGACGTGTTAATTTTCAAATTTTTTGGATTTATTGAAGAATTAGGAATGGAGTCGTGAAGATACCAAATTCCAACGGTAAGATTTGAAACGCATTCATTGGTGTTGATAAAAAAAGACGTGTGCGAATTGTTATTGATAAAGATGAGAAAAAAGGCGTGTGTAAGATTTCTTTGATAAAAAATTTGGGCTTATCTCAAAATATACCATTTAATGTTAAAAAATGAATATATAGGAATTGGGTGGGAAATGAAATTTTGTAATTAATTTTTTAATTCTAAAAATTGATAATTTGAGCGGAAAAATGACATCATTTTATTAATATATAAATATAAATATAAATTTTATCAAGGTAGATCTAGTCCATCTACTTTCATACGGACAATATGTGTCAAACTGTTAAAAGGAGAATAGGGCAGTCAAGCTTTACAATTCGTAAGTTCATTCCTAGAAGTAGCGAGTTTTGAATCTCCTAAGATGTAGGACATGAATTCGACCATAATTTAAGAAACTATCTTTTATTTTTAGTTTAATATAAGATGCAAATGGTTAATCTGTCAATAACAAAATATAATACGATCTGAATGCCATTCATAAGGCCCTGCATGTAAACTCGAGTTAAATAGTTTTTTTTACTAAATATTCAACATAATATTTAATTTTAATCTTTTAGATCATTTGACACGTCGGTGAATTCATCAAGAAATTCTTTCGAATGAGCCCCACCTTCCGAGCGGATACCTTCATAATAGATTCTCTTTGTGAGAAATAAAAGTCGGAAAATACAACTTAATAAAGATCTCTTAGTATCAGCTAATAATATAATATTATTATTCTTAATTTTAATAGTAAAATATGGAAATTGCCGTCACGTCCCTAGTCCCTACATTATTTCACGTTTTCAGTGTAACTTGTAATGCAATACTTTCTAATTTGGTGACGAATTAATTGCCGGACTCCATGTCCAACCAAAATCTTGACGGTCAAATTCAAAATAATGATGGTCAACCATTCAGTACATTGTAATCAGTATCCTTCAACGGCAAATAGTATATTCTACAGTATATTTGTACTATTGTACACTATTTCTCACTATCTATTGTCTATGGAATAGACAAAGACACATGTGACCGTTTCGAAATTAAATGATATTGAAATTATTACATTATGTTAAGACGATCACATTCAATATTGATGTGATATCTATCAAACAGTAATTGCATGTTTACCTGACCTTCGATAATCAACACTGATGTATCAAAAACACAAACTTAATTATCACTTTTCATTTAGAAAAACATTAGAACACCTTCAACTTCAAGGCCGCAGTGAGATTTCATGAGATGCATGCATTCGTTTTGTCAATACCCCCTATTATACAGCGATTGACATCATAACACAACTAGGCTATGTTCTATAGAGATTGGAAATGAGATTAAAGTAGTTTGAATATGTGGTGGAAAGTGGAAGAAAGTTTTATAAAAAATGTAAAAAAAACTGTCAAATCGATCAAAAGAGTGATTAGAAATGAAAGTTGAAAAAGATGTTTGAGATTTAATGAGATTAATTAAATCTACTGTTACCTTAAGCATTACAAATCAACTTGAAAAGCATATTTTTTAAACGTGAATTTATTACGTAATCCATACTCTACTGAACGTTACACATAAATTTATTGATCTATCAATTCTTATACCGAACATATAGAACTTCTGAATGATTGTGATTGATGGGTACATTACTTCTCTAGCATGATATATGTACATATGTCCTCCGGATAAAGTTAGACATCCATAATGATTGCCATTATATGTGACATATTCGAGGTGAATGTCTTATTTTACCTTTAATGATTATTTAATATTGTATAAAAAGAGGAAGGATAATACAATCATTTTATCTGATTATACAACTCTTTATGTAATTTTCTATGTCCTTATAGCATTACCGATATCTTCCTTCTTAAGGACTTCATCTTTAAAACAATTTCACTGTGTTAATGATTATGAGACATGTTGTCATGTTGATGATGTACGGAAAAATATATAGAAGCACAAACGATTTCCATTACAGAATCATTTATGCACATTTTACATGACTCAAAAGCCAAAACAAACCCTTAAGTAGATACATACTAATCTGCATTATTATCTTCATTGTCCTACGTGAAAAGACTAGATACACACTCAAGCCAAGCCAACGAGAAGTAAAATTTAAAAGGATAAAAAGAAAAATCACAAAAAAAGAAAATCATAAAAACCCTAAATGCATAGTTTCTTGTTCATACTGTCCAATCCAGCTTACCAAACATATATTTGTAGGTTTGCAAATACTGACGTCCGATATATTATTACGCGTCTCTAACTTCAAACTCGTTGCGATTCTTTACGACGATATCATACATGTGCATGGATTTAAACTTTCTGAAATCTTTGGGGAGTGAGATTAGATGAACTGTAGACCTCTTATGGAACTGAAGAAGATCAGGGTCATCATAATACCTCTCCCAACCGAGTGAAGATAATTTGGTAGCAAGAACATCATACGACGTGATGATTTCGTTACTTGGCAAGTGGACCAAAACTTTTGGTCGAGCATTCTCGACCAACCGTAAGACGCCATTGTCGAACACCCAAACACCAGACATTCTCAATGTAGCTCAAGATTTTGTTACGGTTTTTGTTGTCTTGGAACAACATGGGAGAGTTGCGACATTTAATATAGGACTTCATGGTTTGCATTGGGCTGTGTTTGGGAATAGGAATAGCTAAAGTGGGGCCCACATGGCGTAGTGGGGTTTTGGGGGGCGCGGGGTGGTGTGGTCGGGGGTGTGGATGCATTGTGTTTTTGGGCCTCTTGTGGGCACATACATACAACCTTATTTGTTGGGAGAAATTTTAATTGGATGGGGAAGAATCCAGTTTCTTTATATGATTCCTTTTAAAGCCCATTTCTTTGGGAATCTTTGGTTTTTTGGAGAGAAAAAAATTTCGGAAAATTATTATGAGACTTTTCTAGACAAACTTTTAATACAAAAAGAATTATTCTTTGCATACAAGAACTGACATGAAAGTTGTTTGTTAAGGGACTTAAGCTCTGCTATTCGAATATAACTAAAGTTATGTCGAACTGGTGATTGGAAATGTTCGATTGTTAACTTTTAGAATTAATTGAGACAGACCTAATTCACCTTCTTTCCGATGAATATGATCAAAACCTATCGCATCAATAGAATGAGTATAGTTTTGACCACCTATTCACATATGGGTAGGTTAAAATACCCGCACGTTAATATGGTAGTTTACAAGTGGTTCGAATCAGTACATAGGGCGCCACACTCTGGACTATTGCCAAATTGTTGCGTGGTATTTTAACGTATCCACATATGGATAGGTGATCAAAACTAATGAGAATTGAAATTGATATTTGATAAAAATGATGTTTAAAATAAGATGCGACAAACAAGCTCTAAAATTAAGAAAATTTCTCCTCTTAAATTAAAAGTGTACTTGTTACACTGAGGGCAAGTTTGACAAAACTATTTTGAAAATAATCTCTTTTATTGCCTTTTATTTTACAATAAAAACATATTTTTCAGATTTAACGTTCCTCACTTTTTTACTGCATATTTTTAAAAATTATTATTTTTTTCTTTCTTTCTCCAAAAAACTTGGTCAAACGAGTAATTAATTTATCTAGGAAAAGTGGGGAGGAGGAGGTAATGGTCAACATTTTTAGAAAGGACGCAGAGTGTCATTTCATCAAATTGAAGTGTTCAAATGTTCCATAAGTTAGGGGAAAAAAAAAAAGGAATGGGATTCTCCATTCCCTATCTTTACAGGAAAATAGACCAATTTTGAGGTTATTATCTGTTCCTTCTTGTATCTTGGAAATTACCGAATGAGAATTTTTTGAAAGGATATTGAATGGGAATTTTATTCCAACTTCATTTTGCAAAAACTAAAAATTGAAAATGGACTCGATTATAATCAATTTTGTGCTCTTCCTCGAACAAATATATATATATATATATATATATATATATATATATATATATATATAAGAAATTAAAGAAACTCTACTCCTAAAAATTTAGCTTTCAGTATATATCTATATATTAATAAAGAGATATCGCTTTTGGAGAGAATTTTTCTCCTTATTTTCAACCTTTTTAAATATAGATTTTGAAGGATTTTTTTTCCCTCCTAAGACTTTCCCTTTATTGGATGATTTTTGAATTAAGATTTGGTTTTATTGCTTATGAAACTCTCCCTCTATTGGCTACTTTATTTTAATTAAGATCTGACTTTTTTATTTTTTATTTTTCTTTCCTTATCCATATTAAATTCATTAACAGTATGATTAATGGCTACAAATCTTATTAAATTGATCTATCTATCTATAATAATAATAATAATAATAATAACAACAACAACAACAACACACCCTAGATGTGTGTGTGTGTGTGTATATATATATATATATATATATATATATATACACTAGTATTCAACATGTGCATTGCACGGGATGAAAACCCTCTAAAAGAGCACGTCTTATAGATACAAAATGTAATTTTTTTAATGTAAAATATAATAGATGCAAATATAATTGTGATAATAAAGATAAAGATATATTGTTGGACAATTAATGTAAAATATGAAAGATGTGTTTCACATTAGATATAAATATATAGCTGAACAATGTTGTGTTACAATTAAAATAAAACAGTGTTAGCATCACACACATTAGACGAAAGTGCAATTGAATCATTGATCATTGTTTGTTGTTTGATGTGGCGATATACATCTGAACTAAATAAATATTATAAATAAAAAAATCACTCTAAATTTTGAAACACCCTTTAAACACCACATTTGTTGTTGAGTTTTCATGTTGATCACATTTATTGTGATAATAAAGATAAAAATATATTCTTGGACAATTAATGTAAAATATTTAAGATGTGTTTCACATTAGATATAAACATATAGTTGAATAATATTGTGTTACAATTGAAATAAAATAGTTTTAGCATAACACACATTAGATGAAAGTGTATTTGAATCGGTGATCATGGTTTGTTGGATGACGTGTGGTATGTATCTTAACTCAATAAATATTATAAAAAAAATAACTCTAAATTTTGAAACACCTTTTAAATACCACATTTGTTGTTGAGTTTTCATGTTGACCATCCTTATCACAAATCAAAATCTTCAATCTACTACCATTCTTAGCTTTGGAGACAACAACATACAATTGTCTATGGCTTAATACGAGTCTCCTCAAATAAATACCAATATTAGAAAGCGGTTGGCTCTAACTCTTGTTGATTGTCATCGCTTGTAAATTTTTTATTCTTAATTTTTTAATCAAGCCTCACATTTTCCATCCACCTTTTTATATCAAGAAACAAATACAAAACAAGCATATAATATAATTATTATGAACGAAGTAAATTCTTTGCTTGTTAAGAATAAAAAACCTTTTAAAAGCTAAAAATAAAAAAATAAAATTTTTTATTAGACTGAAAAGATTAAAAACGATATTTGGAAAACACGGCATAAAAATATATACGTTAATAACCAACTAACAAATTTTTAACATCTGCCCTTATACATAAACCATTTATCGTCTCAAATATAATAAAATACATCCCCCAAATCAATTAAATGAGTCAAATACATATTTTCAATTAAATGAAAGTCAAACACACATTTCTTACATGAAAACATTAATTATGACCCATTTAATTTACCCAAAACATATTTGATTTATATCCGCTAAAATTCCTTTCCTATATTTATCCAATTCAATTAAACGTAATTTCTTAAAAAGCAATAATTCCTATTAAAAAAATGAAATAATTTGATTTCTTTTTTGTATTTTTGTTTTATTCATATTGTCTTAAATTAAAAATTAATAGTTATTCTAAAAAATTAATATTTTGTTTTTTATTGTATTTTTATTTTTAATATCCGAGAAGTATTTTCATATTGTATAAGATTTTGTAGGAAAAATATGGTAAAGAATCTTGTTCATTGCTTAGATCATAAAAGCATACTTTAACCTCACTTTAGGAGGGCATTATGGGACCAATATGTGGTTTTCATTTATTATTATTAGTTAAAAAATAAATTAAAAATTATTATTAAACTAAAGAAAAATCGATTACCAATTTCACCAAGTAACCATTGATTATAGATGCATAATGATTGGTGCTTTATAGAGTAATACACACATTCTTCTCTGATAATTATCTGACGTGGAATATTTATCTCTTTCAATAGTGTTGAAAATTTTAATAGTGTAGAAAATTATCCATTTGTTATTTTTTTTGTGAAAAATTGAGAATTTTATTTTGGAGACTTTCAAACTCAAAAAGATTTAATTAACTTGACATTAAATTAACTATGCTATATATTAATTCCTAAACTGTATTCTAAATAATTAATATATCTTTTATCTAAAGAAATTAAAACAAAAATTCATGAATTTTATTAATTTATTTAGTGTTTGGTTTCATAAAACAATATATTTCTATATTAAAAATATGAATTTAATAAAAATTTATAAATGGAATTTAAAAAATAAGCGATGAATTTGATTTACTTAAACAAATAATTCAATTTCTTTTTTGGACATTTATTTTATTCATATTGTTCTAAATTAAAATTAATAATAGTCATAAAAAATTGATTGTTGGTTTTTTATTGTATTTATATTTTGAATATTGTACAAAGTTTTTTATATTGTGTAAACTTTAGCAACAAAAATACAATAAATAATCTTGTTGATTACTGAGAGCCACTAAAGTGTACTAACTTGGGGTCACTATGGAATTTTATTGACTAAAAAAGCTAAGAATTTTATTTTTGGAGGGTCTTCAAAATATATAAATATTTTTACAATCCAAAAAGATTTAACTAACTTGACATGATTGTGTGATATATTAATTCCTAAATTAATTATTGTGTGTTTAATTTCCAAAAAAACAGTTATCTTATATTAAAAATATAAATTTAATTAAAAATTATAAACGAAATTTTAAAAATGAATGGTGAATTTGATTTCTTTAAAGATAAAACAAACAATCCAATTTATTTTTTTGTATTTTTATTTTATTCATATTGTTCTAAATTAAATATTAGTAATTGTCCTAACCAATTGATAGTTGGTTTTTTTATTGTATTTCAATTTTTAAATATTTTAGAATTTAAAAATATAAAAAAATACTTGCACTGCCTTTTTTATAAACGTTTAGTAAAGAAATGAGTGTTTCCGTAATTTTATAAAAGCATTTTCTTTTTTATAAACCCATGTTTCCATAATTTATTAATTATTAACTCTTATTGCTAGCTAAAAATAATAATAATAATAATAATAATTTGGGTTTTTGGCTGCAAAACATACTTTGGTGGAAGAGCTTTTTATATATTATAGATTATAGATATATATGATGTCTAGACGTAGGAGATTTTGTGTTAATTTTTTTAGTTATATTTTTTAAATTAAAAAATTAGATTCGACCAATTAATTATCCTGGAAATAATATAAATAATTAGCTAAGAAATGAAAATTATTTAAAATTAACAAGTTTGTTAAGATTTAATTTTAGTACGATACAAAATTGCCATTGATTAAATTTTTACACAAAAATTAAAGGTGTGTTTGATTGAGAGTTGTAAAATATTTACGTGTAAAATATTTGCCTACTAAATAAAAACCACCTCTCTCTAAGAAAATATTTACATGCAATTGGCCAAAATCGTGCTTCAAATGATTGTACCTTACAAAATCAATTCCATTTACAACTTGCAATCAAACAGCAAATATGTAAAACGGATTGCACGATTTGACATTTACCTGCAAACCAATTGCCAATCAAACACACCCTATAAAAGAAATGTGTATAGTTAAAATACAAAAATAAATTGGACCATTAAGTAATTTTAGACATAATTAATTATCGGATTATTTTCACAAAACCTCCAATCTTTTAAGTTTAAATTCCAAACCCATTCTTTTTTTTTTTTTAACACAAAACCCCAGTCTTTAAATTAAGTGTCAATGGATCCTTAACTGACGGATTCCATCCAATTTAGCAGTTAAAGTCATTTTTTTGTCATTTTGTGCACTGAAGTTCGAGGGAAAATTTTGAAACAATCTTTTATTTCACAATTTTATATCTTTTTAAACTTCACAAACTTTAAACCATGCAATTTAGTTCTAAATCTTTTTAAACTTCACAATTTTAACTTTAATTTTTTGCAATTTAATCCTAAATTTTTTAATTTCAAAATTTTAGCATTATTTTTGGAAAATTGGTTGAAGTTGTCCATAAATTTTGTGGTTGCTACAAAATAAATACAAATAAAAAAGGTAGCGCGACATTAGTTTCATCGGATTAACTTTTATCAAACATTTTCAACATAGTAGAATTTGATCACATTAATATTATTATTTTTTAAAAATTATTTAGAATTAAATACATGCACATTTTGATTTCAACCAATAGTTAATAATAAATGTAATCTACAAAATTTTAATAGAAATATATCACTATAAAAAATAATCCAAATGTAGAAAAATAACAAACTATAATTAAAGCAAACTTAAAAAAGAGTAAAAAATAAGCAAACCCAACCCCCCAGCCCCAAACATAGGCAGCACCAAACCCCACCTTTATCCTAACCCAGCAACAACAATCCAGTGGGCTTTCTCCCGATTTTGTTGCCTACCGGCAAAGTCACTAGCAAGCGACAATCTCCGGTTGTATCATCAGCTGGTACAACCCACTGTCTTACTCATCAGTAAATCAAGAGGAAAGCCTCTCAATTTGGTGGTTATACCAGCAATCTCAAGCCAATCACTTTCCCTGGTTGGTGGGTGACAAAATCGCCGTCATGTTTAGGGTTTTTAATTTTAGTTTTTAATTTTATTTTATTATTTCTTTACACCAAATATAATTTTTACAATGATAATTTTCTAGTAAAATTCTATGGAAATAAAATATTACATTTATTATTAACTATTAGTTAAAATCAAAATGTACGCGTCATTAATGCCAAGGAAAAGTTTAAAAACATTAGATTGGACCGTTTAATCAATTTTAGATATAATTAATTAGTTTAAAAATAAAATTAATTAAATTATTTTTTTGGTCAAAAAATTAAATAAAAAATTAATCTAAATTAATTATATATATTGCTAAACTGTAAATAAATACCTAAACAACAAGATATTTACAGGATGGAATTATTCGAAATATAAGGGAAACTAAGGGAAACTCGATCGCGATTCTTGTAAAAGTTGAATATTGGTTACCTAAATCGTATAATATTCTAGAATTGTGGTTAGTTTTTTATAATCATTTTCAGTATTATTAATGCTATACTATTTATATTTATGAGAATCACGTATTAATAGACATGTCTCCCCATGTAGCGCACGGGGTTACTGCTAGTATATATAAAAGAAAAGAAAAGAAAAGCAAAACTCAAGGTAAAAGCATATGCATGTTGTAATTGTATCCATTCACATATTTAGTTAAATGGTATTCTATCCCTATTTTATTTTTTTGAAAATCTTGATTATTCATCCATTGCACTTTATAATCTTATCAGAATCGTCCAAGAGGGTTGGCCTAGTGAAAAAAGCACCATTTATCAAGTGATTAACCTGAGTTTGAGACACCACCTCCCCTACGATCCCCATCTTGTATTAAAAAATCTTATCAGAATCAAGTTTAGAAGAACAACGAACAATTATTCGCATAGATAACATAAATATTCACTTTGTCATTTTTTTTGTCAGACCAATAAAATGATGACAAACAAACATACACAAGAAAATAGAAGACAAATTGAAAGCTATTGAGTCTAGATTCTTGGCTTCTATTAACCCAACCATTCCAAAATGTAGATACATTTTTGTGTGCCTTTTGACACACATTTTTAATTTCCATCAACAAAAAATTGTGACTACATGTTAATTACCCGACCAAAACAAACAACGCCGTTGTCACCACAAAGGCTTGATTTTTCGACCCTATCTTATTTATCCGAATCCCAAATTCATGGACCACGTACTTTGTTTTGTGTGTATAAGTTTAAGGTGTTTGGATTGGAGGTGTGAACTTACGAAGTTTCTTTTGATTCCCACGTTTTTTGAACTGTAAAGAATCTTCAATGAAAATGATTTTATCTATTGATATATATTTTTTTTTAATTAAATCGTGGAGAATGTTAAAAGGTTGAGCATATTGCACTAGAGGAGTGTTGATAATTGATTACCATCGAATTTGTTGACGTAAGTTAAAGTATTGGAGAATCTTGGCACTTCTTCGCTTTTATGAATCGGACAAACTAAATATGTCACTCCTAGATGGTTGTGATAAGAGGGACGACTTTTTCCTGTCGCTTTTACAAGTTACCCAACTTTAGAAATTAGAAATAACTTTATTGTCATCTCTATAAGTTTCTATTCTTGTAGTAGTCTTGAAGTATTACCTAATATAAAATATTTAATAATTAGCTGTATTCCGGAATAAAATACCACAATAATTAATTCTGCAATGTATTGTAGCCAAGTGGGAGATCTTTAGATTCTACATCAATTTCAGTGTTTCTTAATTTGCTCATCAAATAAAATGTGTATAAAAGACATGTGCTAGGCTATTCCTAGATGATACTTGATAGAACCTTTTCGAACATGCTTTGCTAGAACATAGGATCAACGTTATACTTTGTGGGAATGGTATGTCGACTCAATAATTAAGAAAGGGAAAAATAAAATATAAGCAATATATTAATATTAAAATGTTAAGTGATATATTTCCTTAATTATCCATAAAACCAGCAATTTATCACAATCAAATGAAGATGTATTTGATAATCTTTGATTAAAGTGTGTGTACAAATGTGTCGACAAATTAACATGAGAAAATATTAACGTCGAGAAAATATTAATGTCAAGTTAATGATTTCTTGATTAACATGAGAAAATATTAACGTCGAGAAAATATTAATGTCAAGTTAATGATTTCTTGATGGTTTTGATTTAACTTGCATTCAATGTTTACTTTATAAGAAATTCATATGATAAGCACGAACAATCCTGAATCAGTCAATTTTTTTGGATTTAATTTTCTAGACTAGATAAAGTATGTTTGGTGGATTTTTTTTACTATTCTTTGAACATTTTTTAGGTTTGCAAGAACTAGGGTTGGTTACCATTTTATCTTTTATCTTTTATTTTATTTTTGGTGGAGATCAATATTGTGCTTCAATGGAAATAAGGAATTTTCATATTTCCATAGGAGATTATTTGTACTTTGTCCAACAATAATTTTCTACTAAACAAATGGAATTACATCTAACAAATTAAGTATCATCATTCTTAATTGAAGTGTTGCACTGCCAAATTAATTTATTTAATTAATATGGTCCCTATGAATCTATTCCTCCAATATTATTAAACTATGGTATATAAAATTCATTGGCATGCAAAAAGTGACTTCTTACCGAAGGAAGTTGCTTAGAATTCTTTTCCTAGTTAAGAAAATTGAAGGTCAATGCTTTTGCCTATGTAGAGAATACAAGAAAAAAATTAACGCCATTAAGGCAATTAAATTTGGTTGTCCATGATTCGGTTTATGCTTAACTTTGGATTAAATTATGAGATTAGGAGAATTAATTACTTAAAATTTGGGAATAAAGTTAAGAAATTGGCATTAAGGATCAATTCCACTCTAAAGAAAACAAATAAGGAGAATTTTCTTGATATTATTCTCTGATTATCTCGAGATAATGACAAGATGAACGAATCATTATTATTAAACTCTACAGAAGAATTAGAACACATGAACTAATTACGTCACTAATTACGTCACAATGTCTTTAAAATGGAAAAAAAATGCATAAGATCAAGTAAATAAAAAATAATAATAATAATTGAGCAATTTTATTAGCTTATCTATCCTTATAGATATAGAATTCAACTCAATTTATTGATCATTACATATATTGGTAACTAACCGTCCCACAAATATGGTTTTACTTTGACTTTCACATGGATTAAAAAATTGTAATTAAATTTGTTGGAAAAGTAACATTTACTTATAAATTTTCAGATATACCCCTAATTAAATGATTAATTTAGTTTATTTTAATTGGTAACAAAACATAGTAGGAAATGAAGGATTTTAATGCACTCTTAGAAAAGAAAATAGACTATAATTTCGGACGGATGAAAAAATATGAAACTATCTCAGACGAGGGAGTAATATTCTATTAGTTGGTCATTCCCATTTTTGGATTTGAAATAATGACATAACTAGTCTTTCTCCACCTGGTCTGTTTCTAAGTGAGCATCTGGTGAACTAAGAAAATTCATAGACTTATTAACTAATGAGAACTGGAGTAGTCTGTTTGATACAATTTATTATTAAAAATAAACAAAAGAAACTCTGTTCACATTTTTTTGGAGACCATTACAGTAGTTTTATGAAGTAACTGGATCTGGCAATCGGATTATGGATGTCGGGTAACGATTTGGCCCATTTACTATCATTATTGGACAGGCCCATTATTACTGGACTACCGTTATAATAAACTGAAGCTCACAAAATCCAAAACACAAAAGGTCGAGGTTCGGTTGACGGAGCGGCGCGCCACCGCCGTAGCCCTCTCCAGCACCACAGGAGTACAAGCTCACTCCAGAAGCAATCCCAATAGCAGCAGCTGCTCTGATAAGTCAGCTTATTACCATCTGATTCTGGCCCATATTAATCCCCCGTCTTGGGCTCAGAGGGAGTAATATGGACACGATAACCAGACATTGTGGGGTGCGTCCACTTTACGCGCCGACACTACCGGGCACCTGTCGGCCGTCCTCATTAATGGCTGCAGAGGAACCGATAACACCTAGCGGTCTCCTCAGAAGAGGGACCCCTTCATGGAGTGAGCGTATAACCCAAGCTCCTGGTAGTGGCAGCGAGGAACGACGCCGGCGACATAGGAGCGTCGACGCCCTCAACCTTCCATCGCCTTAATGCCCCCACTCGGGTTACAGGCGCTCGTTACTGCACCCGGCGCACGCGTGTTTCAGAGGAGAGAACATAAAATGGTGAATAGTTCTGGAGATTTTCGATGTGGGAAGAGGAAAGTTATTATTACGCATTCTAACGACGTCGTTTGTTTAGTAAACAATACTCCTACACATTGCCCCATAAATTCACAAAAATAGCGAATATTTCCCCTGTACTTTTTGTTCCTCGAGGAATATCCAGAAATCACTCCCGCTTTGTTCTAATTATTAGAGCGGCAAAACCCTGTGTACCACCTGCCATATACTGCAACCTATACATACAGACTAGTGTATAAGTATATTTTATTTTGTAAGATACATACAGATCTCTTGATTTGTCAATGACTGCTTTTGGCTCGTTTCTCCCTTCTTCGCAGGTAATTTCTTTACTTTTACCAGAAAAATGATATGTTCATTCAATTTTTGGTATTTGGAGCTCATAGATGCATCTGATGGAGTTATTATATAATTTTGTGCTCTTTTTGCCACGCGAGTTTATTCTTTTCTGGCTTTTGGGTGGCTAATTGGTTAATTATGGAAATATTTAAGAATTGAGGAGATTTGAGAATAGGATTGTTTTGCAGGTTGTTGTATTTTATTGAAGGAGGGGATGGACGAGCCAGGGCAGCTGAAAAGGGCCTTGATTGATGCAACTTCGGGTGCAATTTCTGGTGCTATTTCTAGGACTATCACATCACCACTTGATGTGATTAAAATAAGATTTCAGGTCCTTTTCGTTTCCTTTTTATGTTATTTGGAGAATGCTGCATTGTCATGAAGTATTTGGTGTTTGATTTGTGGATGTAATGATTCTCAGTTGATAATTCAAGTACTCAATCAATTGTGTAATGCAGAATTGATAGCTTGAGATTGTTCCTCTTGTCATTTGTTGAGTTTGTGTTGTTTCATTTGCTAATGGTAATCACTAGTCTGTAATCTTGAAAGATAAGAAGTTCCATTGATGTTGAGCTACTAAAATGGAAACAGAGTGCATGGGTGACTTTGGAATCTGATATACAAACTGGGATATCTCATCATTGTTTTGATGAGTTCCACCTTATATGAAGCCTTCATTAATAGCCTCGATATTTATTTCTGGGGTTAGCGCCATTCGTAGTTACCAAAAGAATGTGGTGGATAATCACTGTATTCACTACTCTTATGTACCACACTGTTTAAAACATCTTTTCCCCTTTTGACAAATCATAACTAATCCTGATTTTGTTTTTGGAACTGTTTTTTAGAGCAAATGATTTCCACTATTTTATCTTATTCCTTGTCACCCGATGAGTACTGAACACACGTAGAGTGTGTATCGTGTGGACGCCTTAGGGTAGAACTTAGCTGCAGTGAATTTATCTGATACTGGTATCGATAGGCAGGTTCAATTGGAGCCCACAACAAACTGGACTTTGCTTCAGCGAAATGCATATGGTCCATCAAAGTATAACGGTATGCTGCAGGCAACCAAGGACATTCTTAGAGAGGAAGGCTTACCGGTATTTGTTTATACTCAATATAATTTATGGTATTATGTTTCCAACGAGTATTTGATGAGAATCTATGTCTACATATGTTTTGGTATCCCACTCCACCTTACTCACTATTTGTAACAGGGATTTTGGCGTGGTAACGTGCCAGCCCTCCTTATGGTTATGCCATATACTGCCATACAATTTACAGTGTTGCACAAGATCAAGACATTTGCTTCTGGTTCTTCCAAGTCAGGTTTGTTTGTTAGAAGCTTCTGCTCTCCTTATGGATGCCGTATGATATGTGGCTGGATACTTCGCTCAGTGAATTATTTCACCACTTGCAGCCATTCAATGTGACTACCCTCCATTTGGCATTTTGAGTGGGTTATAAATTAAATCTGGTAGAGTAATGGGAACAGTAGTTATGGATGAATAGTTGGATTTAATGTTGGTTTTTGACTAAGTGGACTATTTATTAATTGTATCCAAACTATCACTGAAGATATTAAATCTGTCTCCTCTGTGGTTTCTGCTATTCGATTGTTTCGTTGGAAAATAATATCATATTTCTCTTTTCTTCTTGTTGAAATAACTTTGCTTGGTCTTGGTTTTCTTGTTTTAGGCAAACAATCTTTGCATGTGATGAATTTAACGATTTTTCTACTAATAATTAATAATTTACTTCTACTATTTTGTCAAAATCAAACTTCCATTTCACTGCACATTCAAAACTACATATGATCATTATCCTCAAATCCTGTGGCTACTATTCAAATCTTGAACCTCTTTCCATGTTTACCCTGTACTAATTTGTGTAAAACCATTCATCCGATGAAATGTTTAGAAGTCTTTTATGAATATCAACTCCCTTGCCTTTTACCTTTAAGAGTCTGACGTGCCATTTGTGAATTGTTTTCTCAAGTGCAGAAGATCATATCAATTTAAGCCCATATCTTTCTTATTTTAGTGGAGCATTAGCAGGATGTGCTGCTACTGTTGGATCATATCCATTTGATCTTCTTAGAACCATTTTAGCTTCACAGGGAGAGCCAAAGGTATTGAATCTCTCATGGAATTAAGCTATGCCGTTGTGCAAGCAGTCTTTCTAATAACAAATGTTCATGCATACTACTTTATCATCTTTTCTCCTGCCAACGTTGGAATTTATTTAGAGTGATAATTTTCATAATTATGACATTTCACTTGTGACGTTTCTAAGGTGATGGGAACTTAAATTATTTGCTTAACTTGTTCCCCCATTTGTTCTTGAATTATCAAGTTTCTGCATTGGTGGTGGTCATAATAATCCAAAATTGACAAGTTTCATTGACATATTTTAGGATGTTAATCAAGGACTTGTGAAAGTAATATGTTATATCCATATTCTCAGGTGTATCCAAACATGAGATCAGCATTTGTTGGGATAGTTGAAACCCGTGGCATCCGAGGGTTGTATGCTGGGCTGGTACCTACACTGATTGAGATAGTCCCCTATGCTGGATTACAGTTTGGAACCTACGATACATTTAAACGCTGGACAATAGTGAGCTTTCGTCCTCTCTCGCCTTTATCTTGTTCTCTCTCTGTCTCACAAAGCACATGCACACACGCGCACATGAACATAGACAAGCTAGGATTTTTTCCCCTCTTATTGAGATAAACTGAAGATGAAGTATTAATTGCTCGAGTTTCTCACCACCCCACACACACACACACACACACAAAAAAAAAAAAAAAAAAAGAAAAAGAAAAACTACTGTCTGATAACCTTTATCACTTGGCACTAGTGACTACAAAGTTAAATTTCTTACACTGGTCTTTATCCCGTTTGCTATGATTCTTGTAGGCTTGGAACAGGTATAGATCTTCTGATGCCAGCCAAGCAGATGATAGCCTTTCAAGTTTCCAGCTTTTCCTTTGCGGATTAGCTGCTGGTACATGTGCGAAGGCTGTTTGCCATCCCCTTGATGTTGTCAAGAAGAGATTTCAGGTAGTTTCTTGACCTTGTTTGACTGATCCACCTTTCAGCTCTTATTTCTGTTCAAATCTCAGAATTCAATTTTCAGTAGTTTTGAATTTTCGTTGTAGAAATTTTCTATGTTTTCGAAAATGGGTTTCTGGTGACTTATTATGATAAACACTATTAAGTTGTTGTTTCTTGGTCATCTGCTACAAGTAGAAACTAGAGCACAAACATTATGATGCTAATTTAATGTGACTAACTATATGTATGCAGATTGAAGGATTGCAGAGGGATCCAAGATATGGAGCTCGGGTTGAGGATCGTGCGTACAGAAATATGTATGATGCCCTGAGACGAATCATGCACACGGAGGGTTGGGCCGGACTTTACAAAGGCATTGTTCCATCTATCGTCAAAGCTGCACCTGCTGGTGCTGTAACATTTGTTGCTTACGAATTTACGTCGGACTGGTTAGAGTCGACTTTGGCTTGAGTTTCCTTTCATTTTATTTTATTATCTTGCCCTTTCGGCTTCTTGGTTTCTTCCATCATTTCTTTTTGGTCATTCTTTTGTAACTTTGAAAGGGCCCATGAAAAAGGTTGGGGAGAGGTTTTATACTATATATCACTTTAGTGATCATAAGCAGAGGCGTAATTGTAACCAGGAGAAAATTTAGACATTCTGTGATAGCAGATTTTGGCAAACGATAGTTTTTTTAAGTTCTGCATTTAGCTTATCCAATTATTTATAGCTAGATTAATTATTTTTCTATGACGGACTCCGATTTTGTGTAGTAATTTTATAATTTGTTTTGGGTTAATATATATTTTACCTTTTATCTTTCTTTATTAAAATAAATGTCAGAAAAAAATGCGATTATATAATCGTTCCGAAGTGAATTTTTTTACAATAATGACACTACTAATTACAAACAAATGAAACAATTTCAATATTGAAGATCACTACTGTATCCATTTGTACTGTGACTCTTTATTTCAATGGGAAACTGAGTAATGTTATATGTATCTGATGGTTCACTACTTTGTTGATATTCAAATTGTGTCAAAATTTTAACAATATTGTAACACATAATCTCGACGTCACCAAAATGGTGAACCAGGAGGTGTAACATTGTTTAACAGAAACCATGACTCAATTATTAAACTGGATAATCATGATTCAGCAATCCTCCAACCATATGAAATGAGCTCACACAGAACCTGGAAATCATTGTCCACAACTATGCAATCTAGAGCAACACCATCATCACCATACTCTACACGAACAACAAAATCACCAGCATCATATAATTCAAAATTTTCTGCTACATAGCTTCCTTGTGAAAAATGGAGCTCGGATATGAGTACTATGGTCATTGATTGTCTTTCCTTTTACTACTGTCCTCTGGAGGCAGTGCCATAAACTGGATGATCCTCTGGACTTGAGCAACATCAATGCAGAACCTCTCTGCAATCTGAGGAATATCCATAGGTCCATCATGATCTTCAGCCTTACCTTGGTGTAGCAGCATGATTTGGTGAATTTGAGCCACATTTAGAGTTCCAGGAGGCGCAGGTCTCTCCTCGTATCTGCTAGAATCTGGGGTCGTATTCCTTAGCCTTGGCAATGGTCTTTTGTACTTGTCCACCAAAGCGGCCTGTGAAAATATCCCACAATCAGCCTCTCAGTGAACCACGTGAAATGGCTAGTATCACCGTGTAACCAACTTCAAATTTGCTAAGAACAACACTTGGCTGTTCGTTTTTTATATAACTACAAGCAAAATCACAGAGTCTTAAGTTCAGAAATACTCTATTTAGATGACTACCTGGTAATTTGAATAGAACCCAAGTTCCAATGCACTTAAACCTCCATAACCCGAGCAAAAACTATAAGCTGAACTTGAATATGAAGAAATGGAGTCACATTTAAGCATTAGCATTAGCATTAGCATTCATGTAAACAAATTAGATGAAAAATTTGTTTTTTCTGTCAACCTACCACAAGCTGACTGTTAGAAACATTATGTGATGATGCTATATTCAACTGTAACGAGTTATAGAGACAAATGGAATAGCTGGGGATCTGACAGGCTTTCTCAAAGATGAAACGAGGTATCTGTCTATCTATCTATAAACTAGCAATTTGTTTATTGATGTATTGCCCCACTTAGGTAACCTTCTTGATCAGACAATCTCAGTAGCACAAGTCATCCTCCTAAGATTAATGAAGATATGCCAGAATCGGCACAAGACAATCAAGTATTCCCCAGTAATGAAAGTAGCTTCTTCTGAATAATTGGCCAAGAACATATAATAATTGAATTATAGAGGAAAAGGCATTACAGTGAGCATGTTGCAATAGCGGTTTATATGTCCTTCTGTGAGGAATATTATTGCAGACGCCATCATATCAAAGAAAAGCTCTTCTCATGTCTCAATTAAAAGTAGCATATAATGAATTGAAGTGTCAATTCTCTAGTATCAAGATTGAAGATTTACCACAATATATCTTGTTTGTGAAAATTTAAGAATCATAAAGAGCTTTAATAACAATAGCTAGGAAAACTCACCTCACCCATCTCAGGCTTTCCTCCAGGCTTTGCTCGAATTCTACCCACCATTTGACCAAGCATCGCATCAAATCCTGGATCCCGCTCTTCAAGGACATTTTCTGCATTCACTCTAGCTGCATCCCCCACATTGTTAATGAGAAAACAGATAAGGTAAATTTTCCACCAGAAACAGAAACTCTCTACATTCCTTCTCATAAACTTCACCTTGCATCAAAAGATAAAAAGAAAAAAAAAAAAAAAAAGGAAGAAAGGAATCAAATCGTTCTGGAAATTGAAGTACAAAAAGTTTACCAGAATCAACGTCATTAACGGGAATCTTTTCGACGGGGACCGCCGGAGGATTTTCGGCAATGGGTTTCTTGAGCTTTGACGATGCCGACGGCGTCGTATCGACGCTCGAGCTACCGATCCTCCCACTTGCTCGACGAAATGCCTGACCCATTTCTCTCAAATTTAATCACCTTTTTCACCTCTATAGACTATAATTAAATATATGCACACGCGGATATATGAACAAATATTTCTGAGAAATATATTTAGTTTGTAGAAATTAGATTGGTTTTTTCAATTTCAGATTCTTTTCTGGGAAATCTTGAAAGTAATCGATGGAAGGCTTGCTGTATTACAGTTTCACAAAAGTGCCACTGAGGTAGCTGCAAAAATAAAGAAGAAAATCAATAAATTGGGCCATACTCAGCTTTTTGTTTGCCAAAGTGTTAATGGGCCTTTAAGTTTTAAGCCACCGGTTACCGTTTGTGGACATGGAAAAATTGGAAAAATTTATCACTAATTACTATCTTCTACGTAATAAAAATTCCATAACACTCGTTTAAGTTCAATAAAAGAAAAAGTAACTACACTTCCCAAATAAATGATGTTGTGCTTTCACATTAATTATTTATACAATATCTTTATAGTATTATTTATATAATACTATAAATACGACACTAAATTAATATTAAAGCATCGCATCACTACTGACCGATAACACTATTTATAAATAGTTGTACATTATCGTAGTATTCACTTGTATTTCTACATAGAATGATAATATTTATTATGGTCGTCTATCTATTATTAATATTGATCAATTGAAGATAAATAATTTATTATCTTAAATATAAGATTTAACATATCATCATTTTGATTCAATATCCAAATTTGATCAGCACTTTAAAATTAATGTAATAAATCTGATGTGGCAATATGAATAGCATAATATGTATATTACACCATCAAATTTGGACACATTAAAATACCAAAATTTGGACACTAATTCAAAATTGGAACATATTAATCAGCTAATGTGACATACCGGACGATTAAGAATTGTCACGCATAAGATGAGAGGGAAAAAAAAAAAAAAGAACTGTCACGTACAAACAATATTGGTCTTCCAAGAAAACACATAAGAGCTTGTTTTATACAAAATAAATTTCTACTAATTTTCATTGATTTTTTTCTCTCATTATTTTTAACCACTCATATAATTATTTTATATTTTTAATATATTTTTTAATTTTCTAACACACATCTAATGCCTCGTTCGAATAAATCTCAAAAATTTTGTAAACAACATGCCCTAAATATTGTATCAGAGTGAAAGATGGACCTTGTTTGATATATGTCAAAGTGCGTGGGAATGACTTTTATTTATTTATTTATTTTTTGTCGAGCACGTGTCATAAGAGGGGGCTTTAAGGCTTTCGGACCGTCTCTGTAAATGTCACTTCTTTTAGTTGGTCAGTTTCCACTTGTCATTGCGTAAATATTTCAAATTAGTCCAAGAAAAACCACTTTTTCTTTTCTTTATAGTTGGTCAATTTCCACTTATTTTTCCGTAAAATTATTGAAATTTACTGATCGAATTTGTAAAATCTATTGAAATTTAGTTCCAAGCAAATGGCATAACTTCTAGGATTCGATCAA
This sequence comes from Jasminum sambac, assembly GCA_018223645.1. Classification (NCBI taxonomy): domain Eukaryota; kingdom Viridiplantae; phylum Streptophyta; class Magnoliopsida; order Lamiales; family Oleaceae; genus Jasminum; species Jasminum sambac. The sequence goes on from CP073649.1 coordinate 23,087,608, forward strand.
ATGGCGAGACGGTAAAACTACTCACATTCCGGGCCTCTGTTCCGAATTCAAATCCTACCCCCTCCCTCGAAAAAAAAAATAAAAATGGCATAACTTCTCATAGCCCTTGTATTCTTGCTAGTTATATTCAATTGTTATAAAAACTACCTATCGTGACATGACATGACATTTTATTACAAAAAATATTAACAATATAATTATCATCAAGGTCGGGCCTAAGATATTAAAGTTCTAAACAAAATATGATAATAAAGGTTTTTTTTCTTTTTTTTTTTTTGTTTTTGTTTTTGTTTTTGGAGGTTCTTGCATTAAATAATAATAATAATAATAATAATAATAATAATAATTGGAGACCCTAGGCACATAGACTGTCCAGTCCCAAAGCCACTAGCTACTCTAGATCACACTGTATTATTAGAACAACTTGGTCCTCATAAAGAACTAAAATTATACATGAAAAAGACTAAAAAACTAAGAAACTGACATTTAATAACAGCAGAATGTTGCTAGTGTGCTAGTGAGAGCATTTCGTGGAAGACCCCAACTCAACATTTTACTAAGGCATTGTTCTATGCAACATGTAATTTAAAATTTTGGGTTTATATACTCGAATTTCGCTTATAATAGGTGGTTAAAATTTAGTAAGGTTATATTAAAAAATATAAATAAATTGTCAAATTAATATATGAGCGATTTAAAAAGATGGAAGAGAAAACATAGATTGAAGTTTTTGAATTAGTTGGTGTATAAAACCAGGCCTAAGTTTCTTGAGACATCAAAAATTTATTCCTATTTTAAATATTGGTGAATGATCTAATGCCAACATGTTGGCAACTTATGTTGCCAACATGTGTGACGTGAGGGCGCCACGTCACCGGCCAAAATTTTTTTTTTTTGAAATATTTTTTTAAATTTTTTTGGAATCTACGTCAAGTGAGATGTATACATAATCGCTTCTCGACTGATGGTCCTCACCCTACTCTATCTTTTTTTTTCCTCCGAAAATGGGGTGTTGGCAGACTATGCTAACAACGATGTTAATGTAACCTGAGTATTTAAATATTTTTTATTTTTTTTCCTAAAAAAAAAAACTGGACTCAACCGGACCCCTAAACTTTTGTACATTTTCTTGGAGTTGAATGACAACATCACTTGAATTGGTCTTCATAAATGGAGACATCAACTTGTTAGGCCGTCTCCAATGACCACCTTCAATTGCTGGCTGTGGCAGTAGAAAGAGAGAGAGTAGAGAGAGATATGAAGAGGATTTTTATTTTATCTAAAAATAAATGAAAAGAAGTATTGGAAAAAAACAGAGGAAAAAGTGAAAAAGAAAAAGGTAGAAATAAATTCAATAATAATAGTAGATGAATTTTGGACGAGCGTTTATTTCTAAACATGATACGAGAATTTATGAAGGAAAAAATAGAGAAAAAAAGTGAGATAATTAAAATAAAAATAATTTAAAAAATTAAAAAAACGTGGACCCTCTCTTTTTTGCTTTTTCCTTCCCATCTCTCTCTACTGCCATAGCCTACAATTGAAGGTGGCCATTGGAGATGGCCATTGGCCCCTGCTACCACTCACTTCTTTCTTAAATTACAATAAGACAACCAAATGTACTTAATAATAATGTTACTTTCTCTTCCAATATGGTACCAATTTCTCGATTCTCCTTTAGACATCTACCGTTCAAACTTTCATTGCAAACAGACATGAAGTGACTAGTCATTTTGCACATGTTACTAGCCATCCCAAGTGTTTAGAGTTAGTACAAACTCAATAATTGAATTCTCCATAAGTTTTTAGCTTCTAGTGCAGCCCTCCATTTTAGTCAAGGCGAGGGTTGAATATGAAAAAGGAGATACATAGGTGGAGTTTAATTTTATTGTAGTGTTCAGTTTAGTCTAATCGGTCATAGCATGAAAATGATATGTCACTTTAGCGAATGCAATAATAGATAACAGAGATAAGTTAGAATCTTATTTAATTTTGTGATATGGTTTAAGACACTGGGAAAAGTTTATAACACTTTACACTCTAGTATTTCAGTATTTGGTAGGTCAGTGCTGGTTGGTGAAAAGTAGCGAGTATGTGATATGCCATATGCCAAGAAGATTAGAAGTTTTATAACAAAGTAGACTGTAAATTTGTGAGTGAAATCACTTTAACTTACCTTGTGCTAAGGTACTACTTATGTTATTGATGATTGTAAGCATTAGATTGACTACAATCAATTAATGGTAAAATAATTAGGTTGCATGCACTACTAAAATTCTCAAAGTGCAACAATTTTGGACCCACCACATATTCAAACACATGCCCTCTTGCCTATAAATATTTGGCACTGTCCAGTGTCCAAACATCAGTAGCTAAAAATTAATCAGCACTTTCATTACTCTAAATATTTTTGTCCCTCTTTAAATTTTTTCCAAATTTCTGCTAAAAAGATGGTTCAAGTGCCACTTTCTGAAATCAAAGTAGGCCACATTGATGATGTTCAAGAATTGAGAAAGAGTAAATCACCACATATTCCAGAAAGATTTATACGGGACTCGACCGAAAGACCTAAATTCGACAAAGATATCGTGCCTTCCACCAATGACATTCCTGTTATTGATTTGTCAAAACTATGTAAAGGGGATAAAAATGACTTCTTGAATGAAATCTTGAAGCTCACAAATTCTTGCCAAGAATGGGGCTTTTTTCAGGTATCACGTACTTTTATTTACCGTTCGTAGTACGTACTGCATAACTTTTCACCACTCATTTCTATCTTTTTATAAATATAGAACCGATAACAACGAAAGATGTCCCAAACAAGCCCTTACAAAAATGGCTCTCTAATGACAGGTAATTAACCATGAAGTTGACATAGAGTTGCTGGAGAGTATAGAGAAAGTGGCTATGGAGTTTTTCATGATGCCTTTAGAGGAGAAACAAAAGTATCCCATGATTCCTGGGACTGTACAAGGATATGGTCAAGCTTTTGTATTCTCGGAAGATCAAAAGTTGGATTGGTGCAACATGTTTGCTCTTGGATTGGAGCCTCACCACCATAGGAACCCAAAATTATGGCCTGCTAAGCCATCAAATTTCAAGTAAGAAAACATTTGACTAACTTTCCTCCTATCCTATGCCTGTACACTCTTGGCTGTGGGGCCCACGTGGGACCGCATTTCAATTTGATTTAATTAAGGGGTCTTTGGTTTTAATGTTTTATCCAGAATTGTATGGAGTTCATACTTTTTTAACATTTTGTTTAACAGTGAGACTCTGGAAGAATACTCAAGAGAGATACGAAAGTTGTGCAAGAATTTATTGAAATACATTGCGATGAGTCTCGAGCTTCCGGGCGACATTTTTGAGGAAATGTTTGGTGTGGCTGTTCAAGCAGTGAGAATGAACTACTACCCAGCATGCCCTAGACCAGACCTTGTTTTGGGCTTAAGCCCTCATTCTGATGGAAGTGCCCTTACAGTTTTACAACAAGGAAAGGCCAACTCAGTTGGCCTTCAAATACTAAAAGACAATTCTTGGATCCCACTTCAACCAATCCCTAATGCCCTAGTTATCAATATTGGTGACACCATTGAGGTATATATTATATATAATTATGATCACCTATCCACACGTGGGTAGGCTAATATACACACATGCTGACGCATCAACTTATTAGTGGTTTATAGTGTGGTTTACACATTGACGTCAACCATTAAGAACCTGATACATCAGCATGTGTGTATATTAACCTGCCCAACTAATATTATATATACTATATTTGTTTTGGATGTTTAAATTCGAGGGTTAAAATCGTCATTTTCCTTTTCTTGTATGTAGGTTCTAACGAACGGTAGATATAAGAGTGTAGAGCATAGAGCAGTGACTCACAAAGAAAAGGACAGACTTTCGATAGTCACATTTTATGCTCCGAGTTATGAAATAGAACTTGGACCAATTGAAGAACTTGTGAATGAAAACAACCCTTGCAAGTATAGAAGATACAACCATGGAGAGTATAGCAGGCACTATGTCACCAACAAGCTTCAAGGCAAAAAGACCCTCGATTTTGCGAAAATCAAACATGTTGACTCGGGATCGGAGTATAATTAGAGCCTACATAAATTATTGGGTTGGTAATTAAACTTTGTTCGAGACAACATGTCGCGTTGATAAGTGACTTCCTAGGAGGACTTGTAAATAGTATGTAGCATGATGCAAGTTGTAGGGGTGTTATGAAGAATGGTTTGATAAGTAAACCATAGACTGTTTAGGATTCATTAGTAATGGAAGTTTATGGGGCCTTATGTTTACAACCTTTTTCTTGTGATAAACATATATAGATAAACTTGTTTGGAAACGACAAGGGCACTTGTTTGTAAGAATCCAGCACAAAGTTTGTCACTCTAGTGTCTCACTAAATTACCAATACAAGAAATATATTTCGTATACATTATTAAATATGACTTGACGATATAATGCATGGACAAAGGTTAGTGAAATGAGGATGGGTTGGTTTAAGGCTTTAAGCTTCACCATTGAGAACCAAACATCTATGAGCTGGAGGCATTAGTGGTGGTAGCAAATGTTTTTGATGCAACACAAGAAATTTAAGTGAAAATCTTTACGACGTATAATTTGTAACCTCTAAAGAATGATAAAGAAAATCATTAAATCTATTCAAAAGATGAAGATAGACATAAAAATAAGATTGATGCAAAAGCGCTAAGTTGTTAAAAAAAAAAAAAAAAAAATTCTACTCCTTAATGAATTCAGGGATACAAAATCCATTATACAATAACAATCTTTAGTGTGGACGTCAAACATGTAATTTACTATTTTGTTCCTTTCAATCCAGTTCCTCTTCAATTCATTCGGTCATTTGTTGTACAACAAGTATCATCTACACGGAATACTGTGGAATCAAATAATCTTCAATTCCCCTTTTTTCTTTCTCAATATTATTTTGAATATTTTCTAGTCTATCTTGGTGAACACTACAAGATTGGAGGAAAAAAAAAACCCATTGGCTAGCTTGTACTGTGCTGAGAGCTTTTTCTTAGTGGAAAGGAGAAAAAGAAGCCCACGTCTTACATGTGGATTGATTGATCAAACAATTTGACTGAAAACAGCACTAACCTAGAAACTTGCTATGAAGTTTGGTGATACTATAAATATGTTATGAAGTTTGGTGATACTATAAATATGTGTTGAAATAACATGCAAGTGCTTGTAACACTAAAGGAACTCGATAGTTGAAAATATCAACAAAGTAATGTCAAGAGCTTGCTTTAAATTTCGTCTCAATTTTGAGATCAATGCTAACATACCGATCGATCAAAATAGTTTTGATCAAATATCGACGTGAACACAAGATTATTATATCCACAAGATACATGTCACTTTAATATGATTTAATTGCCTCTGTAATATACAATATTGAGAAGACATCGATCTATATAATCAATTGTGTAACAAAGAATTGTGTAAGAAATTCCCGGTAAGCTAACCCCTAGTCCTCTACAAATTAAGTACCATAATTTATTTACTTAGTTAAGAATCCTGGTAATAAGAGAGATGGTTTGCTGATGTAAGTTGATTAATGAGTGGATCCCAGGAGGGAAGCTCCGTGATATGCAAATTAGCAACAAATTAAGTTTACAATTTTGAGTAGATGATATGATTTCGAGAATGGTCATTGATTCCCACTTGAATATATATGGGAATAAACAAATCCGACCTGTTGAATATATAATTATATATTAGTACAAGTTTGCATAATTGCATTATGCTTACTTTTTTTTTTAAATATGCATTATTCTTACTTGTTCGTTCATATTGTTGAATGAAGAATAATATGACACACACCTACTTACCTTTTTTTAAATCATTTTATGTATATATTTCATATGGCTCATGTACTATCTATTTTTCTGGGTAATGTGCAAGCACAAGCGCTAGCGCCGTAGTTACGGCGCTAGCGCTGTGTTTTCCGGCCATATACAATTTTCGTTTTAAAATCCGAAACCAGATCTAGGTCCGGTACGGCGAAAGGGAGCTTTAGCATCTTGGAAAATTTTCCAACAACATTGAGGTTGTTGGTGGTTGCTAGTCAAAGTTTTTTGCCATAATTTGGCTAAATTATGGTAAAAATTTTGATCGACAGCGACCGATGGTGACCTTATTATCGGAAAATTTTTCGAATTGCTGGACCTAAATCTGGTCTTGAATTTCAAAATGAAGATCGATGACGGAAACACGCTTAGTATCAGAATCGACGCTAGCGCTTGTGCTTAAACATTACCCCTATTTTTCTACCATTCATTTTTTTTTTTCCTTCTATCTTATACAATATTTATAAATACATACCAAATAAGCCTAAGGTTCAAGTTTCTCCTAAACTACCTTTCCATTTTTCAATCCAAGTGAATCATCGATCGAAAAGAATAGGTCATTAAACATTATCGCATCAACAACCGCATCTTAAGTAGAAATAACATTTTATAGAATAAATTACAACCCACCCATTTCATGCATATTTTTTTAAAAAAAATTATTTCTCATCGTTATTTCTTTTGTTTCTTTTTTATAGATTCGTGGGTGGGTGGATGGGTGGGGTGGGAATGAAGAGCTAATGTCCCTTCATTTCTCCATCAATAAGATTTAGAGTAGTGATGCGTGAAATCGTGCACCATATTGTGTTGTTGACTATGGGATTGATGGACACTAACACCCTCAATGGTTGGAAGTTGGAAGCCGTCTTCAGGGAAAAAAAGCCAAAAGCTTCATTTGATTTGTGAATTCCATTGTAACAAATAATGCTATGTTGTCGACTTTCCAAAGAGTTACTTGTCTCTTTATTCCTCCCGGTACATTCGATACAATTAGGGATGACAAAAAAAACTGTGAAAATCGAAAATCGTGGTTAGCCGAGCCGAACGGGGTGAAAAAAATCGAACCAATGGGTCGATGGGGAAAATATGATTTTCTATTTTCGTGACCCAGTTCGGTTTGGTTCAGTTATGGTTCGGGGAAAAAAACAACCAAACCGAACCGTTTATGCACTCGGATGAACGAAGCTTTAGGTTATAATAATTATTGAATTGTGCAACTTAATTTGTAAGTTGTTGGTTAGTTGAGTTGGTTAGTTGTAGTGCTTTGCAATTAAAAGGTTTGGGTTCGAATCTTTTTCCATGCAATTGATTTGTTTATATAGGAATTTTTTATTTAAAAAAAAAAGGGTTTGAGAATGGTTCGGGTTCCGAACCGAACCAAACCGAAACACTGCCAGTTTGGTTCACGGTTCGGGACGAACCATCCCCGAACCGAACCGTTACCAACACTAGATACAATTGCTTTTTTTTGTCATTTATTTTTTACAATAAATTTTATAATAGAAAATTGCTTGTATTTTTTCTGTATATGTTTTTTTTTAATATATTTTTATAGCACATTCTCTCAAAAAATCATTTCATGAAACAAACACTAAGGGTGTTTTAATAACTGGGTTTTGAATCTTGTTTGAATTCTAATATATACCTAATAAAAATCCCTAGTATTTCTTGAATCTTGATATATACTAGGATTCACTCGATTTTTATTAGCATAGATATATGCGGCTGCTCTCCTGCACACTCGATGACGTGGTACTCGCACTGGGCGCCACATTATCATTTTAAAAAAAAACTTTAGTATCTATGTTAGATTGGATAAATAATGCATAACTGTCTCCTGATGGTGGAGGGCTCATGTGGCCCCCCACGAATTTTTTCCTCCGGAGTGTGCATGCTTCTCTTGCACACTAGTGTGTAGGGGAGCAAAACTGCATAGATATAAACCTAGGATCTGAAATCCTAGGTAGTTTAATCAAGTAAAAATCCCTCTCAATTTTAAGAATGTATTAATTGGGTGACACAATATACCCTCCTATCATTTTTTGAACCTTGTTTGAATCAGCAAAGGAACTGGTTTTTGTTGTGTCTTTGAGGACTGAGAGTGAAATCACGGTGGTCTGCAAAGTGCCATCTTCGTGAGAAAAAGAAAAAGAAAGGATGAACAAAACCGACTAACCGGGCGGAAATGAGAGAAGATGGAGATCCAGTACTGTGAATAAATGTGGTGTAATTAAGGTTTTTTTTTCATTTATAAATTAAACAAGGTTATATTTGTAAAATAAATGCATGTGGTGTATCTATTAAATGTGTTTATTTAGTTATGATGGACTTATAATGTGGTGTCAGTGTGTCACAAGAAAATTTTGGATTGTATACATAATTATCCTTGAAAATTTTGCCTAAAAATTATTTTTATGTACAATTACTTAAAGCACAATATCAATTGATTTACCTGAAAAATTAAATCCATAATTTTGGTGGAATTGAATTGTCTGGAATTCTTTTTTTCCAAATAAATTCCAACTTTCATTTTTTTTAATGAAAAATATCAAATCAATGAAAATATTTTCCAATTTTGGTGCTTAAGAGAAAACTATTGTATAGAAAATATTTTTCATGTACAACTCATCGATGGACAAAATGAGCTCATTTGTATAGAAAATCCAATTCAAAGAAAATATGAGAAAATTAAATGAAAAATCCAAAAAATAGAAAATATTTTCTGGATTAAACACTCCAAAGTATGAAAATAAAGTCATTATATTAATTAGTCAAGTCAAATAATTGTGTTTCCAATATTTTTACGGCCAATATTGTTCCATCATATGTAGTTCACAGAAAAGTGCTTGCTGTACACTGAGAATCTAACCCTCGGGTGGGGTGGAGTCCTTATCCAGTTATTACCATTTTACCCTCAATTCGAGCATCTCTAATGCAATATATTCCCACGATGCTTTAGTGCGTGAGTGATAGTCACATACAAAATAGCGAGTCCCACTTTTTCATTACCTTTGCTCTCTTGTTACTCACTTTTTTCCATCGTCTCTGCCATATTTACAAATTCACATCCATCTATATGGATTCCACTATTATTTTATTATTATTTTTAAATCATTTCTATCTATATCTTCTTTTTACTTTTCCTACTCTTTTCTCTCAAAATTTTTTCTCTTTCTACTCAATTAAAATAATATTTCTCTCTTTTTCTATCTCTCTCATTTGTAGTTTCACACAAAACTCCAAATCCATGCTCCCATTGAAGATGCTCCAGTATACTAAAATGTAAACCCAATTGTGATGTTGATCAGGTGCTCACGGGCGGTTTATAATATGGTGCCAGCATCCACGTGTCTTCCATTCAGTCGTGCCGTGTGTTCAACCAAAGAAACCATACGCTTGGTGCCATTTTTTAAAACAAAAAAGAATCTCAGGGACCTATCTTGCAATTAGTTGATAGAACCACCTCTTTTCAACCCTAATTGTGGTATACCATTTGGTAGCCCCAAATTAGATCCCCAACTGGAGACCACCACCGGCCGTCGAGCTACCACAAATACACTGTTGCCGCCGCAACCCCAACGCCGTCGTAACCCACATCGTCCAGCTCAGTGTTTCTATCACTTCCTCAGGTATTTTTTACTTCAATTCTTACTTTATTTTAGTATAATTTTTCTTGCCATGGAATGATAAATTTTTCTTACTTTAGTTCAGTAGAATTTTTCTTGCTAGTATGGGAAATTTTTTGTGCCATTATTAGAAATTGTTCTTAATTTATTTTTCTGCAATTGGAATTGAAAAGGGGAAGATGATACATATTTTGCAGAGGAAGTCCCTAAAATATTTTTTTTGGTTTAAATTTGGCATCGGGCATTACCTTCAGCGAGTAATTCAAAAGCCAGACACGCGACTGCACCTCCTTGCGACATGTGGCTGCTGGCTCCATATTAAGAAATCCCTGGGAGTACCTGATCAGCTAAGTTGCACGGAAACGAAAACGTGATAAAAAACAGGACACGAAACGAAATGGGGAAATGTGATTTTTAAAAACTGTAGGACACGAAACGTTATGAAAATATTTTCCTATATAATTTCAAAATCCAACCTTAAAAATCTATATATAAAGAAAAACAGCCTTTTTCCCCCCAAAACAAATTCCTAATTTTTCCGGCCTATTGAATTTGCCTAATATAAACTTCTATCTATATATAGAATAATTTATATATATAGAAAATAAGGCTTTTTTCTTATTATATTTTTTATTGTCGTAAATCCGTTTTCCGCTTAAAATAAACTTTCTTTTTATTTTTCTTTCCTAATGGCATATCCAACTCTCTTTTATTTTTTCCTAATATATTAATATTAATGTATAGAGATTTTATTTAATTATTTCTACCCTACTTTACTCCCATCTCATAATATCTAAATATTCTCTCCATCATTTCCGCTTTTTTTTTTTATTTTCACGTATAAACATAATAATTTGTGATTCTACTTTGCTCACTTGATGAAAGCTTTAAAAACAAGTATACTATCAATATATAAATTTTTATTTTTAAAAATTAAAATTTCAAATATATAAATTAGTACCAAACTTAAATATAAATTGATATTAATATAGATTAATGACTACTGATGTAATAAGATTAAAAATTTTGATAATTTGTTAATTTACACTTAATTGATGTTTCACAGAAATTGAAATATAATAACCTATTTCATTATTTTGCACTTTAACATCCACACTTCAATAACAAATAACAAATTTAACTTGTTACCTCATTAGCTTCAAGTATTATTAGTTGTAATTTAGTTTATTGGGAAAAGTATTATATATTTTTCTTTCAAATATTACAATTTCAATTTTTTTCTATTTTTCTTTTCAAATCTTCAATTAAAATATATTTATGTGTAATAAATATAAGGGTGTTCTCGAGAATTGGAATGAATTTTAATCGATTGTTTTTTCATAATTTTTTGTATTTAAAAATAAAATTATTTAAAATTAACTGCTTTTATTAAGATTTAATTTTTATGCCATAAAAATTACCATTGATTAAATTTTGCATAAAAATTCAAATAAAGGTTTAAAATTAAAATTAAAAAATAAGATCAGAAATAATTAATTATTTTTGGAAATAATTAACTAAGAAACAAAAATAATTAAAATTAACAATCCTACTAAGATTCAATTTTTTACACTACAAAATTACGATTCATTAAAATTTTACACAAAATTAAAAAAAAACTTACAAAGCTAAGGCTACAAAGTTTACACTTCAAATTCACTACTATAATCCCCAATGGGTACTAAAAATTTTAAAATTAGGTTGATCCAATAATTAATTTTAGAAACAATCAATTATTTTTATAAATAATAAGCTAAAGAATAAAAAGTTAATTAAAATTAGCAATTTCTATAAAATTTAATTTTTTGTGTGATGAAAAATTACAATTTATAAAATTTTTATATAAAATTAAAATAAATATGTAACATGAAAATTAAAAACTTAGCTTGGACCTTTTATTAATTTTAGAAAGAATTTATTATTTTTAAAAATAATAATTAGCTAATGAATGAAAATTAATTAAAATTAGTGATTTCACTAAAATTTAATTTTGATGGGATAAAAAATTACAATTTATTTAATTTTTAAATAAAATGTTAAAATAAATTTATAAGATCAATTTATTGAATATATATTTATATCTTTTAAATTCCAAAATATCTTTTCAATTGTAAGATATTTTTAAATTGGATTCATAATTTTAAAATTATGGCTATCAAGCCAATTATTTTGGAACTAATTATCTCTTAGAAATAATTAAATTAAATACAAAATTAACTATGATTATTTAAACTATTATTAATTAAAACACTAAATTCTATCACAATATTTAGCTAGACATGGGTTTAGTGGGCAAAAGATTGATAAAAATTAATTACATTGTTAAAAGAAAAATATAATTAATTTAAAAATGCAAAGAAATCATTAAATTGTTGGGGTTTTCCTAAAAATGAAAAAAAAACTTTAAATTGAAATATATCTTTAAATTACAAGATTTCTTCAAAATTCAATTCATACAATTCTTAAAAGTGATAATATTAAAATAGTTATTTAATAAATAATTAATTCCTTTCATAAATAATCAACTAAAAATAATAATTAGTTAAAATGAATTCTATTACAATTAATTAAAATTAATACTATTAAAATTAATTAAAATTAATACTACTGTTAAGATTTAGTTGGACTTGGTTTGAGTAGGCTTAAAATTGACAAGGTTTCATGACTTAAAATTAATAAAAATTAATTATATCTAAACAGAAAAATGACATTAATTAAAAAATAAATAACTATTAAAATTAATTAGACTTCCATTGTAGACTAGATTTTCCCTAATTTTCCAAAAATAGAAACATAACTTTATTTCAAAAAATGAAAAATAATTAAAATTAATTTCATTGCTACATGAAAGAAAAATATGCTTACGAAATTAATTTATCTTTTTATGTATTTTAATATAAAGTTAATTTAAAGTAAGTCGACAGATACTAAAATGATTATCACAGAAATAATAAATTCTTTTCATAAATAATTATCTAAAAATAAAAATTAATTAAAAATAATTATATTATGATTAATTAAAATTTATAATATTGTTACAATTTAATTGGATTTGGTTTCAATTGGCAAAAATTGACACAATTTCGTTGGAAAAAAATTAATCAAAATTAATTATATTGCTAAATCAGAAATATAATATTAATTAAAATATAAATAATAATTATAATTAGTTACATTTCCATGGTTGGCTAGATTTTCCTAAAAATGAAAGACATCTTTTACACGCAAAGATATCTTTTAAAGGGTGATTCTACATTTTTAATGGTTTTAAAAAGTTTTAATGAAAGAATGAGAGAGAATGAAACGAGCTGAATGGTGGAGATTTATTGATGTGATGTGATGTGATATGTATGATTTATTTAGGATAAAGAAAGAATGTATAAAAAGTGGGAAAAAGTGGTAAAATTTTGAAAAAGTAGTTTATGAATAAGGCTTTTAATCAGAAATATCTTTAAAATTATATTCATACAATTCTTAAAATTACGGTTAAAATACTAATTATTTAGAAATAATAAATTATTTTTATAAAAATTAGCTAAAAACAAGATTTTATTAGAATTAATTATACTACAATTAATTACAATTAATTATATTTCTTATTTTATTGGATATATTTTCATTGATAAAAATTGAGATAGTTTTATTAGACTAAAATTAATCAAAACTAATTAAATTGCTAAAAATGGGGAAACATAATTATTTCAAAAATGAAAAATAATTAAAATTAATTAGATTGTTACCGAAAGAAAATGTGCTTATGAAATTAATTTACCTTTTATGCATTTTAAAATAAAGTTAAGTTAATGCCTATAAGATTTTTTATTTTTACAATTGGGGTATTATATCTTATTGTAAAGTAATCGGTGATCATTAGTCCCAATTAACTTTATTTACTTTTCAAGATATCATTTTTTTGAAAATATGCATTTTTTATTCTCATATGTTTTTGTATTTTCTATGATATTTCTTGAGTTACAAATTGATGACAAAATACTAATATTTTTTGTATAATTACGAGTGTTTCAAAGGATCCACTCCATTTTTTTATTTTTTAAATAGCAAGCTCCAAAATATGTATTCAAATATTAATGTTTTTTATTTTGATACTACTTTAACCAACAATTATATAATAATTTTTGGTTCAATATATCGCTGGGGGAATAAATCTACACCTTATTAAACAATTGGCTATCACCTCAATCAATTATCAAATTATAAGCACTAATTAAAATATTTTAGTTGGTCACTATATTAAATATTTATCTAAATTGCCTCCTAAATAAATATTAAGAATCCTACTTGCTTTAATTATTTATTTTATACTGAATTTTTCCTATGATGTTTTATTTTATTTTTAAATATAATCATAGAGATTGTATATTTTAAGTATTAATCACATATATTTCAATTTATTTGTCTTATCCAAATTAATTTAAATGTTATATCAAATCATTCAATATTTAATATGTCTAATATGTTAAATTAGTAAGTTTATAGCTAATATGTTAATATATGTGTTTAATATATTTAGAATGTATTTATTAAAGAAATAAAATGCTTAAACAAAAGTTTTGATTAAACTATCACGATGGCGCATTGACACATATGAGAATTTTCTAGGCGGGCGGACTGTGACGGGTATGGAAGTTTGTAATTTTATATCATATGTCAAATTTCAGAGTAAATGAGGATTAATAACGAGGATAAGTGTTTCCTACCGACAAGAACAATTTAGAGTGTATCGAATCGCATCGACTACATTGTTGTTTTTATAATATATCTTTATACTTATTATATTTCATAATTAAAATTTAAAAATCATTATTTACATATTAATTATTAATAACATACATCATAATCGATGTATAATAATTAATATCTCTCAAAATTTATAATTGCATATATAATAAAATGTAAAATAATTTTAAAGAAAATTATGAGCTCTACAAATGTTAGTAGAGTTATTTTAGTATGGTTATTTTAATAGCTATAACATTTAATGTGATTTTATTTTGGGTTTATATAATGAGATTAATCTTACAATGAGCAAATGTAATCTATTAGTAATTGTCGATGAATTATCATCACACGCAAAGACGGTGTAAATGTTATTAAGTTACTATTCTATGGAATAAAGAAATTAAGTTGTGCTAATTTTCGTGAATTGCTCCTGCATATTTGTACGATGAATTAGTATGAAATATAGGAAATTTATCGTAAATTTTTATAGAATTGTTTCAAGTTAAATTCTTTAAGTTTATTGTTGTAACTCATTCTTTATTTTAATTATTTTTTTAGATTTTATGTTAATATTGTTAACATCTATCAATAACGTTATTAGTAATTTTTATCTCTGCAAGAACGACGGTGAAACAACAATAGTTTATTTAATATGAACTAGACAACCAAAATATCAAAATTAATCCATCTAATTAAAATTTTAACTTCATTGTCATAAAAAAATAATTACTAAAATGAAGCAATACTAAAACTAGAAAACTTTAAAAATTCAATAATTAAATTTTTTGAACATAAAGTTTCCAAAAAGTTTCTTAAAAATTTCCGTAGAGTGTTCACAAAGTTTCCAGAGAGTTTCCAAATTTATTTAAAAATAGAAAACTTTTTTAGAGTTTCCGAAACGTTTCCGAAGAGTTTCGATTTAAAAATATTCCCGAAACAAAACATTTGCCTTTTAGGAGCTTTCGTGCTTCATAGCTGATCAGTGTTGAACCCAATTGTACACATAGCTTCTTAAAAGTATCTCCCGAAACTTCCTTCAACTTTTCAACTTGTTGGCTTTTCATTTTCCAGCCATCATCCGTGATTAAAGCTTTCTCGTGTTGTATCTCCTACGCGTACTTTTCTTTTCTTGTCATCCTCTGGTAGTTGATTTAATTGTCGAATTGCCAACTATTGCCAATTTATTTTTCTGTGATAATCTTTAGAGTTTCATTCCTTATCCCGGTACGTAAAATTAATGCACCAAATAGTAGCGACTAGGAGGAATCTATCGACACGTTTGCTACCGTCAACGATTCCTATTTTTCAAGAAACATCTTTGCAAATCAACACATAAAAAAATAAAATAAATAAAATATATATAAAAAACAACGACGTTTAATAAGAAACTAAAGTGGGAAGCATGGGATCACATTAACCACACGAGTTAAGAAAGAATGAGGCTAAATACACCCACTTTTTTACTGAGTAAACCCCTTCCTCACCATGTTCCCATTTTACCCTTCTGCCAAATAAGATAAAATAAAAAAGGAAGAAGAAGTTATCGTCAGAATCAAGAAGTACCATTTCCTAGAGATTCTTGTGAAGTGGTAGCAAGCGCCCGTAATTTCCGACAAAGAATTGCCTGGAGCTAAAAAGGGAGGAGAACCGCCCTCTTTTTTCTTGCAACTTCACAGCAAAGTAGAGGGGCGCCCCCCCCCCTCCCCACCACACCCCCCGAGGTGTCATATCTGACAATAACTGCTGTCAGAAATGGCAGCAAAGACCACAAGAAATTTATTATTATTTTTTAGACTGTTTGACTTATGTAGGCCGAACAACCCAAAGGTGTTTGGCCAAAAACTCTGGTCGTTCCCTTGGACCACACCGATAGATTTTCCTGCTATAAAATATTAGTAATCATGGGCCTCAAATCACATGAAAATCATGTATTAATTTTTCATTAGGCACAGTTAGAGGGTGATGATATCACCTTGATTAATCGAATGTTTAGTCCATGAAAATCACTTTCTTAACGCCACTAATCAAATTAGACAAAGCTTAAACGTGATGTCAATTTGTCAATTTTAAATTTGCAAGAACTTCGTGGAGCACTTTGTTTGGGTTTACAGTAAGTGGTGATCTCAACAAGTAGGACCCACAAATCGTTTAATTACCAAAATCTCAAAGCACTAAACAAGTTAAAAAATAATTTTTCAGACAAAGTTGAGCGGTCAAAAAGAGAGAAAAGTAAGACCCAAAAGTGGTTAGTCTTTGGAAATTTTTTATGTGCATTTCAAATCGTTTTACATTTTTCCCCAATCTTATTACAGTACAACGAAGTGCAAAATATCGAAAATGATATATTTTCAATGTTGAAATTTTGTTAAAGTTCCAACGCTTGATATAACGGTTGTCCTTTATTTTCATGTAGCGTCACGACACGCTACATCAGTGCTTCCAATGCAGGAAATATATTATTCCTATGTAAAATATATACACTTAACAAGACTTTATTTCTTCACACATCAAATGATTCAAATTAATGATTATCAAATGGGTGTGTGTATATTATACACTTTATTATACATCTCATTGCACCAATAAATTTTATGTCCGTGATTGTTTAATCGAAAATGCCACAGTAACTAAACCACATAAAGCTATTAAAGAGAATTTCTTGAATATCTGATCTTAATCAGACAGAAAACTAAAATCAAGTTTTGGCTATAATTTAGCATTCGCCCAAAATTGGTCACAACCAATTTCCAACACTTCGTTCCTTACCCTGTTACATAAAATTAATGAACCAAATAGTAGCGACTTGGAGGAATCTATTGACACGTTGGCTGCCGTCAACAATTCTTATTTTCCCAGCAACGTTAAGGAACCAAAAGTGGGAAGCACGGCGCCACATTGACCACACGAGTTAAGAAATTTAAGTTAATTTGTCTAAGGTTCCGGGGAGTGTTTCTAAATATATCCAACCCAATTTTTATTTTTATTTTTTATCAAATCCAATTTACTTGATACCACCCGCGACTCCCCAAATTCCCATTTTATAGTCAACCAAAAAAAAAAAAGAAAAGAAAAGGAAAAAAAAAAAAGGAAAGCTTAGGATCGAACATCACCCTCACCCTCCCCCTCATTTCACTCTTTCTTCTTCTCTCCTTCAGTCCTTTGTTCTCTTTCTTGGTCAAAAATACCTCGAAAAATTGTCAAAGGTCAAATGCTTTTCTTCACAAACAAACACGGGGAATCAAAGAGGAAACAATGGAGAGACTTCGCTAATTTTTTTATTTGATTTCAGTTATGGTTTGCTAGTTTCGTGCATGTTTTAGAGTTTTCCTTCAAAATTAAGAATTGTACATATGTGGGTTGATCTTACATTACAAAATTATTATAGATTTTGCTGGAAAAATCAAGTTTTGTGTTCAACCAGCCATGGTCAGACAGACTTGGGATTATTCGACCATCAGTGGTCTAACAGGCACAGTATTGTTCAACCACTGATGGTCGAACAATTATTTTTATTTTAAAAAAATAAAAAAATAAACAAGAGGATAGATTGGTAGTTACACCCTAGAGTATTTTTTACCCAAAAAAATTTGGGGTGTACTTAGAAAAAGGGGGTGCATTTAACCCCACCCTTATCTAAAGAAAATTCTAGTAGCTCCCCACCCGTAGATCTTCTTCCCATAAAGTATTAGTAGTAATGAGCCTCAAATCACATGAAAATCATGTCTTAATTTCTCCATAAGCCATAGGTAAAGAGGGCGATGATATCACTTCGATTAATCTAATGTTCAGTCCATGAAAATCACTTTCTTAACGCCACCAATCAAATTAGACAAGCTTAAACGTGATGTCAATTTGTCAATAGGACCCACAAATTGTTTAATTACCAAAATCCCAAAGCACTAAACAAATTAAAAAACGATATTTTAAACTTAGTTGAGTCGTCAGGAGGAGAGAAATATACACACTCGACAGGACTTTCTTCACGCATCACGACTTAAATCAATGATTATCAAATGAATTATACACCTCTGAAATGTGACAGTAACTCATGACCACATAAACTATTGAGGAGAATTTCTTGAATGTCTAATCTTTAAACAGACAGGAGAAGATATACAAAAACAACCATTGTGTAGCAAAACATCTACGGAGGTCATCAGCTAACTCATACACAAACAAGGAACTGTGTGTCGCTTGAATCAAAAGGCAAAACATCAAGGGAAAACATGAACTGATGGCACTAAGAAGATCAAGGGAGCTACATAAATCTCAAGCGCGCTCCGATGGAAATTATTGGACTTTTTTTTTTAAACAAGACAGGTACGAGCTCGTCGTGGTCACATCTTTAGGAGTAAATGTTTCTCAAGCCTTGCATCAAAGAAACCACGAGTCACTTGAGATGTATGGCAACTAGTACACTAGTTCAAGAACTACCAATGTCCTTGTCCTCTTTGCATTGATAAGCACAGGGATGGGAGTTTACAAAGTTTTAGCACCTACTTCGCTCAAGCCAAGTATTTGAACAAGTTGGGATTGTCTTTGTCTCTCTCCAGATAGTCCCGGGTGATCAAATCTTCAATCCTCTTCTTGATTGCTTTAACATCGGGCTGTAGATTGCACGTTCATATCTGATCAGTTTGTGAAATATAAACTCAAACAGCAGTTGGAAGAAGAACATGCTCGTGTTACCTTGAACATGCGGCCTAACTGCTCAACACACTCCATAACCAACTGCTGATAGCCCAAAACTTTCCTACTTTTCATTATGCGCACAATTGATGCGTCAATGGCATACCGTCTGTCCTTGTCAACATCTTCAATTACCTTTTTCTTCTCATCCACGGGAGGTAGAGGGATCTGCACTTCCATGGAAACAGTTACCAACAGATACAGCACAGATTAGAAATTTATTTCATTTCTCACAATACTCCCCCTGGGATCAAAACTAAATCAGCCAGCACAGATTAGAAATTTATTTCATTTCTCACAATACTCCCCCTGGGATCAAAACTAAATCAGCCACTCAACGTATAGCAACAGCTTCATGTCAAGTCACCATACTTTTTTCCCATTCATATGGTACCAAAGTCTAACTATTTTCCCCCAGTCACTCGGTTAAAGTCCATTAATTTTCCAAGAATGTCCAACATGGAAGAGAACAATATCATGTGGCATCAATCCATCAGTTTTCCAAATCAGACATTCTGGAGTGAATGCAGACTTTATTAACCACTTTGGAATATAAATTATAAAGTTTAGTACTATCGTGAAATTTTGTCTTACAACACTCCCCCATTACCTTGATTCTTCTCATTTTATCAGTAAACTTGGAGTTGAATTCAAAAACATCAGTTGGAGCAACGGTTTTGGTGTTGGGCTCCTTGTTAAGAATCTTATACTTTGCACATGAAAGCGAATGTAGCAGCCTAACAACATCATCATCTGATAAATTCAACTGGGTCATTATTTCCTGGTAACTCAATCTCTCCGCGGAATTAAACAGCAGTAGGGCAGCAGCCTACAAAATGGGAAAAACTTCTTCACCATGTAATATCAATCATGACAAAGTAAATCAAACATTAGCTAGCACATCAATTCACCTGGTAGGTTGTCACGATCAGCTCTATGGTTTTTGGCTCAAATTTCCCGTTGATGTTACAGGTACCCAATGAATATATCCACGTAAGTTTTCTGTGTTTTGTTTTAGTCTGGTAGAACTCTCTAAATACTTCGACACACTTGACCTGAGAAAGAAGTTCTAAATAAATATAACTGCCATATGATCCATTCCACGGAGAAGAACCTCTGCATGCATACATACCATCTCAGAAGGGAGATTAAGATCAAAGGACTTGTAACTTGGCCAGAAACCAGTGGTCAAAACAGTAACAGTCAAGTCTATCCCCGGACTTGCATTTGGATTATTGCTAAGGTACTCTTCAAAGCTGGTTTGGTTTTCTCTTGCTAGTGTTAAATCTGTGACCTAGATTAGTAAAATAAGGGGAAACAGAAGTGGTATTTAGATCACATCATCCAATGTAAGCTATCATCCAATGTAAGCTACAGTTCAGCATTTAGATAATACGAGAGCTTACCATTCCCTCCATTTTTGACGTAAATTGACCCCCACATTGCTGCTTCAACTTTGTAAGGATGCTTCTCTCATGCTCATCATTGGCACTCTTGTCAAATAACAGCCGGCGAGCAAGCTTTTTCCTGTCAGTGACAAATACCTTCATTTGCTCGGGTTGGTCATTAAATTTAAACTATGTTAAAATTAGTTGCTACATCCATGTCAACTCTTTTTCCAAAAAGAAAATAGCGACATCGGAGTTTAGTTGTTTGCCAAACAAATTGCGTGGCAGCTTTTCCATTAGCTGAACTAACACACAGAGAAACAAACCAAATAGTAACAACTGTTTAAATTTAGCAGCCAATTCAAAACAAATCATTCTAGTGACCAATGCAAAATTCTGGTACAAGTTGCGACAAGTAGTGTTTAAAATTCACTATATTCTCACCAAACTAAAGCCTATCTACCAACCGACGAGTTGGGGCGTTACCTGTAGAATTCAGCAAAAAGATCCTTATCACTAATATAAGCAAGCAGCTTTACAACCTGCAAAATAAAATTAGACCCTTAACCTCAACTTTCTTGTAGGCACTAACAGCAAAGCAAAGCAGTGTCTAGAAACTCACCTTTTCCAAAGTATCCTCAATGGCATCATCACTCAATTTTTCACTGCCACCCTTTTTGAGAATATTGTCGCAAAATGTAGCAAGAAGTTCGGCACTAGAACTCCCAGCAACACCCTTGTTACAGAAGTTTTCGAAGGCCTCCTTGAGGGCCTAGATTGGATATATAAGAACAGGAAGTCATATTAATTGTGATGCCAAAGGCATGATAGCAAATATCATGCGATACTTTTTCTAATTCTTACCTTGTGGAAGAGGGTGTGATTTTGAAAACAGTCGTGCACATATGCCATGAACTTGTCATGGAGCTCAATAACTTTCCTGACAAAAAGCTGAACCCCAAGGTTTAAGTCATTTCAATGCCATGTAACTACAATATCAAGAAGGCTTAAAAAAGAATTTACCTGTTCTTGTAGTCCGACGACATCTCTCTTCTCTGCCTGCAAGACACCTCTCAGTGTCAGAAACATAGACAAAAATCAAAACACATATACAGCAGAAGATACATTTCACTGCTAGCACGAGGATCTCCGAAGATGCATGTTCCAAAATGTCAAGAACGACAAAAAACTGTTACCCGAGGGATGTGGAGAACAAAATATTATCATCATGCTGTGTTCAAGATAATGGTGCCTTATATGTGTGTCTATATATATATATATATATATATATATATATATATGGATTACACACGAAAACCTAGGTCACCATTCTATGGATCTAGCTGGGATATCAGAAAAGGATAACATCACTTTGTTTCTAGCTCTTAAAGGTTCAATAAGCCAAAGGGATATCAGGAACAGATAACATCATTCTGTTCCCAGCTCGTTGCTGAGATATCAGGAACAGATAACAACATTCTGTTCTCAGTCCCTACATATGATTTTTTATTTTTTATTTTTAATGAATGGATTACACATGAGAAACCTAGGTCACCGTTCTACAGAACTAGCTGGGATATCAGAAACAGATAACATCACTCTGTTTCCACCTCTTAATGATCAAATAAGCAAAAGTAGCCATATAACAATTCAGCTTCTTAATTTTACACTTAGGTTGTTTCCAAAAGGATTGTACTTTAATTTTCTCTTTTTTATCATATATATTTTCTCGGAATTATTTTCTACATCGCTGGAATATAGAACATAGAAACTGATATTTTCATGCAATTACCAGAAGCAAAAAAATCATAGTTCTTACCCGGTAACCCCTCATATATGATTAATTAAGAACTATACCTGTCATGTGTTAAAGACTCAACTCTAGTGCTGGCTATCACCATCTATCAGACAAATTATTTTTCACAAGTGACTAGCGCAAAAGACTTCAAGCTTTACAGAACACATTAGGAAAGATCTATTTTCCAAAGAAATACACTCTTAGAAAGAGAGATTATACAAAAACAAAAATTTGTTAACAGAAAATGACACTACCAACCTTCTTGTTGCTAGAAGCATCTTCTGCCTGTTTAACCAATGCTGTACCTTCAGTAGTAACATGCTGAAACCAAGATGCCATTGTATATTAGACACAGAACTTGGAAAAGCATTGACTTTTAAAAAACTAGAGCAGATAAACAACCTGCTTAAATATATTAGCAACAGGCTCTAAACCACGAGGTATTTTTGAAAAGAGCCTATACATTCTTGACAAATCCTCAATCTGTGAACCAAAGAAATTATGGCTGTAGCTTCAATAAATTGAAATAAAATCAAACATAGAAATGCCTAATCACTCGCAAAGCAGCAAGACCTTGTCATCTCTAAGCAATGCATGACAACCAGAGTGCTCCTTCTCCAACAGTTGGGTAGCATAAACAGATAACAACTCATGCTGTACTTTCTACACGAAGAAACTCAAATTTATTAAACAAAATGGTTTTCCACCAAAGTATTCGCACTTACAAGAGCAGGAACAAACCTCGAGCAACTTGCTCTCACTGCTTGTATGAAGATAATGAGCAACTCTATCTTTTTCCCGCCTTAAACATTCGTCTGCCTGGATTTGCAAAAAGTTCATTATAACTCACGGGAGCAAGTAAATTTCCATTTAATACCTTTTCCTTTCCTTCCTAGTTGGGCATTCTTTTTCTTTTCCTTCTAAAAATTTCTTTTGGGGGGACGTCAAATTAAAAGGAATATTTACTTTTAACATATAGTCCGGACATGAATCCTCTAAGATCCAGTTTGAAGCCTTCCGTGAATAATAAGCTGCGGTGTCATCTAGCAGTGCTGCCTCAAAATCATTCTCATAATACTCCATCTGATCCATTCCAATTTCAACAAATATATCTAACACATTCTTCAGTAAAGCACGATCAATTTGCTCGCCTTCTCGCTCTTGGTCAATCTAGAAGAAGAAAGTTGTTAACCAAGTGTACAGAAAATGCAAAAGGAATGGAGAAAAATTGTAGAACTGACAGAAATCATACCAGCGATATAACAGCATCCCTTACTTTTGCATTTATTTCTTGGTATACCTAACAATAGAATTTACAAGCTGAAGCCCAACTAAAAACAGATATTTCAAAGACATTGAAAACACATGCAAGACTCCAAAGGAACCAAAGAATGAGCAACTTCTTCGACTTGCTCAAAAACCAGTTTCACAGACAGCACAAGATTCAAATGAGAAACAAATAAGGGTTAACAAGTAAGAAAAAAACCAAGGTGTACAATAGGAAGTTACCAGGTCTCTGAAGCAAGTGAGACCAACTTCTTTGAGCGGTGGAAGCGACCTTCTAGCAATGAAGTACCGATCAAGATAATGGAAGAATCGTGAAAGCCACCTGACCATGATTTTATGGTTTGACCACCGCTTCACAAGCTCCCTCAACATGAATTCGTCATGTTTTTCTCTCAATGAAGGCAGCACCTAAATTATAAACAAAACAAATGAAATGTTAACACTAGACTGATAATAAATAGTGTGATAAAACTAAACATGAGAACGAACAACACACACGGGCAAATTGGCTTAAGAGGTCCATACAGACTCCAGATCTAGCAATTCATTCCACAATTTCTACAGGCCATTTATCACTGACTGCATTAAAATGAAGCCCTACGGAAAATTTGAATATGATGTTTATATCAACCGCAGTAAAGAACCCAAAAGTTACTCCTTCTAAGTATTAACCAAAATGGCCTTTGTGCATTCAAACTGGTCGAGTGAGAAACTCATGGGGACTAGGATGAGGGTTGGAACAGCACACAGAAAAACAGGATGCATGATGGAGCTATAGCATGCATCTAGAAGGTGCTATGTCCGCATAACCATTGTACTTACATGCACACAATAATCTTACTCCAGGTTAAAAAGGGGCCTCCACCCCCATGCCAAGCCCACACTCACAGAATTAACAATATACCAGAAAACATCAAGCTGCCACCAACAGAATTGGATAATTGAGCGTTGAGTTAGTAGTATGGAATTGTACAAAACAAAGAACATTGATATTTTTGTTGGCAACCAAAAGGTCCTAAGGACAATGTTTCTTGAGAACTGTTATAGACACATGGATATTAGCTAGAGATTGATATGATGAAATAAAATGTAACTGAAAAGAACAGTACGATTTTGATTTTCTATTAAAATAAAGAAAGACATCAGCTTGTTAGCATTTTAGTGATCTGGGCAAGCACAAAAAGTTGGATAGATGAATCCCAAAGTATACATAATAAAGAATCAACACAAAGGAGTTGTGACAGGAACAGTGATAAACACAAGATAAAATAAACCTGAGAGACCGGTACCAGTTATTTAAGAAATGAAATGCAGCCCTGAATATAATAGTAGAAAGCGCGATCTGTTTCATTTTCTCTTTCTTATTTATTTATTTATTTATTCCTTCCTTTTTCCCAAAACCACCAAGTGAAATAAGGAAAAGAAATACAACATTATAATGAGCACTTCTATATCCTGGATATGGAGTATCCGTCAAACTAAATTGTAATATATAAATGTACAGCGAGCAAGAGCAACTGTATGCAATTAATACAACTTTGTCGCTACAACCAAATGAAAGAAACGTCTCAGCCTAACCATTGATGTAATGTACTCTTCAAACGACTCCCGGTATTTCTCATACAACTGCTGTGAATAGTCACATGGGGGCTTCTGAGTGCACATGTTATAAATTGTCCTGTAGAAAAGATTTAGATAACTAAGAAATAGTAGACAAGATAATCATCTCCAATGATAGGAAACACTAAAAAGTACGGAGTATTGAAAACCATACGTATAGAGCATAATATAGTCCTCCGAGCTGAATTGTGGCTCGGGAAGCCCTTCTAAAATCTTCTTCAGCTTTGTGATCCCTTGCTGCATAAAGTCCCATCCCTGTTCTAGATCAATAGTGGTCCGCTGGTTCATCATCATGCTTTGTACCAGCACAGGTTCACCACATTAAAACACTGCAATTCAGTTCTGATTTACAGCCTGCAAATGCCACAAAAGGACTAAATCAACACGATATAACTAGTCCAGACACTTGAAGACTTGAAGTGACATGATATCCAAACAAAATCGACTCAGAATATCACCAACTAAATTACAACATTACATTCAGAGCATATCCATGACATAACATCCAATTCAAATCTCCATTTACAACGCCCAGCTAGATCTTCATAATATCCTCCGTTATCAATACATCATCTTAACCCCACCACTAAAACTTTTACAAAACCTATCAACCTAGAGTTATCTTCCAGTTCCACTATGTAGTACCAAACCATATTTTCGATTCGGACTAAATTGCTTACTTATTACGACTTTAATAGACTAATCTCTTTCATTTACACGCCCGCTCTTGAAATTGAGAAGATGGGAAAGTACATCAAACCTAGCCAGCATAATATAAATATAATCTAGCGTCTAAACTAACCTTTCACAAAAATAATCAGTACACACCCTAAAAAATTATGACACAAAATTACAAGATCAAGCACACAAGCCATCAACAACCAAAGAAATCAAATAACCAACACCATGACAGTGAAACCCTAACAGAAGCAGTAGAATCGCAAAAACAAGTAGAAAACCCAATCTGAGCTAGTAGTCCCCTGGCATTCAACTCCAATGATAATTTCCTTATATAAATAAACTAACGTTACCTCTAGAATTCTCGATTGACGAAAGACAGAATTCAACAACCGATCACAGCAAGAAAAAAGAAATATATATAAAAGACAAATTCAAATCTACTTCGCGTATGCATATAAGCATCGAATAAAACTACAACCAATACAATCCAAATATGTGTACATGTGTATTTGTATGAAGAAGAGAAATACCAGAAGAGGGGAGAGTTTGTGGAAGATGTGAATCCCTCCCTCTTTTTTTTTTTTTTCCTAAACCTTTCTAATTCTGGTTTTCCTCTTCGCAAGTTTCTATTATGCCTTTGAAGTTTCCACAGCCTCCCCCCAAGTTTCCACATTTATGTTTCCACCCCTAGTTGTCAAATTGTTGTCAGAAACAATCTACCCACTTCATTCGTATACATATTCATTTATGGGTTATTTTCGCATTACCCCCCAATCTTTTCAATTTGTTACAATTTCTACCCGATTCTTTTTTTTCGCCCTCTAAGGACCCCAACCTATAATTTATTGTGAACACAAGCCCTCGATAACAGATTTCGTCCAAATCTATCGTTAACTTTCCATTTTTTATTTTTTTGTGGTCTTCCTTTGAGGGGCATTGTAGGCAAACCATTTTTCCTTTATTTCTTGACCCACTTGACCCGTTTCTTGCACTCGATAATAAATGGAAAACTTTACACGCTTCCATCAAATCAAAAGCCACTCCCATACGTACTACCCTTCGAACTTTCAAGTACTCCAAACCTCACCCAACCACAAGAATTTGTGCTCTGCAAGTGCTCGTCGCCAAAAAATAGTAATGGATGGTGTACAATAGTGATGGATGGTGTAAAATATTAGTGGATGGTGTTTAATTTTACTTTGTAGATTGTATTTTGTTATTGTTATGACTTGAGGTTCAGTTGTAATCTGTGTTATGCTATGCTGTGGTAAGATTGGAGACAGGAGAAGGGACAGAGACAAAGGGTTGTATTTTGTTGTTGTTGGTATGAGTTGATGTTCAGTTGTCATCTATGTTGTGTTGTGCTGTAGTTGAATTGCAGACAGGATAAGGGAAGAGACAATTGGTTGTCTGTGTTTCAAGTCCGTTAAAGTAGATTGTCACTACGGAACCCCATTCTTTTAAGTTTGTTTCATTGTAGAACCTCATTCTTTTACATATGTTTCATTTTAGAACCCCATTCTTTTTAATATGTTTCATTAGAAGATCTTATTCATTTAGGGTTGTTCCTCAACTCTAAGACAGTTCTTGCTGCTGGAGCTATATCTCTAGGCTGAACGTTCCTTTCCTCCAAAGCTCTTAAACGATCTTCTAGCCATCCATTTTCACGTTCGAGAATGCGGATTTAGTCTTCAAATCTACGAATGTTACGCAGTAGCCCACGCACAACCACCTTCGAACGGTCGCAAATTGGCCGGTCATACCAGCAAAAATACTTATAGTTGTGTCCCTACAAATACAGAGCATTAACTGTGAATTCTACAAATTAAATAGTTAAAAAATATGAGCACTTACTGGTCTTTCGCACAAAAAGAAACGCTGGCCTGGATTAGCATCAGTTTAAGACGTTTTCATTGATACTAAACCTCCACAGCGGCAGCGATGCTCATCCATAGGCATGGTGGTCTCAGAAAAATTGTTCAAATTTGAAGAAGAAGAAAGAAAATATTTATTGACTGAAGATGGGGCAAAAAGTTTGCCATTTATTACCAAGTGCAAGAAATGGGTCAAGAAATAAAGGAAAAATGGTTTGCCTATAATGCCCCTCAAGAGAAGACCACAAAAAGACAAAAATGGAGAGTTAACGGTAGATTTGGATTGAATATGTTATCGGGGGCTTGTGCTGACAATTAATTATAGGTTGGGGTCCTTGGAGGGCGAAAAAAAAAATGGGGTGGGAATTGTAACAAACTGGAAAGGTTGGGGGGTAATGCGAAAATAATCCTTTATTTATTTATGAGAATGATCCTTGCTTACGAAATATTTGAATTACACTCTTGGGTTGTGTTTGATTGCAAAACCGGAAAATTGTTAGAAGGAAAATATTTTCCGGGTAAATAAATTCCGGAAAATAGTTTTCTAGGGAAATGATAGTTGTAGGTGTTTGATTGGGTTAATTTGAAAGTTGAAAAATGATATAATTTTCCTTATTTTTGAGTTTTTTTAATGAAATTTGATCATTTTCTTTATCTTTATGGTTAAATTAAATTTTTCATTAAAAAAAAAAGAAAAAATGTATCAAACTTTTCCCGAAAAATAAAAACTACCTCCCCCAAGGGAAAAAAACAAGAAAAAGTGCGGATTTCAAGAAAAGTTGGAAAACGTTTTTCGGGAAAAAAAATGACAATCAAACAACCAAGAAAGGAAAAAAAAAAGTTATAAAATCGATTTTCCCGGAAAAAAAAAAGTGTATCAAACACACCCTTGGTGTATTCAAGTAGGATTTATGAGAAGACTCAATAAATCCCTAGTATTCAAATTAGTTCAAACTCTTTAATATTTCAAATTTTTTTGTTTTAACACGAAATGATTTTATTTATTTAGATCACGATAAACTATCAAACCAATAAATTGTGGAACGCATTGAATCCAAATGTTTGCAATCGAATATGAAAAGACATAAATACAAGCGAGGACAACTACAATATCGTCCCGCGAAATATGCTTGCAAGAGTCACACTCTACCTATGACAATAAGGAGGAAATATCTGAAGGCAGCAAAGCATTGGGAGGAAGAATAATCACAATGCAAGTTTTGAATAGTCTGAAGGAAATCAAATTCCACCTCCTTCACCTGAATGTCCCGATTGTGCGCGAAAAAAAAAAAAAAAAATCTCACATATATCCATGAAACTTTGAAGATTTTGACGAATTCATAGGGAAAAAAATGAAGAGAGAACGTTTCTCGTATTTTCTAAGTTTTAAATTATTATCTCCCTCAACTCATATAAGGTCATTCGCCTTTCAATTTTTTTTTTTTTTCACAATATCAAAAAATAATTTTTTATTTTACCCTATAGATATTGTTACTTATATATTTTTTTCGACTTTTTAAGTTAATAATTCTTGATTTCTATTACTACGTGAATAAATTATTGTTTTTGTAAATAATGAGGTGAAGCGTCCTTTTTTCGGTTTTGTACACAAAATTGTTTGAAACTTTCAGTTCATTATAAATGTTTTTTTAATTAATTTTTTTCAACACAAACTATGGTGTAACTTTTTCGTATTAATAAATAGATTTAAACGTCACTTTGTGTTTTAAATTAGTTTTAAAAAAACTAAATGGTGTAAAATATTATTTAAAAAAATTCTTAAAAAATCTTATAGGTAAGATTTTCTCAACTCGCAATAAATCCAGAAAAGTCACTCCAATTACATGAAATCTACAAAAATCTTCCACTTGACAAATTCCATGAACACTATTTTGAAACAATAGCTCCCATATGCTAATTAATACAAGATCGGTGAGATAAGTTGCAAATATATGGAACCCGTTTTCATGCCCATATATCACACAAATACATAGATAAACAAATGGGGAGTAAATTAATGGCAATTACATAACATAAACTGGTGTCTCTACACGAAAATATTCAACTAAACATAGCATTTTTGACACAAGTATTGAAAAATATTCAACTAAGCATCAGGTACTTTAATTGGATTAGTACGTATGGCAATATTATAGCCACAATTGTACCATACAATATTCACTTAAATTCTGTTATAATTTATGGTATGAATCTAGGATTTCACTTATGCTATATGAAATGCGAAACTCAAGCTTCAACTCATGAATATGAGTCAGAGCTTCTTTCATTTAAATATAAGTAGGAGAGACAACTGAAAAATCCATGACGCTTCAGACGGAGTAATTATAAGTGCATGCATGTTAGGATTCAAATTTTTACAATTTTTACGTGAAATATGAGAGAGAATGAATAAAGTTGAAAGTAGAGATTTATATAATATATGTAAATCCTACGAAATATGTGGATGTGATTGATTTGATCAAATTCATGTTTAAAAGAGAATGAATTAAAATACGTAAAATTTTTAAAACAAAATTGAATCCTAACACAAAGGCAGTCCACAGTGTTTACTTTTTATTTGATTTGAAATTTTCCTAGAAAATTTGTAAGAAATAGTTGGGAAGCAAAACCAAACCTTAATGCACAAATCTCCAACCTTCAACTTTTCAACATGATTAATACACTGGAAAATAACCTTAACAAAAACTTCCATCAACATTATCCTTTAGGTGACAAAACTTGAGGGGAATGTGCGAGGAGGCAATGGTGGATGTGGAAAGTGCGATTGCTAATCGGGATGGTTGTGGCCGTTGAGGAGACACAGAGGAGGGATGGTGGTGGTGGTGGTGGTGAAGTGAAATATAGTGAACTAGTGAACGAACAGAGAATTAGAGCTTGAAATAATGGAGTATTTTTATGAACTAGTCGTAATCAACGTGTTCTGCACGTTATTTTAAACTTTTTAAAAGTATTATAGATTGTTACCTTCTAAATTAAAAAATTTAACACATACTAAGTTAATAGAAAAAATATATATTTAGAAAATATAAACAATATTATTTTTATGATTAAATTTCAAATCCCCTTCTTTGGTGGTTCATTCTAAATTCTAAACTTATTAAAAATTTCTCATATGCATCAAATGAATAATAGTGTTTAAGATGTAACAAATAATCAAATGTGACTATTTTAATATATGGATATGATTGAAATGATGAAAATATGGTAGGCAATTATATTAATCATCCACATAATGATTTTCAACTCATTAGATTTTTAATATATGGTAATTTAGATTGGCATCACTAATTTTATTTGGATCCACCATATATAATAATTATACCGAGGGATTCGCTATTTTACTTCTTATTGTAATTATACCCTTAACTCTTTTGGTTGTTTTATACATCGATAATTTCATCCAAAAAAATATTTACGTAGGTGGCAAAAGAATTATTCACATTCTATAATTTCAAATTCAAATAAGTAAATAATAGAGAAAACAAGAGTGCAAAGTTTGCCCCCTAACTTCATATCATGCTTTGCTCCCTAACTTCATATCATGCTTACATTAAAAAAAAAAAAAAACCCTTCAAATCATGGTAATATAAAATGCTAGTTATAGACCAAGTTAACATAAAATATTTATTATAAAGATGCGAGAAAAAAAATGAGGATGCAATTAAAAATCCGACAAAGGTGGATTGTGAATATGATTAGCCTTTAATACATCCTCATCCTCCTCCTTCTTCTCCTTCTTTTCCTTCTTCTTCCTCTCCTACTCCTTCTCCTCCTCCGGCTCCTTCTCCTTCTTCTTCGATTTTATTTTTTGATTGATGATTTAGTAGATAGTTGTGTTAGGTTCGTGGTTAATGTAAGAGCATCTATATTAGAGTTGTTAAATCATTTCTTTATTATGCTGTATTAGTTACAATTTAAAATATATCTATAAAATTTTTAATGAAAACTATAACTAAATAGAGAAAAACTCCTAAAATTTATAAATGATAAATTGAATTTATAATATAATATTTTCAATTTTAAAACAAATATCATGCATGAATAAGAAATTTTATAATTTATAATAATTTGTCCATTCATATTTCTTTATTTTATTGGTTAATGAAAATTTCAAAAAAAAAAAAACAAATATCAAGGTTCATGTATATGCGTAAATACATGCATGTGCATTAAAGTTAATAATAATAATAATAATAATAATAATAATAATAATAATAATAATAATAATAATAATAATAATAATAATAATAATAATAATGGGTAAAATTAAAATTCTGAAAAGTTAGTGAGGAAAAAAAATATCATGCATGAATAAGAAATTTTACAATTTATAATAATTTCTCCATTCATATTTCTTTATTTTATTGGTCAATGAAAATTGCAAAATAAAAAAAAAAACTAATATCAAGGTTCATGTATATGCATAAATACATGCATATGCATTAAAGTTAATAATAATAATAATAATAATAATAATAATAATAATAATAATAATAATAAATTAAAATTCTCAAAAGTTAGTGAAGATATTTTTGTCCAAAAATGATTTTCAAGTCTAAGGGACTTTTTATATAGTATAGATAATTTTACTTGGTACAGTTTTTTTTTTTTTTGTTTGAAGTGGTATAGTAATTTCAGAAATAATTAATCTTTGTTTTTTTTAATCTAAGGATTAATTTATACTAGTGAAAGTCATACATTAATATCAATAATATCACATCATCATTTATTATTATCTACACATCCTGTAGTTTCCATTATTATTCAACCCAAAAAAGTTAGAATATCTCAAATGCAACAATGTGTACATTGCATGCGTGGCAAAGGACATTCGTGCTACGGTAAAAAAATTCAATACAACTATGTTGACGGTGCACAAGTGATAATTTATCATTATATTCTTATAGAAAACAAAGAAAGAGAATTACAATAATTGGAGAGATAATGCTACATTAAAGAGCTTTAATGACGTGTGTATTCTTGAAATATAGTATCACGTGTAAAAAAAAAAAAAAAAACCTGAAGTGGCACGTTAAAAATGAACAATATCTAGCACACCGTTTAAATGTAGAAATAAATATTATCTAAGAATCCCCTACCAAACAAATTTTAGTGGTTTTAAATTTAGAGTGAAAAATACTTACATATTTTGAAACTAGTGTGACTAATTAAACATGTGTTGCACATTGTATGTAAAAGTGAATGGTATGATAATCAAAATTTTGTTCAATAACAAAGATGGCTGGCGGGATCAAAATTCCTAAAGAGCATCATAGAGAAAATACATTGAAAAATAGAAAAAAAATGTATGAGAAAAAGTTAACTAAAAAGTATACAAGAAAATTCAATTAAAAAAAAAGTATACATGAAAGTCCTATTCAAAAAAAGAAAAAAAGCATACAAGAAAATATTTCAAAAATTATTGAAAAATGATTTTTAGATGAGTGACATAGATATAAAGAAAATATATTGAAAAATAGAAAAAAAATCTAATCTAAATAATGAATAGTTAGAAATGACGAGGTAGAAAAATAATTTTTCGCTTAAAACCAACTATCAAAGAAGCATTGTATGGATCATCAAATAAACAAAAATTTACACACTTTCGCAATTCATATGTTCATTTTGATGAGTGCTTTAAATTAACTAGAGTTGAAACTTCAAGAGTTAGTGATTAAAGCAACTTCGCATCAAATAGCAACATGAACAAATTCCATCTGTTTTGAAACAATAGCTCCCTTTATGCTACTACAAGACAGATGAAATAAGTTGCTATATTTAACTCCATATCATGCCTATATATCACACAAATAAATAAATAAATGATGGGGAGAGAATTAATGGCAAAGATAAACTGGTGTCTCTACAATTCAATTAAACATAGCATTTTTACACGAGTCTGGAACATAATGGGACAAGATTTCAAAAACAAGTAATTTTATTTCTCTCTCAGTAAAATCCATTGTTTTACCTCGCAAACCAGAAAGAGTTATCCAAGCTTTTAAGACTCTCCATATGGACGAAATCTGCATAAAGCGATCTGTGCATTGGTAGAGGGTCTTGGCATTCGCAACAATTTCCGTATTTCATAAAGTAAACCAAATGCCCTATTGGGGTTGTCAACTACATTGATCACTATCTTTTCAAGTGCCCTAGCACGTTTCAACATGAACTCAGCTAGTGAAAAAACCGATTCGTGATATGCTAGCAACTTTATCTCAAGTATCCTCACATTCATCAGAAACGAATCTGACAACTCAACTTCAGGGATAACAGAGTCTTCAGGATGCCACCATTCATGCTCTAGACCATCCTGTAAAGAAGATGGTCCTTTTCAGATTTACAAATATTAAAGGAATGATAAACCAGAAAATTTCAGCAACAAACATGCTCTCAATTTGCACACAAACAAATACACACTCAATCCGGTGCAAGCAATATTAACAAATACACTCCCGGCGCAACCTGCTTGTACCAGATATTATTCAAGTAGCTAATGTGGCACAATCTCTACCTGCCACATCAGCTACTTGCACAAGATCTAGTGCAAATAGTTTTGCACCAAATCGGAAGTATAAACAAATATACCCATTAAATCAAAAAGCATTAAGTTTAGCACCTCATCGCCATGGTCACCACTACCGTCTCCAAAATAGTAATCAAAACCGTGATCATCATTGAATTCTTCTTCATCTTCGTCTGAGATATAAGAGTTTTCTATAGTTAACATGGCTACATTTGGTGAGATTTCAAGCAAATTCACAATTCCAACGAGATCATCAATCCCAGCACGAGTGTCAATTGTCAGATACTTCAACTTTAGTAGAGGCAAAGGTAAAGCTGTCTTTCTCATCACTTTGAGTACCTGTTACAAATACTCAAATAGCAAGAAGGGCTAAGCATCAGATACTTTCGTTGGACCAATACAGCAATATCATGCCCACGAATATACCATTCAATATTCACCTAAATTCTATTACAATTATCTATCTTTTGGATTGGGGATTTCACTTATGCTATAGTCAAGGCTATGAAATGACACAAAGTCAAGATTCAACTCATGAATATAAGTCGGAGCTTCTGTCATTTAGATATCAGCACGCTGTCAATATTTTCTAATTTATGGCAATCGCGATGGTAACATCTTTTATCTTTAAATGGCTAAACACAAAAGAGATGTATAATATTCAAGATAATCTTCAAGTTTTAGGAAGTCCAATTTAATTTTGATTGAAGTTTTTGTGCTGAAATAATGGTGGGAAAATGAAGAGAACTGATTGGCTAACTAGCTAGGACAGACAACTAAAAATCTATGAAGTCTCCAGACCGAGTAAACCAAACATTAACAAAGACAGTCCAAAGATTTCAGTCAGTGGTGATGTAAAATTATAAGAACATGCAATGATGAAAATAATCTCAATAAGAGTTGAGGACAGAAACCAAACCTTAATGCACCAATCTCCAACCTGTAACTTCTCAACATGTTTAATACACTGGAAAATAACCTTCAACATATCCCGTGCAATTTCGTAATCAAAAGGACTTCCATCAAAACTATATGTAGGGTGAGAAAACTTGAGGTCTGCCTCAATCAGAGATGGGACATTCAGAAACAAACTCTTGTTACACACAGATCCAGAGATTGTTAATACTTCAAGATTTGGAGTCCCGATATGCAATACGGGATCTATTTCATCAGCACCAACATCAAAATAATAATCCTCTGCATCATAATCAAGCAATAGCTTCTTCAAGCTGGCGGAATAAATATTCACATTCTGACCACAGCATAGTTCAAAGATCTCGAGTTGCGGGCTACCTACTAACACTTTGTTAATCACAGATTGGTCCACATAAAAATTATGGATCTTTAAACTCTTGAGCTGATCCCAATGTATATCTCCATGAAATACAATATCACTGCCATTAAGGCTTAACTTTTTGATTGATGAAGAAGAGAATAGGCACTGAGGCAGCAAGAATCCAGTGTCCTCGATGTATAAGTTAAACAGGTCTAACTCTTCAACTTTATGTTGCAAAGCGCGACGAACCCACACATGTTGATCATGAAATAAAGATATGTCCGGAAACAACATCGAACAAGCACTGAATTTCTGAATTTTGGTACCTCTCCAGAGCATCATAGTCCGGTTAACAAAGTTTCTGAACTTGTCCAGCTCACCTGATTCGGCTCGGAATGAAAGACATGGTACAGTGGTCCACAAGTCTTTCCAACGTTTAGAAAGAATAGTTGTCCTAACAACATCTTCCATAGGCAAGAATGAAAAAATATGGTGGATTAACGAGTCGGGTAAGTCGCTGAGTTGATCCATCACTTGATTCAGATTTCAAACGGCAAGGCTGTTTCTGAATCTAACAGCATTGACTCACAACATGACAAGAAACTTCCAATCTCAAACTCAAGTTATTAATCAACCACATCAACTCACAGCATT
Source organism: Jasminum sambac (assembly GCA_018223645.1). Taxonomy (NCBI): domain Eukaryota; kingdom Viridiplantae; phylum Streptophyta; class Magnoliopsida; order Lamiales; family Oleaceae; genus Jasminum; species Jasminum sambac. Next base: position 23,123,682 of record CP073649.1, read on the forward strand.
AATCAACTGCACAACTGCACAAACCTATGATAATCAATCGAATCCAATTAGCAATAGAAGTTTAATTGAATGCACAATTCAAGCACCAAACCCCCTGAAAAATTTTTGCTAAAGAATAATAACCACCTCAAATCTCTCAAGCTACCCTTGCAAAACAAGCTAGGAATTGCAATGACCAGTCACAGTTCAAACTCAAAAGAGAAATAAGAAAATTAATTATGCAGAGGTAGATCGAGGATTTTTTTTGGCCGAACCTTAGTAAGAAAATTGCAATATAAAATAATCCAAGAAAGAAAGAAAGAAATCACTAATATATTATCTATGAAAATTGTGACCGGGTAGGCTTTGAAATATAAAAGTTGTGTACGATAGCCTATATCTATTTTGTTGACAAAATCTCATTTGATAAAATTCGTCAAACAACCAGCCAGAAAATCATCACCTATCTTGTTACGAAGTGCCATCTGCACATGTTTCATTACTGAAAATAGCAGAAACAGACAATATCAAAACAAGATAAATCAATTTAGTCAACCTCCAATAAAGCACATTAAAATTAATAAAAGGTGAACATCAAAGTGTGATGATCTATTAAGAAAATCATATCAACACACAAAATTATATCATATTGTCAATTTTAAATTCTCAAACCATCAATGCATTAATTGTCAAACCTCAGCATACATCAATTCCCAATCCTCACCCCCATATCACTTCAAAATTCTCAACAGCAACCTTTCTCAATTTCAATTTTCAAAATATTACGCATTGACCAATTAACAAAAAATAGGCAAAAAGAGGTGTCAAGGAGCTCAAGCCCAGTCCAGTGTCCACTAATAAAGTTCAAAGCATTATAAACTATCACACAAAATAAAAAAGGGAAAAAAGTAGGCATTTACTCATTTTCCTCAAAATTAAAAGAAAACGAAAACAGAACTGAAAGCCAAAAATAAAGAAACAAAAGAAGCCTACCATTATGGTTGCAGTAGTGTCATTTGTGAATTGGAAAACGAATTAATGCAAGTGGACGACCCGAGACCAGACAACCGAACTGCCAATGGCCACCGCCGACCGACGACAGACGCCTAGAGAATACAAAATAGGTGAAGCGGTGAACCGTGAATGACAGAAACTAGGCGGCGGTCGGCGAAGATGAAATTGGGGTTAGGGATTATTTTTTGTCCAATTAGGATTTGGGTTTTGTCTGATGAATGAAACGAGGAGAAAATCAGCCTGATTAGGGATTACTGGTCCCGCTCTACTGCCCGTGTCGCATGGTAATATGACGGGTGTCTACACGCGTATGGTGTTTTTATGGTCCGGCCGTCCGGATCATAAAGTTGCCGTGTCGACGTAGAAGCATTTTACATGTCATTTGACATGTATCTGACGCCGAAAGTTTATCCTCCCAGCACGAGGAGATTTTTATCTCCCATCACTCACACCTCCCCTCCGAGCGAGATGTAGTGCTGCCCGGGGAGATGTGAGGATAAAATCCCTTCCGGCATAGGGAGGAAAACCTATTTGGTATCGGACATTTGTCAACATATAGATATTTTAATATGTCTATAGAGTGGGCGGGGAGCAACACCACACGCATTACTTGCTTTGTATCCGTCTTCAGCAACGTAGTAATATTCAGTAATAGGCTTGCGCTTAGGTGTAAATGGGGTTGTAGGCTTGGCTATTTTCCTTCGGTTTGAACACTGGTCACTGCTCGACGGATCTTTTCACCGTCTGATTTAAAAAAAAAAAGCGAAGTATTAGTGATTTCATTAATACTACAGGATAATATTTTTCATAAAATAAAATACTCAAACAAATAACATAATATATTTAATTTCCTAGTATTCCTTTTTTATGTTGTTGAATTCGATCGTAGAAAAAAGCTTGCGTGATAGGCATTTGTGATAGATGCAACAAGAAAGATGTGTTGGAAGGAATTTGAAATTGAATCATCCTTTCGACATCAAATCTATAAGAACTTTTATAAATCTCCGACTATTGAGTTTTCCTCTTCACGATCAAGGATTCATTAACGGATCGATATTGTGTGATGAAATTGATCTTTTGTCACGATTGTCGGACATAGACGCAACGGTGGATGTGGAAATGGTGCTTGTCGACGATTGTCGTGACCAGAGAATGGGGAGAGAGAGATATGGAGAGAGACCTAGGGATTTGCAATGATGGAATACTTTATAGTAGTGAAAATGTTTGAAAACGAAGGCTCTACTTTATAGATAACTAGTATTCGTACTCGTGCGTTGCCGGAATGAAAATATTCTAAAGAGCATATTTTATAGATATAAAAGAAAATCATTTTGAGTAACACACATTGAATGCAAATATAATTGAAATGATAAACAAATATTAATGGACAATTATTATAAAATATCTATGACGCGTCTTACATTAGATATAAAAACATAATTAAACAATATTGTATGATAATCGAACTAAAATAGTTATAACGTAACGCGCATTAAATGGAAGTAAATTTGAATAGGTAGAATAACATGCATTATGACAACATGCATCTAAACCAAATAAATATTATAAATTACAAAAATCATTCTAAGTTTTGAAACACTTTTTTGAATACCACATTTGTTGTTAAATTTTTTGGTCAACCTTTTTTGTCACAAATCAAAATTTTCAATGCATAAAAATAAAAATATTGAATAAAATCATTTCTAACTTAAGGAAATACTAAACTCCCATTATTAATTATACTTAATTGACTCCAAAAAAAAGATTTTGATTTACGGGGATAAGTTGATATTTCGAAAATGCATTTTTAATTATTTTCAGCGAGTCTTTTTATTCTAGACTTTTTAATCGGCTCTTACTTTTTCTATATGTGATCTTTTTTTTTTAAATTTCATTTAATATGCGATTTTTATTTAAAAAAATATTACTATTTATTTAATTTAAAATGAAAAAAAGTAAAAATTTCCCCTTTTCTCAAACAGTACATAATTTAATATTCTTCCTTTTTTATGTGTCATTTTCTAAGCCAAATATGACCCCGTCTTATAATCTTGTGTATGTGTAATTATCATTTGTCTGTGATCATTTTTATTTTTAACTTTTTAATAAGTGTGGCTTTTTATTAATGTAACTTTTTAATTTTTAATCTACAAATTTTACTACAAAAAAGCCACTAATAAATATATATTAAAAAAAGCAAATATGGTTCACCATTTTTTTTTTTGAAATTAAATTAGATTCTATATTTTTTGCATGAGAATGATTATCAAATTCAAACTAAATAAAAAAATATAATACAGAGTTCTCTTAAGTTAGAAGTAGGCTGCATTTCAATCAATTATATTCATTTCATATTACTAGAAATATTTAATAAAAACTCTATTCTAACTGTCCAAAAGTATATATATATTGGCAAATAAGTAACTATTAAACTCAACTTATATATATGATATATCCAATATGTTTTCATCAATACACTAAGGGTGTGTTTGATTAGAAGTTGGAAAATGATTTGAAATTCCAATTCCATGGAATTCAAATTCCCACCCATCCCCCAAAAAATTCAAATTCCTTGATTTCAAGGAAAATCTATACTTTTTAGCTTAAGATGGAAAATAAATTCCAAGGAAAATAAAATATGTTTGATTGAAAAATGAAAAATTTAGATGAAAAATATTTTCCACTCCATTTTCCACCTCCAATCAAACACACCATAATATCAAAATCTAAAAGGCCTATGTATGCTATATAACTGTTTTAACAAATAGATTTATACTAAATTAAATATTAAAAAATCAATACTAAATTAAAACCCAAATATTTAAATAAAAAAGACTTATACTAAATTAAACATGAAATAACTATTTTTATAATTCAAAATTTGCCCCCAAAAAATTTATTTTAATATATTTCTATTAAATTGATTTTTAAAATTTTTCTCTCTATTAATGTATCATGCTGCTTTTATCAATCATAGATTCCAACGAATTTCAGTAACATGAAATTTCGATGTATATATTACTTTGGAAAATAAATATAAAATATGAATATGATTTGAAAAATAGTTTGTTTGATCTTATATTAAAATCTTTTTTACTTTAAACACTGTTATTATTATTTCACATAAATTTATATAAATCACATATAATATTTCAACCAACAACATTTAAATTACACTCTGTGAAATTTAATAAGCATAATATTATCATTATTACTCTAAATAATAAAATTTTCAAGTACAACAAAATTAAATTATTATTGCTATACAAAATATTATCATTGGTCCCTTCAACTATTATAGTGTATATACACACTATAATAGATTATTGCAATATATTTTTAATATAATATATTATTGCTATTACATATCGACTATAATACATTTATTAATATAAATCATATATTACATACCAAATTGTCTTAGTTGAGATTCTTTTATATATATATAGCAATATATAAAAAGAAAAACTATGCAATATGTATTATATAAATTCTGTAATATTATATTATATGAAAAAATTTTATGACACGATATCCTTATATTCTTATATAAATTCTTATATATCATATATGTATATGACAATATGATATCGTATTCTATGCATTTATTGATTGTTCTTATTTGAGATCCCTTTTTAGTTTCAAAATTTTCTTAATTGAGGTTCTTTTATATTTTATGTATGTGTGTCTATATATATATACACACACATATACATATACACACATATTGAAGTATATATAATTATGTCTATTATTATGTGATGAAAAGAGCAAAAGTGGGAAATTTCACATCGGTAGAAAATATTAAAAAAATCAATATAAATACAAGTGCAAGGATTATGCCCCTTGGAGGTTATCCTTTTAAGGTGGAACCCCTTGCATTTGTACAAAAAAATTTAACATGGTATCAGAGCGAGCGATGACTAAGGATCGATGCTCGGATGCTCCAACCCCGGGCAAAAATGATCGCCGAAAAGATGGTTCACGTGCAAAGGTTTGGAAAGATCCCGCCTGCACGTGAAGGGGCCGTGATGGAAAGAGCAAAAGTGAAAAATCCCATATCGGAAGAAAAAAAAACTAATATAAATACAAGTGCAAGGATTACTCCACTTGGAAGTTAACCTTTTAAGGTGGAACCCCTTACACTTGTACAAAAAATTTAACATTATGAATATGATTTAAAAGGAATTGATATTTAATTTTTATTTACCATTTTGAAAACACATGGAAATCTATATGGTACTTATTTATAAATAGTATATTTTCTTTCCTTATACATAAATCACTTTTTTTTTTTAATCTAACTTTTGGACGGAAACTATGTGTTTTTCCACCTACTGGTGGAAAAGCTTTTATATATTTATAAATTTTACTTGATATAATAAATTTATAAATAATTTATTTGGGAATATATGGCATAATTTCCTCATTGACGATTCATGTCTTAAAAAAGATAAATAATGCATTCTTATTGCCCGCAGTTCTTTTAACAATTGAATTACCTTATTGGACTACGGAACCAAATTGCATAAGATGATCATCTTACGCATGTTCTCGCGTGATTCACGATCTCTTCGACTACCAAATTTCCAGATGCAATTGGGCCAATATATATGATAGACGATGAATAAGATGATGATAGATCAATTGGAAAGCTTTGATAATCACGCCAAATGTGGATTGAGAGAGATTTGATAAGATTGATTTTAAAATTTTCTTATTTTGGTATATCATTGCACGCAGTGGAGATTTCAATTAAGGAAATTTTTTTATTGGGATTTTTTTTGGAGATTTAGGGTATGTGTGGTAAAATTAGCTGATAAGTTAGCTTATAGGTGATAAGCTAATTGGGAGCTGATAGTTTATGACTTATAACTAATAGCTGATAAGTTAGTTGATATAAATAAAAACGTTTGGCAAAATAACCGATAAGTTGGTTCATAAATAGAAAATTACACAAAATGATATATTTAAAATATATTTCTAGAAAATTGCGGGGGTAAAAAATAGAATAAAAAGCGAAAAGCTAATGAGTTTATTTGAAAAACTAGTAAAAGAAAATTTTCAAATAAATTTGAGTTTTTCAAATAAATTTCTTTAATCAAACGCAGCTTATTTAATTAGTAAGAGCTTATAAGCTCTTCAATAAGTCATAAGCTAATTTATTTGACTTATCAAACATACCCTTAACTTACTATTAAGTAACTAATTAATATATATATATATATATATATATATATATATATATATATATATATATAAAGAGCATTTTTTCCGCCTAAATGCATTATTAAATTTTCCCACCTATTAAATTTGCCTAATATAATCTTCGATCTATATATAGAATAATTTATATTTATATATAAAGAAAACGATGCTTTTTTATTATTTTATTTTTTATTGCCTTAAATCTGTTTTCCCATTTAAAACAAATTCTCTTTTTATTTTATTTGTTTCTTTCCTAATTCATTTCCACCCTATTTTACCCAATCTCATGATATCTAAATACTCTATCATTTTCTCTCTTTTTGTTTTTTCATTTTCTATCTATAATTTTTTTTTAAAAAAAATTATGATTCTATTTTGTTGGACTTGATAAGAGCTTTAAAACAACTATACTATCAATATATAAATTTTTATTTTTCTGAAAATAAAAATTTACTGCAAATATATAAATTAATGTCCAACTTAAATATAAATTGATATTAATATAGATTTACGACTACTAACATAATGAGATTAAAAAAATGGATAATTTGTTACGACACTTGATTGATATTTATGCATAAAATTCAAATATAATGAGATGCATAAATTGTTTTTGCTTTTCATTCTATTCCACATTTGATTTACCTTAGAATAAATTAAATAAAAACTAATGCCTAAATTTTTTTATCTCGCAAATATATATTAAAGCTAACATTATTTTATAAATATGCAACGTGAAAAATTAAAAGTTAGCTCGGTCATTTAATTAATTTTAGAAAAAATTCATTATTTTTAAAAATACTGATTAGCTAATAAATAAAATTTAATTAAAATTAGCAATTTCACAAAGATTTCATTTTTGTGTGATAAAAAATTAAAATTTATTTAATTTTGTGAAAAAATTAAAAGAAACGTCTAATGTCAATTTTGTTAAATTAATCATTCAATTGTAACATTAATCAATTTTTTTTAATTAATTGAATCTATATCTATATCTTTTAAATTCTACGATATCGTTTTAATTATAAGATATCTTTAAAATTAGATTCATATAATTTTTTAAATTATGGTTATCAAGCAAATTATTTTGGAAATAATTAAATTTTTAGAAATAATTAGCTTAAACACAAAAATTAACTAAAATTATTTATACTATAATTAATTAAAATAATAAATTCTATTGCTAATATTTAGTTGGACATGAGTTCATTGGATAGAGATTAATCAAAATTAATTACACTGTGAAAATGGGAAATATAATTAATTAAAAAAACATTATATTGATGTGGGTTTTCTCTAAAAAATGAAAAAAATATTTTAAATTGAAATAGATCTTTTAAATTACAAGATTTTTTCAAATTTAGATTCATAATATTAATAAAAGTGCAGATATTAAAATGATTATTTCAGAAATAATTAATTCTTTTCATACATAATTAGCTAAAAATGAAAATTAATTAAAACTAATTATGTTATAGATAATTAAAATTAAAATTAATAATACTGTTAAGATTTAATTGGATTTGGTTTCAATGGGCAAAAGTTGACTTGGTTTCATTAGAAGAAAACTGATCAAAAGTAATTATATTGTTAAAATAGAAAAATAGTATTAATTAAAAAATAAATAATAATTAAATTAATTAGGTTGTCATGGTTTACCAGATTTTCCTAAAAAAATGAAAGACATCTTTTGACATACAAGATATCTTTTTAATTATAAAATATTTTCAAAATTAGATTCATATAATTATTTAAACTGCGGTTAAAAAACTAAATATTTTAAAAATAATAAATTATTTTTAAAAATAATTAGCTAAAAAAGAATTAATTATATTTCTTAGATTTAATTGGATATATTTTGATTAGATGAAAATTAAGATAGTTTTATTAGACGAAAATTAATCAATATTAATTAAATTGCTGAAGGGGGAAAACATGTTATTTCAAAAAATAAAAAATAATTAAAATTAATTAGATTGCTGGGGGGATGAAAAATGTGTTTCCGAAATTAATTTGTCTTTTTATGTATTTTAAAATAAAGTTAATTTAACACCTATAAGATTTTGAATTCTTAAAATTAGGGTGTTATATTTTATTATAGAGTAAATCGACTGATTATTAGTCCCTAATTAATTTCATTTATTTTTTCAGTATCATTCTTTTTTCAAAACATACTTTTCTTTTGATTCTCATATATTTTTGTATTTTCTATAATATTTCTTTTGAGTTATAGTTGGTGGAAAAAATTAATATTTTTTTCTATATATAATTAAGAGTGTTTCAAAGGATCTCCTCCTTTTTATAAGTAACATGCCCCAAAACTAGATCTTCAAATAGTAATAGTTTTTTATTTTGACACTACCTGAACCAACAATTATATAATAATTATTTTGTTTTAAGCTATTGCCTTTACTGAGGAATAAGTCTGAGAATTCTTACTAAACAATTGATTATTGACTCAATCAATTATTGGAATTATACGACTCAATTAAAATATTTAAATTGGCTTTCGACTGTGTTAAATATTTATCTAACTTTCTATCTCTTAAATAAATATTAAAAATCCTAACTACTTTGAATTATTTATTTTATGTCGAATTTTTCCTGTTGATATTTTATTTAAGTTTTAAGTATCATCAATTAGGTTGTATATTTTAAATATTAATTATATATATTTAAATTTATTTATCCTATCCAAATTAATTTAAATTTTATATTGAATCATTTAATATTTAATACGTCGAATATGTTAAATTAGTGAGTTTATACCTAATATGTTAATATATTTAGAAGGTATTTATTAAAGAAATAAAATATCATTAGCACATATATTAAAAAATAGAAATAAAAATCTTTGATTAAACCATCACGATGTGGCATAGATGGGATGAAAATTTTCTAGTAAGGCAAGGATGGAGAATGGAAGTTCCAATCCTATTGTAATTCTCATATTATTCTCGCTCGGGTTAAATGAAGATGTGCTGGAATGAGATTAAATGTTTCCCGGCGTGGTAGGAACGGGGTGTTAGGGTTTGTCGGAGTGTACTCACTATATTGTTATTTTTATAATATATCTCTATGCTGATTATATTTCATAATTAAAATTTAAAAATCAATATTTATATATTAATTGCTAATAACGTATATCACAAGGATATGTAATTAATATCTCCCAAAATTATAATTACATATAATAGAATATAAAATAATTTTAAAGAGAAAATGATGAGTTCTACAAATGTTATTAGAGTTATTTTAATATGATTATTTTGATAACTATAACATCTAAATATCTAATGCTATTTTATTTTGGGTTTATATTAGTAGATTAATCTTGCAATGAATGAAATGTGATATATTATCACAATTTCTGCCATAAATTATCATCTCGTGCAAAGCATGTGTTGTAAATGCTAATTAAGTTACTATTCTATGAAGAATAGTAAATTAAGTTGTGTGGATTTTCATGAGTTATTCATTACATATTTGCAGGATGAATTAGTATGAAATATAGGTGAAAATCTGTTGAATTTTTTATAGAATTGTTTCGAATAAATTAATTAAGTTTATTGTTGTAACTCATTCTTTATTTTAAATTTTTTTTTTAGGTTTTATGTTAATATTATTAATATTTATCAATACGGATATTAGTTGAAAAATTTGTGTCCGTGCAACGCACGGGTGAAACAGCTAGTATTAATAAAAATAGGAAGATTGAAGGCAATGATTTGCCAAGATTTGTGCTCATCAATTTGCAATAGAATTAAAAAAAAAAAATGGTTTCCTAAGGAAGGAAACGCATTTATGAAAGCTATTTTACAAGCTAATTTTCAGTAGGCAGTAAAAGCAATTTCTGCCATTTTTAATTAGCCTATTTTCTTAGGCTGGAAAACCTATTTTTTGAAATTAAAACAAAAAAGAGATTTTTTCCTGCTTTTCTTAATATATATAGATATAGATATAGATTTGATCAGATTAAGTTTACTTTTAGATGTAAAGTTGAGAATCAGATAAAATATATTGAAAGTTCGATAAAGAATTGTCAAAATGGTATGTGAGTGATTGAATATAATAAAAAAGAAGAAAAAAGCCCTGAATTTGAAACCTAAAAAAGTGGAGTAATTTCCTCTTGAGTCTTGACATCAAACAGCAACATATGGACAAATTCCATGAACACTGTTTTGAAACAATAGCTACCATATGCTAATACAAGATTGGTGAAATAAGTTGCTAATATATGGAACCCGCTTTCATGCCCTTATATCACACAAATACATAGATAAACAAATGGGGAGCAAATTAATGGCAATTACATAAGATAAACTGGTGTCTCTACAAGAAAATATTCAACTAAACATGGCATTTTTGACACAAGTATTGGGAAAAAAAAAAAAAAATGGGACATGATGTCTGGAAAATCCACTGTTTTACCATGCAAACCATCAAGGGTAGTAACACTCTTCATAAGGAGGAAATCTGCGTAAAACGATCTGTGCATTGGCAGAGGGTCTTGGCATTAGCAACAGTTTCCGCATTTCATAGAGCAAACCAAACGCCATGTACAAGTCAACTACATTGATCACTATCTTTTCAAGTGCACTAGCACGTTTCAACACGAACTCAGCTAGCGAAAACACTGATGCATGATATGCTAACAACTTTATCTCCAGTATCCTCAAATTCGTAAAAAATGAATCTGGCAACTCAACTTCACGGATAACAGATTCTTCGGAATGCCACCATTCATGTTCTAGATCCTGTAGAGAAGACAGTCCTTTTCAGATTTATTACAAACATTAAAGGAATGATAAACGAAAAAATTACAGTGGCAGCCATGCTCTCAATTTGAACATAAACAAATATACTCATTAATTAAATCAAAAAGCATTGAGTTTAGCACCTCATCGTCATACTCACTGCCACCATCACCGAAATAGTAATCGAAACCGTGATCATCGTCGAGGAGTTCTTCATCTTCGTCTGTGATATAAGAGTTTTTTATGGTTAACATCGTTACATTTGGTGAGATTTCAAGTAAATTCACAATGCCCGCAAGATCATCAGTCCCAGCACGAGTATCAATTCTTAGACACTTCAACTTTAGTAGAGGCAAAGGCAAAGCTGTCTTTTGCATCACTTTGAGTACCTGTGACAAATAGTAAGGGACTAAGGGCTAAGCATCAGATACTTTAATTGGAGCAGTCTGGTAATATCACAGCCACAAATGTACCAGTCAATATTCACTTAAATTCTGTTACAATTATGCTATATGAATCGAGGATTTCACTTACGCTATATGACATGCGAAACTCAAGGTTCTACTCATGAATATAAGTCGGAGCTTCTTTCATTAAATATCAGCACCTTGGCAATGTCATCTAATTTACGGTAACCACGAATCCACAACAGTAACAACTTTACCTTGACATAAACATAAAGGGGTGTATAATGTTCAGAATAATCTTTAGGTTTTAGGCAAGATCAATTTGAATTTGGTTGATGTTTTTGTGCTGAGACAACAATGATAAAATAAGAGACTGATTGGCTAACTAGCTAGGAGAGAACTGAAAAATCCATGACGTTTTCAGACCGAGTAAAACAAACATTAACAAAGACAGTCCAAAGTTTTTAGACACTGATGATGTAAAAGTACAGGGGCATGCAATGATGTAAATAATTCAATAAGTAAGAAATAGTTGTGAAGAGAAACCAAACCTTAATGCACCAATCTCCAACCTGTAACTTTTCAACATGATTAATGCACTGGAAAATAACCTTCAACATATCCCCGTGCAATTCATAATCAGAAAGATTTCCGTCAACATTATACTTTGGGTGACAAAACTTGAGGTTTGCCTCAATCAAAGATGGGACATTCAGAAACAAGCTCTTGGTACACACAGATCCCGTAATTGTTAATACTTCAAGATTTGGAGTCCCGATATGCAATACGGGATCTATTTGATCAGCACCGACATCAAAATAATAATCTTCTGCCTCATAATCAAGTGATAGCTTCTTCAAACTATTGGAATAAATATTCACATTCGGACCACAACATAATTCGAAGATCTCGAGTTGCGGGCTACCTACTAGCACTTTGTTAATCACAAATTGATCGACATAAAAGTTACTAATCTTTAAACTCTTGAGTTGATCCCAATGTATATTGCCATGAAATACAATATTACTACCATAAAAGCTTAAACTTCTGATTGATGAAGAAGAGAATAGGCACTCAGGCAGCAAGAATTGAGTATTCCTATTGTATAAGTTAAACAGGTTTAATTCTTCAACTTTATATTGCACAGCGAGACGAACCCACACATGTTGATCATGAAATAAAGATATGTCAGGCAACAACATCGAACAAGCACTGAACTCCTGAATTTTGGTACCTCTCCAAAGCATCATAGTCCGGTTAACAAAGTTTCTGAACTGATCTAACTCGCCTGATTCAGCCCTGAATGAAAGACATGGAACAGTTCTCCAGAGATCTTTCCAACGTTTGGAAAGAATAGTTGTCCTAACAACATCTTCCATAGGCAAGAATGAAAAAATATGGTGGATTAACGAGTCGGGTAACTCACTGAGTCGATCCATCGCTTGATTAAGATTTCAGATGGCACAAGCTGTTTCTGAATCGAACAGCATTCATGAAAGTGGCAAGAAACTTTCAAATCTTAAACCCAAGCAATTAGTCAACCGCAACAACCTACAATGGTAAATGAATCCAATTAGCAATAGAAGAACAGAAAACCCCTTAAATTGAATACACAATTCAAACACCAAACCATTTGAATAAAGTTTTGCCAATGAAGAATTATATCGCCACCTCTAAACTCTAAAGTTAGCCTTGCAAAACAAATTAAGAATTAAGGCGACCAATCATAGCTCAAAGTCAAAGAGAAATAAGAAAATCAGTTATGCAGAGGCAGATCAAGGATTTTTTCTCCGGCCGAACCGAAGTATGAAAATTACAATATAACAAAACATATATGGAAATTGCGACCAACTAGGTTTTGAGAGATAATATTTATATATCATAGCCTATTCTATTAATATTTATATATCATAGCCTATTCTATTTTCTTGACAAAATCTTATCCTCCCCTTCTAAAAGGCGTGATTTGATGTAAAACATTTCATACCAAAACAGCCTTCATAACCCTCGACATGTTACGCTGCCTTCCTGATGACCTAATTCAAGCTGCGGTCGTTGCCTAGCTGACTGCATCTACATCTGCTCCATCTTCCAGCTGACATTTGCTCTAATTGGCATTGCACAATTCCTCCAAACCACCATCATCAACCGCTGAAAGCTTTTAATGTAGTTTTTAAATACGTTTCATGAATCGACTATTGATGCCAACATCCAAGCGCACCTCTGTTACGTGGTTGTACCCTTAGTCGAGCGACACCAGTGCCAACACCGGTGTGTTGCGGGACACAACAACTATGTAGGACCCAAAAGGCCGCTGAAATTATTGCAGCTTGCAAGATGTCAGAGAAATTGTACAATATATCCATTTGATTAGAGGTAGGGTGATGTTGATTTCGCTTTTAAGAATTTTCCACAAAGCTTTAGTTCTGCATTCAAATCAAAATTATCTAAAATTTGAGTGCCCCAGCCCTTGTAATCATGTCATGTATGTTTGTGATTGATACCTCCTTTATCATGCTTTCAGTGTCAAAACTCACAGTGTGATCTCTATTGTCAATTGAGGTACAAGGGGCTGGTGTAAGCCGTGCTTGACTGATTCTGTACTCTCTTAGAAAAAAAGGCTGTTGATTTACTGTAGAGCCTACATTCATTTAACAAATCAAACATAGGCAATAGTTTTTACCATTTACTGCATTACACCTAGGGGAAGAAGAATTATACTTCTCTATTGTGAGACGTTGGGAATATCTATAGCGATAGAGCAGGGAAGAACTGGAGCATTCTCTGAAAGTATACGCGGACTATTTGATAAAAGAGGGAAGGCATGTGTTAATATTAATATGAAATGAAAATCTTATACACCTAGAGGCATAGATTTTTGTGCAGCAAAAATAATAGAAGAATCTCAAACTGCTCATGTCTTGGTATATAAATTCTCTGATTTTGAGTTAAGCACATTTATCTTTTGTGCTGTTTACCAAAGCCTAAAAATGTACAAGGCTGTGATCTGTAGTGCATTTTATGACAGTTACAACGTTTTAAATATGGAAAGCAAGAACACCCAAAGATTTCGAGGCTTGAATAATCAGGTTTAATGGAGTAGAGCTTTTCTTGGGCCTACTGTCATTCAAAGATTAAGCGGGCAATCTATTTATTGCTCAACTTGATCTTCCAGTGCTTAGCTGAATGTAGGTTTGGCTGGCTGGGTTGGAAATCAGGAAGGCACAGCTATTCTTCCCTTTGCGGTGCGAAGGGAGAGGCCGCTCTTGGCGGAGGATGCAGAGGAGATGGTTTTATGGTATGGCTGCGACTTTTGCTCCAGAAAATTTTCTAAATTCATCTGGCGCTCTAGGATGCTATCATAGTGTATCATGGCTTTCAAGATATGGCTTCAGTCTCCTCTTTGGCTCTCATATGCGATCATATTTGTAAGTCCCAAATGTTGGGAGAAGAAACTCAAGAGATTGGTTCTAAAGCCTCTTTGATGCATTTATGTGTTCCTTTTTATTTTCGCCAGTTGTTATATTAGAAATGATATTGTGTAATTCAAGAATTTCGAATTCATGGTTATATTTGAATACTTAATTAGTATTTATAATTATTCTTATATTTTGCTTAGTTGAAAAAGATTTAGAATTCTGAAATCTATTTTGCAATTATAATTATAAAGCTTGGCTCCTCAACCTTATTCCATAGTCAGCTGTTTAAATCACTCTTTTATGTGCCTTGTATACATATGCTCTTGCATGCTTTGTATACATTTTAGTTTAGTATTTTCAAGTACTCCTTAACATATTATGCAACTTATTCCTATGTAATATCAAACATATAATGGTTTCAAAATAAAGTTGAATAGCCACGTGCAACGCACGTACCTCCTACTAGTTTGATAAAAAAAGGGTCAAACAATCAGCCAAAGTCGCGAAACAAACAACCAGAAAATCATTATATATCTTGTTACCAAGTGTCATCTGCACATGTTTCATTACTAAAAATACTTGCTCGAGAGTTAGAAACAGACAATATCAAAACAAGATAAATCAATTTAGCCGATCTCCCATATATCACATTAATAAAAGGTGCACATCAAAGTTTGATGACCAATTAAGAAAATCATATCAAGTAACAAAATTATATCACATTCTCAATTGTCAAACCATCAATGCATTAATTCTCAAACCTCAGCACACATCAATTCCCAATCCTCGCCACAGATCACTTGAAAATTATCAAGACAAATCACTTTCAAAATTCTCAACAGCAGTCTTTCAATTTTCAAAATATTATGCAGTGGCAAATTAACCAAAAAAAAAAAAAAAAAGCAAACAGAGGTGCCAAGGAGCTCAAGCCCAGTCCAGTGTCCACTAATAAGTTCAAAGAATTAAAAACTATCACACAAAATGAAAAATGAAACATGAAAAAGGAAAAAAAGGGTGGCTAGTAAGCTAAGAAGGAACAATAGCATTTACGCATTTTCCTCAAAGTTAAAAAGAAATGAAAACAGAACTGGGAAGGCAAAAATAAAGAAACAAAGAAGCTTACCATTATGACTGTTGAAGTGTCATCCGCGAATTGGAAAACGAACTACTGAAAGTGGACGACCCACGACTCGAAAGCCGAAATGAAGCTGACAATGGCTACCGCCGACCGGCGATCGAAAGCAGAAATGAAGCTGACAATGGCTACCGCCGACCGGCGACAGAAAATACAAAATGGTTGAAGCGGTGAACCGTGAACAACGAAGACTAGGCCGCGTTTAGCGAAGATGAAGTGGGGTTTGGATTATTGTTGGTTCAATTAGGATTTGGGTTTTGTCTGATTAATGAAACGAGGAGAATACAAATTACGATCATATATGATATGATATTAGCTTGATCTAGGGATTGCTTGCTTCGTATCCGTTTTGAGTAACGGAGTCTTCTTCAAGCAAGAGGCTTGGGTTTAGGTGTAAATGGGTTGTGGCCGTGGGCTCGGTTATTTTCCCTGGGTTCAGTTTGAAAAATATATACCTTAATCCCAAATTTAGGCCTTGTTTGATTGGGGGTTTAGTTGTTCCGCGCGATATTCCGTGTAAAAATATGTGATTAATATTATTTTAGGAAATATATGTGTGGTTGAAAATATGAGGTGTACGGAATTGTATGTAGATTTGGTTAACACCAAATAGAACAAGGCCTTAGTTAAATTATATAATTATATATATATATTTTTTTCTATGGATGCGTATTTGGTCCGTAATCAATTTTATTGAATTAATTTGATACCGATTAAATAGTTTTTATCAAAATTTTTTTTACACAATAGTATTTGTTCGTATTAATATAATATCACAGTGTTTAAAAATTTTCTTTAGCATTAGATATGCATACATTTTGGTCAAAGTTTGGCAAAAAAGTTTGATCGGTCACCATGGCATCCAACGATATCGTAAAAATTTTGAAAAAATTATTGGAGTTCCGTCTCGTAATACTAAATCTGGATCCGATCTCGAATTTAAAAATGGAAGTTATATGGACCCGTAAAATACCCTGAAAATTCTACAGTTAAAAATCTCCCGGGTGTGTTTAAACACTTCTTTGTAAGGGCAATAGTGCGTGTGGAAAGGATACTTGAAGGTCATGTTGACTTAGGGGAGAGAGAGAGAACCAGAAAGGACAGTCGGGAAGAGAAAAATCTGAAGGGGAGAGAATTAAGGATGTGTTTGATTGCAAAGTTGAAAAATAGTTAGAAGGAAAATATTTTTTGAGTAAATGAATTTTGGGAAAAGAATTTTTAAGGAAATAATAGTTGTAAGTGTTTGATTGGGTTAATTTGAAAATTGAAAAATAATATTATTTTCCTTATTTTTGAGATTTTTTTAATGAAATTTGATTATTTTCCTAATCTTTATGATTAAAGTAAATTGTCCATTAAAAAAAAATAAACTGTCAAACTTTTCTCGAAAAATAAAAATCACCTCCCCCAAGGAAAACGTTTTCCTCCAAAATAAAAATGGATTTCGAAAAAAATTGGAAAATTTTTTCCAGGAAAAGAAAATGCAATCAAACACACCAAAACTGAAAAAAGGTGGACAAATATTTTTTTCCTAAAAACATTGCCCAATCAAACACACCCTACAGGTTTGAAATGATGGAATACTTTATGGTAGCGAAAAGGTTTCAAAACGAGCACTATAGGTCAGTTGACCAATCACTTTTTTCAACTTTTTATTATTTTTATAATTTTATAATTTATTTTTCATTTATCCTAAATCAATCATATTCACACATCATCACATTCATAAATCTCAACCATTCAACTCCACTCATTCTCTCTCCTCTTTTATATTAAAAATTTTTAAAAATAATTATAATCTATTCCCTATCATCCAAATATTTTATAGATATTTTACTTTATATATAATAAATGTATAAATAATTTATTTGGGAATATATGGCATAATTTCCTCATTGACGACGATTCACGTCTATTGTGATGGCATAATACAAATTAAAAACAAAAATGAAACGAACGAAAAAATAAACTTTTAAATACATAGTCAACAAATGACAAAATTTAAGGAAAAATATCTAATAAGCATAATAAATAGTTAAGATTAATGATAAATAAAAATAATAATTTTCAAAAATCCAAAATTTAAGAAAAAAATATCAAATAAACATAATAAATAATTGAAAATAATGATAGAGAAAAATAATAATTTCCAAAAATCCAAAATCCAAAATATAAGGAAAAAAATCAAATAAACATAATAAATAATTGAAAATAATGATAAAGAAAAATAAGAATTTCCAAAAATCCCTACAAAGCATGCTCTCAAATTAAAAAATTTGAATTGTTCTAAATTTGTTAAAAAAAAAAAAAAGGCCCTACAAACAATAGTTCGCATATGGTATGAAAGATTGGTGTAATATCGATGCCGATGAATGACACAAGTAATTAAAATTTGCCATAGCCATTCAAAGATCAATAATGAACGGGCAAAACCACACAGTTGTCTCAAACTCTCCACAAGAAAGCATTGAATTTTCCAAAGCATCTTTTACACAAGTATTAAACAGAACTGAACATGATGCCTCGACAAAAGAGTTACTTTGTTCCTTTCTTAGTAAAAGTGCACTGTTTTACCGAGAAAAGCAGTAACAAAAACCTGAGTAGACCATTCATGGAGAGTCTATGTACAGCAACCTCGGCATTCTCAACAGTTTCTTGAAAGTATATACACAACGATTTCTTGGGGAATACTTTGAGTTTGGCCTCCTCCCACCATGGCAAGTTGGCAACTCTCTGAAACAATCAGTCAATATTGATCAATTGTCAACTATACAGATAGGTCCAACTGAATAGCATAGTTTGAATGAATACAGTGGGTTAACTCCTTGTCAAGTAACAATCTCCTCCCCATGTGCAGTGCCACATCACCTGACGTGACCGTGCCACATCAGCACACGACATGGGTACTGTCACATCATAATTTTCACCCAAAAAAAAGAGAGAGATTATGAGGAAATATGACATTGCCACATCAATACGGGCAAGGGCTTATCCTCCCACATGAAGGAGAGGAGATCATTACTTGGAAGTTGTTTCTTTGTTATCTACTTTTCACAGGCACTTTTAAGTAATTATAATGAACTTAACATGTTGTCTCAAAGAAAACATTCAATTACATTTTCTAGACAAAGTTTTGAACAGCGTGGAACCTGATGTCTGAATAAGAAAAGAAACTAACGACATTTCTTTCCAAGTAAAATACATTGTTTTACAAAGAAAACCACCAAGAGTAATCTAACCTTGAAGAGACTCTTCTTTTGGACACCATTTAGCGTAAAACAACCTCTGCATTAGTAGGGTATCCGGGCATTCTCAACAGTTTGTGCATTTCCCCAACTAAAGCAGATCCCTTGATCACTATCTTTTCAAGTGCATTGGCATTTTTCAACACAAACTTAGCTAAAGAAAACACTGATGCGGACGAGTACAACTCGATGTAAAGTATCCTCAGATTCATCAAAAAGGAATCTGACAACTCAACTTCAGGGATAGGTGATTCTAAGAGACGACTCCATTTATCTTCTAACTCCTCCTGCCGGGAAGATCGTACAAATTTAAAGGAAAGATAAACCATCAACTTACTGTAGTAAACACGCTCTCAGATTGAACTAAAACAAAAGTATTAAATTAAAAAGCATCGAGTCTAGAACCTTATTGTCACCGTTTTCTTCATCGTCCCAGTCAGCATCATCAGTGTTTCTTATAGTCAACATGGTTACGTTCGGTGAGATTTCAAGTAAATTCACAATTCCAGCAAGAGATCCATTCCCAATACAAGTATCAACTGTTAGACGCTTCAGATTTAATAAAGGCGAAGGCAAAGCCGTCTTTTTCATCACTTGAAGTACCTGTTACAAATAGCCAAGTACCATTCAATATTCTCCCAGATTCTATTACAATTATCTTCCATTTGATTAGATAATTTCAGTTATACTATGATTTAAGGAAGTCAAGATTCAACTCTTGAATGTAAGTTTTTATTGAAATTTTTCGTAAAAAAGGCTGATGAGTAAATAGTTAGGAGAAAAAACTGCAAAATCTATGAAGTTTCAAAACCAAATATAAGAGACATTAACAAAGACAGTCCATAGTTTATAGGTACTCGTGAAAGTAAAATTTTAAGGACATGCACGTCATGTAAATAGTCTCAATGATAAATAAGAAAAGAAAACAAACCTCAATGAACCAATGTCCAAGCACCAACTTCTCAACATGATCAATGCCCTGGAAAACAACCCTCAACATATCACCGTCAGATTCGTAATCCGAAGGTATTTCATCAAAAAGAAAAGCTGGATGATCAAATGTGAGGATTGCTTCAATCAGAGATGGGACAGAAAGAAACAAGGACTCGGTACACACAGTTCCTTCAATTTTTAATACTTCAAGATTTGGAGTCCAGATATGCAATTCAGTATCTATTTTGTCAGCACCAGCCTTCAAATAATAATCCTCTGCAAGATAATCAAGTGATAGCTCCTTCAAACTAGCGGAAGAAATATTAACATTCTGACCACAGCATAACTCCAAGATCTCCAGTTGAGGACTGCCTAATAACACATTGTTAATCACAGATTGATCCACATTAAAACTATCAATCCTTAAGCTCTTGAGTTGATCCCAATTTATCTTCCCATGAAATATAATAACAGCACGATTGAGGCATAACTTTTTGATTGATGAAGAAGAGTTTAGGCACTGAGGCAGGCAGTATGCTGCATCCTGACGAAGGTAACACAGATATAACTCTTCAACCTTGTGTTGCACAGCGAGACGAATCCATGACTTTTCATCTTGGTGAAAAGATTTGCTAAGAAAGGCCGACATAACACTGAATTTCTGAATTTTGGTACCCTTCCAGAGCATCATAGTCCGGTTAATAAAGTCTCTGAACTTATCTACATTGCCTGATTTGAGTTCATAAGAAAGATATGGAACAGTGGTCCAGAGGTCCACCCACTGTTTGGAAAGAATGGTTGTCCTAACAATGTCTTTCATATGCAAGAATGAAAAAATATGGTGGATTAATGAGTCAGGTAACTCACTGAGCCGATCCATCTCTTGATTCAGATTTAAGATGGTGTTCCTGAATCGATCAGTGTTCAAGAAAGTGACAGGAAACTTTCAAATCTTAAAGTCAAATCATCAATCGACCGCATAAACCTACAATGATGAATCGAATCCAGTTAGCAATAGAAGCACAGTAAAACACTTAAATTGAATGCACAATTCAAGCACTAAACCCTTTGAAAAAATATTGCTGATGAAAAATTGTATTACCACCTCGAAGCTCTCAAGTTAGCCTCGCAAAACAAATTAAGAATTACAACAACCAATCACAGCTCAAAGAGGGACTTGAAAATCAGTTATGCAGCGGTAGATAAAGGATTTTTTTTTAGGCCGAATAGAAGTATGAAAATTGCAATATAACAAAATGTTCATACAACACACACACACAAAAATAATAATAATAATAATAATAACAATAACAACAATAATAACAACAACAAAAACAGGGGGAGAAAGAAAGAAAGAAACCATTACATCATGTTATATATTGAAATTGTCATCAACTAGGTTTTATAACATAAGATTTACGTATGATGGCCAATATCTATTTTCTTGACAAAATCTCATTTGATAAAAAAAATGTCAAACAATCAGCCAGAAAATCTTCATCTATCTTGTTAGGAAGTGCCATCTGCACATGTTTCATTCCTGCAAATACCCGCTCAACAGTTAGAAACAGACAATATGAAAACAGGATAAATCAATTTAGCCGACCTCCCATAAATCACATTAATTAAAGTTAATAAAAGGTGATCATCAAAGTTTGATGATCAATTAAGAGAACCATATCAAGATAAAAAATTATATCATATTTTCAATTCTCAATTTAAATTCTAAATTCTCAGATCATCAATGAATTAATTCTCAAACCTCAAAAGGCATCACTTCCCAACCCTCAGCGCAAATACACTTCAGAATTCTCAACACGCAGCCATTTTCAATTTCAATTTTCAAACTATTGTGCAATGACCAATTAACATAAAATAAAAAGCAAGAGGCTCCAGCCCAGCCCAGTGTCCACTAATAAGTTCAAAGCATCATAAACTATCAACGCCGCCGCGGCCCCCCACAAAACCCCAAAAAAAAAGAAAAAAAGAGAAGAAGGAGGAGGAAAGAAAAGAAAGAGTAGTAGGTAGTAAGCTAATAAGTAATAATAACGGCATTTACTCGTTTTCCTCAAAATTAAAAGAAACTGAGAACAGAAACGAAAAGGCCAAAATAAAGAAACAAAACAGGCTAACCATCATGATTCCTGAAGTGCCATTTGCGACTTGAAAAACGAACTAGTGAAAGTGGGCGACGGCGACAGGAAAGACGAACTGAAGGTGCCAAGCCTGGTCACTGCCGACCGGCCACAGACGACTTGAAAATACAAGATCGGTGAAGCTGTGAACTGTGAAGGAGTGGGACTCGGCGGGGGTCGGAGAAGATGAAGCGGGGTTAGGGATTACGGTTGGTTACAGTGAGATTTAGGGTTTTGCAATGAATGAGACGACGAAGAGGAAATCAGAAATGCTCATATGACAATAGCCGTTGCTTCGTATCCGTTTGGATTAACAGGGTGCCGAAGGATTGGGTGTAGGTGTGAATGGGGTTGTGGGCGTGGTTATTTTTCATTCGGTTTGTGCACCTCTTTGACGGATCTTTTCTTTGCACCGTGTGATTGAAAAATGAAGAGCGAAATCTATAAATATTTAGTAACGGTCTGTTTGATTGCAACGTTGAAAAATAGTTGGAACGAAAATATTTTTTGGATAAATGAATTTAAAAAAAAAGTTTTTCAGTGATAATAGTAGTTGTAGGTGTTTAATTGTATTAATTTATAAGTTGGAAAATAGTGTTTTTATTTATATATATATATATATATATATATATATTTTATAAAATTTGATTATTTTTCTCATCTTTATGATTAAAGCAAATTATCCATCAAAAAAATGTAAATTTTCCCCGGAAAATAAAAATTATCTCCCCCTAAGGAAAATGTTTTCCATCAGAATAAGGAAAAGAATGAATTTCAAGAAAAGTTGGAAAATATTTTTAAACAAATGCAATCAAATAGTCGAAAAAGATTGAAAAGGGAGGGAAAAATGGGTTTTTTTCTTGGAAAACTCTCCCAATCAAACGCACCCTAAGAGTAATTTATTTTTATTTTTTCAAAAGAATAGTAATAGTAATTTTATTTATTTTTTTATTTTTTGAATAGAATAGTAATTTTATTATTACTACTGCAAGATAATATTTCATAAAACTACTGATACAAATAATATAATATAATATAATATATTAAATTTATTCTCTCTTCGGCGACACCACTACTATAACAAGAAGGTTAAAAGGACGAGGAAAAACACAAATACAAAGATTAGTATTAAAAAAAAAAAAAAAAAAGAATTGAGTAGAGATTTGTCTAAAGTTATTAGATTTGCAATTCCTGGACTCCATCATCGTGGTAGCTACAATTGCCTGCTGCATCATCACGAGAAAATCTCACCTTCATGATTTGTTCGATTTTTCAATTTCAATTTAGACGCTGGTATGTCAACCACTAGGCATGTGACAATGCCTTCGTTCAATCTCTTCAACTTCAACTCACACGCTGACAAATCGGCTACTAGGTATGTTACGGTCAATATTCTAAAAAGCGCGCTTAGGCGCCGCTTAAGCGGCGCCTAAGCGTGAGGCGTGCCTACTAGCTCCGCTTTGTAGGAAAGAGCGGAAAAAGCGGTCAAAGGTGAGCGTTGACCCATTAAGCGTGATTAAGCGAGCTTAAGCGGGGCTTAATCGAGCTTAAGCGTGATTAAGCAGTTGTTTTTTTTTTTTGGAAAACCCAAAAATTTAAATTGGAAAGACCAAGACCATTAAAGGGAGAAATTGTCTAAGAGCAAATAAAATTTTCAATTCTTGAAAACATGTAAATTAAATGTGATAGTATTTCAAGCGTTAAACTACTCATTTATACTCTATGGTAAGTTATTTTCTTTCTTTTTTCTTTTTTTTATTTTTTATTTTTTTTTATGGAGCAAAAGTTTTTGTTTTCTTCGCCACTTCAATAACGTGAAATTTTAGAAGGTTTTGTAAAATTATTTAGAGGCTATTGTGTTTGTCTAATTTTGGCCTTTTGAAAATTTAAGAATGTTTAGTGGTAGAAATTATTATTAAATATAATATTTAAAATTTTATATGTGTTTGGTAGACATTATTTTATTTATTTCATGATTCTAGATTAATTAGAAATTAAAAATAAATAAATAAATTGAAAAACGCTTTTTAACGCTTAAGCTTCGCTTAAGCGCGCTTAAGCTTACAAAGCTTGAAGCTTGAGGTTGACGTTTCACCACGCTTTACGCTTTTTAGAACACTGGTTACATTACCTCCTAGTGAGCACTAGATCATATGTATTCTTTACAAATTTGTAAGATTATTTATGAATCTCCAACAATTGAGTTTTCATTTTAAAAATTTCCCCATCATGATAAAGGGTTCAAATTATTAGTCTTGGGGAAAAATGTCTCCCCCGGGGCGGGGGGAGGGGGGGGGATATAGGTTTTTCCACAACACTAATCATGCTCTCTACCAGATCAACATTGTGTGATGGAGTCAATGTTTTCTAATGTAAATAGTGCGGTTGCTGATGGTCGCGGTAGTCGAGGAGGGAGTGAGAGAACTGAGAAGGGGTGGTAAGGAAGAGAAACATTTCAAAAAGAGAGAATTATGATTTGAAAATTGAAGTGATGGTGTGTTTTATAAATAATCTTCACTTGGTATGGTAAATTTAGTAAATAATTTATTTGGGAATATACGGCATAGTTTCCTCTTTAATGATGAAAGAAATTTTTATTGATCTAGTCGAAAAATAAAAAAAAATTAATTGAAAAGATAAAAAATTATCAAATAAATATAATAAATTATTGAAAATAATGATAGAGAAAAATAATATTTTTCAAATATCCCGACCAAATATGCTCTTAAAATAACAAATTTTTAACTCTTTTGAATTCATAGCGAAAAACGCTTTACATAGCATTAATTGTTTTGAAACAATCGCTCACATATTATTATGCTAGAACAAATTGGTCAAATAAGTTGCCTTATCGACTCCCATATGATTCCCATAAATGACGCAAAGAAATTATTAAAAGTTGCCATAGCCGTTAAAAGATCAATAATGAAAGAGCAAAACTAAGCAGGTGTACGTCTGTTCTCAACAAGGAAGCATCAATTATCTTCAGCATCTTTTACACAGATATATTGAACAGAATTGAACATGATGTCTCGACATGAAATTAAGTAACTTCGTTTCTCTCCCAGTAAAAATGCACCGTTTCACCAAGAAAAACAGTCACCAAGAGTGCCTGAGTACAACAACCTCTGCATTGGGAGAGGATCTTGGCATTCGAAACCGTTTCTTGAAAGAAAGTACTTCCACTGTGATTTCTTGTGGAATGCTTTGATTTTGACCTCCCACCATGGCGACTGTCTGAAACAATAAGTCAACATTGATCAATTCTCAATTATACAGAGATCCAAATGAATAGCATGATTTGAAGGAATAAAGTGGGTTATCTCCTTGTCGACTAATAATCTCTTCTCCATGCGCAGTGCCACATCATTTGAAGCGACCATACAACATGAGCACAAGACATGGGCAGTGTCACATCATAATTTTCAGCCCAAAAAAAAAAAAAAAAAAAAAAACATGTGACCATGCAAGGAAATGTGACATTTGCCATGTCAGGACGGGCATGGCTTATCCTCCCCTTGAAGTTGTGTTTTGTAATATACTTTTCAAGGGCATTTTTAGTAATTATGATTTATAATATAATGAACTTAATATAAAGTCTTTAAGAAAACATTGAATTTAAAGTTAGCATTTTTGAGACAAAGTTTTGAACAGCACGGAACAAGATGCTTGAATAAGAAAAGAGAGTAACTTAATTTCTTTCTTAGTAACAAAGTCATCAAGAGTAATCTAACCTTGAAGGGATTTTCTTTTGGACGCCATTAGCCTGAAACAACTTCTGCATTGGCAGGGTATTCTGGCATTCTCAACAGTTTCTGCATTACACCAACCAGTGCACCGGCACTCCAAGACGAACTTAGCTAGTGAAAACACAGGTGCGTATGTGTGGAACTGCAATTTAAGTATCCTCAGATTCATCAAAGACGAATCTGACAGCTCAATTAACTTCAGGGACCGGAGATTCTATGCGACACATCCATTCATCTACTTGCTGCTCCTGTAGTGAACATCGTTTTCAGATTACAAGGAAAGATAAACCAAGGAACTTAAAATAGTAAACATGCTCTCAATTTTAACTTAAACAAATTAAACATACTGATTAATAGTGTGTTCGACTAAACTTCTATTTTGCTAAAAATTAAATTTTTAGGTTAGACAGTGTAGAATCTGCGAGATGTGTGGATAAAAATTAGTGAAGATGTGAGATATGGGATTGGTATTGATATTTGACTTTTATTCACCAAGAAATACAAGGTGAATTGGTATAAAAAAGTTTAAACAGATACACGGCTAAACCAAAGGGCATTGAGCTTAGCACCTCATTGTCACTACCAACTTCATCTTCATCGTCATCGTAGTTGTCGTTGTCATCATCGTCGTCGTCATCATCATCACCACCACCATCATCATCATCAGCATCTGAAATCATAAATTATGCACTTAAAATTATTTAATTGTTAAACACATGAGCTAGCATCTATCCCGTGCATTATTCGGGAGTAAATTTTGCTAATTATTTATTTTACAGAATTAAATAAATACAATGGATCACATAAACACAAAAAATGGTTAAAAAATGAAATGAAATATAATATATACTTTTAATTATTATTACAAATTAATTTAAATTTTCTCAGACTTCTTTGAAGATAAGATTTGAAGTGCATGGTATATGATTGTGTACCATCTTTGTCATAAATCACGATCTTCAAACTTCTACGATTTGTCACTCTAGAAACTGCAATATATAACCAATCATGACTGAAATAAATAATTATTTGTCTAACTTTACATAATTTGAGTTAGTCCAATTAATTAAGATCATAAAAGTTATTAATCATTTATCTTCCCCTACACAAAATGAAACCAATTTATTTATTTCATTCATTTTATCCACCACGAAACAGTCCGGATCGTCCAAGAACTTTTCATTTACATTGACATAATAAATTATTAAATTAGTTTTTCAGGTAACAATAGAACATGGTTCTATTTTTGTGCTGTGGTCTGTGGAGCGTGTGGTTACCATATGAAATATTGAAAGTGGAGAATGAGTCGCATGTGTAGAATAGAATTACATAAAATGGTTTCCTAAATTTCGAACATGAACATCACAATCACACATGCCATTTGGCCGGTGCTTAGCCAGGAAATAAGCAAATTGCGATATGGTATTTATTTATTTTTTAAAAACTCATAGAACGACACATTTTACTTACATAATAATTAATTTATTTATGAAAAAATAGTTATAATGCAACGCACTCCTACAGTCCTACTAGAATTAATAGGCCCCATGCATAGATTTTCCAAGGCTATGAAAATCGTCTATAATAAATTTATATATGTAAACTCAATATATTCTCATTCTATAAATTCATTTTTAGGTATGCTAAGAATAAATATCAACAATAATGATTAATGTAAGAGATAGAATACTAATAATATAAAAATGAAAAATAAAATAATTTTTTCTATTTGTAACCACTATAGGTATAATGGAGTGGTGATCTCCTCCCCATATCATGTGTCAACTTTAAAAAGGGTCCCGCTCAAGGCCTTCTCCAATTAGGGGAGGACACATGACGTTGGTTTTCTTCATATATGGGGAGGAGATCAAAATCGAAGTATAATGATAGTCAACATTTGAATACAAGCTATAAACCAACCAAAAAATTACTACTAAAGAATCATATCAATAAACTTGAAAATGTGTACTCGAAATACAAATTTGATATACAAATGAGTTCAACCCAAAACTATAGAAACAATTAAGACTTACAAACTATATATCAGATGTGCTCTTGCAAAAAAATTATGACAACAAATTCAAGGAATTAAAATATGACAATTGGGGTTTTTTAATTAAAAGAGAAAAAAGTAATTGGAGAGTTTAATGTAATTAGTAATTGAGAGTGAAATATAAAATTGTCATTTCATATTACATAAACTTATGCAATTACCAACGAAAAGTAAATTATATGAAAGAAAAGAAAAAGAAAACAATTGAATTAAACATACATGCAAAACGGAAATGAGGAAAGGAGAAAAATAAATAAAAGAAAAGAAGAGGAAGAAAAAAAATCTAAGAGAGATCAAAGATGAATGAAAAAAATATAGGAAAGGGATGGCAAGGCATTCGAACCCCATACGTAAAGAAAAAGCAACTTAATTAATTAAGTTTAATTTAGTTTTAAAAATTAATAAACAATTATGAGTTTGTTGATTAATTTTTGTTATTTAGGTTGGGTTGATTGGTTTAGTTTAGCATTAAAATTGAGTAAAAATAGGGATTACCTATTGCTTAATTTTTGTTTCATCTTTTTTTTTATTATTATTATATTTTGACACTTTGATATTATTTGATTTCTCTATATTTTCATGTATTTATTTATAAAATAACAAACTTTAATATCATTTAATTAAATGTTGGAAGCGGCTACCGATCAACAGTCAATTGCAATTGACAATTAATAGTCAATGGTCAACGGCTTCTTGGGCTGATGTATTTTTCTGGATTTGCCCTTGTGAGGGAGTCTTACATTTATCAGCAAATGGAAAATAATAGAAAAAAATGTTAAAATAGAGAAGTCACGATTGATCAGCAAATGGAAAAAAATATCCTATGTGTCCCCTTAGTTTTACATTCTGTAGATAAACCGACTCCATACCTTTAACGTTTTAAATTGTAAAACAAATTCTTATGAACTTTGTGAACATTTAAAATAGAGAAGTAATTTCTAGGATGAAATGAAAAATGTTATTTATTTATTTATTTTTAAATTGTTCCCACATGTTCATTAAGTGTGGAGCAGTTACCATATTGAAGAGACTCCTTAGAAGAAGTTCATACAAAAATAAAATGTTGATAAAAAAAAATCAACTAATCTTGCAAGGACAGATCTAGAAATTTTTACCGTGTGGCTAAATTCAATTAAAATTATGTATAATTATTTTTTTTTTCTATATGAAACTTGGAATTTTTCTCAAGGTCCCGGGAGGGAGCGCTCCACCAAATCCATCCGAATAAATCTTCCCCTCACTGAATTTGTTATTCTGACTCCGCCACTGCCTTTTCAGATTTAAGTTGTAATCTTTAAGAGTGAAAACCACCACAATTTTGAATAGTTGCAACTCTTCAAACTTTTGATATGGCATAAATATGACGCACAATTGGCATTTTCATTCATTCAAATGCTGAAGATCATATAAGCTTTGTATTCGTTCTTCATCGTGGAGTTGTAGAGAGAATACAAACAATTTCTCAGTTCGCCGTCTTGCAGTGTATAGTGCTTCTACACAGCAAGTGCAGGATTAATGTATCTTTGGAGGCGACTGACATCAACCATAAGCACGAAAGCACCGTATATAGCAGTCCAAATTGATTTTAATTAAGGAGATAGAGTTGAACTCTACCCTCAATCCAATCTTTCACAATATTTTCTAAATTCGAGTAAGCATATATAATCCTCTCTTTCGAATATAATTTCCACCATACCACCATAATCTTCCAACAGTTTTGCTGATAAATAGTCATCGTATTAGGTGTATGCGCTTTAATTAGGATAAATAGTCATCGTATTAGATGTCTGTCCTTTAGAGTCACATAATTGTCCTTTCCAATAAGATACCAAATAATCATCACTTAAAAATAGCCAGGTCAGTATTAAGAAATTAAAAATATCAACCTTGTCCATTTTCTTCTCGTTATTTGATCGTTACCAACACACAGGTTCAAAGCAATTGCAACACACGTATGCTCATACATTCGGTATGAAGAAATGTATTACCTAACGAATCACATAAGCACTTCATCATTCAATGTAAAACTCACTTGAAAATGAGCTTCATCTAGGATTATTATTTGAAAACAATGCAACTTGATGTTATGAAAGATGCCTTACAGAATACATGAGAACTTCATCAATAAAAAACTAGCATATCATTGTGTCGCTTGAAGATATCAAATAACAATATCCATAAGAACGGGAACGTGATGCCTCAATCAGCAAGGGCGGATTCAGGATTTTTAATCGAGGGAGCTGTTATATAGAAAAAAATTTAATTTGACACAAATTATATATGAAAATTTTTTTCTACATAAACTTTGTGGTTTTTTTTTTTTTTTTTGGGATGGGGGAGATACAACCCGTGTGGGATCCCCCCCCCCCCCCAAAAAAAAGAATAAGGAGAGAAAGTATTTCTTCCTTAGGAAAATCCACTTTTTTACCAACAATACCATCGAGAGCAACCAAACCTTGAAGGGACTTCTTTTACTGTAAATACAACCTCCACATTAGTAGGGTATCCTTGCATTCTCAATGGTTCTTGCATTTCCCCAACTAAAGAATCTTTTCCCCTGATCACTATCTTTTCAAGTGCATCGACATTTTTCAAGACGAACTTAGCTATTGAAAACACCGATTTGTATGCATCCCACTCCATCTCAAGTTCAAGTATCCTTAAATTCATCAAAAACGTATCTGACAACTCGTCTTTAGAGATACCCGATTTTTGCGACAACTCTATTTATCTTCTAGCTGCACCTGTAGGGGAAGATCGTACATACAGACGTACATTAAAGAAAAGATAAACGAAAAACCTACAATGGTAAACATGCACTCAGTTTGAACTTAAACAAATATTAAATCAAAAAGCATTGAGTTTAGCACCTCATTGTTACGGTCTTCTTCAGTGTCATCGTCAATTCTTATAGCGAACATGGCTACGTTTGGCAAGATTTCAAGTAAATTCGCAATTCCAGCAAGAGATTGGCTCCCACCAAAATAATCAATGGTTAGACGCTTCAAATTTAAGAGAGGTGAAGGCAAAGCTGCCTTTTCCATCAATTTAAGTACCTGTTACAAATAGTCATGTGCCATTCAATATTCACCAGGATCCTGTTACAATTATATAGTTATGATGACTTGAGTAATTCAAGATTCAACTTGTGACTCTAACGCTCCAATCTGCACTTGTGGGCATGATAAAATACCAATAATCGGGCAGGATGGGGCACATGTCCCCTCACAATCTGCCCAATTGTGAGCATTTTACCATGCCTACAAGTGAGCATTGGAGCGTTATTACAACTTGTGAATATGAGCTTTTGATTGAAGGCTTTTTTGTGCCGAATGAACCGTGGGAAAATTAGGAGAAGTGATGAATTAACTTAATTAGTACAAGCAATTACAAACACAGACCATAAAGACATGCAAATGATGCAAATAATCTCAATAAAAAAAAAATTGTGAAAAGAAACCAGACCTGACTGAACCAATATCCGATCACTAACTTGTCAACATGACCAATGCACTGGAAAATAACCCTCAACATATCACCCTCATATACATCAGAAGGATAAGCAAGATAATGAAGACGAAATGTGAGGATTGCCTCAATCAGAGATGGGACAGAGAGACAAGAGCTTGGCACGCACACTTCCTTCAATACTTAATACTCGAAGATTTGGAGTCGAGATACGCAATGAACTTATTTTGTCGTCTCCAGGATAATAATCCTCTGCATCATAATAAAGGAACAACTCCTTCAAACTAGTGGAATGAATCACGGATTGATCCACATCAAAATTATCAATCCTTAAACTCTTGAGTTGATCCCAATGCATCTTCCAGCCGTGAAATACAATATCATCACAAGAAAGGCATAACTTTGTGATTGATGAAGAAGCAAATAAGCATTGAGGCAGGTGCCATCCAGTCCCCTGTTCATCACCGAGACAATAGCAACACAGAGATAATTCTTCGACTTTGTGCTGCAAGGCGATGCGAATCCACAAATTTTCATCTTGATGAAAAGGTATGTTATGAAACGGGGACGTAACAATGAATTTGTGGATTTTGGTACCGTTCCAGAGCATCATAGTCCGGTTAACGAGGGCCTCTGAACTTATCTAGCTCGCCGCCTGATTTGGCTTCAAAGGTGTTCTAACAACATCTTCCATAGAGGCAAGAATGAAAAGATACGGTGGATTAACGAGTCGTGTAACTGGCTTAGCCGATCCATTGTTCAACGATTCGCGGTCGGGGATATATAGGGATTACGATTGCTTCGTAAACCGTAACTGTTCTTCTTCAGTAACAGGCTTAGGTTTAAGTTTGAACTGGAGTTATGGGATTGGGTTTAGTTGATTTGAACTTTGAAGAATCAATGAGTTTTTGGCCTTGTTCCAGTGATTAAAATTTGGAGAAAATATATTCAAAAATATAAATAAATTATTAAATCAATATTTGGATAGTGAAAAAAAATGAAAGAAAAAAAATAAATTTGAATTTTTGAAATTTAATGTACATAGCACAAGGCCTTACCATGTACAGAATTCTTGTAAAGGTACCAAAATACTAGTTAGAGACAATCTATAATAACCCGACTTTTTTTTTTTTTTCATAGTTGCCAGTTTTAACTGTTAATTGGTAAAATTCAATTCCAAACTATAACTACTTATCAAAATTTCCTTATTATTATGTGCTTTAAAGATATTGAATGACAATATGCTCATTGTTATGAATAATAATTGAAGAATAATTATTAGGTGTTATGAATAATTGAAAATAATGTGGTGGTTATGAATTATGAGGAATAATTTGGTGGAGGAATAATTTGGTGGAGGAATAATTTGGTAAAAGATGTAATTATTATATGTGAATGACTATTATACCCTTGATGAAATTATGTAATTACGATTGTGCCATTCGAAGTTTTCCTATAAATAGCGATTATTAATGAAATTCATTCCTGAGAATTCCTTGTAATTCATTCTCTAAATTCTCTCTATTGTTTCTATTCTTTATAACACGTTATCAAAGATCGAGCCTCAAATTTGAGTAATATGAAGGGAGTATGCTTTCTACACATCTTATAGATGATTTTCAGATTTAAGCTGGATTATTACCAATGAATTAATTCATCCTCATCAATCCTAAATAACTCTCTCTTTGCAAATACATCATTGAAAATTTCATTTTGTTCATATTCCTCTCCCACAATTTCTCATTCTACACAACCTCGCTTGAGATGTAAAATCCCAAAATTGGAAGAATGGAGTCCAAAGAATTTTACGATCACGTAAATGGATTGTAAGTAAATCTCATCCATGGAATAATTAGAGAAAGGGAAAAAGGTAAATCATATGATTTTTATAATATAATAATATATTAAACTATAACATTCGTTTTATCGAGATATAAGGAGCATACATTATCAAAATCAAATTTTCTCGACTCCATTATACTCGATTTAACGTGAGCTTCGATATGACACCAATATTGATAGGGTAATAACTTCGTTTTGAAATATGTTATTATCAAACTTTCAAAATTTACAAATCAGTACACTAACTTTTGAAAAAGTTACAAAATAGTCCTTGAATATTTTGATATTGATAAATTGAAGTAGAAAGGAGATAATTTTCAAATCATAAAACATCGATAAAATATTTTTGACAATTTTACCTTTATTTAATTGGAATGGACAATTTTACCCTTAGGGTAAACCGACCTAATTTTGATGACAATGAAAAATGGATAGAATATTCATGAAGAAATTCTAAATCCATTGATTATATAAAATGGCTTGAAGTCCATTTGAGTTAAAAGATCGAATATTATTTTAACTCCGAAGAGTTCAATTACATAATGTACTTATTCTAGAAGGATAAATGTGCTCTTGTAGAAGTAATGAGTATTTGTTCTAGAAGAACAAATTTGCTCCCGTAGAAGCAGTTCAATATTTAATTCTCGCACTTTATTTATCGTAATTTAATTACTTTGCAATACCTCCTACTTGATGATGGGTTCAATCACTAAAGCGGAAGGTTTTATATATTTCGCACTTTATATGCTAAGTGATGGGTAATACCTTCTACTAAGCAGATCCTACTCCTGAAGAAGTAGTTAAACATTATGCAATTTAATTCTACTTAATTTAAATTCGTAAATTTATATTTATTGCAATAATTCCCATAAGGTAGGTTCGACCACCTATTGGAGGAAATTTAATTTCTGCAATTTAAATTTATGCACTTTATAGTTTGAGTATATTTCCAATGTGGTGGGTAATACCACACGATTGGTGTGCATATTTTCAATGTGGTGGGTTATACTACACGATTGGTTATAATGAATCCTACTCCAGAAGAAGTAGTTGATCAAATATTCTAATCCTACTCTCGAAGTAGTAGACGATGAGAATAAAATTTCTTCCCCATATATACCGAATATTAATGGAGAAAATTGAGTAAGTGGTACTTGAAGTCACCATTGGATAAATAGATGAAAATAAAATGCTCAATAGATCCCATGTTGATAAATCAAAGAAAATTTATCGCATGGAGAAATTATATGAAGTAATCTCATCGATGATATGAGATTGTATTAATATGAAAATAAAATGCTCTTGAAGAAGCATAATCACTAGATTTCTGTATTTGAATAAAACCAATATGATATTATTATTACTCCAGAAGAAGTACAAAACAGCCGAAGTGGAACATATTGAGAATATCAAAAGATGACATTAAACACTCGAAAATATAGAAATGCAAAAAGAATATACATCTTGAATCCATAAATAAGGGATGCGTCTCGAGAGTATAAATACTCGTAACTCGCCACCATCAACATTAGGATTCATAATGAAATATTTAAAGGATCCGAATTTCTTTTTCGCTTGACACGATGGTGCGTGGACCGATGCACTGGCTTCACAGCATTCTTGAACATTTGCATGAAATTTGATGAGTAGTTCATCAACAAGATTACTAGCGTAAATAAGTATTTTCTCATTGAATGAGAGATAAACTTATTATTTACACCCGATCTAGAAACGCTAGTAAGCCATCAAAGAAATTGTTAATATTCAACAAACCTATTGGTTTGACATGAAAGTTCCATTGTCAACGAGGCTATATTGAATATTTCCTCCAGTGTATTGTAGTGCTGGAAGGACAATGAAAGCATCACTATTATTCATCATATACATCATGCAGTTGTGGATGGATTGCGCTTTGTAGCACCAACCCTGCTTTGGACCCATGGTAGAAGCGGCTCCAATTCGAGTATTAGATCCAACTAGATGGAAAGGTATTACACTCGAAACTCTTATTCCCCATGATGGTACGGCCATTATAAGTCTAGCTAAAAGTTTGTTGTTGGTTCCTCCATATAGTATATTGATTTCTTGTCTCCCTAACTCTTTTGTGAGTTGGTTTGCCATATCCACATATTGGATATGACCTACCAGTTTAGATCCACCAAGAATACATACGGTTTTAATATGGCGAGGTAAAAGCTGACTTGTATGAGATGATTCTAAAATCTCCACATCCATCTCTACTCCTATCTCTCTTTTTGCACTATATTTTCAACATGAGAGATATATGAATCCCTCTATTTAAAAAAAATTTTAAAACCAATAATTGAGTGCACTATTTACTTTTTGACAAATATGAAAGAGAAAAAAAAATGCAGAAAATTTTTTTAAAGTGAAAATGACATATATCTGTCGGTGATTGAAAAATAATATATATATATACATATATATATATCTTAAAATCGAAAAACAATATTTACAATTACAAGAAAAACATTGATCTTCGTTATTACACCGAGCTTTCTTACATAAATATGGGAAAATCATTATACTAAATTTTTCTACTAAATTTACAAACTGGATCTTCTAAAGTAAGTTTTTCAAGATCAGAACGCTGCTTTGTTGATCTTTGAATTTGGCCCATAAGGACATTAGCTCACCTTGTACGTGTCCACTAGGATGTGTCTCAAGAGCCTGTTGAATATCATCCAAAGGCTCCTTACTCAATCCATCTTTAATGAATGCTATTTTATCTTCTCGGTTTCTGGACAAGTACCCCACAGATTTACATCGAGTGTCACATGTCCATCGAGCACACTTGTAGCATCCTCCTAATCTTTTTGCTCTCCGTTTCTTTGAAAAACTACTTTTGCCCATACCAGACATGTATTTAGAAGGAATTGAAACCTCACCAGATAATCGAACCTTTGCTTCAATCAAGCATCGGATATCTTGTGGGATACCCTTATTCATTAGCATCCTTAATCTTTCAAGCCTACCTCGATAAATCCTTTTTAGGATTTTGATCGGTAGTGATGGATAGTATTTTCGAAGATTTGAGAGCATATGATCCATTATAATGTATAGACCCTTGTTAGGATGAATTTTGCAATAATTTTGATGATTTATTTATATAATAATACGACGCGTATGAAATAAGACTCCCGATTTTAAATAAATAATATGAAGCGTAAGAGCTAAGACTCCGTAGTTGAACAATAGCCAGATGTGATGCGTATGAGCTGTAACTCGGTGTTTGAACAGTAGTAGACAATAATGTCACCAAAAGATGATGGAATATGTCGGTGAATTGTTGCTATGATAAATCATGTTGAGCACTATACAGATACTAGTGAAATCGATATAAGAATTTACTGAACTAGAAGTTCAATAATACTCGTTTGCAAAACCGGACTGACAATCCAGGTTTAAATAATTATTGAAATCAATATTTCAAGTGAAGAATTAAAGGAATTCTTCAACGATTGTTCTCGATAAATGATGAAATCATTACTAGCCAATATTGGAAATAAATCCCAAATATATCTGGAATAAAGGATGAGAAATATGGGCCCACTCATCCTCCATGTGGACTACTAGATATTATGATATGGATCCACTAGATAGTCACATGTGTATATGATTCGTAATTTGAAATTTCACTGAAATATTTGCTCACGGTATGAGCATGATTTCCAGATTTAATGATAAAGCTAGTAAATGTATATCCCAATGATTTGAATAAATCCTTGAAGGATTTGAGTATGCGCATACAAGTGGGATATTATATGGCAAATTATTTAAAGTCCTCAAATAAATTGCCGATATCGAGAATAGAATGCAAACGGTCTAAATTCCCATATTAAGGCTGAATGATGAGAACATATATGATTAAAATCATACCAACTGTATGAGTTTTGGTGTTCTAAATTTTCTCAGCATGAGGGGGAGTATTAAAGGTTGAAAATAATATGTGAAATGCATCATGTTATATCCTCGAAATTGAAATACGAACTTGAAGTTCAAAGATGCATGAAAGGCTATGAACAATCACATATATCAGCTACGATGCTTTGATAAGTTAGCACGCTAAAAGCGTTGATATTTCCCCAATCATATATATCAAAGCAAATTATAAAAGATGGTCTTAATAACGGAGGCATATGCTCTTGAAGAGTATATAGACATAACTATATTGTGTAATCCTAAAAGAGGATTGATAAAGAGATATCTCGATAAGTTATGTCGATATGGGGAAAGAAATGAAATTGAAATGTGTCGACACGATATGAAAATGTAGCGCTACATATGATCAATGATAATGAAAATATTGAGATATATTGAAGATGATAAATGGTGAATGTGAAATCCTTAACTTATGAGATGATGAGATGATGATGACTAATGCTCAAGTTTAAAGATAAGCATGGTGGTCATTATATGTTGCATGCTCATGAAAGTTAAATTACCGATCGTGTGTGTAGTACCGAAAAGGAAATTAAAGGATCGGGTGAGCTAAGCCCGTGTTTATGAGTACCCTAAAGGGTGAGTTAAGCCCCTGGAAATGAAATAACCTATTAAGTGAGTATTAAATGTTAAATGATATATTTTAAGTGTTAGTTAGTTATGAAGGTTTACTTATATGTTTACATGTTTTTACGATGAATTTATATGCTTTAAATTGTGTATTTGGAGACATGTGTTCATGGTGAATATTTTGTAGTTGTGTAAGAAAATTGATGCACTCTAAATGAGCAGAAGAGTATAAAATCAATGTATATGATACTCATACAAATGTATGAAAGATTTTGAAATGCTTATGAGATACTTGTATAAAATACGCGTTGCACTCTTTTTCCCTTGACTGAGGTTTTATCCCATTGGGTTTTCCTAACAAGGTTTTTAATGAGGCAACTTTAAAGGCGTATTCACATGAATAATGTACTCTTTTTCCTTCATTAGGATTTTTCCCACCGGTTTTTCCTAATAAGGTTTTAACGAGGCATATTCATGGTATATTGAGAACGATAGGAGAAATTGATACGTTGTATCTATTGGATCAAGTTATAATGGAGCTAATGCTTTAGATCCAAACGATGATGATATTGAAATCATTTACCAGAAGTAAAGATATCAGTTCTCAAGATATGAAATCGAACGGAGCAGCTGTGACTCTTTTTCCTTCGATCAAGTTTTTTCCCAATCGGGTTTTTCTTGACAAGGTTTTAACGAGGCAAAGACGTGAATACTCATATGCCGATAGATATCGGAGCAATGTTTTGATGAAGCAAGATATAACCACTCCAAACTATCCTGCAATCGGTTTGGAAGTTTTTTCATGGGTTTTTCTCCAAACAGTCAGGAAGACATTTGTATTAATAGTCATTTAAGGGGGAGTGTTATGAATAATAATTGAAGAATAATTATTATGTGTTATGAATAATTGAGAATAATGTGGTGGTTATGAATTATGAGGAATAATTTGGTGGAGGAATAATTTGGTGGAGGAATAATTTGGTAAACGATGTAATTATTATATGTGAATGACTATTATACCCTTGATGAAATTATGTAATTACGATTGTGCCATTCGAAGTTTTCCTATAAATAGGGTTTCAGTTATTAATGAAATTCATTCCTGAGAATTCCTTAGAATTCATTTTCTCTAAATTCTCTCTATTGTTTCTATTCTTTTATAACACTCATGCGTTTATTACTTTATTTTGTAATATAATGATGTAGCATCTTTCTACTCCCAGTGCTAAAACTATAAGAAAGTTCCAATGATAATGTAACGTATCCTGGCGTTGCTATACAATAGCAAGTGGTGATAAGTGGGACTAGACACCACGTGGCAGGAGGGGATAGCACCGCATCAAGCCCCAAAACTATAACAAAATTCCGGCGTTGAGATTGGATCGAATTTGATACAATGATTGTGATGATATAAATTATTAAATTAAACGAGGCTTTTCATGCAACAATAGGACTTTTATGATTTTTTATTTTATTTTTTATTTTTTCCTTGCATTCCTTTCTCTTTGTTCATTGCGTGTGTGTTGACTTGGGAGACGAAAGAACATACTCCCTCTGTCCCACATATATATTCTATTTTGGCTTTTATATAAGGATTAAGAATGATATTGGAAAAATAAATCTACAAATAAATTTCCTTTAATATCTTTATTTAAATAAATAGAAATTATAAATATATTTGTATTTTCAATAATATAAGTGGGGTATAATTATAAATGTATATAAAAAATATTATTAAAAATAGAAAGTTAACAATATATGTCTAATAGCCCGAAGAGAAAAAGTAGATTATATATGTAGGACGAAGGGAGGATTTCCTTTATATCAAAAAATAAAAAATAAAAAGTTGTGCGTATATAAGAAAAAAGAATTAAAGGAAAGTGAGTATAATATGAAGCCCTATGTCTAACACTAAACTTAGTCATAATTGCTTTTATATATCTATATATTGCCAATACAAATGATACAAATACACCCATTCATAGAGTACCATACGGTTTCCTCTTAAGATCAGCATCAAAACACGAAATTTTGAACATTGTTGGAATAAGATGAAGCCGAGCTCTTTTGGATTACCGCTACTTTAGTGGATTCATTTTTATAGGTAGATAACTTTTGATTCCAAATCATAGAGAACATGAAATTTCCACAATGAATGCAGATTCTTGGGATATGATTTTAGGATACAAATTCGTGTTGCGTCCAAAAAATGGATTTTGGTTAGAATCATTGGAAGAAGTTAAAAAATTAATTTTGTTGATTGATATGACAACTTTAGGATAAAATCAATTTTAACTGCCCCTTTTGTCCTTTTCTGGAGGAATCCATATCAATGAGTATAGAGCCCTAAAAATTCTGTAATCTCTAATGAAGATTGAGTGAGCGACCAATTGAGAGAGAGAGAGAGAGACAGAGTGAGAGAGATCGAGAATTCTTACTAATTTTTATTCTTCCATTCATGGACCCCGAAACTTGGGGAAAAATCGATTACTCACAAAAACAATAATTTCTATCGTTGCCTAAATTTGTGTGGATAATAAAAGTTGAATAAATATGAAAGTCACGAAATGTGTGGATAATAAATTGACTATTTATGCTAAATTTGTTGTTAATATTGAAGTGAGCACCAGTTAAACGAATGCAAGTAAAGGACATGTCTTTACAAAGAACATGTCTATACATGCAAGTATAGAATAAGGTTGCAGGCAAAGCTCCGTGATCGAGGATAGTGCGGAGTTGGTCTGCAAGGCGAGGTTAGCCAATCGCGGTGTGGGGATTTTCACTCCTTTGGGGTGGTCCTTGTAAGACTATGCACTGGCTCCACTATACCGATCATCGACACGATATACCTTTATGATGCTTGTAGGCGGTGAGCCGATTGGAGTGTCTGGAATTACACCTTTTGGTACCAAGTACAGAATAAGGCTAAAAGTAAAGAATTTACAAAGAATGCAAAAGTAATATTGTTTTATAAATTTTGCTAATAAAAATAAGTACACAAAAAAATAAAAGAGTGTCTTTAATAATAAAAGACCAGAACACTTTCCATTACCCAATAAAAGGTACATTTATGACATTTTGTGCACTTTATCAAAGTTGAATGACAAAAATACCTTAAAAATGATAAAGTAGCAAAATTTGAGAGAATTAACAACAAAAGTGGACGAAATCCATAAAAATGACCAAATTCGCACCTCAAATTTTTTTGGACTAATTAAGCTACATTTTTTTTCGTACAAATCTCACAATTAACATACTGTTTTTTTTGGACCATTTGAATCAATTTCCAGAGACAAAAGAAAAATATAAGTTTTTATAAAGATTTAAATTACTAATATTATTTAGGGAAATAATTGAAATAAATTGAGAAGGGAAACTAAAATTGTTGAATATACATAACAAGAATATTATAGCTATGGCGTTTGTTTGACCTCAATTACATAAATTGCGAAAAATATATAAAAAATGGTACCGCGTCCTTGTGATTATATATGTAATAGAGTGCATGAGACTGTGATAAGTATATAAAACCAAAACTCGAATACCCGTACATTTATTTCATTAATGGAAATAGCATTCGCTCCCCGGATCGTTTGCAGCATTACATGAAAGGGAAATAACAAATTAAAGATATTGCTTAAGATCCTATTTTTAAAACATAGTAATTAAAACACTGCTCTTAATTCGGTGCCCATACGTGAGCACCACATCGTTTGCGATTATAACACTTTCCGTAGCTAGAAATATACTATCGTTAGCAACAAAATAAATCGTTGAAGACAACGTGATAGGGGTTGTTTTTAATAGTTTTTAATGTAAAGAAGAGAGAGAATGAGTGGAGTTGAATGATGGAGATTTATGGATGTGATGTGATATGTGGATATGATTGATTTAGAATAAAGAAATAATAAATAAAAAATGATAAAAAGTGGTAAAAATTTTTAAAGGGTTGCGTAACACCCTAAACGACAACACAAACTAGAGCTTCCAATAAATTATAAACATTAGTAAATAAAACATCTAAGTCTTAAC
Organism: Jasminum sambac; assembly: GCA_018223645.1. Classification (NCBI taxonomy): domain Eukaryota; kingdom Viridiplantae; phylum Streptophyta; class Magnoliopsida; order Lamiales; family Oleaceae; genus Jasminum; species Jasminum sambac. The sequence goes on from CP073649.1 coordinate 23,165,591, forward strand.
AAGCTCGAAGCGACTTTTCTTACGGATGCCATCTGCGTGAAACCACCTCTGCATTGGGGGAGGATCTTGGCATTTTCAACAGTTTTTGTATTTCCCCAACCAAAACGTCTTCCTGTTCGGATTCGAACACATCGATCGCTATCTTTTCAAGTGCCCTGGCACGTTTCAATACCAGCTTAGCCAGTGAAAATACCGATCTGCTGTAGTTGAAAAACTCTACGTTAAGTATCTTCAGATTCACCAAAACAGAATCCAACTCGACTCCAGGGATAAGAGATTCTTTGAAATACCACAAGTCATCTTCCAACTCCTGGAGAGAAGACAAGTCATTTTCAGCTTAAGAAAATTTAACTTCAACATAAAGAAATATGCTCATCCAATAAGAAAACAATCAAAACACTGAGTAGCACCTCATCATTTATACGGAAAATGGATGGGTTTTCTATGGTTAGCGCGGCTACATTTGGTGAGATTTTGAGTAAATTGACAAATCCAACAAGACAATCTTTCCCAAAACGAGTATCCACCGTGAGACTCCTCACATTCATTAGAGGCGAAGGCAAATCAGTCTTTTTCATCACTGTCGTCAAATTCAGTACCTGTTACAAAACGGAAGAACATTTATTCCCCAGTTTTTTAGCCACTGGTGAAAGAAATTGTGAAGAGAACCAAACCTTAATGCACCAATCTCCAACCGTTAACTCCTGCACATGATTAATGCACTGGAAAATAACCCTCAACTTATTCCAGTACAATTCATAATCACTTTCATCGAAGTTATACATTTCATAATGAAGATTGAGGGTTGCCTTAATCAGTCTCGGGACATATAGAAACAAGCCCTTTTTACACACAAAACCCGAGATTTTTAACACTTCAAGATTTGGAGTTCGGATATGTGACGGGGAACTGGAACCTGTTTCGCCTACACAATGGCTAATGCATAGATTCTTCAAACTAGTGGAAGAAATATTCACGCTCTCATCGCAGCATACGTCCAAGATCTCCAATCGCGGGCTACCTAATAACACATTGTCAACAAGAAATTGATCCACGCGCTTTTGACAAATTCTTAAAATCTTGAGCCGATCCCAAAGTATATTCCCACGATTTGCCCTTCTTCTTTGCGTACCAGTGGGGAAGGATATCATACGACATTTTAATCAAATCACTAAAGCGTCATTGGGCTAAAAAGGCTGATATGGTGAAGTTGAACGCGGAAGATCGGATATCCTACATGCTTTATGGATTTCCTACATCATTGCAAGTAAGTGCATTGTCCCCACTAAAGAGAAGTTATAAAATTCTATTATAATGTCTATCGATTCTTTGTAATATTTTCAATGGATGAAGGCATTCTCATTCTTTTAAATGCATAGGTTTGGGTGTACGAGGCAATTCAGAGATTGGATTAGCTTTTGTCAAGAAAATTGGAGATTTTTTGCCTCGAATTTTGAGGTGGGAAGGATTACGGCAAACACATTTAGCCACATACGAAGACTTCATTGAAAATAACCCTGTAAGTATTCCGTTAAAGTATAGATGTGGGGACATTTTCTATTTTTATTTTTTTTAACTTTCATGACACTTGATGACAATGTTCTCTCGTAGGTTCATGTTTGGGTTACACTTCGTGCAAGTGAAGATGAACAATAGAAGGGGTCTGGACAAGTATGAAGCCCCCATCCGATGTTGTAGACGAGGTGTTTGAGAAAATTGTTTTGGACACGATGGAAATTCAAGAGGCCATATCGCAAGTACCAGCACCATCCGGTGCAGAGAACCGAGACCCGAAGAGGCGAAAGAAGAGTGGAAAAGCTACATCAGGGACAACTAGACATTGCGACGAGGAGGTAGGAGATAATGACATTGGCGGAGGTAAGTCGACGCATGCTTGCACTTTTGATGTGGCTGTCATTAAAGAACAGTTGGATTCACACAGTATAACAATTGAAAAGAAGATTGATGATGTTAAGGAGGAGCTAAACCATTGGTTAGACATTATTGAAAACAAACTAAAATATCATGCCACTCTATCAAAGGTTGACTGCCATTTTGATTTGAGCGCTATGCGTGAACGGGTTAATCAGTTTGCATTATTAGGGTTAGAAATGGGTGACAACGGTGCTACATTCGGTCCAGCTGATTATAGGACTAAATCTGTCTTCGAGCTTAACGAAGTGTCAGGTGGGAGTACTCTAAGACCGAGGAACACATTTCCTATGGATGATCATGTTGGAGTTTCGGAATGCAACGTAGTGATTCAGGCCAAGAATGAAATAGAGGACAAAGAACAAGACAATGAGCCACTAGTTCTCCGTAGGAGGTTACTATCCAAGCAGCTGAAAAATCAGGGACCCACGATTCGCACACCATACACCACTGCTCCTCGTAGAAAGAAGTAAATGGTGAGGTGATGGCATGTTAGGAATTAGTTAATATGGAGTTCCTTTCGTCGTCATATCTTTTGCACATCTCATTTTGATGGAATCAACATGACGAACGTGACGGTTTAAGTTTGATGGAAATTGTGTACGTAATGCGGATGGAAATTGTGTACGTAATGCGCATGGAACATGTATTTGTTAGATATTGACTTTGACAATTGTTGTTATTTTGTTAGTGAAGTGTGGCTCGATTGTCGAATGAGCTCTTTTAGGTTTTCTTTTGAAGTTATGTATTGGACGATGGTGTGTTAATGGGTTGGACGATGGTATGTTAGGAATTTTTTTATTCCAATTAGTATGATTTTTCTTCAAATACCATCTCTTTCGCTTATCGCATTTCGATTGATTCACAATGATGTGTATTTTGAGAATTTTTATGTATCGTTTTTCAGTACATGGAAATGGTGTATCATTAAATCTATGTATGTGTTGACATTGAAGTTATGCATTCAATACGATGTTAGTAATGTTTCGCTCGCTTGCCACTTCGTGCTCGTCTCGGCTGTCAAAGTTATGCTATGTATTGGACACTTTACAATTACTTACGGAACCCACTACAAAGTTCGTTCTTGCCTTTTGCCCATAAAAAGTCTCTAGAAATTCAGGTATTTGATGTCGTCCGTGACATTTCACATGTCAAAATGTATCGGACATTTATATGTCTTTCTAGACATTTATCAAATAAACTGTCTAGATTTTCAGATACAAATTGACCTTCTTGACAATTGAACTGTCAAAAAGTGTCCCATATACAATGTCGTACGTGACATTTCAACTGTCAAAGTGTATCGGACAGTCATATGTCTTTCTAGATATTTTTCAATTAAATTATCAAGATTTTCAGTTACAAATTGACTTTCTTGCAAGTTGAAGTGTTAAATAGTATCCCATATACAACTGTCTCCAATTGTTGACAAACGTCTTTCTGAACATGTTTGACTTTCTTAATCAATGCTTTTAGTTCGATCGTTCGTTGCAATTGTTCCTTACTAAAAAATACTTCACCATCTACAATATCAATATCTTCGTGGTTTCTGTCTGCAATAGTATTAGACACATTATGTTGTCTACTAGCACGTCAAGAGGGATACACGGCATCCCCACAAAGTCTAGGATCAACTACTGGAGAATGTATTTCATTATTTTGTTGGTCGTCTCCGGTAATATCATTCTCACTCCCTACATCTACCGAGAGCGATTCGGTGTTAGTTCTGAAAATTTGGTCATCATCTTCGACCGTGCCATCCTCATGGATCATATTCATATGGTGCGATAAAGGGTTGCTTCCATTATTCAAGACATTGTGGTGCGCAGCTAATTTATCCACAACTATATATAACGCTGTCTCGGTATGTACAGAAATATACCACTTCCAATCATCGTTATCAACTATGTCAACCGGAAGTACATTCATGTTTGGAACTTTAAATTTCAAATGCACACCAAATCTACTCTTATCAACATTAATCTTTTCCATTACTTTTGAAACAACATCTTCAAATGTAACGTCGTCTTGCACAACAATTGATGTTGTTCGATTGCCACACCATTTTCAGTTATTTTCTACTTCAACAAAGTCACCACCGTAAGACAATATAAACCTCATCATTTCTCCGATTCCTGAAAATATGAGAACAAATTTAAATTAATAAATCAATGTCTTCTCCTTCATGTATTGTACTTATCGTTTCATTACCAACCAAACTCGTACACACTATAATGGATTTTAAAGTATACTTGAGCTCTGACTACAACACTAAACAGTAATAGTACGTACACTACGTCGACAATATTATTGACAGACAATATTATACTCGTCCAAAAAATACAGAATAAAACTTCACATTTCTAACATTACAATAGGTTAACAATGAGATTTGAAGAAAAACTTCAAAGGCATTAACGATAGTTTCCTATATAATGCAAGACAATTTAAAATATCAAGAAAGACAATTTAAAATATCGGCAAAGACAATTAAAAATGTCTTGAAATGCCATTCAAAATGTCAAGAAAGGCCATTCAAATTGTCGAGAAAGCCTTTGAAAATGTCGAGTAAGACATTTTTCTAATGTACCACACGACTAATTAAACTGGCGCGAAAGACAATTCACAAACAATATTACATTTTTCCATACGCCATGCGAAGCTATTTAATTTGCCGAAAAAGACATTTCGTCATTGCAATTAATTGTCTCACATTTATCTTCTTCAACAACCACCATATTTACAACCTTAAAGATTCACCATTAATGACATTAATAAATCATAACCACCACAATATCCTTCACTTACAAAAGATCTCAATGATGATATCCATCACATCTCCTACTATAGCATAGTTGGAAATGTGATGAAAAAATAGAAACAATTCATATGTTAAAGTAAATATTCAATGACTTTGCCTTCACCATTATATTAGATTCTCTATCAACAAGTTTATTTTCACAAGTATATACACATACTCTTTTAAATACATCCTGTGTAAATGGAGAAGATATAAGATCCTTACCTTCAACTTTCAAATTTTTTTAAATTTTCAAACCATTAAAGCATGTTTTTCACACATAAATGGAGATACCATTTTTCCCATCCATTATAGTGGTGAATTCGTTCAAGAGAAATGAAGCAAATATCATATTTTATTTCCCCTTTTCCCATTTCTAAATGTCTTGTCAAATGGATCCTAGAAAGTACAATTGCATTTATACATTCATTAATAACCATTTCTTAAGCCACTAAATAACCTAATTTTAATTAATATATTTTAAGGGCATATTAGATATTTTGTTATTAAATTTGGCCACTCTTGCATTAATATTTTAAATTAACCCCATTTGACTTGACAAGACATTATTTATCGATTCATGCAAATATCCTATATTATAATCTGGATAGGATCTTGAAGCGCAATAAAAGGGAGAAATTTTGAATACCTAGGCTACAAAGTAATTTCGTGAGTAGTGTGGCTGCGTGAGAGCTAAGAAGGAATTTAGCGAGCGGCGACTGCGGCAAGTCGGCAACTGCGATGATTTCAAATTTTTGTAATGAAAAGAGTAGAAATAAAAAAGCAATAGAATGCATGATTCTTGGAATCTTAAGAATTGTGTTTATATGAATGAACTTTAATTATGATAATAAAACTATATTTTTTTTATAATAAAACTATGTTTTTAAATTCAACAGTTATTATGGAAATTAGAAGATGTGTGGATAATAGAGAGAACTTTGTAAATTTATTTATTTATTTATATATATTTTTGGTACACTTAAGAGACACAACAAAATATAATTTTTAAAACAAATATTGAATCAATTCTATGTTATTAGCTCCTCTTATGAAACAAGAAAAATAACATTTTTAGAAAAATGTGAGATTAAAGCATTACAAAAGATGCAAAAAGTAAAATATATACGACATTACCAAGAATTGTTTTGAAATCATAACACGCATGTGCTCCAGAATTTTGGTAAAGATTTAAACTGGTAAAATATTATTTATGAAAATAATTGAAATACATCGAGCTAAAATTGATAATATACATAATTCGAATAAGTTATAGCTATTGCATTTCTCTGAGACCCTGACCTCAATTAAATAAATACACACATATATCTACAAAAAATGATATAATATCCCATTCGACACGTACTCAATAGAGTGCATGCATGAGTGTGAAATCAGTATATAAAACCAAAACCGGAAAACTCTTACATTTCATTAATGAAAATAGCATATAACAGCATTACATGAAAGGGAAACAACGAATTAAAGATACTACTGACTTTAAGATCCTGATTTCAAAACAGGGTCATTGAAACACTTTCTGGAGGCAGAAATGGACTGTCATTGCCAAATAGACATTAATAAATTGGACATTTAACTCTTAACAAGCTTGAAGAGACCCTTCTTACGGATGCCATCTGCGGAAAACAACCTCCACTTTGGCAGAGGATCTTGGCATTTTCACACACTAATAACAGTATACTTCCAAGATCTCCAATTATGGATCAAATGTGTTAAAGCCTCTCATCTTTTATTTTGATTTAGGAATTAGGGCGATTTGCAGTCTATTTCAATGCCATTAGCCATGGTAAGCTAAGAATACAAGACCTTTGAGCTTTGCTTTAGTACTGCATTTCAATCAGCAACAAGAAAAGAAGCTTGAAATCATTAACACTACCTTGCTTCCGAGGCCGGTAGGTGATTGATAAAAATTACCAATGAGATTGATGCTATAACTAAATAAGTGTTTTCCATACTAAAACATAAGTGAATAATTGATAATACCATCGTCAACCATAATCACCGCGAAAATTTTTCTAGTGTGGTAACAATTTCATGTGGGATTAAAATGTCTGTCAAACTAATAGCCAATAATTAAATTCACCAACTTAAGATCCAATAAAACAAGGCAATTAAATCATTTTCCGCAGCCTCAAATGCACATTATTTCCAACTAAATAAATCCCTGAACACAGGATAACACAAACTAGAGCTTCCAATGAATATTACTAAATATAACATTTAAATTTGCGTAAAACAACGTCCGCATTGGGGGACGGTCTTGGCATTTTCAACAGTTTTTCTATTTCCCCAACTACAACGTCTACCTGTTTTGATGATTCAAACACCCGGATCACTATCTTTTCAAGTGCGCTAGCACTTTTCAATACCAACTTAGCCAGTGAAAACACCGATCTGCTGTAGTTGTATAGCTTTACGTCCAGTATCCTCAGATTCGTCAAAACAGAATCTGAGAACTCAACTCCAGGGATAACAGATTCTTCGAGATACCACAGTTCATCTTCTAACTCCTGGAGAAGATTCTCATTTTCAGGTTCAGAAAATTTATGCAAACATTTCTATATAAACAAATATAGTCATCGAATGAGAAAACAATCATAACACTGAGTAGCATGCACCTCATCAGTGAAACTGGGATAGGAGTTTTCAATGCTTAGCATGGATACATTTGGTGAGATTTTGAGTAAATCAACAAATCCAACAGGGCAATCTTTCCCATGAGAAGTATTCACTGTTAGATGCTTCACATTTAATAGAGGCGAAGGCAAAGCAGTCTTTTTCATCACTGTCAACAGCGACATCACAGTCAGTACCTGTCACAAAACGTAAGAACATTTAAGTTCTAGAAGACACCCCACAGTTTTTTTAGCAACTGGTGAAAGAAATTGTGAAGAGAAACCAAACCATAATGCACCAATCTCGAACTGTCAACTCCTGTACATGATCAATGCACTGGAAAATATCCCTCAACATATTCCAATGCAATTCGTAATCAAGGTCATATGTTCCATAATGAAGATCAAGGGTTGCCTTAATCAGTCTTGGGGCAACTATAAACAAGCCCTTTTTACACACAGAACCTGAAACTCTTAAAACTTCAAGATTTGGAGTTTGGATATGTGGTGTCGAACCTATTTCATCATCATCAGCAGAAGAAGAATAATCGACTTCATAATATCTAATGGACAGATTCTTCAAAATAGTGGAACAAATATTCACACTCTCATCGCAGCATACATCCAAGATCTCCAACTGCGGGCTACCTGATAACACATTGTCAACCACAAATTGATCCACACGCTTATGAAGAATTCTTAAACTCTTGAGCCGATCCCAACATATATTCCCCTGAAACACAATATCATAACCACAAAGTAGTAACTTTCTGATTGATGAAGAAGAGAAGAGGCACTGTGGGAGTAAGGATGGAGTTTCCTGATTATATGACTGAAAGATTTGTAACTCTTCAACTTCATGTTCTACAGCGAAACGAACCCATAAATTTTGATCTGGACATAAAAATGAGCAAGAAAATCCTGCACAAGTTCTGAATCTCTGGATCTTGGAACCTCGAAAAAGCATTAGAGTCCGGTAAACAAAGTCTCTAAACTTATCTAGCTTGTCTGATACGGGTATAAATTCAAGCCATGGAACAGTGGTCCAGAGGTCCTTCCAACGTTGGGAAAGAACGGTTGTCCTAACAACATCTACCATAGGCAAGAATGAAAAAATACGGTGGATTACTGAGTCGGGTAACCCACTGAGTCGATCCATTGCTTGATTCATATTTTAGATGGCAGGAGCTGTTTCAGAACTAAAGAGAGTTCAACAGTAAACCCTACAATAATCCATCGAATCCAATTAGCAATAGCAGAACAGTAAATGATAAGATCCAAATCTTTCACAAATGGTGAAACGCAAGTACTCAACCTTTTCGACAAATTAAAACGGAGAAAATGCACATATATCAAAATAACATGTTGTTATAATCTGGATAAGAGCTTCAAGCGCAATGAAAGGGAGAAATTTTGAGTACCTAAATAGTAATTTCTCGACTGCGAGAGGACGGGAAACTAAATCGACTAACGAGTAACGACGGAGCTCACTGATTCGGTCAGTGATCCGGTGAATGTCGCACGAAGGCGAGTTTCCAATTTGGGGATTTTCGTGGTTAATAGGATTGCTGGATTGGGCAGGGTAGTTGCGCTTGATATCTGGGCTTGAACTGGAAAGAAAACTTTTTCCGAAAGTATGGGCTAGGCCGGGAGAAGAACGGAGATCCCAACCACAGGATGGACTGGTTTAGTTTAGACCATGTTGGGCAATGTGATTTGAAGTATTTTTGAGCGATATGATTTCAAGAAAAGGTGAAAAATGATTTTGAGAAGTGTTTGAATAGAAAGTAATTCGAGAAGAATAGAAATAAAAATAGTATAATGTGAGACGAAGTTGACAAACGTACCCTTAGAATCCTAGAGTGTGTTTACATAAATTTTAATTTTGATAAAGCTAAATTTTTAAACTTAACAGTGATCGAGGTTACGAGATGTGCGAATAATAGAGAAAAATTTTGTGAAATTTTTTGTCAATGTTGAAGTTTAAATTTGATTGGATGGTATATTTTAATTTCTAAAGGAGAACAAAAATGTAATTTTAGAATAGAAATAGAATTAATTCTATTTTACGAACTCCTTTTGGATAAGACATTTTGAAAAGAAAAATAATTTGTAGAAAAATACAAGGTTAAAAGTAGAGAATATTACAATCGAAATGCAAAAGGCAATATAATTTTTGTGGATAAAAATCCGTGCAAAATAAATAAATAAACGAACAAATAAAGAGACATCTTGACTTCTCGAGTGGTAAAGCACTTGAACACATTTCCATCACCTAATAAAAATGCAACGCAATGCGCTGCATCGCATTACTTGAAAATATCAGTTGAAATTATGGATCAATTAAATGTCACAGCCTCACATGTTTTTTAGTTCGATTTAGGAATCAAGAATGATTGCACGGCTTCTTTCCATTTCCAGCACTAGCAGCTTGTTTTTGCTGTCAGCAGGAGAGAGGGAGAAAGAGTGCCCCCCCCCCCAAGGCAGGTGTGTCTTGCTTGCATTTTGCTAGCATGAATATTACTCGTAAGATAAAATTCTCGATAATCGCAGTCTATTTCTCTGTCATTTACCATGATCAGCTAAGAGTACAAAACACTCGAGTATTCCTTTCAAGTAGGCAAGTAGCAATGGTAAACGAAACTTAAAATTATTCCAATAAAACAAGAAAACATAACAATGACCTTCCCTCCGAGACCCCTAGCCCGTAGCCATAGGTGACCATCGATAATCCGATATGCAATCCACAAGCGATAACTCATCGCCCACAATATTACCAATCAGTGACAATCACCAATGAAACTGATGATTAGCGTGCATAGATATTTTCCATCCTAAATAATTGATCGTAATGTCATCATTCATAAAACATCATCAGTCGACGTTCCGGCTTTGTCCGTCGACATCTGAATGTTTCGATCTGTTCCTGTCCACACGGGAAAAGATCTAATGCCCACGCTCGGAAAAACATTCGTGGGGTCCACACGGACCCCCCACCATCAGGGGGCAGTTATGTATTATTCGTCTCATCTAACGTAGATACAAAAAAAAAAAAAAAAAAAAATTCGCTTAATGACGTGGTGCCACGCGTGGGCAGGTGATCATTCACCCACACGACACAATTGAATAAAAAAGGGGTTCTAATATTTGCGGCATACAGTACATGGTCATCTAGAAACTCACAAATTTAATCAGGACATTTAACAATGAGGTGACCAATATTTAAAGATCAAGTGGCTTCAGGTAGCACGATAACTAGGCAAGAGCAACGAGGCTTTCTACAAAGGCTCCTCCATCTATAAACATAGCCGGAACTCCATCATCCATAAAATCCCTCAATGTACCCGTTTTCAAGTTACATACAGTCAATCTCTCCCCATCGATTACCAACACAACTTCGTCATCTCCTACAAAACATAAGGGTTGAACCGTATCCCAACCATCATCCAAAGTAACACTGAATCTAACCCAAGATTCTTCAATGCCGTACTCTTCCATTATCCAAAAATCAACTCTAGCAGCGTACCTCGTATCAATCATACAAAGACATCCCTTAAGAACAGCAAGTTGATTAAACACGAACTTTTCTACATCAAGACACCTCGGAGCTGGAATTTCCTTAAATTCTTCGTCAACCAAATCAAAGGCTGCAATAACGGATAGATAGCTTCTTTCTCTACTTGAAGCCAACCAGTGTATAGAGCCATTGACAAAAGCACCGGGCGACAGAGATGGAACAGCATGATCGTAAGGAGATGGGACAAATCTCTTCCAAACGCCCGTTTTCAGAGAGTACAAATCCACAAATGTGTCGGCACAATCCGGCTCATACTCATTGTCCGTATCGTAATAAGAAAGTGTGACAATTTTGTAGTCGTCACTCGCAGCATCGTACCCTAATCCGTGCATAAAAAACTCCCAGGTTTTATCAGAGCAAGAGGCGAGTCTGGTATTTTTACCTATGGTTAAAAATACATGGTTAAAAATACAATCAGTCCTCCAATTTTCACTCTAGTCTCCTCATATTTTCTTTATTTCTATCAGATAATAATATTTCGGCAAGCCTCTGTTTTGCCAAACTTATGAATTGTGTATAAATGGAGATTTGATTGATTATAAACCATTTATAACTTATAAGCTCAGCCAAACATGAACTCGGTGGCAAAAATTATAACAAATTAGGTAATTTTATTTTATTTACCTGGCTTAAAGTGGTAGGATTCACTAGAAATTTTTCATCTTCTTCGTTCACCAACAGAACCAATCCGTTGCAGGAACCTACCACCTCCGTCCAAGTCTCCGGCAGCTCTGGCTGAAACCTTATCGTTCTCGATACGTTGTCATCTCCGAGATCAGCGATGGTGTGAACAGAGTGATTTGGGGAAATGAGAATGAGGTTTTCATTATTACGGCGATTATTGCGGTGTGTGTTAATGAATTGTGTATCTGAGAGCAAATAAAGCCATGGCTTCGATACACACCTAAATTGGGCAATTGATTTTGCAGGGAGCCGTGAAAGTATATCCACCATGATTTCTTGTGGAATGCTTGGAGTTTTACTTTCCGCCATGGTCAACTCCTGGAAACAATTCAGTCAATGTTCATCAGTCTTCAACCATATATATAGATCCAAGTGAATAATGGGAGTTTGGAATGAATGCAGTGGGTTATCGTCCTGTCTATTCTTTATTGGTACATGTGGTTTTTTTTTTGTTTAACTACTGTCGTGTCCTGTGTCCACGACGATTCTTTTTAATTTTTATTTTCATTTTTAAATATATTTTTCAAAGTGTGAATACCACTTTGCATGCTTTGAAGGAAAATGATATATCCCTTTCCCAGGTTGGAACTTTAACATTTTGACATAGCGTTCGTTCCTACTGTTATGTGGTAGCGGAATCCACTTATCAATCCATCGCTGCTATATGATAGTGGCAAGACGCACCACCTGTGTCAATAATTGAAATTAACACATTAACAACAGGATTCAAATCTTAATTTTTCAAAAATATGCTCAATTGCAGATACATTAGTATATGGAAAGAATAATATCTCCCCACGTAAGGAGGAGAACAATGCACTTTGCATGCTTTGGACGAAAATGATATCTTTCCAAAGTTGGAACTTTAACACTTTGACATAGTGTCCGTCCCTTACTGTTATGTGGTAACAGAATCCATTTATTAATCCATCGATGCTATATGGTAGTGCCAAGATGCACCAAGTGTGTTAATAATTGAAATTAACACATCAACAATAGGATTCAAATCTTGATTTTTAAAAATATGCTCAATTATTGATATATGATTATGGGAAGAATAATACCTCCCTATATAAGGAGGAGAACATTATTGTTAACAGGACTCTGGTGATGAAATATTTTATTTAAAGATGTGTTTGTGTAAACTTATTTTCACCTAAAAAATAATTTTTTGTATGAATAATAGTGGGATGATAAGATGTGTGGATCGTAGAGCAAAACATGCCAGGGTTTCGACACGGACCTGAATGGAGCAATTGATTTAGCAGGGAGTCATGAAAGTATATCCACAATGATTTCTTGGGGAAGGCTAGGAATTTGACGGCTCGCCATGGTCGATTACCAGAAGCAATTGACGACTATACACATAATCCAAGTGACAGAGAGGTTCCGGTACCAGCAACTGTGAGAAAAATTTCTCCCAGCAAGAGACAAGCCCCCACTCCCAGGCCCCACAACAATCAGGGAGGACAGAGGTGCTGGGAGCAGCTGGAAGCTAATTCCGTCGGGAAGAGATCAATTCCAATCCAAGTGAATAGTGTAAGTTTGGGATGAATATAGTGGGGTTATCTTCCGGTGTTTTCTTCCTGTTTTGAATTTTGATTTTGCTTTCCATGAACTTTGAATTTTGGTTCTTTTGGTTTCAAATATATTCTAATACAGCACTAAATATTACTCCTAGTTACTCATAAAATTTCAATCAATTGGGCATTTGTTTTAACTTTTTTATTATGCAGAAATAAATTCTAGTTATCTATCAAGTCAAAATAACACATTAATACTAGCCATATGCCACAAATTAATCCTTACTGTCAATACATTTGACCACTATTGAAAGTAAAAACTTGGGTTGCGTTCTGTTTGCCATTTTTAGCCGTTTCTTTTTGAAAATATTGAAAACGCGTTTTTTTCATTGTTTTAGAAAATATATTTTCGAAAACGTTTTTAAGATTTGTATAGAAAACACGAAAACGTCTTTTTAACGTTTGCGTTATGTTAAATGTCGAAAACAATGAAAACGTGTTTTCGGATTTTAAACTTCACACTTATTGCATTTTAGTCCCAACCACCGCCGACCACCGCCAATCGCCGCCACCAAAGTCCGATCTGGTGGTCCAACCACCATTAATGGTGGTCGACCACCATTAATGGTGGTTGGACCACCATAAACTGGTGGTTCGACCACCAACAGGTGGTCGAAACCACATGTGCAGGTGGTCGCGAACCATCTGCTGGTGGTTCGCGACCACCATTAATGGTGGTCCCGAACCACCGGCAGGTGGTTCGCGACCACCATTAATGGTGGTCCTGAACCACCGGCAGGTGGTTCGCGACCACCTACTGGTGGTGCGAACCACCAAAAGTTGGTGGTTCGCACCACCACAGTGGCTGGCAACGTCGCCGGCCACTGGTTGACGAGAGAAGGGAGAGGCGTGGGGTGGGGTGGGGATAGGGTAGGGTGAAGATGAGGGCTTGTTTGAACCAAACACGTTTTCTATTTTCTCTTCTCAAAAATAATTTTTCAAAACAACAAACCAAACGCATTTTCAATATCCTCAAAACAATAATTGAAAACGGAAAATACCAAAACATTTTCGAAAATGAAAACAGAAAATACAAAACAAACAGAACGCCCCTTAGTTTTTGACAAAATAAAGAATTCATCCAACCATATCCTACATAAAGTATATTTCAACTTAATTTTATGTATAATTGCATACAATAATAATATAGGAAACTCTATTTGATTGGAATTCATTTTCATGAAAAGTATCATTTTTCACTCTAATTTTTTATTTTTAAATTGAATACATTTTATTTTTCATGGAATTCACATTCTATATTAGGCCAAAAAGTGAAAATATTTCTTAAAATTAAAGAATTGAATTCTTATTGGGAGGGATGTGAATTAGAATTCGATGGAATTAAAATTTCAATCCACTTTTCACCTTTCAATCAAATACCCCTTCATAACGTGAGGATCAACGTCTATTTCTAGATGATCACAAGATATAAACATTGAATGTGTGTGTATATATTGCCTTTCTACTTGCATTTCATTAGAGAAGTATCTTTCTGCCATGACTCATGATATGGATTTGCTCATGGGATCAATTGAAATATCGTTGGAGAATTCATAATATGTATTCATTTATTTACTAAATTCCCAATTCACATATGAATAAGAGTGGATCCGTTCACCTACCTACTGTGGGGAGGATATTCTTGTTGGAAAGTGGAGACAAACATGGCCAAGTCAAATATGGTGGTTAGGAAGATTTGGAAAGATTTCTTGATTGTTGGCACACGGATGGAAAGTTGGTGAAATGAGGAGACAAGATGGTTGGTGGTGAAATGTGAAGTCAAGAAAGGAGGCTCCATTGTCAAACAAAGAAGAAGAAACTAGCATGCTCTTTCGGTGGAATTGGTGGAGTGATTAATTAGCATTTATTTAATGCTAATTATTACATTTTTGCCATTGAAATGTGCCTATAAATTGAGGCTCTTCTTCAGTATTCAGATATCCCATTCTTGAGATGTAATCCCACAAAAAAAGAGAGTAATCTCATATAAAGAGGAATAGAGAGAAAAATTAGAGAGAAAAAGATAGTGAGTTTCTCCTAAATTTTTCGTGTTATTCCCTTTATTTGTGAGGGTGTGTTTTCTCCTATTATAAGAGAGAGGTTATCGTCAATTGTGCTCTCCTTATATTAGAGAGAAGTTGTTGTAATCCTTTTGTCGATAGTGAAATCCTTCTACCGTTTGCCCGTGGTTTTTACCCCGAATTAATTTGGGGGTTTTTCACGTAAAATCTGGTGTTTCTCATTTTCTCATTTCTATTTAGGTTGTAATTGTGTGCGAGTTCCACAACCGATCCTAACAAGTGGTATCGAGCTTTGGTTGTGATTTTTCATTAAATTCTTAGTATGCTCTGTGGTTGCATAGATGATCTTCCACATCGAAGCGATTTTTGAGAAAATCACTAGATCTATAGCCGAGTTCGTGCTAAGATCAGATCCCGTTAGTGGAAAAGAAGCACCTATAAAAATGGCGACGAAATATGAAATAGAGAAATTCAATGGGAATAATTTCTCATTGTGGAAAATGAGAATAAAAGCAGTATTGAGAAAAGATAACTGCTTGGCGGCAATTGGAGAAAGGTCCGACGATATCACTGATGATAAATGGAGCAAGATGTATGGCAATGCTATTGCTAATTTGCATCTAGCGCCAGCCGACTTTGAGTATTGTCGAGTGTATCGGAGAAAAAGACGGCAAAAGAGATTTGGGATCATGAAGATTGTTAATGGCGCACTTGTAATAATGAAAGAAGAAAAAAATGGCTCTTAACCGTGGATGCTTAAAGAAAACAATGTTAAAAGAAAAAGAAGGATATGTCGCATCGGCAAGTTCAATAGAAGAATCAACGATGTTGTGGCATCGGTAAGCTCAGACGCATGTCAGGAAAAGGCTTGGAGATTCTCTCAGAACCAGAACTTCTTCTGAGCTAAAAGAATTGTTTACTAGTAAGCAACGCAGGTTAAAGTTTGGTACTTCTACTATTAGAAGTAAAACTAGTTTTGAGCCGATTCATTCTGATGTTTGGAAATCGCCAGTTATATCCCTAGGAGGTGCAAGATACTTTGTATTCGATCAGGAGATGTGGGGTGTATCCAGTTAATAAAAGGAAATCAGATGTGTTTTCTCTTCAAAGACTACAAAGTGCAAGTTGGAACTGGATCAGAAATCCAGAAAGTGCATATTCTCGGAAGAGGCTGATGGTGTTAAGGGGTACTACCTGTGGGTTCCCACTGCCCACAAGGTGATAATCAGCAGAGATGTACTATATGCAAATGATAAGATGCAAGAAAAAGGATATGATAGCACTTCAAAAGAAAAACTAGAGACTACAATTTGAGTAGACCTAGTGATGTGTGCTACATATGGTTTGCATTAAGAGCAGTTGGATGTGAAAGCTGCTACTCTTCATGGTAAACTTGATGAAGAGGTTTGTATGCTCCGACCAGAAGGTTTTGAAGACAAAGAAAAGAGAACTTGGTTTGACCGGTTGAACAAATCTCTATACGGTCTCAAACAGGCGCCGAGATGTTGGTATAAGAGATTTGATTCCTTCATCACGAGCCTTGGTTACAACAGATTGAATGCAGATCCTTGTGTCTATAACAAGAGATTTGGTGATGGTGATTTCATTATTCTACTATTGTATGTTGACGACATGTTGGTAGCAGGCCCCAACAAAGATCGCATTACGGAATTGAAGGCTCAATTGGCTAGGGAGTTTGAAATGAAGGATTTGGGACCAGCAAACAAGATTCTAGGGATGCAAATTTACCGAGACAGAAATAATAGGAAGATTTGGCTTTCTCAGAAGAATTACTTGAAGAAAATCTTGCGACGCTTCAACATGCAAGATTGTAAGCCAATCTCTACCCCTCTTCTTATTAATTTCAAGTTATCCTCAAGTATGAGTCCTAGTAGTGAAGCGGAGAGGATGGAGATGTCTCGAGTGCCGTATGCATCAGCAGTGGGTAGTTTAATGTTCGCTATGGTTTGTACAAGGCCAGACATTGCACAAGCAGTGGGAGCGGTTAGTCGGTACATGGCGAATCCTGGTAGAGAGCATTGGAATACTGTGAAGAGGATCCTGAGATATATCAAGGATACCTCAAATGCTGCATTATGTTATGGAGGATCAGACTTTATTGTCAGAGGCTATGTTGATTCGGATTATGCAGGTGATCTTGATAAAAGCAAATCCACCACAGGTTATGTGTTTACTCTTGTTGGGGGAGTAGTGAGTTTGGTTTCGAAACTGCAGTCTATCGTGGCTACGTCAACGACGGAGGCAGAATACGTGGCAGCTACACAAGCCAGCAAAGAGGCAATATGGTTGCAAATGTTATTGGAAGAGTTTGGGCACAAACATGAGAAGATTACTCTATTTTGTGACAGTCAGAGCGCTTTGCATTTGGCAAAGAATCCAGCATTTCATTCAAGGACGAAACACATTCGGGTTCAGTATCACTTTGTTCGTGAGAAGGTGGAAGAAGGAAGTGTGGATATTTAGAAAATCCATACGAAAGACAACCTAGCGGATATGTTAACAAAGCCGGTCAACAATGACAAGTTTGTATTGTGTCGATCTTCTATTGGCCTAGCAGAAATGTAAGCAGCATGGGCATGGCAAGCGTAGAAAGGATTGAAGGATTACTTGGAAAGTCCACATTTGTCTCCAAGTGGGAGATTGTTGGAAAGTGGAGACAAACATGGCCAAGTCAAATATGGTGGTTAGGAAGATTTGGAAAGATTTCTTGATTGTTGGCACACGGATGGAAAGTTGGTGAAATGAGGAGACAAGATGGTTGGTGGTGAAATGTGAAGTCAAGAAAGGAGGTTCCATTGTCAAACAAAGAAGAAGAAACTAGCATGCTCTTTCGGTGGAATTGGTGGAGTGATTAATTAGCATTTATTTAATGCTAATTATTACATTTTTGCCATTGAAATGTGCCTATAAATTGAGGCTCTTCTTCAGTATTCAGATATCACATTCTTGAGATGTAATCCCACAAAAAGAGAGAGTAATCTCATATAAAGAGGAATAGAGAGAAAAATTAGAGAGAAAAAGATAGTGAGTTTCTCCTAAATTTTTCGTGTTATTCCCTTTATTTGTGAGGGTATGTTTTCTCCTATTATAAGAGAGAGGTTATCGTCAATTGTGCTCTCCTTATATTAGAGAGAAGTTGTTGTAATCCTTTTGTCGATAGTGAAATCCTTCTACCGTTTGCCCGTGATTTTTACCCCGAATTAATTTGGGGGTTTTCCACGTAAAATCTGGTGTTTCTCATTTTTCTCATTTCTATTTCAGTTGTAATTGTGTGCCAAGTTCCACAACCGATCCTAACAATTCTCCCCACAGTGGCTAGGAGAAAGGGACTCTGAATAAGAGATGTTCTCATATCAACCACGTTATTTTGAAAATGCTCAAGAGTTCTCCATGCAAAATTTCAAACATGATGTGTCACGAAGAGAAAAGTTGAAACGATCTTCAAACAAAATTGAACGAATAGTACTGAAAGTCGACGGTTGGTGGTGGAGAGAGACTTCAAATTTCGGCCAAAATTAATGTTATTATAACTTCAACTTTTTGATACAAATGGTTAGAGATAGAAAGAGTTTATTGAAATGAGTTTGGAAAGCAAAAAGTGGTGAGCGGTGAAGAATTTAGGAAACTTTGGTCATCGAATATTTTATTTCAATACAAAGGCATCTTGTGTTCTATGTTCACGGGAATAAAAACCACATCGGTTTTGATCTCCTCCCATGTGGGGAGGAAATCCACGTCATGTATCCCCTGACCGGAGGGGGCCTTGAGAAAGATTCTTTTTTTTTTTAAATTGACATATAACATGTGAAGCCTTTCCACATAAGGAAGAGATCACCACTCAATTTACAATTCGTGTTAAAATTCTTTCTTGAGAATTTTTTTTGTTGTTGTTAAGAAACTCATTTCAACCACATATCTGTATTTAAAGCATACACCTTTTCAAATTTACAATTACAGATTCCCAAAAACTCTATGGTCAGGCAATATGGCCCACTCGTGTAACAAGAAGCAAGGCAAAACATGATGTAGAAAGCACAAAATTGATAATCGTTTTGGTACGAAATTGAATCCCCCATGGGGACGGGGCGGCGTCCTTTGAAACTAACTCAATCAAAGGACTACTTGCACAGAAAATTAAAGACAAACAAATATATAAACCACGGAAATGTTCTGGAACCATCGATGGTTCTGGATCTTATGGACGATTTGATGGCGTTCGACTCCGTTTTGAAATTCAAACCAAATCCTAATCAGGGGGAGGAGCGCCAAGAATTTTGATGGCGACACCGTAGCTGTGACACCGATCAAAGTTTTGATAATATTTTTGGCCAAAAATATACCAAAACTTTGACCGGTGGTTAGAGCAGCTACGGTGTCGCCGGAAAAAATTCGGAAAATTCCTGACACTTTCCCTTGCCGTGCTTATTCCAGATCTGGTCCCGGATTTCAAAACGGAGGTCGAACGGACCATCAAAATGGCCCGAGCGTTCCATACTTAAAAACCGATCGATGGGACAGGATCATTCCTGATATAAACCATCGTAAACATAATTTTTTAAACAAAAAAATACCGGCACCGGCAGTTAAAAGATCAACAGTGAACGAACAACAAAGATAAATTGATGGTGTCTCAATAGAGAGTAATATAGATGTATAACATTGCAAAGGAGCATGCTGCTAATCAAAATATGTAACAAAACAAATAAAATGCATTGTTGAAGATTGAAAATCAACAAAAATCCTATTAATTAGACGCAAAGATTACCTACATTTTTTATCCTTCTCCATGCCCAGCTAAACGAAATGCTTGCATCACATGAAATCTCAATAACAAGGCGACACCAAGCTCTCCACAAAGGTACCTCCATCCATAAACATAGTTGGAACTCCATCAACAATGAAATCCCTCGACGCTCCCCTTTGCAAATTATAAACGATCAATCTTGTACTATCGATTTTCAACACAATTTCGGCTTAACCCTCCAATCATTATCTGAAGTAATGCTGTGTTTAACCCAAGATTTCTCAACACCGTACTCTTTCATTATCCAAATATCAACTCGAGTCGTCTTTCGTGTATCAAACATACAAAGACAACCCTTAAGAACAACGAGGTCATAATGCACGAACTCTTTTAGTTCGACACATCCAGGAGCTGGAATTTCCTTAAATTTTTCATCAGCCAACTCAAAGGCATTAATAACAGGCGAACGTTCTGGTCCTCCTCGTCCTACTCCTATCCCATACGCCAACCAGTGTAAAGAGCCATTGATAAAAGCACCAGGCAACAAGGCTTCAAAATCAAGAGTTGCTTGTGCAGATAACTAAGGATAATATACAAGCCCAAGTCTCTTCCAAAGGCCCCTTTTCATAGAATACACCCAGACAAATACGTACAAAAACTTATATGAGTCCACAAAATTGTCCAGAGACGGTTCAAAATCAGAAACTGCGATAATTTTGTAGTCATCACTAACAGCATCATAGCCTAATCCGTGCACAGAAAAACCCCACGTTTTAACAGAACAGACGGGTATTTTATTTTCACCTATGTTCAAAAACAACATGAATCATACATCAACCATCAAAAACAGATTATAAGCTCAGCCAAACATGAACTCAAGGAACAAATTTTACCTTGGTTGAAGTAGTGGGATTGATTAGAAACATGTCATTTCCTTGATTCTGTAAGAGAACCAAGCCGTTGCAAGAACCCACAACCTTAATCCAATCGGGAAGCACTGGGCGATACCAAATAGTTCTGGATGCGTCGGGATGGGGAAGCTCTGGCTGAAACCTTACCGTTCCCAGTTCGTTGCCATCGCCGACATCGGCGATGGTAAGAATCGATGTCGATAGATATGGGAAAATGAGGATTAGGTTTTCTTTATTAAGGCGATTCTTAAGGTGTTCCTTGATGAATTGTGGATTGGAGAGCAAAACACGCCAGGGTTTCGAAACGCACCTGAATTGGGCAACTGATTTTGCAGGGAGTCTTGAGAGTATTTCCACCATGATTTCTTGGGGAAGGCTTGGAATTCGACCTCTCGCCATGGGTAACTCTCGGAAGCAATTCAATCAATTTGGTCGACTGTAGAGATCCGAGTGACTCAGAGTGACGCTCTGTAGGGTTAATTAAGGGCGTTTGCGTGGGTCTTTCCCCGTGTATTCCCGCCCAATTCCTTCCATTAAAAATTAGTAAGAATTATTACTCCAAAAAATGCGCCATTCACCCTAATAATTATAAATTAATTATTGGACTACTTTTTGAAATTATAATCAGCACAAATTTGAGATAATTAATTGATATTCCATTAATTACGGTATTTGGATTAATTTCCTCTCCTCCGCCTTGCGTATACTAGGAGAACTCTTAGTGTGTACTCATTTCCACTTATTTCCATATAAAAATCATTTACTACTAAAAATCAACGTCAAACATCATTATCAACCATACATTTCACATCATCACTCATTATTATCCACACATCTCGTGGTCCCACCACTATACATCCAAAAACTCAACTTTTAGCAAATTTTTAGAAAAAAAAATAGAAACGAACACACGCTTAAAGTACAAACAATTAAATATGTCAAATCTACAATACATAATAAATAACCCATGTCCCAATTATATAGGCCACTATTCATTTTTTGGATGTTTCAATTATATACTTCTTCCGTCCCACAAATATAGACTTATTTTCATTATTGGGATGTCCCAAATATATAGTCCTGTTTCTAGATTAAAAAATATTTTTTGTTCATTTACCAAAATAATTGTATTTAATTTGCCTAGTTATAACCATTATTTTTTAATATTGTTCATTAAATGAGGGTAGATTAGAAAACTAGTTATAAAATTTACTTTTCCAATAATTTTTAATCTTCGTGAAAAAGTCAACAAGCCTATATAATTGGGACGGGGAGAGTATGATTTTTCATATTCATTTACTATTATACTCTCAATTAGTTTTCAAATTTTCAAATTTTTATAATTCCAATAATCTTTTAGGCTCATTATTTAGGATAAAGTAAGAAAGTGACTTGTACTTATTTACTTTTTCAACAAGTTTTAATCCACGTAAAAAATCAAAATGACCTATATAATTGGGATGGAAGGACTATATTAAAAGAAGGTAGTCCCTTGCGGCATTTCTGATTGAATCGAACGATTAGATCAATTTGGTTTTTAAAAATTCGTTCATACTATATTATTTCTAATTTCTAATTAATAGTTAAAATGAAAAGTTGTTAGTATTTATTTGATCTTTGAATTTATTAAGAATAATATAATTTTTAAAATTTTTTAAAGAAAAAATTGTTTAACAACAGTAGTTAAAAATTGTTTAACAACAGTAGTTAACTCATAATGTGTGGGGGGAAAAAGTAAACTCATGAAACAACAAAAATAATAATATTTTCTTTTAAGTTTTTTGTATAGTTAAACATAATATAAGAAAAAATTATTATTAAATTAATTTCATCAAACAAGCACATAAATTTTTATTTTATATATTTTTTTTTAGCAAAAATGCCATTCAGTCATTTCAATTCAATTCATCCTGAATGAGAGATAATAATAAGAAAAGATGAATGCAGTCGGTCCATATTTTCACATAAATATTAGAATAATTAAAAGAAGTTAATGCATGTGCCACCCTATTTCTACCCCGTGACAAATTAATGCGTAAGTTCTTGACAATGATGAAAAAGAAAAACCAGTTTAAAATTAATTTGTTTCGAACAAACACGTAATTTGATATGATAAAAAATTGCACTGTTAAGGCGTTTCAAGTCCTATTGTAATGGCGAAGATGAAGTCGTAGCTTTCCGAATTTCCAACACAGAAAGTTCTCGACGTTAATGGCAAAGATGAAGTCGTAGCTATTACTTGATGCGCGCAATTAATCTATAAGCTCTTGCTTTCATACCAACTAGTTTTCACACTCGTGCGATGTACGGGAGTAAAATTGCATAAATTGATTTAAAATAAAATATTTGACACGTCAAGTGTGTAAAATTGTGTGAGTTAATTGAAAATGAAATATTTGACACGTGATTCTCATTTATACTTAATTAATTGAGCATATGTATTAAATTTATATTCCACATATCATATAATTAAGTGTATACTAATAAGAAATATGTATACTGTTATATTATATCAATAAATTTTCTACAATTTAAAGTACGTTGAAATAAAGTGATTAAATAATTATATTATGTCACAAAAACTTATATAAGTAAAACCAATCAAATTAAAAGGTAAAACCATGCAAAGAAATATAAACTCGCAATTTGAAATTATCTAAAAAAATTAAAAATACAAAACAAAATACAAAATAATAGTTCAACCTTGTTTCAGTGCATAATATCGACATATGATCTATATTCATTAACATCGCCTATATACCGATTTTAGTTTCAACTCATGATTGTAAACACATAAATATCTTACCCTATTTAAAAATTCTATTGAATGTCAATTATGTAGTTATGGGACAACAAACTAAAAAAAGTTGATTTGTCTAAGTTCCATTATGTGGTTATAGGAGAACAAACCAAAAAAAGCAAGTAGTCAATTATCCAACAAACTGTATCAATAATTAAATTTTGATGTTATAATTTAATTATGAATGTAAAAACATTTTTCATAAGAATTTTCATATATTGTAATTCCGATATCAGAATAAAAATATTATAATTTATGATTCCTTATATATTGAATCAATTGCTCATTTCACTCTATTTAAAACATATTAAAGGATTAAATATTCCAAATAAGAATTTTTAAATATTTTACATAAGAATTTTCCAATATTTATAATTGGAAATTTAATAAAAATATTTTTAAAATATAGCATTTTGACGAACGTATTTATGAAAATTATATTTACTTATAATCTCATTTTTAATTTAAATATTTTATATATAAATAAATACATAGTTTACAGTCATGCATCATATATTTATAAATTTATTTTCATATTATTGTATCATTATTTGAAAATTTATCACAAAAATGTGATACATTACAAATACGCAAGTACTTTATATGTTTCAAATAAATAGTAATAATTTGAAAGTATTCTAGTAAAAAAAACATAAATTAAAGTTAGAAATAAAATTAAAATAATAAGAATTAAAAATTAATTGATAGAATTGGTAAATGATATAAATTTATTAAACTATTACTAAACACTAAATCCAACTTAAATTATAAAATAAGAATTATTTTATAAGCAATAATAATTATTTTTTAGGTGAATAAAAAATATTATTGGGGCAACCAACCAAATGGTAATTATAATAGGTTAAATTAATGGGTCAATTAAATTAAAATGCAAAAATGGTGTTGGTTCAATTGGTAGGACACCATTATTCTACCTAAGAGGTCTTAGATTCAAGCCTTAAAACTACATTAATTTTTAATAAATATGTCTAATTGAGATTCTAACACACAAAAAAAAAAAAAAAAAAAAGATTATAGAATGTCAGTGGCTAAAATCTTGACACTTGGCAATAACACAAAAAAACAGTTAATACAACTAAAACAAAAAACAAAAGTTACCCACGTCCTAAAACAACTAAAAGAAGTTAATCATGTCCTAAAATCACTGCACAAAAACTAACAATGGTTTTCACCTTTGTTTTATTATATATTAGTCTTGATCGGGTACCCACTGTGGGTACCTTACTCTACAAATGAAAAAAAAATATGGGGGTCGGGTGAGACCCCCCGCCATCAGGGAGCAATTATATATTATTCATCTAACTTAATATAGATTCCAAAAAAAATTAAAAAAAATTAAAAAAATAAAAAAATTTTTGCCTGGTGACGTGGCGTCACCAGGCACGCCCACGTGGGCGTGGGTACATGCCCACGTGGGCGTCTGATCAAAACCATATTATATATATATATAGATATGTTGGCACCATAAGGGTGCTAATATGTCATGTGGCGCCCATATATTAGTCTAACATGGGTGTGAATCCCCCTCTATTGAAGGGGAGGGTAACACATGGCATTATCGGCACCATAAAATATTGGTAGGTGATCATTCAACTTAATCTATAATATCAGACACCGGCTTGTGTTACCATAACAATTTATATTAAAAAAATTTTAATTTTATTGATTTTTTTTTTCTCACAGCGTCTCTTTACGAACAATCCATAAATAACTTTTACAACAAAAACTTTCACCATTAAAAGTGAAATTTCTTGGGCAAAAGTGAAATTTTGTGGTTGCAAAAATAGAAAATAATAATAAAAAGTTAAATTTCTTTCAGTACGCTTTCCGAAACGAAATTTAATTGACAATTGTAGAACTTGTGGAGCATCGGATGACGAGATTGTGGCCTAACTACGACAGTGATCACTCACAAATCACTCCACATGCATATATTAACTCACAAATCACTCCAGATGCTATGTTTTAGTTGATTGTGGCTTAAAATAATCGCAGAGGAAAATTATTGTCAAGAGACTCTATATCAAACGTATACTATAATACAGGTAATTAATAGCATGCTCCAAGCCTTCAATCCAAAAAATACGCGAGTGTACAAGAAAGACTCAAAGCGCAAGCAAATTTTTTGTGAAGAGCTCGAGGGCGATGATGTCTCAAAAATATCCACTAGGAGAAAAATCTACCTTAAAAATCGCAAAAAATGATTGTAATTCCAATTAATAAAAGGGAAAAAAAAAAGGCATGATCCAAGACCCGTAGGTGATCCCCAATATTCAATTCAATAAGACCATCTCCAATGGGGGTGTGAATTGGGGGGTTGGGTGTGTAATGCTATATGAGAAAGAGAGAGAAAAGACAGAAATATTATTTTAATTGAGTTGTAAGATAATAAGAGAAAGAAATTTAAGAAAAAAATGGGGGAAAATAGAAGAGAGATAGAATATTTAAAAATAATAATAAAATAATATTAAAGGATGTCTGATTTTAGACATGGCACAAAAAGTGATGAAAAAAGTAAGTAAATAAAGAGAAAAGTAATAAAAGAAATAGAAAAAAAAAGAGAGAGAGAGAACAAGTGGGATCCACTATATTTTTTGTGTCTATATCTCTTTTACACTAGTACACTTTCACAAAGTGTTGCATTGGAGATGCTCAGCAATCAAGGCAACGTAGATGATCGTCGTCCATATCACCAACAAAATAGATGGTGGAAGTGCATAACTTCTGGTTATTTCCAATCCAGAAACTAAGGGTGTGTTTGATTGGTAAACATTTTCCCGGAAAATGTCAAATCAAAGAAATCATTTTCCAACTTGTGTGTTTGATTGCATTTGTTTTCCGGGAATTCGTTTTCCAGGTACAAGTCCTTAAAGTACAAAAACAATGATTTTCCTGGAAAACTCAATCCAAGAAAAGGGTGGGAATCGGTTTTCCGGGAATTCGTTTTCCGGGAATTCGTTTTCCTGGAATCCTATCAAACACACCCTTAGAATCGTTGATAGCAATATCTTCAATTTGAAAAAAAAAATTAGTACTCCTACTATATTCAAATCGTTACTCTAAGCCAACAGCAACAAGTACTAGCCAACTACACAAAATAGCTACATTAATTAGTTAATTGTGCCTCTGTATGAATAAGTCCATCAAGTACAGATTACTTGATACAACAGAGCACTCTTCAAGCATCCAAATGATTTGAAACACTCCCACCAGTTTAATCAGTTGCTTTACAAAAGATGTTCCTTTTTTTTCCAATAGAGACCGATAATATCCAAACAAAACATGTTACAAACGCATTATTAAAGATTGAAAATCCAAAAGATTCCTACTAGACGCAAAGAATTACCTATATTTTTCGTCCTTGTCCAAGTTTACCTGAAACAGAATGCTCAAATCACATCAAATTATAATGACTAGGCCAGATGAGGCTGTTCACGTAGGCACCTCTATTTTCTAAATATAAATGGCACTCCATCAACCATGAAATCCCTCCATGTCGCTGTTTTAAATTTATAGATAACCAATCTATGCAAATTTATTTCCAACTCAATTTTATCATCCCATAAAAATATAATGCTGCATTTAACCCAAGAATGTTGAACACCAGACTCTTCCATTATCCAGATATCACCTCGAGCTATGTTTTCTTGAGTGGTGATCTCCTCCCCGTGTGGAGAGGAAACCCACATCACGTGTCAATTTAAATTTGAAAAAAAAAAAAAAAAGACAGAGAGAGAGAAAGAAAAAGGGTCTCCCCAAGGGCCCTCCCCCAAAAAAAAAAAAGTCGACAATTATGCTGATGAAATTATCAATATACTCGCATAGAAAAAATGTCGTTTTGATACATTATCATTTTTTCTATTGCATTGTTATCGTTTTCTTCTTATTTTAACATTTATGGACCATGTTTTAAGAAACTGTTAGAGGATTATGCCCAATTGCCTGTGCAGTAACGCACGGGTCGAGAAACCTAGGTTAGCATAAACTAGAAGGTTCTCGAAACAAGAATATTTTCAATTCATGAATTCTATCTAATCCCAATGTTTAAATTCATTAAATAGATTGCGGAGAGAATTCACTCAAACAAAACGACTACATAAACCATCATAAATAAAGACGGGTTCTTAAACAGAAACATACTAGCAGTTAAAATATCAATAGTGAGTGAACGGCAAAGATAAACTTGTGTCTCTACAAGAAAACATTCAATTGACCATAAGCATTTTGGACAAAAGTATTGAGTAGAATGGAACATGATGTCTGAAACAAAAAGAGTAACTTAATCCCTTAGTAAAATCCACTATTTTACCATACTAACCATTAAGAGTAATCCAAGCATGCAAGGACTCTTCTTATGCACGGCGTCCATGGAAAACAACCTCAGCATTGGGAGACAATCTTGGCATCCTCAACAGATTCCGTGTTTCCCGAAGTAAAACATGTTCATCACTTTCATCAAATATTACTACCGTGATCACTATCTTTTCAAGTGCACTAGCTCTTTTCAACACGAACTTAGCTAGTGAAAATAACCAAGCGTCATAGAAGGACAAATCTATTTTAAGTATCTTCAGATTCATCAAAATAGAATCTGAGAACTCAACTTCAGGAATAAGATATTCTTTGGGACGCCACAAATCATCGTCTATCTCCTGCAGAGAAAGATTGTCATTTTTAGGTTTCAATAAAGAAAGTACAAACCAGAAAATTATGGTGACAAACATGCTTTCAATCTCAACATAACTAAACATTGTTAAATCAGACAACAACACCAAGTAGCACCTCATCTACGATTTCAGAGATTCCTATGGCTACCATGGCTACATTTGGTGAGATTTCTAGTAAATTCACAAATCCAGCAAGACAATCTTTCCGAAAACGAGTATCCACTGTTAGACTCTTCAAATTTAACAGAGGTGAAGGCAAAGATGTCCTTTTCATTCCCGTCAGTACCTGTTACAACATACAAGAAGTAAGGAGTGAGGGCTAAGCATTAGATACCTTAATTGGATAAAAATGGTTATAACTTATATTGTAGCCACAAATGCACCATCCAAAATTCACCGATATCCTGATTATGCTTGCGTTCCTTTTGAATCAAGGATTTCACTTATGCTATGGTTAGGGCTAATAAATGGGACCGTGTAGATTCAATTCATGAACACCAAGTCCGAGCTTCTTTCCTCTGAAAAGTGTTAGAAAGAAAAAAAAAGAGTGTATTCATTTCCCCGGCGGGGCGCGGGGAAGAAAAAGAAGAAGGAACCCTCTTGACATTGACAATGTTTAATTTACAATAACCACAAACAATGGTTGTAACTAGGTTAACAAAAAATGGATTGCATGGGGTGTAGGACAACATTTAAGTTTTAGGCAAGTCCAATTTAATTTTGATTGAAGTTGTGCTCAAAGAACCAAGAGAAAACCTAGAGAACTGATGGGCTAACTAGCGAGGAGAAAGAATTGCAAAATCCACGAAGTTTCCAAACCGAGTAAAACAAACATTAACAATAACAGCCCATGGTTTCCTGGCCTAAGGTGTTAGTAAACTATATGGACATGCAAATGATGTAAATAATCTCAATAAAGAAGAAACTAATTGCGAGGAGAAATCGAACCTTAATGCACCAATATCCAACCATTAACTTCTCAACATGATTAATGCACTGGAAAATAACCCTCAACAAATTCTCGTGCAATTTATACTGGCTATCATCAAAGTCATACGCTAGATCATAAAGATCGATGGTTGCCTCAATTAGATTTGGGACATCCAGAAACAAGCACTTTTTAACCACAAGTCCAGAAATATCTAACACTTCAAGATTTGGAGTCAGGATATGCAATGGCGAACCTATTTCATCAGTAACAGAAGAAGAATAACCACATGGACCATAACGAATGGCTAGCTTCTTCAAACTAGTGGAACAAACATTCAAATTCAGAGCACATCGTAATTCCAAGATCTCCAATTGTGGGCTACCCAATAGCACATTGTCGATGAAAAATTGATTGACATTCTTGCTTACAATTTCTAAACTCTTGAGATGATCCCAAAGTATACTCCCACGAAATGCAATATAACAACCATAAAGTCGTAACTTTTTGATTGATGAAGAAGAGAAGAGGCAGTGAGGCAGCAAAGTATCCTGATCAATAAACACATCAGACAGCTCCAACTCTTCAACTTTATGTTGTAAAGCGAAACGAGCCCACACATTTTGATCATGGGATAAAGATGGCTTAGACAAGAAAGAAACAATTCTGAATTTCTTGATTTTGGCACCTCTCCAAAGTAGCAGAGTCCGGTTAACGAAGTCTCTGAACTTATCCAAGCCGCCTGACACGAATATAAATTCAAGACATGGAACAGTGGTCCAGAGGTCTTTCCAACGTTTGGAAAGAATGGCTGTCCTAACCACATCTTCCATAGGCAAAAATGACAAAATATGGTGGATTAACGAGTCGGGTAACCCACTGAGTTGATCCATGGTTATGATTTTCACAGGGAAGGAGCTGTTTCTGAACTACATGGCCTTCGAGACGGTAACAACAAACTTTCAAATCTTAAAGTCTCACCATCAATCAACTGCATAAGCCTCCAATAATTAATGAATCCAATTAGCAGTAGCAGAACAGTAAAATCTTTAAAATTGCATCAGGAGCAGAACAGTAAAACCCTTAAAATCAAATAAAAAAAATCCAAGCACTAAATCCATGGGAAATTTTTTCCTAACGAATAATTATTACCACCTCTGAGCTCTCGAGTTAGCATTGCACAAGAAATTAGAATTGCAACCACCATACGCAGCTAAAAAGTGAAAATAGAAATAAGAGAAAATTCACATCAACATTGTGTTTGTGCGTGTGTTAGTCACGGCACCAATTGCATCCACGCTAGTTTCAAGATGGATACCCCAATGCACAAGCATAATGCACAGAGAGAGACCTGTTGAGCGGAGATTCAGACTTGAGAGAGGTGCTGATTAGTGAACCGTCGTGGCAAAAATCATGAATTAAATATTTGGCCAGGAGTAAATACATTCATTTTTCACCGCTTTCCTATTTTATCCCCGCACCCTCTTCTTTTTTTTTTTTTTTTTTTTTTCAAGTTCGCCAAATTTGGGGTGGGGCGAACAGGCAAAAAAAAAATTGTACTATTATTTTTTTCAAATTTTTTAATAATTATATTTAATACTTGAAAAAATTGTACTATTATTTTTTTCAAATTTTTAATAATTATTCAACACTAACCGGATAAAGTTAAAATGGTTGCAAAAAAACATTAAAAAATTTTAAAATTACTCGATAAAGTGGTTGCAAAAAAATTGATTCTTTTTAATAATTATATTAGACAATAAAGCCAATTACTATATCATTAAAAAAAATTTGAAATTCATCATCAAATTGATTACAAAAAAATTTGAAATTACTCTTCAAAATGGTTGTAAAAAATTTAAAAAAATTGCATTCACCAACGAAAAATCAAATAAAAATTACTCATTTTTTATTTAATTTTTTAAAAATATATATTCGCTGTAAGCAAAGCGAACAAGCTTTTTTGCTTGTTCACTCTAAACACGGCAAATAAGAAAACGCTTGTTCGCTGTGTTCACAGCAAACAAGCACATGAGGGAGAGGGAGGGAGAGAGAGAGAGAGTATATTAGTCGTTTTCCTTCTCTTTTTTTTTTTTTTTTGGGAAATTGGTGCACGCATTTAGCTGTACCCTAAATATTTTTTATCATTTGTCATTACTGAACTTTTACCACTCGTCAGATCGTCCTATTTCGATCCCATGGAGTGAAGATTAAAATATTGCTCACTCGCAGCTTGAATGGCTTATTTGTCTGACGTTTTAACTCGTTGCGCGCACTACAGATTTATTGTTTTTTCTTGGTATTTTAGTCCTCAATCTAATGTTTTATTACAAAATCATGACTTTTAAAGTCAAAAAATAATAATACCATTTTATTTACATAAATTAAATAAACAATATTTACAATTGAGTACATAATATTTCAACAAGCACAAACTAATCCTTACTTTCAACACATTCTCTTCCACCACCATGACCACCCCGGCACCACCACCAGTGAACTCTGACAAAGCTCGAACCTCCAAGTGGTGGTGGTTTGTGTTGAAGATGAAGACTAGTCTATGCTTATTGAAATGTTATATACTCAATTGTAAATATTTTTTATTTAATTTATGTAAAGAGAAGGGTGTTATTATCCTTTTGGTTAAAAAAGTCTTGATTTAGTAAAAAAAAAGTTAAGTTGAAGACCAAAATATTAAGAAAAAATGATAGATCATATCTGCGTGAGCTTAAAGCGTTGGGTCACCAGATATCTTAATAAGCGCACGTAAATATGTTACTTAAGTACTCAACTAATTTTTATTTATTTGTTCTTTTTAAATATTTGGTTTTCATTTTCCATCACTTTCATCTCAGTATCTCACTAAATCACTCACTCGGCTAGCAGAAATGCCACGTTCTCACTCTTTATGTCAATAACAAAGACATATTACTCATTAAAATAGAGTTATTTTCGCAAAAGGACTACAAAGTATTCACTTTGTAACAATTTCAACCATATTCTTTTTCATCTTGGAATGCCCTAAACTTTCAGAAATTATCACGGCACCCCTAGTAACGGTTTCCACCAAAATCTACCGTTAACTTGCATTTTTTTTTTGTCTTTTAGTGCACCGAAAGATTGGGGGTGTTGTGAAATTAATCCAATAAAAAAAAGAAAAAGAAAAAGAAAAAGGGGGATATCAAGTTTAGCAATGTGCAAAGTAGTCCTCAATCTTTTTAGATTTTACAATTTAAACTTTAACTTTTTATATAATTTCATTTAAACGTATCATTCGAATTTCGATAAAAAATTCGAATTAATTTGATACTAATTAGAGAGTTCTATCAAAATTTTTTAAACAGTAACATTTATTTGCATTCATATCACAACTTTTCAAAATTTTCTTTAACATTAAGGGCGCAAACGTGTAATACGTGTAATCAAAGCATTTGCGTCTTTAATGTTAAAGAAAAATTTGAAAAGTTATGATATTAATGCAGCAAATGCTAATGTGTTAAAATTTTTTGATAGAACTATCTAATTAGTATCAAATTAATTCGAATGTTTTTATCAAAATTCGAATTATGCGTTTAAATGAAATTACAGAAAAAGTTAAAGTTTAAATTGTAACACCCAAAAAGATTGAGGACTAATTTGCACATTGCTAAAACTTGATATTCTTCCTTTTTCTTTCTTTTCTTTTTTTTTTTTTTTTGGTTAATTTCATAACACATACCCAACCCCCCAAAAAAAGACAAAAAAGGCAAGTTAACGGTAGATTTGAATAGAAACCATTCGGGGCTGCTGCAATAAGTACTGAAAGGTTTTTTTTTGGGGGGTGGGGGTGGGGGGGGCTTCCATGACCAAAAAAAAAAAAAAGGAATAGGGTTAGAATTGTTATAAAATGGATAATTTGGGGTCCTTTTGCGAATACACCCCCTTCCCCCCAACAAAATCTTTTTTTTTTTTTTTTTTTGGGTGGCTGATGATGGGGAGGGGGGTTTATTTAGTTAATTCCATAACTTACCCACTTTCCCCAAAGTCTTTCGATACACTAAATGACAAATCTGATTAACTAGATTTGGATGGAAGCGCTTATTAGGGGATGTTGCGATAATTACAGAAAGTTTTGGGGTGGGGGGTCCCAATGACGAAAAAAGAATAGAATTGTTATAAAATGGATACTTTAGGGTCATTTTGCAAACACAAACCCCCACCCCCCACCCCCGAAAATTTTTTTTTTGGTCTTTTCCAAATTTAAGGAATGATTGCATGAGAGACAACTTTGTCAAATAATTGAAAGGAATTCTATTTGTTGCTACCGCAGCGATCACTTGGTGTTTACTATATGGGTGGTTTGACTAGACGCCTAGCGCTTTAATGTCACATGTGGACATGAGAGCTATAGCGTTGATTAGACATTTTAAATCAAGGAAATGGAAGATGAAAATTATTTTTTTGTGGGCGAGTGAAAAATGAACAACATTTCAAAGTACGGTGATAAAAACAAGGCCACATGTATTAAAATTGAGTGGAGATTGCAATATTTGAATCAATCAACTGGGTTTCCATATAGCATTTATGTTTTGGCCCCAAGATTATTTGGTTTTAAGTTTCACTTATAAACATTTTAATTTTATTTAATTATATTAATGATATTTATAATTATTGTTACCTGATTTGTCATCTTAATTTATAGTTTTGTGACATATAAGATGCGTTTTTAATGACATAAATCATGAGACTTTGTATAAACAATTTTATATATGGAATAGTTTGGGAAGCAAAAGTGGAGCCATTTGAGGAATATAGAGAACTTTGGTGATTGGAAATTTTATTTAAAGGCAAAAGGGCCTTGTGTTTTATATTCGTGGAACAAAAACCTCGTTTGCAATGAGTTGTGATTTTTTTTCCCTTTCCTTTTTGAGAAACTCATTTTCAACAACATAGTATGGTATACTTTATTTGACCCTCAATCAATCATATCGATACTACATAAACGGTAATAATTAAAATCGATCGCGCTCTCAATCGAATAATGCTATTGGATCCTCTATACATATTCTGTTGACACCTTATGCAAAAGATCCATTGCTCACATGCCTCTATGCAGGATACGTATTTACACATGGACCCCCTCTGATGGTGGGGACAGGTATCGCCCATCGAGACACATGTTAAATTGTCCACATGTGGGCAATGAATCCCTAGTGTGACACCTCATGTTTGGTTTAATTTAAAACTCGAGAAGTAAATGAAGACTACTTTTTTAGATGATGAATAGCACGTGTTAGGGAGTAAATTTTCATTGATTTTTATAGATTTTGATATACAATAAGAGAGAGAATGGATTGAGTTGAATGGTGGAGATTTATATAGTATATATAGGTCCCATAAGAAAAGTGGATGTAATTGATTTGACCAAAATTGAGAATGATTTAAAATGTGTCAAAATCTGTAAATTAACACCCGCTATTAGCAAGGTCAGTGAACCCCACCAAAAAGCTAACATGATCCATTTGTGTAAGAAGAAGCAACACCAAACATGCTCCGAAAGGCCAAGACCTATGGTCTAGTGGCATTTGGATCCATTTTCCATCCCTTATGCCTAAGGGTGTGTTTGATTGTAAAGCCGAAAAATAGTTAGAACGAAAATATTTTCCGGATAAATGAATTTCTGGAAAAGATTTTTAGGAAAAATGATAATTGTAAATGTTTGATTAGATTAAGTTGAAAATTGAAAAATGGTGTTATTTTTCTTGTTTTTATGTTTTTTTAATGAAATTTGATCATCTTCCTTATCTTTATGGTTAAAGTAAATTGTCTATTAAAAAAAAAGAGCCAAACTTTTCTCGGAAAACAAAAACCAACTCCCCCCCAAGGAAAACGTTTTTCTTTAAAATAAGGAAAAAAATGAAAATCGAGGAAAGTTGGAAAACCTTTTCTGAGAAAAAAGATACAATCAAACAATCAGAAAAATGGAAAAGGATGGAAAATCTGATTTTTTTCCCTGAAAACTCACCCAATCAAACACACCCTAAGATTTGATTCCCTTCCCTTACACTCCAAGGACCTTGTTTACATTAAAAAAATAAAAAAATAAAAAAAAGAGGGGGCTCTAGAAGGGAAAAAACTGATAATCATTACGGTACAAAAAGTACCCGCATTAAATATTCACACAATTATTTATCCTAAACCAAAGCAGTGAAGTACAATCAGGATGACAATTCCATCCCCTGGCTTTTTTATGTTCCCAGTGCCGAGAGCCTACCATAGGCTCCCAGCACTCTTTCCTCATTCACAAGCCGCCCCCAAAAAAACAAAAACCTCGGGGAGGGGCAGGGGCAGTGAAATTCCCAAGCACTGGGAGAATACGCGCCTCCCAGTGCTGGCAACACAACAAGCCTCATTTACCAACAATAAAATTTATAAGTATTTCAGCATAAAACTGAAGGTTCCCCAAACAAGAATATTTTACGTTAATGAATTGTGTTAAATCCTGACATTTAAATCTGTTAAACGATTAAGGGGACGACGTTCTGAATCGCCTGCTTGCACAGAAAATTCACTCAGCCGAAACAACCACCATATAAAACATCACAAACACAGTTTCTTAAACAAAAATACACTAGCAATTAAAAGACTAACAGTGAATGAATGGCAAAGTTCAATTGGTGTCTCCGCACGAAACCGTTAAATTAACCATAAGCATTTTTGAACCATGTATTGAGCAGAATGGACCATGATGTCTGAACAAGAAAGTGGCCTAATCCCTTGGTAAAATCATGTCGTACAAGCATGAAAAGACTCTTCTTATGGAGGGTGTATGCAGCAAACAACCTCTGCATTGAGAGACAATCTTGGCATCCTCATCAGCTTCCCTGTTTCCTGAAGTAAAACATCTTGATCACCTGAATCAATTATTTCTACTGTGATCACT
Organism: Jasminum sambac; assembly: GCA_018223645.1. NCBI lineage: Eukaryota > Viridiplantae > Streptophyta > Magnoliopsida > Lamiales > Oleaceae > Jasminum > Jasminum sambac. Next base: position 23,201,838 of record CP073649.1, read on the forward strand.
ATCTTTTCAAGTGCACTAGCTCTTTCCAACACGAACTTAGCTAGTGAAGATAATGAAGGGTGATAGAAGAACGACTCTATTTTAAGAATCCTCAGATTGATCAAAATGGAATCCAACTCAACTTCAGGGACAAGAGATTCTTTGGGATGCCACAAGCAATCATCTAGCTCCTGTAGAGAAGATTGTAATTTTCATGTTTCGAAAATTCAAAGGAAATATAAACCAAAAAATTATGTTGGAAAACATGCTCTAATCTCAACACAAGTAAATATACTCCTTAAATCAGACAATACTGATTGGCACCTCATAATCTGGGAAATCAGAGATTTCTATGGCTACCATGGCTACATTTGGTGAGATTTCTAGTAAGTTAACAAATCCAGCAAGATAATCTTTCCCAAAACGAGTATCCACCATTAGACTTTTCAAATTTAGTAGAGGCGCAGGCAAAGCTGTCCTTTTCATCGCCATCAGTACCTGTCACAAAAAGCAAGGACTTAGTGCTCAGCATCAGACACCTTACTTGGATCAATATGGTAATATCATAGCCACAAATGTACCATCCAAAATTTGCTTATATCCTGATTATGCTTGTGTTCCTGTACTCAAGGATTTCACTTATGCTATGTTAGGACTTAGGGGTATGAAATGGGAAAGTCAGAATCCAATTCGTGAATACGAAATCGGAGCTTCTTTCACTTTAAATACGGTAAAGGCTATTAAAAATTGTTTGCTAACTAGCTTAACACAAAATGAATTGCATGTTGTTCAGGATAATATTTTTTTTTTTTTGAATGGTACATTGCAAGCTAGACATATTACATCAGAATACATCATTAAATCATCTGAAGCACAATCCATTCCAAACTCGATTTGGGGCTCGCGGAGAACGAATCTGGGGGCGCATCCCAGTGCTCCATAACCACCATATGACAATGAAATGAAAGAACCAAACAAACCACCACATAATGGTGGACAAACCACAAACACAAATATAACATTATTAATGACTTTATAGAGTTTCGAACATTATTCATGCAAGTGTAATTTAATTTTTATTGAAGTTTTAGTGCCGAAAGAAGCATGGAAAAATGAAGAGAACTCATGGGCTAACTAGCTAGGAGAAACAACTGCAAAATCCAAGAAGTTATTCAAGCCAAGTAAACAAACAATAACAAAGACTGACCATGGTTTCGTAGCAACTAGTGAAAGTAAACTATAAGGACATGTAAATGATGTAAATAATTCCAATAAAGAAGAAACTAATTGTGAGGAGAAGACAAACCTTAATGCACCAATATCCAACTTTTAACTTCTCGACATGATTAATGCACTGGAAAATAACCCTCAACAAATTCTCGTGCAATTCATACTGGCTTTCATCAATGTCATACATTGGATGATAAAGATTGAGAGTTGCCTCAATCAGATTTGGGACATCCAGAAACAAGCACTTCGTCCTATACACAAATCCAGAAATTTCTAACACTTCAAGATTTGGAGTAAGGATATGCAGCGGTAAATCTATTTCATCAGCAGAAGAATAAGAATAAGCCCGTACACCGCAATGAATGCCTAGCTTCTTCAAACTAGTGGAACGAATATTCAAATTCCGAGCACAGCATAAGTCGAAGATCTCCAATTGTGGGCTACCTAATAACACATTGTCGATGAACAATTGATCGACATTCTTATTTTGAATTTCTAAACACTTGAGCTGATCCCAACGTATATTCCCTTGAAATTCAGTATCGCAACAATAGAGTCGTAACTTTTTGATTGATGAAGAAGAGAAGAGGCTGTGAGGCACCAAGCATCCGGTCTCCTGATTAATAAATGAGCCCGGCAAGCAAGACAGCTCTAACTCTTCAACTTTATGTTGTAAAGCAAAACGAACCCACGCTTTTTGATCACGAGATAAAGACGCATCATACAAGTAAGAAACAATACTGAATTTCTCAATTTTGGCACCTCTCCAAAGTACCAATGTCCGGCTAACAAAGTCACTGAACTTATCTAACGTGCCTGGTCTGGCTATAAATTCAAGACATGGAACAGTGGTCCAGAGGTCTTTCCAACGTTTGGAAAGGATGGTAGTCCTAACAACATATTCCATAGGCAAGAATGATAGAATGTGGTGGATTAACGAGTCGGGTAACCCACTAAGTCGATCCATGGTTTTGGTTCAGATTTCAGGTTGAATGAGCAGTTTCTTAACTACATGGCGTTCAAGAAACTGACAAGAAACTTTCAAATCTTAAAGTCGCGCCATTAATCAACTGGATAAACCTACAAGCTACAATAATTAATCGAATCTAATTAGAAATAGCAGAACAGTAAAACCCTTGAACTCACATTAAAAATCCGAGCACTAAAAGCCCATGGGAAGTTTTTTACTAACAGTAATTATTACCACCTCTTAGCTCTCGAGTTAGTATTGCACAAGAAATTATGAATTTCCACCACCAAGCGCAGCTGAAAAGTGAAAATAGGAATAAGAAATTGACATCAACTGTGTGTCAAAATGGATAGCCTAATGCATAAGCATAATGCAGAGACAGAAACATACCTGTAGAACAGAGATTCAGCGAGATGCGAATGAGTGAATCGCCGTGGGAAAATTCATCGACTGGGTTTCTATATTTATGTTTCGACCCCAATATTATTTGGTTTTGAGTTTCGCGGTGAAATAATAGAAGAAAATTTTTATTCCATTTTTTTCTTTCAAATGTTAAACCAATTTTAATGCGATCTACAGTCATTGTTTGTCTGATTTATTTATCATCTTGGCGCCTGTTTATTTGGTGTTAAGCTAAATTACATGATTAGTATACCTTATGCTCATTTTCAACCACACACACATTTCCCAAAATAATATTAACCACACATTTTTACACGGAATACCGTGCGGAACAACTAAACCCCCAATCAAACAAGGCCTTAATTTATAGTTTTGCGCCATGTGACATGAATTTTTTTTCTTTTTTTTTTTTGTTTTTGTTTTTTTTTTTTTGTTGTTGAATGGTATGAAATGCGTTTTTAGTGAAATCAATAACTTGTATAAACAATTTTACGTCTAAAAATAATTTAAGCAATTAATTCGTTAATATAATTATAGAATAATCATTTTTCATCTTAATAATGTGGAGAGTAGTAGAAGGGGAACATATTGTAATGGTGAATACAAAATCAGTAGTCACGACTTTCTAGATATCGAACACAGAAAGCTTTCGTAATTACTCTATTTGGATAATTTTTGGATTGATTTTGTCATTACCTGATGCGCATAGTTGAACTATAATATCTAAGATTCGTGTGATTATAACAAATTAGAAAAGTAAAAAAATTTACTTTTATTGACGATTTTTCTTTTCTTACAACTTTTCGTAACCAACAATCCATAAATAGCTTTTTTCAACAAAGAATTTTTATCGTTAAAAGTAAAATTCTTTACGGTACAATCTACGTGATGACTCACAATTCGCCCCAAATCCATATATTTTAGTTGATTGTGGTTTAAAATAATTGTATTGTAAAATGATTGTTGATACGCCAACAACGTAAGTGAACATTGCCAATATCACCAACAAAATTGATGGAGACGTACATCTAGTTGTTACTTCCCATCCTAAAAGTTAAGAGAATTGTCGATAGCAATGCCATCAATAATCATTAATCCAAAAATATTTTAGTTACTTAATGGAGTACTCCATGCCAACAAATATCAACGAACTACACATAAAGCGCTACATTAATTAATTAATCATGACCTTTATAAACAACAGTAATGCTCCCCTGCACAATATGTGTGCAGGTGTGCAGGGGGTATATACACATGCCCCTGAAAAAATTTGTATGGCCCCCACCTGCTCTCATTATCGTGAAGCAAGATGCATTATTCATTCGATCTAACATGTATCAAAAAATTGGATGATGTACGCGCTCGCGAGTGAGCCACGCCGCATGCGTGCTATGAAGGCGCCACGTTGTGCGTGTGCATACTTCTCCTAGCAACATCGTTATGACCAAATCAATGAGATGCTGACTATTTGATACAACAGAGTACTCTTCAAGCCTCCAAATTATTTGAGAAGCACCCATCAATTTAGTGATAGTTGCTTTATCAAAGGTGTTCCTTTTCCAGTAGACTAATCTATAATCTAATATATAATATTGCAGAGGAGCATGCAAGCAATCATCAAAACATCGAAACAAATCATGTCATAAATGCATTAATAAAGATTGAAAATATGGAAGATTCCTACGAGGCTACGAGAGGCAAATAATTACAACGTTTTTCATCCTTGTCCATGTCCAGCAGAATTGAAACGGAATGTTCGAATCACATCAAGTTGTTATAATTCGGCCACACGAGGCTATCCATGAAGGTAGCTCTATCTTTGAACATAGCTGGAACTCCATCAACCATGAAATCTCTCAGTGTTTCCGTTTCAAATTTATAGACGATCAATCCTTTTCCATCAATATCCAACACAATTTTGTCATTTCCAATCAAGCACAAGGGCTTAACTGACCAAAAATCATCATCCAAAGAAGTAATGCTGAGTTGGTAAGTGGACCCTACTGCCACATAACAGTAATGGACAACTGCCACATCAAGTATTGAAACTTTAATAAAGTTTCAGTGTTAGGAATGCATCATTTTCGTAATTCTACTATCTCCTTCCCACGGAAATGTGTTTACTCATTTTTTGTGTATCCCAAATCATTGATCATTTTCTCTATAGATGTGTAGTTGAAATGTAATTATCTTATATGGTTATATTTAATATTTACTACCATCAACAAACAAAAATTTTAAAATGAAATAACTAATAAATTAAAAAGTACATTAGAGAAATATCGCATGTGCAGTACAATTAGGAATAGAATGAAAAATAAACCGGGATAGCGTGTGAACGGGTCTCTCTAGTCAAGACATGAGCGGCGACATTCGTTTGCCTTCCAATAAAGGAGACCGAGTAACTTTGCTCCTCTAGAAGAAGATTAACACACTTTTCAATCAGAGGCCCAAACTCAGAAACATCACACGAGCGCGAGGAAATGGCAGCTACTACCTGCTTAGCATCAAGCTCGAAAATGACATTCTTAAAGCTCAAATCTCGCAACATATGAATTATAAAAGTTAATCTTAATCTTATTATTAATTAATATTAATAAAACTAGAAGTGGTAAATTGTAAAGTTGATCACTTTTTTTCCGCCAAGCACTTATAATTATAATATTGTAAAATATTTATTTTTTAATTTTCATTTTCTGCCATATCATAATTATTCTTCCCATTCACTATGTGGGTGTGTTGGGGGTGGGGGGTGTAGGGGGCTTGCACAGGCCGACGTGGCGCCACTTTGGCGTGTGTTCCCTGCTATATGTATTGTGACTGTCCCTCTACTCTGGTGGTCTCAACGTGGGTGGTTATGTATGTATTATGTATCAATTACTTTAATAAATTCTTTCTAAGCAAAAATGGAGTATTAATTATGAAAAGAACCATTATAAAAAGAAATTATGAAAAAGAGTTCTAAGGCGAATATATAGCAGACTTGAGAGCAATATTAGTGTAGGGGCTAAAAACCCAAAGGGTTCAGCTAAGGGCATCCCCAAAAATTGCTTCTACACCCCCATTTTGTAAAAAAAAAAACACGGATTACCTTCCTACCCCCATCTTCTTCCTTTCTTTTCTTTTCTTTTTCTTTTTCCTTCTCTCTTTCCTACAGTTCACACCCCGACAAACCGAAAAAAAAAAGAGAGAGAGAGAGAACAAGAACCGAAAGCTTGGCCACCATTAATGGCAGCCAACCAAGGAAGAAGAAGAAGACGCAAAAAAAAAACCTGCATATTTTGCGAAATTTCGACCCAAAGGGGTCGACTTTGGGTCGAAATTCAGACATGAATTTCGACCCCTTTTGATCGAAATTCAAGGATGAATTTCAACAAGAGGGGGTCGAAATTCATGCTTCAAACACCCTCTCTCCTGTCTTTTTTTTCCCATTTATCCCTCTTCTTCCTCCTCGGCTGCCATTGTTGGCAACCAAAGATTCTTCGTCTGCCATTAATGGTAGCCAAGCTGTGCTTTAAAAAAAAAAGTTTTACAAGCTTCTTCGACTGCCATTAACGGCAGTAGAAGAAGCTTCAGTTGCACAATAAGCTTCAATACCATAATGTTCGCCCAAGCTTCTTCAGTTGTAGCCCAAGCTTCTTCGTTCGTTCTTTTTTTTTTTTTTTTGGTTTCTATTGTTTGGGGGTTGTATGGAGTAGAAAAGAGAGAGAAAAAACAAAGGAAAAAGAAGAAGATGGGGGTAAAGTGGTATTTTTCTAAAAAGGGGTGCAGAAAGTGGGGGTGGGGGTGTGTTTAGTCGAATCCAAGCCCAAATATAAGTTTTTTCATCCTTATTCAAGTTCTACCAAATAGTGTAAGAGGGAATAATCCCATTTTTGGGTTTTTGCCCATTGCACCAAATAATATAAGGGAATTTTTTGGGGGTGGGGAATTTATTTTGAAGGGGAAAAGAGAAGGGCGGGGGGTTCCAAATTGCCTTTTTTATAGAACCACCCTTGATCTAGGATTTTTCCCCCTAGTCTTCCTCTTTTAAAATATGTTTTTTCCTTTGAGTTTTTCACTTTGGATTTTTTCCCCTCTACTTGTTCTCCCTACATTAGTATTGCTCTGAGGAAATTCATTTCCTTAAACAAAATACTCCATTTTTGCTGAAACATAAATTCACATATATTTTGAAATATATTTCCATATTTCGTTCAAAAAGGATATATATTTCCATCGAGAAAATTCAAGCCCCCGCGTGGGTAATTGAACCTGCACCCCCACCCTCTCACAACCCCCCTGAATGCAGTGAGGCCCGCGTTGGGCGGCAATGATAAATCCCTGCCCCGCGCGGGGACTACATCTTGGCTCATATTTCTATATTAGAGGGGATCTTACAAAGTGAAGGAAATCAAATAAATAAATAAGAAAGCAAAATAGAGATTGTCGTTAATCTTAATTTTAATCTTAATGGTTAAATAAAATTGTTTATCTATCTTCTGTTAACGAGGTTAACAATTTTAGTTGACTAGTATGCATTTGTGAGAGACGGTCTTCCATTTTGTGTACAAAATTTTACCAATCAGTTATTTTCTGGGCAGTTATGCATATGTGGAAGGTGTAGTGGGTGGATAAAATCCACTACTGATTAATTGATTCATGGCAGTAAGTTATTGGCTTCCGTGCAACGCTTGGCTACAATACTAGCAATACTGATTATATATCACAAATCACTAATCCTTGTTGTCAATACATTTTCTGGTCGTAAAATTGATCTATTACCGGCGTGGGAACAAATTTTATTATCGCGGTGCTGATGTAGCGTACTAGGATTGGGCTTGCATCACTTAAACTATCATAGCAAACCCAATCTCAGCACGCTATATTAGCGCTGGAACTATAAAAGTTGTCTCAGCGCTAGTAATATATCAATTCTGTAAACGTGTAGTTTTTGATAAAATAAAAGTTCGCCCAACCATATGCTAAAATAAGGTGTCATTCAACTTGTATGTACAATAGTACATTACAATGTGAGAGCATCTCCAACCCAAAACTTAATTTTACAGTTTTAAAACTCTAACGTACAGTTAATGCTATAGTATTTTACCATATCAACTCCAACCACAAACTCTAAATTTTACACCAAATTCACACTATTGACTAATTTCATTTTAATTAAATACATTCCCCTCTAAAATACTAACATGCCATAATTATGTAACAAGTTGTAACTCAATACAATTATAATTATATGTCTACTCTTTACTTAAAAATACATTGTATATTACTAATTAAATCACAAGTAATTGAGTACAATTAATTAATTGACAATAAATATCTATCCACAATAAAAATAAACAAATCCGAATCATTTTATTAACATACACAAAATGGGTAGGGATATTAAACCAACAAATATTATCTACAAATTAAATTCACAAAATGAAAAAGGGTAAAAAAAAAATTAAAACTGTTAAACAAATCAAAAGAAAAAGAAAATTGTGGGCCAACCTTATGGCGCTTGAAACGGTATATCTACAGTGCAAATATGGGTTATGAAACATGTGTATATTCATTCATTTTTCTAACATTTTTCATTGTCTACAATAGTATTTTTCTGCCATGATGTGGATTTGTTTATGTGTCTATATGCTTTGTTTCAATTCAAATATGCGTTGGAGAATTTATAATGTATATTTGTTTATGCGTTTGTGTGAAATTCCTAATTCACACACACACTAAATATGCTCTAATACCAACCACTGTTTTTTGGAGAATATTCGGAATTTTTCCTCTTGACATGATATGTCACCTGCAGAAAAGCTCAAACAATCTTCAAACAAAATTGTACATGCGCCATGGCCTTGATAAAGTCGACTGATTTCGACGGAAGAGAGACCATACAATAATTCAAGAAATATATATATACAGTTCTGATCTGGTACCCACTGTGGGTACATATATATATCTGATTACGATCAGATCCACTGTGGTACGCTACGGTCAACGATCGGGAAAAAAAAATCATAGTTCGGGTGAGGCGTCCCCACCATCGAGGGACGATTATGTATTATTCGTCTAACTTAACGTAGATTCCAAAAAAAAATTCAAAAAAATAAAATAAAATAAAAAAATTTTCGGTGTGATGACGTGGCGCCACCTGGTGGACAATTGCTAATGGTACCATACGGGACCCACAGTGGAGTACTTGAACAAATCCATATATATATATATATATATATATATATATATATTTGGTGATAGTGAATCAACATAGGGATCTTGGCTGTCTTAGAGGTCTTGCCAATTGGTTTCGTTTACAGGTCTTTTTCCTTCTTTTTTGGACATGGGTTTTTCGGGCGTTATAGGAGCTTTGGGCTTTTGGGCTTGTTCGTTTATCTGGACTCCTTTAGAAGGAAATGAGGTCTTATCTGGAATGAAGTGTGTTGGGGTATATATATATATATATGAAGTGTGTTGGGGTATATATATATATATATATATATCCAGATAGCATTATATGGACAGCCTTCACTTGTCCAGAAGGACATTTTGAATGGTTAGTAATGCCATTTGGTTTAAAGAACGCCCCAAGTGTTTTTCAGAGGAAAATGGAGACCATATTTAATAAGCATAGCTCTTTTACAGCAGTATATATAGATGATATTTTAGTATTCAGTAAGAACAGTCGAGAACATAAAGGACACTTACAGATTGTATTTGCAGAATTTATTAACCACGGGTTAATCATCAGTAAAAAGAAGATGCAATACACTAATATCAGTACATCACTTCTAGTTAAAGTTCAGTTTGTAACAACGTTTTAGATTCAACAACAATGAATTCATGAAGTCGACAAAATTTTCTATTGAAAGTGAAATTTCTTCCAGCCCATTCTTCGGGCGAGACGAAGTCGACAAATGTAGATGACGTGTGCGAGCATCAGAGCACGAGATTGTAGCCTGACTTTGAAAGTGATTACTCACAATTTACATCAAATGCATACTATACTTTAGTTCATTGTGGTTTAAAGTAATTGTAGAGGAAAACAAATTTTGACAAAATCTATATCTAACATATACCGAGTGATAATACAACAATTTGGTTTTGTTGCTGGCAGAATGCTCCAAAGCCCGGAGGGGATAGTCAGCAATATCACCAATATAATTGATGATGGAAATGCACAGCTTGTGGTTATTGTCAATCTTAAAAACTGAAACAATAGTCGATAGCAAGTAGTATATTCTACGTCAACCAGAACTGGTCAACTACACATGAGACAAGAGGTCGCATTAGTTACTCAACTGAGACCCTTTACGAATAAAATGATCGAGTATTGATTACTTGACACTACAGAACACTCTCCAAGCCTCCAAATTGCTTGAGACACACCAATAAGTTTAATTAGTTGCTTTAGTAACGACATTCTTTCTTCAGCAGAAACTATATATAATATTGGCGAGGAGCATGCTCAACAACCATCCAAATATCCAAACAAAACAAGTTACAAATGCATTACTAGAGATTGAAAATCCAAAAGATTCATATTAGACGCAAAGAATGCGTACATTTTCATCCTTCTCCATGTCCAGCTGCAACAGAATGCTTGAATCACATCTAATCACTATAACTAGGCCACACAAGGCTGTCCACGAAGGTACCTCTATCTTTAAAGGTAGCTGGAACTCCATTAACCATGAAATCCCTCAACGTTCCCGTTTTAAATTCATAGACAATAAATCTATGTCCATTAATTTCCAGCACAATTTTGTCATGCCCAATAAAGCACAAAGGCTTAACCATCACCCAATCATATTCCAAAGTAACGATGAGTTTAACCCAAGATTCTTTGACACCATACTCTTTCATTATCCAAATATCAACTTGATCAACTGTGTTTATCCAAATATCAACTTGATCAACTGCGTTTTGTTTATCAAACATGCAAAGAGAGCCCTTAAGAACAACGAGCTCATTATGCACAAATGTTTTTACATCGAGACGCCCAGGAGCTGGAATTTCCTTAAATTTTTCATCAACCAAATCAAAGGCTGCAATAAGAGATGAGCCTTCTGTGTCTCTAGTATAAGCCAACCAGTGTATAGAGCCATTGACAAAAACACCAGGCCACAATCCATCAAAAGGATAAGGGACAGAGATAGCATGATAATAGGGAAGGCGCTCAAGCCTCTTCCAAACGCCCCTTTTCATAGAATACATATACACAAATGAATCCATAAGCAGAAACTCGTCCACATAATCAAGGTCGAAGTCCTTGTCTACGTCATGATCAGAAATTGCAACAATTTTGTAGTCATCACTAGCAGCATCATACCCTAATCCGTACACGAAAAAACTCCCACTCTTTAGACCGGGCGTGTCTGGTATTTTAACCTATAATCAAAACCAACACAACTCATCCATCTTACCGTGTTATTTTGATTTTGTAACTGAATACAGAATTAGCCACAACTTTTATATTTGGCTTCTTATATAGTGTTATATTAGTTGAATAATATACAATTTATCAACGTGAATAATGCTATTCTTGTAGGACATGTAAAGACTAGTTGTACTTCCGTTCATTTGCAGGTTTTATCACATTATAATCTAATTTCAGCAAGCCCCCATTATGTTGAAATAGCAAATTCTACCTACCTCTTTTTATCTCTATATGATAGAAGTTATATCCTAAACTCATTAAACAATATCAAAACAGGTTTAGGAAGTACTCATATAGGGCTAAGATTATAAACAGATACAGAACCATTGATAAGCTTAGCAAAACACTAACACAACGAATAGATTTTACCTGTTTTAAAGTAGTGGGATTCACTAGAAACAGGCATTTTTCTCTATTCAATAACAGAACCAAGCCGTTGCAGGAACCCACCACCTGAGTCCAAGTCTCTGGAAGCTCTGTCTGATCAAACCTTATCGTTCTCAATGCGTTGTCATCTCCGACACCGGCGATAGTGTGAATCGAGTGATTTTCGCAAATGAGAATTAGGTTTTCTTCAGTACGGCGATTATTGAGATGTGTATAGATGAATTGGGGATCGGAGAGCAAAACGCGCCAAGGTTTCGACACGCACCTGAATTGGGCAACTGATTTTGCAGGAAGTCTTGAAAGTATTTCGACCATGATTTCTTGGGGAAGGGTAGGTATTTGACCTGTCGCCATGGTTAACTCTCGGACCCAATTGAATCAACATCAGGATCCCTGTGACTGAGTTATATATGACGTGTATTCTTCATTCTTCTTCGGTGCGGCTAAATACACCCAATTTTTAATATTTACAACCACAGCTTTTTAAAAATTAGGCAAATACACAATTCAACCCTTGTTCAACAATTAAAAAAAAAAAAACACGAAGAGAAGAAGAAGCTGCACAATCGGTAGCTTCTTCGACTACCATTTCCTGCAGCGATTGCTGCTGGAAATGGCAGAAACTTTTGCTACCAACAGTGCAGCTGCCATGGCTGCCATTTTCGGCAGCCATGGAAGCTACCATAAATTTCTTTTTTTTAATTGGACTGCTCGGCCAACAATGGCCGACAGCCTTGGACAAGCAACCTTTTGGGCTATCGGCCATTATTGGCTGAGAGCTCATTGGTTATGGCCGAGCAACCTCCATTTATGCATTTGCTGCCATTATGGCAGCTTCCATAGCTGCCATTTCCGACAGCAACTGCTGCTGGAAATGGCAGCCATGGAAGTTGCCATAATTTGTTTTTGGCAGAGCACCCCACAAGCTTCTTGGGTAGTGCTGGCCATTGTTGGCCACTGGCCCACTGGTGGCTGAGGACTCTATGAGCTATTCGGCCATTGTTGGCCGATAATGGCAAAAGGGCATTTTCGTCTCCCATCAAAAAAGTGGCTATATGGCGTAAATAACGGGGTGTATTCAACCGCACCCTTCTTCATTTCGGTACGTGTGTTCTGAGTTTTGATTTTCCTTTCCCGTAAACTTTGGATTTTGGTTACATTTGTAAATAAAGCATAGTAAATAGTACCATAGAAGGGTGCTAAACACACTTCAACACTGCTCAACACACCCACCAAATTTTGAATTTTAAAGAAAATGATCGAAATATCCTTAAAAAAGAAAAAATAGAAGGTTCGGCCAAGAACCATCGAACAACTGTGAGGATGTTCGGCAAGCAATGGCCGGACACCAGGAAAGCAATTAAACAAAAAATCCAGCTTAAAAAGCTGCAAATTCGCTATCGTTCTCCCCCAAGCTTGAGGTTCCAAGGATTGTTGGACTTCTTCTATTTTTCCCCGGCTCTTCCCTTCTTATTCTTATTCTTCTTCTTTTTTTTTTTTTTTTTTTTTTTTTGAGCCAACATGGGTGTTTAGTGTTGGCTGAACACCTTCTTGGCCTTCTTCTCTTCTTCCCTTATTGTTCCCCCTCTCTCTCTCTCTTTGTGGCCAACATGGGTGTTGGCCGAACACCATTCAGGGTGCTTGGCTAGTGTTGCCCGAGCACCCATGCACCCTTCGGCCTGTTCGGCCAATGTGGGAAAAGGGTAAAATTGTTCGGGTTGGTGCGAGTGGGTGCAAAGAGAAATTTTTGGGGTGTGTTCAGCCACACCCCTCATAGAAATTCAATCAATTCAAGGGGTGATAAGATTGAATTTTTTTTTAATAAATTTTTATGGATTTTTATATAAAATGCGAAAGAGAATGAGTGGAATTGAATGATAGAGATTTGTGCAATATATGTAAGCCTCACAATATTATTAGATGTAATTGGTTTGGGAAAAAAAAGGATGGACAAAAAAGTAGAAAAAAAAAGGTAAAAAATGGAGCTGTCACCCCCATTTGTTTTAACTTTCCCATTAAAAATTTACTTATCATTAAAGCCAAAGTTAAAAGATCAATACTTTAAAAGTGAAATAACTAGCAAATAAAAAAAAAAGCTATTGAATTTTATATTTCCAATAATATTAGCTGAGTTTCTTTAATCTGCGAATGAAAAATGGAATAGGCCTGTGGGACGGAGGTAATAGTAGTTACGTATCACAAATCACTCATCCTTATTCATCTGACCACTATTGCAGGTACGAAAAATAATTTTTTGATAAACTATAAAGTTCGCTGAAGTTTTATTCAACTTGTATGTCTTCTGTACATAATACATGTACAACGTGATGTTAAATGTCTATTTCTAGATAGGATATGAAAATATTGAATATATTCATTATTTGTCTATTCACACTCATACAATCCAAATCATTTTCATTGGAAGTATTTTTGTTTCACAATATGGATTTCCTCATGTGTTCGTATACTTTTTGTTTCAATTCAAATATGCGTTGGGAGAGTTTATAATATAGATTTGCCATGCTAAATCCCTAATTTACATATACATCAGAGATGCTCTTATATCAACCACTATTCTTGGAGAATGTTCGGAGTTTTGCCTCTTCGCATGATGTGTCACAAAGACGTACAAAAGCTAAAACAATCTTCGAGCAAAATTGTTCCTGTGTCATCCCTCCATTAGGTCAACGGAATTTGAAGGAAGAGAAACCGGCCACTAAGTCATTTAAGAAAAGCTTAAACAATCTTCTGTAATATTATTAGTATATCACTTTTGTTAGTTTTGTATAGAAATTTAGCTGGTAAAACTGTTTTAAGTTCAACAACAAATGAAATCATCAAGACTAAAAACAAGAACAACAGGTGTTTCAAAAACGAGAACAACAGATTCACTCACTTGCAATAACCACCATAAAGAGGGGCAAACTTAAATTTTCAAACAAACTTAACGTTGTTAAAACTTGGGTTCTTAATACAAATGCTTAGATAGAAAGAGTTGATTGAAACGTTAGTCCGGGAAGCCAGAGTGAATCGATGTGAGGAATATAGAGAACTTTAGTGATCGAAAATTTTATTTGAAGGTGCTTTCTTTTATTTTTATATTTTTATTATTATTATTATTATTATTATTATTATTATTTGTTTTATTATTATTTTTGGGGGTGGGGGGATATTTGAAACAATATTCTAAAAAGCGTAAAGCGTGGTGAAGCGGCTTGACCAAGCTTCAAGCTTTTATGAGCTTAAGCAAGTTTAAACGGGGTCTAACCGTTAGTTAAGCGTAAAAAAATATAAAGCGTGAAGAAACGACAAGGTCAAGTTTCGCACCCAAGTGCCGCTTAAGCGAGCTCGAAACAAACTTTTTAGAACATTGATTTGAAGGTACCTCGTGTTGGATGTTTGAGTGTTTAATGAGAATAAAAACCTCATTTACAAAGTACACACACTAAAGATTCACAGAATTATTTTGCAAAATCCAAGTAGCGAAGTTCAATTATTTGGATGAAAACGGCATCCCCTAGTTGGTAGTTGCTAACAAGTTAGTACTAGTCTTATTCCCCCCCAAAAAAAAAAAAGGTTAGTACTAGTAATAATTTAGTCAAAATATTGGTGACTTAAAATTATTTACCAGCAAGAAATGTAATATTTCTGTATTTTCATCATAATAGACTAGGTAGTTCCCAAAACACGAATATTTCCCTCTTAATAAATTCTAGTTAATCCTAAGAGCGAATTCTATTTAATATTTCCCTCTTAATGAGTTTTATTTATCCCCAAGAGTTAAGCGTGTGTTCGTTTCCACTTATTTTCACCTAAAAATTATCTACTACTAAAAGTCAAAGTCAAACATCAATATTAACCACACATTTCACATCATTACTCATTATTATCCACATATCTCGTGGTCCCCACCACTACACTCCACTTTTAGCAAAATTTTAGACAAAAATAAGTACACACGAACACACGCTAAATCTATTAACTGATAACATTTTAAAAATATATTAGTACTAGTACTAGTAGCAATGAAAAGATCAATAGTGAATGAACGACAAAGATAAAAATCATAAAATGGTCCCTCTCTCTCTCGCTCTCGCTATATATATATATATATATATATTCAATTAACCATAAGCATTTTGGACACAAGTACAGTGAGTATAAAGGAACATGATATTTGAACAAGAAAGTGACTTTATCCCGCAGTAAAATACACTATTTCACCATAAAAATCGTCAAGAGTAATCCAACCATTAACAATCTTCGGCCAGAGGGCGTATGCAGAAAACAACCTTCGCATTGGGAGACAATCTTGGCATCATCAACAGTTTCTGCGTGTGTCCCGAAGTATAACATCTTGATCATCTTGATCACCTACCGTAATCACTATCTTTTCAAGTGCACTAGCTCTTTTCAACACGAAAATAGCTAGTGAAAATACCGACGCGTCATAGAAGAGCAACTCTATTTTAAGTATCCTCAGATTCATCAAAATAGAATCTGAAAACTCAACTTCAGGGATACCAGATTCATTGGGATTCCACATCTCATCGCTTAGCCCCTGCAGAGAACATTGATATTTTCAGGTTTCCAAATTTCAAAGGAAATATAAACCATAAAATTGCGGTGGCAAACATGCTTTCAATCTCAACACAGATATATCTACTTGTAAAATCAGACAACATTGAATGGCACCTCATCATTTGGGTCATCAGACATTTCTATGTCTACCATGACTACATTCGGTGAGATTTCTAGCAAATTCACGAATCCAGCAAGACAATCTTTTCCAAAACGAGTACCCACTGTTAGACACTTCAAATTTATAAGAGGCGAAGGCAAAGCTGTGTTTTTCATCCCATTCAGTACCTGTTACAAGAAGTAAGGAGTGAGAGCTAAGCATCACATGACTAATAATCGGACCGATACGGTAATATCATAGCCACGATTGTACCATCCAAACTTCACCTATATCCTGATCGTGCTTATGTTCCTTTTGAATGAAGGACTGCGTTTTAAATACCGAAAAAGGATTCATTGACAATGTTATCTAATTTACGGTAACCGGAATAGCTGTAACAGAAGATGGATTGCATGTCATTCATGATAGCATTTAAGTTTTAGGCAAGTCCAATTTAATTTTGATTGAAATTTTTGTGCTGAAAGAAGCATGGGAAAATGAAGAGAACTGATGGGCTAGCTAGCTAACAACTGCAAAATCGAAGAAGTTTTCAAATCGAGTAAAACAAACCTTAACCACAGTTTCGTATCAACTGGTGAAAGTAAACTTATAAGGACATGCAAACGATGTAAATAATCTCAGTAAAGAAGAGTAAAATTGTGAAGAGAAACCAAACCTTAATGCACCAATCTCCAACCTTTAACTTCTCAACATGATTCATGCCCTGGAAAATAACCCTTAAAGAATTCTTGCATAATTGGTACTCACTTTCATCAAAGTCATACGTTGGATGATCAAGATCAAGGGTTGCCTCAATCAGATTTGGGGCACCCAGAAACAAGCACTTCTTAAACACAAATCCAGCAATTTCTAATACTTCAAGATTTGGAGTCCGGATATGCGATGGGGAACATATTTCATCAGTAGAAGAAGAAGAATAAACCCAATCATCACGAAAAAAGCCTAGCTTCTTCAAACTATTGGAACAAATATTCAAAGTCTGAGCACACCATAATTTCAAGATCTCCAATTGTGGGCTACCTAGCTACTAACACACTGTCGATGAACAACTGATCAACATTCTTATTATATATACATAATATCTTGAGATGATCCCAATGTATACTCCCACGAAATGAAATATCACAACAATAAAGTTGAAATATTTTCATTGATGAAGAAGAGAAGAAGCAGTGAGGCAGCACACATCTAGTAGCCCGATTATTAACTGTGTGAGAGAGATCTAACTCTTCGACTTCATGTTGTAAAGCAAAACGAAGCCACACATTTGAATCTAGAGACAAAGATTCGTGAGACGAGTACGAAACAATACTGCATTTCTGGATTTTGGCACCTCTCCAAAGTATCAGAGTCCGGTTAACGAAGTCTCTGAAATTATCTAACTCCCGTGATCCGCGTTTAAATTGAAGACATGGAACAGTGGTCCAGAGGTTGTTCCAACGTTTAGAAAGAATGGTTGTCCTAACAACATCATCCATCGGCAAGAATGATAGAATGTGGTGGATTAACGAGTCGTGTAACTCACTGAGTCGATCCATGGTTTGATTCAGATTTCAGACGGAAGGACAAAAGAGCTGTTTCTGAACTACCTGACGTTCAAGAAAGTGACAAGAAACGTTCAAATCCAGCAGTCGCACCATTAATCAACTGCATCAACCTACAATAATCAACCGAATCCAATTATAAATAGCAGAACAGTAAAACTAAAACCCTTAGAAATCGCATAAAAATCCAAGCACTAAAACCCATCGGAATTTCCTAACAAATAATTATTACAACCTCTGAGATCTCGATTTAGCATTGCACAAGAAATTAACAATTTCCACACCAATCACAGCTCAAAAGTGGAAACAGGGATAAGAAATTCACATCGACTGTGTGTTTGTGTGTGTCTGTTAGTCACTAATTGCAAGTATGCATGCATCAAAATGGATACCCCAATACATAAGCATAATGCAGAGAAAGATACCTGTAGAGCGGAGATTCAGAGATATTCTTATGAGTAAATCGCCGTGGATAAAATCATCGACTGTGTTATTTGGTTTTCAATTCGCGGTGAAATAATAAGCACCAATTTGAATGAATGATGATACATTTTAGGTTGGGACTTGGGACTATGCACCTACCATTTCTAAACATGCTCTAAAAATACCAACTTTTTCCAAAATACCCTCTTACTTTCTCTAAAAACTTGAAATAAAAATATAACTTTTAGCCCATGAAAAAAAAAATATCGGCCACCATTTGCTGCCCTGCCTAAAATAACAGGCAAAAGAAAGGGGGGGGGGGAAGGGGGCTCCTGCCCTCAAAAGCTACAATTTTCAACAACAAATCTTCGATAGCATTTGTTATTGGAAATAACATAGACACTTTTTCATTCCTTTTTTTTTTTTTTAAAATGAAAGTGGAAGGGCATTTTAAAGAAGGTAGATATGACTAGGGTGTGTTTAGAAATAGTTGGAGTGTGAATAGTCCCATCTTATATTTTACTTGATTTGTATCTTTTTTTTTTTTTTTTTTTGGAAGAAACTTGATTTGTATCTCAATTTATAGTATCGTGGCATGTGAGAACTGTGACGCATTTTTACTTTATCACAATAAATTTTATTTTATTTTTTCTAAAATCTGCTTTTAATGAAAATTAATTTCACTAGTATTTGTATAAACAATTTTACATTTATAAGATTAATACGGGGAAAAATCCAAAGAATAAAAATCCAAAGTTAAAAGGAAATGTGAAAAAACCTATTTCAAAAATGAAAGAAAAAGTTAATGGGAAGAGTCAAATTTGGCCCCCTTTTTATATATTTCGCACCAAAAA
Organism: Jasminum sambac; assembly: GCA_018223645.1. Lineage (NCBI taxonomy): Eukaryota > Viridiplantae > Streptophyta > Magnoliopsida > Lamiales > Oleaceae > Jasminum > Jasminum sambac. The sequence goes on from CP073649.1 coordinate 23,220,754, forward strand.
ATTCATTATTTGAGTTTATTCATCTCTTATATTATTTGGCTCAAGAAAAAAAAGTCAAATATAGAATTATTCCCTCATATATTATTTGATGAAAGTTCAACAAATGTGAAAAAAAAAACCCATATTTGAATTTTTTTACCACAACATTAATCTTGCACTAATAACTAATAATTTCTGCAATTGAAATTAATTAAAAAATAATTTTACATTTAAAAATGTGAGAGATACTACTTGTCTAACAAATTTGGAAAATGAGATGTCACTAGAAATGACAATTTTATCCCATTCTTGAGTTGTAGAAATAATTGTAGAGGAAAACAATCCTTGACAAAATCTATATCAAACATATACCGGGTAATAGAACATTTTGTTTTCATGCTTCAAGAGTTCAAGGCCAGTAGTTGATCGCCAAGAAATCACGACACCATAGGTGATGGTCGACAATATGACCAATAAAATTGATGCATAGCTAGTGTCATCAATATGAAGAATTGTCATACGATCTCTGCTGGGAAAACCGAGACCATAACCAATGCGATGAGACGAAACTCCAACAATTCGAAGAAAATTTCCACGACGCCATTTGCTCAAAATCAAAATTTTTTGCCGGTCAAAATATCCAAACAAAATATGTCACAAATACATTACTAAAGATTGAAAATCCAAAAGATTCCGATTAGACGCAAGGAATTACGTATATTTTTCAGTCTTGTCCAAGTCCACTTGAAACAGAATGCTTGAATCACATCGAATCACCATGAGTTGGCCAGATGAGGCCCTCCACAAAGGTACCTCTAGCTCTAAACTTAACTGACATTCCATCAACAATGAAATCCGTCCATGTTCCGGTTTTAAATTTATAGACAATCAATCTATACCAATTTATTTCCAAGTTCCAACACAATTTTGTCATCCCCGCTAAAGCAACAAGGGCTTGAACTTCCGCCAAACGTGGCCTCGGAGAAACTCTGGGTTTAACCGATGATTTTTGGACATATACCATACTCTTCCATTATCCAAATATCAATTTAATCAATTGTGTTTCTAATTTGTTTATCAAACATGCAAAGACATCCCTTAAGAATACTGAGCACATTATTATACATGAATTTCTTTTACACCGCAACACCCAGGAATCGGAGTTTCCTTAAATCTTCATCAACCAAATCAAAGGCTGCAATAACAACATATCAGACAAATATTCTGTGTCTCAACATAAGCCAACCAGTGTATAGAGCCATTGACATAAGCACCAGGGCAGAAGCCACGGGTATCACAGGGGATGGATGGAAACAGCATGATAATAAGGAAAGCGCTCGAGCCTCTTCCAGACTCCCCTTTTCATAGAATACATATACACAAATGAATACTGAAGCGCAAGTTCTTCCACTGAATCCAACTCATAGTGTTAGTGGCAAACAAAGTCAAAAAGAATGGCTAGTGGCAGACAAAGACAAAGAAAGCAAAAATGGTCAAAAATTGGGGCTCAAGGAAAAACAAATGCGCAGGCTTCGTTGAATTGCAGTAAGAGTTGGTGCCAACAACTCCAATTTTTTCCCTATAAATACGAGGAGTGTTTGCAGTTTCAGAGACCATCACACCACAACTACAACACCAAAAACACAAAACATCTTGTGTAGAGAGAAAAGAGAGAGATCTTGTGTAGAGAGAGAGCTTCAGTGTAGAAGCTATACACGAGAGATAAAAGTGAGTGGAGTGATAAAACCTTTGCGTAGGTAGAGAAAAATACAGTGTAGTATTTTTTGTACTCCTCCTTTTGTGATAGTGAAATATATTGGTGTGGGTCCGTGGGCGTGGCGATTTTAGAACCACGTTAAATCTCGGTGTTTATATTTGTGCTTATTTTAGCGTCCATTATTTTTCTCGATCGCATTTATTCGTCCCGCGATCTTGGGCGGAATTAGCAGCTTAGTTCCCCAACAAGCGGTATCGTAGCTTCGTCGTGATATCTCTTGAAATTCTTAGTATGCTCTGTGGTTGCAGCGTGGTCGATCTTCCACATCAGAAACGATTTCTCGAAAAATCACATCTTGTTCGAGTGGGAGTAATGGCGACAGACGAGAGAATTTCCAAAATTGATAAATTTGATGGCAAAAATTTTGGATATTGGAAAATGCAAATGGAGGACTATTTGTATCGAAGGACCTATATAAGCCATTGAAAGAAAAGCCGTAAGGCGAAAAAGACGACGAGTGGGAGGTGCTTGATCGAAAAGCACTTGGCAATTAGATTGACCCTATCAAAATCGGTCGCTTTCAACATTAAAAATGAGAAGACAACGGCGTCTCTCATGGCGGCTCTATCCAAAGATGTATGAACAAATTGCCTGCAAAGAAATAAAGTTCATTTGATCAAGAAATTGTTCAATATGAAGATGATGGAAAGCGGAGATTTGGAGAACACCTCAACGAATTCAATGAGGTAGTAGACCAATTGACCACGGTGGAAATCACTTTTAGTGATGAGGTTCGAGCTCTATTAATTCTTGGGCGCTTGCACGAGAGTGGAATGGCACATGGCGGCCATCGCAGCTCGGCCAGAAGTCGAAATTGAAGTTCGATGACGCGTTGTGAGCATGATCTTGACCGAGGAGATCCGGAGACGCCGATGCGGCTTCAACTTCCGGACCGCTTTCAATGTAGATAGTAGAGCGGAGTTCAAGCAGAGGGAACGCGGGCGTGGGCGAGCAAGTCGAGGAATGGCATCGAGATCCAAAATCACATAAATTCCAACAAGTCAAAGTCTGTTGAATGTTGGAATTGCGGTCGAGTTGGACACTACAAAAATCGGTGTAGGGCGGCTCAAAGGAAACGGAGAACAAGACCGAGGTCAATGTCGTGGATCAAGAAGCACGTGATGCTTTGATATGCTCCATGGAGAGGAAGGCCGACTATTGGGTAATAGACTGGAGCATCGTTCCATGCCACCGCAAATCGACACTTTTTCGCAAATTATGTGTCGGGAAACTTGAGAAGTATATCTCGAGACGATCATCCTTGCAAATGTGGTGGGCATAGGAGAAATGCAGATCAATGTCAATGGATCTGTATGGAAATTGAAGGGCGTGAGACATATTCCGGAGTTGAGGAAAAATTTGATCTCCGTCAAGCAATTGTCGAGAAGGATGTGACACAAGCTTCTGGTGATAATTGGAAAATCACCAAGGGGGTCATGATAATCGCACGTGGCAAGGATAGTGGCACCTATACACGACGCCACGCGTGTATGACAATTGCGCTTGCCGATAGCAAGGATGCGAACTTGTGGCACCAAAGACTTGGGCATATGAGCGAGAAGGGCTCAAGTACATGCATGCAAAAGGAAACTACCAGGGCTTCACCTATTGATTTAGACTTTTGTGAAAGTTGTATTTTCTGAAGCGAAACGGGTGAGTTTCAATACAAGTGGCGAACTCTAAAGAAAGAGAAGCTTGAACTTGTCCACACAGATGTGTGGGTCCAACAACTTGATTTCATCGATTGGCGGAAAGTCATACCGTGACTTTCATTGATGACCACTGAGAAAGGTGTGGGTTTACTTCTTGAGACACAAATCCGATGTGTTCGAGGCGTTCAAGAAGTGGAAGGCCATGGTGGAGAATGAAACTGGTTTGCGAGTAAAGAAGTTGAGATCTGACAATGGTGGAGAGTACGAAGATTTGGCGTTCAAGAAATTTTGTTACCAAAATGGCATCAAGTTGGAGAGAACGTTGCCAGGAACACCGCAACAGAATGGAGTTGCGAGCATGAATCGAACGCGTTGAAAGAGCCGTAAGCATGAGAATACATGCAGCTCGCCAAAACGCTTTGGGCGGAGGTCATCAACACGCGCAGATACCTAATTAATCGTGGACCGTCGGTACCATTGGAGTACAGGATACCGGAAGAAGTTTGGAGCGGAAAAGAAGTGAAACTTTCTCATTTGAAAGTATTTGGTTGTGTCGCGTATGTGCACATTAGTGACAATGCCAGGAGTAAGTTAGACTCCAAATCACTAAAGTGTACTTTTGTTGGATATGGTGGAGACGAGTTCGGGTACCGCTTTTGGGATGACCAGAACAAAAAACTCATCAGAAGCCGGGATGTCATATTCAATGAAAAAGTGATGTACAAGGACAGAAATGCAGTTCAGTCCAATGACACAACAAACGATGATCCAACATATGTTGTTCCGGACGACACTCCAGAAGGAAGTACGTCAAAGCAGACAGATGAGGGTCTGCAGACAGAGGAGCCCATCTCTGGAGGCCGATTCACCACGCTCTCGACTCACCCCCATTGTGAGGAGGTCAAGTCGACCTCATGTTCAATCTAAGTACATGAACTACATGTTGCTCATCGACGGTGAACCTCGAATGCTATGACGAGGCATGTCGGTGGGAGATTCATTAAGTGGGAGCTTGCAATGAAAGACGAGATAAAGTCTCTCATCTCCAATCGACGTGGGAACTAGCCGAGTTGCCCGAGGGAAGAAAGCTCTTAATAACAAATGGGTGTATGTAATCAAAGAAGAACATGATGGTTCGAAAAAGATACAAAGGCGAGATTGGTAGTCAAAGGATTCCAGCAGAAAGAAGGAATTGACTACACGGAGATATTTTCGCCGATTGTGAGGCGACAACAATTCGATCGATGTTGAGTATTGTTGCTGTGAGGGCTTGCACTTGGAGCGATTAGATGTGAAAACCGCTTTCCTCCATGGTGACTTAGAGGAGGAAATATATATGCAAAGAACCGTAAGGCTTCTCGGTGAAAGGAAAAGAGGAGTGGTATGCAAATTGAAGAAGAGCTTATATGGCTTAAAGCAAGCGCCTGAAACGATGGTACAAGAAGTTTGACGGATTTATGCGAGAAAAATGGCTACATGAAGTGTAATGCGACCATTGTTGCTACTTGAGCGGTTCGAGTCGGCTATATCATTTGCTACTTTATGTCGATGACATGTTAGTAGCCGGTTCGGACATGGACGAGATCAAGAAGTTGAAGAAGCAACTATCGGTGGAATTTGAAATGAAGGACTTGGGAGAAGCAAAGCAAATTCTAGGGATGAGAATTTGTAGAGACAAGCAAAAGGGTGTTTCTGCGTTGTCACAAAGCCAAGTATGTTGATCAAATCTGCAAAGATTCAACATGAGCCGCAAAAACCAACCAAGACGCCATTAGCGAATCATTTCCGTCTATCCAACGACCGGTCTCCTAAGACGTAAGAGGAGAGAAACTTCATGGCTAAAATTCCATATGCCTCACCATTGGAAGTTTGATGTATGCCATGGTTTGTACTGCACCGGATATTGCTCATGCGATGGGAGTTGTGAGCGGATATATGGCAAATCCTGAAGCGACATTGGGATGCGATAAAGTGGATATTGAGATATCTACTGGGAACTACCGATAAATGCTTATGCTTTAGGCGTGGCGAAGTGAAACTACGAGGTTTCGTAGATGCGATTTTCTTTGGCGAGGTAGATCGCGGGAGAAGTACTACGGGTTATGTCTTCACAGTTGGTGCTACTGCAGTTAGTTGGATTTCGCAAATACAGAGGATTGTTGCGTTATCAACTACGTAAGGTGAGTGCGATGGCAAGAATCGAGGCTAGCAAAGAGATGATATGGTTACAAGGTTTGTTGGCGGTGGGTTTCAACCAGGAGAAGAATGTCTTGCAGTGATGACAGAGTGCGATACATCGGCAAAGAATTCGGCATTTCATTCCGTAACCAAACATATTGGACTCAGTTATCACTTCATCGATCACTTTTGGAAGATGGAGTATTGGCGCTGAAAAGATTCAAGGTACCAAAAACTTCGGCCCGACATGATGACGAAAAACAAGAACTAAGGAGAAATTGGGTGTGCTTTCGGCTTGATTGGTCTTCTACAATGAAGACAAAGGTGATGACCCACATCATATTTTTCACGTAGTGCAAAATGAGATATCCCAAGAGTGAAAGTTAGATTGTGAAGATTGATTGAAATCGGTCTTGAAGTGGGAAGATTGTTAGTGGCAAACAAAGTCAAAAAGAATGGCTAGTGGCAGACAAAGACAAAGAAAGCAAAAATGGTCAAAAATTGGGGCTCAAGGAAAAACAAATGCATGAGGCTTCGTGGAATTGCAGAAGAGTTGGTGCCAACAACTCCAATTTTTTCCCTATAAATACGAGGAGTGTTTGCAGTTTCAGAGACCATCACACCACAACTACAACACCAAAAACACAAAACATCTTGTGTAGAGAGAAAAGAGAGAGATCTTGTGTAGAGAGAGAGCTTGTCAAACAGATTTATACACGAGAGATAAAAGTGAGTGGAGTGATAAAACCTGCGTAGGTAGAGAAAAATACAACAGTAGATTTTTTGTACTCCTCCTTTTGTGATAGTGAAATATATTGGTGTGGGTCCGTGGACGTAGGCAGTTTGGCCGAACCACGTTAAATCTCGGTGTTTTATATTTGTGCTTATTTTAGCGTCCATTATTTTTTCTCAGTCGCATTTATTCGTCCCACTGATCTTGGGCGGAATTAGCAGCGCCTAGTTCCCCAACACATAGTCCTTGTCCATATCGCGATTTGAAATTGCGACAATTTTGTTGTCATCAGTAGCAACATCATACCCTAATCCGTGCACTGAAATACGCCCACATTTAAAACCAAACAAGCCCTGTAGTTTTACCTATGGTTAAAAATGACATTAGTCATCCAACTTCAAATATTATTATTTTGATTTAGTTAACTGAACCTTTTTACACAGAATTAATCTCTCAACTTTTATATTTGGCCTCTTCAGCCAATTACTTGTCCAAGGATCTCATCAATTTGAATAATATCTTTCTTTAGATTATTATACTGCTAAAGTCTACTTAATTTTTATCTCATAATTATATAATTTCAACAGGCCATCATTTCAACGACCATCTCAATCTGACAAATTCTATCTACCATTTTTAATCTTTATATAAAGATTAAAAATGGTATTTACAGAATCGTTCACTATAGTTTTTTAATCATTTGATTAAGGATTCTTGATTAACAAATTTTCTTGTTTTTCCTTTCTCCGGGAGATTTAAAAATCTTGAAATCAAGTGGCAAGCCTCTAACGGGGAAGGCCGAATCACAAGGGTCATGTTCATTATCATAAGGGCTAAAAACAATGACTCACAAATCTACACTGCACGAAGAAGTGCTGAGTTCAGAGGCCTTCTTTAAGCATGCAAAAGTGTAAAAAAAAAAATGCGCTTAAATATAGTAGTAATTTTTTTGAATAGAAGTGTGGTCGCATATTTGCTCTTCAAAAGATTTACTCATTGAAAGTGAAATTTCTTATAGTGCATTCTCTAGGGGAAATTAAATCGACAAATGTAAACATCGTGGAAGCCTTAGAGCACGAGAATGTTCTCTAGGCGAAATTAATTAAATCGACAATTGTAGAAGTTGCGGGGCACGTCAGAGCATGAGAATATGGCTTGACTCTGAAAGTGATTACTCACAATTTACTCCAAATACAATATCTTTATTGATTGTGGTTTAAACTTATTGAAGAAGCAAATAATTTTTGAGAAAATCTATATCAAATCGTATTGTAATGAAATGATCATAGGTGAATATGAAGTCATAGCTGTCCGGATATTTGACACGAAGCTTTGATTGCTTGAATCTTAGAATAGTTTTTGGATTGATTTGTTATCATAACAAATAAATAGAAAATTCCTTTGCTTTTATTGGCCATTTCTTCCTCACTTCTCCTCCTGAGAAACATTTTTAAACGGAACAATCCGAAAATACATTTTCGGTAAAAATATTTATCATTGAAAGTGAAATTCTAATAGTGTATTCTTTGGGCCGGGGTAAAGTTGACAAATGTAGATGTTGCGTGGGGCGTCGGAGCACGAGAGAGTGACCTGACTTTGAAAGTGATTTCTCACAACCAAACCCACATATTTTGGCCTCTTTTTTTTTTTTTTGGGAGGATGGGGTTTGTGTGGTATGAAAACAATTTTCAGAAAATCTATATCAGTTCAGGTGCAGGTGTCTAAAGCCAAAATTTTACCAAAAAGCTTTGGCCAGTCTTTGTGTGGTCACCACACATCTGATTGTCAAAATTTTTTTCCAAATTCTTTGGAGTTACGTCTCGTCGTGATGAATCCAACAAAATTTTGGATTTAAGCGGAATTTGAGCGATGGAGAAAATCACGCTGAGGTGTCTAAAATAAAGACAGTCTAACATTATCAATCAAACAAGTACAACATTTTGGTTTTGTAACTAGCAGAATGATCCAAGTCCCGCAGATGATCTGCCAATAAGCAATAATCAAGGCATGGTAGGCCGTAGGGGGTGGTCACTTGGTCAGCAATATCACCAATCAAATTGATGATGGAAGTGCATAGCCAGTGGTTATTGTCAATCTGAAAACTGAATCAATAATCATAAATACGATAAACATTTTAGTACTCTTAGTGTGATCTAGGTCAATCGATACCCGTTTACTACACATAACAGGTCACATTAACTATTCAATTAAGACCCTCTATAAATAAGTCAATCAAGTACTCATAACTTAATGCTACAAAAGACTGTTCAAGCCTCAAAATTGTTTTGAGAGGCACCCATCAATTTAGTTAGCTGCTTTATTAAACGCATTCCTCTTTTCAATAGAGATTGATATGTGATATTGCAGAGAGTAGCATATTGCCAATCATCCAACTATCCAAACAAAACATGTTACAGATGTATTACTAAAGATTGAAAATCCAAAAGATTCCTATTAGACACAAAGAATTTCGTACATTTTTATCCTTGTCCAGCTGAAACAAAATGCTCAAATCACATCAAATCGTTGTATTCAGGCCACACAAGGCTATCTACGAAGGTACCTCCATCTTTAACCATAGCTGGAACTCCATGAACCATGAAATCCATCGAAAGTTTTATGGTCATTTCTCGAAATGATGGTCGGCTATAATTAAGCATCTTATAAACTGTGACTTGGTTGTTTTGAGATGTCTAAGGGCAAATGTCCTTTTATAATCACCATCACAATATTAAAATTTTAAAAAAAACCCTAGGCTTTGACAAAATCGCTTAGAGATATCTCTAGCATTAGTGGGAGCATTAGAACAATTCTACATTGGAACGTTAGCGATTAATTAGGTTACTTTTAACAAAGACTATCATGGTAGTTACCCGTTAACAAATGAAGCTAGCTGCCTAATCAATAGGTGATCTAACATTCGTTGAGTATTAGCCCCAGACACAACGTGCTTGAGAGAGAGAGAAACTAAAACTTAAGTATACATGGGTGCCTTAATCTTGGATGTCTTCAAATGAAACTTTTAGGTTCTTCTTCTCCATGGAATTCAATCGATTGTAAATTTAAAATATACTATAAATTTTTTTGCCAAAATCCAACCTCCTACCCACAAATTCTTATGGATTTCAATTTTCAAGAATTTTCTTTCTCTTTTTCCTTAAAAATCATGTAACTTTTTAAATATAAATAATAAAGTAATAATCACAAATTGAGAAAACTTGTTTTACCTTGTCACTATAATTTTCAAAATCATGCTAGTTTAACTTGTGTAAAATAAGTGGTCAACATAAACAATATATTATCCTGATTTTTTCATTGCTCTAATTTTTTAAAAATTATATTATATTCAATTTATGCAAAAGAAATTTTAATGGATGAGATGAGGGAATATTATTATAATTTAATATTAGTATGTTCAAAATATTTTTATAATTATTAGTAAAACCCAAATCGACAAAAACTTGTAATTTTTTCCTTCGTTGCCCTCAAATTTTTGAAAATCAAATCATATTCAACCTATGCAAAATAAATGATCAAATATTTGTAACGAGGTATTATCACAATATTAGCAAGGTGTAATCTAATTTCATTAATTTATATACATGCAGAAATTAGAAACATATATTTTTTTTATTGTTGTCGATTAGTTTAAAAACTATGAATCCATTTTTTATTTTTTCTTTTTAAAAGAAAGATAAGGTTGGAAATTTTATTTTTTTAATGACATAGTTTAAGTATTTTTACTTCTTTTATTTCTATTTTATGATCAAGTGAAAACCATGTGGTCCAGTGGCATTCAAGTGGACTCCTAATGCCATTGATTTTCCATTTGTAATATAATGGCTAGAAAAGGGTAAGAAGTTGTGTTAATATTTTTACTAGCTCAAGATTTTAGGGTGTGTTTGATTACAACCAATTTGCCTGGAAAAGGGAAAAAAAATCAGCCAATTAATTGGAAAATGGCTGTTTGGTAGGCAAAATTTTTCCAGGAATTATGCACCCATTTTTTCCCCTCACGTGATTTGTTTTCCATGATTTCAAGGAATTCACTTTCCCACCTAAATGCTAGATTTGGTTTTCTGGGTGAAAATTTGCTCTTTTTTATTTTTTTGGAGTGGGCAATTTGCTTTAACCATAAAGATAAGAAAAATGATCAAATTTCACGAAAAAATACAAAAATAAGAAAAAGAACATCATTTTTCAACTTGCAAATTAATGCAATTAAACACCTACAACTACCATTTTTGCTAAAAAGTATTATTTCGGAATTCATTTACTTGAAAAATGTTTTCCTTCCAACCGTTTTCCTACTTTGCAATCAAACACACCCTTAATTCAAAGTGGGCTTCTATACCTTTGATTATCCCTTTCTAAATTGCCAGAAAATTAAGTAGTTGTGTAATATTTTTACTTTTATGTCAAATTCACTTTCAACACGCTAAAAAATAAATAAAAATAAGATAAAACTTGATCTCGATGTATTTACTGTAGCTTTTTAAATTAAAAGGGAAAAGGCCCTATACATGCAAGTTTTGATATGTTTAATTAAGACATTACTTTAAAAAAAATAGACATTACTTAAAGCTTTTTTAAGATTTTGCTATTCATGAAACTTTATGAGAAAAATATTTTTTAAAAATGTCTTCAAAAGTCATATACATCCATGAAACTTTTAAGGACTTCTATAAAAAAATAAAAAGAAAAACATCTATTTTATTTTCTCTACGCTTCAAATAATTCTCTATCTCAACCTGCAAAAGTTCTCCGCTCTACAATTTTTCTTTTTTATTTAAATTATTTTTTTTTGTGCTTCTGGTAGACTCAAATAGGTGTTTATTATTTTTTCTGTCTATTTTATGTTACATATTTTTCGGACTAGGTTTTTCAGCTTTGATTTGAGCTTGGGTTTTTCAACTTTGTTAATAATTTTGATTTTCAACTATTCTGTAGATAAATTAATGTTTTATTAATATTGACTTATATAATGCTCTTATTTTTTGATTTCGTAAAAAATGTTGAACATTGTAAATCTATTTGCGTAGAATTTTTATTGGCACAGAACTCCGAAGGCATGTACATCATAAAATCATAAGGCCTCTAATCATGTAGTGTCACAATCATAATTAGAGATGGGCGTCGGTCGGTCGATCGGTTCGGTTTGGTTCGGTTCGGTTTTTCACCCGAACCGGAACCGAACCACCTTTGGCGGTTTGGGAATTTTTCAAACTAAACCGAACCGAGTCGATTTTTTGGTTGGACCGAAACCGATCGAACTGACTCGGTTCCGTCAATTTTTGTGGTTTTTGGCTGTTTTTAGCTTTTTTCCCTTTTTTTTTCCCACAACCCATCGGTTTTCCGGTTTGGTAAAAACCAAACCGAAAACCGACCCACCATGGTAAAAAAAACAACCGAATCGAACCGAGTCGGTCGGTTTTGGCGGTTTGACAGTTTTTTTGCCCACTCCTAATCATAATGCAGAAAGGAGATGACTATATATGAAGGTATAAATTCGTGTAAAATATTTTTAAAAAAAAAAACATAAAACGTATAAAAGTCCACAAAATCTCAAAAACTTTAATTATATATATATATATATATATATATATATATATAAACTTTCCTTAATTCTCAATACCTCTACAAAAGTGAATTGAATACACTCTCCTAGTTCTACCAGAAAAAGTGTTGGGAACTCTTTAAAAGTCTGAATTTAATACACTCTCCTAGTTCTACCAAAGAAAGTCGATAAAAAGCGATAGTTGAACAGGAGGAGCAAAACTCTTATTCAAATTCAAGGCCGCAACCAAAGATCGCTTTTTCTGCTCAAACATACAACTGGTTTTATTATTTCTATTTCGCGCTTCAATTATGAATATACCAGAAGAAATTATGGAAGAGATTCTGTTACTTTTACCGATTCAAGCAATTGTAATGTGTAAGTCCACGTGCAAAAGTTGGCGCCATTTGATATCGAGAGCCCAGTTTGCGAAGCTTCACCAAGGACGTGCAAAAGAAGCCATTCTGCTTCATCCAAGTAAAATTTCAAGAATGGTTTACTTAATTGAGCCATCTGATATCAATAACAATTATTGCAGATGCAATGCTGCCATTGAATCTGCACATAAGATCAACCTTAAGCTCGATACAAAATTGAGGATTCATTTGCTCGATGAAGATAAGAGTAGGAAAAGGAAGCTTATCCACTGTCGAAATCGGAGTCAGATTATACAGAATTCATGTAATGGCTTGCTTTGTTTGACAACACCCGACTGGGGTAATCAAACAGTCGTATGTAATCCAGTCACAAATGAGTATATAAAACTTCCTAGTGGTAGCATTGAAGATTCTATCATATACAGTGGATTTGGATTTTGTGCAAAGACTGGGCAATACAAGGTGCTTAGAATTAAACTTCGTCGTCGTATGGATAAGGAGGCTGAGATACACACCCTTGGGACCAACTATTGGAAAAGTATTGGCACTCCTCCAAGCTTTGTTTCGTTCAACCACCAATACAGCTCTCGTCCTCTGTATCTGAATGGGGTCCTATACTGGTATTGTCGAAATCGTCTATTCTCATTTGAGTTTAGCAGTGAGAGCTTTACATTGCTTCCAACACCCCCTATTGATAGGCAACCATTCCTCGGAAAATTTAGAGATTCTCTGTCATTGTCTGTTGAGTTGTTTAATTCGATTGAAATTTTCGTATTTGGTATTGAAAAATCTTGGTCAAAGTTGATTACTATCCCTATCACTGCTCCCAGGATCTGGAAACTAGAGACCCAACTGACAAGTTGTTGCTCAAAATGCGAGGATTTTTTAGTATTTTCTTGTCACGGTAACTACTGGATGAACGTTTTTTATCCTGTGAGAAAGGAGGAGAAGAATCTAAGGCTTCATCGTCAATCCTCAGTTTTTCATCTCTTATCACTTAAGGCACACTTGTATACTCCGACTTTTAGGTCTCTCAAGGATGTTGTGCCTGGTGCTGAAATTCAACCAATGTAAGATTCTAATTCTTAATTAGGTATTTTTATTTGTATTTGTATTAATTATATGTGTGAGGATTTTGCTTCTAATTTGTCGTCACTCTATACTTGTTTCACAGATCAACTGGATTGTTACTACATCGCGAGATTACATCTCTTTATTTGAAGGAGGACGAGGAAGTGAAATAGGTACTGTTTCTTTCTGGAACTTCTCCAGGACAGTGAAGTTTCTCTTTGCTGCTAGGTACTTCAACTGGTTGCTGTTTGTTTTGTTTTTTGTGCTCTGAAGATATAATCTTCTTCAATTTGTTCTAGATATTGATCACTGGAGATCTGCACCAACCAAACAAAATGTATTCTTCCCCCTCCCCTTCCTTTTTTCCTCCTGATATTGGCATTGGATATAAGAAAGATAACTTTTCCAAGAAGAAAGCCATCTTCAAATGGTTTGATTAATAAATCATCCGACAATGTCCCTTGCACCATGTTGCATTGTAAGGTAACATAACCAAAATCTCATTAACTAAACACCTCAGTTAAAGTAAAAGTAAACCAGTTATGCAACAAGTAGATAGACCATTTGCCTTCAATCTGATGCGCAACGCGGTTCTTGAGACCTTTAATTACGTGCCTTCAATCTGATATATTATTATAGTTAGTGGTCATTATATTAATACAGCTTTGATCCAGCTCCTAATTTGGGCCCAAATAATGAGGTGGCAGCATGCCACATCATGTTATTCATGCTGCCACCTCATGATTTTGGGCACACGTCAAAGTTCCAAAATTGGACACTGGATCAAAACTCTATATTAATAGGTCTAGTAATTTGGGAGACATATTTTTAGTCCATAGTTACTTCAAGTTTCTTAGTTTAATTATGAATATTTTCTCAAAGGATTACACTGTTTAAGCAATATATGAGTCCTCAACATTGATTCAAAAAAAAATGCTTGTTGTGTTTTTCTGTGTTTCTTTCATGACTAGAAGAAACATATTATGCTAATCCGTTGTTTATTGTAACACTTTCCTTATGTATAAAATAACAACTTTTTTAACTGATGAAACAGGTGTACTTCATCCCTAGAACTTTGAAGGAATGACCCTAGTTCTTGATGCAGTTAAGTTTAGATGCTCAAATAGTTTTTAGATTAATGCAAATTGTCTTGTCTGTGTACTAAGTGGAGCCATGTAGTGTATTTCGACCATGATTTCTTGGGGAAGGCTTGGTGATTGACGTCCCGCCATGGTTAACTTTTCAGTTACTTACTGATCTTGAAGAAATCTAGCTTAGAGAGAAGAGAATGTTTTCTTCTTCATCTTATTCATCTGGTGTTTCAACTTTCAATACAGGGTATGTGCTCAACTTGTACAGTGAGCTGGAAAAATACTAACAAACTCCTGACAAACTATCAATCTAGGTCCCTAAACTAATGAAATATTTGCAAATAGGGACCTCAAAGTAAAGTGAAAATAATCTTTTCAGTATTCAGATCCCTGTGAGTAAGCGTTATCTTTCGATCCGGCGTATTAGAATTTGGGTAAATTCCACATGTGGTCCCATTGATCTTGTCTTGTTTCTATATTTAGTGCTAACTTTTATGTTCATTTACAATTTTACCCTTTTTTACTCTAAAAAATATAAAGAAATTTTGTAGAACTACTAGTATTCAACCCGTGCGTTGCATGGAATGAAAACCTTCTAAAAGAGCATGTTTTATAGATATAAAATATAAACTTTTTATGTAAAATGCAATAGATACAAATACAATTGTGATAATAAAGATAAAGATATTATTGCTGGACAATTAATGTAAAATATTTAAGATATATCTCACATTAGATATAAATATATAGCTGAACAATATTGTATTACAATCGAAATAAAATAGCATTAGCATAACACACATTAGATGAAAGTGCATTTGAATTGGTGATCATGGTTGTTGGATAATGTGGCGGAATGCATCTGAACTAAATAAATATTACAAATAAAAATCATTCTAAATTTTTGAAACACCTTTCAAACGCCACATTTGTTGTTGAGTTTTCATGTTAACCACATTTATTGTGATAATAAAGACAAAGACATACTCCTGGATAATTAGTGTGAAATATTTAATATGTGTCTCATATTAGATATAAATACAGCTGAACAATATTGTATCACAATCAAAATAAAACAGTTTTAGCATAACACACATTAGATAAAAGTGCATTTGAAAATTAGTGATCATGATTTGTTGGATGATATGGCAGTATGCATTCGAACTAAATAAATATTATAAATAAAATAATCATTCTAAATTTTGAAATACTTTTTAAACACCACATTTGTTGTTGAATTTGCATGTTGACCATCATTGTCACAAATCAAAATCTTCAATCCATTACCGTTCATAACTATGGAGACAACAACATACAATTGTCTATGATAGAATACATGCCTCCTCCAATAAATACCAATATTAGAAAGCGATTGCCCCTAACTCTTGTTGATTGTCATCGCTTGTGAGTTTTTTTATTCTTAATTTTTTAATAAAGTATCACATTTTCCATCCACCTTTTTATATTTTTATATTAAGAAACAAATAAAAAGCAAACATACAATATCTTTATATTACTAGTGTAGCACCCGTGCGATACACGGGAAGATTGCATTTTTTTTAAATATATTATTTAAGTAACTTTTCAACTTTGACTATTATATAGACCACGAAATAAATAACTCAATGTATTAAAAACTGAAGAAAATAAATTACAAATTTTGAAACACCTCCTTGTAAACAACGTTAACTGTTGATGTTGTCGGTTTTCCGTCAGAATCACATATAAGGACCTTCAATCCCTGCACGACTCGTAACTCTGGATACTGCAACATACAGCTGACCATGACTGAATACCGATTTCTTCAATAGAAGGTTGACACGGGACAGTGACTGACCTTGACTTTTGTTAACTATCATGGCGTATGACACAATCAAGGGGAACTGGCGTCTTTGAAACTTGAATGGTAATCTCATATCAGATGGAGTCAAAGACATTCTCGGTATAACAACTTTCGAACCTGCATTCGTGCCAGACAAAATTTTCGCCTTCAAAACATGATTTCCAAGTCGGGTGATAATAAGCCTAGTTCCGTTGCAAAGACCAGCTGTGTGATCAATATTTCTCAATAACATAACAGGAACGCCAATCTTCAACTTCAACTCATGATTGGGAACACCAGAACATCTGATCCCGTGCAAAAACTCAGGTGAATGAATATTATCAACTGCATCACCCCTCGCATCTGCCTTGCACGTCTCATCAGTGCTCAAATAAACTCTTTCTTCCGAATCATTTAACGAAATCATGTAATCATTAACAGCATCAACGACCTGAAGAGTCGGTGCCAATATCGCCCTACCCTGCAAAAATGATGCATCACCAATATGGCTTCTGAAGTTGGGATAAGTGGCTTCAACAATGGACTGAATTGGATCATCGGTTCCTCGTACAATCATGTCTTCTGGTATATCTATATATGCATGTCCATCGTTTGGTGCTCCCAGAGTTCCATCACCGATAGAACACATCCAATTAGAGAAACTTTTGAGCTCAGCGCCACTGTCGTCATCCTGAAGATTTTGAAGCCTCATATTCTTGGTTAATCTTAAAACCGTGCAATATTTCCATATATCAGAAGAATTGATGGTCGCATGGACAACATCTTGGCGACTTCCTTTGGGTATAACTGGTAGGATCTGCCTAAAATCACCACCAAGCACAATCGTCTTGCCCTCGAAAGGCATATCATCGGCATAAGGATTATTAGCTCGTATGATATCACGCATGGTCCTATCTAAAGCCTCAAAACAATATCTATGCATCATCGGTGCTTCATCCCAAATTATCAACTTAGTTCTCAATATCAACTCTGCAAGTGGGCTACCACGACTGATGTTACATGTCGAGTTTTCAACAGGATTTAAAGGAATCGAAAATCTAGAGTGGGCTGTTCTTCCGCCTGGCAATAATAATGAGGCAATTCCACTCGAAGCAACATTCAACACTATTTCTCCTTCGGAACGCAATGCCGCAGATAGCGTCTTCCATATGAATGTTTTCCCAGTACCACCATACCCATACAAAAAAAACACACCACCCTTACCATCCTGAATAGAATGCATGATTGTATCGTATACATTTCTCTGCTCATCCGTCATCATCCTCACATAGGAAGCGTGTTGTTGCGCCATTTCTGCTCTATTGTAATTCAATTCGTCAAATATGAGCCGATTATGGTTCAAAGAGGCATCAACGTCATGAGGAAATGGCATCGAAGGAAAATCACGTAGACTCCTCGCTCTACTACGCAGTACATTCTCAATCTCCAAAAGAGTAAAGTTTTGAAGATCCTCAACAGACAACCTCAAACCTTTAAAAGAAAAAAATGCATCAAAACAACAAATAATAAGGTTGAAAAAAAAAACTAAAAGTTCATAAAGTATATACAACAAAGAAATTTAGAGATTTACCTTCGTGACCCAAAATATTTCTGCGCATGTTTAAAATTCCATCAGACAAATACTCCCAACATTGCTGCCAAACACGTTCTGGTCTGCTCAAACAATCAGACATTAGCAGAGTGGCAAACAAATTTCTCAACATAGTACCAGATCCCCATTCGGCCGCTTCTGCAATACCATCAATATATTCTCTATCATCATTCAATAGACCAAGTGCGTAGCATGCATCCTTAAATGAGTCGTACTGAACACCATTCACACATTTGATTTCCTTGTAACTCCTAGGACCACGAACAACATTCAACAGTAGTCGCAAATAGTACAACTCTCCCGTGCCCGAAGCAACATAACCAAGCCGTCCAATACCCAACTGACGTTGTCTCGGTTCCCACTTTCTCTTATCGGCCTTCCACGTAAAATGAGTACGAAATTCAACATACGTTAGCGTCCTAGCAAATTCGTACTCATTGTTTGCTTCCATCCATGCAGTGAACATACTCTGTTTAATGGTTGGTTTATTCACAACTTTCTCTAAAGTACTACTCGCTGGGAAAATTACATTCTGCTCATTCGGGAGATGGAAGTTCAATCGTTCTACAGCTGGTTCTCGATAATGAATATCATAAGCAAACATCCACCACGCAGCTTCACACGGGGACACATACGTGCAGTCGTAGTACATAGCAACCTCATCAATCGGCTTCTCTCCATCAGGATCCTCATTTATAGTTTGATAGAATTTGGCCGTAACACGGTCATGGCCTTTGTTGACGTACTTAAACAAATATTTGATAGCTCGGGTCTGGTTACACCACTCTACATTAATATGTGCACGATATTTCATTAGAAGATATCGATTATGAGGCACGACGTATCTGTTGTCCAATTCAACACCATTCTTTGTTACTGTTCTACCATCATCTCTACGACGATATACCGGAAATCCGTCCTCATCTAGAGTAGTTTTCTG
Source organism: Jasminum sambac (assembly GCA_018223645.1). Taxonomy (NCBI): domain Eukaryota; kingdom Viridiplantae; phylum Streptophyta; class Magnoliopsida; order Lamiales; family Oleaceae; genus Jasminum; species Jasminum sambac. The sequence goes on from CP073649.1 coordinate 23,239,543, forward strand.
AACAAATTCTTTAGGAAATCGCTTGCTACATCGACCATCAACCATACATGGAGAATCTTTCTTGACAGACCCACACGGATCGTGCATCATAAAATCGCTCACAGCTGCATAATATTCAGCATCAGTTTCCTTATTCGGAATCTCAGCCGAAATGATAGCATCAATATCTTTCCCATCCCGACTATTTGAATTATGCGGCAACCATAACAGAATATGTGCGTGAGGCAGTCCACGTTTTTGAAACTCTATGGTGTACATAGCTGCAACCAAGAAAAAGATAAGTTAATAAATAATAATTATGCTATAACAAAACAAAACATTTAATATATTAGCAAAATGAATATTATAAATATAATCGAATATGCTAAAAACGTTAAATAATTTCGAATTACCTGCTTTTACTACGCCAAATATTTGGTTTTCTTTGATATCCCTCATTAGCATATCCAACTTCACTTTAAATATTCTACACAGTATATCCGGACGATCTTCTGCCATGAGCTTCCTCATTTCCAAATAACGCACAATCTCCGGCCACTTTGGATTGCAGGTGAAAGTGATAAATAATTCAGGATAGCCAGCCCACTTGCATATTGACATAGCATCGTGATAGTTTTGGATCATATAACGCGGACTCCTTATAAATGATGACGGTAAATAGATTCTCTTTCCTTGATTTGAAGTTTCCGTCTCGCCCCTAGTGAAAGCATCGTGCAAACCTTTAAACATATCACATCGCAACTCTGGTTGATTCAAACGTACATATGTCAAACGTGCAGATTCCACCATAGTGTAAGTATCAACTAAAAACTGCTGAAACAATCTTCTAGAGAAAAGAATGTTCGGGGACTCAAAACTTCTCTCTTGTAGGCGAAATGCAAAAAACTCTCTCATAGTTAGCTTCTTCCTTCTAGATCCAGAATCAAGCTCTTCCCCTCTATGAGGAACACCTTCCCTAAAGCCATCCTGACCATACACAAACAGCAAAGGGTACTGCAAAGCAAGATAGGAAGGATTAAGCTCTGTTATTCGCTTCAATGAACCATTACGACTTTCCACAATAATATCTCTACTGCCAGGATCCGTTTCAAAATCACCAACGTACAATGCAGCAACTTCGTCCACAGTAGGCAAGTTGTAGGTTCTCCCATCCATTATCGTTCATAACTATGGAGACAACAACATACAATTGTCTATGATAGAATACATGCCTCCTCCAATAAATACCAATATTAGAAAGCGATTGCCCCTAACTCTTGTTGATTGTCATCGCTTGTGAGTTTTTTTATTCTTAATTTTTTAATAAAGTATCACATTTTCCATGCACCTTTTTATATTTTTATATTAAGAAACAAATAAAAAGCAAACATACAATATCTTTATATTATAAAAAGAGAAGTGCCATGTTGGCAATAGTGCCAACATGGCACTCATTAATATTTTTAAAAAAATCATAAAAGTCAATTTTGTAGCTAAAAAAAAGGAATTTCTATTTTTGGAAATAAATTAACATTAATTAGTAGTTTTAAATAGGAAAATTCTTTAAATATAATTATTTTTTAATGAAACATAAATTTTTCATTAAATGTGATAAATAAAATTTAATAAAAAAAAATTAGTTTTGGAAAAACTTTAAATGTAATTCATTTTTCAAACTTCTAATCGAAAACATTAAATAATAAGTATTTTATTTATTTATTTTCACCGTGTTAAAAAAATTAGAGTTTTAAATAGTTTTGATTTGTAATATGCATTGGATTATATAAATAGTAGATTATTCTTAAATCAAATAGTGCGTGCATAAAATTATAATTGAATTTTTTGAATAATTTATTTATTTTTAAATAAAGAGTAATTTATCAATCTTTATCTTTATATTTTGAATTGTTATATTATTATCATATATCATTAATCTTTATATTACAGTTTGTAAAGTGTTATGTAGGCAAAGATGCCAACACGGTACACATTAAATATTTTTTTAAAAATTATAAAATTAGTTATGAAAATAAACCAACATTCATTAGTAGTAATTAAAAATATAATTGACAATAAACCAATATTTAAAACAAACATTTAATGAGAAAGATTTATTTTGGAAAGACTTTAAATATAAGTTCATTTTTTAAAGGTCTAATTCAAAATATTAAATAATAAATATTTTTTATTTTTTATTTCATTTTATCGTGATAAAATTATAGGTTTTGATAGTTTTGTTTGGTTACGTGAGCTGGCATGTTAAAAAAATAGTGGATATTTTTTACTTTTTTCCTTTTTTAAATTAAATTGTGAGTGGTCAAAATTATAGCTGCATTTATATTGAATAATTTATTTATTTTTAAGTAAAATAGTAATATATTAATCCTTAAATTATTATAATTGAAGTGCCACTTTTGGTGAACGCTTTATTGGCAAGTACAACATGACACATAGTTTCTAATTAAAAATTAATTGATATTTTCCTTTTTAATATAGTTGATGTGATATGCTCACTAATTGAATTTTGCATTGTACGTACGTTTTTTACCTTTTCTAAGTATATAAAATTAAAAATAAAAAGTTTTTGTTTCTACAATTAACATACACTTTACGTAAATAGAAAGAAATCAAATGAATTACGTAAATACAGAAAATTATCGATATTATTACAAATTTAAGTTACTTAAAATTAACTATAAGACTTCTTATACAATAAAGTTAAAATTAAAAATTAATTACAACTAATCAGTAAAAGAACGCATAAAATCATAAAATTTAGAGTGCATAATGTCCATTTCAGAAAGAAGAAAGATGTTCAATATAAATTTGATATGTAAAAATCAGAAAGACACGTTTTGATAATCAAAGAATTTTTATATATTCATTCCCCATGGTTCGTTTACAATTAATTAATCTCCACGATCATTGTTGTGTATGCTATACAAGGTAATTAGAATTAAGGTTATACATTTTGATAAATTTCTTAATTATGTGATACACCTGAATTTTTATAATTTACAATTGTAAATTTACTCCATATTTTTTGCATTGATTATAATATACAATATTATAGATTTTAATAATTATTTACAATTATGCAATCTCCTATGCATAAATTACATTAATTCTGTAATTCAACATTTATATTTATAATTTTATATCAATTATTTATCGTACATGAATTTAATTATTCCCGTGCATCGCACGGGCGTGATACTAGTAATTATTATGAACGAAGTAAATTATTTGTTTGTTAAGAATCAAAAACCTTTTAAAAGCTAAAAAATAAAAAATAAAAGCTTTTATTGGATTGAAAAGATCCAAAATGATATTTAAAAAACAGGGCATAAGAATATATACGTCAATAACCCACTAACAAATTTTTAACATTTATCCTAATAAATAAACCATTCGTCATCTCAAATGTAATAAAATATATCACCAAAATCAATTAAATGAGTCAAACACATATTTTTGATAAGTGCTAGAAAAGTACTTAAATAACTCTTCTATTTTACGTATTTGTGTGTTTTATTAGTATGATATGTTTATTTTTATGTGTTTTCCTTTTATTGTGTGTTTAGAGTCACAAGAAATCAAAGGGAGCCAAAATGGATAAAAATGGAGCGAAAACGGAACTTGGGACCGAAATGCAAGCAAATTCAAAGATGGAGGGCATCCGATGCAATTTTATGAAAAGTTGTTTTTACAATTTTTCTTGTGCCAATATCAAAGAATATCAAAAGAGGATTTCCACATTTTTGTCGGATCCCAAATCGGAGTTTCCTAGTGAAAGTTATGGCCATTTGAAGAGAAAGGACAAAGCGTAAAAAAATCAGCAGCTCGAATTTACTGCCGCAGTTCAGTAATTTGACCATAACTTTTGCTACAAAATTCGGATTGACCTGTACTTTATATTGTTGGAAAGGACACTCAGAGGGCTACAACTTTGATGTTGACCTCTGCAAATGATTCGGATCATATCATGGTAAAAAATGGGCAAAACCCAGAGTGATGTGAATGGAGGATTTCTTGGGCTATGTTTTGGTAGAAAATTCATAACTTTCTACTAAAATATCAAAAAAAGGAAATTCCAATTGGAAAATTCAGCCAAGATGCTTACCTATACCATGATACAATATTTGAACTAATGGAGCAATTTAAGATCATGATTTGGTGGTTACCAATTAATGGAATCATAATAGAGTAGTTGTACAATTTTTTATCATGTTTTCTTGTGAAATTTTGCCTATAAATAGAGGCATTTGTAAGGAAGGAAAGACACGACTTAGTAGAAGAGAATTAGCTAGTAGTTCTCTCCAATAAAATTTTCTTCTTCATTTGTTCTTAATTTTAGCTTGAAGATTTTAGCTTTTCATATTCCGGCGGATCAATTCTTCGCTAAGCTCTCTTTTCCCTTTTATTTCTCTATTTATTTCGTAGTATTTATTTACTTGTTTACTATATTTTGCATAATCTATCATATAGTGGTGGTGATACAAAGCGATCAACGGCTAAAAAGTATGAAACCCATAATTATGAGTAGTTAAGACTTTTCTCTCTAGTTCGAGGGGGACGTTGTGTTCAACTAACATGTTGTTATCTTTTCTAACTCTTTAGTAACGTTTTATCTATTCCTCTACTTCAATTTGTTGATTTGTTATGCTTGTAAACCCGTTTTTGAGTTTATGTGATTATTGCATTCACTTTGGCCAATTGAATCAATTAATCTTTAAATTCAAGTTACTTGCTAGGATTGGAACTTTTGATCCGTAATTGTCATAAGATTCCAATCCAAAGTAGCAAATGAATATCGTGCCTATTTATTAACAAATCAACTTAGATGCATTAATTCGAACTTGTGAAATTATTCATCTAATTCAACTCATTCTTCTCATTCATTTCATACTAGCTTTGCATTAAATCCTAAGAGCTTGTTTAGGGTTATCCAATAGCTAGATGTTAAGTTAAAGAGCTTACTTTTAACTTAATATACTTAAGGAAGAATTCGTTAATCAAAGCTTCTCGGTTAATTGAGAGTTGATAAATTGAAGAAGGAATAGTAACACGTTACATGGGAAAGATAAACACAAGTTGTTGACACAACCGAACGCGAGAACTAGATATTTATTTCAATTGTTTTATTTGATCTTATCTTTTATCATTTGATTTTCATTCAAAATTCTCAAAACCCCCACTTTTCTATATTAATTGATAAAGACAACTAGATTAAGCACCGTTCCTCTTTGGTTCGACCCTTACTTACCACTTCTACATTAATTTGTAGTTTTGAAACCGAGTAAGGAAATAAAATAAATTTTGGCGTACTGCGACAACACGCCAAATTTTCAATTAAATAAAAGTCAAACACACATTTCCTACACAAAAACATTAATTATGGCTCATTTAATTTATCCGAAGCATATTTACTTATACCCACTAAAATAACATTCATATATTTATCCGATTCAATTAAACGCGATTTCTTAAAAAGCAATAATTTCTATTAAAAAAAGAAATAATTTGATTTCTTTTATTTTTATTTTTATTTTATTCATATTGTCTTAAATTAAAAATTAATAGTTGTTCTAAAAAAATGATATTTGGCTTTTTATTATATTTTTAATTTTTAATATCCTAGAAGTTTTTTCATATTGTATAAGCTTTTGTAGGAAAAACATGGTTAACAATTTTGTTCATCGCTTAGAGCCACCAAAGCGTACTTTTACCTCACTTTAGGTGGGCATTATGAGACCAGTATGGAATTTTCATTTATTATTCTTAGTTAAAAAATAAACTAAAAATTATTGTTAAACTAAAGGAAAATTGATTACCAATTTCCCCAAGTAGCCATTCGTTATACTTTTAGGTACATAATGATTCGTGCTTATATAGTAATACACACATTCTTCTTTCATAATTATCTGACATGGAATATTTATCTCTTGCAATAGTTTGGAAAATTTCAATAGTGTAGAAAATTATCCATTTGTTAAATTTTTAGAGAAAAGTTGAGAATTTTATTTTGAGAACTTTCAAACTCAAAAAGATTTAATTAACTTGACATAAAATTAACTATGTGATATATTAATTCCAGACTTATATTCTTAATAATTAATATATCTTTTATCTAATGAAATTAAAATAAAAAATTCATGAATTTTATCAATTTATTTAGTGTCCGATTTCATAAAAAAATGTATTTCTATATTAAAAATAAAAATTTATAAATGGAGTTTAAAAAATAAGCGGTGAATTTGATTTATTTAAACCAATAATCCAATTTCCTTTTTTGGATTTTTATTTTATTCATATTGTTCTAAATTAAAATTAATCATTGTCCTAAAAATTGATTGTTGGTTTTTTATTGTATTTATATTTTGAATATTGTACAAATTTTTTTATTTTGTATAAAAGTCAGCAACAAAAATACATAAATAATCTTGTCGATTACTTAGAGCCACAAAAGTGTACTAACTTGGGGTCACTACGGAATTTTATTATCTCAAAAAGATATGAATTTTATTTTTGGAGGACCTTCAAAATATATGAATATTTTTACAACCCAAAAAGATTTAACTAATTTGACATGTAATTAATTGTGTGATATATTAATTCCTAAATTAATTTATTTAGAGTTCAATTTCCAAAAAAAAATTATCGCTATATTAAAAATATGAATTTAATTAAAAAATAATAAATGAAATTTAAAAATTTAATTAAAAATTATAAACGAAGTTTTAAAAATAAATGTTAATTTGATTTCTTTAAAGATAAAACGAACAATCCAATTTATTTTTTTGTATTTCATTTTATTCATATTGTTATAAATTAAATATTAATAATTGTCCTGACCAATTGATAGCCGATTTTTTTATGGTATTTTGATTTTTTAATTTTTAATATTTAAAAATTTAAAAATATAAAAAACTTCTTGCACTGCCTTATTTATAAACACTTATTAAGGAAATGCGCGTTTCCTTAATTTTATAAGTGCATTTCCTTTTTTATAAACACTTGTTTCCTTAATTTATTAATTATTAACTCTTATTGCTAACTACAAAAATAAAAATAAAAATAAAATAATTTGGGTTTTTGGAGGGAAAATTTGCTTCGGTGGAAGAGCTTTTTATATACTAAGATTACAAATACAAATCTTTATATTATAAAAAGAGGAGTGCCACCTATGCACATTGCCATATTGACACTCCTTTAGTAAAAATTTTTTTGAACCTTATTTAGAAACAAATATTAAATGACATTTAATAATTTCATTTTCTGACTTAATTTTTATTTCTATATTTACTAATTTTTATTTATTTCCAAGTTGACACTCATTTATTATAAATATATAAAATTTATAATAAAAAAAACTAATTCCCAAAAAATATTAAATGTACATTTAATAATTTTATTTTTCTTATTTAATTTATTTTTCTTTTCTTATTTATATATATTTTAAATTTTGAAATGAACTAAATGCATGAACTAATGAAAATCATACTATAAATAAAAACTGAAGTGCGAATTGGATACTGTGCTAAGTTGGCACGCATTTATTTAAAATTAAAAAAGAAAATCCTATTTTGATAATTGCCAAGTTTCATCCCTCTGTCATTGATTTGATAATTTCTTTATATTTTTTATTATACTTTTTAATTCTCAACAACACATTAAAATTTTTTTTTTCCGTAATCTTTGTAAGACATACTTTTTTTTAATGTAACATACTCTTAATTTTTTGTATCAAACAAGCATCAAATGTTTGCCTAAAAAATAAAAATAAAAAACTTAAACGTACTCTTGATCCCCTATCTATGTATGGGCATATTAAAATGTTTATATACTATTATGGCAATTTTCAAATAATACCGCTACATCAGCCTGTGAACATTTAATATACTTGTTAATTTGATTCAGTTCCATTATTAGAACTTTGTCATAGTTTCAACGCTTGACGTGATGTTATCCCCTGCTTCAACGTGACTATCTATTTCCACTTATCAGCTCCTTGCAAGGAGAAATCTAGGGGGCTCGACCTGGTTGTAGCCCCCCGACCTAAAAAAAAATATATAAAAAAATTTATATAGAATTTTAGTTGAATTAATTTTTTTTCTTCGTTACAGTCACCCAATTAACAATTCTAAATCCGTCCCTATCCCACTACTGTTGTATAGCAATGTTAAAATGCGTCACATCAATATTGAAACTATAAGAAAATTCTAGTGTTGGGACTAGAAAGGGGTTGTACTTACTTATGGGTAGGAGTGTCCTCGCAATAATATGGCAATACATCAAACAATGACATTCACTAATGTGGCCAAATTGCTTTTATGTACCAAGTCTTAAAAACAGCCACATGTAGTCCCCAATAAATTTATATTATTCTTTGTGTATAGTGTATTTGGTATTCATAAGTTCACTAATAATCAAATGTCAATATGTTGCTAATTTAAGTTGCCAATATATTAGTCGATGATTAACACGTGTTCCCTCGGATGGTTTCACGTGTTAATTATCGACCAATATATTGACAACTTAAATTACCAATATCTTGGCATTTGATCTTTTGTGTTTATAGGCTATACAGGGACGGATGTAGCCATTGGCTACAGCAGGCTGTAGCCTACTGTAGCCAAAAAAAAGGGAAAAAATTGATTTGGATAGTGTTTATAAGGCTTCAATTTGATTCAAATAGGGTACAGCGGATGGATTTGGTTTGTGAAGTTAACCATGTGAAATTTGAATTTGATTCAGGCAAACATCCAAGATTCTTTTGATGGTAAGAAGAAGAAATTTTGTACACTTGCAAATTTAGAAAATAGGGTTATGGAAGTTTTGCAACTAATGTGTAGATTTGTAAGATTTTGAGATGTTTTATTTGATAAATTCTACCTTCTGGCTATATTGTGATGAAAAAAATTAATCTTATATTTTTATTGACATTTTTTTGCACGCTAAAAATTTTATTGTAGTGAATGAATAATGAAAGCCCCCCAAAGTCCAATTCTAACTCCGTTCCTGAGGCCATAGCCACTAAATCTTCACAATTGACTTGCAGAAATTCACAATGATATACGGATTTCACCGAGTTCCTTGAAAAAGTTGCATGGCACCCTTAGCCCACAAACACGCGACCCTTAGCCCACAAAGGCAGAGCCGCAGAGGTAGCAGGACTCATGCACACCTCTTCCAACACAAATCTTTCGGACAAACGAATATTAAATAATCATGCAAGAAAAGAAGATTAGAATCAACTAAGCAATAACCGGGAGTAAGAATCTCCAATGGCGATGTTGTATTGAGTTTTAAAAATTAATTGACACATTTCTAATGGTTGATGATTAGGACAATGTCAAATTTATGTAGCAAAAAATAAATAGACAGTGTGAAAAGTGACTTTTATATAGATATCTAGACATTCATTATCACATTCAATCACCATCAATTTTCCATAAAAAAAAAATACACGGTCTCTCAAGGGCACAGTCACTTTTCTAATTGAGGAAAAAATAAAGCTATTATTATAGATGCATTTAAGATGCGACGGTCACCAATCATACATATAACTATTTACCATCTAAAATAGGACTGAAATTTTTATAAGTTTTTATGGATTTTTATGTGAAGTAAGAGAGAAAATGAGTGAAGTTGAATGGTGGAGATTGTATAGTACAAGTAGGTCCCACGAGATATGTAGATGTGATTGATTTGACCAATTTTAAGATTTTTAAAAATGGATAAAAATGTTTAAAAAATCTCAGCCTATCATGCTTTCAAGTCTTTACATTCATTATAAACAAGAAGTTCAAGGTAGTGGTGAAACGTAACCTTAATTACAAACTTAAACTTACACACACACACACTTCATATTTTCTTTTACTCTTACCCCATCCATTACCATCCTATATCTTCTATATCAATCTCTCGAGAGTTATTGCTCATATTCTCTATAGTAAGTTGATAATTGGTATGTCATCAACCGTCGACCTCTTACTCTCTTTATACTTAATTTTTGTACATAACAATTTGCCGAAGTGCATGTGTGTGTAATACACGAGATAATAATGATTTGAGATATATCAGATCTTTGAAACATAAGCTGTGCTTTATTCCTCACCTTCAACAATAGTTAACTATTTAGACTACTTAAATCTTCAAGGTGAATAATCTAGACATTTCAACAATTAATGTGCATAAAAAAAAAAAGTAAAAACTTATTCGATCGATTACTATAAAAGACACATTAATAAATAAATTACAATGTCATTCTCACATGTTAAAGTCTAATAAATAGCATTTTGAAAATAGTTTATCAATAAAAGATACATCTTACTTTGATAGAGCCAGTCTGGAACTCCCTCATTCAGGAATGATCTATTGCACCCGCGTGCACCATAGTTATGGTGCTCGGGTCTTAAGTCATCGGCCGAATTTTAATTAGGCGGATTTAGATTGTGCGATGAGGCGGACCTCAGGTAAAAAAAAATTTTGGACCAGTGGATGCGTGGCGACCGGTCAAAGCTAAAATTATGGCCAAAACTTTGACCGGTCGCCACGGGCATCCACGGTGTCCAAAAAATTTTTTTTTTTTACTGGAGGTCCGTCTCATCGTGCTGAATCTAAATCCGGCCCCGGAATTAAAATTGAAGGTCGGATGGACCCGTAAAAGCACACGGGAGCACCATAACTATGGTGCACCTGGGTGTACTTGATCATTTTCGTTCCCTCATTACCGCTTTCCTAGGAAGATCTTGATCATCTGGATTATTGAATTCCACCTCAAGGCAATTACTAAATCCCCATCCCCCTATACGTTCTTTAGGTAATGTTCAAACACTAGCGGGGGCGCCGTAATTACGGCGCTCCCGGAGTGTTTTCTAACTCCGTTCGACTTTCGATTTGAAATTCGGGACCGGATTTAGATTCATCACGACGAGATGGAGCTCCGGTAATTTTTTCAAAATTTTTGCGACATTGTTGGATGCCGTGGGGCCGGTCAAACTTTTTCGCCAAATTTTATGCTAAATTTTGGCCAAAAAGTTTGACCGGCCCCACGGCATCCAACAATGTCGCAAAAATTTTGAAAAATTTACTGGAGCTCCGTCTCGTCGTAATGAATCTAGATCCGGTCCCGGATTTTAAATCGGAGGTCAGACGAGGCTAGAAAACGTCCCGGGAGCGACGTAATTACGGTGCCCGGGAGTTTTGGAACATGCCTGATACATCTTTTGGTATTTGTGGATAGAATGGAACAATGCAAAGCACAACAACATGAAGATGAATTGTAAGAGAATTGTTTAGGAGTGGGCATAAAAATCGGAACCGGACGGGTAGAACCGGAACCGAACCGAAAGAACCGGAACCGAACGGTTCTTTAAAAAATTAAGGCAAGGCAACCGGGCAGAAATGAAAAGATTGAAAACCGAGCGGGTCCTTTCTAAAGCGGGCAGGCAGGAATTGAAAAAATATAGCACTATTTTTCCTGTTTCTTCTCCTAAGCGGCGGCGACTGCAGCGGCGAAAGCTGAACTGGCGCTAGTTGCATCATTTCTGCTTTCGCTTAGTTGCATCCTAAGCCATTCTTCAAGCCGCGATATTTTTTTGTTACATTTTTTTGCGGTTACATTTATATTCGAATTAAAATTTTTATTTTTTTCTAGTGTTTTTCGAGTAATAAAAAATGTATCATAAAATAATCGGAACCGAACCGGAACCGGAAGGAACCGGAACCGGACGGGTATTTCATTTGAAAAGAATCGAACGGTTCCAATTTTCAAAGAACCGGAATTTACGGTTCGGTTCCGGGTAATGAACTACCCGGAACCGAACCCGAAACGCCCACCCCTAAAATTGTTTGTAAAGTTGATTTCTTGATAGAGAGATATGAATAGTATTATAGTATTAGTTAGTGCCTCTTCTAGACTATATTTAGTACATAGATACAATATAACATATAGATGGTCAACAAGTTTGTATTTTTTGGAGGTTTTGACTCAAAGTTCCCTTTTTGTAACCTTTTTCACACTCAATAAAATTTCTATCATAAGTTTGAAAATTTTCGAATTACGGTAGTTCCATAGAAAACGCGGGGGGGAGGGGGGGGGGGGAAGCAGTTTATCAAGTATGATGACATTTAATATTTTAACTCAAAATATATGGGCAAAAATAAATCTAATTGACATAAATTTTTAAAAAAAAATTTCCTGTAAAAGTAAAATCATCATTCATTCTGCAGCAAAAAAAAAAATTTATCATTCATTCGTTCAATTCATTCTGAATGAGTGATAATAAGGTAAAATGAACGCCATCCGTCCACATAATCAAGAAATTGTCAAAAGAATCAGTAGTCAAGGCTCATGCTGCCCGATCTTCAATTACATGGAATAAAATGAAGTCATAACTATTTGGATATTAAACACAAAAAGCTTTCATTGTTAGACCTTATTATAGTTTGAGGATTGATTTTGTTAATAACAAATCAATAAAAAGATTACTTTTATTGGCCATCATTTTTCTATTACAACTTTCTTAAATAACAATCCAAAAATAGGTTTCTCAGATTGTTTTTTAAAAAAAAAATCTGTTTGAAAGTGAAATTTCTTAGTGTCATTGGCGCATAAATGACTTTATGGGACGTAAAATAGGCGACAATTATTCCTAACACCGTCACCTAAAGTTGTATGCTAATTTTCGGGCACCTAATAGGTGACGGTTAAATTTGTAACCCTCACCTATTGTCATCCCCTATACTATAGGTGACGTTTATATTACAACCGTCTCCTATATAGTAGGTTATTTTATTTTTCAAAAAAAAAAAGTCGGGAATAGATGACGGTTATAATATAACAGTCGCCTATAGTATGTTTTTTTTTTTAAACGTTGAGAATAGGCGATTTTAACCGTCGTTTAAATGTTGAGAATAGGCGATTTTAACCGTCGTCTAAACTCACTAGTACAAATTTGACTTTAAAATCGACCTTATATGCGACAGGTTTCCAAAAAGCGTTGCTTAAAAGGCCACGCGGTATTTTTGTAATAAAATTGTGAAGAACAAGCGGCGGGTTATTCCAAAACTGTCGCCTATTCGCTTAAAACATTGCAAATACCCAACCCCAAACTCAGATCTAACTCTTATCTGCTCAGAGCATAGTTATCAGACTCGACCCAGGGTTCGACCCGGATAGAGAGCTGGGTCACTGGGTTGCTGGTTCAACCAGTAATTCGATGGTTGAACCGACGGGTTAACTCTCATCAAACCGGTAGATTAAAATAAAATAATTATACTATCATTGAAAATTTTTTAATATTATAATTAACAATTATTATAACCATTATATTGAGTAAGCGTAATTAAAATATTATTACATCCACAAACAAGAATGCTCATCTAATTCATAATTGATTTTATTTTAATGAATATGACTAACTTTTTGTTGAATATTGAAAGGTGACAAGTAGCGCTAATAAATTTTGATTTTGTTTCAAGCCTATAATCGATAATATGAATATAAGTTTAAGAATATGCACTGTAGTTTATAATAGTAGTATAAAACTTAAAAGTAAAATCTTTTAATCACTCATGTTAGTCACACACTTATCAATAACTTTGGATATTCGATTATTTATTTTCAAAAAATTTAATCACGATAAATATTTAGTTGTGAAAAATGTTTACTTTATTTTTTACTTTTTATTTTGGTAAGAAATGATGTGATTTATTTTTTCAATCTTAAATATTCAAGGAAATAATTTTTTTTTTACAATTTAAAAATATAATAATTTAAATAAGTAATGACCCGGATTGGTTATTACTTTTTGGGTCACCGGGTTGCCTATTAACCGACGGTTCAACCGGATTTATATTGGGTCAATTGCGAGGTGGTCGAATTAGATGAATCGGTGGAGGCACTGGATCACCGGGGTTCACCGGTCCAACCGTCCGGTTCGGGTCGGTTTAAAAACTATCGCTCACAGTACTCTCTCCAGTTAGGGTTGGAATCAAACTGGTCCCTGAACTCGATTTCTTCATAAATCGCCTACTTTTCTCCAATTTTCGCTTCACAACTCAAATTACAAACGACATCTAGTAACAAGAAGGAATATTGAATCTGCATTTCTCCATTCAATTCATGACGTGACGGTTTTTGTTTCCTCTGGTGGTGGTGCGGCGGCGGCTGTGCAGCGGCAGCGTCTGAAGCTAATCGAAGGCGAGGTATGTCAATCCTTTTAGTGTGTGACTGTGTGTGTGAGGGGCGTCAGATCTCTTTCACGAGCATTCCCCCAAATTACAAAAATTTGAATTGTCAGCTTTTCTCCCAGCGATAAAAAAAAAAAAAAAAAAATCTCAACATTTTAGCTCAGAATAGTGGAATCCCATCATTTTTCCCAACCAATTAGGGCATATTTTGTTTATTTCTATAATTTTCGTCCACCTTTGTGGTTAGTTGGGGCTTTGAAAGAGGTTTCTTACTTTAGTAAGGGTTTCTTTGCCGCAGTGGGCGTGGGTTGGGGTTGGGGTTGGGGTGATTGTTCAGGTAAAAGAAATGAGAAATGTTGTGAGTTTATATATGGATTTTCTTTATATGAAACGTATATGAGAAGCAATTTAGCTTCTGTGTTTTGATAATCTCTCAATTTATCTTCTGGGAGCCTAAATTTGCAATGACTCATATGGTTGAAAACTGCAGAAATTTTGTTAGATTGAAGAATTACTTCGTAGAGTATCTAGTGTTGGAGATATAGATCTATTGTGTTCATTGCTGGATGGGTTCTTGTTTCTGAGACTTGTCTCTATTATCCAATCACTTATTCATAATTTGATGATTGAGTCTTTGATCGATCCAGTCGTAAATCTCGAGTGAGCTTTTAAATATTGGTAATGATTTAGTATTTAAAGGGAGTGAATGAATACCATAAAACTTAGTGGATATGTAGTCTTATCATTGTTCATGTGTTTTGCATTGTAGTAATGATGGGGAACAAGGAGTGGATTAATGAAGAGAATTTTTAGGCGTGGTTAAGCACCCAAATCTTGTAAAGTTAGTGGGAATATTGAAATTTTTTGCCTGCGTATATTTTATATAGAGATATTATTCTAGTTCTCAATGTTCGACACATAAAAGATAGATTCATATTGAGGTGCAACCTATCTTTCATCATTATAACATGTTCCTACATCTTTTAGGAATCGTTTGCAACATTTAGCTCAAGGTTTATTGAGAGTTCTTTTTCCTCCCTCTCTCCTTTTACACTAACTCTTGATGTAGATGTTTAATACTAGCTTCTATCATTGGTGTTCGTCTCTATATTGTTAATTGATAGGTAGTGCAGAAAATTATGGAGTTCTATTAGATAATTGCCCTTTTCTGACTTACATATTGTTTCTTCAGGTTTAACTTTACTTCCGGAATTTATTGTAAAAAAGAGAAACAAGTGTACATAGGTGTTTTCATTAAGGTAATTTGGCAGCTTTTTGTGGTGCAAAAACATCAAATACTTGTGAAGATTACAGTCAATGAAATCTTTGGTTGAGGAATGGACTGGAGTAAGCTGTGGCCACTTGAGTTAAATCTCGTTTCTTGTATGTGTTTCGAAACTCCCCTGTTTTCATTGGCAGAAATAAATATTCCTGCTTATTGTTTTCCCTCTTGTCAATATTGATTTCTCAGTCTATCTTTATCTGCTTTTGCTGGGTTTTCATAATTTTCCGTCATTTATGCAACGCTTGGTGAAGTTATGATATAAACAATACCAATATGGCTGACATTCTTGTAGCTACATTCATCACATTTAGCCATAGTTTAAGGGCAAGACCCACACTTCATCGGCTTATGTACCTGTTATCTCCATTGACACTACGCACTCTTTTTAACGTGTGAGACCAGTAAGAGTGCCTCGATAACTTTGTACGATATAGGAAAGGTTAAAATATCTTCGATTATGTATATTACTGTAAAAGAATTTCATCGAAGTAGGCAGGCATTTGATATTTGGATGGTCTTTGTTGAATGCAGTTGTTGAGAACGGAAGAGGAACTTGGGTCTGAAGCTGTATATGCTGGAGATAAGTTCTGTGCTCCTGGGGAGCCCGTTAGATGAAAGATGATACGGTATAAGATGGACTCTCACGTTTAGATAAAGATAGTTGTTATTAAGATGACGCTTTTTTCTATCATCCGTCATCCAAAATGGATTTGTGTTGAAACATTAGAGAGGCGGTTATCTTGCTGAACATTTGCTGCACCAATGGAACTTTTTCCCCCTGATGAGGAGATGAAACCATGTTTGTTAATTTTAAAGTTTTTTTTATTTATTCTTTCTTCTAATTATGTATGCCCTTGATTGGATGTTGATAGAATTACTTTTTTTGTTGCTGAAACTCAGCTTTCACATTAACAACACCACCATCCAATTTAGGCAACCATTCTTGAAGAACCGTTGCCTAAGGTCAAGAATAGGCGACGGTTATTTCGAGAACCGTCGCCTATTCTTTGATCAGATGCGACGGTCAAAACCGTTGCCTTTACTGAGCATCATAAATGACCCATAATGTGAGGTCTTGGCGCCTTTGTATGTGATGTCTCCATAACCATCATAAATGACCCAAAATAACCGTCACTTATTCCTTTTTCTATACTAGTGTGTATTCTCTTGGCGAAATTAAATTGCAAATGTAGAACGTGTGTGGGTGCCACAATGTGAGAACGTTGCCTGATTCTGAGAGTGATTACTGATGCATATATTTTAGTTGATTATAGTTTAAAGTAAATGTAGAGGAAAACAAGTTTTTTGAAAATCTATGTCAAACACATACCAAGAATACAACATTTTGGTTTTGTAACTAGCAGATTGCTCCAAGGCCAGGAGGTAACAATCAAGGCATGGTAGCCCATACAGAACGTGTCACAAATGCTCAAAACAAAACATAAGAATGAGGTACATTTTCCATGTTGACCTGAAACGAATGCTGGAACCCCATTAACTTGGCCACACAAGACTGACCACGAAGGTACCTATATTGTCAAATGTAGCTGGAACTCCATCAACCATGAAATCCGTCAATGTTCTTGTCTTAAATTCATAGACAATCAGGTCAAATTCGTCAATTTCCAACACGATTTTGTCATCTGCGATAAAGCACAATGGCTTAACCACCGACCAATCAGGTTCAAAAGTAACGCTGAGTTTAAC
This sequence comes from Jasminum sambac, assembly GCA_018223645.1. Taxonomy (NCBI): domain Eukaryota; kingdom Viridiplantae; phylum Streptophyta; class Magnoliopsida; order Lamiales; family Oleaceae; genus Jasminum; species Jasminum sambac. The sequence goes on from CP073649.1 coordinate 23,256,713, forward strand.
CCAAGATTCTTTGACACCATACTCTTCCATTATCCAAAAATCAACTCGATCAAGACCAGTTTCTGTGTTATCCGTATCCAACACGCAAAGACATCCCTTAAGAACAAGGACATCATGAAACTTTTTAGCTCCATTGAGACTATCAGGACCTGGAATTTCCTTAAATGTTTCGTCAACCAAATCAAAGATTGTAATAAGACATGAACCGCCTCTACTATCAGCCCACCAATGTAAAGCGCCAGAGATGAAAGCACCGGACTGCCAGCCTATCTCATCGTAAGGGACAGAATTACGATAATCAGAAGAGCGCTCAAGCCTCTTCCAAATCCCCTTTTTCATAGAGTACATGTACGCAAATGAATATGTCGAGGATTTCAGTTCCTCTTCCGAGTGCCCATCCATAATAGCTACAATTTTGTAGTCGTCACTACAAGCATCATACCCTAATCCGTAGTCGAGAATTTCACCGGGCAAATTTTGTATTTGCACCTTCAATTGAAAATGTTATATTAGTTTGAATAAATGTACACTTTAGCCAAAATTGTCCAAGAATCTCATCCAAAATATCAAAACAAGAACTCATGCTCATAAATTTTACCTGCCTCAAAGTAGTGGGATTCACTACATACAATGACCCATTGAATAGCAGAACCAAGCCGTTGCAAGAACCCGACACCCTCATACTAATCTCAGGAAGCTCTGGCTGAAACCTTATTGTTCTTGACAAGTTATCATCTCCCACATCGGCGATGGTGTGAATCGTGACATTATTTGGGAAAGGGAATATGAGAATTAGGTTTTCTTGAGTGCGACGATTGTTAAGATGTGTCTTGATGAATAGCGGATCGGAGAGCAAAACACTCCAAGGTTTCGACACGCACCTGAATTGGCCAACTGTTTTAGCAGGGAGTCTTGAGAGTATTTCGACCATCATTTCTTGGGGAAGGCTCGGTAATTCACCTCTCGCCATGGTTAACTCTCGAGCACAATTGATGCGGTCGACTATTCAGATCGCGGTGAGTGAATACATAGCTGGTTATCTTGACTGCCTCTGTTTCGTGTTTCGAATTTTGACTTTCCTTTTTCGAATTTTGACTTTCCTTTCCCATAAACTTTGGATTTTGGTACTTTTGGTGTTATTAAGAAATAAATAAATAAATAATAATAATAATAATGAATAAAAATAACAATAGAAAATTCATTATTAAATTCGAGGTGCCTACTCAGAGAATTAATTAATTGAGTGCTTTGTCAATTGTTTAAAATTAATTTTATTATTCAAATTTCACTGCTAATTGTACGTCACAAATCACTATAGGTGATTTTTTTTTTTAAAGTTGAAATCACTGTAGGTTACTATCAACACATTTTACTGTCTGTCATTATTGGGCGCAAAGAGCATCTGCACAACAAAAATTTAATTACTCGAACATAAATTATGTATATGTTTGATTTAAATTATTATTTAAAAATTATTTTTTCAATAATCTTTGTCAAACGTGCCCTTATTTTGTTGAGTCTATCAAACAAACCTTAAATGAAGAACGTACCTCAGCTAAATAGCATTTCTTCTTCAAGAAAAACAATCTTGGAACGTGAAGTAGATAGCCCGGCAGTACAAAAAGTTGATCATTGCCACAAGCACGCTTTTACTTTTAAGGATCCACTATAGACTAACAAGCCATGGCAACAAGTGATTGGGGTCTACGAGAACGCAAACACATAATTTGGCATAAAACGTAGACGTTTTAAGTGTCACTACAGAAAATAAAACCAAATGTTAACTGATATGGGACTGGAGGTACTAATTTAATGAACAATGGCAGAAGTAAAATCTCCCTCTTCGAGTTTTTGAAAATTAGACTCCACAATCACTCGATAGCATCTAATCAACATATTGTTCTATTCGACATAGATAATCACTCCATAATTGAATATTAACAAAAATAAAGTATATTCTGGTTCAAAATTAAATTTAATATAAAAACTCAGAGACGCTTATCACTACATACATGTATGCAGTTCACCAAAACAACAGCATCCAGATGCTCCTAAAGTTCAATTCAAGCCCAACAGCATCCAGATGCTCCTAAAGTTCAATTCAAGCAAGCTTCAACAAAATCGGGATCATTTGCCACCTTTTATGTTAAAATATGCACTCGAAACGCAAATTCTGAAACGGAAATTCGAAATAAAAAGGCAACCAAATTTGCAGCAAAACAAATGAAATATGAAAATCGCAATCGCCACAGATTGTTTACAATAAATTACCAATAACCAAAGCAAAATTATCACTTGAAGGAGTGAATAATTAGATTTTAGAGAGAGCGAGAGGTTGGGCGGAGAAGCTGAATAATTTTTTATTTTTTATCGGGGAGTGACAACGGCGAAACTATTTAGGGTGTGTTTGATTCATACTTTTTTTTCTAGGAAAGCTTCGATTTCAAACTTTTTTTCCACCATTTGTTTGATTTGTGACTTTGTTTCTTGGAAAATGTTTTTTAGCTTTTTCTCGATTTCCGTTCTTTTCCTTGTTTTGAAGGAAAACGTTTTTCTTGGGGGGAGGTGGTTTTTGTTTTCCGGGAAAAGTTTGGCCATTTTTTTTTTTTTTAATGGACAATTTACTTTAATCATAAAGATAAGGAAAATGATTAAATTTCATAAAAAAAACACAAAAATAAAGAAAATAATATCATTTTCCAACTTTCAAATTAATCTAATCAAACACCTACAACTACTATTTTCCCTGAAAAACCTTTTCCCGGAATTCATTTACCCGGAAAATATTTTCCTTCAAACTATTTTCCGGGTTTGGAATCAAACACACCCTTATATTTGTATTTTGCGGGCTAATTAATTGAGCACAGGTCCCTGAATGGTACTAAAATTATCAATGTAGGTTTGAACTATGGATTACACTATTTAAACCCCTATATTCCTTTTTTTTTTAACAGAAGACCCCTGTATTCTTTGTAATCCATCAATAATGCATAATGACTTGGATGGACAAGATTTTGAGAAGCACGCTTCGAATAACAACAAGAAAGATGGACGTGGCACAATGTCTATTATAATATTACGTTTTAATAGAAAATTGTTTTGCCTTTATGGTAAGTATCATGAGGCATAGTAATGGAGAAAATCAAACACATAATAAAATTATAATTTTCTACGTATATACTACAATTTGAGAGTTTAGATTCGTCACTGAATTACAAAATATCAAATATCAAAAGCTCTCTACTTGATCTTGTTGTGGTCACAAAGGAATGGTGTCTATATGTGGTGCACTCGAAGACAAAACTTGAAAATGCATTAACAATTAACAATTCAATGGCGCCAATTTTTTGCAATTCTCATGATAGAAGTGAGTAATTAATTAACACAAAGTAAAGAACATTCTGCCAGAACTATTAGTGTGGTGTATTCTATATTCCGGCTTTTTTATACAAACGCTCGCCCTTACCCGTTATAATAACAGTGCTTATAGATGGACAAAAAAATTTGATATTTTTAAAAGTGATATATTGATATGTCACCTCTTTATTGAGTGATAAAGATATATTCACGTATATATCACCAAAAAGTATTTTATCAACTAATGAAAATATGTCACGTCGATTGTGACACTTAAAGATACTAATATCATAATTATATAAAATTATCATTATAGTAATGAATTTAACTGATGGGCAAAAATAAAATCACATAATCAGTTGAAAATAATATACAAATATAAACTTCTATTGAATTGTTAAGTTGTGAAGAAAAGTTACAACATATCGATAGTTTTATGAAGTGGTCCAAATTGAATTATTTTGTGCCCAAAAATGTATGTAGTAAATACATGGGACCCTTTTTGATATCCTTGCAATAATAAATATATCGAGCACCGACATATCTGATATAGCTAATGTGGCCAAATTACGTGTCATGTACCAAATTTTTAAAAATGCCACATGTAGTCCCTAACAAATTTACTCTCTCCGTCCCACAAATATAAGTTTATTTTTCTTTTGGGATGTCATAAATACATAGTTTTATTTCTATATTAAAATTTTTTTTATTCATTTATCAAAACAATCTTATTTAATTTGCCTAGTTATAATTACCACCTCGGTCCCAAAAATATAATCCACTATTTATTTTTCGTCCATCTCAAAATATATATCACATTCCTTTTAAAGATATAATTAAAATATTACTTATCTTTTATACTCACATTTAATATATATTGTTATTATCAAAATAGAGTACACTACAAGAATTTTGATCTTTCGTCACAAATTTTCTGCAAACAAATTAAAATTTGTAACCAAAAACTACCTTTCCCTACAAAGAAAATTAATTTGTAAACATATGATTTTGGCTACAAATTTTTTGCAAACAAATTAAAATTTGTAGCCAAAAAATATCTTTCCTCACAAAAAATGAATTTCACAAGCATATAATTTTTCCTACAAATTAAAATTTGTAACCAAAGATTACCTTTCCCCACAAACAAAATGATTTTGTAGGCATATAATTTTCGCTGCAAATTTTTCGTAGACAAATCAAAATTTGTAGCCAAAAATTTTTTTTCCCTACAAAAAATAAATTTCGTAAGTATATAATTTTTCCTAAAAATTAAAATTTGTAACCAAAGATTACCTTTCCCTACAAAAATTATGATTTTGTAGGAATGCAATTTTTCCTACAAATTTTTCCTATACAAATTATAATTTGTAGCTAAATGATATCTTTTCCCATAAAAAATAGATTTCATAGGCATCTGATTTTTATAACGAATTAAAATTTGAAGCAAAATGTTACCTTTTCCCCAAAAAAAAAAAAGGACTTTGCAGGCATGTGATTTTTAGTATAATTTTTCCACAAATAAATTGCAATTTGTAGCCAAAAGGTATCTCAAACCCCCAAAAAAAGGTTTTGCAGGCATATAATTTTTTCTATAATTGTTCGGCATTTATACACAAATATTACATTTTCCAGAAAAAAGAATTGTAGCCATATGATTTTGTGTGCAAATTTTTTTGTAGACAAATTGAATTTTGTAGTTAACTAATTGTAGGATTTACACTCATAACTTACATATTATATTAATGAGAATGAGAATAAATAACAAGAAGTCAAAATAGCAGAGTGGATGAGATCTTAGTTTCTCAACCATGAGGTCTAAGGTTCAATTCCTATTCACCGCATATTCTTGAAGCTAATTAAGTAACTAGTAGGTTGGGTTGGGTTGAGTTAAGTTAAATAGATGGCTAGTTTGTTGGGTAAAAAATTAATTTTTATTTATTTTTGAAATATATAATTTGTGAGAAGAGACATTAGGAGATAAAGCATATATGTGGCCTCTATCCTTTCCCAACGAATTGTATTTGTCTCCAAAAAGCTTGTAGGGACAAAATTCACCTCACAATTTTAAAATTTTGTCGCCTCTAATATTTTCTTACAAACTCTATTTGTCTCCAAAAGATTTGTAGCGTCAGACATTAGCCCTCGAAATTTTCACAATTTGTGACCTATTACCTTTCCTTTCGAGGTTTAGCCTACAAACCTGGCTACAAATATTTTTTGTCTCTTCTGTCACTTCGCCACAAATAAAGATCTTTCGCTACAAAAGTATTTTGTGGGGAAAGATAAAAAATCTTGTAGTGGTAGTTGAAATAAAACATCTAATAAATGAGATGGCATATTAGAAAAATAATCTTGAATTGTACTTTTTCAATACTATTAATTATATTTTTCTTAATTTGTGTGAAGATCAGAAAATAATTATAATTTTGAGACAGAGGTAGTATTATTTTTCAATATTATTCATTAAAAGATGATAGATTAAGAAATTAATTATAAAATTTACTTTTCTAATAATTTTTCTTAATCTTTGTGAAAAAGTCTACAAATCTACATAATTGGGACAGAGACGGTACCACTCTAGTAGTATTCTTTGTGTATGACCTATTTGGTATTTTTTAGCCACTAAATATTTATAATTTTTGGGTAAAAATGCATGCTAAAAATAGATTGTAAATAATACATAACAGTTTATAATATATAATTGCACAATGAAATTGAAAAAAATATAATATCGTGATGGTCAAGGCTTGTGTTCAACATAATGCCCTTAAAGAAAAGTTCGCCCTCAGTATAGCATCACAAGCATTTACTTTCCGAGGTATATCGACTAAAATGGTTGATGATTTGGACAATCTTAAGAAAGGAAGACTACAATCAAGGAAGCAAAAATGGAAAATTGGAAATTAAGAGCATCTCAAATAGTGATGTGGACTCTCAAAATTAATGGACGTGTCTACAATAGTTGATGATTAGGCCTATGTGACAAAATAAAAATAGACAATATGCAGAGAGTCTTCTACATTTAGACATCTTTTCTCACATTCAATTACCATTAGTTTTTCATAAAAATATACAATCTCTTAAGAATGCAATCATAATTGTAATTGAAGAAAAAATTTACGTTATAGAGAAATCTAAGATATAACAATCAATATTTCGTGCATATATTGACTCTAAGTAAGATGCTCAAGATAATGGTCAAATGTAACCTTAATTATAAACTTTGGGCTTGTTCTATCCACTATAACGTTTATCAATTTTTTCTCTCTTCATTTTCAACCACTCATTCAATTATTTAATATATTTTTAACAAATTTCAACCATACATTCAACACCCAAATCGAAATAATAAAACTTCTTACCCAAAAAACAAGGCCTTAAGGGAAATTGCCGCATTTGGACCAAAAAACTTGCTTCAATTCATTTTTACTCCGAATTATAAAAATTTAAAAAAAAAAAAAAGGTAGTTCATTTGGTCAAAAAAATTGGTGCACATTTAGTCAATTAAGATGAAATCCATCCATTATACCAAATTTTTTATGAGTTGATTTTGACTAACGATATAATGGACGGATTCCATCCAAATGGACAAAACATGCACCAATTTTTATTTTTTTATTTTTTGAACCACATGCACCATCTTTTTTTAATTCTGACAAAAAATACACTGAAACAAGTTTTTTTGGACCAAATGCGCTAATTTCCCTAAACTTAAACACAAGCATACCATTTTTTTTTTCTCTTGCTCGTCGGTTACCATCTCATCTCTTCCATAATCAATCTCTCTCCAGAGTTGTTGCTCGTATTTTTGACGGTATGTTGATAATTGAAGTGCCATCAGTCCTTTGCCTCTCGTCTTCTAAATACTTTTGGTGCCTAACAGGTTGCGAGTCAGTGTGTAAGTAATATGCATACTTGCATGGCACATGCTTTATTCCTCATCTTTGGTAATAGTTAAACTATTTAGACTATTTAATGGAATGATAGGGAATTTTTTAAAAAACTTTTTACCATTTTTTATCCATTCTTTCTTTATCATAAATCAATCACATCCACATATCATATCACATCCACAAATCTCCATCATTCAACTTCACTCATTCTCCCTCCTTTTTTATATTAAAATTTTTTTAAAACCATTAAAAATCAACCCCTATCACCCTATAAATATTCGAGATGAATAATCTAGGCATTTCAAAAATTATTATGTTTTTAAGGGGTTGTTTGATTGGGATAAAAGTTATCCGCACGGTATTCCGTGTAAAATGTGTGGTTAATATTGTATTGAAAAATGTGTATGTGATTGAAAAAAAGAGAGAGAAGAGTATAGAATAAAAATTATCCTGGATAAAACAAGGCCTAAATATTTATGAACTTGTCGAATCAATTTAACATAAATCAACAGATTGTCAAAGGATAAATTCAACGTTTTACATAATTTGGCTATTTAATTTGGCATCAAAAGTAGCATGCACAAGAATTCTGTTAAGCAAATCCGTTCTTGCACGCGCGAAGGAGCGTGGGCCCAGTTTTGAGTCTGAAAGCCATGGGGTTTGACGTGTACGTATCGCCTCCTATTGGTTGGTAGGAAGACTTTGTATTTTTGTGGTGTCTACGTCACCTGTTTGATACATTCTTTCACGTTTTTTATTTTAATTTATTTTATAGATTATTGGAATGGAAATTGAATATATTAAAATGCCTAAAGAACCCTTCCATCAAAAGCGTTTTACGCGTCAGTGCCATCAAATTCAATGGAGAATTCTTTGGAACACAGCACATGAGAAGGTACCATTTTTATAATTTATTTTTATTTATTATCTTAAATCAATTATATTCACATATTTTATTATGAGATTTATATATATTATATAAATTTCCACCATTTAACTCTACTCTCATTCTCTCCTCTTTCACATAAAAATTCATAAAAAACTGTAAAAAATTCAATTCTATCACGGGAAAATTTCCAAAAGGGAAAATATTTTCCATTTTCATTTTCTATTTCTATCAACACACTAGAGCGGACTTTGGTGCAAAGGCCAAAAGGGAGCATTCTTCATAAAATTTTTCCCGCTACATCTGTGCGTAATGTTGAAAATAAAATTCAAATTCAATAGTACCATCATTTCTAAAGTCATTTTTAATCAATTTCATTAAAAAAAATCTTGAAGGGGGATGCCTTATATTTTTAGTTTATCGAATTCCATTCGGGTATGTTTGACAGAGATTTAAATGTCGAGGTTGAAAATAAATAAAAGTGGTATAAAAAAAATAAAATAATGACAAATCAGTCACATAAGTAGTTTAAAATTTGGAATAGTTTTATTTGCATGCAGCATGACATTGTTTCACAGCTTTGGTAATTGAGTAGAAAAAAGAAAATATTTTTCATGAAAACTTTGTGTTTGATACACAGTGAGAAATGTAATTTAAATTTCATTATACAATCATTTGAAACTTGTATTTTCCAAAACCTTCATGAATTAATAATTCATGAACATGTATTTTGACGATTTTCCAAGACACTTCCATGAATGGTCGTTAATTTTCCATTCGTGTGCTAACACATTTTCAGTTTTCAAGATTTCAAGTTAGTGAATTAGTCTCGTTCAACACCCTCCTCGTAATTTGTATTCTTGAGCCGCTTTGATTTTTGCAGCTTACTTATGATGACCGGGGTTGATAGGATTGAAATTTTTAATAATTTTTTATGTATAAATTTTTATGTAAAAGATAAGAAATGATTAGTAAAATTGAATGATGGAAATTTGTATAATACATGTAAGTTTCACGAGATATATAAATATTGTTGATGCAAAAAATAGTATGGACTTCTTGAGTATCAACTTTAGTGAGTGTCAGGGGCTGATTAGCAGTAATTGGTGCAGTAAAAATGTATTTATAGTTGAGCTCGGGATTGGTACTGGTTACAGAGGATTTCTTGTGTCCAAATTGCCACTAAGTGTTCTATTTATAGTGCAAGGATGTAGTAGGCGGTGGTAGCTCATCATTGAGGCGGTTGTACCGGCTTCAGAGTAGGCGTGATGATTGCTTCTACTGCACCTGCAAGCCGTCGACATTTACGGCGTTGACCTCGGAACTTGCGTGCAGCCGCCTTTGCATTTATGGGAACAGTGTCCTATCAGCTGCAGGTGGCGTCAGAGTGTCAGATGACGGGTGGATTGTCCTTGTTGTCGATCATTGTAGCGGTCGGGTCTAACCACATTCTGGCCGGGCTGACCTCAGACCGCCTGTCAGGAACTGTGAAGTGGGAATGACTCCCACTGTTTTGCCGACCTGGGTACTGATGCCGAGTTAGGCAAGTCCTGCCGGTTGAACTGGGCTCAACCCCTGTCCTCCAGTAAGGTGACTTCAGCGTCAATCCGACCTGAGGTCCCGGACACGTCATCATTGAGGCCCACACCATGGCGGACCTATTAGTGGACTAGTGGGTGGCTGGGTGCAATGGAACCCACTCAACTTTCGAAAAATTTCAACCAATTTGGGGCCCACTAAAAAAAAAGAAAAACAAAGAAAGAATGAATGAATCTAGGCATCTGAAGTTCCAAACAAAATACCCACAATTGAGATTCCAAACAAAATACCCACAATTGAGAGTGTATTCTTCGCTATCTAAACAAAATACCCACAATTGAGAGAGTATTCTCTGCTATGAACATTGTGAATAATGGACTTCGTAATCAGATTGGAGAACAATAGTTAAATGATTGCTTAGTTGTGTATGTTGAATAGGATATTTCGAATGAAATTGAAAACGATATTATCATACAACTTTTTCAAAATATAAGAACTTGTTGGGAATAATTATAATCAAATATATTGTGTTTTGCAATTTCTTTCATAATTTCGCATTGTTTCAATTTGAAAGTATTCTAACACATAATATATTAGTAGATCTTTTCTAATAATATGAAATTCCTATTATAAACATTCCATTATAAAAAATTCGGTTTTCCCTCAATCTCACTCTCACTGAACAATTAGTCTAGGTCCGCTCCTAACCTACGTATCCTCTCCTCGAGGAATATCGAAACCGATGGGTCTCATTCAAAAAAAATTTTGAATCGAACCAGAATCGGTGTTGACCGATTTCAATCCGGTTTTGACCAGGCCAGTTCCTCACCGAAACTAGCTGTCGGCCACCTATATTCAATAGTCTTCTTTTGATGACGTTCACTGTCTCGCTTCATGGGACTTCTTGCAAAGAAGATGAATGATGTATGGTGTTTTTCATTGACTTTTTTTTGTCGATTTTTGGATTCCTCTCAAATTCTTGATGTTTCCTTCTTGGGAAGATTTGAATTTTTTATTTGTTCTTCTTGGAGTGGACACCATCTTGGAAAATTTGGCAATTAACTTTGAAAAAAGATCTATTGAGATACAAATATCCCACATTTAAAAAATACTAAAAATATAACAAATTAATAAAGGGTTTGGACTATTCCTCTTACCGGATTAACCTTTTAAGGTGGAATCTTAAACCTTAATATGGTATCAGAGCCAAAAATACTCAAACGAGTCCGCACGCTCCAAGGATTTTCCAATTGCCCCATGCTTCCTGCTTCTCGAGCCATGCGCTCCCCCTCTCTCCCGAGCATTGCGCTCCCAATCTCTTCTTCATGAGCATTGCGCTCATTCTCTTCAAGATTAGTGCTCTAATGAGCCGCCATCTTGTAGGGGCATATTGAGATACAAATATCCTACATTTAGAAAATACTAAAAATATTACCAACTAATAAAGGGTTTAGACTATTCCCCTTATTGAGTTAACCTTGTAAGGTGGAACCTTCAGCCTTAATAAGATCTTGGAGGACAATCGCTTGTATTTGCAGAAACAACCTTGGACGCAAAAATCGGAACATAAAAAATCGGAACATCTAATAGTATCAAGTTTCAAGATATATGAATTATTGTGGCTCAAAATGATTTTTGCAAGCTAATCATTCTTCGTAATAGCTCAATAATGGAAGAGTTGTCCTCTTAATTTATGTAACTGCCATTGTAATGACAGGAGCCTCTACACTGCTTGTATATTGAGCTACATTCTTCTATAGTTCAGACCCAACACACAAACACGCTCTCAAGAAATATCATTTCTTCCCTCACAGATTCTTTTGAATTCCCGCTTGACGAACTAGTTCTGGCACTATCTTTAGTTCGACTGCATCAAAGCTACAGTTTCAATCACTGTATCCTAGAAAGCAGACACTTATCATACTTTGGTAAGGGCGAAACTTACTTTAAGGACATTATTTTGAACACAAGCATCGACTAATAGATTTTGAGTTTCTACTTGTTGTATATCATTAAATTATATTATAGAAAGTTCAATGGTTATTTAGAAATCTGGTTAGGACGTTTTATCAATTACTACAATTAATAAGTGATTATTATTTATTTATTTATAATAAGAGATGGTAACTATTGTTAAACGCACGCTAAATGTGATCGCATTAAGTTCAAATATGTTTAATAGAGATTAGAGAAAAATAATTTCTAGATATGTTGTTGAGAAGTGAAGAAAATATTTAAAAATATATATAAAAGTTATCGAATAATGAAGGTGGAAGGTCTTAACTTTTCAATTAATGACTTGCTCCCATTTGTCTAATCTATATGAGCCGATATTTCTTTTACGCAATGTTGTGGATGTGACAAAACTCATTTGATATCATTTATTATTAGTACAATGTTTTATATGATGTTTCACATCATTCTTTCTTTTCCCCCGTATCTTACTACATTATTATTATTATTATTATTATTATTGGGACAATGTCTTAGTTAGAGATTCTCTTAACGAACTAACCCTTCAATTCTTAATTATATTAATTAGTATTTCTCTTGAATCAAAACATTAATCAGCTTCTACGGAGATCGGAGTGTGTGACTATCTATATCTATCCATGTTTTCAAGAATTTTAATAGTACAATATTGAAAATTAAGTGGAGAAATTCATCATATAACTAGGCAATAACGTTGTGTAAGTAAAACATTAAATGAACAAAACAAGTATTACTCAATATATAAAAATAAAATTTTATAAAATTGGTCAAGAAAAAAGAAAAATGTAACATATATTAATGGACGTCGGAGGAAGGAGTGTGCTACAAATAGAAGTACAAATGAGACATTTTCTGGAAAAGAAACTAAATTGAGGTCGAAACAGAAACCATTTAGTTCTTTATGATTGGATTGAAATGGTTCCATTTATCAAAGTTAGAAGTAATTCGGCTTTGATTCTTGTAATATCTTAGTCAAATCGACGCCCCACACTTGTTTTTTGTAGGTGGCGTGGCAAAAGATAGGGGTTAAAGAAAGATGACTGAGGCCTTGTTCTATTGGGGGTTTACCAAATTCGCACGCAATTCCGTATACCTCATACTCATTTTCAACCACACACACATTTTTCAAAATAATATTAACCACACATTTTTACACGGAATACCGTGCGGAACAACTAAACCCCCAATCAAACAAGACCTGAGTTGTCTAAATATATTTATTTTTATTTTGTTTTAATTTGGAGTAGGAAAACATGGAATTTTCTTAGCCAGACTTTTCTCTGAGAAGTGTTTAATTGGCAATCGTCTATATTTTTTATATGAAAATATCTATTTTAGTGTTAAAATTCTATCATCAAATAAATTTTAAATTTCATGAAGTTGATGGTCTATTTTAAGAAATTTTTGTGAACATTTTTCTTGAAATCAACAAATATGAATTCCTAGAGAGGGAGGGTGTGAGAATTAAAATTTTTTGAAATTGAGATTTCAATTTCATGCTTTTGATTCCTTGTCTATATATGGGCACTTTTAAAGTGTTTATATGTGGTCGGATGATGGACACTTCTCCCCCACCATCAGAGGGGACACATGTCGATGATCCAGCTATACGTGGGCACCACTTGATCACTTTCGTCCAACTCTGTTTACACCCCCAAAATCAAACACCCCAAAAATCAAACATGCTCTTATTTTTCCATAGGTCATAAGAGTATGTTTTATCCACATCAATTAATATATTATCATATGACAATATTTTGTTGACAGTGATTGTTATTGTTATTATATATTAGTAGGACTTACTATTGAATTAGTAATATGTAATACATTTATATTGGTTGGTGATCTCATATGTTAGTATTTTCTATGCGTTATAATTAATGCTGAAATTTCATTAATTCTTAGCGCCCCCTCCAAAATTGGAAAATCAAATTTATTTCATATCATTCGAAAGACAATCGACGAGGAAGTATGAGGAATGCTCCTTCAAAAATAAGAAGTACACATATCAAACCAAAGCTGGCTAAATCAATGAGCGACTCCAATTCATACTTCATTTTATATGTTCACAATGAGGGAGGGAAAAATGTGCTAATGAGTCTCAATATCTTCTGACCTCCTCGTCTCTTGCATTCTCAATTCTTAGTCCTTCCACGGGCATACCACAAATTGATTCAATGGACAATGGTTGTATCTTCAATAGCAAATTGTAAACTCACCAAGATAACCATACATTCTCTTCAGGACTCATGTTCCCGCACAGCACCCGTCCCCGATGCCAACCACAAAAAGCCCCATGCCACAAAAAAATTTCTAATACTCCTATAATACTGAACACTGGGTATTCCAAGCTAATGAGAGCTGTTCACCTACATATAGGGAATCATACTATTTATTAAATTGTGATCCTTTATATGCAGATGACAGTTCTCATTGGTTTAGAGTACCGAATGCAATACTCCAAGAGTATTATTCCATCTAACAACAACATCCACGTTTAGCTTTTGAATCTATGAGTTTACCCTATTTTTTGAATTCCGATAATGGTAAAAAATTGGGAACCAACTCTGTCTAAAGATTGAAGACTAATTTAGGCCATTGTTTTACTCAACACAAATTTTATCAATTTTTTCTCTCTTATCATTTATAACCACACATTCAATTATTTAATATACTTTCTCTAAATTTTAACCACACATTTAATACATTCATCAAAAAAATTAATTTTATCACTAATCAAACATACTCTTAGGCCTTGTTTGATTGGGGGTTTAGTTGTTCCGCGCGGTATTCCGTGTAAAAATGTGTGGTTAATATTATTTTGGGAAATATGTGTGTGATTGAAAATGAGTATGAGATATACGAAATTGCGTACGGATTTGATTAACACCAAATAGAACAATGCCTTAATTGCACAACCTTGGGGATCCACTAGGGTAATTTTTCCAAACTTTATATTTAATGGTAATAAATGTATAATCATAGATGTTGAAAAAGAGAGGGGACAAAACCGTCATTTTAGTACCAACCATGCTCGAACCGCCCATTAACTGTCGATTAGGCACGCCTCATTGGCGCGTAATAAAATAACAAACAGACAAAACTAATCAATTAAAAAGCGAAAAAATAAATTTAAAAAAAGGGAAAAAAAATCCCAAAAAATCAATTAAAAGGCAAAAAATAAAGCAAAAAAAAAAAAAAAAAAAACCCCCAAAATATCACTTGTCGAAAAGTAACAAAAGCTAACCCCCGCAGAATAATAAAAATCACACACAGTGTGCGTATATACAAAGGAGTGTATGTATAGAAAAAGTAGTATTAAACTTCTCTCTCTCTCTCTAAAACACTCCTCTTCTCTCTCTAAAACCACCAAACACCATCGATCACACCATTCTTCCTCAGCTCCCTCCCCCGACACACTCGATCACGCACACACTCTCTTTCCTTCCCCTCTTTCTCTCTCTATCGATATTACATATTTATATTCGTATATAGTTTTTGTGTAAATTTTTATATATATTATACTGAAGGTGTGTGTATAGGTGTCGGAAAATGGAGAGGTACAGTGGAAATCAGGCAATGGAAGGGGCGCCGGCGGATCCGGTGGCGGAATGGGCCGCTCCTGCCGGCGAAACCGGGTTAGAAGGTTGTTATTTTGTCCCTGCATTTGAATTTCATCTGAATTTCACTTGAATTTCAGTTCAATTAGCTTTCGTATTGGTAATGCAGAAGGGCATTTGATTGACTTGTGGTTAAATTTTGTGAAATGCAGAGCCCATGTGGCATTTGGGGCTAGAGGGTGGCCCGGAGTCTTACCCTGAGAGGCCCGACGAGCGTGATTGTCTCCATTACTTGAGGACGGGTTTCTGTGGATATGGCGCTCGTTGCCGCTTTAATCATCCGCGAGACCGGAGTGCGGTAATTCGTGATTTTTGCACATAGATTTTGGGGTTTAATTTGGAGTTCTATGTGCATGATTGTGTGATCATGCTGTTTAATTGTAGAATTGTGCCACATACGAGATTTTTATGAATCTAAAGTGGGGTTTTTCTCTAGATTTGATGCTAGTTTTGGTAAATGAAGTGAATTTTTATTGGAATTTAAGAAGTAAAAAAATCTAGATTTGGGAGATCTCTCTTATTTACTGAAAAATAGATGTACTGAAAAATACTCCAAACTGTTGAAATACAATCACTAATGGTAGTTTTTATTTTGGAAAATAAGCAAAACTATTTATTGCACAACCACTTAGGAATGTTATTCTCATTACAGGCAATGGGAACTTTGAGGGCCAGCGGAGGAGATTACCCAGAACGTGTTGGACAACCAATCTGCCGGGTATGCACTTGCAATTGAGTTCTTTTATGTTCTTAGATACATGTGTGTTAGGCTTATATAGACTGAAAACACACTCTTCTGTATACTTCCGAGTATAATAGTGGTCGACGTTGTGGAGTCGTGCATTTTGTGCATTTTGATTTGGTTGGCTCATTGTTGGTTTTAGAAGGGTAAGTTTTTTTGTTGGTTTCTTACATTCAACTTTTCCCTCTTTTGGATGTGTGATAGCTAAGGTATTTCGTCTTTATATTGTTGGTTCTAGAAGTAACCTTCTGTTATTTATGTGCTAGCTAAGATATTTTGTCTTTACATTGTTGGTTATAGAAGGTAACCTTCTGTTAATTAATAATCTATTCGTCTTTTTCCACCTCTGGGGTCTCTGATAGGTGAAACTGATGAATTTACTGCTTTTATTCAGTGAGTTAAGTTCATATATTGTTTAATATGCCAAAGTTGCCAATCTGAGAAAGTGTATTTTGCTAGAATATGCTACTCGAGTATTTCGTCTCATTACTGTCTTTTATTTGAGAGATTTAGCATGTCTTTGTTGAGTGTTGGAGGTCAAACACTTTGTCTTCTTATTGTCTATACTCTCACTCATTCTCAATGCAGCATTTTTGTAGTCAATGGACATTGCCAGATTCATTATGCTATATTTAGGAGATCATTCTTTTCCATGGATATTGGGCTACGCACTTTCGTACCTTCAGTCAGTATTCAGTTTTGGAGGATTATACAATTTCTGGATCTTGAAATATGCTAAACTGCTCTTCTCTATCATATTTCATCTGTATGTTGTCATTCCAGATAAAGACGCAGCTAGTTGATTATATTTGACTTTATCTTGCCTTGTGATCAATCACCATTTGTGTTCTTCTGAATGTACTGTGCAGTTGTGCACTTAAAAAATTAAAGTATCCAGTTTCTTAAATTCATATTATTATCATATTATGACATCTTGATAAGTGATCTTATTTTCGCTTCCCTTCGTCATCATCTTCTTCCTTTTCTTTCGTTCTTTGATTAATTTCAGAGCAAAGAAAATCTGTTAAATTTTTTACATTGGAAATACTACTAGGACGAGTCATCTTGTTGAACTTTTCAAAGGAGTCATTCGTTTCTTTCTAACGTGGATTATAGTCCATTTTGTTATTTTCATTTTGATCTAAATTATAATGAAAATGGGCAATCTTTGGCTTACATCTTTGATTAGACTATAAAGATTATGTGTCTCTGTGTATGTGTTCTTCTTGGGTGATAAATCTATGTGAAGAAGTTGTGATCTGGTTTGTCCATAGACAGAAAGAATTAGAGATCACCACTATATTAACAATGTGTGAGACATTGGTGAATATATTCATTCTGGACATATATTATTACCGTAATAATCAGTCTGGTTTGACTATGAATGTTTGTTAAGCAATTATATCTGCATAATTCCATACACTATTATTGCATTCACCCACACTTTTTTTGTAAAATAAGCTCTCCCCACATTTGTTGAGTGTGAATTTGTCTTTGTTTGCATTCACTGTCTTACTCATATTAGTTTTGCCCTTTCATACTAATTATGCTTTTTCACTGAATTTTGTAGTACTACATGAGAACGGGGATGTGTAAATTTGGTGCTTCCTGCAAGTATCACCATCCCAAACAGGGCATTGGATTTTCTGGCCCAGTGGCCCTGAATTTTTATGGATTTCCATTGCGACCGGTCTGCAACTTTGACAATTACACATTTCCATTCTTTTGTTTACCATCATTACATGTTCCTTTACATTTGAAAATTGTAGTCAGCTTATAAAGCACTTGTTGCAGGGTGAAAAAGAATGTTCATATTATGTCAAAACAGGACACTGCAAGTATGGGGCAACGTGTAAATATCATCATCCTCTGCCAGCTGGAATGCAAGTGCCCCCACCAGCACCTGGTCCGGGACCTTTGACTACACCAGCAGCTTTACCTGCTCCAACACCTGCACCTGCAGCTGCCCCTGCACCCGCAATGTATCCACCAATGCAATCACTATCCATACAAACTCCCCAGCAATATGGATTGTATTCTGGCAACTGGCCATTTGCAAGACCTACTATGCTTTCAGGTTCATATGGGATCACAGGAACATATAGTCCCATGCTCCTTCCTCCAGGCATTGTTCCTGTTCCCGGTTGGACCCCTTATCAGGTACATATTTCTGAAGCTATTTGTTCGTTTCTGTAATCTATTGTTAGGACATGTTTTGTAGGTTGGACTTGGTAGTATTGGTATGTCTCACAAGGTGTTCTTTAAGTGTTCTTAAGAAATAGATTCTAAAAAGTAAAAATTGAATAGTAAAAAAGTGGTTTGAAAAATGTGTGGATAAAAAGCGATACTCTCGATCTGGCGGAAGCAGCTGATGTGGAGTCATCTAGGTCATGTAACAAGTCGGGAAGCAGCTAATGTGGTAAGTCCATATCGCACCACATTAGCTGCTTGCACAAGATCCTGTGCAAACAGGTTGGACTAGATCGGGAGTGTAAAAGGTAATTTGAGAAATTTTGCAGAAACAAAAACAGTTCGAAAACACAGTAAAACATACTCGGCAACGGAAAGAGGTAGTTGCAACATTGTTAATTGGTCCATGTGGTATTGCAAGCCAAGCACACTTTTGGTATGTCCTATTTTGTGCTGAGATATAAGTTACATGGTGTAGGCACCAGCTAGTCCTGCGGCTTCCCCAAGTACTCAACCTGCTGCTGGAACAGGACCAGTTTATGGAATGACGCAGTTATCCCCTTCCGCAGCCGCTTACACGGGGCCATTTCTGTCCATTACCTCGTCTGCTGGTCCTTCAGGCAGCAGCCAGAAGGAACAAGCCTTTCCAGAAAGACCTGGCCAACCAGAATGTCAATATTATTTGAAGACCGGGGATTGTAAATTTGGTTCCTCGTGTAAATATCATCATCCACCCGAGTGGAGTGCATCAAAGACAACTTTTGGGCTTAGTCCCATGGGCCTGCCCTTGCGCCCGGTAAGCTCACCTTGTTTAGTTTCTTCGATTATGTTTTGTTTGAGAAGACTTCACTTATTTATATCCACAAGCAGTCCTTATTCTTTCTTTCTTTTTCTTCCCCAGTTTATTTCATGAATTTTATTTAATATTTTTATGTTCATGATTTAAGAGTTTCTTTTAAATGTGATTGAATAATGCATATAAAGAGGAGCAGGCGAGTTATGGTGAACCTGTTTCATTATCCAATGTACAATCGTTAGGAAAATGCAAGATGGAATGAATGTAAAATGCATTAAATAAGCTATTAATGTGTAGTGATGATGTGATCCTCCTTAAAGACTTTAGGTGTGATCGAAGATTATTGCCTAATATTTTAAGTGATGAGTTTTACCAATACGAATCATCATCAGAAAAACAAAAAATACTTGTGCCTGGTGAAATAAACAAATTCTCCCAGTTTCCTTGGAAGTCAGTTATGTTAACCATTCTGTTTGAAGATTATTTTGAATTATGTCTGAAAAACAAAATGACCTTTCTTCAAACATTGGATATCCCTAAGTCACCGTAAGAGTACTTTCCTAGAACACTAGGAAAGATTTTATCTAGTTGGATAGAATCAGTCCTTATTCTTGACTAGGTATAGAATGTGTCAATGCAACTTGTATAGTATACATATCATTTTCATTTTCATGGAGGCTGTGGCTGCTCTATTTCATTTATTTATTTATTTATTTTTTCCATAAGCGAACATTTTGCTAGTGCTGTATCTGATTCATTCTGTTTGCAGGCCAACAAAAACTGGAACTTCTATATTTAAAATATACAGGTGAAATGAATAGCCATCGTTTAGTTAGGCCGTGTTCTGTTACCCTGCTCGTCTTTGTTTGGCTCATGAGATCTGCACAAGTAGATTGCAACTTTCTGATATATATTACTTATAAAATTATACACAATGACTAATTTGCTCACTACATGGTGCCTCCTTTTTGGACGTAGGAAACTTAGGAGTATCTAATTTCACTATGCTTGTTCATCATTCTCCACGATAAATTTTGCATTGTCTCATTTTTGCCCACGCTTCTTGTTCATAAATGCTTCTGTTCTTGTATCCAGTTATACAAGTCCAATGATTTGTGTTATAGGATGTTGCATAAATTGAGAACTATGTGACATCTTTCTTAAGGCTTCTTTCAATTATTTTCAGGGTGCACCACTTTGCTCTCATTATGCACAAAATGGAGTATGCAAATTTGGGCCATCATGCAAATTCGACCATCCAATGAGAACATTGAGTTACAGTCCATCTGCTTCCTCTCTTACTGATATGCCAGTCGCTCCTTATCCTGTGGGGTCCACACATGCAACTTTGGCTCCATCGTCCTCCTCATCAGACTTGAGACCCGAGCTTATTTCTGGATTTGGCAGAGATACCTTCTCAACCCAAATGTCTTCTATGAACAGTTCAAGTGCTTCAGTTGGTTCAATATTCTCACAAAGTGGGCCCATTCCTCAATCCGGTGGTCAGCAGTCACAGGGTTCGACCTTTTTAAGCACCACCAGCGGCAGCAATAGCTTAGGTCGCGGAGGTGAGGCTCAAACATCAAGCTGATTAGAAAAAAATCCAGCCCTTTCATTCTGTTAATTGACTTTCAAGAAACTCAAAAATATATTTTTGGTCCAAATTCTCTATAGGATGCTCGGTCTTAGTTCAATGTAGCATACTTTAGCTGTGTCCGTTGAATAAGCCAAAGTTACATCAAAATCTGGCAAACGCCTCATTAGCTTTTTCAGCGCTCCTTCTCTTTGAATAACATGAAACCAAGCCAAACCCACTTCCCGTTTTCTTCATTGTCATCACTGCCCAAATTTTTGAAGCGCGTCTTGTCTATTTATTGTCTTTCTCATAACGAAAAAGACATGATCCTCACCATTCACTGCCCACACTGGTTGGCTCAATACTCATCATCTCTGTCCAGGGAATGGATTTAAGGGCCAAATTTCTTGATCCGGTATTTTGTCTGGTTTCTTTATTTGCGGAAGCAACTGATAATTTGAACACCGCAAGGAATTTGATACTGCCTCGTGTAAGATATATAGTTATCAAGTCAAATGATTTGCTTGAACGCTTCTCTTAATTTTATCAACCGATAGAGACGAGAAGAAAATCTTGAATTCAGTAAGTATTGGTCTTTTGTTGTGTTTGTTTATGTTGAAGATGGTGATGCTTCTTAAAACGTCTTTTGGTTGTCTTACAGAGAATGCTTCTTTAGTTCTTTATAAGTTATCGCTTCCAAGTAGTCGGAAAATGTTGAAATTTTTAACTTGCGCTGCCTTCATTACTCCAGGTCAAGATGATTACTGTTCTAAAACTTGTAAAATGTGATTTAGTGCTGACTTCCAAGTTTCAAGCTTTTATGACTATCAATACGTCTAGCCATAGGTTATTCTAAACATAAGGGCCAAGCCTCAAGCTTAAACGTCTTGCATGAATTTACAACTTTGAACCAACCATTCAAAAAGGAGAATACCCCAATTCATCAACTGCATCATCGACACAAGGATACAGAGATGAACAACTTGCTGCTGCTGAAGTAGTACAGCTGCTGGATGGAGCCACCATCGTTCGATCAAAACTTGGATTTTCGTTCATGATGTAGGAGAGTTCCCAAGAACTCGACTCCCATGACTGTTGATCACCATCGGGCAAAAACCTGTCCACAAATTCATCACAGCAACAGGAATTTCTAGGGTTTTCAGGGTTCCATCCAACTGTTGCAACCCTTGTAGAATCAAGAAAAAGTGGATTATTCCCATAAGTTTTCCCAAGATTTTCTGAGAAACACATATTTGAGTAGAATTTCTGATCATTGTCTAAAGGGTACTCCACATTGGTCCCATCAGTTGCAGAATATGGCTTGAGACAGTTGTTAGGAACAATGCAATGCAAGTAGCCAGAATTTGCTTCATTATTAGAAACAAACATAAACATATTATGATCATAAGAACATTGATCATGATAACACGTGCTGTTATCTGATTGGACAGATGATTGTAGACTACAAGAACTAGCTTGCTTAGTTTCTGAGGCAGTAGAAAACTGTGTTGGTGCCTGCAAAAAGGCTAGAGTAGTTTGAATATCAAAATTAGGGTTTGAAAAAGAATGAAAGGTTGTGCCTTGATCAGAGTATACAAAGTTAGTTCTTGCTTGAGTGCCCTTCATTGATAGGGCAGCCCTATCATAAGCAAGTGCAGCTTCTTGAGCGGTGTCAAAGGTTCCCAGCCAATTTCTTTCCTTAGTTGTGGGGTCCTTTATTTCAGCCGCATATCGGCCCCATGGACGTCGTCTTACGCCAAGAAACCTCCCGGGGTCCACCTGCTTTTTTCGGCCTCGCCTTTCGCTTGATTGCGCTAATGACGTGTTGCGTTGTAACAATGTGAAACCGGTGTCTGTAAGGATAGGTTCGAAGAGATTTAAGGGTTTTTCAGAAGGTTTAGGGTTTGACATTGATGCAAGAAATGAAGAAAACTGTGTATAGGAAATTAGGAAGTGAGAGATTTGAGTGTGAATGGAGTTGTGAAGGGCTCTTTATAGTTAAGGAAGATGAACAGATCAAGGACAAAGGAATCTAAAATATCATTCATTGAATAAGCTAGACTTAATTTATTATTATTATTATTATTATTATTATTATTATTATTATTATTATTATTCAAAGCTATACTTTAATTTTTATAATAACATATATTTTAACTAAATAAAGTTACTTTCTTCCAAGTACTTACAAGTTAATAACAAAATAAGTAATTTGCTTAATTTTGGATTTTTTTTTTTTGACCAACTCAATCTTCACTTATGTTAAGTGTCAAGCTGATATGAATTAATCTTACTGAATAAAATCTTGTTCATAAATATTAGATTCACCGCTTTCAATAAATTAAATAGAAGTTTAATGCACGCGAGGCTTTTAACTATGACTCCGTTTTCTTAGTTTATGGTGTGTTTGATTGTAAAGGACGGAAAAGAATCTAAATTTTATATCATATGAAAAACAAATACCACCCTACCCCCTAGGAATTCATTTTTCATGGAGCTGACAAAAAACAAGTTTAAAATGCCTGTATTAGGGAATTTGAATTTCAATTCCACCTTTACATCAAACACTATGTAAAAAAAAATAAAAATTCATAGAAAATGTTTTCAATTTCCACCCAATTCCACCAAATTAAACATGTTAGTGTCTTTGATTGTAAAAGATGGAAAGGAAATTGTTTTCCATATAAGATGGAAAATAAGAATCACCCTACCCCCAAGAAATTTATTTTCCATAGAATTGGTCGAAGATAAGTTTAAAGTGCTTGTGCTATAGAATTTAAATTTCATTTCCATCTTTGCATCAAACACAAAATAAAAAAATTTTCATAGAAAATATTTCCTTTTCCAACCAATTCCATGCATTCAATTTGAATGTGAACTATAGATTTAATATTACTTTTGAATGTGAACTATAGATTAAATATTGCAAAGTAATATTAGTAAGTTGTAGACAAAATTCACTGGGGATAACCTTTCAACTATGTTATCTATTTAATTAATATAGACTAGAAGTAGTCTGTATATTTATTCGTTAAGTAAATCACAATTTATTGAATGCACTTCACTATTAAAATTAGGATTTATGGGAATGGTCTATTGCTCTAATAATCTTGTAATTAAATATAGAACAATAGCAATAGTTACTCTACACGGTTCTTCGATCAAAATATCTGAATTCATCTCCATGCATAATGAATTTAATAATCATTATTATATGCTATGACACTTCATACCCAAATCCAAGAAAACCTACCAGATAAGGACATGATTCATGCACATATGTCAACTCGTAGAGCTGCTAGATAATTTCACGTTAAAATTTCTTTATTTAAGATAAACCTAGCATTAAATTAAAGTTAAACTAAAACAAGAAATTTCTAACCCAACAAGGACAATAAAACAATACTCTTTTGTGGCAGTGTTTTTCTTGAAAATCTCAAGAATTTGAAATCTCTAAATTTCTTGTAATTATGTGTGATATGTCACATGCACGTTTAATCCGCATTTTAGGGTAAATAATTGTGATTAATATTTTCGAAAATCTTTGTCTTTTTCATGAATTTTCAAAGGGAGCAGTTAAAAAGTTTATCTCTAATACTATGATTATCACAGGAATTAAGATTAATGGAAAGTGGAAACATCATCAACTTTAGGTTTCCAAGAAAAGTTGATAAGTTACTTCAAAAGGGCCCCTAAGTCAAAGTTTTAGCAACATCTTTTGTTTGTATTATTATGTAGGCTACATCAAATGAGAATGAGTCAAAAGTTCTGGTAGAAGCCGGTGTAGTAATTTGTGAGACTGCATGTGGGAGAAGATCAATATTTATTCGTTTTATATACATATATAAATATAAATTATGTGCACTGTATTTATTCTAGATTTCAGGGGTAGTTTTGTCAGATAATAAATCACATATTTTTCAACGATTAGAGACCCCATCATTCAAGATGTTGTTTACGTCATTTTCCCTATATACTTTCAATGGTACAGTGTTATACCATTAAAATGAAAGGTGGCTCAATGAATCTTTAGGTGTTCGTTTGAGAGGGATTTTAAAAAACAAATAAACAAATGGAATTGAGAAAGTCGAGAAAAAAAAATTTAAAAAAAAAAAATTTGTCACACTGATAAGACTATGATTAAAAATAACATTTGAGAAATTTTGGTTTTTTTTTTTTCAAAAATACTTCAACAAACACACAATCGTATTTTGAGTTTACACGAATCTAACAGTAATAATAGTTATTAAAAAAGCAAGTACTTTTTATATTATACGGGGGTAAACTTTATAATTAATTGACATTTCTCGTCCAAAAAGAACCGCAAAAGGCGAAGTCAAAAGTGAAATCATCAACCGCTCAAGAAACACATAGATCAAATTGGCAAGATAAGTACAATTAGTGGGACACTAATTATAATTGATCCATTACATTAGTAATAATTGCTAACATGGAGCTGTTTACTTTTATGCCTTTTCTTGATTAAATTTCGCACGGCTAACTTCCTTGGGAACAACATAATCCCATCATAATATACTTTTTGGCATCTCAAATCCATGACATTCCTTATCAATAGACCAAAACTTTTCCAACACAAAATGATGGGGAAAAAGGTTCCGACAAAATAATTTCGGAAATTCAATTATAATTAGAGTCAGTCAATTACCATATATATATATATATATATATATATATATATGTATTATGATCTAGTGTCCAATTGGCACGGATTTAATATGTCCAATTAACACATGTCATCTCAGCATTGGATAATATCTAGGTGATTATTTCACACATCCAATTCTGAGATAACATGTGTTAAGTGGACACAATAAACTCATACCCAATTGAGGCTAGATCATAATTGATATATATATTAAAAGATGTTAGCTGTGATCCCACTTGGTTTTTATGGTAAACTTACTAATGTAATCTATAGTGTAATCGTAGTTGTAACAAACTCTTTACCTACAATTGATATGAATACTTCGTTCATCATCCGATGTTGAAGCAGTACGTATTACTTCAAAGCTAACACAACCATTTCTACTTCCAAGCAAAGGAACAGGTGCCTCGGATGTTGGAAAAATAGTTTTTAAATTAGGTCAATAGGGGATGCAAATTATCAAATTTATATGTCGCATCTGAAAAGTCGGGCCAAAAAAAAAAAATAAGAATAAGTTGGTTAACACTACTAAAAACATGACTTTTAGAGGCCGGCGACAGTCGTCCTTATAGTCTCGTACTTGTAGAGTAATAATAGCGACATATTCGTATTTGTAGAATAATAGCAGTGACTCGCTCCTATTATTCTACAGGCATGAGACTTTAGGGACGATATGATCGTCCCTAAAGGTCCAGTTTCTTATAGTGTAATCAAAACTTAGCGACTCTAACCTAAATGACAAATCTATGCAAAACACGGACTGCTAACTAAAATAACCCACTTAAGTCCTCATCTTACACGAACTAGATACATGTAAATTGTAATGGTGGACATGATGTTCTTATTCATTGTAAACCAAAAATCGATTATGAATCTCGACAAAGACATGACATTTTGACCAAGATTTCTTTTTATCATAAAATCTTATCTTTACTGCCAAATATAAAATGAAAATGAGGAAATTGTTTATTGGAAATTTACACAATTTTCTAAATAACACACTTTTTTTTTTTTTGGTCTAAATCTTTGGAGGCCATCCGGAAATTAGTGAAAAAGAAAGTCATTCTAAGAAGAGTGGAGACTTTAGACTCGACTGAATTGTAATTTGTAAAAGAACTTTTTTTCATGTCCTTGACCAAACCAGAATCCTTTATTCTCCAACAATGGCGCTTAACTTTTCATCCAGTGTCTCATAAAAGAACTGCAAAAAGTGCTTACATAAATTGGGGGATATAAGATTTTTCTTTCCTTTATTTCTTTTGATTTTCACTTTTTTTTTTTTAATTTCTTGATAGAAAGGAGCCACTATTTTATGCATATATGTTGGCTATTTATTACAGCCGGGCCCCTTATGTGAAAAATAGATTTGTTCTTTTATATCACCCGTATTAAAATATACGTCATTTTCATATTTGTGTGCATTAAGTTTCTTCATTTTCCCATTATTATAGCCATTCTTTTACATTTTTTCCTAGAAAACAAACAAAAAATAAGTTGTACATCTTCACATTAATTATTTACCTTTTTGGGGAGGAGAAAAGAACCCAAATTTGAGTTTTTTCATCCCACATAAAAATGCTCTTATTACTTAATTATCTGTACTTTTGATTGGAGCAACCTTAACATGGTGATAGATGATGTGCAAACCTTATGAGTTTTGTGGCTGGAGGTAATTGATTTAAAGTTCACTTATCAAGTAATTTCATATTTACAGTTCGGTAAATGTTATTAATTTTACCCCGTTACAAAGAACTGACTTTTCTAGTCAAGAAGAAAAAAAAATAATAAATAAAGAAACAAACTGACTTGATTTCAACGATGATCAAGATTATAAAGTCAGTTTAAAAATCAAATCACAAATATAACAATAAAGCAATACATAATAACCTTGTTATTTGTAAATAATAATTAAATTGAATATATATAAAACTTAGAAGAGGAAATAAGGTAAAATGATGTTTTTATGCTTCAAAATGCAAGAATCCTGCAAAATGAAAGTAATTGTATAAATCCGGTAATAGCGGTTCCCATACCCAGTCCAATTTTAATGTATTCTTATGAATATAAAGAAAGGATTAGTCGAGTTAAATGGTATAAATTTAATAGTACAGATGAACCCTATGAGATATATGGATGTAATTTATTTGACCAAATTTAAATTTTAAAAAATAAAAAAAATGAATTATAATCCATTATAATTGGCATGCAACCACACCCACATACTGACATGCATTTTCCTACTCTGACAAACATATTGCACAGGCACATGCATGTTTGTCTCTCTATCTTGCAGAGGCACTATTCTGGCAAAGTTTGTTCCACTCAGTTTTTCTTGCTCTTGGTTGAATTCTCTACTATTATTAGATCTCTTTTATAAGTGTTTTTCTAGTTATTAGGTTTTTTGTTAGTTTTTTGTGAAGAATTTTTTTATTTTCGTGTCTCCGAGCTATGGTTGAAACACGTTTTTATTGTGCCTCTGAAAATTCTCCACCACGATGAAAGGCATGTAAGAGACTAAGAGTTATAGAATAATTATGTATTGACAATCTAAATTGACATTTTTAAGTACATTGTGATATGTCATTTTTTAGTAGATGATAAAAATATACACATGTGTTTATCACTTAATACACATCTTCATCCTCTAATGAAAATGTATCGTATCCACTGTGTCACTTAATAATATCAATTTTAAATATTTGTGTAGAATTACTCTGTAAAAGGTTCTATTAAGAATCCTTGACCAAATGTAAAGTTGTATTAGTTGTGAGAATTTTGATTTTTATTTTTTGTGAGTTATTTTGTAGAATGTGATATTTTCTTTTCTTTTTATTACTTTTATGAAGTGTTTCTATAGTAAAAATGTCAAAGGTCCTTTTGTAGTGTATGTGTAATGGATTTGTAATGTATGTACAATGTATTTGTAATATGAAGAATTGAACTATTTTTATTTGTCTAAATGACTATTTACTAAGATTTTTACCTAAGATACTACTACTGCTGCTGCTGTTGCTGCTACTGTTGCTACTTTTGAAATATATTTACCTAGGATTTTGAATGCAAGATTCAAATAATTGAGTCTATACAAAGAGACTACAGAAAATGTTCAATGCACTATAAATAATTTTTAAGAAATTACAAATAATATATAATGTATTACAGAAAATGTGTAATACATTGCAGATAATTTGTAATTAACTGCAAAGAATATATCATTTATTACAAATAATCTGTAATGAATCATAGAGAATATGTAATAAATTGCAAATGGATTACAGAAAATGTGTATTACATTATAAATAATCTTTAATGAATTACAAATAATATATAATACATTACAAAAAATGTGTAATATATTCTAGATAGTCTGTAATGAATGATAAAGAATATATCACTCATTACAAATAATATGTATGAATCATACAGAATATGTAATAATTATGATTGGATTACAGATAATATGTAATGCATTATATATAATCTTTAATGTGTAACGGTATTGTAATGCATCACACACTCATTACACATAGTGTTAATTAATTAAATTAAGAGTAAATGGCAAAGCTACAAAACTATACAAGAAAATGAGAAAAGAACATTTAAAATTAAAATGAAAAAATCTATGAGGAATTATATAGAAAAAAATTAAATTAAAAATCATAATATGAATACACATAGAGCATAACATATTAAACAAAGTGTGTAATGGTATTGTAATACATTACAAACTCATTACACGGTGTGTAATGTATGTTAATTAAGATAAATGGTCAAGTTACAAAATTATAAGAGAAAATGAGGGAAATAAAAGTAAAATGCAAGCGGAAAAAAAATCTATGAGGTTATCTTTAAAAAAAATTAAATTAACAGTCACAATTTGTGTAGTACAAACTAATTAATTTTAATTAAATTAAAGGGTGAAACCATAAGAAAAAAGGAAAAAATAATGCTTAAAATAAAAAGGACAAAGTGTATGATGAATTATAGAAAAAATTACACAAAGTGTGTAATTGTATTGTAATACATTTCAGTGTGTAATGTACATTGATGAAATTAAAGGGTCAAGTTGAAAAATTATATGAAAAAAAATTGTTTAAAATAAAAATGACAATCTATTTGAACTTATATAACAAAGAAAAAAAATTAAATTAAAAATCACAATCACAATATATAAAATGTATTACTTAATTAAATTAAATGATTAAGGTATGAAATTATAAGAAGAAATAGGAAACAAATTGTTTAAAATGGAAACAGTGCAACAGCAAGTTTCAGCCAACCACACTAGACCGGGACGCTATTTAACGTTTTGTATTTGACGTCATTAATTATTATTTTTTCCTAGTGGAACTAACCGTTCACCAGCCGCACAATTTTACTTGATTTTTGTAATTTCCTCCTAATGATTGTGTTAAGCACATAATTAATATGATTACGCCTTATTTGTGAAATATCAAACTTTTTTTTTTTAGTACAAATTAGAGATCATAGGAGTAGGGTGTGGTGTCTCAAACCTAGAACAAACCATTAAGGGAGGGATGCCTTACCACTATGCTAAAGCCCTCGGACAAACTTAAAACTTTGTGTTAATGTGAAAAACCAAAATTAGAACTCCAAGAAGCCTTAATTATGAATGTACTTTGTGAGATGGTAAGAATAAGAATAATGGACCTGCACTATCCGTGGGCCCAACCGCCAGAATAGCAACACAGTCTGGCTCTGGGTGTAAGGAGAGTAACTAGTCCCAAAGCAACCAGCCCACACATTTTGTCACTATTCATTCATACTGCTTGGTTAAATGTATACAACTGTTAGCATTCATGAAATAATTACACAGAAAATCTATAAATATAATTTCAGTGGTTTTTCCAATTAACTTGATTTTTTGGAAAAAAAAAAAAAAAGGCACCCATACACACACCTGCTAGGCTGCTACAACTTCCAGGACTATAACTGAGACACAAATTGATACGACTAAATCTCACATGATTACAGAGATACCTGAGGTTTATGCTTCCTCTTGAGGCTCCTCTTCTTCCTGGAGAAGATTTTCTCGGTTGTCGTGGGCCCAGAATCCACGTACGTCTATCAGCATACTCGCCACTGTCCCACCCTGTTTGCAAGCCAGAAGATCGGCTAGCGTTATCCTTAGGGGATCGGCTGGCTTCACCATATCCCAAATTTCATCCCTCACATCTTCAATACACAGTTCATAGTTACCCCCCTCTATCCATTTCTGATGAACATCCCTGTAGTAGTACTTATGAGTCAATTAAAATGTATAGTTGAATTTGAAATTTGACATTAATATCTCTGATTCATAATTTTTGTCGACGGGAAGCATTGTCTATTGAAAAACCATCTTACCTGAAGAGTGTATGAGTATCAGCAGTGGTAAGAAATCCCCTTCCATGGAGATCAAGGCAACGAAACAAATATGTTAATCCCTCTGGGGTGTCTTTATTCTCCAGGGCAAGAACAAAATCAAGAAAACTTTCAAAATCCATCTCCCGAGCATTTCCACCTCCACTTTTTCCACGGCGCACATGCTCATCGAAAACTATTTGTAAAAGAAAATGAAGATTATTAAGTGTGAAATTGAAGGCAGAAACACAGTAAAGAAAGTGAGGCACCAACTAGTCGAATCCTCAGAAAATAAGCAGAGGCAAAAATATAGAACAGCCTATTCATATTCTCATATGAGCATAAAACTTCATTAAAAGGTGGTTAAAATGCATCTATCTGAGATTAAAGTCATTTTTTACCTCTCTCAATAAAGATATCGGTTAGTGTCCCCTCTGCATATTCTCGCAGCTCCTGCTTGCTCAAAGTTCCATTCATATCTTTATCAAGAGCAAGAAACATATCTGCAGATTCATGTTATCCTATTTAGTTCCAAATACAATGACTGTAGCAAATAAAGGTAAATGAAATAGTGAAAAGGGTTCTTGATCATGAATAAGAATGACAGAGAAAGTAAGATCCCACATATCCATAAAGACAAAATCCTGAATGAAGTTATTATATAGACTGTATAATGTAGCATATCACCAAGAAATTCCAGTAACAGTACAAAAAATGATATTGGAGACTTGTAAAATGTATCAAAATCGGAAACATAGCACAGTTACAGTACTAACCACATATGCGTTGAGCAGATGTCAATGAGAACCAGTTTTCAGCTTGTTCAGTATCAGTTACTTCTTCCTCACTTTCCTACAGGCAGGGAAAAAGGGGAAATCACACATTAGCCTCAACCGGAATACAAATAGAATCAGTGTTTTCAACTTTTACACAAGCACATAAACGGATAGTTAAAACCTTTATGACAAGGTCCTGCTGCTTAACACAAGAAAACAGAGCAATGGAGAAAATTTGTTGCTCTCTAAGACCCCGTTAGCATACTCATCAAAATGAGTTTTAATGCATTTTTTTCAAATTTCAAATTTGGTCAAACAAATCACATTCATATATCTTTTCCCTCATTAAATCTCCACCATCCAACTCCACTTATTCTCTCTCTTCCTACTCATAAAAATACATTAAAACTCATCCGCTAACACCCTCTAAAAGACAGTAAAATATTTTCAGGGGGTTTAAAATGGTGTTGGTAACATGTGAAAAGCATCAGATTCTTCACATCTAACACAATCTCTAAAACTAGAGAAAACATGTTGATTTCATATCACAAAATTGGGGGTGGGGTGGGGAGTACTGACATCACTATTTTGGAATTATTTACAAACACAATATCAATAATTTACCTGGTGTAATTCCATTAATTCCTGGAGGCAATTACTAAGCAGGACCTTCTTTATGCATGCTTTGCCTGATGATGATCACAGAAACTTAAAACTCAAGAATGTAATTGAATACATTAGATAAACAGAATACCCAGCAACCAATGAAAAGCAACTAAATGTAATGTGAAGTTGAAAGATGTTCTACACACAAAACACACCAAAATATGAAAATCCATGAAGCTGATGGCAGCAATGACAGTTTTCTGATAGTTTTGGTTGGGGGGTTGGGAAACGAAAAAAGTAGAACCAACAGAAGTCCAGAAAATGTAGCATATAATAAAAATATAATCCCAAATGTAACTATGAGAAATCATTTTGAGCAATTACATAAGATTTGAGTGCCAACCTCGTTTATGAGGATCACAGAAGAAGAAAAACTTGTGTGCAGCAATACGACAGTACATTTGCACAAAAGCTGCTGGTATGTCCCGTAGTTGGGCCAAATTAGGTATCAGACCTCTTATATAGAATTCCATCTCCTGATCCAAGAATAATTACATGATATTCAGAAAACAATGATCGCCAAACTAGGTAGTTTTATAGATACAGCCAAAAATATAGTCCATTTTGCATAACCAAATGCAGGGGCGCAAAAAGAAATATACGTGAGGCTGAAGGAAGCCATCAGAATCCTCATCAAGCTCACTCATATCAATCCTTGCTTGAGTAAGCGAAACCTGAGAGTGAAATATTAAGTATCATATCAGATGACATAAACAGCTTCTGTTGACCAGTAATGAATATAGAACAGAATTTTTTTTTTTTTTAATGAATGTCAAATCACTGAACCTACTTAGAAGCCACCACCCAACAGAACATTTTCTTATAATGATTACGAGGTTGCCAATAAACAGACAATAAGAACCTATTATGCGTAGCATGGAATGCGTTCCAACTACATTGGCAAGTCCAAGTAGTCTGCAGTAAATTTCCACTCAAGCACCTGTTACTCTAGGCCTATTATTATCATAAAAGTTTAAATTGTTTATAGCATTTGACGCTTTCAATTTCCCTATGCTCAGAGATCCGGTTAAGAATTCTACGAACGAATCACAATCTAAGGTGCCATTCCTGTATTCCCTAACTGTGTGCATTACAGAATTTGAGGTCTATCAAATAACAAAAAATTCACAAAAAGCCAGTTTCGCAAACCATTAATTCTTCTTCAATAAAAAAACATACCTTATTAAAAGTTAAAATGCAAAAACAGAAGGGAAGCGAATTAAGCAATTGTAAGCATTGAAGGAAAAGCAGCTCAACATTCCTTGAGTATAAAAGGATCAGCATACCTACCGTACGCATTACATAGAGATAGAATGGCAGAATGGCGATTCTTCCTGATTCATCTTTTTCAAACTTCATGAAATTGGAAGGGCAGAAGAAGCGCCGACATTTGGGGCCTATTTGTTCTGTACATACAGAGGCAATGTGGCAAAAGTCTTCATAATTCATCTAACAGATGACAAGTGAAAAGAATTTCAGCATAACTTCATTTGCAGAAGCATATTGAATTTTAAGACAATTAACAACAAATTAGAGAATGGCATTAATTGTAGAAAAGTTATATAAATCAATCAGAAAAAATAAGAAAGGCATCAATGTAAGTTTTCCAGACATAAAGGAATAAGTTGGGAATTATTCTGCCGTTGTACTTTTTAGTCCCAAGAAACTCAGCACACAGAAGGCTGTAATGCAGATTAAGGGCTTGTTCTATGCACAACAATTGCGTACATGTAGACTTACTCGAATGACGTGTTAGATCTGCGGTTAAAAATTAAGAAAAATATATAAAAAAAATGTAAAGTAATTGAATGAGTGGTTGAAAATGATGAAAGAGAAAAAATTAGTAGAAATTAGTGAAAGATTGTTGTGTATAGAACAAGCCCTGAATTGCTGTAAGCCGAGGAAGCCACAATGACAAAGAATGTTCCATAGAGCTTGTTTGATACAACTTATGCAAACAAAAAATAATAATAATAAATAAATAAATAAATAAATAATAATAAATAGATAAGTAATTAAAAATCAGTTTTCTCCATCATCATTTCCAACCTCTCATTATATTGATTTGCCAATTTCTTTATGCTTTTAATATATTTTCTTTCTTCCTCAACCACACATCCAAAAATCATTTTTTTCAATAATCACTATCAAACATACCATTAAAAAGCCATCCAAATACCATAATCTAGGAAATTTCTCAAACATTATAGAGAGTGGTTGTGTGATTTGGGAATAGACAAGTTAAGAGAAAAGGTAGCATTGCATGAAATCCACTGTAAAGTAGAGTTTCCTTTAAATTTCAAGAACGTAGCAAAAGTTTATATACAACTACTTGAACAGAGAAGGCTATGACAGGGAAGTAAAGGAAAAATAAGGCAGGAAAGAGAAAAAGAAAAGTTTATAAATGCTTAAAATCCAACATTTGAAGCAAAACAAACACAGAGAATTAGAGCAACTGCTGACCTTTTCAGCACCAGTAGCATCATCAATGACACAATTCTCCCTCAGGCACAGCCACATCGCATCCAAATCATCAGCATTTAGCAAAAGATCTGTTTGTTTCTGCCAAAGGAAACTACAATGTCAATCACAATATTACAAGAATCACTTCAAAACATTAACAAATTGGGCAAGGAACTATACATCGAGAGAGAATCAGACTCAATACCTTCAGAAAACGATATTTTGCCAGCCTCTGTACCCTATGACTAATTGATCCTTCTTCAGGTTTCTGAGTAACAAAAACAGAAGCAAGACTTGAGGAAGAATTTCACGTTAGAAGGCAAGAAGCCATACAACACATAATCTGTCCGTAGAATGTTATTAACAACAAAAAGAATATATTACCAATAATTTTTACGTACTTAACCAGATTTACCAATAGATAAAATATTATAGAAAACAAAAGTTGTTTCTACATAAAAATAACGACAATTATCATCAAGTACCTTTTTGTAGAAACTAGGAATCATGCCTGCTTCAGAACTCTTTTGTTGCTTCTCTTTAAACATATCTAATAAAATTCTTTTTGTCTCTAGCTCTGGGAGGAAGGAAAAAATAAAATAAAATAAATAATACATAATAAATGATTTTACTTAGCAAGGTGCCTGTGTCCAGTATGTTTAAACAGATATCATATAATTGCAAATTCAAGCAGATTTTATAACTATGTAATCCCCATCATCCAATCCGAAAACATCTCAATGGCTAGTAACCTATGCTGCAAAGTATTGACCATCGAAACAACAAACTAATATTGACCATCAAAACAACAAGCTAACGTCCATATTCCAAATAACTTTAGAATCAACCATACGACATCCAAACTACCCATGGTATGCCATTACTTTTATTTTACCCTTCCATTTAACCCATTCTACTGAGACTGCAATGCTCTTATGACTGAGAGCCTCTTTAGTTCTGCACAAAAATGAAAACATGTCCCCACCACCTAAATCATCCTACCGTTAATCTGTTCTCAATCGATATACCACATCCACTTGGTAGTATACATTTCCACTTCTTACCTCACACAGTCAAGTATGACAACATATCCATCTTAGCATCCTTATTGTCCCCTATTCCACCTCCTCCCTGTTCCGTTCTAATAATCTAATGCAAAGTGGTGCTTATGCCTCCTTTTCCAGATAAAACGGACCAAACCCTTCTCCTTTCTCAAGTTCTTCCATATTTTATCTCCAATGGCTGGACACCCAGTACAGTAAAGTATGTAAAATACAGTAACTCTCACATGGAACTGACTTGCGAGGGTCACCCTATTACAAGGAATTTCTCTAGAACTGACCCATTGTCTTTGAACCTGCCTTAACTCAGTTAATTAGTTCCTAACCAATTCTTCAACCTAAATATCCAAAAGGATCTCTTTAAATCTTCTGTAGCAAGAAGAACCTCAATTATCATGATTCTAAGAATATTAGCACTATTAATAAAGTAACACTGCATCTACTAAATCGTGGCTCTTCTTTCATTCAATAAATCAAAGTAATTAATCACAATGAGACTATTAGAGCTACTCAGCTAGCATTGATGGAGACGAAGGAAATTACAGACCCATCAAGGATTCGGATCCAAGACCAGCACCGGATCCGATGTACCGGCGGAGGTTCCGGACCCATAGCATGGAAGAGACCGGAGGGATCTTCCTCTGCGACGACGAATCGTGCCCTTCTCCATCACTGGATCCGCTGTACATTTCTCCACTTCCAATTGAAAGCCACTTCGAGAAAAAGTTCCAGAGCCAGAAAAATGTAATTCACTTTCGGGTCGCGGTATATCTTTTCGGAGCTCCGAGAACCCGATTTATGTAATTTGAAGACAAAATTCTCTCTGAATTGAAATGAAATACAGGGCACCGTAAACTGTAAACTGTAAAGACCCCACTTGTTTCAGCACCGCCCGGTCTGGACCAAACTTTCCGTAAAGAAACAAAAACCAAAACGGTTCAGTTCGGTTCGATAAATTTTATGATTCCATTTTTTTTTTTTTTTTCCTCAATGAATAAAGAGAAAATGTCCAATAACTACAGGTCAAAGTTGGTCTTTACCTACTAAATCAATATATCTTATTTCTTAACCATTAACTACAATTTATAAAAAGTGATTTTACCAATTACTCTTTTTAGGTATTTATAGACTATTTTGCCTCCATATTTCTTTTTCCACACTTTTATTTTCTCTCTATTTTTTAAATTACATAAGAGGTCACCCAACTTTCAAATTCTACATTTTAGTCCTCAAT
Source organism: Jasminum sambac (assembly GCA_018223645.1). Classification (NCBI taxonomy): domain Eukaryota; kingdom Viridiplantae; phylum Streptophyta; class Magnoliopsida; order Lamiales; family Oleaceae; genus Jasminum; species Jasminum sambac. Next base: position 23,293,534 of record CP073649.1, read on the forward strand.
TTTTTAATTTTATTTCAAAAATAGCCCAAAATATTTGCACCCAAGGTCCTCTATCTTTCGAATTGTTTCATTTTGATCCTCAAATTTTTAAATTTTTTACACTTTTAATCCTTTTTACTCATCTTTTTCGTTGTTTTCTTCTATATTTATGAAATTCATCTATAAATACAATATATAAGATAACATAAATAAATTCATCGTCATGATACAAAAAGATATTTCAAGCATAAGGATAAATTTATACTTTATTTAATACTCTTGGTAATAATTCATAAACATCAATGGATGTACAAATATTACCTTCCCAAGTAATATGGATTACTACAACAAGTAATATACATTACCTACCTGATAATCTCGATAAATATCCAACTTCTCGCTTCACTGGTATCTCAATTTTTCTCTCCAGATTACCACTCCAAATAATCTTAAAAATATTCAACTTCTCGTTTTCATCGTCTCTCGCTTTCTCTCTCCATTATCATTACTATGGTGGATAATGTTATTGCAATGGTATGCAATATAATTATAGGGATAGACAATATTCTATTTTTATTGTGATGTTGGTTATAGTTTTTATTTTATTATTATTATTATTATTTGGTGTGATATTGGTGGTAGTTTATTGAGTTAGTATGGGACATTTGAGATTTAACTTCAGGTTTAATTTACATACTAATTTTTACAATCTGTGGTTTGAGATGAGAGTCGAAATTATTTAATAATACACATGTTAAAAAAATCACTTTTCATATTCAAATTCAAGCACCGACTAGCCAGTATTTAGTTAGCTAGTTTGTCTATGAATTTTATTAGTGAAATCAAATATTTCAAAATGAGATTATTAAGACAAAACATAGTTGTTTGAAATTGATGGAAGAGAAATTAAATAATTCTCTGTAGATTTAGTGTTCTAATTATGCTTATTCGAGCATGTAATATTATTATTGTTGCAGGTAATAATATTATCGGGATAGGTAATAATATTAGAGTGGTCATAGTATTTCCAACATAGAAAGATCAATACATCAAGTGAATGCTTGGATTTTAGTGGTAGGTAATCTGATTACCTGCCGAAGTAATCTAGAAAAGAAAGTGCAGAGAGGGAGAAAGTCGAAGACGTGAAATGCGAAGTTGATTGTTGATCGAAATTACTTGTGGTGGTAATGAGATTACCCGACGAGTTAATCTAGAGAGAGAATATGCATAGAGAAAGAAAGTCGGAGATGGGAATAGAGAAGTTGAATGTTGATCGAGATTACTTGTGGTAACAATCTAGTTACCTGGCGAGGTAATTTGAAGAGAGAAAGTATGTAGAGAGAAAGTTGGAGACATGAAGGGATAAATTGGATGTTAATCCAGATTACTTGTGGTTGTAATATCATTATCTGGTTAGGTAATTTGGAGGGAGAAAGTGCGTAGAGAGATAAAATTATAGACATGAGGGAGAATTTAAATATTGATTGAGATTACTTGTGGTGGTAATCTGATTACATGGTGAGGTAATCTGGAGAGAGAAAATGTATAGAGAGAGAAAGTGAAAGACGAGGAAAGGGAGAAGTTGAATGTTGATTGAGATTTGTCGTGATAATTTTGAGAAATAGAGTGTAGAGAGAAAGTCAGTTACGAAGAAAATGGAGAAGTTAAATGTTGATCGAGATCGCATGTGGCGGTAATCTGGAGAAAAAAATGGGCAGATAGAGAAAGTCGAAGATGTGGGAAATGAGAAGTTGAATGTTGAACGAGATTGTTTGTGGCGGTAACATGATTATCTGGTGAGGTAATCTGGAAAGAGAAAGCACATAGAGAGAGAAAGTGGGAGATAGGAAAATGGAGAAGTTGAATGTTGATCGAGATTACTTGGGTGGTAATCTTGAGAGATAAAGTGCGTAGATAGAGAAAGTCGGAGATGGAGAAAGAGAAAATTGAATATTGGTTGAGATTCCCTGTGGTGGTAATCAGAGAGAGAAAGTGCGTAGAGTGAGAAAGTCGAAAATGAAGAAAGGAAAAGTTGAATGTTGAGCAAGATTACTTGCGATGATAATTTGAAGAGAGAAAAATGTGTTTATTTTATTAGAGTGATATTGTTGTAAATTTGAATATTTATTTTATTAGAGTGGCATTGTTGTAAATTTGAATATTTATTTTATTAGAGTTGCATTGTTGTAAATTTGAATGTTTATTTTATTTTATTACTTTATTTTATTAGAGTGACATTGTTGTAAATTTGAATGTTTATTTTATTAGAGTGGCACCATTATAAATTTGGATGTTTATTTAGTAGAGCGGCATTATTGTAAATTTGTGATTTTTAAATTCTATTTTTGTCTTATTGTGTAAAAGATGAGTTAATGGTAAAAAAAGAGATGTGCATGATTTAGTGGGCAAGTTTTCTCCATAAGTGTAGTTATTGGTCAAATGCCCATGAATAAATTTTACGATTCTTAAAAATGGGAAAGAGGTTTTCAAAGAGAAATGGAAAAGGAAAATAAAGGGTAATTATTATTATTATTATTATTTTAATGTTCATTAAAGAGGAGGGGTGGAGGAATAGGGGATAGGAATACTTTATGAGATTTAAAGGTTGGTTGGTGTCAAGCAAAGGGTAAATTTGATAAATACTCATTGAACTTAAATGGTAAATTTAATAAACACTAATTGAACTTTGAAATTACAATTAATTATTCATTCAACTTTTAAATATAACTAAACACTCACTGACCTTTGTTTAATGCCACTTACTCATTCGTTAACCCGAAGTTTAAATATATCAACCGATTGAGCCACGTGGTCGATGATATTTGACGAATCAATTAGACAAATTACTGGTATAAAAATTTCCTAACAACAAACAAACAATTAAATAATCAACCAAAAATTGAACTTTTTGCATTGTGTTTTTGCTAGAAAATGCTGCCATGCATTTTTATATTTTATGTAGTTGTTTGTCTTATGTGAATGAATTTTTTGTATTAGTAGTTAGCCTATTGTTTCATCGTCAAACAACATCAGCCACATCAGGGTAATTAACCAATCTATATCTATATATTATATAAAATAGAGTTTTATTGGAAGTTATCAATTGAGAATTAGTTATAAGATAATTGGTGTGGTGGAGTTCTATGACATTGCCACTTGTACTAGTAGTTATTGGTGCTAGGAAATTGCTGGCTATTTTCATGTGTTACTTATTAGTGAATCAATGTCAATTTTTTATTGTATTCAATTAATTATTACACACTTTCATTTAATTTTAAAACTCTTTTGTTAAACTACCACATGTCTTTTTAACCGAATACAGATCCAATCTTCAAAGATTGACTACAGGATTAGATTAACTAAAATATTAAAAAATACTTTATATATTTTTAACTGTCATATATAACACAAAATTAGGACTTCAATTTTCATTTTTTTCATTTTGAAACAAAACAAATTAATAACTCATTATAAATACAAATTTTAGTACATTAAATATTTAGCATATGCATTTTTTTCCACAATTTTCTCAATCTAGAATAAAATAAAATTAATTAATTAATAATAATATAGTATCATAAAGTAATTGCAATTGTTATGTTACTAATCATAATACTACGTAAAAAGAAATAGTATATAATATATAGATTTCCATGTATCCTTTTTTGGGTTATCTGATTTACTCTTATCTGTAGTTAAAGAATTTTGGATGTAGAAAATGGTTTCTATTGATATACATCTACGTGGAAACATGATAAATGTAATGAAAATGGTAACTCCCATTAATTTCTCTATTTTCTTTTCTCAAAATACTGCATTCTTTGTGCACAAATTGCATTTGTTCTCCATTGAATTAAATATGCCCATCGAGTTTAGATCATCCGCCAATGATTGCAACATCATACAATTGATTTGGTGGTTTGTTTATCTTCTAGAAAAACTCAGTTCTGGGGGTACCTTATTTTCTCTTAAACAAAAGCATTCAAACATTAGTTTCTTTAATTTCCTCTGCAAATCAACTTCACATTCTGTGAAATTGCACAAACCCATCATCTCAAATTATGGTAAATTTATTTTCATCACGATAGTTAGTTTAGAGTAAAATTAATTTGTATTTTTTCGGTGTTGCTGGAACTAATTTCTCAACTGATTTGTGGTTTTGGTTTGATCTTGTGACTCTGCTTGAGTATTGATGATCAGTCCAATGATAGCAAAAGCCAATCTGCGAATGCTTGGCGAAACTTGCTCAAAATCAAGGTTGATGTCGTAGTGAAGGAAGGACAACAAAACTTTGGAGTGGGTGTGATTTACCTAGACAAATTCATTGATAGAGCTCTAACATTCTCGATGCCCCAGTTTCCGAGATAGAGCTCTCTTAATGATTTCAAATTTTTTTAGAAATGTCCCGGGTAAGTTATTAACATGTATTACTATTTCAAATCGTGAAAATAGTGAGATTGTGTTATTTTTATCTATTGTGCATTATTTCTTATATTTGTTATGTTTACTTTTTATATCTTTAAGTAAAATTACAGTGAAATTTTCTTTTTCTTAACTGCCCTCTATTTTGAGATAGAGCTGGTAACTACTTTGATTAAAAGCATAAGAACTTTGGTAAATATCATAGGTTTCCAACGTGATCGTCATCATTTTGATTCAAGACAATTTTTATCACAATTATTATATTCTTATCAATGACACCTTGAAAACACAAATAATATTATTTAAACGGCTTTTTGTAATAATGAAGTTTTAGCTAAAATTTTGATGCAACTTGGGAAATCATAGATAACTGCCACAAAGTAGGAAAAAGTGGAATCTTAAAATGAATGACAATATACAATTGTATTATTTGGTATATTAAAAATAGATTCATAATATTCATATTATTTGGTCAAATGCATTTAATTTTGATTATATTAATTAGTACCCTAAATGTGTGATATCCATAGAATTCGCAAAGTTGTTTTATATCCCAAATACTTTTAACTAATTAAAACTAAGTGTTTTACAATCCTAGATAGGAAATTATGAATTCTTTAATCAATCTTATTGTAAGTTGTTATCTTTACAGTGATATCCATTAGTCAATCTTATTATAATTACTCTTTAACTATTTTTATATGAAAATAATTTTCTAAGAAATATTTTTTATTTAATTATATCATATAACAACTTAGACTCCCCCCTTTACAAACATAGATCTATTATCATTTTCACACGGATTAAAAAAATGGTAGTTAATATTATTGTAAAAATAAAATTTGAGAGTTCAATATACTAGATTAAAACTGGATAGTAAGATATAGATATTGATAGATCTATCATCTGAAAAGGCGACATCATCATTTACTTATTTTTTAAAAATTTAATTATATTATTATAAAACTAACGTGTAGTAATTATACTTTGATTTAATGTTAATATATAAATCATTTTTTTATAATTTGTTGTGAAAACTAACTTTTGAAATTTAATAGTACTATAAAAAATAGCTTATCATAAGTTTGAATAATTATTATTATTATTTTTCATTTAAGAACAAAGCAAATTTTCATTAAAATCTAAATCTATTTACGTTGTCAAAGGGAAATATACCCTATACCGTTATACTAAAGTTACACAAGTTTTAATAAATAATAAATAATAAATAATATTGAAATATGAAGAATATATATTTTTTATATTTTTGGGTAAATCCGTATGAATTAAAAATTTCTTGATTCATCTGAAAAGAATTTTCTCATACTGTAATTCTCGTGCAACGCACGGGTGCGAGAACTAGTATATTTAAATGTTTGGTTATCGAATAATCAATTGTTGATATTTAACAAAGTTAAGTGAGTGTTTAGTTACGTTTCAAAATAGAGTGAGTAATCAGTTACTACTATATCTTTAAAGTTCAGTGAGTGTATATTAAATTTACCTGTCAAGTAAATTTCCCTAACTACGAGGAAAGGACCATTTATGAGAAGCGTAAAATTTATTTTGTGGAAGATTAATTGGTGTGTCATAAATAATTTTGGAAGTTTGAATTGACTAACGCTACCTTATAACATATAAGGTGCCAAATAGGAAAACAATATGTCAACGTGTAGTACTCCTTGCTTGTCAAGATGATGCGATACATGAATTTTACAAAAAATAAAAATAAAAAAAAAACAGGAAAAAGAAAAATGATTGCATCGTATATATGTATATTTTGTCAATCTATATATGTATCAAAGTGTTTTAAGTTAGAGTAGCAAACCTCTTTTGATTTTATTATTACAATTATATATAACTTAATAATGTAAACATCAAATAGTTGAATTGAATAAGGGTATGTTCTTTGGGATATAAGTTTTATTTTTTCGATTTACGTATTGAATGTGCAGTTGAAATTTTAGAAAAATATATTAAATAATTAAATGAGTGGTTGAAAATAAAGAAAGAGAAAAATTGATAAAATTTGTATTGGATATATAGAACAATGCCTAAGTTAAAGATTGTGTTGTTTTTGTTTTGTATTTTTTATTTTGAAATTCGATTTTTTTTTTTAAATTTTGAATGTTGTTTCTAAGGAAATTAAAATTAAAGATGTTTGGTTTGTTATTTTGAAAAACTATTTAAAATAAAAAAAAATAGAAAACCTATTTGATTTGAGTTTTTCAAATATAGTAACACGTACAAAAAAGACATAGGGCAGCGGTCAAAAAGAAGAAAGGGTGGCGGCTCCATAAACGCCACCCAAAATGTCTAATTATATTTTTTAAATTTTATATCCATTGTAATTTTTTTAAAAAATAAAAAACTTTAGGTGGCGGTTCTAGTGTGAACAACCGCCACCTAAAACATATTTTTAAAATAAAAAAATACTGCAATCACGATCGAGTTTGTGGAGACGCCCATATTTCGCATTACAAAGTTTAACCGAGCAACGGATTGCACAAAATTCATCATAATATGGTGGATTTATAATCAAAAATGAAAAAATATATCGAAAATTGAGAGCAAACAGATCTATTAAAAAAAAGAAAAGAAAAATGAACACATATCGAAAAAAAGAGTCGAAAATTTCAATATGGTTGATGTAATAGATCTGTAAATACATATCAAAAAAGGAAAAAAAAACTTAAAAATTTCAGATCTGTTGATGTAGATTTCAGATCTGTAAATAATTCTTGGTGCTTGAATTCTCCGATCATCTTCTATAGTTTCTTGATGGAAAATTTTCTCAACCGATCTGAAACAACAAGTGTAAAAACAAAAATTTAAATTAAACTAAAAATTAATAATAAATCCATAGCACAAGATTATAGACCAACCTATTTTACAAATTTATCACCATGCAAGAAGGAAGTGTGCTGCTTACTGTGGAATTGGAAAAGGAAGAAGCAGTTTCTGGTAATTTCAAGATAGAGAGAAAGAGAGAGAAAGAAAAGATGATAGAAAGTTAGAGAGAGACCAGAGAGGCGTATTCAAGATAGATAGAGAGAGAGAAAAGATGAGAGAAAGTTAGAGAGAGACAAGAGATACACGAAAATTATTGGAGTGAAAAAGCACATTGGGTGGCGGTTGAGGAAGAAAAACTGCCACCCGTTTTCCTCATAAATTTTTTTTTAAAGTTATTTTTAACAATAGGTGGCGGTTCTTATCAAGAACCGTCACCCATTCTTGAGAAAATAGTGGCGGAAACATCAAGAACCGCCACTTATTGTTAAAAATAATTTTTTTCTCTTTTTTAAATGTATTTTGGGTGGCGGTTTAGGATAAACAACCGCCACCAGTTTCCCTTGGGTGGCGTTTTTTACAAAAACGCCACCTAAGAGGCGGCACCTAATATCCATATTGTACTAGTGTAAATCAAAACAGTATTACAAATTACATAAAGGCCTAAAACTTTTAAACTTATTCAAATTGGTCCTCATCGTCAACCTCCTACACCCAACCCACTCATCTTTCCCATTCCCAAGCCATCACCAATGAACTAATGGTACACCAAGAAAGTAGTGGTGCAAATCACCATTCTTGGTTGCAAGTGGTTCAAAACCTTGCGATTGAACCACCTACTAATGGTGGTCCAAACCACACCACCATTGACGGTGGTTGGACTACAACATCTGGTCATCAGTTGTTAGCTCAGTGACTAAACTATGCAAAAAGTAAAAGTTGAGATTTAAATGAAACTAATGTAAAATTTAAAATCAGAAAACACATTTTCCTTATCTTTGGACTTTTAACACAGAAAACATTTGAAACGTCAAAATTTGCTTTCGAGTTTCCTTTACAAATACTAAAAACATTTTCAGAATTGCACTTTTCAAAGCATTGAAGAATACGCGTTTTCAGCATTTCCACAAATTGAAAACAAAGAACAATTCCAAAACAATAAAGAGAATGCAACCTAATAATTGCGGCGCATCTAATTTGAATTTTTAAAAACTTTATCGAGTCTTTAAGTAACTAACGTTTGTGGAATTTAAAAAAGTTAACATTCACAGTCGTATTTCCGAATCTATAAAAAAACACTTGGTCACATCTAATTGAATCGTCAAATATTCGATTCTTTAATTGAAAATTATCAATGTTTTCACCTCGTCTATATAACCCTTTTCGTTGTGCTATTCATCAACTTCGTATTTCAGCATAATGATGATGTCGAATTCTTTTCTAGGTGTGTACTATTCAGAATAACGAATAAATTTTATTTCACGTGACACATAAACTTTGAGAGAGACATTATATTGTTGTAGATAAGATATTGATCATATTTAATTCAAACACATTGATCAAATTATATTATATATCAGAAATTGTGTACATACTCAACAAGTCAACGTTCTAATTAAAGAAAAAATTGTGAAGTATGTAAATTACTCAAACATGAAGTTTATTAACTAATGAAGAGCCAAAAAGCTGCTTATACATCACGAAGTAGGCAAATGTTAGGAAAACTGCATGCCTCTCTCTCTTCTCCAATTAAAAGACTAAAAACTACACTCTAATCCGACCTCTTACTACAATCAAATTAATTAATGCAACAAAAATGCATTAATTAATTATTATTACAACTACCGGATGGTGTGTTTTTTTTTTTTTTGGGAATAATAATATTTTCTTAAAGCCATATGGCACCAGCCTCTTTAAGCATTGGCCTCAATGACCTATTGAGATGAAGACTCATGACCTCATTAGCTCCACCAACAAAAGTGCCGCCGATAAACACCGCTGGGACAGTCGGGTTGCAGCCCTGCCTCGACAGGGCCGCCTCAATTTCCCGACCTCTCGGGATCTCGTCCAGTTCGTACACGGCCAGATTTATGCCAAAATCGCGGAAGAGGGACTTGATTGTGTGGCTCATGCAACATGAACTCTTGCTGAAGACAACTACTGGCTTTTCTGACACTATTTGCCTCACCCTATCCATTTGATGCAAACCAAAAAATAGTGCTTATGGAAAAGTTAGAATGTTGCTTATTTTGGTGAAGAACTTAAGCTCTTAAAAGGGTTCCTTCTTGTACAAAACAGAAGATGAAATGTACTGTGATTTTGTTGTGAGGAAAATGGAAGCTGCATGGAGATATTTATATAGTAGATTTTTGGTGGGGTTGGTGGTGGGAGAAGATAAAATTGGATATGAAGGAATTAATGAACTTTGATTTTTCAATATGATGTTTGATTTGACAGAGATTGATGTGTTGTACCACAAAAATAGTAACGATAACGAATCCCTGCATACGGAAATTGTTACATACACGTCCTTTGTACGGCTTCGATTTAATCTATGATGATTAAAGTGATTTCATTATGTAATAAAATTTAATTATTCATATTTATTTCCAAGTCTTTTGTTCCTTATATTACTCAACCGGTTATCCAATATCCCCATTAATTTAGGGGTCGCTGCTCTCCTGCCGGTGTGGGCAGGGAGCCATCCCACATGATGATGTGACACTCTATAAGGGCGCTATGTCATCCAATTTCTTTTTTAAAAAAATTTATTTTATTATTTTTTTTAGTATTTACAATAAGTCATATGAATAATATATAATTATTCCCTAATAATGGAAAATTCATATGAGCCCCACACCTTTTTCCCCCTCAAATTTGGGGGTGTGGGCATCTCTCCTGCCCACATTATGGGCAGGGGAGCACGAGTGTTAATTTAGGAAGTTGAAATAACAATAGCATGGCATGATGAATCTGTTTGATTGCTTTGACTAATTTGACTTTTAACACTAACATTTTATTTATTGGATAATTTAAGATAATTAAGAAGATCGAAATGTGGGCCCATATATCAATAAATAATATTATAACTTTATGGTGTACCTGTCTAGGAGGCATCTTGTGAGTTGGAGAAGGGAGTTGCATTTATCCAATTGGGACCTCTTTTTTTCCCATGTTAAGATTCGTGGCATCTAGTTCGGAAATGAAAATGAAAACCAACAAACAAGAACAGGATAGAATTTTGTAATCACATGGCTAACACGTGCCAATACTTCTAATTTAAAATTGCAAATGCGCCTATGTTGTCTTATTGTCTATCCAAATCTTTATTATTATCTTTAATAAAAAGATCAAAATTTGAATTTTCGTAGTTTAAGTTGATTATCGTAGGTATAACTATGGGTCGGTATTAGTTTGGTTTGCTTTTTTTAGTGCAAATCCAATCCAAATTAATATTATCAATTAGCTTAAAACCAATACAACCATTTTGCTTTTGATTTCAACCCAATCCAATCCATTTTTATGGTAGTTTGGTTTGGGTTGGTTTGGTTTAATTGACTTTATATTTATAATTTACTAGCTGTTTCACCCGTGCGTTGCACGAGGGACAAAATTTTCAACTAATATCTGTATTGATAGATATTAATAATATTAACATAAAACCTAAAAAAATAATTAAAATAAAGAATGAGTTACAATAATAAACTTAATTAATTTGACTCGAAACAATTCTATAAAAATTTCGACAGATTTTCACCTATATTTCGTACTAATTCGTCCTGCAAATACGTAAGGAATAACTCACGAAAATCCACACAACTTAATTTACTATTCTCCATAGAATAATAACTTAATTAGCATTAACACCCGTGCTTTGCACGGGATGACAATTTGTGGAAGAAATGGTGATAATATATCACATTTCATTCATTGCAAGATTAATCTACTAATATAAACCCAAAATAAAATAACATTAGATATTTAGATATCATAGTTATCAAAATAACCATATTAAAATAACTCTAATAACATTTGTAGAACTCATCATTTTTTCTTTAAAATTGTTTTATATTCTATTATATGTAATTATAAATTTTGGAAGATATTAATTATACATCATAGTAATATACGTTATTAGCAATTAATATATAAATAATGATTTTTAAATTTTAATTATGAATTATAATCAATATAGAGATATATTATAAAAATAACAATATTGTGAGTACACTCCGACAAACCCTAACACCTCGTTCCTACCACGCCGGGAAACATTTATTTTCATTGCAGCCCATCTTTATTTAAGCCGAGTAAGAATAATATAAGAATTACAATATGATGGGAACTTCCATTCCCCATCCTCGACCTATTAGAAAATTCTCATCCCATCCACGCCCTATCGTGATGGCTTAATCAAAGACTCTTATTTCTATTTTTTAATATATGTGTTAGTGACATTTTATTTCTTCAATAAATACCTTCTAAATATATTAATATGTATGTTAACATATTAGGTATAAACTCGCTAATTTAATATACTCGACGTAATAAATATTAAATGATTCGATATAAAATTTAAATTAATTTGGATAAGATAAATAAATTGAAATATATATAATTAATATTTAAAATATACAACCTAATTGATAATGTTTAAAACTTAAATAAAATATCAACTCAAAAAATTTGGTATAAAATAAATAATTCAAGATAGTTAGGATTTTTAATATTTATTTAGGAGATAGAAAGTTAGATAAATATTTAACACAGTCGAAAGCCAGTTTAAATATTCTAATTGAGTCGTATAATTCCAATAATTGATTGAGTCGATAATCAATTGTTTATTAAGAATTCTCATACTTATTCCTTAGCGAAGGCAATAGGTTGAACCAAATAATTATTATATAATTGTTGGTAGTGTCAAAATAAAAAATCATTACTATTTGAAGACCTAGTTTTGGGCCATGTTATTTAAAAAAATGAGCAGATCCTTTGAAACACTCTTAATTATATATAAAAAAGAAATATTAATATTTTTCCACCAACTACAACTCAAAAGAAATATTATAGAAAATACAAAAACATATGAGAATCAAAAGAAAAGTATGTTTTGAAAATAAAAATGATACTGAAATATAAATGAAGTTAATTAGGGGCTAATAATCAGTCGACTTACTCTACAATAAGATGTAACACCCTAATTCTAAGAATCCAAAATCTTATAGGTGTTAAATTAACTTTATTTTAAAATACATAAAAATACAAATTAATTTCGGAACTACATTTTTTATCCCCGCAGCAATCTAATTAATTTTAATTATTTTTAATTTTTTGAAATAATTATGTTTTCCCCCTTTAGCAATTTAATTAATATTGATTAATTTTCGTCTAATAATACTATCCTAATTTTCATCCAATAATACTATCCTAATTTTCATCCAATCAAAATATATCCAATTAAATCTAAGAAATAAAATTAATTTTAATATAATTAATTCTAATTAATTCTTTTTGTAGCTAATTATTTATAAAAATAATTTATTATTTTCAAAATAATTAGTTTTTTAACCGCGATTTTAAGAATTGTATGAATCTAATTTTGAAGATATTTTATAATTAAAAAGATATCTTGCATATCAAAAGATGTCTTTCATTTTTTTAGGAAAATATGGTAAACCATGATAACCTAATTAATTTACTTATCATTTTTTTAATTAATACTTTTTCTATTTTAAAAATATAATTACTTTTGATTAGTTTTCCTTTAATGAAACCAAATCAATTTTTGCCCATTGAAATCAAGTCCAATTAAATCTAATTTTAATTAATTGTAATATAATTAGTTTTAATTAATATTCATTTTTAGCCAATTATGTATGAAAAGAACTAATTATTTTTGAAATAATCATTTTAATATCTGCACTTTTATTAATTGTATGAATCTAATTTTGAAAAAATATTGTAATTTAAAAGATATATTGCAATTAATTTTTTTTCATTTTTCAGAGAAAACCCATAGCAATCTAATGTTTTTTTACAATGTTATTAATTTTGACTAATCTCTATCCAATGAACTCATGTCCAACAAAATATTAGCAATAGAATTTATTATTTTAATTAATTATAGTATAAAAATTTTAGTTAATTTTTGTGTTTAAGCTAATTATTTTGAAAAAATTAATTATTTTCAAAATAATTTGCTTGACAACAATAATTTAAAAAATTATATGCATCTAATTTTAAAGATATCTTATAACCAAAATGATATCTTAAAATTTAAAAGATATAGATATAGATTCAATTAATTAAAAAAATTGATTAATGTTACAATCGAATGATTAATTTAACAAAATTGATGTTAGACGTTTTTTAAATTTTTTTTGTAAAAAATTAAATAAATTTTAATTTTATATCACATAAAAATGAAATCTTTGCGAAATTGCTAATTTTAATTAATTTTTATTTATTATCTAATTAGTATTTTTAAAAATAATGAATTCTTTCTAAAATTAATTAAAGGTCCAAGCTAACTTTTAATTTTTCAAGTTGCACATTTATAAAATAAAGTTAGCTTCAGCATATATTTGCGAGATAAAAAAATTTAGGCATCGGTTTTTATTTAATTTATTCTAAGGTAAATCAAATATGGAATAGAATTAAATGCAAAAACAATTTATACATCTTATTATATTTGAATTTTATGCACAAATATCAATTAAGTGTCGTAACAAATTATCCATTTTTAAAATCTCATTATGTTAGTAGTCGTTAATTTATGTTAATATCAATATATATTTAAGTTGGATACTAATTTATATATTTGCATTAAATTTTTATTTTTAGAAAAATAAAAATTTATATATTGATAGTATACTTGTTTTAAAACTCTTATCAAGTCCAACAAAATAGAATCACAATTTTTAAAAAAATTATAGGTAGAAAATGAAAAAAACAAAAGGAGAGAAAATGATAGAGTATTTAGATATCATGAGATTGGGTAAAGTAGAGTAGAAATAGATTAGGAAATAAAAAATAAAATAAAAAGAGAATTTGTTTTAAATAGGAAAACGAATTTAAAGCGATAAAAAATATAATAAGACAAAACCTCATTTTCTTTATATATAAATTATTCTATATATAAATCGAAAATCATATTAGGCAAATTTAATAGGAGGGAAAAATTAATGATGCATTTAAGTGGGAAAAAATGCTCTTTTTATATATATATAGATAACTTATTGAAAATGTAATTATATATTTATATTTTTCTCTCATTTTTATGATTGGGATAATATTTGGGTTGGGATCAAATGTTTTTCTTCAACATTTCTAATCAATTGAGCCAAATATATGGAAACTCGATAATATTTGGGTTGGAGTCTGGTTTTATTAGTTTTGGGTTAATCCTAACCATTCTATAAAATTTAATAATTGGTTTTAAACCAATTCAACTTTAAAAAAGCTTTAAACCAACCCAAGTTAATTTGGATTAATTTGAACCATGGACTAGGAGTTTTTTGCCCGGACCACCCCTAAGTATAACATTGTCACTAACTCTGGATCAATCCCATTTGATTGGATTGATTATATTGTCATAGCAACTTCGTCATACACCATCATTTAATTTATTTAACTACTTTGCTATGATATTAATAATATTATTAGCTTAGATGTAATTTTATAAGTACCGTGAAGCAATACTCTTTTTATTGAGTAATATTGGCCACCTACATGTACAAATTTTAGTAGAGACGTAATTTATTAGAATGAAATTTTTATCAAGGACTAGCTTAATTTAGAAGAAACGATGAAAATTGAAATTTATGTTAAAACTGTATTATGCAAACTATATTTCATTGTTTAGGTCAGGCGTGACAACGTTTTCTACAATTAGTTGAAATATGACAGAATCAATAAGTTGAATTTAAAAAATATGTCTGATTTTAGTTTTGATTCTCAGTACCACAATTGAACCAATGATTTTTCTCGATTTTCGAATTTCACTTTGGTTCATAACATTACACAAAATCCCTAATAAAATTTTAATATCTCTTCGTAATATATATAGTGTTAGAATAAAATTAAGTATGACATCAATATAGTTTCTTAACCATTTAAACCCTGAAATTTCAATGGAAAATTAATGGACCGATATAACAAGCTATCCCATTTTGCGAGCCTTTAGCTTCGCAAGGCTTCAAATTGTATATCACTATCTCCGACATAGGGGATCTATATTGTACAAAACTTATATAAATGACATGTAACATAAAGTTATACTATTCTTTTTAATTTTTAAGTATATATGAAGTTATACCCTTTAAGTCTTACCGATCAGTTCAATTAAGAACTCAACTACTATTAAATATCAACATTACTTTCGATGCAGTTGTTGTAAAAATTCTCTTTTTCCTAAAGCCAACGTCACTTTAAGGGCTTACGCATGAAGAATGTGCAAATGTCACGAATTAACGAGGTCCCCATTGGCCATTGAACATTATCTTCTTTGCCTTTGCCTTGTATGTTTGGCGTTATTACGAGATACATGCATATGTATCTATGCATATTGCTTATTCGTTTAATTTATTTCTTAATTTGTTTATATTGATGGATAAAAGTCATGTATAATATAGATCAGTGAAATGGGATCAAGGGATTGGTTCGGTGGTTAATGGGTCAACCATTTATCGGGAAGGTCCTGAGTTTGAATCCCAATATCCCAACCTCTATGTTCCTGATCAAAAAAAAAAAAAAAGAAAAACATAGATTTGTGAAATATAGGTACAATATTCATTATTCATTAGAGATTAACAACAGGCTTAATTGACTATTTATTAAATAGCAATGTCTTATAGTTCATCTATTTAAATGTCGCATTGGAATGAAAACTGTGAAAGCCATTAGAAGTCTCAAAATCATATGAAATGAGATGTTAACATTACTACTTTAAGTGTAAGTGTAAAAGGGAATCCCATTCTCCCACATTCTAATCACGCACCATTGGGCTTCCTTTTGTGATGGCTTTGTGGGTTCTCTGTGTTACAATAGCAGGCACTGTGTTTGAGTTAATCATGATCCAATTCAATCCAATTTGATTATCACACTATATTTATCAAACCAATTCAATTCATTTCTTGATTTAGGTTAAAATGGTTTTCATTGAGTTGGATTGACGATTTTGAAGAAATAATTAGGTAAAAAAATATATATGTATTTTTCAAAAGGCATTAAAAGTTATCAACACTTCAATATTGACATAGCTAGGCTCCAAGTAAAAAATATTAAAATGGAAAATTATATTTTAAGTCAAACCAAAATATTCAGCTCCTAATTTGACTTAAGAGCAATGGTAGAAGTACAATCCAGTGGTATAATAAAATGGTACAATCTCTAATTGGGGGGTGTAAATACAATTTTTATTCCATTGGGTTGTACCATCTATATATTATATATTTTTAAGTTTCAATTGGAAGTTGTAATTGGAAAGTAGTTATTTGAACATCAATTTAGTTATAGTAGTTTTGGACATGTGTTTGCTATTTATTTGTATATGTGGTAGGTAGTTGATTTTGATTAATAGTTTTTTAATGGCCACATCCACTTCCCATGTTCTCAATTAGAAGTTTTATTTGCTCTTTTTTTAATGGACCATACTTTTTTAGAGTACTTTAGTCGCCAATACTTACTTCTACGATTGTTTATTTTATTAAATATACTAAACTCTACAAATTAATTATGCCATATTTCTCCTTCGGTGTATTTTTCTTTTTTGATTGGGTTTGTGGTATTTTAAGTATTACATAAATACACTCAATTATTTTAGATTATTTATTTATTTACAACATATACATAAAATTACAAGTTTGATATAAAGGCATTCTTTGTGTACGATTTCGGATCCGGTATAAATGAAATTGGAATTTATTTTTGGTTGTTTCCAATGAAAGCAACCTTTGATCTACAAAATAATGAAAGAATAAATTTGTGTTACTATTATTAGTGTAAATGTTGAAATACGCAATGTCGTATGAGAATTATATAAAAAAAAACCAAACAATAAAGAATGCAGAAATAATACCTTTGTTTTGAGAATTTCAAGAGATAGTCTTCTGATCATTCTTTTTTTTCTGCGCAATTTTGAAAATATAATGTTTTTTTTAGAAGAAAACATAATGTTATTTTTGTTGTGTTGTTTAATTATTAAAAAAGTTAAATTGTAGCTATGTACAACCTATTCATTTTGTTTTCTATTTACTTTGAATTGAGAAACATCAAAGTTAATATTTAATGTGTATAGATATTAAATTTATTGAGATAAACAAAATATAAGAATTGAAATAGTTACTTTTATATGTATTATTTTGTGTAGAACCAGCTTCTCTTATGTGCATTTTGATTTTAAAATCTTGATATTATATATATAATTGGCCATAGTCTTGTCGATAAGCATGGTAGTATATATGTTAGCCAATAAGCATGGTTATGTGCTACCATTATATTAATAAATATGCATCACTCTCATTTGGTTATTATTATCTTCTATTTTTTTATTTTCTATTTTTTTGTGTTGGAAGCAAGCGTAAGGAAAGAGTAAGTGGATAGGTTTGCCATCAGTTTTGGGCTACCTTTTTATTTTTATTTTTATTTTTTTCCAATAAAATGCGATTTTCTGTCTTGCTTACTGATCTTATGATAAGTGAGGGTAGTTGTTCAAAATCTAAAAAGTTTTTTTATTTTTTATTTTTTGAAATGGAGATGTAAAAAGATTACTAGGTATTTAGTTTTAATAAATTTATTTCTTAATTATAATTAACTTTATTTTTTTATTAAGTTTTTTTAATTTTTTTATCCTTCTTATAAATATATAAAGTTGACGGGTGATGCATGTTTTTTAAAACAGTTATAACCTAGAATTTTAATTAAATTGTTTTTCACATAAAAAAATTAATATTATGACGATTTGATCTTTATTTAATTAAAATAAAGTAATCGCGAAGGTTTCGCATTCAATGAATTTATAATATGATTAATTTCTTTTGATAATTTCATTTTTCTTTCTATTGGTATACATGTATTTTATGCCAATTTCGTATAAAGTTACATGCAATTGGTTCAAAAAATAATGTCTCTTGCAAAAATATA
The DNA here is from genome assembly GCA_018223645.1 of Jasminum sambac. Taxonomy (NCBI): domain Eukaryota; kingdom Viridiplantae; phylum Streptophyta; class Magnoliopsida; order Lamiales; family Oleaceae; genus Jasminum; species Jasminum sambac. Next base: position 23,311,867 of record CP073649.1, read on the forward strand.
GAAACAAATATGAGATAAAATTGTAAAAATGACATTGTATTATGCATCTACATGCATAATTAGTTGATGTCAAATGTTATTTTTAATGAAGCTTTCCAATTTTTATGTTAATTTTTTTAGCAAATAAATTTTCAACTTATTTGCAATAATGTAAATACTATTACATTTCACTTTTACTTAGCACTAGTATCACGCCCGTGCGATGCACGGGAATAATTAAATTTATGTAAGATAAATAATTGATATAAAATTATAAATATAAATGTTGAATTATAGAATTAATGTAATTTATGCATAGGAGATTAATTGCATAATTGTAAATAATTATTAAAATCTATCATATTTTATATTATAATCAATGCAAAAAATACGGAGTAAATTTACAATTGTAAATTATAAAAATTCACGTGTATCACATAATTAAGAAATTTATCAAAACGTATAACCTTAATTCTAATTGCCTTGTATAGCATGCACAACAATACTCGTGGAGATTAATTAATTGTAAACGAACCATGGGAAATGAATATATAAAAATTCTTTGATTATGAAAACGTGTCTTTCTGGTTTGTACATATCAAATTTATATTGAACACCTTTCTTCTTTCTGAAATGGACATTATGCACTCTAAATTTTATGATTTTATGCGTTCTTTTAGTGATTAGTTGTAATTAATTTTTAATTTTAACTCTATTGTATAAGAAGTATTATAATTAATTTTAAGTAACTTAAATTTGTAATAATACCGATAATTTTCCGTATTTACATAATTCATTTGATTTCTTTCCATTTACGTAAAGTGTATGTTAATTGTAGAAAGAAAAACTTTTTATTTTTAATTTTATATATAGAAAAGGCAAAAAATGTGCAATGCAAAATTCAATTAGTGAGCATATCACATCAACCGTATTAAAAAGGAAAAATATCAATTAATTTTTTAAATTAGAAACTATGTGTCATGTTGGCACTACCAATAAGGCGTTCGCCAAAAGTGGCACTTCAATTATAATAATTTAAGGATTAATATATTACTATTTTACTTAAAAATAAATAAATTATTCAACATAAATGCAACTATAATTTTAACCACTCACAATTTAATTTAAAGAAGGAAAAAAGTAAAAAAATATCCACTATTTTTTTTAACAGGCCAGTTCACGTAACCAAATAAAACTATCAAAACCTATAATTTTATCACGATAAAATTAAATAAAAATAAAAAATATTTATTATTTAATATTTTGAATTAGACCTTTAAAAAATGAACTTATATTTAAAGTCTTTCCAAAATAAATTTTTCTCATTAAATGGTTGTTTTAAATATTGGTTTATTTTTAATTATATTTTTAATTACTACTAATAAATGCTGGTTTATTTCCAAAACTAATTTTATAATTTTAAAAATATATTTAATGTGTACCGCATTGGCATCTTTGCCTACATGACACTTTACAAACTGTAATATAAAGATTAATGATATGATAATATAACAATTCAAAATATAAAGATAAAGATTCACAAATTACTCTTTATTTAAAAATAAATAAATTATTCAGTAGTGCAAATTCAATTATAATTTTAGCACGCACTATTTGATTTAAGAATAATCTACTATTTATATAATCCAATGCACATTACAAATCAAAACTATCTAAAACTATAATTTTTTTAACACGGTGAAAATAAATAAATAAAATACTTATTATTTAATGTTTTCGATTAGAAGTTTGAAAAATGAAATTACATTTAAAGTTTTTCCAAAACTAATTTTTTCTTATTAAATTTTATTTATCACATTTAATGAAAAATTTATGTTTCATTAAAAAATAATTATATTTAAAGAATTTTCCTATTTAAAACTACTAATTAATGTTAGTTTATTTCCAAAAATAGAATTTTCTTTTTTTAGCTACCGAAATTGACTTTTATGATTTTTTAAAAAAATATTAATGAGTGCCATGTTGACACTGCTGCCAACGTGGCACTTCTCTTTTTATAATATAAAGATTTTTTTCATTTATATCAATGTATTTATTTAATTTGACATTAATTAAATAAGTATAAAGGTTTTCTTCCGTCCAACAAATACTATTTTTCTTTATATCTGATTATTACAAAACAATAGAAAGCTACTTTTTCAAATAGAAAATATCATTATGATATTTAAAAGGATAATATATCAAAATATTTAACAACCGCCCTTCATTCTCTGCAATGTTTGCCAATTAAGTGATGTACGCACTTACATAGTGCAAGAAAATAGTTTACAATTCATGAGATTAACATATATTATTGCTCAACTGTCCCATAATTGAATTCATATGCAATCACCATTCAAATATCAAACAACCAAAATGTGTAATGAAACCCTATGGAGATACAGAACACCCATTGTGCAATAATCAATTACCCACATTCCTAATAACTAAAACATGCATAATAAGAAAAAAAAACAATGCATACTCAATTAAACTACTCAAATGAAAATTCAAAATGTCAATTTGGAAAATTAACATTTTTAGGACTAAAGATGCCTATTGTTATAAGGAACCAAGCCGGCCAACGTCACTGCGAATATTATATTCTAAGAAGTCATTCAAAATTTATAATAATATTAATATTAATACTATTAGTATTACAACAACTAACATTCTTGACTTCACAAAGTAAAAAATTTTACAACTTCCAAATCTTTTAACATTTTTTTTAACACAATGTGTATTGCCAAATTTTCTTCCCGTGCAACGCATGGGTGTTGACTCTAGTTTGTTGTAACATTATGTTGTACCTTTAGCACTATTCTTGGTTTAAATTGGGCTAGGTTGGTTCCACAAATGCTATGCATTGTATTCACTTCACAAAATCACTTGAGATGATAAAATTGGTTTTGATTGAATTGGGTCAAAAATCTCAAAACCAATGCAATGTTCACCCCTGTGTTACTGGTGAAAAATACATAATTCTATAAACGATCACGCTACAATGATATATTAAATGCCATAAAGAATTATATTATATAATTAGATAAAATGACTTCATTACCTTTTATATCAATTATCAATACAACCATTTATTAATGACAAGATAGCAATTTTAATATTATTATGTCATCAATTATGTCAAAAGTTATGGTATTCTAGTATTATTCTTCTACAAATATTGAAGCCCTTTTGATTTAAAGTATGAACAAGGTTTTTCAGAAAATGGAAATCTAAAATATTATAATTTTGATATTATTTATTTAATTTTAAACAATTTTATAACGGATGATATTAGACATGATCCAGCACAATGGGAGTACCATAGATGGCACTCTAAGGTGTTTTTCGATTACATACAATTTCTGTTGTGAAAATCAAGACAAGATCCAGGACCAAAGCTCTAGCAGTCCGGAAATTTTTTAGTAACATCGTTGCCTTTGGCCCGCGGCAAACAGCCTCACTGGAAAATTTTCCGGACTGGTGAAGTTTCGCCTCGCCATACTAGTTCTGAATTTGGTCTCAATTTTTCCAATGGAGATTCAATGTGATCGAAAAATACCCGAAAGTACTATAATTATGGCACTCCCCATGTGTGCTAGATCCTACCTGCCGATGATATGATCATTGTAAATGAATTTTTCAGTGATGTGCTGTGTGAACAACCAACTTTTGTCATACAAGTTCACTTACCGCAAAGCAATTTTCTTTGCCTTTTGTCAGACTTTCGTCACCCATTTGGAATATTTGGGCTCGTGGATATTGCTGTTGCGTGCGTCTTATCTCCACAAAAATGTGTCTGTGTGTGCGTTGTTTTGATGCAAATGAGTCACCTACTCACCTTCAAAAGGGCACTATTGGAGATATGAGACTGTGCCCACGATCTGGCGGCCCTAAATGACCTCAAAGGCCAGTTTTGTAGGGGATTCTACACCATTCCCATCGCCATCGGCCTACCGACACGTTGCAATTATCAGTGATAATGATGCATGTATAGGTCTTCAATATGACTAATGTCTATTTGTGTAATTTTAAATGGTTACTTGGTACAATACTGCCTAATTTGCTGCATTGCTACTTGAAGACTATTTCAAAAACTAATGTCTATTGGGGTAATTTTAAATGGTTACTTGGCACAATACTACCTAAATTTATGATCAATATGTCATGTGCATTTTACACGACCAAATTTGTAACAGCGCAACTACCTCTAAGACTCCAACATTTACTTCCCGCCAATTGAGATATATCAGCAAAAAGGGAAAAATAAATAAATAATTGAAATCAATATTATAAAATCAAACTGATTACTCATTGTATAACTAAGTCCAAGAATCATGAAAATGTTGGTGGCACTTATGCGAATCACAATGTCTAATTGGCATCGTAATTGTATGTTTCCTGTGGGGATAGAGATGAAGACATGGGTTCAGAGACTAACCCATGAAAGTATTTATTGTCTTTGGTTGTCAAAGACTCAACGGATGAAATGATTCGAGTGAACTTGCTCAATATGTAATATATGAATTGTTCTTTGAATTCTTCGTCTTTATGCAGTGTAAAAGATAGAAGTGTTTATGTCACTAATACTATGGGTATGTTTGATTGGTGCTAAAGTTGCCATGCGCGGTATTCCGTGTAAAATATGTGGTTAAAATTATTTTGAAAAATATATGTGTGATTGAAAATGTGTGTGAAGTTGTACGGAATTGCGTGCATATAAATTAATGTGTAAAAGAACAAGACCTAAACGTCTAGATCGATATTGGTCTGTCGATATCTAAAAACAAAATACTTAGTTGTCTAATCTGTTTTGACACCTCTATGTTCCTCCATTGTTGCTTTTACGGCATCATAAGTCAGAGATTCCAAACGACGACCCCCCCCCCCACCCACCAAAAAAGGGAATTGGTAAAAAAAAAATTGAAAAATTTAACTACAGTTACAAATGAGCCCATATCTGTCACGTGCAACGCGTGTCGGCTACAAGCATTATACCGGTATTATCCCAATCCCTTAACAAACTAACGGCGTCATCTCCATCTCAACCCCGTCATCTTCACGCCAACAAGAATTACGAAAATCGCCCCAGCTTAAGCCCAGAATCACCAAGGCAGTTAGTCACGACCAAAACTCTCAGCAATCAGGGCAATTTTGGAATTTCAGTCACCCTCAGTTTCCTATGGCCTTTGTTTCTTCTTCCATGTAATACCCATAGACAAAGAAAGTTCGACTCATTATAATTCGGCGTCGTTTGGCCTTCTCTGATGACCTCTTAGAAAATCCACCGTCGTTCTGCGATCGCCGGACATTCATTCAATTGGGAGAGTTGAATTACTGGCCAGACCCTTAAATTAGGTTAACCTTGTTATTTTTACTATCATTCTTTTTTCCTTTTGGCAATTATGTTCTGTAATTAATGAGAGGTTAATTTGTTAACTAACTTGAGGTTTAACTTATGAATTTTTGTGTTTTTCATTTTTGGCAGAGAATGGAGAGGAGGGGGTGGATTATTGTGGCAATTATCCTGTGTATAATTTCCTTTTCGTCCTGTAGAGGTGATAATTTCACTTTTCCCTGGAGAAATTTAGATTTCAGCTTGATGATTTATGTAGCATTTGGATTTTGATTACCTATGTTGAATGGAGTTGGAGTTATGGGAAGTATTGCTTCTGAAATTGATGTAAATCACTGTATGCCAAAGGTTTTTGACTGAATAATTGGTGAAGTTAGAGTTTATTTTGATCTCCCTGAATGGATGTAGTTCTATCTCCTTATAATCAGCTGACTAACATACGATATATAGATTTGTGCGTAGTCGAGCAATATTCACCAGAGATTTTGAACTGTCCTTTTATCTCTCATAAGAGGCCTCTAAACATTCTTAAGTTACATATGTGATCCTTTACTGACCAGTAGCTTTTGTTGATTAATTTCTGCCTAATTGTTGGGTTTCTTTTGGTTGCAGAACTTAAGGTAAAGGTGAAGCATACACATCAACCTAGTCATCATCATGAGATGGCAACATACAATCACACGCTTGCGACAATATTGGTTGAATATGCTTCAGCTGTAAGTTTGCTGCAGATAACATTTTTCACAATAAACATGTTGCGAAGGCGATAACTATTTGCAAAGTGACTTTTTTTTTTTATCATAATGTATAAAATAAAATAAAATAATCATTTATCTTACTCATACTTGGAGTAAATTTTATTATCGATCTATGCATAAAGATAATTATCATAAAATAAAGTCTGGTCAGGAGAAAATAAAAAATAAAAAAATAAAGTTTGGTCAGAAGATTTCCTGTGCACAGAAATAACAACTCTAATACAAGGTTTTCAGGAATTCTTGACATAGCCAAGTCTTGTAATTGCAGGTCTATTTGTCAGACTTGACTGAGTTGTTTACTTGGACTTGCTCAAGATGTGATCATTTAACAAAGGTAATGAACAAGACGTAGCACCAAGATTAAGCATGATTTTTTATTTTTCATTTGAAAATTAACTAATTTAACATTTACTATTCCGTCATAGTCAAACTTTAATTTCAACGATACAATCAAAACAACTCACTATTATCCACACATCATTCCACTAAATCCACACATCATGTTACTTACTTACTTCCACCACTTTCCAAACTAAAAAGTTACTTTTTAGCCAAAAAAAGGTTCATATGAACATGAGCTATGCATAAGATTGCATTCTAATATTAGTTATATGATCATAGAACAGCTATGTATCATCTATTCTTGGCAATGATGTGATCTCTTGACCTATGCAGGGATTTGAAATAATTGACCTGATTGTTGATGTGAAGCGCTGCTTGCAAGTTAAGCATGATGGGCTCTTTCAACATTTATATCTACTTGTGTTTTAAACGGGTCTTAGAGTATTGATTGTTTATATCTTGTCCAGGGATTTGTTGGATATGCAGAGGATCTTAATGCTACCGTTATTGCATTCAGGGGGACTCAGGAAAGCAGGTTTGTCATATGCTGGTGCTTCATGCATGATTGAGTTTAAGGGCTCTGAGTGCTATCTTTTTGCAAGATCTAAAGATCAGGCACTCTCTTTGTGGTTAATTCCATTTATACGTTCAATTAGTTTTATTTATCCGAACTTCAATTTGTAATTGTTAATTCAATTGAGACTTTGTTATACTTCGTCCTATGACTGATGGAAACGGATGAAATCAACAAATGGTGGTTATTGTTTATTTCACTGAAGTTGTGCTTGTTTCATGTCAACACTAATGGTCACATGTGAGGACCATTATTTATAAAATACTGCGTCATCAATTTCTGTCGGTAGAATTCTACAGAGTTACACCAATTCATATTAGTTACTGAACTGAAATCATGTTGAAGTATAGTTACCCATTTTAAATTTGTAGTTACTCAATTCAAAAAACTGAAGTACAATTACCTGATTGACAGAGTAAATAGTTACAATGAGTGGAATTTACCCTATATCCATTATCGTATAAGTTAGCGATAGAGTGTAAGAGTACATCTCTGTTTAGTGCCACTCTTGATATGCATTATCTTTATTTTCATTATTTTGCGCCTTTGTACAATATTACCCACGCTGATTGTGATAGTTCTGCAGTGTGTTCTTTCTGATAGTACAATTATTACTTTTAGTTCATACTGATCGCTGTATTCTGAATTGGTGTGCGTTTGACTAGTTTGCTTAATTGTGTTGTGCTTAATTTTTTCTACAGTATACAGAATTGGGTGGAAGATTTGTATTGGAAGCAACATGATATAGACTACCCTGGAATCGATAATGCAATGGTTCAGAAAACTAATTTTTGCGATTGGCCATCTCTTTCTTAAATACATATAGTGAGTGTTTATATGGGCTTACCTCCATTCATTTGGGCTTCCTCTTTCAGGTGCATCGTGGATTTTATAGTGCTTACTACAACACAACACTAAGGCCTGCAGTCTTAGATGCAGTTCAAAAGTCAATGGACTTATATGGGAAAACTAAGATTATTGTGACTGGGCATTCAATGGGTGGCGCAATGGCTGGTTTCTGTGGACTTGATCTCAGTGTACCTCCCAACACTTGCCCTTTTTTTTCCTTTAGTTCTTATTTTTCTGGGGCCTTGTGGTGAAATTTTTTTTGTGATTTCTCAGCTTGCTCTTGGATCAGAGAATGTTCAGGTGATGACGTTTGGACAACCTAGGATCGGTAATGCTGCTTTTGCATCCTACTATAGTACAATGGTGCCAGATACCATTCGTGTCACCCATGGACATGATATTGTTCCTCATTTGCCGCCTTACTACTATTATTTTCCTCGCAAGACATATCATCACTTCCCTAGAGAGGTAATGGTTTTTCATAACTCAAATTTATAGATTTTAATTTTATTGTCACGTCTTTATGTTCTTCCAATTTATGCCTGCTGCTTTTTGTTTTATTTCTTCTTTTTTTGTTTTTTCTTTTTTCAAATTGATCAAAATCCTTTAAGGTCTGGCTCTACAATGTCGGGTTTGGAAGTTTAATTTACACAGTTGAGAAAGTCTGCGATAATTCTGGTGAAGACCCAAAGTGTAGCAGGCAAGTAGTTATTACCTCCTAGCACAATCTTATTATCTTAACAATGAAGACTCGAGATTTCAAACTTTTAGAGATGTTTGACAGAACTTACAATATAATCACTTTGTCCTATACATTCTCAAAATCACTCAAGAATTGTATTTACAGGTCAGTAGCTGGGAACAGTATTACAGATCATTTGACATACTATGGCGTCCAAATGGGATGTGGAACATCAGGCACATGCAGGATTGTAATGGATCCCCGTATCTCAGCATTTGCCCAAAAAGACGTTGATGGAAATCTCATCTTGTCCAGAGATCCCTCGACTCCCATTTTGAATTCAACTACAGACTTGGCAGATCAGCGCAACACAATGTAGATACTCATTGTGTCAAATTTGTTCAGAACTTGAAGAGGCAAGCGCACATAGCACGGTGAATTTTTTAACTTCATAGAAGCCATCTGAAGGGGATATAGCCCATTGGAAGTTGTATCTTGTACATAATGGTTGTACATTGTTAACATTCATACTTAATTTATATAAATACATATTTTTCAATGTTATTGGATAGTTTATTAGTTTCACCTTTGTGTTCCTGGCTTCTTATCTTATATCTAATAACTTGAGAAAAAGTTGATCTATATTCATTTTTATCAAATTTGTGTTAATGATGATAATGATATGGCTAGAATGCATACTTTGAGGAGGCCTTAATTGGGCATTGGGAGCAGTGGTATTGTGTTTGGTTGAAAATGAGTGTAAAAAAATGACCGTAAAAATTGCTTCTAAATTGTTTTTTGTTTTGTGCTTGTTTGGTATCGTTGTGTTGCTGGTCAAGGGGAAGTGGCCTTCACTTTCCCTTTTGTTTGGGAATGTTTGGTTTTGGTCCTTCTGGAGATACATAAAAATTTCCTGGCCTCCTTTTAGCTGGTGTCAGTTTTATCATTTTCAACTTGAATTTTTACTTGGATAAAATGAAATTCTGATATCAATTACATATTTAAATCATTACTGATTACTGTTCTCTATCTCATGGTCTCACCACCTTTCAGATTATTATTATTATCATCATGTAGCAATTACAAATCATTCATTTCCTTATAGGTTAAATATGAGTTAACATATGTTGTCTTATTTCTTGTTTATTTGGTTCTGTCATCCAATCAAAATAACTACCACGTACAATTAAGGTCTCGTTCTATTCAACACAAATTTTATCAATTTTCTCTCTAATCATTTATAATCACTCATTCAATTATTTAATATATTTTCCTCAAATTTTAATCACATTCAATACGTATATGAAGAAATTTAACTTTATTACCAAAAGAACATACCCTTAAATGTATTAATTCAATGTTGTGGATTGTTTTGATTGTATAAGACAGCGGATCTGGATTTGGTAAATAGGTTAGAGAAGAAATGATTTATTTGTTTATATTTATATCTTTAATAGGAAAGAAAAGAGACATGTAGGTTGAATACAGTGTCGTGTAAGAATACATGAGAACTATTTCCCATTGCAGCAGTGAAGAAGCCTTCATCATGTCTGCAAGCAGCTTCAAATATAACTCTCCTGATTATTGAACCCATAATCAATGAATGATTAAGATACAAATAATCAAATTCATAACTAATTAACAACTCTTAATTATCAGCCTGAGGCTTCCTTAATTGATTCTTCTTTGTTGGCTGAATCTTTTGTTTCTGCAATTTGCACCACTTCTCCTTTCACCTCCTTTTCAGCTTCAATTACCTCTCTTTCAGCTTCTTTTACCCCTTCTCCAGCTTCTTTGATCTCTTTTTCAGCTTCTTTTACCTCTTCTGCAGCTTCTTTTTCCTCTTCTCCAGCTTCTTTGATCTCTTCTCCTGCTTCTTTTACCTCTTCTCCAGCTTCTTTGATCTCTTTTCCAGCTTCTTTTACCTCTTTTTCAGCTTCTTTTACCTCTTCTCCAGCTTCTTTGATCTCTTTTTCAGCTTCTTTTACTTCTTCTCCGGCTTCTTCCACCTTAGTAGGCTCTTCTGCAAATAAGATAAACAAAATCAAAGCATGCATTTATGATCATTAAGATAAACAAAATCAAAGCATGCATTTATGATCATCAATCTTTTTATTAATATGTAGAATCTTAAATGAAAAAAAAAAAATGTAACCAGAAGGTCATAAACATACCAGTTTTCAACTCCTCCTTGGCCTCTTCATGTTTAATCTCTTCATCCACTTTCCCTTGTGATGATTCATCTTGCTTCTTGATCTGTGCTTCTTCAACAATGGCTTCCTCAGATTTCACCTCTTTCGTTTCCTCCACAACCACCACTGCAGGTGGAGGAGCCACCAATTTTTCTTCCTTGTCTTCCACAATTTCGGCCTCCACCGCAGGCTTTGCATTTGCGCTACCATTATCAGTTATTTCGTTGGCGTTTTCTTCAGCCTTTTTTGCTTCTGAAATATTTTCTTTTCCTTTTTCTTTTTCTTCAACAATAGAAACATCCTTCTCTGCGACAGGTTTTTCTGCAATTCTCTTGGAACTGGATTTCTTGCTTTTACTTTTGGTAATGGCGTTTTCTGTTGCCACTGCTTGTTTTGATTCTCCACAACCCATCTTTTCTGTTTTGGAGATGAAATTAAGAACTTTCCACAGAGAGAGAGAGGGAAAAATGAAAATCAATTTTCCTCCTCTCTCTAGCTTGTCTCTCTCATAACCTTGTTTTGGTGCAATTAATTTATAGTGTGATTAGAAAAATGAACCGTTTTTTCTGTTAGCATTTGGAAGGTTGAGATTAGTGAACCTCGTTGGAATAAAATAAGGCCAAATTTAGCTCTCAATATTCAATGGTAGCCGAATGGAGAGAGAGAGAGTGTTGAAACTTGAGGTGGCTACAAACTTCAGCACCAATCAAAATTTCACAAAAATGAAAATAGAAAATGTTGTTTCTTAATAATATTGATAGGATCAATGGTGATATCATACTCATTGGATAACGAACTAACGAAGTCTGAATTTACTATTGTATGAGTAAGATGAGCATCAAAATAGAAATTGATGCCGGAATGTTTACTCATTATTGACCTATCAATATTGTTTATGAATAGTAACACCGAAGATAAAATATCTTCTTTCTTTCTTCTTCTTTTTTTTTTTTTTTTTTTGTAAAATTGTCAAGGACTAAATAAGTTGTTGCACATACGTGTATATGTTTAACATGTCAAATTATTTATTTATTGAATAACAACAGTGAAGTGCGATAGAATAACAATTATATATAATATTTAGATGTTTTTGCAATATGTTAATAAAAAGAAAAATAAAAATAAAAAAGAGAGAAAGAAAGAGTAGAAGTTGAGTTGACGAGAAATACAAGAGGATAAATCATATAACTCGAGACAAAAACAAAAATAAATTGTCTCATGCATATATAAAACTTCATATGCAATTTCATTAGATTTTTGCAGACTCATTTACACTTGTCATGGAGTTGGGCATTGTGACAATATTATATGGATGATACCAAAGTTTTTGCTCTTGTCCTAATGGACAAGAGAGTGTCTCTGGTGAGTTTGCCCAATCGATGGAAAGCAATATTAGTGTATTTTTCTAATAATGTGTGACAATTTACGTGCGCCTAAGTTGGTTAATGCATGGAATGTTAATATATCGATTGAATTAAACTTACATTTTTTTGAATTTATTTTCGATTTAATGGGCGATTAATATTATTCAATAAAGTCAAATTCAAAATAATAATCAAATATTTTAAATTATTACTTATTATTATCTATACATTTTGTGAATTTCAACACTATTTAATCTAAAAACTTAGTATTTAACAAAGTAGAATTTTATCTTGTCCAAAAACAATGTAGAATTTTAAAAGATGTTTATACTTTTTTTTCTTCAATTTTAATTTGATACCGGGTGTTTTGGAGAGTTTATGACCTCTAACAAAATCTATATAAAAAATAAAAATAAATAATAATAATAATAATAATAATAATAATAATAATAATAATAATAATAATAATAATAATAATAATAATAATAATAATACAGAAAATGTTCAATTTCTGAACTCACGTCATTGGTCTAGACTGTAAAAAGAAAGCGTGGTTCACTAGTTTCTCTGTGCGTTAGAGCTAACAGAAAGTATTAAAATAAGATGAAGCTCTCTCTCTTTTTTCTTTCCCATATTTTCTTCTTAAAGTTTCTTAGTTCCTCAAATTTCTTCATCCAATTTCATCATCATACAAAAATCTAAACGAGCGGTGCGCGTAAGTAAAAGAGAATTTTGTAGACATTTGATTTATTGTAGACATTTTCATGGGAATTTTGAATGTGTTTTTGTTATGTATTGAGTAATATAAATATCTTTAGCAACTCCACACTTTAAGAACAAAACTAATGTGGTGGAAAAAATTGAAATTTGGATTTTTCCCCCATTGCATGATAAATAATGTTATGATTTAAGCGCAATAAAGCCAAATTTAGAGGATATCACTTCTCAAATGGCTCACATACTTTGCAATTAACTAATACTTTAATTCCACGTGGACAAACTTAGGGTGTGTTTGATTGACAATTCAATAACACGTAAATGTCAAATCGTGCAATTCGTTTTACATCTTCACCGTTTGATTGCACGTTGTAAATGTAATTGATTTTGCAAGCGCATACAATCATTCGTTTGAAGCGGGTTTACAATCGTGACATGTAAATATTTTCTAGCAGAAAGACGTAAATGTTTTACATGTAAATGTTTTACACGCAAATATTTTACATCTTTCAATCAAACACACCCTTAGATTCTTCCCTTTAGTTGTTCCCTCTATGCATTATCTGCAAATGTCTCTTTTCCCCTATTTTTTTCCCTTTCGTATTTCTTTTTCCCCTGAATTTTTTTGCCCCTCATTAATTTTGATCTAAGATCAATGAAATTACCAAATTCGTGTGGAGAAGCACCAATGCTTTTCCTCAAGTAAACTAAACAAACAATAGTCATAAGCAACTATGTGCAAGTAGATTTAGCCATGTGGGCGAAAATTAATGAACAAGAACAAAAGATCATTAGAGATGAAGTTTGAAGATGAAGATGTACAACAAAAAAAAAAATTGTTTAAAAGGGACGAAAATTCCTAAATTTTATTGATTCATTTGCCTGTATACAAGCTCACATTTATATAGAGAATTTGACAGAGTACCACCAAATTCTATTACTAAAGCTAACAACTCTAATGATAATTAATTGGGCGGCGCCCCTAAAATATGGGCCACGAAGAAATAAGAACATAAAACCAATGTTAATGTTAGGGGGAAAAAAAAGAGGGCGAAAAAAGTCAATGGGAAATAATAGGGGGAAAAAGTCATTTCAAAGTAATGTGGACATAGGAGGGGAAATATCCGGGGTGGAAATTTCCTTACAAGTTTTTATTTATATAAATCCATTTTTGGGTGTTGTCTTTATTTATTTATTTATTTTATAATCCAGTTTTTTATCCATTGGCAATGACATTTCAAAACTGAATCTACCATATTGTTATGAATAATAATTGAAGAATAATTATTAGGTGTTATGAATAATTGAGAATAATGTGGTGGTTATGAATTATGAGGAATAATTTGGTGGAGGAATAATTTGGTAAAAGATGTAATTATTATATGTGAATGACTATTATACCCTTGATGAAATTATGTAATTACGATTGTCTTATTCGAAGTTTTCACATAAATAGAGGCAGTTATTAATGAAATTAATTCACGAGAATTCCTTAGTAATTCATTCTCTCTATTGTTTATATCTTTTATAGCACGTTATCATTGTGAGTCTCTAGCCATTTGAGTAATATGAAGGAGTATGCTTACAGTTGCATCTTATAGATGATCTTCAGACGTAAACCGAATTATTATAAATAACCTAATCCATCTCTAATCAATACTTATCTTTCTTTTCTCTCTTATCTTTTTCCCACTTTCTCACGTTTCACTCTCTCTATCTTTCCAATCACTCACAGAAAGCATTTATGCAGAGACAAAGAGTTGTGGGCAATTCAAGAATTGGTAAATGGAGGAAATACGTGCATGTTCAATTGTTTCTCCCTAAGAAAAAGGAAAAGGTATATATATTATATTACTTTATAATATAATAATATATTAAACTATAATATTCGTTTTCTCGAGATATAAGGAGCATACATTATCAAAATTAAATTTTCTCGACTCCATTATACTCGATTTAACGAGAGCTTCGATTTGACACTAATATTGATAAGGTAAACTTTCAAAATTTACAAAGCAAGACCCAATTTTTGAAAAAGTTACAAAATAGTCCTTGAACATTTTGATATTGATAAATTGAAGTAGAAAGGAGATAATTTTCAATCGTAAAACATTGATAAAATATTTTTTACAATTTTACCTTTGCGAATTGGAATGGACAATTTTACCCTTAGGGTAAAACCGACCTAATTTTGACGACAGTGAAAATGGGATAGAATATTCATGAAGAAATTTTAAATCCATTGATTATATAAAATGGCTTGAAGTCCATTTGAGTTAAAAGATCGGAATATTATTTTAACTCAGAAGAGTTTAATTACATAATATACTTATTCTAAAAGGATAAATGTGCTTTCTTGTAGAAGTAATGAGTATTTGTTACTAGAAGAACAAATTTGCTCCTTAGAAGCGATTCAATATTTAATTCTGTGACTTTATTTCTTTGCAATTTAATTACTGCAATACCTCCTACTTGATGATGGGTTCAGCGAGTCACTAAGCGGAAGGTTTTATATATTTCTGCACTTTATATGCGAGTGATGGGTAATACCTTCTACTAGCAGATCCTACTCTGAAGAAGTAGTTAAACATTATGCAATTTAATTCTCGTAATTTAAATTCCGTGAAATTTATATTTATTGCAATAATTCCCATAAGGTAGGTTCGACCACCTATTGGAGGAAATTTAATTTCTGCAATTTAAATTTATGCACTTTATAGTTTGAGTATATTTCCAATGTGGTGGGTAATACCACACGATTGGTGTGCATATTTCCAATGTGGTGGGTTATACTACACGATTGGTTATAACGAATCCTACTCCAGAAGAAGTAGTTGATCAAATATTCTAATCATACTCTCAGTAGTAGACGATGAGAATAAAATTACTTCCCCATATATAAGAATATTAATGGAGAAAATTGAGTAAGTGGTACTTGAAGTCACCATTGGATAAATAGATGAAAGTAAAATGCTCAATAGATCCCATGTTGATAAATCAAAGAAAATATATCGCATGGAAAGCTTATATGAAGTAATCTCATCGATGATATGAGATTGTATTAATATGAGAATAAAATGCTCTTGAAGAAGCAAAATCACTAGATATCTGTATTTGAATAAAGCCAATATGATATTATTATTATTACTCCAGAAGAAGTACAAAACAGCCGAAGTGGAACATATTGAGAATATCAAAGATGGCAATAAACACTCGAAAATATAGAAATATGAAAATAAAATATATATTGAACCCATAAATGAGGGATGCGTCTCGAGAGTATAAATACTCCGTAACTCTGCCACCCCGAACATTCGGGTTCATAATGAAAGATCCAAATGATCTCTTTTTCGCTTGACACCGATGATCGTGACCGATGGGTTTCGGTTTCCATGATTTTTGAACATATGATTGAATCTTGATGAGTAGATCAAAGCTGTATTAGCGAAAACAAGTATATTTCTCATTGAGCGAGAAATAAATTTATATTCTACACGATCTAGAAATGCTAGCAAACCATCGAAGAAATAATTAATATTCAACAAACCTATGGGTTTGGTATGAAAAATTCCAACTGTGCAAATGACGCTATATTGAATATTTCCTCCAAATATGTTATAGCGCTTTGGATGAACAATAAAAGCATCACTATTGCTCATCATGTACATCGACGATCATGGATGGATTGTGTTTGTAGCATCAATCGATTGGACTAATGACATTTCTAACTCCAATTCGATTCATCGCCTCCAATTCGATGAAAAGGTATTATACTTGACACTCTTATCCCCCCATGATTGTCTGCGGCCATTGTAAGACTCCTTAATAGTTTGTTATTAGTCCCTCCATATAGTATATTGATATTTTGTTTCCCTAACTCTCTTATAAGTTGGTCGCACTTATATCCACATATTGGATATGACCTACTAGTCTGGAGCCACCAAGAACACATATAGTTTTTACCTGGCGAGGTAAAGATTGACTTACATGAGATGATTTTGATATCTCCATCTCTATCTCCACCTCTATCTCTCTCTTTCAACGAATGAATGATAGATATATGAATCCCTCTATTTAAAGATAAATTTTCAAACCAATAATTGATTGTACTATTTACTTTTTGACAAATATGAAAGAGAAAATGACAGAAAATTTTTTTAGTGAAATGACATATACCTGTCGGTGATTGAAAAATAATATATATATATATACATATATATCTTAAAATCGAAAAAAATATTTACAATTACAAGAAAAACATTGATCTTCGTTATTACACCGAACTTCCTTATATTAATATGACAAAATTATTATACTAAAATTTTCTACTAAATTTACAAACAGGATCTTCTAAAGTAAGTTTTTCAAGACTGTAACGCATTTGTTGATTTTTGAATTTGGCCCATAAGGCCATTAGCTCACCTTGTACGTGTCCACTAGGATGTGTCTCAAGAGCCTGTTGAATATCATCCAAAGGCTCCTTACTCAATCCATCTTTAATGAATGCTATTTTATCTTCTCGGTTTCTGGACAAGTACCCCACAGATTTACATCGAGTGTCACATGTCCATCGAGCACACTTGTAGCATCCTCCTAATCTTTTTGCTCTCCGTTTCTTTGAAAAACTACTTTTACCCATACCAGGCATGTATTTAGAAGGAATTGAAATCTCACGAGATAATCGAACCTTTGCTTCAATCAAGCATCGGATATCTTGTGGGATACCCTTATTCATTAGCATCCTTAATCTTTCCAAATTTACATCGATAAATCATTTTTAGGATTTTGATCGGTAGTGATGGATAGTATTTCCGAAGATTTGAGAGCATATGATCCATTATAATGTATAGACCCTTGTTAGGATGAATTTTGCAATAATTTTGATGATTTATTTATAGAATAATACGACGCGTATGAAGTAAGACTCGATTTTAAATAAATAATATGAGCGTAAGAGCTACGATTTGAATTAAATAATAGCGGATGTGATGCATGTATGGTGTAACTCAGTGTTTGAACTAAAAGATGATGGAATATGTCGGTGAATTGTTTCTATGATAAATCATATTGAGCAATATCTGAATACTAGTGAAATCGATATAAGAATTTCTTGAACTAGAAGTTCAATAATACTCGTTTGCAAAACCGGATTGACCATCCCGGTTTAAATAATTATTGAAATCAATATTTCAAGTGAAGAATTAAAAGAATTCTTCAATGATTGTTCTCGATAAATGATGAAATCATTACTAGCCAATATTGGGAATAAATCCCAAATATATCTGGAATAAAGGATGAGAAGTATGGGCCCACTCATCCTCCATGTGGACTACTAGATATTATGATATGGATCCACTAGATAGTCACATGTGTATATGATTCGAAATTTGAAATTTACAAAATATTTGCTCACGGTATGAGCATGATTTCCAGATTTAATGATAAAGCTAGTAAATATATATCCCAATGATTTGGATAAATCCCTGAAGGATTTGAGTATGCGCATACAAGTGGGATATTATATGGCAAATTATTTAAAGTCCTCAAATAAATTGCCGATATCGAGAATAGAATGCAAAGCGGTCTAAATTCCCATATTAATTTGAATGATGAGAACATATATGATTAAAATCATACCAACTGTATGAGTTTTGGTGTTCTAAATTTTCTCAGTATGAGGGGGAGTATTAAAGATTGAAAATGATATGTGAAATGCATCATGATATATCCTCAAAATTAAAATATGAACTTGAAGTTCAAAGATGCATAAAAGATGCTATGAACAATCACATATATCAGTTAAGATGCTTTGATAAGTTAGCACGCCAGAAACGTTGATATTATGCGATTTCCCCAAACATATATATCAAAGCAAATTATAAAAGATGGTCTTAATAACGGAGGCATATGCTCTTGAAGAGTATATAGACATAACTATATTGTGTAATCCTACAAGAGGATTGATAATGAGATATCTCGATAAGTTATGTCGATATGGGGAAAGAAATGAAATTGAAAAGTGTCGATAATATCAGGTATGAAAATGTAGCGCTACATATGATCAATGATAATGAAAATATTGAGATATATTGAAGATGATAAATGGTGAATGTGAAATCCTTAACTTACGAGATGATGAGATGATGATGACTAGTGCTCAAGTTTAAAGATAAGCATGGTGGTCATTATATGTTGCATGCTCATGAAAGTTAAATTACCGATCGTGTGTGTAGTGCCGAAAAGGAAATTAAAGGATCGGATGAGCTAAACCCGTGTTTATGAGTACCCTAAAGGGTGAGCTAAGCCCTGGGAATGAAATAACCTATTAAGTGAGTATTAAATGTTAAATGATATATTTTAAGTGTTAGTTAGTTATGAAGAGTTTACTTATATGTTTACATGTTTTTACGATGAATTTATATGCTTTAAATTGTGTGTTTGGAGACATGTGTTCATGGTGAATGTTTTGTAGTTGTGTACGAAAATTGATGCACTCTAAATGAATGAAGAGTATAAAACCAATGTATATGATACTCATACAAATGTATGAAAGATTTTGAAATGCTTGCAGCATAATTGTATAAAATACGCGTTGCACTCTTTTTCCCTTGAGTGAGGTTTTATCCAATTGGGTTTTCCTAGCAAGGTTTTTAATGAGGCAACTTTAAAGGCGTATTCACATGAATAATGTACTCTTTTTCCTTCATTAGGGTTTTTCCCCTTTGGGTTTTTCCTAATAAGGTTTTAGAGGCATATTCATGGTATATTGAAACGATAGGAGAAATTGATACAGTGTATCTATTGGATCAAGTTATAATGGAGCTAATGCTTTAGATCCAAAGCGATGATGATATTGAAATCATTTAC
The DNA here is from genome assembly GCA_018223645.1 of Jasminum sambac. NCBI lineage: Eukaryota > Viridiplantae > Streptophyta > Magnoliopsida > Lamiales > Oleaceae > Jasminum > Jasminum sambac. The sequence goes on from CP073649.1 coordinate 23,331,547, forward strand.
GAAGTAAAGATATCAGTTCTCAAGATATGAAATCTAATCCGAGAGTGAAATTGTACTTCTTTCCTTCGATCAAGTTTTTCCCTTGGGTTTTCTTGACAAGGTTTTAACGAGGCAGCACGTGAATACTCATATGCCGCTGATAGACATCAGGGGGAGCAATGTTTTGATGAAGCAGTATATAACCACTCCAAGCTATCCTGCAATCGGTTTGGAAGTTTTTTCCCACTGGGTTTTTCTCCAAACAGGTCCAGAAGACATTTGTATTAATAGTCATTCAAGGGGGAGTGTTATGAATAATAATTGAAGAATAATTATTAGGTGTTATGAATAATTGAGAATAATGTGGTGGTTATGAATTATGAGGAATAATTTGGTGGAGGAATAATTTGGTGGAGGAATAATTTGGTAAAAGATGTAATTATTATATGTGAATGACTATTATACCCTTGATGAAATTATGTAATTACGATTGTACCATTCGAAGTTTTCCTATAAATAGGGCTTCAGTTATTAATGAAATTCATTCCTGAGAATTCCTTAGAATTCATTCTCTCTAAATTCTCTCTATTGTTTCTATACTTTTATAACACATATTATTTTTTTCATACCGTTGCGGTTTTTATAACAAGGTGCCTTTTTTATTTCTAGTTATTAAATAAATAAATATGGTAAGTATGGTCCCACAAATATGAAACTTGACATGCTATAATTGGTTGAAAAGTTGGTGTGGGCCATAAAAAGTGAGGAATTGGTTAAAGGTGAACGACGCCCGCCCCCGCCCCCAAAACGCCTTGCTGTTGTTTTCACCTTAAAAATGGGTTTTTCCATCATAAATTTTGAACAAAGTACGTATTAGCGTTTGTGTAAAAATAGATTTTTATTTGATATATAAGACAAAATGAGTAGAATTGAATGGTGAAAATTGATATAGTACAGATAGACCACACAAGATATGTGAATGTGAAATAGGAAAGAGAATGATTAGAGTTGAAAAGAATGTATAAACATGTGTAAAAATATGTATGGTAACGGGCGTGAATTTGGATTTTTTTCATCTAAGATTAGCTGCTTTTAACTATCTAAAAGAATATATATATAAATAAACCAAGGTCATTTCCTGGCTTAAATTTATATTTTTCAAAATTAAATAATTCATTTTTATTCTTATTTTCCACAATTTCTTATTTCTTATTTCCTAAAATCTCTCACCTAAATTTGGATTAATCCTAAAATCTATCTGCTAAATTTCTATCAATCTTAAAATCTCACACCTTTCTATCAATCTTTATAATATATAAATAAATTTAATATTCAATTTTAATTGTGTCTTTATTTATAATATATCTTAATATAATAATAAGAGGAGTGCCAACTAGGCACTGCGCCATGTTGGCAGTGCCAAGTTGGCACTCATTTAATTACTTAAAAGTAAAAAAGGAAAATCTTATTTTGGAAATAAATATTAAATACACACTTTATTATTTTATTTTTCTTATTTAATTTAATTTATTTTCTTTATTTAGTATTTTTTCCTTATTTTAATTTTTTATATAAATTCTAATTTTTCAATTATGTATATAATTGAAACTAAACAAAAAAAATGCAAGCATTAATGAAAATGTGATATGATATTAAAGTTACAAACTACAATATCAATTTAAATATTTTAAAAAATGATAATTAACTTTTTTAATATACATTTTAATTTTTGAATATTATATTTTAATTTTTTATATATTTTTTAGTTTTTGAATTATAGTGTCAACTTGATATAGTGCTAGGTTGGCAGTGATTTGCTATTTAAAAAAATCATTTTCATTTATTTAAAAATGTAAATGAGAAAAATCTTTTTTTATTTACTTAATGTACAAAATCCGTTCAATATTCATAATTCAATTTGAGCTAAATATGATATAAAATTAATTCAATATTCACAAAATTTATATACATATCTGTAGACCAATTATAAGATCATTGCTAATCGTATTTGAATAGTTATGTATGACTCATAAAATATGGTATTTAGTTTTTTTTTCTTTGTTCAAAAAATATGTTATCGAAATTTTCCCAAAATCACCAATTACGATAATTGATATAATATTTTTTCTTATAAAATAATATTTCGCACCAAATTATTGTCTTATTTTATAATATTATTTTATGTAAATATATTATTTTAATTATCCCGTGCAACGCACGAGGGTAATACTAGTAAATCTTAATATTATAATAAGAGGAGTGCCACCTAGGCAAAGTGCTTAGGTGGCAATGCCATATTTGGCATTAACTTTTAGGGGTTAATTATTATCCTTATTTATTTATGCTATTTTTCTTATTTAGTGTTATTTTATTTTTTTATATGTATTTTACCCTTTTTATATGTATTCTTTTTTTTCAAATTAATTTATAATTTTACTTCTTTTATATTTAGTGTTACATGTATTTATGTAAATGTGATAAGAGATAAAAGTTACAACTTACAATACGTATTAATTTTATTCTGAAAATGAGAATTATTAGTTTCTATATATATTTTAATTTTTGAATATTACATTTTAGTTATTATTTTATATACATTTCAATTTTCAAATCTCTATATTATAAAACTTGAAATGCCAACTATACACTTTACCATATTAATAGTGCCTAATTCGCAAGCCTTTAAAAAAAAAACTGGTTAAAAAATTTTGTAATTAAATTAATTTTTGTTCAAAAAAATGTAATTAAATTAATTGTCCATTATTTTTTTTGTAACTTAATTCCAAAATCACACAACCATTATGGTGGAAATTCTACATAATTCATGTTGTGATAAGTTAAAGAAAAATAGAAGATTTTTCTATTTTTATGGCACACGTCTATTTGAAAAAGAAATTTCAACTGTTTAATAGGAATAATTTTCGAGATTAAACAATTGATTTCATTATTTTAATTTAATTCTAAAAGTAAAGCGTGTTTGTCTTTTTAATATGCGTCTATAATAATTGAAGTGTCACGTTGACAGATGATCTATTGGCACTGCCAATGTGGTACACGGTTTCAATTAAAAAAATTAATTATTGTTTTCCTTTTTAATACTATTGAGTTTTCTCAATGAGGAAAAGAGTAAATAATTTGCTCAATAATTGAACTCTACAATGCATGCATTTTTCTTTTTTCAAGTACATAAAATTAAATATGAGTTCTTTTCCTTTCTAAAATGAAAATGTGTTTTATGTAAATGGAAATAAAACAAATGAATTAAATCGTTGTTGAATTTAAAAGTGGTTTTTAGTTTTAATTGGTGGTTTCTTTTCTTTTTATTTTATTCATTGGTTATTTAGATCATGTGTTTTATATGTGAGAATAAAATTATAAATTTTTGTATAGTGTAAATTTTTCATAACAGTAAATATAATGAAAAGGTGGTGCGATGTAGTATTTTTTCCAAAAGAAAAAGAATATTCTTTATCAATTTGCTGAATTATATTTACTTATTTACTTTTTCGAAATCCAGCATATTGTATAATCCCTTTTGAGTTTTATTTGGGGTTGTTCTACATGTACATCAGTCATTTATATATATGTGTAAGTTGACTATAAAATTATTTTTAGTCGTATTTGAAATAAGTTTGATCATTTTTAGTCATATTATCTAATTTTTGTTTCCAAATATTCTATTCTTACCTAAAATCATCAATTTCGACAATTGATATCGTATTTTTCTTACAAACTAATATTTCGGATCAAAATATGGAAATCGTTATTGAAATCTATTACATTACATATACTTCTTATTTTTATTAAATATTCATAAAAATTCATTTTCTTATTTTATAATTTTTTTATGTAAATATACAATTAAAATCGTCACGTGCATCGCACGTGGGTAATACTAGTAAATTTAATATATAAATCTCTCACCTTTCTATCAATCTTTATAATATATATATATATTTATATAACTAAACTAAGTTCATTTTCCCTTTTAAATTTATATTTTTCAAAACTAAATAATTAATTTTTTATTCTTATTTTCCACCATTTCTTATTTCATAAAATCTTTCACCTAAATTTAGATTAATCCTAAAATATCTCCGCTAAATTTCTATCAATCTTAAAATCTCTTACCTTTCTATCAATCGTTATAATATATAAATAAATTTAATATTCAATTCTAATTGTGTCTTTTTTTAAAATGAATTTTATTTATATCTTCATTATTATTGTTAGTACAGGAAAATACAAGTATTAAATTAATCAATACATTTTAATAAATATCAATAATAATAATTATTGTGATAGGTGTATGAATATTATTTCTAATAGAAAAACCGTTATTATGATAAAAAACCGTTATGCTAGACAAAGATATTTGCGATAACGGACGTAGTTGCCAAAGATATCGTTGGCATAGGATTTCCAGTTTATTGCAACGATATTTGTCGTCACAATATCTCCAACTATTGCGACGAAAAATATTTTTGTGATAAATGAAAACCTTATTACGACAACAGAATTTAATCACAATAGAGTTATAGGCATAAACCTATTACAACGATACGTTGCAATGGCATTGTAAGTGTATTGCGACTAAAAAAATTATCAAAGTAATTTTATATTGGATATATCTTCCGGTACAATGCGTGGGGGTGACATAGCGAGGAAATATTGGAAAAACTCTATCGTAAATTTTAGAAATTTTTTTATATTTTTTCTTTTACATATATTCTAAATTATATCTTCAATATATATCTTTCCATGCAATGCACGAGGTGAAAGTATTGGTCAAAACAAAAAACGTAGGATAAAATGAAAAACTCAGAGAAACCTAAAACACTTTGGTAATAGGGAATACATTATAATGGTTTTTAAAGTTTTTTAATATAAAAGAAGAGAGAAAATGAGTGGAGTTGAGTGGTGGAGATTCGTGGATGTGATGGGATATGTGAATGTGATTGATTTATAGTAAAGAAAGAATTGATTAAAAAAATGGTAAAAAATAGTAAAAAATGCTAAAAATGGTCGGCTAACGGGCTTAAAATTACAATAACACATTGATTTTGTTAATTTTGCAGGGACCAAATTGTCAATAAACAAACACTAAAACCCCCTTCTTGGCTTCTCCTAGTCTTAGTCCCTTCGAAAACCCAAATAAGAATTCAAGATGCAGTTTTCAACTATCCTAATCATTGCTGTATACTGGACTGCGTTCATGCGGGAGGTCTTCTTTCTCCCGGTGGTGTTCTAGGGTAAGTTTCAACTAAACAAAATCATCTTTCTTCACTTACCGCACTATGAACTAAAAGGAGGTGTAGATTGTATTTTAGTACTGTTAATTTGTTCATACATTCTATTATGAAAGCTTCTGGTGCAGATCTAGAGAGAGGTTTGGTCTCTCTTTTACTTCATAGAGGATATTTATTATTCATTTTCCAAGGAATGTACGTTTTTTCCATTTTTACGGTTGGCTTTATATGTTTCTCTGTGCATGTTTTGTTTGCGGATATTTATTTTGGTAATTGATTTTCTTTTCTACCTCTATCCTATTTGAATTTCGCTTCACAATTTCCAAAAATTCATCTTTTTAAAATAGAACAAAACAAATGTATTAGTTGTTGCATTTCTCTAATTATTTGCGCGAAATCAGTAAGTATTTTCCAATACGAGATTCATTGTTGTTCTCTTCAAGTCCTACTCTTTGGTGCAGGGATGGATTCAGGAAATTCGTTCAGCTAGACCAGCCTGTCACGTACTCGTAGTTTTCACCAAATAATGTGCGGCCTTAGCGTTTCCCAAATTCCACCGCCCCTTGCGGTAATCACAGTAAGTAAGTCTTTGTTGGGCGAAGAAAGCTAAGTAAGAAAAAATTGACACACAAAAACTAGAATACTATCAAGAGAGTTAGGGAGAATCTATGAGATCTTTATTCCTTTACAACTTCTTGGATAGTTACAAATGAAGGGTAAGAACCCTATTTATAGTTCCCACCTTATTTGAATGAACAGTGGTGATCAATTTAATCTAGCGACCTATATTCGCCATCTAGAATCCTTTACAATTCTCTAAAAAATATATAAAATATGTACATAATATTTACAAGGGATTATTCTAGATACAAGATTTAGAATACTCCATGTATTGTGTAGAAACTTTCTAGAGAATTCTAATTGTATTTCCAACAAATCTATCGCTAGAACCTTTTAAAAAGCCTTGGGGCGTGACAAGCCATTGACCGTTGACCGCTGTTGACGATCGTTGACTAATGATATAAATAATTACTAATATAGACATAATTGCACCAAAATATAAAGGAATCATATAATATTATTAAAATATAATCTACTAAACCCCAAAATAATAAAAGAAAGAATTTAATGCTATTTCAGTTTGAACTCGAGACTTCATTTTGTTGTCAATAAGTGTTAAATTTTGTATTAAACTAGAAGTAATAGCTGGATTAGATATTACATATAGGTTGAAAAAGACGTTTCATAACTTGTAAATCAATTTAATAACACATAAAATTTGCAAAAATATATTAAAATCTCAAAAAAAGAAAGAAAGAAAGAATTGGAAAAAGAACTTAAACAACAATTGTCCGTCCAAATCAATAATTAACGAAACTAATTATTAACTAAATCCTTAATATAAAAGAAAAATAATCAACAAAGATCCGCCATTGATTCAGTTTCAATACTAAACTAACAAAACTAAACAAAGTACTCTAAATAAAAAATTAACTAACCATACCCTAGTTCTCCTCTATACTAAATAGCTGGATCAAAATTAAGTTTAAGTTAAACCTAAGATAAACTAAATTAATTTCATTAGTGTAAAATTCAAATCAACTACAAAGTAAGAGAAATAGGGTGTGTTAGGGAATATATTATAATGGTTTTTAAAAGGTTTTTAATGTAAAAGAGGAGAGAATTAGTGGAGTTGAGTGATTGAGATTTGTGAATATGATAAGATATGTGGATATAATTGATTTAGGGTAAAGAAAGAATAAATAAAAATTTATAAAAAGTGAAAAAAGTGAAAAAAATAGTTGAAAAAGGGGGCATAATGAACACAAAATAAAATGAGCATTTGACCAATAACTACACTTATGGAGAAAACTTGCCCACTAAATCATGCATATCTCTTTTTTTACCATTAACTCATCTTTTACACAATAAGACAAAAATATAATTTAAAAATCACAAATTTACAATAATACCACTCTACTAAATAAACATCCAAATTTACAATAGTGCCACTCTAATAAAATAAACATTCAAATTTACAACAATGCCACTCTAATAAAATAAAATAAAATAAATATTCAAATTTACAACAATGCCACTCTAATAAAATAAATATTCAAATTTACAGTAATGCCACTCTAATAAAATAAATATTCAAATTTACAACAATGTCACTCTAATAAAATAAACACATTTTTCTCTCTTCAAATTATCATCGCAAGTAATCTTGCTCAACATTCAACTTTTCATTTCCTCATTTTCGACTTTCTCACTCTACGCACTTTCTCTCTCTAATTACCACCACAGGTAATCTAAACCAATATTCAATTTTTCTCTTTCTTCATCTCCGACTTTCTCTATGTATGCACTTTATCTCTCAAGATTACCACCCAAGTAATCTCGATCAACATTCAACTTCTCCATTTCCGTATCTCCCACTTTCTCTCTCTATGTGCTTTCTCTATCCAGATTACCTCACCAAATAATCATATTACCACCACAAACAATCTCGTTCAACATTCAACTTCTCATTTCCCACATCTTCGACTTTCTCTATCTGCCCATTTTTCTCTCCTTGATTACCGCCACATGCGATCTCGATCAACATTTAACTTCTCAATTTTCTTCGTAACTGACTTTCTCTCTACACTCTCTCTCCAAATTATCATCACAAATCTCATTCAACATTCAACTTCTCCATTTCCTCGTCTTTCACTTTCTCTCTCTATACATTTTCTCTCTCCAGATTACCTCACCATGTAATCAGATTACCACCACAAGTAATCTCAATCAATATTCAAATTCTCCCTCATGTGTATAATTTTATCTCTCTACGCACTTTCTCCCTCTAGATTACCTAGCCAGATAATGATATTACAACCACAAGTAATCTGGATTAACATCCAATTTATCCCTTCATGTCTTCAACTTTCTCTCTTCAAATCACCTCGCCAGGTAACTAGATTGCTACCATAAGTAATTTCGATCAACATTCAACTTTTCTATTCCCATCTCCAACTTTCTTTCTCTATGCATATTCTTTCTTTAGATTAACTCGTCGGGTAATCTCATTACCACCACAAGTAATTTATATCAACAATAAACTTCGCATTTCACGTCTCCGACTTTCTCCCTCTCTGCACTTTCTTTTCTAGATTACTTCGGCAGATAATCAGATTACCTACCACTAAAATCCAAGCGTTCACTTGATGTGTTAATCTTTCTATGTTGGAAGTACTATGACCACTCTAATATTATTACCTATCCCGATAATATTATTACCTGTAACAGTAATAATATTACATGCACGAATAATCATAATTAGAATACTAAATCTACAGAGAATTATTTAATTTCTCTTCCATCAATTTCAAACAACTATGTTTTGTCTTAATAATCTCATTTTGAAATATTTGATTTCACTAATAAAATTCATAGACAAACTAGCTAACTAAACACTAGCTAGTCGGTGCTTGAATTTGAATATGAAAAGTGATTTCTTTAACATGTGTATTATTAAATAATTTCGACTCTCATCTCAAACCACATATTGTAAAAATTAGTATGTAAACCTGAAATTAAATCTCAAATGTCCCATACTAATTCAATAAACTACCACCAATATCACACCAAATAATAATAATAATAATAATAAAAAAATAAAAACTATAACTAACATCACAATAAAAATAGAATATTGCCTATCCCTATAATTATATTGCATACCATTGCAATAACATTATTCACCCTAGTAATGATAATGGAGAGAGAAAGCGAGAGACGATGAAAATGAGAAGTTGAATATTTTTAAGATTATTTGGAGTGGTAATTTGGAGAGAAAAATTGAGATACCAGTGAAGTGAGAAGTTGGATATTTATCGAGATTATCAGGTAGATAATGTATATTACTTGTTGTAGTAATCCATATTACTTGGGAATGCAATATTTGTACGTCCATTGATATTTATGAATTATTACCAAGAGTATTAAATAAAGTATAAATTTATCCTTATGCTTGAAATATTTTTTTGTTTCATGACGATAAATTTATTTATGTTGTCTTAGATATTGTATTTATAGATGAATTTCATAAATATAGAAGAAAACAACGAAAAAGATGAGCAAAAAGGACTAAAAGTGTAAAAAAATTAAAAATTTGAGGATCAAAATGAAACAATTCGAAAGATAAAGGACCTTGGGTGCAAATATTTTGGGCTATTTTTGAAATAAAATTAAAAAATTTAGGACTAAAATGTAGAATTTAAAAGTTGGGGGACCTCTTATGTAATTTAAAAGATAGAGAGAAAATAAAAGTGTGGAAAAAAAATATAGGGGTAAAAATGTCTATAAATACCTAAAAAGAGTAATTGGTAAAATCACTTTTTCTAAATTGTAGTTAGTGGTTAAGAAATAAGATATGTTGATTTAGTAGATAAAGACCAACTTTTGACCTGTAGTTATTGGACATTTTCTCAAATAAAATACACGTGAAAAATAATCTTTAACAATTCAATTTCAAGTACATAAATTGAATTCCGAGACGTACGCATAGAGAAGCCTGAAGGATGAGTTGGGTTTGTTCCATCTTAGGCCCCCATTTTTCTAGCATAAAGTCCACAAAAATGGCCCAATTTTTAAAATGAAAAACACCCAAACCCTGCAGTATTTATCTTCTTGATTAGTACGATCTCTGGTTTTCTGCGCATCTGCCGGTGAGTATAGAGAACTTCCTGCGGATCCAGCACGCTGTGCCGCGAAGCCTCGACAGGTGCTGGATACGCCACTGCTTTGGTGAACATTTTTGTCTAATTAATTGTAGTATTGTAATCAGTTTATTTACAGAGGATAATAATATGCATCTCAAGTTATGTTATCATAAATTGATGTGGCTTAGTTGCAGTGTATCTCAGTGTTGTTGATGCTGCTGGGCGTATTTGGCTGGCTCATGTATATGCTTTCTATTAATCATAATTTTTAGTTAAATTCATCTAATAGGCACAGAATTTCACTAGACATGCATAGTTACACTCTCGTGACCTCGTCCTAGGATATGTTGAACTAATTTAATGTTACATCAATTATGCAGGTTCTTTCCAATCAATTTTCTCAGAGAAGAAGCTCCAAACAGTGCTGCGGTGGAGAAAAAAGGTGGAGTGACAAGTTTTCTGAGATTCTTTATATGGTCTGAAGTTGTATGCCATTGGTGTACATATCACCTCTTTCTTCCCAATGCTTGCTTGTGTTGATTTTGGATTAGCATGACATTAAAACCTACTCATCTTAATGGAGTTATCTTAATGGAGTTTAGTGTGTGTGTGTCATTAAATTCTATTGCCAAATTATTATACTCATTGTATATTATGAGTAGTATATTTTTTATGCTATTACTTACACAGTTACAGCTCTAACAGGTGCATTGCACATGGTCCCCTGGCTTCACTAGAAAAAGAAAATTCCCAGTCACAAACTGAACAATCTATTCAACCTGAAAATTCGTTGCAGAATGGCCAGCCTGAGAACTGCAATGGATGCTGCATTTTGGGATGTAAAAATTTCAACCCCACAAACCCTTGATGGCAGTTCAAGGGCAGTGCCTGGAGAGCCGATACCATTGGACGGTACCAGGGCTAGCAAAGTCCTCAGGATCCAACAGCTCTCTTTCCTAGGAAATGGGTTTCCATTGAGCCTCATTCCATGTTATTCCCCTGCCCCTGACCGGGAAGACGTGGGGCCTTTTGCCCTCCAGTCTTTCCTGGGCGCAGTCACTTTCCGTAAATGGTAAAACTGCATGTTTTCATGTTTTCTCTAGTGAATATGTGTTCAAATATTTGTTATGTTATCATTAGTGATTTTGTTTAGTATCTATGTTTAAATTTCAGTTATGTTATCACAAGTTTGTTTACAAGCATTATGGAAATGAGCTTTCTAGATGTAGATATAATGTGGTAAAATGTGATGAAGTCCTAAGGACGGAAATGAGTGCATAAATACATGAAAATGTAAGAAGCTCATTGATTTTCAAGTTACTTTGAATGTGCATTTGTCATCATTTTCTTGCCTAGATGCATTGGGAAACTACTCGGTGTATGTAAAGCAATACTAGCATCGATGTGCGCATATCTGTGCATCTCCAAGTAAAGACATTCATGATATCATAACCAGAAGCCTAATTGTTATACAGTTCAGTGAGTTAGTAAGGGTATTGATTTGCACTTTTTATAACAAGATTGGTATATGCTGATACCTACACATCTTCATTCAAGTAGAGATAGATATGTGCATAAAAGGTGCACTTGTATCTGCATATGTACATGCATCAAGACATCTCATGTTTCTATTATGATCTTTGACCAATGACTAATTTTTAAGATAAACTAAACTTGTGCCTGTTTTAGCTTTTTCTACCTAAAAGTTAACTAATTTTACTTCTACTATTCAGCTAAAGTCAAACTTTAATATTAACCACATATCTCACATCACTGCTCACTATTGTCCGTAAGCCTCATGATCCCCACCATTATTTAACCATAAAATTTAGTTTTTAGCGATTGTTTGATACTAAGTGCCAAGATGATGTTAGGATTCTTGTATTTTAACTGTATTGATGATTCCCGTTGTTATTAATGACATCAATGTGTGATTTTTTTAATTCGAACCGGCAGTACGCTCCTGTACTCATATATTTCTAACTAGTATTACAGATACATTTCATAGTTCTTTCATGAGCTGATTTGTTAAAACTATTACTGCTTCAATCTAAATCATACAGAATTATGATGTTATATAAAGTACCTACTATGATATTTTGGCTTGTATTTTTGAAGCTTCCCAGAATCCATATCCCTAGGCAAAGAACTCCCTCTGAGCAATTTCTGGAGTTTTTTGTTTATATAAACCCAAGCGACATGTGTTATCTCTTTTATTAGTCTATTTTGTTGAATTACAACGGTTGACACTTCGTATTAGTTTGATGTCTGCTATAATTCTTTCTATGCTTGCTTTTTTCTAAAACTCTTTTTGTTAATCATGCAAAATGTTAGATGCATCTCACCTTCCACCGGTATATGTATGAGTTTTTGTATTAATCTATGTTTTTTGTGGCCTTCCGTTGCGTAGGTGGCTTGCACTAGTCGGGCAATTTCGTCCCAAGAAGTTTGTAAATTCTTTCAATTCAGAGTTACGTAATATCATTCATGAGATACGTGAAGCAGATGAATTGGATTTGTATTTAGCTAAAGATGTGGGAAAACGCTTCCTCAAAAAATCAGTTTTTTCACTTGGCCTATTCACGCAAATACCTTTAACATCCTCATCATCATTACTATTGAGCACTGAAAAGCACGGCGAGAGAGAGGGACGTCGCACCAGAGCCATGCTCTTTCACAAGGCAAGATCTTGATTCTATTTCATAATGAGAGAACCAAATCCAGCTTGTGAAGTAAATTTATCTTAGAAAAGATATTAACATTAATCACAAGTGAAAAAAAACTTACAAATAGTTGCAAAACTAAGGGCTTGTTCTCTTTGTTGTTTTTGACTGTTTACCGTTTTTAGTTGTTCAAAACACCAAAACCTGTTTTTGAAAATCCGGAAACCACAACCTCATCTTTTTTCTTCACCCTGGAAATATAACTCTGAAAATGAATTCAAAAGAACTCTCAAAATGAAATCAAAACTCAAAATTGAAACACAAAGACAATGGCACCTCGGACTTGCCGAGGCTCAAGCTGTCAAGCACGAGATTATCATATTACTTTCCCTTCCTACATTGCTGATTCCGTGGGAAGCATATTAGTTCACTCAGTCACATTCTTTTCCTATAAACTTAGGAATGAGTTGGTAAAAGTATAAGCATTTATGCTTTTCTAATATTTATGACTTGTGAGTACAGGAGCTTGTTTTTAACCTACTTAAGAAATTAAACGTCTTGAAAGTGTTTAGTCTTGGGTTAAGCCCTTTTCTTTATTTCCAGCTTGATGATCATGACATTAGTCTGGACGCTGCGTGGCCTGAGTTGTTCATAGATCAGAAAGGAAAATATTGGGAAGTTCCTGAATCTGTATCCTTAGACTGTTCATCCCTTGTTTCTGAATCTGGATTGCGATATCGTTTTGGCATACATAGAAATAGCGGCTCTCCTCAAGCTGTTGACTCGGCCTATAGCAAGCCACCACTTGCTTTAATGCCTGGGATATGTGCAAAGGCTGCATTTTCTTATGAGAAGAGCAAAGACTTATGGAGGATATGGGAAAAACTTGAGGACATCATAGAAGTTACAGACAAAGGCCATTGTCTTCGAACTGCATATGATGTTCGTTTTAAAGAGCCTCATGCAGCTATTTCTGGAATTATAGGTAATTTGGATGTTTCTCAGAATTATCTTGTTGCTAATTTTTCTACTTTTTATCATGTTTGTCCTGTTTTATGTGATAGGTGGGACTTGTTCGGCGTGGTTTGGAGATGGCAAACACTTGCTTGGCGTTGGATCGAGGGAAGACAGAGGAGACATCGTTTATTCCAGAGACAACAGTAGAAGTCGTTTTGCGGTCGATTTGTTTGGATCAGCTTGCTATACTTTTCAACATGGGAAATTCAGAGAGCTGCATAAGGACCTTACGAGGATAGATGCTCGCCTCGACATTTCTTCAGTTACTACTTTAGCCAAAAAAGTCACCAACCTCTTCAGTGGTGCACCAAATAATGGTGCAACGAATCTACCGTCTTCTGTTGGACTCAGTTTGATATTCCAGCAGCAGGTTAGCTATAATTTTCTTCATTCTTTTATAATGCCAATAAGACAATTAGACTGGTATAAATAGTCAAACTGCATTTCAACTTTATCAACTTACTGTAGATGAGAGGTTTCTTTCTTGAGGTCGACCGTCACACACCATTCTTTTGAAACTGAATATTGGAGCAAATCATTACGTGAAGGTTGAGTGGGAAAATTTTTATTTTGTTAAAAACAAATTCTTTAGGTTGAATAGTAATTAGTGGAACTAGTGAAAATGTTTTAGTGCTCCTGGGAGTGCCGTAGTTAGGGCGCTCCAGGAGCGTTTTCTAGCTTTCAGTAATTTGAAAAATTTTCTTGCCAGCAATTTGGAAAATTATGGTAAAAAACTTTGATTAGCGGCCACAATGTTGCCGGAAAATTTTTAAAATTGCCGGAGCTCTCCCTCGTCCGAGTTGCTGGAGTTCTCCCTCGCCGTATTGGATCTAGATTTGGTCTCGGATTTCAAAACGGATATCGTATGTAGCCAGAAAATACTCCCGGAGGGCCATAACTAAGGTGCTCCCAGGAGCCCTTGAACAAGTGTGGTGGAACTAGATGCATTGATAATGAGCGACGACGTGAGATGTGTGGTTGATATTGAAGTTCGATCCTGACTTCACTGAGTAGTAGAAGTTGATTCCTAGGTTAAAAAAAACAAAAGAGGAAAAAAAGGAACACAGGCTGATGAGTCCTTCAAAATTTTACTTTCAAGCGTAAAAATCTGCTGGTATGTAAAATAAACAACATTTGTAGGCCCTGCTGAAAAATAACTCATGTTGTTTATAACTTTTGTAGGTTATTGGCCCCATTGTTTTCCGAGCAGATTCCAAGTTTTCACTTGATTCATCGTTGGTCCCACAGATGGAAGATCTGGTATGGAGTTTGAATTACTCTTTACGTGTCCTACATGCAGGGAGGGTGGTGGCATGGTATTCTCCAAAGAGGAAAGAAGCAATGGTTGAGCTACGAGTGTTTGATTTCTAACTCTTGCCTCTAAATCTTTGCGTAGTTTAGCTCGGTTTTGTGTTTTAACACCATTTGCGTCTCTGATCACATTCTTAGGATGGTGGACTGTTCTTACATTGAAAAACTTTTAGAATCTCATTGCAGGAACTTTAGTTGTAGTCTCAGAAGATTCATAAACAATTGTCATTTCTGTAAAAGCAATGATATTTCTCTCCAACAGAACTGAGGCACATTGATGATGTTTTGCTGATTGTCAGAATATTGAACCAAACTAACCCTTTTAGTCAAAAACAAAGGCATCTGATGGTTTCTATGTAGAGGCATTTCCCATAAATGCAAGAGTTTGGGTATACTTTAGTGGCGTGTCAAAATGTAGAAGGAAGATATTAATGTAGAAATATTTTCTTGTGTACACCCTAGTTTTTTATGAGAAAAGATGCTATTCATTCATTCAAAATAGTAAATTACATCGAAGCAACACAGATTCAACACAGCTAAAAACCAAAACGGTGAAACTGCGAACACACTCACAGCACCTAAGTTAATAGCATAACACGGCAAAATGCCTACAAAGATGAAAAAATCAAGGTGACCAGAGTACCCATACCTCCGGATCTGCAACGTTGATGCTCAAATATGGAGTGAATCAATGATGACTCGAAGCAGATTTACCAGTCTGAAAACACGAACAAATAGCACCGTACCAAGACGATGAAAACCAAACACCGCACAAAAGACGACGAAATCACCAAAAGACGCCGCACCAAAGACGACAAAATCATCAAAAGACGAGGAAAATCCTAGATTTATGTGGATATGCCACTTCTTATAAGAAAATATATACAGAGAGAGATGAAATGGGGTGATTTCCTGCCAAAATTGCCAAAAATCACCCCCCTGTGTAGCAAGGTTCACGCACCCGAGGAGAGAATGGAGAGAAAGCTTTTAGAGAGAGAGAGAAAGGGCCAACTAAGGAATCAAACAAGCCTTGTGTACACCCTAGTTAATGATTTCGATTTGTCATAAGGATCAAATCCTCTGAATTCAAACCCTAACCCTAACAAAAAAGAAAAAGCAAAAGCAATTCTACAATTCAACCAGTGATGGCAATGCCTTGACGCAACTTAAGCAAGATTTTCACGAAATTGATGAAGCTGGTCGCAGGATTTGTATTGCTCAAGAGGAAAGTTGGTTGACCCTTTTTTCTTGGCAACATATATTCACACCACAAAATTTACTTAGCACACTACATTCATTTTATTTTCTATTATTAAATGCCATTAGTTTATCCAATGGGATTAGCCTAGTGGAAAAGGCACCCCTTACTAGGTGATTGGCCCAGGTTCGAGACACCACCACACCCCTATGATCCCCACCTTGTATTAAAAAAAAAAAAACCATTATTTTAAATATTTTCTTATTAACTTAGTAACGTCGCTCACAGTGAACACCGCATCCCTCCACATATCTCCATTTTCATCAAATCAGTTTCTCAGCCCTCCACCATATCCCCGCCTGGCCAGCTCACTCTTCTTTTCGACTCCTTGGATTGAATTATTTGTTGGTATGGGTAGAGAGAACTTCAAGCTTTAACATAACACATATATATATATTGAATATATATGGATTTTTATTAAATACAAGAATTGGTGTTTTAATAACTGATTTTTGAATCTTGTTTGAATTCTAATATAAAACTAATAAAGATCTCTACTAGTATTTCTCGAATCCTGATATATACTAGGATTCACTCGATTTTTATTCTCATAGATAAAAGATCCTAGGTAGTTTAATCAAGTAAAAATCCCTCTTAGTTTTACAAATGTAGTAATCGAGTGATACACTATATCCTCCTAGTATTTTTGGAACCTTGTTTGAATCAGCAAAGGAACTGGTGTTGTGTCTCTGAGAACTAAGAGTGAAATTATGGTGGTCTGCAGAAGTGCCCATCTTCGTGGGAGATCCGGTACCGCGAATAAATGTGGTGTATTTAAGGTTTATTTTTCATTTATAAATTAAATAAGGTTATATTTGTAAAATAAATGAGGTGTATCTATTAATCAGTGTTGCTCCCATGCCCACTCAGTGGGCATATAACATGCCCACACTTGGGAAAATTTGGGGAAAAAAATGTAGAACATGATCACATGCCAGTGTTATGTATTATTAAATGCTTACTTGCGTAGATTAAAAAAAAATTTTTTAAGCGATGTGGCACCTCCACGGCGCGCCACATCGCCATGTGGGCATGTTATATGTCCACTGAGTGGTCAGGGGAGCACCAGCGATCTATTAATTGTGTTTTTTAATTAGCGTACCACTGCTAAGAGTTTTTAACACACCACACTTTTTTAATATTTTTTTTATTTAGTATATCAAATCAGCAATAAAAGGACATAATTAACCTTCCTTTATTTTCTCTCGTTTCGCGTACACCACAGATATTTCTCTCTCCTCTTATTGCGGTCTTCCGATACATTACCATGCTGGGGAATCGAAGGACTGGTGCACGGCTCATCCATTAATCTGCAAATGAAATTTCCATAGTTTCATATCTTCATTTTATACATATAGCACTACATGAATTTCAAATTGAACTAATTTATATGGTTGTATGAATTCGAAATCGGGAATCATATAATAATTGCTAACCCACGTCAACTATGAAATATCATTAGTTTCATAGACTATCAATCTATAATGATAGAATTCAAGAGGATATTTGAGTTTCTCTTCAAATGATAGATTATAGACTAACATTATGTTCTCAAATTAAGTAGCCATGACAAATTGCACAGTTACATGACTTGAGATTTCAAATCCCGAGTCTTCCATTTTGTTTTCTCCTCGTTTTTGTTCCCTCGTGATTTTGAGAACGGTGGGTGTTGAGTTTTTCTGCTTGTAATTGATGGAGGACGAGATAAATGGATGGGGAATATTACATCTATATTTGGGTGCTAAGAGGAGGATTGGAGATTTGTAGTTTTATAAGTGAGGATATGTTTGTCAAATAAAGTGGTGTAATTATCAAAAATATATTTTTATTCGGGTGTAATAATGAAGTGTGCGGTAAGAGAAATTTATAGTGCTAATACATTTCCCCTTTTGATTATGAAGTACTTATAATGTGGTGTCACAAGAAAATTTTAGGGTGTATATATAATTGCCCTTTTTCTTTAGCTTGGGGGCGGTTGGGGGAGGGAGAGGGCGTGGGTAAATTCCTCCTTTTTTTTTTTTTTTTTTTCAAAGCGGTCTTTCT
Organism: Jasminum sambac; assembly: GCA_018223645.1. Classification (NCBI taxonomy): domain Eukaryota; kingdom Viridiplantae; phylum Streptophyta; class Magnoliopsida; order Lamiales; family Oleaceae; genus Jasminum; species Jasminum sambac. Next base: position 23,349,773 of record CP073649.1, read on the forward strand.
TCTTTCTTTTCAATACTCTTTGGTTTTGGTTTTTGTTTTTATTATTCCTTTTGGTTTGTTTTCTTAATTACTTTATTTATGAATCAAAGGCTCGAAAGATATTTTACTCAAAATTTGACTTTAAAATATCAATAAAGTTGCAAAAACATCAAGGAAGACTGAAATGGATATAAAAATAAACTTGACAAAAATAACACTAAACTAAATTCTTTTATCTGCGTCGGGATGACCTAGTTCCAACTGCTTTTGTTCATTTTCAAGAACAAGCAATGTTAGAAATACAAAATTTGTACAATGAAGGAATAATAAAAACAAACCAAAAGTAAATAATAAAAACAAAAAGAAAGAAGAAGAAATTAAGGCCTTGTGGTACTTTGATTAGGAAATTCTAAGAGAATAAACTATTAATTATCAAAAGAATAAGTGACTTGCAAGAAAATAAGTGATAATGATAAAAAGCAATGTCTAAATTGACAAGCAAGAGGGTCGAGTAGAATTTTTGCAAAACTTTTCAGACGTGCATCAGAAAGGAATAATTTGCATTGCTTGAATAAATAAGTTTCTTTCTTAATTTAATATTTCAACGCCTCATTGCGTGTTCTTTCTTCAAATGTTTTGTCCCTCTTATCTGTGTTTTGATATAATTTTTTTAAATCGAATGAAACTTGATGTGTCATAAATCAATAATTGAAGAGACACTACTCTTGCTAATAGAATTCAGATCAGGTAAGAAATAGGGGAACATATTCCTAACCTTGACAAGTTATATATAAGGAATCGAGTTTGTTTTCCTTCCTTTTTTTTTTTTTTTTTGCCCTAAGACAAAAGTGCCTAAATTTAGATATAGATTTGATAGAGTGGTGCCTTTTGGGGGATGAACAAGTGTGTGTTTTCTGTAGTAATAATAACTTGTTCATGATGAATCCTGACAGGTCCCAATAAATTTACCCTTTAGATCGAGTTACATACTTACTTACAAGTGGGTGTTTGACGGTGCCCAAGTCACGTTAGGAGCATTTTTAAGTACGGTAATCAAATAGTGGAAAGGGTTCAATATAATAATCTATATATATATAAAAACAATATTTTTTCCCTCCAGAACATTCTTTTTTTTGAAATTTTTAATTAATTTTTAATTTCACATCATTATATTTTCCCTCCCTATGCATTTTCCTAAAATAGACATTATCTTTGCCTTAAATAGACGTTATCCTTTTTAATGACATTCTTTTTATTATATAGACCATCATTATATTCAACACTAATGTTCTTTTTAATTTAATTATATTTTTTATTTGTTACCTAACCTAATCTCCAATGCAATTATTTTTGCTAACAACTAGAGATAATAAATTAAAACATGACTTGAAAGAATTCAACGAATTGTCTCTGATAAATTGTTGAAATAATTATTCTTTCTTTACAGTAAAAAATTTCGTCTTCATCTTTTTTCCTCATTTTTTGGCTATGATTAATTTATAAAGCAAATTCATGGATTGATTTTACTTTCTTCAAATTATTAGAATGTTTTGCATTTGTATCATCAATTTTTTTATCCAAACAATTTCTAATACAATTTATTATTTTTTTACAATTATATATAATACAATTATTTTTTAGAATAGTCATTTTCTTCTTCTTCCTAAGTTGGTCATTAGGTTGAAAAGAGGCCAATTATTTTTGTTTATAATTATATGAAAGAAATAAAATATGAATTTAAAAAATTCGATGCATTGTCTACCATAAATCATTGAAACAATTGTTCCCTCTTACCAATAAATTTTTTTCTTCCTCTTTTCTTCTTCTTTTTTTTTTTTTGTTGTTGCTGTAATTAACTTTTTATACCACTAAACTGACTCCACATATTTTTTTTTTAAATTGTGAATGTAACTTTGTGGATTGATTTTACTTTCTTTCTTCAATAGCCAAATAATTCCCATGCGTTGGACGACACGTTGCTAGCATCTCCATCTAATGAGATATTCCTATACAACAGGAGGAAGATAATTTACATCCATTTGATTTACATTCTTTTGAATCACTTATGGTGAAACAAACACGTTTATTTTTCTTGATAAATTTTTATTATAATTTTTTAAATATCAGGGATGAGTCGATATATTATTTCAAAATATAAGTCTAAGTTCTTATATTAGGTATACTTTATGTGATGCATAGCTAATTTTTTTCAATTGAATTTTTTATTTTCTCAGGCCGTTTGATGGTTTTAGTTGACATTTCAATTAATGGTTTGTTAAAAAAAATGTTAAATATATGTATGTAAATAATAAATTATTTATTTAATAATAATAATAATAATAATCTTTAAAATCATTTTTCTGGAAAACGTGATTTTTTAAATTCTAAACAAAGCACTTGATTTTAGCAAATTGAAAAGTAAATGTACACTTTTCCAAAATTTCCCCTCTTTTTTTTTTTTATAATTTACATAATTTACTACAAAATAACTCTTTTTATGATTGATTTTTTTTTTTTTTATATTTGTCTAGGTAGGACTTGATCATCAAAGCAAAGAATATGAGGAATCTTAGGGGATGAAATACTAATCTCATTCCTGCCCCGTTGGTCCGCATTTCTGGGGAATCTCAAGGGTTGAAATTTATATAAAAAATAATACATTAAGACGTGCTCATATGTTCCATATGTGAACATACTCTATAGTTTATGCTTTAAAAAAAATAGAAAAACTTATTTTATTGCTTAACCAATAAAATAAGAATATTGGATTTCTAAAATATTTTTCTACACAAATATAAATTAATTTTTTATTCATATAAATTAATTAATATATATTAAAAATTAGTTAGCATAATACCTTAATTTAAAAAAATAAAATATCTTCTCAATTTAGTTTTGATATTAATTGCTATTGCTAATATTTTTGATAAAAATCTTATGTAAAAGGAAGTTATCGTTTTAACTCTTCAGCTTAAAACCTTTTATAGAAAAAAAGTAGAAATAAAATTTTTATAGCATTTACATGCAATATCTGGAATCGATCACTGAATAACTCACTAAGATAAAATAATTTACAAAAAGCACAAAAAAATTCCAATTAAAAAAGATAAGTAATTATATTCCGATTACATTATCCAAGTCACATTTATGAGTTTGATTTTTATAACATATTAATTTCATATCAATTTGAATTCCTTATCTTCTAATAATACTTTTCTAAATAAATAGTTTATTTTAATTAAAAATAAGTTTATCCATTTATTGTATTAGTCAACTGTATGGTGATAATTATTGGCTTGAATTTAATCAATCCATATTTCATTTTGATAATATTTACTTCCAAAATTATATTTTTAAAATACAATCCTCATTTTAACTAAAAGTTTGTTTTGAGATATATATAGATTGAATGATTCCATCTCCTATATTGTTTAGTTTCATATTAACTTAAAAGTTTAATTTTAGTGATAAACAAGTAAATATCGAAATTGCATATTTTTCAATAATGATTTAATAAGCGAGAAAAGTAAATATCTAAATTACGTATTTTGTAAATTATTTTGTAAATTACATATTTAATAAACAATTGGCTATTAACTCTATTGTGATTGAAATTATGGGACTCAATCGAAATTTTTAATTGGCTCTGACTATGGTAAATATTTTTATTTATAATTCTATCTTTTAAATAAATATTGAGAATTACGCTACTTTAAATTATTTATTTTATCTTGATTTTTGTTAGTTTAGATTTTTTGGTTTAATTTTTAAAATCATCGATCAAGTTGTTTGTTTTAATTGTTAATTACATATATTTCAATTTATTTGTTTTATCCTAAATAATTTAAATTTGATATCAAATCATTCAATAGTTGATCAAGAAAATGTAAAATCTCTAAGATTTTTTATCAATCACATTAAAAATATTATAGAATTTAAATTATTTAAAGCAAAAATCTAAATTTATGAGTTTAAACAAAATATTAATATCTTGAATATATTAAATTCTTGAGTTTACAGAATATGTTTTACGTGTTTAGTATGTTTAAAAAATATTTGTAAAATAAATTAGATGTCCTTATCACATATATTAAAAAAATACAAATAAAAGTTTCTGATTCAACAATATAATCACGATGGATAGCGGAAGGGATGTGAATTTTCCAGCGGGGCATGACGGGCAATGGGAATCCCATCCAATTTCAATCCTTATATTATACTCGCTCGCCTTCGATTAAATGAAGATGGGAGTGGTGACGATGATAAATGTTTCTTAACGGAACATAAACAGGATGTTGGAGTATGTTAAACTATACCCATTATATTGTTATTTCTGTATATTAATTATATTTTACAATCAGATCTTAAAAATCATTGTTTACATATTCATTGTCGAACTATATGTTACAGTCTCCAAAGTGACAAATAGGTAGGATTTGAAGCTTGTGCCCTATTATGACGATGGTCATCCAACCAACACTACTACGAATGTCTTGTATAAAGAAATTTTCAATAATGTGTAGTCTAACACTTATTAATCATGTGACATACGTTATTTACTTTATTAACTTTTTACACAAATCCTCTATGTCATCTACGTCGATATAAGAAGTGAATTATTGTACTTATATATTAATGGTTTTCTACTATTATATTGTTTGAAGATAGTGTCCAGTTGAGATAGTTGCTGAGTTATACAAATTATTGATATGCAACTCTTATCTATAAGTAGCATTGTACTCGAATTAAGGTAGCTCAACTTGCTTTACCGTTGAAAATTGCACTTTGAGTAAGTTATAGTTATTCTATCTGAACTCTAATATTATATTTTATATTTCTAAAGGTTTTTCATATAAATGCAATTCGAAGTTCGAGATGTTTGGCTTACGTAAAAATACATGTTGTTGTCTTATTACGATTCATTGTTAGAATAATAGGAATTTGATTTTCTTGGAGAAAATTAGAAATTTGAGATTTGTATTTAAGTCTATTCATTGTTTTTTAGAAAAATATGAGTCGTTTGTATTATTCATTTTGTATTTATGTTGTTGACAATAGTTGATGGTGTTATTTTTGAATTGTTTTTATTGTTGAGATTTTCAAGAGAATTGTAAATTAAGTTATGAGATTTTCAAGAGAATTGTAAATTAAGTTATGCCAATTTTGGTAAGGTGTTCCTTGGATATTTTACAGGAAGGATTTGTACGATATATAGGGAAAACTCTACCAAAATTTTTATCGGATTCTTTCATTACTTATCTTAATTATTAAGTTTAGTGCAATCGCAAATACTCGATTTATTATCTTGATGGTGCTATTGATATAGAATTAATATATATCGAAACGTGTGATTATTAACACATTAGCTTTCCGTGCAACGCACGGGTGAAAAAGACTAGTTGAAATAATATTAAGTGTGTGTCCTGATCAATATTCTAAAAAGCGTTACAAACCGTGCATTAAGGAGTTTAAGTGCAATTAAGCGCGAGCGTGAAGTAAAAAGCTTGGCCGAAAAACGGGCAAAAGCGTTAAAAAGCGTAACAAAATGCGAAAAAGCACGCTTAAGCCCAAAAAAAAGCGTGAAGCGTGGGTTTGCCACTTTGTCGCACTTTACGCTTTTTAGAACATTGGTCCTCATTCTTGATTCAAAAGTATTTTGATAGATAAAATAACGTGATCGTGTCAATTATTCACAATATCAGTAGAGTAGTTGGAAAAAAATATTTTTGAAATTAAATGAAATTAACCTGCGGAGAACATATGCTAACAGCCTAACACTCTTATTAGAAATATCATTTTTCTAAATTCAGATCTATTGACTCATTTTCTAACCATTTAATAGCATTTTTAATGTGAGTGTGGAAAATATACGGAAAATGAGAAAGGGAAAAGCCCCTTAACTCTCCTCCCCCCCCCCCCCCCCCCAAAAAAAACCCCACAAAAAAAGGTTTTTAGCTCTTAGGGCTATGTGGCATTGTAGAAGAGGGGATAAAAATCCAAATTTTAGTTTTTACTCCAGTATTAGAAATGCTCTAAGAATACTTTTAATGGAGACATTATCGAAAAAATAATGTGGCCAGAGATTATTAAAATTTTAAAAAAAAAGATGAAAGAGAGAAAATGTGACAAATAAAGCAAAATAAAATAGAGGGTAGAAATAGATACACAATGCTTAATACTCCCTCCGTCCCACTGAGATAGGCTTGTATTCTATTTTCGTTTATCCCAAATTATAATTCACTTTCCTTATTGAGAATATAGTTTATTTTTTAGTTGAGTAAAGTACCCCTAATTAATATTATTAGAATACTAAAAATCAACTAGCTATTTCTTCTCCCATAGATATTAACAATGTTCACACTATTTTTTTGTCAATTAATGCAAGGGTAAAATAGGAACAATATATAAATATTTTGTAATTCCAGTAATATTTAAGATGTTTTCTTAATATGTGTGAAAAATTATGTGTGCCTATTTTAGTGGGACGGGGGGAGTATTTATTATAAATAATGTTCAGAATGACTTTTCAAAATAGACATTGTGCGAGACAAGTTTTGATCTCCTCACCTATCGCCTATGTGAATCAATTAAATTTTTATATAGAGTTACTTTATTATATCAAAACTAATAAAAATTTCCCATGTGAGGAGTCCCTATATGAGGAGAAGATATTTTTGTGTGCGAGAGCGAGAGCGAGCGAGACATTGCAATTTTATCCAATTCAGCTTGAGGGAATTCGCACAGGTGGCCTTCCCCAAACTTTAAATTGGCTACATGAGCCTTGACTAAAAGATCCATTTAATATTTAATACAAAATATAATAAAATATACAATTACAAGTATATCCCTGACCCAATTCCCTGCAAATAAACAAATAAACGCATGATTCTTCCTCTCCACTCCACCCCCAAATTCACCCGGATGAAAACTCTCCTCGCCCTAACTGTAAAAATTTGAAAATTTTCAGCAACGTCTCCTACTCTCGAGGGAATTCGGTCAAATGACCTCCTCCATATTCCATATTGGCTAAATAACATTTGACCCAAAAAATAGCTTTTAAAATAATGTAAAATTTATTAAGAACCACATTTACTATTATATCCTCCCCAAATAATTGATATAAAAACACATTCCAGTCACAGAAATTTCTGCTCCATCAATACACAGGCAAATAAGTGAAGCTCAGGTGGTTGTACGGGTGAAATTGAAGCAGCCGGAGACAATACGACGGCATATAGCACTAAGGAGAGTCGATAGGGAATTACAAGGCGGCTCCGTCTCTCGTGAAGCAATTACCGGGTCAGCCGGGTGGTCTTCGTGGTTTTGGGTATCTTCAAATTTCAGTGGAGAGATAGAAACACCTTCACTGCCATTGATAGTCGATTCAGTTCTTCGTTCCATCAAATATAGTCTGTAGTTCGCATTGTTGGAAGAAGACGATGAAGAAGCGGTGTGTCCTCGTTTCTCCTTTTTTCAATTGCAAAACTTTATACTTTATTAACTACTGTTTCAATCTTAGTCTCTTTGTCCATTTGCCTATTTCATCCAATTAAAGCAACTACTGTCGCGGAATTAATACAGTTGATCATTAGTTGTAGGAATGACATTTTTTGTAAGGAATAAATAAGAAAGTTATATGAGAACAGATTAATGATTGAAATTGTGCTGACTGCTATGGTGATTGAATATGTGACAGCAAGAACTTCGCAGATGGAGATAGTGGAGAGTAAAAATGTGAAATCACATTACGGAGTTTGGGATTTCTGCAAAATTAAAGAGAACAAAACGTCGTGATCAAATTAACGAACAAGAATCGCACTATTTTGTTACATGTCTATTTCTTTTCTATTTGGTTAACTCAAATAATATTTAGCATGTACCTTTGCTGGAATCTGAAAATTTGATGAATGATGAAAGGAAGGGAGATGATTCTCCCTTTGAAGATCATCAAATGTGCATATCTTCACATCACCAATTGTAATTCTTCTACCATGAAGCTGGTCATTTCCTAGTCGGTTACTTGGTTGGAGTTTTACCAAAAAGATATAAAGTACGAAGCGTGGAAGATCTAATGCAAGACGAGTTTGCTAGGTGAAACGTAGAATTTGTAAGGCTATAAGCTCACTCCTATCGGGTATAATTGTATTAAGATACTTGAGTATATTTAACAAGTATTTTGTAGTTCGAATCTTCTATTTGTTAAAAATTAATTTGTGCATACCCATATAAAAACTTGACAATTATTTTTTTGACAACGAGAGTCTCGAATGGCTTAAGGTACCAAAAGTGCAGAAAACGATTGTTGTTTCGTGATAGCGATAGTTGATTTGTGATAACGATAACTTTACATCTATCCGATTCGTGCACTTTTAGTGATAACTCCAGGTTCCGTATGCATGACACAATCTCAATATATGAAAACGACAGTTATTTTTTGACAACGAGAGTCTCGAATGGCTTAAGATACCCAAAGTAGGGAAAAATGATTGTTGTTTCGTGATAACGATAGTTGAGTCGTTATAATGATAACTTCACACCTATTCGATCCGTGCATTTGTTGTGACAACTCCATCTTCCATATGCATGACACAACCTCAATATATGAAAATGACAATTTTTTTTGACAACGAGATTCCCAAATGGCTTAAGATACCCCAGATAGGGCAAAACGATTATTATTTCATGATAACGATAGTCGATTCGTGATAACGATTACTTCACATCTATCCGATCCGTGCACTTTTAAGGACAACTCCGTGTTTCGTATGCGTGACACAACCCCAATATATGAAAGCGATAGTTTTTTTTTTCAATGAAAGTTCTGAATGGCTTAAGGTACCCCCGAATATGGGGAAATGAGTGTTGTTTTGTGATAACGTTAGTTGATTCATGATAATAATAGTTGTTTCGTGATAACGAGAATTTCACAATGCAGTAGTGATATGGTTTTTTTATTTCCCAATTAATTATATGACCCCATATAGGGTTGTTTTGTAACACCGCACATGTTTTCGACTTTGATTTATGTGTTCGTATGTGATCTAGATATATTTTTCGTGAATGAGATGAATATGTGTTGTGAATGAAGTTTGTTATAAGCGATTTCATAAAGATTTGAAGGTTCATGGAGGTTTGAAGCTACAGATCTTCAGATCTTTGAAACAAATTGTATTTTGAAGATGATGTCTTCTTAAGATTTGTAGCCCATTGAGTCTACTTTCCAACAAGCTTTGAATCACCTCATTTGGACATTGAACGCAAAGGATATGACTAAAACACTGAAACTAATTGGGACTATGTAACTAATTGGGACATCCCATCATCAACGCACTAGTAGGTTGTCAAGTTCCCGTTATCACGAAAGAAGTATCGTTATCACAAAACAGTTGTCGTTTTCCCATCCCTGGGTTCCTCAGCCAATCGAAAAATCAAATCACTATATTACTAATAGCTTATCAAGTTCTCATTGTATAAAATAAGTATTGCTATCACGAAACAACTGTCGTTTTCCCATCCCGAGGTCGCTTAACTAATCAAAAAATCAAATCATCATATTACTAGTAGCTTATCAAGTTATTGTTATTACGAGACGACTATCGTTATAATGAGACAACTATCATTATAACTATATATATCAACTATCGTTATCATTTAGTCCACATTCGTTACGACTACATCAATATTCATTTTGACTAAAATCACTAAATCAACTTTTGTCATAGCTAAATCAATTTTCGTTATAACTTAATCAACATTCGTTATGGCTAATTCACTTTCGTTATGGCTAAATCAACTTTCATTACGGCAAAATCAACTTTCATTATGACTCAATCAATATTCGTTATGGCTCATCCATTGTCGTTATGGCTAAATCAACTTTCGTTATGACTCAATCAACTTTGGTTATGACTAATCCACTTTTGCTATGGCTAAATCAAGTTTAATTACGGCAAAATCAACTTTTGTCATAATGAAACAACGATCGTTATTACAAACCAACTATCGTTTTTCATATTGAAGTCGTTTAACTAATTGGTAAATCAACTCATCATGTAACTAGTAGATTCTAAACTTCTCGTTATCACGGACAAGTATCGTTATTATAAAAATACTATCGTTTTGACTTCACGTCGAGTTATATGACCCGAGATTGGGATAACGATGGTTGTATGGTGATAACGATAGTTGTTTCGTAATAACGAGAACCTCACAATGAACTAGTGACATAGTATTTTGATATTGTATCACGACACAACTATCGTTATCACCAAAAAACAACTATCATTATCACGAGAAAACTTTCGTTATATCGAAACAACTATCATTATTACAAACCAATTATCGTTTTTCATATTTTAGTCTTTTAACTAATTAGTAAATCAACTCATCATGTCACTAGTAGATTCTAAACTTCTCGTTATCATGAAACAAGTATCATTATTATAAAACAACTATAGTTTTGATTTCACATTGAGTTATATGACTCGAGATTGAGATAACGATAGTTGTTTGGTGATAACGATAGTTGTTTCGTGATAACGAGAATCTCACAACGAACTAGTGATATGGTATTTTGATATTCTATCATGACACAACTATCGTTATCACCAAAAAACAACTATCGTTATCGCGAGAAAACTGTTGCTATAACGAAACAACTATCGTTATTACAAACCAACTATCGTTTTTCATATTGGAGCCATTTAACTAATTAGTAAATCAACTCATCATGTAACTAGTAGATTCTAAACTTTTCATTATCATGAAATAAGAATGGTTATTATAAAATAACTATTGTTTTGGCTTCACATCTAGTTATACAACTCGAGATTGGGATAACGATAGTTGTTTCGTGATGGCGAAAACCTGACAATCAACTAGTAACATGGTATTTTGATATTGTATCAAGACACAACTATAGTTATCACAAAAAAACTATCGTTATCGCAAGAAAATTATCGTTATAACAAAATAACTATCATTATTACAAACCAATTATCGTTTTTCATACTAGAGTCGTTCAACAAATTGGTAAATCAACTCATCATGTAACTATATTCTCAACTTCTGGTTATCACGAAACAAGTATTGTTATTATAAACCAACTATCGTTTTGACTTCACGTCTAGTTGTACAACCCGAGATTGGGATAACGATAATTGTTTCGTGATAACGAGAACCTCACAATAAACTAGTGACATGGTATTTTGATATTGTATCACGACACAACTATCATTATCACCAAAAAATAGCTATCGTTATTATAAGAAAACTATTGTTATAACGAAACAACTATCGTTATTATAAACCAACTATCGTTTTTCATATTAGAGTCATTTAACTAATTGGTAACGTCATGTAACTAGTAGATTATAAACTTCTCGTTATCACGGAACAAGTATTGTTATTATAAAACAACTATCGTTTTGACTTCACGTCGAGTTATACGATCCGAGATTGGGCTATTGATAGTTGTTTGGTGATAACGATAGTTGTTTCGTGATAAGGACAACCCCATAATGAGCTAGTGGCATGGTATTTTGATATTGTATCACCAAAAAGATATTGTTATCACGAGAAAACTATCGTTATAACGAAACAACTATCTTTATTATAAACCAACTATCGTTTTTCACATTAGAGTCGTTTAACTAATTGGTAAATCAACTCCTTGATAAGTGCTAGAAAAGCACTTAAATAACTCTTCTATTTTATGTATTTGTGTGTTTTATTAGCGTTATATGTTCCGTTTTATGTGTTTTTCCTTTATTGTGGTGTTCAAGGTCACAAAGAATCAAAAGGAGTCAAAAAGGATGAAAATCGAATGAAAACGGAAACTCGAGACCAAAATGCAAGCGAATCAAAGATGGAGGACCTCCGATGTAATTTTATGAAAAGTTGTTTTTACAATTTTTCTTGTGCCAAAGTCGAAGAACATCAAAAGAGGATTCCCAAACTTTTTCTGGATCTCAAATCGGAGTTTCCTAGTGAAAGTTATGACCATTTGAAGAAAAAGGACTAAAAGAGTCAAAGCCAAACTGTTGGGGACCAAAGTGCAACTTTTCAAAAGTCTGGGGACCAAAGTGAATCTTGTCAAAAAGTTGGAGGACCAAAGTGCAATTTGTCAAGGACCAAAATGAAGAACATTCAATAGTTGAGGGACTTGGTGTGCAATTTCCGGGTGACTCGGGTGACTTAGTCGTGTAGCATGTGATCAGTCGTACGCAAGTGACTCGAGTCACGCCGATCATGCTCGATCCGCCCAAGTGATCGAGTCACGCTGCAACCATCCCTGGTCCTCTCGTTCTGTGGCGCGGTGACTAAGCGAGAATCGCGGCGTGACTTCGATCGTAGCGCGATGATTCAGTCACGCCGCTGACACCATGCAGATTTTGACGGTGGACTCCACCTACCATAAAGCGTGTTTTTGGTATTTTCTTGACTTCTTAGAGATAAAACAACTTGAGCACACCATGATAGGCTGTGAAGGAAGACTTTTATGATTTTTAATATTTTTGGTGTAATATTTTGCCTATAAATAGAGATATTTCCAAGCTTGAATCACACAACTTGTAGAGAGAATTAGCTTGTGATTCTCTCCAACTTTCTCCTCAATAAATTTCTCTTCATCATTTGTTCTTAGTTGTAGCTTGAAAGCTCTTAGTTTTTCATATGCCGGCGGAAGTAAGAACCTAAATATAGGTTCGAAAAATCAATCGACGATATTTGAGAAAGATAATCTATCATATATTGCAGATGTGATACACGGCGGTTACGCCGTTATAAGTATTTAACCCGCATATATGAGTAGTTAGACTTCTCTATTTAATTCTTAGCATTATTTATGTGATTTCTATAGTTTGCATATATTACTTGAGATAGTGAAGTATAATCTATCATATAGCAGTGGTGATACCCGCTAATATGAGTAGTTAGACTTCTCTATCTAGTTTGAGGGGGATGTTGTGTTCAATTATCATGTTGTTATCTTTTCTAACTCTTTGCTAACGTTTTATCTATTCCTCTACTTCAATTTGTTGATTTGTTATGCTTTTAAACCCGTTTTGAATTTATGTGATTATTGCATTCACTTTGGCCAATTGAATCAATTAATCTTTAAGTTCAAGTTATGTGCTAGGATTGGAACTTTTGATCCGTAATTGTCACTAGATTCCAATCCACAGTAGCAAACGAATATCGTGCATATTTGTTAATAAATCAACTTAGATGTATTAATTCAAGTTTGTGAAATTAATCATCTAATTCAACTCATTCTTCTTGTTCATTTCACACTAGCATTGCATTAAATCCTAAGAACTTGTTTAGGATTATCCAATAGCTAGACGTTAAGTTAAAGAACTCACTTTAATTTAATACACTTAAGGAAGAATTCGTTAATCAGATCGTATTGATTAATTGGAGTTGATAAATTGAAGAAGGGATAGTACACGTTGCATGGGAAAGATAAACACAAGATGTTGACACAACCGAACCCGAGAACTAGATATATCTTCAATTGTTTCATTTTCATCTCTTTTATTTTGTCATATTATTTTCGAATTTCATCCAACTTCACAAAACCCCCATTTCTAGATTAATTGATAAGAACAACTAGATCAAACACCGTTCCTCTTGGGTTCGACCCTTACTTACCACTTCTACATTAATTTGTAGTTTTGAAACCAAGTAAGGAAATAAAATAAATTTTGGCGTACTGCGACAACACGCCCACTCCTCATGTAACTAATAGCTTCTAAACTTCTCGTTATCACGGAACAAGTATCGTTATTATAAAACAACTATCATTTTGACTTCACATCGAGTTATACAATCCGAGATTGGGCTACTGATAGTTGTTTGGTGATAACGATAATTGTTTCGTGATAAGGACAACCCCACAATGAACTAGTGACATGGTATTTTAATATTGTATCACAACACAACTATTGTTATCACTAAAAAATAACTATCATTATCGTAAGAAAACTGTTGTTATAATGAAATAACTATCGTTATTACAAACCAACTATCGTTTTTCATATTAAAGTCGTTTAACTAATTGGTAAATCAACTCATCATGTAACTAGTAGATTCTAAACTTCTCGTTATCATGAAATAAGTATCGTTATTATAAAACAACTATCGTTTTGACTTCACGTTTAGTTATACGACCCGAGATTGGGATAACAATAGTTTTTTGGTAATAACGAGAACCTTACAATGAACTAGTGACATGGTATTTCGAAATTGTATCACGACACAACTATCGTATCACCAAAAAACAACTATAATTATCATCAGAAAACTATCGTTATCACAAAAAAACTATCATTATTACCAACCAACTATCGTTTTTTTATATTGGAGTCGTTTAACTAGTGGATAAATCAACTATCCATATCACGAAACTACTTATTGTTATCCCCAATTCAATCCCAATCCCTAAACCCCAAACCCCAATCCTAAACCCCAAACAAAAAGCCTAAAACCCCAAAATCCCAACAAACACATAATGTTAATCAAATACATGACTCTTAACAATGAACATCTTATGAGTAATTTAATATAATAAAACTGTCTCCGTTGTTCGAACATTGCATGAGTTAAAGTTTTTTAAATTTATAATCAAACAATTTCTAATCTCAAAATGTGTTTATGTTTAGTATTTGTATTATATCAATCAATCAACTAGTTGTGAAGTCACTTCAGTCCTTGTGGAAACGATAGCCGGACCTTTAAAGTCCATTTTTTACTACTTATACGGCCCGTGTGCTTGCGGTAATATATTACGGCATAAATCTAATCGGGAAATAAGAAAATCATGTCATTAGTTCATTGTGAATTTCTCATTACCGAGAAACAACTACTGATATCACGAAACTACTTGTCATTATCTCTAATTCAACCCCAACCCCTAAACCCCAATCTTAAACCCCAAACAAAAAAACCCAAAACCCTAAAATCTTAACAAACACCCCTAAAATCTTAACAAACACATAATGTCAATCGAATACATGACCCTGAACAATGAACATCTCATGAGTAACTTAATATAATAAAACTGTCTCCGTTGTTCGAACAACATGAATTAAAGTTTTTTTAATTTATAATCAAACAATTTCCAGAGTCAAAATGTGTTTATATTTAATATTTATATTATATTAATCAATCAACTAGTTTTGAAGTCACTTAAGTCTTTGTGGAAACGATAGCGGACCTTTAAAGTCCAATTTTTATTACTTATACGGCCCGTGCGTTCGCGGTAATATATTGCATCATAAATCTAATTAGGAAATCAAAAAACCATGTCACTAGTTCATTGTGAATTTCTCATTATCACGAAACAACAACCGATATCACGAAACTACTTATCGTTATCCCCAATTCAACCCTAAACCCCAATCCTAAGCCCGAAACAAAAAGCCCAAAACCCTAAAATCTTAGCAAACACATAATGTCAATCGAAGACTAATTGATTTCCAAATTAGTCAAACAGTCCTCGACTAGTTAGAATGACACTTGTTTCGTGATAACGAGAACTTCACAATATTAAAATAACTTCGTGTTTAGACTTCCTGACTAGTGAAAGTCCCCATATTTGATGATAACGATAGTTATTTCATGATAACGATAACTTCAAACTCTTATAATAATTTCGTGTTTGGACTTCCCAACTAGTGAAAGTCCCCATGTTTTGCGATAACGATAGTTATTTCGTGATAACGACACATGTTTCTTGATAATAAGAACTTCACAATCTTATAATAACTTCCTGTTTGGATTTCCCGACCAGTGAAAGTCCCTCTGTTTGGTGATAATGACAGTTATTTCATGATAACAACACCTGTTTCGTGATAACGAGAACTTCACAGTCTTATAATAACTTTGTGTTTTGACTTCCCGGCCAGTGAAAGTCCCCATGTTTGATGATAAAGACAGTTGTTTCGTGATAACGAGAACTTCATAATCTCATAATAACTTCTTGTTTGGACTTCCCGGCTAGTGAAAATCACCCTGTTTGGTGATAACGATAGTTGTTTGATGATAACGATGCTTGTTTAGTGATAATGAGAACTTCACAATCTTATAATAACTTTGTATTGGGACTTCTCGACCAGTGAAAGTCCCCATGTTTGGTGATAATGACACCTGTTTTGTGATAACGATACTTGTTTCGTGATAACGAAAACTTCGCAACCTTATACTGACATTGTATTTTGATTTCCGGATTAGTTAAACAACCATTTTATAGAAAAACGAAAGTTGTTTCATGATAACGATATTTGTCTCGTGATAACGAGAACATCACAATAGACTAACTTTGTATTTTGATTTCTCGATTAGACAAACACCTCCGTTATGGAAAACGATAGTTGATTCGTCATAACGACACTTGCGTCGTTATGATGAGAACTTCACAATCGTATAGTGACATTGTGTTTTGATTTCGCGATTTCTTAAACACCTTCGAGATGGAAAAATGATAGTTGATTCGTGATAGCGACACTTGATTCGTGGTAACGAGAACTTTAGTGATATTGTGTTTTGATCTCCCAATTAGTCAAACATCCCCAATATGGAAAATGATAGTTGTTTCGTAATAATGATACTTGCGCAGTTTCAATACAACTAGAGCGAAAACAATGCATGAATAATAAATCACTAACGATACCATAGTTGTTTCATTAACGAATTGTCATCCAACTTTACGAGCTCTCGAACCACATTGTAAAGCTCCAAATAAGAAATGTCGTTGGAAACATAAACTGGACTGATATTCTCTTCACTGTTTTCTACATATTTCCACGTCCACATGTCGTCATTACTCTTTTCAAACTTAACAAAGTGACATATTTGTATCCACACCATCTTCATAGAATTCAAGGCTACAAACAAGTGAAAAAAATCACAAATGTTACTTCAATGAACTAGAACATACCTGAATCATGCAACATTTTAACTAAGCAATTAAAACAAGATTATAATGGTAAGGATGACTGAACCATAGAAATCGACTGCAGTGTCATTATGCATTACACAATAAACTAGTACAATCGTTATACCTAATGTATAATCAGCACATTGCATATATGTAATACTGAAGATATAAATCATGAAAATATGTGACATTTAGTTGGGAATTTAAGAAACATGCAATTGAACAAATAACGAATGCAGTATCGTTATGCCTAATAGATAACGACTTCACAGTCGTTATGGTTAATGTATACTTACTGCAATAAAAATGTATCATACTGAGATAGAGAATATGAAAATATGAGACCTTTGCATTGAGAATCATGAAATCAAGGTAAAGCTAGCTAAGCAAGAGATAACGATTGCAGTGTCGTTATGCATAACATATAACGACTGTACAGTCGTTATCACTGATATTTAATTTTTACAACCTCATCATATAGAGATCATGAAATTTATATGGAAATCAAGAAACACAAGATGATTATCAAATAGAAATAGTAGGAAAACCTGCCAATTTGTTTATTTCTTTAAATCTTTTTACTCTTCTTTCTTAGCACCAAAAGAGGATCGTTTATAGATCTTCACCCACCAATCCAACAATATAATTTCAAGGTTCTACATGTAAAATGATAGAGGAAGAAGATTTTTTGGAGCCACAAAAAAAAAAAAAATCAAACAAACTAAAGAGAAGAGCAAGAAGGAAATGAAATATACGTGAGTTTCCTGTGAGGGTTTTTCTCGTAGAGAACAAAAGGGAAAAAAAAGAAAAAGAAATCAAGAAGGATAGTTTAGACACTTGCAAAATATATTTTACCATTACTTAAATGAAAGGTCATTTGCATAATAACTAATCTTGAGTGGATTTTTTAAATAATTTTGACCTTTGACGATCCCTAAATAAATAAAGCCCTCAATTCAGCTCATCTCCACATCATACGGACACTGTGCCATCCAATTCGGAGGGGTCAAAACACAGTCAACTTTACGTCTGTGAAAGAAAGAAACTAGCTTACACTCTTCGTAATCTTATTGGCCAATTTTATCGGCGCCTTGTCCCCTTTGGCACCGCACCCATTCCCCACCCACGTTTTCCGCTTTCCTTATGAATGCGTAATCCATCAACCAACTCTTGCCGTTTATAGCAACTTCGATATAAACAATTTTCAATTGGGATTTGTTTCAATTATTTGTTTCGCGGATGCAAAAGGGTCAGTGCGTGTTTGTGTGTGTATGTCCCACTTTGATCATATAATGCCATTTTCACTTAATTTTTAGGCATTTTTCTATTTTTCGTTGGGCATATATTCCATTCATTCATCCCCTAAATCCACTTCCCTCTTTCAGGCTAATCCCTTTTGTTTCTGGGGAATAATTCATGCCAATGCCAATGGAAGCCCCCTCCAATGATCGCCTCACTTTTGGGAAGATGGGTAATGGGTAAGTTTATATTATCCGAAATTGAAATTAAGGGTTTCGAAACGATTTGTGTTGTTGTGTCGAATTTCGTGTAATATCTGTAATTTTTCGGTTAGCTGATTGATTTTGTTTATATATTTGAATCTTCAAATGGGCAGAATTTTATGCTCAAGTATTGAATCCTTTAGCTGTTGGGTTATTGGGGTGATCTTGATTGATTTCCAGATAAATTTTGAATTCTGCTGTCTTTAATTGTCTGTAATTCCAATTTTATGCCTAGAAGTTGAATATTTTTTGTGTTCTATTAGTGAATTTGTTCTGGTTTAACTTTTATATACTTAAATTACTTTTAATAGTTCCAATTTATGAATTTAAGATTGTTCTTTAGCATCCCAATTCACAAACATCGGATCTTCCTCTTTAATTGTGGGTTCTGACTTGGATTTATCGATCTTTAAGCATCTGGACTACATTTCAGATCTATTAGATGGTTTTTGGGCATCTCGATATGAAATCTATGACTTTTCTAGCATTTGAAACTATTAGGTGCAAGCATTACAGAAGAAGGTGCCAAATTAGAGCTCCTTGCTGTAATGAGGTCTATGATTGTCGCCATTGCCATAACGAAGCAACGGTATTTCTTTCTCCAGCACCTCTATAGCTGTATCTTTCTTTCGTCCAATAAAATCCTCCTCTCTTTCTTTTATATGAATCATATGTTTAGCCCATGTTAGGATTGCCTCTTTTTTTTTATATAGATTTTTATGGATTTTTATGTGAAATAGGAGAGAGAATAGGTGGAGTTGAATGGTGGAGATTTGTGTAGTATATGTAGGTCCCACTAAATATGTGGATCTGATTGGTTTGGCTAAATTCAAATTTAGAAAGAATGGATAACAATGTGTAAAAATTTCAATCCTAACATGGGCTTAGTACGCTTGACCATACATAGATCATCATGTAGAGTGTCAGCCAGTACTGCATACCAAACATGTCCCTCATGCCTAATTGATTTCTTTATATCTGATGTTTCTTATATCAACAGAGTTTGCTGAGAAACATTTTTGATCAACATGAATTAGTGCGGTACGACGTAAAACAAGTATGTTTTTTCTTTTCTTACATCTTTCTTCTTTGCTTCAGTTGCATTCAATTTAGTTCATTACATTATTAAAGTTTGCTAACATGAACGGAGGATGAATGCACTTATTTTGTAGGTGATCTGTTCGGTTTGTGACACAGAGCAACCTGTGAGTTCTCTTGGACTTGAGTTATTAGACTTTTTATACTCTTTGTATAAATTCTTAATTTTTACGTAAGACTATCTTTTTGGGGTACAGGTGGCTCGTGTTTGTACAAATTGCGGAGTCAATATGGGAGAATACTTTTGCGAAGTGTGCAAATTCTACGATGATGATGTAATTAAGATTTAGCAAAAGAGCTAATTTCCATACCCTAATCTCTATGACTTTGTTATAGTTGAAATAAATGGCTACCTTATTATTCGTTGAGGGTCTAAAGCCCTTTAAATAGGATTACAAAGTAAACAATAAAAGGAAAACCTAATACTAAAAGGAAACAATAATAAGATGGAAAGATAATATAGACTTTTCCTAATTTAAAACTCTAATTATAATGAAAATAATAATAATATTCCAACACTCCCTCAAGCCGGAGGCATCGTGACATGCTCAACTTGAACGGTAATGAAGGCCTCCTTTCTACCAAGTCCAATCCTCATCTTGATTAGATTGTCCATCATTAGGGGTAGCTCGAGAAACACTAACAAAGCAGAGACCTGTGAGCAAAGAATCGAGGTGGAATGGTATCGTGAGTAGCATTTGTACATGCTCAACTTGAACGGTAGAATGAAGGCCTCCTTTCTACCAAGTCCAATCCTCATCTTGATTAGATTGTCCATCATCAGTGGGTAGCTCGAGAAACACTAACAAAGCAGACTGTGGGAGCAAAGAATCGGAGGTGGAATGGTATCGAGTAGCATTCTCGTGAGACTTCTTTTTCCTTTCACCTTGTTTAAGTTTGTACCATTCCGGATAACCATGTAGTTTCCAACACCATCAATCAGATGTGAAGTGGCTGATGTGATGAGTACAAAATCTAGTAGAGGTGCTCAAAGAGCTGACCGATAGTGATGCTTTCGGGCAGCAAAGGTATACCTCGTAGTGAATTTCGCTCATAGTAGCCTGCCTTTTGCACTTCTCGATTTTACCATTGAATACGCCTCCTCTAAAGAGGGAAGAGGTGTAGCAGCAAAACACGACTATCGACTTGATCCAAACTGGTGATCAAGGCCAGAAGGAACATATAGACCGATCTTCAAGACGCTCTTTCGCTTCTCAATATCGTGAGCGCATGTCATATCATCGGGTCGCCGATAATCAAGCTCCATGAATATCGCGTTAGCTCGTTATAATATTCCGCAAGAGGTCGATCACTTCGACGAGTTGGAAAGGACTCTTCATTAGTTCATATACTTGTGAAGAATCGAAACGCCAAGATAACTCCTCTTCACAAAGATCCTGCATTTCCTTAGTCGCATACATTGAACAAAGTGTGACATCAAATGGTCTGTCAGCGGAATTAATAAGCCAAGACTTAACCAAAGCGCCTTTCACTTCCCATTCATCATAAGATGGATCGCCGCAGTGCGCCTTCCTCCCGTAATATAACCCTTCTTCTTTCGACCAAAGAATGTGCATCTCGAACTTTAGACCAAACACTATAATTTGTCCCATCCAACTTAATGTGAGCAGTGACGTAGAATCGCGGAATAGTGAAAGAAGATACATTCTTATTGTCTCAAGAACCGGAATACTTTTGTCATCCATTTTAAACTTTGAAATTCTTCCAAATCAACAAGTCGAATAAACGACATCGAAAAACACTCAACAAACTGAATAGTCGAGGGCACAAAGGTGAGTCGTTGAGAGGACTCCGACAGAGAATTTCAATACCCAAGGAGACAATTGCAAAAGTTTTACCAACTTGCACAAATGCAAAAATTTGGAAGCTGATTTTAATGTTCCAAACCAGGGATCAATAGCAAGTTTTGAAAAACTCGTGACCCGGACTTGCACAAACTCAAAAACTGCAGTGACTACACCCTAACCAAATACCACTCCAAGACGGAGATAACACAAAAATGGAGAAGAAGAAATCCAGTACAATCTCAACTTGGTCAAGGATAGCACACAAACCGAGACCAATATGGAATCGCACCACAAATGAAAAAAGAGATATGATCAAACCAACACTAGTCAAGGTCCTACAGTGCAAGGACGAGTCAACCGATGGTCAGCCGATGGATCTTCCAATCGTGGTCACCCACCTCCACGCCGCCGTAAGGGACCGCCAGAGATCGGAGAAGCCGTGGCGTGGGGCGCTAAAGGGTCAACGGATTCCGACGATTTTCCCGGCCGAGAGCGATCCGAGGGCGAGCCGACCGTGGTGGCAGGGTTTTTGATCGTGTGTGTGGATGGGACCAATCGGGAAAAGGGTCATGCTAGGTTTTTTTTTTTTTTTTGAAGGTAAAGCCTTAATATGTTAGAGATTGGGGAAAATAAATTTAGGGTTTAAGCAATAGGTAGAAAACGAAAAACCCTAATTTGGAGAGCCCTAAATTTTTGAGAACCAAAGCTCTGATACCAAGTTGAAATAAATGGCTACCTTATTATTCGTTGAGGGTCTAAAGCCCTTTAAATAGGATTACAAAGTAAACAATAAAAGGAAAACCTAATACTAAAAGGAAACAATAATAAGATGGAAAGATAATATAGACTTTTCCTAATTTAAAACTCTAATTATAATGAAAATAATAATAATATTCCAACAGTTATTCATTGATAACATTTATGCTGTTTTTGAGCTTTTGACAAGATTACTCATAAATTAATTTCGCAGATTGACAAAGGACATTTTCATTGTGATGATTGTGGGATCTGCAGGTCAGTGAGACTTTCTTTCCCCATTATGATGTTTGGTCAAGCTTATAATTAAGTAAAAGTCACAAATGTTGAGTGGAAATTACAAAGTATACATTTTAAAAATTTACTCATTAACTTAACCTTTTGAGTTTTACCAAACTTGCTGCTGAAATGACGTTCTTGTAAGTTGTAAGTAGTACGTCTAACTCCTTGTTTATCATTTAGAATCGGTGGCCGTGAGAACTTCTTCCATTGCAAGAAGTGTGGTATGTTACTTGATCTTTACTCTGTGTCAACCGTTAGAAACTACTGATGTCTGTGTTGATAAAAAGTGATTTGATTAGAAGTGTACACTTCCCAAGCAGGGCCTAGATATTATGAATCTTAAGAACTTAATTTGCCTTCAAGAACTTATGAGTTGATCAATCATTCAATTGTATCGTAATTGTGCAGGCTCTTGCTATTCAGTTAGTTTACGCAACAATCATTCATGCGTAGAAAACTCCATGCGACATCACTGTCCTATATGCTACGAGGTTTCCTTGTTTCCCCTTTTCAATTTCTGTACTGTTGATCTTTGAGTTGTGAGCCTATAACCCATTTTTCGTATTTACAGTATCTCTTTGACTCTTTGAAAGACACGATTGTTATGAAATGTGGGCACACGATGCACTGTGAATGTTACCACGAGATGCTGAAGCGTGACAAGTAATTTCTAAATTTACCTAGCATTTTACTTGGATATTCCATTTTTATTTTTTATTTTTTCAGTTAGAACAATTTGTATGCGACTTTTTTACCAATTCAACCATCAGGTACTGCTGCCCAATATGCTCTAAATCGATTAAGGACATGTCGGGGGCCTGGAAGAGAATAGATGAAGAGGTAGGGTTTTTATTCTTGTCTGTTGCATTGTAGTGAAATTTTTGGTTGAGGTTTTCGACTTTTTTTCTAGGCTATAAGATTATGTTTGGCAATGTGTTTTAAGAGGATAAACGAATAGTCGATAAGTGGTTTTACAAAATTTGTGTGGATAAAAGTAATTTAGAAAATTAAGCATTTTTATTTCCCTCCCGTTATCATTTACAGGTTGAAGCGACTGTAATGCCTGACGAGTACAGATACAAGAAGGTACTTTGATGCAACCCTTTCTAATATCTACGTTTTTAAGTGCATGTTTGGTATGCAGTATTAGATTATGATTAGATACTATAATATGACAAGTATCTAAATATCTAATATAGTTTACAAAACATGTCATAATGCACTAAGCTTCATCCAATATGGTTATAATTTTGCAGGTTTGGATTCTGTGCAATGATTGCAATGACACGACCGAGGTCTACTTCCACGTGATTGGTCAGAAATGCGGCCATTGTGAGTCATACAATACTCGGACTATTGCACCTCCAGTTCTTCCTCAATAAACATCATTTTTACGCGTTCAAAGCCTCAATACAGGAGGAGGAGGAGGAAGAGAGGAGGGGGTTGTCACTTTACATTATTTTCCACTTGAAAAGATTGAGGTCGGTAGAGAAGAAAACTGTCGTCTTGATTGTGTTGCTCTCATTTTGTTTGAGTTAGCGCCGTTGAACTACCGTTCCTAATGAATTTGTGGCTTGGAAAACTTTTCTGAGGCAATTCTTTCTCCAAGGATGCGGAGGAAAGTTCAGCAAATTCATGTCTACACTGTTGTATAACTTTTTGTATGCACATACATTGTTGTCTTGTTAGTGTAAGGGAACTAGCATTCTCGTTAGAATTTGCTTTCTAACCATGTGTTCGTCTCCATTTATTTTTACATAAAAATTACCTACTACTAAAAGTCAAAGTCAAACATTAATACCACCCACGCATTTGAAATCATCACCTATTATTATCCACACATCTTGTGGCTCCCACTATTATTGATACAAAAGGTTAGTTTTTAGGTGAAAATAAGTTTATACGGACACTAATGTGCGGTTTGAAGATTATGAAGTTGATAGAAGAAAAGTACGACTTGAAACAAACTCTATTGTGATAAATAAGTTAAAAAACTAATCATGTGAAAATATAATAGTTTCTCGTTTTGAAGATGATGATGTGCGAAAAAACACGACATGTATTTTATGAATCTATTAGTTTGTTTGTTCAAGCAAGATCTCTCAAAGGATAATTGATCGTGACTACCATTGACGTGGATGTCATCATCTTTAGCAAGGGAATGATTGTTTCGCAGTGCCACGTAAGCACAACTGATAACATGGCAGTAATACATCATTAATGACATTAGTTATCTTAAGAATAACAGGTCATCGATAAAAATGTGTGTAAATCAACATGAATTGTCTAAAAATTAGTTACTTTAGAGTTTGAATGGTGACAATGAGCAAAAACATCTCATAGTCGTCCCATTTTGATAGGTTTGTTTTCCTTTTTCATCCGTAAAATAAAATATAAGCTACTTTCCTTATTGGTATAAATTTAATTTCTTTATTTCCTAATCTACCCCTATTTATTATGCATGGTTATCAATAAAAGTAAGTTGTCATATTTAATATATGGGTATATTGAGAAATATATAAGTAAAATTTACCTTTCGAATAAATATTAATTTCAAATTCTTAATCCGTGTGAAAGTCAAATAATGCCTATCAAAATGAGACGGAGGGAGTAGATAATAAGAATAGTAAGTAATTATTGATGAATTTATAGTTGACATCATGAAATTCGACTTTGACTAATAAATAAAAATTAAAATTTTAAACAAACACAAGGATAGTAGATTAATTTTTACATACTAGTAAGCTCATAACTCATTGACACATGGAGTAAGATATAATGCATGTTTCACTAATGTTTCTTGTGAAGCTTCAAATTAGCTAGGCAAACCAACAAGAAGAACAATATCGAGCCAGCGAGGGAGATGAAAATGGCAATTGCCGCTTGGTCGCAGAATTTATCCAACACGTGACACACTTTCTTCCATTGCACGTGCGAGTTCCCCTGAATCCCAATAAGACCAACGGCAGAGGCGGCGCCAACGCCGGAAAATAGGAGCGCCACCATTACTGTGTCAACAATTGTTATCATCATTTTCAAACCTTTCATTCCAGCCCTCTTTGCTATTGTACATGTGAAGAGCAGTGAGATGGATGCATAGGCACATGCTATTGCATTTACCACCACAAAGTACCTAAACAAGATCACATAACCCAAAAAAAAAGGTTATAAAGATAGTTGAAAAATGAGACGACGTGTCACTTTCATATCATACCGTGAATAATAAAAGTGATCTAATTTATGAAAATTATATTGTTATATGTAATGCCTTATTTATCAAAATAAAAGAGTTAGGTATGTTCGAATAAATTTATATTTTTTTAAAAAACCACATTTTAAAGTTAGATAATAATAATAGAGACTATGAAACACGTGGAAAAAAGATATAGTAATGAGATGTATAATTTATGCTGATGTTTGATTTTAATTGAAATTCATGGAGAAAAATATTTAAATGGACATAGGCTTACAATATACTTTGATTCTCATAAAGCGGGCCTAAGGGACCCAGCTCAACAAGAGAATTATGGGCCCAGACCCGCCTAAAATTTGGGCGGGCAGGCCCAAATTAATCTATGTCATTCATCCAGGCAAACATTTAGGTGACATTAATTAGAAATAGATCTTTCTCAATTAATATGGTGAGACGTATTGCATCGCAGATACGTTATTTGTATAATGGCCATTCAATTTAGAACCATGCTACATGGCCAATCTACAAAGCAGCTCTTTATTGAGGGTCGAGATGGTGATATTAACTTTCTACAAAATAATCCTCTCTATTCGTAAAGATAGTCCAATTTTTTTTTTTTTTTTATCCATCTCAAATTATAATCCACTCTTCTATTCTTCTCCTTCTGTTTTTTTTAAAGGATGTATGAAAACCTTTCCTACCATACCCGAATTTAATATATATCGTTACCAATTAAAATAAACTATCATCATTTTATATATGAGTATGTTTAAAAATGTCTATAACTAAATGTTGCTTTTTCAATAAAATTAATTACTACCTCCGTCCTAAAATTATAGCCATTTTCTTATCTTCACACAGATTAAGAAAAATATAATTAATGGTATTGGAAAAGTACAATTCAAGATTATTTTCCTAACATGAACCCTTATTTATTAGATGTTTTATTTCAATTATTTTATTTTGATGATAATAATATATATTAAATGTGGGTGTAAAAAACAACTAATATTTTAACTACATCAACAAATGTGACCTATATTTTGGGACGAATAAAAAATAAATAGTGAATTATATTTTTGAGACGGCTATAATTTTTGAATCCATGTAAAACTCAAAGTGGAACTATCTCCGTAGGGCAGCAGAGGAAAGTCGTGTGACTAGAATTCAGCGTAGACCAATAGCTACCCCTCTTTGATTTGTACGGTGAAACGAAAATTAATCCCACGAAACATAATAGGACTAATAAAATAATTCTTTGAAAGAATGTAACTTGTATTTGCCCAATCTAATTTAAGAACTTCTTCTTCTTCTTTTCCTTTTTTTTAATAGAAAATTAATTATTTTAATTCAAAAATTCAAATTTGAGTTGCAATTTATTGGTACTGTTTAATTAAAGAAATACGAACTTATGGAGAAGAACGAATATATACTCACACGAAGTGACGAAAGCAATTTATTGATACTGTTTAATTAAAGAAGTACGGGGAAGAATATATACTCACACGAAGGCAGACAAGTAATGCCACTTGGCGGTGACTCCGATGTCCATCGGCGGCAGCGTTGGCACCACCACTATTGGAACCACCGCAAACTGCTTATCAACGCCGAGGATCACGGCCGCCGCTAGCGTAAGTACCCAAGCTAATAAACGCAAACCCAATTCGAGAAACTTCACAATTGATCTCTTGTTAGCCTCCTTCCCGCGCCTCTGCCCGCCAACAGCGCCGCCATCCATTCCTCTTCCAGTAACATTGGTAGACCCGTTTGAAGCCTCCATCTTCAGTTTTTCGATTAAGACTTAGGAGTACTGCATATGTATGAAGTTGAAAAAGATGGTGCAAAATGGGGTGAATATACGGGGTTTATATAAGGACACGAAGAGGATATTTTGATTTTAATTTTGGAATATTTTAGTTAGTTTTCGTGTGGAAAGAAGGATCTGCAATTAATGCATGGGAGTTTTGGTGTCCAGTAAAATTCCATGTCGGGTTCATATTTATGGTCATCTGGGAACGAGGATTATTGACTTCTTTCTAACATGTAGTAACATCCTGCCTTCCTACGGATCGATGCACGGAGTATAAAAGTTTGACCGTTTAGTGGAAAATTATCACAGCTAATAATCATCATGTAAAAGCATTTTTAGCACATTTCTACTGACTAGTTTTAAGTACGTGCTTCGTACGTAGTATAAAATAATGATTTTTTTTAATCATAAATTTTTAAATTTTAACTTTAAATTTTTTCAAAAAGTATAAAATTAAAGTAACTCACAACTCATACGTGTAAACTAAATGACATATTTGACCATTTTATACTGTAAGTAAAAATATTGATATCTCAATTTTCTACCAAGTTAGTCCAAACTTCTAATCAATAAAAAATCAAAAAAATTTTCCCAATAAAATTAGTCACATATATTTGAGTTGATTAAATATCATACCAATCCAATTTTAAAACTATAAAACATTATATCCTAATTAGAAAGTCGTGAACGATGTTATAGAAAAAACATGATCAATATACATTTTTAAGTTATACGCATTGAATAAAAATAGATTATATATTGAAATATTTGTAGTTTAATCAAATTAAAGTAATTTTAAAAATCGCTCAAAAATTAGCTTTATAATCATCATTTTTGTAAAATTATTAGACTACAAAAATGTTTGTGACATGATTTTAAACCAAATTAAAAGATTATCATACAATTACATGATTTTGTAAAAGATTTGTTTTTAAAAAAAAGTTATTAATAATCATTTTAAGTCATATTCATTGAATGAAATCAAAATATTTTAGAATATTTGTAGTTTAATTTCTTCAACATTATATGAAAAGTTACTCATTAATTATTTATATAAATATCTTTCTTTAATAAGGGTATTTTTGGACTAAATAAGAGATAAGTGAGGATATTATTGGAAATTAAAAGATTTCCGAACATCCTCACTTTTTAATATAGTATACATTTGGAGTATTTACCAGTAATCAACACCTTGGTTGCACGTGAGTTTATAATATTAATTTAAATAGTTTTATATCTTCGAGAAATTTAGATGTAATTTAATACAGTAAGATTATATTTCTCATCTAATAAAATTACATATTAAAAATGTATGTTTGTTGGACAAAATATTTAGGTGAGGTTATTCATATTTATCATCAATTTGATCATTGTAAAAATCTTTGTAGGTGACAAAATATTTGCCGATCAGCTGTTTAGTTTGATTTTTTTTTTGTACAACATATAAGTCAGAATTAATTTGTACAATGATATTAAATGTAACTATGTGACACTCTTATTAATATTGTTATCTTATTCTATCTCATTCAATACGGGTAAAAATTATATTTATAAAACTAAATTTATCTTTATATGATACTGTAAATTATTTTATATTATCAAGATCGAAATTTAATGTATATTTTGAAGAGTGAATAATGAAATGTGAAAAGAGTAAATAATATCGTGTAATTCTTACATGAAAATGTTAGTAATTTTAACTTCCTCTCCCCTGCTATATATTCAAATTGAGGTTGAAAATATAATTATGAGTTATTTATTGTGGTATTTGTACAGATACAATTAAATTATGGTTTAATTGAATTTTTAAACTTTCTATATTCCATAAATTAAATTAATTAATGATTTAATTTTTGAAAAAAATGAACGGCATTGTTGATACAATGAAAATTCTATATAGATTTTTTTTTTTTTGGGTAAAAAGTCCAAAAATGTTTTTCCCTTATAGCTACTTCTATAAAAGGGAGGATATATCTGCTCACGTTTACGTATATACGAGAGTCATATGGGGGAGGATATATCTGCTCACCTTTACGTATATACGAGAGTCATATGCGGGAGGATATATCTTCTTTAACAAAAATGTATATATGGGAGTGATATTATTCACATAATCCTAACCTCCTTAGGTATAATTATCCAATATTTGATGGTTAGAAATATCGAGTTTTCGGTATACATGATATGATGATTAGATTTGTTATTTTTTTAATCAATCATTTTGATCTTTTCAATTGTAACAATCGAGAAGAGTGTTCGAATTAATAATATTCTAGTTTACCACTCGATTGACAATTAGGTGATGAGTTATAACTTTGAAGGGTGACATATAATAGTCATTGTATCATTACTATATAGAATTGTCACGAATCACTTGATTATCAACTTAACGGCAAATCAAGATGTATTTGTAGCATCACTCAACAATATATTAATTGTGATCCACAAAGTTAGTGTATGCTTATGACTTTCATATTTATGTTGAATAGTGTGATGGAGACCGTAAAATTTGTGCATAATCTATGAGTAGCGAATAATGTGAGATTAATATTACAGAGCTAAACACTATTAAAATTAATATCACATTGTTACTGATTCATTAGTATTGCAATCATTAGCAACAATATTTTGTAAATTAGTTTGCCAAAACTCATTTAGGTCTAACTAAAGAATAACAATACAATAACACTTCTTCAGTTTTATTTTGGGCAAAATTTCGAGAAGAGGATCTGAAACTATCCTCTAATTAGGTGGGAAAGGAGAATGAAGTCGCAGTTTTATTGTTTGTTTCAGTAAATAATGGTCAATGACAATGAGAGATGGGAGTGGGCCACATATTCCTCGAAATGGAAATGCCAAATCTTGTAAGTTTCTGCTGATATATATTTTCGGTCCAATGAGTGCCCATCTCGTGCTGAGATGATAGATTTTTCTTGAAATTGTTAGTGCTTATTTTACCTAATTAATTAATATATCTCAATGCATGCATCTCTCTACCTTTCAAAATAATAATAATAATAATAATAATAATAATAATAATAATAATAAATACATACATCTCTCTGTATGTAGAAGAAGATATCAACCATATTTTTAACACTTCTATTTGTCACGGAAGGAATAATGAGTGGACATGTCAAAAATGGATTTATGAGACAATAAAGTGGCCTTGCCTCTTGTACTGTAGGTTTGTGATTGTTAAGATTAGAATCACGCGTCAGTATAAAATAATTGATAAGGTGGAAAATAGGTATTTTATTTCGTTAATAAAGTTCAATTTTTCGGACAAAACATATTAATACAAGGTTCTAAAAACCGAAAGGTATGAAAAAACATCGATTCCAAACATTGAGCCAAAGTGCGCTTAAGCGCATCGATGCGTGATGAAGCGCAACCAATGCATGATAAAACACGAAGTGTGAAGTCCAAGTATTCAGCATCGGCTAGGCGACGCCTAGGCAAGCCTTTTAGAACAGTGATTAATATTAGGAACAAAGAAAAGAAACTAGACGTGAGTGCTCTTCTATTGTTATTTTATTTTACGATTTGGTTTGCCAGAGACATATCTTTTCTTTCTGTTATTCTATAACAAAAAAAAATGAATAATAATATGAGGAATCACATGCTCGCCCCTATTCTTCTACACATTTTTATACATTTTTACATATTCCTTTCAACCCCACTAATTCTGTATCCCATTTCACATTCACATATCTCGTGGGGCCTACCTGTACTACACAAATCTCCATCATTCAACTCCACTCATTTTCTCTCCTATATCACATAAAAACACTATATAATAGATTGCATATCTAGTGGTGCAATTTACAAATCTCCACCAACTTTCGACTCTGTATAATAGATTGCATATCTAGTGGTGCAATTTATTAATTTTCTACTAAGCGTTTCATCTTGAAAAGTACTATATGAACACCAATGTATACTATAAAGTACATAACACTAGATACAACAGTGTTAAAATAAATATTGTATCATCTCTTTTATCGGGAGAAATGGTATATCCCGTTCTTGCAGGGCATTACGACATCCAAATACTATGTCGTGTCCCATTTGATCCTGCCTTTTGTCACGGGTAAGTTGCATCCAAATTTATGGTCATGACCATAATGGAGAATTGTGAATTGACTTGTTCACTTTTTTCTTCAGACAAAGTCGTTTTGGGTTCAGCTTGATTGGGATAGGTTGCTAAAACATTAATGATATCATTGAAAGAGATTATTGGAAAGATAATAATTTTTAGATATGTAGTTGAGAGATAAAAACTATCAAATTAATATATGAATGATTGAAATTTAAAAATAATAATAGAAAAATAATTTTTCAATCATATCAATCACCCTAAATCTTCGCAAACTCCAAGCTAACTTGACGTCTAGTTTGCCAATTCCTTTGCTTATCCTTGAACTTTTTTTTAAGTACAAAATGGAGTTCATAAGGATGACGTGATGACTCAAATCCAAATCGAATATATATATATATATATATATATATATATATATATACTAGCAAATAACACGTGCGTTGCACGTGATTTTACAAGTTGGTGTGATTTACATTATGTAAATTAATTTATTAATAATATAATCGAAATTTGTGATCTCATTATAATTTATTAAAAATTTATATTTGTTACCAATAATTTGAAGTACACTATAAGAAATTGAATCTTTAGATGCCACCCCTATCGTTTCGTGTTTGGAAACATTTAGTGATGACATAATAGTATTTCATCCCTATAGGCCAGGCCGTCCCTAAATGTCTTATTTCTAGTAGTGATATTAGGGAACAAATATATTGGTATACAATCATGAAAACTTTGTAATTTGATCATGGTAAACTTAATATTTAAATATTTTTTAGCTTTCATTTGAAATAAACACGCTCTTCAAAATAATGGTGTTTTCCTTTTCTTTATTTTTTTTTAAGTATTTCTAATTTGGTAACCATATATTACAACAAAAATCACATTCATTCTTAAAAAATCTCTCCGAAATATATTCTTATAGAAAACACAAATACAAGATACAATACATTTTCTTTGTTTCTCAACTATTGTAAATCTATTTTTTCGATAATTCATATCAAACATATCCTAAATACAATACGTAAAGACGTTATAAGTTCATAAGAAGATAAAGAGTTTAATTTTATATTATTATTGATAAACATCATTATCATTATTGAAGGACAATAAAATAATTACAAAAACTTAATAAACAATAAATAAGAATAATAATAGGTTGTGATAGGATTGTAAATTTAAAAAAGATGTGAGGGCAACATGGGTATAAAATGTTTCTCCACCTATTCACACTTTTAATAGTAGTATAGAACATATCCTAAATACAATACGTAAAGACGTTATAAGTTCATATTAATGAGAAGATAAAGAGTTTAATTTTATACTATTATTGATAAACATCATTATCATTATTGAAGGACAATAAAATAATTACAAAAACTTAATAGATAATAAATAAGAATAATAATAAGTTGTGATAGGCTTGTAAATTTAAAAAAGATGTGAGGGCAACATGGGTATAAAATGTTTCTCCACCTATTCACACTTTTAATAGTAGTATAGATAGATATCTATAAAAGAGTGTCTTTTCTATTAGAACAAATTGAGTTCGGATATCCCAAAACTTTCATTATAATGTGATGCAAATTGATATGACTATCCAAAATAAGTGGTTATTAGTCACTAGCGTGTTTGTTTGATAATAGGTTCTTTCCTAACAAAATTGATTATTTCAAAATATGTAATTAAATAAACAAGAAAAATACTATACAAAATGTAAATATGAATTAATTAAATTTTATCAAAGGGGTTTGGTCTAATAGTAGAGACATCCCTTTACGAACATTTGATTCAAGTTCAAGATGCTATCCCCCTATACGATCTTAATTTATACTATAAAAGAAATTATTAGTAGAAAAATTACCAAAAATAACTAGGTTTAAAAATACTAATTCCTCAGGGCTTGTTCGATCCACTCCTAAGAAACTAAAAGAATAAAAAATTATTTTCTCTCTCCTTTTTTCAACCACACACACATTCTCCAATACAATATTAACCACACATTTTTACGGAAATTCGTGCATGATTTTCTATACCATCAAACGAACAAGCCCTCAATAAAAAGTTACCCTACCAAATCCTAAATATCACAACAATTTCACTTCAAATGGACAAAATTACCCCCAATTTTTTCTCCTCTTACCTCTCCTTTTCTCTTCCACAACCCCCCCCCACCCAACCGTGTCTCAGGTGAGAAGTCCCCCCCGGTGCCTTCTTCTTCTCCACCTTCCTGCCCTTCCCTCTTCGATTTTCTCTCCTCAAGTAGCAACGAGTAGTGGGTGCAGACCTGTAAAAGTCTGTTTGAGCAACTTCCAGTATTTCTTTCCATCAGCTTTCTCTGTGTTTAAAGCTGTGTTTCTTCCCTGTCATAAGCTATGAATAAAGGCTAGAGTTGTATTTATGCAAATGCATAAATATTAACATGTAATCACTTAAATTCA
This sequence comes from Jasminum sambac, assembly GCA_018223645.1. Taxonomy (NCBI): domain Eukaryota; kingdom Viridiplantae; phylum Streptophyta; class Magnoliopsida; order Lamiales; family Oleaceae; genus Jasminum; species Jasminum sambac. The sequence goes on from CP073649.1 coordinate 23,383,683, forward strand.
ATTTAATTTTGATTTTTTTAAAACCAAAATTTGATTTTAACTGGATCTTGAAGAAAGATGAACGAAAATGGCAAAGTTTGGTTAGAGAAAAAGTTTCGTCGTCGAAGAAAGTGACCGAAGGTTGCATTGGCGATGGTGTCTAAGAAGGTGGCCGGAGACCCTAACACCTATATTATAGGCCATAGGATTCTTTTACAAATGCAAGGGTAATTTTGGAACAACACATGAAACTTTAGTGAGTTGTGGTATTTAGGGCTTGTTCTTTCCACTATAAATTTAATCGCACGGAATTCCGTATAACTTCATACTCATTTTCAACCACACATATATCTCCCAAAATAATATTAACCACACATTTTTACACGGAATACCGCGCACATCAACTTAACACCCAATCAAACATACCCTAGTAAACTAAATTTGGGGTTGTGGAATTACCTGTTCATGGTTGGTTACTTAGATCATTGCCCTTAGTATTGTATTAAACATTTAAAGGGAGAGGTGATGTATATAAGATTGGCACATTTAGTCTCAATCGTTTGCTGCAAAATGGGTTCTTAACCTTTAATTTTGGTACAACAGTCTTTAAATGTTGCTACTTTTGTGCACAAAGTCCTCATGAATAGTTTTCATAATTTCATCTATTCCCTCCATTGATCCGACTTGTGAATCTCGAACCCCGGATAATGACTTAGGTATTTTTGTCTCTAGCATTCTTAAAAATCAATGTATGTTATAAAATCAAAGTAAAAAAATACCTTAAATGCTACAAGAGAATAGAGAGGAAATATATTGAACTTTCTTCCTTCTTCTTTTTTTCATCAATTCATGAATTGAGGTCTATTTATAGACCATCAAGTGTAGAATCAAAACAAAAATGATGAGTCATATTACACATGATTATCAATCAAGTTGTACAATTATTCATGAATTATTTTCATCCTCACATGATTTCATAGTCATTCACAACTCATTCACAATAATGCATCCAACTTTTGAATTATTTATAACACTCCCCCTTGAATGACTATTTATACAATAAAGTTGATTGTGGGGTGCCCATGTGTTGCCTCGTTAAAACTTTGTCGAAAACCCAAAGGGATAAAACCCGATCGAAGGAAAAGAGTACAACCGCTTCCCGATGTTCACCACAGAGTATAAATATGGTGCCTCATTAAAACCTTGTCGGAAAACCCAATGGGATAAAACCTGATCGAAGGAAAAGAGTCTGACTACTCCCCTCATAATGACATTGTTCAAGGTCCTTAAGTCGCCGCATGCCAATTTGGTACACCAATTTTCTAAAGGTTGATGTTAGTAACGCCTTTGTGAACAAATCCGCTAAATTGTCAATTGAGCGAATTTGTTGAACATCAATTTCACCACTTTACGAAGGTCATGTGTATAAAGAATTTTGGAGAGATATGCTTCGTTCTATCTCCCTTGATGTAACCTTTGTTGAGTTGTGTGATGCAAGGCGCATTATCCTCATACAATCTGATTGATTTTTCTTTATTGAGGATAGCCCACATGATGTTTGTATATGATGAGTCATATTCCTTAACCACATACATTCCGACTTGTCTCATGAATTGCAATGAGTTGACATTATTTGATGATGTTGCGCTCAAAGTTTGTTTTGTAGATTTCCAAGATATAGCAGTTCCTCCACGCGTAAATACATATCTGTTTGGGACTTGCCTTTATGGGGATCGATAAGTATCTCAAGCGTCTGCATATCCAACTAAAGTAGATCGAGAATTATGTGAATAAAATAAACCTAAATCAGACGTACCTCTTAGATAACGGAGAATGTGTTTAATACCATTCCAATGTCTTTTGGTAGGTGTATGACTATATCTTGCCAGGAGATTTACAGAAAAAGCTATGTCTGGTCGAGTGCAATTTGTCAGATAATGTAATGCTCCAATTGCACTAAGATACGGTACTTCTGGACCAAGGATTTCTTCCCATCTTCAGGTGGTTTAAGCAGCGTCCCTTTCAACATCAAGTGTTCGAACGACCATAGGTGATGTTAGAGGGTGTGCTTTATCCATACCAAATCGTTTCAAAACCTTTTCAGTATATGAAGATTGATGAACAAAAACTCCTTATGGGAAATGTTCAATCTGTAAACCTAGACAAAATTTGGTTTTGCCTAAATCTTTCATCTCAAATTCAGTTTTCAAGTACTTCACTGCTTCATTAATCTCTTCAGGAGTTCCAATGAGATTTAAATCATCAACATAGACTGCTATGATTGCAAATCCAGCATCCGTTTTCTTTATGAAGACACAAGGACAAATGTCATCATTTTTGTATCCCCTTTTTAATAGGTAATTACTTAAGCAATTGAACCACATTCTTACGGATTGCTTCAAACCATATAGTGATCTTTGCAATTTAATTGATAACACATTATTTGGGCATGCACTAAGTGCTTACGGCACTTTTATTCCTTCGAATTCTCATATATATATCCTTGTCAAGTGAACCATATAAATATGATTACTACATCCATAAGACGCATGTCAAGTTTTTATTCTGATGGACTTATCAAAAATCTAAAAGTAATAGCATCCATTACGGAGAATACGTTTCTTCATAGTCAATTCTGGTCTTTGAGAGAATCCTTGCGCTACAAGCCTTGCTTTATACCTTGTAATTTCGTTCTTCTCATTTCTCTTTCTTACGAAAACCCATTTGTATCCTACAGGATTACATTTTTGGTGTTTGAACTACAGGTCCGAATACTTCGCGTTTATACAAAGAATTTAATTCAGCCTGTATGGCTTCCTTCCATTTTGGCCAATCATTTCTATTTCGGCAATCTTTAACAGATTGTGGCTCAGAATCCTCACTTTGCACAATTTTACTGGCAACATTAAAGGAGAATATATCATCTACAACAGTGCTTTCCCGTTCCCATAAGTTATTAGATAGTAAATAATCTATTGATATCTCATGGTTTTCGAATACTTCTGGTTCTGCGGGAACCTCAATCTTCTTGGATGCTTCTGGTTCTCTTGGAACTTTAAATATTTTATTTGATTGATCAATCGTTTTTATCATTACTTCTGCAGTATTCTTTTGTTGGTTTTTGTCTTGTACCCTTCTCTTTCTAGGTACAGAATCCTTGGATCCAACTGGTCGACCACGCTTCTGGCGTATTTTAGATTCATTTGCTGTAACAGGTTGTCCTGCGGGGACATCAATTTTTGGTGTATTCTCTACCAGGTATATGCGACAGTGACTTTCCTTGTATTCACAAATGTATCGAGGCGGTTCATATGCGATTCTTTGCAAATGAATAAGATTTTCAATTTCTCTCTCACATTTATTGCTTCGGGATCAAAGTGAGCTAGAGTCTTCTCATTCCAGGAAAGTTCATTTTCTTTCAGGATGTAGTTTTGTACCCCAGTGTTGGAAAATTCATTTCATTAAAATGACAATCATTAAAGCATGCATTAAATAGATCATCTGTTAAAGGTTCTAGGTACTGATGATTGACGGTGAATTAAACCCAACATAAATTCCAAGCCTTCGTTGGGGACCCATTTTGGTACTGTTGTGGGGTGCAATTGGTACTGTACTTCACAACCAAAAATTCGAAGATGAGAAACATTAGGTTCTTGACCAAATGCTAATTGTAAAGGGAGTATTGATGATATGCGGTTGGTGCGAGACGTATCAATGCCGCAAACATGTAATATAGCATGTCCCCAAGTAGAAGTTGGGAGTTTTGACCTCATAAGCATAGGCCTAGCAATAAATTGGAGGCGTTTAATAAATGATTACCGCCAATCCATTTTGTGTATGGACATGAGCATGAATATTCAACTTCAATTCCCATAGCTATACAATAATCATCAAATGCTTTTGATCTAAATTCACCAAAGATTATCAAATCGAATGGTGGATCGAATAATCGTGAAATGAACTCGCAATTTTATAATTTGGGCTAATAGTTTAGCAAATGCATCGTTTCTAGTTGAAAGTAGGCAAACATGTGACCATCTAGTAGATGCATCAACTAAGACCAGAAAATAACGAAATGGTCCACAAGGTGGGTGTATAGGTCCACAAATATCACCTTGAATTCTTTTCAAAAGTTGGCGATTCAACATTTACCTTTGTTTTAGAGGGTGCGATGACTAATTTACCTTGTGAACAAGCTTCACATGGACACTCATTTGGTAAAATAGTCTTAAAGTTCTTAAAGGATGTCCATGTGAGCTTTTAATTATTCGTTGCATCATAGTCGTTCTGGGTGCCCAAATCTATCATGCCAAAGTTTAAGAACCTTTGAGTCAATAAATTTTGATTTTATGATGTTGTTAGACTCAATCGTTCTTATGAATGTATAATACATTCCAGATGGAAGCGATGGAAGTTTTTCTTTAATCTGCTTATGCCCAGATAGAAATGAGTTTATGTAAAGATATTCTTTATTATTTTCTTCCATTGTTTCAATGTGATATCCATTTTTGGATATCCTTAAAACTAAGCAAATTTCTTACTGGATTTGCTAGAATAAAGTGCATCATCTATATTCAATTGTGTATCATTTGGCAGATAATACGAGCTCTACCTGAGCCTTCAATAATATTTGATGCACCGTAAATTGTATAGACATAATTTTCTTGTATTGTCAAATCCAAGAAAAACTTCTTATCTTGTAAAATAGTATGCGTAGTTGCGCTTATCGACTAGGCAAATATCTTGGCAATTTGTCATGGTCTACAAAAGAAATTTAAAATATAAAATTCATACCAGGTTAACAAACAACAATTACATATAACACTTAATGGAAAATAACAATACAAATATAAAGATAACAATTCCACACTTATCACACAAAAGCATTATAGAAAAATATTTCACACATAATACACCATAAATATAATAATACTTCATTAGAGAATTATTTAATCGATATTTTCCATCAAACTTCCAATGTTTGTATGATCTGCAGGATCTGGGAAAAAGTCGAGTATCAAAATGAGTTCCATTGACTCAGTCATCCCAATCAAGAAAATTGGTTTCAACTTTTTCTTTTCCTTTCTTTTCCCTTGGTCGAAGTTTATATATAAGTCCACCAAATGCTTTGGTGTCACGACATATCTGGGACCAATGCCCGTGTATTCCACATCGATAGCATCTGTCATTATCGCCTTTATCAAATGAATCATTTCCATTATTTTTACGAAATTTGAACTGCTATTATGTTGCCGATTACGCTCATTATATCGTAAATGAGCTTTTCCATTATCATGTTGGAATTCACGTCTAAACCTCGTCCACGCCCACGCGGCCCACGTCCACGCCCACGTGGCCCACGCCCACGCCCACGCCCACGTCGTAATTATTTTTCCTAACGTTGCATTTACCTCAGGCCATATAGTTCCATTTGTTTACGGTATCCCGTGGATCTGTTGGGCGTATCCCATGGTTTTTCATGAGTAGTTCATTATTTTGTTACGCTACTAATAAGCAAGATACAAGTTAGAATACGTTTGAAATCTACGCTCTCGATCGCTGCTGCAGAGCACGTTCGAGGCATGGAATGTTGAAAAGTTTTTTCTAACATATCTTGCTCGATAATTTCTTCACCACGAAAAGTAATTGAGCGTATTACGAATAATTCGAATTGTAATCTTTTCTGATTTAAAATCTTGCGGCGCAAGTGCATCCAGCGATATCGGCCTTGGGCGGGGCAGCGACCCTTTGGTGATCGAATCTGTCGCTTTAAATTTTTCCACGAGCAGATGGATCTTTGATCGTGAGGTATTCTACCATCGAGAGATGCATGTAGGTGTCGTCGAAGGAAAATTACTTATTTGTTACCGCGATCCTTTGGGATCTTTCATTTCCTTCGATTATTGTTTCACCTAACCCTTTTGAGATCAAGTGAATCTCAGCATCAAGTGTCCATGATGAATAATTATCACCAGAAATATCAAGAGCGACAAAATCAAGTTTTGCAAGCGACATTTTCAAAAATTTAGATGAGCTAGTATATTTTGTTTTGAAATTTGAATTAGTACTCGTGCGCACAACAAAAACAAAATAAAATTTCTTGTAAAAAAAATCGTGATTATCTTGTAATAATTAGGTTTACGTCTGAGAGGGTCATCTATAAGATGCAAGCTGTAGAGCATATTTCCTTTTACTACAAGAGTGAGCTCTAGTGTAGAGACTCGTGCTGATAACGTGTTATAAAATCAAAGTAAAAAAATATCTTAAATGCTACAAGAGAATAGAGAGGAAATATATTGAACTTTCTTCCTTCTTCTTTTTTTCATCAATTCATGAATTGAGGTCTATTTATAGACCATCAAGTGTAGAATCAAAACAAAAATGATGAGTCATATTACACATGATTATCAATCAAGTTGTACAATTATTCATGAATTATTTTCATCCTCACATGATTTCATAGTCATTCACAACTCATTCACAATAATGCATCCAACTTTTGAATTATTTATAACAATGTATATATTCTAATTACTACCAACAATTTATTGACCACTGTTGGAGGTGGAGGTTTCTTATGTACGATCATTGTGCGTGTATGTATATATATGTATATATATATATATATCTATATATCAATTATGATGTGTTGGTGATATTACAAAAATAATATAGAAATATCGCAAAGGAAATGGATAAAGAACCATAACCAATTAGGCTGAGGCGCGGATATTTCCCTCTCTTTAATTAGATTCAAGCCCTCTACGGTGTTGGAATACGTTAATCACCGATGCAATAGATAATATATGACTTATCCCTTCCAGGATATAACAGCCCAACTTGAAACGTTGTGTAGTTAATTCCTTCTTTGCATTAGATGATTAACCCAAAGCTCTCACAAATAGAACACCTTTCTTTTGGTCAAAAATATATATTACAAGTGTTAATAATTGTATCCCTCACACAAATTTTTCTCTTTTTTCCCTTAATAAGTTCCATGGCTAGAATGTCCCTATTTATAGGAAAAATAGATGCACACATGAATTAAAGGATGTATTAATCAATTGTGATGAATTTAATGTTCTTAATTTATTAACTTAAGGGTTATGCTCAACTTTAATTAAAGCACATGGATAACCTCGTGTTAATTCACCCATATATCTAACGTAAATGTAATAAAAATATTAAAAATGCCCAACATTATCTAGTACTCGATTGGGCATGGATTTAGTGTGTCCAATTAACACATATCATCTTAGCAGTGGATAATATTTAGGTGATTATATTATGCATCCAATTTTGAGATGATATGTGTTAAATGGGTAAGATAAATCCATGCCCAATTGGGCACATATCATAATTGATATATATATATATATATATATATATATATATATATGATGGATATATTTGATTTGGGTAAAGAAAGAATGAATAAAAAATAATAAAAAATGGTAATTTTTTTTAAAAGGGTTGCCAAACACGTGATAAGGCCTTGTTCTTTCCTGCATTTCATAATAAAATTTTTTCTCTCTCATCTTTTCAACCGCACACATATTTTTCAATACAATATTAACAACACATTGTATACGGAATAGTGTGAATATCAACTTTATTACCAAAAGAACAAGGCCTAATTGTCTCAACGTTGTCCAATATGTGGGGGGGGCCGGGGGGGAGGTTTATTTTTATTTTTATTTATGAAACAAATCTTATAATTAGTTTAGCCGCACAAGATCAAATACTAACACGTTAATAATTTAACTTATTAATAATACATTGGTCGATAATTGACACGTGACACTATTCCCCTCCTGATGGTGGGGACGGGTGAACACATGTTAATCATTGGTCACATGTTGCCAACTTAAATTATTATTGACATTTGATCATTAGTATTAGTTTAGCGATAGCAATCTTAAAACTTTATATATTTGACTCTAGAGGTCCTGCAACTATTAAACATGGGACCAGAAGCCCGGCAACTATAGGATATTTGGCATGTAGGTGTTGGATTAATCGAGACAGTAGATGTAAATTGTCCATCAAAATTCCAACATTTAAATTTTAAGGACTGTTTTGCTCAAATTAAGAAATTAGGAACCGGTTTCTCACAAGGCACTTCGTGGGTAAATTTAATAAATATCCATTGAATTTGTAATATGTAACTATTTAGTCACTGAACATTAAAGTATCACTATTCACCCACTTAATTTTAGTCAATGTAAATCGTTAACTACTCGTTACACATTCAATTGAGGTTCTTAATAGAAATTCGTAACGTGGCTAATAATATACAATTTATTCACTCATTTGAATATGATGTAGCATCTAAGTAGGCGATTATATTATTAAAACGCTTCAATATTACCTAAATTTTTTTTTTAATAAATCTCAAAATTCCATCTCGTACTCGGACACTTTTTAGAAACGTTTTTTAGGTGTGAATGGAGTGATTTAATTATGTAGTCTGTCACTAGAATGATATATTAGATTTAAATAAGTGAATAAATATCACAGTTGTATATACTATCAGTTATAAAATATAAATAGGTGTTATAAAAGTATAGAAACAATAGGGAGAATTTAGAGAGAATGAATTCTAAGGAATTCTCAGGAATAAATTTCATTAATAACTGAAGCCCTATTTATAGGAAAACTTCGAATGGTACAACCGTAATTACATAATTTCATCAAGGGTATAATAGTCATTCACATATAATAATTACATCTTTTACCAAATTATTCCTCCACCAAATTATTCCTCCACCAAATTATTCCTCATAATTCATAACCACCACATTATTCTCAATTATTCATAACACCTAATAATTATTCTTCAATTATTATTCATAACACTCCCCCTTGAATGACTATTAATACAAATGTCTTCGGACTGTTTGGAGAAAAACCTGGGGAAAAAACTTCCAAACCGATTGCGGGATAGCTTGGAGTGGTTATATAACGCTTCATAAAAACATTGCTCCCACGATGTCTATCAAACATATGAGTATTCACGTCTTTGCCTCGTTAAAACCTTGTTAAGAAAACCAGTGGGAAAAAACTTGATCGAAGGAAAAAGATGCAATTTGCTCCATTTGATTTCATATCTTGAGAAGCGATATCTTTACTTAGGTAAATGATTTCAATATCATCATCGTTTGGATCTAAAGCATTAGCTCCATTATAACTTGATCCAATAGATACATCTGTATCAATTTCTCCTATCGTTCTCAATATACCATGAATATGCCTCGTTAAAACCTTATTAGGAAAACCCGGTGGGAAAAACCTAATGAAGGAAAAAGAGTACATTATTCATGTGAATACGCCTTTAAAGTTGCCTCATTAAAAACCTTGCTAGGAAAACCCAATGGGATAAAACCTCAGTCAAGGGAAAAAGAGTGCAACGCGTATTTTATACAAGTATGCTGCAAGCATTTCAAAATCTTTCATACATTTGTATGAGTATCATATACATTGGTTTTATACTCTTCGTTCATTTAGAGTGCATCAATTTTCGTACACAACTACAAAATATTCACCATGAACACATATCTCCAAACACACAATTTAAAGCATATAAATTCATCGTAAAAACATGTAAACATATAAGTAAACCTTCATAACTAACTAACATTTAAAATATATCATTTAACATTTAATACTCACTTAATAGGTTATTTCATTCCCAGGGGTTTAGCTCACCCTTTAGGGTACTCATAAACACGGGTTTAGCTCATCCGATCCTTTAATTTCCTTTTCGGTACTACACACACGATCGGTAATTTAACTTTCATGAGCATGCAACATATAATGACCACCATGCTTATCTTTAAACTTGAGCAATAGTCATCATCATCTCATCATCTCATAAGTTAAGGATTTCACATTCACCATTTATCATCTTCAATATATCTCAATATTTTCATTATCATTGATCATATGTAGCGCTACATTTTCATATCGTGTCGACACATTTCAATTTCATTTCTTTCCCCATATCGACATAACTTATCGAGATATCTCATTGTCACTCCTCTTGTAGGATTACACAATATAGTTATGTCTATATACTCTTCAAGAGCATATGCCTCCGTTATTAAGACCATCTTTTATAATTTGCTTTGATATATATGATTGGGGAAATATCAACGCTTCTAGCGTGCTAACTTATCAAAGCATCGTAGCTGATATATGTGATTGTTCATAGCCTTTCATGCATCTTTGAACTTCAAGTTCGTATTTCAGTTTCGAGGATATAACATGGTGCATTTCACATATTATTTTCAACCTTTAATACTCCCCCTCATGCTGAGAAAATTTAGAACACCAAAACTCATACAGTTGGTATGATTTTAATCATATATGTTCTCATCATTTAGCCTTAATATGGGAATTTAGACCGTTTGCATTCTATTCTCGATATCGGCAATTTATTTGAGGACTTTAAATAATTTGCCATATAATATCCCACTTGTATGCGCATACTCAATCCTTGAGGATTTATTCAAGTATTGGGATATACATTTACTAGCTTTATCATTAAATGCGAAAATCATGCTCATCTAGTGAGCAAATATTTAAATAAATTTCAAATTACGAATCATATACACATGTGACTATCTAGTGGATCCATATCATAATATCTAGTAGTCCACATGGAGGATGAGTGGGCCCATACTTCTCATCCTTTATTCCAGATATATTTGGGATTTATTCCCAATATTGGCTAGTAATGATTTCATCATTTATCGAGAACAATCATTGAAGAATTCCTTTAATTCTTCACTTGAAATATTGATTTTAATAATTATTTAAACCGGGATGGTTAGTCGGGTTTTGCAAGCAGTATTATTGAACTTCTAGTTCAAGAAATTCTTATATCGATTTCACTAGTATCTGTATAGTGCTCAATATGATTTATCATAGAAATAATTCACCGACATATTCCATCATCTTTTAGTGACATTATTGTCTACTACTGTTCAAACACGGAGTTACAGCTCATACGCATCACATCCGGCTATTATTTAATTCCCAAATCGTAGCTCTTACGCTTCATATTATTTATTTAAAATCGGAGTCTTATTTCATACGCGTCGTATTATTCTATAAATAAATCATCAAAATTATTGAAAAATTCATCCTAACAAAGGTCTATATATTATAATGGATCATATGCTCTCAAATCTTCGAAAATACTATCCATCACTACCGATCAAAATCCTAAAAAAGATTTATCGATGTAGGCTGGAAAGATTAAGGATGCTAATGAATAAGGGTATCCCACAAGATATCCGATGCTTGATTGAAGCAAAGGTTCGATTATCTGGTGAGGTTTCAATTCCTTCTAAATACATGCCTAGTATGGGTAAAAGTAGTTTTTCAAAGAAACGGAGAGCAAAAAGATTAGGAGGATGCTACAAGTGTGCTCGATGGACATGTGACACTCGATGTAAATCTGTGGGGTATTTGTCCAGAAATCGAGAAGATAAAATAGCATTCATTAAGGATGGATTGAGTAAGGAGCCTTTGGATGATATTCAACAGGCTCTTGAGACACATCCTAGTGGACACGCACAAGGTGAGCTAATGGCCTTATGGGCCAAATTCAAAGATCAACAAGCGTTACTGATCTTGAAAAACTTACTTTAGAAGATCCTGTTTGTAAATTTAGTAGAAAATTTTAGTATAATAATTTTCTCATATTAATATAAGGAAGCTCGGTGTAATAACGAAGATCAATGTTTTTCTTGTAATTGTAAATATTGTTTTTCGATTTTAAGATATATATATGTATATATATATTATTTTTCAATCACCGACAGATATATGTCATTTTCACTTAAAATTTTTCTGCATTTTTCTCTTTCATATTTGTCAAAAAGTAAATAGTGCACTCAATTATTGGTTTGAAAATTTTTCTTTAAATAGAGAGATTCATATATCTATCATTCATTCGTTGAAAGAGAAAAATAGAGGTGGAGATGGAGATGGAGATATCAAAATCATCTCATACAAGTCAGCCTTTACCTCGCCAGATTAAAACCGTATGTATTCTTGGTGGATCTAAACTGGTAGGCCATATCCAATATGTGGATATGGCAAACCGACTTGTAAAAGAGTTAGGGAGACAAGAAATCAATATACTATACGGAGGAACCAACAACAAACTTTTAGCTAGACTTATAATGGCCGCACAATCATGGGGAATAAGAGTTTCGAGCGTAATACCTTTCCATCTAGTTGGATCTAATACTCGAATTGGAGCAGTTCTACCATGGGTCCAGCAGGGTTGGGGCTACAAAGCGCAATCCATCCACAAGCGCATGATGTATATGATGAATAATAGTGATGCTTTCATTGTCCTTCCGTGCGCTACAACACACCTGGAGGAAATATTCAATATAGCCTCGTTGCACAAATGGAATTTTCATGTCAAACCAATAGGTTTGTTGAATATTAATAATTTCTTTGATGGCTTACTAGCGTTTCTAGATCGAGTGTAAATAATAAGTTTATCTCTCATTCAATGAGAAAAATACTTATTTACGCTAAATCTTTGATGAACTACTCATCAAATTTCATGCATATGTTCAAGAATACTGTGGAAGCCAGGTCCGTCACAGCATCAATCGTGTCAGCGAAAAAGAAATTCGGATCCTTTAAATATTTCATTATGAATCCTAATGTTGATGGTGGCGAGTTCTGAGTATTTATACTCTCGAGACGCATCCCTCATTTATGGATTCAAGTATGTATATTCTTTGCATTTTTATATTTTCGAGTGTTTAATGCCATCTTTTGATATTCTCAATATGTTCCACTTATCGCTTTTGTACTTCTTCCGGAGTAATAATAATATCATATTGGCTTTATTCAAATACAGAAATCTAGTGATTATGCTTCTTCAAGAGCATTTTATTCTCATATTAATACAATCTCATATCATCGATGAGATTACTTCATATAGTTTCTCCATGCGATATATTTTCTTTGATTTATCAACATGGGATCTATTGAGCATTTTATTTTCATCTATTTATCCAATGGTGACTTCAAGTACCACTTACTCAATTTTCTCCATTAATATTCGGTATATATATGGGGAAGTAATTTTATTCTCATCGTCTACTACTTCGAGAGTAGGATTAGAATATTTGATCAACTACTTCTTTTGGAGTAGGATTCGTTATAACCAATCGTGTAGTATAACCCACCACATTGGAAATATTCACACCAATCGTGTGGTATTACCCACCACATTGGAAATATACTCAAACTATAAAGTGCATAAATTTAAATTGCAGAAATTAAATTTCCTCCAATAGGTGGTCGAACCTACCTTATAGGAATTATTGCAATAAATATAAATCTACGGAATTTAAATAGTAAGAATTAAATTGCATAATATTTAACTACTTCTTCAGGAGTAGGATGCAACTTAGTAGAGGTATTACCCATCACTTAGCATATAAAGTGCAGAAATATATAAAACCTTAGTTTAGTGACGGTTGAACCCATCATCAAGTAGGAGGTATTGCGATAATTAAATTGCGATAAATAAAGTCACGAGAATTAAATATTGAGCGCTTCTACGAGGAGCAAATTTGTTCTTCTAGAACAAATAATCATTACTTACAAGAAGACACTTATCCTTCTACAGAATAAGTACATTATGTAATTGAACTCTTGGGAGTTAAAATAATATTCGATCTTTTAACTCAAATGGACTTCAAGCCATTTTATATAATCAACGGAGTTTAGAATTTCTTCATGAATATTCTATCCATTTTTCACTTGTCGTCAAAATTAGGTCGGTTTTACCCTAAGGGTAAAATTGTCCATTCAATTCGTAAAGGTAAAATTGTCAAAAATATTTTATCAATGTTTTACGATTGGAAAATTATCTCCTTTCTATTTCAATTTATCAATATCAAAATGTTCAAGGACTATTTTGTAACTTTTTCAAAAGTTGGTGTACTTATTTGTAAATTTTGAAAGTTTGATAATAACATATTTCAAAAGCGAGTTATTACCCTATCAATGTTGGTGTCAAATCGAAGCTCTCGTTAAATCGAGTATAATGGAGTCGAGAAAATTTGACTTTGATAATGCATGCTCCTTATATCTCGAAAGCGAATATTATAGTTTAATATATTATTATATTATAAAGTAATATAATATATATACATTTTCATTTTTCTTGGGAGAAGCGATTGAGCATGCGACGTATTTCCTTCATTTGCCAATTCTTGAATTGCCCACAACTCTTTATCTACTGCATAAATATTTTACGTGAGTGATTGGGAAGATAGAAAGAGTGAGGCGTGAGAAAGTGGGAAAAAGATAAGAGAGAAAAGAAAGATAAGTATTGATTGGAGATGGATTAGGTTATTTATAATAATTAGGTTTACGATCTGAGAAGATCATCTATAAGATCTTGTAGAAGATACTCCCTTCATATTACTCAAATGGCTGAGACTCGTCGATAACGTGTTATAAAAGTATAGAAACAATAGGGAGAATTTAGAGAGAATGAATTCTAAGGAATTCTCAGGAATAAATTTCATTAATAACTGAAACCCTATTTATAGGAAAATTTCGAATGGTACAACCGTAATTACATAATTTCATCAAGGGTATAATAGTCATTCACATATAATAATTACATCTTTTACCAAATTATTCCAAATTATTCCTCCACCAAATTATTCCTCATAATTCATAACCACCACATTATTCTCAATTATTCATAACACCTAATAATTATTCTTCAATTATTATTCATAACAATAGGTAATTTAAATACATATGCTAATGGATGGTGAACGATTTATACTAATCAAAATTTAGTGGGCAAGCATGAACCCTTTAAAGTTTGGGTTAATGGTAAAGCTTAGCGGTTATTTATTTCATCGGTATTAGCATATATAAAGTATAATGAATTTTTATGAGTGAAATGACAGAGAATTAATGAAGTTGGATAATGGAGATTTAATAATACAAATAAATTTTATACATATATATGTGATTTATTTAACTAAATTTAAATTTTAGAAAGTAATAGAAACGATGTATTTTTATAAGTATCACCGCGTGCCACGCACTTCCTAGTCCAATCCCGAAAACCCCATTTCTGGCCCGCGGAATTCCCGTCGACCACGACGCCGGACGTCACCGCCTGTCTAGCAGGTAGCCTTTGCCAGTCTGCGTCCGCCGGATTTGCAGGCAAAGACTCACACTCTCTGTGTCTCTACATCTCTTTACAACAACAACATTAGAACAGCTGAAAAAGGAATTTGGTGTAGTACAATTGTCACAGGTATTATTTCTTATTGTGGCTCCTGCTCTTGTTACCTCACATGAGCATACGCATAATTTTTATTGAAATTGGTTTCCATGTTTGTTATGGATGTGCCAATGTTTCTATTAACTCGTTGCTCATAAGTTCGAGATGGCCCAATGCTTGTGTATGCAGTTTTTAGTGTAGTGTGGGGCCTTCCTCGCGCGGTCAGAATTAGTAAAATTGCTGCAAAAACAGAGCCCCGAGATGTTGTGGGAATCGGATAAATTTTGATCTTTGGGACTTTTTCATTTATAAGTTCGATTTCAGGAGTGTTTTCATGTATAGGAAAAAGTTCTAGCCCAGGGAGTCTTAGGCGGTTGGGTAGTTCACCTTGTGTGACGGTCACCACTGTACACAAAATGTTAAACACATGAGAAATGACTTTTGCTCCACGTAAGTGTCTCTGATCTACTGCTGTATTTCCTTTGATAAATGCAAAGTGAGCACTGGATGAATTTCAAAGTTCAGATTCTTTGTTAGTCAAACATTTGGCCTGATGCTTCAAATAAGTTTACTTGGACGAGAAACGTATCGATATATAACCACATTGTACAAAAAAATAAGGGAAAAACCCCAAACTTTTAGAGTTAAAAGCTATGTTCTTAATTTGTTTCTGGATAAACTTGAAAGTAACTAAAAGCCTAAGTTTAGTTTATGTAGCGGTATTACCATGAATTGTGAATGTTTTGACAATAATTAATGATAGTTTTGATTTTTGAATGTGCTGTTAATATTGAAATTTGACCTTTAATGAGCAAAAAAGGTAGAATAGGAATGATATTAATTGAAGATGGACAATTAAATTAATAGAATACTAATGATTCAGATAAAGAAACATGAAATGCCTTTTGTTAGAATCTCATTATGTGAGTATTTATCTTCGGCTTAGAAATGAGTTTTTGACAATAAGGAACTTCTGAAGAAATCCACTTTGTTCTGTTCTTCATGTTCTTATACTTGGTTTTGACAAAAGTAGGAACATAAATGCTTAGAGAACTCATTGGAAAGGTTGCTTTATTGAAACCAGCTCTTTGTTCTGCTCAATTCAAGTCGCAGGTACTTATAACAATAATAATCGATGCACTTACGTTTCTAGACTTGTGGCAATTTGATTCAGTTCATTTTCTTTTTTAAAATCATTGTTTGTTCTTATTTGATAGAGATGGATGCATAGTAGGAATAAGCAGGCCATGGAGTTAATTGCCAAAGGCTGGAGTGCTTTGCAGGAAGTTGATAGAGTGATTGATTATTGTGAACTTAATGACAAGCGTCTGATCCCACTCCTTAGGGTAACTTTCGTCTGAAACTATGAAACGAAAGTCTGATGTGCTATTCTTGTGATGGTATAGTATTTGCTGATTAAGACATGATTTAATTTTTTTTATGTGCTGAATTTCAATAAGCTGGAATAATGTTGGACGGTTTCTGGACACAGTGACCTTTAGAAAAGTAAATCATGTCAGTTATGACATTTTGATTTTACTTTTTTTCTTTAAAATTATATTTGAATGTGACTTGCATGTATGACTGTTCAGCCAAATAAAGCATGGATTATTTTTATTATCAAATTATTTGAGGCTGTATGTATGCATAAATTTAGTGTTCAGGCGTAGTGTGTTACAAATTGTCAGAACATTATTCTACATGTTTAGTAAACCTAATCCGTTTTCAGTTGTGGCGGGTTTCAGTTATGTTTTACCAAAAGGTTTAGGATATTGCAAGACACTGGATTCCTTTGAAACTTATGGACTTGATGGAATGGTGAAACAGGATTGATGTAGCAATCCTTGAGTTTGTTTGGAATAAGGCTTTGTGCTTCTTTGGGAAGTGAATTAGGCCTTGTTCTTTTGGGTATAAAGTTACCCAAAATTTTTCTCTCTCCTATTTTCAACCACACACACATTTTTCAATATAATATTAACCATACATTTTATGCGGAATACCGCGTATAGCAACTTTATACCCAAAAGAACAAGGCCTTAGAATCTAAGCTTGTCAAATATCCTATACACTCATAGATTTAAAGGACCACAGCCACTTTCCACAGACATTCTGTAGCAACTATTGTAATAACTTACAAGTTCACTTTAAGCACTTCCAAACACGCATTTACATTATTGTTCTTTTTGGGGTTGTAAGTTAAAGTGATTCACAAAAAATGTCGGGACATGCATTTAGTTGATTGTTATTTTGGTTGTTGGGACTGTATGTAGAGCACTTCGTAAAGAATGTCCCGACTATGACCTTCCAAAATTTTACCCCCAAGATCAAACTCTATTGGCATCTGAAGTACTTTGTCTTCAATTATGGCTTTCTGTTTGTCAAGTTCTCATCTTTTTTCTTTCCAAAAACATTCAGTGTGAATTATGTGTTTGAATAGATTCTTTATATAATTCGTATTGTCTTCACTGAATCTGAATTTAATTCCAATGAAATTGTGATCATTGGGTTTACTTTTTTTTTTGGTGGATATTGATCCAGACGGCAAAGGATAACTTTGAATTGGCCCTCGAAGCTGACAACTCAAACACGCATGCTAGATATTGGTTGTCCAAACTACATATGAAATACCATGTTCCAGGGGCATGTAAAGCAGTGTAAGAATTCATGTTTTTCCTGTTGTGAAATCATTATGTATCATGGTCCAGCTGCTCATCTTTAGTTTGAGATGATTACATAGTCATCTCAAAATGGTATGTGTTGTCTTTTGGTCCCTCATGTGTGGTGAATTAACCATTTAGGTTGTGTTCAGGGGCAACTTTTATTTTGTCAAAAACTAACTTTTTAGGTTGAATAGTGGTGGGACCACGAGATGTGTGGATAACAATGAGTAGTGATTTAAGATGTGTTGCTAATGAAGTTGTAGAAGTTAATATTTAGGTTGAAAAAGGAAAAATGAACACGGGCTTTAGTTTCATTTCTTATTTCCTATGATGTTTAAGTTTGATTACCATGGGCCAGAATTGGTTGACTTTGATTGCCATTCGGCACATGGATAAGCTTTACACCGTGGTCATTGCTAATTATTTGTCAGACTCGGAACTAACATTTCTTTTTTCTTGTTTATCCTGCTAGGGGAGCTGCTTTGTTGGTGGAAGCTGCCGAGATGGGTGATCCAGATGCACAGTATGAGTTGGGTTGCCGCCTAAGAGTCGAGGTTAGACATTTTTATAAATGGACAGCATAGAAAGTTCCATCACCTCCACTTGAAGGCATATGACTCACCATAAACGAAAATTAAGTGAATTTAAATCAAAAGAAGAATATGTTTTGGGGTCACTGTAACCTTGCTATCGAATTTAATTATTAATTATTAATTATTATTTATTTATTTATTTATTTATTATTATTATTTTTTTGACAGAATGACTACGTACAATCAGATCAGCGAGCTTTCTATTATCTGGAGAAGGCAGTTGACCAGGTATATCCCTGCAAGGCACGCGCACACACTGTGAAGCCGGAAGCCCTCTCCATATGCTCTGGTACCTAATGAATAACTTTCTATGATGTAGTTGCATCCAAGTGCTCTCTACCTTTTAGGTGCTGTATACTTGACAGGGGATTGTGTGAAAAAAGATGAAGCCTCAGCATTGTGGTGTTTCCACAGAGCATCTGAAAAGGTAGCAGCCGTAGTTGCTCATTTCTTGTTGAAATGTAACTGCGTTTTGTTATAGTCGGTAATACCTTTTCTTAGTGAACTGCAATGGTAGTAGGAGCATGTTTTGCTAAGTTTATAAACAGGTTTTACAAAGCTTTTTTTTTCTTTAATTCTTTTTTTCTCTTAAAGAAAGTGACTTTTTTGGAAATGTGTGGCTAAAAAGTAAGGAACTTTATGAAGAAAGTCGAAACATAATATCTAACCTTTTGAAGTGTGTGGTGGGTAGGAAAAATTGATTTTAGAATTTTTATTGTCAAGCGGACACTTAAGGGAAGACCTAAATTAAATTAGTTCTAAACATCTAAATCATGATTCGGAAAAAATTTGCTTAGGAAAATTTAATCTTTTAGTCAAACATGCAGATGCTGTTATGGTTTCTGTAAAAGTCAATGATAAAATTGGAGACTTCTGTTCTTATATGTTCCGCCTTCTTGATGCTTGGTAATTTTATTGCTTCAGTAAGAAATTTTTCATAAACAAGACATTTTCACACTGTTAGTATTTCTGTAGGGTCATGCCGGTGCTGCCATAGCCTATGGATCACTTCTTCTTAGAGGTTAGTTCTCTCCTTGTTCAAAGTTGCTTACATGTGTTAATGCTAATGCTGTCTAAAACATTTCTGTAACATATAGTTAATATTGCCTTTGTTTGCATATAACTATAAATGGTTTATCGATATGTTTATAAATAATTCTCAAAAGTCAAATTACTTCTCACTCACATATTATGTTGGATCCACAATTTACTTCCCTTCGACTTATTCTCTCTGTCTATGAAACTACCTTTTATAAGAACTTGGCCAACACATTGATTATTTATCCAAAAATTACTTTTCATAGTTCTGTTTACTCTTGTTTTAGATTTCTTATCTGATGGTTTTGTCACCTGTACTAGCATGGATGCTTCAGTAAAAACTTAAATTCTTGAGGAGACCTTGACTTGGTATCTGGAAAATGATGAAAACTCCCTTTTTAGAAACTGGAACATAAAGAGAAGTTTTAAGCTTATCTCACTTCGAATCGTATATACTGCATGATGTGTGATAAATAGATTATCCCTCTCCCCCTTTTTCTCCTACCAATTAAAGTGAGTCAGATTTGGAGCTTGTTTGGTAAACCTATTCTGAAAAGTGATTATTTCAACACCCCACATGTCATTATTTCAGCACCCACATTCAACTACACATTCTCAAATTTATAATTTTATTTTCCCATTGCTTATCTCTATTTTCCAGATATACATTCTTCGGGAAAGGAATTAATTTTTCATAGAATCATTTCTAGAAGAGTTCTGCCAAATAAGTGCTAAGCATCTTTTGACGCTTATAATATATTGGTCAAATGGAGGAGTTAAGAAAAACATTCCTCTTGGCGGCTAGATGAATTTTAATTTGATGTTTGACATATTAACTTAATGATTAGTCATAATCTTGCGTGTTTTTAATTTTCTGTTTTTAGTCTCATTTTTCTCAATATTGTCTTCAACCACCCATTTACGCTCGCAACTATTTCATAGTTTTAATACTTTACTTTTCAACTATACGTTGAAAGTTATTTTTTGCATATAGCTCTGACAAACCAACACCAAGCCTTTTGGCAATAAATTTATGGTCATTTAGCAGCCACTGTCTCTGAGGTTTTCTCTCTAACCTATGAAAAACAATATTCAGTCAATTATAGTTGCCTACTTGCCTCATATGCAGGGCATTCTGTCCATAGGATATATATATCAATTAAACCACGTGCGTGGTGGAAAAAGACCTATCGTTTAACATTTGTGTAGATTTCAGATTTTTCTAGTTTTGACATAAACATTATGGGAGAGAGGAGGTTTGAAGTCATATTACTTGTTTACCTCAATTATAAACCTGAAAAGTTGCTGACTTGTTTGGACCAAAGATGCCATTGCTCAGTAAACATTTATGTTATGTTTTCTAGGTGGACTCAGTGGTATTGAATGGTAGCTTTTTATAAGAAAAGAGAAGGTTGTCCATTGTAATGTCGAACTCTATCCAGGGATGTACAAACACACCTTAATGCATTGTGGATATACAGATACTTGTTCTTTCATGATGTGGCTGTTCATAAATTCATCATGTATATTTACTCTACTTGAAAGTCGAGACTTCTTTATTTTATTTATTTTATTTTGTTCTCACCTCGGTGACTCTCTTTCATGATTATCTCCAAGTTCATGAATTACTGTTCTCCGACAAATGTTTTAGGTGTTCAACTTCCCGAATCAATAACCAAATTCAATGCAAATAGAGTATCTTCCAACAGAAAATCAAGCAAGAATGCTCGATGCCCTGAGCTTAATCCAATTGCAATGGCAAGAGCACAATTTGAGATAGCTGCCAAAGCTGGAAGTGATCTTGGATTTAGATGGTTAAAAAGACTCGAGGAGGAAGAAAAGAAGCTGCTCATCTCACAGTCATGATCTTCACATGAAGCGTCGCTGGTCAATGGATACTTTATGCATCCAGTGAGATTATAATAACTAAATAAGTGGCTATGAGCAATATAAAATCGTGCGATCAATGCACTCTGGCTTGGTCAGATTCGAATTTTCTTCTTTCGTTTTTAGCAGAGTATATCATGTGAAACTACAGTGAATGACACGAGGCAGTGCATTGTTGACATTTCTAGAATGTCGAAATAAGCAGGGTTTTGTAACAGGAAAACCGAGAAAAAAAAATGGCATATGTCATTATTCTAGTGTTACATCGATTACATTGTATATCTTAATCTTTTGTTTATTATTATTCGACGTTTGTATTGTGCTCTGGCTATAATCATTGTAACTCTTATCAAATACTGGTCAATTTGTAGAAAGTTTCCTTTTCGGGGTGCAGGTCGGAGAAAGGCGTCATACAGTTCATTTCATCAACGTGCTCGGAGTGTGGCCATTTGCAACAGGATTGATCATGATGTGAGTTGGACATATAAAAATTTTATTTCATTATCAAAATGAATGTGTAGCTTAAGTGCAATTGACCTATCTTAGATTAATGCCTGCGTGGATAAAAATCAAAATATCTATGTTTTTATCTTGTTAAGAGAGCTATTAGGCCATCTCCAATGGCACCATGGATTGCCATCGTCTGCAGTGGACAGAGGGTAGAGAGAGGTAGGAAGAAAAAAAAGAGAGTGGACCCACGTTTGTTTAGTTTTTTATTTTTTTAATCGCTTTTATCTCAATTATCCTATTTTTTCTCCGCTTTTTCTTTATAGATTCCTGTATCACGTTTACAAATAGACGCCTGTCCAGAATTCTTCAACACTATTTTATTATTATTTTTGAATTTATTTCTTTAACTTCCTCTCTACACTCTCTCTCTCTACTACAACCGATGGCAATCCATGGTGCCGTTGGTTGGAGATGGCCTTAAGAAGATACAACTGTCTCCGCCAGAGCCACTGGAGAAGTCCTTGTATGCAAACAAGGTTTATGATGCTATCAAGAAAGTTCCTCCTCGAGGTCCTTGTCAATGTGAGTCCTACTCTTCTATCCTCATTTTCTGTCGTCTTTCGTTTAATGAAATCAACACACTGTAGGGCTTGTTCTATACATAATAAATTTCCACTAATTTTTTCACTTTCATCATTTTCAGCCACTTATACAATTATTTTATATTTTTTAATATATTTTTCCCAATTTTCAACCATACTTTTAACACGTCGTTCGAGTAAATAAAAAAGAGTATGTATAGAACAAACTTTATTGTGTATGTGAATTGTTTTGATTGAATGAGAGAACTAAGATGACATGAAATGAGAGAATATATAAAGTCTATCAAGGTTTAGGTAGTTGATTAGAAACTTACGCGAGCAACATGGACAAAATGATATAGATATTTTTGGAGTACCATAATTCAGAATCTTTGATCTGACCAATCAGTATTGATTATAAAAATAAAGAAAATCATATTATTCAGTTAATTATGAGTTTTTTTTTTTTTTTTTATAGGTAGAAAGATTGTCAGGGATAGAAGTATCGTGGACCTATCAATTCTTTTGTACACATGTAGAGGGGCATGTTCAGACTTCAGAAAACACTGATAATTCCAAAAACAGTAGATGGGTGTGTGCCAATCACGACTGCTAATAGCTGTATAATGGATTCACATTCCTTTTTCCACAAAATGTCCCACTTGCTTTGAAAGAACGAAAAGGGACATGAAGCCATGCAAATATTCCATGAAAAATCGTAAGGGTGAAATGATCATTTTCTTTTGAAGATAGATTTAGCTTCCAACTAATGTAGACTTTTCAGCAAACAAGCAAAATTATATAGAATGGATAGGAAGCCTTTCACCATTGCGTGTTTAATTAGATTAACACTTAATTAAAGGTTGATCTCTATAATTTAGTTAGAGCGTTTCCCGTGGAGGAGGGGAGGAAACAAAAAATTTTTGATGTGGGAAAAGAAAGAGAAACAAAAAGCAAAGAGAGATAGGATTTGATCAAGTGGTGAGGCAGTAAAGTTGCTCACGTTCCGGGCCTCAGCCCCGAGTTCGAATCCTAAGCTCCCCCCAAAAAGATAAAAATAAAAGAAAGTAAAGAGAGAGAAAATTGAGAGAGATACATGCCGTTAACATTTATTTTATTTCATATATCTATCATTATTTTTAGATTAACTTAGACACTGTATTATAATAAATGGTTTTATATAACTTTTGTCCCCGCACTTTATTATCATATAAACTAGACATTCAAAATAGAAGCCACACTGAAAATGTTTCTTATATTTTTTAGGATCAATTACAAGGAATTAATTACTCATTCTTTGCTAGTCGAGAAGACCAACCACATTTTTTTTTGGGTGGGTTTGGGGGGGGGGGGCGGTAGAGAGTCGAGAAAATCTAGTTAGTACAAAAGGTGGAACTGCAATGCATGCTCGACGGATTAGATGAAACTAACCAAAATACATGGCTGGTCTAATGTGTGGACATAGTTTATTATACTCGTGTGATACATGTCATCTCGATTGTGTAATCACTTAGATATTAACCTATATTTATGATGTGATGTGTTCTGTAGATATAAAAAACTTGTGTCCAAATAGATGTTAATTACTTGAAATAAAAGTTTCAAGATCTAAAAATCGAGTCAAAACTAGTATCTGAACCTTTCTATTTAATGATATTTAAGAACACAAGTGACCTAACAAGAATACTCGAACAAATTAAACAAGCTCTCCAACATTTGAATCATAAAATATCTCATATTTGGAGAGAAGGAAATAAACTTGCTCTTGCAAATACAGGTTATAAGGAAATAGGAATAGAGGCAGATAGTTCTAGGCCTACAGGATTTGGATAAGGAAGCTAGAGCGCTGGCTAAGATGGACAGAATGGGATTGGCTAACCTAGAATTTGAAGCCTTTTGCGTTTTAGGGGGTGATTGCCAAAAGTTTTTTTTTTTTCAATTTTTTTCAAGTTTTTTATTAATTTTTATTAATTTTTTCTTTTGGTCAAATCAATTACATTCACATATTTTGTAGGACTTACATATACTATATATATCTCCGCTATTTAATTCCACTCATTTTCTCTCATATTTTACATAAAAATCCACAAAAAATTAATCCTATTACTCGTTACTTTCCATGATAGTGTGATATTTTAGTTTGTGTAGGAAAAGTAATGGTATTGCAATGTAGGCCAAACTACCACATTGGTATTTAAAAAATCACACATTTGGCGATTTATCATTTAAAAAAGCTCCGGTTACACTTTGGTATTTAAAACTTGACTTTTGCTAATTTACGTCTTTTTTTTTTCACCGCCAGGGAATCTAGAATAAAATAATAATATTTTCAAATTTTTGAATTTTGTATTCATAAATTCGGCATAATCTTATTAAAATAATAATATTTTTAATTTTGAATATTTTTATTCATTTTTATGAGATTTGCTTAGTATATTCTTCGATTTTCTTTTCTAGTTCAAAAAATACAGCATTTTATGAGATTGGTAAAAAAAATAGCGTGATTGGTCCAAAAACTTTTTGCGCTCGTTTAGTCCTTTTGGATGGAATCTATCTAATTTTATCGTTAGTCAAATCAAATTTTACTATTTCGTTGTACATGAGTAAAATTTTACTACGAATATATCACTGTAAAAATATATCAAATACAAAAAATTTAGTCAATTTGAACGGAATACATCCAATTTTATTGTTAGTTAAATCAAATTATACTATTTTATTATCCATAAATAAATTTTATTCCGAATATATCACTTTAAAATATATCGAATAAAAAAATTAATAAAATCAAATCGAAATTAAAAAAAAAACCCAAACCCAACCCCCCTGCCCCCCACCCACCCAAAAACCACCAACCGGTGGCTTCGAAACACCTGCAATTATTGGTTTAGTGGTGGTTTCGAAACCGCCAGCTGTTGGTAGTTTTGAAGCCACCATTGGGTGGCTTCTGTTGACTTCCAAGCCACCTGCTGGTGGTGACACCAGATCTGGTGGTGGTGTTTGGGGTGAGGTTGGGTTTGGGTTTTTTTTTTTTAATTTTGATTTGATTTGATTTTATTAATTTTTTATATTCGGTATATTTTTACATTGATATATTCGTAATAAAATTTTATTTATGCACAATAAAATAGCAAAATTTTGTTTGATTAATGACAAAATTGGATGAATTTCGTCTATATGGACTAAATTTTTTGTATTCGGTATATTTTTACAGCATATATTCGTAATAAAATTTTATTTATGTGCAACGAAATAGCAAAATTTGATTTGACTAACGACAAAATTGGATGGAATCGGTCCAAATAGACTAAACGTGCACCAAAATTTTTTTTACCAATCACACTATGTTTTTTTACCAATTTTGCAAAATGCTCTATTTTTTTACTAGGAATGGAAATTGAAGAATATACTAAATAAAGATCATAAAAAATGAATTTAAAAAAATACTCAAAATTAAAAATATTATTATTTTAATAATATTCTGCAGAAAAATAATTAAAAAAATAAAAAATCTGAAAATATTATTATTTTAATCAAGATTCCGTTGGGGGTGAAAGAAAAGAACCTAAGTGAGTAGAAATCGAGTTTTAAATACCAATGTGTCGCCGGAGCATTTTTAAATACCAAATCGTCAAAAGTATGTTTTTTTAAATACCAATGTGATAGTTTGATCGTATTGCATTTTATGTTTTTTAAATGCCAATGTGATAGTTTGGCCATATTGCATTTATGTTTTTTTAAATACCAATGTGATAGTTTGGCCGTATTGCATTTCACTTAGGGTGTGTTTGATTGATTTTTTTTTCAGGAAAACCTTCTATTTCATTTCCATCCATTTTTTCCACGATTGGCTGTTTGATTGACATTTTTTCCAAGAATTGATTTTCCATCTTTTCTCGAAATCAGTTTTTTTCTTATTTTGAAGGAAAACGTTTTCCTTGAGGGGATGAGGTTTTTGAGTTCCCGGGAAAGTTTGTCTCTTTTGTTTTTAATAGACAATTTACTTTAATTATAAAGACAATGAAAATGGTCAAATTTCATTAAAAAAATACAAAAATAGGAAAAGCAATACTATTTTCTAACTTGCAAATTAATACAATCAAACACCTACAATTATCATTTTCAATGAAAAATCTTTTTCCGGAATTCATTCACCTGGAAACCATTTTCTTTCCAACTAAATTTCAGTTTTGCAATCAAACACACCCTTAGATTTTTAGGTTTACTTTCTCAATAAAATGCATATGTACTGAGTCATTTTGGGAGGCCAGATCCCCTCCGACTAGGTGTAAATTGCGATTTGCTTTAATAAAATTCTACCATGAGTTTAGATTTTCGTGCCGGGATAGTTAAAATAAATAAATGAAACAAACACAACTACACAAGCATTGATAAAATAATAATAATAATCTCAAATCGACGGCTAAGGGGTCTTTTCTCTCTCTCCCCCCCTTCCTCGCTCCCTACACGTCTACCTGTCCCTCTCATAAGGAGTGAAAAAATTGGCTAGTAGTTTGGAAGATACGACCAACCTTGCTGGTCCACAGGACAGTTGATATTATTCTTGAATTATGTAGACAGCGAAAAATGGGACCAAATTAATGTGACAACGTTGGTTTATTAATGTATTTTATTTTATTTTTATCAAAGGTTTAGACTTTAGAGTTACATGCAAAATTATACTTTGGTGAAAGTGCCTTTTTTTAATATTTAAACTAACATTATATTAGATTAATGTACGAGTTTTAAATTACTAGGAGTATGACTCTAGTCACTTATTAAAATTGTACATGAGATTATTTAAGAAACGGGGAGATGCTAAGTTTTTTTTTTTTTTTTTTTTTACAATAAAAAAGTACTAAGTTAATATACTAAATAATATAATGAATAACGTAATGATAGATGGTTCATATAATAATTATTAATTAGTACCATAAGGTACCAACTTATTAGATAGACGTCAACCACTTTAAATATATATATATTAAAAAGAAAAATTACTTGGCGTGCTAGAAATGGCAACCAAATTAAGTAATTAACTTAATCCAAACACATCCCAATACCCTTTATAAATATATTATAAACCAATCACAATATCATCCACTATTCCACATTTCCACCCTTTGTTACTGTTCAACCAAGCTTCCATGGCCTCCACAGAAACGCCAGTTGTTTCAGAACCTGAGAAGGTGGTGGCACCGCCGCCCGAAGCCCAGGCTAAAGAGCCTGAAAAGGCACTGGAGGTGAAAAGTGCGGCGGCTGCTCGGCCTGTCGATTACTTTGGTCTGGCTGATGTGGTGTTGAGGTTTCTACTGTTTGCTTCAGCATTAGTAGCTGTTGTGGTTATGGTTACTAATAAGCAAACAAAAATTGTTTTCTTGCCATTTCCTCCCTTCTTGAGACTTCCCATGACTGCAAAGTTCAATCATTCTCCAGCTTTCATGTAAGTTCTGTCTGAGAGAGAGTGTGTGTGTGTGTGTGTGTGTGTGTGTGAATTTTCTTTTTCTTTTTTTTTTTAAATTTATTTTAATGTTTATTTTTATTTTTTATGAATTATGCATGTGGATTTATTGACCATTAACGGAAAGTTTCAGTGTGATATATAATATGATTTGAGGAGTATTTTGGCTTGAAAAATTAAAAAAGAAAAGAAAGATTGTTCGGATTTTACATATAATAAGCTCTTCCTCGGCCAATTACAAACATCCTCAAAAATTAAGGTGATTTAAAAATAACTTTTAAGAAAAGTGGGGTTGTCTATTTTTCTTTTTAAATGTTTCGTGATATATACGCATAACATTTTTCTGTGTGCTTGGAGTTTATATATATTGTCTAATTTGATAATTTTTATAGAGTTAATTAATACCCTCAATTGTCACTGTTACTATAATATTTGAAAGGTTTTTCAAGTGCCATTATACTATAAATAATCTTTTGAGTACCGCTAAACTACTAAAATTATATCCCATATACTACTTTTTTTAACACTGTTAAATTTGCTAACGGAAATGAAAATATGACGCACACGTTGATAATTATTGAAAATATAAAATTGTCATATCACTAAAATTGTTCTAATATGGCGTAAATTTTAAAAATAAAATAAATCATAATTTGGTGTTAAAAAAAAAAGTGAACGTGTTGTTGATGAAGCACAAAAAAATTTTAAAAAAGAATTAAAAATAATAAAATAACAAGTTGCAGCATCATGATCATTTAGAAAATCTAAGATTTTTTCTTTTTTTTTTTCGTTTTTAATATTTCACGAAAACATTAGAAATAATAAAAAAATTAAAAAATAAAAAGAAAAAAAGAAAAAATCATAAATTACTTAGTCGCCTGGACGCTGCAACCTTTTTCTTTATTTTTTGTGTTATTATCAGCACCATTTTTTTTTTCTCTTGAGCAAGCTATTTTATTATTTTTTTTATTAATTTATGTCATATTAGAAACGATTTTAATGATGTGACAATTGTATATCTTCAAAAATCTCATCTACGTATGCATCACACCCCCACTTCCATTAACTATTTTAACAGTGTTAAAGAGAGTGATATATGAGAGTATAATTTTAAAGTGTAATCACATTTCAGAGACCATTTAAAATGTAATGATACTTGAGAAACTTTTTACATAATATAATAGCAATTGGGGTTTTAACTCCCTTCTTTACTATTTTATTCAATCCAAACATCTCACTTAATTAAAATAATGCACTCGATCAGGAATGTAAAGGAAGTGTCTTGATTGGAACAACCAATCGGAGAGACATGACATAACATGTCTAATTAAATCTCTTGTATTTGTGGGTGCTTTTGGTATTTTCGAGTTTGGCTGTATGGGTAAGGACAAAATTTTTTTCCTCCATTTTGAAAGTGTTTTTGGTTATCGTTGAATTATATATTATTACCTTCGTTCCAAAAAATATAATTTACTATTTTTTTGTCCGTCCCAAAATATAGGCCACATTCCTTTTAAAGATATAATTAAAATATTACTTATCTTTTACACTCATTTAATACGTATTAATATCATCAAAATAGAGTAGTTGAAATAAAATATTTAATAAATAAGATGGTATATTAGGAAAATAATTTTGAATTGTAGTTTTCCAATATTATTAATTAAATTTTTCTTAATTTATGTGAAGATAAGAAAATAATTATAATTTTGGGACGGAGATTATATTTTATATTTGGATCAATTCATATTAATCATCTTTACCCCCAAAAAAAAAAAACAACTCTTACATTAATTACTTAACAGCGATGTTCTATTGATATGTGAAGGTGACCAATATTTTAGTTTTGAAATATTAAATATTTGGTACTCCAAAAATGCAAGCAACTCTTTAATTCCTCCCTACTACGTGGAGCAAGGATAATTGGTGGACTATCTTCTATAGTTTCCATATAATAATACTTGAAAATTTAGATCAGTGTCTCTTTATCTATACGTTATTACTTATTCTCCACAACTTCATTATTAGGCAAATAATCTCTCTCTCTCTCTCTCTCTCTGTATATTTTTATTTTCTTTTTCTTTTTCTTTTTTTCATATTTTGATTATTTTTATGTCCAAACAGGGACAGCAGGCTACAAGCTAACATGAGATATTTAAAACAAAAATACTAGTAATATTTTATACAAATTATGTGTGGATAATAACCAATGGCGGATTTAGAAATTTAAGTCGCACGGGCTGATATATACAAAATATTAAATCGATCAAAATTTTATACAATTTTTTCGAATTTTTCTACACTAAATTTCCAGATTTTTTTTGGCCCGCACGGGCTAAAGCCCGTGCGAGCCCGGGCCTAGATCCGCCCTTGATAATAACATCAGCCTCGTCCTTTCAAAAAATAATAAATATCATCCTCAAATATATTTGTCTGTGTGTTACACCATCCAATTATTGCACCACTAGACATTAAGCAAATCACTTTTGACAACTTATTTTATTTTTGAATAGAACAACTTATTTTATAGGTAACTATAAATTTACCCGATAACAATATTAGTGAATACTCAAACGGTCAAACTAGTGGTAAAATTTTCGTTATTGTCAAGTTTTAGGAAAATCGAGTCATATTACACACTTGACTCAAGCTTTTATCCATATTTGTCTCGGTACCTTTTGTTCAACGTAATTTTAATTTATTTCTTACACAATGTCTCTAGCTTGTGACGAATAATTTATGTTGCTCTGACGTATAAGATAGAGTCGTCATTGGAAAAGAATGTATCCAACACGTTACCATGGTTTTGACCTATTTTTGGGGTGGGGACAGAATTCTATCACTTATCTCAATGTTTGGAAAAGTATCCCTTTAAGGGTTGTGTTTGATTCATGTTTTTTTTTAAAGAAAAAAATTATTTTTTAACTTTTTTTTTCTTTGATTGACTATTTGATTCCCCTCCTTTTTTCTTTTAAGAAAACGTTTTCCAACTTTTCTCAAAATTCGCACTTTTCCTTGTGTTTGAGGAAAACGTTTTCCTTCGGGAAGATGTGATTTTTATTTTCCTGGAAAAGTTTGCCTTTTTTGACAATTTGCTTCTACTATAAAGATAAGGAAAATGATTAAATTTCATTAAAAGACACGAAAACAAGGAAAACAATACTATTTTCCAATTTTCAAATTAATCAGATCAAACACTTACAACTATCATCTTTTTCTGAAAAACCTTTTCCCGAAATTCATTTATCCGGAAAACGTTTTCTTTCCAACCATTTTCCTGCTTTACAATCAAACACACCCTAAGTTGTAATCACAAAATCATTTTCTAAGCTCCAAAACAAATTTTGAATTTGGTGATGCAGATACTTTGTAGCAGCATTCTCAGTTGCAGGCTTGTACAGCATAATTACCACTCTACTCTCCTTCTATGCCCTTCTCAAGCCCGGTTGTTGTCCAAAAGTCTTGTCTCATTTCGTCATTTTCGATGTGGTAAGTTCGAATAAAGAGAAATCGAAGACTCAACTCAAAACTTAATCATTTTCTACCACTCAATTCATTTTTTTAAATATTTTTCTGTACTTTTAACCACATATTCAAAAATCATTTGATTCTTAGTACTGTACAAGTCTTGAAGAATGCGTATGTTCTCTATGCTTTGTAGATACTGCTAGGAATTGTGGCGGCAGCAACCGGAGCTGCAGGTGCAGTTGGGTACATAGGTCTGAAAGGCAATTCACACGTTGGCTGGACAAAAGTGTGTAATCTATACGGCAAATTCTGTAGACACATCGGAGCTTCCATTTTCGTCTCTTTGTTCGGCTCCATCGTGCTCATGTTTCTCGTTTTGCTCTCCGTCTACTCCCTCTCCAAGAAAATCCCCAAGTAGTATGGTTACTAGGTTAGACCGCAAACTGCTTGATATGATTAGGAAGAAAGTGTAGTATTATATAGTATACCAAATCTATTGCCTGTCATGTCGATCAGTCTTGTTATCGTTCGTATCGTCCGTAATGTGCGTACGTAGATGTGTAATTGTGTATTTGTACAAATGGCAAGAACTTGCTCCAATGATTTGCTTTCATCTTGTAAATATGTGATGAATCATTTCATTGATAGAACTTACCCCTCATTCAATCAAATTCAATTCCATGGTGAGTGTTGATTGGCCAAGAAAACCGACTCAGAAAGATTGAATTCAACGCTATATCACTCAAACAACGTAAACTATATACGAATATCAGTGAGAGAGTTCAAGAATATCAATAATCCAACATCAATCATTTGAACTAACATATATGACAACATTTATAAATCATCCTATGCCAAGTCGGAAATGAGGAACCGCGTACCTTGAAGCATTCTCAATATAAAAAATGTCCGGTCGAGGTGAAAGTTCTAGAAGATTGTTTGCTCTCCTAACTCTTGTCCAGCCATTCCTTCCTCAAGTACCCTCTTAAAGAACTCTTCTAGTGTATCCTTCCCATAACTTGGAGTTTTCTCAGCATCATATTCTCTTCTTTCTTGATCCCAAACAAGCATACTCTCGGCTGCATAATATCTCCCAATCTTCCCAAACTCAGCTGCATCTTCAAGTGAAGGAAATATCTTCACAAGAAAATCAAGAACTCCAATAGCAAAGTCCATTATCCGAATAGGTACTTTAATGAACTTAGGCTCTTTCCCTAAAAGCTTAAACAACATTTCACCTTGCTCTAATGGAGTCAACGCTTCTCCAGGTCCTCCTATAGGCAAAATCTGGTTAATCTTATCTTCGCTCAACACACAATCCGAAATAAACGAAGCCAAATCCTCCTCGCTTATTGGCTTACAAGCGCATAATTTTCCATCCCCAAACATGACATAAGGTTTACCCTCTTTTACAAGCTCAACCTGCCCTGCTAAGCTCTTGAAAAATGCAGTTGGCCTAACGATACTATAGGTGAGTTTGTTATCCTGCCTGGCTTCTTCAATCAACTCAGCCTCAAATTTTAATTTGGCACGTTGAAATTCAAGAAGAGGCTTTTGCACACAAATGGCAGATAACAACACAAAATGCTTAGCCCCAAATTTTCTCCCTGCAATAAGACTGTTTTTAGTGGCTTCATAATCTATCTTCCATGAGTCCTTTACACCACCACTTCTACTAGCAAGACAAGACACAACAACATCAATATCAATCCCGAGATTTTCGATGCCTTTTTCTAAAGAATCCAACGCTGTAACATCAGCAAAGCAAACACTTGATCCTTTCAACAACCCTAAAGTCTCTTCTTTACTGTTCTTCCCTCTTATCCCACTTTTTCTCTAGCAATGGCAATTACATTAAACCCTCTTGCAATTAGCTCCTTAACTACAAATTTCCCAATATAACCAGTGGATCCCACAACCAAAATGTTAATATCTTTAGGGTTCTTGCTTCTGAATGAAACTTTGGGGGTTTCAACAGTCTGGGTAGCTAAAACTTTTCCAAATTTAGATTTCCCTTGGCTAAATTTTAAGTGTCTAGATAAAATTACAGAAGGAAAACCAAATGGGGATTTAATTACCTGAATTTCATTAATGAAATTTGAGGACAAAATTCCTTTTCTCTGTGAGTGAATTGTTAGGTTATTGAAGTTGAGCGTGGCACAAATGGACATTTTCTTGATTTCAAGAAAACTGAACTAAACTTGGTTTTGGGATTTAAGAAGAAGCATTATTTCGAAGAATTGTTGAAGTATTGAAGAAAACCTGAGGCGAGTGATTGATGGGAATTTTAATGAGATGGCTAATGGCTCTATCAAAGTAGAATCCAAATGACTGGTTGAAATGATTTGGTGGGAAGATTGTAGATGCAATAAAATTTAGGGAAATTTGCGGAGAAGGTCCTAAAATGTTTCAAAAAAGTGCGAATTGTGTTCAAATCTTTTATTTTTGAAATGCGGGATTTAGTATTTGGTAATGCACATGGACGATTTGTCGAAATTTGAATAGTACTAGGGACCATAAATTGACAGAGTAATATTATCTAGGTCACTTCAATTTATAGATCGTTAGGGTGTCATCAATTAGTTAAATTATCATATAAGCCACATTAACATAACCAATCATTCAAAAATATGATGATACCATGGAGAGAAAGCACATTTTGTATGTTGATGCATTAGTGATCAAGAAAATTTTTCTTACTTTTAGAAAGAAAGTAAGAATCTCTATTTTTCTGGTCTAATCTCCCTCTAAAGTTAAGTGAACTTTCTATTCGTCTAAGGGCATCTCCAATGTAATGTTCATGTCCAAAATATAAAATTGAAGACAGAGATAGAGATATGATAATTATTTTAATTGGAGTAAAATGGAGAGGAGTGTAGAGAAAAAAGAGATGGAAAAGTGAAAAAAGATGATAGAGATGGAAACAAATTCAAAAATAATAATAAAATAATAGTGAAAAATATGTAAGTTGATGTTTGATTTTGGACATGGCATAAGAAACGAGATAGAAAAAGTGAGAAAAAAGTGGGATAAATGACATAAAAGTGATTAAAGAAAATGAAAAATAGAAAAATATGGGATCCATTCAATTTTTTTGTCTACATCTCTCTCTTGGGCATTTCAACGAGATTCAATGTATTGGAGATGCTCTAATCATCTTGTGCATGCTAATCCCAACAACAATAAAACCGACGTTTTAGCCCTCACTCTAAAGTGGGTCGAGATATTATGCTTCTATTATCTTGTGCATAGCCAATAATGCCTAGTGTGCCGTGTGACCCATTTATCATCATCTGCACTTTCGCATATTTTCTTATCACATCGAACTATTTTCAAAAATATATTCCGTGGAAGTAAGCCATTAAACTAATTTGTAATTCTTTCTTTCATTCATTTGTGTTAGAACTCACGTGACACAAGTCATTGATGCATATCACTTTGACATTATTGAAATGAAGTATTGTTCTGTTGTTCACATATGAGTATATTATGGTACCCATGTATGGTTGGATAGGCCACCTACCCCTCTAACGATTGGGAGGAGAACACATATCGTGCATTCGCCCATGTGTGGGTATTGTAATATGCCCACATGCGTATAAAATCGTATTGAAGTGATCACATTATATTCAGATTATATTGAAATAAAATGCTTTTAATATCATTGGTCCCGATCCGTTGCCTACTTATGGGCACATTACAATACCCATATATGAGCGAATGAGTGTCAAATGCTCTCCCCTTCATCAGAGGCATACGTGTCGAGCATCCGTTGGGCACCGTGGTGCCCACATGTGAAAATCATGTACAATAATTATGTATCCACGTAAACATTAGATCCGCACGAAAACTGCATTACCTTGTTAATTAAAATTTGTACCAAACTATAGTTCCACTAAACAATTTCAAATCAGTGTGTTCCTATTTAACATTGAGATGATTGTTAACTAATAAACAGCATTATTCAAGCACCGCAGCATGTGCTCTCCTCGACCCTGTACCCCACCCCACCCCACCCCACCCCCTCCAAGCAGAGACAGACAGACGGCAAATACATAGCATAATTTCGTTCGCATCGCGAAAATTTTCAAAAAGTCCAGTTTTGTTGTTCAGATCATTTCTAGCAACTCACTTTCCTTCCGCAGATCCCACGCTTCACCAATCCTCCGTCGAAGCTTCAAGTTTCCAGGCCAACATGACGTCACTTTCCGGTCACCCACCCATCACTCAATTCATAAAATAAGTTCACTTTTTACCATTAAGGTCAGACTTTTTAATCTCTATTTCTCTTGTTTCGACGCTCTGAATATGTAATTTTTAGCAAAAGGGTATTGTTGTTGAATCAGTTTTTCCTTAACTCTCGTGATCAAATGCATGAATATGTGCTCAGTAGTTTGTGGATTCTATTGTACTGAACTCTAGAGTAAGATTCGATCTGTGGCCACCGATTTGGATATGAAGTTGGATAGAGAATAGGGTTTTGAATACTCCAATTTAAAAGGAGAGTAGTTTCCCTGAATAATTTTGATTGGATATATGCAGTTAATACTGGGTCGGTTCAATAATCTCAGGCAATTAATTTTGGGTAGTTGGGAATGCAAAATGAAAGTTAAGCTTAATTAAAGGCTGGATTGTTATTGATTAATGTCTTGTTTAGTTGTTTAATAGTATCTTATGATCCAAAGTCCTGACTTGATATTAATGATGATCTCTACTATTTCATTTTCTTCCATTTTCATTGGATTCATTCTGGTTTCTCTGAGGCATTAGATCGTTAGATTTTTACCCACATTTCACTTTGTAATTGAAAACTCTTGTTGTAATGGCGCCCTGTTTGGAAATTTGAAGTGAGAGTAAACTCGTTGGAGGCTAATGAAGAAAGGTTGACTTAGCCGTATTTGGACGAAACTTGACTTTTTTTCCCCTTTTTGTTATTCAAAATGCTAGCATGAGGGGTGTTTTTGTTATTTGGAAATGACAATTGTTTTTCTAGGTGAGTTTTAAGGTAGTTTTACCTAGCGGGGATGTATAAGAATCAACTGCAAGAATTGGCTCAACGAAGCTGTTTCAACTTGCCATCTTATTCATGTGTAAGAGAGGGACCTGACCATGCCCCTCGTTTTAAGGCTAAGGTTAATTTCAATGGTGAAATCTTTGAAAGCCCAAGCTTTTGCTCTAATTTGAGGCAAGCAGAACATGCAGCAGCCGAGGTTGCACTGAGATCCCTTTCACAAAGAGGCCCATCTAGAGCACTGACTGCAAGAGTTTTGGTATTTTCCTCGAACTTGTGTGGTAAATAGTGGTATTGTTCTTTTAGTACAATGTTGTCTCAAATTTCATAGTATTCGATCATTTATAGAATTTTTTATGTTCATTCACTCTATATTTAAACTTCATTTCTTGCATTGCTCAAAGCATATGTCTGTATGAACTTTTATTCTGCTAATGGTAACTTTTACGTTGAATGCTGGTAGGAGGGATAATGAGAAGTGTGAATAATAATTAGTGATTTGAGATGTGTGATTAATATTAAAGTTTGGCTTTGATTGAGTTACTTTTTAAGCAGAAAAAAGTTAAAACAAGCATAGGATCAACACATGCCATATTTTCTTTGTTGGATAATTATTGAATTTGTTGTCATCTTTTTGTAATCATCTATAATGCAGGATGAAACTGGAATTTACAAAAACTTACTTCAGGAAACTGCGCACAGGGCTGGGTTAAAACTTCCTGTTTATACTACTGTGCGTTCTGGACCAGCTTATGCCCCTGTATTTACTTGTACAGTCGAGCTCAATGGAATGACCTTTTCAGGAGAGCCGGCCAAAACCAAAAAGCAAGCTCAGAAGAGTGCCGCAATGGCCTCCTGGTTTTCCTTGAAAAATTGTATGTATTCTATATCTAACTGCTCCAAGTTAGTTTCATTCTCTATGGGAAAACTTGCTAACAAATGCCACATATTGCATACTTCACTGTGAGGCCACAAGTCATATATTATGCTAAAACATAACTTTTTAGGTTGAATAGTGGTGGAGACAGCTAGATTTTTAGATATTTGAATGATAATAAGTAGTTGTTTGAGATATGGTTAATATTGAAGTCTAAGTTAGTCACTTCGACTAATTGGTGTTTCGTCTGTCACGTAAACTTTACTCTCTCTCTCTCCTCTCTCTCTCTCTCTCTCTCTCACACACACACACATACTTCTTACAACATTAAATTACTGGAAATGAATTACTTATGCTTAGTTTTATTGTCATGAAGTGGCTCAGCAAGAACCTAGCTCTTCAGTCCCCGGAGGGAAGGACGAGCAAGAACAAGCAACTGTTGCTCGTTATCTTGCACGTCTAAGACTATCTGAGTCAAGAAAAACAGCACACAAACAAAGGTGCCAAGTAAAGCAAGAATATTCCCCAATTTGGAGGGACGTGGGTCCCAGCTTATCTGTCTATGAAATGCAGCAACATGCACTCATGTATCCTAATTTCTTGCCTGAAGTAGCCCTTTACCCAAGTTGGAATCAACAAGTTATTCAGCAGCAAAGACTCCAATATTTCCCATTTCCTCCCTCTATACTCGGGCCGCAAACTGGTTTATATCCCTTTGCAGAATTTAGCCCGGTTTTCTATTTATCAAATGATATGGTGCCTCGTCCAATCGGGGTTAATTCACAAGTCACCATTGAAGAGATACAGGAAACTGCCCAGGTCGAAGAAGGCAAAGAAACACGGCATAGCAATGAGCATGATAAAAGTGAGATTGAGAAGGGCAAATCCGTCCAGGATGTCAGAAACTCCTGTCGGCCTGAAACCAGCCCAAGTGAAGAATATAATAGTAGATCAAGAACTACACATCCAGTTGGGCAAAACTTATCATCTAGTGTTCGACTTCCATACAATGCAACGGTGAGTTCGTCAAGGCCAACTAGAGGTCCGTTGGTACATCCACCCCACCCCATATTGAGGGCCAGTGGTGCTGACAGTGAGTGCTCGACCAGGTTTTTTCTAGGAGGATCGACTATGTCTTCACCAACCTCGTCACCAAGAAATGCTGTTTATCCATCTTTACGTTCACCGTTCGATTGTGTGAAGAGTGTGAGAGGTGCATCACATGCTGGTTTCATGGCACCGGCAGTTCAGATTCGTTCAGTCTTGCCGGTGTGTTCGGCTCCTCCGGTCAGACAAAATTCGACTTCTGGGCAGGAACGGAAAGAAACGGAAAGAAAGTGAGGTTTCCGCAGCAAGTTCAGAGTTTTGCAGGCCCAAAATATGATGTCTTATGAGCTTAAATTTTAAAACTTAGTCAATTTAATTGTATGTGAAAAGATGAATAGGTAATAAAACGATATATATATATATATATATATATATATGAGCTACCTTGATTTGTTTTATCCCTTTTGTCACCAGCATTGTATTCTTCCTAGCTCATGTGAATATGTACCTTATACAAGATACGGCTTGATCTTGTTTCTTCGGTGGCAGATAATTGTTGTCACAAGGTGAACATTTCCTTTACTTTTATTTTATTTTCAATTAATAATGTTTCCTTTAAAAAAAAAATTATTTGTGTCTCTCAAAAAATTGCCATAAAGCTCTTTGCAACCATGCAACAAGGACTTTTTAAAACTATAACTTACAATAAACGCATCAAATTCTTGGCCGGATATAGATCAAAGGCCAATAGTATGTGGTTATTTAACATTTTTCAATAAGTAAAATTTTAATTCAAGAATATGCAGAGCGCATCTTGCACGAGCTGAATTTCGATTAGCGCCTTTTCTTAAAATTTTGGCTACCATTCTCGTGTATTTTAATAAATAAAACAAAAAATGTAATATATTCAGATAATTGCACCACATATTTTGGATCTTTTATCTTTACTATGGACTCCTATTTTATTTATTTTCCTATTAATAAACAAATATAAATGTTCTATATTTTCAATAAAATAAATACAAGTCAACTATAGAATTTTATTCTCAAAAGTAAAGTATATAGAGATGATTTCCTTTTAGAGATGATTTCCTTTTTAATACGTTTTCCAAAGCTCAATTTTGATTCTTGTAAATTTGTAATTCTATCTCATCGACACGTATTCCAACAGAAAACATCAAAGTCCTCTTTTTCCTTCCATTTCCAAGCCCGGTCATTTTTCTTCCTCCGGCCCTCACGAACGAGAAACCCAGAAACCCGGAAAGATGAACCCATCTCAGAGTATACAGAATCTACTCCCGCATGATATTTCCCTCAAAATAGCTTCATCACTTCAGGTTTTATGTGTTCTTAATGCTGCTATATCTATTTATAATTAAAAAAATCAATATTTTCTGTGTTTTTGGGAAATTTGGTTCTAATTTGAGTTGTATAAATCTTTCTAGAATGTGGGTTCTGAAAAAAGTTTGATCTTTTTCAGGTTTTTGATGTTTGTTCATTGGGGAGTTGCTCGAGGTTCTGGAGGGAGCTCTGCGGGTCTGATTGCGTGTGGGAAACCCTATGCAAAGACAGGTGGCCTGCACTTGATTTTTTTACAGATTCTTCATCTTTTCCAGATCAAAATTTCGAGCTTGATCGACGGCTGGATTCCAATTTGAAGGTCCTTCATTTATTTCTAATTTTCTCTTTTTTAATATTTTGAACATTTTTCCTTTCCTCAGTCCTGATTCCAGTATACATTCTTGTTCTTTGAGTGAATCAATTGTTATCAAACAGTAATTTAGCTTCTATCTTATGTTTAGGTTTATTTGTGTGTGTGTGTGTGTGTGTGTGTGTGTGTGTGTGATGGAACAATTAGCAGTACATAATGTGTGAAACCCCTTTTTTGTAATTAATTTCTTGGGCTTGAAGTAATCTTCAAGATTTTAATCATCATATTGCTGTCCAAGTTAGTTAGTTATAGATCATTGAAAACCAGTCTCTAAGTATCAAGAATCAAGATACAGAGGTTCCAAGAACTCTATTTGTAAGTGGACCTTGAAATCAAAATACATATGTTATGATAGATCAAAATGTATTTCTTGAATTTTGATTACAGATTATGGATTTTCTTGTAATGGCCATAGGGATGGAGGGAGTTGTACATAAGCAAGCACAATGAGATGGGTGAAAAGGCAGCTTTAGTAATGAATTTCTTGGAACGCGCTTTAGCTTATGAGTCTATCGAAGTTGGGCATTATTTGAAAGCAGTCGAATTTCTCAAGACAATGCAGTTTGGATTTAAGGATGTCCAAATGTTCTTCCTTCAACCGAAGTTCAATGTGCTGCTCAATTTGGTCGGCTTGCACTACTGCATCATATGGCTTCACGTCCCGGTAATTGCTAATATAATGAAGCAATTTTTCCACTTATTTTCTTTAGGCATTTGATGCTGTCTCATAAGTTTCCATAAGGAATCTTTGCCTTGTTATTTTAAGGCTTGTTAGCAAACAAATTTGAATCTGAAATAGGGTGTGAATTTTTGAAAATGAGTGATGGAGATCTGAATAGTACATGTGAGTTGTATGAGATATGTAGCTTTGATTAGTTTGACCAAATTATGTTTTGAAATAGAATTGATTGGTTAATATTGGCTTAATATGCTAACATAAAAGAAGCTAAAATTGGGCATTGACGGTCTGTCTCATAAGTTTTCGTAACGAATCTTGGCGTTGTTCTTTCAAGGCCTGATAGCAAACAAATTCGAATTAGAAATAGGGTGTAGATTTTTGAAAATGAGTGGTGGAGATTTGCACATTGCATGTTGCTCCTATAAGATATGTGGATGTAATTAGTTTAACCAAATTCTATTATAGAGCAACTATCTCGTGGAAGCACTAGATAGCAACGAGATTAAAGAAAGGCAAGTACGTGTCCAATGGTGGAAGCTTGGTAGATGGTTCCATGGCTTTCGCCTGCGCGATGAATTGCATTCTCGTAATGTCACATTGGGAGACTTAGCACTATTCAATGAAGAGGTCCTTGGGGTGCTTCATCGAGGGGCAATTCATGAAGTCTTGCGTGTTAGGATATCTTCGGTCAAGCCTACATCCTCATCATGGTCGCATCAACTCATGCGAAGTGTGTACTAATGGAGCTTCAATTGGGTGTGTGATTATGTATATGATAATGTTTACATTAAGATTCATTAATGTGTTTATGCTTTTACAAGATAAAATAACAGGAGTCTACTTGCTATTCGTCCCGTGTTGAAGAAGGGATTCGAATGGGTGGGAAGAACTCTCATAATCGTCCGATAAAAGGATATCATTATATTGGGTGTGCTTCTAAATACCAGAGTACTATGTAAATTGTGGAACATATTGGAATGACTGTGTAATAACTGTCCAAGAGACATTTGTTCTGTTGCTGTTGTTAAGGCTGCATTCTTAATGTGCTGATGTTGCTCTATATATCATAACATGTTTCAAGTTTCAACCATGGAATTGTCTTGAGCACATGTTGAGGTAGAACGAAAGGAATGAGTATCTTCCTCACTTATTTTGCAAGCACACTTAGAATGTGGACTCTGTCATTGATGAAAAATAATGTCGTTTCTTTTTGTACGAGTCAGGTTTTTTATACTAAAATCGTGTTACAGCAAAACGAGTATCTTGCTCACGTTCTCACGTCACAAGCCCACGTAGAATGTGGGCTCTAAGTGGGCTATTGATAAAAAAAAAAAAAAAAAAATAGTGTACTCCACTCGGTCTATGATGGACATGTCACATCAAACTCATGTCTAGTGTGTGTAGCATATTGATTTTCCATGTGCAATTAATTGGGAGTTATTTTGTAAGCATACGGATTCTTCAACAAGAAATTTCAGCAACTAATATTCAAAGAACTACAATCAAATCACAACATTATTTGGACAACAGAGTATGTATTCAATCAAGAATTGATGATAAAATATGCACACAAACCGTTTGATGCAATGGAGAAGACTATTAGAACAAGAAAAACCAACTCAAAATTAGAGTTGTAACATGTTTGGTAACGCAAATTAGATTCAGAAAATACAAAGTACAATTTAATGTCATTATTTTCTTTGGCAGGTCTACCAAAAAGCTCTATCAAACAAGCACTAATGCAATCATTTTGAAAGCTTAGGCTGTTAGACCTTTAAATAGCTATGAAGATTGAGAATTAGAAACATAGGAGAAAAATATACCGTTTCCAAGTCCATCAATAAGGTGGACAACGATAGAAGTAAGTAACGCGTTTTCTAGGAGTCGGAATGCAGAGAGCCATCATCACCACGACAAGAAAAACCACGATGAGAAATCCCGAGATGTTGAATCCACCGTCGTCGAATTCACAGCAAACCTTTCCCATAATGTTTCTTCTTCTTCACCTTGGTGTGTCTTGTGAATCCTGGACTTAAAATGCGATGAAATAACGTGTGATTTAGACCAACTTAAAAGGCAACTTGGAGTCAAGTATTTGTTAAGGTCTAGGTCTCTTCTATTTGGAGGTTAGTTAATTGCAGTCCTTGTCAATGTTATTAATGGCAATTCTTTAGTGTGAGATGCTTTCTTCAACCAATTACACTTTGTAAAGTTTTTTTTTAAATAGATAGGTTGTTCATCTATCAAATCTTTGACGTGCATGGATTCCATGAGAACAATGTTAAAACAAATTGTTGAATTGTTGTACAAAATCAATTTTCCTACCTGCAGTAAGAGTATTTTGTCTGTTATCTTACTTTGTAGGTCTACGTAGATCAATTTTGGTATTTAGGTCTTGTTTTATAGAGATTAATTTTTGTTTACTGTATAACATGGATTGTTGAAATTTGAAGAAAATATATTAGAAAAATATAAACAAATTATCAAATCAATATTTGGGTGGTGGAGAGGGATGAGGGAGAAAAAGTAAATCTGAGTTTTTGAAATTTAGGGCTTGTTCGTTTCAATGTAACTTCACCCAAACCACCGGTGGGCCCCATTTTTTTTTCCTAATTGGCAAAATGCCCTCCAATCAAAATGCATAGTTTGGTCAAATGTTGCGGGTAGGGGTTTCCAAATACTGAAACGAACAAGCCTTTAATGTGTGTAGAACAAGCCCGAATCTATGATAATTCTTGGTATTATGTTGCACAATTATCGTTCAAGCCTGGTCAAATTCTGCATTAGTTCACACGTTATTACCCGATGGCAAAGCCTAATGTCAACAAGATGGTAATGAATTGTCAAGAGTTCATCATTATATAAAGTTGACCAATATGGTCGATGTTTCCTAGTGGATGCGTTATTGAATAT
Organism: Jasminum sambac; assembly: GCA_018223645.1. Classification (NCBI taxonomy): domain Eukaryota; kingdom Viridiplantae; phylum Streptophyta; class Magnoliopsida; order Lamiales; family Oleaceae; genus Jasminum; species Jasminum sambac. The sequence continues at coordinate 23,427,333 of CP073649.1, forward strand.
GACTAGAGAAATTTGTATTGACCATTCTGCAATCGGTAGTTATAGAGATGGAAATTTGGACCATAGGTCTCGCGACCCTACCCGGGCAATTCATGCTATATGCTGAACGACACATGCAAGGGTAAACGATCCTATCTATCTATGTCGGGCAATACAAGTCGGGGCGTAGAAAATTTCTTTTGGACCATAAAACCCTTGTTTGCTCAGGTGACCCTTCGGCACATACTGGTACAAAAATAGCAAATGAAAAGAGAGACCACAGCACAAAAATGCATTAACAATGATCAACATATTAATCCTTCTACAATGCTTCAGTAATTTGGTTACATACTTTAAGTTCCACCACACGTGTGCTGATACATATGTACGGTGATGGCAAGATTAATTGAATGATTCAAGAATACTGAACAGCATCAAGAAGATTTTTTAACACACAGGCTTGACACCTGAGATGATGACATCAAAGAATGGACAAATCAAGAACAGATGCACCATTGCTACCCCCCAATAAGCAGGTAGAAGCATTCAGGACGTTCTTCGTTGTTTTTATTGATTTTTGCACAAACTGCTTCGATGATATTTTGGGCGACGCAATTAGTTGCAAAAATTATTCTGAGACTCCAAGGAAATGAGCAAAGCTCTGATACTTCGGCTCCCACCCTAACTCTGCACGAGTCGTTGAGTTGTTTAATTTCTTACCCAATGGGTCGTTTTTTCCTGGAAAAACGAGTTACAAATTTAGTAAAGGTCAGCTTCAACAAGGCATAACTAATACTACCTATATTATCTCCACATTTTGTGTCGTCAATTGCAATTTTCTTTATTCCTATTTATAAATTGGCCAAACAGAGGCTGAATATTATGCATAACAACTACGAGTGATTTACCGATAAAGGCTCCAAACTTCTTGTCATATTTTCCACTCTTCTCAACCAAGTCCATCACTTCCTGTCTGAAATAGATTAAGGCGAAAAATAAAATAAAACAAAATAAAATAAAATTAATAATAATAATAATAATAATAATAATAATAATAATAACGACTCCTTAAATGTGTAAGGTATACCACTATTATGTGTAAACGTATTAGGCAAACAAAATAACCTTGATAATGGGTGATTATCACAGCCGAGAAAGATTCGCCCACGGAATTTCTTTTGTAAGATGGTGATCGAAAGTGAAGCTGCATCCTGCATGAGTAAACAGCCCATTATTTACACTCAAATAACATCATAAGCAGATTATCAGAATTGATTAATTTATTTAGAATGATGAAAATGGGAAGGACGGGCAACGAAAAACTGTAGAAGAATTCACCTCATAGTGTATTAAATTGAGGATGTGATCTGGACGAACTTCGCTTACCCCTTTCTCTAACCAGTAAGTGTGGGCACCTCTATCTGCTTTGTATTGCCAGTTAAAGAATTCATTCTTGAACCTAAAATAGTCCTCACAGACGTTTCACTACTAAATATCTATAAAGGATATATAAAGTCCAGCCAATCTAACGACACAACCACCAGCCTCCAGCACTACTTTCTCCGCCTTGAGAAGAATGTCTGTTCTGGGGCTCCTCCCAATCGGAACTACTGGAGTGTCCTGTGTAACCATCAGGGAACAAAATTAAATGTCATCTATGTAAAAATATATTAAGACCAATAGAGGGCATATTAGTTCTATGTATCTCTCAAATACTTGAAAAGAAAAAGTTAGTTTCTATTTGAATAGGTAAAGACTCCTTAGTCCATAGATTGTGACTAAAAATTGTTAGAATGAAATACCTCATCACAAGATCCGTTATCCCTGCAATCATAGGGAGCAGAGCTTGAAGTAAATAGGAATGAGCCTTCACCATTCCAATTTAATGTTGCTTCCCTGTTTTTGACAAAATGAACTGGTATAATTGGAGTTTGGCTTCAATCAATATGCAGTGTTAATTGAATAAACACATGTAGTTGTAGAATAGATGAGCTTGATTATTTTTCTTTAGATTGATACCTGAAAAACAAGAGTCATCTCATAGACGAATAGCACATGACAGGCATAATAAACCTCAATTTCTCGCCAGCAGATGAGAGAATTATGTTATGCTTTTTATATCCCAATCATGGATGTGTACGTAAAATGAGAAAAGTGAACTGGGCAGTGGGCATAGAAGGAGAACTGTCAAATCGGTAATATATTTCTTTGAGTACAGCATTAGATGTGACATAAATTGAAAAATATTAAATGAAATGTGGAATTACACCGGAAGGTCATGATACAGCGTATCAAACGGTACACATAAACTACGGATAAATCTCGAAACAGGTTGTGTACAGCATAGATCCTTACACCTACCTAACATCACCAGGGTAATCTGGAGTTCGGGATGGAGGAGCACAGAAAATCACATAAGGAAACTTGTGGCTGAGTTGCGCCCCCTTTGTTGATGGAGTGATTCCCATTTTGATTAATTCATCATGATGATCACTTGTAACTGTCTGACCATAAATTTGACAGCCTGGGTATTCCTGCCGAGATAGAAAATTTTCTGACTGTTCAGTATCCCCTCTGACAAACACATTTCTTTTTTTACTTCTGCACACTGAAGATGCAATAGCACATTGAAAGTAAGAAGCGCAAGAGGCACAGCACAATCTCTTGATGCCATAATAGATTACAAAAAAATTCAAAGTTCAGCATCATTGTTCGCCAAGGGAAACTCGAAAACAACGAAAACTTTACCTATCCAATTATATTGCATAAGCATCATGACGAATAAATTGAAAAATGATTTACCACAATATAACTAAACATTTACTGACTATATCAAACAATACATTCAATATATCAGATTGATGGACACAGAGAAGTCATCAATTAAGGCCTTGTTCTATTTGGTGTTAACCAAATCCGCACGCAATTCCGTACACCTCATACTCATTTTCAACCACACACACATTTCCCAAAATAATATTAACCACACATTTTTACAGGAATACCGCGGCGGAACAACTAAACCCCCAATCAAACAAGGCCTAATTATAGATTAATTTACGATCAGAACCTCTCGCCATTTCTCAGCCACTATGCGCCCAAGAACACCTGGTCCAACAATCAGCAAGTCATTAGCTCCAACCATTCCTGAAGATGAAGCTTCCCGTTCTCCGTTTGGTGCACCTTCAATATATGAAACATAAAACTATAAATAACGGACACAATTACCGTATCTAATGGACTGAATTCTATTCATGTATTGATATCATGTTACCCTTCTACACGGTTATAAAAGCTAACTGAAAACATAATGCAAGGAGTACAAAATGTATAACACAGTTTGATACTCTAACTGTGAAGCAATGATATAAAAACTCACTCCAGTTTCAGGAATTCATCCACCGAAGAAGAAAAGCCACACAGTAATTAAAAGACTACAATGCAGTTCATACTCTCTATATGTGAAAACAGGAAAAATGGTAAAATAAAAAAAATTTAATACTCCGGCAATTGACAACGAATTCCCGTGAATTCAGATAAAATAAAAATTCCACAGAATTCTAAAATTACGTGATCGAAAAGCTGACAGGCATTCCGTCCATGAGCGCGAGTGAGAGAGACTGATACCTACGGAAGATGAAGCGTTGACTTTGAGCAGCGGACGATTGACCACTGAAAACGATGTCCTGAAAGTGATGAATCTTCTGGAAAATGAGAGAAAAGCAGATGAATTCGAGCAACAGCCGAAATCAGAAATAAGTCTTTTCGCCGAATCCAAACGTCCCCCAATTTGAGAGCTGGAAATGCATACTGTGATTGTACTCATGGCCCGGTATTGAAGATATCGATAGAATAGAGAGAGAGAAAAAAATTTGTTAATTATTTGACGAAAAATTTTTACTGGGTGCTTGATAGCCAATCATGTACAGACACGTGAAACAGATAAGTGCGATCATTTGAGAATTAAAAATTAAAAATTAATTTATTTTTAAACCTCACGTTGAAAAGTGAGGACAATGCATTACAAAACGATTATAAATAAAGATAATAAATCCAAGACGTGACAATCCTAATAAAGGAAATGATGGTACTATCCTAACAAAATATGAACGGGTAAGAGTTTTGATCTGGTACCCATGATACTCATAATCGAAGAAAAAATTCATAGAAAATGGTGGGACCCTCGCCATTAGTAGCAGTTATATATTATTTATTTTACCTAATGTAGATACCAAAAAAATTTTAAAAATAATTTTTAATCGATGACATAGCGCCACATGACATCACGGCACCACATAACATTTGGGGGTGGGGGGTTGTTTGAGTGCCCGTGTGGGGGAACTGAACAAAGCTAGAACGGGTAAATTATGTCAATGGTTTTTAATCTTCTAGTATAGTTTTCAATTTTATTTACTCTATAGCTCCTAATCTTTCATAAATTAGTATCATCCATCTAAACTAACCAAGTTAATCTAATAACATGGTATTAGGTCATTTTCTTATTTCATTTTCATTTTATTGATATAAATGAAGATTATTAGATTACATCATCGTTTTACATTTTAAAATCGAATGTAAATATTGCATTCAAATTCTAAAATTATTAAAATTTTTAACACAAATCTTAGTACTTACCACATAATTCATATTCAAAAATCGCCCCCATCCCCCATCGCGACCATATCCCCCAAAACCTATGAAGAACCCGCATGCTTATTTCCCCCGCAAGTCTTCAACCAACCAAGTCCTAGACTCCGTCTTTCAACAATCCATTTGAGTCACAACCCTCTTTCCTTCTTTATTCGAATAATTATTAATAAACACACCTACTCGCGTTGTAAAAAAATCCAATGAAGGAAAAAAAATCCAATGAAAAATGTTTACTAAAAATCCAATGAAAAATGTTTACTCATGATCAAATTATGTCGATAAATTTAATTGTGGGTCAAAATAAAAATTTGTAAAAAGTTAAAAGTTGAATCGTATAATTTAATAAAGAACTGGTACTTAAAATGAACATGGATAAAAGTTTTGGATTCTACTCCAATTTTTGGATGAAGCATGTACTTCGCACATGAGAAGTTAACAGTTAAAATAGATGTCGAGTTAATAGAATTTCTTATTTTGCAAAGAAACATATAAATTAGTCCTAATTTACAAATAACTCATATACAAAATCTTGTTCAACAACAACCTATTGGGTCCTGATTGCGACAATACATATATATATATATATATACACACACAAAAAGAATGTGTGTGACTATAGAAAGTGAGCAATAACAGATTATCATATAGTCTCCTCTTTGTTAATTAAGACCAACATCAAAATATTGAAATTTTGAACGTTGTTGGAATGAAATGAAGCAGAGCGCTTTCGGATTACTGCCACTTTAGTGGAGCATTTAATTTTATTTATTTATTTATTTATTTATTTTTGGGGAACGGAGTGGACCATTCATTTTTGTAGGTCGATAACATTTGATTCCTAATCGTAGAGGATATGAAATTTTTACAATGAATACAGATCCCTCGGCCTTGAGTTGAGGATAACCATTAAGGGTGTGTTTGATTGGCAAAATTTTTATAGAAAAATATCAAATCAAGGAAAAGGTTTTTCTACATTGTTGTTTGATAGAAAATTTTTTGAAGGAAAACATTTTCCATGTACAACTATTTTATGCACAAATGAGTTATTTTTTTATGAAAAATCTAATCCAAGTGAAATGTAAGAAAATATTTTCTAGGTGATGCAAATGAAGGAAAATATTTTCCATGAATGCAATCAAACACACCCTTTAAGGGTCTATTTGATTCACAATAAATTTTGAGCAAATTTTATCCACACAAATTGCATGTAGATTGTGTGATTGAAAATGGGAGATATTTAATTAAAAAATATAAAGTAATTATATGTGTGGTTGAATATGAGGAGAGAATTTTTTTTAAAAAAATTTGTTGTGAATCAAACATACCGTAAGTACTATCTCCGTTCCATAAATATAGTCCATTTCTATTTTCATAAAGATTAAGAAAAATGCAATTAATAGTGTTAGAAAAATAAAATTTAAACTTATTTTCCTAATATACTCTTTCATTTATTGGATGTTTTATTTTAACAAATATATTTTGGTAATAACAAAGTACAATAAATGAGGACATATAAGACAATTAATATTTTAACAATTTTTTAAAAAGGAATATGACCTATATTTTGTGACGAAAAAAAAAAATAATGGACTACATTTATAGAACGGAGGCAGTGTTCTAAAAGGCGCTGTCTAAGGCGTGAGGCGTTTTAGAAACACCTCGCATACCTCCTAGGCATGGAAAAAGGCCATCAACTTTGAGTTGATCGTCAAAATGCGTGAAAATGCTCGCCTAGGCGAGCATAGGCTCCCCTGGGCGCACGCCTTTTTTTTGTTTTTGTTTTTTTTAACGAGGTGTTATTTTTTAATTGAGCAAAAAAAATTAACATTTATGATAAAATTAAAAAACCGTTAATTCCACAAATCCAATGAAAGCGTCCTATCTTATAAGACTTTGCCAATCAAATTTATGTTATTATAATTGAAAAACTTTTGAAAGAAGACTCCCGACTCAAAAAAAAAATGATAGGTTAAAAAAAAAGACAACAGACCATTCTTTTACGATACAGATAACTCTATTCTTGTCTCTTAATATAGATGGCGATACATTATTTAAATTTTTTAGTTTGTATCTAATTAGTATCTCGTAAACTATTTGTGTATATAATTTTTTAGTGCTAGTTGTCTGAGACTAAGCGATTGAAGTATTAATAATTTTGAAACTAATATTGTAGAAAAGCAGAAAAATATGTTGAATTTGTATACAATTTTTTAAATATGTATTTTTTTTACATAATTATCGCTCTACAATAATTAAAATAATAAAAAAATCAAAAAATCTTTTTCACGTCTAAGGTTCGCTTAGGCACGCATAGGCTTCGAAGGCTTGAGGCTTGGACATGCCTCGCGCTTTTTAGAACCTTGGACATAGGTAGTATAATTAAGCCTGGTTCTCCCCACATTAATTTTCATTTACTCGATACGTGTGGTGAAGAATTGAAAAAATGTATTAAAAATATAAATAAATTATCACATCAATATTTAAATGGTTCAAAAGGAGGAGAAAGAAAAAATAAGTTGAAAATTTTGAAATTTAAAGTGAGGAGAACAAGGCACAAATGATAAGACACATGAACAGTTGTTCATCATTCAATCAATGAAAACTGAAATCACAAAAATGTCAAATAACAATATCCATCTATAATTATTAATTCAAAAAAAACCATTGAGCATAATAAAAAGCAACTTTATCAACAAAACACTCTAGATTAATCAAACCTTGAAGAGAGACTTCTTTTGAATGCCATTTAGCGTAAAACGACCTCTGCATCTGTGCATTGTCAACAGTTCTTGCAGTTCTCCAGGCATTTTTCAACACAAACTTGGCTATCGAAAAAATTGAGGAATTGTGCCTTCACGTTGGAGATGCTCGTAGTGTAAAAACAAGCTCCGCATTAGTAGGGTACCCTGACATTCTCAACAGTTGTTGCATTTCCCGAACTAAAGAATCTTTTCTCCTGATCACTATCCTTTTAAGTGCATTGGCATTTTTCAACACAAACTTAGCTATTGAAAACACCGGTTTGTATGCGTACAACTTTACGTCAAGTTCAAGTATCCTCAAATTCATCAAAAATGTATCTGGCAACTCATCTTCAGGGATCCGCGATCTTTACGAACAACTCCATTTATCTTCTAGCTGCTTCTGTAGGGGAAGATCATAGTACGAATATTAAAGGAAAGATAAACCAAAAACTTACTGTAGTAAACATTTCGAACTCAAACAAATATGAAATTAAAACGCATTGAGTTTAGCACCTCATTGTCATCGCCAATGTCATTTCTTATAGTTAACATGGATATGTTTGGCGAAATTTTAAGTAAATTCACAATTCCAGCAAGAGATCGGCTCCCAACAAAAGAATCAATGGTTAGAAGCTTCAAATTTAATAGAGGCAAAGGCAAAGCTGTTTTTTCCATCACTTGAAGTACCTGTTACAAAATAGCCATGTATCATTCAATATTCACCTAGATTCTATTACAATTATACAATTTCACTAATACTATGATTAAGACTATGAGATGATTAGAAGGATATGCAAATTAATAATAATCTCAATAATAATAAATAGGAAAGAAAAAATTGTGAAAAGAAACCAAACCTTAATGATCCAATGTCCAACCACTAACTTGTCAACATGACCAATGGACTGGAAAATAACCTTCAACATATCATCAACCTGAGGCTGAGGCTGAGAGAGATAAGTAGTTATGTGCTCAAATGTGAGGATTGCCTCAATCAGAGATGGGACAAAGAGAGACGAGAACTGGGTACGCACAATTCCTTCAATCCTTAATACTTGAAGATTTGGGGTCCAGATATGCAATGCGGAATCAGGATATTTGGAGTCAGGATAATAATTCTTTTCATCATAACAAAGGCATAACTTCTTCAAACTAGCGGAATGGATACTCACATTACGAGGACAGCATAATTCCAAGGTCTCTAGTACCGGACTACCAAATAACACATTGTCAATCACGGATTGATCCACATCAAGACTATCAATCGTTAAACTCTTGAGTTGATCCCACCGTATAGTTCCAATACATACACTCACAGGCATACCAATGCCTACGCCTGTATATGGTGCAGAAAACAATACACACCTAGGCAGGCAGCATCCAATATAGTGATTCCGATCTGGGTGGTCACTCCTGTGAGCCAGATGTAACTTTTCGACTTTGTGTTGCTCGGCGATACGAAACCACACAGCTATGTCGCGATGAAAAGAATGGTTACAATACATCAAATAAACACTGAATTTGTGAATTTTGGTACCCTTCCAGTGCTTCATAGTCTGGTAAACAAAGTCTCTGAACTTATTGTAGTTATCTAAATCTAACCGAACTGATTTAGCTACGAATGAAAAATATGGAACGGTGGTCCAGAGGTCTACCCAGCGTTTCGAAAGAACCATAGTCCTAACAACATCTTCCGTAGGCAAGAATGAAAAGATATGGTGGATTAACGAGTCGTGTAACTCACTCAGCCGATCCATACGAAATTCGAGTTCAATATCCACAATGCCACTGTAAATACTGTAAATATATAAATATATAGAGAATGCTGGCGTGCTAGGGTTGGCCACGGGTCAGTTCTAGGCCATACCCGTGACCCAAACCGCGGTGCTGACCTAGAAACCGTAACCGGAGCAGTTCGGGTCGGTTCAAACCGGAACGAGTACACTCTCTTTTTTTTCCTTTTTTTTTTTTTTTTAAATTTAAATCTCACAAACAATCCAATAAATACTACTATACTCCATGTAAAGTAAAGTAAACCATAAAATTGTAGATATCTTCCAGTGCGCTATTGGGCCTTCTCCGGCAGCAGAATAGGGTTCAGAGGCTGAGGGGCGACTGGCGACTGGCAGACTGTCTGCGTTGGCAGCGTGCGGTTTGGTCTGAGAATTAAGAGACGAGACAAAAGTTGGAGAAGGGAGACAACGTTGCTTTGTCTGGGAATTGAGAATTGAGAGACTGAGGGACTAGTGAGTAACGAGGATTAGAATTGAGATACTGAGGGACTAGTGAGTAACGAGGATTAGATTTAGGGCAGAATGATTTTAGGCTGCTGGCAGGCAAATGGTAATGGGGGAATTTTTGGTGACAGCACGACTTCTCATGCCAAATTACCAAAATATTGTCACAATTATAATTTCTCAAGAATACCTAATATATTATCAAAAGTAGACAAAATACTAGTTGGACATACTTGAAAATGAAAAAAAAATAAATTATAAAAAAAATGCAGGTAATAGATAAATATGATTAGTTGAGTGAAATTACTTAATAATTAAAATTATTAGATAATGCAATATAATAATCAGCTAGCAACCTATATCACTAACCAATGCTTATACATTAAAGTATTATCAACAACTATCTTAATGTAGAATGTAATGTGATAAACTACTATTATCATTTGAACAGATTTTGTAGATATTTTGTAGGGATCATCCGTGCTAATCAATTTAATAGGAATCCTCATTACTGTTAGCTAATACTTAATACACGCTACTATCTTTCTCCTTTTCTTTTAAAGAAAAAATGATATAGTGAAAATAAATTAGGGAAAATGATAAAAATAAATAAATACATTTTAACCGATAACGAAAAAAAAATAAAAAAACAAAAAACAAAGGGATTGTAGTATCTTCTATCATTATAATTTTATTGAATATTATCAATCATGTTGGCACCCTGATGACGTGGCACGAGCCCAGCCCGGGTCCCCCACGGTATGGACCCCCCGTTGACGTGTCGAGGGCACCATGTCGTCTAATAACGTGTCAAGGGTCTGAGGTCGGTCAGATACACTCAGTCGCTGGGGGAACTGAGCCGAGATCAGTTCGGACACCATACATGGCTCGACCTCATCACCAAGATCGGCCAATAAGCAGCAGGGGCTTCAGCGCCACCGGCATCCTCAGCCCGGCGACAATACATGGCGACCCCCGACTGCCACTGTAGCAAGGACAGTCCACGTGTCATCTGACACTCTGACACCACCTGCAACTGACAGGATCCTCGCCATAAATGCAAAGGCGGCTGTCAGTACAGCAGAGACAATCATCACCCTATTCTGAAGTTAGTCCAGCCACCTCAATGATGACCTACTACCACCTACCATATTCTCACGCTATAAATAGAACACTTAGTGGCCATTCGGAACAACAAGAAATCCTTTGTAATCAGCACCAGCTCCGAGCTCGACTATAAATACATTTTTTACTGCACCTGCTACTGCTAATCAGCCCTTGACACTCACTAAAGTTGATACTTAAATAGTCCATACTATTTTCGGAATCAACAAATCACATTGTGAGGATTAGTTTAGATATGAAGTGATGTATGTTTCATGGTCTGTTGCAACACTAATTTGTGATAGTCTTTCATTGAATAAAAATAACATCTATCCCCAATCAACAATTGTTGCCAACTGTTACTTTTTGATAAAACATGTAAAACAACACGAGTATCTTGGAGTGATTTAAAATAACAAACTAAGCTGCTACCATCAGTATGCAATTGGATTAACGTCTTGGTAAAAGTCACATGAATATTAAAACTACACATTCATATTGGTATATGATAATAATAAGTGTCATTAATATAGTCTGTTATCATGTTGGTTCAGCAATTTAGTTGATACTACGGCGTGTTACCAAATATTCCTCCGTATTTTTATCTTTCAGTAACTTGATAGTGTTGCAACATGTTGCTACTAATTCTAGCATCACAATTGCTCTTTGTTAATAAAGGGTATTGCTGTCCTCGATTGCTATGTTGTGTACTGTTACTATTAAAGAACTTAACACTTGTGCATGAGTGAAACTATAATTAACAATCAAGCTTATCCAAATCTCCAAAATAACAAAGCCTAAACCACCTGTGATACTGGAATTTACTTACCCGAAAAATTGGGTGATATTTGTTACTAAAGGGTGTTACTGTCCTCAATTGTTGTTGTTGCATACTGTTACTATTAAAGAACTTAACACCTGTGAATGAGTTGAACTTTGAAACTGTAATCAACAATCAAGTTTAGCTGAATCTACAAAATAACAAAGCCTAACCCTCCCCATGTGATTGCACTATGATTCTGGAATTAACTAACCCAAAAAATTGGGTGTTCAAACAACATCAAATGATAATAACCTTCTTAACCATGTTAACAACATCAACATATAACGTGGAACAATAAGTATCAAAATAGCAATCAGTTTCACAGATCTCCAACTTAACAAAAAATCTTTGAAACCAAAATAACAAAGTACCATTGACAACTAGTAATCAAAACAAAGAAGGAAAGCAACGTAAAGAAACAAACTACGTAGTTCAAACTACTAAATGTATCCAACTATGCAACAACAAACTGCCCATCATATCAGTCACTGTGTCGAGAACTTGAAAAACTACACTGTCATATGCAATTGAGAAGCACTTGTGTCAAACGGGTAGCACATCTTGTCTATAATCCCTTCCGCAATGTACTCAGAATACTTCATTATAAAGATCCCACAATCACCTCTCTGCGAAATTACAAAACTTACTCAATGTCCAATAAAATAACAAAACTAAGAAAAAAAATACTTGAGAGAATAAACACATGCAAAACTAGTTAATAGAAGGAGAAGAAATCGAAATGTAGAAAAAGGTCCAGACGAAAAACAAAGTAAAACACAAGAAAACATACATGATGGGCAACCACGAGAGGAGAAAAAATTGAAAAAATTTACAAGAACGAACCAGCAACAGTTACAACAATTGCTTGAGAGACATTTTATAGGGGAAAATGACAAATTGAGTGAACATGCAAAAATTGGAAGAAGAAAATAGAAGGCAAGCATTGGGAGAACAAAATATCCAAAATCAGAGAAAATTTTGAACGAAAACTAACCTCAATAGCACAATAATGGAAATGCATACCCAATGTGGCGAGATGAAGACAATAGCGAGATGAAGAAGGTAGCGAAATGAAGAAGGAAATGAGATAAGTTGAGTGAGAAATATGATTGATGTAGTAGAGTTTGCAGAAAGTAGGATTGTAAATAATATAGATTAACTTGAACTTGATAATAGAAGATGATAACGAAACTTTTAAAATTTTAGTATTCAAAAATTAGATTAGATAGAATTTATCTAAAAAGCGATTTTACCAGGAAATATAATAATAATAATAAATATATAATACGAAAAAAATAAAAAAGAAAATATGGTAGGATTAATATTGAAAATTTAAGATACGAGATTGATTAAAATCGGACCTTTTTTGAAAATTGAATTACATTATAGCATTAACGAAAAATCAATACAAATCTTGGTGAATGGTTTAATTACCTCATGGAAAGGGCCATTTCATTTGGATTGGGCCATTGGTAGTGGCAGTAGGGTGGGTTTTTGGAATAGGAAGGATGGGTTGGGTTATTTCAGTTCACTAACATTGGTCATTTGTTTTTGAATTGAAAAATAATTTTAATTTTATTTATTCTAAATTTTATTTAATAGAAAAAATAAAAAAATTATATGGGTATTCGGTTTAGGTTCTAGTGTGCATCTAATATCCATATCTGACCTTTATATTGCCTTCGGATTTTAGTATCGTAAACCATATCTGAACCGTCGACCCATCGGTTTGGGTTTCGCCTGTCATTCTGCCATTCCTATGGAGTGCAATTGAACCTTCAAAAACAAATCCCACATGCCATTTAGCTAAGTTCCATCAAAAGACTAAATGGAATTGATGACATGTATTTATTGTTAATATGTACACATGACATAATTTATTTACCAATCAATATAAAAATGTTGATGTGGCATATTGTCAATGGTAGAATAAAAGTCGGAAAATTGAAGCAAATGGTCCAAAAAAGTATGTTGAGTGGGCATTTGGTCCAAAATAAAAAACAAAGGTAGCTCAACTGGTCCAAAAAAAACTTTTAGGTGCGCAAATGGTCCATTTGGATGTTTTCAATCCAGTCAAACCGTTAGTCAACCTAAATTGTACTATTTTGTCTTTTTCTACTAGGGTATTTTGGTCATTTGGATGTTTGGACTAAATGTGCAACTTGGGTATTTTTTTGAACCATTTGCTCCAAAATCCCTTTATTTTTTATGGGCGTTTATGATACATAATTAATTTTAGGGTTATTTTCGCATTACCCCCCAACCTTTCCAGTTTGTTACAATCCTCACCCCATTCTTTTTTTTGGCCCTCTAGGGACCCCAACCTATAATTAATTGTCAGTGTAAGCCCCCGATAACAGATTCCGTCCAAATCTACCGTTAACTCTCCATTTTTTGTCTTTTTGTGGTCTTCCCTTGAGGGGCATTGTAGGCAAACCATTTTTCCTTTATTTCTTGACCTATTTCTTGCACCCGGTAATAAATGGCAAATTTTTTGCTCCATCTTCAATCAATAACTATTTTCTTTCTTCTTCTTCAAATTTGAGAAATTTTTCTGAGACCACCATGCCTATGGATGAGCATCGCTGCCACTATGGAGGTTTAGTATCAATGAAAAAGTTTTAAACTGATACTAATCCAGGCCGGCGTTTCTTTTTGTGCAAAAAACCGGTAAGTGCTCATATTTTTTAACTATTTAATTTGTAGCATTCACAGTTAATGCTCTGTACTTGTAGGGACCCAACTATAAGTATTTTTGCTAGTATGACCGGCCAATCTGCGACACCGTGAAGGTGGTTATGCATAGGCTATTGCGTAACATTCGCAGATCTGAAGACTAAATCCGCATTCTCGAAGGTGAAAATGGATGGCTAGAAGATTGTTTAAGAGCATTGGAGGAAAGGAACGTTCAGCCTTGAAATATAGCTTTCAAAGAAAGAAGAACTGCTCTTAGAGCCGAGGAAAAATTTCTACATGAATAAGATCTTGTAATGAAACATATTAAAAAGAATGGGGTTCTACAATGAAACACATGCAAAATATTGGGGTTCTACAATGAAACAAACTTAAAAGAATGGGGTTCCGTAGTGACAATCTACTTTAACGGACTTGAAACACAGACAACCCATTGTCTCTACCCTTATCCTGTCTCCAATTCTACCACAAAGACAAAGACAACAGTTTACAACCTAACATCAACTCATACCAACAACAACAAAATACAACCCTTTGTCTTCGTCCCTTCTCTTGTCTCCAATCTTACCACAGCATAGCATAACACAAATTACAACTGAACCTCAAGTCATAACAACAACAAAATACAAATCTACAAAGTAAAATTAAGCACCATCCACTAATATTTTACACCATCCATCACTATTGTACACCATCCATCACTATTTTTTGGCAGCGAGCACTTGCAGAGCACAAATTCTGGTGGTTGGGAGGTTTGAAGTGCTTGGTAGTTCGAAGGGTAGTACGTATGGGAGTGGCTTTTGATTTGACGGAAGCGTATAAAGTTTGCAATTTATTATCGGGTGCAAGAAACAGGTCAAGTGAGTCAAGAAATAAAGGAAAAATGGTTTGCCTACAATGCCCCTCAAGGAAAGACCACAAAAAGACAAAAAATTGAGAGTTAACAGTAGATTTGGCCGGAATCTGTTATCGGGGGCTTGTGCTGACAATTAATTATAGGTTGGGGTCCCTGGAGGGTGAAAAAAAAGAATGGGGGGGGGAATTGTAACAAACTGGAAAGGTTGGGGAGTAATGCGAAAATAACCCTTAATTTTATTAATTAATTTGATACTGATTAAATATTTTTTTATCAAAAAAAAATTTCAATACAGTTATATTATTCGTATTAACATCATTAGTTTCAAAAATTTTCTTGAACATTATTGACGCGTACATTTTAATTTTAACTTGTATTATAATGAGAAATATAATACTGTAAGAAATATATCGAATAAAAATTAATAAAATCAAATAATAAAAAATAAAATAAATGCAAAATCAAAACCCACCACACCCAACACCACGCTAGCCCTACGGCCGCAGACCACCACCACCAGATCTGGTGGTGGTGGATTCGAAACAGATAACCACCAGTTGTTGCTGGTGGTTCGAAAGCCACCACCACCTGGTGGTGGTTTTCTGCCTCTGCCACTGCCAAGGGGGGGTAGGGAAGGGTGGGGGTGGTGTGGGTTTTGATTTTGTATTTATTTTATTTTTTAATATTTGATTTTATTAATTTTTTTATTCGATATATTTCTTATAGTAGTATATTTCTAATTAAACTTTTTATAGATACAAATTAAAATAAAAATGTGCCCGTTGATGATGCTAAAGAAAATTTTTGAAAATTATGATATTAATGCAAACACATATTATTGTATTGAAAATTTTTTGAGAAAAAAGTTATTTAATCAATATCAAATTAATTAATAAAATTAATTATGTATCATAAACACTCATAGAAAAAATAAAAAGATTTTAGTGCAAATGGTCCAAAAAAATAGCAATGTTGAACATTTAATCCAAACATCTAAATGACCAAATTACCCTCACAGAAAAGACAAAATAGTAAAATTTAGGTTGACTACGGTTTGACTTGATGGAAAACATCCAAAATGAGCATTTGCGCACCTAAAAATTTTTGTTGAACCATTCGAGCTGACTTTTTTTTATTTTGAACCAAATGTGCACTCAATATATTTTTTTGGGACCATTTATACCAATTTCCCATAAAAATCCAAAATAATAATAATAAATAAATAAATAAATAATGAAAACATAGGACGGACCCTAAGGCGTCTCTTCCTCTCCAACTCCAATCAACAAACTCGTCGCCTGTGCCTTCAATAGTGCTCCCCCCGGTAATGATTTCGCTTTTTCTTCCATGATTCCTCAATAGTATTATCACATAAATTTTTGAATTGGATCACATTTACGAAGATAGAAGGAGAAACATCAAGCAAGCTTGCATATTATTTTAGTTCCTGTGCATTTTGTTCTTGCTTTCCATTTTTCATTTAAATTTCTCAAATCCCTAATCATTAACTGGTATATATAGTTTTAAATGTTAATCCTAATCCCAATTTTTTATTAGCTAAATATTTTCTTCTGAACTTTTTCCACTTTTCTTCCATCATTTTAATTGAAAATATACCACATCAGCATTTTTGTATCTACATAATATATAAATTTGTTATGTGTACATGCATATTATTATTATATTCCACGTCATCAACTCCGTTAACTCTTTAAACAGAACTTAATAAAACGTCATGTGAGATTCATTTTTGAAAGTTCAATGACACTTCATAGACGTTTTAAAGTATATTGGCATCCCAGATACATTTCCCAAACTATAGTGGCATTGGGGGCATTTTTAACTCCACAGAATTCTTGGAAAGGTATCATAATACTAGTTAAAGAAACCCTATAATATCTTGATTTTTAGTAAATCTTCTATCCATCCATCCAGCCTTCTAGAAGGGGCTAAAAGTTGTAGTAACACATTTATGGTGATTGATTGATGAAAGGGAATTTGGGAGAGATGAAGTAACGGCGTTTGAGGAAGAAATCTAACGTCTGTATTCTCACAGCAAGGTGTGGACTATTTGATGAGTTGGAATAACTGGGACAGGTGACATATTTTAATTTGTGGCACAGGCTGGGGCACAACGTATGGGCACAGCTGATTTGGGATCGGTAGTGGTGGTGGTGGCAGCAGCAGCATGGTGGCAGTGGTTTGGTGGTGGTTGAATGATGGCGGTGGTGGTGGGGACGGTGGAGAGGTGGCAGTGGTTTGGTGGTGGTGGTAGCGGGGAGGAGGTGGTGGTGGGGTGGGAATGGCGGTGGTGGTGGTGGCAGTTTGGTGGTTGTTGTGATGGTGGTGGTGGTTGTGGTTGTCGCAAAGATCTGGTGGTTGTGGTGGTGGAATGGTGGTCGGGTGGTGTCGTGGTGGTAGTGGCGGTGATGGTGGTAGCGGTTTGGTGGTGGTGACAGTGATGGAATGGTGGTGATCAAAAGTTGATGACTAGAGTACAAGTTTTGAAAGTTGAAGGATCTTTTGTGTAATTTAAAAGATAGAGGGCCTCTTGTGCAATTTGAAAGTATATTTATTTTATTTTTAATAATTTCTTTACTGTAGTGATATTTATTGTAAATTTGTGACTTTTAAGATCTTTTTTAATCTTAATATGTAAAATATGAATTAATTGTGAAAAAATAAAGATATTTTGATTTAATGGTCAATTTTCTCGTACAAATGTATTTCGGCATTTCCCCAATTAAAAACTAAAAAAATAGTATAATTGGTATATGAAAATTGGCGCAAATGGTCTAAAAAAAATACAATTGGCAAATTTAGTTCGAAATAATCAAACGTAGCTCGATTGGTCCAAAAAAATTGGAGGTGCAAATTTAATTCAAATTGATGAAATCCGTTCATTAAACCGTTAGTCAAAATTAAAATATGCTATTTTATACTTTTGTGAAGTGGGATTTTTGTCAAAAATATTACAAACAATTGCACAAAAGGTCCTTACCTTTTGAAGATTCTTAAAATCAGGTCTAACGTTTTTAATTTAGTTATATTAGTCCAAAATTTTAATTAAATTTGTTGACGGTAGGGTTTGGTGGTATCAGGACTTGCAATGAACCCCTACATATCCCTGGATGCGGTTGAGTCTTTATGCAAAAAGCGCCGATTCAGTGAACACAAAATCACGTAGGTTGGACGCGTACGGATCACAATCCTACCGTCAACAAAATTATATAATTTTATTTTTTATTTTTTTTATATGTGTGAATTTAGTTCATAATTAATTTTATCGAATTAATTAGATAATTTTAGAAAATCTTCAACACACAGTAGCATTTGTTTACGTTTTCTTTTACAGTAGATACGAACACATTTTGATTCTATTAACAATCAACAATAAATATAATTAATATATCTTTGTAAAAATTTAGTAGGCACGTACTATTATAAAAATAAAAATATGTTGAATATCAAAAAATAAAATACAGACGGACACATTTTGACTTTAACAAATAGTTATAAATAAATTATCGTACCTAAATAAAATTTTATTAGAAATACTTCGCTTTGAAAAAAATATACTGAATATAAAAAATTAATCAAATCAAATAAAAAAATTAAAAACTCCAACCCCACCCAAAGTCACTCACCCAATCCTCTATCTCGCCACTCCCTCGAGCAGGTGGTGGTGGTACCACCAACTGCTGGTGGCCCACTAGCTAGTAGTGGTGTTTGGGAATGGGGAGTGGGGGCGGGTGGGGTTCGAGGTTTTTAATTTTTTTATTCGATTTGATTAATTTTTTATATTCGAATAATTCGATATATTTTTTTAAAGCGATGTATATCTAATAACATTTTAGTTATGCACGAAAATTCATTTATAACTGTTTGTTAAAATCAAAATGTGACCATTTGTATTTTATTTTAGTTATTGATATTTGTTATATTTTTATTTTTATAGTAGTACGAGTCTACTAAAATTTTACGAAGATATACTAATTATATTTATTTTTAACTATTGATTAGGATCAAAATGTGCGCATATCTACTGTAAAAGAAAACGTAAATAAATGCTGCTGTGTCGAAGATTTTCGATAAAATTATCTAATTATTATCAAATTAATTCGATAAAATTAATTATAAACCAAATTCACACCTATAAAAAAAGTAAAATATAAAATTATATAATTTAATTAAATTTTTGGACTAATATAACTAAATTAAAAACTTTAGGATATGATTTTAAGAACCCACAAAGGTAAAGACCTTTTATCCAATTTTGCGTAATATTTTTGACAAAAATAACCCTTCACAAAAGAATAAAATAGCATATTTTGATTTTGACTAATGGTTTAATGGACGAATTTCATTCATTTAAACTAAATTCGCATCTCCAATTTTTTTTGGACCAATTGAGCTACGTTTGATTTTTTCAGACTAAACTTGCCCATTGCACATTTTTTTGTGACCATTTGCACCAATTTCCCACAGAAAATACTAATGAAGCAGCACTCGCAATCCCCAATGCTGAAGTCCAACTGCAGTCTTCCAATGAAATCCCCAAAGCGAAAATCCAATCTTCCGGCCGATGCACCATTCAAACAAGAAAACCCCCAAAGAAACACACCCACAGCAAATCCCATCGTCCAATGCATGTAAATCTAGATCCGTTCGTCCGACTACTTGGATCGGGAGAAAACCCCCAGAGAAACACACCCACGGCAAATCCGATCGTCAATGTATGTAAATCTCAAATCCGTTCGTCCGACTACTCGGATCGTCATCGAGAAATTCAAATCTAATCGTCCAGTGGTGACTACCCGGATCGTCATCGAGCGATCCCATAAGCAGTGGAATTATTATAAATGTAAGTTAGTTCTGTTTCCCTCCATTTTCCCCATTATCTGCCTACCATTTCCCTTGATTTTTTCCCCATTATCTTCATTGTTTGTCTATAATGCCGATCCATTTGCCCTGCTTCTCTGTCTCCCATGGCACAGATCTGGTTACCGCACCTTATGAACTATTGCAATTTGATATACCTCTGCCTGCTGAAGTATATTATAATGCAGTCGGTGAATTTTAAGGCGTGAAACTTGCTCCACTCTCAGTCACAATGGGTTCTGCCTCCATGACAGATGAAGGTGTAGATAGCCGACATCTCCGTATTCATTTTGTTGATAAACTCACGAGAAACCCCATATATGTCACCTGGATAAGTGCTGGTAATGTAATACACAGTAGAGTTGGTCATATCCCTCTCAACCAAATGGTTGAACTGAAAGAAGGTGAATCTATCTCCATGACTGAAGGATTGTGGTCTTACAAACTAAGTTTTATGAATGAAAGTTATGAGAAGTACATACTTTGTCAGTAATACTTTAGTCCTTTGCTTTGGTGAGGTTATAATGGATCACCGTCAGACATTTCCGGCCAGTGCTCCAGCTAATGCTGCTGATTGTATTGGCAAATTTGGTGGTAAATCCGCTTTCATTGATAGGGTTGGTAATGATGAATATGGTATGAAGGTGGTTGACAGGTTAAAAACTCATAATGTTTATACTTCTCAGTTGCCAGTTGTTGAAAATGGAGAAACTGGTTTGGAACAATATATGTTTATAACTCGACCAGACCACTTGATTATCTGTGAAACAGACCTCAAATTCAATGCAACTCTCGATTGTATTAAGAGGTCTGTTTTTTCCACTATGATTCAATTTCTGTGAGGAAGGAACCATGCATATCTGCACTGTTTCATGCACTGGATGTTGCCCAGAAATCTCTTAGTATACTATGCTTCAATGCAAATGTTGAATTCACTTTGCCCTTCTGGTCTTCTAAGGAAATTGCCCAAGAGTTTATAAGGTTACTCTGCAGCAAATCACACATTATCAAGGTATGTTTTGTCTTTAGTATTAGGGTGTGTTTGATAGAACTTTTTTTTCCGGGAAGAAAAAGTTTTCCATCTTTTTTTTCCTTACTTGGTTGTTTGATTGACATTTCTTTTCCCGGAAAACGTTTTCCAACTTTTCTCAAATCCGTATTTTTTTCTTCTTTTTTGTTTTGGAGGTGGTTTTTGTTTTCCGGAGAAAGTTTGGTACTTTTTTTCTTTTTTTTTTTAATGGACAATTTAATTTAACCATAGAGATAAGGAAAATGATCAAATTTCATTTTAAAAAACTCAAAAATAAGGAAAATAATATTATTTTTCAACTTTCAAATTAACACAATTAAACACCTACAACTATCATTTCCCTGGAAAACCTTTTCCCAGAATTCATTTACTCGGAAAACGTTTTCCTTCTAATCATTTTCTGGGTTTACAATCAAACACACCATTATTTTCCTATTGTGAAAATGTTTATCATGTTTATCTTTAATGTGACAGGTTAGTGAAGATGAAGATGAAGTCAGGAGGTGATCATCCTAAGCAACTTCTTTATCATCAGGTTCTTCTATTGCTTGTATGTGATGGGAATAAAGGGTGCAAATATTATGCCCAAAAAGGCAAATTGGACACCTTAGCGTGCCCAAATCATGGCGTGGTAGCATATGTCATTATAATTTAATCCACAAACACCATGCCAAATCATGATGACACATGTTGTCACGCCATGTTTGGGCACGTTAAGGTGTCCAATTTGGACACTAGATCAAAATTGATAATCATATAGATATTATTTTAGTACAAACAAATTAAAAGTTAAATTAAGCCATCAGTTTTGATCATTACACCATAAATAAATTACAACAAATTTTATATTTTAAATATTAATCATATTATAAATTATTAATTTTTTAATTACTGCAATAATGGAAAAGTATTTTTAAATAGTTGTTTACACGTATACCTGATATAAGTAAAAATTATACATAAACATATAACAACAAAAAACATTTTTAGCTGAAATATTAAACATATTATAGAGATTGTAGAACAATTAAACACATTTTTATTTGAAATATTAAATATACTATAGAGATTGCAAAATTACATAGTAGCAAAATAGAACGAGTAAAACATAATAGATTCAAAAGGTGAAACATAACAGATTCAACTATTCATAGCACCCATTGCTTCTTGAGTTAATTCATCCTCCTGAGTTGAATCCCCTGATTTTTTTTTTTTTTTAATTCTTGAGTTGTTTTATCTTCATCTCGGCTTTTTTATTCATCCTCTTGACTTCTTTTATCTTCATCTCGACTTCATATTCAGGAATAGCACCAATTTTTGAAGAGTTAATGCACCACAAATATTGGCAAAATTAATAGCCTTCCTTAACCTCTTCCTCGATTCGTACAGCTTCAAATCATTAGTCAAACGAAATAGAAAAGCACAAAAAATGCATCCCCCACAATCAGTTCTATCAACTTGATTTTCTATTGGGACCTCAAATGAAGGAACAGAACCCAAACATTTCTACAACAGAATATAAAAAAATTATTATACTACTTAATTGAAAAACTATTTAATGCTATTACATACCTGGGTGTAATATTTGCACCCTTTCCTCCCATCACATACAAATAATAGAAGAAGTTGAGGATAAAGAAGTTGCTTAGGATCATTACTGGTAGTGATGATCCTAACTTCATCTTCATTAACCTGACACATTAAAGATAAACATGATTATCCTCAGGTTTTTCTATTGTTTGTATGTGATAAGAAGAAAGGGTGTAGACACCCAGGTATGTAATAGAATTAAATAGTTTTTCAATTAAGTAGTATAATAATTTTTTTATATTCTGTTATAGAAATTTTTTGGCTCTGTTCCTTCATTTGAGATCCTAGTAGAAAATCAAGTTGACAGAACTAGTTGTGGGGATGCCTTTTTCGCGCTTTTCTATTTCGGTTTGGTTAATGATTTGAAGCTATACGAGTCGAGGACGAGGTTAAGGAAGGCTATCAATTTTGCCAATGTTTGTGGTGCATTAACTCTTCGAAAAGGTGGTGCTATTCCTGAGTATGAAGTCGAGATGAAGATAAAAGAATTCAAGAGGATGAATAAATAAGTCGAGATGAAAATAAAACAACTCCAAAATAAATAAATAAAAAAAAGAATAAGGGGATTCAACTCAGGAGAATGAATTAACTCAATAGCAGTTGGTGCTATGAATAGTTGAATCTGTTATGTTTTACTCGTTCTATTTTGCTACTCTGCAGTTTTGCAATCTCTGTAGTATGTTTAATATTTCAAATAAAAATGTTTTTAGTTGTTATATGTCTGTCTATAATTTTTACTTATATCAGGTATATGTGTAAACAACTATTTAAAAGTACTTCTTTTTCATTATTGCAGTAATTAAATAATAAATAATTTATAATATGATTAATATTTAAAATATAAAATTTGCAGTAATTTATTTATAGTGTAATGATCAAAATTGATGGCTTAATTTAACTTTTAATTTGTTTGTACTGAAATAATATCTATAAGATTATCAGTTTTGCCTAGTGCCCAAATTGGGCACATTAAAGTGTCCAAATATGGCATGGGAACATGTATCATCATTGTTTGGCATAGTATTTGTGGATTAAATCATGTCTATGATTTGGGCACGTTAAGGTGCCTAATTTTCGGCACTAGGAAGGCAAATATTATTTCGTAGGCAAAATGTTAGATTAGAAAATAACTACATCTATCGTATTAATATTGAAAATAAAATAGAGGCATTAGCAAATCTATGCAAATTTAAATTTGCAATAGCATGAAAGTCAAGAAATTTTTCAATTTGCAAGACTAACAAGTCAAAATTTAGCATGTCCAAATTACCCTTGCCCATGCGCAAATGGCGGCTCATAGGTTGGCATGAATAGTACACATTTTTAATGCATGACTTATCCTACCATCTATGTATTTAATGCATGTCTCTCTCTCTTCCTCGTTTTTTTTTTTTTTTTTTTTTTTTTTTACGTTCATACATCTCTCTTGTTTAATGATGCTTTATTATGAAAAACATATAGTTTGGTGTCAATTTTTATTTTTATTTTATTTATTTTTTGGTGCCTGTAATTAGACTTTATATAATAGAAGATAGAGTATAGAACGAAAATAAATTTCCAAACCCCAAATGCTAAACCCTAGACCCTAAAAGCCAAACTCTAAACCTTATAATATAATTTACGCTGTTGTATTATACCTTCTATTGTGTACACATGTACAGATGTAGTGTTGTGCAAAATATTTACAGAAATATTATCTGTGCATTTTATTAGTACAATACGTTAATTAGAGATGGAGCTAAGAATCTATTTCACTATGGGCGACGCAAGTAAAGTAGTTTCATTTTTATCCACTGTTTACCTATCGACATATTACTAACATATTTTAGAATTAGGGGCAGAGCTAGGAATCTATTAACCGACTTCTCTCGATTTAGTTTCATTTTTATCTATCGTTTACCTATCAATATATTACTAACATATTTTAGAATAGAAATAAAGGTTAATTATTAGCTTAACCAGTAATTAAGATAATGTAAGATCTTAAATTACATCCGTCTTCATTGCTATTAAATATAATGACAAATGTTTATAGAGATGAATGCATTAGTGAGCGATTGGGAGCTTGAAAGCGAAAGTAAAATAGGCGAAGGTAACGAGTGACGTCTCGATGATTACTATCCACGCAAGGGATTGCAATGGAGATCAAGTGGTATTTCAAACTTGTGTTAGGGATTTCACGACTTGCTAATTAAGGAAAACGAGAACGGAAAATGTTTAGGGTATTAAATGTAAAAAATAGGCCTTAGGTTTTGATTTCCCTTGTTTAATTTTTGAACATGATATTGGGAATGAATTTAGAAACAACTACGTAATTCCTATTTAAGGAGATAAACACCCCGAAATGCGATTCGACTTAAACAATATAATTTTCAAACATTGAAATCCAAATCAATCAATTTCGTAGCAGTTTTCTTTGAAACATTGGTGGGTCCACGTAGAACCCAACCAAAGATTTAAGTCTAATTTGACAGTCTCTTTTAGTAAAATCATAGCATAAAACACAAAACTTAGAAATATGATTTTTTAAACTAATTCCTTACATATATTTAAAAGTTAACCTGTCAAATTATTATGTAGTTATTTCTAAAATTTGAATAGAATATCAATGTCGATCATATTCATTTAATATGAAATTCTATTTAATGACTAATCATTTAGTTATATGATTTTTTAAACTAATTCCTTACATATATTTAACAGTTAACCTGTCAAATTGTTATGTAGTTATTTCTAAAATTTGAATAGAATATCAATGTCGACCATATTCATTTAATATGAAATTCTATTTAATGACTAATCATTTAGTTATCAAGGAGAAAACAAACAAAATATTGCTAGACTATACTTCGTTAATGATTACTTATTCTTTTTTTTTTGTTTCTAAATGAATTTATTATATTATTATCATATTAATTAAAGGTTAAGAATAATTGTGTATGTTTTTAACAGAAAATAATAGTCATTTCAAGAAAAAAATAAAATAAATATTGAAAGCAATGGAACTAAACTTGTACATTCATTTAATTGTGAGCTAATATAGCTTTCACCACGACATAAGCTATTTTTTGTTATACTACTCCCGCTTTTGCTTTATATATTTTACATAAAATCATTTTAAAAATTCAAAAATGAAAATTTTTTTGAAAATTTTGTGAAGTGTTTGCAACACATTCTCGTTAGCTTAGATGATAGGGTATAGAATGAAAACAGATTTCCAAAGCAATAGTTAGATAATATTCAATACACACTTCATTCGTCTAATGAATAACGTACAGTATATTGGAGCTAAATACTAGCATACTTCACATCTCAAATGGCTGGAACCTGTCAACCAAGACCACTGTTGGGACTACGACATTTCATGCACAATCACATTTATAGTTCAATCGGTGGAAGGAAAACACACCGATGTTATGCGTAGACCACACAAAGCTCACGAGCTTTTTCATCCCCATTGTGCAATGTCCACATTGAAACATTCATGTCGTAAGAAACAAAGATATGTTATCAAGACATAATAGCACTCGAATACTTATCGACGATGGACAACACAACATAATCATGAGACAATTGGGTGTTAATATGCGTCTAAAAATAATAAGTTATGCACCAATACAATTCATTCTTTCTTCCCAGCTTCGATATCTTTTACTATTTTAAGCAAAACAGAATGATGACCGACAGTACCCAACAAGCTGCCCAATGTTAACATTCATTAATAGTGAAAGATAGGTTATGACGCAGTAATTTAAAAATAAATAAAAAACAAATTAGGAACACCTTAACATAGCAAAAAAAAGTGAAGTTTAAATCCTAAAATCTTAAATGTTTCCATAATAAAATTCTTAACAAAAATCTACAATTTTCACCAAATACCCTTTTGATGATCCTACATTTTAATGCATAATAACAACTCAAAAGATCTTGATCCTTTTGATTTGGTCTAACAAACTCTTCTCTTATAAGTAAACGTGCATGTTTTTGTTTTTGGTCCATTTTGAACTTCTATATTTTCCTATTTTCCTTTCATATATGAAATTCTCCTCTTAGTACAATACAAATAAACAAGAAATATATGTATACTATACGTACATCCAGGGAGAGAAAAGAGGAGATGGAAAGGATAAAGAAATATTAGAGAGAAAGAGTCTTGGTTTCTGTTTTTATTATTTCTTCATTGGTCGTGGCTAGCTCAAGACCCGACCCACTTGTTGAAATTTTTTATTTTTGTCAACATTAAATTCTTGAATCTTTTTACATTGGTATGCTTATTTCTTCTAGATTATAGTAAATATAAAATTCAATATGGTTTCGCTTTTAATTTCTTTTGGGTATGAAACTGAAATTGTACTTTCCCAAATCACCACTAAGGTATAGACTCTGTAATCTCTGCTCAATCTCAACAACATATTTAACTGTTTGACGCTGAAATTTTGCTTTGTTGAATGTGAGCATAAAGTTCAGGCAAACATGAAAATAATATCTTCTTTAGGCAGTGATTCAAACTCATCCAAAGCATGTTTTCAGATATAAAAATAGAGAATATTCAATCATAATTAACCACGCTCATGCATTCCAAAGGCAGCCCATTGCAATTTAACTATTTGACCAATTCTATAGTCTATAACATAGAAGGAAGAACCCCTACCACTACAGCTATTAAAGAAAGAAAACAAACCCCTACACTAACGCCACTAAAGCAAACATATCCAAAACAAACAACCAACATATAACATGCAGCAAAACAATAGGCAACAAAGTTAGGCTACATAATAGAAGCAGTCAAATAATATCAGCAAAAAGATAAAGGCTACAATGAAGAACCAACCAAAACATTCATTTTTCTTTTTGAAAAAAAAAAAAAGAACATTCATTTGCAGCAGCAAAAACCATTCATTTCCAGAGTAATACCCACAGAAAAATCAACAAAAAAAGGAAAATACGAACTGAACCATTCTAGCGTACACTAAGCCCCAATCACGCCAAAAATTTGAACAAATCAGTTTAGATAATTACAAAACCCCCCAACTTCGTATCTTCTATTGATGATTTGACAGTAAAAAAAAGAGGAAAAAAATAAGTTTTTGCTCGAACTTATTGGCTTGTCACCATGAACAAATATTTTTGGGTGCAAATCTACAGAGTAATGTACTGGGTAGAAGCGAACGATTCGATCTTTATGTAATCTAGATTTCTCTCGCCGAAAAACAACAAGAAACCGCTTGATTTAGGGGTTTTTCCTTCAAATTTGGAAGAGAGGCGTAGGGGAATGAGTTTGGAGAAGAAGGGACAATAATGATGTGAATACCTTGGTCAAATTGTAGGATTCCTATGCATAATTGGTCTAATTTTGGTTTAGGGGTATTTTAGTCCTTGTCAATTAATTGTTGGAATATAAATTTTATATGTTAATCTAGTATTTATATAATTAAACATTGCGAATCTTTCTAATATCTCAATAAAATATTATAACGTTATAAGTACAAAAATGTTATGCGATCATCCATATGTCACTTTTCTGAATAAAGAGTTAGACACGAGAAATTTCATTTCTATTTGCAAATTTTTAAAAAATAATTACATCTATTAGAAAAAATATCTTATCTATAATAATATTTTAATTTGCGCAAATGTGACTTTATAAGTAAAAAGTTGGGTAACTTACTCCAATGGTCCCCCAACCTTTCACTATTTTTGCATTTTGGTCCCAACCTTTCTTTTTTGTGACAACACAATTCCCGACCTTTTTTTTTTATGTTTGACTTTGACTTTTAGTAATATATGATTTTTAGGTAAAAATAAATTAATATGCGCACACGCTAATTGTATTTACTGCCTTCTTTTCCCCTTTTATATTAATTCCTAAACTTTTGCTTCAAATAATAATAATTTTTAGTAAGGTTATTTTTGGGGTTGGTTTTGTTCGGGTACCCATGTGGGTACCGAACCTATGCCACGTGAGGCCTTGGGTGCTACGTCATCCAAATTTTTTTTTTAAAAAAATAATTTTTTTTTAAAAAAAATTTTAAAAATTTTTAGTATTTATATTGGATTAGATGAATAATATATAACTGTCCCATGATAATGGAGGGTCCCACCAGCTCATATGAATTTTTTTCCCGATTGTGATACCCACAGTGAGTAGCTGATCATGGCTGTGGTTGTCATTTCCTAAAACGTGGGATATAGTGCTTTTCTATGAGCTTGGATGTCGTTGTTATGAAATTAAATTAACATGAGCACACGCTAATTGTATTTACCGCATTTTTTTCCCTTTTATATTAACTCCTAAACTTTTTATTCAAATAATAATAATTTTTACTTAGATTATTTTGAGGTTGGTTGTGGTTCCCTAAAACGTGGGATATAGTGGCTTTCTATGAGCTTGGATGAGGTTGTTATGAATTGTTTTGGGACTTTGGCGCAAATTGTCCAAAAAAATTAGCTATATTGCAGATTTAATCCAAAATAACTAAAGGTAGCGTAAATATTCCCAAAAAAAAAACTTTGGTGCACAAATAGTCCATTTGAATGGAATCCGTCCAAAAAAGGCAAAAATACGTTAGTCAAAGTCAACTGTTGAAAAAATAGGTAGGCGTTTAGTCCATTTAACTTGATAAATTATACAAAAGATCCTAATTTTTAGGTATTTTTATAATCAAATCCCAAAATTTGAAAAATATATACTTTGTTATGAAATTATTTATTTAAAAAAAATTGTATTTTTGGAATGGAACATTTCAATTATTTTTTTATATAAAAATTTTAAAGAATCTCTCATTGTAATCAATAATTTGTTGATTTCTAAATTTATTACATTAACTAATTAAACTTTATAATTTACAAAAATATAATTGAATTAAATAACTTTACTTAATGCTAAAAAATTACTTGAGCATTGTCTTAAGTTTAATTTCTGTTAATGTGTCATGAGGCCATTAAATGATCCGTCGCTTCCCCAACAATTGGTGGTTTTCGAAAACCACCACCACCGACTGGTGGTGGTTGTTTTTGGTGTGCGGGGTATGGTAGATATTTTTTTTTGTTATTATTGCTTTATATTCAATATATTTTTTACAATGATATATTCTTAAAAAAATTTATGTGCATACAATAATTACATTTATTATTAAATATTAGTTAAAATCAAAATATGTGTATCTCTAATGCTAAAGAAAATTTTTTAAAGTTATGATATTAATGCAAACAAATATTACTGTATTAAAAATTTTAAATAAAAATTATTTAACAAGTACTAAATTAATTTTCGAAATTGACGGCAGATGAGGAAATATAGGGGGAAAGCCCCATGGGTGTTTGGCGTGTGGGGGGAAGAGGGTTTGTGGTGGCGTGGGTGGCGTGGGGTTGGGTTTTGGATTTTAATTTTTTATTTTAGTTTATTATTTTTTATATGGGATATATTTTATAATGTTATACTCCTTTTAAAATTTTACGAAGATACAATAATTATATTTATTGTTAATTATTGGTTAATAACAAAATGTGCACATATCTAATATAAAAGAAATTTTTGAAAATATAGTAATGTAAACAAATGTTACTATGTTAAAGATTTTCGATAAAATTATTTATGAATCAAACTCACACCTATAAAAAGATAAGATATAAAATTATACAGTTTAATTAAAACTTTGGACTAATGTAAATAAATTTCAGACTTTGGGACTTGATTTTAATAACCCCAAAATGTAGGGACCCACAGTGTCACACTCATAATGTGTTACACATTTAAGAAGTTACAAATAATGTGTAACAAATTACAAAGAGTGTGTAAGAAATTATAAAGAATGTGTAACAAATTACAAGGAGTGAGTTATAAATTACAAAAAATGTGTAACATTTATATGAGAAACTTTATATTATTAAAAAATAAAAAGCTCAATCAGAGCCAATATAAATAGCCAAAGAAAATAGAGAGTTCATTTTGATTTAATATTCAGTAAGGACAAAATTACACACCTATAGTAGCAAAACAACACAAGCCTGAAAGCTCTCATCTCAACTTCATCAAAAGTTGTCTCAACTTTATCAAAAGTGGTTGCTCAACAATCTGATTCATATTCTCTACATAAAAGAACCATAATGAAGATATTACCATCCAAAATTATCATCAAAATATAGGCAAGCCAACGTGAAGAACTTAACAACATAAATACAACTTAAAAAAATACTAACGCGGTTGTAAAATAATTAATTTGTGATGTTTAGAAACAATTATTAGAATTAGAATTTAAGAAAACAACATACCTATCTAATCCATTAGTGTTATTTAAACACCACTCATCTAGCAGTTTTGGAGGCAAAAATACAAATTAAATTTTCAAAATCTAATGTATCAACCATTTCTTTTTCAATGGATAATATTACCGGATCTAATCGTATAATAAGTATTTTAATAAACAATGCCAAAAAAATGGGCCTAAATTTCTCAAACAAAAAAATGGGCCTAAAGTTTAGATTAAATACTTGAATTATTGTCTTGTTACTCTTAAAAATGGGCCCAAGTTAAATGAAAATTTGGGGTATTCAATAAAAATATATATATAATAAACAATTGGACTTCAAATATAATGGATTAAAATGGGCACCTGAAAAATAGAGTACAAGGCAACCGCCTCGTCCGCCTCATGACATGACCACCCCGGTTAAGAAACATCACCTTTTGGCTAGGGAACGTCTTCGTAGGTGCAGGGATCAACATTAGAAGCTGAAGTAATTGACGGTAGAAGCTGAAGTAATTGCTAGTAAGTTTTTTCTTTCAAGCCATCAAAGCTAAAGCTTCGCAGGTGATACCTGGTAAGCATGATTACTAAATATATGATAAGTAATTGTAGTTCTTAATATTTCTAGAACTATATTTCTGTTGAATAATTGAAAATATGTAGTTGTTTGTATAAAATTTCTAAAGGTATATATTTTATTTACTTATTGGTGTAGAATAATTAACATAGAAGATTGCAAGTCACTTTCTAGAGAATTTCGTGATGTTAATTTCTTTTGGGTCTGTCAATTTGCGAACTACGTTGCTCATTGTTTAGCAAGAGTTGCTAGTTCTTTGTCGGTGTCTGTAGAATGGTTTGTCCCTCTTACCATTATTTCTAATGTAATTGTGATTAATGCTATGAATAAATAAAATTTTCCGTTTAAAAAAGAAAGAAGCATAATAATCAAATTTCGGTGCGACATTCGTGTCATTGCTGAAATTTCTGCTCGAAAATACTGTTAGCAGCCTACGTCGCTGATTTACTATGATAAATCCAGAGGAAATTATCTTATGAGCCATACACCGTTGAAAAGACACGGATGTCACCTTTCCACAGAATTTTACGGATCGCGATTCGGAATTTCTTAGCAAAAGATATTGCATCTTGTTTCGAGTTGCTTCACTGCTGAACTTTTATGCCAGAATGTTGTCCACAGTCCGCTTTGCTGAAATATGGCGACCAATCCTAAAAGAATTGGCTCATGAGGCATATACCGATTGAAATACACGGTTGTTAACTTTCCATAGCACTTTATCGGCCACAATTCTGAGCTTCGTGGACAAAGATATTGCATTTCGTTTGCTGAAGGGTTGATGCCGAGTTTCTATGCGGAAACGAAACGAAACTCACCTCTCTCGACTGATCCAATGATCCCATGTTGAGCGAGCTTTGGTTTCCATCGCCGAGATCACCCCAACGATCTCCGGGAAGTTCTCTTGAGGCTAGTATACCTCTCCGTTATCAGTTAATGGGAATTTTGTAAAATCCGGGCTGCCTTGGCAGGAGTGACTAGTGGAGCCAAGCCTTTGTTCATGGATTCCTTTATTATTCGAGGCAAGTAATAAGCCCTCTCCACCGAGGCAATTCGTAAGCCCTCATTGTTCAGCTCTTGGTCGAGGTAATCTCCCGTCCCTCATGAATAAATATTATTCAAGTTAAGCACCAAAGTTTTATATTATACGATATTGTCTTGCTTCGAGCCTATCTTGCTTGATGTGATTTATATTCCGCTCCGGTGATGCCTTGCCCTCACGAGAAGTATATATTCCTCTTCGGCGATGCCTCATCCTCATGAGAAGTTTATATTCCGCCTCGGCGATGCCTCGTCCTCACGAGAAGTATATATTCCGCCCCGGCGATTCCTCGTCCTCACGAGAAGTATATATTCCTCTTCGGCGATGCCTCGTCCTCACGAGAAGTATATATTCCGCTCCGGCGATGCCTCGTATTCACGAGAAGTTTCATTATTCCATTGTCTTTGGGAGAGCAGGCCCATGCATGAAGGCGTAGCACACTTGCCCCTTCACTGTATCTTTATTATCTTTGGGCATGCAAGCCCATGTATGAAGGCGCGGCGATCGAGCCCCTTCACTGCCTTTTTCTTACATTTAGCTGTGTAGGCCCACGCATGAGGGCGCGGCGATCGAGCCCCTTCACTGCCTTTCACTGCCTTTTTCCTACACTTAGCTGTGTAGGCCCACACATGAAGGCGCGGCAATCGAGCCCCTTCACTGTTTTCTCTTGTTATTGGGCGTGCAGGCCCACGCATGAAGGCACGGCAATTGAGCCCCTTTACTGCTTTCTCTTATTATTAGGCGTGCAGGCCCATGCATGAAGGCGCGGCGATCGAGCCCCTTCGCTGCCTTTTTCCTACACTTAGATGTGTAGGCCCACGCATGAAGGCGCAGCAATCGAGCCCCTCCACTGCTCTCTTCTTATTGGGCGCGCAGGCCCACACATGAAAACGCGGTACACTTGTCCCTTCACTGCATCTTTATTATTTCCGGGTGAGCAGACCCACGCACGAAAGCACCGCGCATTTGCCCCTTCACCGCATTCTCGTCGACTTTATTTTTTCGAGGCCTTTACGTAAGTCCTCGTCGACCCGATTTCTCCGAGGCCATTACGTAAATCCTCATCAACTTGATTTTTCCGAGGCCATTACGTAAGTCCTCGTCAACCCGATTTCTCCGAGGTCATTACATAAGTCCTCGTCGATGCCTCGTATTCACGAGAAGTCCTTATCCCGCCACGACGATGCCTCGTATTCACGAGAAGTCCTTATCCCGCCACGACGATGCCTCATATTCACGAGAAGTCCGCTCCGGCGATGTCTCGTATTCACGAGAAGTCCGCTCCGGCGATACCTCGTATTCACGAGAAGTCCGCCACGACAATGCCTCGTCTTCACGAGAAGTCCTTATCCCGCCACGGCGATGCCTCGTATTCACGAGAAGTCCTTACTCCGGACTTAAGGGACTCCTACAGTGGGCACTCTACTTCCACTCACTTATCTTTAATAACAAGGGCTTTGAGGCCAATCATAAGCCCTCGACGAGCTCATTTATCGGCATCGGCAAATATTGTTCCTCAACCGATACGCCTCGCCCAACTCGGCTTCAGTAAATATGATTTCTCAACCACTCTGCCACCTCGATAGGCTATTCGAACAGCATTCCAGTACAGAAGCAATTCCTAAGCCCTCATCACCGGCAACTAATATTTTAAATTCCAACCCGTACATAAATGAATAAATCGGACTTGGGGGACTGATGTTACCCCTCAAATAAATATTGGGTCTTAGCAATCTGATAAAGGATTATTGGGCCTCGACCAGGTTATTGGGCCTCAACTAGGCTCACTCCCCAGCTCGGCCCACCACGACCCATTTCACCTCTATATATATGTGAGTCCAATTCATTTGCAAGTATGCGTTTTCCACTTTGATAGACGAAACCCGACTTCTCCTACACTCTTTTGCATTTTTTGGCCGTTGACTTAACCGTCGGAGTCCCCGCGACCGCCGCCGTCGCGGTGGTCCGGGGCTCTAACGGGTTGTTACGTGTGCAGGGATGCGGGATCGACATCGGAATACCGTTTGGCGGCCATTTTTGGAGGTCGGTCGTCTCGACTCGGGAGGGCCCACCGGCGTTCATTTTTGGAGGTCAACAGGGTCTCCCGATGGTCTTGTAAGTAGTAACCCACATCAATAACAACATTGAAATTGCACAATTCTTGGGTGTGCTTTCTACGCCCCCTAACCTTCTCTCCACACCCCCATTATCC
Source organism: Jasminum sambac (assembly GCA_018223645.1). Lineage (NCBI taxonomy): Eukaryota > Viridiplantae > Streptophyta > Magnoliopsida > Lamiales > Oleaceae > Jasminum > Jasminum sambac. The sequence continues at coordinate 23,461,995 of CP073649.1, forward strand.
CCATATTCCCAAAATACCCTTAAAAACGGAAACAAGGAAAGATGAAAGAAGAATTGACGATTCACGCCTTCTTCTTTCCCTTACCTGCTGCTTCCCTCATGGTCATGGTCAAGAGCAAAGTTAAACAAGGCAAACACCAACAAGGCAACAATGGATCCAAACTTGAATAAACTTGAGCAATGATAGATAAAAAAACTTTGAGCTATGAAGTATGGAAACTCCTAAAAGGTAAGCGTTTGGTGTCGGAAACATTTCGGAAACCGAAATTCTCCGGAAACTCTTTGGAAATGTTTCGGAAACTCTAAAAAATTTTCATATTTTTTAATAAATTCGGAAACTATTTGAAAACTTTATGGACACTCTACGGAAACTTTTAGGGAACTTTTAAGAAACTTTATGTTTAGAAAAATTAATTGTTCAACTTTTTAAGTTTTGTAGTTTTAGTATTGGTTCATTCAAGTAATTATTTTTTTCCGACAATGAACTTAAAATTTTAATTAGATTAGATTTGTTTATTTTGATATTTTGGTTATCTAGTTCATATTAAATGATTTTTTGAGGTTGGATTTTGAAATTATATAGGAAAATGAATAATTACCATATAACGTTTCAATAGCGTTTCGTGTTCTATATTTTTTAAATAAAAATAATCCTCATGTGGGAGGTTCTCACGCCATGCTCGATTGGAGGGCGCCAGTGGGGTCGAGGTCACTCCCACTTGAGCGCCCTCCTCCAATCGCGTGTGGCGTGAACCTCCCCACATGGGGAGGGGATAATTTCTCATTTTTTAAAAATCACGTTTCCTCATTTCGTTTCATGTCTCGTTTCCGTTTTCATTTCCGTGCAACGTGAACTTTGAGCTTAAGCTGTGCAACAATGGCAGAGAAATTTTTTTTAAAAAAATAGAGAAGAGGATATTTCGAGCTTAAGCTGCCCAACAATGATGGAGAAATTAAAAAAAAAAAAAAATATGAAAGAGGGAGTTTCGACCAAGGGGGTCGAAACTCCATTGTTGTCCCGAAAATTCATAATTATATGATAATTGAATCTTTTTTTACAGATGAATTGAATTAACAGAATTAATGTTGCAAGGTTGGAGAAAACAACAATGAAAAAGAAAAAAAAAACCAGAAAAAGGGAAGAAAGAAGAACAGTGAGAGTGAGGGGGTGTGGAGTAAGAAAAAAAAATTTTAAGGGTATTTTTGGAAATAATTGATTTTGGGGGTGTGAAGGGAGGATTTCCAAAGTTTGCATTTTCCGATATTCGGCTTGTAATATCCTTCTTTTTCGAATCCTCGTTTACAATGATTTTGTAATATCTTTTGTGTCAATATATAAACGAACTATGAAGATGAAGCTAAACCCATCACATCGACTGGCAGACCATATTGTGTTAATCCATGCACATTCTTGATGACCGATTTGCCAAAGTAAATCAGTCACAAATCAAAATGTATAAATATGACAAGGTTTCTCCCATTGACGATGGCACTTGTGGGAAAGTGACGAGTGATGGCGATTGCAGGCGGTAATACAAGGTGGGCGAGGATTTGGTGCTATTGAGCAAAGGTAATTGGAGAAGATTTGACCATTTTCTTTCTTTTTTTATTCTTTGTTTTTTCATTTTATAATTATGTCCTTTCCTTTTAGTTTCTTTCTTGTAATACTTTATTGTTTTAATTAACTATCCTAATGATCTGGTGACGCACATGTGATGTGGCATTATGTGGACAGTCCATGTCAGCGCCGAGCTAATGTGATAGCCCATGTCGGTGCCACATCATGAAATGGACTATCCACATCAGTTAATGGCGTTATCCACGTTAGCGGTACGTCACATGTGAGCACCAGATCATTAGTATTCAATTACTATGAACCCTTGATTAAATTGCCTAAAATTTGGTCAATGATCCTTTTCTTTTTCTTTCTTTTTCCTTCTATAACTCAACTAATGTCTTTTTTATCCTAAATCCACTTAACAAACTAATATATAACAACGTTAATGCTCAAATACCCACTTGTAGATATGGTAAAATGCTCATAAGTGGACAGATTACGACACGTGAGCTCCTGATAGTTGTGGGGGATACGTGCCCCAATCTGCTCACTTGTAGGCATGGTACCATGCCCACAAGTGAGCATTAGTACATGTAAGGGTTCGATAGTCTTCTATCCAAACTCAAGATTAATACTTAAGATCCCATGAAACTTGTTTGAAAAGGTTAGAACCCAAGATTCGAACAAGTGGCGCAGTGGTAAAGACACTCAGGTGCCGAGCGAAGGATCCGGTTTGAATGCTACCCCCTTCTCGAGTATCACCTGTCAAAAAAAAAAGATTAAAACCCTGTTACAATCACTGTTAGCATCTTTTTTGCTTTGACTTGATATATCATCAAATCAAAAACCTAAAAAAAGATATAAAGTTTCATTAAAATTCAATGAATAAGTGTATGTTTGGTAAGTAAATTGAGCTAGCTTATAACTTATTTAGAAAGTTATAAGTTTTTGTATTCAAATAAGTTCTATTTGGTTGAAAGAGCTTATGAGAGAAGCTTGAGCTTATCTCAAACGCTTATTTTACAAGCGTTTCACATAAGCTCTATGAGTTTTGGTTTTTATTCCATTTTTAAACTTTTTCATTTTTTAAAATTATTTTAAATACGACATTTTGTGTAATGTTGTATTTTTAAGCTAATTTTTCAGTTAGTTTTAACAAACACTTCTATTTATATCAGTTAGCATTCTGCCATCAGTTATAAATCCTGAATCAAACTTTTCAGCTATCGGTTATCTTTTCAACTATCAGTTATATCTGCCAAACATAGCTTAAGTCTCTGAGCCCCTCCCTCTTTACAAATATTTAGTTTAGTGGGAGTTTGTAGTCAAAAAATATAAATATCTAAAAGTGATGCAAACATATGAAAAATACGCAATAAAAAGGAAAGTTTCACTTATTTACTAGAATTAATTTAAATTTCATGAGACAAACGCTTAGATTTTAATTTAAAGATGTGAAATATAAAATAACATATATTTCACCCAGGAATGATATATTTTCAATATTAGAATTTTGTTAAAGTTCTAGAGTTGGGGGCTAGTAAGTGGACAATGCCCACATTAGACATTGAGAATGTATCATTTTCAATATTTCACCCAATGCTACACTTGTTAGACAATCCATAATAAACAGAACAAACAATTTTAAAATGTAAAAACAACTTGATTATATATCACTTATACGAGTTTTGACATGCCCTACTTTGAAGTCAAGTGACCCTGGATATTGACATGAACATAATCAAAACATAATCACACCCCTCTTTATAATTTGTAATCATTTAATTTTCCTAATGTTAATTGATTTTTTTGACATTTCACCTACTACCAAACACAAATCATGATTGAAACATAATAATCATAATTTGAGTCAAATCAATCTTATCTATATTCTATAATAAAACATATAAACCTTAACAACCTTGTTCTATACACAAATTGGGATTGTTATTTAGATTTACTCAAATGACGTATTAGATGTGTTGTTGAAAAATGAGGAAATTGTATTAAAAAATGTAAATTAATTGTATGAGTGGTTGAAAATAATAAAAGAGAAAAAGTTAATGAAATTTATTGTGTATAATGCTTTTGTTTTGTAATTTTGTCCCAATATTATCATGAAAACAGTTTCGGACAACATACAAGAACGGCGAGGACCAATACGTTCTCTGCGTTGGAACTTTACAAAATTTCAGTGTTGATGTGGCGCGTTCTGATACTAGCACGCAATAGTAAGGACAGGTAAGTGGATCCTACTACCACATAGCAACAAGAGAAGAATCACATCAAACTTTGTAATTTTAACAAAATTACAACGTTGGTAATGTATTATTTTCACAAAAACTGATTTCTATTTTATCATTCATGTACCCATTTCCTACATTTTTTGACGTTGGAGGTAGATCACAGCATTTTTGTCATGTATACGAGACATCCAAAGTTTGACGTTGGAGGTAGATCACAGCATTTTTGTCATGTATACGAGACATCCAAAGTTCAAATGTTTTAATAATTAAGGACGAGATATTAGTATTAAAAAATTCAGACTGCCAAAATATATAATTGAAAATGAATTTATAAATAATAAAATTAGAGTTAAAACATAATTTTTTGTTACTCTCTCGTAATATATAAACGACTTATCAATTATTTTCTTGACTTCACTCAGAGGCAGTATTATCGTATATTGAATTTGTTAGAAAATATATGGTTTCAATTTATTTTTATTTTTTGTCAACATTTATTTTCAAGCGTACTCACGAAGAGCAGTCTATTTCAAAATTACATTTTTCAATAACAAGAAATTGTTTTCGTTTTCCATTTAACCTTTCAACCAACACACCACAAAAAAAAAAAAAAAAAAAAAAAAATCTCCTTTTCACTTTAAAAAATTGTACACAAACATTAAGGGTGTGTTTGATTGTAAAAGATGGAAAGGAATTTGTTTTCCATGTAACATGGAAAACAAAAACCACCCCACCCACAAGGAAATCATTTTCCATGGAATTAGCAAAAAATAAGTTTAAAATGGTTGTACCATGGAATTTAAATTCAATTTCCATATTTATATCAAACACAATGTGGAAAAATTTTTGTGGAAAATATTTTCCTTTTCCATCCAATTCCATGCAATCAAACACACCCTAAGGGTGTGTTTGATTGTAAAGCTGAAAAATGGTTGGAAAGGAAAATATTTTCCGGGTAAATGAATTTCGGAAAAGGTTTTCCAGAAAAAATGATAGTTGCAGGTGTTTGATTTAATTAATTGGAAAGTTGGAAAATTGTATTGTTTTCCTTATTTTTGTGTTTTTAATGAAATTTGATCATTTTTCTTATTTTTATGGTTAAAGTAAATTATCTATTAAAAAAAAGAGTCAAACTTTTCCCAAAAAACAAAAATCACATCCCCCCAAAGAAAACGTTTTCCTTCAAAATAAGGAAAAGTAAAGAAATTGAGAAAAATTGGAAAACCTTTTCCGAGAAAAAAAAATGTATCAAGCAACACCAAAGTTGAAAAAAATTGAAAAAGTGAGTTTTCAAGGAAAAGAAGTGTCAATCAAACACACCCTAAGAGTGTGTTTGATTGGCCATTTTTTCCCTCTAGGAAAACACTCTTTTCCTCCATTTTTAACTTTTAGTTGTCTAATTGACTTTTTTTTCCTAAAAAATTGATTTTTCAACTTTTCTCGAAATTCGTTATTTTTCTTATTTTGAAGGAAAATGTTTTTCTTAGGGGAGGAGGTTTTTGGTTTTTCAAAAAAAATTTGCGTCTTTTTGTTTTAATTGACAATTTGCTTTAACCATTAAAAAAAGAAAATGATCAAATTTTATAAAAACAACACAAAAACAAAAAAAAATTATTTTTCAACTTGTAAATTAATATAATCAAACACTTACAACTATCATTTTTCTAAGAAAATATTTTCCTAAAATTCATTTATCTGAAAATAATTTTTTTCCCAATCAAATTCCAACTTTACAATCAAACACACCCTTAGTGCTTGTTTTGTTTGAGATCTATTTTGTTAGTATTATTTTCTTAAAATTTCATTTCCATCTATCTAGTGGTATACCGTATACTCATATATATATATATTTTCTAATTACTTTTTAGCTCTATGTTTTTCCTCCAAAATTACATTGAATTTTGATAAAATGTCTACCTAACAAATAGCGGAAAAGGAACATGTAATTTTTTTTTTCATAGAGACTAGTTTTGAACCCATGCGATACACGAATTAACATACATAAAAATTTTAATAGCAAGTGGAATTACAAAATATATATATATAAATCAAAATTGATAAAGTGTGCATAATATTTTGATATTTTGAACTTAGAAAAAATATAATTTATAAATTGTAATGCAATTATTGTGACTACAAATTTCAAATACCTCTTTGAAAATAACGTTCGTTGTTGAGTTAATTGGTTTGTTTTCTTTGTCACAATAATTATTATAAATAATAATTAATAAATTAACACATTTATGATATTATAAATTATAAAATATTATAATATATATGATTAAATTTATTAAGAGATATTCCAAATTCCTTAATTAATATACATTTTATATTTTGTATTTCAAACATTTCAATTAGTGATTCTTAATATTAGTAATAATTTTTATTTTCTCCAATTAATTAAGGAATTAGTTCTTTGATCAATTGGGGTGATGATAAAATGAAAGTATATAATAATTTATAATGTTTTATACAAATGGTGATATATGGTGATGGCGATTCATCATTTGAAATATGTTTAAGAATCACCCATTGAGACATGTTTTACTTAATTAATTAAAAGACAAATCAATAAATTTAGAGAAAATCATGCAATGGAGGACCCAAATTTTTTTTTTTTTAAATCCAAAATATAGGAACAACATATTGATACTTTCACTACATTATAGTCATCCCAAAATTATCCTTGCACGATTGGCATGGTATCTTTGTGGCATATAAAATCACATATAAAAAATAATCGTATTATATATTTTTTATACACATATATTTAAAATAATCATTTCTGATAGATATATATATTATACACGTATATTTAAATACTATATATTACATATATTTACATCTATATATTACATATCTTTATAAATATATCCATATATTTGAACACATGTTCCCATATATATCCATGGATAAATATGAATATATCATTAATTATTAACCATTAATAGATAATACACTTATATATCTTAAAAAGGAAGATTAGCATGCAAAAAATTAAAAAAATTGGGGGTTTTGATGGGAAAACGTAATGCAGAGACTTCTTCTTTTATATATATAAAGATTTAATATGTGCGATCAAATAGATATTTAGACCTCACTAGATATGATTTCTTCAAAAAATTATTGTTTAGCAAAATTATTGTTATGTGTGTTTTTCAATCGATTAAATAATTTTTATATATCTTTTAAAATATTTTATTTATTCTTTTTTTTGGAGAAAAATATTTTATTTATTCCTCAACCAATGGATTTATTATTTTTCCCCCCTTTTTGATCTGTGTCAAACAACTTATCAGCATAGAAGGATCGAAAAGAAAAAAGAAAAATAAAAACCTCTTATTAGCTCATGAGCCACTCCAACAAAGGAAAACGCGCACACAAAATATTTTTCTTTCCATTTTTCAAAGTGATGAGTGGAAATTCAACTTTTCTACTGTCCGATACTCTGCTCTGAAGCAATTCCGCAAGATTTTAGTAAAAGGCGCAAAAAAAGCTAATTGGGATTACTGTGTAATTGCCTTTGGTCCCTTTTGATTTTTGGTTAAATAAATTTTTTTTAGTTATTTGCTCATTTTTGACCGCCATAAATCGTGGGCTTTCACCAAATCATTGCTGCTTCTGCTTTTTTGGGCACTAAAGCTAGGGTTCTTCACTCATATTGCACTATTTTTGCTGCATTAGTCCATCCCCTTATTCGGCTTGTTTTCGGCTTTTCTTATTTTCGCTCCTTTGTTGTTCGTTGCTTTACGGATCATAACCCATTTAATTTTTCTGCTGAAATCTGACTTGGATAGTGTGTGTCCATTGAATTTCTTGTTCTGCTGGTGGATATTTATTGAATTCGGTAGAACCCATTCGGTGGATTTGTGATTTATCCGTGTCATTTGCACGCGAATTTGTGATCTTATTTTTAGCGATTGGTGATAATTTGGGAGATTTTGAATGAGGGACAAGAGTGTGCGATGTGGTGAGAAATGAAGTTTGGTGTACTTCAGAGATGGGGTGTGTTTTTGGGAAAGAGATTTCATCGTCTGGCGCTCCAACTGGGCAGGTTGTAGCTGGGAATGGAGGAGAGAGAGATTTGTCCTCACAGTCGGGTAGGAGAGAGAAAATAGTTGTTGGTTCAGCAATTAAGGCAGAGGTTGGTGTTGGCATTGAAGGCTGTGGTGGCGGTGAAGTTCCGAATGGTGGAGATCAGAAGGAGGAGAGAAAGGATGGAAATGTGCGGCCAAGAGGTGAGAGAAGGAGGTCTAGGCCAAACCCTAGGCTAAGTAATCCCCCCAAAAACATCCATGGCGAGCAAGTGGCTGCTGGATGGCCAGCTTGGCTGTCGGCGGTGGCTGGGGAGGCTATTAATGGGTGGACCCCACGTCGAGCAGATACATATGAGAAACTTGATAAGGCAAGTGCCTTTTAGTTGAATTTCCAGATGATTTGTGTTATATTGAATTAAATATCTTATAATGTTGTATGTGTTTTTCTGTGGTGATCGAGATTAGATTGGGCAAGGTACTTACAGTAATGTGTATAAAGCTAAAGACACCTTAACGGGGAACATTGTTGCATTAAAGAAAGTTAGATTTGATAATTTGGAGCCTGAGAGCGTGAGATTTATGGCTCGAGAGATTTTGATTTTGCGTCGTTTGGATCATCCAAATGTTGTCAAATTGCGAGGATTGGCGACATCAAGGATGTCATGCAGTTTATACCTAGTCTTTGATTATATGGTGCATGATTTGGCTGGATTGGCTTCAAGCCCTGGAGTCAAATTCACAGAACCTCAGGTTGAATTCGACTTACTTTTCTCCTTTTCTTGTTTTCACCTGTAGATTTTTACTGTTCTCTAACGGTGGCGTTATATGATTGATACTATAGGTCAAATGCTATATGCACCAGCTATTGTCAGGCCTTGAGCACTGTCATAACCGGCATGTGTTGCATCGTGATATTAAGGGGTCAAATCTCCTAATTGATGATGGAGGAGTTCTTACGATTGCTGATTTTGGATTGGCTTCCACATTTGACCCCAACAACAAGCAGCCAATGACCAGTCGAGTCGTCACTCTTTGGTACAGGCCTCCAGAGCTGCTTCTCGGTGCCACTGATTATGGTGTGGGCGTGGACTTGTGGAGCGCAGGGTGTATTTTGGCAGAGTTGTTTGCTGGGAGGCCCATAATGACTGGACGTACAGAGGTAGATCTTTTAGTCTTGTGATTCAATGCTTTTGGCCATCCTTTAGAGCTTGTTTGTGAAAGATTTATAAAGATTATTTTCTCCAAACTTATCTTTTGCCATAATTTCATTGAACTGAAGTTCTCTGTATTTCTAATCACACTCTGTCCATTCCGCGCAACATTTTAACTACACATTAAAAAGTTATTTCTTAAAAATCTCTGCCAAACAAGCCCTTGGTAATCAGATGTCAGAATTCCTAGTTCTCAGTTGCCAGTTTACTAGCTGCAATTTGTCTTGTCTCACTCACGTAACCTTGTGCAGTTAATGAGCCACTACTACTAGATATGATAGTAAGACATTGTGATAGTTGATCTTGAAATAAAAGATGTCCCGTTTTCTTGGAAGCTGAAGTGATTGAGTTAATAAATTGCTTGATAAATGAAAACAGACAAAACTATATTGCCGAATATGCTAGTAATTGTAAATTCATAAGTGATATTTATATGTTTTGCTGTGTTTTCTATACTTGATATTTACCATGTCTTGGCCTCATGTAAGAGTAGATGTAGATAATTGCAGTGAGACAAGAAACACTAATTGTCAAGAATCTGTATGGTCATGGTTTCAGTTATTTTACCTGTAAGTAGTCGTCTAATACTCCGTGAGATGCTATTGTGTATGAGGCATAACGATTAGGCATGACTCTCATCACGTGTAATGTTTGCCAGTAGTTTGGACCGTGTTTGATTCTCAGCATAATGCGATTATGAAGGAGTTTCTTCATTGCTAGCGCTGATCTGATTTGTGCAACAAGTTAGCTCAATGTGCATGCTGGTCTGTTGGCTTATTTTTACTAAATTTTGCAGATTTCTTTTACTCGACTATGAAGTTTCTGTAGTCATAGTATCATTTCTGCTTAAACACTGGACTCATAGCAATAACTAGGTGAATACTGCTATTGTGCTTAGGTGGAACAGCTGCACAGGATTTTCAAGCTATGTGGTTCTCCGTCTGATGAATACTGGAAAAAATCAAAACTACCACATGCAACCATATTCAAGCCTCAACAATCATATAAAAGATGCATAGCAGAGACATTTAAAGATTTCCCACCATCATCATTGCCATTAATTGAGACTCTACTTTCAATTGATCCTGCTGACCGTCAGAGTGCAACAGCTGCATTGAACAGTGAGGTCAGCTCTTTCATCCTGCCTCTCTAAACATGCATCCGCGTGCACAAACAAAGAATAGGAAGCTAAATAGACTCTCCTTCCTTAAGAAAACCAGAAAATTATCATCTCTACATTTTGTTTAATGTAGAGATTTTGTAATTCTCCAAGATTGTGTTTTTTCTCATCTCTCTCCGCCTTTTTGCTTCCCTGCACAAAGCTGTGTTGCCTGGCTCTATGTAGACGTTTATGGAGGGCTGATAGCATCGATGAATGATTTTCCAATATTATTGATATAAATGGTCACAAATTCTCATTGTATGGCACACATCAAAAGTCAGTTGTTTGTTTCTTCATTGTTGCAGTTCTTCAGAACACAACCTTATGCATGTGATCCTTCCAGTCTTCCAAAGTATCCACCCAGTAAGGAGATGGATGCTAAGCGCCGTGATGACGAAGCCAGAAGGTTTGGGATATAAATATATATTCCTGCAATCTTATACTCTTATTATTTTGATACTTGATAGTTATTTTCATCAAAACTGAACCTTAAATTCCAAATGCTTGCTAAAGTATGTGACACTGAATGTGTGCGGTTGAACTTAAAAGATAAATGAAAAGTTACTTTTTAGCTTGGATAGCAGCAGGGATTGCAAAATGTGTGGATATAATGAGTGGTAGACTCAAAGGTGCAGTTAGATTACAAGTTTGATCTCGACTGAGTAGAAAATAGGAATGAGATGAGAATCTAAGGAAACACGGACATATGCATGATATGTCAATATCAAGAGATGGTTCCAGATTTTGGCTATTCGAGTAAAATGTAGCATTTGAATCAATCACACATGATTACTTTTCTATTTTCAAGAAGTTGAAACTTGCAAGCGCAATGACAGGTGATCTGTTACATTTCCTGTAAGTACTTAACTTGAGTTTCATGGTCATAGGCAAAGAGCTAGTGGTAGAGCCAATGCTGATGGTGTGAAGAAAACCCGTACACGAGAAAGACCCATGCGGGCAATCCCTGCTCCTGAAGCCAATGCTGAGCTGCAGGCCAATATTGATGTATGTCACATTGCATCACTATCCATCAGTTGTTTATTTTGTGATTTTGAGTTTTTAATATTGTCCAATAGCATGAGTTCTAATATCAATGCTATCATTCTTCTGGGATTTTAATTTCATTTTGACGACTCATTGCTCTTTGAATTTATGAGCATCGTAAATTAAATACATGATTTTGATACTTTTTTACCAGTTTTGGTCTAACCTCATTTTCTTCCCTGCCAAAACAGAGACGGCGGCTAATTTCGCATGCAAATGCAAAGAGCAAAAGTGAAAAATTTCCTCCCCCTCACCAGGATGGAGGACTTGGTTATCCTTTGGGCACTTCACATCACATGGATCCGGGCTTTGATCCTCCTGATGTCCCATACAGTTCAATGAACTTCTCATATGCCAAGGAGCCCATTCAAACTTGGTCGGGCCCATTGGTGGACCCCTCTGCTGTTGGTGCTCCACGTAGAAAGACAAAGCCAACAAAGAAGGATAAGAACTCCAATCGGCACAAGGAGAAAGGTAATGTGTAATATATACTATTCTATACTTGAAACACAACACTTTGAGGGGTGCAAACACTGCAAATTCGTGTCTTATATCTGACTGCTTGAGAGGTAGAATATCTTTCGTTCCAAATTTGTTCCTATTATTCTTGGGATCATGAGAATACTAAAGGTATTATAAATGTCAAATATTTTTTCCTCTCATTGGCTTAGCATGTCTTGATTATTGAAGGATTATATAACAATGCAAACATTGCTGTCTTTCGTTGTTCAATCTTAATTTTGTGGTATCCATAGATATGAAACCTACTTCCATGCCATCTTTACTCCCTATTTACTACTGAAGGCTCTGCTTATCATTTATGCTCCTGCAATTTTAACAACAGTATATGAATGTATATAACTGAAGACATTCTATATGCATTAGAGCATCTTTCTACTTCTGGCATTTTCTCACTACAATCTATTTCGTCTTTTGAATGCTTTAGCACCTTTGTTCCTAAATTATATAAACCTTTCCTTAATTGATATTTCCAATCGGAATTACTCTTGAGCAGCAATCGTAATAAATGTCTGTTTGAATGTTTTCCGTTGAATTCAGTGCCTAAAAAATGATGCTTTCCATTTCCTTATTTGCTTTTCTCTCTCTTGATCCACCTCCCCATGAAATAGAAAACTCATCCATTATCATATCCCACCACCACCACAGCCACTTCATTTACCGCCAAAACATGACCATTGCAACCCATAACCATTTACAGATGAAAGTGACTTCAGATGGTGAAGTTGACAGTCAGGAAAGTAGCTAGATGAAGTTGTAGTGGCATACAAATGATTCCTTGTGGCTGAGGCAGATGTAGTCATAGTTGTAAAAAGAAAATTTCTGATGATTCTTCTCTCACGCGGTGTTGGTAGTTGGTTTGTTAAGCTAAGATTTTTGTACATGGTTGTCGTTAGTGGTGTGTAAGAGGAGTGAAGTGGGAAGCAGGGAACATGTGATTCTGATGCAGTTGGAGTAGTGTGGTTCTATAATGATGCTAGGATTTACATTGCAAGTTTGGGATTTGTCTGGGGTAGACAGTTTTGTAGGATGAATGGGGATGGAGAGTTGGTGAGAGAATTTTGTGATTGGTGGTGGTTTCAGGCTGGTTATGGTGGAGGCACTGCGGCAGGGTCGATGATGCGGTAGTGAAGTGGTAGCGAACATTGATTACATATTTGTATTATTCAGCCTCTTATAGAAAACCAATTTTGTTTTGAAATAGAACTAAGATTCTTTGAAAAATGAGTACTGGAGATTTGTGGGTTTTATGAGATATGTGGATTCATTTGTTTTGTGGTGTTTTTGAGATTGCTTGTATTATGGTGAATTGCTGGTGGTGAGGAGTGTTGCAGTTACAATGATTTGACAAAATCATTCTAAAATTTGCTTTTTTAATCCCATTACAATCCTTTAGTTCGTCTGAAAATCAAAATGAATATATCTTTGTAGAACAGATGTAATAATAAGTAAGCAACTATGTATTAATGAAACGACCATGACACTTGGTCGAGTTTGTTTCTTTTCGAAAAATGTCTTGGTTGGTGTAGCTCGCCCAATACAGAAATGTGTGGGACCCACTCCCATGCAGAGAAGATCTAGTGTCCGCTCGACTGGCACGATAGCAAGATTCTACAGTCGTAGACCCTAATAATATGATGATATGGTCCGTTTTGTTGTTTAACAGCAAACAATACGTTAATTTAACAAGTTAGTTTCTCAAATAATTACGGGCGTTCAATATTGTATGATAGTAAATCGTTTGATCTATACATAATGTAATGTGATAATATTTGTTTTTCCCAAAGTTGTCATTTCCATCATTTTGTCCGACATTGCAATTTTACCGAACTTCTAGCTTATTTGTCCAAATGGGCCAAATGGCACTCTTCACGTAGAATCGAATCTACTAGTTTGATTACGTTGCTTGTACTTTTGTCCCCACCAAAGTTGTATTTGTCGGGTAAGGTGCACAAATATTTTATGTTCATTTTATCTGTAGATCAGATATGATATTAGCGTTGGATGGCATCATTTTCAGTATTATTTAGTATCAAAATAATATGTATTCGATGCACAAATAGTTTCTATTCACTGTATCAATATGATGCATGTGATATATCAAAATAATATGTATTCGATACACACAGTAAATTGTATTTATGTGAATATTATATCACTGTTGAATAGATTTATATGCAACTATGATGCTTATAATTAGGATAAAGTTAGACATCCATTATAATAATTATCATAATAAGTAATATAATCAACGTGAAAATATTATTTTATCATTAATAATTATTTAATATTGTATATGAAAGAGTAAGGATAATATAATAATCATTTTACCTGATTATGTTATTTTTTATATAATTTTCTGTCCATGTAACATTACCGTTACAATTAATATGCAAGAATTTCTGAGTAAATTATTGCGTGGAATCTAGTCATTCCGAGTTATAAGATGTAGTGGAGCGCTGGGTTCGAGCAACTCATCACCTCTCGACATTTGTGCCATGTCGTGAAGTCTCGTTTTATCATCTATGGTTGGCATAATTTGTACCTCCTACAATCCACGTGGTGGTAAATGGGATCTTTCAAGTTATCCTTATTTTCATATATAGCCACTGGTATAAGGTAATCCAGAAATGCTCCCATGCTCACTGTGGGCATGTCCACTCCGCGAAAAAAATTGTGTGGTTCCCACCGATCCCCACCATCAGGAAATAATTATATATTATTCATTTTATCTAACGTAGATACAAAAAAATTTTTAAAAAAAATTTGGTCAGATGACGTGGCGCCCTGTGAGAGGAGCCACGTGAGCGTGTGGGCAGGGGAACATTTGCGTAAGGTAATCAATGTTCTAAAAAATTATAAAATGTGACACAAATCGAAATACTCTAACCCAGAGCAAAGCCCGGAGCCCATGTCTAAAGAAGGTGACAGGATAAAGAGTCCGACTCTTCGGATTTGTCAATCGTCGTCGTCTGGTTGGATCTTGTTTGACGCTAAGGGTTTTCAAGAGAGACAGTGACAGTGGCACAGCATGGTATTATTATTGTTTAGGAATGTGATCATAATGTCTTCATTAAAGTATAAGCATGACGCAAAATAAAATTTGATTAAAATTTAGCCATAATTATTAATTAACGTTTGATGCGCAAGTCTTAATCTTAAGTTGTCCAACAGTAAATGAGTTAATGAGGTGGCAGTCGCTGTTAAAGGGATTTTAATCAATCAATCAGCATTAGAGATGACAAATCGATTTTGTGGTTATGAATTATTCATTTGAGGCCTATCTATTTGACTCATCCATCTTGATTGTGAGTTTTGCCATTAAGAACATCTTCAATTAATTAATACTCCCTCTTCCGAATATATAAATTTATTAATTTTTTAATAAAGATTAAGAAAAATTATTGAAAATATAAATTTCATAATTAGTTTCTTAATTTATCCTAATGATTATAATTAGGCAAATTAAAGAAGGTTATTTTGATCAATAAATATAAATCTTTATTAATATAGAAATAAGGCTATATATTCAAAATATTTTTTTAAAAAAACCTATATTTGTGGGACGGATGGAGTCCTCTATGAGTTGGAATAGACATTATGTATTGGAGTGGATTCTCTATGCCACGTACTAAAATACCATTAAATCAGAGAAACACTTTTTGGACAAAATAATATATACATACTATGCTTTTCATGCAATTTCTCGCTCGACTTTGTAAGTGTTCTATAATAATTTTCTTTTGATCCGTTTATGTACTATAAAATAATCACTACCAAAAACAGAAATTTTTAAAAGCTGCAGTCGTCCCTATAGCCTCGTGTTTATGGAGCAATAACAGTGATATATTGGTATCTGTAGAGTAATAGAAGCGACGTCACTCTTATTACTCTACATGCACGATGCTATAGGGACGATTGAGCCGTCCTTAAATATCCAGTTTATTGTAGTGAATGTTGCAATCTTTTTCTTGATTGATATTCGTCTTCGACATTGTTGAGTTTGGTTTCGTTTAGACTACACATTTTGGTTTTCTTTGTTATGACTTTTAATTTTTAAATAATTCCGTTTAGAGAATTAATTGATAAAGCGTTAGTTTGCTAGATCAGCTTAAATTAAAAACTATTTTTTTCAATTATTATTTTTAACCATTTATCTGATTTTTCCATGATCACATGTCTTTATTTTTATTTTTAACCATGGATTCAAAAATTTATATAAAATATACCCTAAAAATCCCACCGTTTTTAATTTTTCACTCGATTACATAAAATATCTAAATTCGTCCCGAACATTTTCGTCATTTTCACAGTTGGAATCTTGTGACTGTTATTTGTCATCACAACTTACATTACTTACCGCACAAGGTTTCATAGAGCTTTCCACTTGTACGGCCGAAAATTAAGCAGCATAAAAGAAAGTTCAAACAAAGTATAGAGTAAAAATAGATAACTTTGTGCTCTCGTTCGACCACCTCGTTGAGCGCATTAGAAACTGAAGAATCTATCACGCGTGTGCACTTCTTGCCCAAACATAAAAAATAAAAAATTCTCGAGCTTCTTGACAAATAATGTGTCCGACATCCAGTAGCCAGCGTCGCCATTAATTTAATTCAACGTGGACACATATGAAGACCTGCCAATTCTATGTATTTGCTAATAAAATACTAGTAAAGAAGAGGAGGAGGAAATGATAGGGTGTTAGGATGTGTGTAAAAATAGATTTTTATTTGTTTTTATGTGATATATATATGAGAGAGAATGAGCGAAGTTGAATGGTGGAGATTTGTCTAGTATAGGTAGGTCCCACGAGATATGTGTATATAAAATAAGAAAGAGAATTAGTAAGGTTGAAAAGAATGTGTAAAAATGTATAGAACAACACGCGCTAAAATAAAAGAGCAAAAGTCGAAATAGAGGATAGGAAATTGAGATTCGTCGAGAGTTATGTTTGAGTCGGGGCTTTGTGGTACTGGGGAGTTGGGAACACAATGGAAAAGTAAATTGGGATGTCGAAACAATTGACTTTTGAACTGCAAATAACAGAGTGAAAATAAAAAATAAAAAAAAATGCCACCAAGTCATTGGTTTCTAGTGTCCCTCCAACTAGTTCCACCATTGCCGACGTTGTTTTTGTTTGTGAGGAGTTTGCACGTTAGAACGAATGAACGAGGCAATTACTATGCATGCTTTGAACAAATAGGTTTAACCAACAAAAAGTAAGATAAAATAAAATAATATAGAGAATAATAAGTTTTTATGTCACATAAATTCCCGTATTTGAAAACCATAAATTAATATGACTCTTTTCATTTGTATGGTCCTAATTGCCCACCTGTGAATAGGCTACGGTGCCCGGCCCCTAAATTTTTTTTCTATAAAATTTATATACAAAATTTTATTAATAAAGATTTGATTTGATTATTTTGTCACATGTCGATTTTAATTGATTTTGTTTACAAAATTGGTTTATTTCGTAGCATGCTTTGTTGATGTCAACAAAAAAGTTGGACTAACTACTTGACTAAACTCAACTTTAAAGATGATGATGTAATAAAATTTATATAGAGTAAATACTTGGCATATCATTATTTCACATTATTCGTCAAAATCATAAATTAATTATAAGTTTTACATCATAGATATTATCTAAAAGTAATTTAAATGCCAAGACAAAACTACCTAAGATTTTTCAAAATAAAAAAGTATATAAAAATTACCTTTTTTTAATGAAAATTATCTAATATTTTTCAAAGTAGACTACTATATAAAAATAAAATTGTTTGAGATTAAAAATTGCAATAAAGACTTAAAAGTTGTTACAAATTAAGATTCCAAAAAAAAATGAGTAAAATTGCATGCATGCATTCACCAGGAATCTTCATTAGCCATTATCATCATTAGTTTAGAAATGCATAGAGCTCGCCACTTGATCAAGGTCCAAACTTTTAAGAAGAAATTTAAATAGGAAAATATTTTATTTTTCGGTCGACGTGAATAAAAAGGTCCAAACTTCCAAATTACTTTACATGTCAGCAGTGCTTTTCTTATCCACAAAAATGTATCCTATTTTAAAAGATTTTCAATATCACAAAATTCCTAAATATATACTAAAATTTTTATAGTTGTGAATAATATAACATTAACTAATTTGTCATCACCGACGGTGGGGTTTACATTGTGAATAAGATAACATTAATAATGTACCTGTTAGTTGCTTACATATCAAATGATAGGTAAACAATCCTCGTGATACATCTTTATTACTCATCCGTCTCACAAAAATAGATTTATTGATTTTTCACACAATTTACAAAAATATCAATTAATATTATCGAAAAAATAAAATTTAAGAATATCTTCCTAAAATACTCTTTAATTCATTAATTATTACATTTTAATAATTTTATTTTGTTAATAACAATGAATATTAAATGAGGACATATAAGAAAATTAATAATTTAAAATGAAAGTCGAACTATCTTTGTAGAACAAATAAAAATAATAACCAAGTATATCTTTATGGGGGAAAAATTAATCTCAAAGTGCAAACTGCTCGCCCATTCAACTATCCATACATAAGCCATATTATTTATTAAATTATTTATGTGTATGGAAGAATTTTCATCGTTAGAAGATCAATTTGACTTTCTAGAAAGATTTTGTAATTTTTCCCTTTATGGGATGAAGGGAGTATAATATTTAATGTTATAATTCAATTATTAACAATTGACAGATATATTATTAATAATGATAAATAGTTTTGATAAATATAATTAATCATTTAATATTGTTTATTCAAAGTAGTTAATTAGTCAATTAACTAATCACGCGTCACAGATAAATGATAAGCTTAGAGCATAATTTATGTATGGGATTACTCTGGATAATAATTAGGAAAAAGAAAAAGGAAGGAAAGAAGAAAATGAAAAATAACTATAAAAAGGAAGAACGAAAAAGTATTGCACGAAGAGTCGTTTGAATGTGTTTCTCTCTGAGGACGACGCGTGGCTAATTGAGCACTACTCTTCCCTTCCCTTCTAAAACTAGCAGTCTCTCCCGCTTTTGAATTTCACCACAAATTATCCTCAAATTTTCTGTATAAATCTACGAACTAAATAAAAAATTATCCAATTTTCACAAATCCAACAGAACACCCTTTTTCTCATTCCCCAATTTTCTTCATTCTTTTTGGAAAAAATTGGGGGTCTGGAGTGGGGTGCAGATCCGTCGGTTTGGTTTGTGATTATCAGTCGTCGCTTGTAAACAAATTAATTACGCCCCCGGGTTTTCAAAATCGCGCATAATCGATGGCGATTTCAGCTATTGGAAACCCGCGGGTTAGTTTCGGAAAGGTTAATGTTGGTGTCTGTAATTTTGGCAGGAACCTGAATTCTAAAACCTGTGATTTGAAATTCGATCCAAAAACCAGCAATTTTGTTCAAGGCCAAAATATTTTTTGGCGTTCAAAATCTTTCTCCGGTCTCGCCCTTAAAGCCTCCCACATTCGAGCTCAAGCTGCGGTAATTTCTGACAGAGCTTCAAAAGTTACAGAAACAAGGCCTGTAAGTTTCTTTCTTTTTTTTTTTTTAATTAATTTTCCTGTGTTTGTGTTTTGCGGAATCATTAACTTAGAGGATTAAATTATTGTGTATATTTGAATCGATTTATTGTTGGTTTGGTAAGGTCTTGTTTGCCTGGCTTGAAAGGCGAAAGCAAACTTTTTTCGGCTTTATAAGCGACTAAAAAAAGTGCTTTTAAGGTTTTCACGTGGTGGGTTTGATTGACATGATACTAGATTTAAGGAATAAGGAAGAGAATAAGTTGAAATCTTGCTCTGTTATAATCCATAATAACAAACATGCCATTAATATATTGTTCCTGCACATATGCTTACAGAATGAAGGTGTAAAATTATACGTCGGGTTACCGCTTGACACAGTCTCCGACTCTGGTAAAGTAAAGAACATCCGAGCAATTGCCGTTGGATTGAAGGCTTTGAAATTATTAGGCGTAGATGGTGTAGAGCTCCCGGTATGGTGGGGAGTAGCCGAGAAGCAAGCAATGGGGCAATATGATTGGACGGGCTACTTAGCTCTCGCCGAAATGGTCAAAATTGCTGGTCTTAAGCTTCAGGTGTCACTGTGTTTCCATGCGTGTGAAGAATTAACAATTCGACTCCCCGAATGGGTTTCTAGGATTGGTGAATCTCGACCGGATATTTACTTCTCCGATCGGTCTGGACAACTTTATAAAGAATGCCTATCTATAGGTGTGGATGATCTTCCGGTTCTAGATGGAAAGACACCGGTTGAAGTTTACACGAAGTTTTGCGAGAGTTTCAAGTCATCGTTCTCGGGTTTCATTGGTTCTACAATAACAGTACGTGATCCCATGTTTCTGCATAAATGACCTTTTAATGTGCAAATAATAATGAATAGTACTCCCGATTTGGTTGCTTGCTCTAGATCTTGTGTAAACAGTTAATGTGTGGAACGATCTGGATATGTCACGTTAGTTACTTACCAACTTGTAGTATAATCCAGATTGTGCCACATCAATTGTTTGCACAAGATTTGATACAAGCAGCTTACACTGGACCGGTAGGGTAATGAATAGAAGTTCTAAAATTAAAATTTGATATGTCTTCATTCTGTAATAGGGAATTACAATTGGTCTTGGACCGGATGGCGAGCTTCGTTATCCATCTCAACGGCTGTCAACCAAAAAGCTGCGACGACCCGGAGCCGGAGAATTTCAGTGTTATGACAAGAACCTGCTGAGCAACCTTAAGCAGCACGCGGAGAAACTCGGGAATCCTCTATGGGGATTAACCGGCCCACACGATGCTCCCGGCTACCACCAGCCGCCAATCTCAAATGGCTTCTTCATGGACGGAGGATCTTGGGAGACTCCATATGGAGACTTTTTCCTTTCTTGGTACACAGGTCAGCTCGTATCTCACGGAGATCGCATTTTATCTCGTGCTGCAGAAACTTTCAATGATGTACCTATTTCTGTATCTGCTAAAATCCCACTACTGCACTCGTGGTATAGAACCCGGTCCCACCCGTCAGAGCTGACGGCTGGGGTCTACAACACGGTCAATAGAGATGGTTATGAGCCCATTGCTGAAATCTTCTCAAGAAACTCGTGTAATATAATACTTCCCGGAATGGAACTGTCAGACGATCACCAGCCCAACGAAACCCAGTCGAGCCCAGAATTATTGCTTGCTCAAATGATGTCGTCTTTCAAGAAGAGGGGAGTACGAGTATCAGGCCAAAACTCATTGGTTTCAGGTGAAACAAGAAGTTTTGAACAAATTAAGAAATTATTGTCGAACGAAAAAGGAGTCGACCTTTTTACATATCAAAGAATGGGTGCTCAGTTCTTCTCTCCCGAGCATTTTCGGTGGTTCTCGCAATTTTCTCGGAGCATAAAAGAGCTAAATCAGCACTTAAATGGTAATGGAACTGCTGAGTCTTTTCCTGGTATGAATTTCCACAGGCAAATTGCTTAGGCTCAGGATCTGTATATGGATGTGTATATATAAATTTTACAGGGGTTGGTTATTAAACTTTCCGAAATGTAATTATTGCGTTACAAACTGCGACGCAATGTTTAGTACGCATGCGATGTTTAGTACGCAGTACTCGACAAATGGGGTTTTCTCTCCTCCCTGTTCTTCTGTAGTATTTTGTACGGTTCAGGGATTTTATTGTACTACGTGTAGCAAGTATAGTATTTGAATAATAGCATTTACTATGATCGGTTATCAATCATCAATGATGGAATAGTGAATTGACAACGAATTTGTCATAGTACGTATGCAATGTTTAGTACGCAGTACTCGACAAATGGGGTTTTCTCCTCCCTTTTCTTCTTCAGTATTTTGTACGGTTCCGAGATTTTATTGTACTACGCGTAGCGAGTATTTTATTTGAATAATAGCATTTATTATGATCAGTTATCAATCACCAGTGATGGAACAGTGAATTGACAATGAATTTGTCATTTAAAATGTCACCAATTATCGATCATCATTGTTTATAAATAACATTACTCATTTAATATAAATATGGCCCATGTAAGTGCAGAAATCCCAAGTTGGAGGAACCTAGAATTTTGAAAAAGATAATATTGATGTTCAATCGGAATTCGACTAGATATCGGGCATGATCGGAAGTCAATTGAGACGAAAAGTATCATGACCAGTTAGAATGGATATTGGAACTCTCTAGACTGATTCAAAGGAAGATATTAGGAAAAATATGAGTTTAAAGATAGGTAGGTCAAATCAGACTAAATTAAGATGATTACGTGATCCAAAAATTCAATTTTGGTTAAAGGTTTGAAATCAGGGAGACGTGCACGTTTCAACTGGACAATCGTGTGTTAGTTATGTCATTTTGCGATAAATAAAGGGCCCCGCAAAATAAGCAGATGATAAGTTGAAACTAATGCTTACACTAAATTATTTTTTCCAAATAAGAACTTAATATTCACTGCAACATCAAATTATTTCCAAAACTAACATGTATGTACATAAGCTGCAGTAATAATGTAAGAATTTTCCAAATCTCATTAGTTCATTACTAAAAAGTTGAAGACTAAAACATAGAAAAAGGGAAAAGAGATATAGAACTAGCCTCTTTGCATCCTATTTGTTCAGCACTCGCCATGTCATCACTTCCCTGGAGATTTGAGAACATGGAATGAATCAGTGCCAAAGCAAACGAGTAGGCCGAATATATAACATAATTTGATTAAAAGAACATGTGATTTATCAAACCAAGGCAAGATGGAAACTTATTATAGAACAGGTAACTTTGTAACTTCAACCAGTTAGCACATGATCACATAAAGAACAAGGTTTCATGTTTCTGCCATTATATGAGCATGTGTGAAGGAATTAGATTTGTACCATTCTTGTGTTCATTCACAGGTACTTTTGGTATCGAAGCTGCTAAGAGAGATGGCGAACGCTTGGAATGCTGATAGTGGATAGCAGTAATCCATGGTGAACACATCTTTCCCGACTTTCCCAAACTGAAGGAAGATCTTTTCTTTTTCTGGCCCCACCAGACCATTTTCGGGAGAAGCCACCAACTGAAAGTTCTTCACTGAAGCAACTGTCACACGTCCATGGAAGTTTAAACACCAGCAATGGAGTTGCTGGTTCCATCTTGGAGCCTCATTTTTCAAAACAAGCGGTGGACCTCTTTGGCCATCATCCAAAGGTGTGGACTGCGATTTGTTGACTCCGTTTGACTTCGACCCAGAAAAGGATATTGCTGAAAAGGAATCGGCATTGCCGATAGGGAAATCAATCTGTGTGGAGGCCACACCTCCAGGTTTAATGGCGGAAGCTGGAATTGCATCCATGATACAATGAATTCTTCTCGGGTTCCTGCATGTTGCATAAATTCATTGGTAAATTGGTATCCAATCTTTTAGGTACTAAATAACACAATGATTTTATGATTTCATCCATGGGAAAAATAGAATAGGGTGTTAATCAACAAATAACTTCATATCTCATTCTACTCTTTTGAAGTTTTGACCATCTCCATTGATTAAAATCATACCACACAAACAGCAGAAGTGCTTGTTTTGCACAGCTTTTCCAAATATCATTGCTGTCAAACATCATTTTGAACCAACAATTTCATTGCTGTGACAACTTTTTCATATTTTTTGAAAACTTTTCTTTACTTTCAAACACAAATTCAAAAATCTTCTTTCTCAAAAATCTCTCCCAAACATAATGTAGATCTCGTTACCTGGCGCCCAGCACATTCATCTCATAGGTGATCTGGACTACTGGATAGTTGCCAGCAGGAATTCTAGGAGATATTTGTTTTAAGCCAACATTCTGAGTGAAACGAGTTTGGAGCTTAGCTCCAGCATGAGGAGGCAGCGCGTCATATACAACAAACTTATTTCCCAGAAAATTAGATCTAGTGACAAAAATAGCTGCTGTTATTACGCCTCTTCTAGATATTAGTTATCATTTAACAAGCTAAAGGTTGAGAGGCACCTTAATTTTCCTATATAAAAGCCGTTTGACCTGCAGATATGGTGAGGATGTAGGGAGATTATATACTCCGTGAATCTGGGCCGCCTAAACCTACGAGCAGCTAGTAGAAACTTTCCATCATCATCCAGTGCTGCCACAGATGAGAATAATGAATGTTAAGAAAAAAAACAAGGCAGACTCTGTGAATCCTCTCACCAAGAAATATTATTAAGATAACTAGAAATGAGTAACGAGTCTATAACAACAATACAAACCTTCACTTAAGCTGAGGTAAAGATAATGCATTTGCGTAGCACGATTCCTTTTCACGAAACATTGTATGCTAGATTCTCTCGGTCCTGGCTGCAATGGAGAAAATAGGGTTTGTAAAATGTATTAAGATGCTAAATACATTTGGTAAAAGCCATTTTTTGTCTCATGCTCCCAGCAATGGGCGACAAAAACTTTAAAAATTGTTTTTGCCATGTTGGCACCAATAAATACAATGTATGTAGCATATCATGAAAAGCGGAAAAAGATCGGAGAATGACCAAAAGTGGGAATAATATTTCATTAAAGGTAACTGGTTCAAGAAACCAATGAATGTCAGCTTTGACAATCGTATGACCTAAAAGCAGTTGGCTTGCCCATGAAGTCATCATAAATATCTCTTGATTGGAATAGGTGGAACACAATTGAAACTGCCAGTCAATCTCCAAATTGATTGGTTGAGATCTCAAATGTTTAGCCATAAATCTTATATAAATAGAATTAAAAAAATTCGATCAACTGCCAGAGAGGATACATAAAATCACCGACTTGATACAAAAGGTCAAATAAAGACAAGAAACTAACCACTAAAGGAAATATATACTCTTCCGCCTAGGCTGAAAAAGTTGAACTCACTAAATGATTTACTGTTATGATTATCAATTGAACTCACTAAATGATTTACTGCTATGATTATCAATCTTCTCCACAAAAATTTATCAAATGAAAAATTCAGGAACAATATGAACTATGACCACAGTCATGATCAGCGCATTCTATTATAACCTAAGGCCAAGCAACAGTTATTCCAAAATTAACACCAGCCACTGGACCAAATTTGCATGACACACGAGTCTACCAGAGATTATCCCCTTGTATGATCTGTGATCATCCATCGGGTTCTATAGAAGTTTGAGTCAAAATATGACATGTGCAGCTAGATTTAGAAAGTTCCAAAAATCTTCATATGTGATCGATCACTCAATTCTTTAGTTAAATTCTGGGCTCTGCGTGTGTGTGTGTGTGTGTGTGTGTGTGTACCATAAGTTCAATAAAGAAGTACAAGATCCATACAAAATCCGTTCTGCTGAACTCAGCTCTTCATTCTATATTTCTTTTCCATTTAGCTAGGTGAATTTAAAAACAATAAGGTCGTAAAAGAACATGCAATTTCACAAAATCACAATATGTAAAAAAAAATCCAAAAACATCGAAATCAAGGAGCCCTAATCCTACAACAACTACCTTACCCAAAGTTAAAAAAAAAAAAAAAAAAAGAGTTAGATTTCGGGGATCGAGAAATGGCCCTAGAGTTATCAGGTAGATGTAGAACGGTCTCCCTCCCTAAAATAGACAACTCCATAGAGAGTCTCTGCAGTAAGTCATGATTATTAATTCATATCGGAAGTAATGCACATAGACTTTGTCCAATTATGATAAAATCCCAAACCATAAATCATACTTATAAAAACTTAACAATTAGAGGACCGTCCAAAACAAAAATCATCCAAAAACCACAATCAATGAAACTAGACTAAATACTAAGACAAAAAAGAATCAAACTTATTTACAGAAAAGTGTTGAAGAAAAACCCTACCTGCTTAACAGATATAGGAAAAGTGATTTTGCCAGAAACCTCAAGGGTTTTGACCAACTCCTTAATTATCTGCCTCCAGCTTTTACACACACCTGCACAAGCCACTACGTTTTTTCTCGCAGGCCATTTGGATTCAGATTTCTCCAGCTTAATCAACACTTCCCTCAATAGCTCCGGAGGCAGGTTTGCCCAATAACAAGTCCCTCCCTCAACTTCATCCATATCCCTCTTATGTTCCTTGTATGCATACCTAGATCGATATCTCCATCTTTAAACTCTCCTGCTCAATTTAGCTTCTCGTACGCAAATCCAAATCGATTCTGGACACCTAAAAAAACCCAAAAAACCCCAAAAACAACTTTAGCTTAAATTAAAGATTCACAAAATTGAGTGTATCAGAACACGCGGAAAACAACTTCCGGAGATTAATTTTTGCATACATCTATATGCTTGCTGCTGAAAAGGCCAACCGGAGTGGTTAAAATGGCATTAAAATTGAATCCCAGTCGGCGAGTTTTTCATCGTCTTGCGATGAATTGTGAGAATGCTGACGGAAATGGGGATTGGCCTAGGGTTTTGAGTAATGTATACATACAAAAGCTGTACATATAACGACAGACTGTATATATGTAATTGTGAGGTATCTACGCAGCAATGGATAAAGAGAAAAGCCGCGTAATGTTTTTCTGCTGATGGTGGGGTCTGTTAGGCGTTCGGCATGTTTGGCCGAGATTAAAGAAGTTTCAAGTTTCACTGATATATTACAAAAACCGGTCCGTTACCAATATGTGAATACATTATGACACATGTCCTTCCCCAGCGTCAGAGAGACACGTGTTCACATCCATACGAAAATTATAATACGCACATATATAAAAACGGATCAAAACGTATAAAAAATAATTTTAAAATAATTACATAAAATCTATTAAATCTATTAAATATATAAAACAAAAGTATTTGCCTTCTGTTTTTCCGTCTATTCTTTTTCTTACCTTTATTATATTTTTTATTTTTTAATACACATTTGTGCCTATCCATTCTCTATTTGCATGTTCCTCAAAGTCTAATACTATGTATTTTCTACCTACCAAATAATTCAAATCAAATCTAAATTATAAGATATTGATTAAATATATCATCATAAAAATATCACTTTATCTATAATCTTGAATTCCAATGTTTATTTTATTGTTTAAAGATATTGATTAAATATATCATCATCATTATTTTCCATCTACTACCGATTTACTTATGTGTGATTTTATTGTTTATTTAAATGTGTCATTATTATTTTTTGATTATGACATTTTAGACTTAAACATAGATTATAACAATTTTGTATTATCCAACATATAAAATATGTTGATATGGGTAATTCTTATCGGAAGTGCATATTTTGTGGTGGGATTGTTTTGTATGACAACAGGAAGAGAAGCGGCGTGCAAACAATCAAAATTCAAAATTTTCTGTGTTTTATTCAAAAGGTACACTTAATTATGCTAATTACATTACTACGAAATATAGATCACTCAACTCGACCTTGCAATAAAACGAAATTAGTCATAACGAAGTTGGGATCTGATGTTATAGAAGCTCAGATTTTAGGAGGAACTAATGCTAATTTGAAGGTTTTAATTCCAATAATGACGTTGACTCCATTCGATACCTGACTACTTTTTAGGTTTCGACGACGACAATTCCCTTTGATGTTATTGTACACTATGACAATTAATAAAGTCAAGGTCAGTCATTCTTGAATGTAGATATTTTCTTGAAGAAACCTGTATTTACTAATGGATAACTGTACGATGCAATATCGAGAGTTGGGAGAATGACTGAAGATGTTATGCGATAAAAATGGAAAACCAACAAATACAATCACCAACGTTGTATGTAAGGAAATCTTTCAAAATTTATAATAATTTGTGTTAAAATAATAATATTGACTTAGTTTTTATCAAAATATTATTTTGTGTTAACTTTAAGTTTTGTGTTGTGTAATTAAATACAATTACTCAATACCAGAAATAAATTCTCGTGCATCACATGAGAAGTACACTAGTTACACGATTATTTTTAGAGTATCTTTTATAGAGTTCACATTTAAAATGATTGTACTATATTAATAAAATTGTATCTCGAATTTGAATTCTTGACACGAGGTATTAATTGTAATGGCCCGCCTGAATTCGTCTCGGAAACGTATATGAATACGTATATGATTTCGTATATAAGTCCGTATATGACCCCGTATATGAGATGAAATGACGTGATGATGTTTCGGCATGCTATACATGTATTTGATATGTTCACGATATGCTTTGCAGGATATGTCCTGAATGCTAAACTGCCTTCAAATGATGAAAATGGGAAAATGCATAGAGCATAAATACGTCAGAATGTTGGAATTACTGGCTATAAATGTCGTTACGCCAGAAATGGTGAACAAAGTGGAAAATGTCCAAAAGTTTGAGATGGCAAATTATGGTCAGATGATCAAGATACGCCGTATGGTTGAGTTACTACCGTAAGTCAAGAAGATGAAATGCAAGTGGATTTACAGAGAGAGTTTATTACGGTACCGTATGATGGTATGATACTACCAGATGAATCAGTGTTACTACCGAAGCGATATGGGGTTACTACCGTGAAGTAAGGGGTTACTACGCGTAAATGTGAAGTTACACTGTAATTTTAAATCGCGGTATGTTATTTTAGAAGATTCTAACCATTTCTTGGACATTTCTCACCCAAGCTGGTTCCTTCATGACCCCAAACCCTATCAAGACTCCCAAGAACCCATGTGATCATCTCCAACTCCATATATGATCCATGTAATGCTTATGTAATCTATGATTACAAGGAAGAAGATGAAAGAGGAAGAGAAGGAAAAAGAGGAAAGGAAGAAGAGGAGGAAGAAGATGATCTCCATGCTTGTTTGAGCTTCATTTATGGTGGGTAATGGTTGCTTTCCATGCTATGTGATGTATTTGCATGTATATACTTGATAGAAACAAGATATGGCATGATTATGATGATTAGAGACCTTAGAAGCATGCTAGGATCTCTTGGCCTTGTGTTATAGTTATGATATGATGTGATGGTGATATGTATATGTTTACGTGGCCTATGTGACCTTCGTGCCAACTTATATGACTTATGTGGCTATAGGAAACTATATATAATAAACCAAGGAAGTGAAGCCATGTGTAGGAAGCTATATATAATGGAACAACTAGAAGGTTAAGCCATGCTCATATGGCCGACGTGGTTCAACGTGAAGTATTATGCGTGTTATGTGACGACGCTTTCTATGTGGCTTGGCGCTATATGAACCAACGTGAACACTTTGTGATCGTATGCTCTACGTTTGAATGTCGTGACCTTATGTGAAGTTAACGTTCTATGCATGAATAAGTAATGTCTTATGCTTGTGGCCACGATATGATGATGAAGCCTTGTTTATATGTTACGTATGAATGATGACAATGTAAAAGAAACAAGGCATGGAAAAGGTAACGTTTATGTAAATGTATCACGAGCATATGTGTGTGAACAGTTACCAATCATGTGTTTACATATGGGGGACCTACGCCCCATAATGATGTAAATTGGCTACATGGGGGATCTACGTCCCATAAAGACGTGGTCAGTCGGGGGATCTACGCCCCGTATGTAAAAGAAAAGCAGGTCTTCGGGGGATCTACGCCCCGTATGGAAAAACATAAAGGCCTTGCTAATGAATGAACGACGCCACGTATTCACATGATTTGTAATTGGGGCCCAAAGTAAACGTGTGACATGCATTGCATTGCATCTATTATCCACTGAGTCTTTATGACTCATTACGTGCGTGTGTTGTATGTTTGATGAAGGTGCCGTGCGTGGAGGGTTGGCGAAAGGTCACACGATGCTATGACGTGGTGTGTGGGCGAAGAATTCAAAGATCTTGCAGTATGTAATGAAAACCGAAACCCTAACTTTACGTTATATGTTTGAAAGAAAGGAAATTAGGGTTTCGTGTATAAACGAATGACGGACACACGTCTAGTTCCACAATGTTATGCTTGTTGTGAAACGAAGAAAACGAAAAGTAATGGCGTGCACGGGCCCGAAGGCAATGTTTATGTTACGATGGCGCCATACAGACTCGATATGCATCATTTACGAGCGTATATGTATCGTTAACCTGAGATGGGCGTTACATTAATCCCCAGGCCCCAAATATATATATATATATATGCACACTAAAAGTGTGTTATAAACAGTAAATATTTGAAAATAAAGAGAAAAGAAAAATAATTTTATTGCTTGTAAAGTTGTTACAACTATGTGTTCTATCAAGATATTTTTCTATTATTAAATTCACATCTCCCTTTAATTATTAAATTCTAACTCCCTAATATATTGCTTGTATGCGAGAAATTTAATTGAGATAACTTTTAGAATGATTGATAACAGTATTTTCTCTAAAAATAATTTAACAATTGTAATTGTACAATTGCTGTGGTTGTAATGGTATGATATGTGACTACGAGAATTCAATAAATTGAGATATATAGGATATGAAAGAGTTAAACTATGAAAGTGATAAAATTTGAAATTTCCGCAAAACTAAAGAGAATATTGGCGAGTTTTTTTTACAAGATAAGGAGGAAAGTGATTTTTTTTGCCCTCTCCTTTTTTTTCTTTTCTTTTTGTGAAGGCTGGAGAGAAGATATACGTGTTTGTTAATTAATTAATTTATTTTTAAAATATGTCCCTACGCTCATGATTAACCTTTTAAATTGCTTTCAGTTATTAAAAGAAAAAAATAATAATTGCTTTTGTTATATCTTTGAAGTTTCAACTATGTATCTGAAGTTACGAAAATATATAATTAAAAAGTAAATAATTCTATTGGCAAATGTAAAAAGTAATTATTTTTAAAGTGTAGTTGATTCAAAAATTAAAAAATGTAAAAATGTTAATGTAAAAAATAGCACATTATGACTTCATTTGGTACTGCTATTACAGTCTTACTTCTATTTTTCAAATAATCAAAAGCAATCTTAGGTGTTTGGTAAATTGAAAAAAACTCTTATAGAAGAATATGCTTCCTCTAGAAGCAAAATTTGAAAAGTAGCAAAATTGTAGCTTTTAGATTGTACTTTTAAGTTTTCAATTTTATTTATTTACAAATTTCAATTTTGACTCTTTTAAACATTAAAAATTTCAGTTATCTAATTTTTCTTACATACTTTATATTTATTTATTTTTTACTATAGTAAAAATTGAGAAATTGAATATTATATATTGATGACACACATAGAATAAATTAAATTTATTTAATTTTAAGTTGTGTATATTATACTTTTAATTTATATTTTCTAATTTATAAAATTTAACAAGATGATAAAAAATTGAATAATGAAATTGTACATTATTGTTGATATAAAATTAAAAAACTATACATTTTTTTAAATGAAAAATAAATTGAACAGTAGTATAAGTTAAACATTATAGTAGTCAATTTTGACATTATTAAAGTAAGAAAATTAAATCAGTTGTTCATTTCGGTAATTGTATATTAATATAACAACAGTGTATTTATTATGGTAATTATATATGCATTACGATTTTTGTTAGAGGCACCATATTTTAATTGCAATTAATACCCCCCCCCTTCTTTTATTTTTTCACTCACATCCTTCGAACTTTTACATCAAATTCTTATCACCAATTGTCTTATAATCTGTGTATATTGTTTGGAGTGCAAATTTCTAATTATAAATTAGTGGATGGAGTATAAATATATTTATATTATTTATTGCAATTTTGAAAAAGAAAATTTGACTGAAGAAATAAAACTTTGAGAAAGTATTTGAACCTAACTTAAACACACGTAAACTAGTATTTAGAGCAGAGTTGTGATCCGAGACACGATGTGATTATTGAATTGAAGTTTAAGAATAATAATGTGAACCAAAAAAAAAAAATTGAGGACACAAATAAAAAAGTGAGTTAAAATTGAGAAAGTCTGTTGCCATTGAAATGTGGTGTAGTCATTGAAAAGTATGGTGTGAATATAATTTATCATTTATTATTACCACACAATTAAATTTTATTTTTAAAATAGACAACACTTTTAAAAATAATTTACCAAGTACTTAACTGATTCTTCTAATAACTACTTATTACTTTAGTATAGCAAAAACTAATTCCCCGATCAACACAACAGTACCAAACTAAGCGTAAACCTATTTAGCAAAGTTTTTTTTTAAAAATTATTGGAAAGCGATCATTTTCTTTGAAAGTGCAACTAAAATTATAGGGATGGATTTGGCCCACCCATTTTTTTGTCTAAATCATAATGCAAATACTTACTAGTAATGAGTAATACAACAATTAGTGGGTTTTTCTTTTTTAATGAAGGGTAATGCAACAATCAGTTGACTACTATTTTAAACATATAAAACTTAAAATAACAAATTTATTTATGTCATTGCGAGATACAAGTGATGCTAAATCCAACCAATCAGCTTTATTTTAAAAAGAAAAAAATTTAAAGATTCATACTAATATCACAATAAATATCACTAAACCTTAGTCCTCAGAGTCATGAATGTATAAGCTAAAATTAATCATTTAACTTCAAAACGTAAGCCAATTTATACATAAAAGATCAAATACCAATATGTTGGTAACTTAAATTGTCAACTATTAGCTGATAATTGACACGTAACACAACTCCTAATATTGGGAAAGGATACACACAACCCTTGATATTGGGGGAGGATACATATCAATCATCAGCCAACATTTTAGCAGCTTATAGCTTAAGTTGCTAACATAATGACATTTGATCGATAGTGCCAATTTGTATCCCAATGATTTGTCATAAGGCATAACTCTTATGCAAAAGCAGACCACAAGTGGACGAGATGCCAGCATTTTAGAACATCATTTTTCTGAAGAAAGCATTTTAGAATGTCATTAACCACTTTAGTGTAATCAACGAATCATTATATCATATATTTAATTTAATAAATAAATAAAGGCCCAATACAAGATTAAACAGCAAATATTCTATATAATCATCTTTTTTATTTGAAAATTACGAGTAACTAGCCTTGCTCCCACATCAACAGAATAATCTGCCAACTCATTGCAAGAGTTAGGTGTGAGATCCATGACAATGCAAGAGTTAGTGCGAAGGGACTACACTATTTGGAGCACTAGTTTTGTATAGATAAGATTTGTACAATTTTTGTACAAACTTCTGTATAAATAATAGAAATCTCTCTGTACAACGAGCATTTTCCGAGTGTGAAGTCCATGTTGGATCCCACCTGCCGTTGCCTTGGTTAACAAAAGAAGAAAACTTGTACGCGCCTTCTATCCATAATTAATTCACACACACTTAAAAACCATTTGCTAAGAATGGGATAGTTTCCACTATGCCATTTGGTAGCTAAGGCTGATTTACAAAGCCCAGAAAATGATACTGTAAAATTTGAAACAAATATGGACTCATACCGATTTTCTGACCTTTTCTAGGCTTTTTCACTACTAAATCACAAACCTTTATCTACAAATATATCTACGCATGGTTGTTGTCAACATTGTTGGAGTAATGCAAGGCACTTGACAGAGTCAGCCTTTCTCAGAACTCTGCAATTTAGCCTTAACGAGCAAAAACAAAAACCAACTGTACCAAGTGTAAAATTTCATTAGGAGGCTCCTAAACAACAGGTACGCTTCAATTAGCCTGCTGCACACTCCCTATAGGGTTGTCTGCAAAACCACAAAATTCATTACCAATGGAAGTCGATTTAGAGAGCGGACAAGGCTACAACAGCTACCAGTTATTCAGTTTAACAACAAGAGTCACAACATTATGTTAGTTTCGGATGAAGTAAAAATGCTGTGGGTCAAGAATTCAAAATGGAAGCAGTATAAGTTACTGATTTGCTTCCATTGAACCTAAGAAAGGTTAGAGACTAAAGCTCACAGAGCAACGCCTGCTAGATTATGGTACAGTGGTGTGATCCCTTGACACATTCAGAGTACTTTTCTAGTTAGATTATGAACAAAATGCTATTAGCTGGGGGGACTACGTGAGGGCTGAATTTTTCAGCAAATAATATTAGCCAAGTGGATTTTCAGCCCTAGCGGCTAGGGCTCCCTTTACCTGGCTAATAAGCATGATTCAAATCCTTACCAGGAATAAAAGAGGGGGAAAATGTATTAAGAAGGTGTAAGTATCTAGTCTATCAAAATGATCAGAAACTCGTAAGTATGATATCAACCAATCTAAGCGGTGGAGAGAAATCTCAACAGCATGGAAAAGGAAAAAGGTGTTACCTCTGCAGGTGCATAAAATAAACACTGAAGAGAAGCATAATTGCTATGAGAATTTCAAATATATATGAACATGGATGAAGGGGTAAATTATCCCAAATGTCGCCAATGTTTAGGTTGGTTCACACTTTCATTTCTAACATTCTTTTTAGACAAAGGGAAATCCGCAGCCTTTAAAAAGTAGCTATGATCGATCCAAAGAGATAGTCACTACCAAACTTTCTAGTAATACTTTTTAAAATGGAAAATTACCCTTTAAATTTAAAGAACTAAAAGCACCAAAAATGAAAAAAGAGAAGAAAGGAATAAAAATTAAAATTTCATTTCTATTACCACAACCTCACATATAATGATATTAAAAATATAAAATATAAAATAAATTTAAAAATGACTTTTGCAATTGTTATACGTTTCTTGTTTTCTTTTCTTTTTCACATAAATCATGTGCTTTTTGACTATTTAAATGCAGATGATAACTTTGTCATTTAAAAAAATATATATTATAGAAATTTTGGTAGAAACCATCCGTTTGGATGGATGACAAAAAATTTATACAGGCTGGAGATCCCCTTCGTGTAGAAAAAAAGGTTGGAAATGAAAGTGCAAATCAATCAAAAAGTCGGCAATGTTTACAATTGTTTACCCTACATAAAAAGTTCGATTCATGTGGGGGATGAGGGGGGGTGATTATGACGAGACAGATCGCTCTCAGAATACCAAGTGCTGATCCTCTGCATTACTACTATTATTATTATTGTAGCCTACAAATGAAATTAAAGACCATCATCCCAAGCTGGCCAATGGCATACTGGCATTGTAAAACTGCAGAGATAGCAGAGGGGAATTATAGATTACTAACCTGTTCTACCTGCAAAAGAATAAGAGTGTGGAACGTAATTGCTTCTTATATTTCCAATAGAACTGTGAGGTTCTAGGGTATAATTCACAGAAACTGCAGATGAAATCTTTGTGACAGGGACAAATCCTTGTGATTTGCCCAAGTACAATTCTGAATTGCCTGCGGGAATCTGATCAGGTGTTTGCCCAAGATGGATATAATGTTCTTCTCTCTGTTCAATCATAAAATAATAATCTTAGCCAAATGATTAATGTAACAGACAGAGGATGACTGTTTAAATCTATGCTTGTATCGGTACAACTGCCAGTCCAAGCCACACAAGTGTTTAGGAGTGCGTGATTGTAGCTGGCATTTATTATATCTCATTGTGTGATTTGACATATGGATAAGAAAAAACCAGGCATGTCTCCCAGTAGTAAATAAGAATGTATTTTTCAATATATTAGCAGTCTAATAAAACATGTCTAGTGTTATGACATTAAAGTCAAGCGAAACTAAAGAGGCAGGAAAGTGGTAGCAATATTGTTCTACTGAAATTTGATTTGATTATAGAACAATTTTAGGATATCCTAAGCTTCACCTCAACTCCAACTAGGATTATTAGCTATAACTCTATAAGACTCTCGTAGCAAACTGAAATTTAATTTGGAGATACTCCAACATTATAAGCATGGTTCATGTAAAGCATCTCAATTTGAAGAGGAAAATGTAAAATTCTGACACATACTCATATAGCTCCAAGCAGAGGTAACTACACGAATGACAAGTTTTAGCATAGACATCTGTGAATGTATCACAATGAGAAACTTTTAAACTTGAGTTTCATTTCCAAATATGCCAGTTTTTCGGACTCACATAATGAAGAGGCAACTTTCAAGTTTCAGCATTATAACAAGAAACAGATGAGTGACTGAAGCTGACCTGCTGGTTGTCAGCTTGTCCATGGTAAAGGTTGCTGGGAGATGAACTCTGTGTTTGCTCCGATATGACTTGTAAGTCTTCTGAAGGAAAAACTTCACTGCTCTTTTCCTTCCTTGATTCCGCATAATACATGTGACTAACGACTCTTCGGAGATAATGGTTTCTTTGAGAATAGTATATTTTAGTTGCAAGGGGAGCAGGTGCATCTGAGATCGCTACACCAAGGTTACTACCGTCAAAAGTAATACTAAACCACATTTGTAAAGCCCAAGTGTGGAATTGGATTTGACTGCCATGGTTACAGTGAAACCCCCTAAAAAGCCCAAAGACACGTTGGGCTCTACGAACACAATTGCAATGTTAGTTCAATAAAATCACATGCAACTATAGCTATAAAAAACCATTAGAATGAATGAATTAGCGTGTTTTATGGTGTAAATTTTTATGGATTTTGATGTGAAATAGGAGAGAGAATAAGAGAAGTTGAATGGTGGAGATTTGTATAGTACATGTAAGTTCCATGAAATATATGGATGTGATTAGTTTAACCAAATTCAAATTTAAAAAAGAAGTATAAAAATGGGTAAAAATTTGTAAAATTGTAGCCTAACATGCAATTAATCAACCAACTCTAGAGATGGCCGTTGGCCCAAGAGACATGAAAAGTACCTCTACTTACTAAACTTTCATAAAATTCATCTGAGGTTTGATTTCCGACAACACTGTTCGATATCTCTTCACTTCCTTGATTTGATACAGTCAAAAGCTCTCGGCCTAAGCCCATTAAACAGAAGCACCGTGTAAGCACAACAGTTGTACACCAGCAAAACATTTCCAGGAGTCCAGAGGGTGCAAGTATTTGAAACATAGAAATTATGTGAGCAGCTCAACAAACAAGAGAAAACAACCCAAAAAATGGAACAAATCTAGCTTGCAGCTGTGGCATGTAGGATGTCAAGAGAGGAATGCATCATGCAAATGCAAGCCAGATATATATCTTTTTAAGTGTGCATGCACACCCAGTTGTAAGTTTCGCTGCCCATCTATAGACTATGGCATAATGTCAATACAATTGCGCTATTTTCTATTACCTGGTAGTTAGGAACAGATGGTGACAAGCAGAGGACACGAGAGCATTGACGTGTGCCTCTATACGCACAATTGGGAGATAAGAGTCATTACAGACTTTAGAAGCACGCAAGGAAGAATCAGCACGCAAGGAATCATCACCACCACCATCACCATCACCATTATTATTATTATTATTATTATTATTATTATTATTATTAGATGTACCTGACATCTTTTGCATCTCAGCTAGAAGAGGAGCAATGAAAATCATTCTTCAATTAATCCTAATCAAATTATGGATGAGATGGGGAGGGACTGGATAAGGAAGTTACACATCCTCAATCATGCTTGTATCACATCTAACATTCGCGACCATTTAGCAGCGGAGAGGTACTCAATGAAAAGATACTATTATTCACTATAATAGAAGTCTGTCAAAGTGGCTGTCATGTTAAAGTTAGGACTACAAGGCAGTCTGGCCATCAATAATCTATGTTCTGAACATATTGTGGTATATAAATAGAAACTAGGGCCATAAAGGCGATTTCGAATTTGAGAGTCAGGCATAACAATTTTGCTTGCTTCCTTTGATGTAATGAGATAATCAGGCAAAAAAAATTATGACAATGAAGGGACGAAAACCACTTTCAGCAGAGCTATGGATAGAAGGGAATTGCGAGAGCTTTTGCAAGAGGAACTGCTACTATGCACAGTGACTAAGTTGCATTAGAATTTCAAAATTGGGAATTATTTTTTAATTTCATCTAATTGAAACTTTCCAGAGGCTCTGAGGTGTCCCAATATATTGTATCCATGCTTACTAATGCTAACCTTCGAAGAAAACACAATCCCCACTGGCACACCCCCAATCGACAAACCTCAATATGTAGGCAAGAAAAAGAGAAAAGGGGATAACAAAATAATAAGCAAACAACCCAACTTCACAAATTACTACAAAAGTTGGATTTAAAAATACTACTTTAACTTACACTGAAGGACATCTTCATGTGTTATACATGGAGTCTTGACATCAGGACATGATTGAATCTCAGATATTGTCCTGTAAGAATAAAAGAAAAGGAGTAAATTATGTATGAAACCTGAAGCATAGAGAATCCTCACTGATTATGGATGCATTTACTCCAGATATTTTTTACTGCATCCATGGGAGAGCCTACCAGTATTACAATTCTCATGCTGTAGTTCTATCATTTCTTCCAGCTGCGGGCTATGTACAATTATTTGAACAAGTCTTCGTACTCGATAACATAAAAGGAAACAAATGGCCAGAGAAATAAACACATGGGAAACCTCAGAGAGTGATTGTCAAAGAAAAATGATCAGCCCTGAACAGAGGTCATGTTTCCAGAATTTTCTCCAAGGAAATTGCATCATGCATGTGCCATTGCCCATTGACAAGATTGATGAGCAAAAATGAATTTTGGGCAACCTATATAACACAATGACATCCTACCATCCCATTCAGAAAGAAATTTCACAGTTTAGCTGCTACAACATGGTTGGCAGCGGAAGAAAAGTAAAAGCATACAAACTGAAGCAATTTGTTTAAAGATGTTTCAATAGTTTATAATTAAAGAAATATTGTGGAATGTTTTGTCTTATAATCAAAGAAATATTGTGGAATGTTTTGTTTGACAGCACCAAAGACAAAAATGTATCATGGTCCACATACCTTTTAACAAGTTTAGGTGGACTTGGCATCAAAGTTTCTGAATGCTCCATATTACCAGGACTAACTTTCAAACTATTCATTCTTGCAATCTCTTTCACACAGTTTGTGCTTCCTACAATGAAATTTCGCACATATCTTTCAAAAAGATTTGATTTGTGAGAGATTCATAAAAAGGTAACATATTGTATGTCTAATAAAGCAGCGACTTCCATTTGGAATAACATTTCACGAGAATAACCAGAAGAATAGTAATTCATGAATTGAGAACAATAGAAAAACCCAAAGTACTGTGAAAAACCTAATGGTGAGGTAAGGGCACAATTTTCGATTATTATGGGGAAAATATTTTCTGTTGGAGAGAGAGACTATACGTTTAGCTTTGGCTAAATGAATCATTTGAAGCCCTTCTTGAAATTTTGATCCTGGAGCAGTAATGATTTCAGAATCTTGAGATTCAAAGTTTTCTTGTTCCCGAACTGTTGTAGCTTGGTAAATTCAAGGTTAAGAACAACTCCTTGCAGTAATATATGATCAGAGTCAGGAGTGATCGATAAATATAATTTTAAAACAAACAGTAAAATTAATCACTTTTTGCTTGTGATACATGCTTTATTAAAGTCTGGTTTTTCGACCGGCTCCCGAAACAGACGCCACCAGCTGAAAAGTAGAATTCAGATAAGCAGATATGGTAAAGCAAGAGAATTGATCAAATGCTTGAGGGGGAAAAGGATACTAGCATGAGCAATCTGTAACTTTTTTCTGTCCTTCCGTCGAAGTTTCTTTCGCCTAGAAGTTCCATTAACTTCTGAAGCAATTTCTTCTGTGTAATTTAATGACGTACAAAGTTCTGCAGAGATAAAAGAAGGAACATGCTGTGATAGAAGAACAAGCAGGAACTGCTAATTGTTACATAAGATACTTATAAGCAGCATGCTCCTATTTGAAGCATACTTCCCAAACGCTGCTGTTCTTAAGATTACAGAAAATGTAAATTCTCAAAAAAAAAAAAAAAAAAAAGGATTACCGAAAATGTAAAATACACTCCCTGGATTAATAAAATTTACACCCATCTTTATAAGAGATTTACATTTCCTCCCTATTTGAGTAAGTACTCAGGAAAAATAAAGCTAATCATTAATAGATGATGTTATACGTTCTTAATATGTCAA
The DNA here is from genome assembly GCA_018223645.1 of Jasminum sambac. NCBI lineage: Eukaryota > Viridiplantae > Streptophyta > Magnoliopsida > Lamiales > Oleaceae > Jasminum > Jasminum sambac. The sequence continues at coordinate 23,501,719 of CP073649.1, forward strand.
AATAACAAAATTTTCATGATAAAGAGTTTGGCATATATAATATATTTAGCTAGCTGGTTCATAATACTTTAAACCATTAATATTATCACACAACATATGTTAAAAAGATATAAAAACAAATTAATATTGGTGAAAGGTATCAATAATAACTTGTGAAGAAGCCATATCTTTTATGCCAAACACCTCGTTTACATTCATATCATACTCGCACTCGACCACTCGTTCAAAAATTTTCCACCGGCAGGTGACCATTTCTTTCTAATCCTTCCTCTGTGTGCAGCCAAATTCTTTATCATAACTTCTGGGGAAATGTCAAATGCACTAATACTACAACCAAATATACTTTTCCCATATTTTTCAATTCAATTTAGTTTTATCATGATTTCAATTCATGAATTCAATTTTTGAACTCTTCACTTACTGTTTATCTTTATTCATTTTCTTGTCCATCACTTCCCATATCAGCACATCAAAGAACATTTAGACCTCAAGTCATGGTCACAATTTGGTGCACCCATAAGATTACTCAGTGGTGCACAAAGCATTTCTCTATGTCCAAATCGAAAATGCAATAAATTGAGTCGAAAATTACACTATCAAAGAACTGCAGCAATATCTGTCATGTTATCAAAATAAATGGGAAGCAATCGCTTCAGTTCTTTGATAATGTAAATACATAAAGTACACAATTGACAATTGCAAAGCAAAAAAGCAACAAAAGAAACCTCAAGATACATTAGATTGAATAAGAAAATTAACTGAACCTGCATGTGCCGCGTAATGACTGGCCTTAATTGGCTTTTTACAAGCATTGCAGCATACCTTCAAGAAACGTTAAGCAGCCATGTTATTAGTTTGTGAGATAACTAGAATACAAGTCATTATTTTGGATGACATTTTCCATCAATCACAGCCATATATCTATTGCTAGAATTATAAAGCAAGCAGAGACGGACTAACAAACTCAAAATCAGGAATATACATGGGATTAAGAAGGAAAAATATTTTGCTTAAGATTCTCTTAGAATAGGATTTGAGATAAGTGAATTGGTTGAAATAACAAATTACTAAAGTTAACTCGTTTGTTTAGTGCAAATTTTCATTTTCTAATACTTCTGCTAAATTATTCTAAAACGTATACCTTTTAGTTTAACAATTATTTAAGCATAAACAAGTTGGTTCAATTTCATAATTTAATTTCAACACTATTACTGAAGTTTATGATAAAAGTTATCTCAACCTAAGGTATTGCTGAAAAAAATAAAAATATGAAGAAAGATAAGACCGGAGGAAAAAAAGGGTAAGAAGAACAAGAATCTCATGAGGTTATGTAACCTTTGCGGAAAAAAAGAGATGTTTCATTAATATTCAGTTATGTCAGTCCATACAAAATTATTGTTGCATCACAAACTTGCTTTGCAAAATGCAGTAGAAAACACCTAGTTAAAACTTTCCGACATTTTCATACATTTTCTTGGCAGCAACGTATGTACTTCAGTCCATAGAACCACACTTCATCCAACCCTTATAATTAATTGACATTTCTCTAAGCTAATGTTATGATACTCATGAAACTATCTTTTACATCTTATGAAATCGAACTCTGTAGGATCAACATTCTCTAGGCGAGAGGTTTAACGTAGATTATTCCAATCTTTTGTACCAATGATCAGCATAGATTTGGTATTTGATAATGTCAATGCTCAACAAATAAGTAATTCTGCTTTGTACAGCCCTAGACAACAAATTCAGCTTCCTAAACCAATAACTTATCTTCAACGATCATGTACATCAGTCCTCTTCTTTCGAGTTCCCCTCGAAAGGGTTCTCAAAATTGAAACATGACTATTTCAAATCCATTTGAGGAACTCGTGCCATGTGACTGCATTGATCTGTAGTCTACATTTACAAATAAGACTAGTTACGCCACTTCACCAGTTCTTGCATCTAATGACCTTAGAAAGTGCCCAACCAATCCCTGCCGGTCTTAATGCAGTTCAGCTCTGATGCATATAAAACATAAAATTCATGGTCTGTTAGCAAAGATTTCATAAAATTCTGATCTGGTTGATCTAACCTAGAGAAGGAACACAGTTTCAAGTGTCGAAAGCATACTACTTCCACTCCTCAATCCTAAATTCACACATCCAAAGTTCCTAAACTTCAACATGAGAAAATCCTTATATTAGATGTATATTTAGCTTCAAAAGTCTGGACAAGCTTGCATAAAAGATCGTGCTTCTTGTTTGAAATCATACTAGGGAAGAATGTGGAAAGATTTTTAAAATATTATGTTATGCGTGAACGAAAGAGGAATTACACTCTCTATTTCATATGTCTTGTGAATACAAAGTACACAAATATATAGTGATTGAGAAAACCTATACAAGGAAAGTTTCCTAAACTAAATCTTTATAATTAAGCTAATCAAATATACATTACACTCCCCCTCAAACTGGAGTATAAATGTTAATCATGTCCAGCTTGTTACAAATATGATCAACCCGAGCCCCACTGAGCACCTTCGTAAAGATATCTCCTAGTTGTTCTCCAATCCTTACATGTCGTGTAATAACTAGATTCTACTGTATCTTTTCACGAACAAAATGACAATCAACCTCAACGTGCTTCGTTCGTTCATAGAACACAGGATTACTTGCAATATGAAGAGCTGTTTGGTTATCACACCACAACTTTGCTGGTATTGATGCTTCAAGACCAATCTCAGTTAAGAGCTAACATATCCACATTACTTCACACACGGATTGTGCCATAGCTCTATATTCTGATTCCGCACTAGATCGCGACACAACATTTTGCTTCTTACTCTTCCATGAAAGCAAATTTCCTCCAACGAAAACACAGTATCCAGTAATGGATTTTCGATCAATCTTCGAACCTTCATAATCTACATCAATAAAGCATTCAATATGAGTGTGCCCATGATTCTTGTATAGTATTCCACGTCCTGGAGCACCCTTCAAATAACACAAAATTTGTTCTAGTGCAGCCCAATGGTGAACCGTTGGGGACGACGTGAACAGACTAACAGTACTCACAGAATATGCAATATCAGGACGAGTTACTGTAAGGTAGTTCGGTTTCCCAACTAATCTCCTATACCTCTCTAGATCCTCAAATGGATCCTCATCTCTCGTAAGTTGCAGATTTGGAAGCATCGAAGCGCTACATGGCTTAGCTCCCAATTTCCAAGTCTCTGTTAATAAGTCGAGTACATACTTCCTTTTACCCTTCTTGCTTCTTGTTACTTCAACTCCCAGGAAGTACTTCAGGAAGCCTAGGGCCTTTGTTTGGAATTGACTGTGAAGAAAGGACTTTAAGGATGAGATTCCCATAGTATCACTTCCGGTGATAACACTATCATCTACATACACAACAAGGAGAATAATGCCAAATGATGTCTTTTTGTAGAAAACTGAGTGATCAGATTTGCTCTTATTCATCCCAAAGTCGCCAAGAGCCTGGCTAAATTTGCCAAACCAAGCACGGGGACTCTGTTTAAGGCCATAGAGAAACTTCCGAAGGTGACAAACCTTCCTATACTCCCCCTGAGCAACAAACCCAGGTGGTTGCTCTATATACGCTTCTTCTCATAAGTCACAGTGTAAGAAAGTATTTTTGATATCAAGCTGATACAACGGCCAATCATGAGTGGCTGCTATGGAAATGAAAAGACGAACAGACATCAATTTAGCAACGGGGGAAAAAGTGTTAAAGTAATCCACACCATACGTTTGGGCATACCCTTTGGCCACAAGACGAGCTTTAAGGCGAGCAACAGACCCATCAGAATTACATTTAACTGCAAATACCCACTTACAGCCAACTACCTTCTTGTCAACTGGCAAATCCACTAACTCCAAAGTACCATTATCATCAAGAGCATTCATCTCATCGACCATAGCACTATGCCAACCAGGATGAAACAACGCTTCCCTCATAGTTTTGGGAATGGTGATCGAATCGATGGAAGCAACAAAAGAACAAGACGATAGAGACAAATGATCATATGAGACAAAGGAAGAAATACGATACGTACACTGACGTTTACCTTTACGAAAAGCAATGGGAAGATTCTCATCATCATTAACGAGATCTGACGGCACAGTAAAAACTGATACGGACAAGGGTCCGGTGGAACTCGTCAACATGAATACACATGGTGAATGGGAGGATGTGGCTTGGACACGGGTAAATGTAACACAGGGGTGTCAGTATGAGACGTAGTGGTAGTGACACGATAAATCAATAAGTCATCGTCCTCCCCCTGACTAAAGGACGTGGAAGTTTTATCGAAAAAAGGGAGATGCTCGAGAATTGTGACATCCGCTGAAACGAGATACCTATGAAGATTAGGGCAGCAGCAGCAATACCCTTTTTGTAACCGAGAATACCCCAAAAAGACATATTTTAATGATTTAGGATCTAACTTAGTTACCTGGGAACGGGTATCTCAAATAAAGCATGTACTACCAAATATGCGAGGTTCAATAGGGAACAAGGGTTTTGTCGGAAAAAGTAGACTATGCAGAGTCCTACCCTGAAGAAGAGAGGAAGGCATGCGATTAATGAGAAAGCACGCCGTGGCTATTGCATCAACCCAAAAGGGTTTCGGAATGTCCATTTGAAAGAGGAGTGCCCGAGCTGTCTCAAGGAGATGTCTATTTTTTCTTTCCGCCACACCGTTCTGTGAAGGTGTGTCAACACATGAGGTCTCATGAAGAATACCATTCTGACTCATGTAAGTTTGAAACGCAGTAGATACATACTCCTTAGCATTATCACTTCGTAGAGTACGAACATGGGTGTTAAATTGTGTTTTAATTTCAGCACAAAAAGCAGTAAAATGAGAAAATAATTCAAAATGATTCTTCATTAAATAGAGCCACGTCATACGCGAAAAATCATCAATAAATATAACAAAATATCGAAACCCAGTTTCGGACATGACTGGAGATGGACCCCAAACATCAAAATATACTAACTCAAAAGCCAAACTAACCCTTTTATTGACTCTAGGAATTGAAGACAGACGATGATGCTTGGCAAACTGACACGACTCACAATCTAACGACGACAAGTTCTGAAACTGTGGACATAATTTCTTTAACAGAGGTAACGATGGATGCCCTAACCGACAATGGACTTCAAACGGAGTTAAGACACTGGAGCATGCAACAGGTTTGGGAACTTGTGTTCGACATAGATGGAATGGGGACTGTACCAGTGTTTGTGCGTAAAACTCTAGAGAAAACATCATGAAGTGAGGAAATTGTGACACCGGATAAAATTTGGGACTTCACAACTTCAAATTGTGAACTAAGACCAGCCAGAAAGCTCATTATTTCCATTTGTTCACGTTGCTCCTTCTACACTTTAATGTCGGCATTAAGCGGCAACAATTCATTCAATTCCTCATAAACCTTCTTAAAGTTCATAAAATAGGTTTGAAGTGGCTGATCTCGTTGTTCACCTCAATAAAAACTCTTGCAGACATCATAAATACGAGAAATATTTCCCTTTCCCGAGTACAAAAATTCCAAATATTCCATTAGCTCCTTGACATATTCACAGTGATTAACTAAGCTTACCACCTCAGTATCAATAGAATTTCTAATTTGCAAAAATAAACGAGCATCATCTCTCAACCACTCTTGGCGAGTTTTATCAGTGGGAAGAGGGGGATCTTCAGTAAGATGATCATCCTTTGATAAACTACGTAAATAGATTCTGATAGTTTTACACCAATCAAAATAGTTAGACCCAGTCAATTTATGCTCATTAATTTTGGACATCATCGGAATAACATCAGTTACAATAGTACTTTTCGAATCTTCAGCCATTTAAGTACAAACGAGAGAAGAAACCAAAAGTCAAACAACCAGATTTCACCTGTTCAAGCCGTGAACAGTACCCGAACTCGATCTGTAGCAAACTGAAGGTAGCAATCACAAAGAGAAGTATACACTCACCTAGAGGGCAACGAGGCGATTTCAGGTGAGCAAGCCGCGACGACAAACACCGGCTCACGCGCTCTCACACGCCGGCAAGGCAGACAGTGGCAATACTTCCAAATTGCGCGTGACTCACACGCGCCGATTTAGGCCACCGGACAACAGGCGAAGCTTGATCGGCGGGTGGCACTTCTTCCTATGGTGGCAGTGATGTCTAGTAGTCACTCAAAGATAGCAAGCCCCAAATACTTGCAAGGAACCCTACTTTCTTTAGGCTAAATCTGCGATAATGATCCTCAAAACCCTAACCCTAGGCTCTGATACCATGTGAACCAAAGAGGAATTACACTCTCTATTTCATATGTCTTGTGAATGCAAAGTACACAAATATATAGTGATTGAGAAAACCTATACAAGGAAAGTTTCCTAAACTAAATCTCTATAATTAAGCTAATCAAATATACATTACATTATGCAAGTTTTGCTGATTATCATTATTTTCTTATCTTCCTAATACATACTTGTTCAAAATATTAAATAATAAGCATTGGAGAAAATGGTGATGTAAAAAATTACTAATGCAGGTGCTCAAACCTTACCAAATATAAAGGATCTTCCATGGGCCTCAAACCGAACATGTGCATATCTACAAGCGTATATCATCAAGAAGAAACTGGGAAATCAGAACTCAATATTGCATAAAGGAGCAGTCAAGAGTACTTAAAGCACCTATATATGTGCTAGAGTATACAAGTGGTAGACACAAAAATTGCGGCTCCAAAATCCCTGGTACTATAATTGTTAGTTGTGTTAAAAGAATTCAATCACCAATTAAGGCCAATTAAACAGCACAATGAACCAATATGCACTCCATACAGGAAATTGTTCCTGTATAGTCAACTCGAAGTAGAGTGTTGGGATACCCGGCTTTTAAGGTAATGCTCAAGCTTCATGACATTACTATATCATAGAAAAATCTCTTAAAGTAGAATTCATCAGATTTTATTATGCATGTGAATATAGAATATTAATTTTACCGATCAATTTTATGTTCTGGTGATCAATTTTATGTTCTGGTCTCCATTGTCTCTGGGAAAAAAGCTTTAAACATCGCTGAAGATATGTTTATCTCTTTTTCAATCTTCTGTAACCTTGCAGTTTCTGCCTAATTTCTTACTTCTCTCTCCTGACGCTACTTCAAATGCACACAGATAACAATTACAACCACCACAATTTTGTATCTTTTTTTCCCTTTTGGGTTGCTGTACGAATTGAGAAGCAAAAACTACCTTCTTCATCAAGCAAATTTGGTTCATCTGCTCTATGTAATTCTCTAAGCAGGTATTTTGCAGTTAATGTCTGGTAGTCTACTTCCTCTGGAGAAAAAGAAAGCAGAGAGAACAGCAAACCATAAGATATTTATTGAAACATGTCAAATATCAGTACGAAGGACAAGATCTGGTCTGGCCTCCCAACGTAGAGGCAAAAGAAACCGTGCATAACTCAAATATTAATTGAATTGCATTGTAGGAGATTTTAAGCTAGCTAAAGTTGTAGTTTCTATTGCCATCAATGTTTGCCTTCTAGCCTATTTCTTCAAGTTACAACAAGGATTTTGAAAGGTTTCCACATAAGAGATGGGCCAGATGGCTAGATAAATATAAATATATCCAGTTTTTCTAGCACATAAACATGTAGATAGATGGAGATATAATGGGTACTCGATCAAGTTCACAGGAAATAGATTGTTCAACAGCGAAATTGACATAACAAAGAATGCAATCAGCCGTTCAAATGCTTGGTTAATACAAACGGAAAAAAATAATTAGTACTTTGGCCCTCTTCTAATTTTGCTTGACTTGGCTCATGAATCCCACACTGACACAAATAGAAGGTATTCTACACTTTGAACTCAAGCTAATATTTTGGTTAGATCATGCTGACAACATGTCATTTCATCAAAAGTCCATGTCATTAGAAATTCACGAAAAGGATGCCATGGGAGCTATAATACATAGCCAAATGGTCATGATCACCAGTAATAGCCACATAACACAAACCAATCTCTAACTACTTCAATCATCAGCCTCAACTAAATGCGTTCAGTTCTAACAGATCAATAATTAGGAAAATCAACAATATTATTTAAATGAATAACATGAGCTAGCAAATTCGATGATTAATGCACCAGTTTACCCGCAAGAGTTTGTGAGGCGCTTCCAGCTGCAAAAAGCCTCGCCAAGGTTGCCATTCTCCCACTTTTGACAGAGCATACCATCAAAAACTGGACAAAATGTACACCTGGACAGCCAGGTCAACAATATGTATGTGATGAGGAGATCACCACGAATATGTCGTGTTTAATATTGCAGAAATTGGAATCAACTAGTATGCCACACCAAAAACAGGCAGCATAGAGAAAATTATACATTTGTTACGCAACTAGTCAGCAATCATGCGAATTCCCTAAGATCCTCTAACCAATAACTAAGAGATTTTAAGCAAATTCATGAAAAGGAATATCACTGTAATGAAACCAAACTGCTATGCAGAATAAACTCGCATAAAACTACAATACCACTAAATCCAACTAGCTAGATAAGACACAAAACAATTTGTATTGTAACTAATTTGTGCGAGACATTTGCTTCTGTAGAAGTTGTGAAGAGCATGATTTTCAGCATATTTCATGCTCCGGGGAAGACAAGATAAGGATTTACCTTGCAAGCAAACAAAGACAATAAGGGTTTTTGGATTTTACCACAAATATTGGATTCATTGGCAGCTGATATATTGGTTGTATTAGAATCTATCCTTACACCAGCAGACCTGCTTTACCTAAAATGTTTACTCTAATCAAGAGGAAAAACGAACATCAATCTAGAGGGCATGGCATGCTATACAGTTACACAAGAAAACTTTAAACAGAGCTTTATATAATTATAGGAAAATCTAGAACGTGCATGAAATATAATTCTCCTACCGCTCGTATTTCTGACTTAATGACTTAACGGATGACAAAACAGTAATAATTCTGACAGAAAAGTAAATTTCAAACATGTAAATAGCATTTGCCTCCCATAATGTCGTTTCCTCTATTCACAACGCATACTTTCCAAGCCAGAATGACAACAACTTCTGAAGCACAATGTACTACACAAAAAAACTCGCATTTTACCTATCCATCATCTTTCCGACATTATCATGATTATTGTAAAAAGTACCAACAATGCATTTAACACATCAAGCAATTACAAAACTCACGCTTGTAACGCTGTCCCGCATTTTCTGGAACTGACAAAATGAAATTTAAATTCGAAGTTTCATACCTGTGAGCCTAAAACTAGAATTTTCTGATCTCAAGGCAGCTGAAAATAACATGAATTTTAGGAAATTTCGTGACGAAATTTGTGCTTCATTTAGAAGTTCAAATGATCGAGAAAATGCAAGGCAATGTGAGAGGAAGAATTATACTACTGCATAGAAAATTTTACGAGCCGTAGATGTATAGTAGGACATTATGATTGCAGAATTTAGTTTTCCCCTTTCTGAGGAAAATAGAAATAGAAAATCTCTGCTTCTTGTTTTTGGTTTTCCGGACAGAAAATAGGTGTGGGACGAGGTGGGGTTCGGGTGGTCTGGGTGGATTTACAAATTACAAGGGCTTGTTTGCACAAATTCAAAGCTTCCTTTTTTTTTCTTTTTTTTTTTTAATAAAAACGTGAATTTTTCAAAGCATCTGATGATTGATCGACAATATTCACATTTTTCCCAACGCTATCTCAACCGCTCATTGGTCTTTTTTATAATTATATATAACTTTAATCAATAAATATTTCCTCTTGTTCCCTTCCCCCCTCAAAAAAAAAAAACAAAAAAAATTCCCTCTTAGTATCATGTTCAACCCATTTTTAACATACTTTTTTTAATTATTGACCATATATCTAAGTTCTAAGTTCTAACATGCTCTTCATATGATAATAAGGCTTTGTTTGGTACTACTTTGCTGATCAGAAAATCAACTTTTGCTGTGTTGAAAAAAAAAAGCTATTAGAATAATCAATTAAGTGTTTGGTAAATTATTTTTTAAAAAATACTATATATTTTAAAAGCAATATTTAAGTGTTTGAAAATAATAAATACATTGTTGTTGTATTAATGCAATTGCCTAGGAGAACAATTAATTTAATAATGTCTAAAAATTATTATACTATTTAATTTATATTCAATTAATGTTTAATCTAAACAAATGTTTAGTTTTTATTATATTTTATATTAACAATAATATAAATTTCATTATCCAATTTTTTTATCATCGTATTAAATTTCATGAATTATAAAATATAAATTAAAAAGTATAATATACACAACCTAAAACTAAATAAATTTAATTTACTTTATGTGTATCATCAATGTATAATATTTAATTTATCAAATTTTAGTATAATTAAAAAATATATAAATACATTTTATACATGATTATAAGAAAAATTAGATAATGTAGATTTTTTAACATTTAAAAGGGTTGAAATTGAAATTTTGGAAACAAATATGATTGAAAAGTTAAAAGTAAAATCTAAAAATTACATATTTTTTGCTGCTTCTCAAATTTTGTAAAAAATTACATTTTTACTTTTAAAAGAAGAAGATTTTTCTATAAGCAATTTTTAAAAATTTACTAAACACTTAGGGCTTGTTCAGTTCCAAAGGATATAACTATGCACGATATTCTGTAGAAAATGTGTGGTGAATATTGTATTGAAGAATGTGTGTGTTGTTGAAAATGGGAGAAATAAAAATTTTTCCTTACTCTCCAACCGAACAAGCCCTTAAAATTGCTTTTGATTTTTTGAGAAGCAGAACTCTAACAGCAGTACCAAAATAAGCCTAATTCTTCATGTGACAAATTGCAGCAAAGGTCTCTAATCTTTATATCTATTTACACTTTCACCCTCAATCTTTTAATTTGGATTAGGAGACCCTTAATCTTAAAAACTTGGCGTTGTGCATCAAATTTTATCATTAGGGCCTTGTTCTTTTCATGAGTTCCCGCATTTTCATACACACATTTTCAATCACATGCATATTTTTCAATATAATACTAACTATACATTTTACACGAAAATGCACGAACCCTTCAAACGAATAAGGCCTAAAATTATACAAGAACAATTTTTGGAGAGAGATTCCATCAGCGAATGGGACTTGTGTGGCCAGCCACATTGGGCAATCACGCTACTAGTGTTGCTAGTGACTTTTATTGAATTAACTATATTTCACTTTTTTTTATCTTTTTGTATTTGGCTGCAGCCTTTAAAAGCATGTTATGATATAAATTTTAATACATTTTTATCTATTATTTTTAAATTTGAATTTGGTCAAATCAATATATCTTATGAGACTTATATGTACTATATAAATCTTTATCATTTAAATCTTTATTATTTAACTCAACTTATTTTCTCTGTTATTTCACATAAAAATACATAAAAATTTCGTTAAAAAATTCTATCCTAACATAGGCTTAATTGAAAAAGTCCGTTGATAAATTCTAAAAAGACTGCAATTTAATTTCGAAAGGTTCCCAGTTTCTTTATCTGTTTAGAATAATTTGGAAAATGGCTGCAGTTTAATACATGGATTGTCGGGCCTTCCGGTCTTCCCATTTCTTATTGGTCTATTTTGCTGCTTGGTAGGAAAAAAATAGACTGCTGCTTCGACCGAACCTAGAGGTGCCTTTGATTCTTTCCTGCAATGGCACAAAAATTATGTCATAGGTTAATTATAAACTCATGTAACAAATTACAATTGTAGATGAAAAAAAAAGGAAGATCGATCACGAGCGATCACTTCAATTCACCTGTAGATTGTTTACAAATATAAAAGAAAAAAAAGTTCACAGACAATTAGATACATCAATTTGAGGATGTTAGCATGTTCATTAAAACACATTCTTTCTCATACTTTTTAAAATTCAAATTTGGTCAAATAAATTATATTAACATATCTCGTAGGGTTCGCTTATACTGTTAAATATATGCTATCCAACTCCACTAATTCTCTCTCTTCTTACTTACAAAAAATACATTATAATTTATACGCTAATACCAACTCGCGGAGATTTCATATTTGAGCTCAGTTCAACGAGGCATTAAACAAGCCTCCTCCAATCTCGAGTAGTTGGGTGGGTATTATTAACTCGGTGTGCAAGAATGACGCCAACTTGGACACAAGCCTTTTCCGGGTGCTCAATCTAGTTCTAACAATGTATTGATTCTTTCGGGGGAAAAAAATAAAGAATATCTAAAAGTTGCTGTATTCGGATTTTAATTAGTGAAGACAAACAACTGTTGTATTCGAATAAAAGAAATAAATGAAATTATACAATGATTGAATATTTAAGTACCGATAAATTCATAATATTGTTAAAATTGACGAGCATGATATAGATTTATTTATGTGGATTTGACTGTTCGACTTGCTTAACTGCCGGCCAATCTCCATTGTAACCTCAATTGGGCAATCCTACGTGAAAGAGGGAGACCAAGAAAAAAAAACTGTGGGTCCCATTTTTTTTTTCTTTTTCTCACTTTCCTTAATTTTTTTTTCACTTTTTTCCACTTACTCAAAAATTTTTGTGCCCCTTCTACATTCCGACATCAATTATCACATCCTCCACTATTATTTTGTTATTATTTTTTAATTTATTTTTATATCTCTCATATTTTACTTTTCCCTCTCTTTCTCACTACACATCCTCTATTTTCTTTTCAATTAAAATAATCATCTTCTATCTACCTCTCCTCCATAATATATCCTCAGTGGAGACACTCCGAGACTTCGTTGAGTTCAGTCAATTATCCAAAATCTAAAGCAAGCAAGTTTTGACCAAAAATTCGCTTTCGGAGTCTCACTTTGAATATTGTGTTTCTTTTAAGTTAAATTGATGCGAGTGACATCTAACCATCTCGTGATGATGTATGAAAATGCTTCAGGAGTTTATGCCTGACCCGACACCCATAGATAAACAAATATTTTCTTCATTTGGATCTTTTAAAATGCAATTATTATTATTATTATTATTATTATTATTATTATTATTATTATTATTATACGTACCGATCAACGAATAAAGAAATGAGATTAGGGTGGGGCTAAATGCACCCACCCCTTTACTTTACACACCCATTTTGAGCTTTCTTCCCATTCTACCCTTGCACCATTTCCCGCCTTTTCCTTCTTTTTTTTTTTTTTTTCATATGTTGCCCCATTGAGCGATAGCCACTCGGCTATTCGCCCCCAATTGAAGCTAACCTCTACTGTTCGTCCCAACTAGAGTGGGCAAATGAGCAATGACGACCAGGCCCAAACCGTCAGAGTCGGTTGGGTCGACAAGCTGATGATTGGTCGGTCTTGGGTTGGACAAACCCAACCCAAACCGAACGGGTTGCAAAAATTAAAATTAAAATTTTGCTTGATGGCAATCGCCCTGACCGACCCGACCGGGTCAGATCAATTTCGAACGAACCTCGGTTCGGTTTGATTTTCAACAATGTAAACCGATTCAAATCAATGGGTTTGGTCGGGTTGGACCGACCGATGCCCACCTAGTCCCAACAGGAGACGAGCAGGCCAAAAAAATTTGTATTATTATTTTTAAAGATTTTTTTAATACTTATATTCGACACTATTGATAAAATTTATCAAATAAATTTTGAAATTTATCTCTAAAGTGGTTTGCAAAAAAGTAAAATTTTAAAATTGCTCGATAAAATAGTTGTAAAACATTTGATTTTTAATAATTATATTAGACAACAAAACCAATTACTATATCATTAAAAAAATTTTAAAATTTATCGTCAAATTAGTTGTAAAAAAAGGGAGGAATGATGGATAAAAAAAATTTGTTATCATTTTTTTTACAAATTTTTTACAACTACTTTGATAAAAAAAAATTTCGAAATTCATTATCAAATTGAGTGCAAAAAATTTTTAAAAATTTTGAAATTAGTGGTCAATATTTTTTGTACAATTTTTTTGCAATCATTTTGACAAAAAGTTTTAAATTCATATTTAAGCGAGTGCAAAAAACTTAAAAATTTGTAAAATAGTGATTAAAGTGATTTCAAAAATTTTAATTTGTTAATAATTGAATTCAATACTAACGAGATAAAATTGTCGACTAATTTTTATCCATAATTTTTATTTTCAAATAAAAATAATAATCAAAATTAATTATCCATAAATTTATTTTTTTTAATTAAATGGTATTCGCCCGGACCGGAAATTGGGTGTTCGCTGCCTTTGGAGCGAACACCCATGTGGAACGAACACCCAAATGGAACGAACACCCTTTCGGGTGTTCGTTCTCGTCCCGGCGAACTTTTTTTTTTTTTAATCGGATGTTAACGGGGGTATATTAGTCTTTTCATTTTTTATTTTTTTTTTTAGGTGGGTGCATACAGTAAAATGATGGGTGTATTTAGCCACTCCCATGAGATTAACTTCTGAAAGTTTCAAATTGCGTCTTGAACCTAAAGCATGTTTGGAATTTATGAGCGATTGCGGATTTATCTTTAAAATTATACAAAAATGAGTTATAGACAGTGTTAAAAAGCGTCGGCGCGATCTAGCGTAGTGTTTCAAACGCGCCTCGCATACCTAGCGTGAAAAAGCGGTCAATCTGTGTTGGCGGCAAAGGCGGGCCTAAGCGAGCATAGGCGCGCCTAAGCGATCGCCTTTTACTTGAACGAGCTTCATTTTTTTTTTTTTTTGGAATAAAGCTATTTTTTGGTTGGCCAAAAAATTAATATTTATGATAAAATTAAAAAGCCCTTAATTCTACAAATCCAATAAATGTGTTATATCTCATAATATTTTACCAATCAAATTTATCTTATTATAATTCAAAAACTTATGATTATATCTCATAATACTTTACCAATCAAATTTATCTTATTATAATTCAAAACTTATGAAAAGAAGACTCTCGATTCCAAAATATAAAGAAGATGATGGGTTAAAGAAGGAAGACATCAGATCATTCTTTTACGATACAAATAACTCTATTCTTGTTGTTTAATATAGATGGCGATATATTATTTAAATTTTTTAGTTTACATCTAATTAGTATCTTGTCAACTATTTGTATATACAATTTTTGGACTATATATGTTTGTTGGAAAATTGAAATGTACATTGATTTGTGTATGAAATTTTGTAAATATACATTTTTATACTTATTTATCACTCTAAAATAAAAAAATGAAGAAAAAAAAAAAGCCTTTTGACGCCTAGGCTTCACCGCTCTCTTCCAAGGCTTGAGGCTTGGCCTTGCCGCCTTGCCACGCCTCGCGCCTTTTAGAGCCTTGGTTGTAGATAAATAAAAAGTATTTATAAATTTTGTAAAATACACCGATAAAAAAGGTGCGATCGTTGATGTATAATAAAACCAAAACAAAGGTTTGTGAATTAATTGCTACCTTCTGCTGTCCCAAACAAAACATTTACACACATAGATAAGTTTTATGTTCAAGATTCCACATATAGTTTAATCATTCTTTTGAATTTCTATACCAATTAAATCTAAAGACTAATTGATTGATGGAGACCCAATATGTTTCTTTAAAGGGCATTTGATTGAGATTGAATTAAAAACTCACTCTAAGATGTATTAGCCCAAAACAAATCAACTACGCAAAACATTGCTGCTTAAGAGTAATTTAGCTCGTATTAGTCGAAATAATGTGCGTTGTACTTTATATGTAAATATTTATGTACGTTGTAAAAGAGTGGTAAAAATGTTGTGAATGTGTAGGTTCCATATTGTGACCAAAGCAAAGAATTAGAGGGACCTAATAAAATAAGAAAAATGATATTAGGGAATGAATGGGAAAGAGCGAACATTGATTTATGGGGATTGAAGATAACATGGTAAAGAAATAATGAATGTTAACCATTCTCTATTGTAATTTTGTTTCTTTCATTTTGTAATAGTTTTAAATAGTTATTTATTTATTTCTTTTTAAAAAACCATAAGGATGATTTTGGTACATTTTGCAAAGGTTGGGTAGTGTTTGTTAAATTTGCCTTCTATTTTTCCTAGGTCAAACTCATAATTTCTACTGGAATTCATACGTTGTTTGTTTGCATTTTTTTTCAATGATTTTGTTATATTCCACAGTGTTTTGATTGCTTTGTAATTTTTCGTAATTTGTTATTGTTACCAACGCGAAATAAGTTCATTTGGGTGAACTTAAGGTGATTGAGCGTATTTAGGATTTTGTTTAGAAGAGAGTTTGTCTATGTTTGGTATGGTTGCTGTGATGTCATCAACCTTATAAAGTTTTATTATTATTATTTTTTTCAAATGGTAAAGTAGAAATGAAATTTAACCCTTCTCGTGTGATGTTGCTTATTAATTATGGGTTTTCCTCCATCTCATGAAAACTAATATCTCGTATGATAATGGAGTCTAATATTCTTATTGGAATAAACTTGATTTTAGTCCAAATTTACCTCAAACTATTACAACGGATAAGGGAAAAAATGTACCAAAAACTTGCATGATTCCATGCATTTTCATCTTTTAAACTATTAATTCAAATATATCTTGGAATTACATGAAACATTTTATCGTGTAATGTGACTAGTGCAAATAATTAGATTAATAGTACAGATGGCGGTTTAATTCCTTGTCGAATAAATTATGTGGCATAAAATAGCCTCCCTAAATTGTGAAAGGGTTTTCAAATGAAATTCATTAAGTTGTGACACGGTTGTGTGTTAATACAACCAATAGAAAAGTGTTCAAAATCAATGTGTAAACTTATATATGCGCTCGTCGATTTCTATAACCTCTGTTTGGAATTGTGAACGACAATTCAATTTTTTCATTTATATTTTGGTACTTCTGTTTCATAGGCCTTATGTTTCCATTTTGGATAATATAAGAATTTCCCTTTTCAATAACATCATAAAATTTATTGATAATCTTGTTGAATAATGTTGTTTGTATTTTGCCTCCCCACCAAAAAATTTATATATTAAATATCAATAGATCTATAAATCCCATACATGATTCGTCAAAAATCAAAAATAAAACCATCAGAGCTTTTCTCTTGCCAGTTCTTATTTTGTCAAATTATGCCAGCAATAAACAAAATCCCATCCCGGGCCCTCCACATTCATGGTGTAATGCCCTCCCTAGTACGTCTCACTGTATAATCCAAATGACGATATTAGAGACGGAATTACACATACAGAAACTCCCCTTAAATATTAGTTCATTTCAAAATATAGATTTTCCATTAGAATACGGGTAATTTCAACAATAAATATACAAAAGTAGTATTATCACAAGATATAATAAAATGAGGGTTACAATCATATTTACCCAAAACCTTTAGTTTCCCCCTTTCCCGCACACTGATCGGCTCAAGCTCGAGAGGATTTCCCACCGTCTCCCGACTACCTCCTACTCCTGGCATCATTTATACAGACAAATAAAAACCCAAAATAAATCATAAAGATTCAGTAGGAAATAGATGCATATGCAAATGCTTATCACATTCTCAAATAGGGCTCATTGCGAATCATATATTTGCACTGGCGCCGTCGTATAATATTTTGCCGGGCTTATTATCGTAGTTGGGGTTTAAATCCCCCATTAAGCCAACACATCATAAATGGGGCTTAGATCCCCCATATTAGTCATTCGAAACTTTCACATATATGCAATACATGATAGGCAACTTTGAATCAAGCACATAACGTTCGTACCTTATCATATTGGCAACATAACCATGTCACTTATGTCATATTATGATATTAAGGCATACATATCCCCACAAAAAAACATGGTATAATGGTAAGAATTGCATAGCATATCATAGGCTCACTACACATACCTACAAATGAGGAAAATTAATAATTCTTTCATGAATCTCTTACCTTAGGCTTATTCAAGTATATTCTTACCTTCTATATAGTAATTACATCTATAACCTACCTCAAAGTTGATAAACCAAGCTAAGAAAATGGATTGGTAGCTTCCTCTTCTTCTTCTCTTATCTTTTCCTTCCTCCCTTGATAACAATACCAATATATTCGATGATATAATTGGTTATACAATTCCCAAGCACTATAAAATCTTTAGAGAGGGTTGAGGATGGTGTTTGGGGTGTTGAGGAGTTGCTTGGATGGAAAATTAGTGAAAAACCAAGTCCAAAAAGTTAAAAACTTATCCCAACAATTCTGCCAACTTAAATTTACAATTGTAACTTATACTTTTATAGTCGTAACAATACTTCTTATGGCCGTATAAAAGTCTATGTAAATCTACCATCTTCCCCTCTTGATCTTACGGCCGTATAACTCAAATCTACGATCGTATAAAAGTCTCTAAAACTTTTACATCTTTCCTTCACTTTAGTGTTTACAGGTATAAATATGGTTTACGGCTGTAACAATCCACTTACGGCCGTAACAATGAAAATGGACGGTCATATAAAACTCTCTAAATTTTGGATCATTTGCTCAACTTTTTACGGGCGTACCTAAAATATTATCGCCGTAACTCACAAATTTACGGTCGTACATACTAACCTTACAGCCGTAATTCTCAATCTGTAGGATTTCTATCTTTGTATACTAGTTTTGAAAGTTGTATCGAATCTCAACACATCCCGTACCATAATAAACGAATAATAACCATGCTAATCACATCTAAATCATGATAAAACTTCATCATATCATCATAAAATACATACGAAAATGGACGGGGTAACATAGGGGGACTATGTCTATGCTGGAAAAGCCTGGCAAATGGTTGGCTGGCAATATAAAAATTTTGTTAAAACCATATATACAAAGAAAATAGATGCATGGTTAAAAGTAAACAATTACCTCTTTATCAATTAAGATAATTAACTTCAAAATATCAATCTTTTGTTCGTCATTACAATATGTTTCCCTTGAATTCTTTGGAGCTGCTATCACTTTGATGGACCATTCACCATCATATGGCAATAATTCTTGCGTAGCCTTAGCCTCCATTACATCAAATCTTGTTTTAAAATCTACGATCTTATACATGAAATCTTGTTTTAAAATCTAAGATCTTAATCTTAAAATTTAAAATATGTGATGGAAAAAATCGTAGGCGCTTCACAATAAATGATTTGGGATAGTGGATTTAAATAGTTGAGTTTCACATCACATTAAATTGGATATTAAGTCAGTTTTTAGGAGACACTAATTCTTTTACTACATACATGAACAAATTTATGATGTTAAATTAAATTAGGTACATGGAAGGGGACACGCTAATCCTTTTACGACATACATGGACCAAAAACTTGAAAAGCATGTACATGCATTATTTGTTGTAGGGTGAATGAACCATTTTTCAGTGTCCTATTTGTTATCTTGTTGACGTGGACCAAGGGAATGGACCATTTTCAATGTTCCATAATCTCCTATACATGCACGTGCTCAGTGGCGTAGCCAGGAATATCGTTCAGTGCGAACAGTGACTGATCTAGATATTAATAATTAGGGGATCACTTATGATAGCTTTCCGCATAGGCAAAATATTTTTTAGGTGGGCCCATTATCGTATACAAAATTTACTTATGAAAAATATTAAATTTGAGTAGTGAAGAAAAAATAAATTTAATTTGATAGTGAATAGAACAAACCTTGAATTTTTTAGGTTCGATTTCTTTCTATTCTGACTGTTTGAACTAGTTAGTAGATAATTAGGTATAGTAAATTTTTAATTGGATCAATTACTCAATCAAGTAAGTAGGCAAATGTATTATGAATTTAGTTATCAATTATGTAGGCCCAAATGAAAAAATTGTTTAATTTAATAAACAGCAGAAGGCCTAAAATATTGAAAAAAGACAAATTTCTCATCCTCTTCACCCGTTTTCTATCTCCTTCTCCACCGGTAAATGTGGTCACATGACCTCAAAATTCAATTTGTTGGTCGCATGACCTCTTTTTTCTAGGTAAACAAATAAAATTATATCCAATATTGTTTCCTTAAGTTCATCTCAACTCTTGTTTTCTGAATTTGTTGACAACCTGAACATGGCAAAACACTCGAAACAATTATTACCCTATAAATATTTGTTTATTAGATGAGAGATGCTATACAAATTAAAGCAGCACGTTCCATTTCACGTGCATGTAGTGCTCGAAGCCTTAAAATCGACAAGATAAAAAAAAAATTCAGAATTTCAGTGAGGGACACATGCCCTCACTAGGCTCATACTGGCTCTGCCAGTGCACGTGCTCATTCAACAATTCGCAGATATCCATAAATTATTATATATGATAAGGGTAAAACGGTCAAAAATTTTTTTACCTCCTTAAGCGACTTTGTAATATATTATTATTATTATTATTATTATTATTATTATTATTATTATTATTTACATTACACAATATATCAATACTGCTTTACCTCCAATTTAAAGTTAAAAGCGCGTGTTAGAGCCTGTTAGTATAGTTCTCTTAATTCATTTTAATTTATTCTTTTCAAAATTTAAATTTAGTCAAACAAATCACATACATATATCAAATGTATTTTTAAATCTTCACCATCCAATTCCACTAATTCTCTCTATTTCTACTCATAAAAATACATTTTAATTTATACGCTAATACACTCTTAATTTATACGCTAACACACTCTTAGTGTATATGCAAAAATAGATTTTTATATAATATAGGAGATAGAATGAGTGGAGTTGAATGATGTAAATTTATATAGTATATGTAAATCCCATAAAATATGTGGATATAAAATAGGAGAGAGAATATATGAGGTTAAAAAAATATATAATAAAAATATATAAAAACGCATACCCCATCGGGGGCTAAACTCCGAACTTCAAAGAAAAAAAAGCCACATACCACTTGCCTTATTCTAAGACGACACCCCCAAAATTAAAAATAAAAAAAGTGGCTACTATTACTAACAAATTAATTTGCACTTGAGGATAATATGGGTTATAAGAGATGAATAAGACAACAAATATGGGACATATTACTTGTTAATTTTAAAAGCTCCTGATGGAATAATTCTGGTTAGAATTGACTCAAACAAATAAAGTGAAATTTTCTGTGGTCCTTGTAGAGTAAGAGAAACTAAAGGGAGACAACTGAATTATGGTGCAACACGATATTTTTGGGCAAATTTCCCTTTCCCTTTCCATGAGTTCCGGACAAATAATAATAATAATAATAATAATAATAATAATAATAATAAAGAGATGCATTAAATGATAAAATACATGTATATCTTTTAATAATTTTTCATAATAATAATAATAATAATCTATCTATATCTATACTATATTAAAAAGTGCAAATGTGTGGAAATCTTTTGATTTTCAATAATGTCCCTATTTATATTTTATTTAGTCCAAAATACCCTTATTAAAAACATATATTTATATAAATATAATTAATGAGTGACTCTTCATATTACATTGAAAAAATTAAATTACAAATATTCTAATATATTTTGATTGTATTCAACGTATATGACTTAAAATGATTACTAATAGCTTTCTTCTTTTTTTTTTGAAAAAAAAAAGAATATTTTACAAAGTCATATAGTTGTATGACAATCTTTTGATTTAAAATTATGTCACAAACATTTTTATAAACTACAAATATTTCGATATATAATGTATTTTCATTCAATGCGTATAACTCTAAAATGTATATTGATCAGTTTTTTTCTATAATATCTTTCACAACTTTCTAATCGAGATATCATTGCTTTATAGTTTTAAAATTATATTGTTATCATATTTAATCAACTCAAATATATGCGACTAATCTTATTGGGAAAAAAGTTTTTGTAGATTAGATATTTGGATTAACTTGGTAGAAAATAATTGAGGTACTAATATTTTTAAATATAAAATGATCAAAAGTTTTATTTAGCTTACATGTATGAATTACTAAAGCTATATGTTGGTTTAATTATATATTTTTTGGAAAAAAAATTAAGGTTAAAACTTAAAATTTTGTGATTCAAAAAATCATCATTTTACATCATGTGCGAAGCACGTTCTTAAAACTAGTAATAATAAATAGATGGATTAAATGATAAAATACATGTGTATCTTTTAATTATTTAATGAAAAAGTAATATATTAGTACATTATTACTTAAAAGTGTTAAGTGTTTTTTTATAGTTAAAAATGTGAATCAATAATATTTATCTACAATTATTCTTTTTTTAATACATTGGTTTAGTTTTAACATTTTCATGGTCATTCGGATCATTAATTTGGTAATGTTAAAATATTTTCCTCAAGATTCATTTTCATCCACATATTTCATAATTTTTGAGTTTTTTTTTATTACGTGCTAAATAGATTTTCTCTACATAAACTGAGAAATGAAACAAATTATTTACTATCTCACTAAAAAGTTAGTCAAGTTTTTTTTTTATATTATCAGAAAGATTATTATAATTAATTATGATTAAATTTCACAGCTAGAAGCAATATACTAGTAGTTTATTAATTTACCATTAGAATTTTCTCCTGCAGAATTTAATTCTCAAGTCCAAAAATCTATGCCAAAAAGCCACAAGTCAATTTCTTCGGCAATAAAAAAAAATATTTGTACATTTTAATTTTGCAAATAATTATTTCACCAAATTCAACTAATACCAATTTGCTTTGAAACGTGACACATACACACACATACTCCTCCAAACAATGTCCCCTCCATGTATATAACCATTACTTGGACGGCTGAAAACGATCCGTCCATATCGATAGACGCGCCAGATTGATTCCACCTGTACTTTGATAAGTTCGGTTTATACTTTATACACTGCGAAATGCTACACAGACGCACATATATATTCCTACAGAAATGGGCCCTTTATCCCTTGACAGATGGTTTCAAGATCAATCAAATGCGAAGATTTTGCGTAAAGTAATATTCTGAAATCGAAGAAAAGTCTGTTTGACAACTGTGGATTTTGCTGAAGCTGTTAATTTATTAGTTAGTTTTGGGAAAGGATTACTTGGAGTTTTTCAAGTTGGATTAAGTGAGATTTCGGAAAGAGGTATGAGTTTGCGTTTGACTTCGAATTCTGCGGTTTTTAGTTTATCGTTACTCTCTTCTGGTGATTTAAGCAAGTAAATCGACTTTGATTTTTGTGAATTTGTGTGGTTTTGCTGTTTTGGGGAACAAGTTTGGTGTTTATTTTGAAAAAGAAAATTTGGTTGGTAATTTCGTTGAATAGGGGTTTGTAGAAGTTGAGATCTAGCTTGACGTTCACAGTACATTTCTGATGTATATTTCATGAATTTTGCTGGAAATTGACCATTGTTAACATTTCTGTAGTTTTTATATATGGATTTATGCTTGAGCGTATCCTTTTATTGAATACATATGCTTGTGACGAGAAATGTGTGGATGTGTTTGTGGTCTTGACTGTTAAGACACTTGAGGCACTTTGAATTGGTTGATTCAATTATTATAAAATTGTGATTGCCTGTATTGCACGATCAATTTGCTATGTGAGATCTAATTCAGCTTATTGGATGAGGTTCGGCCAGGAATATAGATACGATCCAGTAATTTTAGTCTCCGGAGAAATGGGGTTTGACTTGGTAACTACGCTGAAAAACATGAACATCTTGTCAACCACTGACAACAGTTCAGTGGTTTCCATTAACTTATTCGTCGCACTCCTTTGCGCTTGCATTGTGATTGGTCATCTCTTGGAAGAAAATCGCTGGATGAATGAGTCCATCACGGCGCTTATAATTGTAAGTGTGTTTCTGTGCATATCTTATTTATTCGCAAGTCGTTTCCTGATTGGCATAATTGTATGTGATTTCAACAACAGGGCTTATGTACCGGAGTAGTGATTCTACTAATAAGTCGAGGAAAAAGCTCGCGCCTGTTGGTCTTCAGTGAAGACCTTTTCTTCATTTATCTTCTTCCGCCAATCATTTTTAATGCCGGGTATGTCAGGCATTTCAACATACTGTCCTATGCTTTAGAAAATACAATCCTTATATATATATATATATATTAGTTTCTCTACTTATGTTGAAATACTTTTGGGCTGCAAGAAATCCATTAATTCATTCTCAGATGTGGCCAAGTTTTTCAGCATTTCTATGTATTCTTAAAATTTAGTTTTGCTGCATAATTGTGCATGCTGTGATTTTCAGTAGAAATTGAGAGTTTAAGTCTTAGAGTGAAAATTTAACCGCTGTATGAAACAAAAATGAGTTATTGTATGGTAGACTGCTAGGAACCATAAAATTATGATGCGAAAACATTCAATGCAGAAAAGCAAACGAAAAAGAAGTACAAAGGAGAATGGAAGTTCTTTTTAGGACTCACTAGCAATTTACGGACTATACCTTAAGGCATATGCTCACTAACCATGCATTTTAAGGGGTCTGCTCCAACATTACTCACTGTTCTATACTTAACATTCTTTCTTGTTTTTGTGAAATTTGTAAATTCAAGTCAACAAATGGAAAATTTTCAAAATGTTGACTGTAGCAATATGATTTTCGGTGTTGTCTCTATGGACTGAGTGCATTTTACAAGAAGCATTAACTCTGTTTTTGTAGGTTGAGTATGATTAGTTCCTACTTTTGTTACTTCAAATAATAATGCTTACTTTTGTGGTTGGTGGACCTTTTGTATAAGGAGTAGGTTAATGTAGTGATATAGAATGATAACTGCGACATTAATAAATTTTAATGCTCTCCATGGGTTATATTTAGTACTTTTTTTGACTTACATTTTTCATCAGGTTTCAGGTCAAAAAGAAACAATTTTTTCGCAATTTCTCAACTATAATGCTGTTTGGAGCACTTGGTACTTTGATATCGTTCATCATTATATCATTGGGTATGCATATTTTACCTTGTCTTCTACGTCTATTCTAACCATATCTGTTATATCCAGAAGGAAGCATTGGCAAGTTTCTTGCTCTTTCTAATCTTTTAAATATAAGACCTAAACCGATGCAAT
The DNA here is from genome assembly GCA_018223645.1 of Jasminum sambac. NCBI lineage: Eukaryota > Viridiplantae > Streptophyta > Magnoliopsida > Lamiales > Oleaceae > Jasminum > Jasminum sambac. The sequence continues at coordinate 23,526,738 of CP073649.1, forward strand.
AACAATAAGGAAAAATAATGTCTTAGCTGGCCTATGTATATTGTTTAATGTATTTATTCTATTTCTTAATTTTCTATATATTTAATTTGTCATTGATTTCATCTGTAACATCTCGAGAACTTTTTGACAGGTGCTATTGGCCTTCTCCGGCCAATGGATATTGATATGGAAATTGGAGATTATCTTGGTACTCCTACTATTGTCTCTTATTTTAGCCTAAATTCTTTTTTTCTTTCTTTCTAACTAGCCTCATCTGTCTTCAGCACTTGGAGCAATTTTTGCGGCAACAGATTCGGTTTGCACCTTGCAGGTAAATTTTGATGGATCGTGCCCTTCAAATGAGAAACTGAAAATCTTGCTTCACTGTGTGGTACATTCTATATGATGCTGCAGGTGCTAAATCAGGACGAGACACCCTTATTGTACAGTCTAGTCTTTGGGGAAGGAGTCGTAAATGATGCAACATCCGTGGTTTTCTTCAATGCAGTCCAGAACTTTGACATGAGTCATATAAATGCTCTTGTAGTTTTAGAGCTAATTGGGACTTTTGTATATCTGTTCATCACAAGCACTATATTGGGAGTTCTGGTGAGTATTGATTCACACTTTCTGCCCCCCACCCCACCCCCGAGGCCCCTCGCGGAGTTGTGCTTGTGAATTTGAGCTGCTCATTTCCTCTGAACTCTGTAATTTGCCACATTTTTCTGCAGGCTGGACTTCTCAGTGCTTATATCATAAAGAAGCTCTACTTTGGAAGGTTTGTGAGAACATCATACACGTTATTTTGTTCTCACCCTTAATAAAGTTAAAGATTGATAGTTAATTGGTTTCTTTCCTGACAAGTTTAAGTTTGCATCAGATCTCAAGAAGTTCTTAGTTCTCATAATTTTTTAACAAAATCAATTAGGTTTTGTGCACGAGTCGTTCATTTTTTTTATAGAATTCATTCAAGCCAGATTAGTATTAAACGAACTTATCTGATCCCTGAATGAGGTGATAACATATGTACATATTCCATATAACCACCATACCACATTGTGAATTTACCAATGTGCAGGATTTTCTTTGTTATTTTTCTAATTGTTCGACCTGATATGTTCATTTGTCAAGATGATGCCTGTTCTTCACCAAAATTGTTCTCTAATTTCTATGACAATTATTTGATGAACTATAGGCATTCCACGGATCGCGAGGTTGCCATTATGATGCTTTTGGCGTACCTTTCATACATGCTATCTGAAGTGAGTACTCTTGATCACTTTTATGGAGCTAATAGAACTTGGCGTTCTCCTTTTACAGCTTGTATGAAACTTTGCCAACAATTCTTGGTTAATAAATGGACCTTTTCTCTCTGCCTGGTATGTGGTGCAGTTATTTAATTTAAGTGCTATCCTCACCGTCTTCTTCTGCGGGATTGTTATGTCACACTACACTTGGCATAATGTCACCGAGAACTCGAGAGTGACCACCAAGTATGTCATCACCTTTTCATAGCATAAAACTTGCACAATAAATCATTGCTTATAACACTTTCCGAATCCAAGTTACATCCTAGTTAATGTTTCTTATTGATTTGTGTCTTCAACAATTATGCAGGCACACTTTTGCTACGTTGTCATTTGTTTGTGAGATATTTATATTTCTTTTCGTTGGTATGGATGCTCTGGACATTGAAAAATGGCACTTCGTAAGTGGCAGGTATGGTATATATATAGTAGAAAAAAACTTTAGCCACCATAATGTAGTTTCATGAACTTCTCAGCACAAGAAGTCATTTTGTACACTATTTGGTCAAGCATCCTTAACTTTTTCTTTATTGCTAGCCCAAAGACATCAATTTCTGTCAGTGCAATTCTATTGGGATTGACTCTGGTCGGACGAGCAGCCTTTGTCTTTCCTCTATCTTTCCTGTCTAACTTGACCAAGAAGTCTCCACATGAGAAAATCGACTTTAAGAAGCAAGTACGAGCTTGAAAATTATTGCTTCATTGTGGAAAGCACTTCATTTGTTCAGGCTATCTAACAATGCTTTGTTTGTGATTTGCAGATTACAATATGGTGGGCTGGTCTTATGCGAGGTGCTGTCTCAATGGCACTAGCATATAAACAGGTAAAGTATACTTAATAGCTGTAACTATTTCAATGAAATTTGATAATTTTTCCGACCTGTTTCAGTACTGAAAGTGCAATTTTCACGATATTTTGAACATAATACAAATTTCCCTGGTCTTTGGGCTAGAGTGGCAGGGACATTTGGAGACCTTGATAGTTACTTGTTCCGCTTGGACCCATTAGTTCATTTTGTACTTTGGTGTCTAGCTTAGCTTAACCTTCAGAGGCAGATTTTTCTGATTTTTACTTTGTTTTTCTTGCTGGGTGGTTGGCTCAACAACCTTTTTTTTGTTGTATTTTTCTTGATCGTAATAAAAATTGCGGTTTCTTATAAAAAAAAAAAATACAATTTATGAATATTTCTCCGCCTAAAACTGTACGAAAGTGAACAAGAAAATACAGAGTGCCGTTGACCTTTCTACAATTTTTTTGAATTGTAAAAAGAATCGGTGAGATATGCCAGAACAAGTTGGTTCTTGTCTCTTCTGGTTACTATTTACCTGTTGCAATAAACAGGTGGTAAGTATGTATTCTATAAAGTAGGGATAACCTCGTCAAATTTTCTTCATTCATGCAGTTTACGAGTTCGGGACACACCAATGTGCGGTCGAATGCTATCATGATTACCAGTACCATAACAATTGTTCTTTTCAGTACTATGGTAAGGCATCTCGATCTTTCTATAACTGCTCGGTCCGATACACAATTGGGTAAGCATTTAAGAAGGCTATGGTTGATATGGATTATTGAAAAAATAGATTTTAGATGTGTGGTTGAGAACTAAAGAAGATGTATTAAAAAATTATCAAATCAATGTATGAATGGTTGAAAATGATGAGGGAAAAAATATTTTTAATTTAAATTGTATCAAAGAAGCCAGAAGTCCCTTAAGAAAAGGAAATGAAGAAAATCAATAATAATAGAATTATTGGATACTGGAAATTGCATCATCCTAATTTTGCACTTTTCCACTGATTACAATCCCAAAATTCTTTTGACCACCTCAACTAATGCTAGATACATCGCAATTTTCAAATTGGTGGCAGCAAGACCTGAATACTGAGATCAATGTTGTATGTAAACCCAGAGCAATGGCATGATGTACTGATAAGTCACCCTTTGGCGTTCAAAAAATCTGAAGTTGCATTAGTTTTGCATGTAAAATGTACATTTAACATGTAAATTTTCTTAGTGTGGTGGTTGATAGAAAAATTTTCCAAGCAAATATTTTTCTAGATGCAATCATTTAAAGCACATTTCCTTCAAATTATATGTAATACTTTTCTTATGGGGGTGATGGGAAAATGGTTTCCTACTGATATACAATTGATTTGCCGAATTTTCTTTGTCCATGCATTGAAACCAAACACATCCTCATAAGCTTGTTATCCAGTGAAATGTTTTCCCGGATAGTGGTGGAGATTGAGCAATTGTTTCCAATGAGTAGTAGAAATTAAAAGTTGATTGGGTAATACAAGTTGATTTTTATTAGATAGGAAAAAGTTCCAAACGAACACAAACTAGGCAAAGAAATCTTGTTCCCTTTCTAGCTCAATAAACTTTGGGTAAGGTGGTTCAATTAGAAATGTTCCGGTACACCTGGGTGTGCCGTAACTACGGCGTACCCAGAGTGATTCACGGTCTCATACAACATCCATTATGAAATTCGAGATCAGATCCAGATCCAACACGACAAGGTAGAGCTCCAGTAATTCGGAAAATTTTTCGGCGACACCGTGGCGGCCGGTCAATGTTTTTTGCTATAATCTTGGCAGTCGTATGAGACTGTGAACAAGGCTGTCAATTAGATACATCATACATGAGACTTATACTTCACTAATTGTCAAGTTTATGTTTACTTCACTAATTGTCAAGTTTATGTTTCTCACAAAAAAAAAAAAGAAAAAAAGAAAAGAAAAGAGAAAAGTCAAGTTTATGATCATTGGGCTCTTCGGGTCTACGCAGGTCTTTGGTTTGATCACTAAACCTTTGGTGAGGTTCTTACTGCCTTCATCAAAACAATCAACCAGAGTCATCTCAGACGATCCAGATACCCTGCATTCTATCTCCGTACCTTTTCTCGGTGGTGAACAGGATTCCTTAGCTGATCTATATGGACAAAGCATGATAAATGGGCAGGGTTCAGAAGCCAGTGGGGCTGGCCAAAATGTGCCCCGTCCCAACAGTTTACGGATGCTAATAACAAGACCCACTCGTACCGTCCATTACTATTGGAGAAAATTCGATAATGCTTTTATGCGTCCCCTTTTTGGTGGTCGTGGGTTTGTTCCTTTTGTACCAGCCTCACCAACTGAGAGAAGCGTGCATCAGTTTCCAGAGGAACTTGAAAAAGCGTCAAGATCGCAGGATTAGATTGCATTAGCGTTACCAGGTGGTGTACATAATCAATTTTGTGGCTTTCGTTTGTTAATATTATATTGTGTGTATCATTATTTGAGATGAAATGAGTGTTTGAAACAGCATAAGGATTGTAAAACTAATGTTTGTCTACTGAATAGCTTGTGGGAAACTGGAATTTTGTATGTAATACCAAATTCGTTCTCCATCCTTACTGAAAGGGGGGAACTTGAATCCGAAAGATGTTCTTATTTTATTCAACAAACTAGTTCTCTCTCTCTTTACATTCACCTTGAAAGTTTTGTATCGTTGAAGATCATTGGACAAAAGGATTGGCATGGTAATCCGGCCATTTCTATAGAGTTACAGTGACACCCGCACAAACTTGTGTTCTATGCGCGCAACAAGAACCCAACAGTCAGACTAATGAGTGCTACCATGCAAACGAACAAAGGGGGGAAGCCAGCTTGAACTTTTCTGGCACTGCTCTTTCTCCTTGACATTGCCTGTAAAGATCAAGTGTTACTAGGAAGATTGAGTATGCTATTGTTGAATTAAAGCCACTTTTTGTTTCAAAATGTGTATATGTGACACCTTTTTCCTCAACTCCTATTGAAGCTTGAAAGTAACTATTTAGTAAATAGCAATTGGAAATTTTGCCAAATACATAGGTAATTTATTTTAAAGCACTTGTTTACTTATAAGAGCTTGTTTGTGAGTACAATGTTTCTATGTTTTTCTTCAAAACTTATTTTCTGCCGCACATCGTATTTGACCTATGACCTTTTCTTTCCTTTTAGCTGTACAATTAAAAAAAAAAGTCAAAAATAAAAATAAAAATAAATCACTTGAGAAATCTCTCTCTCTACCAACCGAGCAATAAGGAGGATTCTAAAATGCCTGTGGCAAGATGCGAAGGAAGAGGGAGACATTTTCTCCTTGCAGCCTGCTTAGAAAGCCTAGTATTTATGTGCTTGCATTAACATTCTCTAAGAGCTATTGATTGGGCTGATTGCCTAAAGCCAAGAAAAATGCAGTGCTCTACTGTGTCCTAATGTAGGATATATTGCTATGCTATTACCACAACGCCCAAGCCTCAAAAAGAAAAAAAAATGGAATATTAAGGAATCTCTCTTACAAGAGAGTAGAGAAAGCACTCCAGGAAAATTAGCATGGGCTTGATCCCATATAATAATAAAAGAAAGGGTGAAAATACGGTAAGAGTGAGGTTACTAACCAACTCTTGCTTTAATATTTCCATCTCACGAATGGTACTGCTCTTTTCTTCTCTTAGCTTCGAGATGGTATCATGGGCCTGAAAAGGTTGTCATGGATATCAATTTTCTTTATCACCATAAATATATACTTCCCAATAATAAAATATATGCAGCTCCAAATAGCCTCAAAGCAAAGGTTTTGGTATAGCCAAGGCGCATAGATTAACCTCAATTAATTTTGAATCCAAGATACTTATTTTTGATTTCAACTCGTCAATGTCATTTGTGAAATTCAACTTTGTTTCTTCGACATCCTTCATGAGTCTTGGTTCATTGCTCTTGTCTGGCTTAAAATCTTCATCCTTGTCAGGTTTAAGCTTCTCTTCCTTAGCACTCACTAACTTTATATTTTCCACAACGTTGGGTAATATATGTTCTTCCATGTTTGTGATAATCTTGGGATTGTCCAAGTTCTTAACTAGCTGCGCAACAAAGAGAGCACTTTAAAATGGGATCGGGTAAATAAGTGAACTGTGGCATATGAGCATAGATATTACATAAAGAAAAACTGTCGGCAAGTTCCGACTTCGTCACTTTGAATTAGAAACTCATCCCAAAATATATTTTAAAGACTCAGATAATTTCCTAAACTTAAATGAAAACTAGAGCTAGGAGGTGGATACTTGAAATATGGTTGCATGTCACGCAACCAATAGCACAATGTCATGTAATGAAACAATTACCCAGGAATTTTTGTCAAATGCTGATGGCATACAAGCAGTGAAAGCATCCTGAACTTTGGCACTAGGCATTGATTGTGTATTGCTAGAGCAAACAATCATGCTAAAATCTCACCTTTCGAGAAGGGGATAAATTTTCAATTTTGCTCTGCAATTTGCTTTTTGGGATTGAAGTGTATGGTTCTTGCTTCGAAATTTCATTAACAGGCAGCACCATTGGAGAATGAGGTGGGCTGGTAAGAAAAACCCGAAGCTTGGTCTCTTCGATATATTTATCACCGTCTTTTGTAAACTGCAATAGGAAGATTAATTATATCAAAGGCAATTTGCTCAAACTATACCAACTTGAGTTGTGAAACACAAGAATAAACAGCAGATGATTACTGTAATTCACTTTAGAGCAATCATACCATGCCAGAGGTGATCTGCTCTTCTGTTGTGCCATACGGCACAATCGTATGCTGAATCAGGAATTTATCCTTGCATTGCATATCATCTGGAGCAGATTTCTGAGCTTGCATGATAACTACATCACCAACAAGGTAAATGTTATGGAAGTCTTTAAAATCCTAAAAATTGTATCAACATGGTTGCTACATGCTAAACATTTGACTTGTTAAGAGCCTAAATATGGGACTGGTAGCCTGTGGGTACCAGTGCTCGAATTTGCCAAAAATCATGGTGCTTAATTTCTTCCTGGTACATGTGATGAATGATGATACTGCACCGTGATATAATTTTAAAAAACCAGTGTTCAAAATTTTTAATTATTGTGAAGGAACACAACTACAATAAACTTAGTTATTTACTAAGACCTAACATGAAATTAGACATTATTTGACAAGGAATGCACATAAATACCCGTAAAATCACATGTTGAATTCGGCTTGATTATGCCTACATTAGGGCGCACACAATACTTCTTGGGCGATGTAGTCTTCACCTGCCAAATATAGTATATAGCCGTTTCACAAATCTCTATAAAGAATGGAGATCTTGTTAAATTTATTTAATACCTAATAAATTTTTGCAATCTAAAGAAGGAATGGGCACAACTAGACAGGCTGTAAATTTTTTTCCAAGGAGATCACATTGCAATAGTGTACTGAAGCATTAAAGGCTTTACCTTGAAAGCTACATATTGATCACTGAGATTTGTAAGGTGAATGGAGCACGAACTTTGTTTCTTCACCTCAACTAGAGAAGGAGAAGTGAATGTGAGAACTGCGCTATTGCATATATAAATTGTATAAATATTATAAAATTTTCAGATTGAATTCTGTTTAAGAACATTAATGAATGAAAGAATGAAACTACAGCAATACATTAAATACACCTAGCTAAGGTCCATACGGATGCAACGTGATGCATGCATTTACACAACTAAAGGGCAAAAACAAATCATAAAATGCTACACATACACATAACTGAGCAGCATAACACCACAAAATCACTTACATATAAATTTGAGTTCACGAGGATGGATGTCAACTAGACGACCAGCCATGGTTTCTTCTATCCTGTGACACCAAACTAAAAAACAAAAAAACATTGAGGTATTGTCGAATTTCAAACTATACATAACGAATCAACAAGAACGACCATGATAGCAATGCAATTTTAGCATTATTTTTCTCGTCTAATTAGATGCATTTGTTGAAAATATGTACAAGAAGTGAAATATAAGTCAAAATTGAAAGTAACAAAAAGGAGCTGCAAAATTTAGTAACAAAAGAAAATAAGCTATCACCAAGTTTCGAATAATATATTATGAATCAACAAGAACAATCATGATAACAAAGCACCTTTTGTATGCAGAGGCATGTGGCCGAAAATAAGTACATGTAGATTTTAATAACATATATAAAAATAACAAGTAACAAAAACAAACTGGAAAATGTAATCTCTGATTCCATCTTCATATAACACGATTTCTAGGATAACTCTGTGCATTTAGGACGCAGTTTTTTTCCCTGCCAGGGCAAAGTATATATGAAGCGCAATTTTGCAAAACTATAAACACCTCCTGCACGAGTTATTGTGCTCTCTGTTTCAATTAGAATCCCAAGGATCAATTCTCGTTCTGATATCTTGATCCATAGACCACATACTTCGCCACTAAGAATCCCCTTCAAGCACCGTCGATTTGGGCTTATTTCTAGAATCCCTAGGATCACGATCCTGAGTCATGTTCAAGTGATGCTCCGCATCAGAATCATCAGAATCAGAGCCTAAACGAGAATATTTTCGATCAACATGTTATCCCGCCAAAACAACGTACAACGTCTTATGGACGACGTACAACATATTATCGCCGGCGTAATTAAGGAACACTCTATGTAAATGTTAGCTTACATCAATCATATCGCTCGCACAAATACATACAATCACACATATAGCGAAGAAGAAAATTGAACTTACTGGAATTCCAGGGAGGAAATTCGATATCACTTCAACTGGTAAAACTAAAGTGATTTTTGGTTGAAAAAAATAGAGAGAGAAAGTAGGTGAACCAGAAAACTAGGCACTATATAGGACTGGAAGCCATGGCCGTGGAGTAGAATTGAAGCGACTGTGTGTCTCTGTGTGAGAGAGATACTGAGGATTTCATTCAGACAGTAACCTCCAGTTGAAAATGTTGAAGTTTGTACAGTGGCTGTGACATCTATGCAGCAGCGGACTTGACGATGTTGAATTTGTACATTTTTTAAATAAATTATTATATTTTCGTCAATATTATTTTTAACCGACCGTTTGGGTGATGTATAAAAATGTTATAAGGGTGGTGATACTCGCACCCACATTTTTAATCCTTACATTCATATTTTTTTAAAATTTTTTTAAATTCCAACTTCAACCTTAATGAAAGTGGGGGCAGGAAAAAAATTGGATGCTCGGCCGAGGCGGCCGAGCATCCGAATAGGACCTCGGCCATCCTTGGCCGAGGTCCCTTGGGGAACCAAGGCCAAGGCTGGCCGAGGTCCCTCATGGGGACCTCGGCCAAGGATGGCCGAGGTCCTTTTCGGATGCTCGGCCACCCGAGCATCCAATTTAATTGATTGATAATATAATTAATTAATTTTTATATTATTTTTTGATTTGGGAAGGAGCATGTGATGTATGAGTTGGATCGAACGTGACGAAATTGCATTTCTGCATTTATTGTCAACTCCGTTTTGAACAAATAATATATCGATTTAGGGTAGCTCGACGCCACGAGTCGAACTCATTGTGTGCAATGACTTACGATGGATTTTGGCCATCCCGAGCGCGTTTAGGCAGCGAAATCAATGTTTTTCTATTTTTCGAATGATTAAATTTTTTTTTATTTATTTATTTTTTATTTTATTTTATCACCATTTCCATTTTTTAATTTTATTTTATGGAAATGGTGATAAAATAAAATTAAAAACAAATAAATAAAAAAAATTAAATTATTCGAAAAATAGAAAACGTTGATTTCGCCGCTTAAACGTCTTCTGATGGCCAAAATCCATCGTGACATCATCGCAACGCGATGAGTTCGACTTCGTGGCGTCGAACTACCACAAATCGATATATTATTTGTCCAAAACGGAGTTCGGACAATAAAACTGCAAAATAAGATTTCGTCCCGTTCGATTCAACTCATACATCACATGTTCCTTCCCCAAATCAAAAAATAATATCAAAAAAATATTAATTAATTACATTGTCAATTTTTTGGATGCTCACGAGGTGCCGAGCATCCAAAGCAGGCTTCGGCAAGCCGAGTCAGATCATGGGAGCTCGCCACTTTGGCCGAGCTCACCATGAGGGGCTCGTTAACCCGCCGAGCCCCATTTTGGATGCTCGGCCACCCGCGGCCGAGCATCCACGGCCGAGCATCCAAAATTGATCCCCATACCCACCACGCTGTATTAGAGGGAGGGTAAATTTGGAATTTATAAAACAGGTGGGTGTAAGGATTAAAATACGTGGGTATAAGTAGCAGTGCCCATGTTATAAATGTATATTATAAAATTCACTTTTCCACCACCAAATATATACAGTACACTATACATAAATAGTGGCTATTTATGACAATGTTCTATCTTTTCTATACTTTGTTTATTATTGATAATAGGTGATGTGTCATCTAATTGATTATAATTAATTTATCATTTTAACAAAGGTCATTTAATAAAAGGAGGGATTAAATACACCAAAAAAATTCCTTAGCATTCCCTATTTTATTTTGGGACTAAAATACACTCAAGTCAAATACCCAAAATGTCCTTTATATTTTTTAATTAAAAAAAGAAACCCACCCCACCCCACATTCTTTTTTATACATCATTTTCCCTCATAAACTTAATCATTTCTTCACCCAAATTTTGAGTTCTATATTTCACAATGAATCATGGAAATAATATCTTTTTCACCAATATAAGTGATCTCTAACCTTTATTATCCTAAAACCTCATTTTGCTTCGTTTTTTATGACCCCGTTCAAGTTTTTCGCTATACTATTCATTGGTTGGCTGAACAAGCAAGTGCTTGTTCATCCAACGTTAGATGAACAAGCACTTGCTTGCTCTCCAAAATATTAAATGAACAACTAGTGATTGTTCATCCAACATTGGATAAACAAGCAACTGCTTATGAACAATCACTTACTTGTTCATCTAATGTTGGATGAACAATAACCATCTAAGGTTTTGATTTTTGGGGTTAACATTGTATTTGGATATGATGTCACAAGCTTACACTTTGTGTGCATTACAGGATTCAAACACGTATTCTACGGAGGCAAATATCATCTGCTCCATGCATGATGAGTTATGATGTTGTATTTTCTATCATTGGCAGGTCCAGCTGTACAATATTGATGTGGTTGAGTTATGATGCTGTATTTTGTTTCGAATGATACACTACTTATATTGCTTTATATTTGTTTAGATTACCATGTCATTTATTTATTGTATTTTTGGTTGATTGCTTGTGATTTTATTTCATTTGTTGCACTAGCCAATTGAACTATATGACATATGACATCCTGAATTGAGCAAAGCTTGGTGGGGTTCAAACAACTTGTACGTAGTGAACTTCATAGTGCAATCAATCACCAACTTATCATGCATGGGACCGACAACACCTGCCTCTGTAGAATGCATGTTTAAATCCTGTAAGGTACAAAAAGTGTAAGCTCGTAGTACCAAATTCAAATACAATGTCAACCCCAAAAACCAATACCTTAAATAATTACTTGGTTGTTCATCCAACGTTGGATGAACAACCACTTGCTTGTTCATTTAACGTTGGATGAATAAGTGAGTGTTTGTTTATCAAACGTTAGCTGAACAACCAATTGCTTGTTCAACCAACCAGGGGTGAATAGGTATCGCGAAAAATTTGAATGGGATTGTAAAAACGAAGTAAAATGAGATTTTTCGGGACAATAAAGGTTAAAGATCACATACATTAGTAAAGAAGATGCTTTTTCCATAATCTATTGTGAAATATAGAGCTCAAAATTTGGATGAAAAAATGATTGAGTTTAGGAGGGAAAATAATGTATAAGAAAGAATATAGGGTAGGATGGGGAAGGGTGGGGTCGAGTCGGTGGTTTTTTTTTTTTTAGTGAGGATAAAATAGGTATGTAATTGGGGTGTATTTAGTAATGTTAAATTTTGGTATTTTTTGGTGGGGTGTGCTTAGTAGTAAGGTGTTCTAAGAAAACTTGAGGGTGCCTTTAGTCTCACCCTTTAATAAATCATGGATCAATTAATAATATATCAGACTCCTTATGAATATCATCGGTGTATAAAAGATTATATTAAATAATTCCAATAAGAAATATAAATACTAATATTTCTCCCGTGCGATACACGAGACTATTAAAATAGTTTATTTACATAAACAACAATAATAGAAAATAAAAATAACAAAAATATATATAATATTACAGATTTCAATAATACTTTACAAATTTTGATCCGAATCATTATATTGTAAGAAAAAATATCATATCAGTTGTTGTAATTGATAATTTGAGGCAATAACAAAATATTTGGGATCAAAATTTAGACAATACTTATTTGGACAAAAGAAATAGTTCTATTAAAAGTTTTTATCATCACGAATTTTAGAATATTAAGTGTTGGATAATTTATACGATGTGGATTGTATATTGTATGAAATGATAAGATCTCTATACAAAATAATTATAGGTGAAACTTTGCATAATAATTTTTTTTTTTTGCAACAAAAATTTGTTTAGAATAATTGAGAAATTTTAAAAATCACTAATCAATATAATACTAAATATAAAAAAATTTAAAATTAATTTAACAATAAAAAGATGATTAAATGATAATTTTGAAAATTTCTTTTTTAAATGGCTTGCAAAATAATGAAATGTGATATGAAAGTTATCGTTTTCTATTTCTTTTCTAATTAAATATTTATTCATTATAAATTTAATTATTTAACTATTGATCTTAAAAAAATTACTCACTATTTGAACCACTTAATGTACAATACCCATGAAAATTATATAAAACTAACCTTTAATGTGGTAAAAAAATTGCTTAATTTTTTAAATATGTGAAAATAATTTTTTTAAAAATAGAAAGCCATAGCTTATGTGATAGGGCTAAGTTGGCATTTTAATTTTTGTTAATAAAAAGAATATATATATATATAATCAAAAAATAAATAATTAAAATGTAATATCCAAAACTTAAAATGTATATATATAGGAAACGTTAATTTTCATTTTCAAAATTAATTTAACAGGTATTATATATTGTAACTTTGATCTTTTATTGCATTTTTATTAATACAAATAACACTAAATATAAAATAATTAAAAAATATATAAATTAGTTAAAAAATTAGAATACATATAAAAAAGTAAAATAAAGAAAATAACATTAAATAAGAAAAGTAGAATAAATTCAATAATAAAAACAATTAATTCTTAAAAAAATGATCAAATATAGTACTACCACCTAGGTACTTTGCCTATGTGGCTCTTTTAAATTTATATATATTTAGATTTAGATAGATTTAGATTTAGATTTAGATTTTTTGAGAATGGTGACAAATTTGGCCTTGTTCTATTTGGTGTTAACCAAATCCCCACGCAATTCCGTACACATCATACTCATTTTCAACCACACACACATTTCTCAAAATAATATTAACCACACATTTTTACACGGAATACCGCGCGGAACAACTAAATTCCCAATCAAACAAGGCTAAAAGGAGATCTTTTTGAAGTGTAATAAAAAGTTTGATTTCTAAAAGTTGTTTTTATAAATAAAACATATTATATTTCATAGATATTCTAATGGCGGTTGCTTTCACCGTAAACATCACAATTAGTAGTTATTTGTAATATCGCTTAATTATTGAATTTCCCAATTTGATTATAGTGATAAATCTTTAAAGATAAGCTTCAATTTATTAAATTACATTTTTAAAATATATTTTCTTATTTCTACATTTCCACATCATTTCATTCCATTATTATTATCAACAAATTTGAGATTCTAAAATTACTAATTAAGCAATTCTGTACTATTATTTTGTGGTTCAAAATTGACAAAGTACTTGATTATAATATCTAAAATCTCACTCGTCACACTATCTTGTTAAAAATGCAGAGCACCATCACAGTTCACAATAAAGATTGGGGTCGAAACACACTAATTTTAGTTCAATTTCATAGATCTCACGAATTTAAAAATAAAAATTAAAAAAATTGAGGACAAGGTTTAATGATTAAATGCCAATATGTTTGCAATTTAAAGTGCTAATGTGTTGGCATTTGATATTGTGTTGTTCGGCGTGAGAAATCTTATGTTGTTAACAATCGACCTAATTTCATTGGACCATGCGTTTGTGCCATTGTCCATGAAGAAGGGGGGATAATTTCTAATGCTTCATGAGTATGAAATACTCAGTACTCATGACCAATGAGAAATAAGGTAAATAAAATATGAAGGTCCCAATTAATCAATTAATTGCTTTTTGTATCTAATTATCAGTGTTCTATTGACTTAGAATATTGAATTTGGTGCACCTGAAATATTGGAAATGCTTTGGAAGAAGGAACAAAGTAGTCCATTGTGAATTGCATACACTAACAATATCTAACTGGAGCAAATTGCACATGTAGGGACTGCAGAGGATATTCGCACCAGTTAACCAGTAGGTAGTTTAATGCGAAGCGGTTGTACCAAAAAGTAGATGCACCAGCTTTGAATGTAAGGCCGCGTTTGGGAATTGAGAGTCTTAGATCAGTTGCCCCCACCGCATGGCAGTATGTGGGCTGGCCCAGCCCAAGAGGACCCGAAGCACAGGCTGAACCACACTTACGCAGGACGGGGTTGGACCCCGAGCTAGACAGCCCAATAATCACACTGTAAATACTCCAAATTTCATTATCAAGTACCACCTTAACATTGTTGTTCTTCTTGTTGTTATACTTATCGCCATCGAACTATATTTGAAAGATGGAGATGATGGGAGTTGGGGTTCCCTGTTTACATAGAAGGCTTTCATTGGTACCATGAAACTCAAATGGTATATTGGTTCAGTCTGATTAGTAATTATACAAATTTTTATAACATTGAGCTTATATATTTGAGATATTTGACTACTAGAATATCATTTAATCATAATAATTTTAACTTAATTTTGCTAACTATCTAATGTATGTGTTATATCTTGGTCAAAGCCAAATGAAGTTCGATAATGTGAAAACAAAGTATTCTTACATAAGATAGGTGTTTATATAAACTCACTAAAAATATAAAACCTACTCCAAATAGAAAATCTATTAACAAATCAGAACATAAATAATCTATCCATCCACCCTTCTAAAAGTGGGAGGATTGTAAAACATTTTGTTTAAAAAATAACCTTATACTTTTTATAGAATTACATTTATAATTTTTCTTAAAAACAAAACAACCCTTATTTATTTATTAAATTAAATCTATTAATTAATGAATCTACAATATATAAAACGAGGGGATGTCGCACAATCTTTTGATTCCCGGTAGCATTTTGCTGTTGAAAATGGGTTTAGGGAGAGAGGGGGGAGGGAAGGGGTTGGGGTTGGGGTTTTTTTTTTTAATTATTATTTTCAATTTTTAAAAAGAAATATTTTCTATTTTAAGAGATAAGAGTATAAAAGTAATTTTAATAGGTTTTAACGATGAAATTGAATGTTTTCTGATAGTAGGGGTTGATGGGGTAATTAATTAAAGGTTGGGGTCTCACACGGCAAAAAAGAAAAAAAAGAAGAGAGAGAGACAGAGAGAGAGAGAGAGAGAGAGAGAGTAAAATTGAAATTGTTACAAAACATAAAGATAGGGATCCATTTGTGAAAATACCATTATTTTTATCAATTATATTATTGTATTGGGCATTGGGTACTAATAAGATGCATATATGACATTTTATGTATAATACTGAGCGCATTTGACAAAGAAGAAGTTAACTTATGATATCTACAATCTGTAGCATACAAAAATCGAGAATGATAGATTTTTTCTTTTTCTTTTTTTTTTGTACAAGTTACATTAAATCTATACTCAACGACAACGATACAAACTAGGATTTCTATTTCCATCAGTAGTCGAAATGTTCTCTGGACTTGTTTTGAGAACGATGTTCTTCACTTCTTCTATAGAGAAATTGCTCATTTCTCTACAAGGCCGATAGGAAGCCTTGTAATTGGAAGTGCAATTTTCATTTCAGAAACATGTGAACCGTGAAATTTAGAAACTTCAATTAATCGTACATTAGCGGATAAACTTTTTACTACTCATAAACTTCAATTATATGAATATATAATTACATTTTCAAAAGAGAGAGAATGAGTAGAGTTGGATGGTGAAGATTTAATGAGTGGAGAAATATATGAATGTGATTTGTTTGACCAAATTTGAATTTTAAAAAGAACTAGCTGTTTCACCCGTGTGTTTCACGGGGGACAAAATTTTCAACTAATAACGTTATTGATAGATATTAATAATATTAACATAAAATCTAAAAAAATAATTAAAATAAAGAATGAGTTACAATAATAAACTTAAAAATTTAAACGATTCTATAAAAATTTAGATAGAATTTTCCTATATTTCAACTAATCAAGTCGTACAAATATGCAAGGAGCAGCTCATTAATCAATCCATACAACAATTTACTATTTTGTAGAATAGTAACTTAATTACCAATTTACACCAGTGCTTTGCATGGGATGATAGTTCAGCGTGACAATTGTCATAATAGATTACATTTTGCTCGTTGTAAGATTAATCTCTTATATGGCGAAAATAAAATGACATTAAATGTTATAGTTATTAAAATAACTCTACTAACATTAAGAGCTCATAATTTTTTCTTTAAAATTATTTTACATTTTATTATATGCACGATTATAAATTTTGAGAGATATTAATTATTATACATCGATTATGATGTATGTTATTAATAATTAATATGTAAATAATGATTTTTAAATTTTAATTATGAAATATAATCAGGTATAAAGATATATTATAAAAAAAACAATGTAAGTCGATACAGGTCAGGCATACTAAAAGCTGTTCTTGCGGCACAGGAAGAAACAGCTTATTCTCGTTCCGACTATCTTCATTATTATTTGAGCATGAGATGATATAAGAATTACAAACTTCCATGCCAGTCCAGTCCCGAGTCCCTTCGCTAGAAAATTCTCATCCAGTGTCGATGCGCCATCGTGATAATTTAATCCAAAACTTTTGTTTGACATTTTATTTCTTTTAATAAATACATTCAAATATATTAAACACATATATTAACATATTAGGTATAAACTTAGTAATTTAACATATTGACATATTAAATATTGAATGATTTGATATAATATTTAAATTAATTTGGATAAGACAAATAAATTGAAATATATGTGATTAATATAAAATACACAATCTAGCTGATTATACTTAAAAATAAAATAAAGCATCAACGAGGAAAATTTAGTATAAAATAAATAATTAAAGTAAGTAGGATTCTTAATATTTATTTAGGAGATAGAAATTTAGATAAATATTTAATATAGTGAAAGCCAAATTAAAATATTCTAATTGAGTCTTATAATTTGATAATTGATTGAGGTGATAGCCAATTGTTTAATAAAATCTTAGATTTATTACATAGCGATATATTGAACAAAAATATTATATAATTGTTGGTTGAGTAATATCAAAATAAAAAATCATTCTATTTGAATCTTATATTTTGAAATTGTTACTTAAAAAATAAAAAAAAAAAAAATGAGCAGATCCTTTGAAAGCTTGTTTGTAATTATACAAAAAAATATTAGTATTTTGTAAATCATTGCTTCAAAGAAATATCATAGAAAATACAAAAATATATCGAGAATAAAAAAAGCATTTTTAAAAAAAATGTAATCTTGAAAAAGTAAATAAAGTTAATTAGGGACTAATGATCACTCAATTACTTTACAATAAGATATAATACCCCAATTGTAAGAATTAAAATCTTATAAGTTAACTTAATTTTATTTAAAATACATAAAATAGTTAATTAATTTACGTAAGAACATTTTTCTTTTAGGTTAACAATATAATTAATTTTAATTATTTTTATTTTGAAATAATTATGTTTCCCCCATTTTTAGCAATTTAATTAATTTTGATTAATTTTTAGTCTAATAAAAACTATCTCAATTTTTATCCAATGAAAATATATCCAATAAAATCTGAGAAATTTAATTAATTGTAATTAATTGTAGTACAATTAATCCTAATAAAATATTGTTTTAGCTAATTCTTTATAGAAATAATTTATTATTGCTAAATAATTAGTATTTTAACAAACAATTTTAAGAATTGTATGAATATAAATTTAAAGATATTTCTGATTAAAAGATATCTTTGCATGTAAAAAGATGTCTTTCATTTATTAGGGAAAATCTAACCATGGAAATGTAACTAATTATAATTATTATTTATCTTTTCATTAATGTTATATTTACATTTTTAGCAATATTATTAATTTTGATTAATTTTTTCCATGAAAATTGTGTCAATTTTGCCAATTGAAACCAAATCAATTAAGTGCACCAATATTATTAATTTTAATTAATCGTAATATAATTATTTTTAATTAATTTTTATTTTTAGCTAATTATTTATGAAAAAGAATTCATTATTTACTGTGATAATCATTTTAATATCATTGAAACTACTTGTGAATAAGATGTAATACCCCAATTCCCAAGAATAAAAAATTGTATAGGTGTTAACTTAGCTTTATGTTAAAATCGTAAAAAGACAAAATTAATTTCATAAGCATATTTTTCTTTCATGTAGCAATGTAATTAATTTTTATTTTCATTTTTGAAATAAAGTTATGTTTCTATTTTAGGAAAATTAGGAAAATCTAGTCTACAATAGCAGTCTAATTAATTTTAATCGTTATTTATTTTTTAATTAATTTCATTTTTCTGTTTTGGAAATATAATTAATTTTTATTAATTTTCGTCCAACAAAACCATGTCAATTTTTGCCTACTAAAACCAAGTCCAATTAAATCTTAACAGTAGTATTAATTTTAATTAATTGTAATAGTATTAATTTTAATTAATTGTAATAGTATTAATTTTAATTAATTGTAATAGAATTCGTTTTAACTAATTATTATTTTTAGCTAATTATTTATGAAAGGAATTAATTATTTATAAAATAATAATTTTAATATTATCACTTTTAAAAATTGTATGAATTTAATTTTGAAGAAATCTTGTAATTTAAAAGATATATTACAATTTAAAGTTTTTTTTTTCATCTTTTAGGGAAAACCCCCAGCAATTTAATGATTTCTTGCATTTTTAAATTAATTATATTTTCCTTTTAACAATGTAATTAATTTTTTATCAATCTTGCCCACTAAATCCATGCCTAGCTAAATATTGGCAATAGTATTTATTGTTTTAATTAATCATAGTTAATTTTTGTATTTTATTTAATTATTTCTAAGAAATAATTAGTTCCAAAATAATTAGCTTGATAGCCATAATTTTAAGAATTATATGAATCAATTTAAAAAATGTCTTACAATTGAAAAGATATCTTGGAATTTAAAGATATAAATATATATTCAATAAATTGATCTTATACATTTATTTTAATATTTTATTTAAAAATTAAATAAATTGTAATTTTTATCCCATCAAAAATTAAATTTTAGTGAAATCACTAATTTTAATTAATTTTCATTCATTAGCTAATTATTATTTTTAAAACTAATAAATTCTTTCTAAAATTAATAAAAGGTCCAAGCTAAGTTTTTAATTTTCATGTTACATATTTATTTTAATTTTTATGTAAAAATTTAATAAATTGTAATTTTCATCACTAAAAAATTAAATTTTATAGACATCGCTAATTTTAATTAACTTTTATTCTTTAGCTTATTATTTATAAAATAATTGATTGTTCTAAAATTAATTATTGGTGAACCTAATTTTTAAATTTTTAGTACCCATTGGGGATCATAGTAGTGAATTTTGTCTCGAACTTGAGCCAGCTGCTGGTAATTTTTTTTTTTATTTTCTGTAAAATTTTAATGAATCGTAATTTTGTAGTGTCAAAAAAATTGAATCTTAGTAGGATTATTAATTTTAATTATTTTTTGTTTCTTAGTTAATTATTTACAAAAATAATTAATTATTTCTGATCTTATTTTTTAATTTTCATGTTAAACCTTTATTTGAATTTTTATGCAAAAATTTAATGAATGGTAATTTTTTATTGCATAAAAATTAAATCTTAGTAAAAACTGTTAATTTTAAATAATTTTATTTTTTAAATACCAAAATTATAAAAAAATAATCAGTTAAAAATTCATTCTAATTCTTGGAACACCCTTATATTGTTCGATACATAAATATATATTAATTGAAGATTTGATAGAAAAAATAGAACAAAAATTTAAATTTGCAATATTTGAAAGAAAAATATATAATACTTTTCCCAATAAACTAAGTTACAACTAATAATAACAGAAGCTAATGAGGTAACAAATTAAATTTGTAATTTGTTATTGAAGTTTGGATGTTAAAGTGCAAAATAATGAAATATCTTATTATATTTGAATTTTATGCACAAACATCAATTAAGTGTAAGTAACAAATTATCAAAATTTTTAATCTTATTACATGGTAATCATTAATCTATATTAATATCAATTTATATTTAAGTTGGAGTACTAATTTATATATTTAGGAGTAAATTTTAATTTTTTTAAATAAAAATTTATATATTGATAGTATCTTGTTTTAAATTTCACGATCAAATCGTGAAAATAGAATCACAAATTATTATGTTTTATATGTAGAAAATAAAAAAAAAAGAGAAATGATAGAGAGAATATTTAGATATTATGAGATGGGGTAAAAGTAGGGTAGAAATAATTAAATAAAATCTCTATACATTAATATTAATATATTAGGGAAAAAAATAAAAGAGAGTTGGATATGGATTAGGAAAGAAAAAATAAAAAGAGAGTTTATTTTAAGCGGGAAAATGGATTTACGATAATAAAAAATATAATATGAAAAAAGCCTCATTTTCTATATATATAAATATAAATTATTCTATATATAGATAGAAGTTTATATTAGGCAAATTCAATATGCGGGAAAAATTAGAAATGTGTTTTGGAGGGAAAAAAGGTTGCTTTTATATATATATATAGATGAATTAAAATGAATTAAAATTCATCCGCTAACAGTTCTATCCCGCCTTTTTTTGGGCCTTTTTATTTTATTTTTTATTTTGGTGTTTTCTTACATTTTTTTTTATTTTATCTTTTTTCATGGCAAGTATATATCCTATGTTTTATTACTGTATTTGTTTTCCGCCCATTTTATATCGAGATGGAGATACTAGGATTCAGGTTCTTGACTCTCTGAAGTACCATAAAATTCAAACAATATATTTGTTCAGTCTAATTAGTATACATTATATAAATTTTTTATTTGCAACATTTAGTTTATATATTTGGGACGTCTAATTAAATTCCCAATATATCATTTGATCGCAACCATTTTAACTTATTTTTGTGACCTATCAAAGATACATGTTATATCTTAGTTGAAGTCGAATGAAGTTCGATAAAAAGAGTCAACCGAGCTGAGTACTATTAATACTATTTCTCAGTACCATGCATCATTATGGGGTTCGATCGAATATTCAAATTCAATTGTAGACACTAGTTTGGCATGTTGATCATTTAAAGTGAATGGTTACCCATCTTGAGACTTGAGAGTGCTATTTTCTTTTGTTTATATCACTGAGAGACTACATGTGATTTATCGAAGCATGCGAGCTTGTAAAAAGGTTATGAAAGTCCGTTGTGATTTCAATTGGACACATGTAGCGTTATCAATCACAACTCACAATAATGAAGAGATATGGTTACTAGCAATTCTTCATGGTACTTCTAAGCCGAACAAATTCTTAGCAATCCGTTGTGATAAACCATAGACAATGGTCGAACGGGAAGTTGAAAATGTTTTGGATCTTTTTAATTATCGATAATCTATTGAATGAATTCGTAGGTGTTAGCATATACATTATAATATATTTTTATGAATAAGAAGAGAGAGAATTAGTGGAGTTGGATGGTGGAGATTTAATAATACAAGTGGACCCTACGAGATATGTGGATATGATTTGTTTGACCAAATTTTTAAATTTTAAAAAGTATGAGAAAGAATGTATTTTTATGAGTATGATGACATGCTTATTTCCATGATGAAAAATGAAAAGTAAAATACGGTTGTAAAAGTTCGAATAAATATGTTACTAATGAGTTTGTTAAATGTGAAGCACTTTGTTAGCTAAATTTAACGAAAAATTAAGTGGTGAGGTGACAATTTGTATCTAAAAAAAAAAAATTACTTTTTTATTGTTAATTTATTTATTTTTAGTCTAACACGGCTTCATGTGGTCACTAACTAAATTGAACACATTCATTGGTTATGATACTACCCACCTCACTTTGAAAAATCTTCTTGTACTTGAATTCAAGATTGGAGGTCGAATGATGAATATTTATAAATTTAAAATGGCACCCAAATTGAATGAAGACCGAGTTGATTAATATTTTAAATTCACTTTGAAATATTCACTTACTTCTTTTTTATTTGGAGATCATTATTATTTTTTCTAATCAGGTATAGAGTTTCATGTGGAGTGGAGTTGTGTGGTTTCATTGTTCACGTTTTATTTATTTCCATAATTATTTTCAAGACAAGTGCTATTTATTAGCATCAATAAAGTGTTAAGTAACACCGAAGCATAGAAATATAAACTTAGAAGTGTTTATTCAAACAACCCCACCCCCCCGGGCCCCCTCAAACCAAAAAAAAAAAAAACACCTTAGAAGTGAGAGGGTGTTAGCGGATAAATTTTAATATATTTTTATGAGTAAGAAGAGAGAGAATGAATGGAGTTGGATGGTGAAGATTTAATGACTGAAGAGATATGTGGATGTGATTTGTTTGATCAAATTTGAATTTCAAAAAGAATAAATTAAAATATATTTTAAATTGTATGCTAACATGATGTAATTTGACTTTACTTAAAATATAAAAATATAGTATTAATTTCTTTGATAGAGTTTTCTTGTAAATTTGATTTAGCAAACCTATAAAGTAAACCTAACATCGAATCAAAATTCATATTCAAATACAATTCTCATAGAAAAATACCAAACAGTGCCTTAAATTTAAATCTCAACTCAGAACAATCAACAGTGAGTGAATCAAATTACTCCCATTTTACTAGCAAGATAACAAACTATCCCATTTACCAAAAATTAATAACTGGCCGTCCTACACCCTTCGCTTTTCTTGAAACGTTAGATGAAGTAATCAAAAATGAACTCAGAGAAATTAATTTAAAATAAATTTTAGTTCAAATAATGATTTTAAACAGAAATGTAGGTCGTGTTATAAGTTTGCCTCCAAGTGATGACTCTGTTTGATGTCATTTTAAACAAATAAAGGAAAAAAAAGTTACTTTCATCATTTTCAATCATTGCTTATTGCTTTAATGAGATTTTTTTAAATTTATTTTTCAAATATATATTTAAAAATCATTTCCAGTAATCTCTATCAAATGTATTGTTAAAAGTTGATGTTTTTATCACTAACTGTTAAAGAGGTTTTGTCTGCATGAAAGAAAATGTGAAATGACCATCCATCTTTAACTTCTTCATTTTTATCCCAATTCACCCAAAAACTCTTTACTTTTCGTGATTTTGTCAAAAAGTTTGCCTCCAAGTGATGGCTTTGTTTGATGTCATTTCAAACAAAGAAAGAAAAAAAAATCTCTTTCATCATTTTCAATCATTGTTCATTGCTTTAATGAAGTTTTTTTTTTCAAATATATATTTGAAAATCATTTTTAGTAATCTCTATCAAATGTATCGTTAAAAGTTGATAGGGTGTGTTTGATTGGCAAACCAATTGTATGTAAATGTCAAATCATAGAAAATATTTTATATATTTGTTATTTGATTGCAAGTTATAAATGGAAAATATTTCGCAAGGTATAATAAGTTGATGCACGATTTTGGCTAATTACATGAAAATATTTTCTTAAGTAATAATTAGGTAAATATTTACCAAGTAAATGATTTATAACTTGCCAATCAAACACACCCTAACTGTTAAAGAGGTTTTGTCTACATGAAAGAAAATATAAAATAACCATCCATCTTTAACTTCTTCAAAAAAATTTTTTCCAATTCAACCTCTACAATTGACTTTACCACAGATATATAAACGATAAACAATTTATTCGATTCATTTACTAATATACCATTTTATCGCGGTGAATTAACTCGTAAGAAGGGGATATTTTCCCTTAGAAATTTCCCATAGGCCAAAAGTTGCGAACAATGTTCAAGCGAAACGAAGTGCGTGGAGTTCAGCTCCTGGGTAGGTGGAACGAACTAACACAATTAACAATGACCATACATTGGGCATAATTTTTATTTTAATATGCAAAAATAGAAAAATGTAAAGAGTGATTCTAAATAGACCCCCAAATTTACTGAGTACACCCATTTTAAAAGAAAAAGACAATTCTATCCTTTTAAACACACTCTCTTTCTTTCTTTTTTCCTTTCCTTGAACATGCCTTGGCACAAGCCAAACACAATTTTTTAAAATAAAAAAAGGAAAAACAAGAAAGGGGTGTGTTTGGAACGAACCTTGTCTTACCTTCGTTCCTCAATTTATCAAATTCATTGAAGGAAGTTGTAATAATTATTCTCCTCCGTTGCCTCTTCCTTTCTCTTTTTCTTTTTCTTTTTTCTTATTCCTCTTCCTTTCTCTATCCTTTTTTTTTCCTTTCTTTATCTTTTTTTCCCTGTTTTTTTGGTGGTGTTTTTATTTCAATTTTACCCTTTTCTTTTTAGAATCACCCAAATATGTGTGGGTTATAGGGAATAATTTTTAATAGCTTTTTTTTTTTAATGTATTTTAATGTGAAAGAGAAAGAGAATGAGTAAAATTGAATGGTTGAAATTTATGTAATACATATAAATCCCACGAATATATAAATATAATTGATTTATAATAAAGAAAGAATGAATAAAAATCGATTAAAAAATTATACTACCTCTATTTCAAAAATATAGTCTACGATTTATTTTTCGTCCGTTCTAAAATATAAGCCACATTTCTTTTAAAGATATAATGAAAATATTATTTATTTTTTATACTCTCATTTAATATATATTGTTATTATTAAAATAGAGTAATTAAAATAAAATATCTAATAAATTAAAGGACATATTAAGAAAAGAATCTTAAATTTTGTTGGCGACTACGGTGACGTGACGCTGACCGTGTCCAGTAGCGATGTGGACCTCCTTTGGCGATGTAGGGGCACCCGATCGGTGATGGCGTGTCCCAGTGTCGATTCGGATTGGACGGAATTCTATCACAAGAAGATAGGTCATGTGTCCCAGTTCAGCTCGTATGGCCCGCCTAACTAGATGCATGGCCCAGGTCGGCCAAAGTACGGAGAACTGTCCCATCGTCACGATTCGACAGGGTCGAGGTTAACTCGGCCATGGTGTGCGCCAACCGGCTGCGAGTAAACAGCGAGGCCAATCGCGTGTGCATCCACCTTTAACACCACCTGCGCAACCAAGCGAATATTTTTCCCCATAAATGCAATGACGGCTACGCCCAAGTTCTGAGGTCAACGCCTTAAATGCAAGACGATTTGGAGGTACAGTAGGTGCAATCATGATGTCTACCCTAGCACCGGTACAACCGCTTCATGATGACCTACTACTTCCTCCTATATTTTACACTATAAATAGAACACTTAGTGATCGTTTGACGAGAAAACCTCAGAATCAAGGACTAGTTCGGATATAAATATACTTACATCCTTTCTTCTTGCTTATTACTAACTGCGCTAACACCGCCGAATTGATAATTGGTGGTCGTATTGATTTCGACATCAATAAATTTTACTTTTATAATATTATTAATTATATTTTTTTAATTTTTATGAAAATAAAAATAGTTTATATTTATGAGATGGAGATAATAAAAAATTGGAAAAGTTGTATGCCACCACCCGTATAATAAAAATAAAAATTTATAAAAACTCGTACCAACCACTCAAATCCATATTCACTCACTGGCAACGTTTCTAGAATCATCGTTTTGACTCTCTCTCTCTCTGGAATAATCTGTACAAAAAGGGATGCTCTGAGGTAAACATTTCAAATCTATTTTCTTCCTGCTTTCTAGTCTTTACACAAGGGGTGCTCTGAGGTAAACAAATCAAATCCATTTTCTTCTTGTTTTTGCGATAAGAAATCGTACGATCGTGTTCCTTGTTTGTTAATTTTGTATTAGTAAGTGATCCGTTTCTATTTCCCATTCATTTATTGATGTTTCATACTGTTTATCGTCGGTTAAAGTAGACTTACGTTCTTATTCTATGCAGCTCAGGTTTGCGTGATTTGTCTTTGTAAATGCTGAACTAGTATTGTTTTGATTTCTCCGCTGTGCTTAGATTCTGGATCTCTATTTGATTCGTGATGGGTAGGGGTTATTGCGCACGTTTGCTTGTTTCTTTAAAATTCAAGCATGTTTGCTTATTTTAGTGAGTGGGTTAATTAGATCAACAATTCAACACTGATATGCTCTTAATTCACTTTCAATCGGCTGTTTGGTTTTTTCCTCCAATAAGAAAAAAAAAAATAGTAATAATAAATGAAGAAACTGAAGTATGGTTTTTTTTCTACCAATTTTTCTTTTAAAGGTAGGAATTGAATTCTTTGTAGCTTTAAGTCAGTGTCCGCCACTTTCTCAGACACACTTTGAATCACGCATACCCAAAATATGTCTTTGTGGTGAGCCTGGTCATTATTGTAATAGCTACATACGAGGCTACGAATTCACCTTCCACTGGACGTCCTCCTCTTTTATATGAAAAAAATAATTTCCTTTCTTTTTTTCGTCTTTGTGTACAAGTTTAAGTGGTTGACATCAGATAAAATTGATTCTTAGTATTAATAGTGTTGTTTGTTATGAAATAAGACTGTTGTCGAATATGGGGTTCTTGATTGGAAAATTACTCAAGACATTCGTAGAATCACAGTGGTAGTGAATCTCTGGTCAGTGGAAAATTGGATTGGTGTCTGTCACAACAACCTTCTGACACTGTAAAAATGGATATTCAAGTCTCTCTAAGGCATTGCGTTTTGGTAGTAGAGAAGTTAGTTCATTTCCATAGTGTTTACTTATATTTATTATTGCATTGCTTTGCGATTTGCATTAACCAATATTTTTGATGCACTTGCTTCTTTTTTTTATTCATATATATAACTTGTGCGGTATAAATTTTGTAGATCACAGTAATCATGGTGAAGGCCGTCGCAGTCCTTAACAGCAGTGAGGGTGTCAGTGGCACTGTCTACTTCTCCCAAGAAGGAGATGGTAATTTTTATTTCTTTTATAGCATATTTTTGTTCTGTTCGATTGGAGAGTGCTGGATATGATACAGAAATGAAATAAGTTAAAAATCTTGTTTATGACACATTATAGCATATTCTCTTAAATTACAAGCTGTATAAGGTCTCTTGTTTTATCAACTTAACATGCTCTTAAATTTAATTCCTATTATCAACACCTGTTAATTGCACTCTGTGTGATTGTTTGTTTAATGCTTCAGGTCCAACAACTGTTACTGGAAATCTTTCTGGCCTTAAGCCTGGACTTCATGGCTTCCATGTCCATGCCCTTGGTGACACCACCAATGGCTGTATGTCAACTGGTAATTTTCATGTATTCTCTATTCATCTTTCTTATATCAGTTAAGAACTAGTAGTCGGTCCTTGATAGTAGTCCAACTAGTAGTAATTTTGTATCAGTAAGTGATTTGTATTTTGCTGAATCGTTCTTCTTGGTTAACTGAGGAGTAGTCCATTGGTGTAAGGTTGTACCAATTTCTCTTCAATTGAAATTGCTACTTCTCATATTCTATTAATTTTGATATGCAGGACCTCATTTCAATCCTGCGAGCAAAGAGCATGGTGCACCAGAGGATGAGAACCGTCATGCTGGTGATCTGGGCAACGTCACAGTTGGAGGAGATGGTATATGAGCTACCTTTTTTCCTGGAAAACTTTGAACATGCTTTGGGCTGTGCATTGAAGTAATAGTTCCTCCAATTATGAACTTAGGACTTTCCTATGTAGTTCCTTCAATCATGAACCTGCAATTAACATTTTAGTTGTGGTCATGTATTGCACGTTTCTTTTTTCTTTTCTGTGAGTATAAAACGTTAGTTATTCTGGGATCCGTACCTTACTTCTAAGATAAACAACTTATTTATTTTAATCATCGACAGATAATTTAGAAATGATCTATAGTAATAGCAAGTATAGTGGCACTTTTTAAGCTTTAGGTCCACATGTTATGTTATTAGTCTTTTGTTTATCAAATCTAGTTATTCTTTCTAGCTAAATTTTTTGCATTTCAAAAATTGTATATTGATATAACAAAAACTGGGTGCTATGCACTCTGCATTACCTTGTACCTGCACTTGATCCGTGACTTCTCCTTCCCTTCATTCTATTGCCAGGCACTGCTACTGTAAACATTGTCGACAAGCAGGTGAATAATTCTTGACCACTGTTTGGGCTTATGACAAGGAGTTTTCTGAGATGAGCATCTTTAATATTTGTGTTTGGTTTACAGATACCTCTTACAGGACCACATTCCATAATTGGAAGGGCAGTTGTTGTCCATACAGATCCTGATGATCTTGGAAAGGGTGGGTATCTCTTCTGCTTTCTCCTTTATGTTACCAAATTTCCTGGCAGGGTTTTAAGAGAGGTAAGAACTCTGTTGTTTCAGGTGGCCATGAACTGAGCAAGACCACTGGAAATGCTGGTGGCCGAATTGCTTGTGGTAAGAAACATATTTAGTTATCCTTTTCTACTAAGCCACATTGCGTTGGGAATTCCACACGAGCACAGCCAAAGCCCAAAACACAAAGTGGACGAAAGAGAAACAATAAATGTTTTAGAGTTCCTCGAGTATAAATGCCAGCTTTTGAATTTTACGCAGGTATCATTGGCCTTCAGGGTTGATGCACTCTACTCTCTTTCTGTTGCGAACTCTCCTGCATGATGTGGAAACTCAGTCATTTGGAATGTTTCTTAATAAAGTACTGTTTGGGAGATGTCGTTTTTCAGCTTTGACTTTCTGTCGTGCTACTTTGTGATGCGTACAATATGCATATTTGCTTTCTTCCCGATATGTGGAGGAAATAAAATTGTCTTTTCCTTTAGTTGGAATGTTCTCTTTCTTCTGAACTTTCAGTCTGTCCCTTGTTTCTGTATGTAGTTTGTCAAAATGACCATGTTTTCCTAGGCTCTATCGTGGACTAGTAGCAAGCATTGAATTCCAAAGCGAGGGGGGCTAAAAAAGACATTGCAAATAATTTTTTTATGTATGATACAGGATTGAAATGGGAGGAAAAGAATAGCCTTGTTTAGCATAAGGAAACTTTGATACAAATTGTTGGAAACGGAACGTTACCATCACAACATGATCACCAGAAGATCCATTCAAACTACAGAGAGAAGATTGCTTCATTTATTTATTTTATTAAAATAAAAAAAGGGATTGCTTCATAGCGCTTCATACTGAATACTGCATGTAACATACAGTAATAGATTCATAGACCGGTCATCGATCCTCCTTTCATCAACGAGCAGATTGAAAACATCTGCTCTGATCCCTTAATTGATTCTAAAATATCAACCATATCGCAATGCTTATAATATGAATCCTCGGTTGCAGTATATCTTTGCAGTCGAGTTGAGAAGCTAGTAGTAGTCTATGCTGCCTGCAAATATTGCATATCCGACAAATTCTCTCTCTGCATTAGACAAATCATACGAGGCTACTGTTTTCAGCTACTCTAACACGCCGGGAGAAAAAGCGAATATACAGAGAGTTGAGACTCATAGCCATTCCAAATCCCAAGATTGATGATAGCAGGATGGCATAAACAGGTGGCAACTGAAGCTGCAAGAGTTGAAACCAAACGGGAAAATATTCAGCAAAGAAATTGCAATCAGAGAATAGCGCTCGTAAAAAACATGCATCTCATGTGGCAAAAGTAATCCATGCCTACAGTTGACGTGGCAGTTGGGTGCTGACATGGTACTTCAATATCATTCATTTGCACGTGGCACTGCCACATCAGCACCTATGCTGAGCCGAGGGAGCTAAGAAAAAGTGAGTGACCTGATATTTTTTTGACTCACCACTGAATAGAAAAGATGGAGAGTCAAGGCAACAAGTGCAAACTCAAGCGCTGCATAAGTCCATATGTACTCTCTGATTGCTGCTCAGAAATAAACTCATTGTAAGACAAACAACCTCGATTTTGTGAAACACTACAAAATTTTGATATTTGTCACGATAGTGTCAACACTACTGAAGAAATAATGTTATTCACAAGTGGTCATAATCCATCATTAGTGATGTAATATTAATTCATCTGTTATTTTAAGATAGAAATCAATTATTGTCATCTAACACACACATCACCGATGATGGGCAAGTAGTGATGACGAATAGCATTGTTCTCTAATCTCTACTGAATGGATTGAATGGATTGAAGAATAAAACAAGCTAATCGTGAATGTTAACGTGAGATATACAGTCCAATAAGTGTGTGTGTCATGAGGAGTGACGTCATACAAACCTAAGATAACCGCGAAAATGGAAGCTGTGAGAGCTATGGTAAAAGCAAATGGTGCAGCTACAATAAGTGCCTGATTCTTCATCTCACTGATCTGCAACAAAAGGGCAATAATAAAAATGAAAAGTTGTCATAACAATATAAGCATTTCAAAGATGAACCAAGTTAGTCATATTTCATTTCTCTGGCCTACAACTTACCAGTAGCTGCTCAAGGAAGAAGAAGTAGCAGATTGTGCTTATCAACACGAGCACCACGAAATCTTGCCATGCACTGAAGCAGGGAAAAAAATAAAAAAATAAAAGAGAGACTTTAGGGAAACTGTATTTGTAACTTTATTTCTGTACCTAGTCACATACCAAGAAAAGAATCAGAAAATACTCAAATCGATATAATAAAGAAGGCAAAGGAATCGAAACACAAAACTTCACAATCATTTCAGATTTCTAGGTAATTCTTAACCTCAATTATCTATGACTGTCGAGACTTACTGTAAATGACCCAAAAACAAAATGCGTTTAAGCAAACAACCTTTGAACAAATGTGTCCATGTAACATGGTAGACTTTGTGGTGCTTGTCTTGATAAGCACAATCTGTTAAACGATTTGTGGCTTATCTTGGTTCAATTTGAATTTATTCGGGTCAATGAAATTTAAGCCAAAACTTCGGAGCTATTCTAAGCATAAGCTGCAACAAACATGTTCTATACAAGCCAAATAAACTCTTCAACTTTTGAGGGCATGACCAGAAGGTTGAACTACTGATTTTCCTCACTGGTCGTTTCTCCTCCCTCTCTCTCTCTCTCTCTCTCTCTCTTTTTTTGGTTGGGGGGGGTGCACCCTTCAAAATGGATCAACAACCATAACATTTGTAGACAACTCAGATAGACAAAAGGCTTACAGATCAGAGAATTTAGGTAAAAGCAACGAATTTGACCATTACACAAAAAGAAAAGAAAAGAAAATTAGAGGGGATAAAAAATTAAAAATTTTAAAAATTAATCACCTTATCGCATTCGCACCCTGTTGATTCTGCTCCCTGCTATCTCTCTGAGTAGCATTTTGCACACGAAGCAAAGTAACTGGCAAATTCAAAACTTCTTTTTGACAAACTTCACACGTGTTTTTTCCTTTCATGCTAAACCATTTTATGGCACAATCTTCGTGCATGAGTTGGAGTGCCCCTTTACAGC
The DNA here is from genome assembly GCA_018223645.1 of Jasminum sambac. Classification (NCBI taxonomy): domain Eukaryota; kingdom Viridiplantae; phylum Streptophyta; class Magnoliopsida; order Lamiales; family Oleaceae; genus Jasminum; species Jasminum sambac. The sequence goes on from CP073649.1 coordinate 23,558,669, forward strand.
TGCATTCCATCTTCAGCGTATTTCTTTCATCGCAGGTATCAAAACAGATCCTGCAGATAGCTTCTTCTTCAGGAATCTCTTGGTCCTCTTGGGCTGGATCAGGAGTTATTTCATCTAATTCGCCACAAACATTTTAAAAACTATATGAAAAATCGAGATGAATGAGAAAACTGGATAAAAAATACATATGGAGGCCGGTCGACGTACCATTGTCAGCGTCTGGAGCATGATTTTCGCGGTTTGCAAACGATGACAACCTTACAATAATGACGTTGCTCCCGGGAACTGAAAGGGACCTTGACACGGGGGGTTTTGGAGTACTTATCTGTAATAAATATATGGAAAAATAGATTACCATCCATTTGTTGCAACTTCCCCACAGCTCTACATAATGCTGCATTTCGAAGCATATTAGGCATGGGAAGTAATATCAAAACTCTTTCAAACCAATCACAATTATGGCACAAAAAGATGAAATCTTTGCAAAAGAGGGACTGAATTACATGAGACTTTTGCCTGTCACTATGTGTCCTCGCTGATGTAGGCGTCATGATGGCAGGTGATGGGATAGTTGCGGGAGTGACAGGAAGTGAAGTGCACCTTTGCCAAGTAAAGTTTGTCATGAGATTTGCCAAAACTTGGTTTTCATTATTAGAATCTGCACCAAGGAGAGAGCTTCTTTCTCCGTCTGTTGTCGCGACTCTTCTTTTAAAGCTTAGACCCCTAAGAAACCCTCCGGTCGAAGAATTTGCGTTTAACACACCCGGAGATTGAAGTAATCCTTTGTCGCTATGCCTTGGAGGTATTTGAAGGGTTAAATCTGAACTTTTTGCACTTCGACCCGAATTCATGATCGTATTACTTGACTCCGTATCGCTAGAATCGACCTACATGCCACGTGGAAAACGTGTTGCCAATGTAAGATTCACAGTGAGCAATGAGCACCATATGGTAAATTTAATTATGAAACAAGCAAGTAGAATGAAAACGATCCCCCACTGCACAACGTAGCAATGACCCCCCTCCATCCCCTGCCAAATCCCCCCCACCCAAACCCTCCTTTCCTCTCACCCGTGTTTTCTTTCTTTGGAAGTTCTAACAACAGGTCAGCAATTCAGAGCAGATAATATATACATGATTTTTTTTTTCTTTCTTCACTCGGTAGCTTCAAGGTTTGCTGAAATTGAGAAATTTCAGCAGAAAAGAATCCATCTCTCCAAACTCAGCTCATAAGGTCTAGAAATATGATTCGAATAAAAAAAATAGCATATTTAAATAATTAAAAACCCATAAAACCATAATAAACGGTCAGACCTGTGACGATGTTGAGGTTGCTTCCATTGGTTTATCTTCTGAAGTAGCATTATCAAACACATCTTCTGTTCTGGGTTTTTCCATTTCTTTATTCTTCTAAATCGATTATCAATTAAAAAATTGAAATCACTCGCAAAGGGAAACCCAGAAGAAAGATCAAATCAAAGCACCCAAAATGGGCAATGATGAATTTATCTTCTGCAGCTCCGCACAAGAAAGACAATGGTCAGTGACGATTTTCTTGATCTTTACTTGGAAAATGAAGGGAAGGATACCGTGAGGTGTACGGGCCCCAGGGCACAAGACAATGCTACAATGGCCAGTGAGGATGTTCTTGATCTTTACTCGTTACTTGGAAAATCAAGGGAAGGATACCGTGAGGTGAATGGGCCCCACGTCCCCAGGGCAGGACTTTTATCACCCTCTTTGACGGGGCTTAAAGAGTAGGACTTTGATCGGGATTCTCTTAACCCCCTGTTAAAGAGGATTAAAAGAAGTGGATCCACCGTTTAGGCCTTGTTTGATTGGGGGTTTAGTTGTTCCGCGCGGTATTCTGTGTAAAAATGTGTGGTTAATATTAGTTTGGGAAATGTATGTGTAGTTGAAAATGAGTATGAGGTATACGAAATTGCGTGCGAATTTGATAAATACCAAATAAAACAAGGCCTTAAAAATGCGCATGGGGCTCCGCCCCCCTCGCCCCACCCCAACCCTGCCCCCGCCCCCACCCCACCCAAATCCACACGTCCTCCGTTCCTATTCCTTTTGTCCCAAAATAATAGATTTATTTTTTCTTTTCACTATTTCAAAATATAACCAATTTACTAAATCAGAAGTATTTTAAATTTTCTATATTCTTATTATACTCTTAATTAATTTGATCAATTTAATCTTTTTTCCTATAAATTAGTCTATAGAAGTTTGTAATTATATAAGAGTGTGTTATGAATATTATATGAATATTTTATTTCTCTAACTTCATTAATTGATATTTTTAAAGCTATGAGAAAAAGGAAATGGGTATATTATTTTGGAACGGACGGAGTACCTTTTTTCTCTTCTTTTTCTTTTTAACTAGCGTTTTCTCTCGTGCTTTGCAAAGGGTGACATGTGCAAGAAATTTATAATCTATTAATTAAATAAAATATATAAAAATAGAAGTCAATATCTCTATATTTACCGCACAATCTCTCTCTTTTTAATTTATATTATTTTATTTTATCTTTTATTTGGATGAATTACATCATTTTTTAAAAAAATTATATTGTAAGGCCCCGAGTTCTATCTACCAGTGTAATGCCCCAAGTTCTGACTACTCGGAGCGCAACGTCATCTTGCTGAACTAACTTTCAAAGTTTGAAAGTAACATGATGGGCATTTACATACTCAATAATATACCGCAAGTGCACGGACCGTGCAAGTAATATAGTGGACTCAATGAGTTCGGATATTAATCCCACGAGGATTAATATTTGTAATTGAATCACTTATTCTAGCGTGAAATAACCTATACAAAGAAAATAAATAAAGCACACAATTGAGAAGGTGGAAGGAGATTTATCTAAACTATAATGCACCTAAACTAAATGATCTAAAATGACATGCATGGGAATGAATGGAGATTAACTTGGACGAACAGACAGTTGGGAATCATGATATCACTTAACACTAGCTTAACTAATTCGTTGATGAACTAAACGTAACACTCATCTTCAATGGTAGATCCGATTCTCCTTAGATAGGTAACTCCTCTAATCCTCTTTCGAACGTCAAACTATCCTTAATCAATTGATCATACCTACTATATTTCTATGTCGATTGTTAATCAACCAATTGCATTAGGGTTCGTGAGAATAGCTCAGAGGATCACATAGGATTAGGGGTATATCTCTATCCCCTACAAGAATCTATAGCAATTGCTTCCATGATCCAAAATGTGCCCCTTCTCTCAAATAATGATACAAATTATAAATACATAAATTCGGTGATAAAGTGAATCATGGAAATAGCTCAAAAACAACCACACATGAATTGAGCAATCAATCAAACAACAATTTCATCCACCAACAATGGATTAATTGAAATTAGGTTACGCTCCAACAATCGTTCCAACATATTCAATACTAGCTCAACATGAAGATAAGTACAAGACATATACAAATACAACACAAATGGAAGAACAAATGGAAAGGAACAAGATTAAGCTAAGAATCTCCCTTTGTAGTGCTACATCTCGATTCCTCCATCTCCATCCTTATCTCCTCTTGTGTTCTCCATCATCTTCTCCAAGCCAAGCTCCCCAATCAAAGCCCCAACTATAACTAAAGGAAAAAAAGAAGAAAGAAAAAGAGAAAGAAAGAAAAGAAAAAAGGAATAAGAGAACTAACCCTAAGCTAATCTAAAAACTAAGAGAAGAATATGGAAATTGGGGATTAAAAGTGTCTTAAAAGGTCCCAATTCCTGTGTCAACATATGCCCAAAAAGCCCTCCAAAGTGGTGAAAGAAAATGAAAATTTCGGACATTTTTTGTGCAGAAAAAGGGACCATACGACTTTAAAAATGACCCGTACAGCCATACAAATGTTTCTGCTCGAATTTTCATCATGCTGAGGTTTCAGTATTTTGGCCATAACTTTTGATCCTGATATCCGATTGAGCCGATTCAAATTGTGTTGGAAACTAAACTTGATGATCTACAACTCTCAAGTTGGTTGTATCCTCCAACTCAACTTGTATCTTTATCAAAAATGCTCCTCCCTGTGTCCAAGATCTTCACATATATTGCACCCGAAGTCCTCCAACTTTGGAAGTGTTGCGTTTGAGTCCTCACTTCGGGTTTCTTTGCACTTTAAGCTCTTTTTCCCCCTTTAGCCTTGTTTTCCTTCACAACGAGAAATAGTACCTATAAATACAATAATTATACATAATATAAGTAGAAGTATGCTACAATTGACAGTATAAAGATATAAATAAGTATACAAATTAAACACTTATCATAACAGCAAATAACATAAATCTAAACTTCAAGGAATTTTATGTAAAACTCAAATGCCAAAATCTCAAAAGAAGAAAATAAACTTAAATTGAAATAATCCAACAAAGTAAGTCTCAAATTAAATAATTAAATGAAGTTTCTTAATAGACCACTGCCATTAGCCACGTCACCAACTCCTCAATCTGCAAAATATGGTTAAAAAGAAATATAAGTATTTCAGAAATACTCAATAGTGCAATCTTGATCATTTAATCAGAGGCTTTTAGTGATAATTTTTTTAATTGCGGGTGATTCATTAGAAGTCTAAATAGATGATAGCATTTTGAATTTTGAAATTGACTTCTAAATTTAAGATAATATTTTAATATATTCAAAAAAAAAAAGGATAGTATTTTAACAAATCAATCAACTAGTGCTAACTAATTGCAATTTCCATGACATAAATTAACATCCATACAATAAAGCAAAAGATGCAGAGAGACAACACAAACTGGCTTGATATATTAGGCCTCTCAAGTTGGTTGATGTGGATTTGGATTTCATTAATAAAAATATAAGTATAAAGGGAATGAGACGTAATACAAAGACCTCCGGAGAGTTAATATAAGATCATTCTCAAGATACTCTACCTCTATTCAAAGAGATTGAGATAAAAAAAACAAATAAATAAATCTACCTATATCTGTAGGAAATTCGTATATAAAGAATATCCATTCTGTCCAATCTTAAAACACCCAATAGCTCTCCAAAATTATGTGTGCTCTGTAAGATTTTCTTTCAATATTCACTGTGGGTCTTTGGCATCTAACACCTCCAACTGCCTGAAGATGTGGGTTATTAGTGCCGATTTTATCCCTTCTCCACCCTTCTATTGCTAAAAGATGGAGAGACAGTAAAAAATTGTATACAAATCCACAATGGGTAAAACACATTTAAAAATAAGCCCTTTCACTAGAATGAGGCAAAGTCTCTCACTGCATTCAGCATATTGTTTCTAAATCCTCCTAGGGGAAAAATTCAAATTATTATATTTTTTGGGATGCCATCCAAATGAAATTGAGCTAAAACATATCAGTAAATAGATTTGACCTTGTAGATATTCAATCTATAAGGCTGAACATCATCATTCCCCACTTATACTATTTTTATAAGCACATAAAGAAACATGGAAAATCACCATGCAACCAATGATTCATCCACTATTATAAGCTGCACCAATTTCACTTTCTTCTTAATTCACTAGTTTCTATCAAAACAGACGATTAAACTCAAATTTACACTAACAAGGCGCAGTTAAATCCTTATTACTTCACAACTAACAATAGTAGAAAATGAAAAAATAAAAAATAAAAAATAAAAAATAAAAAATAAAAAATAAAAAATACAAGAATTAAAAGAATTAAAAGATTGACACTTTAACGGAAAATTTTTACCTGCAAGTCAGAAATTCGGATCATTATCCCCCAAGGCTTCCATCTGTATCTTGGGAAAACCAATTCCACATTGTAAGCCTCAAGAAATATTTACTCTATATAGATACATGCATAAAGCAGTAACAGTAACACAAAAAAAGATCAACCACAGCAACCTCCCCATGATTCTGCGTCCCATGGGTCAGTTTTTTTTATCTGTTCATCTTTCTCCATACCTTCCTCTCCACCATTTTTCTCTTTTAGTTCACATTTAATCATTTTCTTTTCTTTTCTTTTTTTACAAAATTTTCTTGAATGCCCATTTAGAATTTTCTCATCATGGATTTGAATTTTATCAATTAATTCACTTTTTGTTTTCTTTCATGAATTTGAAAAGGAAAAAATTCATATTGATGATGGTCAAGAAAAGTCTCCCAAGAAACAAATGAATGAATATGATTTTGCACCTATTCAATATCACTTACAAATATACAAAACCAGCAATTAATAAAACTCACCTTACTATCAGCTAAAACCAATTCCATGTTGTACGCCTTCGCATGATTTGTTTGACTTGGAATTGAGGACTTCCGCACAACCTGTACGAAAAAGGCATCCTTCGGATCCATGGAAATCAAAGGGCATTCCTGTGTTTAGTAGAAGTTCAAAAAGTGACTGAGTTCCGGATCTATTTACAAAGGCAAAAATGATCACTTAGAGCATCTCCAATGCAACAATGTTAAGGAAGAAAATTTTCTTAAAATGGTAAAAGGTGATTATGTGGCACATTAATTACTGAGCGTTGTCGAAGCGATATCTAACTACAGGCGTTATCTTGTGATATGCTATTAATTTAAAATTTGATATCCAATTACTTTATTTCTCTCTCTCTTCATTTATTTTAAAGTTCAAATAATAATTTGCCACATATTGAACGTTAGCATGTATGCATTGGAGAGATTTTTTGTTCTAATGTTAATGTCCTAGGCCACATTAGAGATGCTCTTACGAAATTTGTGCAAAGATTGATGAACGGTGGAAGGAGAATCACAATCGTGGATCTAAATCTGATCCATTTCCTGAAACGGGTGGATGAAATTGATTGAATTTCATATTCTTAATTCTTCCCTGGATTAAACAAATTAGTAGTTGTTATGAATAATTGAGAATAATTTGGTGGTTATGAATTATGAGGAATAATTTGGTGGAGGAATAATTTGGTGGAGGAATAATTTGGTAAAAGATGTAATTATTATAATATGAATATTATTATCTGCAGTGAGAGTATGCTAATTACGGTTATGCTGATTGAAGTTTTTCGCATAAATAGAGCTGAGTTATTAATGAAATTCGTTCATGAGAATTCCAGGAGTGAATTAAATTCTCTAAGTCTATCTATTGTTTACATCTTTTATATAGCGTTAGTAGTCTACAACTTGCTTTGAGTAATATGAAAGAAGTATCTTTCTGATTAAATCTTATAGATGATCTTGCAATATCGAAGCCGGATTATTACCAATGAATTAATTCATCACTCATCAATCCCAAATAACTCTCTGCAAATAATCATCGTTGAAAATTACTTTGTATTAACCTCCCACAATTCGTTATGACATAACTGGAGATATGCAAATCCCAAAATTGGAAGAATGGAGTCAAGAATTTTTCCGATCGCGTAAATGGATTGAGTAAATCTCATCGTGGAATAATTAGAAAGGGGAAAAAGGTAAATCGTATGATTTTATAATATAATAATATATTAAAGTATAACGTTCGTTTTTATCGAGATATAAGGAGTATACATTATCAAAATCAAATTTTTCGACTCCATTATGCTGATTTAACGAGAGCTTGATTGACAAGCATTGATAGGGTAATAACTCGTTTTGAAATATGTTATTATCAAACTTTCAAATTCTGAAATCGATCTTGAACTTTTGAAAAAGTTACAAAATAGTCGTTGAATATTTTGATATTGATAAATTAAGTAGAAAGGAGATAATTTTCCAATCGTAAAACATTGATAAAATATTTTTGACAATTTTACCTTTGCGAATTGGAATGGACAATTTTACCCTTAGGGTAAAGCGAAGCCTAATTTTGGCGACGATGAAAAATGGATAGAATATTCATGAAGAAATTCTAAATCCATTGATTATATAAAATGTTTGAAGTCCATTTGAGTTAAAGATCGAAATATTAATGTAACTCGAAGAGTTTAATTACATAATATACTTATTCTAAAAGGATAAATGTGCTCTTATAGAAGTAATGAGTATTTGTTAGAAGAACAAATACGCTAGTAAAGCGATTCGATATTTAATTCTCACTTTATTTCTTTGCAATTTAATTCTTTGCAATACCTCCTACTTGATGATGGGTTCAACGTCACTAAGCGGAAGGTTTTATATATTTTACACTTTATATGCTTTAAGTGATGGGTAATACCTTCTTGGCAGATCCTACTCTGAAGAAGTAGTTAAACATTATGCAATTTAATTCTTGCTATTTAAATTAGTAAATTTATATTTATTGCAATAATTCCATAGGTAGGGATTAGACCACCTATTGGAGGAAATTTAATTTACGCAATTTAAATTTATGCACTTTATAGTTTGAGTATATTTCCAATATGGTGGAGTAATACCACACGATTGGTGTGCATATTTCCAATGTGGTGGGTTATACTACGATTGGTTATAACGAATCCTACTCGAGAAAAGTGTTGATCAAATATTCTAATCATACTCTCGAAGCGATCGGCGATGAGAATAAAATTACTTCTCCATATATCTTAGAATATTAATGGAGAAATTGAGCAAGTGTACTTGAAGTTACCATTGGATAAATAGATGAAAGTAAAATGCTCAATAGATCCCATGTTGACAAATCAAAGAAAATATATCGCATGGAAAGCATATGAAGTAATCTCGCCGATGATATGAGATTGTATTAATATGAGAATAAAATGCTCTTGAAGAAGCAAAATCACTGAGATATACGTATTTGAATAAAGCGATATGATATTATTATTACTCAGGAAGAAGTACAAAGCAGTAGAAGTGGAACATATTGAGAATATCGAAGATGGCAATAAACACTCGAAAATATAGAAATACGAAAAGAAAATATATCTTGAATCCATAAATGAGGGATGCGTCTCGAGAGTATAAATACTCAGTAACTCTGCCACCATCAACATTAGGATTCATAATGAAATATTTAAAGGATCGAATTTCTTTTTCGCTGACACGATGATGCCTTGGCCAGAGCGGACTGGGCTTCCACAGATTCTTGAACATATGCTTGAAATTTGATGAGTAGTTCATCAATGATGCTAAGCGAAATAAGTATTTTTTCTCATTGAATGGAGATAAACTTATTATTTACACGATCTAGAAAGCTTAGTAAACCATCAAAGAAATTATTAATATTCAACAAACCTATTGGTTTGACATGAAAATTCACATTTGACGGCAATTTATATTGAATATTTCTCGGTGTGTTGTAGCCAGCTGGAAGGACAATGAAAGCATCACTATTATTCATCATATACATCATGCGGTTGTGGATGGATTAGCTTGTAGCACCAACTGCCTATTGGACCCATGGTAGAAGCCCGGCTCCAATTCAGGTATTAGATCCACTTAGATGGAAATGTATGCTTGAAACTCTTATTCACATGATTGTGGCCATTATAAGTCTAGCTAAAGTTTGTTGTTGGTTCCTCCGTATAGTATATTGATTTCTTGTCTCCCTAACTCTTTTATAAGTCGGTTTGCCATATCCACATATTGGATATGGCTGCACATTAGATCCATGAAACATACGGTTTTAATTTGGCGAGTAAAAGGTGACTTGTATGAGATGATTCCAAAATCTCATATCCATCTCTACTCTATCTCTCTTTTGCACTATACTTTTAATGTATGAACATGAGAGATATATGAATCCCTCTATTTAAAGAAAAATTTTCAAACCCAATAATTGAGTCATATTATTTACTTTTTGACAAATATGAAAGAGAAAAAATGCGAGAAAAATTTTTAAGTGAAAATGACATATATCATCGGTGATTGAAAAATAATATATATATACATATATATATCTTAAAATCAAAAAAAACAATATTTACAATTACAAGAAAAACATTGATCTTCGTTATTACAAGGACTTCCTTATATTAATATGAGAAAATTATTATACTAAAATTTTCTACTAAATTTACAAAAGCAGGATCTTCTAAAGTAAGTTTTCAAGGCATATGTAGCGTTTGTTGATCTTTGAATTTGGCCCATAAGGCCATTAGCTCACCTTATGCGTGTCCACTAGGATGTGTCTCAAGAGCACAGTTGAATATCATCCAAGGCTCCTTACTCAATCCATCCTTAATGAATGCTATTTTATCTTCTGGGTTTACGGACAAGTACCCCTGATTTACATCGAGTGTCACATGTCCATCGAGCACACTTGTAGCATCCTCCTAATCTTTTTTGCTCTCGGATTTCTTTGAAAAACTACTTTTACCCATACAGGGCATGTATTTAGAGAATTGAAACCTCACGGATAATCGAACCTTTGCTTCAATCAAGTATCGGATATCTTGTGGGATACCATTATTCATTAGCATCCTCAATCTTTCCCTACCCGATAAATCCTTTTTAGGATTTTTGATCGAGTAGTGATGGATAGTATTTCGAAGATTTGAGAGCATATGATCCATTATAATGTATAGACCCTTGTTAGGATGAATTTGCAATAATTTTGATGATTTATTTATAGAATAATACAGCGTATGAAATAAGACTCGATTTTAAATAAATAATATATGAAGCGTAAAACTACGATTTGAATTAAATAATAGCCGGATGTGATGTTATGGTGTAGCTCAGTCGTGTTTGAACAGTAGTAGACAATAATGTCACCAAAAGATGATGGAATATGTCGGTGAATTGTTTCTATGATATCATGTTGAGCACTATCTGAATCTTAGTGAAATCGATATAAGAATTTCTTGAACTAAGTTCAATAATACTTCGTTTACCAAAACCGGATTGACCATCCCGGTTTAAATAATTATTGAAATCAATATTTCAAGTGAAGAATTAAAGAATTCTTCAATGATTGTTCTCGATAAATGATGAAATCATTACTGTGAAAATATTGGGAATAAATCCCAAATATATACGGGAATAAAGGATGAGAAGTATGGGCCTCATCCTCCATGTGGACTCTTAGATATTATGATATGGATCACTAGATAGTCACATATATGTGTTAGTAATTTGAAATTTATTCTGAAATATTTGACAGTATGAGCATGATTTTCAGATTAATGATAATGCTAGTAAATGTATATCAATACTTGAATAAATCACTGAAGGATTTGAGTATCATACAAGTGGGATATTATATGGCAAATTATTTAAAGTCCTCAAATAAATTGCAGATATCGAATAGAATACAAGCGGTCTAAATTCACATATTAAAGTGAATAGTGAGAACATATATGATTAAAATCATACCATGTATGAGTTTTGGTCTAAATTTTCTAGGCACCTGAGCATGGAGTATTAAGGTTGAAAATAATATGTGAAATGCATCATGTGTATATCATCGAATTGAAATCTGAACTTGAAGTTCAAAGATGCATGAAAGGCTATGAACAATCACATATATCAACTACGATGCTTTGATAAGTTAGCCTTGAGCGTTGATATTTCCCAAACATATATATCAAAGCAAATTATAAAAGATGGTCTTAATAGCAGGAGGCATATGCTCTTGAAGAGTATATAGACATAACTATATTGTATAATCCTACAAGAGGATTGATAATGAGATATCTCGATAAGTTATGTCGATATGGGGAAAGAAATGAAATTGAAAAGTGTCGACCACGATATGAAAATGTAGCGCTACATATGATCAATGATAATGAAAATATTGGATATATTGAAGATGATAAATGGTGAATGTGAAATCCTTAACTTATGAGATGATGAGATGATGATGACTAGTGCTCAAGTTTAAAGATAAGCATAATTGGTCATTATATGTTGTATGCTCATGAAAGTTAAATGCAGATCGTGTGTGTAGCTAGAAAGGAAATTAAGGATCGGGTGAGCTAAGCCAGTGTTTATAGTACCCTAAAGGGTGAACTAAGCCCTGGGAGATGAAATAACCTATTAAGTGAGTATTAAATGTTAAATGATATATTTTAAGTGTTAGTTAGTTATGAAGGTTTACTATATGTTTACATGTTTCACGATGAATTTATATGCTTTAAATTGTGTATTTGGAGACATATGTTCATGGTGAATGTTTTATAGTTGTGTAAGAAAATTGATGCACTCTAAATGAGCAGAAGAGTATAAAATCAATGTATATGATACTCATACAAATGTATGAAAGATTTTGAAATGCTTGCGCATACTTATATAAATCTGCGTTGCACTCTTTTTCCCTTGGTGAGGTTTTATCCCATTGGGTTTTCTAGCAAGGTTTTTAATGAGGCAACTTTAAAGTATTCACATGAATAATGTACTCTTTTCCTTCATTAGGGTTTTTTCCCCTTGGGTTTTTTTATAATAAGGTTTAATGAGGCATATTCATGGTATATTGAAAACGATAGGAGAAATTGATCAGTGTATCTATTGGATCAAGTTATAATGGAGCTAATGCTTTAGATCAAGCGATGATGATATTGAAATCATTTACGAGGAAGTAAAGATATCGATTCTCAAGATATGAAATCAAAGCGGGAGTATTGTACTCTTTTTCCTTGATCAAGTTTTTCCCAGGGTTTTCTTGACAAGGTTTTAACGAGGCTGACACACATGAATACTCATATCATTGGCTGATAGACATCGGGGAGCAATGTTTGATGAAGCGGTATATAATCGGCTCCAAGCTATCCTACGATCGGTTTGGAAGTTTTTTTCCTTTGGATTTTTCTCCAATGAGTCCAGAAGACATTTGTATTAATAGTCATTCAAGGGGGAGTGTTATGAATAATTGAGAATAATTTGGTGGTTATGAATTATGAGGAATAATTTGGTGGAGGAATAATTTGGTAAAAGATGTAATTATTATATGTGAATGACTATTATACCCTTGATGAAATTATGTAATTACGGTTGTACCATTCGAAGTTTTCCTATAAATAGGGCTTCAGTTATTAATGAAATTCATTCCTGAGAATTCCTTAGAATTCATTCTCTCTAAATTCTCTCTATTGTTTCTATACTTTTATAACAGTAGTGAAGATTGTGTCTTATTTTTGGTATAATGGAAAAATGAGGTTCGATAGCAGACGGATCCGATTTTATTTATTTATTGTGCGAAGATTTGTGCAGATCTTAGGATAAATTGGAAGGATTTGTACAAATCCTTATGCAAGGACGATATCAATAATAAAATAAATTAAGAGCATCTCCAATGCAACAATGTCTAATATGTTTATGTGGCCAAGGGCATTAACATTAGAATAAAAAATCTCTCCAATGAATACATGCTAACGTTCAATATGTGGCAAATTATTATTTGAGTTTTAAAATAAATTAAGAGAGAGAAATAAAATAATTGGATATCAAAGTTTAAATTATTAGTAGACATTGTTAAGTACAATGTCTAGAGTTAGATATTACTTTTGATAATGTCTAGTAATTAATGTGTCATATAATCACTTTTTTGTCATTTGGCAAAATTTTCGTCTTTAACATTGTTACATTGGAGATGCTCTAATTGAGGACAAAAACGGGATTTTCGGGTTCACTGAAAATTAGGGTTGCTGATAAGGAAATGCGTGAGTGGGATTGACAATATCTAGTAATTAATGTGCCATATAATTATTTTTTTGCCATTTGACAAAATTTTCTTCCTTAACATTTTTGCATTGGAGATGCTCTAATTGATGACGGAAACGGGATTTTTGGGTTCACTGAAAATTAGGGTTGCTGATAAGGAAATGCGTGAGTGGGATTGTTACTTGTGATTATCTAAAACTATTACTACTATTTAATTTAATTGAGAAAAAGGAATACAGAGACTTGAGATTTTTTCATTAATTATTTAATTTAGAAAAGCAAAAAAATGAGCGGGAAATTTTTTAGATGACAAGAAAACACCATAACATGTCCACGTGGCATTTTATGAGACATGTTTTTAAAATCATCTATCCAAATATATTGAATAAATAATTATTGAAACTGAAATTTGTTTACTTTTGATTTTCGACACTTAAAAGGGTGATAGGGATTGGTTTTTAATGATTTTTAAAGGTTTTTAATGTAAAAGAGGAGAGAGAATGAATGGAGTTGAATGGTAGAAATTTGTGGATGCGATGTGATATATAAATATGACGGATTGGCTCTGTTCCTCACAGTGGGGAACATAAGCCAATTCCCACGCCTACGTGGCGCCACCAGGTGTCGCCACGTAGGCACGTAAATTTTTTTTTAATTAAATTTTTTTTTGATATCTACGTTAAATTAGATGAATAATACATAACTGTCCCATAATGGCAGGGGGTCTCACCCGACCTCCATAATATTTTTTCCCTGACTGCGGTACCCACAGTGGGTACCAGAGCCAAACTGATGAATATGATTGATTTAGAGTAAAGAAAGAATGGATAAAGAAGTGAAAAAAAGGTGGTAAAAACCTTTAAAAATTATTCCCTATTATGCTATAAGATTCCCAAGAGCATTTCTAATGTTGCTACAAGACCAAATCACCACAAGGGCTAAAAACCCATAGCTTGATACTTTCGGGGTGGAAAAAGCTAAAGGAGGGGCACATTTTCCATTTTTCCACAACATTTTACCCGTGAATACTAGAAATGCTCTAATGCTTTCACGAAAGAGCTTGCAACTTTATGCGGCATCAAGTGAAGTGAAACCTTGTTAGAATCTTTTATAGAAATATGATTTCGGGAAGAAGAGTCTATTTGCAACACAAACAAGCTCTGAATCTAGAAAAGCTACGAAGAGGGTGCAAGTTAAGAAGTGCACATTGGCACCCATCAACACAGAAAAATTTGAACTTTCACAAATTCAATTTTCAATGGATTTTTAGATACGATCAACAAATTGATGAATGGCGATGATGACAATTGCGCAAACCGGTGCACACACCATTGGTGTTGCTCATCAAGGTGACTCCTTAACTTCACTGGAAAAGGGGATGCTGGCCTGTAATGCCCCGAATTGTAAAAACCTGGAACATTAGTTCTTTCTTGAAAGCAATTATATATATATATATATATATATATATATATATATATATTGTATGAAATATAATAATATTAATAAATGCGAAAAAATAACAAATAACTAAAATGCGGAAATTTATTTAAATTAATAAAGTTGATAGAGCGTCTCACGATAGTTTAAACACAGTCCTCAAAACATCCAATTAAAATACTAGTAAATTCAAAACATTCAAAAGTCATTACTTCAACAGTTAAAAGTACTCAATTGTCAATGAAAATAAAAATAATTTATTTGAAGAAGCCTAAAAGGTTCCCACGCCTCGCCAGGCCTCCGACTCCTTAATCTGCAATTTGTTCATTGGATAGAAAAAATCGTGAGTATTTTAAATACTCAGTAACAAGAATTTTATGTTCCCAGGTGGTTTTGTTAAAAATCGTACCATCGGGTCATTTTAACGGTCCATTCGACCCCCGTTTTGAAATCCGGGACCAGATCTGGAATCAACATGGGCAGAGGGAGTGCCAGGAATTTTCTGAATTTTTTCCGGCGATACCGTAGCCGCCGTGACCACTGGTCAAAGTTTTGATAATCATTTTGGGCTTCCTGGCACTCCTCCTCGCCGTGTTGATTCCAGATCTAGTCCCGGATTTCAAAACGGGGGTCGAATGGACCGTTAAAATGGCCCGATGGTACGATTTTTAACAAAACCACCGGTGGGAACATAAAAGTGTTGTACTCAGTAAATCCCGAGCACCACAATTAATATATGTTACAAATTAAAAGCACATAATCATCATTTAGCATAAAATACGAACGTGTACGAAGTACAAGTTCGTTCATCATCCCTCTTAATCATGCACGTCATCATAGTGTTTAATAGATGTCGTTAAAATATATCAGGCTAAAAGCCTATCATCATAATGCTATTAAAACACGTCATAAGTAGGTTAAGAGTCTATCGTCATAGTGCCGAGGTAGCACGCCATAAGTAGGCTACAAAAAGCCTATCGTCACATAACATTTACATGCAGTATTTATAACAATATTAATTGCAAATGTGCACATATGAAAGAAACTTTTTAGAAAGGGGATCTACCTTAACCCTTAGCCGAGTATTGAACTTACTAACGGTGAGAAATCAGTCCTCTAACTGTCCGTACGCCTCGTCTAGCCAATAAGGAGTTAAATTTATGTCGATATCCTTAAATATTACGTATCTATAGATAATGTAGAAGTTTTGGGACCAAAGTTAAATGAATATAAAAGTTTGGGGGGTGAATTTGAAAGAATTGGATAGTTTGAGGGTCTGAAATGCAATAAAAGTGAACTAAAAATATTTTGAACTCAATTATAAGATTTTTAAAATACGAGGGACTAATATGCAATTAAAGTTTGGGGGCTAAATTAAATAGGAATAAGAAATTAAAGGATTAAAAGTGAAATAAAAGTTTAGGGGTCAAATTGCAACAATTGAAAGTTGAGGATTAGAATTTAAATAAACTTACAAGGCTCACTTAAATGTAATAATTAAATTGAGGGACTAGATCTGCAAATATTGTGTAGGGGCTAAATTATAACAATTAGAAGTTAAGGATTCGAAACTTAAATAAATTATAGGACAAACTTAAAACAAGTATAGAACTCGAGGGACTTGACCTGCAAATACCCAAATAAATTTAAAAAAAAAAAACAAAAAGGATCCGGGTCTTCTCCCTCACCCGACTCCCTCTCGGCTCTCTCTCTCTCTCTCGTTCTCGGTTGCAAATGGGGAGTATTTTCCGGCGATTTTTAGCCGGTGTTCTGGCCAGCGAAGGTGGATGGGAGTGTGGCGATTATATTGGTGGTTTTTAATTGAAGGGAGGTTGATTATTGAACTCAAATTTGATGGTTGAAGGTTGAGGAGAAAATTTGGGTATTTTCAAAATTGGATCGAATCTCTAATAATTTTCGAAATTAAATTATTCTACGATGTTCTAGGGAGATAGGGGAAGGTGTAGGTATAATTTTTGTGTTGTGAAGTGGATTTTTGAGCGTGGGTGAAGTTTTGGCCGAGCTCTTGGTTACGGCATGTATGTATCGTGTATGTATATGTGTGCGTGTTTTGGCGGAAATGAGGATGATGGCGACTTCGTGGTGGAGTTGTGGTGGTGTTACGGTGGTGAGGTGGTGGTGCGGCGGTGTATGTATGTGTGTATTTGTGTGTGAAAAAAATCAAGTGGACAATACAAGAAGATGATTAAAAACTTGTGTGTGATTAAAAACTTAGAACAATAAAATAAAAATGCAGATATAAATGAAAATATCAAGAAATCTTACCACTTGAAACTAGTTTGATTTATTGAATGAGAATGAGTGGGATGAAATCTTAATTGCTCTTACAAGGTGTAAATGGAGGAATAATGAGGATGTAATGGGGTTAGGGTTTGAGAAGACCTTAAAAATGAGTATTTAAAAGTGGGAATTAGGGTAACAATTGCAAATAGGCTTTCTTGTTGGGCAAGCATTAAAATTGGACCTTAGATGAGCATATAATTGGATTTAAGGTAAGTATTGGATCGTTATTAAATAAAAACTAAACTTTAGGGACTAAAACGAATAATTTCTAAAGTTTGGTTCTCAATTGTAAATTTTGAAAATAAATATATTTTTATAAATAATTAAATATAACAATAAATAGTATGAATTCCGACTATACGAGCGTACGATATTTAAATTTTTATAAATAAGGCCGTAGCGACACGTTCGAAATTTTATTTAATTAAATATATTTTATTTAAGAAGAATTTGCGGTCACTAAATGCCAATCTTGATCTTGAGTCTTGCCATTATCCGACGAACTACTTCATCTCTCTCGTATACAAATCATACGAGGTTACCGTTTTCAGGTACTCTAACACAGCAGGAGAAGTAACGAATGTACAGATAGTAGAGACCCATAGCTAATCCAAACCCCAAGATTGATGATAGTAGGATGGCGTAGACAGGTGGCAAGTGAAGCTGCAAGAAAAAAATATCATATTCATCAAAGAAATCTTGATCGCAATGCCTACAGCTCGAGTAAATTTTATACTAATACAACAAGATATTGACATAATAGTTTATTTTCAACTCACCATTGAATAGAAAAGATGAAGAGTCGTGGCGATAAGTGCAAACTCAAGAGCTGCATAAGTCCATATGGACCCTTCGACTGCTGCTTAGAAACAAACTCATTGTAAGCCAAATGGCCTCGATTTTATGAATCACTCCAAAATTTCATATTCGTCGCGCTAATCTGGACATAACTCAAGAATTATGTTGATCATAAGTGCCGATGATCTATGATCAGTCATGTAATATTAATTGATTTGTTATCTTAAATCCTAACATAACATTTAAGATGTCAAATCAGTTTCTACAAACTTATTGTCACATTACCATTGATGCATAATCATCAATGATAGATGAGTAATTATGATGAATAACATTATTCAGTATTAAACTAATCTTGTATGAAAAATGTCATGAGGAGTGCCGTCATACGGACCTGAGATAACGGCCAAAATGGTAGCTAAAAGGGCTATGACAAAAGCAAACGGTGTAGCAACAGTAAGTGCCTGATGTTTCAATTCACCAATCTCCGATAAAAGGACATGATAAAACGGCAAAAGTGTTAGAACAATACAAGGATTTAAAAGATCAACAAAGTTAACCGTATTACACTGACAGATAGCTTACCAGTAGCTGCTCGAGGAAGAAGAAATAGCAGAAGGTGCTTATCAAGAAGACCATCGAAAAATGTTGCCATCCGCTGGAGAAAAAAAATGGGCAGTTAATTCCAACGTTAAACAAAAAGACAAGACAATTAAGATGCGAAAAAGGAATAAAAACAAAAAACTGTCACCTTGTCACACTGAGACCCTGTTGATTCAGCTCCGCGCTATCTCTTTGAGCAGGATTTTGCACCCGAAACACAGTAACTGGCAAATTCAAGATTTCTTTTTTACAAACATCACAATTCTTGTCTTTTCTGCTGCTAAACCATTTTATTGCACAATCTTCGTGGAGAAGTCGAAGCGCCCCTTTACAGCTGCATTCCAACTTGAGCGTATTTCTTTCATGACAGGGTTCATAACAGATCCTGCAGACAGCTTCTTCTTCGGGAACCTCTTGATCCTCATGAGCAAGATCTTGTGTTATTTCATCTAATTTGCCACAAATGTAAGGAGATAAAGTTTATGTAAAACAGAGATGAATGAGGAAATTGGGTAAAAAATACAGAGACAGGCAACATACCACTGTCGGTGTCTAGAGCACGATTTTCTCGGGTCGCAAAAGATGTTGACCTTACAATAACGACATTCCTAACAGGTACTGAGAGGGACCTCGACACGGTGGGCTTTGAACCGCTTACCTGTAATAAGCATATGGAAGAGTAGATTACTAAATCTCGTCTTCTCCATTTGTTGCTTTCCCACGGCTGTACATGAGAAATATTCTCCTCCCCATATGGGAGAAGTAATTATTATCTCCACCTGCTGATGTTTCTGCAGTTGAGCGTATTTTCAATATCAAGAACTGGGTCCCACTGCTAATGTGTCAACCTCAACTACTACTACTAATACATCAACAGGTGGAAGAGAATAACTCGTCCCGGGAGGAGAATATTTCTCGGGGGAGATGATGTCAAAACTTGTTCAAACTAATCACAATTATGGCACAGAAAAATGAAATCTTTGCAAAAAAAGGGACTAAATTACATGTGACTTTTGCCTTTCACTAACAGTCCTTTGCCAAGTGAAGTTCGACATGAGATTTGCAAAAACCGAGGTTTCAGCCTTAGAATCTGAACTAAGGAGAGGGGTTCCTAAACCACCTGTTGCAGTGACCCTTCTGTTAAAGCTTAAAACCCCAAGAAAGCCTCCAGTTGAAGAGTTTCCATGCCTTTGAGGTGTTTGAAGGATTAAATCCGAACTTTTTGCACTTTTTGCAGAATCAACCTAAATGCCATGTGAAAAATGTGTTGCCAATATGAGATTCACAACGAACAGTAAGCAGTCACTATACTAAATTTAGTCATCAACCAAGAAAGAAGAATGCAACCAATCACCCACTGCACTATAGGTTTGCTTGCTTTGGGAGTTCAAAAAACAGTTAAGCAATTCATAATAGAGGTATATACAAGATTTACTGAAATTAAGAAATATCAGCAGAAAATAACCCATCTTTCCACGAACTCAGCTCATTAAGATCACAATTTCTCAAGAAAATATGAATCAAATAAATAAATAAATAACATATTCACAGAATTAGTTTCAAAAAAATAAAAAAAAACCGTAAAACTACAGTAGCTGCTCAGACCTGTGATGTTGATTTTGAGGATGCTTCAATTGCTTTATCCTCTGAAGTAGCATTACTCAATCCATCTTCTGTTCTGGGGTTTTCCATTTCTTTATTCGTCGAGATCGATTATCAATTAACAAAATGAAATCACTCGATAAGGGAAACCCAGGAGAATGATCAAATCAAAGCATCCAAAATGGCAAAGCTAATTATCTTCTGTACGTGGAATACATGAAGTGAAGGTTTCGTGTCGTGGGGTCTGTTGGTCCCACACGTCATAGCTCTGTTTTTCACTTGTAACTTTACTAGTCTCCACGGGAGTAACTATTATTGATCATCCAAAATTTTACAAACACGACAATTTTTATTTTATTTTATTTTATCTTTATAGATTGGTTTAAGATTGACAATCACATAAATCATTGATGTTAAACACGATATTTGTATTATAATTAGTTTATGTATAATTGGCATCACATATTATATTAATATATTTTCAATTATATAAACAACTCTTTAGTTTATTTAGTATTATAAAACTTCAAATAGTTTCACGTTTACATCCTTCATGTTTACATCCCATGCATTTACATCCCATGCATTGCTCATAAATCATTAATGCTGGCAATATACATTTGTTGTATGGTGGCTAGTTTTCGGACATGATGCAAGGAAAGTACAGTGAAATAAAAAAAATAACATATTGTAACGTTAAATCTTTAAAAAAAAAAAAAAAGGAGTTATTGTTTAGTGTTATTAAAAAAATGTCATTAAAGAACTTAGTATTTAAGAACTTTTTTAACAAATTTAAATTATGTTATGGCAATAATAAGGAAACTTAATAAATATTTGTCATAAACTAATATATTAAATATGTTATGAATAATAATTGAAGAATAATTATTAGGTGTTATGAATAATTGAGAATAATTTGGTGGTTATGAATTGTGAGGAATAATTTGGTGGAGGAATAATTTGGTGGAGGAATAATTTGGTAAAAGATGTAATTATTATATGTGAATGACTATTATACACTTGATGAAATTATGTAATTACGATTGTGTCATTCGAAGTTTTCACATAAATAGAGGCGATTATTAATGAAATTTATTCCGAGAATTCCTTCGAATTCATTCTCTAAATTCTCTCTATTGTTTCTATACTTTTATAACATCGTTATCAAGACGAGTCTCTAGCCATTTGAGTAATATGAAGGAGTATGCTTCTGATTGCATCTTATAGATGATCTTACATGTATCAGACGAATTATTATAAATAACCTAATCCATCTCCAATCAATACTTATCTTTTTTCTCTCTTATCTTTTCCTACTTTCTCACGTCTCACTCTCTCTATCTTCCCAATCACTCATAGAAAACATTTATGCAGAGATAAAGAGTTGTGGGCAATTCAAGAATTAGCGAATGGAGGAAATACGTGCGTGTTCAATTCTTCTCCCTAGAAAAAGGAAAAGCGTATATATTATATTACTTTATAATATAATAATATATTAAACTATAATATTCGTTTCTCGAGATATAAGGAGCATACATTATCAAAATCAAATTTTCTCGACTCCATTATACTCGATTTAACGAGCTTCGATTTGACACCAACATTGATAGGGTAATAACTCGTTTGAAATATGTTATTATCAAACTTTCAAAATTTACAAATCAAGCACCAACTTTTGAAAAAGTTACAAAATAGTCCTTGAACATTTTGATATTGATAAATTGAAATAGAAAGGAGATAATTTTTCAATCGTAAAACATTGATAAAATATTTTTGACAATTTTACCTTTGCGAATTGGAATGGACAATTTTACCCTTAGGTAAAACCGAGCCTAATTTTGACGACAATGAAAAATGGATAGAATATTCATGAAGAAATTCTAAATCCATTGATTATATAAAATGACTTGAAATCCATTTGAGTTAAAAGATCGAAATATTAATGTAACTCAGAAGAGTTCAATTACATAATGTACTTATTCTAGAAGGATAAGTGTGATCTTGTAGAAGTAATGAGTATTTGTTCTAGAAGAACAAATTTGCTCCCGTGAGAAGCGATTCAATATTTAATTTTCGCACTTTATTTACTGCAATTTAATTCTCGCAATACCTCCTACTTGATGATGGGTTCAACCGTCACTAAGCGGAAGGTTTTATATATTTACGCACTTTATATGCTAAGTGATGGGTAATACCTTCTACTAAGCAGATCCTACTCCTGAAGAAGTAGTTAAACATTATGCAATTTAATTCTTGCTATTTAAATTCCGTAAATTTATATTTATTACAATAATTCCCATAAGGTAGGTTCGACTACCTATTGGAGGAAATTTAATTTCTGCAATTTAAATTTATGCACTTTATAGTTTGAGTATATTTCCAATGTGGTGGGTAATACCACACGATTGGTGTGCATATTTCCAATGTGGTGGGTTATACTACACGATTGGTTATAACGAATCCTACTCCAGAAGAAGTAGTTGATCAAATATTCTAATCATACTCTCGAAGTAGTAGACAATGAGAATAAAATTACTTCTCCATATATACCGAATATTAATGGCGAAAATTGAGTAAGTGGTACTTGAAGTCACCATTGGATAAATAGATGAAAATAAAATGCTCAATAGATCTCATGTTGATAAATCAAAGATAATATATCGCATGGAGAAATTATATGAAGTAATCTCATCGATGATATGAGATTGTATTAATATGAGAATAAAATGCTCTTGAAGAAGCATAATCACTAGATTTCTGTATTTGAATAAAGCCAATATGATATTATTATTACTCCAGAAGAAGTACAAAACAGCCGAAGTGGAACATATTGAGAATATCAAAAGATGACATTAAACACTTTCGAAAATATAGAAATGCAAAAGAAAATCTGGTGAATCCATAAATGAGGGATGCGTCTCGAGAGTATAAATACTCAGTAACTCCGCCACCATCAACATTAGGATTCATAATGAAATATTTAAAGGATCCGAATTTCTTTTCGCTTGACACCATTAGTCATGTGCCAAGCGGACTGAGCTTCCACTGATTCTTGAACATATGCATGAAATTTGATGAGTAGTTCATCAACGATTACTAGCGAAATAAGTATTTTTCTCGCTGAATGAGAGATAAACTTATTATTTACACCCTGATCTAGAAACACTAGTAAGCCATCAAAGAAATTGTTAATATTCAACAAACCTATTGGTTTGACATGAAAGTTCCACTGTGCCAACGAGGCTATATTGAATATTTCCTCCAGTGTGTTGTAGCCGCCTGGAAGGACAATGAAAGCATCACTATTATTCATCATATACATTATGCAGTTGTGGATGGATTGCGCTTGTAGCCCCAACCCTGCTGGACCCATAGTAGAACTGGTTCCAATTCGAGTATTAGATCCAACTAGATGGAAAGGTATTACACTCGAAACTCTTATTCCCCATGATTGTGCGGTCATTATAAGTCTAGCTAAAAGTTTGTTGTTGGTTCCTCCAGTATAGTATATTGATTTCTTGTCTCCCTAACTCTTTTTACAGTCGGTTTGCCATATCCACATATTGGATATGGCCTGCTTTAGATCCACCAAGAATACATACGGTTTTAATATGGCGAGGTAAAAGTGACTTGTATGAGATGATTCTAAAATCTCCATATCCATCTCTACTCCTATCTCTCTTTACACTATACTTTTAATGTATGAACATGAGAGATATATGAATCCTCTATTTAAAGAAAAATTTTCAAACCAATAATTGAGTGCACTATTTACTTTTTGACAAATATGAAAGAGAAAAAAATGCAGAAAAAATTTTTAAGTGAAAATGACATATATACATCGATGATTGAAAAATAATATATATATATATACATATATATATCTTAAAATCGAAAAACAATATTTACAATTACAAGAAAAATATTGATCTTCGTTATTACACCGAGCTTCCTTATATTAATATGAGAAAATTATTATACTAAAATTTTCTACTAAATTTACAAATAGGATCTTCTAAAGTAAGTTTTCAAGCGTTTGTTGATCTTTGAATTTGGCCCATAAGGCCATTAGCTCACCTTATACGTGTCCACTAGGATGTGTCTCAAGAGCTGTTGAATATCATCCAAAGGCTCCTTACTCAATCCATCCTTAATGAATGCTATTTTATCTTCTCGGTTGACAAGTACCCCGATTTACATCGAGTGTCACATGTCCACCAGAGCACACTTGTAGCATCCTCCTAATCTTTTTGCTCTCCGTTTCTTTGAAAAACTACTTTTACCCATACCAGGCATGTATTTGAAGGAATTGAAACCTCACGGATAATCGAACCTTTGCTTCAATCAAGCATCGGATATCTTGTGGGATACCCTTATTCATTAGCATCCTTAATCTTTCCGGCCTACATCGATAAATCCTTTTTAGGATTTTGATCGATAGTGATGGATAGTATTTTCAAGATTTGAGACCATATGATCCATTATAATGTATAGACCCTCGTTAGGATGAATTTTGCAATAATTTTGATGATTTATTTATAGAATAATACGACGCATTATGAAATAAGACTCGATTTTAAATAAATAATATGAAGCGTAAGAGCTACGATTTCGGAATTAAATAATAGCCGGATGTGATGCGTATGAGTGTAACTCGTGTTTGAGCGATAGTAGACAATAATGTCACTAAAAGATGATGGAATATGTCGGTGAATTGTTTCTATGATAAATCATATTGAGCACTATACGGATACTAGTGAAATCGATATAAGAATTTCTTGAACTAGAAGTTCAATAATACTCGTTTGCAAAATCTGACCGACCATCGGTTTAAATAATTATTGAAATCAATATTTCAAGTGAAGAATTAAAAGAATTCTTCAATGATTGTTCTCGATAAATGATGAAATCATTACTTAGCCAATATTGAGAATAAATCCCAAATATATACGGAATAAAGGATGAGAAGTATGGGTCCACTCATCCTCCATGTGGACTACTAGATATTATGATATGGATCCACTAGATAGTCACATGTGTATATGATTAAGTAATTTAAAATTTCACGAAATATTTGCTCACGCAGTATGAGCATGATTTTGATTTAATGATAAAACTAGTAAATGTATATCCCAATACTTGAATAAATCACTGGAAGGATTTGAGTATGCATACAAGTGGGATATTATATGGAAAATTATTTAAAGTCCTCAAATAAATTGTCGATATCGAGAATAGAATGCAAGCGGTCTAAATTCCCATATTAAAAATTTGAATGATGAGAACATATATGATTAAAATCATACCAACTGTATGAGTTTTGGTGTTCTAAATTTTCTCAGCATGAGGGGGAGTATTAAAGGTTGAAAATAATATGTGAAATGCATCATGTTATATCCTCGAAATTGAAATACGAACTTGAAGTTCAAAGATGCATGAAAGGCTATGAACAATCACATATATCAGCTACGATGCTTTGATAAGTTAGCACGCCAGAAGCGTTGATATTTCCCCAATCATATATATCAAAGCAAATTATAAAAGATGGTCTTAATAACGGAGGCATATGCTCTTGAAGAGTATATAGACATAACTATATTGTGTAATCCTACAAGAGGATTGATAATGAGATATCTCGATAAGTTATGTCGATATGGGGAAAGAAATGAAATTGAAAAGTGTCGACACGGTATGAAAATGTAGCGCTACATATGATCAATGATAATGAAAATATTGAGATATATTGAAGATGATAAATGGTGAATGTGAAATCTTTAACTTATGAGATGATGAGATGATGATGACTAATGCTCAAGTTTAAAGATAAGCATGGTGGTCATTATATGTTGCATACTCATGAAAGTTAAATTACCGATCGTGTGTGTTAATCGAAAAGGAAATTAAATGATCGGGTGAGCTAAGCTCGTGTTTATGAGTACCCTAAAGGGTGAGCTAAGCCCTGGAATGAAATAACCTATTAAGTGAGTATTAAATGTTAAATGATATATTTTAAATGTTAGTTAGTTATGAAGGTTTACTTATATGTTTACATGTTTTTACGATGAATTTATATGCTTTAAATTGTGTGTTTGGAGACATGTGTTCATGGTGAATGTTTTGTAGTTGTGTAAGAAAATTGATGCACTCTAAATGAGCGAAGAATATAAAACCAATGTATATGATACTCATACAAATGTATGAAAGATTTTAAAATGCTTACTGACATACTTGTATAAAATACGCGTTGCACTCTTTTTCCCTTAGTGAGGTTTTATCCCATTGGGTTTTCCTAGCAAGGTTTTTAATGAGGCAACTTTAAAGGCGTATTCACATGAATAATGTACTCTTTTTCCTTCATTAGGGTTTTTCCCAGGTTTTTCCTAATAAGGTTTTAACGAGGCATATTCATGGTATATTGAGAACGATATGAGAAATTGATACAGTGTATCTATTGGATCAAGCTATAATGGAGCTAATGCTTTAGATCCAAATGATGATGATATTGAAATCATTTACGAAGTAAAGATATCAGTTCTCAAGATATGAAATCAAGCAGCGGTACTCTTTTCCTTGATCAAGTTTTTCCTGGATTTTCTTGAGAAGGTTTTAACGAGCGACGTGAATACTCATATCTTTCTTTGATAGACATCCGGGGGAGCAATGTTTTGATGAGCGATATATAACCACTCCAAGCTATCCTGCAATCGGTTTGGAAGTTTTTTTCCCACTGGGTTTTTCTCCAAAGCAGTCAGGAAGACATTTGTATTAATAGTCATTCGAAGTGTTATGAATAATAATTGAAGAATAATTATTAGGTGTTATGAATAATTGAGAATAATTTGGTGGTTATGAATTGTGAGGAATAATTTGGTGGAGGAATAATTTGGTAAAAGATGTAATTATTATATGTGAATGACTATTATACCCTTGATGAAATTATGTAATTACGATTGTGTCATTCGAAGTTTTCCTATAAATAGGGCTTCAGTTATTAATGAAATTTATTCCTGAGAATTCCTTCGAATTCATTCTCTCTAAATTCTCTCTATTGTTTCTATACTTTTGTAACAAAATAGTCCAATTTAAATAATTAAAACACTTATTCTTTCACCTTAACTAATTCAAATCTCTATCGATATTTAAAAACCTTATTATTTAAGAACTTGTTTGATTAAAATTATATAGTATGAATTAATATAATCAGTAAACTCAACAAACTCTGGTCCAATTTATTCCGGACAAAGAAAGTTATCATTTTTCAAAAAATAAAATTATGTTATAACAATAGCAAGTAAACTTAATAAATGCTTACCATGAAAAATACTATGATTTGATAATATAGTTTAACTAGTTCTTTTTTTTTTTTTTTTTGAAATGATAACAAAGTTTAATTAGATTGAACAAAAGAAAGTTATTATTTCATATTAAATGATTCAAAATTTTATCCAGACTAAAAAAATCTATTTAAGATTCTTTTTTAAGTTTTGATATTTTGTGTGATTTGGATATACCATATGATTGACAAAATGGATTTACCATTTTGATTTGGAAATATAGAATCTGTAGACATTTTATCCATATTAAAAAGTTATACCCCATGTTAGGCAATTAAAATTGAATAGTTGACATCTAACTTGAAAATTAATTGCCTATGTTGATTGGAAATATAATTGAATAGTGAAATTTAGCCACCCATTAACATGAAAAACAATCACCCTCTACATTAACATGTGTCCTCAACTAACCAGAAATAAATATGATACAAAATAACATGAAATAAATATGTTGTAAAATAACAATGTTTGAGTGGTAAATCAGGTCAACATTGATAGACGAACACATGGACATTTCCTAATACTCATTTCAAGAAATTGAACCCACCTAAAAAAATCTGAATCTCTTTTCCTCGTCCGACAACAACCGAGAATGTCTTTGCACATTATAATTCATTTTTTTGAAATTTCCCACAACGATAGAAATTTTAACAAACAGGATATATTTCCCGGTCATACATGAGGACAACCATTTCTAAATCATCCCCTAAATCCTTGTTTCATCATTTGCCAAATAATGCTTTACTCATCATCTTCGAAAAAATTCCATTGAATATTCTTGAAATAGTTATTCATATAAATGAAGTGAATTGAACTGTTATATAAAGATATGAAACGCTGAAAATCTTCCATAGCATTAATTATAATACAAACTCATGCTCATCTGTTTCAATGTCAATAAAATCCAATAAATATGTCACAAGAACGGCGAAGGATTATCTACTCACTCGGAAGTAGGAAATAATGAAACAGATGTAGAGAGGACCAACGGTAGGAAGGAACATTTTTCTATCAGAATACAAATACTTATCTACTTACTCTCCATTGCTACTTGTCAAAAAATCGAAAATTTCTTTGCTCTGAACGATCACCATCACATTTATAGAACTGGAGAAGAAACAATTATTTTTTCTCACAGGCTATGCTGTTGAATGGCAAATAGTGGATAGAACATTCCCAACAAAAATTGCAAGAAAAAGTATATATATTGAGTTCAAAAACACAAAGGCAAGATTCAAGAATCTATTTCAGAATGATATTAGTAATTGTGTGAAGATATTAGGGGTGTTCTGTTTGTTTTGTATTTTCTGTTTTCGTTTTCGAAAATATTTTGGTGTTTTTTGTTTTCAATTACTGTTTTCAGAAAATTGAAAATGCGTTTGGTTTGTTGTTTTGAAAAAATTATTTTTGAGAAGAGAAAATAGAAAATGTGTTTGGTTTATAATTGTTTAAAATGTAATAAATGTAAAGTTTAAAATCCGAAAACGTGTTTTCCTTGTTTTCAACATTTAACACAGAAAACGCCGAAAACGTTAAAAAGACATTTTCGTATTTTCTATAAAAATCTTGAAAACGATTTCGAAAACGTATTTTCGAAAGAATAAATAAACGCGTTTTCAATATTTTCGAAAACAGAAAATAAAAAGCAGTTGAAAACGTGAGAATCTTGCTTAGTAATTGTACATGTGTGTGTATTATAGGGCCACTTATTTTGGTGAAAATACTTATCTAGCCGGAAACGTTGCAGTCAAATCTAAAGTAGTGGGCAATTTTTTAAATTCTAGTGCACACGATCTAAGTTGTGGACAGCTAATATAATTTAGATATAAAATTCAAAAATCAATAACTACCCCACCTGGAGGTTCAGTCTACTGAAAATTGCACCACGTATTTTTCCTAAATTACTTGCCAGAAACACTCTTGGCTTTATAATAATATAGATATAGATATAGATGCGCATGTTTAATTCAAAAATTAATTCTTAAATACTTACCTTTTAATTCATTGGATGTGTGAGCATTAGAACGGGAGCCTGTACCATGCTTACTGCTTTAATGCTTACTTGTGAGCGTGTTAAAATATTAATATGTGGATAGATTTCTGACACGTGTTCTTCCCAGATGGTGGGAGGATACGTGTCCCCAATCCGTCAATATGTGGATATTTTAACATGCCCACATGTGAACATTAGAATGGAGGCGCATACACCATATCTGATATCGTTTCACCAAATTTTTCCGATCAAGAAGACACCACAGTATGTCACAATTGACACGTGGCATTTTTTTAGACACTTTTTAAAAAAAATTATCTATCCAAATATATTGAATAAATAATTATTTTGTGACTTATGTTGAAGTTTAATATTAATTACCTGCGTTTTTCTTTTATCTCATTCGTGAAAAGATTTTCCACGATAATGTCTCCTAGTTGGAATGGATGTAAAGGAAATTACAATATTAAGTTCGAAAGGAAAAAAGGAGAGCAAAAAATTATAGAGAAGGTGCGAGGAAAAAAAAAAAAAAGAGAGGACAAAATCATATAGAAGGTGCGAGGCAAGTTCCATGAAATTTCCTTTTGACCCTTTGAGTACGAAATGTGACCTTTACAGGTGCCAGTTTCAATTGATGTCAACGATAATTGAACCACATATAGTAGATTCTCACTTTTTAAGCATGTAACTATGCAAGGACAGAAATTTTCTCAATTAATAAGCTCATAAACTAATCCAATGGCATAATTTTAAAGACATTTTTTAAAAAAATAAAAATTATTTACAACATTCTACCGGATTGACTGTACTGAAATGCTCCAACCTCCTCACCAAATTGTTGCACTCGATGACTAATGCCAGTCGTTCATCATCGATGGATCAACAGATTGTATAACTTCAATCTTAAACATATGTTAAATAGTCTTGTTAAAATCCTTTAAATAGAAGCACTTCCTTTTCTTTTTCCCTGGCAATAAGGGATAATTTGGTTTGCCGTATCATGAGACAAAAATTTCTTGCTATTCCCTACACGTCAAATACAACTACAATTGGGATAATCACCTACTTATACACGTCTGTAATTAATCAAATAATGTGACATATTATGTGTAAGTGACTAATAATAATTGTTGTGCAATACGAAATAAAGTACACAAAATAAGTCACAAAAAGTTTTCACAATTGTGAATTTGATTTAATCCAGCGTTGGAACTTTATTATAGATCCAACACTTGACGTGGCGCTGCCCCTTGCTGTCACACGATTGTCCAACCCCAGCCATCAATCCCCCGGCTGCTATGTGGCTAGGTCAGAATGCGATACATCAACACTGAAACTATAAGAAAGTTTCAGCGCTGGAACTCGAAAGAGGCTGTTCCCAATTGATCCATCTCTTGATCCAACCTAAGCTGGATCTCTGAGAAAAAGAGAACCCAAATCCAGCAAATCCTGCCACACCTCTAGAAATGGATACACAAAGCGCACTTTCCTTTGTCAGTCAAGCGATTTCGCCACCAGTAATCAAAACTTACGTTAACCATATTATGCATTTTCCCTAACCTATCAACTCCATAACCATTCAAAACATACTTATGGTTACCAGTTGAAGTTTGAAATCGAGATGCATAGCATATCTAAATTGAAAACAAGCTGCTACATAATCATCAACAGCAAAACTCATATCTCCTTGTGCAACAGAATACTTGATTGAAATAGACTACGTAGACTTAGACTACGCTAAAATGCAAATTGTTTAAGTGGCCACAAATTAGCATATTCTCCATAATCAACAAAATTCAAACCACAAATAACTATAAAGTAGCTTATCACCATTGATAAAGACAGCCTGATCTTCGTCCAAGAAATTTTTCAATGCAAAGTACTACTAACCACCTAGGGACACACGATTGACATATCAATTTCATTGCTTTGTCCTTAAATTTGGAGTTCGACTCACTTCATCTTGGCCTCGGTGAAGAGGACATGGCGATTAACCCGAGGGTCGTATTTCCTAAACTCGAGCTTTATCTGATTGCTTTGAAGCCTCTTTGTCTTCTTCACCACATAGAAGAATCCTGTCCCAGCTGCTGAAACAAGCCTCACCAGCATCGCACCAGCCTTCTTCTTCTCACCCATTGTTCACTCTCAGGCAAACTAAACAAGAAAATAAAAAGAAATTCAACTGTTCAAATTCACATAAGGATAAGCTGTTTCAATGCTGGTTCTGTAGTTTACAGGCCCGAGGCAAGGTTCAAAAAAGGGGGCCCTCGTAAACTCCAAAATAATACTATACAGTGACGTAGCTAAGATTCGGAGTCAGTGGGGTCACATATTTTTAGCAACAGAAAATGAAATATATTTTAATAATAAAAATTAAGACAAATATCGTACCTTACAATCATTCTTTATGAGTTTTCATATTCTAAAACCGTTTGACAATGATTTCTCAATTTTCGAAAACATCTCTCTCATTCATCCATTCATCACCCATTCAATTGCGCAATTTGTCATTCACGAAGTTCATTACAGAAAACAATCTTTCAACTGTAACAGCGGGAACTGGTGGGATCAACGCCAAAGTCAAAAGCTTAGAAATCAAATGATATACCTGATTTTTCCTTGTCTCAATCAACGATATTTGAGCTCTCCTAACTCTATTTGTGCTCTACTCAATTCTATTTGAGCTCTCCTAACTCTATTTGTGCTCTCCTTAATTCTATTTGAGCTCTCCCAAACTCTATTTGTGCTATGCACTTGAGCAACTATTTTTAAAAATATTTCCTCAAAATGTCCAACAAAGATACTTTATCATATTCACATTATCCAACTTAACTAAGCAATTAATCATATTAAACTAATTAGTTATTTAGTTTGTTTTAAGACTAATAGCTAATAACCAATAAGTAATTCCCAAATCCCAAATCCCAACACACACCTTAGCGAGTAATCACTAATAAGTAATTAAGTAATTTCAGTTGCAAAAAATAAAATTCCTATTTTCCATTTTCTCAATCCCCAGCTTAAGTTCACTGTAAATGAGCGATAAT
The DNA here is from genome assembly GCA_018223645.1 of Jasminum sambac. Taxonomy (NCBI): domain Eukaryota; kingdom Viridiplantae; phylum Streptophyta; class Magnoliopsida; order Lamiales; family Oleaceae; genus Jasminum; species Jasminum sambac. Next base: position 23,591,316 of record CP073649.1, read on the forward strand.
CGATAGTGCAAAGATGAAATTTCAACTTTCAATTGCATAAATAAAACCTAATTTTCGATTGCACACCTAGTTTCAAACATTATTTAAAATGAATATCCAATTTTCAAACAGATAGTAAATACACCAAAAATTAGGGTTAAGGGAGCAAACCACTTACTGCTGAGAAATGCGTTGGCGCCTGGACAGTGGACGGACTCTGGCGAGGCAGGCGGCAGGCTGCAGGCCGGCAGGAGTTAAACACTGGACTGAGAAATGAGAACCGAGCGCGAGGGACAGAGGGTCGCGAGGAATTTCGGATTTCTAAGATGAGACGAGAGTGATGGCGGAGAGCCGATCTTGCTGGGTTAATTATCTTGAATTGGGCCTTTGGGCATTTTCTTTTTCTTTATTAGATTAGACGAGTTGTTGGACTTGTGTGATTAAAAACCACACCCCGCGCCCCAACACCTCCGCCCAAAAAATTAATAATAAATAAATAAATAAATTAAATAAAAAATAAAAAATCGATACCTTGTGCTGACGCCATAATGTGGCTTCGCCGCTTATAATATATGCTATGTCAAAAATACAGTAGTTAGTATAAATATAGTATATTATATGAAATATTTAAATTATAATAAGATAAAAATATGAAAAAATTGTTCCAAGTGGTAACTACTATATAATCAAATAAAAATACAAATAATAATAATAATTTTGACAATATCTGTTTTTAATTATTTCTATATCCTTTCTTTAACTTCAATTATCATTTCACTTGCATTTTGATTCTTTTTCATCCATAGCAATAATAAATCCATTTTCTTTGTGCTATTTAAGAAATGATTAGAGCCTTTAAAATATTCATTCTTTACGATTGAGTAATTATTAGAAATTATAATTTTTATTTTTTTCTTAATTCAAGACAAATGAATTTGATTTTTATAATATATTAAAAAGATATATAGGAGAAAATTATTCAATAAATTGAATTAAACATAAGTTATATACCATGATATTATTAGAATATAAACCTTGTTTGGCCTAAAAATAAATAATTAGGTTTAAATACTTAGTAGATAGAATTTAGTAATTAAAAGTTTAGTAGCCCAATTTTTTGAAATTTATTCAAGGTAAGGCCATAGAAAATATCATTATAGTTTGAATATATTTTTAAGACATATTTCTAGATATCTTACAACATATATAAGTATCTAAGGTATTTTATTAAAAAAATTCTAAGTGATAAATTATTGTCATTGGATTAAATGTACGATGTCAAAATCTTAACCATTGGAATAAATATGTGCAATTAGGGTGTGTTTGATTCACATTAGTTTTCCCGGAAAAATCCGTTTTCCAACTTTTTTTCCTTTCTTGGTTGTTTGATTGCCATTTCTTTTCCCGAAAATCGTTTTCCAGCTTTTCTCAAAATTCGCACTTTTCCTTGTTTTGGAGGAAAACGTTTTCCTTGGGGAGAGGTGATTTTTGTTTTCCGAGAAAAGTTTGTCACTTTTTTTCTTTTTTTTTAATGGACAATTCATTAAAAAAAACTCAAACATAAAGAAAATAAGTAAATAACATTATTTTCCAACTTTCAAGTTAACCCAATCAAACACCCACAACTACCATTTCCATGAAAAATCTTTTCCCGGAAAACGTTTTCCTTCTAACCATTTTCCGGCTTTATAATCAAACACACCCTTAGTGTAAATGGGAGTTATGTGGTCAATTTTATATCAAACTATAAAAAAGTAAATAAAGAGTTCATATGTACAATAACTCTTTTCTTCTATTAACTTTGATATTTTCTAATCTTTCATTTAAATCTACACAACATTTTTGAAATTTCTATATGCCAATAGATATTTATTTTGATTAAAATTTTTTAATATTTTAAAATTTAAAGGTTAATTATAAAGGAAGATAAATACTAACCATCAATAAATATATTATTGACATTTATTTCTTCAATAAATACCTTCTAAATATACTAAATATATACATTAACATATTAGGTATAAACTCACTAATTTAACATATTCGGCATATTAAATATTGAATTGTTCGATATAAAATTTAAATTAATTTGGATAAGATAAATAAATTGAAATATATATGATTAATATTTAAAATATACAACCTAATTAATGACACTTAAAAATTAAATAAAAACTCAACTGGAAAAATTCGGTATAAAATAAATAATTTAACGTAGTTAGGATTCTTAATAATTATTTACGAGATAGAAACTTAGATAAATACTTAGTACAATCGAAAGCTAGTTAAAATATTCTAATTGAGTCACATAATTCCAATAATTAACTGAGTCAATAGCCAATTGTGTTAGTAAGAATTCTTGGACTTAGTCCCTAGTGAAAGCGATAGATTGACCTAAAGAATTATTATATAATTATTGGTTTGAGTAGTGCCCAAATAAAAAAATCATTACTATTTGAAGACTTAGTTTTGGAGTTTGGTACTTAAAAAAAAAAAAAAGAGCAGATCATTTGAAACACACTTAATTATACAAAACAAAAGTTTTACCACCAACTGTAACTGAAAAGAAATATTATAGAAAATATAAAAATATATGAGAATCAAAAGAAAAGCATGTTTTGAAAAAAGAATGATATTGAAAAAGTAAATGAAGTTTTACATCACTCGTGCTTTATAATTTGATAATAGTAACATAAAATAATTTATATTAAAATGTAACACGAAGTGAATGATTAGATAAATTAATAGGCATTAAAAACAATTTACATTAACTTTCTTAGTTATTATTGGTTTTTTTCTTATTAAAAAAATAATAACTAAGAAAAATTTTATTTTAACATAAAGACAATGAAAAATTAATCATTTAAATAACGTTAAGTAAAATAAAATTAACTAACTTATCATAAATTTTATACTATATCTCGTTCAAAAAATTTAATAAAAAATAATGTTAAGTAAAATAACATTTAATCTACGTAATTAAATAATAGTTAGAACGCAAGAAACCACTTATAAGAAAAAATAAACTATCTAAAAATACTCAATTTAAAATAAAATTTGTTCTCTATAAATAATAATAATAATAATAATAATAATTATTATTATTATTATTATTATTATTATTGTTAAGTTAAATATAATAATTACTATAATACAACTACCATAGTTACCATAATACAATTATCAAAATTATCACATAACAATTACGATTATTATTATTATTATTATTATATAATTACCATAATTATCATAAAATACTTTTTGTCAGAAAACACTTTATAGAATTGCTTCTTATATATATATATATATATATATATATATATATATATATATATATATATATATATATATATATATATAGACAAGTTCCTACTAATCTACGCCCACCACCACTCGCCTACCCATTGCTAAGCGGTGGATACATGGGTTCAATTGAGATTTGTAGTGGTATGGTTCATAAAAGGTACACAATTCTCCTATTATTGAAATTTTCATTGTTATTTAGGGTGTGCTTGACTGAAAAAGATGGAAAGGAAATTATTTTCCACGTAACATGGAAAACAAAAACCACATAACCCCCAAAGAAATTATTTTCCATGGAATTAGCAAAAAACAAGCTTAAAATGCTTGTACCATGAAATTTGAATTCAATTTCTATCTTTGTATTAAACACAAAATGGAAAAATTTTCATGGAAAATATTTTCTTTTTCCACCCAATTCCATGCAATCAAACACACCCTTAGTGCTATGGCTATAGTTTTAGAACTTTCCCTTCTTTATTAATTGTTAAAAAAATTCTATTTTTATTTTTCTTTCTTGAATTCAAATTTATTTTTATATTTTAGTTCTTTTGCTTTTTTATGATTCTTTGTTCCAAAAAAAAAAAAAAGAAATTAAAAGAGACACAATAAAAAAAATGGTGACTACCAAATAATTGCCACAATCCCACATGGCTCAACAACGAACCTTTCATGCCTTATCCTTGGACGTGATGGCTCTTAAGTTTGACATGGCCGATATTAAACTTTGTATGCAAACTCTAACTGCACACTTGACCAAAAACCCTAGCAAATGCCCTATTAACAATACTTCTAACTTTGGCACAATAACTCAGCATCTCCACCTTCCCCCATCTGCAAGAAATTTGGTAACCAAATTGTTGCAAAAGTGTGTGCTCAAATCCCACTCTTCATTGGCACTACTAGCGAATTTTGTGCAATGTTCTATTTCATCTCCCATAACCACACCTGTCGTTGACATATTTGTCGAGGAACAACTTAAGGAATTTTCGAATAAGTCATCACTTTTACCCATCATTGCACACCCTATTGCCTCAATGCCTCAATTGTTATCACCATCTCCCTTGTGTGAGTTTTCTTTCAACTTTTCCCTAACCTTCCCTTATAGCCATGATATTTCTTCAGGTGCTACATTGTTTTCTAGGGAAATTGTTCGCTTATATACTTTTCCTATTGATATTCGACTATTGCTTACAAATTTTCGTCATATTGGGGCATCTCTTCCTATTCACCTAGCTGAGATAGAATGAAGGGTTCTATTAGTTAATGAACATTATGTGTTTGTTTTCACAATTCACTATCACCTCACATACTTCTATGGATACTTTCACGCATTGTCCTGTGTTTCTTTTACACGATGTCCTAGGCACATTAAGAACACATCCTTAAATTCTTCTCTTAAACATAACTTTTTTGGTTGGCCATCACACTTAAATAGAAGTTATATTTTCAATATGGCAGAATTGTTACCTTCTTGGGGCTCTCTTGAGCTACCAATATTGCTGTCATTTGTTTTTGTAGGCCAATCTCCCATGCTACCCCTACATTGGTGTTATTTTGTGCTACAAGTTGTGGTTTTATCGATGCATGCAACCAATTGTTGCTTTTTGGAATTTCTCATCCATCTTTGGTCAAATAAAGGATCGTTGCCTTGTGGCTGGCTTATGTCCTTACAGATGTTTTGAGTAATAGGTTGGCATCGTACTATCTATTTCATTACTTGCTTAGATATAAAGATCGGCCTCCTTGGTGTGCAACTTACCTCGCCAGAGTCGAGTTCTCTCCGTTGGGGAGAAATGATTTAAAATAAATATATAATAATAGTTGAACTCTTACGATATGGGCCTTCATTATATGTTTAGCCTATTTTCCATAGGGTTTTTTTCCGTCATTGTTTAATTTTGTAAGATTTCTATGAGCCCTATAAATATATAGGGTGATAGGGAATAGATTATAATGGTTTTTAAATGTTTTTAATGTAAAAGAGGAGAGAGAATGAGTGGAGTTGAGTGGTTGAGATTTGTGGATGTGATGAGATATGTGGATGTGATTGATTTAGGAGAGAGAAAAAAGTTGAAAAAAAGTATTTAAAACACTTTTAATCCATACCCTATCACGGCTATAGGGTTCATTATTTGTTTCCTAAATTTTGATTATTGAATGAATTGATATGTTTTCTCCTTTGACCTTATTTCTCTTGGATCTTCTTCTCTTCATAGTTGTTCGTTATCCATCCTATATCAAGCTGTCTAAGTGTTATACACATAACACACAATATATTCAATCTAAAAAACCAACACTCGACCTAAACACAGGGCCTGAACGGATTTTATTAGGTGTTTCGTCCATTTCAATTGAACAAGGATAAAACTCTAACCAATAATGAGAAATTTGAGAAATTAAAGCAACGATTCTGGAAAATAAATAAATTTGCCATTCACATCAATCAGATGAAGTGGTATTTCAACAGAACGTGTAAAGCCGATCAATTTTTCCAAAAAATAAATAAATTTGATAATACCTCCTAGGGATGGCAATGGGGCGGGGAATACCCGAAACCGATGGGGACGCGGCCCGAATGGGGCGGGGAATCCCCGACCAAATGGGTATGGGGATGGGGATGGGGCTAAAAGTAAAGACCCGAAGTGGGGACGGGGATCATCTTTCCCGACCCGTACCCAGCCCATTTAGATTTAAAAATTTTTTTACAATATTTTTTATACTTATGTAATTAAATCGAAAACTAAAAACAACTGAAATAAATAAGTTGGAAAGCAAATAAGGTCTTTTTATTCACTTCAATTGTAATAGAATTACAAGAATAATGCAAACTTATTTAAGACACAAATAAATACCGAACAACTTACAATTCTTTCTTTTTTCCTAAATAAAAGTTTATCTTTACTCTCTAACCGATTTTCCATTCTCCACTAGTTTGAATTTAGATGACATATTAGATGCAGTTGTTTTGTGGTAAAGGATAATTTCAAATTTGCTTATATCTATTTATGTTTTACTTATCTAAATTGTATTAGTTTTTGTTTAATGTATGAATTCTTTATATTTTATATATAATTATATTATAACTTAGAAGTTGCAAAACTCAAGCGTATGACTTATAGAAGTTAGATATGTGATATATCGCATAACAATATCATAAACATATGACTTTATTTTGAAGCGCTTTAAAATATAAAAATAATAAAAATGAATAAATGGGGAAATAAATGGGAATTAGAGTTATCCCCGACCCGACCCGACGCCGGCCCAACCCCGACCCGACACCAATTAATTGGGGATGGGGCGGGGATGGATATTAAAAAGGTTTGGCGGGACGGGGACGGGGAATGGGATCCCCGACCCGAACCCGACCCGTTGCCATTCCTAATACCTCCCTCCCATTTCAACACTTGACCGATAAATGGGTGCCGAGGGTAGGGGTGGGCGTCGGTCGGTTCGGTCGGTTTTTCCACCCAAACCAAAACCGACCGACCACGGTCGGTTTTTTTTTTTTTTAAACCAAACCGAACCGACCAACTTCGATTGGTAAGAATCGAACTCGACGAACCGACTCCGGTTTGGTCGGTTTTGTCGATTTCCCTTTTTTTCGGTTTTTCGGTTTTTCTTTTTTTTTTTTTTAAACTGATCGGTTTTTCGGTTTGGTGAAAACCAAACCACCAACCGAACCACCCACCCCAAAAAACCGAACCGAACCGACCCGATGCGGTCGGTTTCGGTCGGTTTGTCGGTTTGACGGTTGAAATGCCCGGCCCTAGCCGAGGGTGCGATGAATACAAGCCCCTTTTCCCACCCCTAGAGTAGGTCGTTCCGAAATTGGGCCCCACTGGTCTGTAAGGCTTAAACAGGCCTGGGTTATAGTTGGATGGGTGGATAATCCGTTTCGGAGATGGGCCTCAACATATCAACGCAGCTCCCAATTTTAAATCCATTAGTAATTGCACTCAACCATCATAACCACCTTTTGAATCACAGGATCTACTGTACTAACTCTCACAACATGAGAAGATAACATTGCTATTTCATTCTGGTCTAGTTGACATGATACACTTTGCAGTCAGTGACAGAGTTAACAAATTTACTTTCACATGTAAAATATTATATAGACAAATTTGATGTAATCTACATTTGTTTAATGAAATTTAAAATTTAAAATATAAATTAAAGAAATTTTAAAATATTACAAAACACATGGTCATCCCTGGTGCATCACCTATGCATTCTTATACCTGCACTACCGGAGATATACTCATGTACATGTAATGTTGTTGTTCATATTTATATATGTATGGTAAATTGTAGGTTGGAAATTAGTACTTAAGAACTTGTTTGATACAAGTTAATAAAAAATTCATGAGTAGTGATATTACACATACATCATGTTTATCGTATAGTTTATTATTCACTCATATTGTGAGACAAAATAAAATAGTTATTTTATTTTTCATGTATTTAATGCGGTATATCTAATGGTAAATGAAGTAATATTGTAATATTATACTACCCCATTCCATAAATATAGCCAATTTCTATTTTCATAAAGATAAAGAAAAATACAATTAATGGTATTGGAAAAGTAAAATTCAAGATTATTTTCCTAATATGCCCTCTCATTTATTAGATATTTTATTTCAATTATTCTATTTTGATGATATCAATGTACATTAAATGGGGATATAAACGATAAGTAATATTTTAATTACATCTTTAAAAGGAATGTAGCCTATATTTTGGAATTGACGAAAAATAAATAATGGATTATATTTTTGGGACGGAGGTAGTATATAAACATTTTCCAAAATTCATATTTATTCCCCATTATTCTCAACTACTTAGTTACATTAATTTGATAAATCTTTTATTTTCTTTAATTTTCAATCACTTTCTTTTTTTTTTTTTTAATTTCATCAAACTCAAAGTCTCAAACACATCTCATAGATTTTAGGATGTGTTTGATCAGCCAACCTATTGGAAAATTTACGCTATCAACAGGGGTGACGTGGCGTCTTCACAGGGCGCCACATCACCATCCAATTTTTTTTTAATATCTGCGTCAAGTGAAATAAATAATACATAACCGTACCCTGATGATGGGGTTTCATGTGAGCCCTCTGATTTTTTTTCTTCCAAATGGGGGTGTTGGCGTGTTACTACTCATAGATTTTAGGCTTTCACAGGCCAAGGCAAGTAGAATGGGAATAAGTAGGTCCACGATAACACACCAAAACGAAAACTAGGGGAAGAAGTAGAGCATCTATTATAAGGTCAACACAGAATTAACCGTGTAACAAGCCAAATTCTCCCTCAAACAGTCACAGTGAGAGAGGAATTGTGTGAATCAATGGCCTCCCCGAAGGCGAGGCTCATATTCCGCTTAGTGGTGGTGGCACTGATGCTCCTAGCGCTCTATTACGTCGGACGGCCGCTCTACTGGAAAATCTCCGCCACCATTCATGACATCCGCAGTAACAAACAAACCGTCTCTGGAGGTCCATTTTTCATCAAATTAACTTCACAATTATATAAAACTGTACATGTCGCTTCGGGAATACATCGATGTGCGTAATTATGTATATCATGATTTAGTGCGTAGTTTGCTATCATTTATTGCTCCTTCGACAGAGTTTATTCCGTTTCCCCCTTTTTGGTTGATTCCAATTTGAAATGGTAAATAATGCTCATCGACAAGTGATTATACCAGCTTATGGCTGCATAGGTATGTGTTGTTGTGTAGTAGTTTTGAAACTTTTTGGTTTAGCGTTTTACCTATCTCATGTATATGTAACAGTAAAGTTGTATTCTGTTTGGCTGTGAGGAGCACGCTATGTTGCTGTGGGTTTGAGTTTGAACTATTTGTGGCAATTTTGAAAGAGTTGACTTCTATAGTTCTATTTCCCTTTCTTTTTAATTTCAATTTGAAATGTGGAAATAATACTCGTACACCCGTTTAACACGCTCATGGCTGCATAGGTCAACGTTGTGCATCTTGTAATGGCTTGAGTGAAAGTTGTCAGTTCTTCTTGTTATTTCATTCATATGATGTATATGACTGAATTCACCTTTCCTTTTTGAATATGATTGAAAAATAAAATAAAACAAAATTAGTGGATTTGAGTGATAATTTATCTTTTAATATCAATTTTCACTCGCTAAAGAATATAACCTTCTTCCGCATTTTTATTGAATGCAGGGATTTCACAAATTTTGCTGGAAGCTCAGAATTCAGTTGGTTGGCTACATGATGAATCTGATTCAGGCATGCTCCATGGAAAGAAATCTGCAGCTGCAAGGAGGTTTCTTCTTGGTCAGATTATGTGAATGTGAAGAATTGTTGTCAGTTTTCCTTGATTTAGATATATCAGCTAGAGGATTATGCAACTGAGTATGTGATACAGAGTAGTATGTGATACAGAGTAGTTGGTGTAGATCAGGTTTAATAAAATCACGATATCCCATGAAACTAAATTGCTGAGTGCTGAACTGCTCAAGTATTTTACTGATGCTATTAATAGTTCTTCTGATACTGATATAGTGAACTATTGAAGCTAACGGTGACACTAAGTGAATATGTCTACTGTATATTTGGTTGTCATAAAATGCTGAGCGACTCTATGAAGCGTTTAAAGGTGCTATTGTAGTAGTTACCTAGCGTGTAGTATGGTGGGGATTTCAATCAGTTTTGACTTTTTGAAGCTAGAAAAACACTTGCAATAAGATAGGAGGAAAGGAGTTAGGGTGGTTGGATTTGGATATGGGCAGGTTCAAGTTCATCCTTGTGGTGATAACCGGATGACCAATCTCATAAAATTATGGGAAGCCTTCTAGAATAAGCGTCGCTGATATTTGAGAACTGTAAAGTTGGCTTACCAAATTAAGGTCTATGCCATCTATGGCATGACAGTGGTTGTTGGTGAGCGTTGTGAACTGATTTGGTGTTTATTGAATGAGAATATAGATATCTATAAGTACATTTTCTGAAGCAAATTTGTTAGGGAACAAATGATTGAATGCTGATGTGATTAAAGCATCTAGATTTCCTGAATGATATTTTGATGCATTTTCTCTTGGATGAAATCAAGAGCTAATTCTTCCCTCATGAAACTATCGCTACGTTCTGCCGTGCAGTTGGCTCACAGGAAGTCTCTCTGATATCTAATCTCATTTACTCTTGCTGAAGCAAATTTTTGCAGCATTTTAATTTAAACCTATGCTAGACATGCTGAATTGTACCTTCCAAAATCAGGCATAATAGAACAGAATTCAGGAATCTATCAAAAAGTTTTCTTACTTTGAAAAAGTCCATTTAAGGAGAATCTGCTTTGGAAAGAAGCCATGGAAGCATGCTTCCTTGCATTGTTGTCAACCATTGAATCCTCTATTAGAAATTATAACTCGAACAGAATTGGGACAGAATACATTGGAATAAGAGAATTGCAATTTTGGTTAAATTTTGGTTAAGTAACTATACAGGTTTGATATGATCATACTATCTCTGCAGTAGATTAGTATTATTTGGACTGTTATGTTATCAACCCTTCATCCAATCAAAGTGATTGGTGTGATTGAGGACATAGTGGCAATAGTATCATCAAATTCTTGCTTATACATTCTTAGGCACTTTAGAACTCTCATTTTTTTTGGTGTGATATAATAGTCAAGAACTTACAAACTGACTAGTAGATTAAAACATCAATTTGGAACGATACTTACTCTTTATGCATTCTACTAATGGAGAAAATCTCATCTATTTGACAATTGTGTGCCGTCCTCCAAATGAGTTGCTGTCACCCAAAATTGGGCCAACCGGCCGAGTGCCGTGTGTCCCATGAATGAAGATGAAACACCTTGATAATTGAGGTCACCATTTCGGCACTTTAGTTTGTGCAGTGTTCTGACTTCATAGGTGCGGTGCAGGCCTTCGATATGACGACCTACGAGTCTCTCTTATACAAAAGGCATCATCATCATCATCATTATTATTATTAAAATTAAAATAATAGGTGCACTTTCTCAAAAAAAAAAAATAATAAATAAATAAAATAATGATACTAATAAAATAAAAATAAACTGCGTGTAATGAAAAGAGTGACGACTTGGATGCACTCGTACAGACTCAGATTTTAATATCCCTTTGATTAGGTTAAGGTATGATTTCCTCGAGAACTAGATTATTTCATTGGTCATAACTAGAATTTAAACATTTGATCAGTATCCAATGCTCCATTAACATAACCATATCTGCTTTCCAGTTTCCGCCCCTTTTTGTCATCTCCCATCAAATCAGTGAATATACGCAACTAAATGTATTAATTGAATGATGCAATCAGGTGAAACAAATAAAGGGATCAAAATAGGGAATTACAGAGCATAGAATCCTTAATTGGTAAGGGAGAAACTCAAGATTAGATTAATTAGATAATCGTAGCGCATTATTAACATTAAAGCTTACAAGTTCAGAACAAGATGAAGCATACCAGTTTAACAAAAGTCGATACATAGTAGAATCTCAGAAGCTAAAAGTGCCTTGAGCTTAGTAGAGTAATTTACAAAAAGGAAAAGAAAAACTCATGAAAAGTTTCTCCAAACAGCACCTAATTAATATGTTTCCTATGCCTCATGTACTATGAAGGCTTCAGATCATCCCAGTCCCCCAAATAAGTGATCCGCCAGCTGACACAGGTTAACTGATCCACCAGCTGCCACAATCTGTTTCTCCAACTGTAATAGCAGAATTCGTGTTAGCATTCGATCACATTGGTTAGGGGATTAAAGCTGCAGTTCGTTTTTTAGAGCAAAGACAGACAGAATATAACATGAAGCAAACACAGAAGGTTATATTGGCTGACCCTCAAAATGAGAGATATGTCCATATATTGCTAGCATATATGGATGGTTTTAGCAAATCATAGCCAGATTATTCAAATTCCGACTAAAATGGTTATGCAACGGAAAAAGATGAGTCATTCTCTTTCGAGATGATAGCAAGATTCTTTGAATTAGTATACTACTTTCTCATGGTGAAAAAGATTGTAAAACATCTTCCAATCTTGATTACAATGACTACAGAGAGAGGGGGAGGGAGGGAGAGAGTACTACTTCTGTCACGCCTCTCGCATATTCAAAGCTGTTCTCCTAGTGTCTTTTTTAAAGTTTTACAATATGGTCAGATTCCACACAATTCACCACGTGTTACCACAACGACTTCAAGAAAAAGAAAACTCTGTACTCACCTGAAATAGAGCTTCGAGCTTGTTCTTGATTACGAGATACTCTTGCCTAACTTGTTCCAAGCACCTCAAGCACCTACATCATTACACAAACATGCCTCATTTTGACGACAACATGTAGACGAGTTCTGAGTTTACTCATCTATTTCTTCTGCCACCGTTTGTTTCTTAGAGAAAGATTTTAGTACTCCTAGTGTGAGTATTCAATACTCTTGACCACCAAATGCTCACCACTTGCTCATAGAGTACACAATTAACTAATTGTGGCCCTTAGGTAATTAGTAGTGATTGACCTAGAATATCGGGCACAGTACAGCAAGAGCACTAAAATCATTTCCCTCGAAGGAGAAAAGGGGGACGGAGGAGATGAAGAAATTCTTACCCTTCAGTATCTTGGGCTTCACAAAAATTGCGAAAAGTGATGCAAGAATTTTTCACCCCCTGAGCACCAATGCTGTTATACAACAAGCACCAATCTTAGACTAACACAAAACATCAACATCAACCCGTAAAACAAACAAAATATATGTTACCGCTTTTGCTTATATTTCCTTGGGCTTTATCAAAACAACCTAAACTATTTATGGGACTTAGTATTTGTCATAATCATACAAAACACAACTCTGTCCGAGAATGAGTCCCACACATTTACTCAATCTAGTTACATACCACGCATTGTTTACTTTAAAAGTTAAAACAAACATATCCATACAATTAACAGGGATCAAACTTGAGTGCAGATTAAGGTTGTCTAAAAATCTTTGTTTTGTCTGCTTGTGTTTCTGTAGAAACCAAGAAATCTATGGCACCTGGAACTGCTTCCTTTGAGCTGATGAACATGAGCATCAATCTTCCTGAAATCCACATCTGGCTGATCCCTGCAAGAAGACATACACAGTAACCCCAATAATTATTAGTAGAATTTCAAGATTGAGAGAGAGAGAGTGAGACAACTCACAGAGCCCTGGAAAGATCATTAATCAGCCTTTCAGAATCCTCAAAGAAGAGAGACACAACTTCAACCACAAATGCTGGGTTACTCTCATCTTGAAGTTGATACAGCTGGCTAAACTGACTGTCCAATAATCCCTTCAGACCAAAAACCCACAAATAAAAAATCCATATAAATCCATGAATCAAACCAAAACAACAAGATAAATTCAAATTTAAGAAAAACCCCTCATATTTTCCCTTTTTTACCTCGCGAAATAAAGAAGCGGCGTATTCAAGGAAACTCCTCTGCAACTGATTCACCTCCATGATTTGGGTCGTCGGCTTGCTTGGAAATATGAAATTGTAAAGAAAGATCAGTTGGGATTGGCAGATCTTATAAAATAATCCGCAAAATCAAAGGCTATGAATGGCTGGAGCAGAGGATTTGGTGTGTGAGCAGAGTGGAGAGAGACAACAAAATTACAGTCCACTCTTTCCTTTTTGCTCTGCTTTTCCTTCTCTGGATTTGTGCAAATGTGAATTGTAAATTTGTATTATCACACAACGTATGTGCATGTACAGAAGTTAAAAAGGATTTTGACGTTGGCATCATTTTAAATGCGCTCCATTAGGCCCCCTAGTTGTATTACACCTTTCGAATCTATTTCTCCAACCCCATTTTTTTTCCTTGAAATATTTTATCTAATCTCATTGTTCACTAATGATTAAATATCAATATATAATCGATTTAACACGTGCTCCAGCCCCCACCATCAGGGGTAGTGCAACGTGTCAAATATTGGCCAATATATTGTCTCCTTGCCATATATTTTTCCACTATTTCTTGTATTCTGAGTTCCAATGAATTTTTTGTTACTAAACGATTAATTTTGAATTTAATGGATGAGAAGCGTACAATGTGTGATTAATAGTAATATTTTAATTCTAAGGGTGAAAATTGATTGATATAAGTAGATTTTTATTAAAAATTGACTAATACTGGTAGATTTTCAGTTAAAAAAAGATATTAATTTCATTTGACAGCTGATAATGAACTTATCATTATTTTGTTAACAATCAATATAATGTTTTGACATGTTTATACACATATATTTTTTTTTCTATTCTTAGTAGGTGACGGGGTGGTTACCCTATATTGGTGATGGACAAAATAAGATGTACTCATATTTGAACAAATTTCTATAAAATGTTACTTGCTAAAAAGATAAATTGGTCGAGAATATGTATCTTCTATTTCATGAACCCTAGCTCCCACCAGAGAGCGTCTTCGGAAGATTGTGCTTAACATGTAGGCTAGTGATAGTTAATAGAGTCCCCTTGGATGATGACATCTTTCACTCGATAAGAAAACACATTCATTTTCTTTCTTATTATTTTGGAGTGAACTATTTTTGGAAATCATCTTCCTTCATTGGATTGAGATATGCCACAAACGAAGCAAAATCTCCATGTTATATATTTTTCTCTCATTGGATAAATCAATAGTATAAGAAAACAAGGGTGCTTTTAGCATTAGTTGCTTATTTTAATTAAAACACCCTTTCTTCATTGGGACCTTTGAGGTGTGGTCCAACCTTAATGTTTTTAGGTAAAAGGAAAGTTTGATGAGAAAATTTGGTTGCTTAAGAAATCTTTTATATGGATGACATTAGATGAAGTAACTCCCAAGAGCTGAATTTGACACAATAAACTCAAGGAAAAGTAGAAAATTTTTAAATGGTTATTAATGGATAGATTTGCGAACATGTTCATTAGTATACAAGAATGACACAATACAGACAAGGAATTCATGTGAACCTTACAATCCGCAAACACTAGAATCAACTCATCTATTAAGCCCTCGAGATGAACTCTTAATAATGTAATAGAATTCAAGAATGGACTCAAAATGAATGGAACACAAATTTTTTCCCCTTGTTGGGAAGTAGAAAGAAATGCAGTTTAAATACATTGTTACAAACTCTATAAATGGAAATATAGTAAAAGGACTTAAATAGACATGAAAAATAAAAATGACAAAAAAAAAAGTCATAAACTAAAAATGGCATGTTGCGAAAGTGTAAATGAACTCAAACAATGTTCAAATTCATCAACAAAAGAAAAGAAATCATGTGTTTGACATTCAAGATTCCCACTCAACCTTATTTGCAAATGCCTATCTTTGTCTACGAATATTTGCATTTTATTTATTCTAATTGAAGAAATTTGTTTATTCTCCACGTCTCATTCTTCTTTTCTTTCTGAACGATTGAACTTAATCATGGGTTCGACAAATTTGCTTTACAGCAAAATTTAAAAAGATGATCCCTTTTTTTAATATATCTTCAAATCAATTAACTATTATTTGTTGTAATTATCAAGACTTAGCAAAAGCCTTTAGTAGGCAGCATATATATTGAAGACAAAATTACCAAATTATTTTTGGTTTATAAAGTGGAATCTTGTAACTGATTTTCGAGCTACTTCTATATATAAGTTAAAAGATAATATATTTATGCACATCACACGTACAATATTATATGTGTATATATAATAAATAATAAATATAAAGAAAAATTCTGAATGGCTGAGTATTTTTTAATAAGGGAGTCGTTGAAGCCGCAATTGCCAATTGGAATACGCGCCAGGGGTGTGTATCAGAATCAAATGACTTCATTTTTTGGATTTTGTTTCTCCTTTTAATTTTCTTTTTAAATATAATAAATATTAGAGAAATGTTGCTTTTCTATGGATGCACTCTCTCCACGTACGAATACAGTGGCTGTGAAATGTCTATTATTACGCCCTTTATGCTCGGTCCCACGTTATTACGAAAATATTAAAATAACAAAGGATTGATCACTTTTTCATATGGGGAGGTTCTCCACGTCATATGACCTCCTGAGGCGTCAAGTGAGATTTTCATTTGGCGCCTCTCCAATCAAAGTCGTATGGCGTGAAAAATCTCTCCACATAAAAAGAGATCATTTGTAAAATAATATATATATATATATATATTGAATAACAGAGTTGATAAAATAATAATAAATAATATATATAATCATTATTGATTCAAAAGCAATATGACGGATGAAAACATGCATAATAATATCAAATAGATTTTATGTAACTCTTTATAATTATTATCACAACTTAATATAATTGTTCTTATTAAATTATTATTTATAAGTTTGTCAATAAATTAAAAAGTGTAATTACAAAGTGAAGCTTAAGAGGTGATAAATTTCTGCGTTTAATCGACATTTTCTACTTCACATAAATTTGGCATACTTAATGCCTTAAGATGGTCAACAATTTCCACTCATAAAAATTATCTAGCTCCCACATCTTTTTTTTTCCCAACAAATTAATTATTTCGTATATGCATTTTAACTTAGATCTCTCAAAAGCATTGATCAAATAATAATATGGAGATACACGGTCGTTGTTTAGTTGTCATTTTAGAATACCTATTTCAGTTGATTCCATGTGAAGGTAATGATCACTAAACCAATTCGTAAACTACTTAAACTGTAAGATAATCACTTGGTTAAAGTTAATTAACTGCCATTAGTTAGCATGGATCTTGTTGTTACTTAAAGGGGGCAAAAAATCGCATTTTTATATGTTAATGTCTCTAAACAAAGAAACAACGAGAATCTCGCCCATTAATTACTCTAATCGTACAAATTGATATTTCACAAAGATCGTGTTTATCTAGAGATAATTAAAACTACGGTTTCATCATATCAAAAATTTGTTTGTAAAGCATATTTTTGAAAGCTATTTTGAAAATGAGAAAAAAATTTTGAAGAAAATTGAAAATTACGTTTTCTCATTTTGACTTTTTTTTGAGATCTTGAAATTATACTAATTGTCTTCTTGAAATATAAAGAATTGTGTTCTATCCATTCAAAGACATGAAATTGAAAATAATTTCAAGTGTAAAGAGAATGATACTTATTTCTAAAAGAAGTTTAGTTAGTATGAAAATTAAGTTAATATTTTCTTATAAAAAATTAAATAAATTTACTTATATGTCAACTGTTCTAAACAAAGAAATGCCGGTAATCTCGCCCATTAATTTTGGTACCACCAGATGTCCACATTGCTTTCAATTATGAGATAATTATGTGATCATGACAAGAAATTTGTTTGCTAATCCACTAACGTTTTGTAAACGTATTATTTTATTGAAAAGCAGTCACAACTACTGCCTGGTGACTTATCTGGGCTGATCTGGAATATATATAATTGTCTTCTCTATCCATTCAAAGGCAGGAAATTGAAAATAAAGTCGAAATTAAAATTCAAGTGTAAAGAGAATGATACTTATTTTCTAAAAGAAGTTTAGTTAGTATGAAAATTAAGTTAATATATATTTCTTACAAAAAATTAAATAAATTTACTTGAGGTCAACTGTTCAAGGTCACGAAATGCCGGTAAGCATAATTTTGGTACCACCATATGTCCACATTGCTTTCAATTATTGGCTATATGTGATATGACAAGAGGGAATCTCCTTGTAATCCACTAACGTTTTGTACGTATTATTTTATTGAAAAGCAGTCACAACTACTGCCTGGTGCTTATCTGGGCTGATCTGGAATATAATAATTTTACCAAGAGTAACGCTAGGGGAATAATTAAATATGAGGGGATATTATGTTTCCAGTGTTGAAATTATTTGATAGTTTCAATGCCAGTATATGTAGTTTACATATGATTTTAAGTGAAAACATGGCAAATCATATATGATTTACCGAATTGGAATCATAAAAATAGTTCCAAGATTTCAAGTGAAAACACAGTTGGAATCATAAAAATAGTTCCAGCGCTGAGAATATAATATTTTGGAGTATAATTAAGCGTTAAATTCTTTAGAGGATTAGACCTTATCAATACAAGAGAGATGAAATAGTATTTTATTATTTTTATGACCCTTATTAGAAAATTGTACATTTAGTTACATATAATTGATTGTACATATATTGAGAGTTTTGATGATCGATTAATATACTGTCACATGATATTTTCTAAATCTATGTGAATATACTAACATGTCCCATATATAAGCAACTAATCAAAACTATCTTAATACCGATGGTGTGCCCCGAAAGACTCCAAGTTTTTCCAAGGCCTCGTCATACTCCACTGGGAGTAATGTTAGTTGTACAGACAACTAGTATACCACACAAATATCACTCTAATCGCGAAAGGCTCCAATGGCCGCAGGTAGTCTTGAGTTAGTGCAGCTGCTCGAGGTTAGTCGGCTGCGCGATGTGGGATTTTCACTCGCTGGGGTGGTCAGCGCATGACGCCTCCACTACGCCTCGATCGCGGAAGACTGATTCACTCCTTCACGATACCGTGGCCAGTGCGGGCGAGGCGGTGAGCCTGTCAATTACACACCTCTTGGTATCAAATATCACACTCTAATAGAGTGTAATACAAAATTACCATTCTACCCCTTGAATATTAGAGGCCCACACTCTATTGGAGTGTGACAATTGTGTTATATACTAATTGTGTGTCCTAACATTACTCCTCCTCTAGTCTGCTTTAGCCCCGACAACATCCCAAAAGCCTACTACCACAGCATAGCACTGAGCTCCAATGCGTCATCCACGATTTTTGTAACACGCTGCAATAATTAGGTGAGATTTTGACAACCAAATCACCCAACTACAAGAGGATCCCGACGTTTACCAAACACGTCTGAAGCAACAAGCCATCACAAAATTAAACACGAACAAATGAATGAAAAATCAGTAATAATCAGTAATTCTAGAAAACATTGGGCACATTAATGTACTGTTATGCATCTGTGTTTGATGTTTCATCAGGTAAAACCTTCTGACAGGTCTCAGGGAAAGCAGTACAGGATATATTTTAGAACAGTCAAATATAAGGAAACTGCAAAATTTGTTTAAACAATACAACAACATTAGACTTTAGTAACGAAGAGCTTAACAACTAGAAATACGGTGGAATCGGTATAAAAAATCAACATGCTTTGCAACTCTTCCGACAATACCCTGGAAGATCTGAAGATCCAACCATATACTCGGGATTCTTGGCGCATTCCCCGAGAGAAGCCCATCGCTCACAGTGTTCATTAGCATCGGCACAGGTCCCATTGGATCCCACAACCTTGTCGAAAGAGTCAACGTGAATCCACTTTGTTGCGGACCACTTCTCGCCTTCAATTACAGGACAACCCGCGTGGAGACTGGTAGGGTCGGGAACTGCATCTGGATAAAGACTGAAGAAAAGAAGGGCGTCGCCTTTCCGTGGCTTCACTGTAATTTTTGAGAAATAAACCAAACCGAAGAGCACATTAACGTCATGCTAACGTGGCATAGAGAACCTACAAAGTGATTAAGACAAAGATGATCCCCGCTGGTGAGTGTGGTATCCCACCTACCACTGGGTGGGAGATCATGATTAGTTGTTTTAATGTCTCATGACTCTCACCTGCAATGCCTTTCCTTCCACATTCTGATAAATCTTCATCGACTGAAACCGACCTGCGATGAGACGTCTCCTGAACAGTGGTGTGAATCGATAGTTACCAGAAAGGACAATAAATCCATTGGGCGCATTACTGTTGGTGTTAACCAAATCCGCATATGATCAGTATACCTCATACTCATTTTCAACCACACACACGCTTTGCGTTTAAAATAATATTAACCACATTTTTCTGAATCTGTGCGAACAGTAAACCCCAATCAAACAGCGCTAAAGAGTGGGAGAGGGGCAATAATGATCGATTCAGAGAAGAAGTTTTGATCGTGTGCTGTAACATGTAGGAATTTATGAGTTAGTGTTGCTATAAATATTCCCTGAGAAACTGTAGAGACTGAAGAACATGATTGACTACTGCTTAATAATTTTCACTAGAGATCACCTCATGTATCGCATAAAAACAGAGCCAAGGGACAAAATTTTGTGGATCAATGAACTAAAGATTTACAAAATGGAGAACTTCACTAACCTCTGCTGAGGGAAACACAGTTTCACCCCCTTTCTCAACATCAGTAAGATACATTAGAACAGTAGCTATCCGGTGTCCACCACGAGCGATATTCACCTTGTCGACGAAGTAGTCGTAGTGAGGGTCATATTTCTGTCCAGGCTCATATCGTAGTACTTGTATGTCTTCTCCATTTTCTATATGAAAAGTATAGAAGATATAAGACCGTAGAAGTCAGATCTCAATTGAGGGGAAAATGCTTAGCAGCCGTAAAGAAATGCGCGTTGAGAAAAATAGTAACCAGCTTACGTCGTGGCAGGGAAGGGTTAGATCAAATACTGAGTAATTATCAGTTTAATGGGCAGAAAATATGCTTGCACTGCCACCTAGCAAGTACTAAATCTCCTACATTTGCACTTTTCATCCGAGTCCATGAGTTTCACATTCTTATTTATACATGCTCTGTCCTTGTCATGTTTTCTCCTGTCACGAACCCCTCATGGTCCAGAAAGCTCAAAACAGACACAGCTTTCAAATGAACTGGTCTATGACCCACCCTAACACAGCTAATTATATATTATCTATCCTGTGGTGACAAAACGTGCTCAATGCCACTACTTTTAGCAACCTTAGGAGAAAACACCACCCATTGTGTAACCTATATTTGGCTCTCTACATAAGCCAGGCCGAATAGGGCTCGCTCCACATTATAGAATAGTGCTAATTCCATGTTAACTGGTTGATTTGGGTTAGATCTGCTAGTCAATGCAATTCATTTACACTTTCACTTCATAATCGGTTGAGGACTTGAGGTGTTATTGCACACACTAGAGCTTAAGTTATATCACCTACCTTACTACAATGCCAAGCTTGACTCCAACATCATGCCAGAAACTGCGAACCTTCTCCTTGGTTTTGTTTAATTTGCAACAATTAGCATTACAAAAAGCTCATTCTTTTATATGCAAATTGCAAAATATTAGGTCATCACTTTAACAACCAACCAATTTTAAATTATTATTTCGTTTCACATGAGTATTTTCTACAATCCTGTTTGTTCCAAAAATTGTACTGAAAATGAATCAGAGTAAACAAATTGCCAACAAAAGTATATAATTTACATGTTTTCAATTATGTTAGATGAATAACACACTTCCATATTGAACTTCTTTCATATGGTAATGTTTTGTAGACTCCAATTTTACTAAGAGCTTGTTTTGGACAAGTTTTTCAAAATCATTCTCAACTAAAAATCTTATTGGACCTGCGACTTTCAACTAACATTCTATCGACTCTTTAACTTTTCCCTACTTTTTAACCACAAGTTCGGAAACTAAATTTCAAAAATCTCTTCAAACAAACAGTAAGAGCTTGTCTGGAATAGAATTCTTAGAAAATGGTTTTTTTCCATCACTTTTGACCATTTATAACATTGACATGAGAACTCTTTCCTATTTCTTAAAACTTTCCCAAACAAACACTAAGTAAGTTCAATAAAATTCAATTCATAATCAGTTGAGTTCAGTACCAAGGTGGTGACATTTGATTTGACCAATTTGTATCAACCTTTGCCAAAAATCTACATTGGTCAGCACATAGTTTGATATAGATTAGATTATTTTTAGTTTATTATACAGTTTTCAGATTTGACTTAAATTAGAGTTTTATTTTAGATCTATGTATCTTCCTACTGGGTTTGTTAGACATAGTATAAAGATGGTCTTGTGCAATGGAATAGCTAGATATGATTATTGACTAAATAATTTATTCTCCCTCTAATTTCTCTATATTCTTTCCACTTTCTCTACATTTGCCAAAGTCTCCTAAATTGATATATTGTGAATCTTTGTTTATTAGCTTCCCTTGTTAATTTGGTACCAAAACAAGTGTATTTCTTTGGCCAGATAAGTTTCTTGAAGCTTGAAGTTCAAGTTACTTCTCCTGCAGTGATTAGCATCTATGCCCACATCCCACCAACCCAACCCCTCAACCAGCCACTGCCATCCACAAAACCTGTCACCGCCTCCAGCCTTCTTCATCCACTACAATACCTGAACCATGAACCAGAATCAACCATAAACCACTACACCGTGCTTCGAACAACATAGCATAAAAAAGTTAAGTCAAAGAACCGTCAACTGACACGAGGAAGTTTGTCTCTGATTCTTGGCCTTTTTAGTCACAAAATAAATAAAAAATAAATAAATAAAATAAAAAAGGAAAGAAAAAAAATGGTAATAGGAATTCTGCCAGTACCAGTCCACCCATTCAATGGTTGTAATTTGGAACAGAAGCCAAATTAGTCTACTTCCTTGTCCCACACAAAACCAAACGCAAAAATGCATGCATAAGCCTCATATCTAAAATCACCCAATTCAAAGCCCATGATCATAAACACATAACCGAAGCTGTTAGCGAACCCAATGATACTTATGTACTTCCCAACACCACATTTACCACTTATGTCAATATTATTAACCAGCCAATATTATTAACCAGCCCCTTATTCTGTGAACCAACACCTGCTGCAAACCCAACTTCCACTCCTAAACCTAACACTGTCTATATCTAGGGTTCTAAAGATTCGTTCTCCAGCCTAGATGTCGGGATAATATTATGACAAAGCTTAGCCCCCAAATGTTATGGCATGCCAGCTCGTCAGCTCGATACATATAGAAAATAGTTTACGGAGCATTCATGGTCTCTTAATGAACTCCTGTCTTTGCTTAATTGGATTGAGGATTTGCTCTCAACTGCAGAACAATCACATGCCATCCTCTAGTTAAGGTACTTGTAACAGAAGCTAGTATTAAAGCAACCATTGCTTCTTGCATAAGTGAAGTAATCAGAAAATGCACTTAAGCCGTCATACGGCGATGAGAAAAATCTTTCTTACTGGAAGAAAGTGACAATCTCTCTCTCTCAGATTGCTAATATTCCTATTGGTTGGCATAAAAATAACTATAAGGAGGTTCTTCCTATTGCAATGAATTTGGAGGTAAGACTATTTGAGGAGTGCATAACCAAGATCAAACCTTATCCCAACACAATTAATAAAACGGATTATAATTATAGTGAAGTCATCTCCTTTGTCAGCAAAGGGACTAAAGGTATTGTTGATTGGCTTGAAATAGGAAACGTGTTACTACAAGGATGTCCTACACCGGACTCTCACAACTGACAAAACTGAAAATGTTAATAAAGGGATTAGTGTCGATGAAGAAATTCCCAATGTTAAAATGTCACCAAAGTAACTAGTGATGTAAAAAGCACCTGGTTTCAAGATTCCCCATTCAAGATATCTAAAAGCAGGAATATAGTGTGGAATGAATGTGGTAGGCTCATAAGGTAGAAGTTCGGTGGCCAGTGGATTACATCTTTGAAGAGTAGTTGGTTTCTTTCCGAGAGAAGCATTGAGTCTTACGCTGTGATGACAAGGAAGAAGCATTTATTTTCATAAAACATAACTACAGCCTAGGCCCTCAAGCCTTTTTTATTTCTATCGTGCAAAATGGTGTTTTGTCAAGCTATGGAGGATCTGTAATGTAAAGTGATGTGAAAGGTTTCAATACGTGGTCCAAAGTTAAATAGTCTCCTCAGTCAGATGATATTATTGAAGATAATTGCAGGTTCAACTGTCATTATATGGTTAGTGTTGTAATTTAGTCAAGAAGAAAGATCGCCCTTCTTTCCACCAAAGTGGCAGTCTATCTCGATGGAGTCGAGTTTCCTTGGCCGAGGGAAATGATGGAGACTGATAATGCCAATAAAAACAATTCTTACCAGTTTAGGAATATATATAGTTTGAGTAAGATTCACTTAATTTATTTAGTTTATTATAGTTTTTAGTTTGACTTACACTAGATTTTACTTTATATGTTCGGTTGTTTTCTTTGTGTAGACTCTACATAAAGATACCCGTACGCATTGTAATAGGTAGATTTGATTATTGAATAAAGTCATACTTTCTCCCTCTAATGTCTCTGTATTCCCTCCCATTTCTTCTCTTCTCTCTCTGACTTAGAAGCCTCATCAATGCTTGTTGTGAATCTTCCTTTACCTGTTTACCAGCTTCCTACCCAAAATTGGTTTTAACAGGCTAAGAATTATGGCTAGCAAGATGAAGGAGGATTCATCATCACTTGATGCAGCATATTGGAGGTAAAAGATGCAGGTTTGAGGTAAACATTGATGAGGTATATATGATGCAGCAGAGGGTCTTCTTAAGAAGAAAAATATTGTCAGTATCAGTATGAATAAACAGGGAAATCATGCACCTTGATACCATTAAATCTAATTTGGAAAACAATCATGAGCAGGTCATGATAACAGTACGAGCAAGCAAATTTATTCAAATGACATGTTTACTGTGCCTTTTGGTAAGAATGTCCATGTAGCAATCTTCTCTTCAATGCCATCAACAATAGGATCCTACAGAAGTGATGTGGAACAAAAAGAGTCAGATTTAAGACAAGCACTAAATTTTGAAAATGAAAAGCCTACATTTAAAAAATAAATAAATAAATAAATAAAAACCATGAAATATGGGAATCAACTAGCCTGGAATGGGGGTGCCTTATCCCAGAAGACTTCATATAATCCTCCTTCGACTATGTATACTTTCATGATGATTAGAACTACTTGGTCTAGAACATTTAAAGCACATTAAAGTAGATTTAGCATCCCTTAGCACTAAGTTGCAACAGCTCAATAAACTAATCAACCAAAATGTCCAAGCCCTCAGCTTCAGCATGCTCATTTACAAATTACACCACAATGTCTATTGAATAAACCCTGGACTACCGATTAGATTCAAATGTCCAAAGGACATCGTTTTCCAAAAGTCAATATGGGATACACTAGCTTTTAGGAACATCTAGCAAAAAGCAAACACGGCATTTATTGCATGAGAAAATCAAACCTTGCTTTTTGGAATGAACATTCCGGAGCTGGTCCGAACCTCGCTCAGCTTACTTTTCCCCGACTCATTGTCGGCCACCGCGGATCTCTTCAACTCTGTTTTTGCCTAATTTAACAGCAACACAATGTCAATTTATCCCATATTACATAAAAATCAAAACATATAATTCACAAAGGAAACACTCACAAGAGATATTAAATGGTTGCATTCATCTTCTGTTAGAAATCCTTCGTAAACAAATGCTCTGAAGTGCACTTTCAGAACTCGCTCAATCAGTAAATGTTACGGTTAACTCCAAAACATTAAGAGCTATGATTTGATTCAGAAACTAAATAATTCTTAATCGATTACCTGGGTTTCCATGAAACAGTTTTGACTTTAGATGGATTAATGATCGAAGAGCACAAGCATTTCTGCTCGATCGATGCGATCCACAGCAGGAAAATTAGCGAGAAACTCGAAAACTTAATCATGAGCTTCAGTGCAAGTTCTTCCAGGATGTGTAGAAATTTGAAGAAAGAAATTAGAATCTCTTTTTATAAAAGTTTGGTTCCAATCGAATTTTGACGTTGAGCTGTTAGATAGATCATTGATTGAAGTTCTGGTTTGACGATAAATATATATACGGTTTTTGGTGCTGTCGAAACGACGACGTCAGATTGTTACATTCGGAAAATTTGTTCACCTTCCCTTTCTAGGTTTAGAGTGTGTTAGCGGATAAGTTTTAATGTATTTTTATGAGTAGGAAGAGAGAGAATGAGTGGAGTTGGATGGTGGAGATTTAATGAGTAGGAAAATAGATGGATGTGATTTGTTTGACCAAATTTGAAATTTGAAAAAAATGCATTAAAATGCATTTTTTGAATTATGCTAACACCCTCTAATAGTCTTGTACTCTTGCTTCCCATCCTACTAAGATAGGTACCCACTATGTTTTATAGATATTAATAAAATATTTTAAATATCGTTGAAATTATAAAATATTTCTGTTTTTATTTTATCCTTTCATTAAATGATAAAAAAGTACTGCGAACATTATTAATATATTTGGGAGATGGAATAACTAGTTAATTTTTAATATTCTAATAATATTGGTACTTTAGTCAACTAGAAAATAAACCATCTTCTCAATAAGAAAAGTGAACTATAATTTGGGGCAAACTAAAATAGAATACAAGTCTATCTTAGTGGGACGGATGGAGTATTTGATTAGGTATTTCATGGTAAAAGTACTTATAACTGATCTAATCTATACTATAAGTATATATAAGTCAATCTCACACATTTACCACATACCCTTAAATTTCGAATTTTATCTGTAATTTCATAATTTGACATGAAAACGAGAGGTAAACTTTGGAATTTAAGAGTGTGTGATATCGACTTTTGTGTACTCTACACGTGATCACTCCTACAATAGTTTTCTAGTCCCCGCCACTAAATTATGATACGTGAAATTGATTGTTTAGTATCTCAATTGAAGTGCGGAGGCAGCGGAGCTTTCTTGTGATAAGGTCATTGATAAGTATTTTTACCCACAAATACCTAATCAAATAAGAATAGAAGACTAACCTTAATGGGAAGTGAAGGTGAACAAAATTTCATTCGATAAAAGATCTCTTATTGTTTGGAAAACCTTGAACAACATCTGCGATAGATCAAGACAACCTAGAACAACAAACCTTGTATCTTCCTGCAACGGACCACGCCTCAACGAATGGTTTTGTGGTTACAATACAATGATATAATAATAGAAGAAAAAGAAATTCAAACACTTTCAGTTCTCAATCCTGTTCAGTGTTATGTTCGAAACATGGTCAATAAGTCGAAATTTTCTAACCCAATATGAGTATACAACAATTTCCGACGAATCAGTGTGTATATTTGAAGAAAGTAAGAAGAAATGTTGGCCTAAAAAATGGTTTAAAATCTTTCAAATGAATCCTACAATACCCTTTTCCTACATCTCATTGATGCAATATTCACAATATAAACAATTTAAATGATATAGTTCTTCGTTCTTCGTTCTAGCATGTTGTCTAATACTTCGGAGTCTCTTGTTTGAACCTTCAATAGTAATTTGCAACAAGCATAACCCGATGACATAAAACCCGCCACTCTAAGTCTTATCGTTCAAAGATTTAGTCATATTAGACTCTTCTTCCTCGATTAGCTCCAATGGGCCTGTTCTCTTCAATGCAGGCCTCTTTTGGAACTTTTTCTTGCTCTGCAAGATGCCTTCATCACCTTTCAACATTCGCACAACCTGCATCACGTGTGTAGTTAAAAAGTGTGAAAAGTTGTGAATCTTATAAAATGTGTGGATAAAAATGAGTTCAAGAAAGAATATGTACTTGACTCATCTGAGGTCTTTCTGTAGAACATTGATGTATACATAAAGAAGCAACCATAATCATGCGATTCATTTGCTCGAGATCATAAACACCATCAAGTGATGGATCGACTAGATCGGATATATTTTTGTTAATGATCAAAGGTTTGGCCTGCAAAGTTCAATGCGTGGCGAATTCTATCATAAGCTCATCAATGACTCATTAGAAACATGGCTATAGTAAGTTCTCCTGTTCTTTTCACTATATACATACCCACATCACGACACTTTTTTGTGCCTCGTCTAGGGCAGGACGACCCGTGATGACCTCTAACAACAGTACTCCAAAGGCATAAACATCAGTTTTCTCATCAACTGTGCCGTGCAAGAAAAACTCCGGAGGAAGATAACTGCCATGACAAACAAAACAAATGAGACTAATCTTTTCAACTAGATTACATAACTAGTCAAGTTCTAATAGTTTTCTTGACGGAAATAACAAGCTCACGCACCCAAATGTGCCTTCGAATTGTGTAACAGTGAGGTGAGTCCATTGATCGGGAAGCCACTTTGCAAGCCCAAAATCTGATATCTACATTGACACGGTAAATCTCTCACTAATTGTTTGTTTGGTAGCAGTGACAGAATATGGATCCTACGAAATATGTAGATAATAAGTGAATTTTACCTGAGGTTCAAAATTTTCAGTGAGCAAAACATTGGCGGATTTGATATCTCTATGGATTATTCTCCTCTGGCAACCCTCGTGAAGATACGCAAGACCAGAGGCAATGCCTAAAGCTATATTGAACCTAACGTTCCACGGTAACTTCTCCGTTTTATCTGAGTAGCAATAAAACATTGAAAAATCTAAGTTTTTACATTGTTGAGGGAGAGACTTCAACAAATTCCTTTGTTTTGAGTAAGAAAATAACGAACAAACCGGTAAGTAGCGATTGCAAGCTTCCGTTAGGTGACAAGGGAAGAACGAGATGCATCCCTCCTTCAACCCCATAGCCAATAACGCGTGCGATGTTAGGATGGTTAACATGTACCAATATCCCAAGCTCAGATAAGTAATCGGCTGTCATCTCCTCCGGAGTTCCCCTAATCAACCTTTTAACAGCTACTAGTTGTCCATCTTCCAAATGCCCTTTGTATACTTCCGAATAACCTCCCTCTCCGATCAAATTTTCTATCCAAAATATGTAAGGAAATGAAGTTCCATAGGAAAAGGGAATAGTGTATGCTAAGAGCTTGTTTAGTCTGTTTCATTTTTTGTGAACTCATTTTCAACTGCATATTTTGTGGGACTCATAACTAGACTGAACAAGCTCTGCATAAATAAACAATAGGAAGTAAGATACCAGGGTTGAAGTTGTTTGTGGCTACTTGGAGGTCTGCCAGAGAGAAATTTTTCCATGAGGCCTCGAAATAATAAAACATTTCAGAATCTATACTCGGAGACAGTCCTGTCAAACTCTGTGAATTTCTGCCTTTTTTTGTCGAGAGTTTTTTGATCGCATGAGGTAAGTTAGGATGGAATGTGTGCAAATGCATTGTGGGTCCCTTTTTCAGTTTGCGGAGAAATCCTCGCCATTGAGAGTCAGCTTTTCCTCTAGGTTCGGAATCTGAAGTACTGGCGTTCGATGTTGTTGTTTCTGACTCTGTTTCTTCATCACTACCCTCGTTTGTGGCTTCTTCCGTTGTCCTACTCAATGATCTCAACTCTAACACGTGAATTCAACAAGTAATGAAAAGATCAGAAAATGTCGTAGCTATACTTGTCATTATTGACAGAATATATCAATTATATGTGACTAAATTCTACATTGCACTTTTTTTTGAAAATAAAAAATTCTACATTGCACTGATGACGAATAACATTATTATTATTATGGATATAAGCAAACATGACCAAAAAAAGTGGTATAAGATTTTACCATCAGCAGAAAGAGAAATGGAGGAAGCAGAGAAAAGTAATTTATGTCCAACTTCAAAAACTTCTCCATCAGAACTTTCTTCAGCAACATCGCATGCATTCTCGCTCTCCCTGAAATTCAAGAATTCATTCAAGAAAATATATTAAGCCAAAAGAATTTTCACCTGCATTGGGAATTCAACTTTACCAAAAATTGGAAAAATTAAATGAAAGGGACCAAAATGCTAACTGACCAGGTAAACAATAATAAGAAAACAAATATATATGCCTGTGCATAATGCAAATGCATAAGCACTTTTGTAATGCGTTAATATTGATTGGTGTTGTGCTATCCAATCCAATCAGCAGTGCTGATTGACAGTGCTCCTTCACTTTTTATTTTAACCAGCTAAACACATGTAATAACTAATAATACATTCCAAAATTACGATTTTCAATTTTTGCAATAGGTTATCATAATGCGCCATCATCGTCAATTTCATTCATCTCACCATCAATACAAAATATGCCAGCCAATGGCAAGTTTCGCGAAAAAAGGACTCATTCTTGGTTGTAGCATCACAATTGCATAGATAATCAAATAACACATTAGTCCTGCAAAAACAACACCTATATGTACCTAAAATGTAAGGACAAGGGGTATCATTTCATCCCAATAAGAGCATTCCCACATTGACAATAATCAAAATGCACCAACATTTTGGATTTTGCAAACGAATCAACAAACCAACAAAATACATTTCTTCATAATTATAGAAAATCATGCAGCCTAAAATCAATAACAACTAAAGTTTGAGGTTGATTTGGAGAATACCGTGTGGAGGGGAAAGGTTCATGGGCATTAGCCATGGCTGATCAAACAGACAAACTTCAAGAACCAATTGTGGGGCCTGCAAATTGGGGGGAAAGAGAGAGAGAGAGAGAGAGAAATATAGAGACAGAGAAAACAGAGACGGAGATGAATGGGGAATAGTGGTTGGAATGTGTCTTAGCATTATATGAATGTCAAGATTTCACGTACCCTCCAAAATCGGTGTTTCTTTGTGTATTACATCAAGCACCATATAAACTACGCCATATATATACACCAAATTCACACACTCCACACACGGGGTAAAGTGAAACCATATACAATAGACATAGAAATGCAATTGGCTAATTTCAGTTGTACACACTCATTTACGTTTTCGCGCAATTATTTAAGCAGGAATAAATAATCCATGTGAAACAAGTAAATTCAGATTCAACAAGAATGTGAAGGTCCTATTTTCCTTTTTGATCACTAAGATGAAAATGCTTTCGACAATCCTTAGACTATCGAAACTCAAAACTTCTGGCAAATTAAAACTAATTACTTAACAAAGAGTTAGATTATTTATGAAAAGCTATTTGTAAATTATTTATTGACGATAGTATAAGCAATCTATATCTATTAACTAGAATTACGCCGTAATTCAAGCCAAACCATATCGGTTCAACATTTGCCTTGCAGTGTCAGCGACATAGAGGGGAAAGGATGGTTCGCAACACGACTAAGAGCACAATTAATTTAGGGTGGAAAATGTAGGGGAAAAATGTAAAGGGTAAAAGGAGCCCCTCTTTTACATTTTCCACCCCCAAAAGTAACATTTTCTACCTTTTACCTCCAAACATTATTTAGCCATATGTGAACATGTGGGAAACACCCAAAACATTAATAATGCTCTAAGAAATGCTTAAAAATTTTTGTAATTGAAATTGATAGTTCCCCAACGCAATGTTAATTTGGTATAATGTGTGTCCAATCACACCCGTACACTGTAATGAACCAATATCAAAAGCTATTTTGCTTTGAATACTACAGAGTGCGACAGTCAGTTTATTAACAAAATCTGCTGTAATGAACCAATACAAGCATTATGTTCCTATAATAACTCGCAGAGCCAAGAGAACACCGCAATTCAAGGCATATAAAGGAGGGGAGGAATAGTCAGACGTAGCATACGACAATCATATGGCTTCTCGCTCTGTTCTTCAGATAATGACTACTTGACCTGTTCCATCTTGTTGCATCACGATCTCCTCAAATCCCACATTAGGTTTCATCACCTACAATACCATGACTACCATTCAATAGGTTGAAATTTCAGTAAGGAGCATGGTTTGAATGAAGGCTTCCACGTGAGTACCGGTTTTGTGAAGCAGTGCTACTTCTTGTTGCCTTAAGCCTAGCCTTTCTACCCTGTGAACATTGTATTCACATACAAAAACATATTGGTATCCAAATTTTACAATTGACATACATACATGGGTCGTTAAATAGGACAGATCATGCTCATTTGGACCATTATTAAATGCCCAAAAAAAAAAAAAAAAAAAACCACCTAAAGTGCTCATTTCGTCAACATTTTTCATCATCATTTTCTTCAAAACTTAATTTCAACCACGGGTTGTATGAGATCCACAAAATTTTCATTTTTTTTCAATCATTTATTCTTCCAGAAAAATCAATTTTCACTTCAAAATATGTAGACTGAACAAGAACTAAATTTAATGCATTTCTTTGTAGCCCTGTCAAGAATACTGCCCCAAACAATACCACAAGATGAAAAGGACACACATTACAAGGTTCATGTTTTACATGAGAGTTGACTTGATAAAAGAGGAAAGCGAATTACCTTACCCATGCACTTCTCCAAATGGGGAGCAAACCGTCCAGCCATAATAGATCGCCCACAATTCATGCACTCAAGAATTTCACTTGCTACTGGGGGATGAGTTTGCCCAAATATATCAACAACGTATTTGCCATTGGCTTCACCACTATGACTAGGATCTGATGCCCTTGCCCGGGCTTCTGCAGACAACCTTAATTCTTCTTCCTCTTCGTCCAATTTACGATCAAGCCCTAACCTCGCAATCCGGTGCGCCTCTGATGCAACATCAACAATAACAGAATCGAGAAGATCTTCAAAGAGATCATATGGAAGCTGCAAGTGCAAACCAAAGAAAGGGACAATTTCTGTCAAATTTTCTATTTATCCCATTAAACATGAGACCACAGCCATCAATGACAGAGAAAAGCATGTGAATGGCACATATTAATTATACTTTAAATTGTAACAACCATTTTGTCTGGGTTTATTTGTGCTTGGACAGGAGCCAGTGTGTTCAACTGTTAGATTAGCGAAAATAAATAAAATCATTTGAGCTGTGGATTTATTGATCTACAGCGTGTCAAATTTGTTTTATCCCTTTCCTCAATATTTCTATGTAAAATTATTCCTAAAACATGCAACATATATCAAGATCAGCAAATTTCAATTAAACAGTCGCACAACAAATTAAACATACATGCTATCTACACTTAAACTCTAAAACATATGAGACAAGTGTCAAATATTTGCATTGGGTGTATGCAATGTACTTCATGCTCAAGTTCAGTGTCACACAGTATTTACTCCTCGGAATGTTGCACATGATAATAGCACAATCGATCAATCAAATAGGATGACCTACAAAAGGGAAATGCTATCTTTCACAACAGGTTTGTGCATTGATACAACATTTCAATTAAACAGTCACATTGTTAAAAGTAAAAAGTCTTCTTCCTTTTTCAGTGCAAGGAATTAAAAAGGTAACTGAAACTGCGATTGGATTAACCATAACACAAATCCTTCACCACCACTATGTTAAAGGCATCAAGCACAATTTCTTAGAACACATTAAAGAAGCACCATACAAGCAATTAACAGTACTTTGAAGTATCCCAAAACTAAAAGAATGGACAGGATGACAAATTACCTGCGAGTCAGAAGACACATTGTCCTCGGTTGGTGTTGACATGAGCAAAAGAACAGATAGAAATCTGGCAAACTAGGAACAAAACAGGAAGCCATTTAAGCAAACAGAAAGCAGAAACAAAATGTCAACATATGAGTTTTCACAAAAATAATCTACACTTTTGAAATTAGCCCTAGCCTTGAACATTAGAATCTAAAGAAACGA
This sequence comes from Jasminum sambac, assembly GCA_018223645.1. Lineage (NCBI taxonomy): Eukaryota > Viridiplantae > Streptophyta > Magnoliopsida > Lamiales > Oleaceae > Jasminum > Jasminum sambac. The sequence continues at coordinate 23,624,934 of CP073649.1, forward strand.
TCACTGATTGAATCAATCCAAAAAAATTAAAGAAATCGAAACTCCTAGTACTGGATATAAACATAATCCTATTACCTCCATTAATTTCTAGAAAATTAGGATGTGGCAAAATTAGAACCCTAGCTTCAATACTTACTCTAACAATCTGATTTCGGTTCCGGCAAAACGATTGTAATAATAATAACCATCGCACTTCGCGATCCACTGGGAATGCAACTTAATTCAAGTGGATTTTGGCAAAAAAGATCCACAGGAAAGATACAAGATAATTCGAACATTCGATTATTTTTTTCTTTTTCATTTGTCAAGAATTACCTGGAGAGCACCGAGAAGTGAGAGGTGATACTACTTGTTCCGATCCGAGATGGAGAAGAAAATATGGGTTTAGCCTTGTACAAAGAAGACGCTATTCACAAGTCACAACCCTCTTTGAGAAGTCGCTTGTGATTTTAGTTCAGGATAAATGGATTTTATTTTTTTTATTTTTAATTTTATTTTTGTTACTAATATACCGCTACTTCTTGTAGTAGATCCGACCATCGTTGTGGGTGAAAGAGGAGGCGGCCTTGGCAAGTGGAGGAGGAGGGGACGACGTTGAAGATGGCAAGTTTGGGAGAGGAGCACATAGCGAAGTTGAAGAGGAGAAAATGAGAGCGAAGTTGAAGACGGAATGACGGACACGGAACGTATATATTCCCTTTTTTGTGAGTGGAGGAGAAATCCTCCCTCTGATCGGAATTATTATTATTTTTTTGATTTTCGTTCAAGATAAATGGACAACATGCTAAGATTTTATTATATTTATTACTTTTGCACATGTTTATTTTCAGAATTACATATTTATGAATTTATTATTTCCTATTTTCCAATCATATTTTCCTCTTCATCAAATCAAAAAAGGAAAAAGAAAAAAATTTATATTTTCTTAAATAACTAGTACTACACCCGTGCGACACATGGGAAAAATATAATTTTACTTATAATAACCTTAAAATTATTTATTAAACAATGGAAATGAATAAACATAAAATATATCCCAAATTTTAATTGAGTAAAAAAATTAGAAATTTTGAAATATTTCTTTAAAAATAGTATTCATCGTCATATCCATTGGTTTTTTATATTTATCACATATAAGAACATTCAATCCTATATGACTTATAATTCTAGATATTGCCATATATAATTGCTCATGATTGAATACCTTTTTGTTTTTTTAACAGAAGACCGACTTGCAAAAGCAATTATCCATGGCTTTTGCTGATAGTCATAGCATACAACACAATCAATGAAAATTGTCGTCTCTGAAACTTGAAAAGTTATCTAGGATCAAACATAGCCAAAGACAATCTTGTGATAACAACTTTCTAAACTACATTGGCACCAGACAAAACTTGAGCCATGACGATATTTTTTGAACACAAATTTTTGAATATTCAATTTTGGAGGATTTATGCGATATGGATTGTGTATTGTATGAAATGACAATATCTCTATGCAAAGCACTTATAAGTGAAACACTGCATATTGATTTTTCGGTAATAGAAATTTTTGCAGAATAATTGAGAAATTTGCTCTTATCCTATTTTTCCTTTAATTAAATATATGAGTATATAAAATAAATATTTGAGTAATTGACTCTTGTCAGTATATTTTATCTTTGAGTAATTATGGAAACTAAGTTTAAAGATTTTTTTTTAAAAGAAAACCCATGAATTTTAGCTGGTGCACACGCATGAATTCATCCCCAATTTGCAAAAGTTACATTTGTTCAAATTTGTTTTCCGTAGTTATACGATAATCATAGTTTGATTTTCGTTTTTCATACACGCTAATATTTAATACCCCATTATTTTCTATAAACGCATTAGTTATTATGATTTTTTTAAAAAATTATACACTCTTAAATGAAAATTATAATTAACATAATTTTAAAAAAAATATTTTATTTAGCATATGTGTGCCACACTGACAGTGTCAAACATGGCTCGTTTACTTTTATTAATAGTTAGATATATATAATTATTTCAAAAATTAAATGTATATAAAAAAAGTTAAGTCTCATTTTAAGAATTAATTTAATTGGTATTGTAAGTAACGGCTTTTACCTCTTATCACATTTTCATTAATGCATGCAATACTAAATATTATAAATAATTTATTTATGATATTTATAATTTTTCTTAAAAAAATAAAGACATAATTAAATAATAATTTTAGTAATGATTTTTTAAGTGATTTGCGAATGATGAAATGGGACATAGAAGTGATTGTTTTCTAATTCTTTTCTAATTAATTAATTATTAATTATTTAACTACTCACTTTTTTATCTTAAAAGAAATTACTCACTATTTAAACCGTTCAATACACATTATCCATAAAGACTATCTAAGACTACTCATTCAACATGGTAAAAATAAAAAAGAGATTTTCTATTCAAATTTTTAAATATGTAAAAAAAAAAATTTAAATAGAAAACCACAGCCAATATGGTACTGTGTCAAGTTGGCACTTTAATTGTTATATATATATATATATATATATATGTGTGTGTGTGTGTGTGTGTGTGTGTGTGTATAGAAAAAAAAATTAAGATGTAATATCTAAAAATTAAAATATATATTGAAAATGTTAATTCTCATTTTTAGAATTAATTTAATAGGCATGGTACATAAAAAAATTAAGAAAATTAGATAAATTAATTCAAAAATTAAAATACATATAAAAAATGAAATAAGGGAAACAATATTGAATAAGGAAAATAGAATAAATTAAATAATAAAATTAATCTATATATATATATATATAATACTAGAGCATTTCACCTTATTTTTTAATTTATTTTTAATTAATTTCCCGCCTAAAATCAAGGTCTTTTTTATCTTTTTGTTTTTTTAATTTATTTTAGGTATAGATAAATTTAATTCGATTTTAGATATAAATAGATTTTTAATTTGATTTCATACTTCATCTAATTCCTAGATTTTAGTATCTATATATTTAAATCAATTCCAATTTCCACGCGATTAAGAATTCTTCTACCAAATCTTTTCCTTAATCAAGAGATATAATTATCTCTTAAATCAATGGGATATAATTATTAATTAATAAACGTAAATATTCACCTATTTATTTATTGTAAATGGCCGCCACTAACTCAGGGAACGAAACAAGAATTATTATAAAGATTTTTTTCTCACCGTGTCAATCACGTCATCTACGTCTTTCTTTCCTAATCAGCTAATAAATTATAGCTCCAAAAACTCTCAACTTAATACATTGAACTCGATGCATCGTCACCTCTGTAGACACGAGATTTTATCGTCTTTCTCATTTCTAGCTTCACGAGCCTTTGTTCTTATTTCCATCCTCAATTCATTTCAGCAGCAAATCCTTTAATTCCATTTTCATACTCGGCCTTGCTTCCAAATTGCGTAAATCCCACTTTGCCCTTCATCGCGCTCCTCTATCTACTCATTCTATGAGTGAAATCGGTGGTTTGAGACTTATCCAAATCAGAAAAACAGAGCATAATTTCGCAGTGTACGAATTGGAGGAAATTTTATGAGGCCGAGAGATTGCGCAAAAACCCGGGCATTCGGATTAAGGTAATTGTTGCGTTCTTCATCATATTGAGTTTCCGATTTATTCTATTTTCAATGGATAATCTGTAGTTCCAAATTTTCCACCCTCTATGTAATTCATTTACTCTTCTTCTCTATTTAAATTTGACTTTGCAAGTTTTTTAAAATTAATGGGATGCATCCCTTCAATCTTCATCACTGGCCTCTTGAATATTCTCTAGGTTTGTTTGTATTATTATTATTTTCATTTGTTTTACAGTGTAAGTGTTTGATAAATTGCGTGAAAGAAAACTACGTGGGATCGTCTACCTCATCAAAGATTGTCTGTTTACTCAAATAGAACCCTTCAGATTGGTAGAATTTTTGTCAATAAAATATGGACTTGGTTTTCATAAGCAACAAAAAAAGGTTATTTCTATAGTCCAATAGATAAATCTTTTGTTTCAGTCTCTTACACCTCTCTCTGTCAGTGTTGTTGAGGCAGGTAGGTTCATTTGCATTGTGTCACAGTTGTGTTGATTTTGTCCAATCTTTTTCCTATGCTACATCTCTTCAAGACTTTGATTATCTAATTTCGAATATGTATTTTCAGCCATGGATTGTGAGGACAAGATTTCAAAGCCCTTTTTGTGTATCTTTAATTTGGTTCTTTGATTTAAAATTGGGAAATTGGCGCAAATGGTCCAGAAAAAGTTGGCTAGCTGCGCGTTTGGTCCAAAATAAAAAAAAGTAGCGCAAATGGTCCAAAAAAAGTTAGGTAGTTGCACGTTTGGTGCAATTGGATGATTTCAGTCCATTTTGTCCGTTAATTTCATCAAATTTTTGCTATTTTGTCCTTTTGTGAAGGGTATTTTGATCATTATATTATGAAAAATTGCATAAAAGGTCCTTATCTTTGAGAGTTATTAAAATTAAGTCCTCAAGTTTTAAATTTGTTTACATTAGTCCAAAATTTTAATTAAATTAAATTATTTAATATTTTATCTTTTTATAGGTGTGAATTTGGTTCATAATTAAATTTATCTAATTAATTTCATACTAATTTAGATAATTTTACCGAAAATTTTCAACTTAATAGTATTTCTCTACGCTACTATCACATTTCAAAATATATCGAATACAAGAATTAATCAAATCAAATCAAAAAAATACAAGAAAAAAGGAAAAATAATTCAAAATATTTCTTTAGCATTATAGACGCACACATTTTGATTTTAAACAACAATTATTATACGTATATAAAATTTTATTAGTAATATATTACAATAAAAAAATATTTGAAACACGAAGAATTAACAAAATCAAATAAATTTTATCAAAAAAAAGAAAACTCAAAACCCACTCCACCCACCCACCTCCACCCCAACCCCCTTCCCCAACACCACCACCGACCGGTGGTGGTGGTGGTGGTTTCAACCACCACGTCTTTGGTGGTTTGAACCACGACTGGTGGTTGAAACCACCAGTGGTTTGAAACCACCAGCAGTGGTTTGAGTGGTGGTTCGAACCACCACCACCACCACCAGTCGGTGGTGGTGTTGGGGAAGGGGGGGTTGGGGGTGGAGGTGGGTGAGTGGGTGGGTTTTGAGTTTTCTTTTTTTTTTGTTTTGATAAAATTTATTCGATTTGGTTAATTCTTCGTGTTTGAAATATTTTTTTACTGTAATATATTACTAATAAAATTTTATATAGGTATAATAATTGTTATTTAAAATCAAAATGTGCGCGTCTATAATGCTAAAGAAATATTTTGAATTATTTTTCCTTTTTTCTTGTATTTTTTTTATTTGATTTGATTAACTCTTGTATTCGATATATTTTGAAATGTGATAGTAGCGTAGAGAAATACTATTAAGTTGAAAATTTTCGGTAAAATTATCTAATTAGTATCAAAATTAATTAGATAAATTTAATTATGAACCAAATTCACACCTATAAAAAGATAAAATATTAAATAATTTAATTTAATTAAAATTTTGGACTAATGTAAACAAATTTAAAACTAGAGGACTTAATTTTAATAACTCTCAAAGATAAGGACCTTTTATGCAATTGTTCATAATATAATGACCAAAATACCCTTCACAAAAGGACAAAATAGCAAAAATTTGATGAAATTAACGGACAAAATGGTCGGAAATCATCCAATTGGACCAAACATGCAACTACCTAACTTTTTACCATTGCTTACTTTTTTTTTATTTTGGACCAAACGCGCAGCTAGCCAACTTTTTCTGGACCATTTGCGCCAATTTCCCATTTAAAATTATATCAATTTGTTTTTTAGATTTAAAATTATATCAATTTGTTTTTTATGTGTTTTCAATTTAATGTTATATAACTCTAGTGTTGGAATAAATTTTTTATTTTCTTAATTTTGAAGTCATACCAAAATTTCTTTTGGATTTCCCGTGGGTGTTGTAATGATTTTGCAAAGTTGTGTGTGTGTTTTATTTATTTATTTATTTTTTTGCTCTGTAAGTGTGACCTTACAAAATATCTTGACAGAGTAATGGAAGAAACTGCATTGGAGTTTTATCCACTTGTAAAGTTTATGCATGTAAGTTGCATTCTAGAAAATTAAATTTTAGAAGTCACAATTTTCCTAATATTGGCCTTTAAGGAAGTGTGATTTTTTTTTCTTCCTCATAATTGTTGATTCTTAACTTCAAACAGTAATTTTTATCTTTGTATATCCATGTTTGTCCCCTCTTCTCTTTCTTTGCATTTTCATGACCAGAGACTAGAGAGCATTTAGGTGTTTATTTACATTCATTCATTTAGTAAGACCTCATATGCTCCCAGGTTATCAAATAATACTATTAAAAAATGCTATGGATGAAATAACAATATAAAACCTGGATGATGGTGTATGCATAAAGGGCTGGATGAGGTTGGTGGTTTTGCAGCCATGTACATTGTTTTCCATCTTTATTACATGATTACATTAACTTTGATCAGTATCCAAAAATTCCCCCATCCCCTTCTGGTTTGATGGGATGATGTACTCCGTCTATCATTCTTTTTTTTTTTTTTTTGTCGCCTTTGAGAAATCTCATGAATTTTTCTTACCTTTGCTAATGTCTGAAAAATTTTAGGTTGCACGTTCAAGCTCTTACACCAGCTGCACTTGTTGGGGTGGCTTTGGTTGAGTACTATGACCACAAGACTGGAAAAAAATGTAGATCAACATGTCAAATTCCTTCTCTCAAATGCTTTCTCACAACAAGATAAGACAAGCTGGAGAAATTACATTGTTGAGTCTCAGAAATGTCTATAGCATAATTACCTACGTCTTGGATTGTAAAATTAATTTATGCTGTCTATGTGGTTTGTATGCATACATAGCAGATTTGATGGTTGGTTGGCTAACGCTATACTACGCCAACTGCCACATTTATTGTTTAGGCATAAGTTGTGACAGAGAATATTTTTAATCATGTTTTGCACGAACCTCTTGGGTCTTTACAATGAACTTCAGAGTGACACTGCTTAAGCTATCTGTTACGATCAGTTGCAAATTTGTGGTACATTTTGCCTCAAATTTAGGAAAAGGCATATTTTGTATGCTATAATTTTTTATCCATAGTAACAAAGTGTAAATTTCAGCTACTATTAAATATCACGGTGCATGTCAGAGCTTTTCTTCAAACACTTTAGTGTGTAAGAAGTTTATTGGACATAAATCATATCCTTATTAGTTATTATAAATGATGTTAATTCTCAAAATATTTGTCGGTAAATGATATGTATGTTCAAATTACTGAAAATATCTTTACGATGTTTTCTTAATTATAACGTAGGAGTGATTTTATTTTTCTCCGTTTAGATTAAGAACAAACATCGTATTTCCAACAGCAACAAAAATGAAACTATGGATATAAACAATTACTCATATATTTGAATTTTGATCTTGAAAAAAATATAATTTAAATTTGAGAAATATTGTCCAATACGCTATTTGTTTGTACTACATATCTTTAATCTTTATAAGTCACTTAAATTAGTAAAAATTGAATCAAAATAAGTAGCATTTATATAATCTACACTTAAATGGTTAAAGGTAGATATAGATATAGATATAGACATCTGATATGCTCCATCTCAATTTTCAGTAGCATTGAATTTTATTGTATACTTTAAATTGTTAAGTAGCGCCATTGAATCAATTAGTAACTTATAGTATACTATATCTCAATTCCATCTTGTATGTTCCTATCTCTAGAAAATCTTATATTGGTTAAATGAAAAATTTTGTTGTCTCTGTACTTTATGATTGTAATTGTCTCATTTTTGTATTTACTAGGATTTTATGCCCTTCATTTTCCAATAATATTTTTCCTTTATGTAGATCAGGTCGTGTGGGATAGGAGATCGATGGTTCGCGAACCAATGAAGGTTTTTTAAGGATGAAATAATTGATGAGGGAGAGATGTGATGCGTAGATTGTTGGGGAACTAGGACGCTACTAATTCCGCCCAAGATCAGTGGGACGAATAAATGCGACTGAGAAAAAATAATGGACGCTAAAATAAGCACAAAATAAAACACCAAGATTTAACGTGGTTCGGCCAAACTGCCTACGTCCACGGACCCACACCAATATATTTCACCATCACAAAAGGAGGAGTACAAAAATACCACACTGTATTTTCTCTGCCTAGGCAAAGGCTTTAACACTCCACTCACTTTTGTCTCTCGTGTATAGTTTCTACACTGAAGCTCTCACACTCTCTCTACACAATGGCTATTGTGTTGGTGTATTCTGGTGTGTTTTTCGAATGCAGAAGGTGAGCTATTTATAGGAATAAATTTGGAGACGTATGCACAACCTTCAAACCTCCATCTTTGACAAGCCTCCATGTTTGATTTTTGTGAGTTTTCTTTGTTGAACAAGCATGCTTTTCTTTATTTTTGAGTCTTCTTTGTTGAATAAGCATGCCCCCTTTTTTGACAATTGAGGATATTTGTCTCCACAAACTTCAATAATCTCCCACTTGGAGACAAATGGATCTCCGCTTCTATGAAATGTGGTGTGGATCATCTTCCTTTTCTTCATTGCAGAAGACCAAGCGAAGGCGAACCGCAGCTCGGTTTCTCTTTGGTTACTGTCTTCGTCATCATGTCGGCTGGATTCTTGCTGCCTTGAATCTTTTCAAACTTCAACACTCCATCTTCCAAAAGTGATCTGATGAAGTGATAACGGAGTCCAATATGCTTGGTTCTTGAATGAAATGCCGAATTCTTTGCCAGATGTATCGCACTTTGACTATCACTGTGCAAGACATTTTCTCTGGTTGAAATCAGTGCCAACAAACCTTGTAACCATATCATCTCTTTACTAGCCTCGATTCTTGCCACGTGCTACGCTTACGTAGTTGATAACGCAACAATCTTTTGTATCTGCGAAATCCCGACTAAGCGCGATGCCTCAGTGTAAAAACATAACTTAGGTAGTGCTTCTTACTGCGATCTACCTCGCGGCAAAATCCGCATCTGAAACCTCGTAGTGTCACCTCGGCTTTCGTCTAAAGCATAAGCATTTATCGATGGTTCTCGTAGATATCTCAATATCCACTTTCTTTGCATCCCAATCTTGCTTTCGATTTGCCATATATCGCTCACAACTCCCCTTTGCATGAGCAATATACAGTGCAGGTACAAACCATGGCATACATCAAACTTCCAATGGGTGAGGCATATGGAATTTTAGCCATGAAGTTTCTCTCCTCTTACATCTTAGGAGGTAGTGCGTTGGATAGGCGGAAATGATTAAGCTAATGGCGTCTTGAGTGGTTTTGCCTTGCTCATGTTGAATCTTTGCGATTTGATCAACATACTTGGCCTGTGACAGCGCAAAACACCCTTTTGCTTGTCTCTACAAATTCTCATCCCTAGAATTTGCTTTGCTTCACCCAAAGTCCTTCATTCGAATTCCGCCGATAGTTGCTTCTTCAACTTCTTGATCTCGTCCATATCCGGCCGGCTACTAACATGTCATCGACATAAAGTAGCAAATGATATAAATTTGGACTCAACGACTGAAATAGCAACAATGGTCGACATTACACTTCATGTAGCCATTTTTACGCATAAATCCGTCAAACTTCTTGTACCACTTGTCTGAAGCGCTTAACATGGCGTATAGGCTCTTCTTCAATTTGCACACCAACTCCTCTTTTCCTTTCAGAAGCCTTACAGTTCTTTGCATATATATTTCCTCCTCTAAGTCACCATGGAGGAAGCGGTTTTCATCTACTGCTCCAAGTACAGCCCTCCGTGCCCAACAATGCTCAACAACGATCGAATTGTTGTCGACTTCGAAGCTGGCGAAAATATCTCTGTGTAGTCAATTCCTTCTTCTGTTGGAAACCTTTGACTACCAATCTCGCCTTATACCTTTTCGAACCATCATGTTCTTCTTTGACTCTGTACACCCATTTATTGTTGAGAGCTTTCTTCCTGACAGGCTTCGGCTAGTTCCCACGTTTGGTTGGAGATGAGACTTTATCTCATCTTTTATTGCAAACTCCCACTATGAGAATCTCCCACGACATGCCTCGTCATAGCATTCGGAGTTCACCGTCGATGAGCAACATGTAGTTCGTGTATCGATTCGGAACATGAGGTCGACTTGACCTCCTAACAATCGAGTCGGATCACGGAAGGCGTGGTGAATCAGCCTCCGAGGCGGGCTCCTCTGTCTCTGAGACTCTCATCTTTACCTTGACATCACGCATGCAGGTATCATCAGGAACATATGTTGGATAAATCGTTGTTGTGTCATTAATTTGATCGCATTTACGTCCTTGTACATCACCTTTTCATGGAATATGACATCCGACCGATGAGCTTTTTGTTCGGTCATCCCAAAAGCGGTGCGAACTTCGTCTCACCATATCCAACAAAAGTACACTGTTAGTGATTTGGAGTCTAACTTACTCCTGGCATTGTCACTAATAATGTACGTGCGCGACACTGACCCAAATACTTTCAAATGAGAAAGTTTCACTTCTTTTCGCTCCAAACTTCTTAGGTTGATTACTGTACTCCAATGAATGCGACGGTCCACGATTAACTAGGTATCTTTGCCCGTGTGACATTACGCTTAAAGCTGTTTTGTGGCGGCTACATGTATTCTCATGTACGGCTCTTTGCATCCAGCGTTGATTCATGCGTTGCGCTCCGTTACATTGCGGTGTTCCTGGCAATGTTCGCTCCAACTTGATGCCATTTGGTAATAAAATTTCTTGAGCAGCCAAATCTTAGTACTCTCCACCATTGTCGAGATCTCAACTTCTTTACTCATAAACCGGTTTCATTTTCCACCATGGCCTTCCACTTCTTGAACGCCTCGAACACATCGGTTGTGTCTCAAGAAGTAAACCCACACCTTTCTCGGTGGTCATCAATGAAAGTCACAAATATGACTTTCAGCCAATCGATAAGCTGTGTTGGACCCCACATTTGCATCGTGTGGACAAGTTCAAGCTTCTCTTTCTTTAGAGTTACGCCACTTGTATTGAAACTCACCCGTTTACGCTTCCGAAAATACAACTTTCGCCAAAAGTCTAAATCAATAGGCTGAAGTCTGGTAGTTTCCCTTTTGCATGCATGTACTTGAGCCCTTTGGCTCATATGCCCCAAATCTTTGGTACCGCAGGGTTTGCATCCTTGCTATCGAATTGCGCAATTGTCATACTGCGCATTTGCCGTCGTGTATAGGGTGCCACTATCCTTGCCACGTCACGATTATCATGGCCCCCTTGGTGATTTTCCAATTATCACCAGGAGAAGCTTGTGTCACATCCTTCTCTGAACAAGCTGTTTGATGGAGATCAAATTTTTCCTCAGATGCGAAATATGTCTCCACGTCCTTTAAATTTCCACTCTGAGATCCATTGACATTGATTTGTACTTCTCTATACCCACCCGCAGCGCAAGGAGGATGCGTCTCGAGATATACTTCTCAGAAGTTTCCCGGACACATAATTTGCAAAAAAGTGTCGATTTGCGGTGGCATGGAGCGATGCTCGAGAATCTATTACCCGATAAGTCGGCCTTCTTCTCCATGGAACATGTAAGCCATAGGTCGTCCGGATCTGGATATGATTTCATTATATCGCGTATATGACTCTGTATATGATATGAAATGACATGATGGCGTTTTGATTATGGCGTATATGTATATGATATGCTCATTATGATTTGCGGTATGGGATATGCCTCGGGATGCGGCGGCCTTGAAAAAGAAGGAAAATGGGAAAGTGCAGGAACGAGAATTACGGTCGTAAATGTAAGGATTACGGCCGGTAAAAAGTAAAAGATTCACGGCCAGTAATGGTTCAAGGTTCTGGCCAGTAATTGTCAGATTCGACGGCGTAAGGGTCTAAGGTTCTGGCCAGTAAGTCAAGAATGAAGGTTAAAGAGTACGATCCACTCTGCTGGTCGCGTGGCCGGAAGCAGCATGGCGTGTGTCTTGGAGATTACGGCCGTAATTTAATGAGTTCTGGTAGTAATTTTGGAAATTCTGGCCCGTAAATGAGGATATTCTGACCGTAATTTTAAGTCGGCAAGTGGTCTTTAAGAAGATTCTTGTCATTTCTTGGGTACTATTCATGCAAGCTCGATTCCAAGACCCCAAAATACTCCCTAAACCCTACCAAGACTCCCAAATACCCTTGTGATCATCTCCAATCTCATGTATGACCTATGTGATGCTTGTGTAATCCTTGATTACAAGAAGGAATGGAAGAAAAGAAAGAAGAAGAAGAAGAGGGAGAGGAGAAGGAGAAGAAGAGGAAGCTTCTCCATGCTTGTTTGAACTTCATCTATGGTAGATATGGATGTTTTACATGTTTTATGTCATATATCTATGCTTATGAATGAATGAATCAAGAATTAGCCATGTTTATGCCATGTTTATGCTATGTATGAACCTAGAAAGCATGTGTAGGATCCATTGGCTTGTCTTATGCTTATGATATGTTATGCCATGATATGATACGTTATGCCCTGATATATGTGTGATTTATGATCCACGTGATCTTTGTGCCAAGTTCCATGAGCGAACTGGTTAGGACTTGAAAGAATCATAGAGAATGTAATGTATAACTCATGAAGTCTTCACGTGAAAAGCATGGCGTTAATGTGTGGTTTACATGGTGAATATGATTCAACGTGAGCCCTTACGTGTATATGTGTGATGATTATGATGTATGAAGTCTAAGACCTCAACTACGTTCATGTATATGTAAGGGAACGAACGTGTTATATGCAATATGTACGTGTTGAGGACAAGGATATGCGTATGATATTACATGTGTTTATTTATGCGTATACATTGAAGCATGATCATGCATGAAAAACGATGAATAGGGTTGCCTACCAAATGTTTATATAATGTTAAATCTCACAAGGTTTGAGACAATTGGTCCAAATGGAGGTCCCACAAGGGTAAAGTGCAGCCAATTAAAGAATGATTGTATATTCTGGCGCCAATATAAACATATGGTTTGCAACGGGCCCACGATTACGAATATGTCATGCATTGCATCTATTATCTCTCTTAGTCTTTATGACCATTACGTGTCTATGTTTATGTTCTATGAAGGTGGCGTGATCGGAGATGGCGAAAAGGTCTAATGGCGTGATGTGGTGTGTGATTGGGAGCAGGGGTGAAGATCCTGCGCTATGTAATGGACTCCGAAACAGTAGGTTATATGTTTTCAATGTTTAGGGTTTCGTGTATGAATGTATGATTGGCGTTCGTCTAGTTCCACTATGTATAAAAAGAAATGGCTTGTACAGGCGAAGGTGGCTTTATCTAACTACGTTATGTTTATGATGCGTGCCGCGGTACACTCACGATATGGCGTCATTTATGGCGTATATATATGTGGGCTGGGCGGGCGTTCTGAACATATCAGCATCGCGCGTTTCTTCGGTCACGACATTGACCTCGGTCTTGTTCTCGTTTCCTTTGAGGCTTGCCCTACTCGATTTTGTAGTGCCCAGCAGACGCAATTCCCGACATTCAGCAGGACTTTGACTTGTTGGAATTTACGTGATTTTGGATCTCGATGCCATTCCTCGACTTGCTCCGATCCCACGCCCATGCCCTCTATTTGAATTTACGCCTCGCTATCTACATTGAAGCGGCCGGAAGTTGAAGTGCATCATTGTCTCCGGATCTCTTGATCAAGATCATGCTCCTAGCGTCATCAATTTTAATTTCGACTTAAGTAGAATTCTTGATTTATGTGCCATTCGGCTCTCGACGCCCGAGAATTAATAGAGCTCGAACCTCATCACTAAAGTGATTTCCCGTAGTGTCAATTGGTCTACTACCTCATTGAATTCGTTGAGGTGTTCTCCAAATCTCAGCTTTCCATCATCTTCATATTGAACAATTTATTGATCAAATGAACTTTGTTCTTTGCAGTTTGTTCATACATCTTGGATAAATGCCATGAAACGCCGTTGTCTTCTCATTTTTAATGTTGAAAGCGACCGATTTTGATAGGGTCAATCTAATTCTTGAGTGCTTTTCGATCAAGCACCTCCCACTCGTCGTCTTTCTGCGCTTACAGCTTTTCTTTCAACGACTTATATAGGTCCTTACGATTACAAATAGTCCTCCATTGCATTTTCCAATATCCAAAATTTTTGCCATCAAATTTCTCAATTTTGGAAATTCTCTCTGTCGCCATTACTCCCACTCGAACAAGATGTGATTTTAGAAATCGTTTACGATGTGGAAGATGGAGTCTACGTTGCAACCCGCAGGCATACTAAGAATTTCAAGAGATATCACGAGCAGCTCGATACCGGTTGTTGGGGAACTAGGGCCAGCTACTAATTTGCGCCCAAGATCGTGGGGGCGAATAAATCATTGAGAAAAAAATAATGGGCGCTAAAATAAGCACAAAATAAAACACCAAGATTTAACGTGGTTCGGCCCCTCGATCCACGGACCCACACCAATATATTTCACTATCACAAAAGGAGGAGTACAAAAATACCACACTGTATTTTCTCTGCCTACGCAAAGGCTTTAACACTCCACTCACTTTTGTCTCTCGTGTATAGTTTCTACACTGAAGCTCTCACACTCTCTCTACACAATGGCTATTGTGTTGGTGTATTCTGGTGTGTTTTTCCAATGCAGAAGGTGAGCTATTTATAGGAAGAAATTTGGAGACGTATGCACAACCTTCAAACCTCCATCTTTGACAAGCCTCCATGTTTGATTTTTGTGAGTTTTCTTTGTTGAACAAGCATGCTTTCTTTATTTTTGAGTCTTCTTTGTTGAATAAGCATGCCCCCTTTTTTTACAATTGAGGATATTTGTCTCCACAAACTTCAATATAGATGAGTTAGATTGCTTATTTAAATGATCCAATAATTCTTTCAAAAAATAATTTTATTTATATATTTTATGTGTTGCTTGTATTTTGGAGAACAATATATCTGATTGTATTGAGAGTGCTGGCGTGAGTGATAAGGTTATGGACAACATATAGTGATGCTATGTTGAAATTTTTGCGACTTATGCTACGAATATTAATAGGGTGGATTTTTTCGAAGTATAAGGAAACTCTGTTTAATTTGTTAAAAAAAGGTATGGATTTTGCTCTACTTTTTTTAAAAGCAATATCATTATTTGATGGACGTATATTCACGTGCAACGCACTGGTAAAAATACTAGTTAATCCCTAAAAATAATGCCGAACTTGGTCTTGCCACCT
The DNA here is from genome assembly GCA_018223645.1 of Jasminum sambac. Taxonomy (NCBI): domain Eukaryota; kingdom Viridiplantae; phylum Streptophyta; class Magnoliopsida; order Lamiales; family Oleaceae; genus Jasminum; species Jasminum sambac. Next base: position 23,640,269 of record CP073649.1, read on the forward strand.
AGACACTTTGCTTAGGTGGCAATTCAAATTTTATTAATAGTTTGATTCTTTTTGATTTAAAAGTTATAGCAAACAAAGGTAATTATCATCATTACTACTCTTTAAAAGTCAAGATAGAAAATTCTTAGCAAGTGTAAGATCAATAATATCGTGAGACAAAATATATATATATATATATATATATATATATATATATATTAAACAGATCAAAATCTATATGTTAATAAAGAGAGACCTTTTTGGAGGGCATTTTTCCACTTATTTTTCTGTCTTTTTGAATCTATTTTTCCTACTCATTTTTCAATCTTTTTAAATTTAGTTGGATCTAGAAATATTTGGAACTTCTTTTTTCCGCTCATGACACATCAATTACATTTTAGATTTATAATTCATTAATATATATATATATATATATATATACACACATATAAAGAGACCATTTTCTTATTGTTTTCCTCCCTATGTATTTGAAATTTGAAATAACATTTTGAAAACATTTTTCCGAGCTATGTTTCCATCCCTGTATTGGCTCTTTTTTTTTTTAAAATTAAGATATGATTTTTTTCTTTTCCAATCTATATTAAATTTCTTAACAATTATCATACATAACTAAGAATCTTCCTAAACCTTGTTCTTTTCAAGGTTTCACACAATTCTGTGTAGCCTACACACATTTTTCACTACACACACATTTTCCAATACAATACCAACCACACATTTTACAAGGAATGACGTGAACTCTTCAAAAGAACAAGCCCTAAATCTACACACACACACATATATATATATATATATATATCCATCTATATAATAATAATAATAATAATAATAATAATAATAATAATAATAATATAGATATAGATTATTATTATTATTATTATTATTATTATTATTATGACATATCAATAAATTTTAATTAAAAAATATATTAATAAAAAAACTCTAATATTAATTAATTTTTAAATTAATAGTTTCATTTTAATATTAATCCAAAAATTTTAATTAATTGAATCTATGTCTCCATTTATATCTTTTAAATTATAACATGTATCATTAAAATTATATTCATACAATCTTTGAAACTACGGCTACTAAAGCTAATTATTTTTGAAATAATTAGCTAAAAAATGAAAATTATTTATATTGCAATTAATCAAAATTACTTATATTGCTAAGATTTAATTAGACATAATTTCACTAGACAAAGATTAATCAAAATTAATTATATTACTAGAAGGTCAAAAATATAATTAATTTAAAAAATGAAAAATAACTAAAATTAATTAGATTGCTATGGGTTGGCCAGATTTTTTTTTAAAAAAATGAAAAAATTTCTTTTAATTGCAAGATATATTTTAAATTACAAAATATTTTTAAAATTAGATTCATACAACTCTGAAAGTTATGGATATTAAGCTAATTATTTTAGAGTTAGAAAAATCATTTTCACATGTTGTCATATTTTGTAAAATCAAATTTTTAGGACATATGTTTACATGTTACAGTTTCAAATGTTAGAAATCACATCATGTTGAAAATCAAAATTTGCAATAAAGATGAGAAACCAAATAAACTACAAATATGGTGGTTACACAAATTTATCAAAATTCATCGTAGTTGAATATATTTTTTATTTTCATTTTTTACAATTCCTCTAATAAGATCTTAAGAGTTTTTTTACTTTTAACAATTATTGATTAAGTCGTTTTAATTATTAATCATATATATATATATATATATATATATATATATATATTAGGCAGTTGCTTATACAAAATCCATAAAACAGATATCAAATTTTTGGAAGTGACGTAATTCACAAGAAGTTAAAGCAAATCGCTAACTTTCCTACACACTAACAAACACAACTGGCCTTTTTGGATTGTCCCCATAGGATGAATTGCTTAGTTATTTTCGATGCTGAGTTTGTCTCCTACGACCCAGGCCAGAGTCGCCACTAAAGCGAACTGCAGCTGCTCAGATGAGTTAAATCCCAAAGCTTCCATCAACCCTTGAATCCTCCTAGCGTCTTGTAAAAACCCACCAGAGCTAAGTGACTTTATAACTCTCTCAAAATCTTCAACCCCCAATAAATCCTTCTTAGCCTCTGGAACTCCTAAAGCTTGGAGAGCCTTCTTCTCCATCCCAGTAGTTGCATACATGTCACAAAGGCTCACATGCAACCTCGAGCAGAGGAACCTCCCCTGGCTTTGAAATCTTATCCAATGTCTCTTCAGCTTCATCAATTAGCTAGCCCTAATTTGGCGAACCAGTCGAGTAGAACTGTGTAAGTAGCAAGCCCAGGTTCAAAACCATCCTTCTCAAGCTCGATGAGGAGATTTAAAGCTTTGTCTAACAAATTTTGCTTTCCATAACTCGCCAGAGGACATTGAAGCGATCAGCGCCTGGGTCAGTATTTTTATCCATCAGACTGAGTCTCAATTGTGTATTAAGAGTCTCTTTTTTTTTATGAAGGGCCCAATTTTAAATTCTATCCAAATTTTTAGGCCCAATGTTAAGAGTAATAATAAGAGAACAATTGAAGTATTCAATCCAAAATTTTGGGCCCATTTTTTACTTTTTAGCAATGTTTATTCAAATATATTTAGGTCCATTTTGAATTAGTAGAGATCACTTTCTAATTTATTTGAGAATAGTATTAGTATTGGGTGGATTTGATCCGTTGCATTTGTGTTGTTGAAATTTGTTTGACAAAAGGATTTATTTAATTCATTTGATGTCGATTTTTAATCATTTTTATTGGTATTTATAGTAAAACAATTATATATCGTACCTCCTAAAGATCCTTCTAAAACTCAAAAGAGAAAAAAGAAAGCAAGGGAAGCCGCTTTAATACAAAGTCAAGTTTGAGGCCTTGACAAGTACTTTAATTTTAAGAATAGAAAAGTGGGTGAAGAGAATGTGGAAAATGTAATTAATGAGCCAGCCAATGTGAATGTAAATGTAGCGGTTGAAAATGTCAAAACATATCAAAATGAGTTGAGAAGGAAAGATGAAGAGGAAAGGAAAAGATGAGTTACGTTTGATGCATTTTTTGAGCTTTTTAGCTTAATATTATGAGTTTGACTAAAAAAAAAATTTCGGGGGCACTGCTCCCGAACCCCCGAAAATCCCCCGATTCTATAATTCAGGGGCTTTTCACAAAACTTCGACTCAGACCTCACAAATCACAGGACCGCCCCTGTAACTTGCAATCATGCTAGCAGTGCATCTATCGTCGGTAGCGGTGGGCATTTGGCCCGAAAACCCGCAGGCCCGAACCGACCCGAACCGGCCCGAATCGGTTCAGGTCGGTTTCCGGCCATCGGGTCGGTTTGAGGCTTAGAACCAACCCAGCCGTCGGTTTGAAATTAAAGGAAAAAAAAGAAAAATCCAAAATTTATGCCCAAAACCGAGAACCGAATCGATTAAACCGAGGCCGAATCGGTTGGGTAGGTTCAGAAACCGGCCCGTCGGTTCAGTTTCGGGCCGGGACCCTTCAAACCGATTGGCATCGGGTCGGTTTTCGGGTCGGGCCCAAACCCGACCCGCCGACCCGATGCCCAGCCCTAATCGTCGGGCTTGAACCCAAGTTTCATCATGGAATAAAAAACGATTGATGTTAAGATATCTAGTTGAATACCAATTTCATTCATCCTCTTCAAAATTCTTTCAGCATCTTCCAACCGATTTTCTTAAGCATGAGCTTTCATCATAGGGTGATAGAGGTTGATTTTTAATGGTTTTTAAAGGTTTTTAATGTAAAAGATGAGAGAGAATTAGTGGAATTGAATAGTGGAGATTTGTTAATGTGATATGATATGTGAATGTGATTGATTTAGGATAAAGAAAGAATGAATAAAAAAATCGTAAAAATTAAGTGATAAAAATATTTTTAAAAGGTTCCCTAACAGGCTAGAAAATAATCGTGTATGTTGGTCTGGAAGGACTCTTCACCAAGTAGCAATTCTGCAATCTTAAGGTATGCGTTAGAGTTATGTTTTTTCATATATATATTTTAATTTATTTATCCTATCTAAATTAATTTAAATTTAATATCAAATCATTCAATATTTGATCAAGCAAATATAAAATATGTGATATTTTTTATCACCCACTTTAAAATTTCTATATAATTTAAATTATTTTAAATAAACATCTAAAATGATGTTTTAAAAAAATGTTAATATACCGAATATGTTAAATTGGGGATTTTATATTGAATATGTTATTATACATATTTAGTATGTTTAGAATGTATTTATTAAAAAATTAGATGTTACTAATACATATTAAAAAAGTACAAATAAAAGTCTTCAATTAAATGATCACGATAGAGCATAGAAGGGAATTAGAATTTTCTGGCGGGGCGAGGATAGAGAATGGGAAGTCCATATCTGTTGCAATTTTTATATCATTTTGGCTTGGCCTCGATTAAATGAGAATGTGGCCGAAATGAGGATAAACGTTTCTTAACGAGGCATGAACACGGTGCGAATGGAATTGACTAAAGTACAGGCGAAACACTATTTAAAATTTTAGAAAAATTTGAACAATTTTAGAACAATTTGAACATGCATTACTTAAATCGTGTGATGTACAAGATTACACTTTATTTTTTTTATAATCATTTTCAGTATTTGTAACGATGTCCTGTTTATATTTATGGGAATCATGTATTAATATACACCAACACATGCTGGTCACTGCTAGTTTATGTATAAAATGAAAGAAATTTTTAAAATATTGTGCACATAATCGTCACTTCATGTCCCTATTCTCAATCTATCTCTAATTAACCTATCTATCGACAAAGTTCAAGTTTAGTAAACTATGATTCGGTTTTCCCACATCGTAGTCGTGTTATATTAATTTGTTGTGACATTGTCAAAATCATCACTCACCATTAATAAATTTATTTATGTCAATAAAATTAATCAACCAGAAAGAGTGTGAAACTTATGCTTGGTGCATCATAAATTTAACTATGCTGTGCAACCATTACCATCCCGATTTCCAAACCTGTACATTCTTCGATCTTGTCACCCTCAAAAAGTTTTATATGATTTCCAAAATATGAAGCACTATCAAGAATATCTCGATTATATAATTTAAAATGTGGATGGGTAACTAGAAGACTACAACTATTGGAATCCATCAGAAACACACAAATATTAATTGGTAACATAGAACAACAAAGGCAATACCTAGGGGACAAAGGTTTTGATGAAGGAATATACATTATTATATAGTAAATAAAGACACCAAATACCAAAGATGAACGATGATTCATTCTAAAATTGTCTAATTTTTTAGTTTTATTGATTTTCTTTTATATAATTGGGAAAATTTCAAGGAGGAATATGGATTAAACTCAAAACTTCTAGGTAAATGAAGTTTTCACCATTTAGAGTGTGTTTGATTGCACCCATTTGTCTAGAAAATACCAAAATTTCCTTCATTTTTCCATGTTTTGGTCTGTTTGATTGTACAACTTTTGTCTGGAAAGTTTTTTCCATCTTTTGGTCACATGAACAAATTTTCCTTATTTTGAGGGAAAATGTTTTCTCTGGGGATGAGGTTTTTTATTTTTTGGGAAAATTTGCCTTCTTTTCTTTTCGAATGGACAATTTGTTTTAACCATAAAAATAAGAAAAATGATCAAATTTCATAAGAAAACACAAAAATAAGGAAAATAATCCTATTTTCCAATTTAAAAATTAATACAATCAAACACCTACAACTATCATTTTCTTCCATTTTTCTTGAAAAACTTTTTCATTGAAATTCATTTACCTAAAAATTATTTTCTTTCCAACCAAATTCCAACTTTGTAATCAAACACACCCTTAAACTCTTTGTGGTCTTTAATTCATTGATTGATTACTAGCAGCTGGAGAATGGAATTATTAAACAATTCCAACCACTTTATGCATAAACAAGTAATTTGAGTTAGTGCGCGGTTAAATATCTTTGTTTGACCAAATGACTTGGTCCCTTTTCTTCCTTGGTCACTTTTTGTATGCACGCTATGCGCATGGTCATTTTTATAAATTTAAATATATATATATATATATATATATACATATTTAATTTAAATTTGGTCAAACTAATTATATTCATATATTTTATAGGATTTATATATATTACATAAATCTCCACCACATAACTCCACCAATTCTCTCTCTCCTATTCACATAAAAATTCATTTAAATTTATATACTAACACGCGCTATAATAGCATTTTAGTGGTGTGTACTTTATACATCGGTGGGTAGGGGATGATAAGATTGAATTTTTAATGGTTTTTTTTATAGATTTTTATATAAAAGATGAGAGAGAATGAGTATAATTAAATGGGAGAAATTTGTATAATACATATATATCCTACAAAATATATGGATGTGATTGATTTGATTAAAAGAAATAATGGATAAAAATGAATAAAAAAGTAAAAAAAAATTAAAAAATAGAGGCTATCACCCTTATCATCTCTAAAGAAAAAATAATAATATTTATTAATATTGTCTACAAATCATCGATAATGTTACAGTAATTGACAAATTTATCATTGTAAAAAATATCTTTAATTTAAATTTATGATTAAAAAAAGTAATTAATATGACAGGTCAATTTTTTTTTTCTTTTGAATAAGCAATTTCATTAATGATCAACTGAACAACAACATTTCATAGCGTTAACAATACAACTTGCTGGGCAGAAATAAGTAACAAGACTAGCTTGTGAGCGTGCCTGCTTTGCTAGTGCATGGGCGACTCCATTCGCTTGTCTCTGAACAGATATGACAGATCAATTAGTAGTAACAATATGAAGAACTTGATTTTGTCATAAAAATAACACTGAGTTATATTTAGGCCATCTTCAATACAAATATCAATTGCGAATTTGCATTTTACAAAGAAAAAGACACTAGGATTTGAGAGGATCCCACATTTTAAATTTTTTTTCTTTTGTTTAATCACGTTTTTTCTCATTTTACTCACATTTTCTCCACGTTTTCTTCCTAAATTCCCATACCATATTTAGAAATGGATACCCATTTAGAATTCTTACACAATTATTTTATTATTATTTTTAAATTTATTATACATCTATCCTCTTTTTTACTTTTCCCTACCATTTTTCTATTTATATTCAAATAAAATCATCATCCCCTTTTATCTCTTCCCTCCATATCATTCGCAATCCACAGGTGGCCATCTTCAATGGGGCTTGGTGATATGTTGCTTGCGTTGGGAGAATTTTTTTCTCCCAACGCGGGCCCCACCCACACTCAGCCCCTGAATGCAGGGGCCAGCCAAATGCTCCGTGCTGGGAGAATTTTTCTCCCAGCGCAGGGACCATATCAAAGCCCTTTCAATGGGGATATGAATTACATGATGATATGAAGGAGAAAGATGGAGAGGTCAATATTTTAATTGGAAATGAATGAAAAGAGATGTATCAAAAAAGAGAAGAAAAAATAAAAATGATGAGAGATATAGAAATAAATTAAAAAATAATAAAATAATAGTTAAAGAATTTTAGATGAGTTTCTATTTCCATACATGGTATGAGAATTTATTTATATAGAAAAAATGGGATAAATAAATAAAATATAATTTAAAAATTTTGGAAAATTAGAAAATATATATATATATATATATATATATATATATAGGATCTATCTGTTGTGTGAGTGCACCTCGAGAGATAGGAAAATAATATTTTAATGATGTGAATGACTATTATGTCCCTGATGAAATTATGTAATTCTGATTGTGAATTCAGATTTCACTTATAAATAGAGCAGTTATTAATGAAATTCATTCACTTGTGGTCGCTATAATTCATTCTCTACAAATTCTACTATTATTTACATCTCTTTTATAGCGTTATCAATACGAGTCTACAACCGCTTTGAGTAATATGAAAAAGTATGCTCTACTGATTTGCATCTTATAGATGATGTACATGTCAAAGCTGGATTATTCTGATTTGAAATACTCAATTTTCTATAAAATCTCTCTCTGTCACATTCTCTACAAAAGCGACAAGCCTTGCGTGCCAGTTATAAAATCACTTATTCTCTGAAGCGATGCAATACAATGTCGATTAAGAATTTTCCAAGCGAACATGACGAATACGGGTTTGAAAATTAAGTAATAAAATGGAAGCAAAAAGAGGCGGAGAAGGTATATATTATATATATTATATTATTATTTTTATAATATAATAATATATAAAGCTATAACATTCGTTTTCTCGAGATATAAAGGCATATATTATCAAAATCAAATTTTCTCATTTCATTATACTCGATTCAACGAGATCTTGATTTGACACCAATATTGATAAGGTAAATTTTCAAAAAATTTACAAATCAGGTACTGACTTTGAAAAAGTTACAAAGGTCCTTGGACTTGTGAATATTCGTATTAGTGCTTATAATGTCAAAACTTTATAAAGAGACATATGCGGCTATGCGCACTTGCCAGAAGCTGACCTTCTTAAACAGCCGGCAATGCTTGATTAGCGGCGGTAAGTATGTATTAATGTTATATAAAGAAATATGTGTAGCGTCAGCGCTTTGCCAGGCGACGCTATGCCATCAAACTGGCTGTGTGATTGTGACGTGAATATTCGATTTACTGGTTTATTTTGGCGATAATTATATTTTGAAGAAATAGTTAGAACAAATTTTCTTCTATAGATATTTAAGTCTAGCACTTTATTTATTGCAATTTAAATCTTTTGTACCTCCTACCTAATGATAGGTTCAACCATCACTAAGCGAGAAGATTTTATATATTTATGCAATTTATATGCTAAGTGAAGGAGTAATACCTTCCTACTTGAGACCCTACTAGAAGAAGTAGTTAATTATTATGCATTTAATTCTACTTAATTTAAATTAGTAAATTTATATTTATTGCAATAATTCCCATAAGGTAGAGTTCGACCACCTATTGGAGAAATTTAATTTACGCAATTTAAATTCACATTGCTTTAAATTCAGCATATATTTCCAATGTGGTGAGTTATATCATCCCGATTGGTATGTATATTTTCAATGTGATGGGTTATACCACACGTTTAGAATACTTATTACAAATGTGGTTGGATTAAACCCCACAATTGGATAAGATTTATATGTTCGATATGAATATTCTATTGATATTAAAGAAGAGATTTGAGCAAGTGATCTGAAATTTACCGTTGTATGTATTGATGAAGTGAAATTGCTCAAAGAATCCCATTGTGATAAAGAGAAAGAAAATATACCGTGGTGAAAATCTCATTATGAGATTAGTATATTGTGATATGATGAGAAATGCTCTTAAAGAAGCATTTAATAAAGGAATATTCACTTTCCGTCTATTGAATATTGATGGAAAATTGAGTAAATTAGATGCAAATTCTGGTGGATAAATAGATGAAAGTAAAATGCTCAATAGATCCCATGTTGATAAATCAAAGAAAATATATCGCATGGAGAGATTATATGAAGTAATCTCATCGATGATATGAGATTGTATTAATATGAAAATAAAATGCTTTCTTGAAGAAGCATAATCACTAAGATTTACTGTATTTGAATAAAGCGATATGATATTATTATTATTACTCAGGAAAGTCTGACAAGCAATACAAGTGGAGCACGTATTGAGAATATCAAAGATGGCAATAAACACTCGAAAATATAGAAATCGAAAAGAAAATACATATTGAACCCATAAATGAGGGATCGTCTGAGAGTATAAATACTCAGTAACTACCCTTTTAAACATTAGGGTTCATAATGAAAGATCCAAAGGATCTCTTTTTAAACTTGACTTAGGAGTGATTACGTGGCCAGATGGGTTTTGACTTCCTGATTTTTGAACATATGATTGAATCTTGATGAGTAGATCGGCAACTATATTAGCGAGAAACAAGTATATTTCTCATTTGAGCGAGAAATAAATTTATGTTCTACACGATCTAGAAATGCTAGCAAACCATCAAAGAAATAATTAATATTCAACAAACCTATGGGTTTGTTATGAAAGTTCAACGTGCAAATGGCCTTTATATTGAATACTTCCTCCCAGTGTTATAAGCGCTTTGGAAGAACAATAAAAGCATCACTATTGCTCATTATGTACATCGACGATCGTGGATGGATTGTGTTTGTAGCATCAATCCCGAATTTGGACTAATGACATTTCTAACTCAATTAGGTCGCCTCAATTCGATGAAAAGGTATTACACTTGACACTCTTATCCCCCATGATTGTGCGGCCATCATAAGACTCCTTAATAGTTTGTTATTAGTCCCTCCATATAGTATATTGATATTTTGTTTCCCTAACTCCTTACAAGTTGATGCATATATCCATCATGTGGATATGACCTACTAATTTGGAGCATGAACACATATGGTTTTAATCTGGTGGAGTAAATCTTTGACTTGTATGAGATGATTACAAAATCTCCATATCCATCTCTACTCCTATCTCTCTTTTTGCACTATACTTTTAATGTATGAACATGAGAGATATATGAATCCCTCATTTAAAGAAAAATTTTCAAAGCCAATAATTGATTCTACTATTTACTTTTTGACAAATATGAAGAGGAAAAGCGAGAAAAATTTTAGTGAAATGACATTATACCTATCGGTGATTGAAAAATAATATATATATATACATATATATATCTTAAAAATTGAAAAACAATATTTACAATTACAAGAAAAACATTGATCTTCGTTATTACACCTAACTTCCTTACATTAATATGAGAAAATTATTATACTAAATTTTTCTACTAAATTTACAAATGTGATCTTCTAAAGTAAGTTTTTCAAGACTATAACGTGATTGTTCATCTTTGAATTTGGGCCCATAAGGCCATCAGCTACCTTGTATGCGTGTCCACTAGATGTGTCTCAAGAGCCTCTGGAATATCATCCAAAGGCTCCTTACTCAATCCATCCTTAATAAATGCTATCTTATCTTCTCTACATTGTGACACGCACTTCTACTGTATTTACATCGAAAGTGTCACATGTCCACCGTTACACATTTGTAGCACCTCCTAATCTTTTTGCTCTCCTGCTTTTGAAAACTACTTTTACCCATACCGGTGCATGTATTTAGAAGGAATCGAACTCACTCAGATAATCGAACCTTTGCTTCAATTAAACATCGAACATCTCCTGGGATGCCCTTATTCATTAGCATCCTCAACCTTTCAAGCCTACTTCGATAAATCCTTTTTAGGATTTTGATCAGAAAGATGGATAGTATTTTCAAGATTTGAGAGCAAATTATCCATTATTATATATGGACCATTATTAATGATCTTAATCGTGAAGTGCCGATCAATAATTTATAAACGCCAGATGAGGTAAGGTCTGCTGGAACAAAGATTGAAACATGAAGCGTATGTGCTAAGATTCCACGCTTGAACAGTGATGTGTAATAATGCTACATCAAACATGATGGAATATGTCGGTGAGCTATACATATGATGAAAGTAATAAATCATGTTGAGCACTACATGAGATACTGGTGAAATCGATATAAGAATTCCCATCGAACTAAAAGTTCAATAATACTTGTTTGTAACCCGGATCTGACTATCCCGGTTTAAATAATTATTGAAATCAATATTTAAGTGAAGAATTAAAAGAATTCTTCAATGATTGTTCTTGATAAATGATGAAATCATTATTACCAATATTGGGAATAAATCCCAAATATATCCGGGAATAAAGGATGAGAAATATGGGCTCCATTTACTCATCCTCCATGTGGACTACTAGATATTATGATATGGATCCACTAGATAGTCACATGTGTATATGATTCGTAATTTGAAATTTACGAAATATTTGCTTTCAGCATGAGCATGATTTCCGTGATTTAATGATAAAGCCTAGAAGAACGATATCCCAATACTTGAATAAATCCTCAAGGATTGAGTATGTGCATACAAGTGGGATATTATGGCAAATTATTTAAAGTCCTCCAATAAATTGCCACATTTCGAATAGAATGCAAACTATATAAAATCTCATATTACATACTGAATGATGAGAACATATATGAGTTTTAGTTGCTCAATTTTCTTAAGATGAGGGGAGTATTAAAGGTCAAAATGATATGTGAAACGATTATACTATATCCTCAATTAAAATATGAACTTGAAGTTCAAAGATGTATAAAAAGATGTTATGAACAATCACATATATCGCTAAGATGCTTTGATAAGTTAGCACGCCTGTAAGGCGTGATATTATGAGATTTCCCCAATCATATATATCAAGCAAATTATTAAAGATGGTGCTTAATAACGGAGGCATATACTTCAAGAGATATGTATTATAACTATATTGTGTAATCCTACAAGAGGATTGATAATGAGATATCTCGATAAGTTATGTCGATATGGGGAAAGAAATAAAATTGAAAGTGTCGACACACTATGAAAAGATAGCGCCACATACTACTATCAATAATAGTGAGGATATTAAAATCCATCGAAAATGCCGATCTTTGAAATATATGCCTATGATTAAAGTGTTCATGCAGGTTTAATGAGAAATGAGAATTAAACTCTTGAAGAGGTTTCAAATGTATTATTGTATCAACAGATGCAACTCCAAAATATCTACATTGATATTGTTGAGAAATTCATATACTTTCTTTTCCTTGATTGATGTTTTTGTCCCAAAACGGGTTTTTCTCAAACAAGGTTTTTAATGAAATGACGTCTAATTCAACTACTGAAATCTCCCAAGAGATTTAGGTATATATCTCGATATAAGAAACGAGATCAAGTTCGTTGATTGATATATACACTAAATATAACATGATATTGTATAACATCTAAAATTTCATTCATGTGGAAATGAATGAAGAGTATGAACCAATGTATAATCTTTCATACAAATCTATGAAAGATTTTGAACGCTGCATAAAGATACCAGATAAAATACGCTGGCTGCACTCTTTTCCTCGATCGAGGTTTATCCTATTAGGTTTTCCTAGCAAGTTTTTAATGAGTAACATTAAAGCGCGTATTCACATGAATAATAATGTCTTTCTTTTTTCCTTTCATTAGGATTTTTACCACTCGGGTTTTTCCTAAGGTTTTAACGAGCATATTCAGATATATTGAGGAGCAGAACAAGAGAAATCGACATAGTGTATCTATTGGATCGAGTTATAATAGAGATAATGTTTTTAAATCCAAGAATGATGATCGGAAAATCCTTTACCGTAAGTAGCGATATCCGGCCCTCAAGATATTTAAATCGGCGGATTGAGAAATCGCATTTTTTTTCCTTCGATCAAGTTTTTTCCCATTTGGGTTTTCTTGACAAGGTTTTAACAAGAAGACGTGAATACTCCTATACCACTGATGAGACATCGTGAAGAAATGCTTTGATTTAAGAAAGATATAACCACTGCCTATCCTACAATCAATTTTGGAAGTTTTCTGATTGGATTTTCTTCAAACAAGTCCGTAAGACAATAATAAATATTCGAGAAGTGTTTAGTGACATAACGCACCCTCGAGAGATAGGAAAATAATATTTTAATGATGCTGAAATTTATTATGTCCACGATTTAAATTACGTAATTACGATTGTCATGGCTTATTCAAGCTTTCCCTATAAATAGGGCTTCAGTTATTAATGAAATTCATTCCTGTGAATTCCTTATAATTCATTCTCTCTAAATTCTTTCTATTATTTCTATATTTTTATAACACTATCTAAATTATTGTATCTTTCTCCCTCCCAGACAAAAATTGGAAACGAATACGTGCATTCGAGCCTAAGCGTATCGCGCACGGTGAAATGCAGGCCCCTCAAATAATGACCAATTCTAATACAACCTGCCGTTAATGTTAGCGCCGTTAACATGACGATAGCGCGGCGCCATCCCTTCCGTTGCTTTTACTCCAATTATTCCAAGTCATCATTTTAAGTAAAAAATTACATGGTTGGCGCTTGAAATTTTGAATAACACAATTTAGTACCACTAAATATTATATAGTGTTTCATTCAATATATATTATACATAGGTAAAAATAATATTTGAGTTTTAAATGTCGTTAATTAATACATCATACGTAATGTAATAAGATAGAAACCAATCATTTGATACTACTTCTATATGTGTATTCTGTACATGTATTTAGACAAAAAAAATAACTCGATTTTGAAGGACAATATGAGTGATTTTAAATTCTTTTATGAAGCAAATTTCTTCCTTAATACTTTGTTTCCACAACAAAATATGAAATTTTGCCTGTCGAAATTCCAAATTACCTTTGTTCATTGAAAATCTTGTTACATTTTTCCGTGTTCACTTAAATTTATATTGGTTAATTGTTGGCTTAAAATAGTAGTGTGGGAAATTTGTTTACTTCAAGCATGAAAATGAAAAGTTTATAGCTGGGAACTTTTTAATTGAAAGGTGGGGGGCTCTTCTGCAATTTGCCCCAAATATAGAAAGTGGGAGAACCGGAGAGAAAAGAACCGCAAAACGACAAAACTCATAGACTAACGGCAACACAATCCATTAACCCATGGAGCCCACACCCGACCCGGTCTCCAGGAAACCAATCAAACCAGACGGCACTTTCCTTGCTTTTTCTCTCTCCACAATTAGCTTTCTTCACGGGTCAATCATGGCGATAAATTACCCTCATACGCATTTTTTACTCTCTCTATATTCTATTTATATAGTCCATTTCTCACCCCTCAGTTCGCAGCTTATAATTATCACGAAGGAGCCGGATTTTAGAAAAAAAATAAAAAAGAAAAAAATAACCTCCTTCCTCGACGAGGAAGAGGAATAGGAGGGAAAAAAGGAAAAAAATTTGTTTTCATTTCTGGTTTTTTTTTCCTGCGTTTAATTTAATTTATTTGGAGGATTTTTATGGGCTCCCTGTATAAGGGGTTTTGTGTTTTGACGAACAGGTGAAGACAAATTTTTAGTGTAAATTCTTCTGTTTGTTTTGGTGGGGAAAAATGGGGACGGAGGTTTTGAGGCCGCAGGATTGTTTAGCAGAGAGGTTTCGGGTTACTCCGGCGGGTTTTTATCGCCGGAGAAATTTTTCCGGCTACGGGAATTTGATTACGAATACGAAGCAGCAACACGGTGGAGGTCACCACAAAAAGGCGGTTGCCAGGCCGGAGAAGGTGGAGCAGAAGAAAAAATTCAACAACAATGGGATCTATAAGAAATCATTTAGCTCGGAGGATTTGAAATCACGGCATACCGCCGCCGCCGCCGCTGGTGGTGGCTCTACCGGGTTAGTCATGGGCAAAGTAACGATTCTGAGAAGAGGAGAATCAGTGGATTCATTGACCAAATTGAAAAACAATGCGAAACTACAACAGAAGCAAACTCCGGCCGATGATTTAACCATTTGTGAAACTCCGGCGAAAATCCGCCTAGCACCACCACCGGCGGCGGGGGATATGTACGCCGGGTCGGCGTTTTCCATGTCACCTTCACCTCGTGCTCTACCTTTACCTTCCTTCTTCAATAACAACAAGAAATCGGAAGATGGTTACGCAAAATTGTTCGAAGATTCAGCCACAAGAGACTTGAGGCGTTTACTTCGTATTGAATGAAGAAAATTTCATAAATCTCAAAATTCCATTTCGAGCTTTGTCTTTTTCCGTCAATCTGAGATTCCATCCATGAAATTTTTTTGAAACGTGGATGAATTACCAGATCCGGAACTGAAGAAAAAGGAAGGAATTAACGAATTAGAGATGAATCAATCAATCAGAAAAGAAGGGGTGAAAAGTATCTGTATTTTTCTATGTATTATTTAGCTAAAATATTTAGTAATTATTATTGTATGTAAAGCCTGTTGGGATTGTAGAAGGTAAGGGGAAATGTTAATATGTTGTGTTGAAGGTGTTGAAGGAATTTGTAAGAATGTGTTGTATCGATTAACGAAATTAGTAGTGTATTTGAGAATCTAATTAAGTGATAATTATTGGCTGAACTCTGGTTCATCTGTTTTTCAGATAAAAACGTGAATTTTATTTTTAAACTATTTCATGAATTGTGTAGAATGGAGAAGACCATCAAAGTGCGAGATATTTGAGACAGTAAATTGTCTCAAGATTTGAAGAGAATTGCGTGTGTTGAGACGTAGGAGTTAGGCAGATCGAGAATTTTCCAACACCAATGCCAGAACCATAAAATGACACTCGCACTTGTAAATTATACGTGATTTATTGTATTTTTTTCGGTAAATCATTTATTGTGAAAACACAATATATCACATGTGGTGGCTTGATCATTACTATTAGGTAGACACTTGTGACGTATATTTACTAGTGTTTTCAAACCTGGCCTCGACTAGTTGGACAGAGAAACCCACGATCTGACTTAAAAAAAAGGGCTCATACAATGACACCAGCACTGATAAACCATAAGTGATTTATTGTGTTTATTGTGTTTTCACAGTAAAACACAATAAATCACATGTGGTTGCTTGATCCTTAGTATTAGGTAGACACTTGTGACGTATATCTGCTAGTGTTTTCAAACCTAGCCCGACTAGTCGGACCGAGAAACCCACGATTTGGCTAAAAAAGAGGGTTGAGTGACATTTAAAACCCGCATTGGTCAAATTCGGTCAAAGACCCGGGCTTACTCAAAAAACCGGGTCGACCCCCTTCTAACTCGGGATTGGATTTGATCCGGATTTTTATATTTTCTTTTATTTTGTGATATTTTTATCTTTTATTTATTTATTTAATATTATTTTAAACATCAGGTCAACCCCGAGTCGACTCCGAATCAACCCTCTGCGCTTTGATCCAGTCAATCGTCTGGGTAGATGATCGGATCAGGTTTAAAAACATTGATACCTACAAACCCAAGACGCTTCCACGCAACGAAATGGTTTCAAACTAATTTAGTTTGAGAGCACAATTACTTCAATAATTAGTATAATATGTCAACTCTTATGCTAGACGCTATACTCAAGTTTTTAAGCTGTCAATATACTCAGGCATTGTTCTAGTGCTAACGGTGGTGCCATAGTTACGGTACCACCAGTAGTATTTCCGGATACATACGATTCCCATTTGAAATCCGAGATCAGATTTGGGTCCAACATATCAAAGGGGAGTTCTACTAATTTGAAAAATTTTCCAGCGATACCGTGGCGATCGGTGGCGGCCGATCAAAGTTTTGGTCATAATTTGGGCCACCCAAATTAGATCGCAAATTTCAAAACGGAGATCGTACGTGT
The DNA here is from genome assembly GCA_018223645.1 of Jasminum sambac. NCBI lineage: Eukaryota > Viridiplantae > Streptophyta > Magnoliopsida > Lamiales > Oleaceae > Jasminum > Jasminum sambac. The sequence continues at coordinate 23,657,555 of CP073649.1, forward strand.
CCGAAAATACTAGCTGTGATACCGTAACTATAACATCACCGCTAGTACTAGAACAAGCCTGCAACATACTTGGTGCAACTGAGACGTGTGCAATACACGTAGAATGCAAGCACGAGTACGTGTGATAAAGTCTAGAAAACTTGGGGAATCCTTTTGGGGACCTAAAATACCAACAAAAGTAAAGGTTGGCAGAACTTTAAACATTTGTGGTTGATATAGAACTGAGAGGGGAGTAGTAGGATCCACCTTGTAGCATCGCGGGACCTCTCTATGTTCATTCTCCTATCCAAAGGATCAAAGTATCAGTGCTTAGTACCACAAGCAATAAATGTTCGATAATGTTGTTGATGTACAATTTAAGTCACGAATCAAGTTGCAGGATCTTGATGACACGACAAACACCTCAGATCCACGTAATTCTTAAGATGTCGCACAATTTGGACATATGGACGATTAGACATTCTGACCTATTTGACAAGTTAACTCAGAACATAAGACGACACCTTCCTCCCCACCTTTAACATTAGTCATGACGTTGTTCAAGATGAACACATAGGCACTGAAAAAGGAGGATGTAGCACTTTTGACATATAATTACAATTGTGCTGGTAAAATATATTTGAATAATTTGACATAAACATGTTAAACTGACATTTGAAAATTGAAAGTGAAATTCTGACGTATCACTTTTTGACTGGATGCCGAAATGGTCTCCATATGCTTACACTTACTACCCTTCTTCGTCATCCGATAAAAACATGTCATGTCAACTGCGTCGCTTAGTAATATCAATTTCAAATGTTTCTGTAGAATTACTTAAACTAAAGGTTTATGTTGTAAGAACTCAAACTAAAAGTTTATCAAACTGATTAGAAACCACTTTGTACCTACTTAGAGCATAAGAGCATACCCTACTAGCTCCCCACCTCGGAAATCAGTCATGACGTTGTCCAAGATGAACACATAGACCTTGTTTGACAAGCAGAGCATAAAAGGAGCTTACTTTGTAAAAACTCGGACTAAAAGTTTATCAAATTGAGTAGAGACCACTTTGTACTTAGAGGAGCTCTAATAAGCCACCTCAACCCTTTAAACATCGATAAATAGAAAGGGTTGAGGTTCATTTTGGAGATCCTATTTCTATTTCTAGATAATTGAAATATTTATAATTTAAACTAATGAGTGTGTTTAAGTTTTGTACCCAAAATTCAGTTCTTATAGTTTCCATGTCTTGTATCTTGTGTCAACGTGCTTTTTTCAGCTTCTCAGCAAAAAATGCTTCAAGTACACACACAATTATTACAACACACTACCACACCCTAATACACAAAACACGAAAAGACCAAAATATCCCCCCCTGAATGTGGGGGGACCCACACCCCTATTAGGGTGTGGCAAATTGCCACACAAATTATGTGTGTACTTGCAGCATGCTTCTTTTTCAGCTTTCGGTATATTGCTAGTTAGGAATTACATTTTGCAACATCAATAAACATCGTTGTTGAAGGGAAAATCAAGTGAAAACATTTATTTGTTTAAGAATAAAAAATAAAATTTTCAAATAAATTAATTTTAAGTAATTAATAGGTAAATTTTAATTTGAATAGTGGTAAAAATATGAAATCTGTGAGTAAACAATATATTAGTAACGAATAATTAATTTCGAATGTATAAGTGTCATTGAAATTGAATTGTAAACCAAAAGTAAGAATTTTCACTCAAACGTATTGTCATTGTTTGTATATCTTGAATCACAACTGCCTTGTTCAGCAGATTTGTACATGGGATGTTTGGAGAAATTGTAAGATGTATTATAACGTGTTTTCTGAAATTTCTGGATAAAAATAATTAAAGAACAATTATGTGTGTACGGAAAAATTTTAACTTGGATTATACATATATATATATAAATAATTATGAATAGTATCACAAATTAACAATAATACTGTATTACCTTTTCACATCTCGATATTATAAAGCGGAGAAATGAAAATAATTAATTATTTTTGCTGATCAAATAATTGGACGATAAGCTTGCACGATAGCTCTAGCTAATGGTTTGAGGTCATAATTTTTTTGTCAATTTCCCCTCAAACCCAATTAGTTTAGTTTAGATTAAAAAGATGTCGTTTTGAAAAAGTAGATTAGGTATTTGTTACAGAAGATGACATTGGCCACATAATTAGGTATTTATATGATGTGAATGGTCAAATGAAATTAATATTAATTTAGTTCTAGAAATAAATTTTCAGTATCAATTTTGTTTCTCCAATGAAATGGTATATAGTTATTGGGAGTGATATAAACTTAAATATGTTTATTGCACAATATTATGTGTTCGCAGTTGAATACATATAATTTAGTTCGTCGTTACGTCTATAGTTACGTAGTTGAACACCTTTTACCAAGGAACTAATAAAGTTGGTAATGTAATTCCTTTGTATCATGAGAACAATAAAACATAGAGATTATGAAAAAATAATTACAAAAAAAAAAAGTTTTTCTAGTTGGAGCAAATTGTCGTAACTTAATATTGGTCTCTTTGAAGTTGATTTGGTATCGTATATCCTGGAGTGTGCATTATAACATGCTCTGAATTAATACGATACCTCGACTGATATGTCACATCACTCTAGAGTATACCATAATATACACTTTTCAATGTATCATATCTGCTTTGCTCTTTTTGTCATTCTTTGCTAAGCTCTTTTGTCACTCTTTGCCATAGTCTCTGCTAAGAAACGTCATACCTTAACATCAGCTCCAATCTTTAAGGTTTGATAAGCCATATATTATCCTAGGAGTAAAAGCAAAATTAACACAATTTCCTACTTCTTGTCTAAGATCATCCCATTTTACGTAGAAGCAACCCCCACCCCCCAAACCCCCTATAAATCCCATAAACTTCTTGCATTAATCCACACAGCACAAACAACAAACATTTTGTACACACATAACACCAAATATGTCCAACCCTAATCAAAGCGTGTGTCAGTGAGAGCATTAGCAGGAGTTGGCAACCTCATTAAACTCCTCCCAACAGGCACAGTTTTCATGTACCAATTCCTTAATCCTGTCCTAACCAACAATGGCAAATGTCACACCATAAACAAGTACTTATCTGCAACACTTATCCTCGTCTCTGCGTTTTCGTGTTGCTTTGCTTCGTTTACTGATAGCTACGAAGACAGCGAAGGAGTCATTCATTACGGCATTGCAACAAAAAGGGTTTTTGGCCTAATTCATCCTCACAAGACTTGTCTTCTTACAGGCTGAGAATTGGGGACTTTGTTCATGCTTTCTTTTCACTTATTGTCTTTGCTGCTGTCTCTTTGTTGGACCCTAATACAGTGGGGTGTTTCTATCCATCTTTTGAGTCTACTCAGCAGGTTCTTGTCATGGCTTTACCGCCGGTTATCGGGGCTGTTTCGGGCTCAATTTTCGTGATGTTTCCGAACACCAGACATGGCATTGGGTACCCTGCGAGCCCAAACTCAGGCCCGAATTCAAGTTCTAGTCAAAGTTATGCTAAATCTTAGCCATATGGAAGGGAGATTGTGTTAACTATATAATAATGGTTGATTATTTTTGTGTATATCAAATGGCTACTTGAGTATTTAATTTTTCAAGTTATATGATGTGGGGAAAAAATGAAACGAAAAGATAAAACAGGGACGAAAGAAAATATACTATCTAATTATGTGTGAATTAGGAAAAAGATATGTTGTAATATGCAATATTTAATTTCTTGTAAGTGATCATATTGATCAAAAATACAATTGCATTTGAAATATATTTCGCCTATTTGTAATGTAAAAAAATCAAGAATTTAGTGATCTAATACCTCTTGAAAAACAAGATTACGTAATTTTTCGACTCTTCGGTTTAGCTTTTTCTGTCTCCTTTTGATTCTTCGAGTAGCGTCTCCTACTTTCATTATATCTACCTTGACTATGTGATGATCTGAAGTTCCTTTTGATGAAATCACCGAGTAGGACCCAGGCATGAACATGTATGGCAGGCTCGGCGAGCCCAAAATGTAGTCGACTCGAGTTCCATACTTGCATGTCCCCTGCACGTCTTTTCCCAAAAAAAAAACACACACCTGAAATCATTAACAAGATTCACATGGAGATAATTGCTTAACTAAGACGTACACGACATGTTTGTGAACTTGGATTAAACCGTAATCAGTTCTAATAGTTTCAGAGTCTAATACCGTTTGGTATCCAGTATAATACTAGATACCAAACATATTCCAAACATTATAATTTATGTAGTTTAACGTACTTTGGCCTTTGGCGATCATAACAACTGGTTCGCACTCCCCAGGGAAATTTTTAGCATCAGTATACTCATTTTCCTTCAAGAATTTCGTGACTGCAACTTTTGGTGTCGGCTTTCCTAGATCCTCGTAATACTGTAATTAGGACGATAACAATAGAGATTACGACTCTGACCTTGCTTGAACTGCTTAACGAAATCTAATAGTCAAAGAGGCAATAGTTAAATGACGTACCTTTACAATGTCTGCCCATCTCTCTGATGAATAATCTGATGCATCAAGAGAGTTGATGCCTCCTGCTAAAATATGGGGTTGATCATTTGATTGAATTATTGCATTAATCTGTTTCATCCTCCAGTTTTCATCTAAGTGGTCGAGTTGCGTGCAATAGAAGTTTAGTTCCCCTGTCCTCGGCACATCGATTGTAGCCTTAATCACATTCCTGCATGAAAGACAAGAAATCTCAAGAGGGTTACAAATAAACACATTACATAATCTCCCAAGTGTTCTAGTAAACTCCCAAGAATGCTGGAAAAGATGTAAAAACTCACCTGAAATCTTTATCATCATAGATTTTTTGAACCTTCCATTTCTTGATAGGCCATTTTGAAAGAACAGCATTGCCATACTCAGGAGCCCAGCTCTCAGCAAACACATAATTCATCCCCAACGCACGAGCCAAATCGGATAATGGCTTCATATCTTTTTCTTCCTCGGCTTTCACATCTTGTAAAGCCAAAATATCAGCATCCACTTCTTTAAGCACATCAAATATGGTGCGACTACCATACAAACTCGCATCGTTGATCCAGTTTGCCATGCTCGTTGGGAAGCATATGGGAGACCTCACGGGAGCAAGGCTATTGTTGATGAAGCTAAAATCAGCAGATGAGTCCTCGATAACATTAACAACCTTATTCTGTGCTAATGATATCTCATTTTCAGGAAGATTTATGGATACTTTCGTTCTTGATTTACAGAGTTTGTTCTCACCATTTATCGCCGGGTGAAGTGGAGATTGTTTGAGTATGCTCTTGGGATGAGCATTAGCAGACTTCAAAGGATTCCCAAACTCGGAATAACCCTCTTCTTCATGAATTAAAACAACTGATTTCTCAGGCTTAGGAATAGCAGGTGCAAGGGAGAATAAAGCTGCATTGAAAGTAGCTAGTCGAATAGGCCCTTGTAAAGAGGTACTATTCACTCGACCAATATCCTTTCGGGTTGCTGATTTTTTGTATGATTTTTCTCTTTTCTGTCCTTTTGGATTTAGTCTCCCGAGCCTTCGCACTACAAGTTTAGGCCTGGGACGACGCCATATTAGGCAGCGTATCTTGGAGCAAAGGCGACGAAATCTCCTGCTGAGCATACAACATCTGTTTGGTGCATGAAAGTCGGAAATGCTCCTTCGCTGACATGGAGGAGTGTAATTAGTTTCTCAATATTAATGAAAATGAGTACTTCATTTTCCTCTGATGGCTCTATAAAAAGATGGGGTTTATAAAATTGTTGACAATATAATATATAGACGAGAGAAAAATCCCAACTGCTCCATAGACTGAGGCGGAGATTGACTATGGAGGGTATTATTATTGTTCACCATCTTTTTCATGACAACATAACACAACAACTCCCACCAGTGAACTCAGGACTTTTGTTACTCCTATAGGAATTAGAGGCGTCGGTCGAGCTACCCCGCGTGGACCCCGGTCGCCTGCAGATTGTCCGCACGTTTTGGCACCTCTTTAACAGATGCAGAACATAAAACCAGGAGAAAGCAAGTTTCATAGGAGTTTCCAAACATATAGTTGTTTTTCTCATAGAATAGAGCATTGGAATCTCATAAATGACATCAAGAAAGTCCTGACTGTATAGAAGTTTCAAATGGTCACGCAAAACTATTCTAATAACTGGATCCAGTGTGTCAAGGGGTGTGAAGAAAATGTATCCACCTAATGAGGGAAAAAGGATGGTTAAGCTTTAGCCTGGCCTTGACCAGAGGTGTAGTCTGGTAAAGTCAACACTGCCAACCTAGCCGAGCTCGCATTTTTTATTGGGCCTTGCACGACACGCCCAGCGCGGCTCATATTGGGTAGGCCGGTTGTGGGGGTGGTGGGTCCGACAATCCTATAATTTCTTTGGGTGATATTCTCAAATATTAAAAGAAAACATTCACGCACGTCAATATAAGGCCAATATGGTGTTTGGTGTAGGACAATTCTTCTTTTGTAACACAAGACGAAATAATAAGATTGACTAAACCCAAACGGCAACCATTGTCGATCATTGACCCTTTGAGATTTTATTATTAAATAAACTCCCAATGCAGCTTGTTGGAAGCTAGTCTTTGTTGGTTTCAATGTCACCAATCCTCCAACGAATGGAAGAAAAAAGGAATATGTGAGAAGGTTATCACAATTCATAACTAATCAAAAATATTTTAAACTTCAACCGAGACATCAACCTTAAAAAAGTGATAAACATGGTTACGGTCGGACTAGGTTTGTCGCTTCTCTTAAGTCGAATCGGCCAGATAAGTCGAATCGGCCAGACTGGTCTTCACTAGACAGCTAATTAGGAAGCATATACGCATAAATTAATAATACAACGATGAGAGGATGATGAGATGACAATAAGAAGCATTGACTTAAGTTTTCAATGCTAAAATAAATAATGCACAAATGATTGAAAGCTCCTACAACAAAGGTCAAAAGAGAGACCCCTCAAAGCATAAAGGTCCAAAGAAGCTTACCTATCAAATAGTATAAATCTAATCCGGCAATCAAGCATCATCTTCATGCTTACCTAATTGCAGCAACTGAAAACTACTCCGACACCTTCAATGACAAGAAAAACTAAATAAGGGGAAAAATGAGCAAGATATGCAGATTATTCGAAACTCAGTTATTTCACTTTCAAAATATATGTACACATCAGAAACTGAACACAAAAAATATATTAACCAACTGTTCGATGAATTGTGAAAAGTAATAGGGTACTACACCATTACGTGCTTATATGGCAGAAATTAATTTGATGTGATGACATTTCATTTTTATGTGAAATTGACCAAGATTTAAAATGAATCTTCTAATCTTGCTTCTACAAACTGATCAGCAGCAATGTGTTTGGACAAAAAATCCACACGGCTGGAGGTTACATACTAAATATCTAATTTTCCATCACTATGAATCGAACAATGTATCTAAAAGATTAGGAGCAGCTTGATCTTCTCCAGTTTCATCAAAAAATCCCTTTGAAGCATTTTCCTTCTTCAGTTTTCGTTCCTCAATTACAGATTCTGCTGTTTCCATGCAGTAATTTCTCCTCATCTGATTGACAGGTTTTTCAGCCACGAGAAACTTGTTTCCTTCACGGGTCCTCTCGGGGAATCCTGCCCAAACTGAAATGACTTCTGTTAGGATCAATTACACAAGAATAGCTTGAACATGTGCCATTCTTCAGGGCGCCCCTGTTTTGGGGGCAGCTGGGAAAGGAAAATTAAAAAGAAACAGAGCATCTAATCATCTCTAGAAGCCTGTCGAGTATAATGGTTTTAACAGCCATTTGGAAGGATTTCTGAAACCAAAATCTAAAACCTTATAATATGCTTTCTCCTTCTGCTTATCTGACCCTCCAGTGGCATCTCATTAGGTCCCTTTCAGAGGGCCTAAATTAGCCTTTGAGCTATAGCATTAATATTTTAGTTGAATGTTCATCAAGCAAACTTCTACACCAAGCCAATATAAAAGAATAGTAGACAAATAAGGCCCATGGGATTCTAGGAACAAGCAATATGTTCAGACAGAGTAGTTTGAGTAGAATTAAAAGCCAAAGTTCAGTGCATTCAGTGATTACCACACCTCCGAAATGATGTAGGACAATTGACGCTGCAACAGTAACATTAAGAGAAGCAGTGCCACCACCAAATTGTGGAATATAAACAAAGAAGTCACATATCTCACACTCCTTGGCAGAAAGCCCAGTTCCCTAAGACCAAAAAAAAAAAGAGAACATTATACAACTCCCACGAAAAACCAGTTGAAATTTGCAATATCAAATAGCCAGTGCACTTGCTTGAGAGAGAGAGAGAGAGAGCGTGTGTGTGTTGTGAGGGAGTATCTGTTATTTTTATGGAAGCATAGCAAAATGATAATCAGTATCTCGTAACCCTACCTCATTTCCAAGAAGGAAAGCAGTGCTTTTCCTAAAAGGATGTTCATTCACAGCCATTGCATTATCTGTGATCTCAACACCACATATATCGCAGTCCTTCTCCTAAAGATGCCAGAACATTACACAAGTCAGGAAAAAAAAAAACCCATAAAATTGAGAAAACAAAGCCAAAATATTTACCCATCTCACTCTATAAAGATAAACTACAGATTCCACTATTGTTTCCAACAAAATTTAACATTACATTACACCCATAAAACTTTGAAACCCACCATTGGCATTGCAAAACTGCTTTAATTCTTAAACCCATCATTGGCATTGCAAAACTGCTTTAATTCTTAGTTTCCACAATGCATGTCTATTGAATATTTATGAAGTCCTCTTTTAGCATCACATTCAAGTTATTATCTCAAAAATCAATTATTCATGCATCGCCACGTCGAACTGAAAATATAAGAAAATGACAAATTTTCATTTACCCTAAGCAAGAGCATTTGTACCTAGAAAAATGAAAACTGAAAGCGCAAGATTCTCTTTCTAACGCATAAATATATCAGATACTCGCTCTCTTGACACACACACACGAAAGGCAGTGTGAGGGGGTTAAAGGGGCACCTTCAAAAAGGAGCGGGCAAGGGACAGGGTGTGGAAGTGGCGAAAATGCAAGTGAGAAGTGGATCCATGACTGCCGAATGCATTGAAGTCACGGCGACCGACGAGAATAAGCTCTGACACACCGAAGGCCGTGGCGCTGCGTGCCATTGTGCCCACGTTGTGCCTCTTGGCTATGTTGTGCACCACCACGTAGCTCTCATATTTCTTCTTCTCCCCGTTCTCCATATATATCAGTATCACTTCTCACGGTAGAAACCAACCGTACTACTCGGTTTCGATTTAGTGGTAAGTAAATATGGTTCACTTTGACACACTCTTGGTCTGAGCCTGTTTATTGCACAGAAATAATGACAACAATAGCAGAAGGCAATTTGATACATGAAACTGCATAACAAAGCTATGAAGATTTAGAAAATAGCAAAGGAAATACGAATTGGAAGCTATGATGAAATTGATTATGGATGGGAATAGTTCAGTGGAATGCTATATATTTAGAATGCCAAGATGTTCAACTAGCACTCACAAGCACTGACTCAATGGTTTTCATGAAACTCTATCATTGTTTTTAATTTTGTTTGTAATGGCTCATTGGCGCAACCAGGGCCTATTGTTTGGGGTCGCTGCACTTCGAGGAGTCATTTTTAAAAATTATGGTATTTCAATCCATAATTTCACATTTTCTTGGCACAATCACAACTTTTGAGAAGAAAATGACGAAATTAATGTTCTTTTATGTAAGTAACAATTAAAATTAAATACAAAGCTCTTCAATTTTGTAAAGAAATAAAGACCAAAATGTCAAAACTTTTAAAATGGATCTCCCAAGTTCAACGATCCCAGAAGCATTTTATTATTATTATTATTATTATTATTATTATTATTATTATTATTATTATTATGATGTTGCTAATTAGCCTGTCGGTAATTCTGTGGGGTAAGAATTTCAACCTGAGAAGATACTTCGGCATATGTGCAAGCCAAAAAAAAATCTCATTTCCTCTCCAAAGTAACTTACTCCTACTTTGGATCCACAAAACTCATGCTTCCCTAGCCTTCACAACATCGAGAAAAAGGACATTAACTTCCTACATCATGCATTATATAGTTCATAATGGAACATGAGTTATTTTCCGTTATAAAGCATTATAAGGAATTTGCCCAAGTAGTTTAAGTTTTGTAATAACTTTAATATATCATGAGTGGTTAAATTGTAAGGCATCACAGCTAAAAAATTTTGAGGTAAAGCTGGTTCAGTTGAGTTGAAATGTAAGTGAATTAAGCAAATCCGTTCACAGAAGTTTTATATACGCATCACCGATGAGGACATCTACAGCCACAGTTTTTTCATAGTTATTGCCACTCGGACTCTATCCAACATCAATGAAAAGAGACAAATTCCTACTTACATAGAATCATTAACAAGGATCAAGTCTATAGCCATTGCTCAGAGAATTCTCAAAATAGAAAAACTATCTCCAACAAGATTGCGATCACCATGCTCGAAGACACAAAACTAAATAGTAACCGAGAGAAACAAAAATAGAACGAAGTTGAAGGTAATACCTTTAGTTTGGAGGCAAATTCTGCATTCAGTTTGCTCCAAAGCTCGGGTGCGACATCGACCTCCGACGACTACGGAGAGAGTAGCCAAATACAGAGGCTTCGAGTTCCGTTAAGCAGAATTGGTATTTTCTGTTCGATCTCCAAAGACAAAGTGAGGAGCAGATTATGAGTTTAGGGTTTATAAGGTTTATCGCTGTTTTCCCAATTTCTGTTTCTTTTTCTTGTTAATGAAGGCGTTAGAAAACCGGCGTTTCGCGGTCGAAAATGGTAGGCTTTCGGACTTTTTGTGAATGGTGAGAATACAGTTTTGCTCTCCTATAGGCTACTGCGTTCCCCATCAAAAATTCGTGGGGGCTCATGAGCTGCAGTCATCAGGAACAGTTAGCGTGTGTTCGTTTTTATTTATTTTCTTAAAAATTACACTATTATTAAAAGTCAAGTCAGTCAAACATTGTCGATATCAATGTAGCATTTACATCATGTTCGTTATTATCGCGTCTGTAGTCACCACTACACTCAACTTTTAGTAAAATTTTAGACAAAAATAAGTATACACGAACAGACGCTTAAAAGTATTATACATCACACTTATCATAGAGTCCAAAAAAAAAAAAAAAAAAAAGATACCACATCATAAAGTGTGCACACTCTCCTACTCCTATACACACTAGTGTGTAGGAGATGAATAGACGGATGGAGGTAAAAGAAATGAGTACAGCAGTGAAATTGGATTACTAACCCTGCAAAACTGAAGTTCTTCTTTGTTCTTTTTTTTTTTGGGGTTAAAGGAATTGAATTCGTCTTTGATTATTTGATTGCACAAGTTTTCTATATAATAATTATATAAATCATTTCTAGGTACAACACCTTAAAATTTGGTTTTCGCCATTTTCTATGAGGGGTAAATTTAATAAATGGCTATTGAACTTTCAGTCTATAACCACCCATTGAATTTTGAAGTGTCACTTGTCATCCATTTAATTTTGACCAATGTAAGCCGATAACCATTCCCTTGAATATTTTAATTGAAATTCGATCGTAATGTGACTAACGGTATACTGCTTCTTCACTCATTTGAATTTGACATAGCATTCAAGTGGATGACTACATTATTAAAACACTTCAATAACACCCAAAAATGTTTTTTAATAAATCCCAAAATCTCATCTCTTACTTAACCTTTTTTTAAGACATGAATGAAGTGCTTTAATAATATAGTCTCTTATTAAGATACCATATCAGATTCAAATGACTGAATAAGTATCACATAATATGGCATCAGTCATATCACTAACTTTTGGTAGGCGATTCAAACGGATGTGTTAATGAGTAGTGAACCACTTACATTGATCAAAGTACAATGGGTCATTAGTGACACTTCAAAGTTCATGGATGAATCATTAATAGTCACATAACGAAAGCTCGGTGGCCATTTATTAAATTTACCCTTTTCCATGCAAACTAAAACCTAGCTAGGAGCTTCATTGCCAAAAAATAAATAAATAAATAAAAACACACACACAGACACACAACTATCTAAAAGTTGATTTTTTATTTTCCATGGAAGATAGAATTGGTTTTCTAAGTTTTCTTTTTCCATGCATTGCAATCAAATACACAAAAGAAAGAAAATGGTTTTTCTTGAATGGTGAAGTCAGATGAATATTTATGCTTGGCTTCCTACAAAGCTCGTTCGCGTTGGAGACTAGAAGCGTGATAACGAACGATGGTTGAGCACGTTCATGATGCTAGTGAGGAGTCTGACATTATGTCAAGGAGGAATTGTTGTCTTCAAATGTTGCATAATTGCATTAATCAAAAGTCCATTCACATTCATGATGACCACAGGTGTAGCATCTTTACATGAACGCTGTTGACTTTCATCGCAAGAGGGAACAAGATGAATAGTACTCTAACTCTTTCTAATTTGTGTAGCCGTTTTCGCTATAGAAATACAAACTAAGATGCACAGCCACTCCTTTAAACAACAATCAAGAAAACGTTCAACAAAGCATTATGTTTGACGTGTCCAAAAAACGTGCAATTTGCAATTTGCAATGATTAATGACGTATAAATATGCTACAATTTTTCTCAAACCAAAACCATAAAAAGAATAGGCGGATTTCAGTTTGTTCTTTATGCACTCACTACATACAGCACAAAAAAAATGAAGGAAAGGGTGAAGACTACAACCAAGTGGCTCAGCAAGACATGCAGCCGCCAAATGACATAAATCCAAGGATCTGAACAAGCAAACCTGTTTAGGATTCAAGATTTTGCAGTCGAGACACTTTTTCTATTTCCTTGATTATCAGTTCTTTTTCCTCGTCAAATTGATCGTCATCACCACCTGAAACAGTTAATGGAAAACACGGTTAAAAGTCCATATATACTGTTGAACTGGTGAATTGGTTGGAGAAATTTTGTGCTGAGCTAGAAATACCTCTTCCAGGGGAGAGATCGTGGAGCAGCGCCAAAAGCTTTTGGTGGTTCTTTGCCAATATGATTTTTATCTCTCGAGGTTTGCTAGGATTAGCCACAAAAACCTGTAAATGAAGAAATACATTCTTGACTTTAGACCTTGTATTTCCAATAAGTCCTTAATTGGAAAAGAAAGTTGATTACCTTGAAAATATGGAAGGCAGATATTTGAATGTTTTTGCTTGAATCCTGTACAAAGAGAGATATATGAAAGACGGGGAAAACCTCTGGAAGAAATCCAGGTTATTTTGAAGCATTTTCTTGCAATCTATCATATCTTTCCGTTTGTAAGCACTTCAGGTAATATCAAATTCCACATTTTCGCATCACATGTTCAAGTTTTGTAAGCACATCAATGAATATAAAATCCCATATTGGTCTTGATATCATAAAATCCCACAAGCATCCAAGTTCCAGTTTGAAAGCACATCAATGAACATAAAAATCCAGCATTGGTCGAGATATCGTAAAATCTGACAAGCCTCTGAGATCAGAAAGACTACCTTCAGCAGTGTCATCATGATTTTCAGATGGTGAACTTCTGCGATGTAGCGCTTCATTATATGGGAACTTGGAGACTCCAAAAGAAATTCAGAGAGAAGCTAAAGCCCATCCAAGTTATATTGTCAATAGAGCTAAATTTTCAAGTAATGAAAAATTATCACATTAACTGACCTTCAAGGACTGCCTTCTTGTCACGTAGTTGGAAGAGGTCAAGAGTTTTTCGTACTGCTCAAAGAACTGTAAACAAGGCAATGATAAACAATGAGTGACCAAGATTAGTGAAATGGCATGATTTGAGGTGAAACTTAATCCCTCCTTCCACAGGAGTAGTCCATTTAACACTCAGGGCCATCCAAATTTTTTTTTTTTTTTTAATTAATTATAATTTATTTATTTAATTTAGACAAATAACTCGATCCTTATTCTTAAGATTCCTGTCAAGAAGGTGGTCAAAAGAATCAAACCAGAACGTTCAATTGTATAGGGGAGTACTTAATTTGCAGTAAAAATAAATTTTCTGACTTTTAACCTCACATTCAGAAATCATGTTTTCAAAATCTCTATCAAACAAACACTGCATGCAAGCCATTTTCGCTTTTTCTTTTGCTTAAACCTCGCGTCTGGTACCAAATCCAAGCTAAAGTTTAATTCGGCCAAAACTACTGCTCACCAATTATATAGTCTTCACCACCATTCGGAAATAACCCATATAGAATAATACTTTTAGCATAAGTGATAACGGTCAAACCTCATTGTAGTGAGAACTCAGGAATTCAGAAACTGCAGGTGGATGCTTAGTGAGCAGATCCTGTAACATGTTTCTCATCAATGTAAGTAGCCAGAATAACAAAAAAGGATAAATTCCTATACTAAGATACATAAAGACTGAAACCATCCAGAATAACAAAAAAGGATAAATTCCTATACTGAGATACATAAAGACTGAAACCATAAGGTAAGGTAGATATCTGACCTTAAACGTAGAAAATGCATCAGAAGCAACATCAAAATTAGGCAGCTCCACATATTTGAAAAACAACTCAAAACTTGGAGACTCCAATACGTATCTGAAATAAGATAATAGGAAATTGTGATCCTGTGCAGGTGCATTATGAAAAGAGGCCTTCTGGCTTATACTCTCTTGTGAGACATTTACACACAAGAGTGTCAAGGAAGTTTCTATACCAAAAATAAAAAATAAAAGATAAACAATGCATCTCTTACTTAGCAAGAGTAGGAAATTTGATGCAATCCCTCAATACATTTCCACAATTCAGAGCAATTTCCTTGTTATCATAGCTGCTTGCAGACAATTCATTCAGACAGAATACCCATAAAATCACAATATTGTCTACAAGAACCATAGAAAAGAAATAAGAAGGAAAGTAAAAAGTGCAATAACAATTGAAAGTGAACACGCCAGTCTACTTTGACACCTTGTTCAAAGATGATTAATTTTTTCACAGCAATAATTGAATTAAATATAAGAATGAATTGTATGAGAAACAAACCAAAAAACTATGCAGTAAATATCAATAAAGAAGGGGGCATGAGCAACAATACTGATCCCATACCCACCTACCCACCCCCCAGGGGCACCCCCTCTTTTTTTTTTTCCTTCCTTTTTTTGAGACAATTCCTCCTGAAACAATTCATACTTTCCCATAATCTTTTCCTTTTTTGCATTGCTGGTGAGTGCTCCAATCAAATAACTTTTTTCTAAGCCTGATCATGGAAGCCTTCAGCACAGATGATAGTACAAAATAACAAAAATAAATTGAACACAACGGAAGAAGATTTAGAAATTCTTACCAGACCACAAGGAAGTCTAGTAACTCCAGATGCTTCTCCATATATTGTACACAGCAATGTACAGAATTAACCCTTTGCTTCAACAATATTGACCAACAATGGACCAAATTTTTCCTAGCCTGTACAGAGATCAATCGCTATTACTCAAAAGATAAGTTTAATGCACCAGTAAAAGTATATTTAAATAACTTCGTGTTAATTAATGCCCGAGACCATTCATATACTTACTTCCCATCCCAAAATAGCTAACTTGTGAATAAACAGAGATATGACATCTTCATTACAGATTTCAAGTGTGAGTTGTGAAACTTGCTCCAAGTTTGGTTCGACTTCGCCATCACCTAAGAGCATAGTTCTCATTGCTGTGATGTTCTTGTCAACTTCTTCCAAGGCCTACAAAAGGAAAAAGACGATGTGAATAACCATGGTATGTCCACACATAAACAGTAGATAGACAAAACACATGCACTTCCATCCATTCCTCTACATCTGTCCGGATCTCGAAAAGCCAATAATATTAGTTTCATTCTATGACATACACTTCTTCCCAAATAAGTCACAAAGTATATTTACCTCATTTTCTGATAAATCAAAAGTTAAGGTGCCCAACCAATTGAAAGGGGAAATTTTAGTTATGACCTTCATCTGGGAGACCAAGACTAATGAGTAGTCTTAAACTGTCTTAGGGGTTCAGAAATCATTTAATTGTTTTCCTGATAAATAAAATTCTTGCTAGTTACATATGAGATTTACTTCGCTCGTGATTGCCTATAATGGACACGCACAAGTTTGACATCCGGACTGTGGTCTTACGTTTCACAAATGACCTATGCAACATCCATAAAAATAATCCAGCATCTTCGTCCTTACGAGTCACGCCAGTCCAAGTCAGGCAAGATTGATTAGAAAACAAGTGGAATAACTGAGTTGATGAGATTAAAAGATATGTTAGAGTTTCCCTCATCTGTATGTAGATTATACTGAAAAAAAGAAATAAGAAAATCTACAAATGCTCAGTTCTCATTTGAAAAAGTTTGACTAGGTTCTGCTATCTAATGAAAGTTATTAAAATAGTTCTCCTCCCTGTGGCCTTCTTGCTCTTAAAATCATACAACCACACACATAGAAGATGAGCCAGTTCAGAGATGACAGCAACTCAGAAGCACAATACTAACTCAAGTAGTGTCAGGGGAATGTGGATGGTCTAAACTTCAGGTTGATTTGGTTCGACCAGAAATCCCCTAAAGGCTGCTCAGACTAAATTTTATGTAATCTGCTTAACCGTATTGACAAAAGGAAGTTGACTTCAGTGAATTGTTTTCAAGCATTTTAAGGACATCTTCATGGAATCGTAGAACCTGAAGATAAGATTGGACGCCAAGGCCTAGCAACCATTATTCACATTGCCAAGGATGAAGTTTTAATATAAAATTGAAACGTGGAACAATTGTTCAGCTATGATAGTAATGAAGTAAACAAAAAATTTACCACATTACATAGCCAAGCTTAAATAGTATTTAAAATTTTAATGCAGAGAAGATGTGATGACCGAGAAAGTTGGCCATCTAAAAATAACCGGCAACAACAGCTGCAGCTTACACATGCTGCATTGTTGATTTAAACATCTCTCCCGGTCCTCTAGGCATTGTTCATTTAAAAATCTCTCACGGCCCTCTAGACAATCACGACACAAATTTTGGCACACTACCTGACAAAGATTGAGAGTTATGTAATTTTGAGAAAGCAATCTTCTAACATACTTATTTTCAAGAAATTAAAAACATTAGTTCCCTTCACTTTTAGTCACATAGGAGGAAGACAAGCCAAAACCATAAAAGGCAGAAGCTTTTCGAAAAATGAAATTACCCATAGCCATAATGCTGTAGTCATTCATACTTATCCCATAATTATTATTCCCTGTATCTCTTTCATCATGTATTTCAAACACAAAATTTGAACCAACTACAAAAGGAATTTAATTCCTACCACGTCACAACATACCGAAATTAACATCGCAGCAGCTACATTTTCAATAAAGCAAATTTGGTAACAATATAAACAACCAAAAGTCATTTCCGATTAGCAAAAGAATTAGAGAACGCAAACCTTCTCGAGGGCTTTAACTTCGGCAACCGTTTTGGCGTCGAGAGCCATGAGACTGTCTTTGAGAGCCTTCGCCAGCTCCTGTGGGGTTTTAGGCCGAGAAGGCTTGAAAAACGAAAACGACATTTTCTTCTTTTACCCAAAAATTTCGATCGTCAAACGGTGAATTCAAGTGGATTTCCTGTGATCAAACTCAAAAAGTTCCAGTGCGCCTGAATTTTGAGAATTTTCTCCTCACGGGTTTCGAATCGAGTGGCACTGACAGGAAAATTCGCGTGTTTATACCAATTCCATCTAACGACCACAGCAATCTCTCAACAAATTGTTCCTCGCAATTTTGGTGTTACGAAGAATCCATAATTAGAAAGGAGACTTTCCTCTCCAATTTTTCTTTCCCCTTCCCTAATTGGCCAGTTTTCGACTAAAAGCAAAAATTAAAAGAAAAAAAAAGGGAAATACTTACTGCTATGAATAATTTTAAGGGGAGGCTAAATGCAATCCCATCAAGTGGGTGTTCTCCTACAAATTTTATATATTTTTATATTTTTTCAATTCTATTTATTCTCTTTTTTTTCATCCACACATCTCGTGAGACTTATCTATACTACACAAATCTCCACCATTCAATTACATTCTTTCTTTCTCTTATATCACATAAAAACACATAAAAACTTATTTTTCCACAAATTTATTCCAATTTTATCTTTTTTTTTAAAAAAAATTTCACGGTGTTCGAACTGTATCGATCGAACACCATGGATGGTATTTGGCTTGCGCGGCCCGAACACCTTAAATAAAATAAAGAACAAAAAAATATATGTTGGGGAAGAAACTACCTCTTCAAGCTATGGCAGCTTGTTGCTGTCGAATTTTTTTTCTTCAAGCTGCCATGGTAGCTTGGACAGCTTCTTCGTCTTCCCCCTTTTTTCTTTTCTTTATTATTATTATTATTATTATTATTATTATTATTATTATTATTATTTGAGGGTGAAAGGTAAAATGAGAAGTGGTTGGATAAGAGGTGCAGTAAGTAAAAAAAAAAAGGGTGCATTTAGCCTTACCCTAATTTTAATTCGTGCAATTACTACATGTTAATGAATAAAGGACAGTGGTATTGGATATTTTAAAAATGTTATAGAATTTGTTTGTGTTGAAATGTTGAATGGTTCAATGAATCAATCATTATAAAAGATGTAAACAATAGTAGAATTTAGAGAATGAATTCAAGGAATTTCGTGAATTTAATTTCATTAATAATCGCTCTATTTATAGGAAACTTGAATTAAGACAATCGTAATTACATAATTTCATCAAGGGTATAATAGTCATTCACATATAATAATTACATCTTTTACCAAATTATTTCTCCACCAAATTATTCCTCCACCAAATTATTCCTCATAATTCATAACCACCACATTATTCTCAATTATTCATAACACCTAATAATTATTCTTCAATTATTATTCATAACACTTCGAATGACTATTAATACAAATTTCCTGACTGTTTGGAGAAAACCTGGGAAAAAACTTCCAAACCGACATAGGATAGCTTGGAGTGGTTATATAACGCTTCATCAAAACATTGCTCCCCGATGTCTATCAATGCAGATATGAGTATTCACGTACGCCTCGTTAAAACCTTGTCAAGAAAACCTGGGAAAAACTTGATCGAAGGAAAAAGAGTACAATACCGCTCCGTTTGATTTCATATCTTGAAAATCGATATCTTTACTTACGGTAAATGATTTCAATATCATCATCGTTTGGATCTAAAGCATTAGCTCCATTATAACTTGATCCAATAGATACATTGTATCAATTTCTCCTATCGTTCTCAATATACCATGAATATGCCTCGTTAAAACCTTATTAGGAAAAACCCAAAGGGAAAAACCCTAATGAAGGAAAAAGATTACATTATTCATGTGAATACGCTTTAAAGTTGCCTTCATTAAAAACCTTGCTAGAAACCCAATGGGATAAAACCTCACTAAGGGAAAAAGAGTGCAACGCGTATTTTATACAAGTATGTCGCAAGCATTTCAAAATCTTTCATACATTTGTATGAGTATCATATACATTGATTTTATACTCTTCGTTCATTTAGAGTGCATCAATTTTCTTACACAACTACAAAACATTCACCATGAACACATGTCTCCAAACACACAATTTAAAGCATATAAATTCATAGTAAAAACATGTAAACATATAAGTAAACCTTCATAACTAACTAACACTTAAAATATATCATTTAACATTTAATACTCATTTAATAGGTTATTTCATTCCTGTGGGCTTAGCTCCCCCTTTAGGGTACTTATAAACACGAGCTTAGCTCATCCGATCCTTTAATTTCCTTTTCGGTACTACACACACGATCGGTAATTTAACTTTCATGAGCATGCAACATATAATGACCACCATGCTTATCTTTAAACTTGAGCAATAGTCATCATCATCTCATCATCTCATAAGTTAAGGATTTCACATTCACCATTTATCATCTTCAATATATCTCAATATTTTCATTATCATTGATCATATGTAGCGCTACATTTTCATATCGTGTCGACACATTTCAATTTCATTTCTTTCCCCATATCGACATAACTTATCGAGATATCTCATTATCAATCCTCTTGTAGGATTACACAATATAGTTATGTCTATATACTCTTCAAGAGCATATGCCTCCGTTATTAAGACCATCTTTTATAATTTGCTTTGATATATATGTTTGGGGAAATATCAACGCTTCAAGGCGCTTAACTTATCAAAGCATCGTAAATGATATATGTGATTGTTCATAGCCTTTCATGCATCTTTGAACTTCAAGTTCAGATTTCAATTTCGAGGATATAACATGATGCATTTCACATATTATTTTCAACCTTTAATACTCCCCTCATGTTGAGAAAATTTAGAACACCAAAACTCATATAGTTGGTATGATTTTAATCATATATGTTCTCATCATTCACTTTAATATGGGAATTTAGACCGTTTGCATTCTATTCTCGATATCGGCAATTTATTTGAGGACTTTAAATAATTTGCCATATAATATCCCACTTGTATGCGATACTCAAATCCTTCAGGATTTATTCAAGTATTGGGATATACATTTACTAGCTTTATCATTAAATCTGAAAATTATGCTCATACCGTGAGCAAATATTTCAGAAATTTCAAATTATGAATCATATACACATGTGACTATCTAGTGGATCCATATCATAATATCTAGTAGTCCACATGGAGGATGAGTGGGCCCATATTTCTCATCCTTTATTCAGATATATTTGAGATTTATTCCCAATATTGGCTAGTAATGATTTCATCATTTATCGAGAACAATCATTGAAGAATTCTTTTAATTCTTCACTTGAAATATTAATTTCAATAATTATTTAAACCGGGATGGTCAATCCGCTTTGCAAGCAGTATTATTGAACTTCTAGTTCAAGAAATTCTTATATCGATTTCACTAGTATCCGTATAGTGCTCAATATGATTTATCATAGAAACAATTCACCGACATATTCCATCACCTTTTAGTGACATTATTGTCTACTACTTGTTCAAACACGAGTTCTGACTCATACGCATCACATCCGACTATTATTTAATTCAAATCGTAGCTCTTACGCTTCATATTATTTATTTAAAATCGAGTCTTATTTCATACGCTGCCGTATTATTCTATAAATAAATCATCAAAATTATTGCAAAATTCATCCTAACAAGGGTCTATACATTATAATGGATCATATGCTCTCAAAATCGAAAATACTATCCATCACTATCGAGTCAAAATCCTAAAAGGATTTATCGATGTAGGTGGAAAGATTAAGGATGCTAATGAATAAGGGTATCCCACAAGATATCCGATGCTTGATTGAAGCAAAGGTTCGATTATCCTGGTGAGGTTTCAATTTCTTCTAAATACATGCTTGGTATGGGTAAAAGTAGTTTTTCAAAGAAACGAGAGCAAAAAGATTAGGAGGATGCTACAAGTGTGCTCGATGGACATGTGACACTCGATGTAAATCAGGGGTACTTGTCCGTAAATCGAGAAGATAAAATAGCATTCATTAAGGATGGATTGAGTAAGGAGCCTTTGGATGATATTCAATGTGCTCTTGAGACACATCCTAGTGGACACGCATAAGGTGAGCTAATGGCCTTATGGGCCAAATTCAAAGATCAACAAACGCTACATACTTTGAAAAACTTACTTTAGAAGATCCTTGTTTGTAAATTTAGTAGAAAATTTTAGTATAATAATTTTCTCATATTAATATAAGGAAGCTCGATGTAATAACGAAGATCAATGTTTTTCTTGTAATTGTAAATATTGTTTTTCGATTTTAAGATATATATATATGTATATATATATATATATTATTTTTCAATCACCGATGTATATGTCATTTCACTAAAATTTTTACGCCATTTTCTCTTTCATATTTGTCAAAAAGTAAATAGTACAATCAATTATTGGTTTGAAAATTTTTCTTTAAATAGAGGATTCATATATCTATCATTCATTCGTTGAAAGAGAAAGATAGAGGTGGAGATGGAGATGGAGATATCGTAATCATCTCATGTAAGTCAATCTTTACCTCGCCAGTAAAAACTATATGTGTTCTTGGTGGCTCCAGGACTAGTAGGTCATATCCAATATGTGGATATGGCGAGACCAACTTGTAAGGGAGTTAGGAAACAAAATATCAATATACTATATGGAGGACTAATAACAAACTATTAAGGAGTCTTACGATGGCCGCACAATTATGGGGATAAGAGTGTCAAGTATAATACCTTTTCATCAATTGGAGGCGAATCGAATTGGAGTTAGAAATGTCATTAGTCCAACCGGATTGATGCTACAAACACAATCCATCCATGATCGCCGATGTACATGATGAGCAATAGTGAAGCTTTTATTGTTCTTCCAGGCGCTATAACACTGGAGGAAATATTCAATATAGCGCCATTTGCTCGTGGAATTTTCATACCAAACCCATAGGTTTATTAAATATTAATTATTTCTTCGATGGTTTGCTAGCATTTCTAGATCAGTGTAGAACATAAATTTATTTCTCGCTCAATGAGAAATATACTTGTTTCGCTAATACAGCTTGCCGATCTACTCATCAAGATTCAATCATATGTTCAAAAATCAGGAAACCGAAACCCATCGGTCACAGATCACCTGGTGTCAAGCGAAAAAGAGATCCTTTGGATCTTTCATTATGAACCGAATGTTCGGGGTAAGGTAGAGTTACTGAGTATTTATACTCTCGAGACGCATCCTCATTTATGGGTTCAATATATATTTTCTTTTCATATTTCTATATTTTCGAGTGTTTATTGCCATCTTTGATATTCTCAATATGTTCCACTTCTACTGCTTTGTACTTCTTCCTGGAGTAATAATAATAATATCATGTTGGCTTTATTCAAATACGTAAATCTAGTGATTTTGCTTCTTCAAGAGTATTTTATTCTCATATTAATACAATCTCATATCATCGATGAGATTACTTCATATAAGCTTTCCATGCGATATATTTTCTTTGATTTATCAACATGGGATCTATTCAAAGATTTTACTTTCGTCTCATTTATCCAATGGTGACTTCAAGTACCACTTACTCAATTTTCTCCATTAATATTCGGTATATATGGAGAAGTAATTTTATTCTCATCGCCTACTACTGAGAGTAGGATTAGAATATTTGATCAACTACTTCTTCCTGGAGTAGGATTCATATAACCAATCGTAGTATAACACATCACATTGAAAATATGCACACCAATCGTGTGGTATTACCCACCACATTGAAATATACTCAAACTATAAAGTGCATAAATTTAAATTGCAAAATTAAATTTCCTCCAATAGGTGGTCGAACCTACCTTATGGGAATTATTGCAATAAATATAAATTTACTAATTTAAATTTGAGAATTAAATTGCATAATGTTTAACTACTTCTTGAGAGTAGGATCCGCTAGTAGAAGGTATTACCCATCACTTAGCATATAAAGTGCGTAAATATATAAAATCTTCCGCTTAGTGACAGTTGAACCCATCATCAAGTAGGAGGTATTGCAAAGAATTAAATTACAAGAAATAAAGTGCGAGAATTAAATATTGAAGCTGCTTTACGGAGCAAATTTGTTCTTCTAGAACAAATACTCATTACTTCTACAAGAAAGACATTTATCCTTTTAGAATAAAGATATTATGTAATTAAACTCTTCTGAGTTAAAATAATATTCGATCTTTTAACTCAAATGGACTTCAAGCCATTTTATATAATCAATGGATTTAGAATTTCTTCATGAATATTCTATCCCATTTTCATGTCGTCAAAATTAGGTCGCTTTTACCCTAAGGGTAAAATTGTCAATTCCAATTCAGAAGGTAAAATTGTCAAAAATATTTTATCAATGTTTTACGATTGGAAAATTATCTCCTTTCTATTTCAATTTATCAATATCAAAATGTTCAAGGACTATTTTGTAACTTTTTCAAAAGTTGGTGTATCTTGATTTGTAAATTTTGAAAGTTTGATAATAACATATTTCAAAACGAGTTATTACCCTATCAATGTTAGTGTCAAATCAAGCTCTCGTTAAATCGTAGTATAATGGAGTTTAGAAAATTTGATTTTGATAATGTATGCTCCTTATATCTCGATAAACGAGATGTTATAGTTTAATATATTATTATATTATAAAATCATATGATTTACCTTTTTCCTTTCTCTAATTATTCCAATGGATGAGATTTACTTGCAATCCATTTACGTGATCGGAAAATTCTTTGGACTCCATTCTTCCAATTTTGGGATTTTACATCTCCAAAGTTGTGTAGAATTTATGAATTGTGGGAGGAATATGAACAAAGGAATTTTCGATGATGATTTCAAAGAGAGAATTATTTAGGATTGATGAGGATGAATTAATTCATTGGTAATAATCCAGCTTCGACATGTAAGATCATCTATAAGATTTAACTGTAGAAAGATACTTCTTTCATATTACTCAAATGGCTAGAGACTCATACGATAACGTGTTATAAAAGATGTAAACAATAGAGAGAATTTAGAGAATGAATTCTAAGGAATTCTGGTGAATGAATTTCATTAATAACTGCTCTATTTATGAAAGCTTGAATAAGACAATCGTAATTACATAATTTCATCAAGGGTATAATAGTCATTCACATATAATAATTACATCTTTTACCAAATTATTTCTCCACCAAATTATTCCTCCACCAAATTATTCCTCATAATTCATAACCACCACATTATTCTCAATTATTCATAACACCTAATAATTATTCTTCAATTATTATTCATAACACAATCAATTTTGTTGTATCAAAAAACTATATTTATTTACTTATTTATATAGAAAAATGAAAGTGTAAGAGAAGAGAATCGAACCCTTAACCAAGGTGTATGGGTACCGCTAGACAACAAGGCATTTGGGAAAAAAGAAATGAATAGAGAATCCATTATAATTGCTAAGACAACAAGGCATCTGGAAAAAAAAAAAGAATAGAGAATCCATTATACTTGCTAAGACAACAAGGCATCTGGAAAAAAAAAAAAAAAAGAATAGAGAATCCTTTATAATTGTGTCAACAAGTTAAGTGGAACCCGAAATTATGGATTCGAGCGATTGAGTATTCAATGAACCTTACTAAACATGAACCGAGATCCTCATCCAAAAGATGAGCCCGGTCTCGCTCTCCGCGCTAGCCGAGCTAGAGTCCTCAAACAGCATGATAATTTTTTGTTTTTCCAAAATTATGAAAAATTGGTTAAACACTCAGATTAATGAATATTATTGAAGTTCAATTTTTAAAAATTTAGCATCAATAATTTTTTTCGAACAAAAGAAAAAGATGAAATTTATACAATGGTTAAACATGAAAATAAACAACTATTTAGAATTACACTTATATTATTGAAAAGTGACAAATCAAATGTGAGCTTTTGTGAGTCGGACTTTCCGCTCACTATATAAGTGTGCTATGTTACCGACATTTATGTTATATTGCAAAAGGACATTTTGTATACAAATTACAAGTGACATGTAACTAGAGCAATAAAACTAAATGTATTTGTAGCATTATTCGAATCATATTATAAGTACATCATGATTTATACTCTGAATTACAATCATTACACTTCACTTTTAAAGTCAGTGATCATCGTACAAGTCACTTCACTAGACTGTTACTAGGTTGTAACTTGTAAATTTAAGGGTGGGGCTAAATGCATCCCCAATTTTGCTCAATAGACTCCATAAACAAGTGACATTCCAATTTTACCAATTTTTTTGTTGTTTAACCACCGCTGGCCGAACAAAAAATAAATAAATAAAAATTCCAGTAGCCTTTGCTACCATTTTTGGCAACAAAGACATCCAAAAAAGGGAGGATCTCCCCCCTCAATTGTTGCAATTTTCGACAGCATTTTGCTGCCATTTTTGACAGCAAATATCGATGAAAAATGGCAGCAATTCTAGCAACCAAGCTGCTGCTTCTTCATTTCAGTTTTTTTTTTTTTTTTATGGAAGGGGTAAAGTTGGAAAGAATTTTGTTTCGGTGGGTGTATTGAGCAAAATTGGGAGTGCATTTAGCCCCACCCTAAATTTAAAGGTACTTACCACTTTCAACGATAAAATGGTTGGAGATCGGGATGGGCAATGGAGTTAAATATTGGAGAAATATTTAGTGATAAAGATAGATATTAAGGATATTGTTTAGTTGATTATGTTACGACATTTATTTGCTTAAGTTATTTTATTATTGGTTTTGTCACTTTAATTACACACATGTCCTTTCTGATCTTTTCATCCAAAATAGAGATCTATTAGAAATTCTAATTAGACGTTCTTCGTGAAGGGATGTGTCGTGAACACCATCTCCACTTAGCTAGCCTATGAAAATTGGAGCATACGTCCAATGTGGATAGGCTCCCGACAGTCATGTCCTCTCGGATGACTGGTGATAGGAAATTGGTGGAGTAGCAATCGGATTTAAGTTCTAAGTTTGACATCTTGGAGGTTCCCAGTGACTTGGAAAGAGATGAGTTATTATTGAATTGGTTCAACATTAGAGACATCAATAATAACATCTATGACAAAAGACACACTTCTTACAAAGAAATTGTAGAATGTTCGATTTCAACTTAGATTATGATGATGAAGGTTCCATAGGTGACAGTGAGAACAATGTTGTAGAGACTAAAGAGAAATTGGTCTACATGGTTTACACTTTACACAAGTACATGTTAATTTCAATAGGGCTGGAGAAAAACAACCGGAACCGAATCACCCGAACCGAAAAAACCGAAACCATTCGGTTATTTTTAAAAATTTTGAGAACTAAAACTGAACCGAAACTGAAAGATGGAGAACCGAAAATCGAACGGTACTTTTTCAATACCCGAAAACTAAACTAGAAACCGTTTATCCTCTATTGAAAAATTAACTCTATGGATTTTTCTATTAAAGTAATTGTTATAGAAGCACTTTCTCATAATTTATGAATTTCATAATATGAATTTCGCAATAAGTTACAATAATGTTTAATTTATATAAAATTAATTTGTATCCCTCATTACTTTCTTCATTATATTTTACAAAATCGATGATGTCCAAACCGTAAATCGGAACCGAACCGTAACTGAAACCGTTTGGTTCTTGTGAATAAATGGAACTTAATCGAAATTTTTGGTTCAATTCCCGATCCTTTCAATACCCGAACCGAATCGTACTTTGTCCACCCCTAATTTTTAGTGACGAGGTGTAAACTTTTTTATTTTAGGGTCCTATTCTTAATGACGTAGATATATGAGTTAGACGAGTAGGCATATTAGTGTACTGCTTAGATGTAAGGATATGTCAGGCATGAGTTCTATTCTACTCCCCGATAAGAGTTTTTCCCAATTGACGTAATACTACTACATCATCATTTGTATATTACAAATATTGATATAATACTACCACATCATCATTAATATTGATATGACATGCCACGTCAATTGAGGGAAAATCTTATTTCTTCCCGTGAGAAGGAAAACAAAACTTCTGCGATGCATTATGTCCCTTCTTTAATTAATAATAACAACTAATATATACATCTTTTCAAAAAAAAATAATAATAATAATTAATATATACATAAATAATTATTTATTCAATTTATTTATACTTAACATTGGAAGTATTTTTTCTACATTCCATAATTCCATTTTATTTGTCGGCTGTCGCATCCCGTCCGAGATATAATCTTAAGGGCTAGGAATTAGTTATACGTGAATTGTTTTTGCAGTCTTGATCTGGTACCCACTGTGGGTACCTTACGGTACCCACAGTCGGGGAAAAAAAATCATAGGGGTCGGGTGAGACCCCCCACTATCAGGGGGCAATTATGTATTATTCGTCTAACTTAACGTAGATACCAAAAAGAAATTCAAAAAAATAAAATAAAATAAAAAAATTTTCGATGTGATGACGTGGCGCCACCTGGTGGCGCCACGTGCCCACAGTGGGTACCATACGGTACCCACAGTGGGTACTTGAACAAATCCGATTGTTCTTGACTTTTTTCCTTTCGTTTTCTTTTCTTTCGTTTTCTTTTCTTTTGTTTTTTCTGTGTGTGTGTTGAATTTTTGGGGTGCAAAAATTTTGTTTGGGCTTTCATCACTGATAAAAAATTCCATGCACGTCGTAACAAGCATATGAAACAAAACCTTTCTTTTCAATTTGTCTCCTACTAAAAATAATTCCCTAATTTCTTTACAATATTTTTGAAAATAGTTTCTTCCTGAGGGTCATGAATCATCATCTTCGTTTTATTACTGGCAAAAGTACAATTTTCATTTTGCAGACCCCACAAAACCCAACTCCATACGTTTTAGCCTATTCTATTCTATGCTCGATCAAAGCAAAAAGGTTGTCCCCTTTTTGCGTGTTGGGTGTGATTTCCTTTTTTGCCTGTATGATTTTCCGTTGTACAACTGGTGATTTCTTAAATTCCGTCGATAGCCTTATTCCCAATCTTGGCATCAATTCCTCCAATCTTTTGGTTACCACTTAAACAATGAACAGAACAACCCCGTTTTGATTGAGATCACGAAACCTCATCATTTGATAGTCAAAAAATTGCATTCCTTAAACCCACTTTTCGTGGGTTTTCAAGAAATCTAAATCTGAAATTGAACAAATTGTTGAATATGAAGAAATCCGTTTCGCAGTAGCCGTTAAGAATTGCATGTATTTTGTGTACTTGGTTCTAAATCCGTATGTTTCTCACAGAACTTTCATCGAACAGTTTGTGGGTGTTGTGAGATTTCTCTGTTAATTTCTTCAATTTACATTCAGACATGGGGTGTGTTCCTGGGAAGTGTTGTAGCAGGTACCCTAAATCCTCAAGTGGTGATGAGAAGGACGAATTGGACTTATTTACCGGTGAGAATGCACCTATACTTGGGGTTGTTGATATTCCTTCAAAAGATTACAGGTTAGAGTATTCTGTTCTTACTCATCGCGGTCATTATCCTGAAACCCCTGAAAAGGAAAATCAAGATAGTTATTGCATTAGAACACAATTACAGGGCAACCCAAATGCACATTTCTTTGGTGTGTTTGATGGCCATGGAGAATTTGGCACGCAGTGCTCGAATTTCGTTAAGAATAGGCTGGTCGAAATTCTATCCAACGATGCTACATTGTTTGATGATCCTGTGAAGGCCTATAAAGCTGCGTCTTTATCAACAAACAATGAACTTCACAGTAGTGATATAGATGATTCCATGAGTGGTACAACAGCTATTACAGCTTTAGCCATCGAGGATAGGCTTTACGTCGCAAATGTGGGTGACTCAGCGCGCTGTGATTGCTGTTAAGGATGGAAGCAGAATTGTTGCTCAAGATTTGTCGTATGACCAAACCCCGTTTAGGAAAGATGAATGTGAGAGAGTGAAGCAATGTGGGGCTAGAGTTTTGAGTGTTGATCAAGTTGAAGGGATTAAGGATCCAGAGATTCAATGTTGGGGAGATGAGGAGACCCAAGGCGGGGACCCCAAGATTGTGGGTGCAAAATGGGATGTTCCCTGGAACTGCATTTACACGGAGTATTGGGGATAGCACGGCTGAAAGTATTGGAGTGATTGCTGAGCCTGAGGTGTTGACTTTGCAGCTTACACCTAGCAATCCATTCTTTGTAATTGCAAGTGATGGAGTTTTTGAGTTTCTTTCCAGCCAAACTGTGGTGGACATGGTATGTCTGACTTTTAGGAAATTATGCATATGAAGGTTAATTTTTTGTGACACCCTATGTAGTTTAAAAAGCACGAACGAGTAGTTAAAATTACATTTTTTGAAGTTTGATGAAAATATGACATTCGTCTATGAGGATCCGAAGTTTTGAAACATAATTTTGCTAAAACATTAACGAGTTAAAACAAGAAATTCTTATTCTTGCCCTATTGCTACTTGTAGATGTGTTTAGTCCTTCTTCCCATAACCAATAGATATTTCTCAAAGTGAGAAATGATTCTTTAGGAGAAATGTGTAGCTAAAAGGTAGTTTAAAATGAGTTTCGGGATAGATGGTTTTTGAAAAGCTCTACCAAAACAGGCTCTGGTCTTGCAAGTTAATTGATAGATGCAGTAGCTCAGCGGTTACTATTTGTATTTGAAATACTGTAAATCTTGATCACTTCGTTTGTGAGGGAAATGGTGACTCTTTTGCAGGTGGCTAAACACGGTGATCCGAGGGATGCTTGTGTTTCGATTGCTAGAGACTCATACAGATTATGGTTAGAGCATGAAAACCGGACAGATGACATAACTCTCATCATTGTACACATTAAAGACCTGGCAACTACTACTGTATAAATCATCTGATTCTTACATTATTATCGGTTTCTTTTTCTTATATGCAAGTAAGTTCCTCATTTCTGCTATGACCTGTGAGTTATTCTCGCATTAATTGAACAGAGACAAGGACAAAAGTAAGTTACACTAGAGGTTTTGCCTTGAATATGTAATCTGTTGAATGGTATTTTGTTTCAATATATGATTCAAGAAGGTTGAAGGTTTACCTCCTCGTAGGAACAATTTATTGTGGCTACTATACACGTGTTACCTGAATGATGCTGGGGTGATCACATTCAATTCTGAATTGGCACGTGTCATGTGGGAATAATAATTGTGTGTCCATATGCGCATTAGATTAGTACACAACAAAATAATGAAGTATATATTAATAAATGGTGCAATATTTTGGGGAATTTTTCGACCAAAATGAGGGTAATATATGATTTTCTCAAAAGTACCCATAAAAGTTTCATAAGTAGTTAATATATGTTGTTAGCCATTTTTCGAAAAAAAATAAAAGTGAAAAAAAGCACCGATATAAAGGGTGATATGGGTTAGTTTTTAATGGTTTTAAAATATTTTTAATGTAAAAAATGAGAGAGAATGAGTATAGTTGAATAGTGAATATTTGTGGATGTGATGTGATATGTGAATATGATTAATTTAGAGTAAAGAAAGAGTTGATAAAAAAAGTGGTAAAAAGTGGTAAAGTTTAAAAATTAGTTCCCTATCATACTAATAATGAAACCAAAATAAGGTAACAAGGAAAATAAATAAATAAATAAATGAATTTTAATGGATAAATCAAAAGTTGGATTATGTAACCAGGAAAAGAAATGGAATAATCAAACCAACAAACGAGGAATCTGTGCAAAATCTTCAATATATTTGTGACAAATGCTTAACAAAAGTTTAATTTAGACCTTAGACTAAGGTGCGACATTGAAATTTACCACAACCTGGTTACCAAAATTCGTGTCATTGTAATTGGAACAAATTTTTCTCTCCACCATTTTTTTTAGTTATTTGAACGACGTGTTAGATATGTGGTTGAAAATTCGAGAAAATATATTAAAAAATGTAAAGTAATTGTATGAGTGATTGAAAATGATGAGAGAGAAAATTAGTAGAAATTTACTGTGGGGAGAGCAAGCCCTGAGAGTTGTTACCATGTGGTAAAGTAATCATAAATTTGTTATTGCATTGTGTTACTGGAATGTACACTTACAGCATCAAGAACGGTAAAAAAATTGTTGCTACTAGACCATGTTACCAGTGTGTAAAGTACTGATAAATAAATAGCACCAGACCTTGTTACTGCGGTGCAACCCATTACTAATTACTTGACTGCGTTGCAACAATACAAAGAATGAGGTCAATACATGCTCAGCTTGCTATTCAAACTGTTGGAAATCTAACTTGAATTGAAACATCCATTCAGCACTTCGTCAATTGAAAGATCGGGGAGTTACAACATAATAATAACCATAACCGTGACATCAATGACGCAAAGCAAGATTGAAAATAGCAACAATATTTATATAGAGACTGCTACCAACTTGAAATTCATCAAAAATCTGATAACTTTCTGATTAAAGAATTGCAAACCCTAACTAAGTATACAAAACAACTATGGATAATGGATAAAACTTTTAGATAAATATTCAAAGAATTATTGAAATTTAACCATTTGAAAATAGAGAAATTAAAGCATGACCATCTTTGAAATTGAAAATCATGTTATGCTTAAGTTAATAAAAAAAAATAAAAACTTTTTGGTGTGACATCTAATTCCCACTTTTTAAAAAGGAAAAAATAAAGTCAGATCAAAGTCCAAACCTTCTCTAGAACTACAAGTACAGGCATTGAGAATTCAAGCAGGGGTGGTGCTATCTACACCCTAATTTTTAATCCATACACCCACCACATTTTAAAAATCAGCCAAATATACAATTTTACCCTTGATTTAAAAAAAAAAAAAACGAAGAAGAGAAGAAGGCAGGTTCGACTATTTTCGGCAGCCACTCCCATCCGGCCAAAATCAAAGTAGCCATGGATGTTGCTGGAAATGGCAGCAACTTTTGCAGCCATTTCTGGCAGCATCCATAGAAGCTGTGTTATTATTATTATTTTTAATTGGGTTTGCTTGGCCAACAGTGGCCGAGCATCCCGAAGGTTGGTCGGCCAGCCGTAGCCGAGCTACGTGTGGGGTGCTCGCCCACTGTTGTTGGCTGAGCCACCTTTTGGGGCCGAGAACCAGTTTCAGCTTATCCATTTGTTGCCATTATGGCAGCTTCCATGACTGCCATTTCCGGCAGCAATTGGTGCTAGAAATGGCAGCCATGGAAGCTGGCATAAATTTTTTCTTTTTTTAAAAAAAATTGGGACTACTCGGCCAGCAATGGCCGAGCACCTCACAAGCTGCTCGTCCACTGTTGGCTGAGAACTCCTTGGGATATTCGGCCATGGTTGGCCGATGTTGGGAAAAGGGCACTTCCGTCCACGTTAAAAAAAGTGGGTGTATGGCGTAAAGAATGTGGTGCATTTAGCCGCACCCTTCAAACAGATGGGATTTGGTCGGCCGACCCTACTTGCTAGTTGCTAGTGTCCCTACCTACAGGCCTCGAGTGGACGCTCTCTGTAAATCCCACACAAGTGCCCTCTTGGAGGTCCTCAAGCGGTCCTGTGCGTGAATTTCTGCAATTAAGGTCACAAACATGTTCTAAACTAACAAAACATTGACTCAAGTAATTAAATACAATTACAACTCAATTGGTTTGACTTTTGTCCACAGAATCACCAACTACAAAAATGCTAAGGGTGTAATTGATTAGAAGGTGAAAAAGTTCTTCTTGTCTCGTTCCTTTTGATTTTATGGCGCCTTTTTTGATTTTCAAATAGGCCTTCCTGCCTGATCTCCTTCCTGATGATCTCAACAAGAGTCGTGTAATTCTTTGGGTTCTTGTTTTGGACATCTTGCTAGAACGGCGTGTGGGGATCCAACCCATTTAGAAGCAGCAGCACTATGGCCTTCAACTTATACAATATTCAAAAAGTATGGTCCGGCTCTAATACCCACTATGGGTACTTTACGGTACCCACAATTGGGGAAAAAAAATTATGGAGGTCGGGTGAGACCCCCCGTCATCAGGGGGCAGTTATGTATTATTCATCTAACTTCACGTAGATACAAAAAAAAATTAAATTTTTTTTTAAAAAAATTTTTACTTGCCTACGTGGCGCCACGTAGGCGTGGGTATTGGCTTCTGTTCCCCACAGTGGGGAACAGAGCCAAACCGTCAAAAAGTATGTTCGATATGATCATAAAAGTTTCTGTTAAAGAATTTAATCCAATTTTCAACATAGTAAAAGAAAAAAAAATAAAATAATAATTAAATCTTCTTCTTTGACGCTGAAGTGAACAATCGAAAAAATAGATGAATAAGATATATATAAATAATATGAAAGTGGAAAGTTAAATTAGAAGTGATGAATTTGAATGGACATTTTAAATAATCAAATTAATAAAGTATATTATTATTATTATTATTATTATTATTATTAAACATTAATAAAAATTAGTAACAATTAAGGTAAAATCAATCAAAGTTAATTACATAAACGTGATGCATGGGGGCATTTTTTATAATATTTATTTATACAAGTAACAAAACAGTTTTATTTTGGGGTCACATTTCGTTATTTTTTATTTTAAATTTTTAGAGTGATGATTATGATATATTGCAACATATAAATAAAATAATAATAATAATTGATTAGTAAGGTTAAGATAATTTTTAATAATATCTATATCTATCTATATATTAATAAAACCAGCACATTTTCCCACCACTTTTACCTATTTTTCTGAATTAAAAAATCAATTTTTAATTATGGGAACGAAGTTTTATCGCTTTACATGTCTTTTCCAACTCGACTTTTGCTCAACAGGTATACATATATACACGCATCGGGTCGACCTATTTTTCTGAATTAAAAAAATCACACCATTAAAATAAGCCAATCCATGTACAAGTTGGATCTACACAATATAAAATTATGTGAAATTTTTTTGTTTTTAGTCATGCTATTTATTATAACAGGTTGCACTTATCCCCCTTATGTGGATTCTAATTTATTACACGCCAGAGATGGTCTCTTTCGCAACGCACTTGTAAACACTAATTTATGTAAAAGTCAAAAGTAAAACCCCTCCCTCTCTCTCCCCACCCAAAAAAAAAACAAAAAAAAAAAAAGAAGAAAGGAATGATTTTGAATGTGTTAGCATGAAATCCAAAACGCATTTTAATGCATTTTTTTTCAAATTTCAAATTTGGTTAAATAAATCACATCCATATATCTCCCAACTCATTACCATCCAACTCCACTTATTCTCTCTCTTCTTACTCATAAAAATATATTAAAACTCATCCGCTAACACCCTCTTTGTAGGTGAAAAGTCAAAATTTAAAGAATCGATTAAACAATATCTATATATAACATTTTTCTACTCAAACTTGCATTTTTAAGAATTAAAAAGTTAATCTCTCCCTCACACATCTAACCAATGGAGGAAAAATACACGCCAAATAATTTTTGATTTTCTAAACTCACAAATTTAATTGGCATTTCCATAAATTTAATTGGCATTTCCATTGCAATTTACCCTCTGGGGATTCTAAAATATATAAATGCATATATTTTCAAATTATATATATATTTTCATTTTTTTTATTAATTAACTTATATAAAATATTTGGTCGTATTCTTCCATTTCTTACTTTCTAGATGAAATTTTAGTGGAGCCTAATTTAGTTGTAACTCCTAGATATTTGTCATTTGAGGCTATATCCGTTTTCCAAAGTAATAAGTATCACATATTCTTCTGTATTCTCAGATGGATGCTTATTGCTGATTGATATAAGATTGTTGTATTAGGCACTTATGTAGTCGGAAGTGGAATGTTTTTCTACTCTAATAACTAAGATAGCATAGGTATTGAAATTTATAAACCACAATGCTTGAATTAATCCATTATATTATTGCCAATAATAGACCTTATTAGTTATTAATTAAAGTCTCTATTTAATGATTTATTAATTTATTTTGACAATAAAAAATTAATTGAACAGTAGCTGACGATTTTAATTTTATTTCGCCATTTGATAGCAAAAGTTGAAAATTTAGTTCAATCAATTCACAATACAAGTATTAAAACACTAGATTCAGAGATCAATTTAAAGATAGTTTAATAGCTGATCGGTATTATTTATTATTTTAAAAATTAAAATTGTTATTGCTAATGTCATAAAAATTATAAAATTTAGGTTGATTTTCCAATGTTATAAATATATATAAATAAAAAGAACTTAATAAGTATTATTTTATTTAATAATAATAAATAAGAAGAAACTAATTAATTAACATATAAGACCCGCTCCTAGACCCATGAGTTAGAGAGTTGCCCCAACTGATGAGTTTTAGGGGTAGGTTAAGAGGCGAACCGGGTCATTCTTTAGACCCGCGAGTTGATTCATGAAGCAATTTTTTTTTTCACATCGAATTTTTCTTTAGTAAATAGTGACTGGGATAACAGTAAGACACTTCATCATGGACTTAGAATTTATGGGTTCAAATATTTTTCATTTTCAAATGTCCAAATATTTTTACTTATATTAAATTTTTAATTTTAAAAATATAATTATATTCGTGGTTAATAAGAGCGGATACATACATACCAGTACCCGTCCCAAAAAACATTTGAGGGTTGCAAAATCCGTCATCGGGTTTTAAATTATTTCTTAAACATATATCTCCTCGTATAACGCATCTTATAAAAATGCTAGTTCATAGTAAGGCAAAAGAAATTAATTAAATGTTAAGTAGTGAAGTGCGTAGTACGTTTTGTATCTAAACCTCATCTGCCAAAATAGAATGTTTAGTTGCGAAGGGAATCAACAACACTTTAGGAGTGATTTCTGTCATTAGCAGAGACTGCTTTCTTCGGTCAAGATGATTTGCCTAACCATTTTCACATTCTTTAGTCAGATATATTTATAGAGTTTTGGAGAGTTAAAGGTTCACTTCTATGGCAGGCGCAAGGGAGAAAAAAAGGGATTATAATTATTAGTATAACTTAAGAAGCCTCATTCGTCCCCTCAGAACTCGCTCTCATCTCATTCCTTCCAGGTAAACGCTACAACACTCATCTTTTCTTCTCTCCTAAACTAGTCACTATTCACCTTCAATAATTAACTCAAGTGTATGTAATGTTGAGAAATGATCAAATAAAATAAATAAATAAATGGTCAAGAATGGCGTCTAATTGGTCAAATGGGTGTGGTGGTGGATTGGTCAAAAATGGTGGCCACCTCCTTTGGCACACCACTTGAGAGCTCTATAAAAGGCCATGAATGTTGATCATTTGATATGTCCAATCCAAGAGAAAGAGACCATCTCAAGTAGAGAGAATTCTCGTGTTTGAGAAGAGGGATAGAGAGAAAAATGTAGTCTCTTTAGAGTATGGTTTATATACCTTGTAAAAAGAGAGCTTTTTCTGTCTTCTCGTAATGTGTCCTGGATATCGCACGTATGTGTTCTCTCGTAAGTAAACTTTGTTTCGTGAGTGAAACCGTAAGGTTTATTGAGAGTCGGATGTACGAGGGATTGGGTGAGAGGAAAATTACTGAGAGTGTGGTTGTAACAATTTTTCCACATAGTGAATTTTTCTTCGGTTGTCGCTAGACAACTACCGTGGTTTTTCTCTCGGATTTGAGTTTTCCACGAAATCCTTGTGTTGTGATTGTGTTATTATTCTTTCATGTTATTTCGCATTTATTTGATAAATTCTACAACAAAGAAGGATCCTGAGTTAATCCAAATCTAGTTCGTTGGTGTTTTCCCCAACAACCGTATCGAGCGCATGGTTCCTTGGTGTACTGTAATTTTGGTGATGGATCCTCAAGTCTTTGCGAAGTCGCTTATTTGCGTGTGAAGAGTAGTAGAAGGTGAATGGTGAAATTGTTTTTGTCAAGATGTCATTTCGTTGACAAAATAGTCATGATTCACGGTGGTTCGCATGGAGGACTTGTTTTCGATCCCGAGAAGCCAATGGAAAAGTACAGAGTAGATTTATCATGATGAAAGAATTGTTTTTGACTTGTGGAAAGTTCAAGTCATGGTTGTCAACTGATGAACACAAGGTGGCGTGAACAATTTTGGCGCCTAAAGAAAGTTGTCAAGATGGTGGAGCGGGTTCGGCAAAAGCTCCAAAAATCGAGAGATGGAGATCTTGATATTATCGCTAACGCAAGTGTCTCTATTCTCCATAAAGAGATTGTGGTAGTCCTTTGGCATGTTATTAATCTCCAAGTTGCCATGGAAGAGGATGCGTTACTGTTAGCGGGGTCCACAATGTGCACACGGGCATTGGCTTAGCGGTTATGCAAGGTGTGTGGTGGAAAGGATGTCGATGGCTGAGGAATCTCCAGGAAAGCTAAGCAAGGAGATTGCACCATAAATTTCAAAGAAGGAATGGTCGATATGTGCCGAGGGTAAAATTCTTAGAATTGGTGGTTAATTCTAAGTGTGCGACTCTTTATGGTGGAGTATGATAATTCTCTATTGAGAATTATGGCCGTTGAAAACGATGTTGTATAGCGAAAGTTATGGTGATTATTTTATTTGATCATGGTGAGATTGTTGAGAAATGATCAAATAAAATAAATAAATAAATGGTCAAGAATGGCGCCTAGTTGGTCAAATGGGTGTGGTGGTGGATTGTCAAAAATGGTGGCCACCTCCTTTGGGCACACCACTTGAGAGCTTCTATAAAAGGCCATGAATGTTGATCATTTGATATGTCCAATCCAAGAGAAAGAGACCATCTCAAGTAGAGAGAATTCTCGTGTTTGAGAAGAGGGATAGAGAGAAAATGTAGTCTCTTTAGAGTATGGTTTATATACTGGTAAAAAGAGAGTTTTTCTTGTCTCTCGTGGGAATGTGTCTGATATCGTACGTATGTGTTCTCTGTAAGTAAACTTGTTTCTGTGAGTGAAACTGTAAGGTTTATTGAGAGCTGGATGTACGAGGGATTGGGTGAGAGGAAAAATTACTGAGAGTGTGGTTGTAACAATTTTCCACATAGTGAATTTTTCTTCTGGTTGTCGTTAGACAACGGCCGTGGTTTTTCTCTGGATTTGGAGTTTTCCACGTAAATCCTTGTGTTGTGATTGTGTTATTATTCTTTCATGTTATTTCCGCATTTATTTGATAAATTCTACAACAAAGAAGGATCCTGGAGTTAATCCGAAATCTAGTTCGGGTTGGTGTTTTCCCAACAACTGGTATCAGAGCGCATGGTTCCTTGGTGTACTGTAATTTTGGTGATGGATCCCGAAGTCTTTGCGAAGCTGCTATTTGCGTGTGAAGAGTAGTAGAAGGTGAATGGTGAAATTGTTTTTGTCAAGATGTCATTTCGTTGACAAAATAGTCATGATTCACGGTGGTTCGCATGGAGGACTTGTTTTCGATCCTGAGAAGCCAATGGAAAAGTACAGAGTAGATTTATCATGATGAAAGAATTGTTTTTTGACTTGTGGAAAGTTCAAGTCATGGTTGTCAATCTGATGAACACAAGGTGGCGTGAACAATTTTGGCGCCTAAAGAAAGTTGTCAAGATGGTGGAGCGGGTTCGGCAAAAAGCTCCAAAAATCAGTAGATGGAGATACTGATATTATCGCTAACGGGGTGTCTCTTTTCTCCATAAGAGATTGTGGTAGTCCTTTTGGCATGTTATTAATCTCCAAGTTGCCATGGAAGAGGATGCGTTCTTGTTAGCGGGGTCCACAATGTGCACCACGGGCATTGGCTTAGCGGTTATGCAAGGTGTGTGGTGGAAAGGATGTCGATGGTCGAGGAATCTCCAGAAAGCTAAGCAAGGAGATTGCACCATAAATTTCAAGAAGGAATGGTCGATTATGTGCCGAGGTAAAATTCTTAGAATTGGTGGTTAATTCTAAGTGTGCGTACTCTTTATGGTGGAGTATGATAATTTCTCTATTGAGAATTATGGCCGTTAAAACGATGTTGTATAGCGAAAGTTATGGTGATTATTTTATTTGATCATGGTGGAGATTGTTGAGAAATGATCAAATAAAATAAATAAATAAATGGTCAAGAATGGCAGCCTAGTTGGTCAAATGGGTGTGGTGGTGGATTGGTCAAAAATGGCACACACTCCTTCAGACACCACTTGAGCAGCTCTATAAAAGCGCCACGAACGCTGATCATTTGATATGTCCAATCCAAGAGAAAGAGACCATCTCAAGTAGAGAATTTCGTGTTTGAGAAGAGGGATAGAGAGAAAAATGTAGTCTCTTTAGAGTATGGTTTATATACTCGGTAAAGAGTAGTTTTCTTGTCTTCTCGTGGGAATGTATGCGATATCGTGCGTATGTGTTGCTGTAAGTAAACTTGTTTACGTGAGTGAAGCGTAAGGTTTATTGAGAACTGGATGTCTGAGGATTGGGTGAGAGGAAAAATTACTCGAGAGTGTGGCCAGAACAATTTTCCACATAGTGAATTTTTCTTACGGTTGTCGTTGAACAACGGTAGCGTTTTTCTCTGGATTTGGAGTTTTCCACGTAAATCCTTGTGTTGTGATTGTGTTATTATTCTTTCATGTTATTTCCGCATTTATTTGATAAATTCTACAACAAAGAAGGATCCTGGAGTTAATCCGAAATCTAGTTCGGGTTGGTGTTTTCCCAACATGTAACGCATGGCTCATTAATGACTATCGTATAGTACAGTAATTTATTCTTTCTCTCCTTTGATCCAATCATGAATTCATTGTTCTATTAAAAATGAATAATTTGTAGCTAATTTTCTCTGCTTTGACAACTGAGGTTTGTTGCTATGGACTCTAAAATGCCGAAACCGCCGCCACCGCCGCCAGTTGGGCCCAGCAATGTAGTGCCTATGGCAACTCACGTGCCCATTGCTCGACCAGGTCTTGCTTCGCATGGAAACAGAATACAGATACGAACAAATCACTTCCGAGTTGGTTTGTCGAATACCAAAGAGGATTTTTTCCAATACACTGTATGTTAATTTATTTTCCTCCTTACAACTTGTTTGAATAATTTTTTTTAAAATTTTTTTATATCTACTTATTAATACGTAAACATAGGTTACCATAACTTACGACGATGGTACGCAAGCGGATTCAAAAAATGTGGGAAGGAGCGTCCTCGACGAGCTCTATAAAATATATTCTTCTGATTTCAATCATAAATATTTCACATACGACGGGGATAAAACTTTATTTACCATTGGTTCTCTACCACATCAAAAGCTCGAGTTTCCTGTTGTCATTGATGAAGTTTCATTGAACAGGTATGGGGACTAGTGAAATAATTTGAATTTGAATCGATTTGTCAGCTTAATCGTTTAGATAAGAGGTTCTACAAGTCTTAACAAAACCGCTCTATATATTTATCTCCTTT
Organism: Jasminum sambac; assembly: GCA_018223645.1. NCBI lineage: Eukaryota > Viridiplantae > Streptophyta > Magnoliopsida > Lamiales > Oleaceae > Jasminum > Jasminum sambac. Next base: position 23,698,525 of record CP073649.1, read on the forward strand.
TACCGGTTTTCTTTGCTTGAAACTCTTTAGTTTTTAATCTTTCTTGTTTCGATTTACCTTAAAATATTAAAGGAGAGTTGAGAGTCGAAGCTTAGGAGGCGACGACAGCCCATCTGGGAGTGACAAGAAGAGATCTCGTGGATTTTCTCGCTCCAAGAAGTTCAAGGTTGCAATAAAGTACGCAGTAAAAATTCCAATCCAATCAATTGCGCTGGCATTGAGAGGACAAGATTCCGAGCATTTCCAAGAAGCTGTTAGAGTGTTGGATATCATTTTGCGACAAAATGCTGCTAAGCAGTTAAAATCTCACACACTTTTATTATTCTTTGTCATATGATTAATAGGTTATTCAGATATCTCGTGAGACCTACATGTAGTACACAAATTTCTACCATTCAACTCTACTTATTTTCTCTTCTATCTCACATAAAAATGCATAAAAATATGAAACCTAACAGGCACATAATGTTGTGAAAAAATATGTTATTTGTTTGGTAGGGGTTGTCTTCTAGTGAAGCAATCTTTTTTCTGCAATGAGCCTCGAAACTTTGTGGACATCGGCGGCGGTGTTGTTGGATGCCGCGGTTTCCATTCGAGCTTCAGGGCTACACAGGGAGGCCTTTCACTCAATATTGGTAAGTTTTCAATTGTAGTGAATCTTATTCTATCTCTTCTTCTGTTGTTGTAATGTTGTTGCAAAAGTTTTACCACACATTTTCAATTGATAGACGTGTCAACTACAATGCTTGTCAAACCCGGAAAGGTCGTTGATTTTCTTCTTCAGAACCAGAAAGTCGACCATCCTAATAAGATCAACTGGATCCAGGTAACCAATTGTTTAATTTGTTGTCATTTTTTGAATCGTTCTAGCCATTGATGCTTTCGCGTTTTGTAACTCTCGGTTTGATTCGTACTTTCGATAAATAGGCTAGAAAGACCCTGAAGAACCTTAGAGTGAAGGCTATCAACTCCAATTTAGAGTACAAAATCACTGGACTAAGTGAAGAAACATGCGGAAACCAATAGTGAGTTCTCGCTATTACGTTGTTGTTATTTACGGCGTTTTCAATTGCGGTAATGTTTTCACTTTTCACCCTGATATTTCCGTTTTAGTTTCAAGATGAAACAGAGAAATGGCAAACAGGGTAGTCCTGATACCGTAGACGTAACTGTTTACAAATACTTCGTTGAACATCGGCGTATAAAACTAGAGTATTCTAGAGACTATCCGTGTATCAACGTTGGTAAATCAACACGTCCGGTTTACATCCCCATTGAGGTACTGTTTTACTTCTTGCTCGAAAAGTTCGTCTGACTGAATTTTAGTTAACTGTGGCAAATTGGTAATTATGTTTATTTATGTCTTGCTAGCTTTGCGAATTGGTTTCATTGCAACGATATACGAAAGCTTTGTCTAGTCTACAAAAAGCTTCGCTTGTTGAAAAATCGCGTCAGAAGCCGCAAGAACGGATGATAGCTTTGTCTCATGCAAGTTTTTAAGATTCTTGCATTGAGTTGTCTTGAATTTTCATGTTTGTAGATATATTTTAACGATTGGCGAAGTTTGATCATAGGCACTTCGTACGAGCAATTACAATGCTGACCCTCTTCTTTTGTCGGCTGGGATTTCTGTTAATGGGGAGTTCACCACGGTTCAGGGCCGAGTTTTGGCGCCTCCGAAGGTAACCAATTGTTCGTATCGTGAATTGGTCGAGAATTGAGACACGAAAAAAGAGTGTTTGTTTCCTCTTCTTATTTTTATTTTTGTTTTTGCAGCTGACGGTGGGTAATAACGAGAGCTTTATCCCTCGTAACGGTAGATGGAACTTTAACAATAAGGTATGCTTGTTTCGACGCTTGTCTATTGTATTGGCACGTCGAAACTTGTCATTCAAGTATTGAATTGACGCTTGCACGTACAGACATTGATGAAGTCGAAAGACATTGAAAACTGGTGTATTGTGAACTTTAACGCTCGCTGCAATATGGACTATTTGATCGAAGGTCTTTCAAAATGCGCGCGAATGAAAGGCATGGTAAGTATCTACATTTTGTGAACTTCAGAAAAATTATCTAGATTTTTTTCCCATTACTTCAGAATATTCTTGTAGTCGATGGTAGACCGGAGGTGTTTTACGAGCGTCGTGGGGATTCAAATGAACCTCCCGCGAAGAGGATTGAAGAGATGGTCGAACAGATGAAGTCAAAATTTCGCGACCCGCCTCGTTTGATCCTTTGCATTCTCTCGGAGAGGAAAAATTCTAAACTCTACGGTTAACTCTCGATCTTTTCTTAGTTCTTAAACCTTTGTTGTTCCCTCTTACATACAAATTTTACCTTCAATCTTACTGAAGGGCCATGGAAGAAGTGTTGCCTTTGTAATTTCGGGGTAGTTACTCAGTGCATTGCACCTTCAAGATTAAATGACCAGTATCTTACTAATGTTCTCCTGAAGATAAATGCCAAGGCAAGTTGTTTCGTCCGAAGTAATCTCGTTAATTTGTTTATAAGTTGTTTATTACTTACTTATTTTCCATTCGACTTTATTGCTTTTTTGTTCTAGATGGGTGGTATTAATTCCCTGTTGGCCATCGAGCGTACAGGTTCAATACAGGTGGTTTCAGAACGTCCAACCCTCATCGTTGGGATGGATGTATCCCATGGATCGGCTCGTTCTGATCTTCCCTCAATCGCTGCAGTATGCTACACTTTACGACATTTTTGAGTCATTTGTTAGATATCTTAGCTCGTCGAATATGAGGTGTAGCCGTGTAGCAATATCGAATCGTTACATAAGCTAACATAGATTGTTCTGTTTACAATTGAATCGTTAGGTGGTTAGTTCAAGAGAGTGGCCTCTGATTTCCCGTTATGGTGCTGCTGTGCGTACGCAGTCACCAAAACTCGAGATGATTGATAACTTGTTCAAGAAAGTGGAAGTTACAAAGGATCAGAAAGTCGAGACAGAGGATCACGGCATTTTCAGGTTAGTTTGAATTTCGAAGTTATTTTCTGCCGTCGCAGTTTGCGGTAGCCTCTCGAAGAGATTTTTGTCGATTCTCAGGGAGCTGTTAGTGGACTTCTGTCAAACTTCTAATGGAAGATTACCCGACAATATACTTATTTTTAGGTATTTCGTTTTCCCGATTTGGCAAATGTCTAAATCTGTTCACCTTTTCGTGGTTGTTTCATGTCGTTTCATGTTATTCGCGTTGAAATATTTGTAGGGACAGAGTGTGTGAATCTCAATTCAATCAAGTACTGAACATTGAGCTCCATCAAATTATGGAGGTGACTTTATATATTTTATTTTTATTTTTTGAATATATGATCCAAAACCAGCATGCTTTGGATTCTAGAGACCAACATTAGATTCTAGAATCTAATGTTGGATTCTTTGCAAAAAATAGTATGCTTACAAAACCAGCGCTGGTGCTTGATCATCCCTGTTTTATTTGTCATTTCTTGTTCCATCTTGTATTCTAAGAGATGTCGATTTTTGCAGGCTTGCAAGTTTTTCCAGGATGAAAAGTGGGTCCCAAAGTTCACAGTAGTTGTAGCACAAAAGAATCATCACACCAGATTTTTTCAACCCAATTCTCAGGACAATGTTCCATCTGGTATATATGTCACGAAGGAAGCTGCGGCCATTGAAGAATTTTCTCCTCCCCGCGTGGGAAGGAGGCATTTTTACCCGCACCACGAGCCCCCCCGGAAGACGGTGGGGCCCGGGGAAGGGGGTAGTGTTGTGGGTTGAGGAGAAGGAAAATGCACTGCCAATATTATCATTTATCCAACAATAAATTTTACTTATCTGCTGATATATTTTTATTCTCAATGGGTAGGTACTGTGATTGATACTGGAATTTGTCACGCGAAGAACAATGACTTCTATATGTGCGCTCATGCGGGAATGATTGTGAGTTTTCTAGTCGTACTTATTTGTTTATTTATGTTTTTCGAAATTTTCTGTTTGTAGATAGTTCTAACTGATCGTATGGTACAGGGAACAACTCGGCCCACACACACTATCACGTGTTGTACGATGAGATTGGCTTCTCTCCTGACGATATGCAAGAGCTCATTCATTCTCTATCTTACGTGTAAGTGTACTCATTCATCATCTCCTGTGTTGAACTTGATTATGCCACTAACTAATTAGCACAGCATTATTAATTTCCAGGTACCAAAGGAGCACTACTGCCATCTCTATAGGTAATATTCAATTTTTGTTTCTTGTTTTTTGTTTTTTGTTTTTTTTTTTTTAAAAACGACTTACTCTCCACGTTTTAATCTCTATTGTAGCTGCTCCGATATGTTATGCACACTTGGCAGCTAGCCAGGTGTCACAATTCATCAAGTTCGATGAACTACCTCAACCATCGTCGAGCCGTGAAGGGGAGTTGCCTCCAGTTCCTGAGCTGCCTCGATTCCGTGACAATGTCAAGAGTTCCATGTTTTTTTGTTGAGGAGGAAACATGAGCGTAGAATAAAGAACACTGCTTTTTCGTTTTGGCTTGGTCCTTAGGATATGGATATTACTCTCTGGTCTCTCCTTTCCTTTTCACATTTCTGCTTGAAAAGATTCTCGGGTCGGGATATATGGGGGAGTGGACCGAACTTTGTGTTTATATCGATTTATTTATATTATGATTCATCAGTTATGTTCTCATACCCACAGTTATGGGTACCTTATGGTACCCACAGTTGGAGAAAAAAATTCGTGAGGCTCCTCACCATAATGGAGCAGTTATGTATTATTCATCTGACTTAATATAGATACAATTTTTTTTTTTAAAGAAAAAATTCCTATGATGACGTGGCGCCTTGTGAAGAGGCGACGTGGCGTGGGTTTGGTACCCACGTGGGTATCAGATCAAACGCGTATGATCACTATGCTTTGGATTTTAATTTGGAGTTTCAATCAATGAGTTTTGTGAAAGAATATTTGATTTTGCAATTGAGAATTTCAACTCGCTAAACATATAATGAGATTTTTTTTTTTTTTTTAAGAGTTACACTGGGTAGTCTCTATTGGATAAATTAATAACATCTATTACGTAGTCGTAGTCATAGTCATAGTCTCAGGTCCAACTTAGGAAACCTGGACAAATTAATAATTTTGATATATAGATAAGCAATTTCTTTGAAACGTTGGTATAAATTTGCGGTCGTAGCTATATCATAAATTAGTAATTTGTCAAAAAATACAAATAATATATGAAATACTAGTAATTCAATACATACCTTGAACTATGTATTGGTTAAGGTCTTTTTAGTTCATGGATGTCCATTAACTTGATATGGCATTGTTCAATGTCTCTTTAGATAATATTAACATGTCATGGTGCGGCCAATGAATTTAAGAGGGAAAAATAGAGACGAAAGAGTTAACTTGAGATGATACGGCTAATGAATTTATGAGGGAAGACTAGGGAAAAATGTTCTAATCTTAGTTATATAGACCAAAAAAAAAAAAAAAAAATCCCAAAACTCAAGATTAAGTAGTTGATTCCCCTATTAAAAAAAATAGTAGTCGAATCCTGGAGACGTGGTCGATACATATAATCTTGTAAATTATGTTCAATTTTTGTGTCATTTAATTTCACTTATCTTTCCAAACATGAGGTGAAAATTGTTTCAACTCCATTTGTATTAAAGTTCACATCGTTGACAAAGTGTTGCTCTTTGTAACATCATATTATATATATTATACTGAAGAAATTATTTAATTTAACAATTGTAATACAAACACAACAACATGAGTTATCAATTAACACATTGTGTTGCTACGGTTGTTACCGCCACTCGATTACATTCAATTCACAAAATGTAACACAAATGATCTCAATTATTAAACAAACATTGACATTTTGTGTCATACTTCTAATTTGTTTAGTTATTGTGTCCAACTAATCTCCATGTGGTCAATAAATAAAGAAAAAAAATTATTGGATAGTCAAGGTTTTAAATGTAAATTACAGGATAATCAACCCTAATTATAATTTATAGAAATATAAAAAATTTCAAAATAATATAATAAAAATACCCCCAATCAAGTTATATTCGCAACTTAATTAAGAATTTTAATAACTTCGTTGTCATTAACGATTGTTTGAGAAAAAACTATATCGATAAGAATGAACATAATTGAATATTTGATTTAATAAAAAAACGAAATCGTTATACACAAAAATATAACGACAATAAAATCGTTATATCACTATGGATTTGATCCCCTATTTGTAAAAGTTATCATCCTCATAAAATTAAATTACTACATAACAAATCAATAGTTAAAATTAAAAATGTTGATAATTAAGGGTGTTAGTGTATGTGTAAAAATGGATATTTATGGATTTTGATGTGATATAAGAGAGAGAATAAGTAGAGTTGAATGATGAATATTTGTGTAGTATAAATAGGTCCCACGAAATATGTAAATGTGAAATATAAGAGACAATAAATAGGATTGAAAAGAATATATAAAAATATATAAAAATCTATACTAATATATAAAAGCTAATCCACCAATGTGTGTTTTTACATATAGTTTCCCGCCTAGGAAAAAAATTTTTTTATTATTTTTTTGTTAATAATAAGATTTAATAATTAATCAATTAAGGAAACACGCATTTATAAAAAAAAAAAGAAAAGAAAAGGAAACACGTTTATAATTAAGGAAACACGTGTTTCCTTAATAAGCATTTATAAAAAAAAGGCAATGCAATAATGTTTTATTATTATTTTAAAAGCTCTGATTTTTATTATATAAGGCAAGGGATAATAACATATAAGGGTTTGAAGAAATACATTAGAATCTTATCATCAATATTAAACTTTTTTTTTTACTTAAAAAAATTAATTTTTTTAAAAGCTCGGATTATTGATTAACAAAAAAAATATATACGTATTTCTTTGAATGTAAGGAAAATAGACTTAGCCTTTGAATAATTAATTTAATATGGATTTGTAATTTAAAAAATAATTAATTTAATTAATGCGGATTTAATGTTTTAAGTATGTTTTGAATATATAATTTATAATCTTCTAGAGATTTAACACTTAACTAATAAGATTTCATATACAATTATTTAATTTATCTATATATACAAGTTAAAATGATTGAAATTTAGTTTATCTATACTAATTGCAATGGTTGAAATCATACTTCATATCATACTATTAATAAAAATAGAAGTGTCAAGTTGAATAGTGTCATGTTGATAGTGCCAATGTGCTAGGCATATATTGAAAAAAGGAAAAAAAAATCAAATTGATGAACAAACGTACTTTTGTAGCAAATACATAAAGGCAGCGGCTAAACACACCCTATAACTTACTCAATACATCCACAGGTCAAAATATCACTGTAACGAACAAATTTCTCTATTGTATCAAAATAATACAATTAAGAGTTGTTACAAATTGAGTTTGATATTTTGTAGTGGATTGACTCCCTTGATTTGAGCGATTCTCTGATTAACGATCTGCAGTTGGAGACGAGGGGCCACGTGGCTTGATCCTACGCTCCAAAAGGACTTGATTGCTGACGGTGTGGATTCGTTGAAGAGCTTTGTTTTGGTTCTTCGACTTTGAATTTGTCTTCGTGGAAGAGCTTTATCTCCCGACGTTGATTTTGGCTTTAGCTTGATGCGCTTTGTCGTGGATTCGAAGAATCAAGAGATATTTATATTCTCTTCTTCTTCCTTCCTTCTTGACTTTAACTTGGTTTTGGAGAATCAAGAGTGTTTGTGCTCTTCTTCTCCTTTCTTTTCTTGTGTTTGGCTCTCAACTTCGCACTCTTCGCCTCTTGACTCTTTGCTCCCCTTTGTTGGGGGTTTCTCAGATTAGGGTTAGTGGCCTATTTATAAGCAAATTTGGATAGCCTTTTAACCACTTAAGAATTATCCGATTAATTTGAATAATTCTTTTGAAAAGTTTACTGATTATCTTAACCTTTTTAAATGATTTATATAAATATAATATTTTGATTATATTTAACTAAAATCAAGTAAAGATTAAGAAAAGTAGGATGGGCCACATGGGCTTTTAAATTGAAATGTGGGCTTTAAATGGACATTTGGATTTTAATTGGCTTAATGGATTAATTAATTAAAATTAATTCGGCCCAATAGAATTTTGTTTAAAATCTTTTTTTAATGTCTACAAATGCCCCCTCAATATTTATCAATTTATTATTTAGTAAATAAATTGGTAAATATTGAACCTTGATTTTGAAACCCCCTTTTTTTTTCCCTTTTTGAAATTTGATTTAATCTTGAATTTCATTCAAGATAAAAGGTTTTCGTTCTCTTTTTTTTTTCAACCTCGAATTTCACTTGAGATAAAGAATTTTTTTTTCAAAATCTCGAATTTCGCCCAAGATTAAAACAATTTTCCAAATCTTGAATTTAGCTCAAAATAAATATATATATATATATATATATATTTTTTTATAATCTTGAATTTAGCTCAAGATAAAAGATTTTTTTTTTCACCTCAAATTTCTCTCGAGATAGAAAATCATTTTTTTCTAATCTCGAATTTGGCTCAAGATAAAAGATTTTTTTTTTTTAACAATTTTTTTTTTAATCTTGAATTTTTTCCTCAAGATAAAAGATTTTTTTTAATCTTGAATTTTGCTCGAGATAAAAGACTTTTTTTAATCTTGAATTTTGCTCAAGATAAAATAGATTTCTTTTTTTTTTTAAATCTTGAATTTAGCTCAAGATAGAAATGAATTTTTTCCAATCATGAATTTAGCTCAAGACAAAAGATTTTTTTTTTTTCTAAAGATTTTTTTTAAATCTCGAATTTTGCTCAAGATAAGAGATTTCTTTTTTTTTTCACCTCAAATTTTGCTCGAGATAGAAAATGATTTTTTTTTTTGTTAAATCTTGAATTTAGCTCAAGATAAAAGCTTTTTTTTTTTTTCCACCTCAAATTCCTCTCGAGATAGAAAATCATTTTTTTTAATCTTGAATTTGGCTCAAGACAAAAGCTTTTTTTTTTTTTCTAAAGATTTTTTTTAAATCTCGAATTTTGCTCAAGATAAGAGATTTCTTTTTTTTTTTCACCTCAAATTTTGCTCGAGATAGAAAATGATTTTTTTTTTTTGTTAAATCTTGAATTTAGCTCAAGATAAAAGCTTTTTTTTTTCCACCTCAAATTCCTCTCGAGATAGAAAATCATTTTTTTTAATCTTGAATTTGGCTCAAGACAAAAGCTTTTTTTTTTTTTTTCACCTCAAATTTTGATCGAGATGGAAAAGATTTTTTTCAATCTTGATTTTAGCTCAAGACAAAAGACTTTTTTTTTTTTAAGGTTTTTTTTTTAAATCTTGAATTTTGCTCAAGATTTGAAAAGATTTTTCCCTTTTTTTTTTTGGTACTTGAAATTGGAATCGAGATCCAACACATAAAGTAGACTAAGTAGAATTCTCGTGAAAATCAAGAACTTAAAATGTTCATCAAATATAAGGATGTATTTAAACTTACCTAATATTATCCTTACCAATTCAATTTGCACAAGACTTCAACCCTTCAAAGACTCTAATGGAGACAAAGGTGTAGAGTTGTAGAAATTGTAGGATTTTGTTGGCAGCTTGGCGTGTGCAAGTAGGACTCAAGACTCCTTTTCCCGATGGAGCTTTGTAGATGATTAGGATAAATGCAAAGCACTTTTCTTTGTTTGCATGAAAAAGTCCACCCATCTCAAACTCTGCAAACCTATTAACGCTAAACTTCTACTTAAACTTTGAGTTAAAGGTTGCATGGGAACCCACAAAATTAGTCACGAAGCAAAGTCGTTCATGCTCAATATAAATCTCGAGCTTATAGGTTTGTGTTAGCTTTATTTTCGTATAGAAAATTAAGTTAGTAATTGGCATTTTTATTTTTCCACATTAATAATTAAGTTAGTTGAATTATGTGTTTAATTAATTTAATTATTGTGGATTTTTATGGACTTATTATCACATTGTATTTTTAGTTTATCTTGGTTTAAATTAGCACATGTGATAATTCCTTATTTTAATTAAATAAGTGAGAGTAAAGTGGGACACTCAACCCTAAAGACACGCTCTGGATGGCTTCGTGTCCAATGCTCGACGTATCATATGATTTGGTAAGATACTTTCCATATTATATTGATACATGATAAGGTAAGATCTTTTTCCATATTTGATTATTACCTTATTTGATTTATCCTACAATTAATGGTAATCTTATTCCTTGTAGGATTTGGTGGTTTATGGTAACTTGGAGACTTGGCCAACAAGTAAGACAAGTTGTATTAAACACCAACAGTTGAAGGAACACGGTTGAGACGCTTGGAGCATTAATTTCGCCCCCATCAACCTAGAGAAACGTGTCCTTCTCCCATCCCGCATGGCCTTTTCGATCATCAATTGATCAATCCCATGCACACCAACCTTGATTATTAATTGATCTTGGTTCAAATCTCCTGAGGAGTCCTCCAACCAATAGATCGCCCACAACTTGAAGAGATCAACACGGAGGTGTAGATTCGCTATGGAACGCCGTTACAAGGAATCAATCAAGAGAGACGGATGTCCGCCGCATTACATGCTAAGGAAGATCGAACAGTGAGTTCTTTCATTTATTTCTTAGATGTTGCAATTAATTATGCGTAATTATTGCCTTTGATTTCCTTTGTAAAGTTTTAAACCGATTGGACGTGGTTGGTAGGTTTTGCTCAGAGGCTTACGAGCACGTGGTTTTTCCCGCTTGGGTTTCCAATGCTAAAATTCCCGTGTTTTTACCGCTTATTTTTCTCAGATTCGTTATTTCCGCAATTGGCGATCCAGACGCATCCTGGGCATACGAGAGCGCATCTAGATACGCCGATTTACTGACGCATCTTACATTAAACAAAGAACTCGCACAGTCGAACCGAGTAACGGGACATAACACGACGATTCGATCACTTAAATCCGATAACTTAGACAACTATAAACTTTCAATTGGTATCAGAGCAGTTCACTTTTTACAAAGTGAGATCCGCTTGTCTAAATGGAGTCGTCTAATACTCTTAGACCCCTATACTCAATGGATCTAACTATCCTTATTGGAAAATTAGGATGGAAATTTTTATTCAATCCATTGATGAGCGTTGTTGGACTACCACCCTTGATGGATACATCGCACTCCATCGCCATTGTTGGTGATGTGACCACCGCTAAAACCTAGGAGCACTTATATCGATACGTAACGCATCACGCTTCTTTTTAATTCTAAAGCTCTTAATGCTATTGTTTCAGTGGATGCAGATCAATTCAAGCTAATCTCCTCGTTGAGGACGGCTAAGGAAGCGTGGGATGCCCTCAAGATTGCTAATGAAGGCACTCGCTGTTAAATCATCTAGATTGCGATGATTACTCATGAATTTGAAGTTCTCATCATGGATGAGAAGGAGGACTTTAGAAGCTTTTATGCAAGGCTAAGTGACCTCACAAATTCAGCGAATCCCTCGTCAAGGATTCACCGAGGTACGATCGTGAAAAAATACCCGATCTCTACCGATCGCTTTTGAAGCAAAGGTAACCGCAATTGAAGAAAGCAAGCGATCTCTCATCTATGAGAGTTGACGAACTTGTTGGTAATCTTATGACCTTCGAAAGGCATCCGGGCCGACGTAGAAATTTTAAGAAACTGGAATTGCATTTAAGACTAACAATGACGAGCCAGATGGATCCGAGATTCCGATGAGGACGAAAATACGCTTCTCCTTACGAAACAATTCAAAAGATTTCTCAAAGGCCAAAGAACAGGTAAGAACCCAAAATCTCAAGGGAAAATCAGCTTACTAACAACAAAGGAAGAGTACCTTCAATGCAAAGAAGAATTCAATTCTTCAAATTCGCTTGAAGGGAAAGGTAAAACCCGCATTCAATGCAGAGAATGCGAAGGATATGGACATATCGCTTCCGAAAGTGTGTTAACACACTCAAAAGAAAGGCAAGAAGGCAATGAACATCACATGGAGCGATGCCGAGTCGACGACTGACCTCGGATTCTCGACGAAAAACTCGCCTGATAATCGGTAACTACCCTCATCGCTTTACACTCATCCGTAATCGATTCTATGACCTTGTTCATCGCAGTACCACCCCGATGAGTCCTGAATAACGGTGAAGATCCAAAAGACACCCAGATAGCGTAAGAGAGGATCCATCTGCTGCGTATAGCAATCGAATCCAACAGAGAGGATGATCCAGGATGTATTCGCACTGAACATTCTCGAAAAGGTCGAAATAAGCGATTGAGTGATGAACTTGCTAAAGCTCATGACAAAATCAAGGATTTGGTACTGAACAAATTTCTCGCCTTTGATGAAATTCGAAGTTATGGAAGACCACCAAAGAACAAAAATGGCCTTGGCTATGAAGGTAAAGGTAAAGGTCCACCGCAGCCCCTACATTTGTGAAGGCTGAAACGGAACAAAACCCGAACTGGCGGACTTCACCCAGACGCATTCGCGATCACCACCGCTTCACAGTGGAGGCATCCGCGACGCTCGCTCACAGATTCTTTCGTAAACCGCACTGGCCACAATGTCAAGCCTCCAGTCAGAGTGTTAGGCCCCCGCCCGTAATCAGGTAAACAGACGAACCCAGCCTCATCCGACAAAGTAGATGCATCCGCAAAGACAGTAACGATGTAATTTACTGCTTCCAAACTTGGACATGATGTTTTTATCCGCCATGAGTATTTGAGTCTTATTAATACTCATAAGAGACGACTGTAGCTCATCAAGGTCTTTCGAGACATTATCGCCCTAAAAGACTAGGGCAAATGCATATGTTGTTCAATTGTCTTTTAGTGCATTGACTCCTAACACTTGGTACTTTGATAGTGGTTGTTCCAGGCACATGACAGTGACCTCTCATTGCTATCAAATTTTGTGAAAGGCTAAACAGTGTTGTTACTTTTGGTGATGGCCAAAAGGGTAAGATTGTCGGATCGTATCATCAATATTGAAGGTTTACCTACATTAATCGATGTACTATTTGTGACTGGTCCGAAAGCAAATTTGATCGATGTAGGCGGTTGTGCGATGAAAACCTTCTTGTTATGTTTTCTAAAGACTATTGCAAGGTGTTGAGTTGTAACAGAATTCCAACCCTTTGAAAGCCGCCATTTTCAAGGGAATCCGATCAAAGGATAAGTGTTATACACTAGACAATCTCATTAACCGTAATTCGGCTACCTTGAGTCGAAGAATTGTGGCATCATCGGTTGGGCCACTTAAACTACCATGATCTCGTGAAGTTGGCAAAACCCAAGCGGTCAAAGGACTACCCAATCAAGACTATTCCAGATGGAGTCCGTGGCGATTGTCTAAAGGGTAAGCAAATTCAAGCCAACACAAACCAGGTAAGTCACTTGTCTCTTCTCATATACTCGAACTCATCCATATGGATTTGATGGGTCCCATTCAAAAGGAAAGTATAGGAGGTAAGAGATACATCTATGTATGTGTCGATGACTTTTCGAGATATACCTGGGTCATGTTTATTCGCTAAAAAATCTGATGTCTTTGATAGTTTCTCTATTTTATTTCGTAAATTGAGAAACGAAAAGTATGATGAATGTGTAAGAATCAAGAGGATCAAGCTTATCATGGAAGGGAATTTGAGAACTCTGATTTTGCTGACTTTTGTGCCCAATATGGGATAAGTCAAGAGTTTTCCGCACCAAAAACTCCGCAACAAAATGGAGTTGTGGAAAGAAGAAACAGGACCTTGCAAGAGATGGCTCGTGTTATGCTAAATAGCAAACAAATGTCCACTGCTTTGGGTGAAGCCATTAACACCGCTTGCTTGCTATATCATCAATCGAGTCGCCCTTAGAACTCGCACTAAACAAACCCCTATGAAATTTGGAAGGGTAGAAAACCTAGGATTGACTACTTTCATGTATTTGGAAGTCAATGTCACATCTTTGAAAGATAGGGAACATCCGGGGAAATTTGACTCAAAATCGATGATGGTGTGTTTTTGGGCTATTGAGAGAATAGTAGGCATATCGAAGTCTTTAATCTTAGAACTCAAACTGTTGTTGAGTCCATAAATGTGAAGGTTGATGATACTAACGATGGAAATTCTCATTTGCAGGCAGATGAATCTGACCCACTGACATTTCCACATGATCGTATTGCAATACCGGTTGTATCCGACAAGCCACCAAAATCAAGATCTCAGCCAGAAATGCAAAACAACACGTATGACCGCAGCGCATGAATCGACATCAACGGTCGTAACTGCATACATCCGCACCGCAGACTGTAACAGCAGCCTAGAACCGCAAAGAAACCATCGTCGAGAGTCCAAAAGGCACATCCTTTGGACAACATCCTCACTAATCCTTCCGAAAGGATGGTAACTCAAGAAAGTTTGTCACGAACTAGGCAACATGTGTTTCTACTTGGGAAACATGTGCTATCTCTCACAAATTGAGCCAAAGAATGTGAAAGAAGCATTGAATGATGAGAATTGGGTTCAAGCCATGCAAGAAGAGTTGAACCAATTCGAGAGAAATGATGTTTGGGAATTGGTCCCACGTCCGAAAGAAGGGAATGTGATTGGTACAAAATGGATCTTTAGAAACAAGTCGATGAATCTGGCATCATTGTGCGAAACAAAGCCAGGCTAGTCGCACAAGGTTACACACAAATTGAAGGCTTAGACTTCGAGGAGACATTTGCTCCTCGTAGCTCGCCTTGAATCCATTAGGTTGTTTGTTAGTCGCCTCGTGCCACGCCAACTTCAGATTATATCAAATGGATATCAAAAGCGCCTTCCCGAATGGTGTGTTGAACAGAAGAAGCCTTTGTGGAACAAACCCACAAGGGTTCAAAGATCCATTCCATCCGCACTATGTATATAGGCTTAAAAGGGCTCTATACGGTTCAAGCAAGCTCCACGAGCTTGGTACGAGAGGCTCACGCCCTTTTGCTCAAAGAAAGGATACAAAAGGGGAGGAACTGATAAAACTCTTTTTATTAAGCATTTAAAATCTGGACTAATTGTCGCCCAAATATATGTTGATGATATAGTATTTGGCTCTACTTCACAGTCCAAAATTGATGAATTTGTGAATGCTATGAAAAGAGAATTTGAAATGAGTATGGTTGGTGAACTGACTTTCTTTCTTGGTTTGCAGGTGAAGCAGATGCATCCGCATCTTCATCTCGCAAGAAAAATACGCCAAGAACCTGGTGAAGAAGTTCGGCTTCAAGACGCAAAGCCCATAAGAACTCCCATGGCAACCACGCTAAACTCTCAAAGGATGACACCGCAAAGAGGTTGATGAATCCTCTATAGAAGCATGATTGGCGCTTGCTATACCTCAACGCTAGCGTGCCGCATATATCCTTCAACAGAGGTGTATGCGCCGATATCAGCTTAACCCTAAAGAGTCGCATCCGTCGCAAATAAAAGGATCATCCTAAGATGTAAGTGGTACATACAACTATGGTATTTGTTACACTCGAGACACCACCGCCCATCTTGCAAAGTTACCCTGATGCCGATTGGGTAATGTTGATGACCTAAAAGCACATCCGGTGGTCGCTTCTATATTGGAAACAACTGGCGTGGCCGAGTAGAAAGCAGACTGATCCCTATCCACACCAAGGCTAATATATAGTCGCCGGGAGTTGCCGCACTCAACTCCTTGGGATGAAACAGATGTTAGACGACTCACGGGATCTCTCGATCAAGCCACTATATTTTGTGACAACACGGTGCTATCAACATTTCAAAAATCCAGCTTCAACACTCCGTAACAAAGCACATCGATATCGTGACACCACTTCATCAGGGAATTGGTGGAACAAAAGATTATCAACTGAGCACATACAGCATCGATCTACAACTTGCAGATTTGTTCACTAAGGCCCTCGACATCGCTAAATTTGAAAACCTTAGGAAACAAATCGGGTTTCCCACCACCGAATAGGCCATGCATTTTGTTGAAAAAACAAAAAAACAAAAAAACAAAAAAACAAAAAAAAAAAAAAAAGGGAGAAAATAACAAAAAGATTTACATCATTTGTTTCATTTTCCGGTTGTTTTAAAGTTTTATACATGCATTTAGATAGTTTTTCCTATTCATGTGGGTATTACTAATTGTAGACTGTCTGATACTGCAGGATGAATCTGAGTGCTGGAAACTTACATTGAGGCAGATGTATCTCGGCGACGATACCAACATGCCTCTCGGACTAATTCCGACAAGACTACACTGACAATCCAATGGAATAAGTCACTACCGTCAATGCTATAAGGTTTTGTTTCTGATTGAGGCTCTATATCTGAGTGTAGACCTATGTTCAAAATCTTGCTTTTAGCATTGCACGCGATTCGATTGTCCAAGGGCAGGGTCAGTGGAAAAGAAGGCTGCCAATCCAAGCCAAGTCCATACCCCTCTTTCAAAAAAAAATAATAAGAAAATAAGCTCAAATTGAAAGAAAAAGGGGGAGAAGTTAAAAAGATGACTTCTGGGGATTGAGCGTAGCTATTTCCACCTCCAAAAGACAATGCCATTCTGTTGAAAAAGTCGGCAAAGCCGGACTTGAGAATTCGCACCTTTACAGACTTTGAACGGTCTGCTAGTGCGCTCCAGTGAAAAGCCAATAAGTCAGTGCAACCATAAGGTATTTGACGGTGATGTATGATTGACCAGCGGTTGTCTGATTCACACACACACCGTAATTGACTTTGTATTTATGCGTGGTGGATCAGACATCGCCTGCATGCATCCGTCGCGTTGAAGTCGACAAGATCGTGCATAAACTGGAGTTACTAAATGCATCTAGCTCTAAAATTCGCTTTTTTAATTTTTGTGAATTTATTTTTAAAAGCAAGATACAAAGTGGGCTTATGTGGCGTGTCTTGGCAGAAAAGTCGCTTAGTTGTGGGCCAATTTTGGTAACTTTTTGTTTCCTTAATTCTTTAATTTTTCCCAACTAACCAACCGCAATTCAAATGGACACAGATTTTGGCGCCAGTACATGGATTCCTTATTTGAGCAGATCCAAATTTTCATCTGCATGGAATTCTAAAAGGTGAGTGATTCTTGGTAATTGAGTCATATTTGGTCAAGACCCACCTCTTTCTCTATATACACGCACAAAACACAAAAACACACACAAACACACACTAAAACACGATACATCTCTCTCTCTCACTATTCATCATCTTCAACCTCTCAAATCTCCATAACCTTCACTTCTCAACTCTCAAATCACAAACACCCACTTGAAATTGACATGGGAAAGAAGAAATCCATATCCAAGAGACCAAATCTAGGGAAGAATTTGAGATCTTCACCAAGGAAATTGAAAGATCAAAGTTCTTCTTCTCCAACTCTTTTTCCACCAAGTTTGGACACCACCACGAGCTCCACCACCACCGGTCAAGCCACCATAGCCGAGTCACCGCCACGGCGCTCAAGCCGCGGCTCCCAAAGCCGCGAGCCACGCTGCTCACTGCCGCGCCACCGGCTGCCACCGCCACCGCCGTTCTCCACCATCGGCCCCGCCTCCTCTCGCCTCCCTCCGATTGATGCTATCACCCCATCACACTTGGGTACTCCAATTTCTTCAATTGGTAATGTCTCCAAAACTCTCTACATCTCTCAAGATTTTGGAAGAAACTTGCTTGAAACTTTGGGAAATCATGTAGATATTGTTGAGTTTGCATCTAGATTATTTGGTGTGGATGAAGTATCTAATTTACTTGTTGATTTGGGAAAAACTAGTGTTGGTAATGTTTCCACTAGTATTGATGGTATTGGTACTTCCTCTAATGCTAATGTATCACATTGTGTAACACCTTCTAAGGTGATTATTGAGGAGATTGATGATGAGTATATTGAGGGAGAACTTGAATTCTTCTAGTTTAGAGAAGAATGTGGAGGTTGATTGTATGGTCGACAATGTGATTAAAGATTGTGGCTCCGACTTTCATGTTGTTGACAATGTTGGTTTGGATATTCCAAGAGACAAAGGTACCGTAATGATATTGAGATTGAAGGACAAATCGATGAAGATGACTCGTGATGAATCTGAGCCTGTTGATGCTCACCCAGATGCATCCGCACAAAGAAAATGCAGTTCTGACTTTGACGATGAAAAGAATGTGGATAACGAAAGTGAGTCTCAAGAGATCGCAGATGAGCTTGTCGAACTTGAAGTCGCCGAAAGGGAAAGAGAAAGCTTGGGGATTCTCTCAAGACCACAAAGTCCCTACATGATGTTGATATCTCTACTCTTCCCGACCCCACGATTGGAGATCCTTCCACCTTCATTCGGGATAGCCTACAGTCGCCGAGGTACTTTCGTCCCTCTTTGTCATCTGCTCGTCATTCGGTGCTTATAGTGACTTTCACAGATTTATGGTTGCACGGTCATTTCATTCTCGAAAGCAATCGTATTCCTATTCACTGGGCTTTAGACACTATGATGTGATTGACGTTGATTCTATTGTTGCTCACTTCGGGTTAGAGCGCTTGCTTGCATGTGAAGGAAAGGTTAATGAAACTTTGGTTAGGGAATTTTATGCTAATATCCCTATTGATTACCAAAGTAAGACATGCATCTTTTCTGGGAAATTGTATGTGAGAGGCGATTGATTCGCTTCTCGGCCGATGACTTGAGGAGTTGGTTGGGTTTGAAACCCAATTGTGTTGATGATGTTGATTCCTCTGAGGCCACAGAGACCACCATTGCACAAGAATTGACAAATGGTGCTGGTAAGTTCGTGAAAGGCAAAATTGCAGCTTCTCTCTTCACGCCAAAATATAAGATTTGGCTTCGCTTTGTGAAGAAAATGTGGATCGCTTGGTTCATGCTACTAGCTTGACTAGAGTGCATGCTTTGGTACCTTACTTGCTTGGCACTAGATGTAATATTGATGTGGCCGGTCATATTTGGGCCAATATTATGGAGCAAGTGACGGTAGTGGACCCCGCAAGAGTACTAGAAGTCATCTTTGCCATCCATGGATTATCTCATCTTATCTTCTTGAAAAGGGCGTTATGACTCGTCCGGAGGATATTTGGACCACTCCCGAGACCTATGGATATGTTAAGGCAAAGAAGTTGATCCTTGAGAAGCATGCCCCTCCAGCTGCATCCGGTCCTCCGCCACCTCCAGTTACATCTGATGAGAGGATTGCTCGCCTTGAGGCTCGAGTTACGGAGTTGACTGAGGTTGTGAAGTCCCAAGATGAAAAGATTGCATTGTTGATGGCTCGCTACACTCCTAGTCATCTGCAGATCCATCTGGAGCCCCCAAGAAGACACCGAAGACCAGAGACACGTCTGGGCCGTGACTTCTCCTCCAGATCCATCCAGCTGTTTTGTTCAGCTTACTTTTGGCTCATGTTATGACTTTTTTCTTCCTTTTGGTCTGTAACTAAATATTGCCTATTTCCCATGATCTTTTGACATTTGATTGTGGTTGATGACTTTCGCTGGCAGGTTACAAGACGTTATTAGCAGTTAGTTCCATTGGCTCCTCTATTTGTTCCAAAAAGGGGGAGTAGCATATCTTTCTTTTTGAGGGGAGTAGCATATCTTCCTTTTGAGGGAGTCGAACTAACTCTTTCTCTCTTTTGCTTGTTGAAGTGTTTATGACATCTAGGTGGATCCGTCTTAGTTATGTGATCTTTCATGTGCACTTTTTGCATGATTCCATTTGTCATTTAATTGTCTTTACTCATTGCTTGAGGGGGAGCTCTTTATGGGTAAATTTTTTTACAACTTCAACCATCTTTGTTTTGCAAAAGATTGAGATTTGTTTTGGAAAAATAGAAAAAGCCAAAGGGGAGATTGTTAGCTTTATTTTCAGATAGAAAATTAAGTTAGTAATTGGCATTTTTATTTTTCCACATTAATAATTAAGTTAGTTGAATTATGTGTTTAATTAATTTAATTATTGTGGATTTTTATGGACTTATTATCACATTGTATTTTTAGTTTATCTTGGTTTAAATTAGCACATGTGATAATTCCTTATTTTAATTAAATAAGTGAGAGTCCAAGTGGGACACTAACCCTGAGCACACGCCTAGGATGGCTTCGTGTCCACGCTCGATTTATCATATGATTTGGTAAGATACTTTCCATATTATATTGATACATGATAAGGTAAGATCTTTTTCCATATTTGATTATTACCTTATTTGATTTATCCTACAATTAATGGTAATCTTATTCCTTGTAGGATTTGGTGGTTTATGGTAACTTGGAGACTTGGCCAACAAGTAAGACAAGTTGTATTAAAACACCAACAAGCTTGAAGGAACACGGTTGAGACGCTTGGAGCATTAATTTCGCCCCCATCAACCTAGAGAAACGTGTCCTTCTCCCATCCCGTGCATGGCCTTTTCGATCATCAATTGATCAATCCCATGCACACCAACCTTGATTATTAATTGATCTTGGTTCAAATCTCCGGGAGGGAGTCCTCCAACCAATAGATCTGCCCACAACTTGAAGAGATCAACACGGGAGGTGTAGATTCGCTATGGGAACGCGGTTACAAGGAATCACCAAGAGAGACGGATGTCTCGCTCGCATTACATGCTAAGGAAGATCGAACAGGAGTTCTTTCATTTATTTCTTAGATGTTGCAATTAATTATGCGTAATTATTGCCTTTGATTTCCTTTGTAAAGTTTTAAACCGATTGGACGTGGTTGGTAGGTTTTGCTCAGAGGCTTACGAGCACGTGGTTTTTCCCGCTTGGGTTTCCACGTTAAAATTCCTGTGTTTTTTACCGCTTATTTTTTCTCAGATTGCTATTTCCGCAATTGCGATCCAGACGCATCTGGCATACGTAGACGCATCTAGGATACGCCGATTTACAGACGCATCTTACATTAAACAGTAAACTGTTACGAGTCGAATCTGAGTAACGGGACATAACACAGACGTATCTGATCACTTAAATCAGATAACTTAGACAACTATAAACTTTCAGTTTGGACATTGAGCTGCAATGGCCTTTAACGTGGAATAAATCTCTGTGTCGTCATCCATATATATCTTCAGCCCCCCTTTTTTGAAAGCCTCTTAATGACTATTTTGACTAATCAAGTGAGCATACTCAAGAATGCATGTGTGTTGCTGTCAAACAAAGTAGGGTATGAGCGGAATATTGTCCGTTTGAACACCTATGTCTTCGATGTCCGCCAAAGTCGACCCATACATTTATCAACTTCGTATCACCATGCTCTCTCACCACGACGCTGCCATGGCTTTGAATCCAATTAGATCGTGTTTGCAAGCTGCCTCGCACTCCACGTTTCTCGAGAATTCGAGACGAATTCGTGTCTTGTTCCATTGTCTTGATTGAGCTGATCCTCCGCCGTTGGAATTGAATTTTCCGTCATCATTCACGGGTTCTAAGCTTGCTTTTAACCAGCGACCGTCTTCGGTATTTGTTCGGCAATTCGGCAAAAGTTTCGACCGGAAAATGTAAGTAGCTTAGTTATTGCTCGAATTTGGTGATTATTTGTTTGCTTCCTTTCATTCCCTTTCTCTGCTCTTTTCTTTTTTTCAGATATATACACATATATATATACATATGCAAATGTATATAACATATATATGAGTCCACGGGCAAAAGCCTTTTGACATCTTTGATTTCCAACCCTTTTTCCCTTAACCGGCCAATCAAGTAGCAGAACCAGTTCCAAGATCTCTTCCTTCTCTCTTTGCCTAATCCATTAAAAAGACTTTGAAGATTACTTGCATGCAATTTACCATCAAAGCTGAGGAGTAGGTTCACCATCTTCGACTTGTCGGATTCCGAAAACAATGACCCAGTTGACACTGAATTGGAATCTTCCAAATTCGTTTGCAAGTTTTCTATCACTCGAAGTTGGCCGAGAAGTCGAATCAGATTGGTGTTTGCCTCTTGCACTCTTTCTCCACCATCGGCATTTGGTTGTCGATCAGCATCTCAGCAGTCATCGGCCTTCAATTTGTTAATAGCCTTCAATTTTTAAAAGCTCTATCACCGTGCGTTACCGGGTTTCATCCCCGACCGGGTGAAAGCTCCAATCGTGAGAGGTAACTCGTTGACTTACTGCGTGAATCGGGTGCTCTTCTATTGGCTTCGTTTCATTCTCCTTTTCCTTTTGTGTTCAATATATATGTACAGACGCATACATATCTAGCATGAACATGGAGATTGACCACCGTTTGACTGACTTTTTTTTTTTGCTTTTGTGTCTTTTGTAAATATGAAACATGCATGGGGTCCCTATATTGGTTTGTTTGCACACCTTTTTTTGTTTCTTTTTCCCTTTTTTTTTTTTTTTTTTGCCTTTGTTTCTCTTTTTTTTTTCTTTTTTTTTGTTTTCAACAGGTGAAGGGAATCAAAGCTTGAAGGTTTTGGCGTGTCCATCCTCACAAGTGTTTTCATACACTTGTGTAATAATTAAAGATCGAAGGAGCTTAAGAGCTTGAAGATTTGGCGTGCCCATCATCACAAGTGTTTTTACACACTTGTATGATAATTGAAGATAGGAGCAGCTTAGGAGCTTGAAGATTTGGCGTGCCCATTCTCACAAGTGCTTTCATACACTTGTGTGATAATTGAAGATTGGAGCAGCTTTGAAGCAGCTTAGGAGGCTTGAAAATTTGGCGTGCTCATCCTCACAAGTGTTTTTGCACACTTGTGTGATAATTGAAGATTGTAGCAGCTTAGGAGCTTGAAGATTTGGCGTGCCTATCCTCACAAGTGTTTTTGTACACTTGCGTGATAATTGAAGATTGGAGCAGCTTAGGAGTTTGAAGATTTGGCGTGCCCATCCTCACAAGTGGTTTTGCACACTTGTGTGATAATTGAAGATTGGAGCAGCTTTAGGAGCTTGAAGATTTAGCGTGTCCATCCTCATAAGTGTTTTTGCACACTTGTGTGATAATTGAAGACCAGAGAGGCTTAGAGGCTTGAAGGTTTGCATGCCCATCCTCACAAGTGTTTTTGTGCACTTGTGTGATAATTGAAGATCGACGTGATTGCCAACCAATCCATCTCGTTTATTGCAGGACTCTTCGAGCTGTATGAGGCATCAAAAGATTTGAAGATTTCAACGTTTTGAGTGCTTCCATCCCCATAAGTGTTTGCATTCACTTGTGTGATAAACTGGAGCTCGACGCGCTTGAGGCCAATCTGTCTCGTCTTGAGAGCAAGTATCGGAATTCCCAAAATAGTTATTGTTTAGGGTAGAACCGATGCTTTGTTGGATTTGAAGTTGGGACCGTCAAGACATCTAGAGGATTTTAGTCGTCTGGTCATCTCGAAGATTTGAATTTGTCCAATGACTTTAAAAAGCATCGGGGGTTTTGCTTGAGTTTTCTTTTTTATCTTTTTTTTTTTTTTTTGCTTCTCTTCTTTTTCAACAAATGTTTGGATATTGTATTTGGAATTTGTAGGAATGGCAAGGTCAAATCCTGCTGGAATGGTGAAGGTGACAACACCATTGAAGTTTCGGACCACAAAGGTCGTTTCATTTGCTTTGAAGATATGGACGTGAAATACCACAACTCCCCTAGGCGAGATGTGAAATAAAGTTTCACATCCATAAGGCGACGACGCATCATCTTCTCCTATTATTTTGGAGAGTCTGCCCGAACTGCACATGCCCGCCATTTAAGAAAATTATAGCAATGTAGCTCCTACAAAGCCTGGTCGTCTAGCGTTCAGCGTCCGTCCTTACTTCTTCAACCTCACCACAAGTTTCTCAGCACCACCAATGGGAAAATTTAGACACCAAGAATTCCAAATGATGAGTAAGAAGTCAATTTAACAACTCCTACTGCTAGTGACTCGAAAGCTGATCAACTTGCCATGGTCACTTCAAATTTTGGGATGTTTCTTCTACTTCAAAGGTGTTCGCCAAAACGGTAGGCACAGTTTGCTGTATTTTCGGACCTCTACTCTCAGTGACTGATGACTATCCGATTGGGAAGGTTGCCCTTTGAGAAGCCTTGAATTGTCGCTTTAAAAAGCTATTTGAGGAGATGTTGAAGCACCCATTTTCTTACCTTCAAGCCTGGTAGGAAAACAACAGCTTAATTGCTCAGCATCTGATTGTCAACTCCTTTTATGCAGATTTAACCCTCTTTATACATCAATTGGAAGAATTTTACTCAAAGAAGTTCGACGCTGGTCTTGTGAACAATGCTTGCGGCGCTGAAATGAGGAAGAAAGCCCAAGTAGCTGAAGATTTGACAAGTTGGGATCGGACTACGGCGACATCATGCTCAGCCCGAGAAGATCAAATCAGTCGATTGATTGCAAAGCTTCACATCCTTCATGGATAGCTCGAAGTGCACAAAGAGCGAGCACAGGAAGAGATGCAGCTAATGTAAAATCCATTGACCAAGAAAGAGGATGCTTTGAAGGGAATTTTTTGTCTATTTGCAGCTTCTTGCCAGCAAATTTGAGTGGATATGTCCTTCTGTACTCATAGATGTTGTGATCGTTGGTTCTTTTTCAATTTTTCTTGTTCATCACACCTCCTATTTTTGGTAAGAAAGAACAATAAAAATTGTTTATTGATTTTGACTGAACTTGGATTTACAATTTTCCATCCAAGCTGCCTACGTACCCTTAAAATGAATCAAGTCTAACGTAGTTCCTTACAAAGGATTTTTTTTTTGAATTTATTTTTAGTTTGTTTTGCCGTTCACAGTTTATCCTCTTGCGGGCCAGGAGTGGCACAAAGAATTTTCCAGAAGGCAGAACGAAGAATCAACAAATTCTACGCATAGAAGCGCTTGAGAAACTTGCCGTTGATTGGTCCAATCCGCAATTCATCTTTGTCCACTATCATGTACGCCCTATTGCTGAAGACTCGAGTGACAATGTACGGGCCACCCCACTTTGGTTGGAACTTGCCCCCTATTTTCCTTGTGATCACGATCGGTTTTCGTACTGAAAGCACTAGGTCACCAACTTGAAAAGACCTCAACCGTACTTTATCCTT
Organism: Jasminum sambac; assembly: GCA_018223645.1. Classification (NCBI taxonomy): domain Eukaryota; kingdom Viridiplantae; phylum Streptophyta; class Magnoliopsida; order Lamiales; family Oleaceae; genus Jasminum; species Jasminum sambac. The sequence goes on from CP073649.1 coordinate 23,723,557, forward strand.
GAATGATTTCGCCATTCGTGCTTGATAGCATTCCAGCTGAGTTTGAGCTTCCAACCTCCTTTCGTCCAAAGCTTCTAGTTTTTGAAGTCGAAGATGGGTATTTTCCTCTGTGGTCAACCCTTCTTGGATAGCAACTCGCAGTGATGGAATCTGACACTCCAAGGGAAGTACGGCTTCAACTCCATACACCAAAGCATACGGCGTAGCTTGAGTTGGAGTCCGAAAAGTTGTGCGATATGCCCATAATGCCTCGCCAATCCTTTCATGCCAATCTCTCTTGGACTTTGATACAACTTTCTTCAGCAAGTTGCATAGGGTCTTGTTGAAAGCTTCTGCCAATCCATTAGCTGGTGCATGGTACATGGAAGAGTTATGCTGCTTGAAGCCGAACTTTGCACACAAGTTGCTTATGTGGTTGTTGCAGAATGGCTTCCCGTTATCGGTGATGATGCACCGAGGAACTCCATAGCGGTAAATGATTTGCACCCGGATAAAGTCTGCTACGTTTTCTTTCTTCACTTCTCTTAGTGGTACAACTTCAGCCCACTTGGAGAAATAATCAGTTGCAGCAAGGATGTAGGAGTGCCCAGCCGAAGATTTTGGTGTTATAGGTCCAACTACGTCGAGTCCCCATGCATCAAAAGGCCAAGATGCTACTGTTGGATGCAATGGTTCTGGCGGTTGGTGGATGAAATTTGCATGGACTTGGCAAGCCTCACACTTCCTCGCAAAATCCATGGAGTCTTGCACCATGGTCGGCCAGTGGTACCCCATCCTTTTCACACGGAAGTGAAGTTTTGGCCCTGACTGATGAGCTCCATATATTTCGGAGTGAGCTTCTTCCAATACACGTACAACTTCTTCATTGCTTAGGCATCGAAGGAAGACTCCATCAAACGACCGTCTGTAGAGAGTGTCTTTGTATAAGATGAAGCGGGGAGCACGCCTTCGGACTTCAGTCTTTCGGCGAGGGTCGTCTGGCAATTTCTGGTATTGGAGGTAATCAATGAGTGCTTGTCTCCAATCATCTTTTTGCTCACCATTAGTTTCTACGTTGTTGTTCTCTTGCAGATCTTCGGGAGATAAAAAAGGAATTACCCATCTCTGAATCACTGACACCGGATGTAGTAAATCTTCATCTAATCGGGCGAGAATAGCAGCCAGGTTTGCTAAAGCATCAGCTTCTCGATTTTCACTCCTTGGAACGAATTTGATCTTTATTGACTCAAATCGTTCCATGAGCGCTTGTGCATACTCGTGATATGGCTTCAAGCCCTTGTTTTGTACCTCGTATTCGGATGCAAGTTGATTTATTATCAGTAGAGAGTTTCCATAGACTTCCAAGTGTTGAATCTCCATATCCAGCGCTGTCTCCAAACCAATAAGTAAGGCTTGATACTCAGCTACATTGTTTGAGCATTTCTCAATCAAGGAAAAAGCGTGAGGCATCACTTGATTATCGTGGAGTGACGAATACAACTCGCTCAAGACCGCATTTCTTTCTAGCCGCCCGTCGAAGAACAACCTCCATGCAGTACAACTTCTGAATATTACTTCTTCATCCGGAAGATCTTCGGGAGTTCCTAATCCAGGGATGGGATGATCGCCAAGAAATCTGCTAAAACTTGTCCTTTTACCGCCTTTTGTGGAACGAAACTTATGTCGAACTCTGACAGTAGAATAGCCCATTTCCCAATCCTTCCAGAGAGAATTGGCCTTGACATGATATACTTCAAAGGATCGATCTTTGACACGAGGTTGACCGTATGTGCCAACATGTAATGCCTCAACTTCTTTACTGCGAAGATCAAGGCCAAGCAGATCTTTTCAACTGGAGAGTATTTTAGTTCAGCTCCCACCAACGTTAGACTGAGGTAGTAGAGTGCACTCTCTTTTCCATTGTCGTTGAGTTAGACAAGCAATGCCCCTAGTGAGTATTCTTGTGCCGCAACATAAAGAGTCAGCGGCTTTCCAAGAATTGGAGCTGTGAGTACTGGCAGATGTGATAGATACTGCTTAATGCTTTGAAAAGCTTTCATGCACGAACTGTCCCATTCGAATGACACGTTCTTCTTCACCAGCCTGTGGAACGGATGGCAGGGCCCCGCAAGGTTGGAAATGAACCTTCGAATATAGGCAAGCTTCCCTTGGAGACTTTTCAGCTCATGTAGGTTGGTTGGCTCCGGCATGTTGACAATGGCATCGATCTTTGACTGATCAATTTCAATTCCACGATGCCTGACAATGAAGCCAAGGAACTTTCCAGAAGTGACTCCGAATGTGCACTTGAGCGGGTTCATCTTTAACTAGAATCGCCTAAGCTTGTTGAAGACATCCTTAAGGTCTTGTAGGTGGTCATCCCGCTTTTTTGTTTTGACAACGAGATCATCCACATAGCACTCAACCTGCTTCTCCATCATATCATCGAAGATCTTCTGCATTGCTCGCTGGTAGGTTGCTCCTGCATTCTTCAATCCGAACGGCATTACTTTGTAACAGTATATGCCTTTTGGAGTACGAAATGCTGTAAGTTCTTCATCCTTCGGATTCATCCGAATTTGGTTGTAGCCAGAAAATCCATCCATGAAGGAAAGTACTTCATAACCGATCGTTGCATCTACCATCAATTCAAGTATCGAGTGGGAAGTCATCCTTTGGACGTTTTGTTTAAGTCTCTAAAGTCGACAACGGATGCGCGGTGACCATTCTTCTTGCGGACCGGAACGACATTGGCAACCCAAGTCGGGTACTTAACTTCGCGTATAAATCCCGCTTCAATTAATTTGTCGACCTCGACTTCGATTTGAGGGATAAGCTCCGGACGAAATTTCCTTTGAGGCTGCTTCATCGGGCGTACTCCATGCTTGACTGCGAGATGGTGCACCGCCACTTTGGGGTCGAGACCTGGCATTTCCTTGTAAGACCATGCAAATACGTCTTTGTATTCTTTTAGCAAGCTGAAGTATTTGGATTCTTCCTCTTCGTTCAGTAGAGCACTCACAAAGACTGGCCTTGGATCTTCTTCTGTTCCTAAGTTCAGCTGCTTTAAATCATCAACAGTAGCCTGTCCTCCTTCTTCGAATGTTGACGGAGCTGGTTGAGGTTCTTCGTCTGTGGGGGAATTCTCAGATTCAAACTCTGACCCAGAAGCCTCTTCGAATGTGACGTGATTGACAGCTACTACTTCATCATCATCATCATCATTCTTCTGAAGTTGTGGATGCCTCTTGTTTCTTTGCTTCCTCTTGGACTTTTGAGACTTCAAGCGTGGATTGGAGGTTTTGATTCCAAGTCGGGAGAAAGCTGACTGCCTGTGAGCTGACTCAGCTGAGCATCGTGCTGGTTCATTGGTGCGAACAGTGGTCGTAGCCTTACCGCTCAGCCTTTGAAATACAGATGCCTTGTTTTTGGACTCGACTACTGTAGATGGTTGTCCCTGCAGTCTCTGAAATACTGAAACCCTCACGTCTTCATTTTGTATCCTATCGAATACTGATGGTCTTGTTTGCTCGCCAGATTCTTCTTCAGAGACCTCGCAGATCTGGATCATGATCGGATTTGATGAAACCTTCTTGATTTTGATGGGTTTTGGGAGATTTGGATTGTATCTCAATCCATACCTTCCCTCTGAGGTTGTACGTCCACTTGAAAGAATTACATCAAGATCACCCAATTTTCAGGGTTCTCCTGTTCCAAATCCGGCATTCTCTAGCAGCTTCCTGGCCTGAGGGTTATAACACCCCTTGAAGATCTTCTTTGGTTCACCGCCACTTTCAACAGATTGCGGGATTTGTTTTGATGGACCTGAGCCATGTTTCGAACTGGTTGATGTAGCTGTTGGGCCCTTTGAAATTTTAGAGCCCTTCATGAACTCCTTCACTAGCTCATGAGGCAGCAACAACTTTGGGATGCTAGGGATCGGGAAAGTTAACTCCTTCTGGGAGGTTGCTTCATGTTGCTTTCCTTTAGAGGACTCTCTTCGGTGAAGGTTTGACTTGCCAATCGGTAGCTGATGTGGTGGGATTACAACTTTGACTGTGCCTTTGCCGCCAGCATCAGCGTTGGGAATTCCAGCTCTGTGATCGTCCTCAAGGTAGAACTTTGGGTCAGCAAAGTAGGACTCTCGGCTGAGAAATGGTTTTGTTTCGGCTGCAACACACTTAACTTCTCCGTCTTAGCTATACTTGAAGCATTGATGCCAAGTTGAAGGGACCACTCCAGTTTCGTGCAACCAAACACGTCCTAGGAGCAGCTCGTATGATGTTTTGGCGTCAATGACATGGAAGAGAGCTGATGAAATCAACTCCCCGATTTTCAACCTTAGCCGGACAGTACCCATGGCTCTTTGACCTTTCTGGTTGAACCCTTGGATCATGATATTGTTCTTCGCAAGATCCTGAGCACTTATCCCAATCCTCTTCATGGTTTGGATGGGCATTATGTTGATAGCCGAGCCGCAATCGATCATGATGCGCCGCATTTTACATTCTCGAATGTAGCCACTGACGTACAATGGACGATTGTGTAGTCGAGAACCCAATTGTAGATCCTCATCACTGAAGGTGATAGCAGCCATGCAATCTCTTTGAGTAGCTAGCTTGATGGGCCTGAAGATTTTCTCTTCGTACTCTTCAGGATCAATCAGAGCTGCAATCAGAGTCATACGATCATCGAATGGAAGCTGGAGTATCCCCACGAGACTTATGTCAGGAGAAATTTTGTTGAGACGAGCAACGGTTTTCTCCAACTTGTCGCTTTTCTTTGAACTTTCCTCGACCTTTTCATTCTCCTTGGCCTTGAGCTTCCTGCTATCTTTGACATTCGCGACATATGAAGTCATGGGTTGATCTTTGAAATAACCTTTAGGAAAATAATCTCCTAAGATTATCGGTTTGGGAAGAGTTGACGCAGCTGCAACTCCTAAAGTCGCTTTCTTTGATGCCACTCTATTTGTGGCGGGCTTCTTTCTTCGATCGCTCGACCACTTCCTTTTCCCTTGTGGTTCTTTGCGACTGCTGGAGCGTGGCGTCCTTGGAATCTTTCGGCGCCGTCTTGTAACGAGGGTCCATGCCCCCTGCCCATCGTCCGCTGTTGTTTCTTCGACGGGTTGAACTTCTTTATTTGGCGCCCCTAGTGTTTGCCCTGCAACAGGTTTAAGAAATGAGGCTTTACCTTTTCTACTTGATTTTTGACATTTCTTCTTCTTGTTCATGAAGGTGGACCAGCCATCGCCAACTTCATCTTCGGTTTCAGCATCGGATTCCCAGACGTCCAAGTCATCCGTCATGACTTCATAGAATGAAGGACGATTGGGAGCACGAGGTTTGTCCATCTCTGGGTAGATGTATTCGGCGGTTACTTCTCCGTTGGCCCAAAACTCTACCAATCTCGCTCCCTCCGGCAGTTGAGGTCCAAACTCAACTAGTTTCAGCGAAGGCGTCCCTGCATTTTGGATGGAATGACAATTTTTCCCGTGATCTGGGATAGAGATTGGGTCAAACGACCCGAACGAAACCATTGAGCAGTTTGCAGTAGAGCTTTCGCCGGTTTCGAGCGTAATTTTATTTTCATTGCCCAAGCGGACAATGAGATCCTTCAGCACGAAGCACTTTTCCACGGGATGGCTGATAATCCGGTGGTACCTGCAGTATTTTGGATGGTCAACCCGACCAACCTCATCCGGCCTTTTTGGCGCCGGAAGTTCAATTATATTTTGCTCCAATAATTGATCCAGGATCCCGGAGACTTCAGAATCTGCGAAGGGGTACTCTTTTTCTTCGAGCTCCTTTAGGCTTGGGAGACTCTTCTTTTGGGTTGGCGCCTTGTTAGGCTTGAATTCTTGCTTTGGCCTCGGGGCCTGATTTGAATTTGGTTTCTTGAAGGTGATTTTCGCTGGAGTCGTGGAAACGACCATTGCTTCCTTTGATTTCGTTGGCCTGCTGTCTCTTTTGACTTCTTTCTTTAACTCTTTTTGCTTTCTCGGATCACTTGGCAGATAGCTTCCATGCCTTGCGATCTGGATTTCGAGATCGTCTTTCGAGTAGCCAACTCCTCAAAAGAATGTGGCATATTGGCTTGGAGATTGTACAACAATCCCGGTGCATACCTTGACGCACATATCGATGGGCGAGGCCTCGCTTATGCGCTCCTTTGCCCGGTGAGCACGAGATTTCTCCATCGCTCGATGTATTCGACCACCGCTCCTCCTTGCCTTGTTTTGTCCTGGCAAGTTCGGAAGGCCGACCGTGCGCTGGTCTTTGTAAGCGAGTGAGAAACTTCGCGTTCCAATTGATCCCAACGCCGATCGATCCGGTGAGAGGTCGGTGTACCATTCAACGCTGCCTTTGAGAGAGCGGACGAATCGCTTCACCATCATATCATTGTATGTACCTGCGTTGTTGCAAGTTTCAATGAAATGAGCAATGTGCTGCTTCGGGTTTCCTTTACCATCAAAGCACTGGAACTTTGGAGGTTGATAGCCAAGGGGCATCTTCAATTCGTCAATCCGACGGCTGTAGGGTTTTGCGTACACGAGTGATGATTGCGATGAACCACCGTATTGAGCACGGATGGTATCAGCAATCATGTGTTGAAGTTGCTGGACCGATAAAGAACCAACAGAGACATGTGTAGCATCACGGAACACATTTTTTAGCACGGTCCGATCATGCATGTCTTGTTTTTGCTCATCCTCATGAGTTTCGGGACGCTTGCCCCTGAAGGAGCCTTCATCTTTGTGGCTATCTTCTTTTTCTGACTCATGCATCTCCAATTTGTTCATGAGAGCGGCAATTTGGGCGTCTTTCTCTTCGAGAGACTTTGACGACTTTTCGATTGCCAAAGCCATTTGTTGGAGCTTTTCATCCGAACTAGGACCCGCTTCAGTGACTAGCACGTCTTCGAGCGACTCCTCAGAAGATGTGTAATCTCCCCATTTTCGAGAAGAGACAGCTTTGGGTCGATCCAAATTTCCAGACCCTTCATCTGGCGTAGTCGGATCCAGGTGTTCTTGGAAAAGAGGGTTCTCTTGGAAGAGTTTTGCTTTTCACGGGAGAACGAGCGGCTTTCTTGAGGTTGAGGATTTTTCCTTTACCTCTCTTGGAGAACTTTCTCAATGGCGATACCAATCGAGATCTCCCAGCCCTTGTCTTTGCTCTGGTGGCATGGAGGAATTCAGCCAGCGTCTCCTCGAAGTTCGCCCTGGTTTGCTTCACTTTTCCGTCAGCCATCATGTTTGTTGAATTTGGAACTTGAAATTTGTTGTAGATCGAAAGATAAGAGGCAAGAGGGTCCCATCTGGCGTGCCAGAAATTTGTAACGAACAAATTTCTCTATTGTATCAAAATAATACAATTAAGAGTTGTTACAAATTGAGTTTGATATTTTGTAGTGGATTGACTCCCTTGATTTGAGCGATTCTCGATTAACGATCTGCGGTTGGAGACGAGGGCCACGTGGCTTGATCCTACGCCCAAAAGGACTTGATTGCTTGACGGTGTGGATTCGTTGAAGAGCTTTGTTTTGGTTCTTCGACTTTGAATTTGTCTTCGTGGAAGAGCTTTATCTCCCGACGTTGATTTTGGCTTTAGCTTGATGCGGCCGGCTTTGTCGTGGATTCGAAGAACTGAAGAGATATTTATATCTCTTCTTCTTCCTTCCTTCTTGACTTTAACTTGGTTTTGGAGAACTGAAGAGTGTTTGTGCTCTTCTTCTCCTTTCTTTTTCTTGTGTTTGGCTCTGAACTTCTGCAGCTCTTCGCCTCTTGACTCCTTGCTCCCCCTTTGTTGGGGGGTTTCTGCATTAGGGTTAGTGGCCTATTTATAGGCAAATTTGGATAGCCTTTTAACCACTTAAGAATTATCCGATTAATTTGAATAATTCTTTTGAAAAGTTTACTGATTATCTTAACCTTTTTAAATGATTTATATAAATATAATATTTTGATTATATTTAACTAAAATCAAGTAAAGATTAAGAAAAGTAGGATGGGCCACATGGGCTTTTAAATTGAAATGTGGGCTTTAAATGGACATTTGGATTTTAATTGGCTTAATGGATTAATTAATTAAAATTAATTCGGCCCAACAGAATTTTGTTTAAAATCTTTTTTTAATGTCTACAATCACCGTAACAAATGTCAAAATTATCCCCACTAATTAAGTACACCGCAATTTCAAGTTGTGGCCGAATACCAATTGCAATGTTCAATCACGTTTAGCCAAACACACGTCATGATGGTCGGCCAAAAGTGGCCGACCATCACACGTGATGTTCAGCCAAACGTGACTAAACATCAATTGCGATGTTTGGTCACTTATATCACAATTTTAGTTATTAATTAATTATTTATTAATCATATTAATTAATTTATGATAATAATCTTTATATTAAAAATTGGAGTGTCAACTAAGCCACTGTATGTTGGCAATGCCAAGTTGCCACGTATGTATTTAAAACTAAAAAAGAAAGTGTTATTTTGAAAAAACATTAAATGTACATTTATTATTTTTTTTCTTATTTAATTTATTTTACTTTCTTTATTTAGTGTTTTTTCCTTATTTTGTTTTTTATGTACAGTTTAATTTTTTATATAAATTTTAATTTGCGAATTATAAATATAATTTAAAATGAACTATGTACAAGTATTAATGAAAATATGATATGATATTATAAAGTCAAAGTTGTAAATTACAATGATACTTGAATTATTTTAAAAAATAAAAATTAACTTTTTTATATACATTTTAATTTTTGATATATATATATATATATATATATATATATATATATAATTAATAGAAGTTAGAATGTCAACTTAGTATAGTATTACCTTGGTAGCGATTTTTTGTTTAAATAAATTTATTTTATTGATTTAAAAATATTAAATAAAAAATATTTTTTATTTATTTTTACCATGTTAAAATGATAGTTTTAAATAGCTTTACGGGTAATGTGTATTGGGGTTCAATGATCAAAAATAAATTTTTATTTAATTCAAATTTTAATACATTTTCACATATTTTCTGTAATCCTCTTAAGAGTATTTCAAGACAAGAAACTACATATGGTTTACAATAAAAATCACTTATATTTATGATAAACCACATGTGATTTATTTTACAAAAATATGCGTGGGGATCAAAATATTTTCATATATTTTCATTATTTAATTCGTAATTTTAACGTTCTTTTAAATAGTTAATATAAAATAAGTCATGTAGCATAATCTTAGTATATAACTAACACGCGCTTTAATAAGTCTCACAGAAATAAATTGCCATAATTTGCAAACATACCAAGAATCTTGTACTAAAATCTTCTGAAAAATACTACTCGATGCTTGATGAAAGGCACATTCACGAACTTGCGTTGAGAATCCGTCCAAATCCATTTTCTCCCAAATATTATATAAATTTCCCGACAGGCCCTTGGTTTCGTCATACATAGCACTCAAATATTTACAAGAAAACCCCATATCCACGTTTCGTGATTTCACAGTCAGGTAATCAATGGCGGCAGCACCACCGAATTCAGTTCAGAAATCAGAGGAGGAATGGCGGGCTATTCTCTCTCCCGAGCAATTTCGTATCATCCGAGAGAAAGGCACAGAGTAAGTGATCTTTACTGACCCACTTCCTTTTTCTTCTGTTTTAATAGTTACTGATTTTCAATTTTTTTATGCTGAGTATTCATTATAAATTCGTTCATACTTCATTTTATGCTGTTTATATGTGCGTAAATTTACTATTGTTGATAAGTGTCCTGTAATTGTGTTGTATATTTTGAAAATTTTGCTTGGTTTGGATGGCTTGATGCCTTGATCTCTCCAGTAATTATTTTTATTCTCGTGCTATAATTGCTTGATTTTTGAAAAGATCTTCTGGCACTTGTTTGAGGGGGTTTTTTTTTTGGGGGTGGTTGTGGTTGGGTTGTGGTTTGAATTAAAGAGGAAGACTCATGGGATACCCCTCTTACCAATTACCTATGTTTACAAAGTTTCAAGGGGTTTGGTCTAATGGCAAGGCACCCTCTTGCCACCTCTATGATCCCAGATTTGTACTAAAAAAAGTTACAATGCTAGAAATGTATCATTTTCATACCAATTATCTCTATAACTGATCATGGCGACCGTGCACACATTTAGATTTCCAGTCACCTCCAACCATCGTAGCTAACTGCAGCCAACACTGCTATCACCATTGACCACTAATACCTCCTCTATCTATACTCTATAGCCCTTTTTTCCCCCTGTATTTCTCTTCCGCACACTGTTTCATTTCTAAAAGCAGGCGTAAATTTCTCCCACCGCCTGCACCATCCATCATTTTATACTTCGACAAGTATGGAAAAAGTCAGTCTGCCCAACTTCTCATCTATTTGCAGATAGGAGAGTAGATTATATTGAGGCTATAGAATAAATGCTTGATGAAATTTATGCTTTCTTTCTCTCAATATGGAGAGATAAAAGTTGGTAGCATCGAGACATTATCCGACAACTTGATGGATAGATGGCAATGTGTTGGTGGTTAGTAGTGGTTGTGGCGGCTTTCGCGGTGTAATGATGGCTGCAGTGGTGATCAAGGTTTTGACTTTTTGTTAAATTTGGTTTGTGATGGTGGTTGATTGTTTCAGATTAAGTTTGTAATGGTGGTCGGTTTTCAGATCATGTGGTGCACGATTGTGGTGTATGTTTTCTCGTACATGAACGATGATAGTGGTGGTGGTGGAATGGGCTGTCGATAGCGCAAGAAACAATTAAAACCACTTCTAAGAATTTGTTTAACATTCTCGTCTATATGCTGGCTTCTCTGAACAAAGCTAAAAACAGAGGATTTGGATGTTGGGAGTTGTTGATCATTGACAAATAGACGCGCCTAAATCAGACATTTATTAGACCACCGGTAGCTTAATTGGTAAAGTGAAGTACATAGTATTGAATGTTAAGAAAGACAAAATGGAAATGAAGTTAAAATCCTTGTGGACCGCATCACCAAGCCTGTATTCCAAACATATACTGACTGTTTGATTTTGCAGACCTCGTGGCACTGGAGAGTACGACAAGTTATATGATGATGGGATCTATAATTGCGCCGGTTGTGGAACTCCTCTCTACAAATCCACAACCAAATTCAACTCCGGTTGTGGATGGCCCGCTTTCTTCGAGGGTCTCCCTGGAGCCATTAACCGCTCTGTGAGTGTATATACTTCTCTTAACATCCTTATAAGTCAATCCCACGTGACTGCTGCTAATAATATCGTATAAAATTTTGGTTATGGCAGCCTGATCCCGATGGTCGGAGGACTGAAATTACATGTGCTGCTTGCGGTGGACATTTGGGCCATGTATTCAAAGGTGAGGGCTTCAAAACGCCTAGAGATGAAAGGCACTGTGTGAACAGTGTTTCTGTCAAGTTTGTCCCTGCAGAAATCTCTTCTTCTTCTTAGTTCTTGTAATAATTTTCGAGCAGTTGCTGTGCAAGAAATGAAACCCTGTCAGTCTCTTTCAGCATTGTTGTTGCCTGTGTACGCTGAAAATCTTATGGCAGAAACGAATAAATGACTGAGTTTGGTGGTTTAATCTATTGTATAGTTTGTGTTTTCTTTTCATGTTGCTCGCTTGATCAGGTCCAGTGTACAATAAAAGTTTTTTTCAGTCACATAAGTTCAGTTGATTAAATTTGGTGGACCATAAAATATTCATTTTAACTTAGCTTTAGCTAAAATTATTTTGACTGTGGAGTTACTTCCAGGCTTGTTCAGTTTGTTCAGTAAATAATTCTTATGGAAATAATTATGGGTAATTGGCGCAAAGAGGACCTAAAGTTTATGGTCGGTGCAGAACAAGGACCCGTTTTCAAAAGCTTGGCATTTTGGTCCCTATTTTCACATTTTCTTGACAAAGTGAGGACCTTTGAGCCAAAATAGACAATATTTTTGGGAAGCATCAAATCTCGTTGGTACAGGATGTCATTGATTACCGTTCAAAAACAAACTACTCTTAAAAATTAATGTCAAGGGACGATGAATTGGTGATTATCTCCTCCAAGCTGGAATAGGTTGTTCGCCTCGTTATTCCTTTCTTTTCATCATTTCTCTGCATTTGTTTTGCAGTCTAAACTTACTTTGTGGATGGGGTTTTGCACATATTCGATGCCTTTGATAGCTTCGGATTTGGAGTCGAAGCCAAATGAGTTTTTGTAGATGTTCTCATGTTCAAAATCTTCTTGCGGATAAGAGGCATTGCTTGGACATGGTGTCTTAGGGTGTGCGTGATTGATATTTTTTTCTAAGAAAACCTTCTATTCCACCTTTTTTCCACATTTGGTTGTTTGATTGAATTTTTTTTTTCCATATAATTGATTTTTCAACTTTTCTCGAAATCCGTTCTTTCCTTGTTTTAAAGGAAATCGGAAGTGTGGAATTTTTGATTTCTGGAAAAGTTTGCCTCTTTTTTTCTTTTTAAATGGACAATTTCCTTTAAATGATCAAATTTCATGAAAAAAATACCAAAAAAAAAAAACTATTTTCCAACTTGCAAATTAATGCAATCAAACACCTACAACTATCATTTTCTCTGAAAAACTTTTTTCCTTAATTCATTTACCTGGAAATCATTTTCTTTCCAATCAAATTCCAGTTTTGCAATCAAACACACTCATAGGGTTTTGTGTTTCTGCTTGGCCGGTCCAAAATGACGCCATTATTGATGGGGGTTTATGTTTTTGTGGCTTTAAGATCCAAGTAAGGCCATGCTTTTAGGTGACCTCATTCTTTCAGATTCAAGTGCATTTTTTTTTTTTTTTTTGAATCGAGATTCAGATGCATATTCAATTCATATTTTTGTGGTTGAATTGAATGTAATTTCGTCATATTATGGTTCAATTTAGACAAGTATCATCATATCAATATGGTTTAGATTGTTGTGGTAGAAGTCATATTTTTCAATTTTTTCAGACTTTTCTTTTGTTCATTTGATACTTTTCTATATTTATTTTTGTGGTTGAATTCAATTTCTTATGCAATGTCAATTCATATTTATTTTGTGGTCTAATTCAAATACAGTATTTATCCGTATTTTCTGGGCCAAATTTAATAATTTATTAAATAGTAGACAAAAATAAAAATATATGGAAAGTTAAAGTTTAAATTGTATCATTTAAAAAAAAATCAACATATTCATTGTGTTGAAAGCTTTATATGGAATTGCAATTGTCACCTAATTTATTTAATTGGATCAAAGGAAAATATTGTCCATTTTGGCTCAAAGGTCCTCGTTTTGCCAAAAAAATGTGAAAATAGAGAGTGAAATATCAAGATTTTGAAAATAGGTCCTCGTTCCGCACCTACCTTAAACATCAGGTCCTCTTTGCACCAATTACTCAAATTATCAATGTTAAAACCGAAAATTCATCCTGTGGGTGAAATACAATTTTTTTTTTAATTGGTGGGTGAAATATTTTTATTTTCCCAACATTCACTCCCTACCAGGGTATCATTATTTTGACATGTAACAAAAGCGAAATTAAATGAGTAATAATTATTTATTTATTTTTTTTAAAGGAAAGGTGAGATATTCTTATATTAAACCGAATATTTCTATTCATGTGCAGGGTTTCTCAATTACTAATGACGTGATATTAATTGATTTATCATTTTAATTATATTCCTCCAAATGGTATATTTGGTAGAACAAGTTGATAAACTAACTTATAGTTGATAAACCAAATAAGAGCTTATAGCTTATAGTTTATAGTTGATACCTGAAAAGCTAGCTGGTTTAAATACTAGTGTTTGACAAAATTAGTTGAAAAATTATATTAGAAATACAAAATAGATGAAAAGAATATATTTAAAACAATAACATTTCTTTTTTTTACAAAACAAAAATGATGAAAATGGAATAAAAAATGAAATGATCATAACCTTATTTGAAAAGTTAGTAAAAAAGTTTTTCAAATAAACTCTTCCAACCAAATAATTTGAATAGGAGGAGCTTATAAGCTCTTCAAATAAATTATAAGTTAGTTTATTGTGTTTACTAACTATACCCAAAAGAAAATTGCCTAGTGTACACACAAAAATGTGTATGTACCCACCACACTCTAATAAGGTGTGATGAAAAATTACCATATTATCCCTTGAATGCGGTGGGGATGCCTCATACCCTTATTAGAGTATGGTAAAAGTCCATACACAAAAGTGTGTAGACTTCTGGCATTGCGCCAAAAGAACCCAAAGTCAATCACCTTGGGGACAACATATTTCATTTGCCTTAACTAATAGAATAATGATACCACCTCCATCGAACAATGACAATCCATTTTCATTTTCATGACATTTAAGAAAAGTTAAGGGTGTGTTTGATTGAAAGAAAAAAATTTCTACGGGAAATGTTTTCTCATGGAAAATATTTTCTCACCCAAACCATGAGAAAATATTTTCCACATTTTTATGGAAAAAGGATATGTTTTTTGCATTGCAAGGAAAATAATTTCCATAAAAGTATTGTAATCAAACGCTATAAAGGGAAAATTTAGGTGGAAAATATTTTCCACCCTTAATCAAACACACCCTAAATAAATGATGTTGGAAAATTAAAATTTAATAAGATTTTCTAATATACTTTTTATTTATTCACTAATTAACTTTAATTGTTCTATTATGTTGATAACAATGCACATTAAATATGGACATTTACAAAAACTTAGGTTTTAACTACTTACGTTATTGCTTGCTGACCATCTGTCATTTGTAACGCTCAAATTTATAATCTACTTATGTTATTCATGATACATTTATTTTTTTAAAAAATTATTATCTAATATGCCTTATTTAACAGGCTCTGTTATTTTTATGTCCAAAAAATGCTCTGTTATTCGATTTTTTTTTATAAAAAAAAATGCTTTGCTATTAATGGGTGTTGACTCTTGGACCCATATTCAGCGCTCAGGCAACGTGGTTGCTGATACATACGCCATCCACACACCGTCCACTGATTTTCTTTGTAATGCCACTGAGTGGGCACCATTGACTATAACCATGTTTGTGCGACTCAATATGAAATAAATTTCATTTTTCATGTCTCAATCAAATACACTATTATCTTCTATGAAAAAGGAATTTCATCATTTTCACGAAAAGTAAAATTTTTTCACCAAAGCAAAGAATTGAAATTCCTCTAGAAAGATGAGAATTGGAATTCCATTTCATTTTTCACCCTCAAATCCAACACCCGCTTATATCTTAACAAATGTCACAAGAAACTGTGTAAATTTATGGTGACGAATCAATTATTGATAATGTACCAAATAGTATAGGTGGAATTGATTGTAAAATTATTATTTTTAATTACATTGCTTTCTTATTCTAATCATCTATCTTAAGTAGGAATGATATATTCCCAACACTAAGCCTTTATTAAAGTTTAAGCACTGACATGACGCATTTTACGCTGCCACACATCAACGGGGGGCAAGTAAGTGGACACTGCTACCACATGGCAATAAGAAACAATCATCACGTTAAGCGATGTAAATTTCTTAAACTTGGTTAAAGTTTCAACGCTAGGAATATATCATTTTCGCTATATAAAAATAGAACTAAATCTATATCTAAGATGTCACATCCAGGGTGGGACTCAAAAGGTAGGGGTTGGGGGTTAGGAACGAGGGAGGAAGGGTAGATTATGCGCAAGGTACTCGGCAAATTGAGAAACATGGGGCATGGAGGAGGCACAATTAGGGTCGTAGATGAACAAATGTAAGGATACGTGTAGGGGTGAGCATTTTAACTTCCAAATTTCTAAAACCAACCGACTCGGGTCAGTTCAATTTGATTTTTACGGCGATTCGGTTCAGTTTTCAGGTTGGAAAATTCCAACCTGAAAATTGATCGGTTTCGAAAATTTTTTAGGAAGGAAAAATTTATCGATTAATCAACAAACCGCATCAAACCGATTGGTTTGGAAATCGAAAATTGATCCATCAATGAGTTTCAGTTTGGACCATAGCCAGAACTGAACCGACCAATGCCCACAACTAGATATGCGCATGATGCGGGAAAGACAAAGCAACATGCCAAAAACTTGTGACATTTGGTGGGCCTTGATTAAGGGAACGCATTTTGAAAAGTTTCTTGGTCAACCATTGAAGGAGGTCTCTAGAACATTGAAGAAGGCTTGCAAAACAGTTGATTCTAGTAGTGTTGGGCATTTTAACTATCAAACCGGCCCAACCCACTTTGGTTCGGTTTTTGTGTTGGAAAATCGACCGGTTTGAATATATTAAAAAAATGTTCACAAAATTGTTAGTTAACCGACCGAGCCGATGGTCGGGGTTTGGTTTCGGTTTCCATTCTCGGGAACTGACTTCCAATCGGTCTGTTTCTATTTGGGTTGAAACCCAAACCGAACCCAATGCCCGACTTTAGATTCTAGAGGATTTTATAAACTTGCTTGGTAGAGAATTGTGGATTTTTCTATTGTAAATATATTAGATGGTAGGTACGATATTTGTATAGAGAATTTTAGTTTGTGTAAAAAATTCCAAATATGTAATGGTCATTCAATCAAAATAATCTCAACAGTTCATTTGGAAGAGTTGAAATTATAAATTTGGGGGGGGGGTTGGCCCTAGTGTCTCTCCTTATTAGATAAAGCCTGAAATGGGTGGTTTAAGGCATCAACTAGACTGGTAGAGGCAGACTAGAGACTCGTAATCTTTGGGCATTTTATGACTTATGATGAATGTCCCTAGTATATAAATGACGAGCGGCTAATTTACTATTCATATGAATTTGTGCCTTGAAATGCTACTGTTTTCCTTATTATTTTAGATATTAGTAGAATTTTACCTATCGGCTATGTTTCGTCTTGGACCAAGACCCATAAATCTAATCTATAATAGTGAAATGGGTAAGTTGAATGAGTGAGAACTTGGTCCAATTTGGAGACCCTTCCACTCAATGTTACTGAAGGATATTTTGATGTGTGCCAATGTTTTGGGCACTTCGCTAAAAAAAAAAAAAAACACCATGAGCCTATAGTTTTTAATACTTTAATTTAAAATAGTACCTATGAGAGTCATTAGATTTTAATTATGAATTTGGGAACTGTGAAACTCCTCGTCTTTCACAAATTGGATTTATTTTTGGTATAAAAGTTTGTATTCAATTACAAATATTACGTATTTTATATGACTTAGAATGAAGCGTAATATATATGCAAGTACCAAAATGTCAAAACTTCAAAAAAAAAAAGGGTCAGCACACGTGCGTTGCACGTGTTCTCTCCCTAGTTCTATTACAATAGCATAAATGATAGTTTTGGGAGACAAGCATATAACTCTATGTAAAAACCATGGCATAAATAAATTTGGCTCGAACTTGATTCTTAAGTTGTTATTTTTGTAATCCATGGTAGAAAGAATGTGCTATATCCTAGCCCCAATGTACTAGACATCCCATGGACCAAAATGACACATATTTGGTGCGAAGTAACAAGCTAAGGCTGCAGATTTCCTTGCTAATGAGGTTATGATCAAAAGCATTCTTCCGCTCGCTAACATCCAAGCAGAATTCAAGGGTATTCTCATAGTTGATATATTAGAAATTCCTTATATTAGATTAGTTAAGCGTAATGATGCTATTTTGTAAGAGATTCCTTATTATTTTTCTTCGAGATTCTAGACATTCACATAGCCTTGAATTGTATTTCTTTGAGCTGGAGGTAAGGCTTAATGTCCCACTCCCTTTTGTAAAATTTGCAAATATTTATAAAATTTTAACATAAGTTTGGATTTTCGAGTTTGGATAGTTTACTATATTTTTTTTATTAAAAAAAGTGTTTTTCTGTCTTAAGTGTTAATTGTTTTGTAAGAGTTCATCAGCGAAGGAGCTTGTGCGAGGACGAGTAGCTATGAATGAGAGAAAATGAAAATTATTTGCTTATTTACCAAGACAAATCAAGAAATGAAACCTGCACCGAGATTAGAGTCTCTGAGTCTATCACGAAGGGGCCAAGGAAGTATTCAGCCAACAATTTGTTGAAACTATCAATTTTCTTAAATTACAACTTTACATCATCGAGATACATTTCGAATGTCAACAACAATGCCAATTGATACATTGAAATGAACACTTTTACTAGGATACCACTAATTACATAGTTATATTTCAGTCATTGAGTGAAAATCATAAACAGGAGAGGTGAAATCTATTTGACAAAGCTATGTTGTATTTTCTATTTCAAATCTAGAGCATTCAATTGAATGAAGAAATTTGGTTAATATTTTAATTTTTTTTTCAAAAACAGAAATAAATTCTTGAAGCTAACACTTGTGTGCGTGTTTTTTTTTATAACAATCCTCTTTTTTTTTTTTTCACACACACGTATACCTCTACAACTGAATAAATTATGAAATAAACTTATATTATTTTTAATACCTTCTACAGAGGTGACAATTTACCTAGCAAAGAGCAATAGCTAGGCCATTCGAGTATGAGTATCTTTAATTAATTCATGAAAGTCGTGTATTTCAAATATATATATTTTTTAATTATTTGTTTTTAAATATGACAAATAATAGATTTTTGTCTTTTGAAAATTTTGACTTCGGTCCCTCGAAAAAACGATACCTATGGTTGGAGCTTCATGACGTCCTCGAATCATAATTTATATATTGTATACCTTTTTTTTTTAATTATTATATATATCTTTTCTACTTAAAAATTTGTTTAGCATACTGTACTAAAAAAAAAGTTTCGCCTATCTATGATGGCTAATATTGTAGAAACTTGACGGTGATGTAACTAAATATATAGAAATATACTATATGACAAATATTATTTGTGATCTATATTTATTTTAGTTTTTTGCATCTCATAATTAATTGAACTTCAATATTAATCATATATATCAAATTACAATTTATTATTATGCATATATCTCATATTTTTATCATCATTACTTAATGTTAAAAAATGACTAATTTTCAGTTTGGATATACGCTTAAATAGATTAAATTAAAGGGTACGACTAAATACACCCGACAACTTACTAAATGCATCCATATTTTTAGAATTTTCTCATCATGCGCTTGTGCTTAAAAAAAGTTCACTCCGAGTGGAGCGGAGCGAACTCCCACTCTACGCGGGGCGAACATTTACTTTTTAAAAAATAATAGTAATAATTAAAAAATAATAAAAAAAAAGGAAAAATGTGAGATAAAAATTTTTCTATCATTTGTTCAAATTTTTTACAATCACTTTGATGAGTAATTTCAAATTTTCTTTAAGTTTTTTCAACCACTCAATTTTTTTTAATAATCGTATTCAACACTAACCAGATAAAGCCAATTATTATATGATCAAAAAAACTTTCTAAATTCATCATCATAGTAGTTGCAAAAAGCGTAAAGAAATTTTGAAATTAGTCGTCAAACTGGTTGCAAAAAATTTAAATTTTTTAATGTATTTGACAATAAAGCTAATTATTGTATCATTAAAAAATCAAAATTAATTATCAAAATAGTTGCAAAAATTTTAAAGAAATTTCAAAATTACTCCCTAAAGTGGTTACAAAAATTTTGAACAAAAATAATGGTAAAATATTTTTTGACTAGTAATTTCTTTTTAAAAATTAAAGAAATTACTAATCAAAGTGATAGTAAAAAATTTTAAAAATGATATTCTTGTTTTTTGATTTTTTAAAAATTATATTCACTCCACATGGAGCTAAGCGAACATACAAAATTTTTTTATTTTAATTTTTTGATTGAGGCATAATTGGAACAGCGGTATAAAAATGGGTGTATTTAGAAATTAGCTGTGTGCATTTAGCCACACCTTAAATTAAATTCTAAATATCATATTTTTCAAAAAAAAAAAAAGAAAGAAAAAGGAAAATGGAAAAGGAATGGAGCGAAGGCTGAATTCAACGAAGTACGAAGCCATCCATCACCTTATGAAGTGACCCAAATGACCCCAACCTAAAAAATTTCATCCACCTAGGGACCGTATGACAAACGCCTTAAAAACTCCTCTCTCCATAATTACTCTTCCTTTCTCTCTCTAGCTCACCGGTAAAAAGCGGACCGTACTGAAATTCCACCTCAGCTTCGCCCCCACCCACACAGACTACTCGGAAATCGACACCCCCTTCGCCCATTACTGCGATAAACAGTTGAATTTAATGAAAAAGGAAAACCGGATTTTCATTTCTGATCCATTTTTCAAATGGAAATGATCAGATATTTTTCCAGTTTAAAGTGATAATTTTTTAGTGGGCCGGTTGTGATTCCGTCGATTTTGCGTTACAATGTATGAAATTTCTCGGCGACCCACTTGAATTTGGAATAATTTCGAGGTCAGAGAAACTCTCAATTGGATTTCCAGCTGCAGCGATATGCGAAAGGTAAAACCCTAATTGATTATCTCAAAAATTTTTAATCCTATCATTTTCTTATTTTTGCTTTCTGATGGTTTTCCTTTTTTATAATTTTTATTTTTCCCATTTGCTAGGTTTTTGCGTTGAACTTAATTTCCTGTTGGACTTAAAATCTAGGATTACTTCTTCAACTCGCGTGTGTTTCTCAAAAAAACCCCTCTTTAGTCCATTGTTAATTTTTGGCCGGGGCATATGTTGTTATTCTGATTTAATAGAGGATCTATTCGTTCAATAATTTTGATTTCCCTTTTTCCTTTAATTAATTGATTTGCCTTTGATTGCCTTTTTAAACTGATGGGTTGTTAGTAAATATGGCTGATTTTGCACAACGGGTTGCAACTAATAAATGCATGGGCGATCGAAGTAAAATGGAAGAAGTGACTTTGCGGGCAACGGTTGCTCTGGGCTTTAAACCTTCTGTTCGGTTATTTTTGACGCTGCAAGATTAACTGAAAACGTTAAGTTGCTGTTTGATTTCTGGCATTTTGTGCGCAATTTATTTCGGGTTTGCTATTGCCTATTTGAGTGCTAACAAATGGCACTACTGACGAACCAGTTAAACATAAGATGAAGGTGTGTGACAAGTCCAACTTATAAAATGAGCAAGTGTAATGACACGTCAACGTGTTTATGCTAATTGCGACGTTGCAGATTCTGTTGCCTATTCAAACAGCCGGTGAATAGATTGTCTACTTTATTGATTAATAGATAAGAAACACAATTGAACTGGTGCAAAATGTAATTCATGAACAGTTGAAGGTGAAAAATGTATCTATTATTTCAAATAAGTTAAAAATTAGTTTTTCATATCTACCAAACAAGGAAACACAATCTTCACCTAGTTGGTGGAGGTTTGACAACTTAATTTTTCAATGCGTATTGTGCCACTGCCAGTTGATCATGATATCCAACTGAGCTAGATACGGACTTGTGGAAAAAATTTGCTATGTCATCTAAAAGTGCCTGCATGGCAATAAAAGATATAGAGGATTTCTAGCACAACCTCTATATATAGAAGGTATGCTAGACATCCTCCACTCTCTCTCTCTCTCTCTCTCTCACTCATAACTGTTGTGCGTGGGTTTCATAGCTTCCCAAATCACATTCCTATTGGAGATGCTCGTCCCCCATATGCTATTTCAATGGCCACATATTACCAATCCATGTTGTTCCATTCGAGATGGTATATTATCTGTGTGTTAATCTGTTGCCGAGATGGTATTATCTGTGTTAATCTGTTGACGCTTGTGTATATAACATACTCCCAATTCAATTTGAGTTGTAACAATTACTTATTAGTACATCGCACTTTAACTCTCAAAACTTCCTGTAGATTAAATTAAAAATTATGACTTATTTTCTCTAAGATATGACTTTTGTTTCATCATTTTGGTATTTAAATTTTTTGCTGCTTC
This sequence comes from Jasminum sambac, assembly GCA_018223645.1. Taxonomy (NCBI): domain Eukaryota; kingdom Viridiplantae; phylum Streptophyta; class Magnoliopsida; order Lamiales; family Oleaceae; genus Jasminum; species Jasminum sambac. The sequence continues at coordinate 23,745,415 of CP073649.1, forward strand.
TATCTCCCCAATTCATAAGTCCTTCTGATTGTGCAGGGGAAAAATGCAGTTTTGATCACTTCAGGAATCTTGTTCCTTATTAAGGTTGCGTATCTAAGATGCACTCGTTGATGTACAAAGTTATAATATAGGTCCTGCTTCCTTGCATATGCTTAACACTAGCATTGTGTACAACATTACGTGCTGGCTAAATGTGCTTGTACGTCTTATATCAAACTTAATATTTATGCACTTCAGATATATTTTCTAGCTTTTAATATTTAAATCTAAATGGCTCAATGCTGCTTTTTCGATCTTTGCCTCGAAATATTTTAAAATATAAAGACAAACTGAAGTCTATATCAGCTATTCTCGGTTGTAGATCGTAAATGACTGGTTTCTTTTTGGGTGCCCTTTTTTGGTTATATGTTGCAGATACTGACATGAATAGAGAGGAGTTGGGAAACATTATGACTGTAAGAACGAAACCAGCAGGTCTAGTGATCGGAAAAAGCAATGGCCACTGTGACGATGAAGGAGAATCCAAGATGGAACCACACGTGGGGTTAGAGTTTGATTCAGCAGAAGAAGCGCAGGAATTTTACAGTGATTATGCAACCCAAGTGGGGTTCAAAATTAGGATAGGTCAGCTGTATAGATCCCGAATTGATGGTGCTGTAATTTCTCGAAGATTCGTATGCTCAAAAGAGGGTTTTCAGACAAATGCAAGAACTGGCTGTCCCGCTTTCATTAGAGTGCAAAAAATCGATTCTGGAAAGTGGGTTTTGGCCAATATAAAGAAGGATCATAACCATGAGCTTGAAGTCCCTGGAGAAATTTGTCCACCTCGAATTCAGAGAAAAAGTTTTCCTACGCCTAGATCTTCAGCTGGTGGAGCAAGTCGGACAGGTATCAGATCACACGAGGAAGATGGTCTATCCGGTGTTGTTGATATCAAACGTCTCAAAAAGGAAGAAATGGGTGGTGGAATTGCAGTACCTATAGGTGAACCATACAAGGGCCTTGAATTTACTTCTGCTGATGAAGCATACAAATTCTACTTCACATATGCATCCATTACAGGATTTAAAGTGAGGATAGGTCAGTTATTTCGCTCTAAACATGATGGATCGATTACATCCCGAAGATTTGTTTGCTCCAAAGAAGGGCATCAGCACCCTTCAAGAGTAGGTTGTGGCGCATACATGAGAATACAAAGGCAAGAATCAGGAAGATGGGTGGTCGACCGTCTTCAAAAGGAACACAACCATGAATTTGACAGTCCCACAGATCCTAATAGAAGAGTGACAGTTGCATCGAAGGGATATAGGGAAGAAGGAAGCAGTGGACTGGAAAATTTGGATTTAGTCGAAACAAATGGAGGCCTCAGCCTTGTCAAACGAGTGCGAGAAAATAATATTGGTAGCGAGTGGTATAATGTACTTCTTGAGTATTTTCAATCTCGGCAAGCAGAGGATACGGGATTCTTTTATGCAGTGGAAATGCGTGATGGTAAAGGGATGAATCTTTTCTGGGCTGATGCACGTTCTAGATTTTCTTGCACTCAGTTTGGCGACGTGGTTGTCTTTGACACAACATACAGGAGAGGTAATTATTTCCTGCCGTTTGCTTCTTTTATTGGGATTAATCATCATAGGCAAGCAGTACTTCTTGGCTGTGCTCTAATTGCTGATGAATCTGAAGAGTCGTTTACTTGGATATTTCGAGCATGGCTTAGGGCAATGTCGGGGCATCACCCTGTGTCGATAATAGCTGATCAAGACAAACCCATTCAAAATTCAATTGCACAAATTTTTCTATCCACACACCATCGATTTTCTGCATGGCAAATTCTGACAAAAGAACAGGAGAACTTGGGTGCATTACTCTCCATGGATGCCAAGTTCAAATATGAGTATGAAACCTGCATTTTTCAGAGCCAAACAGCTAGTGAATTTGATTCTGCATGGAATATGCTGATGAACAAATATAACTTGAGAGAGAATGCTTGGTTGAAGGAGATGTACAGAATGCGTAAAAGTTGGGTACCCCTTCACATAAAGGGCACATTCTTTGCTGGCGTCCCTGTTGATGGAAGCTTGAAATCATATTTCAGTCCTGTGTTGACATCCCAAACACCTCTCAATGAATTTGTTATGCGATATGAGAAAGTTCTTGAGCAACGGCGAGAAGAGGAAAGGAAAGAAGATTTTCAATCATTTAACATACCAGCAGTTTTGCATACAAAAGATCCCATTGAAGAACAGTGTAGAAGGCTTTACACAAACACAATGTTCAAAGTGTTTCAGAAAGAGCTTTTAGAATGCTATAGCTATGTTGGGATAAAGATAAATGTCGAAGGAGCCATCAGTAGATATCTGGTACAGAAGTGTGGAAATGGAGATGAGAGGAATACTGTTGCTTTTAATGCATCCAATCTTAATATCAGCTGTAGTTGCAAAATGTTCGAGTTTGAAGGTGTTCTTTGCAGGCATGCTTTGAAGGTGTTTCAAATAATGAACATAAGGGAACTTCCATCTCGCTATATCTTGCATCGGTGGACAAAAAACGCAAAATACGGTATAATCCGAGATGCTGAGTCAGCAGGTGGCTCTCAAGATTTCAAGGCCCTCATGTTTTGGAGTTTGCGAGAAGAAGCCCGTAATTTTATTGAAGCAGGAGCAGCATCTCTGGAGAGATACAAGCTTGCTTTTGAGATCATGCAAGAGGGGAGAAGTACTCTCTGCTGGCCTAATTAGTATAATTTCTTGGCTGCAGGTCAGAGATATCTTCTCCCTTCTACATTTTTATCTTTCTCTAGTTTGACTTTGTAATCCTTTTGTTGGCTAGTTTTAGTAGGTTTTCAGCCATGTAACTAAATAGTACCTCCTTTTATGAAGAACTCTTGGAGCTGTGCTATGGCTCTGTTTGTAGTTTTACCTGTTTCATTATCTCTATCAAGCAGTCCTTTGAAGAAAGCTGTGAATTTTGTTCGGTAATGTAATTGTCCACCTTTATTTGCGTCTCTTGTTCTTGAAGGTCATGCTATTGATTGTGGCGATTTGTTTGTATGGGAAGAACACAAACATGAAGCCTTGAAAGTGCTGATTTTGATCTCCTACGAGTGGTTTGTACACTTATCAGTCAATTGTAAATATGGTTATGATCTCCAACTATCATGTATTAATCTCTTTTATGTGTAATAAGTTGAGATGATAGTCATCTAAGTAATGTTCAAACTGTCGTGTAAAAATTACTTTTACACGTGACAACTTGATATCATAGCCACCTGAGCAATATGCAAACTATTGGTAAGATCAAAGTTTGTATCAAGAATGTAAGAACATCTAAATTGCATATAAAGATTGTAAGAACATCGCCCAGAAAATTCAGCGTAAAGGGACATAATGTTATGTAACCTTAAACTGGACAGATTCGTTGACATTTCTAGTCGGCGTGTCATAGCATTCGCATATAAAAAGTATACTCCTTATCTTTGTTTGTCTGGGATTGTGTTTACATATCTAGGATTGAAGAACAGATGAGACTGAAATGGAGGTGAGATTGCTATTATATCATCTAAACCGAGACCACAATAGAATATCATCTAAACCGAGACCACAGTAGAAGCATTACAAGTATCAAACAATAAGGTATTTAGACAAAGTGGTAGCACCAATGAGACCAACAAGGCAAGAGAAAGAAATGGTATTAGGCATCGCCATAGAGGGACCGGCTGACAAGAAAATTTTGTGAGAGTTGCAATCTCCTCGAAAACCTCTAACAATCATGGCCTGTAAAATCCAACAAAAATTTTTAGGGCTCATCTTATATGGTCAACTATTTGAAGGCAATCCAACAAATTAAGGTAAAACATTGAGGGAATATTATATACCTGAGAAATTTGCTCGGCGTGGCTATATATGTTCTTGAAAATCCGACGAATATATGTGAAGAAAACTGCCAAAAAATAGTATGATTTTGTTGTCAAGGTTTGGAGTATGATTTTGTTGTCAAGGTTTGATCACTTAAAATAATGTTATTCATCATCGCCACTTATCCATCACTATAATATGACAGTTGACAGTAACTGATTAGTTTAATGCTAATTTACTCTCTGAAAGGGTAAAATACCATCAAGTGTCTCCATTGTTGTCAACTGTTCCCATTTTATTCGACGAGAAACAATCCCAAGAGCCACATTGCGGACCTGCGAATGTGAACCATAGTTTCAAGATTGTCAAGAAAACTTTTTGAAACTCCATATGAAGCCATGCAATTTCAACTATTAGATCAATCTCACCTCATCAAACACCAGATTGATGAATCTTAATGAAAGGAGGAGAGTGAAAATGACTTCAGCCACCGGAACACCAACACGTGCCAGAGGCAGAATGAACCATTGAAAAGCAAATGCAAGCTGCTCTGGTGTTGTGGTCGTCAAGCAAAGACTCGCACTTTGAAAGATCTTTTCCCACACACACACACACACACACACAAACAAAACGCTTAATCATCAGAAACATGGAAATTGCTATTGCTGCAACGAAATTGTACAACAGGTTGTATAATACACATGTGGCCCATTTGATAACCACTGATTTAAAACTAATGTGTGAAAAACAGGATCTTGAAAAGTGCATATGTTGTACAACTTGTTATATCTGTAGCAACTAGCAAGGTCCCAGAAACATAGTCCACAGTTACACTGAAAAGAAGCAACTTACAGTGAACGTCAAACATGCAGCCATACGGGCCGCTGATAAGCCCTTTTGTGTAAGTTGTATTGGCCCGAATTTCAAGATTACATATCTATAGCCCTCGTACGACGCTGGGAGACTTGGTAATCCAGTCAATGAAGGTGGTGGGGTTCTTGAGTATAAAAGAGAAGGCGCACTATCCGTACTTAGCCCCAACAAAATAAATAAGAATCCACACAGCAGTGACACTCTTCCCAGTTGGTCCTACAAGAATACTACAGTTTTGTAAGGCAGTCCCCTGCATAAAAATAAGTATAATTACTACAATTATCCCAACACGTTGAGATGTATATGTATCTTGTAATAAGCTAAAAGAAATTTGCTCTCTCTGTAGGATATCCCTTCTATTAGCTTAGTTGAGCGGCAGTCTTACCTTCCACACCTCTGAAGGTTGAACCCATACGGACAATAAGGCTAGATAGACGACTATTCCAAGACGAACTGCATTGTTTGACCTAGCTGGTAGAATCACTAGAGCAAGCACCCATGCCTGCGAATCATTAACAGCGTTATGTTCATTAAAGTGAGCATTGTATGATAAACTTTACGAAAACCATAACGAGGAACAAAGGTATAAACTTGATCTGTTTCTCATAAATTTCGGGCTGAAAGTTTCTTCTTCCAATGTTTGAAGAATACAAGAGTGAAAACAAAAATTAAAACCATTAACATTAACATTACATTCATATAATGCTGCGATTTTACTAATTTTGATGTGGACAAAAGGACACAAGAAACAATGCAAAAACCAGTCATATAAAAGACACCATAGGGATTTAGGATCTTAATCTCATTTGTCTATTAGAGCTTCTTCTTTTGCTTGAACCCAAGAACTCATTCATTAGTCCATAAACACACAATTTGCAAATGAATTCAAGCATTAATGTCAAGCTTCTTCGTATTAGTTTCTTAGAACCGACAGAGAATAGATATCTGCCTCCAACTTTATCCTGTGGGTAAGATTGTATGTTTGCTACCACTTAAAATTAAAATCATCTTTTCACCTTTCATTTTCAACCGCTTTGACAACTACATTATTCTTTAATACCACTTTCCTTCGTTTTCGACCACGCATCTAAATCTGATTTAATATCTATAATCTCTATCAAACATACAATAAATGTTGCAGCCTTGAATTATTCCTTTCCTCTCAAACAATCATAAACTAAAACTTTGATCATCTTTCACCAATACATAACACTGGAATCTGGGTAGAATAACTTTTCCAACTTAATTGTACAAAACAATTAATATGGGCAAGAACATTGGACTGAGCCACAGAAAACTCCCATTAAGCTTCATAAAATGCCCTTGTCTCAGTTAAAACACACTCAATCATGAATTAAGAAAACATAATTCAGAAAACTAATCATTGGAAAAATTACACACTAAAAGAAAAAGGAAGAGAAGAGAAAAATACCAACTTAATTCTGGGGTCAACGGAGTGCAAGAAAGTGGTGGGAGAAGATATATACTGGGCAATTGGGCTGGAGGTTGCACCAGATATCAATCTAAACACTTTCTCCGCCGCAAAAAGATTTTTGGGGACCCATTTTTCCCAGTTCTTTTTGCGCCCAATTGCTTCATTGTTACTATCTGCGGTGCACATAACGTGGATGATTCTTGGCAGTTTCTTGGAGTAATATAGTCGATGATTGAAGAGTTTGGGTGGAGTGAAGGGTCTGAATATGCAGAGAGAAGGGGGTGTAAATGGGGGTTTAGGGTGGGTGTAGAGGACGGTTGGGTACATGGGTGACCCTTGCTTGGGATGGTGTCTGGTCGATGAGGCAGGATGAACCCTGCCTTTAGTGCTTGCGACCTTCCTCGCTCATTTGTGTACACTACTACCACACAGTTTATTTGTGCTTTCGGAGATCATTCTTTTGGGTGCGGCTGGATACACCCCAAATTCCTCTCAACACACCCACCTAAAATTAATATAATTTGTGGACAAAATTACCCTCATTAAATTTCTTAACCTAACCCTGTAAAACACACATATATTTTGTGTAGTAAAATACCACATATTAATAGGGGTTACCCCCCCAAAACCTTTAGTCTTTTCGTATTTTGTGTATTAGGGTGTCGTAATGTGTGATAGTAGATTTGTGTGTACACCTAGAATTATTCTTTATTCCCCCGTAAAATAAGAAAATTGAAGATTTTTATTTATTTGTTTTATTTATTTTTATTTTATTTTTTTGCCCCTTGACGAATTAGGAGAGGGGATGGGTTTTGTGAACGAGACGAAGAGGGACAATTATTTTTCTTTTCTAGAAAACTTCGTTCAGTGTTTGTGGTTATATTTACGTTGTGCTTGTTTGGTACCGATTATTTAAATTATTTAAAAAAGCTTTTTTTTGGTATCATTTTTAGTTATTCATTATATATTAATGTGAGAGTCTTTTTTTTTTTTTTTTGGATTTTTAAAATTTTTTCTTTTACTCCAGTTTCCATCGAAAATGATTTTTATATCTGTATTAAATGTACCCAAATAATTACAGGAATTTGATCCGAAAAATTCTTGATGTTATTCGTCTTATATGTTTTATTACCAACTAGCGTGCTATCTTTGCGTGGTAACATAGGGTTACAATAATTTTACGAGACCAAATTAAATGTGCTTTCTATATAAAGAACAATATTGCTGATACAAATATGACTTGAGTCAAATTTTATCGTATCTTTTTAACATTAATGAATAGGTGAAGCCATAGCAACGACACCAAACTCGTCACAAAATTTTGGTGGCAACAAGCCATATTTCTTGTAGTGTAACAACGATTACTGTTTATTTAAACACGAGCTAAGGAAATGTATATACTAGCGTGTAAAAAACTAAAAATAGATGATGTTTAAACTCATATTGTATCCTTGAATCAGGCACCACGAAAATTTTGAGTAATGGGATAATTTAGGGAACATTGTATTATTTCAAAGGAATTTAATTTACATTTTAACACAAATTTAAACGCATCAGAATTTCTTGTTCACTAATATAAGAACAAATCATTGAAACGACACTTTTTAACAAAGAGGAAATCTTAAAATGTTTGATAAAATTAATAGAATCCAGTGCCTTTTGCGGCAGAAGTAAGACTGACTTGGATAGCAGCAGTGCAGAATATCTGAGTTCCACCCACAATTATCAGCAGGACCTCCAGAGTTCTCTGTAAACAATATCATCAGAATTAATTAGTATTGTTTTTAATTAGTTCCCCTTTTAATTACGGCTTAAATAAATATTGAGAAACTATGAGATACTTTATGATTCAACTATTTTTTTTCTTTAATCAATTCAATTTGAGTATGCACCATAGATTAAAATTCATTGATAGACTCTACAAAATTGTAAACAGAATTCAGGGCTTGTTCTATGCATATTAAATTTTATTAAATTAAATATATTTTTTCTCTCTCATTCTTTTTAACCGTTCAAACATTAATTTGATAATTTGTTTATATTTTTTAATGCATCTCCTTCCAATTCTCATTATTTAAAAATATTAAATATATGACAGAAATATGTCTATTGACATATTTCAATCTAATGAGTGCACTACAAATGCTTTAACTAGTTATAAAGCTTTTTAGGCATTCTCAATTTACCATCACTTGGTGATATGTTGCCCCCATTGGGAGAATTTTTTTCTCCCAGTGTGGGCCACCCACCCAATCCCTGAATGCTAGGGGGCCGGGGGGGAGCCAAATGCCCCACACTGGGAGAATTTGTTTCTCCCAGCGCGGGGAACATAGCAAGGCCCTTACCATCATATCAAAATTTTCACTATTTTTATTTTTATGCAAAAGTAAATAAGAGGAAGACTGGTAGAAATTTGGATGAGAGATGGAAATGGTATATCTGACTACACGGCCCTCTCATAATCGCGGAGAACAAAATAATCCATGTAGTATTTTTTATCAAACAATATTGAACAGGTTTTACTCATCATATCATGACACAGAGTATTCATATCGTATAGAAATAAATTTCTTCTGCTTTTTTTATACTTCAAGTTTTCTAAATGAGGTGATTGAACATGCTTACCAAGTTTGCTACAGTCCAACCTATATTAATCTCTTTGCATCCAAATCTGCAATAAACAGAATTCTTGCGGATTTGCATTAACTTTTTGATTGTTAATGGCATCGTGAGCACAAACAGGATCGAATAAGACAATTAGATCTGTTGTCTAAATTCTTGTCCTATTGACTATCTCATCAAATTAAAACAGCAGTGCATTGGATGGAATAGTTAAGAGAATAAGAATTGAGACAACAGATTTATGTTCAGTCAGACAAACTGCAAAACTCAGTTTGACATCTCTCACTTAATCCTCTCTTTTTGTGTTTAGTCCGACATACCAAATACACTGTAAGAAATTAGACCTGAAAATTACAAAAATAACTGAAAGTGATGCATATATAGTTTTACCCCATTGCAAGCAGTGTAAGTATGCAACTAACTCCAGAAGATGCAGCGGCTGCATTTAGGTTTGGGAGATCCGGTTGATTCATACTGGAGAATCCAGTAACCGAGGCAGCGAAGCCCACAACCCCAGCTAAGAGTGTGAGAATTACAAAATAACCAGTAGCCACATTTCCAATCGGAAAGTATATCGGAAAAATCCGAGCTGGAGGTTTTAGAGCAGATATTGCTGCAAGAAAATTTTACCAAATTAAGACAACATGCAATCTCATTTCTCATGCGGATCAATTGTTTACATTATATGGGATCCATAACTTTTTACACTTTTCAGCACCTACTTCTTGTTAAGAGATAAATCCCATATAAAACAGCACAAAATAAAACACCAATATATAAGGGTTTGGGCTACTCTTCTTTATCAGATTGACATTTTAAAATGGCGCCTAGCCTTTGATACTTATTGCCTTCGGGATTGTGATTAGTGCTTAAAATCTTACCATGTTTGTGCTCTATTTCAAGTCCGTGACTTACAGCCCATGCTGCAATGGTAACGATGATGAAATAGAGAGCGACATTGATCATCAAAAGAGCCAATGCTGCTGATTTTCCTGCTTCAGAAGCCATGGCCTCAAGAACTTATCTTATCCAAGCCCTTCTCTATTTCAAGAAAGATATATATAAACAAGAAAGAAAATGGTTTTTATTCTTTACCCAAGAAACTTGGATTCTTGAAGCATCATAGATTCGGTTGCTTTTCATTTAAAAATAAAGAAATAAAGAAATTAGACTGTCTTCAGTTCAAAGGGATGCCTTTGTTTTGTCTGGGTTTAGCCTAATGAAAGGGGCAAAGAATATTTCTTCCCTGTTGACAAAAGGAAAAATACCTACTTAATTATGGGGTCAACGTAGTGCAAGAAAGTGATGGGAGAATATATATATATATACACCTCTTAGGATGTTGTAAAGTTGTAGCACTGAGATCTCCGCCTGATTCTCAGCCGACAGATTGGTGGTTTATCCCTCCAACCCCTGACAGAGATCAATAAAATTATTTTTTATTATTTTCTTGATCTCTCTCACACATTGGTGGGATAATCTATCGACGTGTTGGTTGAAGATCATAAACTTGTAAAGTCGATGATGAAGGAGGTGGTGCTTGCGATGCTCCTGGTTCATTTGTATATATGTTTTAAAGGCTGTCTTGCGTTTTCAATTTCTGAAGCAACAAACGTATTATCTTTTAATTTTTTAAAAAAAATTATACTTTTGAAAACAACAAACGAAATTTTGTATCATTTGCGATGCTCCTGGTTCATTTGTATACATGTTTTAAGGGCTGTCTTGCATTTTTAATTTTTGAATCAATAAACGTATTATCTTTTACTTTAAAAAAAAAATTATACTTTTGAAAACAACAACCAAAATTTTGTATCATCAATTGTAGATTTTAACTATTCATTACATTAATTTGAGAAAATTTTTAATATTTGATAAATAATTTTCTAAAACAGCGAAAACGTGTTATCTTATATCTATAAGTTGTTTAGGCATCTCTTAATGTTTATTGCTAAAACAAGAGTAACTTTTCAATAAAATAAAGGCTTATCTAAATGCAGATGAAGGAACGGTATACAAGTGTGTGAAAATAGACAATATATGTTCAAACTCCCAATGTAACGTTGAATAGCACAATTCGACCACGAAAATTTTGAATGGCGAGAAAATTAATGGAACTTTGTATTATTTCAAAGGATTTTAATTCACATATTGGCATAATCTTAAACGAATCAGAATTTCTTTTGACTCATATAATAACAGATCAGTGAAGCAACACTTTTTGACAAGAAGAAATCTTGAAATGTGTGATAGAATTATTAGACTCCTGTGCCTCTTGCAGCTTCAGTAAAGACTAGCATGGATAGCAGCAGTGCAGAATAACTGAGTTCCACCCACGATTATCAGCATCACCTCCAGAGCTCTCTGTAAACAAAATCATAAGAACGAATTAGTATTGCTTTTAATTAGTGCTCCCGTTAATTAATGCCTTAAACATTGATAAACTGCATGACACTTTATGACTCAACAAGGGCAAAGCCAAGAGCTCATTGTTCATTGTGCCGACAACTAATTTTATTAGGTCACATTATAAAAAAAAAAAAAAAAATTCTAAAATTTATTTATTTATTTATTTCAAAGGTGGGTGGGTCATGGCCTAGTTTGGCCCACCCCTAGCTACGCCCCTACCACTCAACTATTTTTTCCTTTGACTCTAAAGTAACTTTTGAATCACACTGTCTATTCAATCAATATATAACAGAAATCTAGCAATTTACACATGACATGCCAATGAGTGCAATGCACATGGTTTAACTAGTTATAAAACCCACTACGTGTTGTCAATTTGGCGTCGTATGCGATTTTCTCTATTTAATTTCTACATGAAAGTAAATTTGGGGAGAATCGAAATTAAGATTAGACATGAAATGCTATATGAACACCTCCGTGTACCGCATGGTATATTGCCACCTTATAATACAGGAGGACAAAATGGTCATTTCATTCCCTTATTTTCATGTGGTACATGGGGAAGTGTCCACGTAGCATTTTGATGAGACAATATCGAGTAGGTTTGACTCATCATGAGACAAGTATTCCTATACAAGTAAAATTCTTGTGTTTTATGATATTTCCAAGTTTTCCAAATGAGTTGATTGAACATGCTTACCATGTTTGCGTTAGTCCAACCTTTATCAATCTCTTTGCATGCAAACCTGCAACAAACACACAATTCTTATGGATTCGCATCGAATTTTTTGCGATCAACATCCTCTATAGCTTACTCGTAGAAATAGGATCAAAATAGACCAAGCTCAAATATGCTATTTCCATTTCTATCATCTTAACTATCTCATTCAATCAAAATAGTCCACATCACTGAATCAATCTGCTTAGTCGAGCTGTTTTGCTTGCCTAGGAGATAGGAATTGGAGCAGCAGATCTAGCCTAATAGGGCTACCTGAATAATTTATCTGCCAAATATACTACAGAAAAATAAAACCCGAAATTACAAAATAATTCAAAGTAATATATAGTTTTACCCCATTGCAAGCATTGCAAGTAACCAAGCAACTGAAGAAGATGCAGCAGCTGCGTGTAGGTTTGAGGCATCCCCTTGAATCACATTGGTGAATCCAGTAATTGAGGCGGCGAACCCCACAACCCCAACCAGCAGTGATAGAATTACAACAAAACCAGTTGCCATATTTCCAAACGGAAAGTATATTGGAAAAATCCGGGCTGGAAGAGATAGAACAGATGCTGCAAAAGATTTTGAAAATCAAGAAAATCTGGTGTGGATCAACGTTCTCACGATTCATTTTTTTCAAAAGCTCAATTTGGATAGTACATTTTATGAGATTCATAACTTTTTACACTCTTCTGCATGTGGTCATTGCTGTTGGGATTGTGATAAAATCTTACCTTGTTCGCGTGATTTTTCAATTCCGCGATCTACGGCCCATGATGCAATGATGATGACGATGAAATAGAGAACGATATTGAGCATCAGAAGACCAAATGCTGCTGATTTTCCTGCTCCAGAAGCCATGGCCTCTTTGTTCTAGCTTAGCTTTCTAGAACAACTTATCTTATCTGAGCCCTTCTCTATTTCAAGCAAGATATATACATATAATACACAAGCAATAATGGCTTTATTCTTTACCCAGAAAACTTGGATTCTTTAAGCATTATATGTTCTGTTGGTTTTCATTAATTAATTAATTGGAGTGTCTTAATTTCAAAGGAATTCCTTGGTTTTGTCTGAGTTTAGCCTCATGAAGGGGACAAAGGATATTTCTTCCCTGTTGAGTTGAAACAGTTTGTAGTTGTGGCAAATGGCCTTGTTATTCATGCCTACACTAAGTATAAACTTTACTTGCATGACAAAAATTAAGCTTTGCCGTCAAAAATAAAATAAATAAATAAATAAAATAATTGAGTCGACTATATAAATTCCTTTTTGTCAATACATACCGTATTTCTTAACTCAATTTAATTTTCATATAAGTTTCATCAAAATGCCAACCATAAGCTAGGGTCATTAGAAATTAACTTCTACCACTCAATCGAAATCGAAGTCGAAGTCAATATCAACTATACACCTCACATCACTACTCATCCATACTATTGTTTAACCTAAAAATAAATAATTTTTAACCAAAAAAACCTTACCGGAATACACAAGTATCTAGTTTTAAAAGAACTTTTTTTCATTGAAGAGGAATATATTGAATGGTGATAGAGAGGTGCACAATACTGTAAAACTTGCAACTAGAGACAAATAAAATTCTTCAGCAATGCAATTGCAAATGGCAAAGCAAAACATCATGAAACTTGTCCAATAATTCCATCAATGCTAAAAATCGCTACCAATCTCAAAGTTCAAGGGTGACCATTGCTAGTAGACCTTTTATTTACAAAGATTTCTTGATATGTGTCGATCAAAAGGGAACAAATTTCGTGCGTCTGAACTCAATGGTGTGCCTGCCATGTAATTTGCCTTCAAGCAGAGGTACCTTAAGAATGGCCTAAACCTTCAAAGACAGCTTCTGTGCAGCAAGGGCCTCAGCTTCAAGGGTAGGTTCCCACAATATGGTAGTTTCGGCGAGTAATGAAATCACGACGTAGGGGTCCATGTTTGAAGCTGGACGTCTATCTTCCAGGTAACCTAGTCGTAAAAAATAATCACCATGATAAGCAAGGATAGTTGCCAGAGAATTTGTGAATTAGATAAATATAGTCTTTCTAACAAAGGGAGATTTTTGTAGTCATGAGCACCTTTGCCCTGCTTCTCAGTGTCACGACCCACACGTATCGAGCAACCACGATTAGCAACTCCCTGCAAGATTGGTAAAGAAATATAAGTAGGAAGTTAAAAAAGTAGTTATTATCTTTCTAAAGACACACAGCCTGGAACTGATGAGCGTACCCATGAAAATGAGTCAATACTGGCAGTTTCATGCTTTCCTGTCAACCGTCTCTCGTTTCCTTCTCCATAGGCACTGATATGCTCTTTGTGGCGAAGAGAGAGATTCAAAATTGCTTTCTTTATTACTTCAAATCCGCCTTCTTCTCTCATACTCTTCGTGCTGAGAATTCAAATAATTAATTAATGATTATTCATAACTTATTGCACCTTACACAAACTGCAAACTATTAACTACAAGGATATCTTGCAGTTGTCCTTGAAACTTGGCGAATACCTGTAATTGGTGTGGCATCCAGCACCATTCCAGTCACCCTAGAATTTCCAAGATAAGGGTATATTAGACTTTTTCATAGTTAAGCTCCATGAAAATGAATCCATAGAGATGAAGTCGACATTACCTCTATTGGTTTTGGATCAAGAGAGAGAACTACTCCAGCTTGTTCAGTAATTCTCTGATGAAGACATTTTGATAACCAAAAAAAAAAAAAAAATCAGAAATATGCTCGTGTAGATCGTCTGTGTCGACTTCAGAAGACATAGATACTTTAATCAAGAAATTAAAAAAAAAAAATGCCATAGCTCTTATCATGCACTTATGGCATGTTTGGTAACGTGGGCTAAACAATACAAGCCAATATGAAAACAGTGAAGCCTCTAGGTATTTCAGATGAATAAAATGCTTTAATAGATCAGAGATGCATTACAGAGTTCTTCTCTTGGAAGGAAGATATTTAACAAGTGCTTTATCAACTAACAAGAACTTACCTCAAGGAGGTACCTAGCACACCAGATGTGGTCTCCAGCTTCAATCCCAACACTAGGACCAACTTGAAATTCCCACTGCATGAAGCATCAAACAGTTTAAGATGGTTTATAAGAGATTAAAATTGATAATCATGTTCATCCACGAAAGAAGAGGAGTAGAAGAAAGAGACCTGTCCAGGCATAACTTCTCCGTTGGTGCCACTAATATTAATTCCAGCATATAAGCAAGCTTTGTAATGAGCATCTGATATGTCACGACCAAATGACTTATCTGCCCCAGCACCACAGTAGTAAGGGCCCTACAAATTTCCCAAACAATCAAATAATTGGTCAACTTGTAAACTTTTGGAATATTAACATTTTCTGAACTGCAAAAATTTTCTTACCTGAGGACCGGGGTAGCCTCCAACAGGCCAACCCAGAGGCCATTTCACATATTGCTGGAGCAAGGTGTACTCTTGCTCAATACCATACCTTATTCATGTTAAAAATGAAGTATTAGAGAATAATATCCAGCTTCTTTTAAGCTTTTGAGTGTATTCGAAAATGAGGGAAAAGGTTTTCCAAGAAAGAAAAATCAAATGAAATTCAAAGAAAGATTACCATGGGACTTGAGCAACAACCTTTGGGTCACTAAAAATCTGAGCAGCTCTGTAGCGCTTGTTTGTTGGAATTGGCTCGCCTGCTGGTGTATATGTATCACATATCACCTGTTTGAAGTAGCATATTTATTACTTTTGAGAAGCCCCATAAGGTCCATCTGCGAGCACGTTTGATTGAAATTCAAGAGTAAACTTACCAAGATATTATTGCCACCACGAAATGGATCTTTGAAGATTGCTTGAGGGCTGAAGAGAAAATTTGAAAAAAAAAATAATACTAATAAAAAAATAGTTTGAAAGGAAAAAAGGTAAATTGTAAACATGGATGAAAATTTTGTGCACATGATCTTACTATAGAATTACTTCACTGTCTTCTCCAGGTGCCTGTCCTGTACTGGATCCGTCGTAGTTCCACTTGGGAAGCTCAGAAGGGTGTTCAACTGGCTTTGAAATAGTCTGGAAATTAGAATAAGAAAGAATACATGAGAACAGATGCATTATTATTACCAGAGTATTGCACATAACAGAAATGAATAACCAGTGAGTACCCTTGATTTACTACGCACGTCAGTTCCAGATCCTCCAATCCTGTCAATAATACAGCAAACTGATGATTAGGGTGCACAGGCAAGAAAAATAATGTATTTAACTTTTCAGTAAATTACTTATTTTTACCTTAAATATATATACAAGCAAAAAAAAATAGTATAATACGAAGAATCTAACATGCAATATGGAACCTTTGAAAAGAATACACACCAAATATATTCAGCAATGATCTTATCAGTGTATGGAGTTACATCCAAATTTAGCAACTGTTCTACACGGTTAATAGTGCTATTTCCGGACTGGAGAGCACACACTTTAAATCTTCCCGAACTTCTAACCGAACCTTTGTTGTTCTGTTTCATAACAAGAGAGCTCCATGTCTTCGGGTTTGCATCTGCACAGTGCTTTGCAATTGGCATCTGCCATTGTGCCGAGGGAGCCAAGATTGCCATTTTCACCCCCCCTCCTGAAGTGCCAAAGGAGAATATATATAGTACTACACAAAGAAGGAATGAATTGCATTAAAAAGCAATGAATTATTTGGTCGATCATACCCACTGTAAATTTTCATTTATGGAGGACACAATGCCCCCGTTCTTCTACAACTTTTAACAAATTTTTACACATTTTAACACATTCACATCAAAAGTCAAACCAATTACATCCACATATTTTCTGGGACCCACTGTACTACATAAATCTCCACCACTCAATCCCACTCATTCTCTCTCCTATTTCACATTAAAACTCATAAATACTCATAAATACACATACACTAACAAGGTGATTAATATTTATAAAACGATAATCAATCAAGAAACGAAATATGGGGGAACAAATCATGGCAAAAACTCAGATGAGATATTTGTAATCTTGTTTTGACCCTCTAGTGCCAATATTTGTTTGCTTCAACTGGTTATAATATTATTCAGACACTAAGAGATTGTTTGGTATGGATTATTCAAAAAATCATTTTTTTTCTACCAGCACTTCTAACCACTCATTTAACTGATTTCGCAACTATTTATATTTTTAAAACCATTTCTTTATTTTTTTAACCAAGCATCCAAGAATCATTTTTTCTATAATCTTTATCAAACATACCCAAAATGCTCAAATATCAATTATATCGCCAAATTACGATTGTTTATTGACCTTTGATTGTCACTGCATATTATCCTTATCATGTATCTAAAAGTTGCCAAGACTACGTACTTGAAAGTGACAAGATTTATTCATGATCACACTATAACAAGTGATGATCCAAGTAATGGGCCGTCTCATCTCCTTTAAAGAGGCCTCTCTCGATAACAAGGCCCAAACACGACACAGCCCACCTTTACACCTCTTACACGCAAATAAACAAACAGTTGGTGTCCAAAAGTATATTCACGCTGAGTGGCCAAATCAAACTAAAAGTCCCACTTAGCCAGCAAGTTTGAAGTTTCAATACAGAAATCAAAGCAAAGTTTGAAGTTTCAATGCAGAAATCAAAGCCCCAAAATGGGCAGAATTCATAAACGAAAATCGGAAATACAAGTAACACATTGATATATATACTGAAAACAAAAAGCAAGTGATGGATCAGAGAAAAGTTAAGTACGTACCTGAAAACTGAAGGATAATGTGTTGACGAACAAGTGGAGAAACTGGACTTCAACCAGCTGGAGAGAGAGAGAAGGGCAAGCGGATCAAAATAATCACAAGTGTTTTATAAATAAAAAATAAAAATATATAGAAATCCAAAGTCTCTGATGGAGAGTTATATTGTCCGTTCCATAGTAGATAGGGGTGTGGTGTTTGAGTGGAGGAAAATAGTTTTTGGGCTCTTTGAGGTCACCAACAAACGCTACACCATTATAAAACAATTTGAGATAAGGGTTTCTCTATCTTCCTCATTGTTCTTTGTTCGGTATAAATTTTATTTACTCGATTTGTGCGTGGATTGTGTGGTTGAAAATAAAAGATGGTATATTAAAAAATGAAAAGTAATTATGTGTCGGGCTGCAAAGGAGGAGAGAGAAAAAAATTTTGAATTTATGGTGGAAAAAGTGGTGGAAAGGACAAGGCCTTAGCTCTGCATTTTTTGGGACAAGATGTCAAGAACAAGACACTACTTATACTTTTCAAAATTCAAATTTGATCAAACAAATCACATTCACATATTTTATAGAATCCACTTATACTATTAAATATCTATAATTCAATTTCACTCATTCTCTCTCTTCTTATATATAAAAATACATTAAAATTTTTATACGAACACCCTTTAAAATTATTGAGGTTTTAGGAATCTACAATTCTACATTGCTAATTACAATTTACAAGGCTAAGTCAAACTATGTTGACATCATGTAATGCATTTTTTATTAATATGTGGATCAATCTTTAAAACTTGCAAATTAACCACACAACCCCAATCCAACCCCCAAACAATAAAGTCGCAAGTCCCAATCACTTTTATTCATGCTTTTCCTTTTCTTTTTCTAGTAATAATAATGAACAGACATGTTGTTTATTAATCGTGCTAATTTGATTGGTGGTATATTAATAATATTAAAGTAACCCTCCTCCATCTCAATTATATAGATTTGTTGATTTTTTTCATAAATATTAAAAAATTCATTAGAAAAGTAAATTTTATAACTAATTTCCTAATCTACCTTTATTTAATAAACAATATTAAAAATAATGGTTATAATTAGACAAATTAAATAAGGTTGTTTTAGTAAATGAATAAAAAAAATATTTCTTAATATAGAAACAAGACTATATATTTAAGGCATCCCAAAAAAGAAAATAAGTCTATATTTGTGAAACAGAGGGAGTATTTTGATAGGGGGTTGTATTTAATTTGGATTTGTAAGGATTTTAATAGACTTTTAAATTGAATGACTTTTATGGAATTTAATGGACTTTTATTGATTTTTGATAGACTTCCACGTATTTCCATAGAATCCATAAAAATCTTCAAATGGATTTGGAAGGACTTTTGGTTCAAAACTTTCACTGGATTTCTTTAGAATTCATTTGACAAATATAGATTTTCGTTTCATAAAATGAATATATTATTAAAATTATTGAGATTAGACTTTTATTATCTTTTTTTCATTAAATTATTATCGTTTCAAAAGTAGAAATTAGTAATAATTAATTATTTTATATAAAATATTTTTATAAAAAGATAATAATTTTTTAACTCCAAAAATACATAACTATTGCAAACAGAGATTTCACAATATTTTGCTATAATTTAATGAGAAAAACTAAAAAACTAACACACGGTTAATCAATATGTCAAAACATTATTAAAGTAAGGAGTAAATATAAAATATTTAATTATAAATTTTAAAACTTTTTACAAACTTTTGGAAATAATTATCTTTTTCATGAAAAGTTGAACAAAAAGAAGACAAAAATGTTATAAGAATTTTTTTACATCATTCTTATAGTGAAATTAAGAAAAAATAAAAAAAATAAAGAAGAAAAAATAATGAGAGATGGTGGTGATGGTGGTAGCAGCGGAGGGCGAAGGGGGTGCGGTTGGCGAGACGGTGGTGGCCGTAATATGGTGGTGGTGGAGGCGACAGCAACTGTAACAGCGAGTGATGGTGATGGATCAAAGTCCATCAAAATCTTAGGGGGGAGTGATTGATTTCATATGAAAAATTGTGTTTATCTTTCTGTCTTAAAAAAGTCACAAAGGATTCCATTAAAATCCATAAAAATCCAACACAATTTTGAATACTTCATAATTTCATAGGATTTGTAAAAGTCTTCATTTAATACCCTACGACTTTAATGAACTTTTAAAAAATCCATAAAAATCTATATTGAATACCTCAATTTTTTAATTGACTTTCAAAAGTCTCAATTGAATACACCAAGACTTTTTTAAATCCATCAAATTCCTTAAAAGTCTTTAAAACTCTTTTAAAATCTCAATTGAATACACCCTCCTTAGTTTCATATACTCATATGAACTTTACAGTACTAGCTAATGCTAATACATCATAAGTGTTAATTCATCAACATTGTTAATGAAATCATGTCTCTCAAAAATTAATTGCATATTGAGTATTTCTCATTGTGTGGAAGCTTGGTATCTTGAAATGATTCCTTTGGTAGAGACACAAGGTGTATTCAATTGACAGTGTGACTTGTAAATCTTGAAAAAATATTGCAAAGATTACAAAGTCATTAAAAATGTGTTTGATTGATATTTTGGGATTGTTTCAATAGGTTATGAGGCATTCGACACTATTTATTAGACTTTTGGATATTTTTTATGTGAAGAGCATAAATACGAAATTTCACACAAAATTTCTGGTATCTTGGAAAGAAAAAAATAAAAATAAACATAAGAGTTTCATCTTCTAGTCTCTAGGGTTTCTATAACTCCATAGTCGATCATTTTTGCTGAAGTTCTTGTGTTTTCATATTGTATTTTGATTTTGTATATATTTGCTACCATATTTTTTATGATTAATTTACGCTATTCAAGTCCATTTCTTGTTATTCAGTCCCTTAATTAGGTATTATGTAACTTTCAAATAAATTTTTGTGTGCTTGAATTTGAGATTTTAGGTATATTTGGTAAACTAAATAAGTTAGTGTATAACTTATGTTGGAGCTTATAAGTTCATACTAATTAAATAAACTCTGTTTGGTTTAAGTAATTTATTTAAAAAGATCGAGCTCATTTGAAAAACTCATTTTATTAGCTTTTTAAATAAACGCATGAGCTTTTCATTTTTTATTCTATTTTTTACCCCTACAATTTTTTAGAAATATATTTTAAACATATCTTTTTGTGTAATTTTCTATTTATGAGTCAGTCTATCAGTTATTTTGTCAAATATTTTTATTTATATCAACTAGTTTATTAGTTATCAGCTAAAAGCTATTAGTTTTCAATTAGCTTATCAACTATAAGCTAGTTTATCAGTTATAAGCTAGTTTATTAGCTAATTTTACCAAACATATCCTTAATGATAACAAATCACCGTTATAATTTGAAACTTTTTACGACCACACTACAGTGACATATTAAATGCCATAAAGAATACTGTAATGGAATAAAATGATTTCAATACATTTTATATCAATATCAATGCAATGGCAAGATATAAATTTTGCTATTGTTATATCACTAATCATGTCAATGGTTATGATTCTAGCATTATCCAACTTTTTATATTCGTGTGATTTGAAACCGTTTATATTTGCATGATTTTGTTTGAACTTTTAACCAAAAAATGTTAATAATCATTTTTATTGATGTTGAGAATTATGTTTTGTTGCCGTGCGTTTTTCAATCAACTCTACCTGATTTGGTCATGGAAAGAAAAAACAATTAAAACATGGAAGAATATATTATATTATATTTGTTTTCTTTAATAAAATAAAAACCTATAAAAATCTTTAATAAAAATGTACAAAAATCCAAAAAGGACATTTCTTAACTCTCAACTAATCCATAAAAGTTATCTAAAATCTCACAAAATAACCCAAAGTCATCCACTTAGAAAAATCTTTCAAATTTTATAAAAATTTCAACTGAGTACACCCATGTAAAAATATAGAACAAATTATCAAGATGATAAATATGTTTACAACAATAAAATTATTAGATATACTAATATTTTTTTACTAATAATTTATTAACAAGTTATCTTTTGTAGACAAGTTATATCATGACACACAAAATATCAAAATTTGTTAGATATTCTAATAATAAAACTTATTAATATAAGTTATTATTATTAGGGAGATGGTGTATTGTTCTCCAGCAGTTTTGTTCTTCTCCCCAATGGGGGAGGATAAAATGTTCCTATTATTGACATGGTAGTGCCACGTCAATTTGGTTGACACATTATTATTTGTGTAATAAAAAGGTTTATTGGCACAATTAAGATCCAACGTTTTTATTCGCTGCGCATTAAGAACTTATCCTTTTTTTCTTAGTATTTTCGTCTTCAACCTAATATTTTATTATGAGATAAGAACTTTTAAGCAAAAAATACAATATTACCATTTTATTTATATTTTTTCATTAAAATAAATAAAAATATTTCAAATCGAATTCATAACCTTTCAATAAATACAAAATAGTCCACATCTTCAATATATTCTCATCCTCCACCATCACCACCTCAGCGCCACCACCACCAACTCCGGCGAGGCCCAAAAGTAGATTTTGTGGTTTTTGACCAGCAAATCTAGTTTTGAGCCTCGCTAGAGTTTTCACCGGAGTTGGTAGCGGTGGTAGTGGTAGTGGTGAAGGAGAATATATTAAAAATGAGGACTAGTTTGTACTTATTGAAAAATTATGAATTCAATTATAAATATTTTTATTTAATTTAATAAAAAATATAAATAGAAGGGTAATATTATCTTTTTGACCTAAAAATCCTTATCTCGTAATAAAATATTAAGTTGAAGAAACGCTAAGAAAAATGATAGGTCTTTAATGCGCAACGAGTAAAAACGTTGGATCCTGGATATGCCAATAAACCTAATAAAAATGATAATGTGATAATATCATATTATCACTCATATTGACGTGGCACCACTATATCAACAGTATGAACATATTATCGTCCCATGGGACAGGAGAACAATACTTGGGGGAGATGTTCCTATGTTACTGCACCAACCAAATTGATTAAACGTACACTTCTGTGTGGTGGCAGCCGGGTGATTGTGCACCACCCCGTTTATCCCTGTGAATATGGTTGTTGGAGATGTTGACACTTTTGGGACCACGGCATTGAGGTAATGATTGGGGGTCCACATTTTGTTAATTACCCTTTGGATCCTAGATCTCAGATCTGATTCTAAATTCCTCAAAATTGACTGGGGCTAATGTATAATTAATAATTAATAATCTCGGAATAAAGTTTGTCAAAGTGCAAAATTAACTCAAATTAGTATTATATTCGACAAAATCAATGAAGCATAGGAAGGTGAACTGTACATCTCTCAAAGAAAACAAATCACCAAATGTGTGTGCAGATAAACTTTGTTCTCCTAAAAATTACTTTTTAATTTAAATAGTATAATATGAAGACCATCTAATGTACTTTTTTAATATACCATCTAAATGTATTATATCATCGATATCGAAGTTAGGTTTGAATTTAAGAACTTTTGGAGATTATTGAAAAATAATTTTTTAATATGTAGTTGAAAAGTAAAGAAAATTTCATAAAAAAATTGTCAAATTAATACGGTGAGTGGTTGAAAATGGTGGTAAAAAAATAATTTTTAAATAAATTGTATCAAACAAATGCTAAATGTAGTAAATTTTTAGACAGAGAAGGTAAAACAAACACAAATCAAATGCACAGTGTTGTTCTAAGTGAAGTTAATTGATCTGATTGTTAAAATCTATGACTAAGAGGGACAACTCAAGTGAAAAAGAGCATTCCTAATCCTGAGTTCGAGTCCATGCTCCAATTGAGATGACATCTTCATTTGTAAGGATCCAAGAAAAATAAAGTTTATAACAAAGTAGTTGAGTGTAAGAGTGACTATGAGATGTGTAGTTACATAATAACAGTCGAGCTAGGGTTCTAACTGCGAGTTCCGATCAAGCAAGGCTCTTAGTAATATAACATAGTGTGTTAGTATAAGAGGTTACATAATTTTCTTTTAATATTGTGGTTGCCAATTTTTCAGTCGTTATGATCGAGCCCTCATGCCTTTCTCTGTGGTGTAGCAATACTACTTCGCTTGTATTCATAGAGAAATTTTAGATTCTTTACATATGAAGATGTGGTCTGAATTTATACTTCAGCTTCCTAGAAATTGTTGTGTTTTTATGCCCACAGATCAACCAAAATAACAGAATAATAAACGAATCAACAAGATCAAGAACACAATGATTTGTTTCTGCCAAATCGGCCCGGAAGTTCACCCTGTGCAATGGCTACTTCTCCCGTTGAGCATCCGCTAGGGATTATGCTCGAAATCCACTAATAAATCACAAAATGTACACCCTTCAAACGTTAACCTTCGACACTCCAAAAAGGAGGATCTCAACAATATGAGATCAATACTCAGATCCTAACAATCTATACACCAAGTATAAAGAACTGAATATAAGAGAATAGAGATCTAGGGTCACGGTTGAAGCATACACAGAGAAGGGGCCGAGGGATCTCGTAGGTAGGAAAGGAGGTGAATTGTCAGTGAACCGAGAGAGTCAACCAAATTATATCGAGGCTCCTCCAACCCTAAAGTCTAGTCACCACAAATAAATGGCCCATCTCGTAGGCCCAAAAGAGAAAGCAAACCCAACATACTCCACCTTTGCCGATCTTGAGGGGCTGTAACTTTGATAGTGGACTTCAAGCATTATTCTCTAGCTTCCTTTGCTCCACCTGAGAATGAAATTAGTTAGTTCCAATATTCAGGATTGATAAACAATCCTTAAACTTACTAAGAGGTAAGATTTTCGTTCCCAAGTCAGCAGGATTTACTTGAGTAGGGATTTTTACTAAAACCACTTCACCTTGTTCAACCATGAGTCGAATGTAATGAAATTTTACATCAACATGTTTAGTTCGATTATGAAAAACTGGGTTCCTACTCAAGTAAATGGCAGATTGATTATCAGATGAAATAGGGACAGATTTAAAATGATAACCAATCTCACTAAGCAAACCCTTTAACCAAACTCCCTCTTTAACAGCATCACAGGCTGCTATATATTCTGCTTCTGTGGATGACAAGGCAACAATTTTTTGTAACTGTGACTTCCAACTTATACACCCATTGCAGAGAGTGTAATAATAAGAGGAAGTAGACCTGCGTTTGTCTAGATCTCCTGCAAAATCTGAGTCAGTGTAGCCTTTAAGACTGACACCCTCAACACATTCAGTAAACAATATGCCAACATTATATGTTCCAACTAAGTATCTCAACATCCATTTCAAGGCATGCTGAGTTTCACCAGGGTTTGATTATATATTTGCTCAAAAACACTAATACCATAAGCTAGATCAGGTCTAGTGCTAATCATAAGATACATCACAGATCCAATACAGTTGGCATAGGGCACATTGTTCATTCTTGCAAGTTCATCATCAGATTTGGGACAACATTCAAGTGATAACTTGAAATGATTAGCCATAGGTATAGACACAGTTTAGCATCACACATAGAAAATTTAGACACTTTTCTTCACATAGTCGATTTGATGCAAAAAGCAGGTATTTTTAGTTCTATTCCTATCAATTTGCATTCCAAGAATTCTTTTAGCTCCACAAGGTCTTTCATTTCAAATTCCAGATTTAAACTCTGTTTTATGTGATCTATTTCATGTTTGTTATGACAGGAAATAAGCATATCATCTACATCTGAGGAGTAAGAACATGTGACAAAGGGTAGTTGCAATTTTAAAGAACAAGCAAGAGTCAAAATGGCTTTTTCAAACCTAAGCTTTGGACATAAGAATCAAATTTCTTATACCATTGCCTAGGGGCTTGTTTGAGCCCATATAAAGATTTTTAAGTAAACAAACTTTATCGTGATTTTGAAGAAACTTCAAACCTGGAGGTTGAGTCATAAAGATTTTCTCTTCCAAGTCCCCATAGAGAAATTTGTTTTAACATCCATTTGCTCAAGTTCCCAATTAAACTGATTTACTAAAGACAAAAGGATTACGATAGTGGTGTATTTTGCTCTGGAGAAAAAATTTCATTATAGTCTATTCCTTCTTTGTGAAAAACCTTTGGCCACTAATCTGGCCTTAAATCTTTTCTTCTTTCTCCCTCATCTTTAATTTTGAAAATCCATTTGCAATCTACTATCCTTTTGTCCTTAGGTTTATCAACAAGAGTCCAAGTTTGATTTTTATAAAGAGAGTTCATTCCTCTTCATAGCCTCCACCCAAGATTTGGCATCACTACGGTGATAGCCTCCTCAAAGGTAGATGGCTCAAGATCTACTATACTCACGGAGACATTAAAAAGAGACAAAATCTTGAAATTCAACCCGGAAGAAGGAAACCTAGTTCTTCTTCCCTATCTCTAGTGAGCACATAGTCATCAAATTGAGAAGTAGAGGGATTAGAGGAAGTACTACTGCACCATTACACATAGCAAATTAGGGCCCATCATCGATTCTCGATGATTCAGGATGAATCATTTTGGATTACGAAAAATGCTCCACCTCAATAGGTGTATCCGGGAGCTTCAACATTCAAAGGAATATGAACATTTCTCTTCTGGCTTGATTCTTGCTTTTCAGTTGAAACTTTAACACATGGCATAATATTTTCATTAAAAAATAACATTTCTACTAACAATGACTTTAAGCCCATTTGTTTCTCTTACCCACAACCTCGTAGCCTTTAGATTCTTCACTATATCCAAGAAAGACACATTTTAAAGTCCTAGAGTCAAGTTTACCTTCATCTTGATGTGCAAAGTTTGCACATCCAAAAACTTCAAGTTTTGTGTGTAGTCTCAGGTGTCAGTCCAAAGAAACTCAGGAGTATTAAAGTTTTTAGAACTGTTTGGACTTATTAAGTAAAGGTATTGCTTTAACTTCACCCCAAAAAAGTTTTGGAAGATTGGCGCTTACTAACATGCACCTAACTTTTTCTAAAATAGTTCTATTAAATCTTTAACACCGTTTTGTTGTGGTGTATAGGCTATGATTCTATGCCTTAATATACCACGAGTTTTGCAAAAGTTATCAAATTCAAAATTGCAAAATTCAAGTCCATTATGATTCTTAAAACCTTAATCTTCTTGTTAGTTTGATTTTCAACCAAAGTTTTCCAATTTTTGAAATTTGAAAAAGTTTTATTTGTTTTTCAGAAGATATACCCAAATTTTTTCTTGAAAAATCATCCACAATCGAAGATAGAACACGAAACCAGAAAAGTATTAGCAAGTGCCGCCCCCATAGATCAAAGATGCACATATTCCAAAATATCGGTGGACTTGTGTGCCCCTTTTTGAAAGGGAGTTTGTGTTGTTTGCCGCTTAAACAACCTCGCAAAACTCAATGTCATTTACCTTATCTTTACCAAAAACACCAAGTTTTTTCAAACACCGCACCTTTATTCTGATATGACCAAGTCTTTGTGCCAAATAGATGACATATCCGATGCGATGTAGCAAAGATTGGGCGATCAAGCACTTAGCAGAGACACATATGAAAAATTCCATTTTTCTTGGAGGATGAAACAATGAGAGAATTGTTTTTGAAATTTTCATAATTCAGTTTCAAAGAAACATCAAAGCCATGTTCATCAAGTTCACCCAAGGAAATCAAATTTCTTTGTAAATCGGGGACATATCTCACATTTTCAAGTACTAAATTTTTGGAATTTTCAAGTTGAAGACAAAAGACATTTCAATTCCACATATTTTGTAACACTGGTTGTTTCCCATTTGAACTTGTCCACTAGAAATTTCTTTAAAATTAGTGAACTGGTTCCTAATAGGGACACAAGTGAAAAGTACATCGAGTCTAGTATCCAATCAAGTATTATCACAGAGGTGGTTGCAAATACTACACCATTACTCTCCATTTGCAAAGGTCGAGCAATGGTGTTGTTTGACTCACTGCTTTTCATTTCTTTGAAATCCACCTTTTTGAAACAATTTTCAATAAGATGCCCTTTTCTTATGGCAAAGAAAAACATTCTCTATCTTTAGTCTTACCCTTGTCCTTTGAAAATTCCTTTCTTTCTTTTTACTTTGACTATTGTCACCCCCTTTCTTATTTTCTTGTTTTAGAGCTCAAACTTCGAGATGATTGACCTTTTGCAAAGCAGGCCCTCGGCGGTTTAGAGTCTCTAATCTCAGATTTTAATTCAAGTTCTTTGTTTCTCAACCGGTGGTGACAATGTCGGTAGTCAAATTTTCCCTACCATATTCAAGGGCATTTTAACATCTACTGTATTTTCACTAAGAGAATTTAACAAGGCAATTACTTGTTTGATCGTAAGAAATAGTTTCCACCACAATTGGTCAAATCGGTGATAATTTTATTAAATCGATCAATGTTTTCTTCAAGACTTAATCGGGAGTCAAACTTGAAATTGTAAAGTTGTTTCAATAGAAAACACTTGTTTGGCATGGAAGTAGTGACATACAGAGATTCAAGTTTTGTCCATAATGCATGAGCAGTGGTGGTGTCACCCACCTTTCTAATTACACTATCAGACAAATGCAAGAAAATTGAACTCCATGCAGTTTCATCTAATTCCTGCCTTCTATATGCACTCAATTAAGAGCCAATTTTGGGTAATAACCATACTTTTATTTATTGTAAATAAAAGTGCCCTTAGTTTCGCATTTCCATAGTAAATCACCAACACCATTCCAAATTTCTATCTCAAACTTGAGAGCAGACATATGGTAAATGCAATCAAACAAGTATGAAGGCACGTAAGCAGATAATAAGCTCAATCAAGACAGCAGTTTATGTATTACTGAAAACTAAATGAGTGCAACCTCTTGAGGTACTGAGAACAGGGAGCCCCCCAGATACTGACAAGCCTTTTAGGGTCCAGCCAAGGGAGAGTCACTGGTCAAGAAACCCTAGAGATCACCTCTAAAACAAGCACACAAAGTTGAAAGAGTTTATTGCAATTTGAAACCCTAGGTTTCGAATTAAGCAGATCCGTAGGAGAAAATAGAGAAACCCCAAGTAATCATAGAAGAATGGACCGCGACCAAGAACCCCTTTTTAGATTTAAGAAGCACCAAATTACCAATTCGATCCGATATTATCACCGTCGATTTTGGATGGCTCGATACCACTTGTTGTGTTTTTATGCCTGAATCAACCAAAATAATGTAATAATAAACGAATCAACAAGATCAAGAACACAATGATTTGTTTTCGCCAAATCGCCCTGGTTCACCCCAGGCAATGGCTACTTCTCGTTGAGCATCCGCTGGGGATTATGCTCGAAATCCACTAATAAATCACAAAATGTACACCCTTCAAGCGTTAACCTTCGACACTCCAAAAAGGAGGATCTCAACAATATGAGATCAATACTCAGATCCTAACAATCTATACACCAAGTATAAAGAACTGAATATAAGAGAATAGAGATCTAGGGGTCACGCTTGGAAGCATACATGA
Organism: Jasminum sambac; assembly: GCA_018223645.1. Taxonomy (NCBI): domain Eukaryota; kingdom Viridiplantae; phylum Streptophyta; class Magnoliopsida; order Lamiales; family Oleaceae; genus Jasminum; species Jasminum sambac. The sequence goes on from CP073649.1 coordinate 23,774,605, forward strand.
AAGGGGCCGAGGGATCTCGTAGGTAGGAAAGGGAGGTGAATTGTCAGTGAACCGAGAGAGTCAACCAGCCTTATATCGAGGCTCCTCCAACCCTAAAGTCTAGTCCACCCGCAAATAAATGGCCCATCTCGTGTAGGCCCAAAAGAGAGAAGCAAACCCAACAGAAATGAAGGCCTCGTTTAACACTATCTTCATATTTCATTGAGTGCTTTCAAGATGTTCTCACATGAATTAAAGTCAATCGTCACTTATTTCTGAATGGGCTGAACTCATTTAAATGACCTCATTTATTTAATCAATAAAAATGAATATTTTTCTATTGATTGGATAGAGATTGTCGTTCAAAAGCTACTCTATATTGGCTATATTTACAACTTGTTAATGTTGATTGTGTTCGTTTTACGTATAAACCACGTCCAAATCACATTAGTGAAAAAAAAGAAAAATATCACATGATTTTCAGACGTAAAGACATTATGCTTTGCTGCAACTTTCTTCTTCTTTCTTTCCTCCATTTTTTTGGGCGTGGTTCCAATTTTATATAATGCTTCACCTACTATAGTCTAAAAAATATTTTCACTAACATTTTATGTTTACTTATTTGATGTTTTATTTTATTATTTTCCAAATTCATTGAGTGTACTAAAATTGCTCTCAAAGCTTTCACAATTGAGTTGAACTATGTCAACTACAATATGCTAACTTGTTACAAGAATGTATTATAAAATTCAAATTTAAAACAATCTTAGCGATAAATCTAGTTGCTGATAAAACCACTCTTTTCACATGTAACAACACAAGGTAACTCTAGCAAGGAAACTTGTAACTAGGTAAAGAACTTATCAGAGTGACTCCTAAAACCCAATTAGTCCAAACTCGTAAAAGACTCGTGTTCGCTCGCGAAAGTTGTCGATCCATGCGATCAGATATTGTTTTCGGCCTCGATTTTTTGCTTCTCCTTTTTCAAAAGATTTTATGGTATTATTAAATTTTAATATTAATTTAATCATAGAGTCTCATTGATTCCAAATTGACCTTCTAATCTAGTACTTCAATTGAGTCGATGGTAGAGCCACAATATTAAATTTTAGTGCTTTTCAATATTAATTTAATCACTTAGTCATCTCGATTCCTAATTGACCCTCTAATCTAGTACCTCAATTGAGTCGACAATGGAGCCAGGTTTGGTTAAAAAACAATTGATAAAGATCAAATATTTCAAAATTAAATTCTTTAGTTGGTTTCTCATCCGCTAAGGGTGTGTTTGATTGCAAAATATGGAAATAAAATTATCTTTTACGTAAGATGAAAAACAAAAACCATCCTATCCCCAAATGATTCATTTTTCATGGAATTGGCTAAAAAAACTTAAAAGGGTGTGTTTCGTTGCCAATATTTTCCACCCCAAATCCGACTTTTGCCATCAAACAATTTTTGAACTCCATGGAATTGGAATTTCACTTTTGCCTAAATTGTAGCGACTTTCTTTGCGAATAAGGAATTTCAATTTGTATGGAGGAGGTGGGAATTGAAATTTCATGAAATTGGAAAATATTTTAATTTTTGCATCAAACACTAAGGGCGTGTTTGATTGAGAAATTTTCTCCTTGTAGTGTTTGATTATAATATTTTCCATAAAAATTATTTTCCTTACAAGAGAAAAAACATATTATTTTCCATAAAAACATAGAAAATGTTTTCTCATGGTTTACGTGAGAAAATATTTTCCTTAGAAATTTTTTTCTTTCAATCAAACACACCCTAAGTGGGAAAATTTTCTTAAAAAATATTTTCTTTTTCCACTCAATTCCATGCAATCAAATATACACTGAGAATAGGGTTCAGTTTCCCTCTCCGCCACTTCAATACAAAAAAATTCTTAATTATCCACAATTGGGATGCCCCGTGATTTTGGTAATAGACCTACAAATGGGAAAAACAAAAAGGAGAAAAAAAAACCTCTACCCTGCACCCTCGCCAATAGAGCTGCCAACTATTTCTTGCCACGTCAGAACAACAAAGTCTCACTTGTGTATTTTTTGCAAGAAACGAAACGCAGATGCACAGGCCGTCGCCAACAACAAAATCAAATAACGAGGACCGGTTTATAATTTGATTCTTTCTGCTTTTTCTCGTAGTGCTTGTTCTTTATCTCCTTTACGGTTTTCAATTTTCATCCAAAAATTATTCTATTCCCAAAGGAAAAAAGGAAAAAAATTATTTATATCAGTGTATATATATAGTCGGCAAAAATAAAAATAAAAAATAAAAATTTACGAACTTTTTATTTGCAAAAATAGAATACAGGGGCAAGGAGAAAAGAAATAGAAGAAACTGCTTAGTGAGACAACAGAGAGGGAAGAAAAACAGAAATTCTTGATTTGAATCTATTATGGAACAGCTGATCAGCTTCATCATAAGACCACCCAGGTGAGGGCAAAATCAATTCCTTTTGTTGTTGCTGCTGTCTTTTTTTTTTTTTTTTTTTAATAACTCTGTAGGTATATAGAATTTAAGGTTTTAAGTATTTAATACATGCTTATACCGTAAATTTTGAATTTTTTGTCGAAATTCTCAGATTGGTATTTGGTATTTTGTCTCAATTAACTGAATTTGTTAAATACTATTGATGGGTTTTTTTATTTCCTCTCAAAATCTGTTGTTTTGGGTTGGTTTTTGCTTGTTGAACACGGTGTTGATTGGAAGTTTAATTTATTTTATTTTTTCTTGTGTGAATTGTCTGTCCTAAATAACTGGAGCTAAATTTAGATGAGTGGATGTTCTTATTCTGATAGAATTTTTTAGTGCTTTTGGTGTTTCTATTATTTTAGGTCTTGATCTTGCTCTGATTTAGTGGAGGTTCCAAATAACTGATTTAGAAACATTTTGATTAATTTCAATTTTTGGTTTTGTGTCTTTCTTCTGGTTTGCGATCGTGTCAAGATCACTAACTCGGACTGATGTAAAAGAGAACCTTGCAAAGGTTTCTTTTATTTTTAACCAATAAAATGCTGGAATCAATCTCTGGTTTTGGATAACAAACTGTTTTTTAGCCGTGGAGAGCAGTTTTTTTTGGTATCTCTTCACTCTCGAATCTTCTTTTGTACATTTATATAATTCACTGGAAAGTGGCAATCAATAGGATTTCACTCTTAACACTTTTTGAACGGACGTGCGTAAAGTTCTTATTTATGCGCCAATTAGGAGATGTAGGGAAAATGGTCGAGCATATCTGGATCTAAGAGTTCATATACATGAAAATATTTTTAGCGTGATTGATGAAAGAACATTTATGTACAAATAAGCTTTTCATGGAAGTACCAATCATATGCTAACTTAAAATCTAAGTTCTCTGAGCCTATTTAGGCGTTGTTCTAACTTGAACACCAAACCATCCAAACCCAATTTAGGTTATGATCTAATCTACTATGTTCTCTTGTTTTGCAAACTCTGTCATTATGCTCATTTAGACTTTTTCCCATCTAAAACTTTAAGTGCTCGTTTTGTCTATTTTTCCACTCTCCTTAACTCAGGACTCATCTTCAAGCACACTTTGATGGGCTCATCGATTTTCTCACTGTTCAACCAATTCTCGACCACTCCTTCTCCATGTTCTTCAATTTTTCTTAAAAAGTGAAATATGTACAAACTTGTACTATTGAGTTTAGTTTCAACCGCACATCCAAAACAGCTGTTTGTTAATATCCACACATTTGGTGTTCCCTGCTACTGCTAAATCTGAAAAAAACGACGACTTAGGAAAAAACTAATTTACCTGAACACAAGCTATAACATGTTTAAACCTGATTGCTCCTATTCTGAACTAGTTTATTGTAATCCGAAATTCGATATCATTTAGACCATTGATCTATTTCATTGTAAATTACAGTTCCATATAGATTGCAGTTCTCTAACTTTAAATGCTGTCATCATTTAGGAATCTTAGCGAGGTCATGAACTTTACTGTGTAATGGGGTAACAAGTATCAGTTGTAAGATGCAAACCCCATTTTTCCAGCTTTAAACAATCCAAGTCAAAGACCAACAGTACATTTTGTAGGTATATTCAGCTGTAATGGATTTGAAGTTGTTACGCATTATATCCTCAGCATGATGTTTATTATTCTGGTAAATGCCAAGAGGAAGATGCAACTGGTAGATCAAATTTGCTGGGAATGGTAATTGTGTGTGGAGTATAGTCTTATTAGGAAAGGTAGCTAACTTTGCTTCACAAAGAAGACAAAACATTGCAAAATTCTTGATACTGTGTAGTTTTAATGTATTCAGTAAATTGAATTGTTGCACTCGCTCATACACTGTCTTTCATACTTGGTTTGCTTTCGTGATTTTGGATGGTGGAAAAAAAAACAAAAAAAAAAAAGAAAGAAATTGTTTATCCCCTGGATTCAAGGCAGCACAGCCTTAATCTTCAGTGCACAGCTTCATTTTCTCCTTGTGCTATAAGCTATATGAAAGGATAAGTTGGGGCATGAATAAATTATTTTTACAGTCGTTATGAATGTTTGGCAAGTTTATAAAAAATGTGTATAAACATGTTTATAAGCGATTGTCAAAGTCAGTGATTATAAACGTGTAGAGTCCATTAGGACTACTTATTTTCGTGCCACTGATTACACTCAGATTATTATTATTATCCTTCTTTTCTTGAATGCAGAGCTGAATACAACCCAAAAAATGATTTATTGGATCAAGAATTTATGCTTAAAGGGAAGTGGTACCAGAGGAAAGATTTGGAGGTAAGTTGCATTCATGATGGACTGCTATTTTTGAAATGACAGACTGATATTGTTGAATAACACCCAAATCCCACTTGGTAACAATTGTTGATTGACAGAGGACATATCACGTGCTAAACTCTTACACGTATACTTTTTCCGATCAGAACTTAGATGAAAATACTGCTATATCACCTTTTTAGATGCTTCGTTTTCCTTTTATATTTCTTCTTTTCGGTGAATGAAGTTCTTCAATCACCCCAATTCGGTCTTACATGTGAAGAGCTATGCTTGTTCTTCAGGTTGTAAATAGTCGAGGAGATACTCTTCAATGTAGCCATTACATGCCTATTGGTACTGAAGGACGTGTCCTCCCCTGTGTAATATACTGCCATGGAAATAGGTGAGTTTTGCCTTCGGCAGAAACTTGCTCTAATAGTCCAATGCCTTCATTCAGTTTGTTAAGTCTTCTTGCATTGATCTGATGGGCGTCACTTGAAATAGCATTGATTGGAGAGATAAACTTCATCTTCTCTTATAACCCCACCTTAGTAACTTCAGTTGTCGTTCACTAATGATTTCTTTTCTTGATAATGTGTCAGTGGTTGCCGAGCAGATGCCAGTGAAGCTGCTATTATATTGTTGCCTTCAAATATCACGGTTTTCTGTTTCGATTTCTCTGGTTCTGGACTTTCTGGAGGAGAGCACGTAACCTTAGGTTGGAATGAGGTACTAAGCTGATATGAACACCCCCCACCACCACCCTTTTTTTCTTTGTTATATTTATTTCTGCTGAGGAAAATGTGGTCTGATTTTGCAGAAGGATGATCTAAGAGCAGTGGTTGATTATCTCCGGGCAGATGGGAATGTTTCTCTGATTGGTTTGTGGGGCCGCTCAATGGGCGCTGTTACAAGGTTAGTAGGTTTTGTTTCATCTCCTCATGACTCCTTACTCCTCTATCTCTTGTTCCATAGGTTTTGCACGTTTTATTTTTCATTTTTTTATTTTTGATTTTTATGGCTTTATGAAAATAACTTGAATTGCACTTCTTCAGCCTGATGTATGGAGCTGAAGATCCTTCCATTGCAGGAATGGTTCTTGACAGTCCATTCTCGGATTTGGTTGATTTGATGATGGAACTGGTTGATACTTACAAAGTTCGACTCCCAAAGTTCACTGTAAGCTAATCAAATGTGACTTATAAGTTAATAGTTATAGTCTCTATTATCGACAAGTGTTTTGCTCACTTTCTACGTCCTCCTTTTGAAAATTCTGTTTTATGTTATGTTAGGTTAAGTTTGCAATACAGTACATGAGGAGGGCAATCCTAAAGAAGGCAAAGTTTGACATAACAGACCTCAACACAATCAAGGTATCTCACCAATGTTAACCAAAATCACGATTTTGCATACCAAAGCGTTAAACTGGAATCACTTCATTTCCTTTCTGGAATATTACCGTGTAATGGAGAAATATCCATTTGTGATGAACTTTTATTGATACATTTTAGGATATTGGGTCTAAATCCTCATAACAAAACCGGCTTGTTAGGGGAGGTTTACCCTCACCTTATATATTGGATCTTATATATTTGATTACCCGATGTGGGATTCTAACACGCCCTCACGCACAGCGTGGAATATGACACACAACTGTGGAAATATATATTGGTGGTACCCAACATCATAATTGGTCTGGCTCTGATACCATCTTACGATATTGGGTCTAACTCCTCCTAACAAAATCGGCTTGCTAGGGAGGTTTACCCTCACCTTATATATTGGATCTTATATATTTGATTACCCAATGTGGGATTCTAACAATACACACAATATACGGTATAATTTCTGTTCATAACTGTGATCCCATCACTCATTTTTGCCTAGGTTGCAAAATGTTCATTTGTTCCAGTTTTGTTTGGTCATGCTGTGGACGATGATTTCATTCAGCCTCATCATTCTGATCGGATATTTGATGCTTATGTGGTAATCATCTTTCACTGTCCGTAAATTGTAGTTCGTGCATGTAGTTGTTTGCAATTTATACCATCCTCTGCAGTTTGCAGAAATATTCACATTTTCAGTTATTCAATGCATTTTGTGCTGAAAATGACTCCTGAATTTGTGGCCGTAAAGTAGAGAAACATGTAAAATAGTATGACAAAGTTGTTAAATCATCACGAATGAGTTTGAAAATGACTCTGGACAAAATCTTAACCAAACAAGTTCTTAGCATCTTGCACAAGTACTCCATGCCGTAAATTTTGTCTAATTCAATGTCAAATTGATTCTTGCTAAGGTAGGTGTGCTTTTTGGAGTTGGGGTCTTGCCATATGCATTTATTTCTCGTTTTTTACTTTAAGATTTGGAAATTACTTAAAATCAATTATTTTCCCATATTTCAAATATGGGTATAATTTTCAGTTTGAGTCCAAAACAGTATTCAGGTATGAGATGCCTTTTTCTTACCTCTTTTAGTATAAATTCACTACCTTGGATAATGTTCTATGTGCATCACACGCATTTCTCAGTTGCTAATGGTTTCTTTGTCTATAACCTGAATCTTTAAAACATGAAATAATCATTCTTTCCCTTATTCTCTGTATACATCATTTCGACTTATAATTTACTGCTGCATCGATTTGCATGTCTTTTTGTTTTCATGCTTTGTATCCTTGATATACACCAAATCTTGCAGGGTGACAAGAATATTATAAAGTTTGAGGGTGATCACAACTCTCCTCGCCCTCAATTTTATTTCGACTCTATAAGTATCTTTTTCAACAATGTCTTACGACCTCCAGAGGACGAAGGAGGGACTGCATTTTTTGACTTAGCTCATGATTATTATGGCAAGGTAACTTATTAGAGTTATATAATTTGTTCAGCAAAGTTTAAAATTTCATCACCTTGTCTTCCTTTTCCAACCCAACCCAACACACTTCAAAAACGATATTATCTTTCATGTTCCTCCATATATTCTCTTATTTTTAACCATAGATTCTCCAAAAACTTCATTTTTCTTCAACTTTAAGCTTTACTGAACGAGCTCATAATTACATTACAATGACTCTTGACTCCTACAAATTTTATGGCTGCTTGACCCCATCCAGGGTACTTGGATGACTGTGCATCACGATACAAAACATTCGGATGATACCTCACCTTCGCCATCTGGTATCATATCTCACTTCGTTTGTCTAATAAGTTGCATACTATCTCAAGGAAGTCACTTGCTAAAGTTTTTAATTCCATGCCAGATCAAGCTAGTAATAGTACTACTGAAGATGCTATTAACCAAGTTCGCTCAAGAAGACCTATTAGTAAAATAGTGGTAATATATAACTTTCTATTTTAGCATCAATAAAATCAATCGAGTTTCATGTCGGATTTTGATGATTGATTGTTGTCGTTTTGTTATCGTACAGGTCCCTTCAGAGATGTCGTCCAAAGATAAACAATCAGATGGCCAGGTAGCTTCTAGAAGTTTAGCCTAAAGTTTCAAATCATTTTCTATATCGACTTCCTTTCTATATACTTCCAAGTTCCACTCCTTACAAATTGTTAGTTTGTTAAGGACTTTCTAAAATTTTGTGTGATCTGCAGGAAGAAGGGACGGGATCTGATTCTCTTGCGTCGTCTTCCAATATGATCAGCTTTGAATTTTCCGGTGGCAGTCCACATGGCACTCTCGCTGCATCGATAGACGACGATGAATACGTAGAATACCCTCTAGATAGCTTGGCAGACTTCCCGAGCAATGTGGAGGAAGAAGAGAGGGTGAGTATATCTACTCTTTTCTTGATATAAAGATCTCAAGAGATTCACATGTTTTCACATTGAAACAGTGTGCATTTAGATAAATTTTTATTTTGCTAAAAATCAATTCTAGACGTTGAATGGTGGTAGAGACCATGAAATGTGTAGATACTAATGAGTAGTCGTTTTGATGATATGGGTTAATATTGAAGAATGACTTTGACTGAGTCTGGAAGTTAATTTCAGATGTTTATGAAAGCCGTGATGGAGTCGCTCAAAGACGTAGAAACGGGGCCCACTCATAGGGAGGAAACGACACACGAACAAAGTGATTCGTTTTCTATGCCAAATGAGTCCTTGAAAACCGTGTCCATGTCACCGGTCACAGAATCTGAATCAATGCCGCCTCTAGGAGGAGGAACAAACGGACCTCAAAATGACATTTCAATGTGCAACCATAGTAGTATCCATGATGACACGGCGAATGATCCAAAGGCTACTCCGTCATCCAACGAAACAAAAACAAATGAGGCTGTCAATCATCAACTGGGCAACCAAACTTCATCTGATGGAGACATGGCTGACCAAACACGTGTCACGGTTAAGGTTGAGAAATCTCCGACAGGTAATATCATGGATGGTTTGTTTCGTCGTTGGGATCTTAACTTCTTTAAGAATAGATAATGGTCGAGTTTCATGGAAGGATCCTACGAGGTTTGTTTTGGGGTTATTGTTGTCCAACTAGAAAGATGGACACGGTTACTTGGGATCGAAGGGCATTTTATGCGGACGATTATTGTGATTTGTTGTAACTATACGTGGGAGATTCTTTTGTGGTTATGTACAGTTGGATGAATAGATTTAGTTGTTGGATCCTGCCGTAGTAGTAGTTCATATACTTGCGCTCTTACACGAATGAATTGGGTTCCAAGTCTTTCTGCTTCGGAACAAGTGCTTTCATTTATATATGCAAATACATTCTGATAAATGCTATTTCTTGATATACCGTATCAGACGCAGGAGGGTGAAATAGTCATTTTGTCCCCCAGTAGTGTACCTTGTGGTACACGGAGTGTCAGTAGAGATCTTTGTTCACAACACTCTGTAGTGTCACAAGCTCTCTGCCTCTCTGCTACCATAACCCAACTCTAACATCAGTTGATCATCATATTGCATAATCAAATCTTACAAGTAATCTATAAAATATACAAAAATAAATTAATAAATAAGAATTGACATATCAATGAGAGAGAGAAAATAAAAGGGGAAACAATTGAAAATGGGAAAAACTGAATTCCAGCTGGGGGGGTTGGGGTTCTGTTTTGGAGGTCATTAGCTTCATAATTTGAGACTACTGATGAAATTTGAGACTTTCTATGGTTTCACTTTGCCATCAGCTTGATAGCTGTTTCAACTAGTGTTTGAATGGTTGTGCCGTGTCGACACAAGCCAACGGTTGTGGAGAAGATATTGAAACTCTCGAGCTCGGATGTTGTGTCCAAAACCGACTCCAGCTCGTGCTCCAATCCAAGTCTCCCAAAAGTTTGGACATTCGCTTCGTTTTCTTTCATCATCCATATTGCTAACTCTATTGCGTATCTTCTTGTGTTAGGGACATTTATAGACGGATATTGATAGTTCTTGAGAATTTGTACGAGCTGGTAAACGAGATGAAATTCTGTGATTTGAGCTTGTTTAAACATGTTGCTAGCTTCTTGAGACGGCGTAAATTTGAAAATGCACGCTCCAACTCCAAGCATTACTTCGAGCAATTTGTTTTGTTCCTTCATGATAGCTTCAAGGACCTAAAAAAAGGGAAGAAGCCATAGGAGTGTGGATGTTAAGATTTTTGAAAATACAGTGCTGACACTTCTAGTACGCGTGTGAGTATTGAGACTGAGAACTCTTGATAATCAGTTGCATGTATCACCCTATGAGTAGGTCAAAAATATCTGATTGTCAAGGGTACTGCGTATTCGATTCTACTCTGACTTTCTTTTTTATATGGAAATAAAAACTTACTATAGGCCCAGCATTAGCGAATCCTTGTAATTGGTCGAAGCAATCATCTCCACTGTACTCGCATAAGTTTCTCAAAATCCTCGCCCCGTTTGCACGAAGCAATGGAGATTCCAATGCTCTGACAAGTTTCTCATTCATCCTCAACTTGAGAACACGTCGACAATTATTTGTGCTCTTGAGTAATAGCATAGAAAGTGCTTCTCCGGCCGCAATTCTTACATGGCTCCGGTTTTGAGGCGTCTCCTCGTCGAAGAAAATATTGAACAATTCTTTCAGGACTCCACCAGTACTCCCAATGCTCTCCGTAGCATCGTCTTCTATGGCAAGGCTCGTGAGGACCTCCATTGCTAGGACTTGAAGCTCGGGACGGTTTTTCCCGTACCTCAGTATGTCTCGAACATAGCTTATTGTGAGAACTATCTCAGAGATCTCTTTTCGTAGTTGTTTTCCGGCCGCCCCTACCGTGCTAGCTAGCATCTTGAGAACTTGAAGAGACCGTTTTACGGTTTGTATTTGAGATTTTGGGGCTATTGAATCTATCAACACCCTCTCTTCGGTGTGTGTGAAGTCGATGATTTTCGGTAGGAGACCCCTTGTGTTCCCAATTTTTCCACATATATCATGATCACGGGCGAGTTTCTTGAGAATGAGAAGCCCTAAGTGGTTGACCGCCCAAGAACCGTAGTTCTCATTGTCGAAGATTATTCTCTTCTCGGAGATTTCGTTGGTGGCTCCACCGTGGCTTCTGCCGACGTGGAGGAGGCACGATATGGACTCCATGGCACCAGGTATACCGGCAATCCGGACAGAGTTTTGCTTCTTTTCGACTAGCTTCGACAAGATTTCAGCGGCCGAGTACCTAATCTCTGCTTCTTGAGGGTCTTTCCAATTCAACATCTCCACTAATCTTTCCATAACTGGTAAGTTTATACCGATCTTTTGGAGGGTGTCGTCGGAAAACGCCTTGGTCGTGGCGAATTTTCTCAATATTCTAGCTCCAATAAGCTGCTCATCGGGCGAGTTGGAGGCCAGCAACTCCATTGAAAATGAAACCATGTCCATTTTCAAGCCATCAAAAATGCTTCCATTTACGCACTTCGAGTAAGCGTCGTAGAAGAATCTTTTGATCGAAATCATCCCCGCCTTCCCCAAACCGCACTCGTCATTCACTTTGTTTAACAGTCGGCAAACGCTTACTTTCCACTCCCAATAGGCCTTCTCCAAGAGAAACAACAGAGCCTCTGCCAAGGCCAAGGAGTAGAATATAATCAAAGCAGATTTTCGGTTCAACTTATTCGTGTCATCTTTATGCACTCTGCCGTAGTTATGGTGGACGAGCTTGATCATCGATAGGACAACGCAAGCCATCGCTGACGCCAATTGAAGCCAATATAACACCTTGCTCACATTTCTTGAAATAAATACCCATTTTCCATAAGGAAGAAGAGGGACCTCAGACGTCGTCCACGTTCGTGCTGGCATCTTCTTTTGCTCCCAATTTCGTAGACGAGATGCCACCGGACACTCCCTTCTCCGTTCGCTCGACCAGAAAAACGACTTAATGCTCTTAATCATCGAGCTAGAGCTCGACTTTAAAGCGCGAATGCTATTAATCCCAACATCAGTTATAGACCAAGTGGCTTGATGTTGCCATTCGAGCTCGTGGCTTCGGCTAAATATTCGAGTTCCTTCGATCACTAGAATCACAGTGATGAACCAGAAATCAGTGTTATCCAATTCAATTGCAAAGCCACCAAGGAGTACAACAGTAGCCCATATGAATCCAAGAGTTCCAATTCCAGAGGCTGATTTTTCGAGCACCGCGAGACGAAGGGCGAAAAGGGTGAGTTTCTTTTCTGGAGCCATGACTGTAGGCCTCGTCCGAAGGACGCAATCGGCGGTGCTCGTGTTGCTGTTCTTCGTCTCGACCGGGCTACCTTGGAGCTCGATTATTGTTGGATCAACAGTACTCCCTGTTTCACTTAGCCTTGCATTGAGATCAGAAATTTGGAGATGGATAGAGCCTTCTGTTTCAGTATTGGATGATCTTTGATCCATTTTGGTTTAATGGAGGAAAAATGAAGAATCTTGCTTGAGATTGAACTAGATGAAGATGAGCTTTTTTTTTTTCTTTTAGAGGATTGATTGAGGATGTATATATATATATGGGGGGAGAGGGAGAATGATCTTGGGGGACACGTTTAATTTGAGGAAATGAGGAAAGAAAACAGTTAAGTTGCTTAACTTGGCTCTTTTACTTATTTTTTTATGTGAAGTTAGTTTTCTATTTATTGTTGTTTTGCCTTGCTTTAACTTGTCTTTGTTAGGCTGCGGCCCTTCTTTAGCTTGGCCAATGGGTTACCACTCCTTTATAAATTATAATAATGTATGAATTTCTGATTTATGAGTTCAGATTTGTTGTTCTAATTCTTATTTGTGAGATTTTCTCATTAGATCAAAGAAATCCACATATATAACTAAATGTATTAATTCAATAATTTAACATATTTTGACTAAATGAAATAGCGAATGAGACATAATTTTAGATAATAGATATGGGCTCGCTCCATTATTTGTGTCAAACGAGTAATGATGTTCGATCTCGATTTGTCTAAGTTTTAGACTTAAAATAATAATTCAAATTAAAAAAAAAATCAATTGAAGTCAACTAGCCGCTACATCGTGGATGACAGGTATCAATGATGAATAATATTATTTACGTCAAAATATCAATGATGCATATTTCCTTTAAGAGCTATTTCTTATATTAATATATTTCAATTTGAGTCATACATGATAAATAATGATCTTAGTCGAACAGAATTCATGGTACTTTCGATTAATTATTGTCAAGTGAAACTACTTGGCATTTGCCAACTCAATTTCTAAGGACTAATGTCGAAGGTACTCGGTAAAGTAGAATTTTTCATTTTCTTTATGCATCCATAACTAAAGGTTTGATTTGACTCAACTTACACACACACACACACACAAAACCCATAACATTAAAGATGAAGAAAGTGTGTAATCGAATCTTGTGTAACACGGTTATTTTCAAATCAAGTGCTAGAAAAGTGAATTACGAAAAATACTCTGTGTCTATCAGAATCTCTATAAATCTTTCTCAAACACTCCCTATCGTTCCTTACGTTATCAAATTGATTAGTCAAGTTTGATTTAGGGCTTGTTCGTTTCACTACAAATCGAAATTAAAGTGGGTTTAGTGGGTCCCCCACTAAAGCAACGGGTACTGTCAGGCTGAATGGGTAAACTAGCTAACAGCAATGCAACGTCCAATTTACCACCTTGCCCTCTCCATTATTTTGTGTACCAATCTCACATACTTGGCAAAAAAATATGGAAGGGTAGAAGTGTAAAAACGGATGTAATTGTTGACCGAGTTGAAATTCTCAATCTTATGGTGCTTTGCCACATAGCTGTCATTTAGGGCCCCACCTAGTGGGATTTCACAAGCATTCCAGGATTTGTAGTGAAACGAACAAGCCCTTAATTCCCGTCCCGGGGCAAGTTCAAAGTTATAGAATATCCCTTTGATGAAGTGCAGCAATTTGTGGTTTGTATTTGTGGATTGTACGACTAGATAACACCAAGTCTTCTTGAGTCAAGTTAAAGAATGCAGACATGGGTCGTTGTCACCTTTCTTGTTCATGTGTTCCTTCTTGCACAAGAATATGACCTATTCATTGTGTGGCCTTAATCCATTTAACATTAACTTTGAAGTTAGAAGCATATAATTATAATTAAGTAGAGGCGTTTAAGTTCCACCTTACAATGAATCACCGAAAGTTACAAGAAATTGATTGATCGAATGTCAATGATTCAATTTTGCAAAAAGGTCAATAATTCATGGGATGATTGATAAAGGAGCACATTTGACCTAAACAAATCTCAACCGTTAAGTAAAATGTTTTAGATGTTTCTTGACTCTTGATTTGTACCAACAAGAGTGCTCAGCATTAGGAAATAGCTCGATGGTTGAGTTAGTTTTTTGAACATACAGCCATCAAATTCAGTTATGGAGTCAAATATTTTCTTATTTGTAACAATTTAGTTGGTTAGAAACATCGTTGTACATGCAGAAACTTTAATAAACCACATCAACCTTCAAGCCATATAAGAGCAAAACTAATGGGATATGATAAAAACCTAAATTTGGATTTATTCCACCTTATCACCGGTACTTAAAATAATCTTTAAGTGAAAAGATCTATATATTTTAGCCCGTTTGAGGGGAAAATATATAAATGTGGGATCAAATTTGGCTCCTTATTTACCCATTTCCCCCTTTACCTTTTTCCCCTCCCATTAGTTTAACTAATGTGGGTCTTTTTTCTGCTTTTTTGGGGTTGGGTTTTGTTTTTTTGGTGGGGTTGGGGGCCAAAATGGGGTTTTCCGAACATGAAATGGCAAATAATATACTCAGAAATCCAAATTTGAGGAATTATTCTTGAAATTTGGCGGTAATTTTATTTCTAAATTTGAGACCAAACTTGGCCCCAAATTGAAAGAATAGCCCCTTATAATATGACTCACAAAGTTTGTTTTCAACCAATAACACAATGTTATATGGACAAGAAAAATGTTACAATTTTAACTTTGGTGATGGATTTATTTTTTATTTTTTTAGAAATTACCCAGCCCAACAATTAATTAAAATTAATTTATTTTCTCCCTCATTTTTCCCCTGAACATTATTTGAGAATGATTTTTTGCCCCCCCGATTTTTGACCCTCAGCTTTTTTTCCCTTTGATTTTTTGCCCCATATTAATTTTGTTCTAGGAAGGGGATAAGATCCATTTTGGAGATCAAAAATTTTTAGTCAATCAAAGTGCAGGAACTCTAATGAACCACATCAACTTCCAAGCCGTATAAAAAGTTGATAACGTCCTTTTTGGAGATTGAAAATTTTTAGTCAAACGAAGCTCCCATGATATATATATATATCTACAATAACCCTCGGCTATTTCATATCTAGAGTTTATATTAAAATACACACTAATTTGATAGTTTATAAATGGTCCATATCATATTTTTAATCTATTCATTGCTAACTAGGATTTTACATTTTCAGACGTCAACATCGTCCATTGACAAAGTCGTCTGGGAACAGCAATTAATAAATCAAGTCAAGAATTCTCGAACACTTCAATTTCTATTTTTAACAAAAACAGGTATCTAACTATGCAACTACTTGCCTTGATATTTCTCCGAAGGCAAATTATTGCTTGTAATTTAGGCTTTAGTTGGTAAAGACTGCGATTTGCAAAGGTAAGCAACGGATTATGATCTGGACATTCTAACAAATGGGTCCCACATAACTTAGTAACTGAAATCCTTCTTGTACGTTTTAAATAAACAAATGCTTGTACCATGCATCGCTGATTATATGAATAAAACCTGTTTGATGCTTGTCATTACCCTGATTGATCTTGACTTATTCTTCGTCATTGCAAGTTCGAGTTCGAGAAATTGCACGCTAGGCCACAGCTGGGAAGGATAAAATCTCCATGTCTAATGCCCAGAGTTGAAGATTGCTCATAATCTTGTTTCTACTCCAAATAAAGTACTATTATACTAGCAGTAATGTTACTTGTACAAATGCTATTATCATAATGGCTTGACAGCTGCTGACTCGGCAATATTTTGCCATCAATTTAAGGTCGACACAGAGAAATAGACGATAAAGATTACTAAAAATAAGATGGAAAAAAAAAAAAAAAAGATGAAAGAGTCATTGCGCTGCTCTCTCATTTCTTAATGGACAAAAAGCTAGTTTTGCAAAAGAAACTTGGGGTGGGGGGGGGGGGGGGGGTTGCACCACATTGGTCATGATCTATTGACGCGGTGCGTCACATCGGCATTAAATATGATGACCTCAACATAATGAAATCACTGGTTAACATGTTTTGCAGGCACAATAAACTCCTGTGGACACGTGGACCAACATATAATGCAAGCAGCAAAATGAATGACCAAGGGCGTAAAAGAGATGGCGAAAGCAACCATACAAATGATACAATCACAAACAACCATAGCGAATAATGGATTGTGCTGCCAACCTCTAATGCTCCACATCAGAAATCAAGACGGGCAAAGTTCAGCAGCCAATGAGCGTAAAAAGATGGCTGTGCTGAACATAGTGAATGAAGGTAGACCTATATGATAATATGCCGTTAGGACTTTTACGAAGGCTGCTCTGTTGGATAGAGAGCTTAAGCAAGACAAACACCCAATTGAAGCGTGTATACAAACTTGGGATTCACAGGATTCTAAAAACATCCCCTAAAATTATAGCCAAAGAATGAATCAGTTACCACTGTACGCAGAATGTTATGGCAATTTATGCTGTTTTATTCAAACATCTATAAGAGAGCAAAGGGTGTCCTAGTGATCATATCAACTCACCGGCAAGCAATGCATGCCTGAGGCGAGGGAATGGTGCGAGCCCACAATCCGGTCGCCCATTGGACCGAAAAGGATGGAATGCCTAGTAGTTGGGAGCCGTAGATGGAACATATTCTCTCACTTTTTAGTTTTTAATGCAACGGAAAATGGTCAATTACCCAGACTAGATAGGTGTTAATATGCCTACAAATAATAGTGGACCAACACATAGTTTCAAAAAAATAAAAATAAAAATCACATGTCAGACCAATATTGGTGATGAGCATATTATCAAGGTATGCAAGCAGAACTATGTATATCAGGCATGATATAAAGCATGATAGGGAACATTTTATAAAATTTTTTACCACATTTTACCACTTTTTTATCCATTCTTTCTTTACCCTAAATCAATCACATCCACAGATCATATCACATCCACAAATCTCCACCATTCAACTCCACTCATTCTCTCCTCTTTTACATTAAAAATCTTTAAAAATCATTAAAAACCAACCCCTATCACCCTAATAAATGCCTTGTGCTGAGTGAAAGATTTTCTCTACATGGCAATAGTACTCATGGACAAGCCAACACAGTTGCGAGGCAGTGAGGGTCACCTAGTTAATCTTTACACACATGGTGCCACTATGTGGTAGCAGTTTGGCAGACCACTGGACACAGAAGCAAGTTGACTGATAGTAATACTTCTAAATTCAATCTCAAAGTTGAGACACTGTTGATAGTACTAATTAGAACCAGACGGCAATACTCGAAAATATTTATAGTTTTGACACATTACTACAGTTAAGTACTACTTGTCCATCGCGACCTGCATTTTATTACATCCAAGTGCCTCACATAGAGTTACCCAAGAAAGACAGAGAAATGTATTAAGTCCGAATATAACATAAAAGCAACAGTAAAATTGGCAAGCAAAACTCCTAGAATGCAAACAACGAAGAAGTAACAAGAACAATTCTTGAGTTGCATAAAAAGATAGTCATGGAATTACAATTAACAATTTCGAATGCAAAAGATGGTCAGCAAAATGTGCTATTTTAACTGTGGTAATTGTAAGATACATGTGAACTCACCCAAATACAAATATCAAAGAAACATTCACACAAAGAACTTATCAAAAGGCTCATCAACATGGCCCAAACATGGTCGTATAAGCGAAGAACGTAATGGATGAAAATAAACCATGACAAAGTAAATTTCTCAACTCCTCCAATGAGTTTCATCACGCACTATACTAACCTGAATTTTATTGGCCTCTTATCTAAATGACAGCTCTCCTCTGCTTCACTTTAGCCTTCTCAGCATCAATAATGGACTCCAACATCTTCACCGAGCTTTCCAGCTGGCCTTCCTTGTTCACAACGACATAATCAAACTCTTTCAAATGGCGCACCTCTTCCCTCGCAGTCGCCACCCTCATAAGCAGAGTCTCCTTATTTTCTGTCTTCCTATGAATCAATCTCTTCACCAAAGCCTCCTCACTCTCTGCCACTAAGAACACAAAAACTGCACTCTCATTCAAGATCTTTCTCAATGTCATAGCACCCTGTATATCCACTCTCAAAACAATATCACACCCTTTCTCCATATACTGCCTAATCTGATGCTTTGGGATCCCTTTATAATCACCATAAACCAATGCATACTCCAATAGCTCGTTTTTATGAATCATCGATATAAACTCATCCTTACTCACAAAAAAGTAATCCTTTCCATCAACTTCACCGGGCCGTTTAGCTCGGCTAGTTGCTGTAACCACAAAATGCAAATTTTCTCTAACTTCTCTCAATCTTTTGATCACAGCATCTTTGCCAACACCACTAGGACCACTTATCACAATAATCAAAGGTCCAGGATTGGGGACTATTGGCTGAGAGCCAAAATGCGAGCGCAAAGAAGCCTCTAGAGCCCTAAATACCTCGATTGGTTCTGCAGTTTCAGGGGGTGGAATGGGGACAACTGGGGGCCTCCGAGGATTATCCATAGTAGAACTCGCTGCGTTTTTGGATGCCACGCTATGCGAATTCGCCGGCATTCGCCTCTGGAACCCTAGTTTCGCGGATTTGCAATTCGATATAAATCTTGGGTTCGTGTTTAAACTAACAGAAGGGTTTGTAAATTTTGGGGAAAGAAGAAAAGGATGGTGACCAGATTTTGATAAAGAGAAGCATATTTTTCGTAATAGCATCGAGTGTATCTTTATATTAGAATTCAAATGTTTTGCTTTGAGAAATTTCGACAGAAAAGTAGAGATGATTCGTACGAACTCGTTAATATCTTTGAGATGTAGGGTTTATCCTCTTTCGTCCCCAAACTCCGTTTTAGGACGGTTAATGGAGAGAACTTTTCTATCAAGTACTGCTTTAGACGATAAGGTGATTTATTTACATAAAATAATATTTTAATTAATACGGAGTATAAAATAAAAATAATAAATTATATATAATATTATTATAGATTTTAATAATAATTTAAAAATTTTAATCTGAATTATTATCTTTCATTATCTTATAAGAAAAAATACAATATCAGTTATTGGAATTGATGATTTTAGGCAATGACAAAAATATTTGGGATCAAATTTAAATTTAAATTATATTTATTTGAACAAAAAAATAACTCCTATTAAAAATTTTGTCAAAATTTGTTATCATCAACGTCATTCAAGTAGCTAAGTTACAACGATATTTTTTAGCACGAATTTTTGAATATTAAATTTTGGAGAATTTATGTGAAGTGGATTGCGTATTGTATGAAATAATAAAATTTCTATACAAAATATTTATAGATGAAACTTTGCATACTGATTTTTCGATAAGAGAAATTTATGAAAATATTTGAGAAAAAGATTTAAAAAAATCACTAACGCATGCAAATCTTAATATAACTAGTATTTTTCCCATCCGTAGAGTTATTATCTTCGATGGTAACTCGAGTTGCCCAATATCCTGAAATTTTGATATTGAAAATATTTCAAGTTATATATTCCTTATTAGGCCAATGTTAGGATTGAATTTTTTATGAAATTTTATGTGAAATATATGAGAGAGAATAAATGAAATTGAATGGTAGAAATTTGTGTAGTACACATAGGTCCCATGAGCTATGTGAATGTGATTGATTTGATTAAATTCAAAATTAGAATTAATGGATAAAAATGTATGAAAATTGAATGCCTAACATGCTTTAGAACATGCAATTTTTTCTCTTTCTTTTTTCTTAATGTGAAAAGATGATGTGGTCTAATCTAATTGAAAAATGAAACTAGCTAGAGGCTAAGTAGAATTAGTAATTGAATTTTCAATAAATATTTTAATTCATTGAGTACCTAACATAGTACATATTCAATAGAACATATGACCGCTTGAGAAAAAAAAATAGAACATATGGACGTTGAGTTCATTATGCATCCAATATGGACAATTAAGTGAAAAATCAAAGTTAAGGAATCTTCCAATAAACAATTAACTGAAATAACATGGCACTTACCTCAACAATTACAATATATGCAAATGACAGAACTTGGAGTTGCAAAATTCATTTGTTGCATTTCGATATGTTTAGAGTTTGAGATACTATGGTAAATTTAATTGATCCATCTTCAATGATATATATATATATATATATATATATATATATATATATAGTCTTTATTGGTTTGACCTGAAATTGAATTAATTTTATATTTTTACAATTTTTGTCAATGTGGCTCTTTATTATTCTTTACTTTGACGTGATATATGGATATGTTTCTTTTTCCAACAATTGATGAAAATGGTAACATAAAGCAGTGAACTCTTGATCAATAAAGTTGGCCATGGTATATATTGTCTTAAAAAAGTTCATTTGTTTGTAATTATATAAAGTCCTTTCAAAATTTATTTTAATGGGAAGGATAATCATTGATAGACATTCTATATTGATATTTTAAAGTAACATTCTAATATGTCATTTGTTTATTTTGTGTTGAAAAAATACACATGTCCTTATCACTTAATGTATATCTTCATCATCCCATGAAAATATGACACATCCCCCATGTCATTTCAAATGTCTGTGTATAATCACCAGGGGCGTAGGGAGGGGGTGGCTAGGGTTGGCTGGAGCCCACCAGTTAAAAAAAGAAAAAATTGGGAAAATTTTGACATTTAGCTATTTAGCCCACCAGCCAAGTTCCAAAACTCATTCAACAGGTCCAACCAAATAAAATTATAAGTTTATAACCCCCATTTATGTCTCTCAAATGCGATTCATACTCTCACAATAAGTTTTAAATTTTAATTGGTATTAATTTCTTGTTCTTATTTATTGTTTTAGCTAAAAGGATTTTTGACTACTTCATAGTTAATGTTTTTACTTTTTATTAAGAACTAAGTCATTTTCGATTTGGAAATTTCTGTATCATATTTGGATTGAAAATTTGAAATCTAAAGTTGAAATGATTTAGTTAACTGATAGGTCATAAGTTTAAAGTTTAATGTTTTCGCTAATTAATTTAGTTGTAGAGGGTTTGAGGTTATTATTTGATTTAGTTAGAATTAGATGATATATTTCCTAGTTGATTAAATTGATATAAATCATATAATTTATTAATTTAGTTCTCCAATTTGGAATTGAAATTTTAGTGGAATCGATATAGATTTTAATGTTAACAAGTTTTAGCGAATAGGGAGTAGGAGAGCAATGGCTGAATGATTAGTTAGTCGTGTATATTGAAAATGATATATTGAACGAAATTGAAAATGATACTATTATACCACATTTTCAATGTATGAAAACTCGTAGGGAATAATTGTAATCAAATATATTGTATTTTAGAATTTCTTTCATAATTTTGTATCGTTTCAATTTAAAAGTGTTCTACTATATAGTACATTAGTAGACCTTTTTAATATAAAATTCATGTTAAAAATATTCTATTAAAAAAAATTTCGGGGGCAGCGAACCCCCAAAAAGGAGGCTGCCTCCCCCTTCAACCCCCGCAATTTTTAATCCAATATTGCCCTCACTAAACAATTAGCATAGGTCCGTTCCTAGACAGCCCACTAGTCAAATAAATCTTACCTCCGCCCCTGAGAATCACTCCTCATGGGAACCATTGAAAAGGGGGAGAGAAGATTGAGCGTGACTAAGTAGTAGATTGGGGCGGAGATTAGGTAAATTGATTGTCATATCAAATAAGATTAAGATTAAGAATGGATAGTTGAGATTCTATTGCTTCTTGATTTTTAATTGATTGTGCAAACATATTGGGGCAGATATTAGGAATAAGATTTTTTTTATTAAAGCAATAAACGCTTAACTGGATTCCAATGGATATAGTTTTTTTTAATTAAAGATATCCCTTAATTTAAGAATTAGACAATTAACAGTATACAATAACGCTTAATTAACTTCATGGTTAATTAATATTTGACTATCATTAATTAATTAAACAATAAAAAAGAAATAATCATAATTATTTTACACTATACACCAAAAATGTGGTTTCATTTAATGCTTAAATTCATGCATAACTAAATATCTAAAAATGAATATTATATATAGCCAAAATTATAAATCTTTGTCTAGAAAGATGTGCCATGTTGGTATAGTGCCAACACTTAATATTTTAAAATTCGTGTTCAAAAATATCGTTATGGCTTAACTACTTGAATGATGTCGATGATAAAAATTTTGGTAAAATTTTTAACAGGACTATTTCTTTTTCTTTAAATAGGTATTGTTTAAATTTTGATTCCAAATATTTTGTTATTACCTAAAATTATCAATTACAACAACTGATTAAATGGTTTTTATCAAATATTTTCAACACAGTAGAATTTGTGAGTCGGGATGGGGTGGGGTGCCGTGGGGTGGTTTTTTTTATTTCTAATTTTTTGATTTTATTTTATTTTTTTGTGATTAATTCTTTGCATTCGGTGTACTTTTTATAGCGATATATTCCTAATAAAGTTTTATTTAGGTACAACAATTACATTTATTAGTAATTGTTGTTTAAAATCAAAATGTGCACGTATCTAATGCTAAATAAAATTTTCAAAAGACCACCAGCGGTGGTGGTGGTTTCGAGGGGAGGTTTCTTTTATTTTTTATTTTTTGATTTTCTTTTTTATTTTATTTTTTTGATTAATTCTTTGTATTTGATATATTTTTACAGTGATATATTTTAAATAAAATTTTATTTAGGCACAACAATTACATTATTATTAACTGTTGCTTAAATTAAAAATGTGCGTGTCTTTAATGCTAAAGAAAATTTTTGAAAGTTCTAGTATTATATTAATACGAATAAATACTATTGTGTTGAAATTTTTTTGTAAAAACTATTTAATCAGTCTCAAATTAATTTGATAAAATTAATTATGGACCCAATAAGCACCCGTAGGAAAAATAAAAGGTAAAATTATACAAATTAACTAAAATGGGACTAAAGTATATATTTGTCAAACTTGGGAACTTGATTGTAACAATACCTAAAGTTTGGAACCTTATGTGCAATTTATCTCAAGTCAAATGGACCAAACGCGTATCCAATTTTTCAAAAGTGGAATTTAACTAACGATTTAATGGACGGATTCCATCCAAATGGACCAAACGCGAATCAAAGTTTTTTTGGACTAAATGCGTTATCTTTTTTTAAAGGGATTTTGGCGCAAATAGTCCCAAAAAACTAGCCATATTGCAGATTTAGTCCCAAATAATAAAAGGTAGCGCAAATGGTCCCACAAAAAAACTTTGGTGCGCAAATGGTCCATTTGGATGGAATCCGTCCGTTTAACCGTTAGTCAAAGTCAACTGCTGAAAGTTTTGGTGCGCATTTGGTTCATTTCATTTGAAATAAATTGCACAAAAGGTCCTAACTTTAGATATTGTTACAATCAAGTCCAAAAGTTTGAAAAATGTATACTTTAGTCCCAAATTTAGTTAAATTGTATAATTTTTTATATTTTATTTTTTCTATGGGTGATTATTTGGTCCATAATTAATTTTATTGAATTAAAATTAGTCCCAAATTTAGTCCCAAATTTAGTTAAATTGTATAATGATTTATAATAAATATAATTATTGTACCTATATAAAATTATTATTATGAATATAAAATTATTATATTTATTATTAGCTATTGGTTAAAATCAAAATGTGCACATCTCTAATGCTAAAGAAAATTTTCGCAAGTTGTGATACTATATTAATACGAACAAATGCTACCGTGTTGAAATTTTTTGATAAAAACCATTTAATCGGTATCAAATTAATTCAATAAAATTAATTACGGACCAAATAAGCACTCATAGAAAAAATTTAATATAGTATCACAATTGAATTAATTACGGACCAAATAAAATTAATTACGGATCAAATAAGGGTCTATGGGTGCTTATTTGGTCCATAATTAATTTTATTGAATTAATTTGATACCGATTAAATGGTTTTTATCAAAAAATTTCAACACGGTAGCATTTGTTCGTATTAATATAGTATCACAACTTGCGAAAATTTTCTTTAGCATTAGAGATGTGCACATTTTGATTTTAACCAATAGCTAATAATAAATATAATAATTTTATATTCATAATAATAATTTTATATAGGTACAATAATTATATTTATAATAAATCATTATACAATTTAACTAAATTTGGGACTAAATTTGGGACTAATTTTAATTCAATAAAATTAATTACGGACCAAATAATCACCAATAGGAAAAATAAAATATAAAAAATTATACAATTTAACTAAATTTGGGACTAAAGTATAAATTTTTCAAATTTTTGGACTTGATTGTAACAATATCTAAAGTTATGACCTTTTGTGCAATTTATTTCAAATGAAATGGACCAAATACGCACCCAAGTTTTCAGCAGTTGCCTTTGACTAACGGTTAAACGGACGGATTCCATCCAAATGGACCATTTGCGCACCAAATTTTTTTTTTGGGACCATTTGCGCTACCTTTTATTATTTGGGACTAAATCTGCAATATGGCTAGTTTTTTGGGACTATTTGCGCCAAAATCCCTTTTTTAAAATAGACAAAATGCACACTCAGGCAATTTTTGGACCATATGTGCCAATTTTTCATTTTTTATTTTGTAAAAAGAGTTTTTTTTAAACATAAAACCACTGCCTACAGTGACCTTGTGCAAAGTTGGCACTTCAACTTTTGTTAATAAAAAGAAGATACACACACAGATATATATATATATATATATATATATAATTCAAAAATAAATAATTAAAATATAATATCCAAAAATTAAAATATACGTAAAAAAATATTAATTCTCATTTTCAGAATTAATTTAACAGATATTATAAATTGTAACTTTGATTTCTTATCACATTTTCATTAATGCATACAATACTAAATATAAAAGAATTAAAAAATATATAAATTAATTAAAAAATAAGAATGCATATAAACAAATATATATATATATATATATATATATATAATATATATATATATAAGTAAAATAAGGAAACAAATACCAAATAAGGAAAATAGGATAAATCAAATAATAAAAGCAATTAATTTTTAAAAAGAATGTCAAACATGGCACTGACACCTAAGCACTTTACCTAAGTGGCTCTTTTAAATTTATATATAGTTAGATAATAAGAGAAGTATCAATTAGACACTGCGCCATATTGACAGTGTTAAGTTAACACTCATTTACTTAAAATTAAAAACAAAAAATCTCATTTTGGAAACAAATATTAAATATACACTTTATTATTTGTTTCTTATTTAATTTAGTTTTTCTTTATTTAATTTTTTTCCTTATTTTATTTTTTATATAAATTTTAATTTTTTAATTATGTATATAATTTAAAATGAACCAAATACAAGTATTAATGAATATGTGATATATGTCAAAGTTACAAATTACAATGGCAATTGAATTAATTTTAAAAATGAGAATTAACTTTTTTAATATACATTTTAATTTTTTTTAATGTTATGTTTTAATGCGGTACATTTGACCCAAAAAAATGTGGTATGTTTCAAAGTTATGCATTCAATTGTAACGACTCCCTTTGTTCCAATTATATGGTCTATCTTTCATTTTTCGTTTATCCCAACTATATGGTCCTATTTTCATATTATGAATTTCATTTTGCGTTACTTTACAAATATACCCTTATTTAATACTATAATTGTAAATATTAATTTAAAAATTAATCACTTAATAAGGGTAAATTAAGAATACAATTCACAAGATCTATTTTTCCAACCCCATTCTTATTAATCCTCGTAAAAAGGCAAAATAGACCACATAATTGGGACGGATAGAGTATTATTTATTCATAGAAGGGTTAATTTCGTCATTGTACAAAAAGTTTGACCACTTAACGGTCAAAGTAACAGCTTTTCGGACGAAAAGACTTCAAGCGCCAACTTTTGAAAGGTTAAGGACTTAGGGTGCGAGACTTTAAAGGTTCGACACCTGATTGTACCGACCTCCAAAGGTTAGGGACCCTTGGTGGAGTACCCTAGAAAAATTACCGACTATTTGAACGCTCGTTGCACATTAGCCATGAAAAATTTCTAAAACTATCATTTTAACGTGCTAAAAATAAAATGAGGCTTTTATTTAACTTTTTAAATATGTAAAAAGATTTTTTTTTCTAAAACAGAATACCACTGTGCTAAACTGGCACATCAACTTTTGTTAAGCAGAAGAGGATATATATATATATATATATATATATATATATATATATATATATATGATTTGAAAATAAATAATTAAAATATAATATCCAAAAATTAAAAATGCATATAGAAAATGTTAATTCTCATTTTCAGAATTAATTTAATAAGTATTGTAAGTTGTAACTTTGATATCTTATCGTATTTTCATTAATCCATGCAACACTAAATATAAAAGAATTAAAAAATTATATAAATTAATTCAAAAATTAGAATACATATAAAAAAATAAAATATGTATAAAAATGTAAAATAAGGAAAGCATTAAATAAAGAAAGTAAAATAAATTAAATTAATAGTGCCAAATGTGGCACTGCCATATATAGGGGCGGATCTATCGGTGTGAGTTGGCTCAAGCCCACTAGCTGTAAAAACTAATTTCTGAAGAATTGGCAAGTTTAACAATAAATTGTTTGTAGCGAGTTGGTACAAAATGTGGTTATAAAGGTGCAAAGCCAGCAAGGTTAGGAGTTCGATCTCCCTCATTGCTTCTACCTTTTGGTTTCATTGCCTATTTCCTTCTATACTTTGTTTCTTCCTTCTTCTTTGTTCTAACTTTTCTCCTTTTGATTAGCACTTTGTAAAATGTTATTATTTTTTTAACTAGCTATATTATGGATGATTGTTAAATTAATTAGTTTATAATTTTTTTGAAGTAATTTATAATTTTTTTAATGAAGAAAGATCTAGCAAATATTTCCTTCATTTTCTTGTAAAATTTTATCATCTTCTAACTAGCTATATTATGAATGGTTGTTAAATTAGTTTATAATTTTTTTGAAGTAATTTATAATTTTTTATGAAGAAAGATCTAGCAAATATTTCCTTCCATTTTCTTTTGGTGAGTGTTGACCCTAGAGAAATTAATAATTGCTTCATTTGCTTGAAAAATGTGGTTTTTGTTCTTATTTTGTTTTCTTCAATTATTGAATTTTATCTTAAAATGCGAATAAGATGAGTATTATTTTATTATTTTTAATTCTTTAAAATAAAATAAAATAAAAGACGCGTAGTATTTTTTCCAAAAATAAAAAATAATAATTAATTTATACAATAGACTATAACATATAATCCCAATCTGTTTATGAATTTCATATATTATTAAGTTCTAATTTTGCCATTGGAATTTTGTGTATTGAATTTTGAATTTGAAATTTATGATTCATTGGAATTTGAAAATTTAGTACATTTCCAGCCCCCAAAAAAAAATATATAAAAGAAGAAAGAAAGAAAGAACATTTAGTACGTAAGTTAATTAATCTAATTATTTCGTTATTCATTCTTTTGGATTTGAAATTTGGTATTTGGATACGTTATGTGAATTGATATTTGTATTTTCAAAATTAGAACTAAAATTTTTCAGTTTTCTAGTTAGAGTGAGTAACATAAATATATTTCATTAATTCAACAAAAAATGATAATAGATTTATCAAGTAATTCAAATATCCCTCTCTAGAAAGTCCTACTTTAAATTCAATTTGAGTTAATATATTACGTTATAATCATGTCCGTTTAAACTGTATTATATTCCCATTTTTGTGTTCTTTTTTTTCTTTGTTGGTACTTCAAATTTTTTCAGCCTACCAATATAAAAAATTCTAGCTTCGCCCCCAGCCATATAGGTTTGGCTAGGTGGCTCTTTTATTTTTATGTATAGATTAGATTAGATTAGATTTTTAGCTATATAAAGTAGAATTTTTTTTCTATATTTTACAATTATTTTGTAGGGTGGTTATGACTACTACTAGATAGAGAAGGGCATGAACATAGCACGTCTTTCTTTATTTTTATTTATTTATTTTTCTCTTTGTTATGAATAATAATTGAAGAATAATTATTAGGTGTTATGAATAATTGAGAATAATGTGGTGGTTATGAATTATGAGGAATAATTTAGTGGAGGAATAATTTGGTGGAGGAATAATTTGGTAAAAGATGTAATTATTATATGTGAAATGACTATTATACCCTTGATGAAATTATGTAATTACGACAGCTTATTCTCAAGTTTTCCTATAAATGCGCTTCGATTATTAATGAAATTCATTCCTAGAATTCCTTAGAATTCATTCTCTATTGTTTCTATTCTTTTATAACACGTTATCAAAGACTGTTCTAACCCTTTGAGAATATGAAAGAAGTATGCTCTCTGATTGCATCTTATAGATGATCTTACCTCAGATTTAACCTGACATTAATTAATTAATTCATCCTCATCAATCCTAAATAACTCTCTTTCAAAATACATCATTGAAAATTCCTTGTTCATATTCCTCTCCTACAATTCCTCATTCTACACAACTCTTGAGAGATGTCTGAAATCCCAAAATTGGAAGAATTTGAGTCCAAAGAATTTTCCGATCAGTAAATGGATTGCAAGTAAATCTCATCCATGGAATAATTAGAGAAAGGGAAAAAGGTAAATCATATGATTTTATAATATAATAATATATTAAACTATAACATCTGCTTTTATCGAGATATAAGAGCATACATTATCAAAATCAAATTTTCTCGACTCCATTATACTCGATTTAACGAGGGTTTCATTTGACACCAATATTAATAGGGTAATAACTGCTTTGAAATATGTTATTATCAAACTTTCAAAATTTACAAATCAAGACACCAACTTTTGAAAAAGTTACAAAATAGTCCTTGAACATTTTGATATTGATAAATTGAAATAGAAAGGAGATAATTTTCCAATCAGAAAACATTGATAAAATATTTTTGACAATTTTACCTTTACGAATTGGAATGGACAATTTTACCCTTAGGGTAAACCGACCTAATTACAGGACGGTGAAAATGGGATAGAATATTCATGAAGAAATTCTAAATCCATTGATTATATAAAATGGCTGAAGTCCATTTAAGTTAAAAGATCGAATATTATTTTAACTCTCAAGAGTTTAATTACATAATATACTTATTCTAAAAGGATAAATGTGCTCTTGTAGAAGTAATGAGTATTTGTTCTAGAAGAAACAAATTTGCTCCCGTAGAAGCTAGCTTCAATATTTAATTCTCGACTTTATTTACTGTAATTTAATTACTGCAATACCTCCTACTTGATGATGGGTTCAACTGTCACTAAACGGAAGGTTTTATATATTTCTGCACTTTATATGCTAAGTGATGGGTAATACCTTCTACTAAGCAAATCCTACTCAAGAAGTAGTTAAACATTATGCAATTTAATTCTCAAGAATTTAAATTCTCAGAAATTTATATTTATTGCAATAATTCTCCATAAGGTAGGTTCTTATCACCTATTGGAGGAAATTTAATTTGCAATTTAAATTTATGCACTTTATAGTTTGAGTATATTTCCAATGTGATGGGTAATACCACACGATTGGTGTGCATATTTCCAATGTGGTGGGTTATACTACTTGGTTATAACCTAATCCTACTCCCGAAGTAGTTGACCAAATATTCTAATCATACTCCTCAAGTAGTAGACGATGAGAATAAAATTACTTCCCCATATATACCTAATATTAATGGAGAAAATTGAGTAAGTGGTACTTGAAGTCACCATTGATAAATAGATGAAAATAAAATGCTCAATAGATCCCATGTTGATAAATCAAAGATAATATATCGCATGGAGAAATTATATGAAAGTAATCTCATCGATAATATGAGATTGTATTAATATGAGAATAAAATGCTCTTGAAGAAGTATAATCACTAGATTTGTATTTGAATAATGCCAATATGATATTATTATTATTCCGATGAAGAAAATACAAAGCGGTCAAAGTGGAACATATTGAGAATATCAAAAGATGGCATTAAACACTAAAAATATAGAAATGCAAAAAGAATATACATAATAATCCATAAATGAGGGATGATGCCTCGAGAGTATAAATACTTCGTAATCACTATCATCAACATTAGATTCATAATGAAATATTTAAAGGATCCGAATTTCTTTTCGCTTGACACCGGTGATGACTGACGACACAGGCTTCCACAGATTCTCGAACATATGCATGAAATTTAATGAGTAGTTCATCAACGCATACTAGCGTAAATAAGTATTTTTCATTGAATGAGAGATAAACTTATTATTTATACCCGATGAAACGCTAGTAAGCCATCAAAGAAATTATTAATATTCAACAAACCTATTGGTTTGACATGAAAATTCCATCAGCCAACGGCGCTATATATCAATATTTCCTCCAGGTTGTTGTAGCCTGGCTGGAAGGACAATGAAAGCATCACTATTATTCATCATATACATCATGCTTGGGATGGATTGCGCTTTGTAGCACCAACCCTGCTTTGGACCCATGGTAGAACTGGCTCCAATTGAGTATTAGATCCAACTAGATGGAAAGGTATTACACTCAAACTCTTATTCCCCATGATTGTGCGGCCATTATAAGTCTAGCTAAAAGTTTGTTGTTGGTTCCTCCAGTGATAGTATATTGATTTCTTGTCTCCTAACTCTTTAAAGTGGGTTTGCCATATCCACATATTGGATATGGCCTACCGATTTTAGATCCACCAAGAATACATACTGCTTTAATATGGCGAGGTAAGTGACTTGTATGAGATGATTCTAAAATCTCCACATCCATCTCTACTCCCATATCTCTTTTTGCACTATATTTTCAACATGAGAGATATATGAATCCTCTATTTAAAGAAAATTTTAAAACCAATAATTGAGTGCACTATTTACTTTTTGACAAATATATGAAAGAAAAAAAAATGCAGTAAAATTTTTTTTAAAGTGAAATGACATATATTCCGTCATGATTGAAAAATAATATATATATACATTTATATATCTTAAAATCGAAAAACAATATTTACAATTACAAGAAAAATATTGATCTCATATTACACCGAGCTTCCTTATATTAATATGGGAAAATCATTATGCTAAAATTTTCTACTAAATTTACAAACAGTGATCTCTAAAGTAAGTTTTCAAGACTGAATGCTTGTTGATCTTTGAATTTGGGACTTCATAAGGCCATTAGCTCACCTTGTACGTGTCCACTAGGATGTGTCTCAAGAGCCCGTTGAATATCATCCAAAGGCCTTTACTCAATCCATCCTTAATGAATGCTATTTTATCTTCGATTTCTGGACAAATTACCTGTGATTTACATCGAAAGTGTCACATGTCCACCGTACACTTGTAGCATCCTCCTAATCTTTTTGCTCTCCGCTTTCTTTGAAAACTACTTTTACCCATACCAGTATGTATTTAGAAAGAATTGAAACCTCACCAGGATAATCGAACCTTTGCTTTCAATCAAGCATCGGATATCTTGTGGGATACCCTTATTCATTAGCATCCTTAATCTTTCCAAATTTACATCGATAAATCCTTTTTAGGATTTTGATCAGTGTGATGGATAGTATTTTCAAGATTTGAGAGCATATGATCCATTATAATGTATAGACCTTGTTAGGATGAATTTTGCAATAATTTTGATGATTTATTTATAGAATAATACAACGCTGGTATTTAAAATAAGACCGATTTTAAATAAATAATATGAAGCGTAAGAGCTACGATTTCGGAATTAAATAATAAATATGGCGGATGAGTATGGTCAGAATCTGTTTGAACAAGAGTAGACAATAATGTCACCAAAAGATGATGGAATATATGGTTGAATTGTTTCTATGATAAATCATGTTGAGCACTATGCAGATACTAGTGAAATCGATATAAGAATTTCATCCGAACTAGAAGTTCAATAATACTGCGTTATAAACCTGGTGACCATCGGGTTTAAATAATTATTGAAATCAATATTTCAAGTGAAGAATTAAAGGAATTCTTCAATGATTGTTCTCGATAAATGATGAAATCATTACTAGCCAAGATATTGGAAAATAAATCCCAAATATATCCTGGAATAAATGATGAAATATGGGCCTCTATCCTCCATGCCACTACTAGATATTATGATATGGATCCACTAGATAGTCACATGTGTATATGATTCGTAATTTGAAATTTACGAAATATTTGCTCACTGTGATGAGCATGATTTCCAGATTTAATGATAAAGCTAGTAAATGTATATCCCAATACTTGAATAAATCCCTGAAGGATTGAGTATGCGCATACAAGTGGGATATTATATGGCAAATTATTTAAAGTCCTCAAATAAATTGCCGATATCGAGAATAGAATGCAAACGGTCTAAATTCCCATATTAAGGCTGAATGATGAGAACATATATGATTAAAATCATACCAACTGTATGAGTTTTTGTGTTCTAAATTGAAAAGTGTCGACACGATATGAAAATGTAGCGCTACATATGATCAATGATAATGAAAATATTGAGATATATTGAAGATGATAAATGGTGAATGTGAAACCCTTAACTTATGAGATGATGAGATTATTATGACTATTGCTCAAGTTTAAAGATAAGCATGGTGGTCATTATATGTTGCATGCTCATGAAAGTTAAATTACCGATCGTGTGTGTAGTACCGAAAAGGAAATTAAAGGATCGGATGAGCTAAGCTGGTTTAGAGTACCTAAAGGGTGAGCTAAGCTTCGGGAATGAAATAACCTATTAAGTGAGTATTAAATGTTAAATGATATATTTTAAATGTTAGTTAGTTATGAAGGTTTACTTATATGTTTACATGTTTTTACAATGAATTTATATGCTTTAAATTGTATGTTTGGAGACATGTGTTCATGGTAGAATGTTTTGTAGTTGTGTAAAATTTGATGCACTCTAAATGAACGAAGAGTATAAAACCAATAATGTATATGATACTCATACAAATGTATGAAAGATTTTGAAATGCTTGCAAAGATACTTGTATAGTAAATGGCGTTGCACTCTTTTCCCTTGACCAGGTTTTATCCCATTGGGTTTTCCTACAAGGTTTTTAATGAGGCAACTTTAGGCGTGATTCATACTGAATAATGTCTCTTTTCCTTTATTAGGGTTTTCCTAATCGGGTTTTTCCTAATAAGGTTTTAACGGCATATTCACTGGTATATCGAGAACGATAGGAGAAATTGATACATGTATCTATTTGGATCAAGTTATAATGGAGCTAATGCTTTAGATCCAAACGATGATGATATTGAAATCATTTACCGTAAGTAAAGATATCAGTTCTCAAGATATGAAATCAAACTGAGCAAATTGCAGACTTTTTCCTTCGATCAAGTTTTTTTCCCACTGGGTTTTCTTGACAAGTTTTAACGAAGGCAACACGCTGAATACTTTCATACGCATAGACATCCAGGAAAGCAATGTTTGATGAAGATATAACCACCCAAGCTCTCCGCAATCGGGTTTGCAAGTTTTTCCACCGGGTTTTTCTCCAAATGCAGTCCGTACATTTTGTATTAATAGTCATTCAAGTGTTATGAATAATAATTGAAGAATAATTATTAGGTGTTATGAATAATTGGAGAATAATGTGGTGGTTATGAATTATGAGGAATAATTTGGTGGAGGAATAATTTGGTGGAGGAATAATTTGGTAAAAGATGTAATTATTATACGCAATGACTATTATACCCTTGATGAAATTATGTAATTACGATCACACATTCAAGTTTTTCCATAAATAGCAGCTATTAATGAAATTCATTCACGGTAACTCCTAAATTCATTCTCTCTAAATTCTCTCTATTGTTTCTATTCTTTTATAACACTCTTCACATTGTCTCAAAGCTCTTGAATTTGAAACAATTTTGTTCCTGAGTCTTGGAATGTTAGCGAAAATTTGATTTTTGAAGCCCTTTTTATATTGATAAACAAAAAGTTTTATGTCGCGGATCCTGAGCAATTGCCAAAATTTTCTAGCACAGTCGCATTGATTGAAATATGTACATAATGTTCAGTGTTTCTAAGTCTTGTGAAACTTGCATGGGACTTTCGTATCTTATAAAATATAAATAATTGGGTTTTCAAGTCTTTACATTTTCGCCACACCGTTCTTATGATGTTTGTGTTAGAAATAAATTATTTTGTTTACTTTGTCCTAGTCAATTGAGTTTGTTTTAGAAATTATCCAAAATTGTTAGTGAACGTTAGTCATCCTAGTCTTCAGGTATTTGTTGAGATAGTGCCTATTTTCTAGCATTTTTTAGTTGAGCAATTGCCTATATAAAGGCACCCAGTTGCGTGGAAAAAAAGATCAGAAAATTCAGTTTTCAAGCTATTATAATTGACCTGTCTATTTTCTACTATTTGCTCCTTTTGCATCAGTGGTATCAAAGCCACAAAAAGAAAACTTTGCAGCAGCAATATCTTTCGTCTCCTATTATTTCCTTCATTGCAGTAGCATCCTCCCATGGCCTTTGATAATTTCATACAACCTGCAATCCCACGCTTTGATGGTTATTATGATCACTGGAGCATGCTCATGGAGAATTTCTTGCGGTCAAAAGAATATTGGCATGTGGTTGAAAATGGAGTGATCGAAGCAGCAGATGGAACTCCATTGACAGAGACACAAAAAACAGAATAGGAGGCACAAAAGTTGAGGGATTTAAAAGCAAAGAACTATCTTTTCCAAGCTATCGATCGTTCAATCTTGGAAACGATACTTTGCAAGGACACTTCCAAGCAAATATGGGACTCGATGAAGAAGAAATATCAGGGGAATGCGAGGGCGAAGCGTGTGCAACTCCAAGCTCTCCGCAGAGAGTTTGAGGTTCTTCAAATGAAATCGGGGGAGTCTGTTTCAGAATATTTCTCGAGGACAATGGCAATTGCAAATAAGATGAGGATTCATGGAGAGAAGCTGGAAGACGTTACCATTGTTGAAAAAATCCTTCGGACAATGACATCTAAATGGTTTTTTGTAACTTGTTCTATTGAAGAGTCTAAAGACATCGACACTCTTTCAATAGACGAATTGCAAAATTCCTTGCTAGTCCATGAGCATAAGATAACTCAGCAAGATGTTGAAGAACAGGCCCTACAGGCATTCAACAACCATCAAAGTAACCAAAGAAAAGGAGGAGGCAGAGGAAGTAAGGGACGTGGAAACCAGCAACAGAAATTAGAAAACAATCAGCACTCTCATTCTCAAGGAAAAAGGAGAGGTCGAGGAGGCCGTGGAGGACAACATTCGTCCAATTATAAATCAAGGTCAGTAGACAAGTCAGAGATCGAGTGCTATAGATGTCACAAGTTCGGGCATTATAGTTATGAATGTCGAACAAATTTGAATAAACAACAAGGAGAAAGGTCTAACTTCGCCGAAAATGATGAAGAAGAAGTTTCTCTTCTGATGGTGTGTCATACTAATGAGGAGACTCATCGGAATTTATGGTATTTGGATACCGACTGTAGTAACCATATGTGCGGAGACAAATCAGCCTTTTCTGATTTGGACGAATCATTTAGAAATGCTGTAAAGTTTGGTGATAACTCTACAGTATTAGTTTTGGGAAAAGGAAGGGTTACAATTCAATCACAAGGGAATTCGCATGCTATCTCCAATGTCCTGTATGTTCCAAATTTAAAAACTAATTTACTTGGCGTTGGACAGCTTCAAGAAAAAGGTTATGAGATTTCTATCAAAAATGGAGTTTGCCGAGTGCACGATGCAAAGCTAGGCCTAATTGCTCAAAGTTCAGATGACGCCGAATCGCATGTTCCCGCTTTACCTTCCCGACGCCAATCATTCATGCTTTTCAGTAAATTTGAAAGATGTGGCGTGGCTATGGCACTTTCGATATGGTCATCTAAATTTTGGTGGCTTGAAGACCCTACAGCAGAAAAGGATGGTGATTGGGATTTCTCAAATTACACCTCCATCTCAAGTGTGTGAAGAATGTGTTGTGAGCAAACAACACCGTAATCAGTTCCCCCAAGGAAAATCATGGAGAGCGCATAATGGATTAGAGTTGGTACACTCTGACCTTTGCGGGCCAATAAACCCAACTCAAATGGAGGTAAAAAATACTTAATTACCTTCATTGATGATTTCAGCCGGAAAACATGGGTGTATTTTTTGCGAGAGAAATCTGAAGCTTTTGAAGCATTCAAATGTTACAAATCACTTGTTGAAAAAGAAGTCGGCAATTCAATCAAAGTTCTTCGTACAGATCGTGGTGGAGAATATGTCTCACAAAAATTTTCAAAATTTTGTGAGAATCATGGAATCAAAAGGCAACTTACAGTAGCTTACACGCCTCAGCAAAATGGAGTTTGCGAGCGGAAAAATCGTACTATCATGAATATGGTGCGAAGCTTATTGTCAAGGAGGAGTGTTCCAAAAACTTTTTGGCCAGAAGCAGTCAATTGGAGTATTCATATTTTGAATAGAAGTCCTACTTTTGCTGTTCAAAATATGACACCGGAGGAAGCATGGAGTGGACGAAAGCCATCAGTAGATTATTTCAAAGTTTTTGGGTGCATTGCCTATGCTCATATTCCAGACCAGAAGAGGACAAAATTAGATGACAAAGGAGAAAAGTGTATTTTTCTTGGTGTTAGTGATCAGTCTAAAGCTTATAAGCTTTACAATCCTATCACTAAGAAAATTGTTATCAGTCGTGATGTCGTCTTCGATGAAGAAAGCTTTTGGCCATGGAATAATAACATCGTTGAGCAACAAATATCTGCAAATTTTGATGGAGATAGTGAAGATGAGATGCAGCAGCTGACAGAAAATGTTCATCAAGTTCAACCAAATTGTCAAGAAGATACTCCAAACTCGGCAAGAGCAGCAGAACATGAAGAGCGGCCTCAACGTGTCAAAAGACGACCTCCATGTATGGCTGATTACGAGGTTGCTGGAATTGACCAATCTGAGGACCCACTTACCCACTTTGCTCTATTTTCAGATTGTGATCCTACAATCTTCGAGGAGGCCATAAAAGAACCAAAATGGCAAAAGGCGATGGATGAAGAAATGGCAGCCATTGAATAGAACAACACTTGGTAATTGACTAATCTTCTAAGAGGGCACAAGACAATTGGTGTCAAGTGGGTGTATAAGACGAAATTAAAGGAGAACGGAGAAGTTGACAAGTACAAAGCGCGCTTAGTAGCTAAAGGCTATAAGCAAGAATTTGGGGTGGACTATAAAGAAGTTTTTGCTCCTGTTGCAAGACACGACACGATCAGACTTGTGATTGCATTAGCAGCCCAACAATCATGGCCTATCTTCCAATTAGACGTGAAATCGGCATTCTTACATGGTAATCTTCAAGAGAAGATATTCGTTGATCAACCCCCTGGTTATATGAAGCTTGGAAGTGAAGATAAGGTTTACAAACTCAAAAAGGCATTATATGGACTAAAGCAAGCACCACGTGCTTGGTATAGTCATATTGATGCGTATTTTGCAAAGGAGGGATTCAATAAGTGTCCATACGAGCATACACTCTTTACAAAAACTGGAAATGGAGGAGAGTTGCTCATAGTTTGCTTATATATGGATGATCTCATCTTCACTGGAAATGATAGTTCCATGTTCGACACTTTTAAAAAATCTATGATGGATGAGTTTGATATGTCCGACCTTGGAAATATGCATTACTTTTTGGGCATTGAAGTTGTGCAATCGACAGCTGGGATTTTCATTTCTCAAAAGAAATATGTGCAAGACATTCTGGAGAGGTTTCGAATGAAAAATTGCAACTCTGTTGGCACACCTACTAAAGTAGGCCTAAAGCTTGTTCGAGATCCCGAAGGACGGAAGGTTGATAGCACTCTATACAAGCAAATTGTAGGAAGTTTGATGTATTTGACAGCTACAAGGCCTGACATAATGCACGCTGTTAGCCTTATCAGCAGATATATGGAATGCCCAAGGGAGATGCATTTTTTGGCAGCCAAAAGAATTCTTCGATACTTGCAAGGTACTTTGGAATTCGGGTTATTCTACAAGAAGGGAGAAAAAACAGATTTGTTCGGATTCACTGACAGCGACTATGCCGGAGATTTAGACGATCGAAAGAGCACTTCTGGATATGTTTTCATGCTCGGGTCTGGAGCTGTTTCGTGGTGTTCGAAAAAACAAGCAATTGTCACTTTGTCAACAACTGAAGCAGAGTTTGTAGCTGCAACAGCCTGCGCCTGTCAAGCTATTTGGTTGAAGAACATTTTGGAAGAGCTCCACTTCAAGCATGATGGGGCCATAGCAATTTATTGTGACAATAGTTCTGCCATCAAACTTTCTAAAAATCTTGTCTTACATGGGAGAAGCAAACATATAGATGTGAAGTTTCATTTCCTAAGGGACCTCACGAAAGATGGAATGATTAATCTTTTCTACTGCAGAAGTGAAGATCAAATCGCTGACATAATGACTAAACCATTGAAGTTGGCTGCATTTCAAAAGCTAAGGAAGCTGCTTGGAGTTTGTTCCCTCGATGAATATTATTAAACTGAAAGTTTAACCATTCAGTTTAAGGGAGGGAATGTTAGAAATAAATTATTTTGTTTACTTTGTCCTAGTCAATTGAGTTTGTTTTAGAAATTATCCAAAATTGTTAGTGAACGTTAGTCATCCTAGTCTTCAGGTATTTGTTGAGATAGTGCCTATTTTCTAGCATTTTTTAGTTGAGCAATTGCCTATATAAAGGCACCCAGTTGCGTGGAAAAAAAGATCAGAAAATTCAGTTTTCAAGCTATTATAATTGACCTGTCTATTTTCTACTATTCGCTCCTTTTGCATCAATTTGTCACCATTGATGTGGCTCTAATCGCAACTAAATGGTACAGAAGCGTCATTTGCCAGTGATATGTCACATGAAAATGGGGTCAATGTCACTTTTTAGTAGTATATATGATGGAACAGAAGCGTCATTTGCCAATGATATATCACATGAAAATGGGGTCTATATCACCTTTTAGTAGTACTAGTTTTGAGTACGTGCTTCGCACGTGTTATAAAATGATGATTTTTTTAGTAATAATTTTTTAAGTCTCGACTTTAAATTTTTCAAAAGGTATAAAATTAAACTAACGTAGTATAAGTAAGTTATACGTACAAGCTAAATAACACTTTAATCATTTTATACTGTCAATAAAAATATTAATATCTCGATTTTCTACCAACTTAGTCCAAACATCTAATCGACCAAAAAAAATCCAATACAATAAGATTAGTCACATATATCTTAGTTGATTAAATGTGAATATATGATATCAATCCAATTTTAAAATTGTAAAAATATGATATCTCAATTACAAAGTTCTTAAAGATGTTATAGAAAAGAAGATCAATAGAGACTTTTAAGTTATACGCAATGAATAAAACTACATTATATATTCAAATATTTGTAGTTTAATCAAATTAAAGTAATTTTAAACATCACTAAAAAATTAGCTATATAATTATCTTTTTAATTATTGAACTACAAAAATATGTGTGACATAATTTTAGGCCTTGTTCTTTCCATAACAAATTTTATCAACTTTTTCTCTCATTATTTATAACCACTAATTCAATTATTTAATATATTTTCTCCAAATTTCAACCACACATTCAACACATAAATCAAAAAAATTAACTTTATCACCAATCAAACAACCCCTTAAATCAAAAGATTACCACATAACTACAATCTTTTATTTTTTTTAAAAAAAGAAATTTATTAATAGTTATTTTAGGCCATATACATTGAATAAAATCAAAAAGTATTAGAATATTTCTAGTTTAATTTCTTCAATGTAATATGAAAAGTCATTCATTAATTATTTATATAAATAACTTTCTTTAATATGGGTATTTTGGACTAATTAAAATATAAGTGGGGACATTATTGGAAATCAAAAGATTTCCACACATCCCCACTTTTTAATATAGTATAGATATAGATATATGGTTATGACGGAACAAAATTGGCTTATTGGGCTTTTTCTACATCTTGCGCTTGTCAACAACATTATTTTGTTATGGGGTTGTTTTTCTGTTTCATTTATTTTAGGCTTTATCCGTTTAGATCTTTTAACATAATTTTGTCGTGCGGTTGTTTTGTGGCATTGTATATTTTAGACTCTACTTTTTTAAATTTTTACTTTTTCAAAGTTAAAAATCATTTTTTACAATTTAGTTGAAATCAAATATAAATAGTAAACACACATTTCATATCATCACTGTTTATTAAGAAATGCAAAATATTTTTTTTTTAAAAAGAGAGAAAATGCTAACCATATTTGTGTAGTTCAACCCTAATCAAATATTGGAAATTGATCCAAAAATGAATTAATCTTATATCCAACAATAGAAAATATTGAAATTCACTATTGCACCAATTGAAGAATAGGGGGATTAGTCAAGACCTATGTGGTCTAGTGGCATCCGGGTCCATCTCCCACCTCCTAAATTTAGAGTTCGATTTCCTCTTCTACACTTCCCATTAGCCTCTTGTAATTCAAAGTAGAATAGGGGATTAATTTATTCTTTAATTATTATAATGATGTAATTTTTCCTTATGATGACCTATGCTGATGTAAATTAGTTAAAGTAATTTTAAAATTTAATTAATTTGATAACAGATTTAAAATTGAGGAAATTAGGTGAAACAAGCCATTTATGTTTCATATTTCAAAAATTATGCAAAATGACAATAATTGAAAATTTTCTTTTTCGTTCGCGAGCATATTTATAAATTTCCGATATGCATCATTGCACAATGTAAATCCGGATATCGCCTAGATTTTTTGTCATGTGATTGCATGGCACAAAAACTTGGAGATGCTTACATTTAATTGTGAATCTATTACATAGATTGTGTAATGCGTGTGATGAAGTATGGTTGCGTGACTAATGTAATGAATTACACAAAGTGTGTTATTTTGGAGATGCCTGGATGAAACTAGCTATTTTGTTGCTGCAAACATGGGTTTTTTTTTTGGTTGATTTTAGGTCTTGTTCTCTGCACAACAAAGCTTATCTACTACAACTTACTTTTTCCTTTCATCATTTTCAATCATTCAAATATTGATTAAATAATTGTTTACATTTTTAATACGTTTTCTTCAATTCTCAACCACACACCCGACACAAAATTCAAGTAAACTAAAAATATTTTGAAAAGAACAAGGCCCTAGTTTCCGTTTGTTAG
Source organism: Jasminum sambac (assembly GCA_018223645.1). Taxonomy (NCBI): domain Eukaryota; kingdom Viridiplantae; phylum Streptophyta; class Magnoliopsida; order Lamiales; family Oleaceae; genus Jasminum; species Jasminum sambac. The sequence goes on from CP073649.1 coordinate 23,816,335, forward strand.
TTATCGATATATATATATATATATATATATATATATATATTTAAATTGTACCATGCGATCGTATGACACAAATCCTTTGAACGTCCAGATTTGTTCTTAGCGATTACACAATCGAATGATATTAAATGTATGATTTAAAATCGCGAATCAATTAATGCCACATCGCCCATTTCTATTAGATGTCCCCGAAGGGATGCCACATCACCTATTTATGAATAATATTAATTATTTTTTTTACTAATATATATATATATATATATATGTATGTATGTATAGACACGCATATATAATTAAGAGATTATAACAATTATATTTTTCCCATATACTCTCGAGATCTCTAATTGACAAGATTATATAATTGCGGTCGATTAACTATATATATGCAACCTTTATGAATAATATTAATTATTTTCTTTACTAATTAGTATATATATATATAGAGATTATGGCAATTATATTTTTCACATATATATATTCTCAAGATCTCTATAACAAGATTAATTATATAATATAATTGCAGTCGACTAACTATATATACACGACACATTCCATGCATCACATATATGGCACACATACCAAGGAGAAATAAAACAAACATGGCTTCCAAAACCATAATTCTTTTTTCTACGCTTACACTATTGTTCTTCCATAGTTGCCAAGGTGATTTTATTAATCAAATTTGCTCGACGACTTCTCAGCCATCTCAATGCATTCAGTATTTGCACTCTGATCCTCGCACTAAAGGCGTGACTGATGTTCGCCAACTCGGCAAGATCATCCTAGACGAAGCCATTGCCGGTGCCCAATCGGCCGTACAAGCTGTCAAACAATTCGGCAAAGGCCCAGAAGGTGATACGTGCTTAGAAGTTTGTAACGATGCCGTTGATGTGCTTAAGGACTGCCGCGGTTTGATAGACTCTCGTAATAAATTTGACATAAACACGTTGCAAACAAGGGCCTCAGCTGCTTCAACTGATCTTGATACTTGTCAAGATGCTTACGAGGGGAAGGAACCTCCACAGATCGCTCAAGCCAATCAGAAAGCGGAACTGCAAGTGATTATTCTCTTAGCTGCTTTAAATCGTTTCTAGGAGAAATGAATTTTTTAGTTTTGTTTTTTTTTTTTTGAAGTAATTGAGGTTTGTTTTGTGTTTCAATCTGCATGTGTTTGAGGCATTCTTTCTCAAGGGGATAAATAATAACTCATTGATATTCTGCATTAATCTAACTTCAAGAATTTATAGCTTAATTTATTGACTATTGAGACAATACATATGCATTTAAAAAGTAGGGTCTGAGATGCCCGGATTGTAGACAAAACTTGGTATATAAGGCTTTTTTTTTTTTTTTTTTAAAGCTCAAGGTTTGAAGATTGTTCTTATATTAACAGAAAAATTTTAAATTCAAAATCCTAGGTGGTCAGGGCATTTGTTTTTAAAATAAATTAGGGAGAAAATTAAAAATAATATGTTTTAATTTGTAGACTATTCAGTTGGGTGAAAAAGATACGAGAAAATACTGGAATTTGAATGAAGAGATATTTATAGTGTATGTGTTTTACATGTTATAGGTATTCTTTATAGGTTATGATTTAATGTAATTGATAATTATATTCAAACATTGTAGGACAAGTGTTTAATACAATTGATCGACAACTACATATTAAAATTTTGGAATATAAAATAATATAATAAATTTCCTACTCTCGCTTCCAGTTATATCGTTACTTATGGATAATATTACTCTTTAATTCATTATTATATTTATTATTATCTATATATATATATATATATATATATATATATATATTAATAAAACTAGTGATTCTATCCGTGCATTGCACAGGAAGACATATACACATATAATAAATTAGAATTCATATAAGGGGATAAGTGCAAAAGAATTTCTAAAATTTTTAGTAGACTTTCGCTATGTTTTACACAAATACATCATGTTATAGTAAATAGCAAGACTAAAAACAAAAAAATTTCACATAATTTTATATTGTGTTGATCCAACTTACACATGGATTGACTTATTTTAACGATGTGATTTTTTTAATTCAGAAAAATAGGTCGACCCTATGCGTGCATATATGTATACACGCTGAAGAAGAAGTCGAGTTGAAAAAGACATGTAGAAGCGGTAAAACTCATTTCCATAATTAAAAATTGATTTTTAATTCAGAAAAATAGGTAAAAGTGGCATGAAAATGTGCTGGTTTTATTAATATGTATACACGCTGAAGAAGAAGTCGAGTTGGAAAAGACATGTAGAAACGGTAAAACTCGTTGCCATAATTAAAAATTGATTTTTTAATTCAGAAAAATAGGTAAAAGTGGAGGGAAAATGTGCTGGTTTTATTAATATATATATAGATAGATGAGGTTATTTTCCCGCTCAAACTATCAATTTTTAGAATTAAAAAATTAATTACAAAATTTCATTTCCCACCCCAATCCCTATATATTCATGTTTTAAGATTAAATGGTATATTTTGAGATAAGCCCAAATCTTTTATCAAAAAAATCTTACACGCACATTTCCTGCTCATTTTTATCACTAACAGTTCACACACGTCTTTCCTTATCAATACCAATGAATGCGTTTCAAATCTTACCGTTGGAATTTGGTATCTTCACAACTCCATTCCTAATTCCTCAATAAATCCAAAAAATCCAAAAATTAACATATATAGATGAGGTTATTTTCCCGCTCAAACTATCAATTTTTAGAATTAAAAAATTAATTACAAAATTTCATTTCCCACCCCAATCCCTATATATTCATTTTTTAAGATTAAATGGTGTATTTTGAGATAAGCCCAAATCTTTTATCAAAGAAATCTTACATGCGTATTTCCTACTCATCTTTATCACTAACAGTTCACACACGTCTTTCCTTATCAATACCAATGAATGCGTTTCAAATCTTACCGTTGGAATTTGGTATCTTCACAACTCCATTCCTAATTCCTCAATAAATCCAAAAATCCAAAAATTAACACGTCTCAGATCCGTTCGCATCATTAATTCGAAAATTGAACTGATCAAATCTTCATAAATCAGCGCCAATTGAGACAATTGGGTATAAATTTTCCCATGCAATACGCCGGTGAAAACACTAGTATATACTAATATATCAAGAGGTAATTATGGCAATTATATTTTTCATTTAATATTTTTCATAAACAAGAGAAGAAGTTTGATTATCAAATATTTTAAGAAGAATAATGATGCTCCCTCCATTCCGTAAAATAGTTCCACACTTCCACTTTCATTTTCCCAAAAATTAAGAAATATCAATTAATATTATTGAAAAAGTAATATTTATGAGTATTTTACCTAATATAGCATTTCAAATATTTATTATTCTACTTTAATTATTCTTATGTGTTGATATACGAAAGCTAACAAATTAACTAAGAAAGTGAGACTATAATTTGGGACAAATGAAAAATAAAAATGGGAAAATCTTTACGGAACGGAGGGAATATTCATCATAATTGCTTACCTAACAATAGAGATATGACTTGATTAACAATAATCAATTTATCATCTTAGATATAGGATTTAAAATGATAAATCAATTAATGCTAATTGGTACTCCTTTACCAATGATGACTGATTGGCTCAATAAGAACTTAACATTTTAAGTCACTGTGCATTCATGGCCATCCTTTTTTTCCTTGGCATTTTGGTTCCCAACCTAATATTTTCTTACACAATAAGGACTTTTTAGGCTAAAAGACAAAAATACTATTTTCATGTGCATAAAATTAAATAATGAACATTTACAATTGAATATAAAATATTTTAATATAAACAAATTAGTCCCTAAAATCCATTTATTGTTACAGTTCAAACTCTAAATTTTATATAAATTGAAAATAATAATAAACTAATACAAAAAAATTACACAAATGTCACAAACTTTCCAAATAGTAAAAATTACTCATCATCTTTGTTAAATTTTAAAGAAGAACTTGAAAATATATGAACTGGAATTCAATATTTTATTCAAGTTAGCTCAAAATCAAATGACCAAGTACAACTTAAATAGACTAGAGATAAACAGACTTAGCAACAAACTAGGAACTAACTAACCCACCATGTCTACAAATCAGACACTGCTCAAGTAGTCCTAAAGATATGGAAAAAATCACAACTTCCCTAAGACTAGGTCAACCAAGACATATTCAACAGTAAAACAATAATCAATAAAAATAAAACTAATGACTAGATTTCTTCATAGCATTCCCTTAAACTGAAGTTTGCAAATTTTCAGTTTCAATGTGAAAAGTCTTCAAATGGAGTTCTTCAATCTCATCCTTGAATCAAGAAACTATACATCTTCCTTCTTTGCTTTGTCATTCTTTATGTAAGCCATTAAAACAAAATCTTCTTGAGCTTCTGCATAGTTTGCTTCTTTCTGCTTGTCTGGACATTCATATTGGTAATGTTCAAGTTTGTGGCAATAGTAGCATTCCACAAGAGATTTGTCAAAGCTAGATGAGCCTTTTCCTTGAACACGAAAGCCTCCACGACCTTGTCCTCTTGCTCCTACTGATCTACCTTCATAGGTTACCTTCAAGGCTTGCTCTTCTCCATTGTGTTAGTGAAATTTTTGTTCATAGACAAGTGAAGAGCTATGTAATTCATCAATGGAGAGGTGATCAATTTCTTTTGATTCCTCCAATCGAGTAGGCAACATAGTCGAACTTCTTCCTTCAGGAACGAAGAATGTTTTCTACCATCATCATATCCTGCATTCGTTCTCCATACATTCTCATCTTGTTGACAACAAACATCACCCTTGAAAAATCATTAGATACTCTTTCACCAATTTTCATCTCTAAAATTTCAAATTCTCTACGGAGAGTTTGAAGATGAGATCGCTTAACTCTTTCATTCCTTTCAAATTTCTTCTTCTGGACTCCCAAATCTGTTTGGAAGTGTATTTCACATAGATCGTCTCCAATATCGTCCGATCGATAGCCTGAAAGAGATAGTTTTTCATTTTCAGGTATTTTAATTTCAATTCCTCTAACTTCTTGCATTATGCTTTTCTGTGCTCTGTTCCGGCTTTTGGCTCAACCTAACCAATTTCGATCAACTCCCAATATTCTTTGGAGCGTAGGAAATTCTCCATCAGCATACTCCAATGGTCGTAGTGACGATCGAAGTGAGGGATAGCCGGTTGCACAAGATTGCCCTTGGTTGACATCATTTTTTGCTGCAAAATCTGAAATACTGCTGCTTTGATTTTATTTAACCAATCACCCAATCACTCTTTTCATAAGGTGTTTCACTCTTTCTCACTTGTTAGGATACTGCTATTCCTAACCTCTCACAAAACATAATTATGCCATTTTGTGAAGGCTCGATACCAAATGTTAAATTTTAAAGGAATGACTTGAAAATATATGAACTGGAATTCAATGTTTTATTCGAGTTAGCTCAAAACCAAAGACCGAGCACAACTTAAATAGACTAGAGATAAACATACTTAGCAAGAAAGTAGGAATTAACTAACCCACCATCTCAACAAATTAGGTCATGCTCAAGTAGTCTTAGAGCCTGTTAGCAAACAAAACAAAATGCATTTTAATGTATTTTTTTCAAATTTCAAATATATTTCTTCACTCATTAAATCTCCACCATCCAACTCCACTTATTCTCTCTCTTCCTACTTATAAAAATACATTAAAATTCATCCTCTAACACCCTCTTAAAGACAAGGAAAAAACCACAAGTTCCCTAATACTAGGTCAACCAAGACTTATTCAACAATAAAACAATAATCAATAAAAATAAACTAATGACCTGATTTATTCCTAATAATCTTCAACACCCAAACCCCACCCACACCACCTGCCACTAATGTCTGCTGACAACCCCCGTGCTGGTGGTTCCACCAGTAGATCCACTGGTGGTCTGCAGACAAGGTCAGGAAAACTGAAATCTTAGAGAGGAATATTGTAAAGAGAATTCTAATTCAACTCGTCAAAAATGAGTAAAGTATAGAACCCATTATAAATGTTGGCTACAGAGAATTTACAATAAGGGTCCCTAAACTATGCAAGCAGATCCTAACCTAACTAACAACAGTAACAAACAATTAATCATAGAATATTCTACGAATATTCTAGCAACTGTAACTAATTAAACTAATAGACTAACAAACCGATATATGTAAAAACTAACAAATATAGTTTACATCCCCCCCCAAGTTGAGCTTTGGTGAAAGTCTCGCAAAGTCAACTTGGTGAGAAGAAAATGGAACTGGGAAGTGGGCAGACTCTTCATAAACAGATCTGCTAGTTGTTCCTTGGAAGAGATGGGATGAATAAGAATAAATCCCAGTTTTTGATGGTCCCTAACAACATGGCAGTCAATGTCAAGATGCTTCTTCCGCTCATGAAAAATTGGGTTGGCACTTATATGAATGGCTGCACGATTGTCACAAAATAATGGAATGGGCAGCTTGCAGGGGATGTGGAAGTCACGGAGAATAAACGAAACCCACAAGAGCTCACAGACGGTGGAAGCTAGACTCCGGTATTCAGCTTCAGCTGAGCTACGAGACACAGTGCTCTGTTTCTTGGTTTTCCAAGAAATTAGACCTCATCCTAAGAAGATGCAATAACCAGTCAATGACTTCCGAGTGGCGGGGCAAGTAGCCCAGTCAGATCTGAGAAGGTTGTGATGTGAAGATCAGTAGAAGAGGGATAAAATAGGCCAACCGAGAGGCTACCCTTGATATATCGCAACAGATGTTGTGCTGCTGTCCAATGTAGGCTGCCGGGGGCTTGGACAAATTGGCTTAACTGTTGCACGGCATGTGCAATATCAGGCCGTGTAATGCTAAGATATAACAGTTGTCCAATGAGTCTTCTGTATCGCTCTGGTTTGTCAAACAAAGAAGATGGAGTGGCACCAAGCTTCATGCCTAATGGTAGAGGTGTAGGGACTGGTTTGCACCCCAAAAGTCCTGTGCTTTGTAGTCGGTCCAGTGCATATTTTCTCTGGTTAAGGTAGGTACCTGTTGCATTCCTGGCATTTTCCAGACCAAGGAAGTACTTAGCATATCCAAGGTCTTTAATAGTAAAGGCATGATCCAAAGAATCCTTGACTCTTTGAATTTCAGTTGGGTTGTTTCCTGTCAACAATAGATCATCCACATACACCAAAACAGCTAGAAAGAATTCTGATGCTCGAAGAATGAACAAACAGTGGTCAAGTGGTGATTGTTGGAACCCTAGACCCTCAAGATGTTTGCAAAGCTCGAAATTCCACTGCCGACTAGCTTGTTTAAGACCATACAAAGATCTTTTCAGCTTACATATTTGACCGGGGAGGGCTTTTATATATCCTTGAGGTGGCTGCATGTAAACCTCTTCATCGAGATGCCCATGTAGAAAAACATTATTGATGTCTAGTTGTTTCACTTTAAACACCCATTTTGAGCCAATAGGTGTTTTGCCTGGAATAGGGTCAATCAGCTCCCAGGTCTGGTTCCTTTCAAGAGCATCTAATTCGGATTGCATGGCTTCTACCCATTCTGCTTTCTTGCTTGCTTCTTCAAAAGAAGTAGGTTCTTTGATTTTGTCCATATTAGCCAAAAAGACCAAGTAATCAGTATTGAAGCAGGTAGTGTTTGAGAATGGAAAAGTTTGTGGGATAAAGTTGGAGGAGTGATGTGCATCTACAGCTGTAAAGGTGTTAGGATGTGCTAGGTTAACTACGAAGTCGTTCATCCAGGCTGGGATTTGTTTATTTCTATTGCTTCTCCTCAAAGTTGGTTGTATGTTGGTGGGATTTTCTTCATCTGTGGTAGCAGGATTAAATGTGAGTGCAGGATCCTGAGTGTTAGAGTTATCAGCAGTGGCTTGTTGATGAATATCATGAGGCATGGTGTGTTCCCATGTGTTTTCGTGACCAGCAACAGGGACATATTCTGTGTTTGCTGGAGATGGAAGAATAAAGTCGGATAGATCATCAATGACAGGTATAGGAATAGGAGTGTGGTCAGTTTGAGTTCTGGTTTTGTATGGATAGATGTTTTCGAAGAACTTGATGTCTCTGGATATTAGGATTTTCTTGGAGGCCATATCATATACCTTATAACCCTTTTGCCCAGTGTTGAATCCCCAAAAAGACACACTTATGTCCTTTAGCATCAAACTTGTCCTTATGAGGAGTAGTGTCTGTAGCATAGCACAAGCTACCAAAGACTTTTAGGTGTTCAAAGGTAGGATGTTTCTGATGTAGTATAAAATAAGGGGAGTTCCAATCTAGTAATTGTGAAGGCAATCTATTAAGGATATATGTTGCCAAAAGGATAGACTCCTCCCAAAAACTTTGGGCATTCCCGATTCAAAGAGTAATGCCCTGGCCAATTGGAGTAGGTGTTTATCTTTTTGCTCAACAACACCATTTTGTTGTGGTGTGTATGGACAGGATCGTTGATGAATGATTCCCTTTTCAAAAAGGAAATTCTGGAAGTTGGAGTTGGTGAATTCAGTCCCATTGTCACTTCTTACGCACTTGATGGGTTTTCCAAATTGTGTAAGAATAAGGCTATAGAAAGCTTGGAATATGTGAAGGACTTCAGTTTTGTGTTTCATTAAGAAGGTCCAAGTCCCCCTGCTGAAATCATGGACTACAGTGAGAAAGTAGTATGCTCTGTCAAAGATGCTTGTCTGTATGGTCCCCAAACATCCATATGAGTAAGATCAAATATGTTCTTGCTCTGAATAGAGCTTCTGGGAAAGGGCAAACATTGTTGTTTAGAAAAGATACAAATGTCACAAGGAGAAAGTAGAGTTTTATTACAAGATGGCAAGAAATTCAAATGTTCCATTACTTCTTTGGAACTGTGTCCTAGTCTTTTATGTCAAAGGTAAACGTCATCTTTGGCTACATTATTTGCTACAAGATAACTTGTATTCTCAAGAGAAACTAGAAGTTCTAAGTGTGTAAAAGAATTACAGTAGGAAGAAGTGTATTTTTGTAGTGTTGTTTCTGAGAAGGAATTTCTGTTCAGTATGTAGAGGTTCTTGGTGGTGAAACCAACTGCTATCACTATTTTAGTCCTCAGGTCCTGCAAGATGCAATGATCATGGAAAAAGATGGATTTGATGTTAGATTGGATAGCCAATTTATTGATTGACAGTAGGTTAAATTTGAATGTGGGTACATGAAACACATTTGTGATAGTGAAGACCTCACTCAATTCAACAGTGCAACTATGTTTTATCAGGTTGAAACTTCCATCAGGCAGGTAAATGGGTATTTCTTTGGCCATGGTTTTATATGACATGAGAAATTTTAACTGATTACATACATGGTTGGTGGCTACCGTGTCGACAGTCCAAATCCCCTCTCCCAATGAACCACACGCATTTAGGCAGATATGGGAGTTAAGAGCTAAGCAAGAACCTGAGTAATCTGAGATGTTGGCAATGTTGACCATGGTTGCATCTTTCCCCTATTGTACTAAAAGCGTCACCAATGTTTGCCAACTCTGCGAGATCAGCCTATACGAAGCCATTGCCCGTGCCCAATCGACCGCACAAGCCATCAAACAATTCCACAAAGGCCCACATGCTGATACGTGTTTAGAAGTTTATAACGACGCAGTCGATAATCTTAACGGCTATCGTAGTTTGATAAAATCTCACGATAAATTTCACATAAGTAAGTTACAAACCTTGGCCTCAGATGCTTTAACTGATCTTGATACTTGTGATGATACTTATGAGGGGCACCTCCACAAATTGATCAAACATATAAAAAAACAGAAATTGATTATTCTGTTAGCTGCTGTAAATCGTTTCTAGAAGAAATGAAATGAATTAGATTTATTGTGGAAATAATTGGGGTTGGTTTGCTTAGAACTAGCTTAAGCATTCTTTTTCAAAAAAATAAATAAGGACCCGTTGATATTCGACCTTACTTGATTTAATTTTGTAATATTCTAATTTCACAAGAATTTGGAGCTTGATTGGGACAAACCATTAATTAAAAAAGTGAAAAAGTTTGCTAAGAAACGTGAAAATAATATATTTTTTACATAGACCATTTGGTAGTTTAAAAGCATCTCCATACGAATTGGAGGAGGAGGAGGAGGAGGAGGAGGAGGAGAAGAAGAAGCAGAAGAAGAAGAAGAAGCAGGAGAAGCAGAAGGAGAAGTTGGAGAAGAAGGAGAAGCAGAAGGGGAAGAATGAGAAGAAGAAGAGAAGAAGAAGGAGAAGGAGAAGGAGAAGAAGGAGAAGGAGGAGAAGGAGGAAAAGAGGAGGTAGAAGAAGAAGAAGAAGAAGAAGAAGAAGAAGAAGAAGAAGAAGAAGAAGAAGATGATGATGATGGTGATGATTATTATTATTATTATTATTATTATTATTATTATTATTATTATTATTATTATTATTATTTTCAATTGGAGAAGAATGAAAAAATATATAGAGAAAAAGGAGATAGGAAAGCTGAAAATGAAGAAATAATAACTAATTAATGTACAATATTTATTCAAAGAAATTGTTATTATTATTTTTTAATGTTCAAAGGTAAAAATATACCCAAAAAAGTCTAACCACATTGCTTTTTGACAAGAACATGACAAGAGACAATATGTATGCCAGGAATGTTCCAAAACACCCCGGACTCCCGGGTGTTTTTCGGTCATATACGATCTCTATTGGGAAAATTGAGATCAAATTTAAAATCAACATTGTGAGGCAAAGCTCCAGTAGCCCGAAAATTTTTTTGCCGACCCCCGTTTGCTAAAAGTTAAAGTTTTTGGCTAAAAACTTTGATTTTGAGCAAACGCCAAAAATTTTCAGGTTGCTAGAGTTTCGTTGCGCCATATTAATTCTAAATCTGATCTCGATTATCCCAATAGATCGTATACGACCAAATTATGGCACACCAAGGTGTGCTGGATCATTATCAATATGCATACAAGGAAGTTAAAGTTCTAAGAAAATATAAGTTGGGACGGAAAGAGTATATATTAATTAATGACATTTGTAATTATGACTTTATAATTAAGACCCCATTAATTATAATATTATAATTGAATGTTCATTAAATTATTATTATAAGTAAAGGCTATATCGATAGTTATAAAACATTAATGGCCACATTAAAACTTTGAATCTAAACAAAATAAAAGTTTATCAGAAGATAATTAAAAGGGTGTTAAGATGTGTGTAAAAATGGATTTTTATGTGTTTTTATGTGATGTAGGGGAGAGAATAAGTGGAGTTGAATGGTGAGATTTTAGATAAGATGCGAGGCCCCACGTCAGAGATATGTGGATGTGAAATAGGAGATAGAATCATAGGGTTAAAAGAATGTATAAAAATACGTAAAACGCCAGAAAATACGTAGAACGCTAAATTATATATCACTCACAAAGACCCATATAGTCTAGTGGCATCGGGTCCGTTTTACATCCCGTAGGTTTAAGGTTAGATTCTTTACCCCTATGATCCCCTTGACCTTGTAATTAAAAAAAAATATATATATATATATATATATATATCACTCGTACGTTCCATCACATGTTATACCAAGAAAAAAAATCTCCCATCCAAAACCCCAAAAAAATGGCTTCCAGATCCTTTCTCTTAGTTCCTCTTGCATTAACACTTCTATGTGGTTGCCAAGCTGATTTAGTCGACGACATTTGTACCGTCGTTACCGATCCATCTTATTGTTATCAAATTTTCAGGTTGGACCCTCGTACCCCTAGGGCGAAAACTATTGCGCGATTTAGGCCAAATTTCAGTGGACAGAACCCTCAAAGAGATGAAAGCAACACGACGAGATGTTAAATCACTTGGCAAGGGAGCACATGCCATTACATGCATACAACTTTGTCAAGATGCTATCAATAATCTCAATGAATGTAGGATTCTGATTAAGGGCCCTAATGTAAGCACATTACAAAGTACAAACCAAACTCTCAGTTGCTTTAACCGATATTGATAGCTGTGATGAAGTTCAATGACCTCCACAGATCAATAAAGCCATTCAAACAACAAAAGGACTTATTGGTATTTGCTTAACCATTGCAAGTCGATTGTAGGTTTAATGAATGTGTAATTAATTGTTAAGAGAATAGACATTTTAAATAAAGAATATTTAAATAAAGAATAAATCTCCATTTAAAAATGTGTTTTTACATCAAGTTGAAATAATTCACAATCGAATTTGGCAAGTAAGGGAATTCGCAGATTCTAATGGAGAAATATTTAACCAAAAAAAAAAAAAATTCTTCAATTTGGAGTGAATATTCTATTTGCCACCAATCTAACTTTATAATAGACATTAACTACTACCATGTCGACTCCTTTTATTTTAGAAATACAAAGAGTGATATGCGTGTATTAGTGTATGTGTAAAAATAAATTTTTATGGATTTTGATATGATATAGGAAGAGAATGAGTGGAGTTGAATGGTGGAGATTTGTATAGTACAGTGGATCCCACGAAATATGTGGATGTGATTAGTTTAAATTTCAAAGAGTGTGTGAAAATTTGTAAGCTAACAAGCGCTATATACTTTTGCGAATTTCTTCGTTGCTCAAAAAGTCAAGACAACATACTTCGTCGTGTTTTATTTAAAAAAGAAGGCTCAAAATTAAAATTATGATAACAAGTCCTCGTTAATTTTTATTTATTTATTTATCTTGAATGAGGTCATTAATTTTATTTTAAAATGATCTACAGTGAAGAAATTTTTCCCTTTAATTTGTTTAAGAAAGTGGAGGTCTAATTCTGTAACATGTGGAACGAAATATATATATATATATATATATATATATATATATTTAATCGGGGGACAATGGGGTAGGATGGGATTCGATCCCAATACCTTTTCAATAAGGGGTTAAACCCTTAACTATTGAACTAACCCCTTAATCCCATAGAACGAAATATTATTCAAATGATTAAAAAGTTTAATATAACTAGAGTCCAAAATTTCTGGCACTCACAATTTTAAAAAAATTTTGGGATGTTTGAGACTCGCCATCGTAGAGCGATGTATTATTCATCTAACTTAATGTAGATTCCAAAAAAATTTTAAAAAAAATTAAAAAAAAAAATTTGCGTGCTGATGTGGCACCACCTGGTGGCGCCACATCAGCGTGGGGATTGGCTTATGTTCCCCACTGTGGGGAACAGAGCCAATCCGAATATAACTAAGGTCAGATGATTAGTTGATTAAGATTTTTATGATTGGCTAATTATTGATTTGTTGGTTGGTCAACTTCCAATTAAGATATGGTTGGTGACTTTAGCCAAACACATTGTATACAATAGCCTAAGGTAAGGTAAGGTAAGGTTGTCAATCTAGGACGTTGCTGAATCAAATTGCGTAGACAAACAAAAACGTCTACTCCTTTAGGTTTGTTAAGTTTGATACTAGGATAAAAGATCTATTTCGTTTTAAAATATTTCTTAGTTAAAAACAATTTTGTTACTATTCAATTATTTTTTTTGTTATTATTCAATTAAATTATAACTTTCTTATTAATTATAGATGATAAATAAATATTTATTTATTATCAACATATATATTTTATAAATTTTATCAAGATTAAAAAATTATTTTTTGTTAAAAATTTTACTGAAGCATTTATTTGAATAATATTATATGTGTATCTCATAATTTATCGCTTAATTGACATTGAAGAAATATATATAATATAGCATAATTTTATAAAATAATATATCAATATTATTATGTGATCGTTATCGTTATGAATTTGCGGTACGTAATATTCATATCAACAACGAGCCCAATTCTCGTTGACATGAGATACTTTCCCACCAACCCTATCCATTCTGCCATCCCCAATTGGACCTTTTCTTGGGACAGTTATCGCTATGCTCTTGTAGGCGTGCGCCACGTTTCACCCAAATTTATTTATGATATGACAATATGCTCTGAAAATATTTTAAAATGAAAACGATGACAAAAATTAGTAGTACTGCTGTTCCAAATAAAAATAAAAATAAAAATAGTAGTACTAGTTTACTTGGATTATTAGAAAATTAATTCACTCAATATTTATCAGAGATGACATATTATCGACAATGACAATACAATATAACATTGTTAGTGAATCAATCTCAGCTTTTTTACAATCTTTTCTTGTCATTCTTGTGGGCTAAATATTATATTGTCTACATTGAGTACTATAGCGAGGCTTGAGTTATGATAGCTCAAGCCACCTCTAAACTTCCCAATTTTGGGATGCGATATATAGGATAGATCAACGATTTTATCTGTTGACCAATATATTTATTCTTATCCTCTTACATTTTAAATTGCGTAATAATCATCTTTTTGTACATTATACCGTTCAAATTTTAACATACTTCCATTTGAAGAACTAAAATTTTGAATTACCATAATTTTACCAATATTTTATAAAGATGATCGCCATATCCATCATGAATCAATGAATTCTTGTCCTACTCAATTTAGAGGAAAATGAGTATTTTTGGACTACCCATCTATGTTTTATTTGATTGTTCTATTAAATCAAAATCATTACACGATAGTTTATAAAAACAAAAAAAAAAGTAATTCAACATACCTAAAATCGTATTTTTGTGATCCCCCATATAGTCTAGTTAATATAATATGTGATTTGCACAGTAATGATCTGTTTCCATAAGTGGGTACCTTATGATACCCACAAGTGGGGAAAAAATTCATAGGAGATCGGGTTCCACCATCAAGGGACAGTTATATATTATTTATCTAATTTAATATAAATGCAAAAAAAATGGTTTGGTGATATAGCATCATCACCAGAATTCGCCATGTGAGCATGGGTACATGTCCACGTGGAAACTGAACAAAAGCGATGATTTGTAAGGCATATTAACGTAAAAGATTCGATATTAATATGTGGACATGTCACGTTATATCATTAATGGGCATGTTAATGGGCTAGACCAAGTCACTGGGATTACCTACCAAGAAATCATGATGTAGAAGCTAAGTAACAAGAATAAAGCTGTCACACAATTGACCGTACTTGCCTATTGGCATAAGTTAGAGATAAAATAAAGTTGCTTTTTAATAATACACCCAAAGCAATATCCATCACAAGGCCCAACTTTTGAAAGGGATGTCACCATGTCATCATCTCTACCTACCCTTAACCACTAGTTGGTTCCCCATTTTTTATTTTATTTTATTTTTATCTTTTTATTTATCCTTTGGAAAAATAAGCTCCATTTACACACAAAGTGGCATACACACATACATACAAGGTACATACTAATATGCTATGCATACACATACTAGGTTGGATGAATTTGAATTTTTCATGATTAAAAATCATGCTTTGTTTTGACATAAGCAATATTTAGTTTCAGTCTCCGTTGGTAAATATTAATTTTACTACTTAATTAAATCAAACCTCAATACTAATTATACTTCTAAAAGTGTTAGGATTAGTATTATACTCACCTGCCAGTTCCCATAATTATTCAATATAAAAAATTGATTTTTAACCCAAAAAAAAAGGAAAAAAACCTAAACATCCACCTAATAAAATTGTTTAAATACTTTAATTTGAATTCTTTGCACTTGTTATTTTTTTTTAACTAGTGTTTCTACCTGTGCGTTGCACGGGGAGACATATGCACATATAATAAATTAGAATCCACATAAGGGGATAAGTGTAAAAGAATTTCTAAATTTTCCAGTAGATTTTCGCCAATATTTTGCACAAATACATCCTGTTATAGTAAATAGCAGAACTAAAAACAAAAAAATTTCACATAATTTTAAATTGTGTTAAAACATCTTATATTTAATAACATTCTAAAACCGATAAAATCCACTATTCTCTGCCACACAACCCAATTATAGAATATATAAATGACATCAAATTTTGTAACAATTAAATAATCGTAGATGCACATGACCGACCACAGTGTGTCTAACAATTGGGCTTCTTTCATATCCCTTTACTTCATTTACTAATCTAACCATTATGTATTTTGAAGTTATGCCTCTGTAGTCGTCTTGTCCCTCCTGGCATGTAATGGCCCGCCCGAATTCGTCCCGGAACCGTATGTGAATACGTATATGATTCCGTATATGTACCGTATATGAGATGAAATGACGTGACGATGTTTCGGTATGACGTTCATGTATATGATATATTCACGATATCATTGACGATAGGATATGTCCCTATCAGAAACGGCATTTAAAAGATGAAAATGGGAAAATTCTCAGCATAATAAGGTTACGCCAGAAGGTTCAAAGGTTACTACCAGAATGGTAAACGATGGAAAATGTCCAAAAGTTTCAGAGAGAAATTACGCCGTATGGTTCTAGATACTGGCCGTATTATTGTCGCTACTACCGTAATGAATGGAAGCTACTAAGTAAGTCAAGAAGATGAAATATAGGGGATTTTCAGAGAGTTTATTACTACAAGATGATGAGAGATACGGTCAGATTAATAGTGGTTACGGCCGTAAGGATATGGAGTTCGCCAGTAGTCATGGGTTCTGGCCAGCACATGTGGAAGTTACAGTAGTAATTCTCGGCAGAATGGCTATTTTAGATGGTTCTTGTCATTTCTTGGGCACTATTCATCCAAGCCTCTGTTCTAACACTCCCAAAAACCCTTCCAAGACCCTCATGAACCCATGGAATCATCTCCCACTCCATATATGACCTATGTAATGCTTGTGTAATCTGTGATGACAAGAAGAAAGGAAAGAAGAGAAAGAAGAAGAGAAGGAAGAAGAGGAGGAAGAAGATGGTCTCCATGCTTGTTTGAACCTCATCTATGGTGGGTAATGGTTGTTTTTACATGTTTTATGAAGTATATGCATGTTTGTATATGATAGAAACAAGATATGGCATGATTATGATGATTAGAGACCTTAGAGGCATGCTAGGATCTCTGGCCTTGTGTTATGGTTATGATAGGATGTGATGATGCTATGTGTAATGCTTTATGTGGCTTATGTGACCTTCGGTGCCAACTTATATGACTTACGTGGCTATAGGAAACGATATGTAATGAACCAAGGAAGTGAAGCCATGTGTAGGAAGCTATAGGTAATGGAACAACTAGAAGGCTAAGCTTGGCTGCTCATGTATGATTACGGTTCAACGCGTGGAATATTATGCGTGTTATGTGACGACGATATGTGATGGACGCTTATATGAATCAAACGCGTGAACCAACGTGAACACTTTGTAATCGTGATGCTTTACGCTTGAATGTCGTGGCCTTATGAGAAGTTAACGTTAATGCGAATATGTAATGCTTTATATTTGTGTTCACGATGTGATGATGAAGCCTTGTTTATGGTTTACGATGAATGGTGACGATGTGAAAGAAACAAGGCGCATAATGGTAAGTGCTACACTATGATCATGTCATGAATGCATACGCAGTGAATGAAATGCCTATCACGTATTTACAAAATGAAAATGTTTTGGCCTAACGGGGATCTACGCCCATGGGGACCCACGCCCGATATTGGGTCTAACGGGGACCAATGCCCCAATGGGAGATCGACGTTCCAATCATGTTATGTTATGTTATGGGACCCGCCATATGTTTAAAAAGGGCGCCAATGTAAGCACGCGTGATTCGCAAGAGGGCCTGCATGAACGTGTGACACATTGATTGCATCTATTATCCACCGAAGTCTTTATGACTCATTATGCGTATGTTATATGTTTGACGAGGTGATGTGCGTGGAGAGTGGGCGAAAGGTCACTAGACGCCATGATGTGGTGTGTGGGCTTAAGAATCAAAAGATCTTATGCGACGTAATGAAACCGAAACCCTAACCCACGTTATATGCTTGAAAGAAATGAGTTGGGTTTCTGTGTCTCAATGAATGACTGACGCACGCTCTAGTTCCATTATGTTATGAAATGAAAAGAAAACCAGTATGCAAGGTGGCCATATGTTATGTAACGGCCCGAAGGTGGCCTAAGCCCAAAGGTGGCTTTATGTTTCGTTCATGATGATGCACTACAGACTTCCGATATGACGTCATTTATGACGATATGTATGTGAACTGGGACGGGGTAACAGGTATCGAGCAAGATTCTTTATTCCCCACACATCAATGGACTTTTCGCCACTCCACGATGAGGTATGATGTATGATGTTATGTTACGATGTGAATGCAATGAACGATATGACGATATGAATGCTATGAACGCTATGCTATGAATACGGAGCAATCTTAAATGAATGATATGACATGATATGGTATGCTATGCTCCCGATGATGTCCCTATGCATATGTGGCCTATGGTACGCCCCCATGTGAAAGCATGTTATGTGTTATGTATGGCGTTATGTTATATGTAATGGTACGGAACTTAGGGACGATAAGACTAAATGTGAATGGATATGGGATGGATGTTATGGACGCGTTATATTCGGGGATGTGTTGACCGAATCAAAGGATGTCTCCTCTTTCCTAATTGTCTCCTCTCATGTGTATGAGCGATTTGATGAATGAAGATCCGAGTATAGTATGACATGAATGTGATGACGTATGAACGGATTGTTATATATGAATGTTAGTTTCCGATGAATGAAATGGGAGTGACTTCATTATGTTGTGTAGTGGAACGTAAAGGTATGTGGTGTTTAAACTACGGTCACGGTTCAATGTCGCATGCTGAAACGCCTATGAATGTGAATATGCACGTGACGTTAATGGCTCCGCATGTTGAGCAAATGTATGTGTATCCATGATGTCACTCAACCGAATGTTTATGCAGATGGTATGACGAAATGGAGGGGAACCGAGCTTATTCCGATTGATTCGTGTAATCCATAGAGTATCTCGTAACGAAATATGAATGAATGTATTTCGCTGCGATATGTTATGTCTCCCAGATGTTTAATGAACTTGAAGGAGATGCTACGCTATCATGTGATGCATACGGATGATGTTATGTAACGAGTGGCGATATGTTTGTTCGCTTATTTCAACATGACCAATGTGCATGTTCGCTTATTTCGAACTTGAGTTAAGTCAACGCAGTGCAATCAGCTATATGTTATCCTTCGCTATACGCGATATGCTATGTTATGTTGTGTAATGAAATGAGTTCGCCTGGTTCAACGTGATTTGCTATGTTCGGGGATGTTCCTTATGAAATGTTGGCACTACTGAACGGCTTATGTTATGTGATGTCTTATGTAAAGAACAAGGGCTCTAATGTGTCCAGTGACAATATGAGTAGCCCGGCCTTTCTTCAATATTATGTCTATGATTATGTGTTTGATCATGAAACTTGGCAGGTTTTCTCCAAAGGCCTATGTTATGCCGTTATATTCCAGGACCTGAGGCTCCTGCTTCGTTATGAGAGTTCAAGCGATTATATGTTATGTCATGTGCCGCTTGTTCTCCGCGAGACACCGGTGATGTTATGTATGTATACGAAGTCACGGCCGATGTTGTGTATGTCTATGTTATGTATGTTTATGAAGAAGGAAAAAGGGGCAGATGTATTCTTCAGTTCTTGAAGTTTTCAATGTCTAGTCGGACTTCTGGAATGGCTCAGTGTAGATGGCAGGTATCGTTGTTTCGATATATAGCCTGCATATGTTTTGTATGATTTATGACGTTATGTATGTATATGTTCGGTTTCTCTACGGCTTTCTTTATGCTAGCTCGGCCTTCTCTTGTGAATTGCTGAGTATGTAAGTCTATGTTACCTCACGCTATGCCAAGCAACTTCGGTCAGCTTTCTTAAGTTGAGTTGTCAATCATATGAACGGGTCGACTCAAGTCTTATGTTTATGTGACGAGCTATGTTTTATGAATGTTGCGCGGCTCGTTATGCTCAGAGTTGATTATGCTCTATGTCCATGTGATATGTATGCATTCGCCTCAAGCTACCAGCTTGTTTTGGTTGCTTTATGTGATGAACTATGTCAATGGGATGAATGATAAAGAGTTATATGCTAATCGAATGCATGAACCGAGGGTTACATTCCTCATGGCCGTGGTAAAATGTGTTTGATCGATGCAGTTAGTGACAATATGTACGTATGATCCGTTAGGGAAACCGAAGCCGTATGATTCATTATGTGTTAGTTTCATTCCGACCGTGATTCGTTGAACGCCAATGATAATCGAATCAAAGATGTTCTTATGTTATATGATATGTATACGCCGGTATTTAAAAGCTCGTACGGCTATGTCTATGTTACGGATGTTATATTACTGATTATGTTGAATCCCGGAAAATGCACTAATGAAATGTTCCTATGTTCTTTATTCCGTCGGGAAGTATATGTCGCATTTTAGGTCGGGAAATTATGTGCAATGATGTTCGAATAACGTGACTTCTAACGAATGAATGGCTTTTCTTTATGTTATGTTACCCCGAGAAGAAGATGTGAATGATATGCTAGATGAAATAAATCTCGAGTTCCACGAGTCTCATGAGTGCTATATTACATGATGTTGAACCTAGCTCGCTTATGTGGGTCCGAGGACAAAGCTATGTTGAGCTGCACGTATATGAAATGAAAGAGAAGAGCTCGGAATATGAAATGTTTAACTGGCCGATGGTAATTGATTGATAGCGGGTCTTCGTTGTTTTCTTGTTCTTGTTATGTGAAGGAAGCTGGGCTATGTAAATGAAAAGGCGTAAGAGTGACACTAACGTGAGCCGACGCTGACAGGTAGTCTTATGTTATGCAATGAAGGGATACCTCTTTTGCTCGCCTCTTGTTTCTTCGCCGACTCTCTATGATCGTTATGTGCTCCATCAGGTATCGGCTCATCTTCTACCGCTTAATGTTATGTATGTGAGATATGAAGAAATATCGCCAACGCGCGCTTTCATCTGCCAATGATCCGAATGATGATGTGTATGACGATATATGATATGATATGCCATGGAATCTTCATTCCTTTTTCAGATTTCTTATCTTGAGTTATCGGGTGAATGCTACAAGATGATGTTCGTGGATCTATATATGTAATGGATCGGTTTGGTATATGTGCTTAAATGGGGAACTTCACAATCTGAATTCCAATATGCATGTATGTTTATATGTTTATGTTCGTAAAGTCTCATCCGAATTCTTGTGTATACTCCTGGGTGTATGTGATTGAATGATTGGTTTGGCTTGTCTGGACAGGTTTATGATAATGGGACCGCGATTCCGTTATGTGCAGATTATATGTTCGGCCAGACCGTTATATGACTGCGTCAGATCGAACGTTTGTCCCGTATATGTATGATGAGGAGGAGACATGGGAAAGGAAAGAGGATAGGAGACACAATTCCTCGAGTCGAAGTCTAAGCAATTTCGCTGACGAAATTTATTTAAGGGGGAAGGATGTAATGGCCGCCTGACTGTCGTCCTTGAACCAGTATGTGAATACGATATGATTCCGTATATTGCACCTGATATGAGATGAAATGACGCGACGATGTTTCGGTATGACGTTCATATATATGATATGTTCGATATGTGTTGGCGTATAGGATATGTCCCGAATACCAAACTACGGGTCGAAAAGATGAAATGGAAAATTCGCAGATAACGGCGGGTTACGGCCGTAAGGTTCAAGGTTACGGCCGTAAATGGTAACAATGGAAAATGTCCAAAGTTTAGAGGAGCAAATTACGGCCAGTATGGTTGTAGATCGTCAGATATTGTCGCATACGTAATGAATGGAAGTTACGGCCGTAAGTCAAGAAGATGAAATACAGGGGATTTTCAGAGAGTTTATTACGGCAGTATGATGAGAGGATACGGCCGTATTAATAGGGTTACGGCCGTAAGGATATGGAGTTACGGCAGAAAGTCATGGTTACGACCGTACATGTGGAAGTTACACAGAATTCTAAGTCGAGAATGGCTATTTTAGATGGTTCTTGTCATTTCTTGGGCACTATTCATCCAAGCTCGGTTCTAACACTCCCAAAACCCTTCCAAGACCCTCATGAACCCATGGAATCATCTCCCACTCCATATATGACCTATGTAATGCTTGTGTAATCTATGATTACAAGAAGAAAGGAAAGAAGAGAAAGAAGAAGAGAAGGAAGAAGAGGAGGAAGAAGATGGTCTCCATGCTTGTTTGAACCTCATCTATGGTGGGTAATGGTTGCTTTACATGTTTTATGAAGTATATGCATGTTTGTATATGATAGAAACAAGATATGGCATGATTATGATGATTAGAGACCTTAGAGGCATGCTAGGATCTCTTGGCCTTGTGTTATGGTTATGATAGGATGTGATGATGCTATGTGTACGTTTATGTGGCTTATGTGACCTTCGTGCCAACTTATATAACTTACGTGGCTATAGGAAACGATATGTAATGAACCAAGGAAGTGAAGCCATGTGTAGAAGCTATAGGTAATGGAACAACTAGAAGGCTAAGCTTGTGCTCATGTATGATTACGTGGTTCAACGTGGAATATTACGTGTTATGTGACGATATATGTGATGGACGCTATATGAATCAACGTGAACCAACGCGAACACTTTGTAATCGTGATGCTTTACGCTTTGAAATGTCGTGGCCTTATGCGAGAAGTTAACGCACGTTAATGCCCGAATATGTAATGCTTTATACTTGTGTTCACGATGTGATGATGAAGCCTTGTTTATGGTTTACGATGAATGGTGACGATGTGAAAGAAACAAGGCATAATGGTAAGTGCTACCTATGATCATGTCATGAATGCATACGTGCGAATGAAAATGCCTATCACGATTTACAAAATGAAAATGTTTTTGGCCTAACGGGGATCTACGCCGCCGTGGGACCTACGCCCGATATTTGGGTCTAACGGGGACCAATGCCCCAATGGGAGATCGGCGTCTCCAATCATGTTATGTTATGTTATGGGACCCGCCATATGTTTAAAGAGCGCCAATGTAAGCACGTGATTCGCAAGAGGGCCCGGAATGAACGCGGTGACATGCATTGCATTGCATCTATTATCCACCGAGTCTTTATGACTCATTATGTGCGATGTTATATGTTTGACGTAGGTGATGTGCGTGGAGAGTGGCAAAGGTCACTAGACGCTATGATGTGGTGTGTGGGCGAAGAATCAAAAGATCTTGCATGACGTAATGAAACCGAAACCCTAACCTTACGTTATATGCTTGAAAGAAATGAGTTTAGTGGTTTCGTGTCTCAATGAATGACGACGACGCCTAGTTCCATTATGTTATGAAATGAAAAGAAACCCGGTAGACGCCCGGCGGTGGCCATATGTTATGTAACGGGCGAAGGTGGCCTAAGCCCAGGTGGCTTTATGTTTCGTTACGATATGCGTGCACGCGCACTGATATGGCGACGTCATTTATGACGTATATGTATGTGGAACTGGACGGGGCGTTACATGGCAGCCGTCTCAAATAATGTTTCATCCACTATCTGCAAATCGAATCAAAAATTAAAACAAAGCATAGTCAATTAACACAAGACAAAGAAGAACCCGATGTAATTTTCCGAACAACTGAACGATAATCTCCTAAACACCGATTGCAATTTTTCAATAATCTCCCAAACAATTGCATAATAATAGTAGTACCTACAGTGATGGCCAAATAATTGAACAATAGTGTATAAAGACCTGATACGTATATATATATATACACGCTGAAGAAGAAGTCGAGTTGGAAAAGACGTGTAGAAGAATAAAAAATTGATTTTGGGTTGGAGCGTGAGGAAAGCGTGTGGAAGTTTATGATTGCAGAATAAAAAAATGATTTTTTAATTCAGAAATAATAGATGAAAGTGGCGGGAAAATGTCCTGATTTTATTAATATATAGATTAGATTAGTCGAGATCTAATATTTTATTTCCTATCAAAATAAGTCACGCATGTACGATCAACTTAAACCGAACACATAAATAATGTTGAAAATATCATCCTATAAATCCACAGATATTA
The DNA here is from genome assembly GCA_018223645.1 of Jasminum sambac. Taxonomy (NCBI): domain Eukaryota; kingdom Viridiplantae; phylum Streptophyta; class Magnoliopsida; order Lamiales; family Oleaceae; genus Jasminum; species Jasminum sambac. The sequence goes on from CP073649.1 coordinate 23,840,308, forward strand.
AGAGCCTTAGTGGATTTGGAAATTCCTTCTAAAAATGCAAACCATGATTAATAAGCAAAGTCAAACTTAAAGTTTTTACAAACTTAAACAAAAACATAATGACAAAGCAGCAAAGTTAAGTTTTGTATTTAGCTATTGCTTAAGTGAGATTGAAACGAGGTTTTAGAACATAACACTTTTTCTTTTTTCGTTTCTTTTGAAGAACTCCTTTTGTTCTTTTTCTTTTTTGAAAAAACTCATTTTTAACCATTTATTTATATTCTCCTTGCGCTTTTTAATTACTTTTTAACTCGCGTTCTCAATTTACCATCACCGAGCTTACTCTAATTTACATGAACATTCTATTGTTATGTTACACTTTCAAATCTCAAGGCTACCCGACACAACACAAATTTATGTTGAAATCATTTGTTTTTACTCAATGAGCGCATATTATATGGTCTATCGACTATCTTTGTTAAACTAACAAGTAACAACCAACACATATAAAACCACATGTCTCAATCGGTATCATAAACTTTTTGAGTTGTGCCATGCAAACCTGCATCATACATACATGATACATGCATACATACATACATACATACATACATGGAATTAGAGAGGCGGGGGTGGGCGTGGGCGTGGGGGTGGGGAAAGAAAATGGATGACAATTATTACAAAGGAAAAGATGGGTGGTTAAAGTCAATCAAAAACTAACTGGAGTTTGATATATATTTTAATTGACATGATCACTCATTATTTTATTTTATTTTATTTATATTATTTATTTATTTATTTATTTGAGAAAACATGATCACTCATTTTGTCATTATCCAGTGAACGGATGAATGCTGGATGCATGACTTTGTTGGTGGGCCATGCAAAGGCTTCATCTTTAGATAGTGCCCAGATGATTGCGTTTTCTCTTACAATTTGACCCCCAAAAAATAATATTTAATAATAATAATATCTTTCAATTTTCATCCAACATTTTAGTATATTGTCATTTTACTAACTTCTTCTTTGATTAAGCTTAAGTTGAACTTAAAAATTGATTAATTAGCTAGTTAAATTTATTTTCAACTACACACAGTAAAGAGAAAAAAACAATTTTGACTGTTTTAATCATAATTTTTTGTAACAACATAGTCTTTTTCAATATATATTTCAAGAAAAGACTTCTCAAAAGGTTTTGGTATAACTAACATTTTATTTTATCCATTTTTCCATCAATTTTCTTTTTAGATGAAGATTAATTAATTCACTAGTCTCAGGATATTCATGATGAAAAAATTGACCTCTTGCACCACATTCACATTCAACTAATAAGTGTGAAACTATGTTGAACTAAATCGAGAGTGGTAGCTCTATTATTTATCTTTTCTATTATCTATCCACAAAATATTATTAACAATATTATCATTTAAAGATCTGAAAAACTCTTTAATTGGGAAACTCTTCAATCACTAAAATCCAATGCTGACTTTGCATTGAAGTCAAGCAAAAGAGTACATATATTTAAAAAAAAAAAAAAGTGGCCATGTTTGTAACTTAGCATCATTCTAATACTCAATTAGTAATTAATTTAGTAAGATAATATATTTGTAGGTGCCTTTGTACTGTTCGATATAAATGGTATATTGTACTTTAAAAAAAAATTCATTAATGCATTTAGAGTTCTCTAAGAGTACAAGTTTCTTAAGCTCAAAAACGAAATGAACTCTAAAAGTCTGATGCGTGAAGTGGGAATTAGTGAATGTTATGTTAATTGTATATTTACAGTACTAAAATACTCAAAATACATCTAATCTAGTCAAGTTATGCATCCCAAAATACTATTTTCTTTTTAAGATATAATAAAAATATAAAATAAATAAACATGGCATAGCTTATTGGCTTTAGACAAATGCATATTCTTTGGCTTTAGACAAATGCATATTCTTTATTTAGAAAATATTAGAAAAATGTTGAAAAACATGATTCACCCAAGCTGCTAATAATAATAATAATAATAATAATAATAATAATAATAATAATAATAATAATAATAATAATACCTCCGTGCCACAATGATAGGCTTGGTTTGATTTTCACATAATTTAAGAAATTATAATTAATATTATTAGAAAAATAAATTTTAATTGTATTTTTTTAAATATACCCTTACATTAAATAATGCTAATTAATGATAATATGTATATATTAAATAAGGGTATAATTGAAAAATGGAAGAAATTAAATGCAAACAAAATAGAAAATAACCTATATTTTGAGACGGATAAAAATGGAATATAAACCTATTTTTGTCAGACAGAGATAGTAATAATAATAATAATAATAATAATATTAATATTTTTTATAATAAAATAAAAATGTCTGTCCCTCACTCCAATACTTTTCTCGATTTCATCTAAACTCCCAGGAGTTTGACCTGCACAATAAGATCAAAATCAATCTACAGAAACCAGACTACAAATTACAGACGCCCCTTTTTCCTTCATTTCAAACATTACCAGCCTTCACTCTCAGGACCCCCACCCCATCCCACCAACCTTCCACACACACAGAGAGAGTTCTTGACCTTACAGCACAAAATTCAGGGAGGATGATGCCTCTGTGAGAGTAATAATGGAGGATTTGTATGACAGCCCATGGGACAGTGTTTTGGAGATAACCAAAATTGCCCAAGAAAAGGGCAGTGACCCATTGTTGTGGGCAATCCAAGTTTCTTCAATCTTGAATTCTTCTGGGGTGCCTTTACCTTGTATTAAACTGAGCAATCTATTGGTACACCACATTTGTTGGGAAAACAATGTGCCCATTGCATGGAAGTTCTTGGAGAAAGCTTTGATTCTCAAGATTGTGCCTCCTCCTCTTGTTCTTGGCTTGCTCTCAATAAGGTCCCTTTTCTCTCTCCTTATTATTATTTTTTTTTGCACATTTTATTGAAGTTTGTAAAGTCCAATGAACTTTCCTTTTTCTTTGAGAAGGTTCATCAAGTGGGTTGATTCAAGATTCAATCCTTTTTTTTTAATCATTGATTCAATCTCTAATTCTCTAGTTTCCCCGGTTTCTTGAAAATCTTTCTTTTAACTGTTTTTGATGTGCATTTCGGTATCTACTTTTTTAGTGATTGATCGATGATGTCCCAATGTTTTGCAAAAAACTTTGTTGTTGTGTAATTTCCATTTTAGTCTGTGGGTCCACGTGGAAATTCTTGGTACATAATTATGAGAATGATGCCTAATTCTGTAATTGAATTAACACCTTTACTCTGTCTATGTGATCTGAATTTTCATGTTTATCTTTGTTAATCAATAATTTAATAAATAAAGAAAATACTAATTTCATATGTTATGTTTAATTGAATGATCTCAGACATCTTTTGGAAGGTGACATTGCCAATTTTTTGAGTGTGCATTTGATTTTCATGTTGGAATGTAGTGATTGTTCTTATCTTTCAATCAATGATACACTGTGTTGTTTTTTCTGATCATCACTGAGACAAAATGGGTAGTTGCAAATGATATCATTTTTTTCTATTTCATAATAAGTCACTTATGAGGAATTCATGGTCTTCACTTATGTTGTAGAATGAGTTTTTAACTTTTGCCTCGATTTCCCCTTTTTTCTTTTTACAGAGTATTTCACCGTTCTCTTTGTCTTAAACTTTTCCAGGGTAATTCCTTATCGGCGTTCTTATCCAGCAGCATTTAGGCTCTATATGGAACTCCTAAAGCGGCATGCTTTTGCACTTAAAGAATATACACATTTTCCTACTAATGAGAAGTGAGTAGTTAACGATTGTTAACCAACATTCTTCTTCAACTCTTGATATATAGACGCAAAAATTTGGATATTTTATCTAAATTTTAGTGCATTTTTGTCATCACATTGTCTTCAATCTTCATGCAGGATCATGAATTCTTTAGACAGTATCCTACATTTCTCTCAGATATTCAATCTGCAAGCCAAGAAAACCGGTGCTCTTTTGGTCCGGTTCGTCTTTTCAATTATTTGGCAGTTAGTTGATGCATCACTAGACGATGATGGGTTGCTTCATCTCACACCAGAGAAAAATTCTCTATGGCCCACTAAAGCTCAAGAAATGGAAGTAGATAATATTAACAATTATGATGAGAAGAGGATTGAGCATAAAGAGAGATTGCTGACTCTTAATACCATCATGTCCATAGAGTTGATTGGGCAGTTTCTGCAAAACAAAGTAACTTCCAGGATTCTTTACTTGGCACGCCAAAACATGTCAGCACTTCAGACCTTTTAGAAGTTTATTTTCAAACAAGTCTATAATTGTATTTGTCACATTTCACTTGATTCATCAGTTTCTTGATAGATTTATCTGAGATGGATGAACATTTTTCCTTGTTATCAGGTCCGTTCATTGGGGAAGTTTTATCCAACGGATACAATTGCTTGTAACACATTCATCGGCTTTGAAAAATTCGAAGATTTCAATACGGGATATTTTTCAGCAGTTGATGTCGGATAGTTCAAAACTTCTGTCTCAGCATTTCCGCGGAAGTTCTTTGTTCGAATTCCATTCTGTAGAACAGTCTAGGCCTGTTGGTGCTAGTCGTTCTTCTCTTTGGCTTCCCCTTGATATGCTTCTAGAAGATGCAATGGATGGTTCGCAGGTTAATGCAACTAGTGCAGTCGAAATCATTACTGGTAAAGCCCCTAATATCCTTTAACTTCTTAAAGAAAATTTTTGAAAGACGTCTGTCTACACACACACACATGCCTTAACAAACACAGATTGTGGTTTTTATTTTGTAGGTTTAGTCAAATCCCTTCAAGCATTTAACACCACATCTTGGCATGAAGTCTTTTTGGGACTTTGGATGGCTGCTCTACGCCTTGTTCAAAGGGTAAGAACTTAGCTTTGGTGCTTACTTTTAGCTTATTGTATGTTCAAGTAAATGTTTATTTTGCTAAAGATAACGTTATAGGTTGAATATGTTACTGGTTGAATGCTGGTGGGGACCATGTGAATCTTTATGAGTAGTGATTTGAGATATGTGGTTAATGTTGAAATTTGAGTAAGCAGAAGCTAAGTGTTAATTAGAAAAATGTTAAAATGAACTCAACCTTAATGCATGTTTGAGAGACATGGTATTAGATAGGACTAGACAATGTAATGCTTCTTCTCCTTAATATATCTACATATTCATCACTGTGGTTCTTTATAAATGATAACATTTGAATTCCAGGAAAGGGATCCAATCGAGGGACCTTTGCCTCGGCTAGATTCTTGCATGTGCATGTTATTGTCGATCACAACTCTTGTAGTAGCTGATCTTGTTGAGGAAGAAGAAAGTGCCTCGACTGATGAGATCGTGTCCCCTACTCTCAGCAAACATCAGTTTTCAGGGAAGCGTCGCATGGATTTGATATTTAGTCTGCAGAAACTATCTGATTATCAAAGCTTGCTAACACCACCTCAATCAGTTATCCCTGCAGCCAATCAGGCTGCTATGAAAGCAATGATGTTCATATCGGGCATCAATGTTGATAGCACGCACTTTGACTGCCTAAGCATAGCCAATATGCCAATTGACTGCTGTAAGTACCACTTTAAAGTTTTTTTTTTTTAAATATAAAGTTCTACATATTTAGTTCCTGCTTTTGTTTTGGCAGCTGGTAATTTACATCATTTAATAGTCGAGGCATGCATTGCTAGAAATCTATTGGACACGACAGCTTATTTCTGGCCAGGTTACGTAAATGGACGTATCAACCAACTACCTCAGAATGTTCCTACCCACGTCCCTGGTTGGTCGTCCTTCATGAAGGGCTCGTCTCTGAGTCCTGTGATGATTAATGCTTTAGCTTCATCTCCTGCTTCAAGGTATGCGTGTGTTTGGATAAACTTTTATTTTGCTAATAATTCAAAAAAAAAAAAAGGCCTAATAATGTGGGGACCACGAGATTTGTTGTTAATAGTGAGTAGGAATTTGAGATGTGTGGTTAATATTGAAGTTTGAGTTGAACTGAGTAGCAAAAGTTACTTTATAGATAGAATTTTAGAAAAAAGTTAAAAACGAACACTGAGTAGATTGTGGCCTGGTCTTCAGTTGAGCCGTTTTATTTCCTTAAGCCACAGGTATATGAGATGCTCTTTTTTATTGATTTTGAAAAGAGTAAAGCAACTGAAATTAAGCTCATGGATGTCATGGAAGCTTAGCAGAGATCGAGAAAGTCTTCGAGGTTGCAGTCCAAGGATCCGACAACGAAAGGATTGCTGCTGCCACGATTCTAACTGGGTTATCCTTGATTCGTGGATGGAATATACAGGTCAAAGAATTTAATAATTTTTGTTAATTTTCAATCAAGCTTTACTAATTATACAAAATATTCATTTTTTCGCTCATGACCATTCAGGAACACACTGTTTATTTTATCACTCGATTATTATCTCCACAAGTTCCTGCTGATTATTCTGGGAGTGACAGTTATTTAATACATTATGCCCCAATGCTAAACATACTCCTCGTTGGAATAGCACCTGTTGACTGTGTTCAAATTTTCTCACTACATGGTTTGGTAGGTTTTTTTTCCCCTGCCCTGCTAAAGCCATCACAGCTTGAAAATCCAAGCCTGATACTAGCTAAACTCTTTTCCCAGGTTCCACAGCTTGCGGGTTCGTTGATGAAAATCTGTGAGGTGTTCGGGTCTTGTGTTCCCAACATCTTGTGGACCCTACCTTCCGGAGAAGAAATATCCTCTCATACCGTATTTTCAAACGCTTTTGCTCTTCTTTTAAAACTATGGAGATTTAACCATTCCCCAGTCGAATATGGAGCTGGAGATGTACCTCCGGTCGGATCCCAACTCACTCCCGAGTACCTCCTATTAGTTCGAAATTCCCACCTCGTCTCGTCTGAAAGCCTATCCAAAGATCCAAACAGGAGGAGACTAGCAAGAGTCACAAATTTCTCATCCCCTAATCCTATATTTGTCGACTCTTTTCCAAAACTTAAAGCATGGTATAGACAACATTTGGCTTGCATAGCTTCACCACTCTCAGGTCTTGTAAACGGCACCCCAGTTCATCAAACGGTGGATAAGTTACTCAACATGATGTTCAGAAAAATCAACCGAGGAAGCTTGGCGGTGATTTCTATTTCCTCCGGAAGTAGTAGTTCGTCTGGAGGTGGGATTGAAGAAAATCTACGGCCTAAGTTGCCTGCTTGGGATATTCTAGCTGCTGTCCCGTTCGTTGTAGATGCTGCTCTAACAGCGTGTGCTCATGGACGATTATCTCCTCGAGAACTCTGTACAGGTTTGTTCGGATTCAAATGTAGATTTACTTTGTAGTTCCTAGTAGAGTAATAGTCAGCCTTCTGCTAAACTTTTTCGGTTGTTTGGCTATAGGGTTGAAGGACTTGGCTGATTACCTTCCAGCTACTTTGGCAACCATTGTGAGCTATTTTTCGGCTGAAGTAACTCGTGGTGTTTGGAAATCGGTTTTCATGAATGGAACGGATTGGCCGAGTCCCGCTGCAAATTTATCGTACGTTGAGGAACAGATAAAGAAGATACTTGCTGATACTGGTGTTGATGTCCCTAGTCTTGCTACAGGTTTGTTTTTACTTTTTTACGCTTCCAAACATGCACTATGGGAATGGCACGTTGGAATATAGATACTAATAAGGCTTGAGTTCCATCTTAGAAGATCAGTCTGTCAAGCGGAGTTGTCCAAACACTTATATATTAATTTATAATTTATTATTTTATACTCTTTCAATACGGGATTCATCCCTTAGCAAATACTTCATTATTGTGCAAATAATATCCTTCCATAGGAGAAAGTGCTCCGGCTGTGCTTCCATTGCCGTTGGCGGCATTTGTGAGCTTGACGATAACCTACAAACTTGATAAAGCTTCACAGCGTTTTCTTGATCTGGCGGGGCCCGCTTTGGAGTCACTAGCAGCGGGTTGCCCGTGGCCATGCATGCCGATAGTCGCTTCTTTGTGGACCCAAAAAGTCAAACGATGGACTGACTTCCTCGTTTTTTCTGCATCCCGTACTGTGTTCCTCCACAACAATGACGCTATAACTCAGCTTCTCAAAAGCTGCTTTAGCTCCATCCTTGGGTCGAGCAGTACTTGCATCACTAACAAAGGTGGCATTGGAGCTCTTCTTGGCCATGGATTTGGGTCACATTTCGAAGGTGGGATCTCTCCAGTCGCTCCGGGGATTCTGTATTTACGAGTTTACCGATCAATTCGTGATATTATGTTTCTCAGAGAAGCCATAATTTCGATATTGATGAACACTGTGAAAGACATTACATATTCGGGGAAACCAACAAACGCGAGAAATGGAGCTAAATACGGGCCCTTCTCACTTGCGGCCACTATGACGAAAGTGAAACTTGCAGCTTCGTTGGGCGCTTGTTTAATTTTCTTAAGTGGTGGGCCCGGGTTGTTACAGTCGTTAATAAAGGAAACACTTCCGTCTTGGTTTATGTCCATTCAGAAGCACGATCAACCTGGAGATCAGTCGAGTGGAATCTTCCCGATGCTCAAAGGCTACGCGCTGGCATATCTAGCCGGACTTTCTGGAATGTTCATCTGGGGTGTCGATTCATCGTCATCGGCTTCAAGGCGTCGTCCGAACGTCCTCGGTTGCCACTTGAAATTTATGGCTGATGTCATCGATGGACAGATGTCGCTCAGTTGTGATCCAGCCACTTGGCGTTCATATGTCACTTCTTTCTTGAGTTTGGTAGTTAGATGCACGCCGGTCTGGATAGCTGAGGTGGAAGTCGAGGTATTGACGAGACTTGGCTGGGGATTGAGGCTGTGGGACGAGGAGAAGCTGGCTCTTGCTTTGCTCGGAGTTGGTGGGGCCCGTACGATGGACTCGGCCGCTGAATTAGCGATAGAAACTGATATGTAACTTTTCGCCTGTTTGTCGGAAAATTTTGTAGTTGTAGAGATGTTGAAATTTGTCCAGGTGCATTGTAGCATAGCATATTTAGTTAAAGAGTGAATTATGGATTCTGTTAGTTGTGATCAAAGCTTACATGACACCGGTTACAACTAGAATCTTGTTGTCTTAAGAGCCTGTTTGGCGGGATGAGTCAGCCCATTGTGTTTTTTAGTCAACCCATCGTTTGAGAATGCGACTTCTAGCATATGCTTAAACTGAATGTAAGAAAAAGTGATTATTATTTAATTTTTGTCAAACAAGCTGAAATGTCAATGAAACTTCCAGCACTCCATTACTAATACAGGCAAGAAAAAACAGGGCCAAGCTGTGTGCTTTGACTTATTGGATATGGTGTGTAAACTATTTCCCTTACACAATTGACCCATTCAATCTACAAGATATTATTTTTAAAGGGATCCGATAGACATAATTTCATTTTGATATAGCAGAATCCAGTTCAATCATACGTGGAACGTCAACCCGTTCAGTGCTTAAGTCAATGCTTTATCAGTTTATACATTTTATCACCAACATTTAGATATATTTTCTCCGTCGGGAGAAAAAAAGTGAAATAGTTATTCGTCTTTATCTTTAAAAAAATAAAGAAATAAATAATATTCTCCTCTGATTCGGTAAAAGAATTTTCAATTTTCTTGATTTTGTTAGAAAACTTATCGTTACGATCGAATTCCACCGCAAAAAAAACAGTGTACTAATTATCTTTCAACTTGGGATTTATCTATTTAACATACTCCTACAAGATAACAACTTATTTAAGTCCAATGGTCTTGAAATTCATGTGCTCGTTTTGAGTAATCACCACATCGGTTAGCTATTGATCTTCCCAATTGATACCATTAATTCGTGTTGGATTTCGATGCTAAGAGATCGATCGACGAGTAGCTAAATGCTCAAAATCAAGGCTGCTCTTAAGAGTTCTAAAATTTCACCCTTGGGGCGAACTTTAGAAATCTAAAATTTCACCCTTTGTTTCTAGATTTCGACCAATTTTTCCATTTTTTACCACTCTATTTTTCAAATCTTTGACATAAAAATTTAAATTTTGCATCACATCTATCTATTAAAATAAATATATAAAAATAGAAGTCAGTGTTTTTTTTTCCTGCGTATTCTTTTTATTAAATTATTATTTTTTATTACATTATTAGATGGACATTATTAGATATACATCTCGCTCTCGTACTTTTCATATTTATATCCCAAATCCAATAACCCTAAACATCACTATATAACTAAGAGTCCAAACAATGGTGGACTAATTTGTCTTATTGAAATTTATAAATCTAGGACACCATCTATTAATTAAATTTTATTCTCAAAAAATATGTAAATAAGTTTATTAAATTTTATCTTATTCACATAAGCTAAGCGATTCCTGTACATCGCACGAGAGCAAACACTAGTTTTCTTTTATTGTGTAAATATTTTTACGGCGCCTGAAACACCAATCTCCTTCACTTCAAAACAGGATTGACTTTGCCAATGCTTTGCGTGTTATTTATTTATTTATTATTTCATGAAATCACATGAAGTTTAAATAACTATGATTAACTAGTCGATGACAGGGATAAACTGTTGTGAAAATTATCGCAAGTGTATGATATCGCCACAAAAGTAGTAAAGTGGACTTTTTAGAGTCCGGATTATCGTTCCCACGAGGACTAGTTTACTCTATATCGGTTTAAACTAATCACAAAAGCAAATAGGAATATATAACGAGTAAAGAGTGGATTTTTGACGAAAAGATAATAAAATGCTAGAAAATAAATTGCAAAAATGATAAAGATTTGTTGAATTAATGGAGAGTGAAGTTGGGAATCCCGATTTATCTTTAGATGTCCTATTTGATTTCCCCTCTCAATTTCTAATCTCTAATTGTGTTAGATCGAATTCACTAAATTAATTTAATTTACCTCTCTTGAGTTCAAATCAATCTTATTTAATTAAGTCAACTACCATATCTCTATGTATAGTCCGAATAAACCTTAATTAAATGCATTAACGTACGTAGGAATTCATAAATGTCCACCTGCCATGTGGGATCACGACAATTATAAAAGTCTATCTCTAGCTCCTATGTGAATTGTCGGATTTTACTACGTGGTCTAAACGTCTAACTCACCTCTCGGTTGATTAGAATTCACAAATCAATGAATTAGTGGCCAAGTAATTCATGCATTAAACGAAGTAGTAAAATCAGCACATATATTAAAAAGCGCAAGAAATTGAGAGTCGAAAATCAAATAATCAATCTAAATTACATCGTTCCTCCCAACTAGTAGATTAGTTGTTCATACTAAATAATAAAGAAATAAAATAAATAAAAGAGTTCATCACCGGATTTACAAGAAGAAACGATAATTGAAAATAAATCTTGCACCAAGCATCAACTCTCTCTTGAATCTCCTCCAAAATCCATGCAACTCCCTCGATTGTGGTGTGTTTTGCCCTCAATTAATACTCTCTCAAGCTCTCCAAAAAAAAAACTCCCTTCTTATGTCTCTAACACTCCTATTTATAGCTCCCAATAGGTCTTCAAAAGATGCCTAAAATCGTGTAAGCAAATATGGTAGAGTCCCATTAGAAAACAAATTCCAAAACTCCGCGCGTTGCTGAAATTCCAAAGTTGCGGCGCGCAGTGATGACTGTGCGCCTTGGCAACTCTGCGACGCGGTCTCGTTTCTTGCGGCATGATTAAACCTGCGGCCTCTGAACGTTCGACGCGTCGTTTCTTCAATTCTTGCGGGCCCACCCGAGATTTTTGCGGCCGCACCATATTTTATACCATAAAAACTCTTCCTTATTTGCAACTTTAGTTCTCCAACTTTAATCCTTGTTACATGTTGGTCCAAAACTCTTCAATTTTACGCAAATTCACCCTCTTTTCTTCCTTTATTATATTGCCATGCACTGCTCCATGTTGATTTTCTATATGAAAATAATTAAAATTAAACACAATTAAGCATAATAGAACATATTAAACACGAATAAAACTATAGAATAAACACCACTAAAATGCTTATCAATAACCTTTAGAAATAATTACATAATTGTCAACTTTTAAATATTAATTTATCAAAATAACATTTATAATTATCAATTTGTCAAAATTTATGTGCATGGACAAAATTGCCCATTTGAGTGGCATAAACAACGTCGTCAAACGCTTGGCTAAAATTCTGGAGCCATGATTTCTTACATCAACCTTATGTCATGATTCTAATGCTTCATTATTTATTTATTTTTTGACAAGTATAGTACAGAGATGTCACTGGTAATCTGATATTAATGGAGGCAGTGTTTTACTTGGGAATAATCGGCAAATCGCAGTGGCGCGTTTGGCACGTCCCAGCTTATCCAAATTATGACACCAGAGAGAATTAAGCAAATAGTGTCCTCTCCGGCAAGTGGCAACCAGATCTCGTTGCTGGTTGCTGGTTGCAAACCAGCAACACCGGTGAAGATTGCTTTGCCACTCGCACTATGGTTCGTCTAAGTGTGATAAGTGGTGTCTGAAATGATTCATTGGCCGCCGAAGAAGTAGAAAGTCGCCGGAGTTTTCGTCGGAGAAGATGAATTGCACTCATATTGAAATTTTAACATAGGATATCGGATGATGATAAAATGATATATAACTATTTAAAAATATTGATATTCTTGTAAAATATTGATAATTTTATAAATTATTAAAGTAATTCACAATTCGGTAATCTACATTTGGAAATTTGACATTCTTGTAATCCTCCACTGAACTTTATAAAACTAGCAATACAAGTACAGCTCCAGATTTATAGACTTTTTCTAATTTTTATTTTTATTTTTTCTGAAAGAGGACTTTCAGACTTTGTTAGTTGTTACTTAAATGGGGAATATTGTGATGGTGGTGTTTCAGTTAGTCACATCAGATAAACCTACTTTGCGCTCCATTATTCTTATCAGGTGCCCACCATTTTCGGACTTTCCTGTATTAGTCCTTTCACATTTCAATCAGGTCCAAAAATTCAAATAGTTTAACAGTTTGTCTAGCTCCATAAAACAGTAACAATCTTTACTTCTGTTTTGTGTATATGCCCTCTGACTAAGACTTGCACAGGGGACACATTGTATTCTGACCGTCCGATTTGATCATATACTAGCTGGTGATCATCAGTTTTAATGATTTTAAGGTCCACACTTATCAGATTATACATTTATACTAATTAAAGATCTTATCTTTGATTCTTGATAAGGGTATATCAACCTCAAAAACCCTTTCACTGCCACTCTTTTGCATGGCAGTGGGACCCACGTTTTGCACAACAAAGAAGTGGAACTATGGTTGTGAAAAACATTTTCTCCTTGTTTTGTGACATATAGAGGCATGATCTTGAGAACTCGAATACACGCATTTATAAATATCAGTACATTTCCTTAAACCACTTATCAGCTACATACATGGTTTGTCCTAAAATGTCGTGTCCTTACTCCTTCCACGAAATTTGATAAATTTGATATTCCATGACCCTTTTTATACATAAAATTTTTTACACTGAAAGTCCTAAGGAACTGTGTAGATCACATAATCTTACCAATATTACAAGAAATTGGATATTTAGAACAATCTATTTTTTCTATAGCCCTGCGTCTGTAGAACATTAGGGGTGACTGTCGCGCCTAATTCTATTCTGATTAAACTATATAAGCTGCATGCTGCCCCTAAAGACCAAGTTTTTGGTAGTGCAATAACTAATTAATAACCTAGAAGTGGCCAAGTGCTACGAGTGCTTGATAGGAATCAAGGATATGTTTGTTGTTTTTAAAAATCATAGATGGCCTTAGAGGACAGATTTTATAACTCATTTTGAGGTTCTTGTGTAACGCATCTAAAGAGGATATTTGTTGGGGGTGGGGGCCTCAAATGTCCATAGGCCTACACATATCTATGCTCGCACAAAGATCACAAATTATGTCCAAGAAAGGATAATGAGGTGGGGTTTAAATTTCATACTTAAAGATTAATTACACACGCGCGGTTGCAAATCATCGTGGCCGGCAAGTTGAACCAATTGATAGATGTTCAATGGGGTTTCGGATAATGTAATAGACATGTGACATCGATATACTGAGAGGTTACAAACCGTCCCTACCGCGAAACCAACTATGTCTCCATGTGGATTGTAGTATATATTACTGATGATCGAATATCTTGTTATAAAATGCCCTTTGAGTAGTCAATAATCTAGTTGTGGAATTAATAATCAGAAGAAATTATGGGGAAGAGATTAGGTAAGTGGAGAAGAATGGTGAAAGAGAAGAGGGGGAAGCTCTACATTATAAGAGTTTGCATTACTATGCTTCTCTGTTGGGACAAATATTCTTAGTAATGTAAATATTTGATGTTCCATCGTTTTTGCCTTTTGTGTGTGTGTGTGTATAATTTTGTACATTTATGTTTAGGGTGTTGATTTGCAGGGTTTGTTTAGCTTTTTCATGATTTTGCTTTCTTGTATTATTATATTCAAGTGGAATTAACATACCAAATGGAACCATGACTTATTCTCTATGCATTGTCTCCTAATTTCTCCTCCCACCCCTCATGCATGTATGCTACTAGCATGTTTGGTAGGTGGGATCTATCTTATTGGACAATATATATATATATTAGAACTATATGTGGGAGTATAATTTTGGCATCCACCGTGTCCACAAATGATTTTTGATGGGTGTCCACAAAACATAAACAATCATATTTAGTCACGTGAGTGGTGGGCACCATATATTACATTCATCTTAAACCTTAGAATAATTAACTGTAACAATACATTTTGTTCTAACCCTGTATTAATTTAGCTGGGCATTCATTAAGATGAAAGATCGCGGAAGTGAGAGACATGTTCATTTTGCATAAATGTGGTTCAATTTCATTTCACTAGAGTGACACGACATGTTATAAAGGTCGTAGATCTTCTATAGTTTTAGAGGTATTTTAAATGATACATAGACATTTGTGACGATGTAGAAGTGTATTAGTGGTAAAATATATTTTCATATTTTTATCATTCAATGGAGAAGATAAAGAAGTGACATGTCGCATCTCACTGAAAATGTCAATTTCAGATGTTCACCTGAATTATTGATAAATAAATGGCATTGAAGTGGCCAAATGTGGCTTAAAAATCTGGGGAAGGAACATGACAGAGCCCAGGGTGTTAACATTTAATGCAAAAGTAAATCCAAACAACATAAATTTAACCAGAAATTAATCTATCGCATGGGAACAGAAGAAAATAGAGTGTGAGACAAGTCCATCCTGAATATAAGGAAATTTGTATTCTATCTTTGTAATGTTAGGACAAAAACTAAAGTGCGTGACAGCAACGGCCTTCGATTAGAAATAAGGCTAAACAAATGGCTAGCTCAATCCTTGTCCATGGAGTTTTGGAGGGAGACAAACTGATGACTCTGCCAACCTCATCTTTTCCAAACAATAGGCCCCATGGCCCCCATTAAAAGTTAGCATCAGAAAACGCCACCCCCAACCCCCCCAACTGTTAGGGTCCAACATGTAACAACCACCACAAAATGGTTACATGTAATCTATCCTTAACTTACTAAAAAAAATCGGACCTTTGTATAAATATGTGTGTGTATGTGTGTTTTCCACTGATCAAACCAAAAATTGTACATCAGCCTTTTCCTTTTCCTTTTTCTTTTTCTTTTTTCTTTTTTTGGGTATTGCATTTTAGGTCGACGTGATCATGAGGTGGCAATCGTTTGTGATCCGACTACAAAAGCTCCGGTCGTGGAGGAAGTGGTCGAGGTACATTCAAGAGCAAAGGACTCGCCTTTACATCATTTGGAGGTGTTTGGTTATTCTCTTAAGGTGGAAGTTGGAACGTGTAATTGACCTTGATGATGACAATGATGATTGAGTTTCAAGAAACTAGTAATGTTGACCACAAAAATCTAGCTGATCTTCTATTCTTATTGTCAAAAAAAAATGAACCAAAGCTTTGTTATCCATTCTCCATAGTGGATAGCTAATTTGGCTCCTTTTTTAATTGGAAGGTGATCATTCAGATTTCGCGGTCAGCAGATGATACATAGTTAGTATGAGTAATTTCGTGCAGGCGTCTTGAAGTTACGAGACAAATGGCTCATCTAGTCTGCAAATTGACAAGGATATGATAGGAGCTAGACGTGGAGAATTATATTCTCTCTTGCAATCCAATGCTGATAGGTTTGGAGTACAGAGTTTGAGTGAGAATTAATCGATAAGACCAATAAAGTGGTTGTAAATTTTTGTAAACGTTTGGTTGATGGAAATGTGATGATAGTTAACAAATTATTTTCTCCTCCATGGACATGCATGATGCTGCTTGATCGATAGTGTAGGATTGCAGTGAGAGTTGAACTTTGCTTTCTAGCTTCTGTAGACCATTGACTATTTGGATTATATTGAATTATCTGTCGAATCTTTTTTACTTAATTAGAATTAAGGTTACCCAAAAATTATTAAGGATTATATTACCTAGTTCAGATTTACTTAAGGGTTTTATTAATTGATGAAGTCAATGAATGTTGATAAAGATTCAAGTGTTATTAGTGTGAAGTAATGTAATGTACTAAAAGTAGATTATCGTCACCTACACTGTTGATAAGTCTGACCATATGTTGTGGGTTAGCGCGGATGTTAGTACTCTCCTGTACAAGCAGGCAAATGGGGTATGTAGAAATCAAATAACTTTTATTCATTGTTGAGGAATGTTTAAGAACAATAAATCTTACCATAATATTATCAAGTATAGGGCACCAAAAAGGCAACGAAAGTGTCGATAATCCTCATATAGAATACAGCGATATCTCACATCAGAGAGTATTCATTTTCAATTTCATCTGCCAATAACTAATGACACTTCGAATGATTTACCAGTAACAAATATAAGAGGCATATTCTAACAACCCAGTAAAGTTACAACCCGGAACGTAATTTATTTATGTTGCAAAATTTTCGAGCCAACATGTAGCATGACAATATTTACTCTCAAAAGTTACGTTTATACTATTGCAGCAACTATTCTTTCTTTCTTCAACACTATTACAGTAGCCTGACTCAGGAGCAAGGTATTCAGCACAAACAATTGAAGCCCACACTTATCTTTTGTTACCAGTAACTGCCTCACCAAGATTCCTTTGCCATCTTGCAGAGGTCGGCTCGTCTTCGCCCCCCTTTTTGGGGGTCAGCCCTTGCTTATTTTGCCCTCCCTGAGAAAATTCAAGAAGATAAAAGGAACGGTTTTTAATGTAGATGAAAAGGTTGTGCAATCTTAACGATATTAGTACTTGGGGCTTGTTTGGTATAAACTTTTCTCGAAACTTTCTTCAAACTCATTTCTAACCATTCTATTGAACCGATAATTTTTCAAGCACATTCTCCAAGAAAAACCATACACTCCAAAAATCATATTAAAAACCAAATAAGGTTAGAATTTTACTACTGTCCTCGTGATTCTAAGGCAAGCTTTATACAAGTATAAGTCCAGAGAGAGTTTACTTACAGCTGCTTTATTGGCAGTTAGCCTTCGACTAGATGGGGCACGAGCAACTGACGACGCTGCTGCAGCTGCTGCCACACGTATCCTGTGAAACGGAAGATCATCAGATATCTTTTCATCAGTTCTACTGCAGAATTGTAACTCAAGCCTCCATACCTTTTGTGCACATCAACAAATTCATCTGTCTCATCAACAATTTCTTCCTATATTCACAAAGAGAATTGCAATGATAAATTGATGGCTCACAAAAGCAAAATGAAAAGTAGAGTTGAATGGGCAGAACGGTTGATATACCTGCAAAAGTTCTTCAAACACGTCTTCCAACGTGATAATGCCAATAACTTCACCATCTTCATTATCATCCGACGTAGGGAGCAACCCATTGGCAACTGCATCATTAAATGTTAAGTTGTTTCTAGAGGCTGCCCTTGGAACCCTATCAATGTCTACAGCAATACTCTCTGTCTTCCCTTCTTGCTTTGCTAGCAATGGGGTATTTAACTCTGAACTTCCATTTGTCACTTCATTCTCTTCAGACTTCTCTTCGATCGATGGAGGTATTCTATTTTTGCCTTTAGGCTTCACAACAGCTGCCATATGACTGCTACCTTTTTGGAACTCATTGAGTATGTCATATAGAGGCATATCTGCAGGAACACTGGGAAGAATGCGTGTAAATAAATACTTTTAACTTTTCAGAGTTTAAAAATAATTCATGAGCATATAAAGATCCTATACCATACCGTGGAATTCTCCGTATAGAAACGGCACTCACTGGGGTCTCTGTTTCTGCTCTTACAGTAAGAAGGCTCTTTACCTGATAGTGTATCAGTATTTGTGAGTTGCATGTTTACATATATATAATGGACAAAATTTTGCAGTTTCAGATATTATACCAGTAGAAGTCCAATAATATTCTTCGGGTTCCCAGAATAGACGGGAACTCGACTATGACCTCGAGCCAGAATCTTTCCCATTGCCTCCCTGAGATAATGGGAATATGACAGGTGACTCCTCACATATTTGGAACAGAGGACCAGAGAGCACCATAAAATATTAAAAAGAAAAATGAAACTAAAATCTTGTCATATTATTCTATTTAGTCTTGTCCAATATTCCATACCAAATAAGTATCCGTCTTTGACCAAAGATCTATGAATTGAAGTAGCTCAAAAATCATCAGTGATAATAACTAGAGGTCTAATCTTTCAACAGTTCTTTATGGTACAGGCATCCACTTCACATATACAAACCAAGGGGAAAACACCCCCAAAAAAAAAAAAAAAAGAAAAAGAAAAACGTCAAAGGAAAAGAAAATCCATAAGGTCAGATTGACATTAGAATCACCTTTAATAGGCATGTATGTTCTCAGCTAAACAATCTGTTGTAGCATTCAAAATATTTTTCATCTCATGATGCAGGACAAGAGCACAAGACAAGAAAATGACACAGTTACAAAAGAAGTGCAGAAAACGACATTTCAGTGGGCAAGTTTACCAGTCCAATTTTGAATTGACATCCAAGGAAAAGGTTGATTCAATTGGTGTCATGGCCTCCTCAGCAGTCTGTCAGCATTTGGGGGTTAAGGAAGTTAGATAAACAGAGAAAGGGATGATTTTATGAATATTACAACAATTTGCTATATTTAATTTACTATGTAATAATGCAGTCTTGAGAAGAGGCAATTAATGGCACTATTGCAGGAGGCTGACTACTAGGGATTGACTTACTAGATGCAATTTCTTATGGATTGACTCATGAAGGGAACAGGGGTGGCAGCTTAGAGAAGCAAACAGAAGATAATATCTAACAAGATCTATGTCAAATATCAGTCCTGAAGGTTAATATTAGTCCTAATAGTTTAGCTTTAAAATTTTGGAATTTTTCATTTCATGTCTATTCCAATTTTTATATAAGCGGAAATTACCATACTAAAAAACGAAATAATAATGCCAGTCTACATCAATCTAATTTTTTGAATTGGACATACCTTCTCAGTCAAATCTAGTGCTCCACTGATAATAGTGGTCTCATCATGTGTGAGCTCACCTCCTTTACCAGCCTATAGAAAAGAACAACAGCTAAACGCCGCGTAAGGAAAGCTCAAGGTGATAATTGAAACTTGCAGTTTTTATCATCCAACAAAAATTGCGTGGCAACAATAACCATCCTATACAATTCAACTGAAGGAAGAAACGGATACTAGAAAAATGTTGTCACCTCCTTGCTGTGGATAGAGACAAGAGCCTTCAGCTGAGCTCGTCTAAATAGTGCCTCATTGTGTCCCAGTACCCAGTCTAGAATCTGAAAACATCACAAAAACTCAAAACATAGGAATATCCAGAGAAAGAAGAGATAATTTCTTCTCTATGTATTGTTTCTCATGAAAAATCTTATATGCCATAGTGCAAATTAGTTGATATCATTTCCAATCTTCCAAAAACTTATCAATCTATGGAATAACTTCTAAGTTGCATAACTTGCATCTATCATCCTCCTAAATTTCAGGAAAAGCCAACAGATCAACTCCTAAAAAGATTGTTTATTAAACAGAGTTCCGTAATCCAATGGTTCCACTTCCATGCTCTACCATTAAGATCCCTTACCCTCTAAATGATTTACAACCTGCCACCTCAATAAGATATTTAATTTGTCTGTCATCAAATCACTAACGATACAGTAGCCTAAAAGGAGCTTATCTCTGAAATACATGACTGACTTTGCTGTAATAATATTCATGTATGCCGAACAGCACATGTGCTGTCATAACTACTTGATCTTGAGTAGGATAAGAAAATTTGACAAGGTCTCATCCTTCTTCCCAATTAATCAAACTAAAAATTTTATAGAGGTTCCATTAAACAAGAAATGGTTGTGAACCAAATAGCGTGTTATTGAGAAAGTTCTGTTTAACTCAGTTAAGAGTATCAAGGAAGAAGTGGCAAAACAAGAAGAGCGATGTGAAATGATCGTGTTCATTAGTTGTTTCAGATAGCTCCTTTTAAGATGATAAATTGCAAAAGAAATTATTTGAGACACTTTAGACATATTGAAAGAAAGTTGTTAAATGCACCAAACAGGGAATTGATATGGCGAATATAGAGGTTGTTTGATTGGGTATAAAGTTAATGTGCGCGGTATTCCGTATAAAAATGTGTGGTTAATATTATTTTGGGAAATGTGTGTGTGGTTGAAAATGAGTATGAGATATACGGAATCGCGTGCGGATAAATTATATACCAAATAGAACAAGGCTATAATGTTTAGATTTTATGGGAAGAGGAGAATTGGAGAACACTTGGAGATAGGCCACTGGCAAGGATGCGAGCATCTTATCATTAATATTTGGAAATGTTTCTGGATTGTGAAAGACGAAGAAAGAAATCTATCCAGAAAAACTAGATAAGTACCGCATACGGTTTTGTCGAGTTAAGTTAATGTTCTTAATGTTCTTGAAAATGCATATGCCCTTAGGTTTTTTGCTTCCAGAAATCCTATCAACAGCAAGTCCACATCAGATATCCAGTTTAGTAAAATAATCAATCACTTGTGTAACATAAAAATACCTTCCCTATAGGGTAAGAAATTGGATAACAGATGATCATTAGAATGCGGACCAACCAAACAAAATTTGCACCTACAGCAAGTCCGTATCTGGTACATATTGCTTGAGGAATAACCTGACAACATAAAGCAATACAAAACCCAATCACTAGATGAAAGTAAATATAAATAGAAAATTAAAATGGAATATCTAAACAAAGTTTTATGATTTGATGCACCTCTCCAAATGCTAGAACAAAGGTGACAGATAATATAATGGCAACATATTGATTGAAAAGCTTATCAAGATATATTGGAAGGGCCTGCAAGAGACAAGATGATATAAGAGTAGAATCTTAGAATAGTCATTAAGTAGGGTATAGAAGACATATATCCTCGACTAGATAATCAAAAGACAAATAATATAATGGCAACATATAGATTGAAAAGCCTATCATCAAGGTCTATTGGAAGGGCCTGCAAGACACCAGATGATATAAGAGCAGAATTTTAGTATAATCATTAAGTAGGACATAGAAGACATTTATCCTCAACGAGATAATTAAAAGACAAAATGCATATATTTCTGCCTCACTTCCTTAAGAACGTTTCACCCTTGTTAATGCTTTGTTCTTTTCTCTGCTGGTACAAGCATGTCCAATCATGGGCAGAACAAGATAGCAGAAGGGGTAACTACCCCGCAACATTCCTCCCTGCGCCATCAAACTTTTTCTATATTTTCTGAATGTTGCTACAAACAAAGCGGGTTTGAAACATTTACACCACAAATTCCCTTGTAAAAATTTTTGAAAAATTATTTCAATATTTAATATCTAGGGTAAGAAGAACATCAATAAACGTTAGAGCTTGTTTAGTAAAGCTTTTTGAGAACAACACATTTCATTGATATAACATGTTTCTCACACTTTCTTTACATCTGAACCACACTTGCAAAAATCATTTTTTTTTTTTTTTTCAAAAATCTCTGCCAAACAAACACTAAGATAGCCTATAGGACTTTTCAATCTCAAACTTCAGTACTGGTTACGTAATTAGTTCTTTTTACATCATAGTTTCATCAACTTTTTATTGCCTCTTCCCCTTTCAAAGACAAGGCTTCGCAAATGTGTCTAATCGGTAAACAAGATGCCTAATGAATATCAAACAAGAGAGTGCTGAAAGGCAAAAAAAAAAAACAGCTGGTATGTAAGTGCACAATGGCCCCATAAAGTTCCAAGAAATTACACTTAAAATTCTTTAAATCTATAGAATCAACTAGATAAATAATCAATCATGTGTGACGTGTACAGGAAATATAGGGACATTGTCAATGAAAATTACTTTTTGTGTTATTATGCATGTACATGGAAATTTGTCATCTCAATCTAACTTCTACTTCTATCATTTCTCTTTTCTGCAACCACACCGAAAAGCATTAACTAAGCTCTTCCTCACACTTTGCATTAAAATTATCTCCCTGAATATATAAAATCCTTCAGCCCTTGAACCCAAACGTCAGAGAAGTAGGAATTTTTGGTTGAAGCCGAATAATGATAAAGAATTATAAAATTTGTTACCTCCATTGATGCAGCATTACATAAAAGCAATGTCACGAGAAGCTGGTGCTGCTTCTGGACCACCGGAAGTATCGCAGCTGATAACAAGAAATTTCCATCAAATTAAAATAATGATAATGAAAAAGATCTTGCTCTCAGAGACAGAACAAATCTACTTCCCTTGAACATCTGTATTGTAAGTTTATAACAACACATAACAAATAAAGCAAACAGCGTATTTTGTCACAAGGTTTGACAAGAACATGTTTGGCTCAGATTTAAAACGAAATAAAAGTTACTTTTAAGCTCCTTTTGCCAACCACAATTTTAGAAGTTACTTCAGTTAGTAAAATTTTCTGGAAAAGTAACCTTAAGCGTAGCCAAAAGAAAAAAAAAACACACTCCAACCATTGTCAAAAAAGTAAAAATTATATCAATACCTCTCAATTCAACCAAACGTTAAGTTCTAACTACTGTTGCAGGCATTGTATCATAAACCCTCGCAATTTTAATTATCAGTATCCATAGGAGTAGTGATTCTAATTTTTTAGATTCAATCTTCATCCAATTCACACCATAAACCCAACGCTAATCGTACAATAACAACTCCTTCCTCGTAAAACCAATCAGATAAAAAAAACAAGCTCAAATTTCAATCACATCATATACAACACAATTAACAATTTCCCGATCAACTAGAAATGCGCGAGTAAGGAGATTGACCAACCAGCCTGTTTTTTCTCCGCGGGTGTACCGCTGCGCTGTAGAATCTCGAGTTCGACGAGTCCCAAGGACATGAGGCCCAACGTCAATCCCGACATAATTCCGGCAAATAGCACTAAAAAACATGAGATCCCGGCATAGACAAACCACCAAACGGTTCCAAATTCGATTTCCGCCCCCAGTAAGCCGCCGTTAGTGAGTCCCCCATTCCTGATCGCCACTTGAACCAGCGCCACCGCATTAATCAGATGCATAATATTACTGTTACAATTTTGGTATTCTCAGTTTCTCAATCTGAGAAAAACTCACGTTTTATGAAATAATAATGGGACTAAGGTTGAGTGGAAGAGAGAGAGCGAGAGAGAGCAGTCGATTTTTCTCTTTCCTGCCCCAGAGTCATAAATCCGATACCATTCGATGGACTTTTCCAACATTTTGCAAAAAAATCGGACGCATTTTATCATCCTGTCGAATCTCGGTTAGATCCCATGCCCGTGCAAACACGATATTATTGTCCCCAATATTATTGTACCTAATATTGATATGGACACGTACAATAAATTAACTGCGTAGAGGGTCAAAATTGAGAAAATAATATAAGCGTGTGTTCGTGTGTACTTATTTTTGCTTAAAATTTGGCTAAAAGTGGAGTGTAGTGGTGGGGACCACGAGATGTGTGGATAATAATGAGTGATGATGTGAAATGTGTGGTTGATATTGATGTTTGACTTTGACTTTTAGTAATAGGTAATTTTTAGGTGAAAATAAGTAGAAACGAACACACGCTAAATTTATGAGGTTGTCAAACTTTGTTACCATTCTACAAGATTAATTTTTTCCTTTTTTTCTTTTTTTTGGTGGTTATACTATCGCTACAAATTTTTCTCTTTACACCACAATATAAAGACACCTTATGTAAAACAATTTTTCTATAAATTCACCATAATTAATTGACTCATATAACCTTATGTACTAGCTTTAAAGTAAAAATAAAAATTATGAATGCACCATGTATTCTTAATTGCTTATTCGAATGATACTGAGATTCCAATTTTTCTCTTCTCCTTCGCACTGTAATTTACTGATCATAATGGGATTGAGATGGAATGAAGTGAAATCAAATTGTGCATTTGTTAGAGAGGATTTTGACAAAACTATTTTCAATGGAAAATTTTGAAGAGGTTTCACAAAGTTATGTATCATTGTTTGGGAGATTAAACATTATATTTATTTAATTTGGTTGGATTAAGCCATTGAATTGCCATAGCGTCTATCAATGAATCTCTGCGTGCGATTTCCATTTTTTCCTTTTTAATTCGCTATCTGCGGTCTTATTCTTTTTATGAATTCGCGTATTTCCGTGCGACTTACATATATTTTCAACCACACACATATTTTTCAATAAAATACTAATCACATATTTTACACGGAAATACGCGAACTCTTCAAAAGAACAAGACATCTCTTTAAAGTAAAACACCAATCCTAATCTGTAATATAGCACTAATGGCCAGTGGGATTTTTTTTCTTTTTAATGAAATATTCAAGATGTGTTCTTTGTTAAAGAAGAAATGCCATTTTTCCCCATAAAGGCATGACTTAAACCTCAGTAATTCGACACCTTAAATTGAATTGACTTCATGATCTCACAAGTTCACGTTCTTTTTGGAATGAGGAGGAATGGAACTGGTGCATCAGGGAAGTTAAAGAGAGAATTGGTTGGGTGGGGGAGGGGGTGGGGGGGCGCGGGGGTTGTTTAAAGTTAAATATGTGGTGCACTTGAATATTTTAATTGAAAATAATATATAATTATATATTTATGGATAATTATGTCATTTTATTTAAGACTATGATGGGAAATATAATAAGGGAAATTATATTGACACCACTATTTTTATTAAACACGCCACATTTTATATACACCCCATATAAAACATAATCTTAATATAATAATAAGACAAGTGCCACCTGAAAGTCTTAGTGTAAGCAATGTTGGCATTAAAACTTTTTAAGATTAATTACTTTCCTTATTTAATTTATTTTGCTTTCCTTATTTGATTTTATTTTTCTTATTTTACTTTTTTATAAATATTTTATTATATATATATATATATTTTATAATTTTATAATTAATTTATATAATTTTTCAATTCTTTTATATAATTTAGTGTTGTATGCATTAATGAAAATATGATAACTGATAAGAGATCAAGATTAAAACTTACACCTATTAAATTAATTTCAAAAATGAAGATTAACATTTTCTCTGTATACATTTTAATCTTTAAATTAATTATATCTTAATCTTCATCTTAATATTCTAATAAGAGAAGCGTAACTAGGCATTGAGTTATGTTAAGACCAAGTTGGAACTCATTTACTTAAAATTAAAAAAAGGAAAATCTCATTTTGTAAATAAATATTAAATACACACTTTATTATTTTATTTTCCTTATTTAATTTATTTTTATTTATTTAGTATTTTTTCCTCATTTTAATTTTTATATAAATTTTAATTTTTGAATTATGTATATAATTGAAAATGAACCAAATCCAAATATTAATGAAAATGTGATATGATGTCAAAGTTATAAACTATAATGACAATTAGATTATTTTTAAAAATGAGAATTACATTTTTATATATTTTTAATCTTTCAATATTAAATTTTAATTTTTATATACATTTTAGTTTTTAATTACGGTGTCAACGTAGTACAGTGGTTGACTGACTCATTTCTATTTAAAATTTTTGTACTTATCTAAAAGGGACAAAATTAATTCAATATTTAGAATTCAATTGAGCTTTAAATGTAGTATAAAATAAATTCAATATTCATAGAATATATATATATATATATATATATATATATATATAAGCTGACTATGAGATGATTATTAATCATATTTGAAATACTTTTTTACAGTCATGTATATGACTCATAAAATATGTTATTTATATTTTTTATTCAAAAAGTATATTACATAAATTTTGTTCGCAAATATTATGCTCTTACCTAAAATTAATAATTACGATAATTGATATGATATTTTTCTTATAAGACAATATTTTGCGCCAAAATTTATAAACTACTGCCCATATCTATAATATTATATATGTTTCGTTATTTTTTTATATATATTTATAATACTTTATGCCTTATTTTATAATATTATTTTATATAAATATACTATCTTAGTTATCCCGTGCAACGTACGGGAGCAATACTAGTTTTTATAATAACACCACATTCAATTTTCCTGTTTAACCTTGTACTCTAAAAACTAAAAATGAACATATGTACACCACACTTTAAGAACAAAATAACCATAACACCCTCAAAAACTTTAACATCCAAATCAAATTCTAGTTCTGATAACCACAATTGATTCTTCCAGATTATTAATACAAGTACAACTAACTCGTTTTCCCCCCAAAAAAAAAAATTACAAACCCAAATAAAATTAATTCATCACCCAAATTGGTAATCACTTAATTATGGATTGGTTTCCAAGTTTCGACCCTCTTGACAATTGGTATTTCAGATAGGGACCCCAGTGAAGGGCAAATAAGGTACAGCCGATAGATCCTTCATTTTTTATTTTTTATTTTTTTCCATTTTTTCCCCCTGAAAACTAGCCTATAGACCTTTAATATGGACGAAATTTAGCAAGAAATCAAACAAATAGTCCATAATGAAGGTAATTCCGGTGGTTACATGTGCGTTTAAACTTTGCAAATTAGCATTTAAAGATGTGTGGTGTAAGGTGTACCTAACATTAATTAAAAAAGAAATGAAATGAAAGTGGTGGGTATTTAGGTCAATTTAATTATGGTTAATTTAGAAAATATAAAAAATACGGTGTGATTAACTATTTTTGTAGTGTCAATATAATTTCCCATATAATAATTGTGGTGTCTTGAACAAAATGCGTAGTGCTAATATAATCTCCATTTTTTCCCAGATCGTTAGTGAAATTATTCTTCCAAACAAGTTAGGTCAAAACCAAACATTCCGAAGAAATGAGTGGGATTCACAATATCTTACAAAACTAATATTTTCCATGTTATTAGTAAAATTATTCTCCCACTCAAGTTAGATAGAACTTAACAGAGTCTTATAGGTAGATTCTATAACCCATTCATTCTCTATAAATCTCGAGTTTTAACTCCACTTACTGAAAATAACAATGTTATTTTTATCAAGCAAACAATATATATATATGTTTTCTTAAGTTGACTACTCACTCTAGGGAATTACCAATATGATTTTACATACTTGACACAGTTTGTGTGGCATTGGATTCATGGCATTTCGCATCAAATGGTTCAGTGAGTCAATTCGAAGAGACTTGTTGCGATCTTGGTATTGTTTGTTGCATAATTTAGCCACACATGCTTTAGTGATTACTAGAATTTGAAAGTGTTAGCGGATGAGTTTTAATGTATTTTTATGAGTAGGAAGAGAGAGAATGAGTGGAGTTTAATTGTGGAGATTTAATGAGTTGAGAGATATATGAATGTAATTTGTTTGACCAAATTTGAAATTTGAAAAAAAATGCATTAAAATGCATTTTTGAATTTATTCTAACACCTAACGTGTATATTTATTTTCACCAAAAACTAATTTTTTGGATGAATAGCGGGGGGAACCACGAGATGTGTAAATAATACTCCCTCCGTCCCATTTTGATAGGCATGGTTTGACTTTCACACGGATTAAGAATTTGTAATTAATATTTATTGGAAAGGTAAATTTTACTTGTATATTTCTCAATATACCCCTATATTAAATATGACAACTTACTTTGATTAATAACCATGCATAATAAATAGGGGTAGATTAGAAAATGAAGAAATTAAATTTATACCAATAAGGAAAGTAGCTTATATTTTGGAACGGATAAAAAGGAAAAACAAGTCTATCAAAATGAGACGGAGGGAGTAATGAATAGTGATTTAAAATGTTTGACTAAGATTAATATTTGACTTTAACTGTTAATAGTAGGTGATTTTCACATAGAAATAAGTTAACGCAAACACATGCTGAGATTAAGCGCGTGTTCTTCTGCGTGTTTTTACACATTCTTTTCAATTCCACTAATTCTCTCTCCTATTTTATATCCACATATCTCGTGGAACCTACCTATACTACATAAATCTCTACCATTCAACTCCACTTATTTTCTCTCCTATATCACATAAAAACTCATTTTTACAAATATTCTAACACCAAGAGTTTACTTGGTTCCATTATTTTCACATATTTTTTCAAAATTTATTTTTAACTAGTTCATTTTTTGTAACTCATAATTTTTCACAGTTTTCAGATGCACCTTAATTTTTCGGGAAACTTTTCAATACAAATGATTGGACCACAAAGGTCCTCAAGGGGTCAAGATCGCTCATTTGTTGAAGTCCTATTCTTACCTTCATCTGTTTTCTTCCTTTTATGGGAATATTACATGGTGGGGGGGCTTGATGTGGAATTGTCAAATTTTGGGCTACAAACATTTGCAACATTTGGGTCATCAGGTTGTATGGTATCCAATTGGCATCCCCATAGTCCATAGAGGGGTGTGCAATCAGACAAAAGCTTGCCCAATAATGTACTTTGCATTGAGTACCCATCAATCCCATTTATTTTCACAACATTAATGTACTTGGCAGTGTTTAATTGCCATAATTTTCTATGAAAAATATAAAATCTTGAAAAATATTTTCTAAGTTGATTGTTTAATTACAAATGGAAAAAATAATTTTTCATGATGCAACCACTAAACGCTATTTTGGCCAATTCCATGGAAAATATTTTTTTGAGGGTATATAACTTTTATTTTCCAACTTACATGGAAAATATTTTTTTTCCACCTTTGTCAATCAAACACACCCTATAAGCTTTAGTGATTTGGAAAAAATTACTGTTACCCATAAAATTCAATGTCAATTTTGTATGATTCAACCGATTAACAATATTAGTCTGTGTTAGTATATGTGTAAAAATGGATTTTTATGAATTTTGATGTAATATAAGAGAGAGAATGAATTGAGTTAAATTGTGAAAATTTATATAGTACAGTAGGTCCCACGAGATATGTGTATGTGAAATAGAAGAAATAATAAATGGAGTTAAAAAGAATATATAAAAATATATAAAAATTTGTTAAAACGAATAGACTGACACGACAGATCACTTATTCTACCGTCACTTAATTTCAACCACATTCTATAGTTAGATAAAAGTACATTTTTTCCGTGACTTTTCTTGTTTGTTAAAATAACTCAAATTTCTTCGTTTGAGACGCACTGCAAACAAAATTAAAATTTTTGAGATCCACCCTGGCCCATATGACGATTACCATAGGTGGCATTACTAGAAGATGATGGATATGCAGTGATCTCAACAATGGCTAGAACAATAACTAGTCTATAGATGTGACAATAAATCAAATAAACCAGAAGCAATGCACATTGCCATATCAGGGCTGCAGCTTATTTCAGCTTGTGCCGGTATGAATGGCACTACATATACAATGATATCCTGCCACATAGACTTCAGAATCGAGAACAGTATTAGATACTCGACTGGGGAACTGCGCTATCCACTATACCAAACAGGACGTAAGCGAGGGTGAGCATGTTTCCTAGAATTTGAAAGGTTTTGGCTTAGGACGAGGTTGGCAAGACCCAGGCCGTGCAAGGGTAACATAAATGAACTTACCTTTGAAAAGCTGGACAGCAGCAAAAAAGCTCGACTCAACAAACCTCTTTCAATGTGTAAAAAACTTGGGGAGCCAAAAGAGACAAACTCATACCTTTCCATTCATCTCCGCCACAGCAGTTTGCGCACATTCTTCTCTTGTAAACCAGACATAAGCAAATCCCAGAGGTTGCTTCGTTTTTTTATCCATTATGATTTTTACTACCATCACACAATAACCAATAAGCATTCTTTTTATCTTACTTGTATTAAAGATGTAAGGAGTATAGCAATACGGCATAGACATAGAGCAAATTCACCTCCACCGACTTCTCCATATTGTGAAAACACCTTCTTCAACCAGCCTATAGAGCTTGATTGCGCAAGTCCTGAATCAGTAAGTCACATGTTCTAAATCATCCACTTTCATTTATTATGAAACCAAAGAGAGCCTACAAATACATTTATTTTAGTATTGATTACAAGAGCCCCTAAACCAGGCAGATACAATATGTCTATTAATGGCCTCTTACAATTCAACGACTTGATATTGCATAAGCTTGTGTTCGGTTTAAATTTTTTTCCTAACTAATAACTCATTTTACCCTCTCTCACAGTCAAATTTCAACATCAATCACGCATTCAAAACAATTACACATTATTATCCCAACATTTATTAATCTACAAAGCTGTAAAAATTAAACAGGTCACATTTTAGCAAAACAAAAATTCATATGACATGTTCTTTCAAGCCCTTAATATGGTGGTGGAAAATATATTTATTAAAAATTTGGCTCAGATAATTTATACTTGCGCATGTTATCATACTAATAAAAATACATTCTTTATCTTACGTTTTAGAATTCAAATTTGATCAAACAAATCACATCCACATATCTCACAGGTTCTTCTTGTAGTATTAAATCTCCACCATCTAACTCCACTCATTCTCCCTCTTCCTATTATGATTTTTATGCTAATTGGAACAAATTGATCTGATGTAAAGCGGAATGGTACAATGATGAAGAATTAGCGGCCAGAAATCATACCTTTTACGAAGATTATGGTTGCCGGGGAGTCAAAGTTATCTGACTCATTCGAAGAGTTCAAGCTTAAGCAACAGTGCGGTTTCTGAATAGGCGAATTACAGAAAATGGCAGCGCGGAAGTTAAAAATCTTGAAATTTCAGAGGCATATATGTTCGAAAATCAAGGATTTCGACAAAAGAGTGTTTGATTTGCAAGGTTTCTTGGAAGTTGAATGAATGAAATTGGTGAATTAACGAATGAGAGAAAGAAGGCCCTTTCAAACCCTAGAATTGATGAAATATAGCAAATGTCTCCACTTTTTGGGAAATTTGGGGTGTGTTTGATAGACAAGCGTGGAGAAGGAAATATGGTTTATGTAAGTTGGAAAATAAAATTTATATGGGGAAAATATCCAATAATTATATATTTTATTTTATGAAAAGGGATTTTTAGTGTAAATATAAAAAAAATTAGTCGTATTGATTTGATAAAATAATAAAGATAAGCTATGATAATTAAAACAACTTTAATTAGTATGAAATGATGTTTGGATGGAATCGTCAGTTTAGCTTAGATTGGTCAAAGTCGAATCTTTAAAAAGCTTTGGTGCGTATTTGGTCAGTTCACTTGAAATAAATTGCACTTGTAAAGTCACTAACTTTAGATATTATTACAATCAAGTCTAAAATTTTGAAAAATGTATCTTTAGTCCAAATTTAGTTAAATTGTATAATTTTATATTTTATTTTCTATGGGTCTTATTTGAGTCAGTAATTAATTTTATTGAATTAAAAATTAGTCCCAAATTTAGTTAATTGTATAATGATTTATAATAAATATAATTATTGTACCTATATAAAATTATTATTATGAATATAAAATTATTATATTTATTATTATTAGCTATTAGTTAAAATCAAAATGTGGCATCTCTAATCTTTAAAGAAAATTTTGAGAAAGTTGTGATCTTATATTATCACGAACAAATGCTTTCTTTGTGTTGAAATTTTTTGATAAAAACCATTTAATCGGTATCAAATTAATTTAATAAAATCAATTCTGGACCAAATAAGCACCCATAGAAAAAATAAAATATAAAATTATACAATTTACTTGAAATTTGGGACTAAAGTATACATTTTTCAAACTTTTGGACTTGATTATAACAATATCTAAAGTTAGGACCTTTTGTGCAATTTATTTCAAGTGAAATGGACCAAACTGCAGCACCCAAAGTTTTTATTGATTAGCTTTGTAGCGGTTAAATGATTCCATCGAATGAACCATTTTCATGCCAAATTTTTTAAATTTATTTGACTACCTTTTATTATTTAGAATTAAATACATGATATAGTAATTTTTGGGACTATTTGCGCCAAAATCCCTTATAAAAATTTGTCCAATTAATTATAATATTTTATTTTTTAACCACTAATTCTATTTTTTCCTAATAAAATACAGAGACCCCATTCATCCTATTTAATTTACCACTACGTTATCGATTAGACTCAAAACCCAAACAACCTAAATATCACTCCCATAAGAGGTCATATATCTCTCAAATTGCAAAGTAGATCCTATAACTTTCAAAATTTTCATTTTAATCCTCAACTTTTGAACTTTCTTTTCAAAAATATCCCAAAATATTTACACTCAAGGTCCTCTATCTTTCAAATTATTTCATTTTGATTCTCAAATTTTTGGATTTTGACACTTTTAGTCCTTTTTGCTCATTTTTCCCTTGTTTTCTTTTGCGTTTAGGAAATTCACGTACAAATACTATATTTAAGATAATATAAAGAAATAAAATTTTCATATTTTTTGTAATACGCACATTCAACTTCTTCTTTTTATTGTCTCCGACTTTCTCTCTCTACGCACCGTAAAAACAATGTTACATACCCGAATAATTTTATTACATACCACAATAATAATATTATCTCAATAATTATGTTACATATACCAATAATAATATGACGTACCTCTACTAACATTCAACTCTCACTTCTCCCATCCTCGACTTTCTCTCTCTAAATTACCACCCCTAATAATCTCGACGAACATTCAATTTTTCGGTTCCTTCTTGTCATACTTTCTATCTCTACTCACTTTCTCTCTCCAGATTACTATCCCCGGTAATCTTAACCAACATTCAACTTCTTGCTCCCCATCCCGACTTTCTCTCTACACATTTTCTCGCTCTAGATTACAACCCCCGGTAATCTCGACCGACATTCAACTTCTCGCTTCGCTCACCTCGATATTCTCTCTTTACGCACTCTCTCTCTGAATTACTCACCTCAATAATAATATTACCTACCCCGATAATGTTATTACTGATTGTGATAATCTAGAAAGAGAAAGTCAAGGGCAAGAGAAGCGAAAAATTGAATATTTGTCAAGATTACTTAACATAGTAATCTAGAGAGAGAAAGTGCGTAGAGAGAGAAAGTGAGAGATGAGGGAAACGAAAAGTTTAATATTTTTTAAATCGCTTGGGGTGGTAATCTGAAAAGAGAAATTGAGATACGTGTGAAGCGAGAAGCTGGATATTTGTCGAGACTACCGGGGTAGGTAATGTGTATTACTTGATGTGGTAATCCATGTTACTTGGAAAGGTAATATTTGTACTTCCATTGATGTTTATGAATTGCTATCAAGAGTATTAAATGAAATGTAAAGTTATCTTTATACTTGTAATATTTTTTTATCATGATAACAAATTTATTTATTTATGTTATCTTAAATATTGTGTTTGTCGGTGAATTTCCTAAATATAGAAGAAAATAAAGAAAAAGATGAGTAAAAATGACTAAAAATGTCAAAAATTCAAAAGTTTGAGGACCAAAACGAAACAATTCGAAAGATATAGGACCTTGAGTGTAAATATTTTGGGGTATTTTTGAAAAAGAGTTAAAAAAATTGAGGACTAAAATATAAAATTTGAAAGTTGGAGGACCTCTTGTGCAATTTGAAAGATAGATGGCAAATGAAAGTATGGAAAAAGAAATAGGAGGGGCAAAAATGTCCATAAAATACCGGAGCCAAATCAAAAGAACCGGAATTGAACGGTTCTTTTTTAAAAAAAAGAACCGGAACCGAAAAAATAACCGAATGGTTCTTTTGTAATAATCGGAAACCAAACCGGAATCGATTTAGAATAAGAAATAGCATTGTTTATTCCACTTGATTGCCGACTTCTGTGAATGCTATTGATAAATTTAAAAATCGATGCTAATTCTAGGCTTGAACTACTGTTTAACAAAGATAACGATCTTTGTTTTTAGCAAAGACACCGTTGTTTTTCAAAGAAGAAGAATAATTTAATAGCAAAGAAGTTGCTCTATTAAATAGCTACTAATCGCTTCAATTTTTTTCCTTTTTTGGTTATATTTATGTTTGAATCAAAATTTTTATTTTTTTATGTGATTTTCAAGTAATAAAAAATGTATTGCAAAATAACCGAAACCGGAAGGAAACGGAACCGGACATGTCCTTTGTTTGAAAAGAACCGAATGGTTCCATTTTTCAAAAAACGAAATTTAGGGTTCGATTCCAATTATAAACCCCCGGAACCAAGCCTGCAACGCCCACTCCTACTATTCATAGGCCATAGCCTATATTTCAATAGTTCAATTCATAGAATGCATGAGACAACAATTTACCTTTAATGCTCATGTAGCATCACTCATGTTTAGGTACCCTTCACGGGTGCCAGGTGGCCTTCCCATTTGCTGATGTGGATGTTCCACGCTGTGCAACCGACTACCAATGTTTGACCAGTTTAAAAACATAAATAAAGGAAGAAACATTTTGATCGGCCAACAATTTTTGACTAGCAAATTTTGGCTATGAAAATTCTGAGAGAAGCGGAGGGTGGTCACGTGATTTTGTTCAAACTTAAAAACAAAAAATAATAATAATAATAAATAAAAATAAAGAAATAAAGAAGAAAGAGGGAACACGACCACACTCATTATTCACTTCTTCCTTCTCTCATTCACGCGATTCTCTCTCAAATCTAAGTTATGTGACAATGGGCGAAAAAAATTCTAAATCTCTCATTCACACCCACTCTATTTACCAGATCTTATATGATCTCCGTGGACGGCACCCAATGCAACCCGGAATTTAGGTAGCTCTATGTTGGGAAAGTCGTTCGCTCTACGTCGGGAAAGCCGAACTAGGACAAAAGTGGTTAATCCTCTTGCTTGTCTAAACGTGAGTTTTCCCTAATTTCACCTTCATTTTACTTGAAATTGCTTGGCCTAAACATGCTTTTTTGCCCTAACAAACTGAAATTTGTATCCGTAAACATGAGTTAGGGAAAATCAATTCTGATTTAGCCATATAAAAGTCCACTCTGAGTTTGTCGAAATCCACTCATTATTTGAATTATTTCCACAATTATTTATGCATATAAAATGCGTAATTTTTTTTTGAATAGCAAATTCATAGTCTAATTTAATATTATTGAAAGCCATATCTCGCCTTCTGTATGTATTTTAATAATCTGAATTTTTTTGGTTGCATATAACATATGTCACCTTCTATATTTTAATATTATTGAAAGCCTATGGACCATATGCACATTCGATTACTGATATAATTTTATCTAAATCATTCATATATCAATTTTCCAATGGCTTATGTGATTGGATATTAGTTATAGATTTGCCTTTACCATATGGAAATCAAAATATGGCACAAGTTAGTTTGATACTTAATCAATGTTTTGGACAAAATTATACTAAGTGCTTATGTTTTGTGTGATGCAGTAGATGGGGTTTATATTTTTTTCTGACCATATAGCTACTAGCTAATGTGTTCAACATTAGTAATTGGCAGTGATGTTAAACATAGGGCTATGATGACACCCTGTCTATTTTGAACATGTTTTAATTTGAAGTGCAAAACGGCACTTAGCATATGTATCTTGGCGTGGCAGTCAATGGCTTCAGGTTGGGGTTACTAGTCTCCAACTTCCGAGCACTCGGTAAGTTGCAGCCATGGCTGTGCTTTGTTCGTTTTGCCATGATCTAAATTAATGTCTGAGCCCTTTTTTGTGTAGTGCAAATGTGAAAGGCTATGATGATGATGTTTTGAGCTTTTAAAACATTGCAATACATATGTGTTTGCTCAAGTGTAGAGTTGTTCAATGTAGATTTAAAGCGAACATGACATCGTCTAGTACCAATGTCTTTGAACCACGATTCAGATGTCGATGTGGTGCTTATATGAGATTGAAGACTTCACACAGTCAATGGAATAACGGCTGTGACTATTGGAAATGCACCAATATGAGGGTATGTTCAAAAAACTATGTCGAGTTCACTTTTCGAGTTTTAATTGTAGACTTCTCATTTTCTATTATTATTATTATTATTATTATTATTATTATTATTATTATTATTATTATTATTATTATTCCTATTTTTGGCATAGAATGGGGCACAATGTAATGGTTTTGCTTGGAAAGATGAAACGGATGGAATGGAGGATCCAAGGCTACCGGCCGTTTTACCCACTTGCACTAACGAGTCCCGCATTGATGAGCCCGTATTTGACCAAAATGAGATTCTTCATCGGTTGATCACCATTGAAGCTAAAATCAATAGTTTGGCAAATCGCATATGTTATAACATCATGTAGAATTTACATTGTCGTTATGTCTAGTTCAATCTAATATATGCTTTGTAGTAGGTGACTAATGTTGGAGACATGCATTTTCACTCTGGCTGACTATATGCTTTGTAGTAAGTGACTAATGTTGGAGACATGCATTTGCACTCTGGCTGACTATTTCAAATTAATTATTATTAGTCGTTTATTAGCTTGTGTTTTGTGTTCAATCTAATCGCAATATGTTTGGTGTTTGTTGTTACTAATTTATTTGATTGTTGTAGTTGATTCATGTGTATCAAACATATTAAAATTTTCATCTAGCCAAAATTTTCTCATATGCCCTTTGAATATGTAAGATTACACAAAATAACCATAAGTCAAATTAAATCCATCAACATAACCATAGTGAACACATAATAGCTCCACAAGTACAAAGGTCTAGAGTCAT
The DNA here is from genome assembly GCA_018223645.1 of Jasminum sambac. NCBI lineage: Eukaryota > Viridiplantae > Streptophyta > Magnoliopsida > Lamiales > Oleaceae > Jasminum > Jasminum sambac. Next base: position 23,877,428 of record CP073649.1, read on the forward strand.
TAACAATTGAAGGTCTAGAGTCAAATTAACAATCGTCATTGTTTATTGCATTTAAATCAACCATGTCCTCACCATCAAAATAGTTGTAAACGCCTCCGTCACCTTCATAGGGATTGTAGAACTCGATGCCATCATATTGATATGATGGTCGGTAGGGACTTCCATCTTCCTCTCTGTAATGACTTCCATCTTCCTCGTCTACGAGACTTGTCCTAAATATATATATATATATATATATATATATATATATATATATATATATATATATATGTATATATGTAAAACATAATAACATAGAAGTTGAAAATGATCATCTACTACAAGGAACTCGTGTCAATTGGTATTTAATAAGTAATTGAAATTCAATGAAATACCTTGTCGCCTTGTCGGGACATGTGCGTTGGTCATGACCGGTATGTTTACAATGACCGCATCGCCTTCCCGATTGGGACATTGCCTTCTCTTTACTAGATTTGAGCCGCTTCCCGCATCCCTTTGTCCTCACGGGTAGGGGATCGGATACCTGCACAGTGTCTTTTTGGCTACCCTTGTCTTCCCTATTGCTAGTCCTCTTTCCTAGGTCACAACCATCATCAACTTCCTTAACCTCTATTTCAAGGTCATCAAACCTTTGCAACAATAAGATGCTCCGTGCTTCTGTCAGTGATGCTTCATTAACTAAACGACTAACACGATGTAAAAGAACCTCGTGTCTCATCATTAGCCGCTTTTCCCTCAATGCTTTCTTGTGCAAATTCACAAACAATAGCTGACTTTGCATCTTTAGTCCACCGTCTCAAAATGTAATGATCTGGTATAGACTTCACCTGCTCAATAATCATCAAACATAGCATGTGACAACATGGATATCCATAGAACTCAAAAAGCTTGTAGCTGCACGAAATTACGTCTTTGTCCCTGTTCCAAATAAGTTGTCGTGGTCTATCAAATTTACCATCTTCCTCATCTTTCTCCACCAAATATACTTTAATTGAGTCATAAACAGCTGATGGGGTGCAATTGTACTTCACTGCATCAAGAAACTCCTGTCGGAACTTCAAAAACATTGGTTTCATATAGATATCTACCATCTGTTTCTCTATGTGAAATGATGTTCTTGTTCGAGGAATTTCGCTCATATCTACAAGATCGCCCTTCTTTTCTACATCTCTTTGATGTCGGATAGCTCGTCGTATACGCGGCATAATATCCATCAATGAATTTTTCTTCATAATGTGTCTCTTAAAGCAAGCATGATTGGCTTCAACTTGTTGACTACTTGACATTCCTGCTGCAAACACATGTCTAACAAACGCGGGTACCCATTTGCTATGTAACTCATACATGTTCCTAAGCCAGAGGTTATCGCCCAATTTAGTGGTATCCATCAACTGTTTCCATTCACTTTCGAATTCTTCAGGTGTCTCTGAGTGGGCAATGATATTCTCAAGATTACGATACTGTTGTTTGTATAATACATTACCCAACTTCTCGACAAACTTGTTCGATATATGCCACGAACAAAATCGATGAAATGTGGTAGGAAAGATGTCAGCCACGGAGTGTGTGATTGCAGCATCTTGATCTGTGATAATCAATGACGGTGGCTTGTGATTCGGCATAGCCTCCAAGAACTGCGAGAAAAGCCAATTGAAAGACCCAATCTTCTCATTGCTCAACAATCCTCATCCAAACACTATCGCTTGTCTAGGGTTATTGACTCTTACAAACTCTGCAAAGATCATGCCATACATATTTGTATTATACATGGTGTCGAACACCACGGCATCACCAAAGCACATATACGCTGCACGGGATTGATGATCTGCCCAAAAACAACAAGAAAACACGCCATCAACTGTGTCATATGCAAAATAGAAATTTTCATCCCTTGCCTTCTCCTCCTCGAAATGATCAATTAGTGACTTCGCATCATGCCCTAAAACATCTTTGCGATCATACCGTTCTTTATTCCTTAGATCCCATTCTAAACAACCAACCGAAGAGGAACCACCTGCATTTACTTGAAGAATTCGGAATTGTTGCCATGTAGGTATGTTTGCTTGGGCTAACTGATGTACAAGTGTCCTATGTGCCGGAGTCACTTTACGGTGTGAATTCATCATAAAGACCTTCCCGGGACTAGCAAACGGGTGATTATGTTTCTCCTCAAATGTACTCACAACCCATTGGTTGATTTCACTCTTTCTCACAATGGATAATTTGGCAAGGCAACCACAATGGGTATGTCCACTATTTCTTTCCCCAGACCTTTCCACTGTATCTTTTACATTTTCTTGGTAGTTGCTATTAGTTTTGTCTTCTCTGGAACATACAAACAACCTCCACACGCACACCTTTTTTGGTCCTGCTAATCTATTGTTGTGTTTACGGATACTAAAACCACCCTCTCTTGCGTAGTCATTGTAGAATTTATATGCATCTTCATCTGTATCAAAATGTTGACCACATTTCGGGATATAACCTATTTTTACTTGGGGAATCCATCCACCATCGTTGGCATCCATTTGCATTCCTAAATGAAGGCGAAAATAAGATTCAACCTCTTCAAAATCCGAAAATTACAAATAACAACTAACACAGTAAATTTCAAAATTTGGAATTTAACAAAAAAATAAAAATTATGCATCGGAATATATTGAATTATGCTTTTGGCTGGTGCCAATTAAAATGCCATATTGAAAGCCTTTCTTGTTTACATATAGAATCCACCAATTAATAGGTTAGAGGCATTTTATTACATATTTTCTAATGTTTTAATTCCCACCTATAAAATTGAAGGCAATTTATTAAAATAAATCATTAAATTGCAATGTCTCTCTAAATAAATAGAAGCATCAGACATTAAAAAAAGAAAGTCCTGTATGCACTACCGCTTCTCTTGCCCAAATAGGAAAGAATACATTACAGCATTTACAAAAAAATAAAATTAAAATCTACATTACGAATGATAAAATAAAAATTTTTTTGAATCATATATAGAATACATTACCCGCCATTGTGTCAAATTAGATCTGGGCAAGAGAAGCGGTGGTCGAGAGATAGAGTGGGTGTGAATGAGAGTTCTAGAATTTTTTTTCACACATTGTCACATAACTTAGATCTGAGAGAGAATCGCGTGAAGGAGAGAAGGAAGAAGTGAATAATGAGTGTGGTCGCGTTCCCTCTTTCTTCTTTGTTTCTTTATATTTATTTATTATCATTATTATTATTATTATTATTGTTTTTAAGTTTGAACAAAATCATGTGACCAGCCTCCGCTTCTCTCAGAATTTTCATAGCCAAAATTTGCTAGTCAAAAATTGTTGGCCAGTCAAAATGTTTCTTCCTTTATTGATGTTTTTAAACTGGTCAAACATTGCTGGCCGGTTGCACAACGTGAAACGTCCACATCAGCAAATGGGAAGGCAACCTGGTACCCGTGAAGGGTACCTGAACATGAGTGCATGTCGCATAACCATGAAAAGTGAGAAAGACTGAAAAATGTGAAAAACATTGAGACAAATCTTTTGATCTTCACATTTATGCTCATATTTTTATTTAAAATTTATTTTATCCTTATAAATTGTGTTTTTTCATTTAATTTGTTCTTTAGTTAATATTTCTATATTAAAATATTAGTTCTTCATTTATATTGTAAGGGTCAAATTTGTCGCTCTGTAATGTTCCCGTCACAACATTAAAAACGAAAGCATGAAGATGGAAGCTTAAAACGTCTTTCACATTTCTTCGTCCCTCTTTGACGATCATCTTTTATTGGTGACCTTTTCATTTTTTTTCCTTTTCTTTTCTCCAAATATATATGTATATCATTTTATGCATGAGAACCTATTATCGAAAACCACTAATATTTTCATCTATGAAAATGGACAAGGAAGATAGATTCCAGCATTTTTAACCTGATGTGGATTTTTTTTTTCTTTTTGTTAAGTTTGATTTAAAAAAAAAACAAAGAAGGAAAAAATTAGTTTTTAATATATTTCTATTGCGTTATTATATTAGCATCGAGCATTTTTAACTGAATAATTGGTTTCAAAACTAGCAACATTATAAGAAAAATCATGACGCTGCTCAAAATTCACATGCAAAACATGTGCTATTAACTAGTATAAAAAAATGTGTAGTTCAAAATAAGCATAGAAATAATCAGCGTAAAATATCTCTGTCCAACAAGCTCCTAAGAAAAAAGCATACTATTACTCCTAGGGCTTTTTCTATGGAGATTAAATTTGATGGAATTAAATTTGCTTTTGTGTGGTTGGAAATTAAAGAAGGGTAATACAAATTTACTTTTGTGTGGTTGGAGTAATTGTTAAATCAATTTATGCGTAGTTGAAAATGATGAGAGGGAAAAAATATAGTATCTGATTTAATGAGATTTAATGTGCAGTCTTAAATTAATGCTATTTGAACACACTTATTAATACAGCAATTGAAACAATGTAATGTGTAAAAATCTTATGTGCTAAAATAATAATGATGGAGAAAATTTCAGTTTATAAGATTTTAACATATCACAAATGTGTCAACTGCAGTGTCACTGTGCTCGACCAGAATTGTTCTTACTGAGTCTCAAATGTTAACCTAACATGATTTCAATCAATAATTCTCGAATTTTTAATCTAGTGGATGTTATGTAGCTCTACAAGAACAAAGAATGTCTTTTTATCTAATGCTTTTCCAGAAATCTTTTAGTAAGTGGGTATAAAAAATGTCTATACGTAGAATATGTACATAGGTGAATGTGAACTTGTCCCATTATATTTATTCCCTCCTATAATTTTCAATAGAGGCACCTAAAAATCGAATAATCATTTTGTTGTGATAGGGATTCAATTTCTATGTATGTAACCTTTGTGATATTGTGATTGCGATATTAATGGGGTATTCTTACATGTTTGTGACATGGGGACCGTACGATGAGTACTTTTCGTCCTTTATGGTGATCAAAGGTCAGTTTCTACAATTCGAATACATTCGAATTTAAGACGTAAATATTTATTCACATATAAACTTATGATTATAAATGTATTTATTAGAATTATAGAAGTAACATTGGGAAACGAATCGAGTTCAGGATTGGTAGTCAATTCGTCTACCACTAACAAGCATGTTTCTCCTCAGTGATTCCTGCCCGTGCTCCTCTATCTTTAAATAGGTCGACTTGGAGTATAGTGTCTCATCCTATTCGGTTTTCTCAAAAAAATTTTTTATTTAGTTTATTTTTGGAATAGCTTAAAACAAGGAACCGAACAAGGAATTTCAATAAAAACTCTAAGGTGCAAGCAAACACTAGTACACAATTGACTTTAGGGGACGCCATTAGGTGGCGTTTTTAATGAAAACACCACCATTAGCGCTTGTACTGAAGAAAGGGTGGCGATTGTGTTAAAATCCGTCACCATATGGTGTGGTTAGGGTGGCGGTTGTACACACAACCGCCACCCTAAGTCCACGAATTGAAAAAAATAATAATAATAAAACACTTAGGGTGGCGGTTGTATAGTACAACCGCCACCCAAAATGCAAAAATTTTTGAAATTTCAAAATTCGAATTTTAAAATTCACTTTGGGTGGCGGTTGTACTATACAACCGCCACCTGTTATTCGAGCAGTAATTAAATTACCAGATCTACATCATTATTTCTGTTTTCTTCCTCATTCTTCTTTCTCTCAAGTGTGAAATTTACAAATTATGGTATAGAAATCAGATTTTATGCTAATGTAAGGTAAGCTTCCTCTATCTATTACTTTCAAATTCGTGTATTTTTTTAATGCTAATCGTGTATTTCGTGTAATTAAAAAATTAATTTTTTTTCGAGGTTTTAAGGATGCAAACTTTAAATGGCCATAACTTTTGCATACGATATCCGTTTTCAGCCCACGAGTACATTCCGGAATTGTCGCGACGAGATCTACGACACTCACCGCTAACGGCATGACCCCATGTTTCAGGCCAATCTGAGGTCATTTCAGCCCTCAAAATGCCGTTTTTCGTTTTAGTGTTTCATTTTCGCATTTTCGTTGTTAGTGTTCAATTGTTTATTTCGTCATTTCATTTCATAGTATGTTAGGATTTTATTTCTTTTGTTATTTAAGGACATTGTTGGTTGTAATTGGAGATGATTGACTTTGAATAAAAATTATTTCGTTCTTAATGTCTTAATGCTATGCAGACCTCTCTAACAAAAAAAAAAAAGAAGGACATTGGGTGGCGGTTCTTTGTAAAGAACCGCCACCCTAAGTGTTTAAAAAAAAAATTAGTTAGGGTGGCGGTTGTTAGCAACAACCACCACCCTAAGTTTTTTTTTTTAAAAAAAAAAATTAGTTAGGGTGGCGGTTGTTGCTAACAACCGCCACCCTTAAGTCCACGAATTTAAAAATAAAAAAGAGAAAGGGTGGCGTTTTTTGAACCGTCATCCTAAATCAAGACATTGGGTGTCGCTATTTTTTGTGGTATTTGTTAAACCGCCACCCTTAACCCAAAACAACCGCCACCCTAAACCATTTTTGTACTAGTGAAAGGTGGAGCATATCCGCGAAAGTAGATCATCGCGTTGGTCATTCTATATATTTCATCCTATCCTAATATTAAGACACGTATATGTATATCAGGAATGTTCTAAAACACCCAGGTGTCGTAGTTATGGTACACCCGGAATGTTTTCCGGGTCCATACGATCTCCGTTTTGAAATCTGAGACCAGATTCAGATTCAGCATGGTGAGGCGGAGCTCCACCAATTTAGAAAATTTTTGCTTGACACCTGTGGGGGCCGTGACGGCTGGTCAAAATTTTTTGCCATAATTTGGGCCAAATTATGGCTGGCCGCCACGATTGCCATGGGTGTCGCCGAAAAATTTTCTAAATTGGTGAAGCTCTGCCTCACCGTGCTGAATCTGGATTTGATCTCGAATTTTAAAATGGAGGTCGTATAGGCCCGGAAAACACTCCTGGTGTACCGTAACTACAGCACCCCCGACTGTTTTCAAACATTTTCAATATGTATATACTTGGACAATAATAATCAATACAAAAGTACAACATATCGTTAATCTTATTAGCACTGCTGATAAATAAAATTATTCATAAATTAAATATTAACATCTTTGTCTCAAACACTCTTCATGTATGTCTTTCACATTAGTGAAATTGCACTACCAAGGGAAGAGTAGGTATGCACTCCCTCAACAAAGTGAAAAAAGTAAAATCGAATAGAATTTCCAACTTCTGGTGTGCTTATTTTCTGATTTTCGTGGTGTGTAATAATGTAAGAGAGCGAGATAAAACCATTGGACCTAACACGTCTTTCATGTGGTTTGTTCACAATATTGTAAGGTCAGTATAAGGGACTTTTTAAGAGTTTTTATTTTTATTTTCTTTCATTCATGTCCATCAATACTTATTATCTATAGACAGTGACCTAACGCTATTTTATCTCATTATAACATTCTTTATAGCATTTGGTATGTCATTGTAGCGTAGTCGTTTTATTTATTTGATATCAATCTTCTAATTGTAAATAGACAGTATTTATAAATATGAATGTAAGTATTCCACAATTAGTACAAGAATTATTTTACCTCAAGAAAATAGGACAAGATTTTAATTATAATTACTTAATTAAAATTCTTATAATTATAATTACTTAAAATTCCTTCTTTTCAATGAATTTCATGTATTTTGTTTTTCCTTTTAGATAGATTCTAACTTCATATTTCTATACATAGTTAAACTTTAGGTGTGGATAGAAAGTGAATCTTGATTATTTATCTTTCCATTTTTCTTGAATAAAGTCTTTTCTTTTCTTTAATACCAATACCAAAGACACACGCACAAAAAAGGTAATAATGATAATTATGGAAAGAATTTGGCTTTATTACTCGTCCAACGTACCCCAAAGTGGTTAAAACAAAGACAAAATAAGCCACAAAAATTCGTTCCTGACAAAATTTCTAAGTATTCTCTTTCGATAAAAATTTAAATGATTGACCGATCAACCATGCAAGTAATGTGAAATATAAGAATCAGGAAATATTAAATAAGTTTAATCAATATTTAAGGAGACACGTGTTGATCATCCGACCACGTCTAAACACTATATGCGCACCGAATCGTTTTCCTTGCTTGTATTTATACAATTTGTTGAGTGAAAATTGGATTCCATTAAGAATAAGATGCTACAACTTTTCATTCCTTCCAGATTAGAAGTTCTTGAAAAATAAAAAGTTCAGAGAACAAAGTGGTATTCCAATGCCAACACATCCCCACCCCACCACACGCCATACCTTGGAGTTGTCATATCCGAGAATAATACAGCTACAAGGAAGATGAAAAGTAAAATAAAAAGTGAAGCAACCAATCATAAGAAATTCGATTAGTTTGCTATTGGGAAATGGTTCGTTTTTAGGAAAACAGTTCCAGTATTTTAGGAGTATATACAAATGTTTAGTTGTGTCAATTAAAACCATTCATTTATGTATTAGAGGTCGCATTATTCACTTAATTGTGATCCATTATATATAAGTACCCAATACAATATTGATTAGTTATACAGAGTCCATTGAGTGCTAGAAAATTTTTTTGATATATAGATAAAATTTTTTGATTTCTTTTAAATATCAAAATATTACATATGTCTGGGGAAATTACACTTTTAATCTTGGTGAAGACCTTATACTATTTCAAAATAGCACTCCCGGTCTCCTACACACTATTACATGCACGCTCCTGTAAAAAAATTCGTAGGGGCCACGTAAGCCCCCCACCATTAGAGAGGCAATTATATATTATTCATCTCATCTAACGTAGATATTAAAAAAAATTGATGACGTGATGCCCTGTGAAAGCGTCACGTCATCGAGTGTGCAGCTTCTCCTGCACACTAGTGTGCAGAAGAGCAACCACCCTCAAAATGGTTTTGTGGATGGTCGAAGTGGAGTGACATATCATCATATGACACTAAAATTAATACATGGGACTTTCAAAAATAGCACTAAAATCAATACATGAGATTTTCAAAGTAAGCAACATCTGCTCACCAAGATGTTCACTTCTTCCAATGTTAAATTTCATGGTTCAAAACTTTTGTTGATTTCATTTTCTATCTGATTAGCCAAGACACTTTGGGCGTCCATCGTAAGTGATTCTTGAAAAGTTAATGAATAAAGTTAGTTTTCTTCGATACAAAAGGAAAGAGAGGACATTGAAAAGAGAACTTTTCACTCCTCGGAAACCAGCAGAAGTGGTTAAACATTAAGGGTGTGTTTGATTGCAAAGCCGGAAAATAGTTAGAAGGAAAACGTTTTTCGGGTAAATGAATTCCGGAAAAAGTTTTCCAGGGAAATGGTAGTTGTAGGTGTTTGATTATGTTAATTTGAAAGTTGGAAAATAATATTATTTTCTTTATTTTTGAATTTTTTTAAATAAAATTTGATCATTTTCCTTATCTTTATGGTTAAAGTAAATTGTCCATAAAAAAGTGTCAAACTTTTTCCGGAAAATAAAAACCACCTCCCCCGCAAGGAAAACATTTTCCTCCAAAATAAGGAAAAGAACGGATTTCGAGAAAAGTTGGAAAACCTTTTCCAGGAAAAGAAAATGCAATCAAACACACCAAAACCCGGAAAAAGAAGGAAAAGTAATTTTTTCCTTGGAAAACATTGCCCAATCAAACACACCCTAAGTAATTCTTAAACATAAAAGTACTCCCTCACCAATCCACCCCCTCCCCCACACACGTGTATATATATATATATATATATATATATATATATATATATATATATATATAGCATACTTTGATTTTTATATAAAAATTAAGAACAATATTAAAAAAAGAAATTTACGAACAAATTTCATATAATGCCTTTATTTAAACTAATATAAGTAATAAATATATTTGTATTTTCAATAATATAGGTGGGGTATAATTATCAATGAATATAAAAAATACTACTAAATATAAAAAAGAGCCTATATATATGGGACAACCCAAAAGAAAAAATGGATTATATATGAGAAAGTATCAAAAAACTAACTTACTATTTAGACTTCAATTCGATAATCTTTATATTTACTCTTTCTGAAAAAGTAACTAAATGTGCATTTTTAATTAAAAAAAGTTACTTGTACGCAGAGACAGATGAAGTATATGGCTGTAGTAGGCTATAGCCTACTGCAGTCAATTTTTTTTCCTTATGTATATTGTATCCTCTTTTTTGGACAAAGTGTTGGACATTGGAATGCATCAAATTTGACATTCATAGTCATAACTACGGCTTTGTTTTTTTTTTTCTGTAATGATTTAGTTCACTTGATTATATACATTGACTTTAACAATGATTTAGTTTTTCTTTAAATTGTATCATATTTGTATTTTCAATAATATAGGTGGAATATAATTGTAAATAAATATAAAAAATACTACTAAATATACAAAGGAGCCTATATATATGAGACAACCCAAAAAGAAAAAATGGATTATATATGTGGGACGGAGGAAGTATAAAAAAAGTAACTTACTACTTAGACTTCAATTTGATAATCTTTATGTTTACTCTTTCTGAAAAAGTAACTAAATATGCATTTTTTATTAAAAAAAGTTACTTGTACGCAGAGACAGAGGAAGTATATAGCTGTAGTAGGCTATAGCCTACTGTACTGTAGTCCAATTTTTTTTTCCATATGTATATTGTATCCTCTTTTTTGGATAAAGTGTTGGAAATTGAGATGCATCAAATTTGACATTCATAGTCATATCTATAGTTTTTTTTCTGCAATGATTTAATTCACTTGATTACATACATTGACGTCAACAATGATTTAGTTTTTCTTTAACTTGTATCATGTTTGTATTTTTAATAATATAGGTGGGATATAATTGTAAATGAATATGAAAAATACTATTAAATATAGAAATAGGCCTATATTTTTGGGACAACCCAAAAAGAAAAAATGATTATATATGTGAGACGGAGGAAGTATAAAAAAACTAACTTACTATTTAGACTTCAATTTGATAATCTTTATGTTTACTCTTTGTGAAAAAGTAACTAAATATGCATTTTTTTAATTAAAAAAAGTTACTTTTACAGAGACATGCAGAAGAAGTATATGGCTGAAGTAGGCTATAGGCTACTACAGTCCATTTTTTTCCATATGTATATTGTATTCTCTTTTTTGGATAAAGTGTCGAAAATTGGAATGCATCAAGTTTGACATTCATAGTCATATCTACGGCTTTGTGTTTTTTTTCTGCAATGATTTAGTTCACTTGATTACATACATTGACTTTAACAATGATTTAGTTTTTCGTTAAATTGATTGATGTATGTTTTAGTGTTTTCCTAATTATTGTGTTCTACATTTAGTTTCAAGAAGTATTTAGTTTGTGATCTTTTTTTGTGGAAGTTGAAATGGTAGAAGTTGGACCTCTTCCGCCTATAAAGAAAACGAGGCCCATCTCCTCATCTTTTCATATCATACAACCTTAACCTGCAGTGGAAGAATCTAAATTTATGGTTAAAGAAAATGTGATACATTATATCATCTTGCTATTTTGTTATGAAAAAAATTAATCTCATGTTTTTTGTTTATATTTTTTTGGTTAAAAATTTTATTATAATGAACGATAGTCCCTCTAACCTCAAATCCTAGATCCTTCCCTACTTTTACATAACTTTTAAGTACAACCTATAATGTTTGCAATTATACAAGATTTGAGCGTTCGCTAATATACTAAAGAAAATACTGTTCCAAGATCAATGTAATGTTCAAACTTTCAATTGTTCATCCTCAAGATTAAAAATTCAATGGTCATTCAGAGAACTAATTAAAGAAGATACAACTGTAAAATCCAAAATATTATATCTTGGGCAAACAGAAAATTTGCGCAAGGGGAACTCATTACAAAAAAGTACATGCAAATAATAAGGAAATCGGAAAACCAAAAATGCCACCCCTTTTCTTGCATAATTTATTGGTCTTGCATAATTTATTGGTTTGGTGTTATTTTGAACTTTTGAACGCCCCCCACTCCGCCCCAGCCGGCACACAAAGTGGCTATAATTTGCAAACGAAGCCCACTACTTCTATAGTACCACAAATGGGGTAGACAAAAGTATTCTCAGCATGGATTTCTAGAACGCTTCCTAACTGTACGGCCACCCATATTTAGGTACTAACTGACTGACAGCAACCTTTGCAAAGGTAAGGCCAAATGTAAGGTTGACTTTGATTCCATTCGACATGACACCCATCCTCGAATTGGTGAAATGGAATGTAACAGAAAAACTAACGTATATGTGATTGATATGTTATAGTAAACACAATACTGTGTAATGTGATGAACGATTTTTTAACTTGAAATGGTCTGAGCAGTTTCAATAACGTGATAGATAGGAGGTGGCACTGCTATTGCTGACATGAAATCCATCTTGTCTTCGCATAAAAAGCGGCCCACAATCCCAATGGCGGGCCCCACCATGATCCTTTCCCAAGCTTCAGCAGAGTCCAAGCCCCTTTTTAGAAATGCTTCGGTCGCATCCAAATAATTCATGTCCCACTTCGATTGATTTCGAAAATTAATAATATTTTGTAGTTGGTGACAAGCCAATTTGCAAGTGTTAGCCTTAATTTTGTCGATAGCATCGTCGAGGAGCGTAGCCTTTGTTTCGTTATCCACAATTGACTCATATCTGAAAAATTTATGTAATTCTGGTACTCCAATAGCACGTTTGATTCCAGTCGTGTAATCCCCTTCAGGGTCAAAGAACTCTCTTGCTTCATCGACCAATCCGGCGTCCACCATCTGATTGACCCTTTTCGATACAAATGAGTGTAGGACAGGCATGGACACGTCGACCCATAGGAAACAACATTCATACCTCGACTGAAATTCTACATCATCAATCACCAAAGCCTTGATGTAAGAATTAGACCCTCCGGCGATTATAGGCAACCTACCTCTCCTCGTGATCGAAGCAACTGCATCCAAAGCATGACGGACAAAATCGGGGGCTGAAAATTCAGCATTTGGATCAACTATTCCCAATAAATGGTGAGGGACTCCTCTACATTCCTCTTCAGTCACTTTATTGGTTACCACATTTAAGCCTTTGTAAACTTGTATTTTATCCGAATTGACAATCTCCGCGCCAAAATGGGTGGCGAGGTCAATTGCAAGTCTTGATTTTCCAGTGCCGGTGGCACCCATTACGATCACCACCTTGTCTTTTCGGTGACGGGCGGTGATGAATTGATCCATGTTTAGGCCCCCCGGAAAATTCACCTGCAAGGGCTGTGCTTGCTTGCACGCAGAAAATGATATCCTCATATGTGACAAAGAATCCTATTTCATTTACACAAGGCAGACATTTCGGTAAATAAAAAAATCAAACAGAAAATGAGACAATAAATCTAGACTGATATGTATATATATTTACCTTTACGGTTAAGATGATGAGGCGAACTGCAACAAGGAAAATGAGCAAGATATTTGTAAGGTTAACTCTTCCCCAAAAAAGGGGTTTTGAGGAAGAAGGAATAAGCACAAAATTTGTGAAGAAATTATGAAGCAAATGTGAGTGTTTTTTTGGTGTGTGTGTATGAAGAAAAGTTCTCTTATATATATATACAGTTTGGAGAATCTAATCTAAGGAGGAGAAAGAATTATTTGAAAGTGACATATGAAAGTGACTAAGACTGGTGTGTCCCATCTTCCTTTTGGAAGCTAAAAAAGTATATCAAGTGGGCTGGTATTTATGCAAGGTGGAGAGTGGGAGCCATGCACATATATAAATACATATTTACATATTTCCATAATGAAGATATATGCGCAACACGTGTCATTGCACAATAATTTATTCTTTCTATCCCATTATTAATACCTACTGATAATGCAAAAAGGATTTCAGTGAGTAACAACTCTGAAGTAAGACGAGTTAGACAGCTGCATATAACTCATAATAAAAGGTTCTTTAATTTACTAAATCCTTCAATATTTCAAGATAGATCATAGATTTATTCTTGTATAAGTTGAGTGTACTCCAGAAAGAAGATTCATTGGCAAACTGAGTCACAATCTTACAACGAATAAATGGGAGTTGGCAATTTACACGAATAGCAAAAAGAATTCTTTGGTTCTTATTTCAAAGCAGTCTACTCTAAATGAAGAGAAATAAGTGTTCTAGTGAGAGTGTGAGACGCAAAGAGGATAAAATGGCAAAAACGACGTTTAATTGTACAAACGAGTTTGAATCTATAGCAAGGTGGGAGCACTTGAATAATCCTATAAAGCGCCATCATAGGTAACAGTAATTCTGAGATCATACGCGAATTGTATATTTGTTTATGCAAAAACATGTAATCAAACTTTTCCATGCCTTTACTTTCGGGAAAAAAAAATGTTTTCTGAGCCTCAACAGCTCCACCCCACGCCCCACACTCCTACAACAAAAAAAAAGCAAGAAATGTTCATTCCCATTACTCATTCATAATCAAATATCAACATAAACCACGTATTCGAAATAATTTTACTTATTACCATTACTATTGACACATTTTGTGGTTCATATCACTGTTTAAGTTAAAAAGAATTTTTTTTGGAAAATAATTTTATCCAAACGGACTATACAGCAACTTGTCTAAATAAGAAAATATAATTGCTTATAGTCAAGTTTTGTTTAAGTAAAACAATAAAATAATTGGTTATAGTCAAGTTTGAGCTGTGAATTAGATATGCAAATCATGTTAGGTCTTCTCAACCTATTCGCAGGAGTGAGTGGCGATGCACTTTACACTGACCCTTCGAAGTACTAATTTTCTTAGTTAGAAAAAAGAAAAAAGAAAAGTTCGACAAAAGTTGGTGATCTTCAAAAAAATTTGTGATTAGAAAGTTTATAATGTATAAGTGAAACGAAATATGTGATTAAAATATAAACTTTACATTTCGATCAATTTAATAGTGGATTAATTACACAATTTTCCACTTAAGTTTTAGTAAAATTTTAAATATGCCACTAAAGCTCAAAACTTACGCGACATGCCACTAAAGGTTTACCGGTTACACCACATGCCATTATGTTAACTTGGTTGATGGGATTTGATGATGTTACCGTTTATTTGCTAACTAGGCATCCAAGGGCATCAAATTTTGGCAACAAATTACTCAATTTGCCACTAAAGTTTTAGTAAATTTCAAAAATATTGCCACTAAGGGTGTGTTTGATTGGCAAGGGTGGAAAAGAAAACATTTGCCATCTTGCAAGGAAAATAATTTCTTGGGGGGAGCAAGATTTTCTTTTCCATGGAAAAGGCCCAATTCATGCATAAAATGATTGTACATTGTTTTTCATGGAAAATATTTTCCATGGAAAATGATGCAATCAAACAACTAAGTGGGAAAAATTTTCTTTTGATGGGACATTTTCCATGGGAAAATTTGCCAATCAAACACACCCTAAAGTTTAAAACTTATACTATATGCAATTGAAGTTTTGAAATCTAACACCACATGTCGCTACATTAACTTGTTGCGTAGGAAGTCACCTCGGCATGATGTGGATAAAATTTTAGCTTCCGAATTGAATCTGGCACCGTAACGTTAAATTTCAGACTTATAGCTTCTCAAAAAATTAAAACTCAGTTCCCCACACACACACACACACACACATATATATTAACTTCTTGTAGAGTTATCTCTAAATTTGATTTTTATTTCGTTTGGTTTTAAAAAAAGTATACATATAAAAAATTGAATAGGCTCCAAACTGAAACTTAAGCTAGTAAAATTAGTTTGTAGGACACAATTTATTAATATAAAAAATAAAAAAATACGGTGAATTAAGTGTTAATTCTTTGAATAACTAAAAGTCTGAAATTCAACATCATGGTTTCAAATTCAATTTTGGTGCTAAAATCCCAGTTGACTTCACGCCAAGGTGACTTCCTACACAACAAGCTAATGTAGGGGCATGCATGTGGTATAAGAGTTCAAAACTTCGGTGGCATATAGCGTAAGTTTTAAACTTCAGTGGAATGTTTGAAATTTATTAAAATTTTAGTGGAAAATTGAATAATATGATGCCAAAATTTGATACACTTGGATACCCAATCAGCAAATAAACGACAACGTCATCCAAATTCGTCAACCAAATTACTGAAGTGGCATGTGGTGTAAGGAGTAAAATTTTAGTGGCACGCCACGTAAGGTTTAAACTTTAGTGGCATGTTTGAAATTTCAATCAAACTTCAGTAGCAAATCGCATAATTAACCCGTTTATTAGCAAAATCTTACTAATGTCA
Source organism: Jasminum sambac (assembly GCA_018223645.1). Taxonomy (NCBI): domain Eukaryota; kingdom Viridiplantae; phylum Streptophyta; class Magnoliopsida; order Lamiales; family Oleaceae; genus Jasminum; species Jasminum sambac. The sequence goes on from CP073649.1 coordinate 23,893,753, forward strand.
CTCCAATTAGGCAACTTGACCACCCCCTAATTTGCATTGTATTTTGAGCATGTCAAAGACAAAATTCGAAATTATAGTATGCATATCTGCTAAGCTGTCGTTAACCAATTGGGCAACTAATTTTTTTTTCTTATATAGAGAAATGAAAAACAAAAACATGGTTTCTTATAACTAATTTGTGAGATTTCAATAAAAGTGTTATTTTTCCGTTTCTTAATCAGTTTCTCAATAATTATATTTCCCCTACAATTAAGTTCTCGTGGGACTTCAATAAAGACAAAAACTAAAATTTTTCCTATAATCATTAAATCCTAGTTATTAACCTGCAAATGTGTGAAATTTTCAGTCGACGCAAGCTAAAACTTTCCATTCAAATTTCTTATAGAGAAAAGGTACAAATTTCCGTGGCCACAAGTTCTTCAACTTTGAAAACATTGGATCAAGTCATCATAGGCCAACGAAATCTTTTTTTTTTTTTTTTTTGTTTCTGTGAAGAAGATAAATTTTGGCTACAAATCTTAATTTATTAGACGGTTATAATTACTATTGTAAATATTTTATTGTTATTTATATATTAGGTAGTATGTAACAAAGAAAAATAGAAGATCTATGAGTCCGCATTTGTGTCTAATCAAGATCCTTTTTTGCAAGCTTTTCTCATAAACACATTCAACGGGATGTTCTTGCAAAGGACGTGTCTGTGGTCTCTCGTCATCTTAGAGGGGTGGATTGGTCTGAATCCCAGGAGGCATTTGTCAAAGTAAATGTTGATGGTAGTGCTCTTCACAACCTCGGTCGATTGCTTCAGATGGTGTGGCAAGAGACCACTGGGGTAGATGGTTATTTCGTTTTGCAGCTAATGTTGGATTTGGTAGCATCTTGGTGACTAAGCTTTTCGCTATTTATTATGGGTGACTGTAGGCCCGTAATAGGCGTTATAATTGTTTACATATGTCCAGTGACTCGTTATTTGCGGTTCAACTGCTTAATGGGAAACATTTGCCCTTCCATCCCAGTTCAATTTGCTGCAAGGCTCCAGAGACCTTATGAGCGGTTTGAGTACGTGTTACGTGATGCATGACTATAAAGAATCCAACACGGTGGTTGATGGACTTGCTTGCATGGGCACTCACTATCATTTGGTATGTATCTCTATGAAACCCCTCCTAGTGATGTTAGCAAAATAAAAAATAAAAAATAAACCAAACCTTATTAATTTCTTACAAGTAGGGATCGGTTATATGGAATCATATGAGAAGTCATATAGGATCACAAATATGAATTTTTCTATGCCACTCATTTATATCCAAAGGTAATTGCTCATCTACTTGCCTAACACATATGTTCTTATAAATTATTTGCATCCACGTTATTATTAGTCTTCCTCTACCTTTCCTTACATTGCCTACCCTTATACTCTCATTCTTCCTAATGGTTGTACTTTCGGATCCCCGCAATATATACCCAAACCATCTTAGTCGACTTTCTCTCATCTTGTCCTCAATTGAGGCCACTCCTAATCTACCACAGATCTCCCTGTTTGTAATTTTGTATTTCCTAATCTTATCACACATCTATCTCAACATATATATGCATCGTTGTTACACTCAGTTTTTGTTAATCTATTTTATTAATTGCCAAACTCTCTCTACTAAATAGTAAAGCTGGTCTTACAACTGTTTAATAAAATTTTTATTTCAACCTCAAAGGCATATTATGGCTATATGAAATCCCTAAGGCACCTCTCTATTTTATCTATCCTGCATTAATCTTGTGATTTATATCACCCTTTATGTCGACATTGTTTTGAACCACGATTCTAGAAAACGGAAACAATCACTCTTTGTTACCACCTCACCATCTAACTTAACTACAAGAGGATCCACCTTACTCTTGCCACTAAATAGACACTTCATATATTTTATTTTTGATCTACTTAAGCTAACATCGCACCCTTCTAAATTCTATTTCCATAGTTCTAATTTATCATTTATACATGTCCTAATCTCTTCAACTAAAATTTTATCATCTGTAAATAGCATGCACCATGGTACTTTGTTTTGAATATGTCTTGTAAGCTCATCCATGACTATCGCAAACAAGAAAAGGCTTCGTATAGAGCCTTGGTGTAACCCGATTATAACCGGGAAGCTATTTGTCATGCTATCGCATGTCTTAACATTTGTAACTACCCCGTCATACATGTCTTTGACTATGTTTATATATGGGTAAATTTAATGAATGGTCACCAAACTTTCAAGATGTCATTAATTACTCACTGAACTTTAAAATGTAACTGAATACTCACTGAACTTTATTTAATGTCAACTAACCATCACTTTTTGACTCAATATTTAAATATATTTAAGAATTACGTGTATATGACTAATAATATTTTTTGTAGAGACAATTAGACTAATTGTTGATAAAATAAATTCATTTACTGAGACTTACATCAGAGAAAAACTAAATAAACTATCAGAAATGTCACTATTTCAAACAATACTTGTGTCACTTTCTTATTATTTATTTAGCTTTTTGTCCTATTTGAGTGAGTTTTTATACCAGGAGGTTGATCTAGTTGATCACTTGTATGATATCATCAGTCAAATTGGTGCAATACGCTAATAGGATAAATATTAAGTTAATGAGTGATTGATAAATGACGTTAAGTAAAGTTTGGTGAGTATTTAGTTACATTTCAAACTTCAGTGAGTAATTAGTTACATCTCTGAAAGTTCAGTGACCATTCATTAAATTTACCCGTTTAAATTTACCTGTTTATATATTTAAGAGATATGTTTTTCTTCATTAAAACCTACCAGAGAACATCCATAGGTACCCTATCATAGGCTTTCTAGAGGTTGATAAAAATTATATGTAAATCTTTCTTCCCAACCCCATATTTCTCTATTAATTGTCTATTAAATGAATTGTTTTTGTAGTCGGTCGGGCATAAATCCGAATTGGCTTTTTGAAATTGAGACAATGCGTCTCAACCTACGCTCAATTACGCTCTTCCATAATTTCATAGTATGACTCATAAGTTTTATTTATCTATAATTATAATAGTTTTGTATATCGCCCTTATTCTTATATAATGGTATTAAAGTACTTTTTCTCCATGCATTGGGCATTTTTCCACTATGCAAAATCTTGTTAAAAGTTTTAGTTATCCACTTTATGTCTATCTCCCCCCCACTTCCAAACCCCAATTGGGATACCATCCGAACCCATTGCCTTCTTAACTTTTATTCTTCTTAAAACTTCTCGACCTCACCTTCACTAATCCTCAGCACAAACTCACGATTAGTCTCCTCTAAGGGGACTGTAATGTCACCAAGGTTACTAATTTTATTTCCATTAAAAAGTTTATCGAAATAGTGTTGCCGTCGTTGTTTAATCTCCTTGTCTCTTACTAACATCTTACCATCTATATTCGTTATGCCTCTTATACCATTTAAATCTCTACTATTCTTTTCTCTCATTTTCTCAATTTTAAAGATTTCACTTTTCTCCCTCTTTTGTATCCAATTTCCTACACAATTCCTCGTGAACGCTCGACCTAGCCTCTCATATGACTTTCTTAACTTACCTCTTAGTATCCATATATTTGTCATACACCTGACTATCCCTACATTTCTTAAGCTTTCTATAGCTCTTCTTTTTCGCCCTAACTGCTACTCTCACTTCATCAGTCCACCACCAAGCTTCCTTCCCAGGAGGTACCTTTTGACACCCAAATATTTTCGTAACTACCATTTTTACACACTATGTTATTGTCGCCCATACTATATTAACATCTTCATTACCTTCCCAATCGACCCCCTTAGCTAATCTATTCATAAAAGCTAACATCTCAGCCTTGTTTAAGCTCCATCACTTAATCCTTAGCTCCTCCACTCTCACAACCCTCTTTCGCCAATCCTTCATGCAAATATCTAAGACTAAGAGCCTATGTTGTGTGGTGACACTCTCCCCTGGAATAACTTTACAGTTTTACAAATGTTTTTATCTTTGTTTTGAGTAAAAAATAATCAATTTGGTTAGCATTGGTAGTGAATACCTGGTTTAAAAATAATCAATTTGGTTAGCATTGGTAGGATGATCACAGAATCATATAAAAAACTTATGTATCATCATGTTTTTAAACAATCATCTTATATTATGTCCAATTATACTATAATTCAAAAAATGATACATTCCAAGAGTTGAAATTTTGTTAAAATTCTAGCACTTGAAGTGATAGTTGTCCCTTGTTGTCATGTGACAATATGGTCCATTTACCAGCTTCCCTGTTGTTGCATGTCAGCACTGGGATTCTGGAAATGTAGCATTCCTGAATATAATTCAAAATCAATGCGAGATATTTAGACACTCATTATCGTAGTACTACTGGTATATTGCTTTTGTAGCTGTGCTTTCGATCGTATGGTTGATGTAAATTTTGAAGAATAGGTGCAAAAAATTGGAGAGGGGATGAGAAGAAGGTAAAGATGGAATGATGAATAGACAGATGTATATGTTGTTTTTGAATCCTTTGTGGGCGAGAAAACCTCCCTAGCTAAAATCAATGATTATATTGATAAATGATTGTAATCATTGTATATTAACAAATGAGTTGTGCTCAATCACATAATTTTTAAATGATGATTTATATTTGGTTATTATATGTTTTCCGAATAATGTGATGAATTTTTTACAAAAGTTTTTCAATACATAAGTAAGTTACATGTTTCGTGCAATCCACGAGTGCGATACTAGTTTATACTAGTTTTTCACATAAACTCTATTTCATTTTTTATTCCTTTTTTAGTCTCTTTCTTTTTTTAAAATTACACTATTATATTATTATTTTAAATATATCATTTTGTATCATTTTATATTCCTAAGTTAACTTTTTAGCTATAAACGAACTTTTTGACTTTCAACCAACTTGTGAAATTGATCTTTCAAACATAGCCATAAGTCATCATAATATGAAAGAAAGAGGATTAGTAAAACAATAACACTGGAGTTGTGGCTCAAAAATATATAAACATGTCTGTCTTGTGTCATTATCTTACAAGTGGCTGGGCATGTTAAACAATCAAAGCGTTCCATCATCATCATATATAATCGAAACTTAGTACAAATTAATTTAATTTTTTTAACGTACAAATTATATTAAATTCATATCCAAGCGTAACGATACAAATTCAATTGAAATTAGTTCTAATGGAGTGAAGCCTCTAGTAATCTTGACAACGGAATTACTATAGTTACACTACTATATAACTCTAACTATAACTACAATTAATTAATTGAAAGTTGGTACAAGGTTATTTATTTATTTTTTTCTGTATAGTTATTATTGTTATTTTTGGAGGTCACCATCCTACAATAATTAATTTGCTCTTGACTAAAAATATTTTATTAATATTATTTTTTACTTTATGATGATTGTTAGTCCGAATTGCACGATGGACAAAGTGCATTTGTAAGATTTTTACTCTAATAAATTCACTAAAACATCGATCGCGATTTTGATTAGCAATTTACGCACACTTAAGCACGAACGAGAAAAAAAATAAAATAGCAACAAAATGTGTTGTCCATTACAGATTTAAAAAGAAAAGGTAATCAACTAAGATGTGTGTGTATATATATATATATATATATATATATATATATAGTTTGAATGATTTGAATTTTTTTTAAGTATGTAGTATTTTTCATATTTCTGAATTTACGTAAACGAAAATTCAATCACAGTTAAAATCTAAAAAGAAATAAACTTCTTAAAAACATAAGCCAATCCTTTCTTCTCTTCCTCCAGCAAACATACATCATTCACTGGGGGCTTTATGGTTTTTATTTTTTTATTTTTTTATTTTTGCAAATCAAAAAATGTAGATGAAGTGTCTACTAAAGTTATGCATTCTTTTATTTGTCTCTAGAAATTCGAAATATAAGAAAATATAGTAAAATGTCTTATTATACATTAATTAATTAGCTTAGTTATATTTATACCTGTAATGCTTGAAGCTTAACATTTACAAACTTTAACAATCATACTTTCAATAGATTGTTGTAATTTTAATTATATATAGCGAACTATCAAGTAATAACAATTACACCATAATATTTCCTAATTATACCAGATTCAAAGAAAAGTGTGAGTCCGAGTTTTTTTTTTTTTTTTTTTTTTAAGGTCTTAATGATATGAATTTGTATCTTAAAATAGTTGTACTCACATAATAAGACACTGACTATTGATTTATCTTCTACTTGAAATCGTTTTTTGACAATAAATAAATTAATTAATTAATAAAATGAACTTTTAAGTGTCATGTCAAATTTTCTAATGCTTTCTTTCCTTTTTCTAAATGTATATCATCATAAAATCAAACAAATTAAATTTAATTAAGGACTAAAAACTATGGGCTGCATTAATTATTAGTATAATAAAAAAATTACAAAGACAACTTTAAAGTGATGAATAGCTCCTCCACTTTATAATTAATGATGATTATAACGTGCTTTTCATTTTTTTGGCATACACAAAATGAATCCAAGAGCCACAGCTCATCGTACACTAAAATTTGCCCAAAAAGAGGTTCTCCCTAACCTAAATTTCAATCTCTAGTTTTATTGTGAATTGTGGCAATCATTAGCAGAGAATATTTTTAACAATATCATCATTTAATCTTAAATAATTAAATAGTAGTCAAACCAAGAAGAAAACAAAATTTTAGTTGCTCGAGACAAAGATAGGTGATCAATCTTTAAGCGTGAAAGAAATAGTAATTTGCATATCATTAGAACAAAAGTTTAATGGAAGAACCACTTATCATGATTTTAACCAATAAATAAATAAAAGGTTTAATTAATTAATTAATTATATTATTACCTTTGTGCTACCACTTTTGCATATCATTAGAATATTCAATTCTTGTGGACGAAAGCTCATCGTATCCATATGATGTCGAGGGTGATGTCTTTGTTTAGGTATATATATTTATAGCTAGTCATCACTCTAGGGGTGGACCAAAATTAGTGTCTTCAAATTCATTTGGTTTTACCCAAAAGTAGCATTTTTTTTTAATTGCTTCTTCATCCTCAAATAGTTAAATTTGAAGCACAAACTCTTTTGCAAAAGTTATGATAGCTAGCCATTTTTTATAAGTGCGAATAAATATCTTTCTAAAAAGTTCATTTTAACGTTATTTAACTGACGTCTAGATGTAAAATTTGTCTTAACTAATTTGTTATGTTTTACACTTTTATTTCGTTCAGTTTACAACTAATAATTTATAAATACTATTAGTTTGTAGCCACATAGTTATAGTTACTATTAGTTTATCGTCCATACTAATGCTAATAGTTTATAAATACTATTTAGCTTGTAACCATGTAGCTATAGTTACTGTTAGTTTATCGTCCACACGAAGTTGCGTGAAATTTAATTGATATGAGATATATATTAGTTTAATATGCAAAGATAGGAAGTGAATCTAATGGTACCATTTTAATTAATTTAATTGTAAAGAGATTGAAAATAAAGAGTCAAATACCCACTCAGTTATGATCACTAAATAACAACAAGATTTGATCGTTCTCAACATCAGGAATCTGGTACTTGGAATCCCGTTACTTCGTCTAATAATTTCTCAATCCTCTATAATTTATCTTCAAAGCATCAAAACTTCAATCTTGACAAATTTTGAACACATTAAGTATAATTTTTATCTCCAAGAATCATAGCATCAATATCTCCAATTAAAGAACTCCATTCTAATGATGAGGAAGTCAATGATGGTAAATATATACATTTTATATACAAAGAGAATCCGCCGAGCTATACTTTATAGTCCCTCCTAAACCTGATTTAGGCTATGTTTGATTAACAATAAATATTGTGTAAATTTTATTTATTCAATTGCGTGTAGATTGTATGGTTGAAAATGAGAGATATTGTATTAAAAAATGTAAAGTAATTGTGTTTGTGGTTAAAAAGGAGGAGAGAAATTTTTTTTTTTTGAAATTGTTGTGAATCAAACATACCCTTATACTGCTTAATATTTGATTTTATCTTATTAGTTTAATATTGAAGGGTCATTTGTTAGTTTGGCTCCACCTTAATTATGATTCTAAATGCTTCCACTTGATTAATTGAAAATTCCTTAACAACTTTTAATATATCATTCTCTTGTTTTTGTTACTATTTTCCTTTTATTGTTATCAATTTTTTGAAATATCTTGTGAGTTGCGTCCACTATCTAGTTAAAAAAACAAGAAATTGTGTACTGATGGTCCATCAACCAAGTGATCTAATTTTTACGTCACACAAATGTTCTAGATTTTAGAAATTCTATGTATCATCATAGCATGTAATGTGTCTAATTTTAAGGCTTTAAGCGTGGGAAAAATAATTCTTTAAATTTTTCCTGTATAGTTAAAAAAATTATATAAAAATAGGATCAAGATATTGATATATAATGTTAACAATGGTAGCTGATAACACTTAATTTTCTAATGACTGGAGTAGGTTGATAAATCTAAAGAAGTTGACGAGGGAACATTTGTCCCGACCAGACAGCACGATATACTTTCAGCAGCTCTAGGGAAAGAGGACCACCCGGGCCGGCCGAGGACGTTCGGTGGATATGCAGGTGGTGTAAGGGCAGTTTTTGGAAAACCGTCCGCACAATCTAAGAGATACAACTTGGATCGGGATGATCTAGATAGCCGGGTTGCACGGGAGGTTCAAAGTCAACTGAACGCTGAATTTGATAATAGGGTTCAGCAGAGAGTTGTTGATACCCTCATTCAACTTGGTATCCAAGTACCTGCTGGAATGGAATCAATGATGGCCAACACTAGACCTGCGAGTAATAGCAGTGTTTGTCATGCCTCGGGTGCGCCAGATCCATTCATCGCCATTAAGGTACTTTTAAAAAAATTATTTATTCTATAATCCCATAAATAATGAATTAACTTTACTTATTTGTAAAATAGCATAGATAATCGGCTATTCATTAATCATTTTAGGAGACAACAATAACCGTTGCTTGATAAATTTTTTGGACCGACAGGAAATTACTGATTGTATACTGTGCATATCACATGATGGCCAATTACAAGAGGTCGCACAAGGGATTTGCTACCCTATTACGGAAGACACGGTTGTGCATGGTTGTCAACTCGTAGAAGGAAATGTCAAGGTGCGGATTGATATGGTTCCTGAACAATACCGCGGGCTTCATCTTCCCATACCAGTTCGGGATGACTTAGTACTGTTAGGGGATGCCATGGGAAGCTTTGTTCAGTGGCCTAAAAGCCAGGTTCACTTGGAAAATGTAAGTTAATACCTTTTTAATAATTTATTTGGCTGAACATTTTGTCATACCGGCCATTTATAGTATTTAATACTTTTGAATCTGTTAATGTCACGCTACTTCACCGTTGTAGCACCAGACGTAAGAAGCATAGTCGAGTAGACAAAGAGAAGAAGCAAAGAAAGTTTTGCTATGTCAAGAATCGCACAACGCAATCTCGTTGATGAAGCAACGCATCACGCTCTTCCTAACTCTTGCAAGCTACTAGTCGATTTGATCAACATGATGCCTACTCATGATACGTTGGAGGTCCCGCCGATGATTTATTTCCTGGATCATCCGACGAAATCTATGTTACTGACTATTGATATTGCCGAGTTCATGGCGATGAAGTGGTTGAATACTTCTATTCTCGAAGTATTTCAATTGTAAGACTTCAATTCCGCTTTAAATTACATTACTCTTTACTTTTCGGATTTCAATAAACTTCTAAATTGTATTTTATGTAATAGGTACATTCATAGGAATTGCCACCAGATGAGATACCATTTGGTTTTATGAATCCATCGCTAATAGCCGGAGTTGTGATTACATCTCAAAGATATGGAGGCTTCACGCTACATTAATGATGCGTTGTGCAATCTAAGTGACAAGAAATATATTTTGGCGCCATATCACCAAGAGTAAGAACACCCACACTTTTTAATACATCCAATATAATAACTTCGAAGTTCATGCATATGTTACTAAGAAGCTAACTGTCACATTTATTAGTCATCACCTTTGGATATTGCTTGTCATTGAGCCCTCACCAATACTGTCACGAATGGATTCATTGGGTAATCAGAAGAGAAATTTCGTTATCAAGCCACTCATAAGCGTGTAAGAGAATGTTTCCATTGACTCACTTTTCAATTATTGGTTTGTGTGATAAGTTTGAGTTTAGAACGCTTCTTATATATTAATATTATTCATATAATTTAAAATTTTAGAGCTTTCAGTGATGTGGAACAAAAGGGTGTACGACGGCGGCGTTCAATGGAAAAATCTTCCTAGACATACACATATAACTTTTAACAATACAAGTTAATTTTTTAATACCTTTGTTCATTTTTATTTGGAATATTTCTTTCAAAATAGATTGTTTCTTTACCGACTAATTTTATGTTGATGCTACATACAAATTATAGTGTGTACAACAACCAGGAGGTGATGAATGTGGTTATCGTCATGAAAAATATGAATGACATAATGATACGATATGGCGGAGCGATGATCTACAAAAGGTGTGTCGTGAACATTGTGGACTGTTAATTATTTTAAGCATCCAAGACATAATTTATTGGTTATGTATAGTATTGATTATCTTTTATTTCACTTATAGGTGTATGCAGGAGAAGAGTATTCTCAGAGCAATATCGATATGGTACGAGAAATTTGGGTTGAATTCTTTCGAGAAGTTATAAAATGATCATATTTTTAATTCACTTTTCTTAGTCTTACTATGTTCTCGTGCATTGTGTAACTGTACAGTTGTGTTGGAGTAGCTTCTACTTGTTTCATTACGTTGTATTTATTTCATTTGTTAGCTTAGTGCTGTGCCTAGATTATATATACTTTGCATCAACAATATGCCACGGGAGTTGCTTCCTACTTGTTTCGATATTAGGCCTTATATAGTTGAGGCATGGCTATGAATGATGGAATGGTTAGTACTGTAATTGTAGGTTAATGATATTGCGATTAGTTGCTTTCTATTTGTTTCAATATTAGGCATAAGTATTTGGTTTAATGTGCTATCTTTGTCAGAGGTTACGTTAATGCGGTACTGTAGTTCGTGAATGGTGTATTACAAGTAGTGTAGAATGGTATATGATATATTGCAGGTTAATTTTGAGGGTAAATATTTGAGAAACCTGGATTTTAAAAAAAAAAAATTTGACAAAGGGTGGCGGTTATCAATAAGAACCGCCACCCAAATAATTTGTAAAACAAAAAAAAAATTAATCAAAGGTGGCGGTTGTTATCAACAACCGCCACCATATGTTAAAAAATAATTTCGATAACGGGTGGCGGTTGTGCCCTAACAACCGCCACCCGTTTAAAAAAAAAAAAAAAAAAAAACAAAGGGTGGCGGTTGTGAAAACAACCGCCACCCTATGTTAGATTTTGGGTGGCGGTTGCTAAGCACAACCGCCACCCTAAGTTCACTTAGGGTGGCGATTGTGCAACAACCGCCACCCTTTAAAAATTTTAAAAAAAAAAAAATTTGTTTAGGGTGGCGTTTTTTTGAACCGCCACCCTATTTTTGGACTTTGGGTGTCGCCATCTTTGGTGGCACCCAAAGAAACGCCACCCTATGTGTGAAAACAACCGCCACCCTATGTCTAATCTGTACTAGTGAAGCATGAAGAGGGACGTATTAGATTTCACATAAAAATGAATTGCAATGCAAAGGCGTATCAAAAGTTAATACTCATTCTGTCTCAATCATATAGGCTTGTTTACTTTTTCACAAAAATTAAGAAAATTTGTTCAAAAAGTAAATTTTACAAATAGTTTCATAGTCTCTCCTCATTTATTGGGCACTATTCAAAGATAATTGTTATAACTAGACAAATTAAGTAAGGTTATTTTGGTAAATAAATAAAAAAATATTCTTTAATATAGAAACAACACTATATAATTGAGGCATTCGGGAAAAAAAGTCTACATATTTTGGTACAGACAGAGTATGTGTTTGAAAATAGGGACCAAAATGGAAATATCAAAAGATCAAGAACTATTTGGTTCAGATGAGAAAGATGGAAAATGGTAAGCTTACATTCACACAACTTCCATCTCAAATATATAGGTTGTCCAACTTTTCACACAGATTAAAAATGCATGTTATATTAGAAAAGCAAATCTCATCTAACTAAATTCATTATTTATCCTTATTTAATGAGTTTAAAAAACTACTGAAAGTACTAAATGAATTCAAAGGTGGACAAGTTAAATAAAGCTGTAATAGTAATAAATAAATATATAAACAAGCTTATGACTGAGACAATAAAAATAAAAATAAAAATGAGAGGTAATATATATAATTGGTACGAAAAGAATATCAAATTAAATATTATAGGTAAGGACGTGCTCACATGTTAAGCAAATGTTACAATGAGCTGGTTTTCTACCATTTAAAATAAAAATAATTTTCAAACACTCATTTGGGCAATTTGATAATTATTTATTTTTATAGCACAAGTTCATTTTTTTCTCTTTTTCGAAAAACTTTCTACCGAACATACTAGAACATATGTTTGACATAGATTATTGAAACAAATATTTTTTAAATATGTGATTGAGAAGTAAAAAACCAAAATGCATTAGAAAATAGAAAAAATCATCAAATCAACATAAGAATTGATTAAAATCATAAGGGAGAAAAATGATTTTTTTTAATTCAAAGTTGTATCAAACATGCCAAGCAATCAAAGAAAAATCCTAAAATGAATATATTAAAGTGCAGGGCTAATTAATGCAAGGATCTAACATTTTGGGTCACTTCACTTTGAAGCCATATTGTTTTATTTTCGGCATTTTGATCCTCATTGATACATTTTTTGGCCAAATGAGGACTTTTAGGCCAAAAAGACAGTGATACCATTCCATTTAAATGAAATTAAATAAGTAAAAATTACTATTGGTAATATAATTTTTGACTATCAACAATTTAGTCCTAAGATTTCTTAATTAATTGTTACAGTTCAAACTTTAGAGTTTTGATAAATCGAAAAGTAGTGAATTGACACGATAAAACTTATATAGAGGTTTTAAACTTTTCAATAATGCAATTTGGCTCTCATCTTCAACACGCACACCCTGCCCCACCACCACCACCACCACCGTTTTCCCAATGCCTATTGTTCGCCGAAGAACACTAGTGACTGGATCTTCTCATATTGGTGGTTCAACCACCAGCAAATCCCGATGGTGGTGGAACACTAGCACAATGCCTTGGCCACCAACATAGATTTTCCTGTGTTCAAACACCAAAAGAAGATCGACACTAGTAGATCAAGCCAAGCAATTTGCTGGTCAATGGTGGTGGTGGGATACGTATGGGGTGAGGTTGGGGTGTTGTAAATTGCATAGTTTAGAATGTTTTAGACTTCTGTGTAATCTTTATTGTATGAATGCATCATTATTTTAATTTATCTAAACTCTAAAAGAAATCTTAGAACTAAATTGTGCATATTAAAAATTCATATTCCCAATTGCAATTATTGCTGATTAAATTTCATTAAATAGAAAGGTGTCCCTATCTTTGTTGTCCTAGACAGTTCTTATTAAGCAAAAATAATGGAAGAATAAGGAGCAAAATGTCAAAAATAAAAAGATTGGCCATGAAAGTGCAACAACCCAAAACATTAGGTTATGCTTGCCCAAATTAGCCAAAATCTAGGATTTCTTACACTTTTACAAATATTTAACAATATTCATATTTTCAATTAAAAAAATCATATATTTCAAAAAAAAGGCCAAATAAACTTAAACACGAAAATAAGACAAACCTTAACACAAAATTATAAAAATCAACTGTCATAGATCACTCAATATAATTTCTCGCTTTGTTTTTACCCCTTCTTGCAAAAATAATATATAATTCGTTACAAAATTATTACAGATTCTTTGTAATGTATTACAATGCCATCCCACACTTACAAAAATGAAAAATAAAATAAATTTGACAGTAGTCCAGGAGAAATATGGGTGACTTAAGTGTGTGTGATTACCTGGATAATAGGTACATAATTTTTGTAAATAAATCATTTCACGTCATTATTGAATTTTCAACTTTCAAATCCACATTTTCTTTGAAAGTATAGAACTAATATAAGTATACCCTCACGTGTACACCCTTCTAAGTAAGGGAAAAATATCAATTTTATTCTTCGGTAGTGATAAGATGTGACCTTCTATTAGAGCAATGTTAATGTTGGAGTTAAAAACCCAAATATGGGTGTTTTTAACCTCTGTACAACTTCAACCAAATTATATAATGGGGAATAATCCTATTTTTGAGTTTTCTCCCATGAACCAAATAATGTAGGGGAGAAAAGGGAAAATAGTGACCTTTTTGGATGAAGAATGTAAAAAGGTGGCCAAATTTGACTACTTTTTCATAGAATCCACCATTGACGTTGGATTTTGTTCCCATGATTTTCCTTCCCCTTTCAAGATAGGTATTTTTCCCTCGAATTTGTCTCTTTCGATTTTTTCCTCTTTAGATTTTGTCCCCAACCTCTTATAAAGAAGTATATCCAGGTGTACACAAAATAAGGGTACACACAGCATTGCTCAAAAGTCTATGCCTTACTGGTTAGATAGCCCTTTTAGCTCGTGCTGCAACAAAAAAAAGGCAAAGTAACCTAGGTTCAGTATGATCCATCACAATATAAATCAGACTAGAACCAATCGGCCCCATTTTGAGCTAGGTTATGAGCTTGCCCATCATATTGACAGGGGGTTTTTATACAAATACAAAGATTAGAAATGCATAATTTAAAAATAAGGAAAAATCAAACCATTTACAAAAATCAGGTATCGTAAGATTGCATGCACAAAATTGGGAATCACTCAGTTTTGTGCCATGTGATCGTGCCCCCGACCACATGGTACAGTTTAAAAAAAAAATTGCCAATAAATTATAAACATGAGATCATTTCAGAAAAAGCAATATGGATCATTGAGAAATGTGACAAACATATATTATTCATTCAAAACGAACATCGTAAGCGAATTCTATGCCCAAAACACTGAAAACTAACTAAATTACACAATATTTCACAAACTAATAGTAGAAATCCAAATTCTTTATAATATTACATACTATTACACACATTACACAATATTAAACAATATTATGCACTATTACACACATTTTGTAATTTGTTACATGCCCTTTATAATTTTTTACGCACACTTCATCTGCAATTTATTACACTCCATTGTAATTACTTACATACAATTCGTAATGAATTCAGAGTTAGAAATTTTGATAAAAATGATTTTAAAAAAACAACAAAGAAACCACGCCATTGCATGGTTGAAATGTGGGTCGAAACCCAGATTTTAATTACACGATCATACATGTGATTACACGTACTTGAAAAGCAAATTTTTGGATGCCAAATTACCTAATTCACGTAAAAACTTTCAAAATACCTGATTTTTGAATTAATGAAACTTAAAACCTGTTTTCGTATAGTTTCTTCTATTGATGGTGGTATTGATATGATTCGTGGTAACTCAACATCAGTTAATTCACTTAGAGTGCTGATTAGGTTGGTCACACGAGCTCAGGCTAACAAATTGAAAATGGCGATGATGAGTTTGGTTGAAGAAGAATGGCGAAACCCTGAGAGGCATCATCTCAAGGCTTGAAACGAAGATTAGGAGCAAAAAAGGGGAAAGAGCTTGTTTTGTTGATCAATGGGGCCAAACAGCTACAGAGAAGCAGTTACGAAATTGTAGATGCACATATGCAGTATCAGTTTGTACTACATATATACACAGATTTATACACTTTTTGCTCATTCAGAACCATATTTTCAACTTAGATGTACCTTTGAAGGTACTTGAAGCATTTTCTTTGTGACTTTCGTATATAATTATGTTAGATTTGCTAAAAATCTATTAAGAAAGTTGATGTTGTAAGCAAGACCGGGTTGTGAAGAAGTCAATCGATTTAACACACTCACATAATCCGTGTAGTACAGTTTATCAAACTCTTCTTATGACTTGGGAAAATAATGATAAGACAACTTATAATGACGGCACAAATATGGAAAAAATTTGTAGATGATGTTCTCTATTTTTCAATATAATTTCTACTTGATCCTCTGTGTGAAATTGTAATTACTCATCTCTGTACGATGCTTTGACCTTGTGATTTTGTGGAAAAACTTTATAAGAAAGCTATTTTTTTTTTTTTGGAAAATCAAGGAAATTGTTCTCACGAAATTAGCCATCTCAATTCAACAGTTCCGATCCGCTACACCCACAATCGCCGGAAAAAAATTTGTGTGGCCCCCACCAGCCCCCCACCATCATGGGGCAATTATGTATTATTCATCTAATCTAATGTAGATGCTAAAAAAATAATAATAAAAAAAAAATTCCTGATGACGTGGCGCCCAGTGAGGGCGCCACGTAGGCGTGGGTACCAACCCACGTGGGTAGGTGAACAAAACCGCTCAATTCAAAAGTATGTCCAAAGCTGTATGTGACTTTTCACGATCATTCAAAATAGGCTCATCCTCAAAAGAGTATATGTATATGAACCATGTTCATATTTGTTGATCTTAGAACCTTTGCTTCCTGTGCTTGTTTTTTGTTTGTTTTTTTTTCAAACAAGTTAAGCTAATGCTTAAAATTTTAGGAGGTTGTGTGTGGGTAAAAGGAACTGAACGGAAAATCTTTTTAGGAGTGGTTCATTTTATGTTTCGGAAATGTTATTGGCTGGTAAAATCTCCTTGTAATATTATGCTAGTCATGTGTGGGGAGTCGCTAGGGATCATTGGAGCAAATGGTTGTTTCAGTTTGCCTCTAATGTGGGCTATGGTAGTATTATGGTTGCGCAACTTTGGGTCGTTTATTATGGACTCGGCCGGACTTGTGATAGGGGTTTCCCACGGGTGACTCTCTCTAGTGATTCTCTTACTGTTGTTCGTTTTGCTCAACAGAGGCCTATGCCGTATCATCCCCAATATTGCCTACTTCAGACGTGCAAAGAAGTGATAAAAGAATTTGCCTACTGTGTGATTTCATGTAACTTTAGAGAGTCTAATGCTATTGTTGATCGTCTTGCCCACATGAGTCATTCACTTCAGTTTAGGTTACAATTATTTGATTAGCCTCCGAGTGACGTTAGTAACCAACTCTTCTTTGACAGAATTGGTGGCACTATATTTTGTTCTTGTGTGATATCAACGGCCTCATACCATGATCTAAAAAAAATAGCATCTCTTTGTGAAGGTTTGTTCTTTAATTAATTAATCAATACTTGAAATGGCAAGAGAAATATTCTATCTTCAGCTTATCTCTGCATTTTGTACACTATATGTATCTTTTATATGGGGGGAAAGAAATTGAGCTCTAATTGTAGCAATCCTTAGTTCTTGCCTTGGGTACTTGTTGATTCCAAATCTGAATTGGAAGCTGGTATTGGTCAATGAAATTGAATAAGTACACTTTGTAGATTCTTGAATTTTAACACATGCTATATATATGTCATGAGTAAAAAACTAAGGGCTTGTCCAAGGGGTTTGGTCTAGTAATAACGCACCCCCTAGCCAGTTTGTCTCGGGTTCCAGACACCACACCGCACCTCTGTAATCTCAAATTTGTACTCAAAAAAAAAAAAATAAAATCTAATGGCTTCTTGTGGTAGCTTTTATAGATCTTTAATCAATGTAATGTAAATAAAAAGTAAATATAATTTGCTCTTTGTTATTTGAACGTTGGCCGGAAGAATTCTGCTATTGTGCTATTGAGAACATTCATTTTTCTACTGTAATTGTAGGATTGAGAATGTTGATGAAGAACTATGGAATCTGACAAAGCTACAAAATGCCCCAAATCATTGGTTGCCTCCACTACATGATTATATTCGTATGTATGGAACTAGAAATAGAACAACAAGGCTCGATTACATAGTTCAAAATACTAACATAGAGCTCGAAGGTAACGTCAAGGATAATAGTCAAAGCATTTATGATGGAGTCATGGAACGAGTCCTAGCATTCTTAAATGTTCAGTCTTTACCGGATAGATGGCTACAGAGCTGCGTGAATTGTACCACATACAGGGTTGTTGGGCCTCGTGTATTGTAGATTTAATGCATTGCTTGTGGAATATTTTCGGTGTTTAATTAAGAAAATATGTTAGGCGTGAAAAAATGTTGATGTGGAATTAAAAAATGAATCAAATAATTAGGAAAATAGGATGTTTTGGTATTAAAAAAGACTCTCTCTCTCTCTCTCTCTCTATATATATATAAGTATTACGAAGTGTAATTTTTAACTGCAATATTAAATTAAAAAAGCTTACAATTTGAGGAATTGTTTATCGTTTAGCTATATATTTGACATTTTTAGGGAGAATTTTTTTTTTCATTCCAAGAAAATAGTTTTCCTATTGTCTTATACATTTTTTTTCTTTTCTCCACCTCTCCTTTTTTTTTTCATTTTTCATGAATTTTAGACGTTATTTAGATTTAGAGTTTTTATATTTTAAAGAAACCGTTGTCCTTTTCTTAGACATTCCTAATTTTTGTGGATTTCATTTTTAACATTTTTAAAATTTTTATTATAATGAAGTATTTCCATTTTGCATAATGCATTACAATGCTTTGTAATGCATTACAAATATTTTGTAATAAATTACATATTCTATGTAATTGATTGCAGATCCTCTGTAATTCATTACAAACACTTTCCAACTCATTACATATTATTGTTCATTCATTATAGTTGCATTGCAACTAAATATGTAATTAATTACATATTACAAGTTACATATTGCTTGTAATATGCTACAGACATTTTGTAATGACTTGCAATTGATTACATATTATTTTTCATTCATTATAGTTGCATTACGAGTAATTTACAATTAATTACATATCACTTGTAATATGTTACAAATACTTTGCAATGACTTGCAATTCATTACATATTATTTGACGTTTATTGTAGTTGCGTTACAAGTAATTGGTACATATTGCTTGTAACATGTTATAAACACTTTGCATTGACTTGCAGTTCATTACATATTGTTTGTCGTTCATTATAGTTGCGTTATGGGTATACAAATTACTTGTAATATGTTACCGACATTTTGCAATGAATTACTATTTATGTGTAATGTATTATTAGAAAAAAAGTTTGCCTAGGACCCTACTCCTTGCCAATTTAGATGAAAAAAATCAGAACAACAACTTCTAATTAACCAAGTATTGAAGTTCTATGAGCAATAAAAAGAATTAGTACAAAACAAACCGAAAAAATGAAAAATTAATCACATGGTGAAGTTCAATGACTATGAGTAGATTATTATGTAAGGAAGATTTACCACTAGAATTAAAGAACTTATGATGGGACCAACTTAATAGTTCGGAACAAAACGAAATTCAAAATTTAATGTAGAAAACAATTTATATATAAATTGAATTCTAAGTTATATATAGAAAAATGAAAAAAAACCAGTGCATTGTATTATTCATCATAATCACAATCGATTGAGTTTTAAACCATAAAACTATTAAAAACTAAAATTTTAAGATCTCATTTAAATGCACAAGTACAACATTTTATATAAAAATTAATTTTTTGAACATGAAAAATAACTAAGGTCTTTGAAAATGCACACTTGTCAAAAATAAAATTTTCTAAAATGAAAACAAGGAACAATAATTGTCTTTTAAAATGCACAATTACTATATATAATATTAATATTGTGTAAAATGGAAAAATGGGACAAAACAAAAAGGTTGCAAGCGGTGCTGCTTGCCATCAGAGTAAGTTGTAGCTCTGGAAAGAATAAGGAAAATAGGATTTATTGATGTAAATACCATTCAAAAACTAGATTTTTGAATAACTAAACCCTAAAACAAAAATTGGTGTAATTTCCTCTTATCTCCCCAATAGAACGATCAGCATGCCAACAATAAAAGGATAACAAAATTCAATTCAAACCCAACTTCATCATAAATATACTAAAACAGAAAGATTTTACTTTTCTGGCATAAATTGCATTTAATAGGATTTTTTTTAATTCTTAATGAAGCATTGCACAATGTGCATTGCATTGCACATTGTGCAATGGAATTGTTTTTTTATTATTATTATTTTTTATTCAATTTAATTATATAATTTATAATTTTTTAATTTTAATTTATATAGGAATTTCTTTTTAATGATTTTGACTTATATTTTTTGTATTACCTTTCATCATCATCATAAATATACTAAAACACAATAAAAATGCTTTTTCTCCAAAATTGTATTTATGATGTAGAATTTTTTTTTTAATTTTTATGTAACACATGGCATTGCATTGCCGTGTGTATTATAATACCATGTGTATTGCAATACTCAACATTGTGCAAAAGAATATTTTTTTATTTTATTTATTCAAATCAATTCTTTTTAATTTTTTTATTTTGACTTATATTGGTATTTTATTTTCAAGATTTTAACTTATATTTTTCATTTCACCGTTAATAAATTTACATCATATATTAATTTATTATTATTATTATTACGATTATAATTTATATTTTTGTGCATTTGAATACTTTCTAATGAAAACTAATTTTTTGAAAACCGTGAATCCGTTGCATATTTATTAGCACCTCAAATATTTTCATTAATATTAAAATAAATTTTGTAAATAAATGATCCGTAGTCATAAACTATGTATTTAGTTATGTAAGAAATACTCTAAATTAACTAAAAGATTATAAGTTAACACAATTTTCATAATCAACACGATTGCGAAAATGTTATATTTTTGTAATATCTTCTATTAAATTATATTTTTTTGAATATCCAAATATAATTTTGTCGTCATTACCTAATTGATATTTTATTTCATAATAATGCTATTATAAGATATTTGTTTATTTTTTTGTATCTACACACACGCGCGCACACACACACACACACACACACACATATATATATATATATATATATATATATATGTATATATAATTACAAAATATTAAAAAGTAAAAACTCATATAGAAATGTTTATTATTTTAATATGAATTAAATGAATTTGAATGAGTTTTTATTCAATAATCGAGAATTATAATATTTTCATTACAACATTAGGATTATGATTTGTGAAAATTCTTTTAAATATTATTTTAT
Source organism: Jasminum sambac (assembly GCA_018223645.1). NCBI lineage: Eukaryota > Viridiplantae > Streptophyta > Magnoliopsida > Lamiales > Oleaceae > Jasminum > Jasminum sambac. The sequence goes on from CP073649.1 coordinate 23,914,997, forward strand.
TTTCAAAGTTAAATTATAATATCAATTTTTAATTATTTGTACAGTTTATTTGAGAACTGCCAAGTTGCTTATTTAAGAAATAAAATTTATTGTACTAAAATTCTTAATTGAAAGTACGTGATGTTATTGGAATAGTAATTATGGTTGGTTACTAACGCAGGATTTTCAACTTTCCTACTTCATGCGTATTTCTCATTTACCACCCCCTCTAAAATTTTTTCAAATTGTTTTTTTATTCTTTCCTTTTTAATTTCCTCTATTTAGATTAAAGTTTTAAATAATGAAACTATAATTTATACTGCTATAAAAGTCCGTAACTAATTAATTAACTGAACTATAATTGATTACCTGTTGCATGCTTAGCCAAAATTATTTAATAAATTCAAACATAAATAATTAATGTATATTTTAATAATTTTTAAACAATGTAACTATTCATTTCCATTTTTATGGGCAAGTACCGCCAACAATGTAACTGAAATTATTTAAATATTATTTTTTATTTCTGAATTATATTTTGTTTTTACTAAAATTAAATTAATATTTATATCCTATAAGCCCTTATAGAGTTATAGTCTGATTTACTAACAATGTTTTAAATTTGTTTTCAAAAAATATTTGACTTAAAATGCAATACCTAAATTTTGTTTTTTTTTTTTTTTTTGATATACAATATTTGATCTTAATTGTTATTCTTATTTAAGTAGGTGACCGTATATTCTTAATTTATAATGATTTAATTTTACGTTCACTAAAATAATTTTTTTGTTGTAATTTCAGCCAATTATACATATAGCCAATTTTGTCACAGTCTAAAAAATTGCTTAGTTAAAGTAACATTAGCCTTTTTTTAAAATAAGTTTTTGGGAAAATTTGCAATTATGGTATTTGTTTTTTCAAATATTTAATTTTTAAATAAATTTATGAACTTAATATTCAAGAGTTGGAAAATCTTTGACTAACGGTTTTTATCATGATAACTTTTTATTAAATACTGCATTAATTTTAATATTGGAATGGTAGCTTAATATATTTTCCCAGTTTGTAACAAAGTACTCTTTTTATTTATATGTTTGTTAATTATGTATTAAATGAAATATAATTTTGATTTTATTTGGTTGTAAATTGACATAATTGTTATTTACAAATGTTGAGTTGTTATTTGAAGTTCAAATTCAATGTCATAAGTTGTATTTCGTGGTATCATGATTCACGAATCCCTACACCTTGAAAATATAGGTATGTGATAAGAATAAGAACCTAACAAATATAACTACGGCTGTTGTACGTAAAAAAATATTTTAAAATTTGTGATGTTTTTACAATAAAAAATAATGATATTACATTATTTTCCTTTAATGCTATTAATTTTATCTAAACTTTGTTATTATTAACAAGTTAAAAGCATTGATGCGATCAATGAATACATAACGTCTATGAACAATTTATAAGGAAAACTTATTTGAGCCCAAAATCAATATATAAAAGAAATAGAAGTGTTGAATTTTTTTAAAAACTGCATTCACGGAATTCCTGAATGGCATAAAGTGTTCCGGTGGATCTAATCAAAAGTTGAGTTTGAAAGTAGGTGTTTCGGTTATATGTTACTGAGAAATATTGATCATATGACTGGATTGTGAAATGGGACAATGTTGATAATAACGAATTGGGTGAAGCACAAATTTAAAAAGGAAACAATTCGGGTCAAAGAATGTAAATCTCAAAGTTGACATTGACTCCTTCAGATGCAAGACTACCTTTCAGATTTCAAAGGAGGCAATTCCTATTGATGATTTCATATGGTATGGTAATTAACAAGAGTCAAGGACAATCATTGTCTCACGTTGCCTTTTCTTGAAGAAATCGGTATTTAATCATGAGCAATTATATGTCGGGATTTCAAGAGTTACGAGTCGGAAATGATTAAGAAAATTGATATGTGATAAAGATGGGAATCTAACGAATATAACTTCAAATGTTATAGTAGTATATAAAGTAGTATTCTAGATTTTTCAAATTTTTTGCAATAAAATATTAGTGAAATTTTTTTTCTTTTATATAATGGTAATTATTCAATATGAAATTGGTTCGTATCAATTAAAAAAAATGTGTTTGTGTATTAATTTTTTTCCGTGCAACGCACGGACGAGATTACTAGTTTTTTACCTAAAGGAGACAAAATCTGTAATTTCCTATCTCCTCCTTTTTCATTTGGAAAACTCCGATTCCATATTACCAAACTAAATATCACGATTCCACATCAATTAGGAAAGGCAAATTCTGAATTAGAATTTCTCTATAAGTAGGGAAATATATCACAAACAGAAAATTAACAAAAACAAATATAATACTGTTATGAACGAGGCACCCGAGGGAAACAAAATATTATTTGTTTATTGATGTGAATGACTATTATGTCCCTGATGAAATTATGTAATTACGATTGTGCCATTCGAAGTTTTCCTATAAATAAGGCTTCAGTTATTAATGAAATTCATTCATGAGAATTCATTAGAATTCATTCTCTCTAAACTCTCTCTATTATTTCTATAGTTTTATAATACGTTATCAGCACGAGTCTCTAACCCTTTGAGTAATATGAAAGAAGTATGCTCTACAGTTGCATCTTATTGATGATCTTCTGTATGAGAAACTGGATTATTACAATTTGAAAAACTCAATTTTCTACAAAATCTCTCTCTCCAAAACTTTATCACTTCAATTTACTGCCCATATATTTTCGTGCAATTCACATGAATCCAAGCTATCGCACACAGACCTTCCCTTCTCGATTCTCCAGCAAAGTCAATGCCGGAGTTGATTGCGTTAATGGCAAGATCGCAGCAATAGAGGGTTGAATCTGTTGCTGAGGAAGTCCAGAGACAAAAGTCAAGAAATGATGGAAAGGTATATTATATTATATATGATTTTATAATATAATAATATATTAAACTATAACATCCGTTTTATCGAGATATAAGGAGCATACATTATCAAAATCAAATTTCCTCGACTCCATTATACTCGATTTAATGAGATCTTCGATTTGACACCAATATTGATAATATAACAACTCATTTTGAAATATATCAAAATTTCAAAATTTATAAATTAGTATTCCAACTTTGAAAAATTAAAAGATAGTCATTGGACTTGTGAATATTTACGTATTAATACTTATACTATCAAAATTTTATAAAGAGATATATGCAGCGCCACGCACCTGCTAGGCGGCATTGCCGCCGGCAACTAGTAGCGGTTGGCATCAACCGATAGTTCGACCTACGATCGCTTACTTTGACGATGATTATATTTTGAAGAAATAGTTAGAATAAATTTGCTTCTATAGATATTTAAGTCTCGCACTTTATTTATTGCAATTTAAATACTGCAATACCTCCTACTTGATGATGGGTTCAACCGTCACTAACCGGAAGGTTTTATATATTTTTGCACTTTATATGCTAAAGTGATGGGTAATACCTTCTACTAAGCAGACCCTGCTCCTGAAGAAGTAGTTAAACATTATGCAATTTAATTCTCGCAATTTAAATTCCGTAAATTTATATTTATTGTAATAATTCCCATAAGGTAGGTTCGACCACCTATTGGAGGAAATTTAATTTATGCAATTTAATTTTATGCACTTTAAATTTCGCATATATTTCCAATGTGGTGGGTTATACCACACGATTGGTGTGCATATTTCCAATGTGGTGGGTTATACTACACGATTGGTTATAACGAATCCTACTCCAGAAGAAGTAGTTGATCAAACATTCTAATCATACTCTTGAAGAAGTAGATAATAAGAATAAAATTTATTCTCCATATTTACCAAATATTAATGGAGAAAAATTGAGTAAGTGGTACCTGAAGTTACCATTGGATAAATAGATGAAAATAAAATGCTCAATAGATCCCATGTTGATAAATCAAAGAAAATATATTGCATGGAGAGATTATATAAAGTAATCTCATCGATGATATGAGATTGTATTAATATGAGAATAAAATGCTCTTGAAGAAGCATAATCATTAGATTTCTGTATTTGAATAAAGCCAATATGATATTATTATTATTACCCCAGAAGAAGTACAAAACAGCCGAAGTGGAACATATTGATAATATCAAAGATGGCAATAAACACTCGAAAATATAGAAATGCGAAAAGAAAATACATATTGAACCCATAAAGGAAGGGTGCGTTTCGAGAGTATAAATACTTCGTAACTCTGCCACCCCCAACATCAGGGTTCATAATGAGATATTAACAGGATCCGAATTTCTTTTTCGCTTGACACCAGTGGTCTGTGACCGACGGACCTGGGCTTCCATAGATTCTTGAACATATGCATGAAATTTGATGAGTAGTTCATCAAAAGTACTAGCAGAAATAAGTATTTTTCTCGCTGAATGAGAGATAAACTTATTATTTACACCCTGATCTAGAAACGCTAATAAGCCATCAAAGAAACAATTGATATTCAACAAACATATTGGTTTGGTATGAAAGTTCCACTGTGCCCATGATGTTATATTGAATATTTCCTCCAGTGTGTTATAGCCGCCTGGAAGGACAATAAAAGCATCACTATTGTTCATCATATACATCATGCAGTTGTGGATGGATTGCGCTTGTAGCACCAACCCAGCTGAACCCATGGTAGAACTAGATCCAATTCGAGTATTAGATCCAACTCGATGGAAAGGTATTACACTCGAAACTCTTATTCCCCATGATGGTGCGACCATTATAAGTCTAGTTAAAAGTTTGTTGTTGGTTCCTCCATATAGTATGTTGATTTCTTGTCTCCCTAACTCTTTTACGAGTTGGTTTGCTATATCCACATATTGGATATGGCCTACCAGTTTAGATCCACCAAGAATACATATGGTTTTAATCTGGTGAGGTAAAGACTGACTTGTATGAGATGATTCTAAAATCTCAATATCCATCTCTACTCCTATCTCTCTTTTTACACTATACTTTCAACGTATGAACATGAGAGACACGAATCCCTCTATTTAAAGATAAATTTTCAAACCAATAATTCATTGTACTATTTACTTTTTAACAAATATGAAAGAGAAAACGGCAGAAAAATTTTAGTGAAATGACATATACCTATGGGTGATTGAAAAATAATATATATATATATACATATATATATCTTAAAAATTGAAAAACAATATTTACAATTACAAGAAAAACTAGGGGTGGGCGTTCCGGGTACGGTTCCGGGTAGTGAACTACCCGGAACCGAACCGTAAATTCCGGTTCCTTGAAAAATGGATCCGTTCGGTTCTTTTCAAATGAAATACCCGTTCGGTTCCGGTTCCTTCCGGTTCCGGTTCTACCCGTTCGGTTCTGGTTATTTTATGATGTATTTTTTATTACTCGAAAAGCACAAGAAAAAAAATAAAAATTTTGACTCCAATATAATATAACAACAAAAAAAAGTACCAGGCAGCAGCTTCCTACTGCTGCAAGGCAGCAGCAGCAGCAGCTCCTGCCGCCTTTTTTGCAGCTGCCGCCAACCCGCTGCGGTTAAAAGAATTCTATGAGAATTCTAGTAGAATTTTTCTAGAAATAACACTAAAATTTACTAGAATTAGCACCAAATTTTAAATTTACTAAAAAAATTCACAAACGTTGGCAATCAAATAGAAGAAATAGTGCTATTTCTTATCCTATTCCGGTTCCGGTTCCGGATTTTTAGAAAAGGATCCGTTCGGTTCTCATTCCGGTTCCAGTTCGGTTCCGATTCCTAATTTTTTTTAAAGAACCGTTCGGTTTCGGTTCTTTCGATTCGGTTCCGGTTCTACCCGTTCAGTTCCGGTTTTTTTGCCCACTCCTAAGAAAAACATTGATCTTCGTTGTTACACCGAGCTTCCTTATATTAATATGAGAAAATTATTATACTAAGCTTTTCTACTAAATTTACAGACAGGATCTTTTGAAATAAGTTTTTCTAAACTATTACGTGCTCGTTCGTCTTTGAATTGGGCCCATAAGGCCATAAGCTCACGATGCACGTATCCACTAGGATGTGTCTCAAGAGTCAGTTGAATATCATCCAATGACTCCTTACTCAATCCATCCTTAATGAATGCTATCTTATCTTCTCGGTTACTGGACACGTACCCCACAGATTTACATCGAGTGTCACATGTCCACCGAGCACACTTGTAGCATCCTCTTCCTAATCTTTTTACTCTCCGTTTCTTTGAAAAACTACTTTTACCCATATCAGGCATGTATTTAGAAGGAATTGAAACCTCACCAAATAATCGAACCTTTGCTTCAATCAACCATCCGATATCTTGTGGGATACCCTTATTCATTAGCATCCTCAACCTTTCAAGCCTACCTCGATAAATCCTTTTTAGGATTTTGATCGGTAGTGATGGATAATATTTTCGAAGATTTGAGAGCATATGATCCATTATAATATATAGACCCTTGTTAGGATGAATTTTGCAATAATTTTGACGATCTATTTATAGAATAATACGAGGCGTATGAGTTACGACTCTGTAAAGCGTAAGAGCTAAGACTCCGCAATTGAACAGTAGCCAGATGTGATGCGTATAAACTGTAAATCCTTGTTTGTACAGTAGTAGACAATAATATCACCAAAAGATGATAGAATATGTCGGTGAATTGTTTCTATGATAAATCATGTTGAGCACTATACAGATAATCGATATAAGAATTTACTGAACTAAAAGTTCAATAATACTCGTTTGTAGAACCGGACTGACCATCCCGATTTAAATAATTATTGAAATCAATATTTCAAGTGAAGAATTAGAAGAATTCTTCAAATAATTATTCTCGATAAATAATTACTGGCCAATGTTGGGAATAAAATCCCAAATATATCTGGAATATATAAAGGATGAGAAATATGGGCCCACTCATCCTCCATGTGGACTACTAGATATTATGATATGGATCCATTAGATAGTCACATGTCTATATGATTCGTAATTGGAAGATTACGAAATGATTTGCTCACGATATGAGCATGATTTCCAGATTTAATGATAAAGCTAGTAAATATATATCCCAATGACTTGAATAAATCCCTGAAGGATTTGAGTATGCGCATATAAGTGGGATATTATATGGCAAATTATTTAAAGTCCTCCAATAAATTGTCAATATCAAGAATAGAATGTAAACTGTCTAAATTCCCATATTAAGGTTGAATAATGAGAACATATATGATTAATATCATACCAACTGTATGAGTTTTGGTGTTCTAAATTTTCTCAGTATGAGGGGGAGTATTAAAGATTGAAAATAATATGTCAAATGCATCATGATATATCCTCACAATTAAAATATGAATTTGAAATTCAAAGATGCATAAAAGATGCTATGAACAATCACATATATCATCTAAGATGCTTTGATAAGTTAGCACGCCAGAAACGTTGATATTATGAGATTTTCCCAATCATATATATCGAAGCAAATTATTAAAGATGGTCTCAATAACGGAGGCATATGCTCTTGAAGAGTATATAGACATAACTATATTGTGTAATCCTACAAGATGATTGATAATGAGATATCTCGATAAGTTATGTCGATATGGGGAAAGAAATAAAATTGAAAGCGTCGACACACTATGAAAAGATAGTGCTACATATTATCAATAATAGTGAGGATATTAAAATCCATCGAAAATGCCGATACTGAAATATATGCCCTTATAATTAAAGTGTTCATGCACGGGCTTAATGAGAAATAAGAATGAAACTCTTGAAAATATTTCAAATGTATTATTGTATCAGTGCATGCAACGGATCAAAATATCTACATTGATATTGTTGAGAAATTCATATGCTGTACTCTTTTCCTTGATTGATGTTTTTGTCCCAAAAGGGTTTTTCTCAAATAAAGTTTTTAATGAGACAGCCCAATCTCAACTAATTTGAAATCTCCAGAAGAAATTTAGGTATATATCTCGATATAGTGAGAAAATGAGATCGAAGCTGTTAATTGCATATAAGCACTGAATATAACATGATATTATATAATATCTAAATTTCATTCACGTGGAAATGAATGAAGCGTGTCAACTAATGTATATGATACTCATACAAATCTATGAAAGATTTTGAAATGCTTGCAGCATACTTGTATAAAATACGCGTTGCACTCTTTTTCCCTTGACTGAGGTTTTATCCCATTGGGTTTGTTTAGCAAGGTTTTTAATGAGGCAACATTAAAGGCGTATTCACATGAATAATGTACTCTTTTTCCTTCATTAGGATTTTTTCCATTGAGTTTTTCCTAATAAGGTTTTAACGAGACATATTCATGGTATATTGAGGACGACAAGAGAAATCGATACAATGTATCTATTGAATCAAGGTATAATAGAGACAATGCTTTAGATCCAAACAATGGTGATGTTGAAATCCTTTACCAAAAGTAAGGATATTCGTCCTCAAGATATGAAATCAAATGGAATAGCTGTACTCTTTTTCCTTCGATCAAATTTTTTCCCACTAGGTTTTCTTGACAAGGTTTTAATGAGGCAGCACATGAATACTCATATACCGCTGATAGAAATCAGGGGTAATAATATTTTGGCAAAGCAATATATAACCACTTTAAACTCTCCTACAATCAGTTTGGAAATTTCATTGGATTTTTCTTAAATAAGTCTAGAAGACAATCAAATAGTCATTCAAGGGGGAGTGTTATGAACGAGACACCCGAGGGAAACAAAATATTATTTGTTTATTGATGTGAATGACTATTATGTCCCTGATGAAATTATGTAATTACGATTGTGCCATTCGAAATTTTCCTATAAATAGGGTTTCAGTTATTAATGAAATTCATTCATGAGAATTCCTTAGAATTCATTCGCTCTAAACTCTCTCTATTATTTCTATAGTTTTATAACAAATACATCCACCAATTGAGTTCATTAATTATATAGGAAATAATGATATGCAAATATGAGAAAGCTAAAAATTAACGAATCAGAAAATTAATGAACCCGAACTTTAGTCAGTATTTGCAAACATATGAATTGGATTTTTCCTCCCAAAATATTAGAGAATGATAAAAAGAAAGAAACATCTACATACCTAAAATGTCCAACATAGTGAGCTCGTTAAAATCTCATTCTCTCTCTCTCTCTCTCTTTTAATTTCATCTAGAAGCTTCTTGATAATTTCTTGGTTAGATTTTAGAGGCGGTGAAACATAACGCGTTCTTTTATTTTCAGGTACTCGAAAGATGTTCAAACACAAAGCGTAGTGTTGGCAATGGATCGGGTTCGGATCGGATCGGCCTAATCCAAATTCAAATCCAAATCAAAGACCCCGATCTAAATCCAAATTCAAATCCAAATTCCTCGGATCGGATTCGAATCGGATCGGATCGGATCGGATCGGATCAAGAAAAAAATCCAAATATGATCCATATTGGTATAGGTTTTTATAAAAAAATAAAAAATAATAAAAATAAAATAAAATAAAAAAATAAAAATCAATTCGGATCGGCCGATCCACGGATCAATGATCCACGGATCTCCGAACGATAAAAAATTGCTCCATTCGGATCGGGTATCCATCGGATTTAGATCAGATCGGATTTTTCTACTATCACTAACAAAGCGCAAACCATCCATTAGCTTTTCCATAAGGTATTCTATTTTGCGGCGAAAATTTAGAGGATTTTGCGGCAGTAATGTTGAATCGAACACTGTTTATGACTGGTTGTCTACCGGCGTGAGAAATCTAGTAGCAAAATATAATCAATCGGACTAGAATCAGTTCTACCCATTTTGAGCTTGCCCATCATATTGACGGCCCAATTATTATTCAACTCTTCGTTTCCATTTCAACTATCCGAAAACAAATTCCTTATTGACTTTCAATGGTTATTTTTTATTTTGTAAGAATCAGTATTTATTTTACTATAAATATTTACTTCGTTCCTACCTTTTTCAAAGTTTCTTTTTCTCACACAATAATTATAATTTTTCAACTTATGTGAGTTACCTTATGTCATAACAGATTTTCAAAATAAAAATTGATATGCACATTTTTTGCTCATGGAGGGTGGGGAACCGCTTATCCATCACTATATTTTCAACTTCAACGTACCGTTTAAGGTACCTGAAGCAATTTTTTCACGACTTCATAGTATAATTGTCTTAAATTTGGTAAGCAAGTTGATGTGGTAAACAAGACCAGGTTGCGAAGAAATCAAACGATCTGACGTAGTCACACAATTGATGTAGTACATTTTATGAAACTCATCTTATGACTTGGGAAAATAATGATATGATAACTTATAATGACCACGCAAAGGTGAGAAAAATCTGATTTAACTGTTATCCCGATCAGAGGTTGATTTTCTCTCCCACTCACATAAAAAAAGATATATCTCTCCCGCTGTCTGTTATTCCGTCTTCAACATCAACCACGCTCTGCTCTCTCTAATTTTCCTCTCTGCCTCTCCACTTTCTTTGCTTCTCCTCCTCCACCCGCCATCAAGCTCCCTTCTTCTACTCCTTCGCTGCCCACCGCTAGTTGGAATCACCACTGCATGGTATACTAGTGTATAAAACCTTTTATATGTATGTGCAATTGGCTGGAAAAAAAAATGTTTTTCATGAAATAAAAAATTAAGGGCAATGGTGAAAAGAAAAATAAAAGTTAAAACGAAAGTAACACTCGCAGGTGCTAACGCGTATAGTTGTATCTTCCCATCGTGTGGACCCTCAACATAAAACTCCCATATTTGGCGAACAATCCCAGTCGAGGTAAAAGACAGCGAAATACCAAGAAAATCTCAAAAACCAATTTGCACGTAACACACAAACTGAAACTCTAACCCCTGCGTGCAGGCTCAAATTGCCAAATCCCTCGCTAAATTGGATAAAAAGTTATCATTTTCTTCTTGGTTTTCTTGGGCCCCGTCAATTTGCATTTTTCAATTTTCATTTTTTTTTTCGTTTTTTTTGGATGGTTTGTGGGATTCAATCTGGCAAATTTTGGGGGAATTAATCTACGGCCTCGCTTGTCTTTTAAACAAGCTTTACCAGAGGACCCAGAAGAAGAGTGTAGGCCTTGGCGAAAGAGGATTTTATATTTCCCTTCCTCCCTAAATTCAATCAGTATGGCTTTCAAATTCAGCTGGATCTCTCTTTGTAGGATTTTTCTGCTTTTGCTTTTAATTGCAGCCATCGTCACGGCTTGCCTCACTCTCCCCGTTGAAAAGGTTAGTGTTTGTTATCTTCCAATTTTAATTTCCCCCTTTTTTTTTTCGTATTTCAGTGGTTTATTGACTCTTTAAGTGTTTTCTGCTCGTGATTTGTAATTTATTTTTATTTTCGCCTTTAATTTTTCCTTTTTATGCTGTATTTGGACTATTTATAAGCGTTCTTTCTTCTGGATCTTTAATATTTAAGTCTCTGGGGCAATTGGATGTGGAACCTTCTTAGTTTCTGTGTTTATATTTATATGTTTTTTTTTTTTTTTTTTGTTTAAATTGAGTTTAAAGTTCATGAGTAGAGTAGAAGTAGAGGCAAAGACAAACCACTAAACTTGCAAAAGAAGACTTCCCAACCAAGAAAAAAATGGAGATTTTCAGTTCCAAATTATGTTATGTTATTGCTTTGACTCCATTCTTCGTCTGAAAGTAATTTTAGCGTTCATGCTGGGTGTTACTGAGCCTATGTTGATTCATGGGTCTGATGAATCTTAATACCAGTCATAGAAGTCCACATTTGGTTTTAGTGATGCAAAATATTAAAATTTTATGATTCAACAAAGATTGGATGAATCTTAATCCCAGTCATAGAAGTCCACATTTGGTTTCAGTGATGCAAAATATTAAAATTTTATGATTCAACAAAGATTGGAGAAAAAGGCACCATTCAATGTAATAAAAGAAAATTAGAATAAGTCATTATTCATTAATTTTGCTTAACACTATGATTGACACAATGTCATGTGTCAACATCCTGTTAAGTGAGATAGAAGTGAGCTATCTATGCAGTTAAACACTTTAATTCCCAGAAATGTCAATTTTGATACTAGCCAAGCTCTTTTCTACCTCTTTATTCTCGATTGAGTGGTTCGAGTATAATGCTTTCTACTGTTTCTATGACAATGGAAGCATATCGCTTCATCCATTTTAGTATAATAACTCAAAGCTTCTAGACCTCCATACAAAAGCCCTTTATCATCTTTCCCTTGAATATCAGACAATGATAAGGTCTCTAATGAAATCAAAGCATGGCTTTCTAGTTTCGTCTCCTTACTCGATGTTGGTGCACACATTCTTCCCAGAACCTCATTTTCACACCTCGTTTATCACTGTTTTTAGACACCTTATCCATGAGCTTCTCTATAAACAAATTGCCAGTCATGCCCTATGTGAACCGAGAACTCACTTAACTAGTGGTTTCCGCTTTTAGCCCCGATGGTGAATGGGTACTCTCTTATCTGTTTCTTGGACTGATTCAGCTTACTTAAATTTTGAGAAAAAGTAACTTTTTACAATTTGATACTAATTTACTAATTTGGAAAAAGCATATTTTCACTGATTTATCTTTCTGATGGCTATGTGTTGCCACTATGCTATTTGATCTATTTACTCTATTCCAACATGGAGACCCTGTTGGTCGTGATTTCAGTCTGACAACTAGCATTTCCTGCAGTTGTTGAAGGATTTCTTAGTATGGGTAGAGCAAGATCTTGGTCCTTGGGGTCCTCTTGTGCTGTAAGTATGTTTTTATTTACTGATATTCGCCAAGTTTTTGTGATTTGTGGAATTGTTAACCATTGTTTTAAGAAGAACTAATATAGCATGGTCATTGATGACGTTGATAATGATCACTTGAGCGACACAAACATGTAACATATGACTAATTAAGTGGTAAAGAGGATAGGATTCATTGCAATGCGCTTATATGTTAACAGGTATAATCTAGCTACATTTAGTGAAATTGCAGATTCGAGAAATCTAGGGTTAACAAGTTGTTGAAAGGCGTGTAAAGTGATGGGTTCCATAGAAATGTGTGGTCAAAATGATATCAGAGAAAGCAGAATGAGGTAGTCAAGTAGTTGGACCAAACAAACTCACAATAATTTGTTGAGCTTCAGCTTTCTTGCTGCTTGGCTTCCTTATATACACTAGTAAGCTTTTGAAGTTGTGACCCCAAAATATCTATTAACCTCACCTATAAACTTTTGGAGTTTGAGAGATTTACATACATGTTTTATCAAATTGACCCCTTTCTGAGGTGTGCTTCAGATTGATGTCATATAAAAGTGACTGGAGCGGGGGCACGTGTAAGTTGGGCCTTTTATTCGATGAATTACAAAATGGACCCCATAGCCTTATATGGCTACACCTTTCTTTTGAATGGATGGTGGCAATTCATTTTATCCAATGACAAGGATTACCCATCTAGAATATAATAAATCTAATTTAGCCTTACTATAATCGAAGTAAAATAAAAATAAAAATAAAAATAAAATTGAATTAAAACACTAACACCATCCTCCCTCTCTCTCTCTCTCTCTCTCTCTCTCTCTCTCTCTCTGATTTTTAATTAATTAATTAATTAAAAATTTTTTTGGGTGTTCGTTTGTACCTTTTAAGTTGAATTGTTATGTTATCAATTTTCAAACATGTTAATTTCATTAGAAGATTACTTTGTACTACATCCGTCCCAAAAATATAGTCCACTATTCCTTTTTGTTCCTCCGTAAAATATATGCCACATTCCTTTTAAAGATGTAGTTAAAATATCATTTGTCTTTTATACTCTCATTTAATGTACATTGTTATTATTAAAATAGAGTAGTTAAAATAAAATATCTAATAAATGAGATAGCATATTTGGAAAATAATCTTGAATTTTACTTTTCCAATACCATTAATTGCATTTTTCTTAATTTTTGTGAAAATAGAAATGGGCTATATTTATGGGACGGAGGTAATATCATTTAAGCTTTTGAGCTATTCATTGGTTTCCGAAGTGCCTCGAGGCTTAGGCGTTGCCGCATAAAGGGAAAATACCTCTCTAGTTGATATTGACTGTTTCAGCATTGCTTGAGAGTGAGTTTGGTTATTGTTACAAATCTTCAAATTACAAATAGATGAGTGTGGATGAATGGATGGTATTTGTGTGTTTCACAAAGTGTATTTATGAATCTAGCTTCATTAGTTTCTGCAAGATAATGTTCAACTGTTTTTACTGCCCAATAACACATAGTCATTAAATAGTGATAAAATTAACTTACTCTTGTCATAGTAAGCTCGTTATAGATAATTTTGAATGACCCGCGCTTTGTGAACCTTGCAGAGCCGTTGCATATATTCCTCTAACAGTTCTAGCAGTTCCAGCGTCAGTACTTACGGTAAAAATGGATATCTCTATTAGTTCTTCGATTTTGTTATGTTCTGTTATTCTGACAAACTATTTAAGATTTTAGAGTAATGGCCATTCAAATATATGACTCTTGTTTGAATATGGATGTGTTGGATTTTGAGGGGGAAATAAAGTAGTTCATTAGTTGGTATCCATTATTTGAAAAGGGTGTAAAAGGTTTCTTCTTCCTGGTCGCCACCCAATTCAACAACCATTAAAGGCATACATTTTCACTGTCCTTTGAATTCCCAATTTAACTTAATCTTTTTGTGCTAATCGGTATAATTTCAGCTGGGTGGTGGTTATCTCTTTGGCTTGCCTGTTGGTTTTGTTGCTGATTCCATTGGGGCTACAATTGGCGCCGGAGCTGCCTTTCTTTTGGGGAGAACTGTGAGTTTCTGCTTATGGCAACATTTATTTTCATGCTAATAATAGCTTGAAGCTCAACAATGAAACATTTCTTTGCTTCCATTATAGCTTGTTTGGCGAAGCTGTATGGTGAAGAAAAGTGATTTTTTCCTCTCTTTTTTTCCTTCCCCCAAACAATGTAGAAATACGGTTCTCTTATTTATTTATTTATTTATTTTTTCTCTTATTACTTTGCTGTCAAACATTGAACAGATTGGGAGGTCATTCGTCACTTCCAAGTTGAAAGACTATCCTCAGTTCCGTGCTGTCGCAATTGCAATTCGGAGATCTGGATTCAAGGTCTGTACGTCTTCTATCGACTATCAACTTATCATATGAAATACAGTCCTTGGTTGTTTTTAACTTTTTTTTCCTACCAAAAAATTAGCTTCTACTACTCAGTCAAAGTTAATATTCAATACTGACCACACATCTCGAATCACTAATAACTATCCACACATCTCGTGGTCCTCATCAGTATTCAAACGTAATCAACTTCTCATCTGGTTGAACAGATTGTGTTGCTGCTTCGGCTTGTTCCAATGCTTCCATTTAACATGTTGAACTACCTCTTATCTGTTACACCAGTCTCCATTGGACATTACATGCTAGCTTCATGGTTGGGAATGATGGTACACAACTTTGCTATATCTTATTTCTTTACTGATAATACACTCGCTCGTTCTTGATGCCCGTTTCTGCTATTTCTGCAGCCAATTACTTTTGCTCTCGTTTATGTGGGGACGACTCTCAAGGATCTTTCTGATGTAACTCATGGGTGGGGTGAATTTTCGAAAACCCGTTGGGTAAGACGAGTGTGGATTATTCTCTGTTGGTCTTCTGTTTTCATTTTGTTCAATTTAACATTATTAACAACCCCCCCCCCCGGCAGGCACTGATTATTTTGGGCTTTATGGTTTCTGGTAAGTTTCAAATCACTATTCACTCATCATTTCATCTTCTCATAGTTGACAAAAGTCCCTGCAAATAAAAAAAAAATGATGCTTATTGTTGAACAAATTGTTGGAGACTCACTTTTCATTGGGTTTGCTTTGCAGTGGCACTATTAATCTGTGTGACGAGAGTTGCAAAAGCTGCTTTAGAGAAAGCTTTGGCTGAAAACGAGGATATAGACGATGATATCGGATCGCCACAATTACCCATTATGGCCGACTCTGCTGTAAATCTGCACGACCCACTCATAATTAAAATCGACACTCCTCAAGATCGTCACGATTTGTAGTTTTACAATTTCCAATAAGTCTCAAATGTTATACTACTTTTGATCATCTTGCTCGATGATGCTTTGATATTCTTCATCTGTACAGAGGATGGTATATTTACTGTTTACCGAGGATGGTAATGACAGAAATAGCTAATTTCTCCGAGTGTGTATTCTCCCTGTTGGCTATATTGTTCTACTGCCAACGTTGGCAACATAAGAACAATGCCCACGCCGATGTGGCGCTATGTTAGCGTTCAAAATATATTTTTAAAAATATCTACGTTAAATTAGATGAATAATATATAACTGCTCCCTGATGGTGGGAGGCTCCACAAGCTCCCATCAATTTTTTTTCTCAGAGTGTGGGCACCTGGGCATCTTACGGTGCCCATGGTGGGTAGGAGAACACCGCCCCTGTTCTTTCTCTGTTAACCGCAAGATCTATTATCAACTCTCCAACTCACTATTCTGGGTCACATCAATGGGTAAAGCCATTTGTGCAGATAAAAAATACAAATGGGTTTACAGATAGAGGTTTTGCAAGTTTGTGGCTGTTGATTGGGTACATGATATAATGTGCAAAATAACACCATCCTCCAAAGTGTGTACTTTTCATCGTTTTTGTATAAATTACCTGGATAAGTAGCATGATTAGTATTTATAAAATGTTGAATAACAAATATTTCTAGTACTCTATGTATTGAGAACTTGGTACTATTGATCACTAAATGATGAATGTAGTCTTTATGCGTAAGTAGTTAGTGTTGAGTGGTTTAAAATACAGTGTATGATATAGGAAGACGATGCGTTTGCAGTTTGGATCATCATGAACAGGCGGAGTTTGCTGCTGAAATTCTGCCCAAAAGGGATGAGCATGTATAATAAATTGAAACTTGAAAGAAAAGAGAAAGAAAAAGGAAAAGCAACAAGAAGAATGATTACACATGAAGCAACATCATATGCAACTCTATCATGACTTGAGTGCATGGTGGGCACTACTTTTCCATTTACAACCTACTGCTATCTTTCACATTACTCGTAAATCATCTATTTTTTACCATTTTAACTACATTGGGCTCTCTCTTCATCGACCCTTTGTGAAGATCGTGGAGAACGAGAAGTAAATTGCTCGCATTATCTGCAGAACACAAGGCTTGTGGTCGTGGATTTACGAGCGTATCGAGCAGACGGGCACTTTCCTTGATTCTAATCGAACGAGGAAGTTTCCGGTCCCTACCAACTTTCATTGTCTCAAGAATTATGTTTTCCAGCCTTCTGCAACTATTTATAGTCTCGCCACAATATCAAGTGCAGAATTGACGTGTAACTCTTTCGAAACACTCAAAAAGGTGTGTGCATTTAACTATTTATAATCACTTTTCATCATTCATTGTATGCCATTTCATAGATTGATTCGGTGAAAGTCGAACTTTTCACGAATGAGATGCGCGGTTTTAGCCTTGTCTCGGTGATGAAGTGTTTCAATGTATGCCGGGATCACACCCGAGTCTCAGGGGATGGGACGAGGATTTGGAATTTTAGCGATAAGCCAATCGAGCTTCAAATAAGGGTGGGATCGATATTGAAGAAGGTTCACACATTGAAGCCAGGTTCGTCGAAGAGGTTGAATTCGAAGAATATTTATAAGGCCTACATCCCCGGAAGGACTAAGGGCGGCGGCGGCGGTGGCGGTGATGGAGGAATGAGGAGTTTGCTTTATTACTATGATGAAACATGCCATCCTTACATTTGGATACATGATACTGGATGTGATTTTTCTAGAATGGTTAAGCAACAATATATTAGTCTTGAGGACTTGAGGGATTGTTCTGAGATTAGGATTTATAGGGATCATCAAAGAGGTTGTATATCGGTTCGCAAGAAACCGAGAACCGAATTGTGTTGAAATACTTCGTCTAGCAGCATGCACCGTGCTTGTAATGCTTTCGCAAGTTTCGATTTTCGCTTAGAAGTTTTCACATAGCTCTACGCGTGTTGGTGGAAAGTTTCTTAGATTTTCTTTATATTTTGTATTGTGGGATTTGATGATTTGGGAAGTTCTTGGACATGTTCACAATGTGCACGTACTAAAAGTTGTAAAACATTATCGTATAACGATGAAATGTTGTATAAATCGTTACGTTGATCTATCAACATTGTTTGTGAAATATGACTATAGTATAATTCTGTAATATAATTCATTTTTTAGTTAGATCCAATCAGGCAACATAGTAGAAATGGATGCATACAGTAGATCTCGAATTTTTACAGGAAGCAATTTCCAATCTTTAGCAAAGCCAATGGCTCAAGCACAAAAGATCGAAAATGTTCCAGTCCTAGTCATTGGGACTAGAACCATTTTCCCAACAGAGAAGAGCCCCCACCCCCCCCCCATTGCTGTGGGGCCCACCCCGGGGGCCCACTTGTTCTCGCTTGCTGGGACCTGGTTCTCTTCCTACCGGTAAGAGAAATGCGCCAGACAAAAGATTCAATACCAACACGTATCGATCACTAATACGCCATTACCTGCGAATGGTGAGAAAAACTTTGGTGTAATGGATGTATCATCCTACATGGTACATCGAACCAATAATATTGTTACACGTATTTAAAAGCGTCCACCTAATTGTAAAATCATTATTTTTAATAACAAAATATTCCCCCACATAAATATCATTAATTAGTTAGTACTTATTCTTATTTCCCATGCCATACACGATTTTTTCCTTTTTCCTGCACAGTTTCTTTCTCCTATTTTGTAATTTTCCTTCTACCTTAAGTTGGATGTTAAGTTTTATAAAAATTAACAAATAATCATCCTTTAGAATTTCATATAAATATAATGTGTATGATATTTTTAAAAATATTTCAATATACCGATATCTATGAATATGCCCTACAGGATTAATTTTGGCTATTTAATTTTAGGATATTATAATTTTACAACGAATATCCCTAAGTTTTTCTTGGCGTGTAGGGTAAAGTATGAGACGAAATATGGATATTGTATATCCTTGTGACTTTTCTTCTTTATTTTTTACAATTTCTCAAGAAGAACTTAAATACATTTGTTGTAAAATTATATTCTAAAATTAGTTGGTCAAAAATAATCCATTTGGACATATTTTTAGATATATATCAATACATTAAAATAAACATTTTATGTATTTTATTCATATGAATATAATTATAAAATGCTTTGTCGCACACACTAAAAAGAATTAAAATCATTTGAAAATATATTATAAATATCAAAATGAGATTTTGAATGGTAATCACTTGTTAATTTTTCCACAACATCTTCATTCAAGTTTTTTTTTAACAAGTGATTAACATTTAAAATCTCATTTTGACATTTCCATCCAAGCTCACACAAAAGGAAAATAGCAAAGTATGAGAGAGAAAATATGCATGCGAAAAAGAAAAAGTCATGCGCTGATGTCTAACTAATTAATAATATTTAATTGGGATAAATTCTTACTTACATGAATACTTTTAAAAACATGTAATTACACTATTAATTGGATGTACCACATAGGATGGTATATCCATTGTCCCTAAGTTTTTCTCCCTGATGGTAAGGGCGGAGGGGCACATGTCAATCATCGACCAGTATATTGGCAACTTAAGTTACCAACATGTTGGTATTGAATCATTGCCGTAGAAATGCAAAAGATTAAATGTCAACATGTTGGCAACTTAAGTTACCAATATTAGGATAATCATTTGTCAATTATCGGCCAATAGGTTGAGTTGCTGATATGTTGGTATTAGATTATTGCCGTAAAAGTGCAAAAGATCCAATGCCAATATGTTGGCAACTTGAGTTGCCAACATGTTGGCCGATGATTGTTACATAGCTATCCCCTTATGATAAGGAGGTGGAGGGTCACGTGTCAATTATAGACTAATATATTGGCAACTTAAATTTTCAATATGTTGATATTGGATCATTGTCATAGAAGCGCAAAAGAAATATACAATGATGTTGATAGATCACAATTAGATGTAACTAAAAAATTTGCATAGTGACAAAGACATGCCTAAAGATGGAAGTATGTTACTCGTGAAAGAAAGATGCAAAAATATGCAATTCCATCAGTAAAACCTGCGTCTTTTTTAGTAAATACATGGATCTTCTATGTGGCCATAAATTATCATGGTCTTTTATTGCATTTATGAAATTATTTGGGCATCATATGAGTTAATTCAATAATCATCTGGTAAGCTGTTAAAAAAATAATAACAATAATTATTATCTGGTAAGGGTTAATTGCACAAGCATCATTTTTAGCATCAAAACTGAAATTTACCATCATACAAAAGGAGCACGGCTTCACACTTTAAATATAACAAAGTGAAATGGAATCCAAGTCCAAGATGGCTCAAAACCAACTCAAAAAATCCAACATTGGGCCGAGTTAGATGCCCTTTGTTGGGCTTCACACCACAAATATTTGATTCATGTCATATGTAAGCCCATTTCAAAATAAATGGACGATTCACAACCCACATGTCTTCTAGACCGGGTCAAGTTTGTACCAAGCCACCTCAATCCTCTCTTCAACGTGTTTGGCCCGATCAACACCATTAACTATATGCGTGCATATGTAAAATACTGTAAAGAGAAAGGGAGGGACTAAAGCACCCCAAAGTTTTCTAAGCACACCCCACTGCTAAGCACACCCCACCAGAAAATACAAAAAAATTGACATTACTAAGCACACCCCAATTGGATACCTAATTTACCCTTGGTATTTAAAAAAAAAAAAAACCACCCACCCAACCCCACCCCCTGCCTCACCCTTAAACCCCCCAAATTTCACAATAGATTATGGAAATAGCATTTTTTTTACCAATGTAAGTGGTTTATGATCTTTATTGTCTCCAAAAATCTCATTTGCTTCCTTTTTTATGTCTCTATTCAAATTTTTCGTAATTGGTCGTTCATCCCTGGTTGGCTGAACAAACGACTGGTCGTTCATCCAATATTGGATGAACGACCAATTGCCCGTTCGTCCCTGGTTCTCGTTCATCCAACGTTGGATGAACGACCAGTTGCTCGTTCATCAAATATTGGATGAACATTAGCAATTTAAGGTTTTTATTTGTTGGGGTGTATTTGAATTTGGTGTCACGAGCTTATACATTGTATGCCTTACAGGATTCAAACACGTAATCTATCGAGGCAAGTGTCGTTGGCCCCAACATGATGAGTTGGTGATTGATTACATATGGAGTTCACTACGTACATGAAATGTTATTTGAGTTGATGTGATGTGAAATTTGTATGAACAATGTGAAATTTCACGTTGTTCAACCTGCATAGGTTGAACAACTTTGTTTTTGTTCAACCATTGTTTTTTGTTAGCTTCAAAGTTATTCGACCACCATCGGGTGAATATATTTAAACCTTTTTACACAGTGAGGGTTGAACAGTTTCAAAGTTGTATGGAAACAATAATGAAAAGGATAATACATGAATTGAAGGAATAAATAGTAGAATGTCAAACTTAAATTAATTTCAAATGTCATTCAAAACGTTACAGGTGTTAGCATGGTTTAATACGAGTCCACATTCTCAATCTACAATAATATTACCATCCCGTCTACTGGACACTGCCACTTAGTTGTCAAACGATAATTGTTGGGATCACAACCACACTTCTCATTCCACTACGTCGCCCTTATCCTAATGCACTCAATTGAGCAAAGCTTGGCGGATTCAAACAATTGGTACATAGTGAACTCTATAGTGTAATCAATCACCAATTCATCGTGGATGAGACCGATGACACTTGTATCGATAGATTGCGTGTTTGAATCCTGTAAGGCACACAAAGTATAAGCTAGTGTGACCAAATTCAAATACAATACCAATCCCAACAAACCAAATCCCTAAATTATTACTGTTCATCCAACGTTGGATGAACGAAAAACTGCACATTCATCCAATATTGGCTGAACGGGAAGTTTCTCGTTCATCCAATATTGGATGAACTGGAAACTAGTCGTTCATCCAATATTGGATGAACTGATACTGCTCACCAACCAGGGGAATGAACGATAAAAAATTTGAATGAGAGGAAGAAAAAACGAAGCAAATTGAGAATTTTTTGGACTATAAAAGTCAGAGGCCACTTACATTGACGAAAAAGATGTCATCTCCATAATTTATTGTGAAATATAGAGTTCAAAAATTGGGTGAAATTGAAATATAGTATTTGGGGTGAAGAGAAGAAAGTGGGTGGGTGGGTGGGTGGGTGGGTTGGAGGTGGGATGGAATAGGTTTTTGATTTTTTTTAAGTAAGAAATATGAGGATAGTTTGGATATTTGACATGAGGGCATTTTAGACCCAAAATAAAATGGGGTGTGCTTAGAAAACTTTGGGGTGCCTTTAGTCCCACCCAAAGAGAAATGATCTCCTACTCTCATGGGATAAGATAAGACATACTCCCAACTGACGTGGCATTACCATATCATCTTAGCTAATGACCCACACTATCACATCTTTTGGAAGTTATAAATAATGATATGACAGTGTCTCATCATTACATAAGATGACACGACATAGTTGCATCATCAAGAAGTATGTATGACACTATGACTTATCCTACCTTCATGTGATTAGGATATCATTTATCATCAGATGCAAGAGAATGCAAAATCAACTCAACTCAAAAGCACGAAGTAATAGTTACCTTTACAAGTTTCAAGAGTACACAATCAATCAAGAAGTCATGTCCAAAATATCTTGGCAGATGATCAGTATTAAGATATTCAAGGAAAAGTCACTCTCAAGTCTCAGAGGGACCTGTACTATTTCTTCGTACACTTCTTCCAAAGCCCATAATGAGTCCGCTTTGCCACCTTCGTAGGTACATTTACACTTGACTTTCTAAATGAAACAACATTTCATCAAACAAAATTAGTGCAAACACTTTTCTCAAGGAACTTAAATGATTTGGTGGATAGATATCAAATGATAGTCCCTATGTTACAAACTATCCCATTCGGTATGTACATCAAATAGATTTAGTGATGGTTTTAAAACTAGGCGATCCAAACGAATAACTAAAGCCTCAATTTATTTATTTATTTTTTGTCAATACGAAAAGGGTTTTCAAACATCAAACTCATAAAAAAAATCTCAATATCAAGTTTTGCTTAAAGTTTCCAACATCTCAAATTGACCCCTAAAGAGGCTCTCACAATGTGCTGAGTTGACAAGAAACTCAGGAGCAGCACTTCCAGTATAAGTTGGTGTTGACTATGACTCCTTACACACATTATTGGTTTAGTTTAGCGTTATTGTCTAATGCCTAACTATTCACCTTAATTCATTGTGCAATATGCATGTATACTCCCGTTCTGTTGCCAACACGTTGGCAACATAAGTTCCCAACACCTCCATGATTAACACAAGAATTACATGATTAACACAAGAATTACAGTAGACGACGAATCTGTATTTATTCTAATGGTAAAATTGAAAGTTGAGTTGTCACATTAGACTGGCGCGGTTGATCCAATGTGGCCATTAAAAAGAGAGGGCCTTTGAAACCCATGTGGGGGTATATTGATTGTATCGCAAATTATGCATGGGACATGAAATAGATGTTTGTGGTGAACTTGCCAATCTATATTTCCTATCATTATCTATGAGCAATTCTAGGACATGTGATGCACATGTAACATTTTATGCATATATGGAATTGGCCTTGGATGTTTGCCCAACAAATTGCATCAAAAGAACGTAGGAAATAGAAAGGAAGCAAAAACTATTCCAAATGTATTTCATCACTTTCGTATGAAAACTACAAATTATATGCTTGGTTTGAAATTTTGAAATTACACTTAACACTTCCAAATCTTTCAAAAATTGTCAAAAACTAAATTGATCAACACTTTTTTGTGGATTATTTATCTTGATAAATGTTCTCATTTAACATCATAATTTATAGTATTGTAATTTTTTCAACTTTTCATAATGTGTAAAAATATTAATATTTATTTCAAATATAGTGAAAAGTAAGAATAACATATTTGTCATGATTGCTTATTTATCGTCGTGATGTGTCAATTAGTTGACAATAATTGATGTGTCAACTTTTAAATGTAATCTTAAATGTATATGATTTACGATAAAAAATTAATAAATTAATTAATATCACATATGACATAACTGATGACTTATTACCATTCCTTAAAAATAATGGTGAAGTTAAATGAAAAATCCAAAATAAATTCATCTCTTACAATTAATTAAATAAATTAATGTCACGTTTTCTCATTTCCTCAAAACCAAGATGGTACATAATTTTGTCATAGTATTTTATTTTACTTTTTTTTTCAAAACTTTTTCTTTTACAGCTACCAATTAAACATGCCCCATATAAAAGTATTAAAACTAAGATTAAAAGACAAAGAAAAATGAAAAAGGAAAAAAGAAAACACCCACATAAAAAAAGCTATGTAATCGGTTTTTGGTATTCCTTGAAAGTTTACTATTGTCTATTTATGTCAATCAGTACAGTAGTATTGACTAGTTCCACGTCAAAGATTACATTATTTATTTTAGAGTACATAGTCTCCAAGGATACTATGAATTGTGGACACACACACAACAATCCGATCGATCATCAATTATGATTTTAAAAATGATTGTACTATTTTGTAAACGAAAGAATGGTACGTTCCAAACTTAGCAAAAATAACACTTACGTAGGTTGTTACTTCACTTTCACGGTCTATTTACAAATTGCAAGCTAAAGTGTGACTAGCTAAATGCAAGAATTGCAGAGTTTGTAGTCAAACCGCCTGTGTTGATTAATTCTACGTTCTTCAATTATTCAGTTTTTGGTAAAATTATTTTCAATGGATAGAAGAGTTACAAAACTAAGGGTGTGTTTGATTGCAAAGCCGGAAAATGGTTGGAAGTAAAATATTTTTCGGGTAAATGAATTTCGGGAAATGGTTTTTCAGGGAGAATGGTAGTTAGTTGTAAGTGTTTGATTGCATTAATTTGCAAGTTGGAAAATAGTGTTATTTTTCTTATTTTTGTGTTTTTTTAATGAAATTTGATTATTTTCCTTATTTTTATGGTTAAAGCAAATTGTTCATAAAAAAAAGTGCCAAACTTTTTTTAGAAAAGCAAAAACCACCCGCATCCCAAGGAAAACGTTTTCCTCCAAAATAAGAAAAAGAACGGATTTCGAGAAAAGTTGGAAAACGTTTTCCTAGAAAAAAAAATCAATCAAACAGCCAAAAGTGGGAAAAGAGACTGAAAAATGGCATTTTTCGGGGGGAAAAAAAGGCCAATCAAACACACCCTAATATGCAATGAAATCTTTCGATGTGAACATTTTGACTAATAAAAATGTTCTAGTACCCATCCTGGTATTGTATAAGGAATTTGCAGGTGATATGGTATTTACGAAATCAAATATCGTTTCATGAAATAAAATGTGGTTACAAAAATAATATGAAACCACATGCTAGAAGTGAAAGTTGCAAAATTTTTCATACAGTACTAATAAGTGTTTTAATTATGCTTATTTTATGGTTTTTATAAGTGTTTAGAATATTTTAGTGTGTTCAATTTTGTCTATTTTTAGGTAAAGGACCAATGTGGATGGACGACATTGAAAAGAATTGAAAAGACGTAAAAATGACCAAAAAGTGCAAAAAATAAGAAAACGGGGACCGAACTAGACTAAAATGAAAGTTGGGGGACCTAACCTGCAAATGCGATACAACCGTATCAAAATCCCATTCGGCCGTATCACCCGAGCTGAAGAAAAGAGGAAAAGCTTCAGAGGTCTCCATACGGCTATATCAAAAGGCCATACGATACACGTGAATTTTTCATATTTTAATTAGAATTCCTATTTTTGGCCAGTGTAGGATACCTCTTGTACACGAAATTTGTGAGCTTATGGGGACCTATTGAAGCCTATATAAAGAGATAGTGGCTAAAATTGAGGGCTTTTGGTGAGGATTTTTGCAGAGCAAAACACACCACAGTTGAACAAATTTGTGAGGGATTTTCATGGTTTTAGAAGAGACTTAAGGCGGGAGTTGATGCTTGGTGCAAGATCTACTCCTTATTTACGATTCTTAGCCTAAATCCGGTGATGAATTCCTCTATTTTTATTATTTATCTACTTTTGAGCATGAACAACTAAATCCTTTAATTGGGAATAACGATGTAATTTAGATTTGATGATTTGATTTTAACTCTCAATTTTTGGGTTTTTATTATTATTTGTTGATTTTACTTTCAATCTTAATACATGATTTACTTGATTACTAAATCATTGATTTATGAATTCTAACAAACCGAAAGGTGAGTTAGATATTTAGACCAAGTAGTAAAATACGGTAATTTACATAAAAGTTAGAGATAGACTTTTATAATTACCACGATCACTTGCGATTTCCTACACACATTAATGCATTTAATTAAGTCTTATTCAGGCTTTACATAGAGATATGGTAGTTGACTTAGTTAAATAGGATTGATTTGAACTCGGAAGAAGTAAATTCAATTATTTTCGTGAATTCGATCTAACACAACTTGAGATTAGAAATTCAGATGAGAAATCAAATAGGATGTCTAAAGATAAATCGAGATTCTCAACTTTACTCTCCATTGATTCAAACAACGCTATTTATTTTTGCAATTTACTTTTGAAGTATTTTATAATCTCTTTTCGTTAAAAATCCAATCTTTAATCTTTATACTTTTATTTGTTTTTATTGAGATTAATTTAAACCAATATTTGGTAAATTAGTCCTCGTGGGTATGATACCCGAATTCTAAGGGGTCGATTCTGTTTGTTTTGTATTTTCTGTTTTCATTTTCGAAAATGTTTTGGCGTTTTCTATTTTCAATTTCTGTTTTGAGAAAATTGAAAATGCGTTTGGTTTGTTGTTTTGAAAAATTATTTTTGAGAAGAGAAAATAGAAAACGTGTTTGGTTTATACTTTTAAAAAAATATAAATTGGTATAATTAAAATTACAAAAAGGTCCTCAAACTATTCAAAATATTCAAACAAGCCCTCATCTTCACCCCACCCTATCCCCACCCCACCCCGCCCCTGCCACCCATCCTATCTCTCTTCAACCAGTCGCCGACGACTGTGGTGGTGCAAACCACCAAGAGTTGGTGGTTCGCACCACCAGCAGGTGGTCGGGAACCACTTGCAGGTGGTTTCGACCACCAACAGTGGTTGAAACCACCTGTTTATGGTGGTCCAACCACCATTAATGGTGGTTGGACCACCAGATCTGGTGGCCGGACGTTGGTGGCGGCGATTGGCGGCGGTTGGCGGTGGTCGACGGTGGCCGGCGGTGGTCGGAGGTGGTCGGCGGTGATCGGGGATTGAAACGTACGAAAAATAAAATTTGGGACTGAAATATAATAAATGTAAAGTTTAAAATCCGAAAATGCGTTTTCCTTGTTTTCGACATTTAACACAGAAAACGCCGAAAATGTTAAAAAGACGTTTTCGTGTTTCTATACAAATCTTGAAAACATTTTCGAAAATGAATTTTCAAAAATAATGAACAGAACGCGTTTTCAATATTTTCGAAGACTGAAAACAGAAAACGGGTTGAAAATAGTAAAGAGAACGCACCCTAAAAGTCCACTTTTTACTACTTGTTACGACATCGTACACTTGTGATTCGTATTTCCACAATAGGTACCCATGATGATGTTGATTAGCGCAAAACTACTTCCTATAAAAATTTGCATTTTGTGAATAATAACAATAAATTCGACAGTTGCGTTTTATAGCGATGTATACTTTTTAAAGTTAAATTTGGCTAGCGTTAAATTACTTAAATACAATCACACATGGTCAGAGATGTTTACATGTTTCTTTCGTTTAGTTTTACATGCTTATCTAATTTATGTTTTAGGGTGTAATTTCATGCATTTTCATTATTACATTCCAATTAAAAGTGTTGAAAAACCCACAGAAAGGGCATTTAAAGCAATTAAACTTGAAGCGTGGACAGAAAGCTTTAAAAAAGCATGTAACACGAAAAAAATATGAAAAAGCATGTTTAAGCGCAAAAGAAACACGAAGCGAGCTTCAAAACCTTAATTGTTAATTGCGTTAAAGAACAAAATAGAGGTGTAAAGTTGACAAGCAGACAAACAATAGTAAGGTTTTTTCTCGTGAGCATGCAAATTTTGTGATGTTTTGGCAAGATTTTTGAAGAACATGAAGATTATGTAAAAGATTATATCATCATTTTATTAATTATATTACTTATTATTTATTTAACACCACTGAACTTTTCCTATTGATGGTGTTACTCCTCCAATCAAGATTGAGCTTTAGCCATTGGACATTGGGTTAGTGGGCCTCCACCAAGCCCAATCCACATCTTGGCCCACCACAGCCCATTACCACTTCTACATATATGTGAGCTCTTCATTTACAACGTATGTCTTTTCCACTTTGATAGATGAAACCCGACTTCTCCTACGCTCTCTTGTATTTTCCGGCCGTTGACTTGACCGTCGGAGTCCCCGCGACCGCCGCCGTCGCGGTGGTCCCGGGCTCTAACGGATTGTTACGTCTGCAAGGATGTGGGGTCGACATCGGGATACTATTTGGCGGCCATTTTTGGAGGTCGGTCATCTCAACTTGGGAGGGCCCATGGCGTTCATTTTTGGAGGTCAACAGATGGTAACTTGAATTTAATAATGAAAAAATCAAATTAATATAATTAGATTTTCTATGTGATTATACAAAAATTCGGTTAATAAACTTTAAAAATCTCTGACCCAAAAAAATATACGGAATGTAAGTGAGTGAAATTAGGATTTTTCAAAGATGAATGTGAATTAATGGCATAGTCTTTGTAGATTTTCAAAGAACTCCAAAAGGATTAATGTTATTCTTAATATGACATTAATTGATTGGAATCTAAAATCTTATATATAAAATTACGTTTAATGTCAACAAATCGACACATCATTGATTATGTGCAAAAAGACATGATAAACATCATTATTCTTTTAAAAATTACCATTTTTGGTTTTGCGAACACACATAGTACTAGGGGTGCAACAATCACAAATGAAAGATGTAATTGTAACACAATGTGAGGAAAAAAATATTTGTATAAACGGGCTTTCAAATAGTAATATGATCATTTTATGGCAGTTGATTTTTCAAGTGTGATGTATAAAATAACAATTTTTAGTTAGCTATGTTGTCCTTACACTTGTTTGTACAACTAATAAAACCACGCTATGTGTTGCATGATAATAATAATATGAAACCGACAAGTTGTACAATTACCAGTGTTGTTTGACAGTTGTAAAGATAGCGCCGCAAAACAATAAGATCAATGAAAATTGACTATCGTTAGAGCACCTGAAATATATCTACAAAGGTATAACACGTGTTCGACGAATACCAAACATCTAGTAACTAATATTCAGTTATAATTATATATATATATATATATATATATATCATAAATGCATAGAGGAATATCGAATCTCAATAGTTTAACCATATGAAGAACACTTCGGTGTGTAGTTAAATTAGGGAATATATCTGACAGAGATTATTAAAAATAATAATAATAATAATAATAATTCTTAGATGTGTAGTGCATGTGTAAAGAAAATGTGTTAAAAAATAAGAAAAATTCAATCTGTCCTATTGAATTTGACAATTGCATTAGATAGGTGTGAATACTTTTTAACGTGAGAATCCGCTAGTATTAAATACAATTAGACATATTAAGAGACTTTCAAATGCTTGTAAACGTTGTAGCTAGGGTGTAAATTACTGCATTTTAAGTAATGTTCTAAAAAGTATTAAAAAGTGTAATTAAGCGTGAAGCGTGAGTGAAAATTTTTGGAAAAATGCGTAGTATGAGAAAAAATGAAAGAGCGCTTAAGCGCAAAAGAAACGTGAAGCGTGCATTCGATGCTTTTTAGAACTTTTGTTTTCAATTGCTTTTTTTCCCCCTCGCATTAAAGAACAAAATGGAGGTGTAAAGTTGAAAAGCAAACAAACAATAGTGAGGTATTTTTTCGTGAGCATGCAAATTTTGTGATGTTTTGACAAGATTTTGGAAGAATTGAAGATGTTTTGACAAGATTTTGGAAGAATTGAAGATGATGTAAAAGATTACATCATTTTATTAATTATATTACCTATTATTAATTTAATTAACACCATTTAACTTTTTCCTATTTATGATCACTTGAATTTAACAATGAAAAAATTCAAATTAATATATTAGATTTTCTTTGTGCCCATACAAAAATT
This sequence comes from Jasminum sambac, assembly GCA_018223645.1. Classification (NCBI taxonomy): domain Eukaryota; kingdom Viridiplantae; phylum Streptophyta; class Magnoliopsida; order Lamiales; family Oleaceae; genus Jasminum; species Jasminum sambac. The sequence continues at coordinate 23,945,368 of CP073649.1, forward strand.
CGGTTAATCAACTTTACAAAATCTGTGACCCAAAACGACATACGAAATCTAAGTGGGTGAAATTCGGATTTTTCAAAGGTGAATGTAATATCCTCTTCATTTTAATAAAGTTAGATTATGTGAATTAATGGCATAATATGTACAGATTTTCAAATAACTCTAAAATGACTAATGTTATTTTTAATATGACATTAATTGATTGATATCTAAATCTTATATTTGAAATTACATTTAATGAAAAAAATAAACACATCATCATGTGTAAAGAGTCATCATTATCCTAATACCAATATTCCTGTAAAAAAAATTACAATTTTTGGTTTTGCAATCACACAAATAGGACAAACTGTGCCTAGGGTTGCAATTGAAACGAATCAAAAGTTTAAGGGTGCATCAATCACAAACCAAAGATGTAATTGTAACACAATGTGGGGAAAAAAACTATTTGTATAGGGGATTTTACAAAGAGCAATATTAGTCATGTTATGGCCGTTGATTTTTCAAGTGTGATGTGTAAAATAACAATTTTTCGTTAGCTATGTTGTTTGTACACTTGTTTGTACAATTAACAGAACCATGCTTTGTGTTGCATGATCATAATAATTTGGAAAACACAATTTGTACGGTTGCAAAGGTGATTTGACAGTTGTAAAGATAGCGCCGCAAAATAGTAAGTCAACGAAAACTAACTACCATTAGAGCTCTAGAAATATCTCTACGAAATTATAACACGTGTTCAGCGAGTATCGAATATTCAGCATAACTAATAACTGTTTCAGTTATACTTAAAAAGTTACCGTAAATGCAAAAAGGAATATCGAATGTCAATAGTTTAACTATATGCAAAACACTTGGGTTTGTAGTTAAACTAGAGTATTTGTTTGATAGAAACCATAAAAGAAAATAATAATAATTTTTAGATGTATGATGCAAGTGTAAAGAAAATATTAAAAAGTAGGAAAAATGTCAAATGAATATAATAAATAGTTGAAAATAAGGAAACATAAAAATGATGTCCTAGTAAAGCAATTTACCATAGGACTGCAGAACCCACGCCACCCTTCACGTTCCCCAGGTGAACCTAGCCAAGAAATCTATATAAAGCCAGGCCAAGAAACGAAAACCACGCAAGCAAACTAGAGAAGCAAAAACTGTAAAAGTTGTTTATGAGTGATTATCCTCTGTAACTCTAGGGGGTAAAAAGAAAAAGAGGGGCTCAATTCAACTGTAGCAAGCAAAAGATACCCCATAAATAATGCTTCAAAAACCCAGAATGAGAGTTTGCCAGTCTGAATTTTGTCTAGACCAGTAGCTTCTGTCTCTCTCTCTCTCTCTCTCTCTGAAACAGAGGAAACAAGAGTCACTAACCAAACAAGTGTTTTTAATAATATCTACATTCATCAAAGCGCCCCTAAATTCCTCTCTCATTTCATTCTCAGATATACAAATATATATTTTATGTATATATATGTTTTCAAGAAACAGAACAGTGGAAGAAAAGAGCCATTTCCCTGTTTCTGGTGTTGTTTCAGTTATAACTCTCTTCTTGTTTTCTCTCAGATCTAATCAAGAAACTGCATTATTGCTGTTTGGCTTCTATTTTCTTCCTTTTTGACAGGTTAAAATGAGTAAAGAAGAGTTTTTGAAAATCCAGGTACTTTTTCTCTTGTTCATTTCTATATCAATGTATGTAGACTGAATTATTGAATTTTATTTTTCTGCAAAAAGTGGGAGTGGAGATGGGGGAGTGAGGGGTAATATTCATTTCTTGCTTTATGGGCTTTGCTTGTTTTGAACTCAAGATCTTTGATTGTCATTAAACTTTGTTGCTTGTCTCTTTCAATCGTTTCTTTTCTTTCTCTGCTGCCGATTTACAGTCAAATTCAATTGGATAGATTTTATTCATGGAATTCCCTGTATTTATCTGTTTCTAATCTGCTTTATTTTTATTTTTCATTTATAATAATAATAAAAAAAATTATAAAACTTTAGTTACATATTAACATGTGTTATTCTCTGGATTTGCGTGTGTTTGTAGACTTGTGTTCTCAAGGTGAATGTACACTGTGAAGGTTGCAAGAAAAAGGTCAAGAAAATCTTGCAGAACATTGATGGTATGGCTTCATTTCAATCAAATTTTTTTTTTTTTTTTGGAATTAAAATTGCAGATTTTTTTTACAGTGTTAAATTCTATAAATTTAATTGGGTTTTTTGGGTAATTTCAACAGGGGTTTACAAAACCACCATAGATGCACAGCAGGGGAAGGTTACAGTGTCTGGAAATGTTGACCCTGAGACACTGATAAAGAAGCTTTCCAAGAAAGGGAAAATTGCAGAGATTTGGGGTGCACCAAAGGCTAATAACAACCATCAACTTAGTAATCTTCAAATCGGCAATGGAAAAGGTGGGAATAACAAGGGCCAGCAGATTCAGGTTCAACAAGGCGGAAACCACCACCCAAAAGGCGGTCCACAGGGTGGTCAACAGGGCGGTCAACACCCCCAACTTCAACAACTTCACAAACTGCAACAATTGAAAGGGCTGCAAGATGTAAAATTGCCCCCAGAGTTTATGCAGGGCTTGAAAATGCCTGTCACGGGCAAGGATCAGAACCCGAAATCTGGCAAATTCGACGGTTTGGAGAATGGCGATGTGGAGGATGATGATGAGTTCGATGAATTTGATGATGAGGATTATGATGAGGATGATGATGAAGAGTTTGATGATGATGACGACGTGGATGACACGCCTCTGAGTAGGACAAAGCTTGGTACGGGCAATGGTGGTGGTGGTGGTGCTCTGATGATGCCTAATGCGATGGGCGGGCAGATGATGAAGGGAGGTGCTAATAGTAGTGGAAATGTGCCGGTTATGGTCAATGTTGGTGGTAATCAAAATCAGGGTGGTGGAAAACATGGTGGAGCTCAGCCACCGGCTAACGGAAGCGGGCAGATGAAGCATGGTGGTGACGGTGGTGGTGCTAATGGGGCCAAGAAAGGCGGTGGAATGAATGATGCGCTTCAAGGGATGCCAAACATGATGGCTATGAATTCGGCCCAAATGGGCCAGATGGGTAAAATGGGCCACATGGGTCAAATGGGTCAGATGCCGCCGATGGGTCAAATGGGTGGGATGCCGATGCCCCAAATGGGCCAGACGGGTCAGATGCCAATGGGTCAATTGGGCCAGATGGGTCAGATGCCAATGGGCCAAATGGGTAACCCTGCAGCTGTCCAAGGCCTACCTGCTCCGGTGGGGAATGGTGGTGGTGCCACCAACTTCCAAGGCGTTGCCCCCAATCAGATGGCGGCAAACCCTTACCACCAACAACAACTCGCGGCGATGATGATGAACCAACAACAAGCCAATGGGAATGAAAGGTTTCAACCTATGATGTATGCCCGACCACCACCTGCAGTCAACTACATGCCACCCTACCCGTACCCTCCACCGGGTGAGCACATTGAACAGCACTCAATGTTTAGCGATGAAAACCCAACAAGCTGCACCGTGATGTGAGCCCGAAGGCCTGGAGCCCTACTCAGCCCAAACGAAGTCTCGATTTACTCAAAATTTACTTATAGTAGCAGTCTTGATCCCATATGATATACATTGACAATGGCTTCTCTTATGGTTTAAGTTTAGATTACCGTAGAATATATACTGTCACAGTTTTAGACAGTGGGGGATGGTGTTTTTGCTGGTGACAACGTTTATATAATGTTCATATGCAGTTGAAAACAATAATGAATCAAGGATAATGGGATTTACTACTTAGCAATATGAATGTCCATATCTCTGCCTTATGCCTCCGTACAAAGTTTGTTTATGCCATTTTGTTACACTTTGCGTTTTTATATTTATGTTTTGTTCGGTCTACTTTTATGTGTAAGTTCGAATTGATCAAGTGTACCTGGATGCGCCATAATTATGGCACTTTCAGGATGTTTTCCAGTCATATACGATTTTCATTGGGAAAATCGAGATTAGATCTAGAACCAGTACGACTGAAGTTCCTGTAATTCGGAAAATTTTCTGACCACACCGTTGACAGCCGTGAGCCGCAAGTCAAAGTTTTTTACCAAAATTATGGCAAAAAATTTTGATAAGCAACTAACGGTGGGCAATGGTGTCGCCGAAAATTTTTTTAAACTGTTGGAATTTCGCAGCCATGCTGATTCTGGATTTGGCCTCGATTTTCTCAATAGATGTCGTATGTGATCGGAAAACAATCCGGGAGTGCTATAACTATGGTGCACCAATGTGCACTTAATCAAACCTGATGTCTAAGTCAAAAAGAGCCTCTAAATTTGATTTTACATTTTAGTTATACTTTACGGCTTTTGAAAATACTAAATAAATAATTGTTTTTAGTATAATATTATTTAATTATCTACAATAATGGTCGAGCCCCCCGGTTAAGAGTCGTGACCAAGGTTCTAAAAGGCGTGGTAAGGCGGCATCGTCACGTCTCAAACTTGGGAAGCCTAGGTGTAGAAATGGTTGTATTTTTTATTACTTTAATTATTCCATAGTGATAAGTAACTAAAAAAAAATCATATTTGACAGATTTTATACAAATTTCAATATATTTTTCAGTTTTTCAATAAAAATATAGTATTTAAACTATTAAAAACTACAAATACTTAACAAAATACTATCAATTCCTATGAATAAATTATAAAATGAATATAAGTAAAAAATATTTTTTTAATAATTTGGCGCAACTTAAAAAAATAAGTACAAATTATCTTTAATAACAAAAAATAATAATTAAAAAAACCATGCGATCTAACTAAAAGGCTCGTGCATTTTCACGCGTAGGTGAGCATTAGCCGATCAACTTTTAGTTGACAGCTTGTTTCACACCTTTCTACTATGTGAGGCTTTTTCCTCCTACCTCACACCTAGGCGTGCCTAAGCGGCTTATTTTGCTGTCTTTTAGGACACCGGTTGTGACCCTACTTCATCATTTTCAGTTAAATCTCTATAAATTAATAGTTTCGGGATTGGAAAAATATATTAATTTACCAAGATATTAAATAATTGATAAATCAATCATTTATTAATTTATTCATTAGTTAATAATTTATTAATTTACCAAACTATTGTTTATTTTCTTACAAATTTCTATAAAAAATTATTGTTGTACCATATCCAATGTATATTATTTTTCAATCTATTATGTATTTACTATTAAATGTGCATTTTGTTCAACGTATTATATGTTTCAATGTATTACATTTGTATGCTATTCGATATGTATTATTTTATTTCATTTTGTAAACAATATTAAATCGGAAGGCATTTATTTAAATAAAAAAATTATAGTAACACAATACAATAATCATACATGATAATGGTTTCTCATCTCAAATGTGTAAAGAAATCAATGATGACGGATGAAGTGCGTAAAGCATCGTGTAAGTACAGCAAAACTAATCTAGGGAGCATTCAAAAGCAATTTCAATAGTGGGTTTTCAAAAAATTTGACTTGCAAGTGAATCAATGGATAATATGAAAATAGTCGAGTTATCTTTGGATTCTCTCTTAGCCACCCTTAAAATGAGTGAATTAAGAAAAGTTTGAGATCAGATTCAAAGTAACAACAATTTCAAAAAACAATAAGTCATAATTGAGTCATTTTTATGAAGTTATCATAAATAAATAATTAATTATATGTATTAAATTATTATTAATTTATATATCTCATGGGTTTATATGAATTTTCGAATTTCTATTATCATAAATTTAGTAAATTATTAATTTAACACGTTATCCCCAAGTTAGAATCGACAAAAAATATTATTTTAATGAGATTATTAATTAAAGGAGTATTAAATTATCAAGTTGTTATTGTATTTCAAAATTTGTTGATCGGACAATGAATATAATTTATCGTATTGCAGTGCCATTTCAAAGCACGTGTAATGTTTTCTCGGGCAATAATGTAGCAACTTAATAAAAAATATAGTTTTTTTTGGAACTGCTTATTTATTACAAGTAACCTATCAATTCGCATAGCATATAACTACATCTCATGTTTTTTACTATGTCCGTTTAAATTCTTTTCTAATTTCTATTAAGAAAATATATATATTTCATTACTTGGTCAAAATTAAATATCAATATCAATTACATATATCATATGATTACTCAATTTCACCCACACATTTATTTAATTTAAATATTTAAGTTTTTAACAAAAAAAATACTTGTTAGCTAGAACACACTATTATTCAAATTAAAGTAACAATTTTTTTTTCAATAAGAAAAGAGTTCATCAACTGGCCAGCTAGCGACTGTAGAGTGAAAAGCTCACAACTTTTGCATAATCCGAAAATCTAACTTTCTTGACACTTGACACGAAATATGATGTTATTACAGTGGTCTAGTCCTATCAATCGAAATGGCATCTAAAGGGGTGTTGCAGTGTGACAATATGGGACCCGTTCCCATCCCTCTCTTCTTTTTCTTTTTTTTTTTTTTTTTATTTTTATGTTTTTATTTCCCCCTATCCAGTGTGATTACGTTGGTTAGTCACATTGCACATCGCAATGTTGCATGATGAGCATTATTTCATGCACTTGATGAATGGATGTGCGAGCGAATACAGCTGTTTATACACAGCAGAGGGTCCCACCTCACCAATCAATTCTAAAGTGAAGCGAAGTGAGCAAGAGTGTTAGCCTTCCAGAGCTCGGAGGTTCAAACACTCACAACTCTCCTTGGGCCCCATTGCATTCGAGGGGGGAGGGGGAGGGAAAGGGTGCTTTGGTAGGTTGTGTGTGTGTGCTGGGATTGCTTGGGGGGTTGGTTTCAAAGATTGGGATTATAACATTCTGGGTGAAGCGAGTTCTACTGTTTTGTTTCAAACAATTTTGAGTAATGGTAATCTCTTACGCACACATGAGTGTGGTATTCTATTTGTCAGTGTAAGAGATCTAAAAAAATTAAAACATTAAAACATTATCATACTTGTGAATGGGTGATCTGAAATGATGACTACAATTTTTACAATTGATTTAGTCATTTTTTGTCAATTTCTTCTTTAACATTTTTTTTTTTGGCGAATAAGAACTTATATATGCGGCATTTTCTTTGTTGTGATGAAATCCCACTAAAGTTTTAAAATGCTTTTGATCAAAATAAAAATTAATAAATAAATTAAGAGTGATGATTTAGTAACATGGTTATTTTTTAAGATAAAACTCTAAAATTTAATATAAAGTGTGTTTGATTGAAAAGTTAGAATTTGCTTGGAGAGAAAATAAATTTTAGGAAATTCAATTCCATCCAAACCCTGGATTCACTTTTCCAAAAAAAAAAAAATCATTGATATTGTGCTTTAAGCACTTATACCTGGAAAACAATTTTCAGGAAAATTTTTTCAATCAAACAACAAAGTTGGAAAAGTCATTCCATAATGTGACATTTTCTAGGTAAATTTAAGACAATCAAATACACCCGTTTTGAGTGGCGGGGTTGGAAAATGAAGTTGAAAAATATTTTCCATCCCAAACTTTCCTTTATGGTATTTGATTGCAACAAGGAAATGGAAAATATTTTTCATATAAAGCAAAAAAAATAGAGAGTTTCTTTGAAAACAACGAAAATGTTTTCCAATGGGTAGAGATGGGAAAACATTTTCCATGAACAATGTTTTACACTTCCACTTTTTTCCTCCAAGTGTGTTTGATTACAATGCATGGAAAAGGAAAACTAGGAAAACCAGGAAACCAATTACATCTTGCATGAAAAACAAAAAACCAACTCCTAACTAGATCTCAGTTTGCATGGAAACTAGCCAAAAACAAGCTATAAGGTGTTGTATCTAGAAATTGTTTACATGGAAAATTTGTGCAATCAAACAGCTAAAGATGAAATTCAATTCTTTTAATGCGATATTTGCATGGAAATTAATGCCAATCAAACACCTAACATTAAAGTCAAATAACGGCCATATAACAATATTTGGGACAACCTCAAAATTTTATACCACTATGGTCAAATAAAACATTACATATATAGATTGGCTCGACATGAGTGGAGAACTTGCTTCACGAGGTCCCAAACTCCCAATGGCAATATGTTGTTAGATTTCATGTTACTCTATCTCTCTTAATTAGTTCTCTAGAGTTTCCACGGCTGAAGCCTTGAAAATTATAAACGTCAAAAACTAATTTATATTCTGAAACAAATTCTTTTTTTTTTTTTCATAACAATGTCAAAAATAGTTTAACTTTCAAGTTTTAACTACTAGCGTGCTGGGTCTCCGTGTGTGCATGTGTTGTGTATTCTTTCAAATAAAAAAAACTACTTTTGGAGTCTATTTGCGGTTATTTCGTAAATCTTTTTCACAAACACAAGTAATTTTCTGGAAGAACTTTTTTTTTTAAAGAGAAGAACATTTTATTAGTAAATAAAGAAAGCCATGTATAGAAAAACATAAAAATATATTTTTATCATGAAATGTATTAATTATGAAAAATGAGTTAAATAAAAAAAAGGTAATTTTGGATGAAATTTGTTAGGCATGATCATCGAGTTGTAAAGGACAGAAAATGTCATGTCCAAAAAGTGGTGTGGTGGCCTCAAATAGTCACCCAATATAGGCCGTAGTAGGTTTGAGCTCACGATCCAATATTTTTAGTTGTTACATATCTGATCTTACATTTGTGGGTAAATTTAATCAATGGCCATTGAACTTTCGAGATATAACGAATTACTCACTGAACTTTGAGATGTAACTAAATACTCACTAAACTTTATTTAACGTCATTTATTGATTACTCGTTAACTTAATATTTATTCTATTAGCATATTGCACCAATTTAAATGACGATATCATACATGTGACCAACTAGATCAACTGTTGGTATAAAAAACTTACTCAAATTTGACGAAAAGTTATATAAACAATAAGAAACGCGATACAAGTATTGTTTCAGACAGTGGCATTTCTGATAATTTATTTAATTTTTTCTCTGATTTAAGTTCCAGTAGATGAATTTATTTTACCAACAATTAATCTAACTCTCTCTACGAAGAATGTTATTAGTCATATACACATAATTCTTAAATATATTTAAATATTGAGTTAAAGAGTGATTATTAGTTGACATTAAATAAAGTTCAGTAACTATTCAGTTACATTTCAAAGTTCAATGAGTAATAAATGATATTTAGAAAATTTGGTGACCATTCATTAAATTTACCCTTACATTTGCTAACATCAAAACTCACTATGTGGCGTCTGCAAGAATCTTCTTTTTACATCAAACTTTTTGTTTTTTTTGAAAAGATTTTACATCAAACTTGTTACTATGGCCTTTAATTTTACATGTTTGATTGACATGATATATGCCGTAATTTTTAATCAACGTAAAAACACAAAAGTTGTTTTTCATAAAAGGTTACCACTTTCCGCAAAAGATTCGTTGCTCATATATGAGCAATCTAAGTTATCCATATTTGCCCCGATGGGGGACACACATCTACACGTGGACCCTCCGATGGTGGGGCAGGTGTTGTCTGTTCGGGCACATCACATTGTGAGTGTCTCATTTCCTTCGAATTTTAGTTTTCGAGTAGAATGTGGGATAAAAATATGAAATTCAATGAGTGTGATCATGTGGTACTAAATTTTTAGTGTTTATTATCGGTATACTTTTTATTCTATCTGAATGTTAATCGACACCACCTGAAGTTACATGGCATTTTCTATTTGATTTAGTGAGGACTCTCTAGCACTTCGTGTAACATGGCCAAACTCTCGCCCTCTACTTCAATGGACAATCAAAACACTCAGTAATTTCAAAACGAGGAATTGTGGGAATCATAATGTGAAGCTGGGATCAAGGGAGACAATCATGCAATGATTCGTGCATTTCCGTGTAAAATGTGTGGTTAGTCACTCAGTAATTTCAAAAAGAGGAATTGTGGGAATCATAATGTGAAGCTGGGATCAAGGGAGACAATCATGCAATGATTCGTGCATTTCCGTGTAAAATGTGCGGTTAGTATTATATTGAAAAATGTGTATGGTTGAAAAAATGTGTGTAAGTTATACGAAAATACGTAAACTCGTGAAAAGAACAAAGCCTAAAACTGCAAGATTCAAGGAGGAAACCTTGGTGTAATGGTTAAGGAATCACAACAATCACCACCCCTTTCATTTACAATCACGCATGCCCTCACCCTATAAATAGGTAATTCAAGATAAATGTATTTTCATTCTCATTCTTACGTATCCACTCTACATTTTCATAAACTTCTGCTCGTATGATATTACTCTATCTTTCCCACAACCAAATTTATTAGTCTAGTTGTTGCCCCGTCTATTCCCCGACAATGACTTGATCGTCAAAGTGTCATCTACTGTCAATCCAATTTTTTCCAATAATCGCGGTGCCTTATGATCTTTTTAGTGTGCAAGTAACACACACGACAGACAATTTGATTGGAGAACTATTGACCAACGTGATTGGAGAACTATTGACCAATGTGATGTGCTAGTCTAACTCTCACCGGCAACATTTTCAGATATTCTAGACCCCGTTAACCAATTAAACCCCAACTCATTTCATTCACATATTCTTTTCATAAGAGCATCTCCATTGTGGATGTGCATTGGGGAGGCGTTATGGAGGAGAGATATAGAGAGAAGATGATTAGTTTAATTGAAAAGAGATAGAGGATGTGTAGTGAAAAAGAGAGGAAAAAGTGAACAAGTATGAGAGATGTAAAACAAATTAAATAATAATAATAAAATAATAGTTGAGTATGTAAAGATGGATGTGAGAATATAGAAGGAGCATGAGAATTTATGGTGAAAGTGGGAAAAAGTGGAGAAAAAAATAGGAAAATTAAAAAAAATAGAAGAAAATATGAGACTCATAATTTTTTTTTTTGGTGTCTCTCTCTTATCCACATAGGTTTATCCAAGTAGGATTACCCAATTGAGGTTGCAATGGAGATGCTCTAAGTCAAAATATTTTGTTAGTGGAAAATCGTGCCTGAGGATATGAGTAATTATTATAATTCCACATGTGGGGCCAGAAATGTAATTTTAAATATGCAAATAATGCAATGCTACTTTTTAGGTAATCAAAAAGTGATTTGTAAGATTTATATTTTGGGTATTAAGATATTAAATTGTCATTGAATTAATGTGTACAGACACGATTTGTGTTTTTAAATTGATGAATATGCTCCCTATCAGTGATAGTAAGTCTGGTTAATTATAGGATTTTAGCGAAATAACAAATCAATTAAGACCAGATTCTGGAGCATTCTCCCTTATGAATAATATTACTCAAATATTGTTACTTTCGAAAATTGTGTTAAAACTAAAGTGTATTTAGCACTTATCACTAAAATGTATTTATGCCAACAATTAATGATCACTCTATTGCTATGTTTTTAAAAGATTTAAATTAATTTAAATGATGTATTATCATTTAAGTGTGCACATTTACAGCACGTGATATTATATACCTAAATTTTTACTACAGAGACCTTAAAAAAAAATTTATTTTACCCTTTTCCAACAAAAAAAAAACAAAAGAAAAGAAAAATATTTTTAAAAATTTTAACCCTACCAATTCTCAGCACAACATGATTAGAAACTGAAGTTCAATTTTATTATATATATAACAAGTTATACCCGTGGCCTAAACTTTAGCTAGTTGATTTATGAAATAATTCAACAATAGACTATATGGAGGAAAATTGTTACTGTTCAACTCGGTGATTGATTATCAAGTCTTGCAAAGTCAACGAAGACAAATGAACAGTGTTGTGTGGCTCTTTTTAATAAAGTTGAGAGCTCCAATACAACGTAACATTAGGCAACCCCAACACACCACCAGTTTCCAAAAGTCAGTATTCTTTTATCTATATGCAAAGACATTAATTAATCAATAGAGTAGTTTCGATATAAATAAATAAAATTACTTAAAATTAATGTCGTTGTGCTTGATTATTTTTTAATGTTCACTTAAATACTTTGGTAAAATTAGAAAAAATTTAAAAAAAAAATCTAAGAAAGTCGTGTTTCACAATGAGCAAAGGTTATTCTTTTATAGATTTAAAAAAAGATTATTCTTAGTGCGCTCCCAGTTCCAATGCTAATAAGTTGGTACTGTATGCTGCCAACTAGTCATGTGGAACGTGGGTATTGATCGAACATGGTGCAGGCCCCCTCCATTCAGTGGGAGGGTGAAACGTGAAAAAAATTAGTACCGTAAAATGCCAACTTATTGATAGGGGATAATTGGCGACCCTTAGTGGCCACCTTATATATATGGGATGACAAGCATTTATTTATAATGTTGATAGACTTGACACTCACTCAATGACATCTTTTCAACTTTGTGGGTCTTCCACCATGTCATGTGACCACTTGCAATGGCCTATGTTTATCTTAATATATTTCCCTTTCTACTCCCATTTCCTCATGTTTTTCTCAAGAAAGACAGTACGCTCCATTTAAATCACTTTACATGAATTCGGTTAGTCAGTGACACAATTATAAAATTTACTCAGCATTGATGAAAAAAATTTATTATTAGGAAGAATTATATGTATATATTGATACATATTAATTATACGGAAATTTCAAATTTCACATATAAAATTCGAAAACATCTCGGATTTATAAATATTCACAAACACGATTTTTGGAGTTCGAGAAAAGAATATTTTGAAAGTGAAAAACAAATAGGTGAAAGATCAGAAAGAACCAATTAACTTTGATAGATTGTAGGTGTTCCACCCGAATACAATTAGGTTTTTCAAGCAAAAATAATACTAAATTTATCCCATGCTTTAGCTCAAGAAACACGTTTTAGTTTTCAAGTTCGAAGTTTCAACATAGCTCAAGCAAACTATTTGATTGTAAGCTATTGTTTACATGCAACTAGAAAATTAGGGTGTGTTTGATTGTAAACCCGGAAAATGATTGGAAAGAAAATATTTTTTGGATAAATGAATTCCGGAAAAAAGATTTTTCAGGGAAAATAGTAGTTGTAGGTGTTTGATTGGATTAATTTGAAAGTTGAAAAATAATGTTGTTTTCCTTTGTTTTGTGGTTTTTTCCATAAAATTTGATCATGTTCCTTATCTTTATGGTTAAAGTAAATTGTCCATTAAAAAAAAGAAAAAAAGAACCAAACTTTTCCCAAAAATAAAAACCACCTCCCCCGAAGGAAAACGTTTTCCTCTAAAACAAAAAAAAAAGAACGGAAATTGAAAAAAAATGGAAAAAATTTCCCGGGAAAAAAGTGCAATCAATAAGCCATGGGTGGAAAAAATATTGGAAAAGGAGTTTTCCTGGAAAAAAAAAAAAGTTGAATCAAACCCCCCTTAGTTTAGTTCTTGTTTGATAACCCAAGTTTGATCTAGTGCCATTAATGGTGCCATTGTCACGGTGTCATCGATGATATTTTCGGGTCCGATCCGATATCCGTTTTCAAATCTTTGATTGATCGTCACGGTGTCACTAGAAAATTTTTCAAATTATTGGAGCTTTCCCTTATCTTGCTGATTCTGGATCTGATATCGAATTTTAAAATAAATATCGGATCGGATCCGAAAATACCATCGATGGCACTAGAAAAATCTTATTGATAATATATTTTAAAAATTAAAAAATTACCTTTTCATTTTAAATCATATACTACAGTCCTCACATAATTTTTATTCTTTTTATGTTTTACTTATTAGCAACCTATTTCATTAGAAAATTTCTTTTAAAAGAACTTTAACAAACAAGTTCCAATATCATTTTCAGAAAACAGTAAAAAAATAATTATTATTATTGTTTGGTCCCATTCATTTGAAGATATCTTTGAGCAGTGATACATAAGTTAAAAGTTGGTATTGACACCAGACAAGCGCGTTTGGGATTAAACATAATGTGTCGCGTCCGCTTCAGAAAATGACAAGACATACCATGGAAGTGGGTGACCAGGACTGTAATTCTTCACGCTTTCTTAGAGAATTGATACTCTCTCCATATGGGGAAGTTCCCCACGCCACGTACCTCCTAATTGGAGGGGGCCTTAAATCAGGATCTCACTTGAAACCCCCTCCTATCAGGGGGAGACACGTGGCGTGGGAAGTCTCCCCACATAGGAAGGGAATAAATTCTCCACTATTTTAATACGATGATTGATATAATAATTGATACAATATACTGTGCTAAAATCATATAAAATGCTTTCAAAAAAATAAATAAATAAAGATAAAAGAAAAAATTCATATTAGACGAGATAATATTGATCATTATATCTTATTTTATGAATTTTGAACATATTACTATTATCAACCCGCATATCAAATCATCATATTAACCTAGAATTATTCTACTCTACATATTGGATTTCTTGGATGGATAAAACTCTGAAATTCCTCATTATTTTATGAACCTTTACAGCCCTTGAAATTTTATTCCAGTACTAGTGCTTGTATGGTAATATCAATTATAGGAACTATAGATTTTTTTCACAGACATTTTGACTATTTATAATAGAAGTACTACTTAATTTTCACGTTATTATTATTATTTCATTAAATTCTTTAACTTTTAACCATACCTTTTTCAGAAAAAAAGGAAAAAAGAAAGAGAAGAAGAACAAAAAAATAAAAAAAAATCAATTTATCTTGAATGAGTTTTATCAAACAATATATATATATCTTAAAAATGGTGTTGATCTAGTAAATTATAATTATAGATTTTTTTTTTGAAAGAGTTTTATCCAAAATGCGTTGATCATATATTGTATTCAATAAGGGCCTATCTGATATAAATAAAAGATATTTTCTCTTCATAATTTTCAACCACACATTATAGTGACTTGAATTTTTAAATATTTTTTAATATAATTTCTTTATGTCTCAATCACACATTTAAAAATTATTTTTCCAATAATTTCCATCAAACACACCCACTATAATTCAATTATAAGAGAGAGTTAGAGAATTTACTTTTAATAATAGAACTAGAAAAATATTACGGAATAAATTATATATATATATATATATCAAAAAATCTTTAAAATGAATACGAGGAGCTATGCAGGAAATTGGATACGAAAGAGAGAGAAAATGAAATCTCTAAAATTGCGAAAATTAAGGAAAGGAAGAGTCGAGATTTAAGTGGTATAAGGTGCATAAAGGATATGGATGGTAAGGTGTTAGTAAAAGACGAGGGGATTAAACAAAGGTGGCGGGATTATTTTGATAAACTTTTTAATGGAGATAGAACTAGCAACCTCAGTGATATTTCAGTCCCCTTGAAGGATACCAATTATGTGTTTACCTACAGGATTATTGAATGTGATGTTAGAGAGGTTTTAAGAAGAATAAAAGTTAAGAAGGCAGTAGGTCTGGATGGTATCCCAATCGAGGTCTGGAAAGTGTATGGGGAGATATATATAAGGTGGATAACTAAACTCTTTAACAAGATTTGGCCGAGTGGGAAAATACCTGATGAATGTAGAAATAATATTTTGATACCGTTATATAATAATAAGGGTGATATACAAGATTGTTCAAATTATAGAGGAATAAAACTTATGAGTCATACTATGAAATTATGGGAGAGAGTAATTGAGTGTAGGTTGAGACGCATTGTCTCAATCTCAGAGAATTAATTTAGGTTTATGCTGGGCCGATCGACTACAGAATCAATTCATCTACTTAGACAATTAATACAGAAATATAGGGCCGAAAAAAAGATTTACATATGATTTTTATCAACCTCGAAACGGCCTATGACAGGGTACCTAGAGATGTGCTTTGGAGGGTTTTAACGAAGAAAAACGTACCTCTTAAATACATAAATATTGTCAAAGATATGTATAATGGGGTTGTTACAAATATTAGGACATGCTATGGAATGATAAATAGTTTCCCAATTACAATAGGGTTACACCAAAACTCTGGCACTTAGTCCTTTTTATTTGCTATATTAATGGATGAGCTTACGAGACATATTCAAAATGAGGTACAATGGCGCATGTTATTTGCAGATGATATAGTTTTAGTTGATCAAACTAGAGTAAGTATAAATGATAAGTTAAAACTTTCGAGGTATACTTTAGAAACCCGCGATTTTAAATTAAGTAGATCAAAAATAGAATATATGGAGTGTTTATTCAATGGTAGGAGCAGGAGGGATTCTCTTGGAGTTGAGTTAGGTGGTGAGGTGGTTCTAAAGACTGATAGTTTTCGTTATTTAGGATCAATTGTTCAAACCAATGCTGACATAAGGGGTAATGTAAATCACAGAATTAATACTGGATGGATGAAGTGGAGAGGTGCCTCATAGGTTTTATGTGACCGTAATATACCTTTGAGATTAAAAGAAAATATTTATCGAACAGTTGTACGACCAGTGTTATTAAATGGTAGTGAGTATTAGGCAGTTAAGAAGGTAGATGAATAAAAATTAAGTGTGGCAGAAATGCGTATGTTGAGGTGGATGTGTGGTAAAATTAGGAAAGATAAAATTACAAATGAAGAGATTCGTGGTAGACTAAGAGTGGCCCCCATTGAGGATAAGATGAGAGAGGTTCGATTAAGATCGTTTGGACATATACTACGGAGGTCTGAGGGTGTACCCGTTCGGAAGAGTGAAAGTATTAGGGTAGGTAGTGTAAGGAGATGTAGAGGAAAACCGTTAATAATGTGAATGCAAGTTATTCGTAAGGATATGTGTGTTATGCAGGTAGATGAGCGACTAGTATTAGATAGGAATGCATGGCGTAGCAAAATTCATATTGGCTATCCGACATGATTTTCTTGTTTGGCTCCATACAGCTGACCCCTACTTGTAGAGAATAATGCTAAGTTTGTTGTTGTTGTTGTATATATATATCAAAAAATAAAAAATTTACAAATGAAATCATATTTTTAAAATTCTGCAGGGCAGTCACCTCGCCCCTCTTTGACTCCATATTCACTTAAGCAATAGAATAATTGTTATAACACCAACCATGTAGCAAAATGAGAGCCGGTAAAGATCATCAGGAGCATGCAAACCCAACAATTCAAACAATATTTCAAAAAGCGTAAAGCGTGAGTAATCGACAAGATTAATGTTTGAGCTTTTACGAGTTGATCAAGTTGTTCTAATTGTAGGTTGCGCAAACTAAAAGCCTCAAAAAATGTAAAGCATGCAAAGTGATAATGTCAAACTTAAACATAATTTAAGCTAGATTCAAGTCAACTTCTTAGTTTTTACATTATAAGTTTAAATGAGGAAATCAAAATCAAACATTCAATTGATTTCTTAAAGGCTAGTCTATAATGACAATTTACCGATAGCATATATTGAAAATACTCAATTGTCTAATTACAGATTACTCAGCCTTATTTGATTAGTGATCTGAGAACACATAGTTAGTTTCTGTTTAACTTATGTGAGACGTATCAGAGTTATCAATTAATAGAAACAATTGTGATTGAGTTACGTGAGCTTAGATATATCTCGCAAATTGCAGAAAGGTAACAGAAAGAGAACATGGCGTGATTGTCGCAGTACACTAAAATTTATCTTATTTCCTTATTCGGTTTCAAAACTACAGATTAATGTAGATGTGGCAAGTTAGGGTCGAACCCAAAAGGAACGATTTTTAATCTAGATATTTTTATTAATTAATATAAAAATGGGAATTTTTTTGTGAAGTTTCAATGAAATTTGAAAACAAAATGACAAAATAAATGAGATGAATTGAAACAATTGAAGATATATCTACTTTTCGGATTCGGTTGTGTCAATAACTCATGTTGATCTTTCCCATGCAACATGTTACTATTCCTTATCCAATTTATCAACTCCAATTAATCAATACAATCTGATTAACGAATTCTTCCTAATGTATATTAAATTAAAATGAGTTCTTTAACTTAACATCTAACTATTGGATAACCTTAAATAAGTTTTTGGGATTTAATGCAATGCTAGTGCGAAATGAACGAGAAGAATGAATTGAATTAAATGAATAATTTCACAAACTCAAATTAATACATCTAAATTGATTTGTTAACAAATATGCACGATATTCATTTGCTACTTTGGATTAGAAGCTAATGATAATTACGAATCAAAAGTTTCAATCCTAATATGTAACTTGAATTTAAAGATTAATTGATTCAATTAGCCAAAATGAATGTAATAATCATATAAACTCAAAAACGGGTTTAAAAGTATAACGAATCAACAAATTAAAGTAAAGGAATAGATAAAACGTCACTAAAAAGTTAGCAAAGATAACAACATGTTAATTGCACACAACATGCCCCTCGAACTAGATAGAGAAGTCTAACTACTCATATTCGCGGGTTAAATACTCTTTAGCGATGTAATCGCCCTGTATCACTACTGCTATATGATAGATTATACTTTACTGTCACAAGTAATATATGAAAATATAGAAAATAAGTAAATAAATGTTAAGAAATAAATAGAGAAGTTTAATCACTCGTATACACAGGTCAAATACTTTTAACGCCGTAATCTCCTTGTATTACCACTGCAATATATGAAAAATTATCTTTCTCAAATATGAAAAATAAAAAGAAGAGAGAAACTAGTAAAGAAATATTCCGCTAATCATATTCACGGCCGAAGTATCATCGATCGATTATTAGTTACTTAAATTAGATTTTTACTTCCGCCGAAATATGGGAAACTAAAAACTTTCAAGGTAGAACTAAGAACAAATGAAAGAGAGAACTTTATTGAAGAGAAAGTTGGAGAGAATCACTAGTTAATTCTCTCTAAAAAGTTGTGCATTTTGAGTTTGGAAATACCTCTATTTATAAGTAAAATATTGAAACAAAAAATATTAAAAAATTATAAAAGTGACATCCAATGAGTTTATTATGGTGTGCTCAGGCTGTATTATCTCAAAGGAGTCAAAATTGGTCAAAATCCTCATCAAACCCCAAGTCATACAAGTGTAGATGCAAATGGGTGTAATCGGAGTTTCCTAATGAAAGTTACACCCATTTTACAATTAGTCCTTTTCTTCAGACGATCATAACTTTCATTAGGAAACTCCGATTTGGAATCCGAAAAAAGTGTGAGAATCCTTCTTTAATGTTCTTTCATATTAGGACAAGAAAAATTTTAAAATCAACTTTTCATAAAATTACATCGGAGGCCTTCCATTTTTTGTTCGCTTGCATTTTGGTCTCCAGTTTCCGTTTTACTCTCTTTTTATCCATTTTGACTCCTTTTGATTCCTTGTGACTCTAAAAATATAATAAAGGAAAAACACATAAAAAACGAACATATAATACTAATAAAATACACAAATACGTAGAATAGAAGAGTTATTTAAGTGTTTTTCGAGCAATTATCAAAACACACGAGATTTTTAACGTGGAAAATCTCTTAGGGTAAAAAAAAATATGTGTCTGTAGCCTTCGAACAAAAACCAATCCACTAGTCAATAAAGTTTACCTCAGTACAAGTAAGCTACTATACGATTATTAATAAACAATACAACATTGAAGATAACAGTAAGAAACACTCCCTGTTACTCTCTCCTAACATATAGTGCGACCGGGCATCCCATCACACTTCATAGCTTCTTAATTGTAGTCGCCTGAGCCACCAACAGATCTTCATTTCATGTGCAGATCTCTTCTTGTTAGGGTTTCTTTTTGTAGTGGATGGGACTCTTCCTGGAGAACCTTTTAACATTTGATTAAAATCAATGTGCGGACTTGTAAAGCTTTTGCACTTGACTTGCACGTTGAATCACAATTAAGCTATAGTAACAAATGCATGGAGGAATCAACGAGGACTTCAAGAACTCGAGTACTATGTGTCGATGTATTTTTACGTGTGCATCTATGTGGTGTAAATTCAATCAACTTTGACTCCTTTTAAGTATGTGTAACATGTTGTCTTGCCACAAAAAACTCTTGTTACACATACACTCTTACAAAACAAGTAATAAATTAGTAGTTGTAGGATAAGAATAGAATATAAGATAAGTAAAAATAATTATATTATTAAAATCTTACCATATCCGGTAGAGTTTGATAACTTACCGACTCAAGTAAAAAAGAGTTCTAAGCCAAAAAAGGTAAGTGACCAAATTTGTCCATCAAGCTAGGGAAAACGTGAATGGCAGTTGTAGGAGTCCCAACTTCATTTCAACACAACTTGCTAATTGGTCACATGCAACATAATTAGTTCTAGGGTATTCTAAATAAATCTTGTGACCAAAGCAGGCTGTAACATAATTAATTTGACTATTAAAAATGAATTAACAACGAAATTAATTATTTCATGCATGACAAAATAATTAATCATATGCATGGGAAAAATAGGAATGTCAATTAGATAAATAACTTATAAAATAAGTTTATATATATATCAGCCATGATCACATGCTCCCGGTAGTGCAATGGTGTTTTTCGACCGCATATATATGACCTCCATTGAGAAATCCGAAACCATATTTGGAATCAGTACGACAATGGGAGTTCCAGCAGTTTGAAAAAATTTTTGCAGACATCGTGGCCGCGGGTCAAAATTTTTTTCCATAATTTGAGCAAATTATAGCAAAAAATTTTGACCCAAGGTCATGGTGTCGTCGCTGGAAAAATTTTCCTAATTGTTTGAGCTATCACTCACCGTCTGATTCAAGATCTGATCTCAAATTTTTCAACAGAAGTCGTATATGACCCAAAAAAATCTGAGGTCCGACACTCCCGAGAAGCATGAGAACATTTTCGATATACGTATATGGACTTTATTTTAGCACATAATAATTCAAGATTATTTTTTTAATAATAAAATCAACTTGTGGATAAGGTAAAGCTTCACGTGCAAATTCCAACTTCGTTGACTTCCTTCACTTGCCTTTCAAATAGTTACCAAAACATGCTCTATAATAACATTGGTCGTACTGAACTCTTGATTCAACGAAATATTCTTGTACTAGTCGTTTTAAGAAGATGAAATTATTCTTAGAGGTCAGTGGAAAGGAAAAGGATTTCTACCATCTACGAAATCCCTAGCCTTGCTCAATCAACTGTATATGTTCATTTGACTGAAGATGTTTATTGTCAATTGTCGACCTGTTTCTCTGTTTTTCCAGAAATAGTATGCCAAAAGATTAAGGCCTTATTTTTTTAGTCACAAAGTTATAGTATGCCAAACTGTATAATCACAAATACAGTTTCAACTACACATACATTTTTCATTATAATATTAACCACACATTTTACACGGAATTGAGTGCATATCAATTTTATCACCAATCAAATATACTCTATATCGATCAATTATCGATAAATTTTATATTGATTACCTGAACTAGCTTGTTGCATAATTTATCGGCACCGGTCACACAGCTCCATTCAAATGCATACAAAGAATTGTCCCACGACATAATTAGACAAATATTATTACTTTCTAATCTTTATTAGTTAAGAAATTCAAATAGTCTCCTTATTCCTGGTTTATTCTAGTTTTTCTCCCATACAAGCGTCTCCCGTCACATTCCAACTATTAAAAATGAAGTTCAAAATTCTATGCACACTGACCTAATAAAAATATGTAACATATCCTTATCCAAGAAAACACTGCTCTTTTGGAATAATTTATCTTAGTCTTAATAATTTATTTAGAGAATAAGCTCTTTGATGTACTAACTTAATGTGACCTCTGTTATAAAAAAAAAAATGGTTATTGGCTAGTATATATAAGAATTTCTACACATTACTAGAGATGTGGAAATTGTTCGTGCTTCATTTTGTTTTCTCCATTGAAAAAGGGATCCAAATGCATATATTTCACATGTTACGTACTTCTGATCCTAGAGTTTCAAGATTTGAAAATTGAACGTTACTATTTCTAAAAGTTTGAGATTCAAACAGCATTTTATTTCAAAATTTTTAATACTCAGTCATACTGATATTAATTAAACCATTCGATACTAACAAATTACATATCAACATATGATAATATATAAAAATATCATAAATGGTCATGGAAGATAGTGAGTATTAGAGTCAAAGAACAGATAACTCTAGCATGATTACTAGAAATTTTTGGAGTAAATGGTAGGGTGAAAATGCTACTAAATTAGGGCAACGACTCGTCAATTTCAAGGGGGGTACAGCACATGCTAGAGAATCAAAATAACATGAATTAATGCATGTCATATTTATAAGATGCTGTTTGGTCTTGAACTAAGTGCACCACTGCTAATCTAGACAACTAGACAGGTTGCCCCCTAACCCCCCTACCCAACCACGAATTATTACATATGCCCGTTTTTTAGTTTGACAAGATCTTGTAGGTTCAGTGAACGAAATTGCATTATAATTAATTCCATAAAAAGTTAGATTACTTTAAGCTACAGTTTAACAAGAATTTGGACAACTATTAATGTCTTTTTTTTTTTTCCCTCTTGACGGTGTTTATAAAGACTTGTATTTATAAATAAAAAGAACACATGTAAATAAATGATTAAGAAGTACTACTGACTTTTTAAGTTAAAAGTGTAATGAAGTCTAAATATTGACTAATCAAAGCCTCAAAGGCATCAATAATGCGATTATAAAACTTGATCCACAAGTGTACAAGTCAAAAAATGCGTATAATTCCGAGGTTAATTCTTCACTCAAAGCTCGAAGTTCGAGGTATCATTTGCAGAATCTCACATGACTTGGTCAGTTTATCGGTAGTAACTGCCTCCACTTCTCCGCCTAATCTAAATTCTTGTTTGACAAATTTCCTTTTTCACCTGGGTACAATTTGATTCTTCAATGCTCCTTTCCTTCAATAAAGATATTTTGTTTAGTGAATTAAGTAATAAAGCTGATGCTCTAATGATTTTGTCCGTTTTGGGGCCTCGTAAGCCCCACACGGATTTGTGGATTCTTTTTGGAGGAATCGCGTCCCTCCAGGATATAATCCCAGAGAGGTAGAGGTTCAACAGTTCAGCTCCACGCATAGCTAGACCTAAGCTATTTTGGGCCTAAAGCAAACTCTAAAAATTAGGCCCTCAATTATGCCCCCAAAATAGTAATTGAAAAGAAATACGTCGGCACTGTCACAACGATCCAATAATTAAAAGTCAATATGATAATAAGAGAACAACAGTTAATATTTAACCGACGGCAAAGCCACAAGATTTAAAACTTTTCTTTTCAATTTCACGTTCCTAACCAGGAGCTACCAAGTTGTCTTTTGATTCAATTTCAATTAAACCAAAAGAAGAAGAAGAAGAAAAAAAAAAGAAGAGAAAGAACATCATATTGAGCTCCTTGCCAATTCAGGCCCAAAGCAAAGGGTTGGTCTTCCTATGCTTAGTTACGGCCCTAAATCTATGGATCAAATCCCGGGGAATGCGATTCCTCAAAAACGAATTTACAAATTCACTCGGGCCCACAAGCCTCTAAAGCTGATAAAATTGTTAGGTTACCAATCAGTCGACATCAAAAGTATACGAATATCTTTTTATCATCTAATGGCAAAGTGATGAATCAAAGTGTCAATTAAAAATATTAATTTCAAATTTCCAGTGTCTCCACCAATAATACTTGACAAAAACTCTAGCTGTTCTTTTTATGTAATTTTGTTACTCTTGTAGCTTTCTTTCTCGTATGTGATGAAAACCATGCTTACCTTGTGAACAAGATGCAAAAAATAAAAGATTTTATTCCCCATGAAAAATATAATGCATCATGAAATGATGATAGAAGATTAGAAGCATGTTTCAAAAAGAGGGCATGATGACAATGGTAATGATGTCACTTTGAAGCGAAAATCATAACGCTAAAGGCATTGATGCCATCTTTGGTTTGGAGTCGAAGTTTTTGTTCTTTTTATTTTTCATTGCATACTAAGTATTAGTTTTTCCACAATAATATCTTATTCTCCATAACTGGGTTATTTACATATCTTATTCTCCATTATACATAACCTTTTTTTTAGGATTTAGTAGTTTCAATTGTTTCCACAATACTGAGTACATGCTCTTGGAGTGGTTGTTTGCTTTTATTGTGATGAAGAGTTTCCTAGTTGAGCTCATGGACTACATGACACACCTCAGCCTTGGTTGGAGATCAAGTGTCAAAAACTAGCGTTGAAAAAGCACACAAAATACCTAGCAAGTGTTTTGTTTGCTTTTCGGCAAACTCTTGAAGTTAAACATCATGAGTTTGCACGAAAGTGTTAAATAATATAGTGTTTTAGCTTGATAGGATTGCAATTACATTTTTATATTTCCGTTGAATAGAGTTTCAGTTAGCGTTATCTATTATTAATTTATTATATATAAATAATTTATAATAGTTCATTGACATAACTTTGAATATTATGAATTGATAGTACTACCATAATATTTTTATATTTCTATTGCAATGGCACTAATAAAGTTTGATAGCTTTTTAGCTAAATCAATATATTGTTATATATAGTCATTTTGTAATAATTCGTTGACATATCTTGAAAGGGTAAGAATCGCTCGTTTTCACAATTTCAAGGCCGCGCATTGCATAACATGACTAAAGTAAAATCTATTGTAAACCACAAATAATAGAGTATCCTATTCGCTCCAAACAGAGGGGTGGGTAGACCCCAACTCTATCCCTAGATGGGTGCCAGCTCTTGTGGGCACGACAATTTGTTTGTCCCAAGCAAGGATGGGTGCACTCAAATCTTCTCTTGCATTGGGGTCGGCATGACACTGTATTCACCATTAACATAAGGTTATTTCTTGATATACTAATTAAAATTGGAACGCCTTAAATGTTGCTTATTTCATGCCTCACCCAAATAATATGGGTAGACTCAACACCCATCCTTATATGGGGGTGGACATGATACCTTGCCTATTGTGAATAAAAGACGGTTTGTTGAGACTCTAATTAAAGTCAAAATGTTTTAAACGCCACTTATAATTATGTAACTAACGTTGTACTCTGAATTCATTTCTCAACTTTGAATATCAAGAATGTCAAAAGAAAATTATCGCATCTGAATGCAAAACTTTATTTTGATGATACAATCACTAATTCGTAATTTCTCTTAAGGATAGATATCTTCAATCATTTGAACTACATATATCATCTACACACTGACACAATGGAATAGTATTTAAAGAGTTGTTTTTTAAATTATTTCAAAAACTTTTAAAATTCTCTCCCTTAAAAGAAAAATGGAAAAAGAGGATTTATAATTTCCCAATTACTTTCAATTATACGTTCTTCTTTTTTTAACATTACAATGAAAATGCATGGAAGACAACTTAAACCTTTCACGAAGAGGATAGAAGTTTCATTTACATGCCACTTGAAACCTCAAACCCCCTCCTCCCACCACAAAAAAAAACAAAGGGAAAAAAACGGGGGCAGCGTGGGTTGTGGTTTGGGGAATTGACCGACATGTTCTAGGAAATGAAGTGCCAAATTAAAGTTTCGCTTCCATTAGGCATCAAGTGCTCTTATTCGTTGATGCCTTTGTCTTGGGCCGACTAGGCATTGCCCACTGTAAATAGGCCCATTAATAGGCTTTGTTTCAGTTGGAGACCAGTAATTCAGGCAGGACAAATGAAAGGACGATTTCACGCTCTGATTTGAACTCTGAAGACGTTGATTGGTTCTCATTTTATTATTCTAATTATTTTTTTTAGGGGTTATTTTGATTTATCACATTCGTAGGCTCTAGGAAAAAAATATAAATATTTTATCCGTCTCTAATAAAATTTGCAAAAAATTCCTTCAAAATCTTTAGGGGACGTTCTATTTGTCTTGTATTTTCTGTTTTCATTTTCGAAAATATTTTGGTATTTTCTATTTTCAATTGTTATTTTGAGAAAATAAAAAATGCATCTGGTTTGTTATTTTGAAAAATTATTTTTGAAAATGGAAAATAGAAAACGCGTTTGGTTTATACTTTTACAAAAATGCAATTTCGGATAATAAAATTTACAAAAAGGCCCTCAAACTATTCCAAAATTACAAACAGGCCCTTATCTTCACCCTACGCCCACCCCACCCCGCAACCCCACCTGCCAACCACCACTTGCGGTGGTTCGAAGGTGGTTCTCCACCTGCGCATGGTGGTTCTCCACTAAACGCTGGGTGGAGAACCACGGTCAGTGGTCAAACCACCAGATCTGGTGGTTTTGACTTTCAGCTGATTGGTTGGCGGTGGTCGACTTGATTAGGGATTGAAGCGTCTGAAAAATAAAATTTGAAACCGATATAATAAATGTAAAGTTTAAAATCAGAAAATCGTTTCTTTGTTTTACGACGTTTAAAGCCAGCGTTAAAGAGCGTTTTAGTGTTTTAATCTGAAATCTTGAAAGCGGGTTGAAAATGGATTTTAAAACAGCGGTTAGAATGCATTTTAAATATTTTTGAAAGCGAGAGAAAATAAGCGGGTTGGCAATGACGAGAACAGCGTAATTTTCCTTCAAATTCCCTCCTTTAATTTATAAACATTTTTTATATCCCCTACCGAATTTACCGCGATAGATGTCTGCTTGTTCTTTTGGAGTAGTGGATACTGTTATTTTTGTTGCGACCACAACCAGAAGGCAACTGCAAATTCCATTTGTATTCGTTTTACGATCTAAAATCAAATCTCGCATGCACCAAAGAGATGGTCCCCAGAGTGTGTAGCTTCAATTCCATGGTGGTTCAACTGGCATGGGTTGCGGACCTGCGGCGGTGATTCGGGGGGGTGGTGGTGGTGGTGGCGGTGGTCGGCATGCCCCATGGTAGGTTTTGAGTGTGTGGTGATAGATTTCTTAATTAAATAAAATAGATAATTAATTCATAGAGAAAACAACCCGATTATAGAAATTCAAAACAAAATAGACAGACTGAAAACAAATTGGGCAAATTTCAGTTCAGAAACGACAGTGCTCGTCCATGCGACAACCTAATTGGGAGAGTCACCGGCAATCTGGACTTGGCTCGACTCGCAGGACGCGGTATTTCTATTTTAGTTTTAAAAGGAACCCCAAATTGTGGTTCCTAACTCATTTTGCTAAGAAATTGTTCTAAAGAATTAATTAAAAGAAAGAGTACTGTTTTCAGAATAAAAGTGGGTCTGAAAGCAAGAATAGAATTTACAAAACCATTTTGAGGCGTTTGTGGAATCGCGCGTACTTGTAAAAGCCAGTCTCGATTTGGCCCGTTAGTATGGAGCGGATGCAACCGATTGGACCATACAAATTCTCTTTAGGCCCGTCTGTTACTCAATATGTCCACGAGATATTACCGGGCTCTACAAAGCCCAACCAAAATAATATTAGTCGAAGTAGGGTTGTACTCTTAAAGCATAGCAATATTAAACATGAGCAATGCTTGGAGTACACTTACTTTTTGTGTGATAAAATACCACACACTAATAGGGGTATGCCCCCCACCCCCAAAACAGTCAGGGGAGCATTTTGGTCATTTTGTATTTTGTATATTAGGGTGTAGTAGTGTGTGGTAGTGGATTTGTGATACTTCTAGCATTTTTCATTAAACATTACACATCTTAATTCTTAGTAGACAAGATTTTAACTTCTTTCTGGTAATAAACTTGTTCGAAGTTACATATTTGCCAAAAACGATGCAACAACAGTGTCATTATGAATTTGGTTATTTATTAACTTCGTTAATGATTTTCTTAGGTTATGGTTATGATAAACTATAAACAATTGAAGATCTTTGGAGGTCAAGGCTGACCTAGGGTATCGGATAGTGAAGAAGCATTCTCTACTACTACTTGGAAGTCCGTCTAGCATAAGTTGGTGTGAAAATTGTTTTAAACGACAAGGTTAAACTTCATGCTTCAACAACCACAAGCTTTTTGTATAACATAATTGCTATGCGCGTACGCATCAAAGAAGGTTATTACTAAGTTGCTCTAAAAATTAGTTCGAGCCTAAATTTGGTGTCTTAATTCATTTTATGTTTGCTGTCTTCTATAATCAAAATAATTCACATCATTTAATTAATAATTTATGCTGCTTCAACACATAAAATCACAAACAATTTGACAAATAAATGAGGAACTTTAAGGTTGATGATGTTGAAAATGACATGATTTGTGTCACATGTACATGTGTTTTGTTGAGTTGCAAAACTCTCGAATCAATACATTTGATTATGTATGTAAGCATAATAATAATAATAATATCTGGTTTCATCCAATTAAAGAATGAGTACTGTATTAATTTGTGTTGAAAGTTGGTGATTTTAATACCATAGGTAAACACAAGGGAGATGCTACAAGTAAACACAAAATGTGCGTACACAAATATTCATATATTAATGTATAGGCCAGTATACACTCCTTTGACACAGGAATAGAATAATAATTTCATTCCATTGGACAATTGTATGGACACTCTGTGCAAGTCAATTAAAAAGGCAAAAAGAGGAAAGAAAAGGTGAAAAATATGAAGCTGTTAACATGGTGAGGTTAATTTATTTCATTACCATTAAGACATTAATTAATTGTAATACATAGTATATGTCCTCTTTTGCTCATACAAAAACGACAACTACAGGATCCCGTTGTCAAGTTCTTCTCATTATCATCCTCACTGTTTAACCTCAGGTATTCGTTAATACATAAGCAAACATACAATATACGTATATTGTACTATTCGTGCATCCTCATTCCTCCATGAACTGCATAAATTTCATTAGAACCCTTGTATTAGTAGATTTTGTGCATCTCCTTTAACACATTGTGCTTCGGAGGAGAAGCTTTGTTGAACTTCATGGGCCAGTTCCTCCACACTCACTTGACATTCCAGTCCTATCTGCATGCAATAACCAATGCACTTGTTAGAAGAAAAAGGGGGGAAAATCTATTTCTTTATTTGTTATTTTTTGCATTTTAAAGAATGTGAAGGACTCATCACAGATTGTGACCAAGATATTCGTTTATATTTACTAGTAATTAAATAATTGTTTGTCTTGTCTATATACATCTATCTTTGCTGATGATGCAGGGCTTTACATATTCCTCTGCAAGTATTTATCTTATATTGCCAATTCTGTTGTGATTGTAATCCTATTTAGACAGAAATGATATGTTCTCAGTCATCTGACAATGTCTAAAAACACATATGATACTAACAACAAAGTGTTTTAGAACATTGCCACTTGACCAAAACACATCAGTTATTAGGCAATATATATTGTCCACTTTTGAGCTATCATGTCGACCCTGAGGCCAAGCAAACTTAGGTAACCACTTACAACCTCTAATTTAAATTTGTTAATTTATTTTTGTTAGTGAAAAAGAGTCCCAAGATATTAAACTAATAAAAGAAATTAAAGGTTCTCTAATGTCAAGTTTTGTGCGTCCCAATATCTCAGAGCCAGCCCTGTGTGTTTGTCTTATAAGTAATTAATTAGGCTCTCAAGGACATTTGTATGTGTAATATATATTAAGGGTAAAGAAGATAAATACCTTAATGACAAAAGAGTATAGGACAGTGTCTTCCATGCTACTAATATTCAAGTGAAGAACCTCAAAAGAAAGTTTCTCCAACACATTGATTATCCTCACGATTTGGCCCGGGATTCGCCTAGATATGGTTCGAAGGAGCACATTGGATCCCGAGATCTTAGCCTCAACGTCTGCGACTGGAGAGTTACAACAAGCCCCAACTTCTTTGAATTGATCATTATTGTATGTAAATGGACTCTCTGGTGGTTGAGGATTCAATTGAAATGGCCTCGGACTAGGTCTTGGACTTGGGCTTAGGCTCTTTCGCCGTTTTTTCGACTCCAAGGATTGAACAACTTGGTGCAACTCCTTGATGAATTCTATTACACCACCTATTATTGATGCTTGATCTCCCTTGATTAATTAATTAATTAATTTCCATATCACATCAAATTAACAAACACCAAAAAATCAAAATTAGTTAGGATGATTAATATATTTATCAAACGTGTAAGATGGAAAAAACCCTAAATTAATTTCTTTTGCGAAAATTAAGTTGATGCATATCTGAAATGGTTGAACCGAACGATAAATTAAATTTACTGCATACAAGGGTAGTTATACACATCTAATTACACAATTAGGGCAAAACATATCTTATACAGATGTCTTTAAACTTATATTCATTAATTAATTTCTTTTTATCACTTCAAGAAACAAATATAACAAATTGAGAACTTTTGGAAGTAGCTGAGCCAATAAATTTTCAGGATAAATTCGATCGTATATACGCAAGTTGTTTTGGTACGGTATGCGCAGAGAGAGAGAGAGAGAGAGAGAGAGAGAGAGTGTGTACCCTCTTAATGTAGAAACAAGGAGTTAAAGAACGCAAAACCTTGAGATGTTCATTCATTTGCCTTCTCCTGTTCCTCTCCACTGCTATGTGAGACATGGTGCTGAGTGAAAGAGAGAAATTTCTCTATATATATAGAGAGCGAGAGAGAGCCTAGAGGCCACCAGACTGAAAGGAATATTAATCCACATATATATAGTGGAGGGGGATATCTCTATATTTGTCGACTAGGGTTTTCATATATTTAATGCTATGTGTTACACTCCCGTGAGGTTAATTAGTTAGTTTTACTCTTTTACTCCTCTGTCACTCTCTCTCTCTCTCTCTTCCGTGTGTGTATATGTATGAATAAATATATATAAACATTATATGTATACAACTACACAAGCACTGAAGCACATACATTTCTGTGTAGAATTTAGGTCTCACGTTTATGATATTGCAGCAATTACGTTCTCCGCGTACTATACATAAAAGAGGAAGGGTAAATCTCATTTTTATGCATCATGCAAAATACCTGCTCCTTTTTGCTTCTCTTCATGCATGCCACGCCCAATCCTTCATCACTCCAATTGAATATGTATACATATATGCATCATGCATGAATTCTAGGACAAATGCGAGGTTAAAAACTTAAAATTGTATTTTAAAAGCAAATGAGGCCTTGTCTTATTGGTTAGGAAGACAATGCATGCTGAGACACTCAGACTCAGAGCCCAACGGTCTTAGGTTCAATTCCCACCAACCGTGTACCAACTGCGTGTTAAATAGATTTTGTTATCACTTGTAGGGCGGTTTTAATTTTGGCCAATGGGGCAGCTAATTATCACCAGTGGTGCGGCTATAATTCTCCCGCCATCAAGGCAATTATAGTTTTCGCCATTACGGCGATTATTTTCTACTAGTAGAGCGGCATTGATTGCGTTGTATTTTAGTAATATATACTGATTGGTGTAGCTTGTAATCTGAATTAAAAAAAAGATAATATTATTTTTTAAAAGTCAGCACCATTATTAAAGTGAGTAACTTTGATTGTTATATTATTAGATCATAAAGTATTAGCTAATCTTGAGAATCGAAACTATTGGTTTGGACTTTAAACCTGCCTAGCTGTTTAGATCATGAAGTACTAGCTAATCATAAAGTGCATACAATTGTAATTTTATGTATTTGGTACATGCAATATATATATATATATTAGCTGCGCATTATAGGTATATAAAATCCAATATCATCATTAATAGTTTTGATAATAAATTAATAGGTGAGTTTACTGAGTCAAGAGGATCTCCAATGGAAAAATGGATTGGATGATGATGTGGAGAGGGAAAGAAGTGCTAAAAAAATGAGGAAAAATGAAAAAGAGGAAAGGGATAGAAATAAATTTAAAAATAATAATAAAATAGTAGTGGAGAATGTTTGGATGGATATATGATTGCAAACATGACGTAGAGATTTATAAAGAAAAATGAGGAAAAAGTGAGGAAAATAAAGGAACCATGATTTTTAAAAAAATCGAAAATTGAAAGAATGTGGGACCTACCCACGAAATTTGTCTTTATATCTCACTCTCTAAACTTGACATTCACAATGCACATAAGCATTTGGGATGCTCTAAGTAAATATTTTTGGAAATGGATATATATCGTATCATTTATTTAACTGTGGGCATTAACAACCATCAACCAATGCAGCTGATCAAGATTTGCTAGTGAATTTGACACCTTTCAAATGTTTTTGGAAATGGCCGTTGGGCGGTAGGCTCGTGAATGTAACTTTCCAATCATGATATTTAGAATGGCTTCAACTCATATGATTTGTT
Source organism: Jasminum sambac (assembly GCA_018223645.1). NCBI lineage: Eukaryota > Viridiplantae > Streptophyta > Magnoliopsida > Lamiales > Oleaceae > Jasminum > Jasminum sambac. Next base: position 23,977,490 of record CP073649.1, read on the forward strand.
AACAATTTGAAACATTGGAATAGGAGACTGTTAATACTTTCTTCATTAACATTCTACATCAGACTATAGCTGAATTAAATCGAATTCATACATGTACATATTTTCACACTTTTGAAACACTCAAGTTCCACAAAATCAAGAAGTAAATATTTGACCAAAACTATCAAATATAGCCAAAAAGTATCCAATATTGCCAAAAAGGGTTGTGACATGACATACAACACTATTAGATCGTAATAAAATGTTTTTGAACACATAAAAAGAGAAGGAGAATATTAAAAAATATATAGGACAAACTTGTCATAACAATAAACTGTAGTAGGTGAAAGTAATTTTTTGAAAGAAATCTTGATAGATAAACTCAATTTTCTTTTCAGATACACAACAATAGCGAATAATAGCAATACATGTATTGTGGGTGATGGTGACGTAGATTACTTCATTACCATGTTAGTTCTATCCATCGTCCCTGTATTCAGGTGCCACTCTTTTACTTTAAATCAATTGAATGTTGCGGGGTGGGCATCCAACCGGCAACCCACCCAAACCAACCGGGCAACCCACCCAAACCAACCGACCGAACGAACCGACTTGGGGTCGGTTTGGGTCTGGTTGGAGCCCAAACCAACCGGTTTGAAAAAAAAAAAATTTAAAATAATAACTAATAATAATAATAATAATTTTTTGTTTTTAGGCGAAAATGGCCAAACCGCCGGTTTGGTTTCGGTTCCAAATTCCCCAAACCGATAAAAATCGGTCGGCTTCGGTTCGGGCCCAGAACCGATCCATGCCCACTCCTCAACGAGATGCTCAACCTATAAAGTCAGATTTCAACATAATAAAAGCGCGTTTAACCTAATACACTCAGCATTCTAGATATTAAGATATCAAGTGTTCAAACTTCAGTAAAAAATACCACTAAGAATAACACCAACACGAAATTAAACTAAAGTTGTCGAGTGACACAAGGCTGGTTTCGCATGATTACTTATCAACAGTTAAAAAATTATCCAGTAATGATCTTCACGTTGTATCTGCCGGATAGCATTTCTATGATATCAATGTAGTTCGCAAACTTTGTGGTATATTCCTATCCCATTCACAGTAATACTAGTTAACTGTTGCAGTTCTACAGATCACTCCCACTCGTCGATCCTGCAAAAAAATTTAAAACAAGTTGAAAAGGATAACTGAAATAAAAATGTAAATTAAAGAGAATAGGCATTCAAGGGTAGACACCTACACAGTTCCTCTAAACAACTCTGTCTTCAAAGAGTCAAAGGTTCGATTACCTTTGTGTTCATTAACACCATGTTTGTTAACATATTTATAAACACCCTGCTGCACATTCTGTTAACCTCTCAATCATTTCTTATAAACAGAGTTCAATAGATAAGAGCAAAACATGTCTCACTGGAACTTCTAAGACGACACATTACAGAGAATATAGCAAGTTCAGTATCCACAATACTTTGGGTATGAGATTATATTATGGCGTCTTAATTATCTTCGCAAATACAACATGGACAGAGAAGACAAATTTGATCATACTAAACCACCAATGATGATTTCGAAACTACTTTTATATCACCATTAATAGAAATAGTTTTCTCAATTTCCAATTTTATGTGCAACTCTACATTCAGGTTCCTATTGGATGCAATTTTTGCTTCTCAAAAACATGCCTTTCTGTAGAAGTTGCTAAAACTGTCATGATTGAATCTTGTTTGATAAATTGTCTGAGCCAACTATAAAGTAAAGAAGCAAGTACCTTGAAGAGATCTCCCAAAATTTTCCAGCTGTGAAAGAAAGCCTGAGTTGGGAGATATGACTGGTCTTTTTGTCTTCACATATTCCAGAGCTTCGGAAAAGCTCATGCCATTCTTCATCATCAGATAAGCAACGACAATTGTCACACTACAAAAAACAACAAATAAATCTGGATTCAGAACAAACACTCAAACAAACATGTAAATGCATTTTGAGCTAAGGTCTTGCATTTTGAGCTAAGGTCTTCAGGACAAAACCAAAACCAAAGCTAAGTATATGTCACATCACTAATTCAGTCATCAGGAATTCTGTTTCTGAATTGAAAAAAAAATATATTTAGCGCCTGTTCTCCTACCCATTTTTACACATTTTTATACTATCCATTTCGTGGGACCTACCTATAGTACACAAATCTCCACCATTCAATTCCACTTTTTCTCTTTCCTATATCACATCAAAACACATAAAAATACACACCCTAACACACGCTTAGTATTTAGTCAACGGAAATTATGTTTCTTGAATTACAAAATATCCAGTCTTCCGTTTTACAACCAATCCAACTGCATCCTCATGTGTAAATCATGCAGCACCAGTAGGCAGTAGCTCTATTTTGGTGAAGGATGTGTCCAAGATGGGACTGTTAATCTAAACAGCAAGCTTTTAAGGCCAGTAATGAAAAAACAAATGCTAAAAGTTCAGCGATAAATTTAAGTAGAAATTTGGCAAATCAAAGGAAAGGTCTCAGAACTGTTTGCAGGGGTTGTGTTGCTTGGATGATGAAGCAAATGAGAAGAGAACCTACTCTCATAATAAGAAATGGTGATAAAGCTAATGTTGAGGACTAAGACAGATTGAGAGCAGTGGCATGCCACCATGGATGACAGCTTTTGTTTATTAACTTCAGAAAGGCCCATTTTGAATTTTTTTATATCACATAAACAACATATCCACCTTGTGTTTTGCATGTTACTTGAAACACTTGAGGTGAGATTATAAACAACACAAACCGCTGGAATTAATAAATCAGGCTTAACCAACAATCTCTATTTAGAATACTATATATACACTTTCTAGTGTATCAGAGCAAATTGAAATGGTTCATGTACTGCAAACTCATTAGTCAATAGTATTACAACATAAGTACGTGATAGATTTCAACATGGCAACAACAATATCCTGAATGTTTGGAAATTTTGAAAAATAAATTATTTCAGGGTGTTTTAGCACTCATGTTTATTTCTAAATTGATTTAAAAAATTCAGAACATCCAATCCAATTCAAGCATGGCGGGGTATCGAACAGCTGATCACATAGTTAAGGCAATGGAGAAAAATTCCTACATGCATTAGCCCACAAAAAAATAGGCCACAACTCAAAACTCAACTTTACTCAGATTTGCACCCTAAGCAAACTTGAGAACATCAAGAAACAAGCTTTGCATGTGTTACTCTTCAAATTAATTCAATCGAGTAAATGCGTGTAACCAAACATGATCAAGTTTTGCTCATGATGAATTGTATAATACCATCATTAATGTGACTCACTTGAAATTAAACCTTTTCAAATTTTCCTTACCTCGATAACTATAGTTAGAAGAATGAATACTTGTGAAAGCTGGTACCACTACATGATCTTTTTCATTTTTTATTTCAACTTAGTTATAAGGAGAATCTTCTAATATCAACAAACATGGTAAAACGGAATCATTACCTATTACTTCAAATTATTTCACCAAAAAAAGGGCTCAAAACAATAAGAGTAAATGCAAACCTTCGCGATCTTCCAGCAAAACAGTGAACCAAAACACCGCCACCTGTCTTTTTGGCCTCTTCAATAAAATTGAAACACTCAGTAAAGCACCTTGATATATCTACATCTGCTCGTCCATTACTGTTCCAATTCAGAAAGAACATTGTAACAATCAAAAAATTCAATTTATTTAAAACAACCTCGGAACAGAGAGTATGATCTCAAGGTGTCATTTGAGTATAATATTTGATTACACACTTGACACATTAAGAAATTGATATTTTGAAAGTAATTCTTAGTTAGCTATCACAATAAATATTTTTTTTCCCAATTTTTATCAATACTAAACTTGTGCAACTTAAAATTTACTCGTCTAGCTATATGAAAACTTTTCTACGTCGGCCAAACAAGGACAGAGGCTTGCTTCACCATCATCATAATCAAACAAATTCTTCTTTAGTCCAAATAAGAAAGAGTTCACTGCACATATTTCATAAAATGTGTGCTATTCTGAAAACTCAAGTCAGCAACCTCTACCAGGAATTGTTTTGTATATGAAGTCATTTGGATGAGAAGGGGACAGTGAATGGGCAACCGTCAATATGTGTGTGATATTTAAGCTTTTCAAAGTGCTCTTGTTATTGGCAGCTCCAAGTGAGCCCAAGTAAAGACCCTGAGAAAGTACAAGAACAATATCGTAAGTTGTGATGGTGAAAAGTAGAATCAATCACTAGCTGAAAAGTAATTACCTCTTCAATTTTGCATGGAATATTATCCTCTTTTATAAATTTTGTTGCTTGCAAAACTTGCAGCAATTGTGCAATTCGGTCATTGAAGATGGTTTCATTCATTTCTAATGCCGAAAACTTCTATATCTTTTAATCTCTTTAACGATGGTATTGATTCTATAAAAATCAATAACAGTACATCAGAGATGACAAGCAGAAAACCAAAGAAGGATGGCAAAATTAAGGTGCATTCCAGATTCAAGGCACACAACTTGCACAAACCTTAGCAATTCTAACAGATGATTGTACTTCAAACCACCGATACAACTACGATTTTGTTCTTTTATCAATTATGACTGTACCATACCAGTAAAACCGAGCAAATAAAGAAATTAAAATCTAATAAAGTTTCAGTCAACATATGCATAATCATAAAATGAAGATCAGCCAAAATACTAGAATTTATTTTTTTTCCTCCCTTTTAACATAATCACCAACACAGAGTAACAATTTAATTATTCAATGATCTCCCCAATGCAATAATCATGGCAAATAAACAATTCAAATTATATGAATGGATCAAATTTTCGGATATATTCAGGGCGGAGCCACCAGGGATCGGGTGGGGGGCAACTGATCGCTCTGGATTTTGGTATGGATATTTCACCGATTACACTTCAGATTTCAGAAAACGATAAAATCATAATCAACAGCGAAAACTATAGGAAGATTGATTACCACCAACAAAATACAACTCTGGAAGATAAATAAATTCAATAATAAGTATGATGTTTTACTCCGTTCGATGAAGAAAAATGTCGAGAAGAAATCGCTGCAATCATTGATATACATATATATATTGGTGCCAGAGAGGTGGACCCGGTGGTGAAGACCAGTCCAACTGGGATTTGGAAGCTATACGAATAAGGAAGCTATGGAACTCGCTCTCGTTCACTCGTAAAAGATTGGGGATGTTTAGATAAATACTGCATAAACGGCTTTTAGCCAATGTTTTGCTGAGTGCATCCCATTCCGCACCCTATCCATTTTGCCCTTAAGTTAAAAAGATAAAATAAAATAAAAATTAAAAAAAAAAGTAGAAACCACACAAAAACGGGGAAGAATTCAAGAGACAGCTTCTACTCGCTTTAATTTTTTTTTTTTTTTAAATAAAGGTTTTTGGTGTTCAGCCAGTGAAGAAGAAAGAAAAAGAAAAAAAAGGAAAAACAGCTTCTTCAAGCTGTCATTAATGGCAACTTCTTGCCAACGTTCTTCCCCATTTGCCTGAAGTTGCATTAATGGCAGCTCCTTCTACTTCTCCTTCTCCTGCTCCTTCTACTGCTCCTTCTTCTTTCTTTTTTTTCCTTTTTTTCGAGATTCGCAAGTGTTCGGCCTACTCAAGTCGAACATCAATGGTGCATGCCGAACAAAAAAAAAACAACAAAGGGTAAAATGGGAATAGTTGAATGGATTGGCGTACTCAGTAAATTTTGGGGATGCATTTAGCCTCGCTCATTGGGAAATCACGTCAAAAGCATTTTTTTATTCCTTAAAATATATATATATAAATAAACAAATAAATAAAAACTTTTTTGTTATTTAAAAGATTTTTTTTAATTAAAAGAGTGAAAAATTTTTATCTACTTCATTATACTATTTATATTTGTATGTAAATGGACGTTAAATTTCACAATTGATTTTTATTTCTACCAAAAATCAATTGTTCTAGAAGAAAGAATCCTGCGCTAGTCCAGACAAGCTTCATGCTTCACGGGAATGTTGGATCTCTGACGTGTTCCTCTCCGAGGGCTTTGAACTTTAAAAAAAAGGTGGCGAGTGGTCGCTCGTCGCTCCTCCGACAGAAGCGTAAGATCGAGAAAAAAAAGGGATTCAAATAGGAGTGAATATGAGGGAGAAAATGTGAGAATGTACTTTCAAATGAATCATGGATGCCTTATTTTAATAAATCAATGATCAAATAGATACTGGGTTTGGCTCTTCAAATATGATTTTTTTTTTAATATAAAATTGGAGATTGTAGGGGTGGGACAAGGTCTCGAACTTGAATCAACAAAAGGATACCTTAACCATTAAGATAAACTCTCTTGGACTAAAAAAAAATGAAAATAAATCATGTACAGGAAAAGTCACTCATAAAAAGAATCACATTCACTAAAAAGAATCACATCTAAGAGCATGTTCAGATGTCAATTTTTACACATTTTTATCGGCCAAACTACCACATTGGTAGTTTAAAAAATACACTTTTGACAATTTTGTATTTTAAAAAGCTCCGACGACATATTGGTATTTAAAACTCGACTTCTGCGTACTTAGGTCCTTTTTTTCACCGCGGACGAAATTAATCTTGAATAAAATAATAATATTTTTAATTTTGCGTATTTTTTATTCACTTTATGATCTTTTCTTAGTATATTCTTCAATTTCCTTTCATTTCTTGGAAAATTAACACAAATAATCCAAATAATAGAGCATTTCACGACATTGGTAAAAAATGTGGCGCGATTGGTCAAAAAAATTTGGAGCTTGTTTGGTCCATTTGGACAAAATTCATCCAATTTCTTGTTAGTCAAATTAAATTTTGCTATTTGTCGTTGTTTTTGCAATTTAACTTGCGATAAATGTAATTATTGTATTGAATAAAATTTGTGTGAATATATCACTATAAAAAATATACCAAACATAAAGAATTAATAAAATCGAATCAAAATTAAAAAAAATAAAAATGAGAAAATAAAAAACCCACCCCACCCAAAAACTCACCCCAACAAGTGGCTTCGAAGCCACCACCATCGTGGTGCTGAAATCACCACCACGATGGTGGTGGTCGCCACCTGTTGGTGGCTTCAAAGCCACTAACAGGTGGTGGTTGGTTTGGGGGATGTTTATTTTCTTTTTTCTTTATTTTGATTTAATTTTATTAATTCTTTATATTTGGTATATTTATTATAGTGATATGTTTGTACAAAATTTTATTGAAGTACAACAATTGCATTTATTTTAAGTCAAATTGAACCAAAAGTTTTTTTTTTAATTTTTTTATGGTACCAAATAGACCAAACACCCATCAAATTCTGTCCAAATAGACCAAACACGCACCAAAGGTTTTTTTACCAATCGGCCCACTTTTTTTACCAATCTTGTAAAATACTCTATTTTTTTTGAACTATTTCCATCAATTTTCCAATAAATGAAAGGAAATCAAAGAATATACAAAGCAAAAATCATAAAATAAATAAAAAATACGTAAAATAGAAATTATTATTATTTTAATAAGATTCTACAGAAAAAATAATAAAATAATCAAAAATTTAAAAATATTATTATTTTATTCAAGATTCCGCCTGCAATGGAAGAAAAAGGACTTAAGTGTGCAAAAGTTGAGTTTTAAATACCAAACATTAGTGTGGCCCATTTTTATCCATTTTTTTAAATTTGAATTTGGTCAAACTAATTACATTGATATATCTCATGGGTATAAAAGATCACATATATCTTGTTTAAAAAAATCACATATCATTGATAAAAAAATAATAATAATAATAAATAAATAAATAATCACGTATCAAAATTAAAAGTGACATTTGTAGTACTCTTTATTTCAAAATCACGTTGAATGTAAAAATCGTGGAAGAATAAAAGTTTCAATCATTACCCACTCTATATATATATAACTAGTATTTCCTCCGTGCGATACACGGGACGATTAAAACAATTTTTTTTTAATGGTTTACTTACATAATAAATAAAATAATAAAAATACAAAACAAAAATAAAGAAATATATATATATATATATAATATTATGAGTTTAATAATGGTTTACAAATTTTAATCCGAACTATTATCTTTATGCGGATTGGCTCTGTTCCCCATTGTGGGAGAAAATCCCACGCCGACGTGGCGCCACCAGGTGGCGCCACGTCATTATAAAAATTTTTAAATTTTTTTAAATTTTTTTTTGGAATCTACATTAAGTTAGATGAATAATACATGACTGCCCCCTGATGGCGGGGTCTCACCCGACCTCCAATTTTTTTTTTTCCCCGACTGTGGGTACCAGAGCCTTACTCTTATCTTGTAATAAAAAATGTCATATCAGTTATTGTAATTATATTGATTATTATTATAGGTAATAACAAAATATTTGAAATCAAAATTTAGACAATATTTATTTGAACAAAAAGAAATAATCCTATTAAAAATTTTTCCAGAATTTTTATCATCAACGTAATTCCAATAGCTAAGCCACGATGACTTTTTTTAACACATATTTTAGAATATTAAGTATTGGAGAATTTATGCGATATGGATTGTATATTGTATGAAATAATAAGATCTTTATACAAAAGATTTATATGTGAAACTTTTTGCATATTGCTTTTTCGATAATAAAAATTTGTTTAAAATAATTGAGAAAAAATTTAAAAAATCACTAATTTGTGCAATACTAAATATAAAAAAACTGAAAAATTAATTTGAAAATGAAAAGATGATTAAATGATAATTTTGACAATTATTTTTTTAACTGGCTTGCGAAATAATAAAATGGGATATGAAAGTTATCGTTTTCTTTTTTTTCTAATTAATTAATTATTCATTAAAAATGTACTTATTTCACTACTCACTATTTGATCTTAAAAAAATTACTCACTACTTGCACCACTAAATGCACATTACCTACGACAACTATCTAAAACTACCTTTGTAATATGGTAAAAATAAAACAAGTAAATTTTTTAGATATATAAAAAAGTTTTTTTCTAAAATAGAAAACAACAGCTTACATGGTACTGTGCCAATGTGGCGCTTCAATTTTTGTTAATAAAAAGAATATATATATATATATATATATATATATATATATATAATGTGAAAATAATAATTAAAATTCAATATCCAAAAATTAAAATACATATAGAAAATATTAATTGTCATTTTCAGAATAAATTTAACAGGTATTATAAGTTGTAACTTTAATCTCTTATCACATTTTCATTAATGCATGCAACACTAAATATAAATTAATTAAAAAATATAAATTAATTAAAAATTTAGAATACATATAAACAAATATATACTTAAAAAAGTAAAATAAGGAAAACAGCACCAAGTAAGGAAAGTAGAATAAATTAAAAAAAGCCAAACATGACACTGCTACTAAAGTATTTTGCCTATGGAGTACTTTTAATTTTATATATAGTTAGATATATTAAAATGTAGATAAAAAGTTAAAATGTAATATTCAGAAACTAAAATGTATATAAAAAATCAATTCTCATTTTTAGAAATAATTCAATTGTCATTGTCATTTGTAACTTTGATCGTATATCATATTTTCATTAATAGTTTCATTCATTTTCGCTTTAGAAAAATTTTTATATATAATTCAAAAATTAAAATTTATATAAAAAATTAAAATTAAAATGTATATAAAAAATAAAATAGGGAAACATATACTAAATAAAGAAAGGAAATTAAATTAAATAAGAAAAAACAAAATAATAAATATGTACATTTAATGTTTGTTTCCTAAATAGGTTTTTATTTTTTTAATTTTAATTAAAATGTGCCAACTTGGCACTGCCAACATGGCGCAGTGCCTAGTTGGCACTTCATGATTTCTAATATAGAGATAAAATTTAAAATAAAATAAAAATCTTAATAAGTTATGGTCCATTATGCAATTGCATTTGAAAATGGGCGGGTCCAATATGAACAAGAATTTTGGATTGTTTCTTGTGGGAGTGGACCGAATTTAACATATATTTACCGTAAATTCCAGTAGCCCAGTTTTCGCAGTATTTTTCCATGACCGCAGCAAAATATCAATGGAACTTTTGTGCATATTTGAACTTTTCTGGTTTTCTGCATTTGAGTGTTTCTTTCTCTTCATATTTGATTGTTTCTTTCTCATATTCAGATAACTCATTCCATATTATTTTCGTAACCCAATTCCAAAACCGGTTTGGACTGTCGCGTTCGGTGCAATTAACTGGATTTGTACCAAAAAGGTTGAATGTGCTGCACAATCTGCTCTTGCAGGAGGCCTTCTCTGCTTTGAGATACCCGGCATCACTGAGGCCGACGTCAGAGAATTCAGAGCTCCAAAAAAGGGATGAAAATGACACTCCAATAGTTGCAAAGATTGAATCCGCATTCTAGCTATTTCAACTAGTTGATAAGTATTTATTTTCTTATGTTGAAGATATTTATCTAGTTATCTACTTATTCCATAAACGAGAACACTGAGTTTGAATACTTTACAATTGAGTTTGTCTTTCAATTCAACAGCATTCTGTTCTGTTTCTATAACTTTGCTTTATTTATTTTTATTTGAAGTGCTCTTGATTTAATTTGTTATAATAATAATAATAATAATCATAAAGTTTTTTATGAGGAAAGAGTAATATGCAATGTATATCTCTTGATACATTTGCACACTGGAGCATTCATAGAGGTCACAGATTGTCTTTATATATATTCTTTATCTTTTCTTAATCATAATATAAAACACTGGAATAATAATAAATTATAGATGATAAATTATAGCTATTAGATTAAATTTACAGTGGCAAAATCCTAGCCATCGGTTAACCAAGTGTCACTAGTATAAGTAGGGGTCATGTAGTCCATTTTATATCAAGTTGTCAAGAAGTAAATAAAAGATTTCTTATGTGCTACAACTTTGCCCTTCCACTAACTTTATTGTTTCGTAACCCTTTAAAAGTTTTTATATTCCAACAGATATTTATTTCTCATAAAAAAATTAATATTTAATTGATATTTTAAAATATAAAATTTTGATGATAAAAAAAAAAAAATACTACAAAAATAAGTTTTTGACTCTGGGCTTGGGCGCTCGTTTCACCTGCCTCATAGCAGAACTGGATTAAAATATTTCGCCTCTTTTCTCCTTCTGTAATGGAGTACTTGGGAAATTGGTATACCCATTCCTCAACGAATTTATCCTAATTTATTCAATGTGTTGGTTATTAGATGATTATTAGTAACAATGAAGCTGGCGATTGATGTTGAACTTATTAACCAATATCTATCTATCTATCATGAAATTGAAAGAACACAATCATGATCCAAGTCAAGTCAATATTTGTGAGCATATGAATATGATTTTTGTGGCGTTTGTGGCGTGGGAATAATGCTAACATAGATCAATGCCTTGCGTGTAGAGTATCACACACAAGATCACTCTTCATGCTCATTGACTCTGCTGCTACTAGCTAGTGCTTTAATGAATTATCTGTCTGGTGAATGCAGCCAGTTGTGTCTGTTTCTAAATTAGAATTAGAACCTTTGATCTCATCTTCTACATCACCCATTCTACCAAATGTTATCAATCCATCACAACACAATAGCAATGAACCTTTGATCTCATTGCGAGTTAGAACCATGTATGAACTTTGCGTCCGTGTACTCCCAATAAGAAGTTGAGTCTTAATTACACTATATTTTATATAATTTTAATTCACTTTAAATTTAAATTACTTTTTAAATTTTTATTTAATCAGTTATTTGATTAATTTAACAATTATCATTCTTCCATTTCCATTCACTCTCAACCACACATTTAAAATTCTTTCAAACATAAATCAATTTTAGCCCATATCAAACATACCCCTCAACTACGAGAACAACCCTAATCTCACTTTGACCATCCCTAGTTAAAAAGTAGTAGTATATTTTTAATTAATTTAAAGTCAACTGAAAATGTCCAAAAGTATGACCCTTCTGCAAGTTGCAACATTGAATGCTGAGCTGGACACCAACTTTGACCATCCATAATATCTGTAATGCCACTATTGGATGTCCATAAATAGAAACTGCAAACCTCACTTCAAATTGCATCACACGTTCTATCCAATTGTAATTCATCAAACATCAATGGCTTCTCGTTTCAACTCCCTTATTTTCTTCTTTGCCATTCTCTTATCCACTTCCTATGCTCAACATGGTCTAATCCTTCCCATTAGGAAGGACGCCAAAACATTACAACACTACACCTCAATACAAATGGGTAGCAATCGTGCTACAATTAACGCCGTAATCTATCTTTCGGACCGATTCTTGTGGTTCGAGTGTGACAATTATATCTCCTCCACGTATGCTCCAATCCCTTGCAACACACAAAAATGTGAAATCGCAAACCCGTCGGGATGCGTAGTGGAATGTTACGGACGACTTCGCCCCGGTTGCACCAACAACACTTGTGGGGCCAACGTATACAACCCATTCGGGGGTTTTCTTGTAGGTGGAGCTTTTGGAGAAGACACATTGTACTCAAAAGATCGAGTGGAAGTGCCCCAATTTACTTTTGCTTGCAGCGACTCAAATTCCTCGGCCGGTCTCGCTAGTGGCAGTACTGGGATGCTGGGTCTCGCTAGGACTAATATTTCTTTACACAAACAAGTTGCTACGAAGTTTAATGTGCCCGACAAATTTTCCTTGTGTCTTCCATCATCGGGACTTGGAAAATTGTACGTCGGTGGAGGACCGTCTAGCAAATCAGACGTGTCAAAATCACTCATTGAAACACCACTCATTGTAAACCCTTTTAGTACCGGTCCTGCTATTTATGTCCAGAACGAGCCTTCCAATGAATACTTTATCAACGTACGGGCGATCAGAATCAATGGACAACCTTTGTCAGTTAAAAGTTCCTACTTTACCTTCGATAGATATGGCAGGGGAGGCACCAAAATTGTTACCACAAACAATTTCACTACACTCCATACTTCCCTTTACAAGCCTTTAGCAAGGGCTTTCGTCAAGGCCGCGTCTAACATGAACATAAAAAGCGTCAACGCGGTGGCACCATTTAGAGAATGTTTCGCCTCCGCCACCATTTCCACCACTGCCACCGGCCCTTATGGTCCCAACCATCGAACTAGTTTTGCCCGGAAATGACGTTTCTTGGAAGATCTACGGTGCTAATTCGATGTTTCCAGTGAATAAGAATGTTATTTGCCTTGCATTTGTGGACGGTGGACCAGGGTCGAAGAACAAGAATTTTCCGAATGCATCGATTGTCATTGGGACGTACCAATTAGAGGATAACTTGCTCGAGTTTGATCTTGACTCGTCGAAGCTTCGGTTTAGCTCTTCACTTTTATTACAGAACAAGAGATGTTCTAGTCTTTAAGATGCTCAAATTAATGTTGTCCCAGTTTGTTTTTCAGTTGTATTGTATCTTGATATGCTAATGAGTGTTGAGTAATTGTATCTTATCCAATAATGGAAATAAAATAATTTAGGAGCCGTTCTGTATGTTTTGTATTTTCTGTTTTCCTTTTCGAAAATGTTTTGGTGTTTTCTATTTTCAGTTGTTGTTTTGAGAAAATTGAAAATGCGTTTTGTATGTTGTTTTGAAAAATTATTTTCGAGAAGAGAAAATAAAAAACGTGTTTGGATTATACTTTTAAAAAAATACAATTTTGTATTATAAAAATTACAAGATGGTCCTTAAACTTTTCAAGATTTGCAAACAAGCCCTCATCTTCACCAACCTACCCCCACCCAGCCCCCTCCGGCGGTTTTGCAGTCTCCGGCGACTGATGACCACCTACGAAGGTGGATAGCCACCTTCGGCGGTGGTCGAGGGTGGTTCTCCACCCTTGAGAAGGTGGAGAACCACCATCGAAGGTGGTTCTCAGGTAGAGAACCACGGTCGTTCTCCACCTGCGAAGGTGGTGCTCCACCTTCGCAGGTGGAGAACCACCTTCGGAAGGTGGTTCTCAGGTGGAGAACCACCGGATCTGGTGGTTTTGACCACTAGATCTGTAGTTTGACAACTTCCGGTTGGAGTCGGTGGCGGCGGTGGGATTGGTGGTTGGGACTAAAATGTCTGAAAAATGAAAATTTGGGACTCAAATGTAATCAGCGTAATGTTTAAAATCAAAACAGCATTTTTCGTTGTTTCGACGTTTAACTTTAGGCAAAGCGTTAAAAAGGCGTTTCGTGTTTCTATATCTGAATCTTAGCGTTTTGAAAATGGATTTTCAAAAATAACGAGCGAGCAGCGTTTTGAGCGCATTATAACTCTTTGTTTTATTAGTTTCTGTTTTGATTTTGAAAATGTTGGCGCGTTATTCGTTGTTTTTGAAAATCAGTTTTAGCGTTTTGATGTTGTATAGGAAGCAGCGTCTTTTAGCGTTTTGGCGTTTTGATATTAAATATCGAAAACTGATAAGCGGCGTTTTGGATTTTAAACTACATTTATTATATTTGATCCAAATTTTATTTTCGTGCATTTCGATCCGATCGCGCCTGAGCCACGTAGACGCGGAAAAAGTCAAACCACGGATCACGGTGGTCAAACCACCAGATCACGGTGGTTTGACCGCAGTCTGATGGTTCTCCACTGAGAACCACGCGCGCGGTGGTTCTCAAGTGGAAACTCCGTAGCGGAGTGGAGAACCACTGCAATGGTGGTTCTCCACCTCTGCGGTGGTGGAAAACCACCTTGTTGGTGGTTCTCGTCGAGAACCACGGCGAAGTGGTTCTCCACCTGGAGAACCACCGCCGGTGGTGGGGTTGCGAGGGGGTGGGGTGGGGGTGGGGTAGGTGAAGATGATGGCCTGTTTCAAATTTTGGAAAAGTTTGAAGTCTTTTTGTAAATTTTTAACATCTGAAATTGTATTTTTGTAAAAGTATAAGCAAATCATTTTACATTTTAGTTTTGAAAATAATTTTAAAGCAATAAGCCAAAGCAGCATTTTGATTTTGTCAAAGCAAAGTGAAAGCGAAGCAATAAAATATTTTGAAAATGAAAATAGAAAATCTAAAGCAACGAGCAGTTTTGATATTTTGGCGAAAGCGAGAAGCGGGTGAAAACATTGTTTCACCTTTTGGTAGTTCAAATACTAAATGTGGAAGGGCAGCATGTGGACACCAACTTGTTAACGAAACATTGCTTCAATGTCATTGTGTTGATGTGATTGTGATCAAATAGACAGTCACTGAATTATGGATAGTAATTGCAACTTGCGTTCATATGGTTTGTAATTAATAATCATATAGCAATGGCGATATCGTTTGATCTTATCCCATCACATCTTCAATTTGGATTTTTCAATAGAAACGTAAGAGAAGGTTAAAAAAAATAAAAATAATAAAAAATAAAATTAAATTAAATTAAAAAACAGTATAAGGAAGAGAATCGAACGATTGACCAATGGTATCGAAAACCCACCTATCTACATGTTGCTAGACCACGAGTCTTTGGTCAATTCAGCTCCTCTTTTGTGCCCATTGTACAACATTCGTGTTGTAGCAGAATTTTTGTATTTAATTCTTTGAATTTTATAATCACTTGATCTAAAAATTTGAATTGTGAATTCAAACTAATTAAGTTTATATCTTTTGATTATTGAATTCAATGTTCGAAAAGATATCATATATACAATCCCGTGTTTCGCGAAGTCTGCAGCATGAGACATAAAGAGTGAAATTTGCGTTTTACCCTCACTCGAGCATCACTGCTCAGTAAGTTTAGGGTGTGGGTTAAAATTGATTAAAGCCCACTCAATAATTAGTTAACCTGTCATCTCAGATGAATGGCACTTGAGGCTAGGTGACCAATGCGGCCATCTAGAGTCCCCGCTTAATTAATTTTTTTGTTACTAATGTAAAATTGGCCAAACTATCAAACTCGTAAATAGAAAAATATCCATAGATATCAACTTTCGCTTGAGACCCCAATATCTCAAAGGCTTAATCTAGGTGTTCACACAATTTTTTGTATGGCACCTACCATACTTCGGGGATATAGTAATTTTGCCCACACCTCTATTTTTTGAGAAGGAAATTTCATTAATCAACATGATCATTACTTCAGAATATTGCTAAAGATCGCTGAGCGAGCATAAACACGGGCCTCCCAAAACTAAAGTGTGAGCGGCAATGTTAGCTTGCCTCTGAAAATGGCGAACCGAAAAATATGGCCTTTGGTGTACAGTAGAATCTCCTTGCAACGGTCCACAATAGAGCCAAACTCCATAACATCCGCATTGTTCCCCTTAACAGCCTCAGTTACAATCTTAGCATCCAACTCGAAGCGCATCTTATCAAAACCCAATGACTGAACCCATAATAAACCATATAGCAGACCCCAAGCTTCGGCATCTTTAACTGGGATTCTCCAAGGTTGATAACACATTCGGCCAATAACATGGTTTCCATTGCTGTCACGAATAACATGAGGGGCCTTCCTAACTTGAATCCACTCATACAAGACTTCCTTTGCCAGAAACAGAGCTGATCCGGCGAGAGGTAGATGTTATTCCATAGCTCATCATTTCTTCCATGCCATAATGACCAAAGCATCATCACAAACATACCGTGCTTGTTTCTGTCCAGCCTTGCAAGAGCATTAAATACCATATTGTCAACTTTATTTTCGTACAGTAGAAAATTAGGTTAATAATTGGTATTTTCATTTTTTTCACATGAGTAATTAAGTTAGTTAAAATTTATATTTAACTAATTTAATTATAATTTTCTATGGACTTATTATCACATGGAATTTTAGTTTTATCATTATTCTAATTAACTATGTGATAATTCCTTATTATATATTATATTAATATTAACAAGTGGGATTCCATGGGGCACAGGAAACCTAGTACACGCCTAGGATGATCTTGTGTCCACATTCGACGTATCATATGATTTGGTAAGATCATTTCCTTATTATATTGATACAAGATAAGGCAATGAGCTCATTCCATATTTATCGTTTTACCTTATTTAATTTATCCTATAACTAATAATATTTTTATTCCTTGTAAGAGTTTGAGTTTTATGGTAACTTGGAGTTTTGGTCTGCAAGCAACAAGTCACAATAAGACACCAACACAAGAGGAGGCTAGGGTTGAGCATGTTTGAAGCCAAAATTTGTCCCCCACAATTCTTGTGAAATGTGTCCCTCCTCTCCAACTTAGGTCATGACTTTTTCAAGTTGATTTCTTGATCCAAGTGCATGAACAACCCTTGATCAATCATAGATCGGGATTCAAATCTCCGGAAGGAGTCTAATCACTAATAGATCAACTCGACAACGCGAGGAGATCAACACGGGGGGTGAAGATCTGTTGCGGGATCGTGGTTACAACAAGCTATTGAAGAGCAACGGGAGGTTGGCTCGCATTACATGCTAGGAGAGAGTAACAGGGAGTGTTTCTCGCTATTATCCTTGATGTTGGTTCATTTATGCGTAAATTACCCTTTAACTTTATTGTAAATATTTAAACTAATTGGATTTAGTGGATTGGTTTTGCTCGTAGGAAATAAGCACATGGTTTTTTCCCAATTGGGTTTTCACGTTAAAAATTTTGTGTTCTTAGTGTTAACTTTTGTGCATTCTATTAATTTCCGCAATCGCGACCTAGACTCATCTGGCATACGTAAACGCATCTAGGCTACGACGATTTACAGACGCATCTTGTATTAAATAATAAACTATCACCTGTTAAATCTGAATAACAAAACATAACACAAACGTATCTGATCACTAAAATCAGATTACTTAAACAACTAAACCTTCACATATCACCAAAACTCTCCAAATTTGTAGCGCACAGGTTTGTTACGTTCCCAGGAGATAAAAATCTCCCAGTGCAGCATTTTTTTGCGCCTCGCATTCGTGAGTGTGGAGTGGGCGTATTTGGGAGAAAAAATTCTCCCAACGCAGACAACATAAGATTGAGCTTTTAGTGCATATATCAATATCAGTAGAGACCTCAAGTTTATCCCAGCAATTCCAAGCATATACACACAAAAAATGTGGACATCTAGCATGGCCCCATCTCAAAACCGGCCTTGGTAATCGATCAATATATTTTTTGATCTATTAATGGCCTTTTGCTTTTGCATTACAACTGGGAATAGCTCCTAGCAAGCTACAACTTGCAATGTTTACTAATCGTATTAATCGGATATTGTAATTGCATTTTGACTAAAAATTTCTCGTTTCTCAAAAACAGAGAGCGGAATGAGTCGTTTCATTCAAATACCGTACACAAGTTGGTGCCACTGCCACTTGCTAGACCCTTCATAAAGTCGCATTCATCCAATAGTAAAAGAATTAAATTAGGTACATGAACATAATTCATGGACAGTGACAAGTGACAGCGTAAACGTGATCCGCTACCGATTTGCAATTTCCCAAAAAAAAAAAAAGGGAAATGGGTAGCTTTTACTTTTGTTCTTTTCTTTTCTTCCTCTTTTTTATTTTTATTTTTCCTGAAGAACTTTTACCTTTTTATAGCTCGACCGGACTCGAAGAAAATTTTTTTTCTACATTCATTTTGAGCTGGAGATTCTTTACAGAATTTAGTTTTCACGTTGTTTGTAATTTTTTGAAAACTCTTTTAACGAACAAAGTCATGTTTTTTAATTCAAAACTTTGGTCAAAGAACCTCTGATTTAGCAAAAAGATGTCAAAAAGTCTATGGGCAGGGAGAGGTTCAGGGAGAGGGTCAGGGAAAGGAAACTATTTTACTAATTTACCCTTGACTTTCCAATGGAGTGATCTGAGCAAAGGGAAGTCCAAAATATAGCTTACGCTGATCTCAAGGCGGGTCAAATGTTTTTCACCCTCCTAATGTCGGATGAAAAATAGAAATAACGAGTCAATGAAAGTGAAATTTTTTTACTCCGTATTATTTTACTTGATAAGAGCCTCAATTTGAGTATAATATTGATATATAAATTTTGAGTTTAAGTACAATATTGATATATAAATTTTGAATATCTAAAAAATTACTTATTTTACCGACAATTAGCTTATTTATCACCAAAATTTATATAACTTGTTAAGTCAAAATTTAATACAAAATTTATATAACTTGTTAAGTATTAAAAAATAGTGTGAAAAGATTTAAAAATCTTGGGAGATAGAATTAGTGTTGGCAATGGATCGGGTTCGGATCGGATCTGCCTAATCCAAATCCAAATCCAAATCAATCACTACGATCCAAATTCAAATTCCTCGGATCGGATTCGGATCGGATAGGACCAAGAAAAAAATCCAAATAAGATCCATATTGGTATAGATTTTTATAAAAAATAAAAAATAATAAAAATAAATAAAAATAAAAAATAAAATCAATTCGGATCGGATCAGGCTTGATCCGCTCCAAATCCAAATCCGTTTCGGATCGGCCGATCCACGGATCGTCGGATCGGAAAAAAAACGATTCGGATCGGGTATCCATCGGATTCGGATCGGATCGGATTTTTCTGCCATCACTAGATAAAATACCTATTTTGATGTTTACTTGTTATGCTAGACTATTTCATATGTATGAAACAAGATTTCATACGTATAAAATCTAAATTTTTTCAAGTAAAAGTTTCATGTTTCATATGTATGAAACACCTTGTGCTTTGGCAGTCATGTTTCATATATTGTTAGATTAATTTTAAAAATAAGTATTTGAGAATGATTTTTTTCCCCTTTTTTTTAGTGTACACCGGGTTAAAGCGTTAGGTCTTGAATATGCTAATAAGCTTAATGCGAACACATGCTATGATATTGAAAGTTTTTTATAAAAATTATTTAATCAGTATAAAATTAATTACTGATCAAATAAACATCCGTAGAAAAAATAAAAGGTAAAATTTAATTAAAATTGGAGACCAAACGCACACCAAATTTTTTTGACCATTTGAGTTACTTTTTATTATTATTATTTTGGACTAGAAACACAGTCAACACATTTTTTTGAACCATCTGAACCGATTATAAATTTTTTTAATATAAATAATTTTAATTATGGATTTAAATGAAAATATAAAAAAATTAAAGTTAAATTAAAAGACAAAAAAGGATGAAAAAACTCATCCGACATCCATAATGCAATTAATGATTACACGGTCTATGAAACTCATTAAGGGCAAAAAAGTAAATCTGACCCATTTCTCTAAATGTTTCCCGGAACGATTTCCTACATATAGACTTTTTGAAAAGATGTCTATGCAAGTGCTTGAAATTCTACACCAAACTCTATTCAAATTTTGTGTAAAATAAGTTGTTGAAATTTAAAGAAGATATATTAAAAAATATAAATAAATTATCAAATTAATATTTTAATAGTAAAATACGATGAAAGAGAAAAAGTAAATTTAAATTTTTGAAATTTTATGTGTATAGAACAAGGCCAAAAAAAAAGAACAAGGCCATGTAGATATTGGAGATACTCGACGATGCATTATTCATATATGTTATCACCATAATGTCACCCTCCTATTTTGAGCCGCCGCGTCCATGAAAACAATTTTACAAAGATGAATGTTATGAGTACATACGAATTTTTATTTTATATATTTATCACATAAATTTAAATTTATATAGTAATTTTATTTCTCATTTAATAATTTAACTTGAAAATAAAGAATAAAATTACGAATTTTAATGTGTGATAAAGATTCGTTTGTGTATATATAATTATTCATTTCTAGATTACGTAGTATACACCAAAGAATAATGTCACCCACCGATTTTGAGCCGCCACGTCTATACATATTCTGGGTCCTCTTTATCTCTTGTTTGACAAAGTTTATTTTAGAAGAAAGATTGTTTTAAAAAAGTATTTGGTCATAAACTATAAAATAATATTGGAAAATCTATAAAATAATTAAAGATGAAAATAAAGAAGGTGACACTTCAAATAATTTTGTCAACTTAATTGAGTTAATTGAGCACTAATCTTGACTGGTTGGTAATATTACGAGATTAGAATATTTATTTTCTCGAACAAGAAACCGATCAAATAATCTCCTAGAAGACTAATGAATTGATGCTGCAGTTGTACTTACAATATATTCAGAGTTAATAATAAAAATAATTCTAGACAGACATTTTAAATTGAGTGATGAAGGAAAACTCGTATACTTATGATCACTTAATTCACTTCTTGATTATCGAAAGAAAATGTACCATCAATAACATTATGACATTATCCTTTGAGAAATGGATAAAAGTCGCTTTCCCAATAATTTAATAATCCTAAAGAAACGAAGGCTCCATGCAAAAGTGAATTGCCAATTCGAGAAGGCAAAAGTATTGAATTATTGCCAAAGGCAAGATTCTGACAGGCTGGATTGTTTCCGCTTCTAAAGTTCTAAATCAACAATTGAATGCCTAGTTGAGCTGGATCACCCTTTGGCTTTAGGCACCAACTTTGACCAAACGAAATACCCATAATACCCTTGTGGGTTGTCCATAAATACTTCCTCCAATTGCAATTGTAAATGCAATCTATACAATTCGAATCCAATTTACATTCCAAATTACAATGGCTTATTCTTTAAACTCCCTTGTGTTCTTCATTGCCATTCTTGTTTCTACTTCCTATGCTCAGAATGGCTTCAATCTTCCCATTCGGAAGGATGCCAAGACCTTGCAATACTACACCACGGTCGAAATGGGCAGCACGCGTGCTACAGTTAATGCAGTTATCGATCTTGGAGGACAGTTCTTCTGGTTCGACTGCGATAATTATACCTCCTCCACGTATGCTCCAATCCCTTGTAACTCCCAAAGATGTGAGATAGCCAAGGGCATTGGATGTGTAGGGTGCAATATGCCCCCACGGCCCGGGTGCACCAATGATACTTGTGGTGCCTCAGCTTACAACCCGTTCCAGAACGTTCTCGTCTCTCAAGGTTTCGAAGAGGATACACTATTCACAAAAAATGGTGACCAGCTCGCCCGATTTCCTTACGCTTGCATGAACACGCGTTACTCAGAGGGTCTAGCTAGTGGCACTAGCGGAATGCTAGGCCTTGCTAGGACCGAGATTTCTTTGCATAAACAAGTCGCAAATACGTTCGATTTTCCAAACAAGTTCTCGATTTGCCTTCCGTCCTCAAGACTTGGAAAATTAAACATCGGTGGAGAATTATCAAGCGACCCAAACGTGAGAAAATCGCTCATCACAACACCGTTGATCATAAACCCTGTAAGTACTGCTCCGTCTTATACGGTGGGTGATCCATCAGATGAATATTTTATTAATGTACAATCAATCAAAGTCAACGGACAACCTTTGTCAGTTAGAAGCTCATACTTCGCAATCGACAGAGACGGAGTTGGCGGCACAAAAATTAGTACCCGTAACAATTTCACCGCACTCCATTCTTCCATCTATAGACCTTTAACCCGAGCTTTCGTCAAGGCCGCATCTGACATGAAGATTAGAAGCGTCAACGCCGTCGCACCATTTAGAGCATGTTTCAACTCCGCTACCATTTCCACCACCGCCACCGGCCCATCTGTCCCAACGATTGAACTAGTTTTACCCGGAAATGATGTTTCTTGGAAGATCTATGGCGCCAATTCGATGTATTCGGTGAATAAGAATGTTATGTGCCTTGCATTTGTGGATGGTGGATCAAGACCGAGAACTTCAGTTGTCATTGGTGCTTATCAGTTGGAGGATAATCTGCTCGAGTTTGATCTTGTTTCGTCTCAACTTCACTTCAGCTCATCTCTTCTCGTGCAGAAGAAGACATGCTCCCGCTTTTGAAGTGCTCAAATGTTGTGTGATTTGCAGACTTAGTAATCTCCTTTTTTTTTTTAAGGTCCTCTATTTGTGAGTTTGATTATCAATAAGTGAATCTATCAAACAAAACCTGCTGTTTGATAAGTCACATTATATTTTATGTAGAATGTCAATATTTTACAAAATATTTTCAAAATACGATTTGTTAGTGTTAAATTTTTTGTACAAGTGTAAGGGATTCCATCTTAAAAAATTAACCTCCAAGGGGAGTAATCGCTTGCACGTGTATTTATATTAGTTTTTTCTTCTTTTTCTACCGACGTGGGATTTTCCATTTTTGCTCTTTTCATCACGCCCCCCTCACGTGCAGGCGGGATCTTTCTAAGCCTTTGCAGGTGAATTATCTTTTTGGCGACCATTTTTTGCAGGGGTTGGCACATCCAAGCATCGGTCCCGGGTCATCGCCGCCTCGATACACGTTAAATTCTATGCATGTCGCGCTGATTCCACCTTAAAAAGCTTAACCTCCGAGAAGTAATCCTCGTGACTTCAGATTTATATTAGTTTTTTTCTTCTTTTTCTATCGATGTTGGATTTCCCACTTTTACTCTTTTCATCAGTTAGAAGTTATTAATAAAAGATCGATATTGATATGTAATAGAATGAGTAGAGTTGGATAGTAGAGATTTAATGAGGTGAGAAATATATGTATGTAATTTGTTTGACCAAATTTAAAATTTGAAAAAAATACATTAAAATGCGTTAATATCTTGATGATAACACTCTCTTAAATCTTAGAAGAATAAGAGCTTATGTGTTCTGCATATAATAAAATGTTAAAATTAATTTCACTCATCTGGGCACTCACATGCACATTCTTTTCTCTTGAAACGGTCCGGGAGAATTTTTGATTGATGTCATAAGACAAGTCTCTGAAATTATAAAATTAATTGAAAAAATTAATATTTGAATAGAAAATTATATTAGTTGTTATAAAAGTATAGAAACAATAGAGAGAATTTAGAGAGAATGAATTACAAGGAATTACGTGAATGAATTTCATTAATAATCAAACCCTATTTATGGAAAAACTTCGAATTCAAGACAATCGTAATTACATAATTTCATCAAGGGTATAATAGTCATTCACATATAATAATTACATCTTTTACCAAATTATTCCTCCACCAAATTATTCCTCCACCAAATTATTCCTCATAATTCATAACCACCACATTATTCTCAATTATTCATAACACCTAATAATTATTCTTCAATTATTATTCATAACACTCCCTCGAATGACTATTAATACAAATGCCTTCCTGACCGTTTGGAGAAAACTGAAAAAAACTTTCAAACCGGGACAGGATAGCTGGAGTGGTTATAATCGCTTCATCAAAAACATTGCTCTCCCGATGTCTTCCAAATGATAGGAGTATTCATGTCTGCTAAAACTCACAGAAAAAACCTGGGAAAAAACTTGATCGAAGGAAAAGAGTACAAATTCTCGCTTGATTTCATATCTTGAGAATCGATATCTTTACTTACGTAAATGATTTCAATATCATCATCGTTTGGATCTAAAACATTAGCTCCATTATAACTTGATCCAATAGATCTGTGATCAATTTCTCATATCGTTCTCAATATACCATGAATATGCCTCGTTAAAACCTTATTAGGAAAAACCCGGTGGGAAAAACCTAATGAAGGAAAAAGAGTACATTATTCATGTGAATCGCTTTAAAGTTGCCTCTTTAAAAACCTTGCTAGGAAAACCCAATGGGATAAAACCTCGAAGGAAAAGAGTGCAACGCGTATTTTATACAAGTATGTCAAAGCATTTCAAAACCTTTCATACATTTGTATGAGTATCATATACATTGGTTTTATACTCTTCGCTCATTTAGAGTGCATCAATTTTCTTACACAACTACAAAACATTCACCATGAACACATGTCTCCAAATACACAATTTAAAGCATATAAATTCATTGTAAAACATGTAAACATATAAGTAAACCTTCATAACTAACTAACATTTAAAATATATCATTTAACATTTAATACTCACTTAATAGGTTATTTCATTCCCAGGGGCTTAGTTCACCCTTTAGGGTACTCATAAACACGGGTTTAGCTCATCCGATCCTTTAATTTCCTTTTCGGTACTACACACACGATCGGTAATTTAACTTTCATGAGCATGCAACATATAATGACCACCATGCTCATCTTTAAACTTGAGCACTAGTCATCATCATCTCATCATCTCATAAGTTAAAGATTTCGCATTCACCATTTATCATCTTCAATATATCTCAATATTTTCATTATCATTGATCATATGTAGCGCTACATTTTCATATCGTGTCGACACTTTTCAATTTCATTTCTTTCCCCATATCGACATAACTTATCGAGATATCTCTTTATCAATCCTCTTTTAGGATTACACAATATAGTTATGTCTATATACTTTTCAAAAGCATATGCCTCCGTTATTAAGACCATCTTTTATAATTTGCTTTGATATATATGATTGGGGAAATATCAACGCTTCTGGCGTGCTAACTTATCAAAGCATCGTAGTTGATATATGTGATTGTTCATAACCTTTCATGCATCTTTGAACTTCAAGTTCGTATTTCAATTTTGAGGATATAACATGATGCATTTCACATATTATTTTCAACCTTTAATACTCCCCCTCATGCTAAGAAAATTTAGAACACCAAAACTCATACAGTTGGTATGATTTTAATCATATATGTTCTCATCATTCAAATTTTAATATGAGAATTTAGACCGCTTTGCATTCTATTCTCGATATCGCAATTTATTTGAGGACTTTAAATAATTTGCCATATAATATCCCACTTGTATGCATACTCAAATCCTTGCGATTTATTCAAGTATTGGGATATACATTTACTAAACTTTATCATTAAATCAAAAACATGCTCATATCCAGTGAGCAAATATTTCAGAAATTTCAAATTACTTAATCATATACACATGTGACTATCTAGTGGATCCATATCATAATATCTAGTAGTCCACATGGAGGATGAAATGGCCCATACTTCTCATCCTTTATTCCAGGATATATTTGGGATTTATTTCAATATTGGCTAAGAATGATTTCATCATTTATCGAGAACAATCATTGAAGAATTCCTTTAATTCTTCACTTGAAATATTGATTTCAATAATTATTTAAACCGGGATGGTCACCCAGCTTTGCAAACGAGTATTATTGAACTTCTAGTTCAAGAAATTCTTATATCGATTTCACTAGTATTCAGATAGTGCTCAATATGATTTATCATAGAAATAATTCACCGACATATTCCATCATCTTTTGGTGACATTATTGTCTACTATCGTTCAAACACTGAGTTACAATTCATACGCATCACATCCTGGCTATTATTTAATTCAAATCGTAGCTCTTACGCTTCATATTATTTATTTAAAATCGAGTCTTATTTCATACAGTCGTATTATTCTATAAATAAATCATCAAAATTATTGCAAAATTCATCATAAAAAGGGTCTATACATTATAATGGATCATATGCTCTCAAATCTTCGAAAATACTATCCATCACTACCGATCAAAATCCTAAAAATGATTTATCGATGTGGTACGGAAAGATTAAGGATGCTAATGAATAAGGGTATCCCACAAGATATCCGATACTTGATTGAAGCAAAGTTCGATTATCGGTGAGGTTTCAATTCCTTCTAAATACATGCCTGGTATGGGTAAAAGTAGTTTTTCAAAGAAACGGAGAGCAAAAAGATTAGGAGGATGCTACAAGTGTGCTCGGTGGACATGTGACACTCGATGTAAATCTGTGGGGTACTTGTCCAGAAATCGAGAAGATAAAATAGCATTCATTAAGGATAGATTGAGTAAGGAGCCTTTGGATGATATTCAACAGGCTCTTGAGACACATCCTAGTGGACACGCATAAGGTGAGCTAATGGCCTTATGGGCCAAATTCAAAGATCAACAAGCGCATGTCTTGAAAAACTTACTTTAGAAGATCCTGTTTGTAAATTTAGTAGAAAATTTTAGCATAATGATTTTCCCATATTTATGTAAGAAAACTCGGTGTAATAACAAAGATCAATATATTTCTTTTATTTGTAAATATCGTTTTTCAATTTTAAGATATATATATTATTTTTCAATCTCTCATATATGTCATATCACTAAAAATTTTCGCCCTTTTTTTTTCTTTCATATTTGTCAAAAAGTAAATAGTACACTCAATTATTGGTTTGAAAATTTTTCTTTAAATAGAGGATTCATATATCTCTCATATACATTAAAAGTATAGTGCAAAAAGAGAGATAGGAGTAGAGATGGATATGGAGATTTTAGAATCATCTCATACAAAGTCGCCTTTACCTCGCCATATTAAAACCGTATGTATTCTTGGTGGATCTAAGCGGTAGGCCATATCCAATATGTGGATATGGCAAACCGACTGTAAAAGAGTTAGGAGACAAGAAATCAATATACTATACGGAGGAACCAACAACAAACTTTTAGCTAGAATTATAATGGCCAGACAATCATTGGGAATAAGAGTTTCGAGTGTAATACCTTTCCATCTAGTTGGATCTAATACCAATTGGAGCCGCTTCTACCATGGGTCCGAGAGGTTGGGGCTAAGCGCAATCCATCCACCGCATGATGTATATGATGAATAATAGTGATGCTTTCATTGTCCTTCCGGTGGCTACAACACACCTGGAGGAAATATTCAATATAGCCTCGCTGGCACGGTGGAACTTTCATGTCAAACCAATAGGTTTGTTGAATATTAATAATTTCTTTGATGGCTTACTAGCGTTCTAGATCGGGTGTAAATAATAAGTTTATCTCTCATTCAATGAGAAAAATACTTATCTTCTCGCTAAGATTGTTGATGAACTACTCATCAAATTTCATGCATATGTTCAAGAATCTGTGGAAGCCTGTGTCCGCTTGGCCACGCACAATCGGTGTCAGCGAAAAGAAATTCGGATCCTTTAAATATTTCATTATGAATCCTAATGTTGATGGTGGCAGAGTTACTGAGTATTTATACTCTCGACGCATCCCTCATTTATGGATTCAAGATGTATATTCTTTTGCATTTTTATATTTTCGAGTGTTTAATGCCATCGCTTTGATATTCTCAATATGTTCCACTTCTACTGTTTGTACTTTTCCGAGTAATAATAATAATATCATATTGGCTTTATTCAAATACGTATATCTAGTGATTTTGCTTCTTCAAGAGCATTTTATTCTCATATTAATACAATCTCATATCATCGATGAGATTACTTCATATAAGCTTTCCATGCGATATATTTTCTTTGATTTATCAACATGGGATCTATTCAAAGATTTTACTGCCTATTTATCCAATGGTAACTTCAAGTACCACTTGCTCAATTTTCTCCATTCATATTCGGTATATATGGAGAAGTAATTTTATTCTCATCGTCTACTTCTTCGAGAGTATGATTAGAATATTTGATCAACTACTTCTTCTGGAGTAGGATTCGTTATAACCAATCGTGTAGTATAACCCACCACATTGGAAATATATGCGAAATCTAAAGTGCGTAAATTTAAATTGCAGAAATTAAATTTCCTCCAATAGGTGATCGAACCTACCTTATGGGAATTATTGCAATAAATATAAATTTACTAATTTAAATAGCAAGAATTAAATTGCATAATGTTTAACTACTTCTTCAGTGAGTAGGATCCGCTAGTAGAAAGTATACCCATCACTTAGCATATAAAGTCGTAAATATATAAAACCTTCCGCTTTAGTGACTCGGTTGAACCCATCATCAAGTAGGAGGTATTGCAAGAATTAAATTGCAGATATAAAGTGCGAGAATTAAATATTGATCGCTTACGGGAGCGATTTGTTCTTCTGTAACAAATACTCATTACTTACAAGAAGACACTTATCCTTCTAGAATAAGTACATTATGTAATTGAACTCTTGGGAGTTACATTAATATTTCGATCTTTTAACTCAAATGGATTTCAAGCCATTTTATATAATCAATGGATTTAGAATTTCTTCATGAATATTCTATCCATTTTTCATCGTCAAAAATTAGGCTCGGTTTACCCTAAGGGTAAAATTGTCCATTCCAATTGCAAAGGTAAAATTGTCAAAAATATTTTATCAATATTTTACGATTGAAAATTATCTCCTTTCTATTTCAATTTATCAATATCAAAATGTTCAAGGACTATTTTGTAACTTTTTCAAAAGTTGGTGTACTGATTTGTAAAATTTGAAAGTTTGATAATAACATATTTCAAAACGAGTTATTACCCTATCAATATTGGTGTCATATCGAAGCTCACGTTAAATCGAGTATAATGGAGTCGAGAAAATTTGATTTTGATAATGTATACACCTTATATCTCGATAAAACGAATCTTATAGTTTAATATATTATTATATTATAAAATCATATGATTTACCTTTTTCCCTTTCTCTAATTATTCCATGGATGAGATTTACTTGCAATCCATTTACGTGATCTGAAAATTCTTTGGACTCCATTCTTCCAATTTTGGGATTTTAGACATCTCCAAATAGGTTGTGTAGAATGAGGAATTGTGGGAGAGGAATATGAACAAAATGAAATTTTCAATGATGTATTTGTAAAGAGAGAGTTATTTAGGATTGATGAGGATGAATTAATTCATTCGTAATAATCCAGCACGATCTGTAAGATCATCTATAAGATGTAATCAGAAGCATACTTCTTTCATATTACTCAAATGGTTAGAGACTACGATAACGTGTTATAAAAGTATAGAAACAATAGAGAGAATTTAGAGAGAATGAATTCTAAGGAATTCTCGGGAATGAATTTCATTAATAACTGCTCTATTTATGTGAAAAACTTCGAATTACACAATCGTAATTACATAATTTCATCAATGGTATAATAGTCATTCACATATAATAATTACATCTTTTACCAAATTATTCCTCCACCAAATTATTCCTCCACCAAATTATTCCTCATAATTCATAACCACCACATTATTCTCAATTATTCATAACACCTAATAATTATTCTTCAATTATTATTCATAACATTAGTTACATATTTCAGTTATGTGCATGTTAGTTTATAAATTTTAATAGATTTTTATATATTTATATATATATATATATATATATATATATTTTTTTTTTTTTTAAATTCTATTCATTCTCTCTCCTATTTCATATCCACATATCTCATCGACCCTATATGTACTAAACATGCATAATATTTTAGGGCAATGTATGGGCGTTACAAGACAAAATGTTTTTATCTTCATTCTGATTTCTGACTTACCAAACACGCGTTCTAATTTACAACAACAAAATCTTTTGAGATTTTCATCATAAGGGTGATAGGGAGTAGTTTATAAAAGTTTTTAAACGTTTTTAATGTAAAAAATGAGACAGAATGAGTGGAAGTGAGTAGTTGAGATTTGTGGATATGATGAGATATATGGATGTGATTGATTTATGGTAAAAAAAGAACGGATAAAAAAGTGATAAAAAGTATTTATAACATTTAAAAAAGGTTCGCTAACAGGCTACATCTCTCTTGTGATTGATAATTGCTTATAACTAATTGTCAAATATCAAACAAATAGAATAGTTGTGATATAAAGGGTGATAGGCGACTTTTATTGACACATTTTTTCAAACTTTTTTAATTTTATTTTTATCTATTTTTTCTTTTAATCAAATCAATCACATCAACACATCTCATGGGACTTATATGCATTACGTGAATCTCCACCATTCAAACATATTCATTATCTCACCTCTTTTACATAAAAATCCATAAAAAAAAACCATAAAAAATTTCAATTCTATCAACCCCATAAAACTAAAAAGAAAGAGGCTTGGATTTTCGAGCCGAAACACTTCACTAAAAAAAACACTGAAAGGAAGGGACACTAACAGGAAATGTAATTAATAGAATTGCCTCTATAATACTACAACTAATATTCGTACGCGTGCATTACATGGGATGCAAACAGTTTAAAGAGCACATTTTATAGAAAGAAAAAGAAAATATTTTTGAGTAATACACATTGGATGCAAATATAATTGAAATGATAAATAAATATTGCTAGACAATTAAGATAAAACATTTATGATGTGTCTCACATTAAATATAAAAATATAGTTTAACAATCTTGTATGATAATCGACTAAGATAATTATAACGTAACGCACATTAAATTGAAGTAAATTTGAATATCTAAGATAATATTGTAGATGCATGCATCTAAACCAAATAAATATTATAAATCACAAAAATTATTTTAAATTTTGAAGCACTTTTTTGAATACCACATGCGTTGCTGAGTTTTCTAATTGACATTCTTTGTCCCAAATGAAAATTTCAATCCACAAAAATGAAAACATTGAATAAAATTATTTCAAGTTTAACGAAACACTAAACTACCATTATTAATTGTACTTAATAGACTCCTAAAAAAATGATTTTGATTTACGAAGATAGGTTGATATTGTGAAGATGCATTTTTAATTATTTTTTGCGAATCTTTTTATTTCAAACTTTTTAATCAAGTCTCACTTTTTCTATATGCGAATTTTTTATTTTATTTAATATGCGACTTTTATTCAAGAAACTGTCACTGAAAAATTGATTATTTAATTTAAAATGAACAAAGTAAAAATTTCCCAACTTTTGTCAAATTATACATAATTTAATATCCGTTCTTTTTTAAATGTCACTTTTTAAGCCAAATATGACCCCCCTTATAGTTGTGTGTATGTGTAATTATTATTTGCAGATGATTATTTTTATTTTTAACTTTTTAATCAAGTGTAGCTTTTTATTAATGCAGCTTTTTAATTTTTAATCTACAACTTTTACTACAAAAAAGTCACTAATAAATATGTTATTAAAAAAAGTAAATAAATTTCACTAAATTTTTGTTTGAAATTAAATTAGATTCTACATTTTCTACGTGAAAATAATTATCAAATTCAAAACTAAATAAGAAAAATATCATACAGATTTCTCTTAAGTTAGAATTAGGAGGCATTTCAATCAATTATGTTTATTTCATATTCCTAAAAATATTTAGTAAAAACTCTCTTCTAATTGTCCAAGAAGCTAATATATAAATTTATTGGCAAATAAATAACTATTAAACCCAGCTTATATATATCCAGTATGTTTTCATTGATGTACTCATATCAAAATCCAAAAGGTCCATACGTACAATATAAAAATCAAAATATTTTAACAAAATGACTTATACTAAATTAAACATGAAAAATGCTAAATTAAAACCCAAATGTTTTAGCAAAAAAGCTTTTACTAAATTAAATATGAAATAACTATTTTCATAGTTCGAAATTTTCCAAAAAATAAAATTTATTTTAATATATTTTATTAAATTGTATATTTTTTGTTTTTCTCTCCATTAATGCAACACGATGCTTTTTTCAATCATAAATTCCAACCAATTTCAGGAACATAAAATTTCTATGTATATATTACTTTGAAAAATAAATATAAAATATGAACATGAGTTGAAGAATAATTTATTTATTCTAATATTAAAATCTTTTTTATTTTAAACATTGTTGTTATTATTTCACATTAATTTATATAAATCACATGTAACCTTTCAAACAACAACACTTAACTTACACTTTGTGAATTTGATAAACGTAATATTATTATTATTACTTTAAATAATATAATTTTCTACTATAACAAAATTCAATTATTATTACTATACAAACTATTATCATTATTCCCTTCGACTATTATTATAGTGTATATACGTACGCACAATAATAGATTATTGTGATATATTTCTAATATAATATATTACTACTATTATATATCGATGTAATATATTTATTATTATAAATAATGTATTATATACCAAATTATCTTAATTGAGATTCTTATGTATTATATATATGGTATTTTTTCCTTTCCTTATACATCATCCTTGTACATCAATCCAAAAATAAAAATAAAATTCTAACTTTTAGAGGGAAACTATGTGTTTTTCCACCTATTAGTGGAACAATTTTTATATATTTATAGTGTATATACGTACGCACAATAATAGATTATTGTGATATATTTCTAATATAATATATTACTACTATTATATATCGATGTAATATATTTATTATTATAAATAATGTATTATATACCAAATTATCTTAATTGAGATTCTTATGTATTATATATATGGTATTTTTTCCTTTCCTTATACATCATCCTTGTACATCAATCCAAAAATAAAAATAAAATTCTAACTTTTAGAGGGAAACTATGTGTTTTTCCACCTATTAGTGGAACAATTTTTATATATTTATAGATGAGAACTAAAGTCAAGTGAAGATAAATAGTGGAGATTGTGTAGTACACATGAGTTCTGTAAAATATGTGAATATAGTTTATTTGGTCAAATTCAATTTCAAATTCTAATAAATTCGAATGTGATGAAAGTTGAAAACCTTGGGCTGGACAGATACAATCATAAATAGTAACTAGAGCTGCATAGGCATGGTGAACATATAGCGTCTAGGGTTGCACGAATAATCTGTCATTCACGTATGCTTATTAATTTAGGAATGCTCACCCTTGATTACTAACCGTGTAATATATAGGTGCCTCATTAAAAACCATGTTTAATTGAAGAGTCCAATAAAAAAATATTAAACTACAGAGGGGAGGCCGAGAGGGGAGAAAAAATTAATCATAAAGTATTAATATGGTGTGTCATAAAACATTGAACAGATCAATAGACCTAAAGAAAAAATTAATATAAGTACTCCCCTTGTACTAATCACTAAAGATCGATGTTTGACTGGGTGCACTCCAATATGTCATACGCCAATTTTTCGAATGTAGATGTTGGAGTATTTTAATGAATAAGTCAGTCACATCATCACCTGAGCAAAACTATTAAACATTGGCGTGGCCTGTAAGGTTTTAATCGAATATATGGGCTTATATATGTAATTATTGTGTATTAATTAGCCGCTATCATATTCAGGTTAAGCTTAAAGTGATCTAATACTGGTTTCGAATATCGCTTTTATGATCAATTAAATTAAAGTATGACGCTTTATATGTGTAGATCTTAAAAAGGTAGCCTTCTAATTCTACGATTGATCAATTAGGTTAATCGTCATTACATATATATATATGGGCCCTGCGTCACAAGTGTGTTGTTGTTCATTCTTTCTCGACTTCCATCATCGAGAGAAATAAGGAGCCATTGTTGACTGGAAGATCAAAACCATTAGTTCAATAATCGCAAAGAATTGGCCGATTCAGACGCTCGCTTGGGCTTTATATATACTTCTCAATAATTCAACGCGATAGATCCAGATTTAAAGTGGAAATTTATTCCTACAAGTGGTATCAGAGCCGTCATTGTGTTGGATTATTGGGTTTTTTGAATGACGTTCTATTCGCATAGAATGATTAAAGTTTATATTGGTTGTGATATTTATATATTGTGGAATCCGTGTTAACACATGGATTTAGACAAATGCTTTCTTCCAAAGTATCATATGTGGGGCTGCAATTTTGATATCTCTTTTTACAGCATGTAATTAGATTTGTTTGGCCGATTTCTTCTAGTGACCCATGATTCGGAATTCAATCTCTGTGACTTGTGTTCGAGATAGAGTATTAACTTCTAGAATTATACATTAAAATATGTACATATATATGGGTGCAACTGTGTATGTGGTGTTTCCGTTCATGATTACCATTGGACCATATATATTATAATATATGTATGAATTATGATTCCATGAATTGGCCAAGCCAATGAATTGCAGTGCCGTACTCCCATCCACGTGCCAATTATGCTTTCAATTTCTTGTTTCTGGTTAATTATTGCATTCGATCTCCATTTAACAAAATAAAAGGGGGATTTTCGGGTTCGGGTCATCGGCCGTGGGTCGTCGCCGGATAGCGCAGCGGCGAGATCGGCGCAAGAGGCTAGGGTTTCAGCCGGTTACAGTCGCAGGGACCTCCGTTGTGAATTAGACGGATCCGAGGACCTCACTTGCAATTTCCGTGTTTTTCGTTTTTTTGCACTCCAGGTCCCTGAATGTTGTTGGTGCGTGTAAGTTGGTCCAGTCAAACCCCATTCAGCGGTCTCAGTCCCAACAGTTTCAGATCTGTTGATTTCAGTCCCCACCAACTTCCAGATTCGTTCATTTCAGTCCCTGAAGTTCTAAAATTGTTAATTTGAGCCCTATAAGTTATAAGATTAATAATTCAGTCCCTATAGTTTGGAAATTATTCCATTTTGGGCCTTTTAAGTTTCGAATTTTGCAATTAAAGTCCCCAAAGTTTTAAAATTAATTAAATTGGTCCTCAAAGTATGGAATTTCTTAATTTTTGGCTAATAAAGTTTCTAAAATTGCAATTTTAGGCCCCTAAAGCTTCAAAATTCTTAATTTTGACCTCCAAAGTTCTGAATTATTAACTTATTAGACCCCTAAAGTTCCCAAAAGGCCTATGTATGCAAAATTGATTATTTTCTTCTCAAATTTTGGTATTAAGGACTCTTTTGAAGAGGTATAGTATTCGAAAGTGAATTAATTGAAGCAACATGTTGCCAAAGCAACCTCTATTGTGGAAATTAATCAACTTAGAATATTAAAAGGTATTTGTGTGTGTATAATTCGTGCAAATATTGATCAGCCCAAAGGAAGGTTAATATTTGGCTGAATTACATGCGCAGCTGTGGTGATAATCATGTGGCGATTATTTGGTTTAACTTGTGATCAATAAATCGGTCCAAAGAAAGGTTTATTGATTGACATGTCTTATTGTCGGTGTTTGATCACTACACCAAGAGTGCCACTTACAAATCAATATTTCTATCCAAAGATTAAATATTGATGTTGTGCTAGGCACCTTGTGATGGGCCCTACCACTGTTTGAAAATTATTATTTGCATACTAAGCACCTTCATGTGAGCCATTCTAATTGTTCTCCATTTAGTTTCAGGTTCTGCTTCTAATATCTCTGATAACATCAATTCCATTCCAATGCTCAATGGCACGAATTTCAAAGCATGGCAAGAGAACGTCTTGATTGTTCTCGAGTCATGGATCTGGACCTTGCTTTGGGTCGATCAACCGCACTCATCGATAAGAGTACCTCGATGAAAAGAGGAGATGGAAAGGTGGGAACGATCGAACCGCATAAGTCTAATGGTCATGAAGCGTGCTATTCCAGACGATTTCGGGCACCATGTCCGATCGGTGACTACGGCTGGGTTTCCTTGAGGATCTTGAGAAGAGGTTTGCCAGAATGAAAAGGTGAAACCAAGACACTCTTGGCTAACCTTCTTCTTCATTTGGTTTGTTCTGAGGTCAATTTAACCCGCATCTAGACACACATGGTGGATTGATTCAGGTGCAACAACCCACATCGTGTGTCTATGCATACGCTGAGTCAAAACCAAGTGATGGTGAAAGATACATCTACGTTGGCGATGGCAAGACGGTGGAAGTAGAGGCAATAGGAAAATTTAGATTATTGTTAAGGACTGGTTTTATTTGGATCTTGATGAGACATTCATTGTGCCGTCTTTTAGGCGATTTAAATTTGATTTCTATTTCGCTTTGGACAAATCAGGTTATTCTTGTTCATTTGGAAATGGAAAATTTAGTTTGTTTCTTGATTCAAAATTGGTTGGTTCAGGTTCTGTCAGTTACGATAATCTTTATTTAATTGATACAATTGCCTCCTTTAATGAATCCTTGCATATAAGTACTCGAGGTGTAAAGCGTAAATTAACTGTGAGAATTCCTCATTGTGGCACAAGAGATTAGGTCACATCTCCGGCGAGGAATTGAGAGACTTGTGTCAGACCAAATTCTCGATTCCCTTGATTTCTGATTTTGACATGTGTGTTAAGCGTGATAAAGGGAAAACAAACCAATAAACGGAGATATCAAGCCAATAGGACTTGAGACGTCTTAGAACTTATACATACGGATATTTGTGGACCCGTTCCCTCGGCTTCTTGGAATGGTCAACAATATTTCATAACGTTCATAGACGACTTTTCAAGATATGGCTATATCTATCTCATTCATGAAAAATCACAATCCTTGGGCGTGTTCAAAATTTTAAAGGCTGAAGTTGAGAACCAACTTAGCAAAAGGATTAAAAGCGTCGATCGGCGACCGTGGTGGTGAATACTATGGTAGATATGACGTTCGGGTGAACAACGTCCCAGGACCATTAAGCTAAATTCCTAGAGGAATGCGGTATCGTCCCCACAAGACACCATGCCTGGTTCACCCACTATGAATGGTGTTCTTGAGAGCGAAAATAGAACGGCAAGGATATGGTGAGGAGTATGATCACTCATTCTACCTTGCCACAATCACTCTGGGGAGAAGCATTAAAAACCATGACATATTTACTCAAAGAGTTCCAACTAAGGCAAGCTGAGCAAAACCCCATATGAGCTTTGGGCCCGGGTAAGAAGTCTAGTTTGAAGCACTTACACATTTGGGGTGTCCAATTTGAGGCAAGGCCTACAGGCCAAATGAAAAGAAGCTGGATGCAAGGACTGTTAGTTGCTATTTTATTGGATATTGGCAGTCCAGGGGGCTACAAATTTTATGATCCCACAACTAAGTTAATTTTTGAGGCAGGAATGCTCGATTCTTTGAGGATATTGAGTTTCTTGAGGGGAGAGAAAGAGTTCTGGACTTTGTCTTTGAGGAGGAATATATTGAAATTCCTCCAATTGTATTGACAATGATCGGATCAGGTTCCTATCACGGCGTTGTTCAAGAAGCAACCCGGATCAAGACAATGTCATGGTATCTCGGAAGAACAAACTCTACAACCTCAAGAACCCATGCCATTAAGAAGATCCACTAGAGAGAGAGAAGTGCAATTTCGGATGATTATATTGCATTTCTCCAAGAACATGAGGTTGGCGTTGGAGTGGTGGAAGATGATCCAATCAACTTCCGTCAAGCCATGGAAAGTTCTAACTCTCAAAAGTGGCTCGATGCCATGAATGAAGAGATAAAGTCTATGAAAGACAATAGCGTATGGGACCTCGTTCCATTGCCTGAAAGTCTGAAAACCCATTGGTTGCAAATGGATATTTAAAACCAAAGCGGGATTAGAAGAGGCGATGTAGAGAGGTATAAGGCTCGTCTTGTCGCGAAGGGCTTTACGAGAAAGAAGGCATCGATTATAAAGAGACTTTCTCTCGGTTTCCTCGAAAGACTCTTCGGGGTTATAATGGCATTAGTGGCATATTTTGATCTTGAGTTACATCGGATGGATGTTAAGAGCGTTTCTCAATGGTGACATTGATGAGCGATTTATATGGTGCAACGAGAAAACTTTGTATCAGGTGATGCGAAGCAAATGGTTTGCAAATTAAAGAAATCCATCTATGGACTCAAGCGAGCGTCTCGACAATGGT
The DNA here is from genome assembly GCA_018223645.1 of Jasminum sambac. Lineage (NCBI taxonomy): Eukaryota > Viridiplantae > Streptophyta > Magnoliopsida > Lamiales > Oleaceae > Jasminum > Jasminum sambac. Next base: position 24,015,834 of record CP073649.1, read on the forward strand.
ATTACAAATTTCATCAAGTAATCTTCTCATTCGGTTTTGAGATGAATCTGGCGATGATTGTATATACCGCAAGTTCGGTGGGAGTAAAGTGTATTTTTACGGTTTTATATGTCGATGACATACCGCTTGCCCGGCAATGATATAGGCTTATTGCACGAAACCAAGAGATTTCTAGCAAAGTATGTTGAGATGAAAGATCTTGTAACGCCTCTTTGTATTAGGAATCCGGATACATCGAGATCGCTCTCGGGTATTCTTGGATTATCACAAAACTACATCGAAAGGGTACTTAAAAGGTTTGGCATGCAGGATTGTAAACCAGGCGATACCCTGTGGCTAAAGGAGACAAGTTGATTTAAGTCAATGCCCCCAAAAATGACTTGGAAATTAAAGAGATGCGGAAGATTCTCTTATTCATCATTGATGAAGTCGATGTATGCTCAGGTTTGTGCGTCCGGATATTGCGTACATTGTTGGGATATTAGGGAGGTATTTAAGTAACGAGAATGGATCATTGGAAGGCGACAAACGGGTCATGCGGTACCACAGAGAACAAAGGATTACATGCTCACGTATAGAGAGATCGGATCAGTTGGAGATCGTTGGTTATTCGACTCAGATTTACATTTGGATGCCAAGATAGTAGGAGATCCACTTCGTGCTATATCTACGCTTCTTTGGAGGTGCTATCTCCTGGAAGAGTGCAGCAGAACCAGCGATAGCTACCTCCACCATGGGAAGCGGAGTTTATAGCATGTTATGGCGAGGCATCAAATCATGGGATATGTTCGCGAAATTTTGTCAGAAATTGCGTGTTGTGGATAGTATCGAAAGACCACTTAAGTTATTTTGTGACAATAAATCTGCGATTTATATTCCAATAACAATAGGAGCTCAACGAAGTCAAAGCATATAGAGATCAAGTTCCTTGTTAAAGAAAGAGTTCAGAGTGGAGCCAGTGTCAATAGAGCACATTGGAACAAACTCCATGATTGCGGATCCGCTCACTAAGGGATTAACACCCAAGGTCTTTCACGAGCACCTGCGCTTTGCTCATATGGGTGTGATGTCTCTTGAGGGTATATAGTTTCGATGGGAAGTCTGTATTTTGTGCTTTTCATATTGAACACATATCTTTGTCGTTTTGGATAAAGTTTATGGAATCTGATTGTTTGATTTATAAAGTTAAAGTCTTATTTTGTTGTTATCTACACGAACTCGTTTGAAGCTTGATCTCACTAAGGTATAAAGGTGGACCCGATTGGAAATAGGCATGTTTTGAGATCACGTTGCGTGAAATTTCCATCTTACACATCCATACTTGATCCATATCATTCAATTATATTGGTTTATGTGACCATTGATGGGTTCGATTACCTATCTAAGTGTAACGAAAGACCGCTTTGATCCTAAATTGATATAATTGATGGATGGGATTGTTTGAGGATGCATTCGGTAATGATAGCAAAATTTCCAGTACTCATAAGGTTATACACAATCATAAGGTGGCGTATATAGCCCAGAGTGGGAGATTGTAAGGTTTTAATCGAATATATGGGCTTATATATGTAATTGTGTGTATTAATTAAAAGGCTATCATTGGTTAAGCTAGTTTAAAGTGATCTATCTGGTTTTGAATATTGGGCTTTATGCATCAATCAAATTAAAGTATGGGCTTTATATGTGTGAATCTTGGCCAGTTACTAATTACATGATGGGTGAATTAGGTTAGCAGTGTCGTATATATATATGGTTATGGTCCCAGGGTGTCACAAGTGTGTTGTTCATTCTTTCGACATTCCATCATCGTGAGAGAAATAAGGAGCCGCTTGTTGACTTGGAAGATCAAAACCATTAGTTTCCAATCCTAAGCAATGGTGATTAGTGTTAACTGGCTTTAGTTATATATACTCTCAATGAATAGTGTGCGATAGATCCCAGGATTTAAAGTGGAAATTTATTCCTACATGGCCAAGTTGTTGTAGCCTCTGTCTGTAGAGAATTTTGGAGAAACATATGTTGTGTCTGTGTCTTTTGATATGTCTCATTTGAGTTGTGCAGTACAAATTGCATGTCATCATAATTCGTTAAAATTAATTTGCATGATATTTAGATGTGATGTGTCGTCATATTCCTTGATCATGCACAAATCGTTATTTTAACAAGATTGGCTTGGTCATCGTCACAAAAGACTAGAACTCTAATCTCACTAGCCTCCACGGTGCCAATGACACCAATTAGAAATGGCTGGGGATGACTTCTTCGTGGACGGTGGTGGTGAAGTACGTACTGGAGGGTAAAAGTGATGGTGGGCAGTGGCGTAACCAAAAATCTCGTCCAGTGTAGTCCAAAACTTCATGTCGATTTCAAACCAGAGAGCCCTAATTTGGGACAGATTCACGATTTATATTAAACTAGGGTGTTTGTTGACTATTGATTATTAGACCGTTGACCATCAATGGAGACATTCAATTGAATGATATTAACAAATTTTAGTAAATACATAAATGCATAAAAATAATCAAAATACAGAAATATCATATAATATAAAAATATAATCTGGTACAGCAAAAATAACAAAAAAATACACCTAATAAAATTTTATTTTGTAATGTAAACTCCGACAACTGCATTTTTCAAGGTCGCATTAAATTTTCTTTTAAATATATGATTGAAAATTGGAGAACATCTATTAAAAACATAATACACACACATACATATATATATATATATATATATATATATATAATCAAATCAATATATAAGTGACCAAAAAGAATGGGAAAAAAATAAATTTAATTTGATGAAATTTGATATGCATAGAATAAACCTTGAATTATATATGTTCAATTTCTGTTTATCCTTACTGTTTGATCGAAAGAGTTAGTGGAGAATTAAGTATAATAAATTTTTAATTGGATCAATTACTAAGTGGGCAAATGGATTATGAGTTTGACCATTAATTATATAGCTCCAAAAGGGAAAAGGGTCAAATTTAATGAAAGAAAAAACTCAAAATATTGAGAATATACCCAAATTCATCATCATCTTCACTCGTTTGATGTTTCTTCATCAATTTTAGGCGGCCAGATGCGCTTCTTCACCAATTTCATCAATTTTAGGTGGCCGGCAAAATTTAATGGATACTCTGACTTGATTTGTTCATTTACCTGAAATCCCACTCTCCCAAGCTCAGTCTTCCAAAGTTCAATGTGGCCATAAGCTAGCTCTGCCAGTGATAGTGGCATTAGACGGTCGATATTTGATAATAACTGTAATGAATATATAGATATGATGTTATTGTCAATATAATTTTATTTAAATATAATGGTCGAATATTATGTAACCAATAGTAACAAATAGTTGAATTTGTATTTGGTGTAGTGTTCATAACTATAAAACGCTATAACATGAACCGTGATATATGTAACATAATGTGTGTGACGAATTATGACGTGGTGGCATTACATGTTAGAATAAATTACCCTTTTTTTTTTTTTTTTTTGGATAAATGGTTGTCCGTGAAAAACGAGTGGGCGGTGGCCCATCAAAAACCCATGGGTTAAAACAAAAGCATATGCTTTGGGATATATCCTTTTTTTGTACTAATATAATATTATAATACCGACAAGGAAGGAACTGTCAACGTAGTGCCCCATGGAATTACATAGTGGCAAGTGGCATTTATGACATTGCTTTAGCTATATTCGATCTTACCTATCAAGATAATGAATTCATAATGCACAGGTACATAACACATGCCAAAATAATAGACCGTTTATATCTTGATTATTAAAATACTATATCTACGTTTTATCGCATAGCTTTTCTGATTGTCCCGTCAATCTTTTATCATAAATAATTTGTCAACAAACTATTTTTATCACTTACGAAACGAAAACACGTTATCTCCAAGCCTCCAACACAAATACTATCATTCTTTTTTTTTTTTTTTTGGTTTTTGAATGAAATAAAACGATTCTGATTATAACGGTGTTCTATGATTTTAAATTTTCTTCTTTAACAATATTTTGATTGGTGAAATAAAAAGTCATATATATGTTCTTGCAAATATTCATGAATTATTTTATGTGAATGAGTTGTAGTATGAATTGAGCACGACGTATCAGGCAAGATATTTTTTAAATCTATTGTACCTAGAAGAATGGTTTAGTTATGTAAGAATTAGTGCGGGTACTAAAATTCTCAATGGGATTGACCGTGAACTGGTAATTGTTGGAGTTAGAATTGATGAATTATTTAGATTTATCGGGTCTCTTCTATTGCTTGTTACTTAAAAGTGGAAGATGAGTAACTCCATAGAGAATAAAGTGACTTGTTGCAAGTATGGACAAACTGGCCATGTGAGAAAATATTATTTAGGTGGTGTAGATTGGGCTGCTGCTTGGATCTGGACAATCCGACTCTCGGTGTAAGGGCAGTTGAAAAGTATTGTTAGTAGGATGGTTATTCTTATAGCATGTAGCTAGTTGCCACGATAGAGAATGTGTTACTCTTAGCAGGTTTGCACACGGACATTGGCTGACATCGATGAAGGGTGTGTATTTGAAGTAATGTCGATGGCTGATGAGCTATCTGGAAAGTCAGCAAGAGAGTTACACCATAAACTTCAGTAGGTTTTATTTCAACATTGAGCCGATGAAATTCTTAGAATGTGTGAGTAATTCTAAGTGCTTATATTTTTATGGTGGAGTATGTTAATTCTCTGATTTTGAGAATTGGAATCGTCAAAATATGTTAGAGGATTGCCCGACAATTTTTAAATATTGTGTACAAGACCGTTGAAGAGAAGATGAGAAGTTTTGTTTACTTTTGGCAAGAGATTGTTGGAATATTATCAAAAATAAATCTAAAAGGAAAAAGGAAAAAGGAAAACTTTTGGTCAAAATCCTAAATCAATTTGAATTAGGAAGTTTCCTCCTAATTTCGGTAGGTTTAGGTTTGTTGTTTTCCTATAAATTGATGTGTTTTCTCTTCTTGTAAGATATACTAACCAAGTATGGGTTGAGAGAAAAATAATAGTTCAACACTCTAATTTTGTGCTCTTTGTGGATAGTACAAAGAATAGCAACTGGTGAGTGTGGTGAGACTTGATGTATTTTTCTTTGTAATACTTGGGGTGATCAGATCTAGAAGAAAAATTGTGAGCCTAACATCTTAAGAGTTTTCTTGTAACTCTTTGTGATTTGTACAAAGAGTAGAAAATTAGGTGTAGTAAAACTTGGGCTATTATTCTTGTAATACTTGGAGTTAGAGATTGGGCGAGTGAAAAGCCTATATGATTATAAAAATTTATCATATGATGGAAAACTTTGACGTTCCGCTCGTGATTTTTCTCCGATTTTGGAGTTTTCAACGTAAATCTTGTGTTGTTATTTCCTTATATTTTTTTCTCCTATTCTTTTGGTATTTCTCAATTTGAAAGTAAGATCTTGGGATAAACGTGAAAATCATATTCAGATTAATTTTCCAACAGACCATTAATTATATAGCCCCAAAAGGAAAAAAAGGTTAAATTTAATGAAAGAAAAAACCCAAAATATTGAGAATATACCCAAATTCATCATATCATCTTCACCCGTTTGATGTTTCTTCATCAATTTTAGGCAGCCATATGGGTTTCTTCACCAATTTCATCAATTTTAGGCGGCCGGTAAAATTTAATGGGCACTCTTATTTAATCTATTCATCTACCTAAAATTTCACTCTCTCAATCTTCTATAGTTCAATGCGGCTATAAGCTGGCTCTTCCAGTGATGGTGGCGTTAGACGGTCGATATTTGATAATAACTGTAATGAATGTATTGATATGATATTATTGTCAATGTCTTTAAATATAATGGTCGAATATTATGTAACCAATAGCAACAAATAGTTGAATTTGTATTTGGTGTAGTGTTCATAAAGGAAAATTCTGGTCCCCGCGTGGGACCAGAATTTTCCTCTGACCACCTACCCCCGCCCCCCGCCATCAGGGGGGCTGTGTCTTGTGCAGGGAAATTTTCAAGCACCCTGTGCGGGTGCTTGAAAATTTCCGAGTGTTCATAACTCTAATAAAACTCTATAACAAGAACCGTGGTATATGTAACATAATGTGTGTGACGAATTATGACGTGGTGGCATTACATGTTACATGTTTTTGTTATTGGGATAAATGGTTGTCCGTCAAAAACGGGTGCGCGGTGGCCCATCAAAAAACTATGGATTGAAGCAAAAGCATATGCTTTGGGATATATCCCTTTTTTTTTAACTAATATAATATTAATATCGACAAGGAAGGAAGTGTCATCATAGTGCTCCATGGAATTACATAGTGGCAAGTGGCATTTATGATATTGCTTTAGTTAGGCCATGTTCTATTCAGGATAAATTTTATCCCACACTCTTCTCTCTCCTCTTTTCAACCACGTACACAATTTTTAATACAATATTAACCACACATTTTACACGGAATACCGCGCGGATAACTTTTATCTCCAATCAAACAACCCCTTATATTGTATCTTACCTATCAAGATAATGAATTCATAATGCAGGAGCACATAACACATGCCAAAAACATAGTGGCAAGTTCTTCAATTCTGCATTTTCTTCATCTTTACTCTCTAAACCCTCTCCTAATCAATTCTTTCTTCTACTCAAACACCTATATGTAAAATTGGGCTTTATTTCAATATAAACATCCATTCAAACAAATTATGCATTCTTATCCCTAAACTTGAGCACACACCAACTCCAATTTCTTGAAACAATTACCAAAACCAATATATGATAAACAATGGCTATTGACTTCTAAAACATATAACAGGAAAATAATTAATTCAATTGTGTTATCTGTACAATTAAATATGTAAATAATTTTAGGATATGTCTAATATAGATGGTTGAAAAATATAGATTTTAAATATGTGGTTACGAAGTAAATAAGAAATATTAAAAACTACAAGAAAAAATTATCAAATATTATATGAATAATAATTGAAAATAATGAGAGATGAAAAATGATTTAAATATCAAATAAGCCCTTATAATATCATAATCAACAAAAACCTATTTTCTTATTTATCATGTTATATAAAATTTTAAAGTATAAAATGACCATATCGGGCCTTGTTCTTTTACACATAAATTTATATGCACGTAATTTCGTATAATCACACACATATTTTCAACCACACACATATTTTTAATATAATATTAATCACATATTTTACACAAATATTACGTATAATAACTTTATCACCAATCAAATATACCCTCAATGCAAGGATGTTACACATTTTTTATTACCAAAATCAACTTTTGTCCCAATGCTACGGTACGAAAGGATAAAAATCTAGTCAGCAAACACGAAGAAAATCCTAAAGATATTATCGATATTCTGCCTCAATCTTTAATAAAATTCAATTATTTTATTCTTTTATTAAAAAAGAACGAAATTGTACCTTAAAAACTCACCTCTAGCGGTGACCCTCCGCCACAAACACATAGAAAACAGCAGTCAGTCTCTCCCTCTCTTTGGTTCCTTCTCCCATGGCTTTCTCTGCAAAATTCTTTCTTCTCTTTTCCCCCATTTTCTTCCTTGGTTTCTCAGTTTCTCAAGAACCCATATTACCAAAGGCTGCAATTATTCCGTTGTTCAAAGATCCTTCAACTCTTCAGTATGTTACTCAACTTTTCTTGGGCGAAAAGCTAGCCCCCGTTGACCTTGTTGTTGATGTCAATGGTCCATTTTTGTGGGTTGATTGTGCTTCTATCCCACAGTCTAGATCTCAAAAGCCCATAAAAAGTTGCTCAGTTGAGTGTTCAATGGCTAAATCTAGTGGTTGTACTATGTCGTTTGGCACCAAGAAATGCACTCTTCAATCGGAAAATCCCATTTCAAAAATTTCCAGATCAGGGAATTTGGTGGAAGATAGAGTCTCTATGGAGTTTGAGGATGGGGTTAATTCAGGTTTTATGGCCTCCATTGATAATTACTTGTTTTCATGTGCCCCAAAAATGTTACTCAAGGGTCTTGCTAAAGGTGCCAAAGGGGTTTTAGGGTTGGGAAACACTAGAATTTCACCACCAACACAAATTCCTAGCAAATTTGGGTTTTTCCAGAGGAGTTTTTCTCTGTGTTTATCCCCATCAGATGGTGTGATTTCACTGGCAGAGAGTTCTGATTTGTCACTTTTGGGCAGTGAGGTTTCTAGATCAATGGTCTACACACCCTTGATCTCCAAACCAGGTGAAGCAGCAGAAGGGTACAAGATTAATATTAAGTCCATCAGGATTTCTGGTAAGAAACTTTCTATGAATCAAGAAAATCTTGGGCTTGCAAAAATCAGCACAATTGCACCTTACACAACTATGGAGAGCAAAATTTATAAGACATTTGTTGAAGGTTATATTAAGGCTGCCACTTCGTTGAACATGACAAGAGTGGCGGCTCCTGTGGCACCATTTGGTGTTTGTTTTAGTTCAAAGGGGGTTGAAAAATCAAGACTTGGGCAAAATTTTCCCGTTATTGATCTTGTTTTGCAGAGTGAGATGGTGAAATGGAGGATTTATGGGAGGAATTCTATGGTGCAAGTTAGTGATGAAGTGATGTGTTTAGGTTTCTTGGATGGAGGATTGAATCAAAAGGATCCTTTCGTTATTGGGGGTTATCAATTAGAGGATCATGTTTTTGAATTTCATTTGGGCACTTCTATGCTTGGGATTTCTCCATCATTGTTAATGGGAAAGACAAGGTGCTCTGATTTCAAACTGCCTAGAGAGGTTTCTTGATTGGCTTATTCTTGAGAATGTTTGATATATACAGTACTCGATAGTACAAGATGACATATTGTACACGATTTTGACTAGTTTTCGTAGTGTATAATGTCAAATTTTGATGTATTTACTTAGAAATTGAGACCTTGTCTCCAAGGTTGTCATCAGTTGTTCGATCGTGATACTATACTACCTCCTACCAAGGTTGTGGAACTTGGAAAGACTCAAACTAGTCGCGGGTTCTCGATGATGATTGTCGCTCCGAAGATGGATGGCATGGGTTTTCTAATTTAAGACACAAGTGGAGAAATGGAAAAAGAGAGAGGGGGCGGCCTCTAATGGCCTCCTTTGTAATGAGCTTTATGAAGCTTAGATTGCTGATTGTAATCTTTATTTTTGGTTAATGCAATATTGATCCTTTTGGTGTCTGTCTAATGAAACCAAGAATTGCGTTTTGTGTTTTTGTGTGTATGAGAGCCAGAGAGAAGGGCAAATTACAAATAAGAAAAGATGATGATGATGATCAGAATTTTCCCATTGCCCAGTGTTATCGAACAACCAATGTGCTTCTACCAAATGGGGCCCGCTCTGTCGAGCAATAATGTTATTGAACAACCACCGTGTTTCTATCAAATGGCAAAATCAGTTTGGGAGCATAAAAATATGGACATTGACAGGGGCAACAGTCCATTCTAAAGATGACAATTTTTATTACATAATTAACTATTTTTATTTAAGAAATGCGAAAAATATCATGTACCGATGTACACGCGTCAGTCGAGTTTCTTGGGCATTATTGATGAGAGCTATTTGATTAGGACCGTTGAGATGGGTAAGATTTGTGCATTCTTGTTGTTGATAAGAGCTGTCTAGTTGGGACCATTTAGATGAGTCCGATTGGGAGCAAAGGGATAAGGAACAATAAAGCAAGTGGAGAAAGGGAAAAATTAGTTTATTCATCCATATGACTTTAGTGGGGGGCATTGAATATTTTACGTCCAGAAATTTTTGAGATCTTACAGCAGCCCATGGAAATGGTCAAACAATTAGAAAAGGCGGACAAAAAATTCTAGAAAAATCATGTTCAGATTTAAACTTGAGTAAATTGCATTAATAAAGGATTGAATTGTTTATTATTTGAAAGTTAAGAGTTGTCTACCTTATAGATTACTTAGATATATTTGGAATGTATTTTGTAAAAATACAATTTATACACAATTGATTTAAGCGGGATATATCTAAGTTATATTTTAATTAGAGTCCAGATATATCTAACAACAGGTAAAATTGCAAAAATGTAAGTAAATAATAAACACACGAGTTTAAGGTGTAAAATCCCAACAGAATAGAAAACCACCCGCCTGCACCTGCAGACAAACAGATTCACTAGTTGCCAAGAGTTTAAACCTGTTACAAGAAGTTAAGGATAGAATTACACCGGTAATGATCTCCTCCCCACAGTGGGAAGGATATCATGCCCACAAATACACATGGCCCCCCGTGATTGGTGGGGGAGCCGGTGGTGGGACCTACACACATGACCTCCCACCAATCAGGGGGGATCATGTGTTTTTGTGGGCATGATCTCCTCCCCACTGTGGGGAGGAGATCATTACCGAGAATTACACATAATACAATCAAACAACTAGAATTCAAACGACGATAACTCCCCGATCTCTCTTCTAACTTGTACTGTGAGCCAACGTCCTGTTGTTCTTTAAAACTTCGTGTCAACGCCGCAATTTGGCCTCGATATGCGCGGTTCTCCAACTAATCATCACCTCCCGTGATGATCTTTTCTGGTCGAGACTCGTGTGTAGTGAATTCGACTTCTCCCGAAGATTTCACTTGATGGATACCAAGTAGTGGACTTAGAGTACAATTGCACTTATATTTTTAACTTGAACACCGTATGAATCTTAGGTTACAAGTGTATGGGGAAATCAAGAGTTAAACCGATCATGCATGAAGCTAGTACACGTTATTTGCTCTAATGTATGCATGCGTGTGTGTCATCCATTCTAATTCTACTTCCCCTCTATTTATTCATGTATGAATTATTCATCTTGCCACCAAAGGTTTTTCTTCACACTTGAACTCCTACAAACAAAAGATATGCGTGAATCGGCTATTCTTGGAATCCTATTTGATAGACGTGCAACAAGAAACCCAAGGTGTTGCACATGATAAATGAATTTATATTCTTGATAAATCCCAAGGCTTTGAGGTTATCTAAATGAATTGATAAATCCTAATTTGAGGTTATCTAAATCACATGATAAATAAATTGATAACTCCTAATTTGAGGTTATCTAAATCACATGATAAATGAATTTATATTCTTGATAAAATATCCCAACAAATAACATTATCTGACTCACATATCCTTGATACCCTTATCCAACAAATGACTCAGTAAATTAAATTTAGTAAGGAAAAATAGAAATGACAACTATAAAAGTTAAGCAGCTTATAATCAATTAAGTCACGCATTAACTTACTTAATTAAAAACTAACATTATTTTTTATGTATATTTATGTAAAAGAACATAGAGAATGAGTGGAGTCGAATAGTGGAGATTTGTATAATACATATATGGCCCACGGGATATGTGGATGTAATTGATTTGATTACAAGAAAGAATAAATAAAAATGGATAAAAACGTAGAAAAAATAGTAAAATTTGACAGTTATCACCCTTATAATGTTAGCACACATTATCCTAAGATCTAGGACACGTTTGGCATCTTGTGAGAACACTATAGTATTATTTTCCTTGGCTTGTACTCTATAGTGCTCAATGGCTTTGAAGTAGTTTTCCTTTCCCTGCATTTTGTACCTCTACATATGCCCTTCCATTGCTAGTGCTCCAATGCCCACTTATGGGTATGATAAAATATTCAATTGCGACACGTGTCCCCCCACCCCAATCCGCCCACTTATAGGCATTTTACCATGCGCACAAGTGGACATTGGAGCATGACTAGCCGTTCCATAGCCAAAACATCGTTCAGCCATCTATCTACATAGCTTTGATTAGTGCTTTCAACTAGAGCTTACCAATGTCATTAGAGTCACCACTCACCACGATAGCACCATTTGGCAAATGCTTTGACTCTAAAACATCGGTACCATACACGTGGGACGATCTTGTCTTCAGTGGCAAGAATGTGTATTGGAGGATTTTTTGTGCGAACTCAGAGGTCAAGTAAGTTCTCAACCGTCCCACCTATCAATCTTTCTTCAATGGCGAAAATGTGTACTGGAGGATTTTTGGTGCGAACTCGATGGTCAAGTAAGTTCTCAAATAACCGGAAAATCTTAGTAAATAAATGTATGTTCTTGATTGCAAACAAAAAGCAGTATAGGTGCTCTATAATTGAGAAGCAGTCGGAGAGTAAAGCTAAAACTCTATTTTATTGCATAAACATTAAAGAAGCATGAGTAACCTGTTCATCTTGTTGAAGCAACACAAGGATTGTATTGAAACAAACAAACAAACTGTCCCGTCTTTTCAAACCTTATAACCTCCTCTACTCAAACGTACATACGTACAAATAGAAATGCAAAGGGAAGACGGCACTCCACCTTAGACAAAAATTGATCATTAGGCCTGTGGGAACTTAAAATCCAATCCCACAAGCAAGTAAAAATGTCGCAAAGTACAAAGACGTCGCTGGAAGAAAACAATGTAGAAAATGGAGATTCAACCATAAGTAACAGATTCTCCAACTCACTTCATAACATTGATAAAAAACTTGTGCGTAAGGTACGTACTTGGATACAGAACAACCTTGTATATTTTCTTGTAGGATTCGTCTTTTCGTTGTCTAAATCGAAGCTTGCAGGTGTTGGCCGAAGCCCTCGGGACATTTGTGCTAATGTTCTGCATTTGTGGGATCATAGCAGTAATGCACTTAACAGGAATGGAAGTAGGGCTACTGGAATATGCAGCCACAGCAGCATTGACAGTAACTATTATAGTTTTCTCTATTGGAGCCATTTCTGGAGCTCATGTCAATCCTGCTGTCACTATTGCTTTTGCAACTGTTGGTCCATTTCCATGGTCTGAGGTATCTCCAACCTGTTAAATTTAAACATACTGATCAAGAAATCTTAAAGCGTCAACCTTGTCACAAGAAATTGCCCAAGTTTTACTATCAGAGTAAGACTCAAACATGGGTATGATAAGGGATACAATCCCACATGGAATAAGACTGTAAAACAAATAACCAACAGATGAAGATGAACTCCAAGCTCTAATGAAATCATATTTTGATTTCTTGATCTTTTTATCTTTTTGAAGGTTCCACTGTATTTATTGGCACAAATTGGAGGATCTACTTTGGCATCATATGCAGCAAGATTAGTATATGGCATTAGATCGGAGCTTGTGATGACTAAACCACTCCAAGGATGCACTGCAGCCTTTTGGGCAGAGCTTATTGCAACATTTCTCATACTTTTCCTCAGTGCATCTCTGTCACGTGACCCTCAGTCCGTAAGACTACGTATCTTTGACTTTGATCTCCTAACAGCAGTTGAGATGACTATAATCTCAAGCTCAACACAGATAGTTTGAGATTCCAGATGTGTGTCAATCGCTGGTAGGAGATCAAAACAGATGTCTCTTTACTCAAATCATTTTACTTTCAACCATGTACATTCTTGTTAGATAATAAAAAGCAAGGAAGTTTATGTTTGCAGATGAGACAGATAGCTGGCTTTGTTGTTGGGGCGGCCATTGGAGTAGGAGTGCTAATTACAGGGTAACACAAACATCATTCAATTCAGTCCAAAACTTACCAGATTGATTCAATTAAGTCAATGAAATTGTGAAACGCAGGCCTTTTTCCGGTGGATCGATGAATCCAGCAAGATCATTAGGACCTGCACTTGTTTCATGGAAATTTGATGGTCATTTATGGATATATCTATTAGCCCCAACAATAGGCGCGATTGCTGGTGTTTCCACGTACCGCATTTTACGACTACAAGGCTGGTCCTGCGAGTCGAGCCAAGTCCAGATTGCCGGTGACTCTCCCAATTAGGTTGTCGCATGGACGAGCACTGTCGTTTCTGAACTGAAATTTGCCCAATTTGTTTTCAGTCTGTCTATTTTGTTTTGAATTTCTATAATCGGGTTGTTTTCTCTATGAATTAATTATCTATTTTATTTAATTAAGAAATCTATCACCACACACTCAAAACCTACCATGGGGCATGCCGACCACCGCCACCACCACCACCACGACGAATCACCACCGCAGGTCCGCAACCCATGCCAGTTGAACCACCATGGAATTGAAGCTACACACTCTAGGGACCATCTCTTTGGTGCATGCGAGATTTGATTTTAGATCGTAAAACGAATACAAATGGAATTTGCAGTTGCCTTCTGGTTATGGTCGCAACAAAAATAACAGTATCCACTACTCCAAAAGAACAAGTATACATCTATCGCGGTAAATTCGGTAGGGGATATAAAAAATGTTTATAAATTAAAGGAGGGAATTTCAAGGAAAATTAAAGATTTTGGAGGAATTTTTTGCAAATTTTATTAAAGACGGATAAAATATTTATATTTTTTTTCTTAGAGGGGGATTCCTACGATTGTGATAAATCAAAATAAGCCCCAAAAAAAATACTTAGAATAATAAAATGAGAACCAATCAACGTCTTCAAAGTTCAAATTAGAGCTTGAAATCGTCCTTTCATTAGTCCTAGTGTCCTACGTGAATTACTGGTCTTCAACTAAAACAAAGCCTATCCGTGGGCCTACCTACAGTGGGTAATGCCTAGTCGGCCCAAGACCTCCCCCGGAGTCGGTGTTTCAGAAGAATGTATAATTAGCTCAGTATAAATAGTGCCAAAGCTTTGACCAGCGGCCATGGCGCCGTCGGAAAAAATTTGAAAAATTCCTGGAACTCCTCATCGCCGTGCTGATTCTAGATTTGATTTCGAATTTCAAAATGGATGTCGAATCGACCCCGAAAATACCATAGATGATACCGCAGTTACGGCACCATCGATGGTGCTAGAACATTTACGAATTATATCGTCAAAATAATGTTTTGCATTCAGATGCGATAATTTCCTTTCGACATTCTTGATATTCAAAGTTGAGAAATGAATTTAGAGTACAACATTACTTACATAATTATAAGTGGTGTTTAAAACATTTTGACTTTAATTAGAGCCTCAACAAACCGTCTTTTATTCACGATACTCAAGGTGTCATGGCCACCCTCATATAAGGATGGGTGTTGAGTCTGCCCCATATTATTTGGGTGAGGCACGAAATAAGCAACATTTAAGGCATTCCAATTTTAATTAGTATATAAAAAAATAACCTTATGTCAATGGTGAATACAGTGTCATGCCGACCCCAATGCAAGGGAAGATTTGAGTCCACCCATCCTTGCTTGGGACAAACAAATTGTCGTGCCCACAAGAGCTGGCACCCATCTAGGGATAGAGTTGGGGTCTACCCACCCCTCTGTTTGGAGCGAATAGGATACTCTATTATTTGTGGCTTACAATAGACTTTACTTTAGTCATGTAATGCAATGCGCAGCCTTGAATTGTGAAAACAAGAGATTCTTACCCTTTCAAGCGGGAATGTTATGTTAAGAGCGCTGGGAAACGCTGGGAGAAAAAATGTGAGAGAGATGTGGGCGCGGGCCCCCCCGGCCCCACCGCATTCAGGGGGGCTGCAAGTGGGTTGTGAGACGCTGGGAGAAATGCTGGGAGAATAACGCTGGGAATATAACATTTTCGCCTTTCAAGATATGTCAACGAATTATTACAAAGTGACTATATATAACAATATATTGTTTTAGCTAAAAAGCTATCAAACTTTATTAGTGCCATTGCAATAGAAATATAAAAATATAATGGTAGTACTATCAATTCATAATATTCAAAGTTATGTCAATGAACTATTATAAATTATTTATATATAATAAATTAATAATAGATAACGCTAACTGAAACTCTATTCAACGGAAATATAAAAATGTAATTGCAATCCTATCAAGCTAAAACACTATATTATTTAACACTTGCGTGCAAAGTCATGATGTTTAACTTCAAGAGTTTGCCGAAAAGCAAACAAAACACTTGCTAGGTATTTTGTGTGCTTTTTCAACACTAGTTTTTGACACTTGATCTCCAACCAAGGCTGAGGTGTGTCATGTAGTCCATGAGCTCAACTAGGAAACTCTTCATCACAATAGAAGCAAACAACCACTCCAAGAGCATGTACTCATTATTGTGGAAACAATTGAAACTACTAAATCCTCAAAAAAAGGTTATGTATAATGGAGAATAAGATATGTAAATAACCCAGTTAAGGATGATATTAAGTAAGCCAATGAATAGGGCACAAAACGTGTGCCAACAACAATGATCCAAACCCAACTACCAATTCCATATATTGGACACTAGATTTGACAGAGATAAAGCGAGAATCGAATTTCAATCCCAGATTCAACTGGACCAAATTGAAATGAGAGCCAATTCCAGATATATACACTGGACCAAATTGAGAAGAAAAAGGAGAGAAAGAACCAAACATCAATTCCATATATTAATTGGGCACCAAACTGAAAGAGGAGGGGAAGAGATAAGCAAATGTCAATTCTAGGAACTAGTACAAATTTTAGGATAGGATTTACGCAATATGCAACAATTTTACTAAAAATGGTTGCCTAAAATGGCATGGTGGCATTTTTGTTATTAATTTGTACAATTTGAGCGACAATTCTCAGAAGAACCGTCGCACAAAAGACAATTCCAATACATTGGACCCCAAATTCCAGAAAACCCATTCTAATGTATTGGACACCAAATTCAAGAAAGACAACTATTCTAGATATATGGATGTCAATTCATGTGATTCACCTCAAATCAACCACAAATCAAATCTCTCTTAACCCATGTGCAAAACTCAAATGAAACCCATGGAAACATCCAATTCATAATAGACCTAGCTAGTTTAGTGGAAGAAGTCCGATAGTTGGACAGTCATTGGGAAGAATAGGGAGAGAATCAAAGAACTCAAATCAAAAAAAGAAAGAAACAAATTTTTGGCGAGAAGAGCAGCGCGGAACCCGTCGCTTGAAAACGAAATCAAATTTAATTCTAGGCTAAAATTGGAATATGCTTAGTATTTGTACTCTACCTAGTTATGTAAATGCACTATTACAAAGTGATTATATATAACAATGTATAACTATATTTGAACCTTATCAAACTTTAATATTATTATTACAATAGAAATATAAAATACAGCTATTACCTTATTAAACTCTATCAATAACTATATAATAAAGATAAAATAATATATTATCTAAGAGGAACCACTTGTCTCCTCTTAAAGTAGCAGTGTTGTATGGTCTCTTACCAAACTTTTCATTACAAGTAAAGTAACATAGGGGCGTCAAACAAGCTAGATAGTTTGTGGGTTCATGTATTAGGCTCGGTTCAGTTCATCAAAAGTCTAGGTTCGTCTCATGAAAATATGGACTTGAACTTAGACTTGGACCGAGTTAAGAAATTAAATTGGATAGTTTGTGTTCAGCTCGCAAAGTTCATAGACCTGCTCGTTGGCTCGTGATTGAAATTGTTTCTTTTCTTTTAACTAGTATGTAAGACGTGCATGGCACATGATATGGAACGTTATTTTAATTCTTTATTATTATTATAAATAATTATGAAAACTAAATATCCTCAAACAAATAATAAACTTGTCAAATGTAAAAGAAAACGTAGAAAGAATAAATTTTGTCTCAAAATTTAATTGAGAATTTCAAGTAAACCTTTTCCATTTTAGTACACATAAATATTTTATTATAGAACTAAAAATTTTAATTGAGAATTTCAGGTAAACCTTTTACATAACATTTATTCTAATCAAAGGAGTGAAATAAAAGAAAATCTTATGATACCTAATTGCACCCATTCAAAATATTTAATCTTGTCATAATTGATATTGAGTAGAGATATTTTACAAATAAAAAAAAGTATGGGGAAAAGCTTAATATTTGTAACACCCCTTTCGATTTCGTATTAGATTTATGATGGTGTGAATGTGTTTAGATATGTTCATTATGTGTTTGGTGTGTTCATGATATGTTTTCAAGTGTATCAGATAGGATCGAAAGTGATACAATCTTCAAAATCATGTCATGAACGAAATTTCAGTAGATTTTTCCATATGGCCATAACACTTATGAAGAAGGTTTTCAAAATTTTCAAAGAGTTCATTATGATCATAGATTTTCGTTTATACGGCTGTAATATAAGAAATACGGCCATAGAGGTTAAAACTCAAAGTGATGAAAAGTTTTAAACTTTATTATAGCCGTGACATGAAATGATATGGCCGTAACATAAAGAGTACGGCCGTAAGTTAAAAATATACGGCCGTAATATTTAAAAGGTGATTGAGGCAAAATTTTCAGAAACTTTTATACAGCTGTAAATTATATTTATACTTTGCACATTACGGCCTTAAATTTAAAAATTACAGCAGTAATCCTAAGTTGGCAGAAAATTCTTTTAGACATTTCTAGCCACTTGAAAACGTTTTTATACTTCAAATTTGGTCATAAGACATCAAACTCATCCAAGAATATTTCAAAAA
The DNA here is from genome assembly GCA_018223645.1 of Jasminum sambac. Classification (NCBI taxonomy): domain Eukaryota; kingdom Viridiplantae; phylum Streptophyta; class Magnoliopsida; order Lamiales; family Oleaceae; genus Jasminum; species Jasminum sambac. The sequence continues at coordinate 24,034,265 of CP073649.1, forward strand.
CACTTCTAAACATTTCCCAACTTGGCTTGAAAATTTATCTATTAGAAATTCATCAATTTTCTTCATTCTAATATAACCAAGGCCAGGAAAAGAAAGGAGATGGAAAAGAGAAGTTGCTATCAATCTTGTGCTTGCTTTCCTTCTATTTAAAGGTGGGTAATAGATGTAATAGTTACCTAAGAAGGTAAGAGTGTGTATTTATATGCTTTGCTTCACTTATATGAGCATATAGTTGAACTTCTTTATGTTGGGAAAGTTAAATGGATTGAATGGCTTCATGGTGATATATGTGAAAGAATTGTGAGCACATTAGTATGTTTATATGATTATGAGCTTTGGGATATATTATGGATTGTTGAATGATGCTAAAGATTGAGAATGGATGCTCATACCATTATGATATAGAAAATGTGATAGTAATGTTGCCTATCATGTGTTTACCATTATGTAAAGGAAATAGTGGTCTCACGGGGAATACCCTACATGAGGATTGGGACCTTTGGCCCAAATGGTGCTCTCACCCCGCAAAATGATTGAGACCTGACCAATAATGATGCGTTATGAGACGTCATTGTAAGCACGTGATTCGCAACCAAGTCCGAAGTATATATATGTCATGCATTACACTTGCATCTATTCCCATTGAGTCTCTGACTCATTATGTTTCCTTTCATGTGTGTTAGATGATTCTGGACATGCACGGAATGTAGAGAGTGTTGGGGAGTCTTCTAGAAACTAATATGTGAAAGTGTTGGTATGGGAAGGAAGAGGAAGCGAAAGATCCTATTAAAATGTTTTGTATCTTATTTGAATCTATTCAAGTTGATATGTATATATGCATTAACAGTTATATATTAGTGAAGCAATTTTTATGTTTAACCGTGAATGTCATACAATCCCGAAGATTCGGAAATGGTTTTAAATGTGACGCCAACTCTAACCTCACCTTTCAAAATGTGGTTTTAAAAGTTACATTTGTCCACCACATAATATATAATTTACAATGTTATTTACGTGTTAATTGATATATTATAGAGGGGGCGTTACAATGTTATTCACCCATTCCCATTTATATATATTAGTGATAGTCCTACTGATTATGCAGTATAAGGGAATACTTGAAATTAGAAAATGTGCTTGTACATATTATTATTTGGAAAAGAATAGAGAAAAGATAAAATAAAGTATATATTTTATTAAATAGAATACGCAGTACAAATTGCATTCAGTGTTTTGGCCTACATTTATAGATGAAAATAAAAGTACTAGATCTAATCGATATGTAATCTGCAACTTGCAGCAAAAGGCAAATCAAAAAGGATCTCAACAAATCTACAACAAACTTATATTTAAAATTATTTATTATGTGGGCCTAAACTATTAACTATGTACAACTAAAACCATGAGATATTTCCACATTATGGTTTTTATTTATAGTTTTTGATATAACATTTCATTTTTGTATATTGTAATTATTTCACAATTGTTAAATGTTTGTATAATTAATTTGGTTGTTATCAATAGTAAATATTAAAACAAATTTGTTGCTTTATGTTCAACAACAAAAGAGAATAGGAGAATCGTACATGTACACTCAAGATCAATTTTGTAAATATAAAAATATATGCCCTTCTGACATTGAGAGTTATCAAAAAAAAAAAGTTCTTTTAGAACTATGCCGATACAATCAATTGAGTGTTGAGGTGAGGAGCCTCGCTGTTCCAAAGGGAGATTCTTTACCATGCACAATACTTTTATATCAAACTAAAAATATTAGTTTGAATGGATGGCATAGTTTTGTGTTCAAAATTGTGGTTGACTTCAAATTCACCGCTGTAAAAATAAATAAATAAAAAATTTAGCAGGGTTGACTTGTATGACAAATATTTTGATAAAATTGAATAAATTAATTGAGCCTAATAAATAGGGTGGAATAAGGAGCAATGGAAACATAGGAATTAAAAGAAAAATATAGGGATAAAGCTGTTGGAATCCAAATGTTTTACAAGGATTCCACCTTTTATATAATAGTAATATTCTAACTAGTATATTAACCGTATGTTGCACGAACAAAATAAGTAGTAAGATATTGAAAAGATATATTGATTTCAGTATATACATGTGTGTGCGTGCACGCCCAATGCAATGCAATTAATGGAACCTAATTTAAGGATGGGTAGTTTTATGTTGCTAAATAAGTAAATAAAACAAATACGCCATAGTTTTGTTAGCCTTGGGAAGTGCGAACCGTGTAAAAAGGGGAAAAAAAGAAAGAAAAATTCAAAAAGTCCACGAGCGTTCGAGTTCGGCTCATGAGTCAAACAAGCTTGAGCCGAGAGCTTACTATTTCGGACACGAGCTACCCGTGTCGTATCCCAAACAAGTCGAGCCGAGTTCGAAAATGGGCTGAACTCGAGCACAAATTAAACAAGCCGAGCCTCGTCTGACACCCCCGATACAACAACAGTTATGGTCAGAGCGGAAAATTTTAAATCTATATAATATATAAAAACAGAAGTGATTTTGGTGTTTTTCCCGCCTAAAATTCCTCTTCACAAGTCCCAATGCTCTCTTTACATATCTCTCTCCTTTTATTTTTTTTATATTTAATAGCTACACAGCTGTATTGATAGCAGCCGTGTAGTATTTTTGACCAAGGAGGCCAATCGCTTCCTTGGTCACAACGCTTATTAAAGCTGCAAATACGGCTAGTGGCTAAGCGGTCAGGATTCGCGTGGCGGATCAATTCCCGACTCATGCGCGATTAATTAGTATTTTTTTCCATTTTTCTTTTTTGGGCCTTTTCTTTTCTTTTTTTCTTTCTTTCTTTATCTTTCCTTTCTTTTTAAGGGAGAAGAATCCCACATCAAAATTTATTAAACGATATAGATTTATCTATAAAATGAGGTTAAATTTCTTATTACTGGAATGATTTGCCTGAGCAATCGGGTCTATACATACAAAGTATTAAAAAGTTGTTCTAAAATATATTTCAATATTATTTTATTTTTATATATTATATATATTTATTTTTCTTTTTTTACCATTTCTTTTTTAATGGGATGATTTGGGTCTTAATAATCGGGCATATATATAGAAGTATTAAAAAGTTTTGTAAAAATATTTCAATATAATTTTATTATTTTATTTTCATTTATCTTTTATTTTTCTTTTTCTTTATCTTTTCCTTTCTTTTTAAGTGGAGAAGAATCTCACATCGAAAATTTATAAAATCACATAGGATTTCTTATCTATAAAAGGAGATTAAATTTCTTCTACAAGAATGATTTTGGCACGAGCAATCACTCATACATGCAAGTATTAAAAAGCTGTTCTAAAATATATTTCAATATTATTTTATTTTTATATTTATTTTTCTTTTTTTTTGCCCTTTCTTTCTAAACGGGATGATTTTGGTCTTAATAATCGGGCATATATATAGAAGTATTAAAAATTTTTGTAAAAATATTTCAATATAATTTTTTTATTTTATTTTCATTTATCTTTTTATTTTTCTTTTTGTCCATTTATGGGTTTTTTTAAAAAAACCATATTTCTTATTTTTTTTCTCTTTTCTTTCTTTTTAAGTGGGAGAAAAGTACCACATCAAAAGTTAATAAAATAATGACGGATTTCTCATCTATAAAAGGAGGTTAAGTTCCTTAATGTGGCAATGATTTGGGCCTTAATAATTGGGTCTATATATACAATGTGTTAAAAAGTTTTTTGAAAAGTTTTCAATTTTATTTAATTATTATTATTATTATTATTATTATTATTATTATTATTATTATTATTATTATTATTATTATTTTACGGTTCATTTTTCCATTTTATTTCTAAGGGTAAGAAGAGCCCCCACATCAAAAGTTGATAAAAGGAGAATAAAAAAAAACTATCATATTATTATTACAACATTGGAATTGCAATTTGTGGAAATTTTCTTAAAACATATTTTATCTTCACATTTAAGTTATAGTATCAAAATTAAATTATTAATACATTTTGTTGGAGAATTACCAACTTGCTTCTTTTTAAAATATTTTTTTTCTTCTCTAAAATTAAATTATTATTTATATTGCATTTATTTAAAAAATAATATATTATATACATTTATGAGCACATGCTCTTCGTTACTAACAATTACTTAAATTTATTGATGATTTTTTTAAAAAAAAAACTGTTTTTCTTGGTTTTTTCTTTTTCCTTTCTTACTTTCTAAGTGGAAGAAGAGTTACACATTGAAAGTTTAATAAAATGAGGAGAGGTTGGGTGCCTTTATGTAACAATTATTTTGGCATTAGTAACCGGGTCTATATATAAGTACTAAAAAATTGATAATATTTTGATATTATTTTATTTTTATTTTTTTCCTTTTATTCGTTTCTTTAAATTGTATTTTTCTTAATTATTTTTTAAGCGGTCCATATGAATCCCACATCAAAACTTGATAAAGAAGATGCAATATTTTGGCCTATAAAAGATTGAGTTTTGTTTATTCAGGTGGAATAATCATTGAGCCTTAGCAATTGAACTTATATTTATGTAAAGCAATCACTGGGGATTAGAAATTAATTTTGGTGATAATTTATAATAAGATAGTGCGATTAAATTACTTTTATTTCATGAGTTTCATGATTTTATATTTTAATTCATATTGTTTATAATTAAGAAAAATACATCTTTAGACAGTAAAAGATTCCCATACATCGTACGGGTAATAGACTAGTTATACAACAAAAATAAGAGAGACAGATGTTCTGTCCAAATGCGCAGACATTCAGTCATTCTCCGTTCACTCCGAAGTGACAATCAAAATACCTAAAATTTCATGTATTGAATTTAGGCCTTGTTCTATTTGGTAAAAACTTTCTCCGCACGCAATTTCGTATACCTCATATTCATTTTCAACCACACATACATTTCCCAAAATAATATTAACCACACATTTTTACACGGAATACCGCGCACATTAACTTTATACCCAATCAAACAACCCCTTAATGCTTTAAAGGAGTAGAATTTTACTGTAATGATTGGTGCAAAGAGTTTTCTCTGACTTTCCACCCAAACTCATTTTGACTCTTCATGCGTATTAGATAGGGTACTTTTGACAATTTACAATCATTTTTTTTTAATTAACTCCGCGTTGTCAAATTAGTGTTTTTGATTGGATACCCATGTGAGTACAATACTTACATCACGTGGCGTTTTCTGGTGGTGGCACGTTATCAGTCAATTTTTGTTTCAATTTTTTTTTTATATCTACGTTAAATCAGACGAATAATATTTACATGTTCCTTGATGGTAAAGAGCCTCACCGACTCCCATGAATTTTTTTCCTCAACTGCGAGTACCAAATCAAACCCCGTCAACCTAGTTACATTAAATAGGCAATAATTAAGAGTTCCATTGGCACAAGTTACTATAACAATTCTTCTTTTCTAGTTATTCTCAAGTGATCAAGTAGTGTACTTTCATAAGAGATTTTGAAAGTGATTAATTTTTTTAAAAGAAAATATGAAGAAATTATCATATATATTAATGAAATAGATGGTTAAATGTGATTTTCTTAAAAATTATTTTTAGAAAACTCAGCGGCAAACAAGCTTATATAGAAAGTATAAAACACATGAAAATAAAGTTGTCTCAATATACGTATGTCTCAAATGTGCATATGGATAAGTAACTTTTGCTGACAATTTCTCGAACTTCTTACAAAGAAAATTTCGAGTAGTAGCGAGCAGTACATGTGAACATTTATCTGGAGCTTTTAGTTCTAAGTCAAATTAAAAGCAACAAGAAATCATTGTTGATGTTCTGAACAACAACAATAATAAAAGTAAATCTTAATTAAAATATATATTATGGATGTATAAGTGACATTATGTTATATTATACAATATATAAACATTTTATTCAAGAAAAGAAAAATAAATATACATGGAGTTGTCAATTGCAACTCTTAAATGGCATGGCAGATAAAAGAATTTAAGTATAACTTTCGAAAGTCAGAATAATAATAAATATTAAGAGTTTGTTTGATAAATTTTTTCGTGGAGGGAAAAAAAGAGTAGTTTTTTGAAAGAATGTGTAGATAAAAAATAATGAATATTATAAATAAATCTGAAAATTAATATTTTTCTAATATGTAATTAAAAATAAACATAAGGGACAAATGATGATTTGTATAATTTTGCCAAGCAACAAGCAAGTGCAATCTATCACAAACAAATGACTAATATAACAGTGATTTGCCAGCTAAAAATGAGAGTTATTGCCGCACTTTTATCATTTCTTAATTCTTAGTAGTCATAAGTTGAGTCATATCATATTAATTTTGCGAATTAGACGTATAAATTAATTTTGTTAGCTTAGTCATATGGACGTGGATAGGTTTAAATATCTATATGGTGATATGGTCCCTCTCCAACAAGCATGGAAAATGTATATATAAGTATAATTTCATTGTCACTATTGTGAGAATGAACACTTTTTAGGCTTAAAAGAAATAGTGTTGAAGCATTCATTTTCATCAATAGCACGCTTTATAAATTGTGTTTAATAGAATATGTCTAGTAACTATTACAATCATAACTAGCTAGAAAGTAATTTGAACATGAACGGTATAAGTATATTGAAAGAAATCTTAACAAAATACATAAATTGCTCATGGAAAATATTCTTGTGTCTGCAAAATATTTTTTCCACTTACTTTCTCCTATTTTTTAATTTTAAAATTCAATTTTGGTCAAATAAATATCGCATCAACATATTTGGTAGGACCCACCTATATTAATATATTTATACCATTCAACTCCACTTATTCTCTCTTTTCTTATTCCTAAAAATATATATTTATGACTTTACAAACCACCTCAAATTCTTTTTTAGGTAAATTACTTATTTATTGATTTCCTGATTTGATCAATACATTAACATGGACACATGATTGTGATTTCCATTAAAAAAGTTACTATTGATTATTAAAGCCAATAAGTCTTATTCATGTCAATGTCAAAGTTCCTAAACGATAAGATTATATCAAGTAATATATGTTATTTTAGTTTCTTCTAGAAATAAAAAAATATATTTTTATTTTTTCATTTTATAATAATAATAATAATTATTATTATATTGGAATCTATCTTGTTGTGCCCGCAAGTCGTCTTCCATCTTGGATGCAAGCCCAAGGTCAATGGAAATAGGAAGAGGATGTGGCTCAGGCAATTTGGACTTATCAATATATTCAACAGTTGGTGCTATTGGTTTCCATTAAGCCCTCAAACTTTGCTTTAAATTGATTTTCAGATGCCTTGAAAATTATAAAATTATATAATGACTTGTTTTCTTTTGTAATACCCGAACAACCGATATTATTATGATGGAGTATGAAATCAACTTAAAGAATTTTTTAACAGAATTTAATTGCTTTAAATCTTTTTGTGGATCGATAGCTATATTGCATAATCCGATCAAAAGATTTACAAATTATGAATTTAAGAAAGAGGACATGACAAGATATAGTTGGTTTTCAACTTTTTTCCCTAAAAAGTGATCGTTATTATTTAGTTAAAATCAAATTTCAATATCGATTGCGTATGTTAAAAAACTAAGCATTATTATTCACATGCCTCATAATTCTCTCCACTGTTTAATTTGTAAAATTAATTTTAATAAGATAAAAAATTTATTCCTACACATGCTAAAACCTTGGGCCTTTGGCAAACAAATACAGGCATATAGTGGGTGTCAACATCACCATTCACCAACTTGTAAAGGCTCAATAATTCTCTGTCTTTTTCCTAAATCTTCATATTATGAATTCATTGCTTTATAAGCTAAAGTCGGTATGATTTGGTAAGAATTTGTAGCCGCGGTTCCATGGTTCATTGGTTTGAGTTGAACTTAAAAAAGGGCCCATTAAATTTTTTAATTAATTTTCGTAAAGTTAATATATAGCAACAAACAAGCTCAACTAGAACCGTAGTAACTAAGGGCGGATCTAGACTTGTAATTTAGTGGGAGCAAAATTGGAACACAAATACGGGATTTGGAATATAACATTTATATCATAAACTCTATATTATTAAAAAAATATTTATTAGTATACTATATACTAGAAAACTTTCAGATTTAGAAAATGTGAAATAAAGAACGAAATCACAAAATATAATATATTTGTCTACAAGTGTTCCATATAACTTCTTATATTCTTAAAACAATATATAATAGTTTCTTTATCAATTCCTTTAAAACATCTTTCTCAACGTACATGATTATATCGAGTCTTTGCTGTTCGAATAACCTTTGATTTAACTTTACCATTTAAATTTTATTAGAGATAAATTTACAATTTAAGGAAAAAAATTAAATTTCAAAAAATCGCTCAGTGTGGGTAGCTACGCCCACTTTAAATCTTCCACCGATAATAACAATAAGTCAAACCTACAGTAATAAAGCAAAAAAAAAAACCTATATAAAAAGCTCAGCTATAGCCAAACGTAAAGTAAAAAGAAAAAAAAAGCTTAATTAGAGCCAAACACAAAGGGAAAAAAAACCAGTCAAAGCAAACATCGATAGGCCCAAAATATAAACGCGTTGTGAAAAAGCCAGAAATAAAAAGCTTAGCCAGAGCCAATACAAATAGCAAAAAAAAGGAGAGAATACAGTATCTTTATTTTATATTCAGTAAGGACAAAAATACAAATTTGTATTTTTTTTCCCTTCTATTTTGTTCTCTTATTGCTCTAAAAAACAGGCATAAAAGTTTGGGTTGAATTCAAATTGAGGAAATTAGGTCTAACCTTGCATTTAAGTTTACTATTTCAAAAACCCTGCAAAACCAAATTAATTTCAAAAATCCGACTATTCCGGTTCAAGCCCACGCACACCATTTTTCATCTCTCTCTCTCTTTCTCAGCCTATCGCTTTGCACTAGATCCTTCTCTTGGCTTTGGAATACATTGAAGTCTAATTAACACCCAAATCCCCCAATTTAATTTTACCCTAATAATTTCTTCCTTAATTTGGTTCGAACACAGCGATGGGAAATAACGATTTGGAGATCATGTCGGCGTCAAAGCCGCCACTGACTGGTTTGCTGGCTACAAAGGTATCGGTGGAGGAAGTGGGCTCTACAATACCAGAAAAATAAGGAAGAGGCAGTGTAGATGCAGGTTCAGGTCGGTGATTGAAGTGGGTGGAAAAATGGGATTTTTACATATTTCTCACTTTCTTGTCCTCTTCTTCTTTCAAATTGTTTAACACGTCTTCTTGAGGGTGTTGTGAGGAAGGAGATGATGGTTGTGGCCTGTGTAGAATGTGCACTTAACTGCTTTACAGTGTGTGGGGGGTGTATTGTTCTTGTTTTGCTGCGTGTGTCGGTGTGTGTGTGTGTAAGGCTGTGTTGCGTGTGTGTGTAAATCTGTGTATTTTGGTGGCTGCAGGTGGTGGTGTGGTGTTGATTAAATTTTTCTAGTATATTGAATCAATAGAGAATAATGTGATATGAGCAATTACACATTCTATGTAATTCATTAGTAATTTGTAATACTAAACAGACTAACAAATTACAGTTTTTGTGTAACTAATGTGTAATAGATTACATATTCTATAAAACTAATGTTTAATTCATTAGTGCATTACACTTTATGTGTATGGCATGCCTAAATGTACTACACATTTTGTGTGAATGAAAGACAAGAATTTATAAGGACAAAATTGAAAAATATATGTTTAAAATAAAAATAATAAAATTTATGAAAAATCACAGCAAAAAAAAATTAAAATCAATGCATTACAAAAAGTGTGTAATGATGTTGTAATATATTATACAAAGTATGTAAAGTATTACACATTGTGTGCAATGTACATTAACTGAATTAAAGGGCTAAATTGCAAAATTATATAATATAAACTAATGAATTACACATTCTGTGTAATGGATGTATAATAAAGGACATCTTCTATGTAATTAATGTTTTATTTAAATGTGCATTACATTTTATGTGTAAAGCATGTGTAACGCATCACACATTTTGTGTGAAAGAGAGAAATTTCCATAAATAAATAAATTTCTTCATTATATTTTGACTAAAAAAATAATATGGTATCAACAATTACACATGCTAAATACTTCATTTGTAATGTGTAATAGAGTACAAACTAATGAATTTCCTATTTTCTGTAACTACTAAATTAAAGGAAGAATACATAATTAAATTAAAAAGTTAAGCTACAAAACTACATAAGAAGAAGTGGAAAAAAGAAATGCTTAAAATAAAAGATAACATAATACAAAAAGAATTGTTGGAAAGGGGAAACAAAAATAAATTAAAAACATAGAAACCAAGTAATATAAGAAGAGGTGGAACAAAAAGAAATGTTTAAAATGAAAATAACAAAATATAAAAGGATTATGAGAGAAATGAAAAAGAAATGAATGAAACTAGAAAAATGAATGAATTAAAACCTTTAAAATGCACACATGAGGATTTGAACTCGGGCATGCAACTAAGTCACGTGGCTTACCAACAACTCTAAGCCGCAACATGCTCAATCTGCTGTCTTCGGGATATATATGCTTGCAACTAATCCGGTCCAAAAATCCTTGATTTTACTAATTTTCCCTTAACATTTGTGTCTTTTGTGTAATTAATATTGATTTACCTGATTTTTAAAAATTTAAACTTAAACATTGGTATTAGTGTAAAAACCCCATTCAAAATTTGGAAACTTCAACTTAAAAAAAAAAAAGTATATAAGACACAATTGGACCTCCTATATAACAAATTAAAATGGCCCCAAATGGGTCAGGCTTGAGTCAGCCGCCTCATCCAACTCATGAGAGAACCGCCTGTGAGAATTTGATTCCTATGACTTTAGAGAAAGCAACAACCTTTTGTAAAATTATTCATTTCTATGGTTAAAGTACTTGAATCTCGTGAATCAAATCCACGATGAAAGACACAAAAATAAAAAAATAATAAATAATATTTAGACTAATATATCACTTTATCGATGTGAATTCGACAGGAGGATTTATTGAAAACAAGAAAATGAAGAAAATACAAAAAATTTTGGTAGATTAGAGGAAAATTTTGAAGAAATTTTGCGTTCGGGTGAAGATGGATAACTATGTGACATTTCTATCTTATAGAAGAACTCCCTGTAGCCGTGATAAGAGTAATATTACTTAAACACAATGATTGATATAATTGATAATAAAACAATGTGATGTATCAAAATTATGTAAATCAAAATAAGATGTTTTGATATATTATTATGTCAACAATTATGTCAATCACTTAAAAAAACAATTATATTTTTTTCATAATTTTTCTATTTTCTAATCATGTATTCTCATTAAAAACCAAAACAAAAATAGTTCCTCAATTTTTTTCCTTTTTATTAATTTTCATGTCAAACAAAGCCCTAAATGGAATCTTGGGATTCTTATACATGTGGGATCTGTTTCCTCAAAATGTTTGAAATAAAATTACCTAAATTTTCGGTAGCATCTGATGACTCAGGATTAGAATATATTCAGGTTGTGCCAAAGGCACTAATTGCTGTTTTCCTGTTTCCTTTAAACTTTAAAGTAATCACGTGGTTTGATTCTTAATTATCCCTGACATGGCAAATCTGGTTTTACTTACTTCTAAATTAAAGTACATGAATTGGGATTAAGCACACAGAAATCTTGGGTCCACCCATAGTTTTGTTGTACTGTATATTGGGAAGTTGGACCCGCCTCATATCATTCATTATGGAGACAACTTGTTCAACTTGTCAATTTGTTTGCAATAGAATTACCAGTCTTTTTTGCAATTTTTTATAACTAAAAACTTATGATTCAATTAAAATTATGCATTACTATACGATCAAAATTGTCACGCTACCATTTACTTATTATGTGATCTTTACTATTATGTAAACAAAAAATAACTCTACAACAAAATGAAATTTTTTGAACATAAGTATATTTAATTTTAAATCAAAGTTTTAATCACTTGCTCACAATGTGAGTAAGTTAACATACCTATAACTGATATTTTCTATACATGATTTCACGTTTTAAAAAAAATCAGCTATAGATTCATTAACCTCATCACATGTGAGTATGTGATTAAAACTATGTTAAATCAAGGGGAATGATCCAGCATACCCCATGGTGTAATAGTTATGGCACTCTCAGGTATTTTCCGATCACATTCGACCTCTATTACGAAAGTTGAGACTAGATTCAGAATCATCAAGGGGAGACGAAGCTCCACTAGTTTAGAAAATTTTCTAGGAACGTCGTTGGCCACCGATCAAAGTTCAATAATTTTTTGGTCAAGTTTTATACCCATGGCAAATGGCGTTATTGAAAAATTTTTCGGACTACTGGAGCTTTACCTTATCGTGTTAGTTCTAGATCTAATCTCGATTTTCCCAATAAATGTTATATGTGATCGAAAAATACATGGAAGTACCATAACTACGGCACACCCAGGTGTGCTGGATCATTAACCTGCTAAAACATAGTTCTTGTAATCCAGAAAACTTTTTTTTTTCTTCCCTTATTTATTTTATTTTATTTTATTTTTTTCTGGCCCGGATCCTCCAATCCATGCCACTACCTTATGCTCATCTTTGTTTCACCAGCGAGGTATGCAATGCAAGTATGCATAATGAAGAGATTTGATTATTAAAATTATAATGGTATGAATTTTACTTGAAGGCATGAATTTAATAGTATGTTTGGACAATATTTTTTTTTATGTAGCTAAATACTAATTTTAGTTAGGTAGTGATGGCAATCACGTGAGATGTATGATTGATATCGATAATTTGATTTTAATTAAAAATTAAAACAGAAAGGCTTATTTATTTATTTATTTATTTTATTATTATTATTATTATTATTATTGGTTACAATGTTCAGACAAAGTGTTACCTCGGGACACTTCCAAAAGACTTTTGACTGTAAATTTTGGTATGCTTTAGAGTCTTAAGCTATTAAGGCCTTGTTCTATTGGGGGTTTAGTTATTCCGCGCGGTATTCCGTGTAAAAATGTGTGGTTAATATTATTTTGGGAAATGTGTGTGTGGTTGAAAATAAGTATGAGGTATACGGAATTGCGTGCGGATTTGGTTAACACCAAATAAAACAAGGCCTAACTATCGATGCTTACCTATGAATAGAGATGTAGCAATTAGATGTTATCAGTTAATTTCTTGTGTTAATTTCGATATTAGCAATATTCTGTATAAAAAATCAATTCAACTGAACAAGTGTTAGTAATTCTCGGTTACTCATCTTATGAAATAGTGAAAAAACAAAAAAATGTTTATAAATGTGTTTTTCTTTATAAGTAATTTCTGAAGGATTTTATTCTTAATACTTCGCAAAAATTTATAAATAGTTGTACTATGCAGTTGAAATAGATGCTCGACAATTAACATATATTTAATATAAAATATTTAAATAAGCAGTATCGTTAAAAATAAAAAGGTTGGTGTTATATATATGTATGCGTGTATGAATTATGATTTAGTGCCTGATTGAGTACATATTTATTGTGCCAACTTAACACATGTCATTTCAGAATTGGATATATGATATAATTACTTCGACAATATCCAATATACACCCAATGTTGCGATGATATGTATTAATAGAGTACAATAAGCCCGTGCCCAATCGGATACTTGATCATAATTGATGCATGTATATATATATGACACATGCTCCCCCACCATCAGGGGTGAGTGGGGTGTAGATACTGGACAACGATTCTGATAATATTGACACTTTATAATGTCAATATTATTGATAACGGATTGCTCACCACACACACACACACACACACACACATATATATATATATAATCTGATCGTTAAAGCATAAAATAGACATTATTGTTATTCATGGTTACATACTCTAGTGTAATATTTCAACATTTTATTTAGAGAATACAAAAATAAATAATTGAATGATCTCTTTATCTCTACTCCCGGATAATTTCCTCCCTTGTCCGAGTATTTTATTTACCAAAATCCAAATTGCCTTCAATGCGCCACACGTCATCTACGGCGTTATAGCATTTCCAATATAACATTTTGTGAAGGTATACTAGTGTGTGATAGATAGACAAAAGATATATATATATATATATATATATATATATATATATATATATAATGGGTTCCATTTATTCCTTATTATTATTATGTTTATCACTTTCCTATGTACTTGTTCACTTTTTTCTCATTTTTTCTTTATGACTTTCTATATCATATCTAAAATCACACATCTATCTATACATTTTCGATTAATATTTTATTATTATTTTTAAAATCATTCATGTCTCTCTATTCTTTTTTATTTTTCACTCTTTCTCAAATTTCTTTCTTTGGCTATTCAATTAAAATAATAATATTTATCTGAGAGCTGTTTTTCGCTCTCAGATATCATTACAGACAGACAAATCCCCTAACTCACATCCCATTAGAGGTGCTTCAGAAAATCCAAAAATAACCTCCTAGTCCTGAATCTGGGGCCCACTTATTCTCCAAACGTTCATCCCACTACGAGAATCATCGCCATCCCTAGGCCCCACACTTTCGAAATGCAATAATTGGTAATATTAGTCCGAGACTAATTACTAAAATATCAACCCAGTCCTCAAATCTCAATACTCCTTCCATCTCAGTTATATTATAGCATCTCCAATCCAAATATCGATTTTTAGCTTATGTTTTAGAGAGGCAAATTCACAAAATTTTGAGCGGATCCCACAATTTTTTATTTCAATTTTTTAATCACTTTTTTTCAATTTTCTCATTTTTGCTCTACTTTTTCTTCCTTATTTGTCATATTATAGCTATATTTTCACATCTGTTATGAATAATTGAGAATAATTTGGTGGTTATGAATTATGAGGAATAATTTGGTGGAGGAATAATTTGGTGGAGGAATAATTTGGTAAAAGATGTAATTATTATATGTGAACGACTATTATACCCTCGATTTAAATTATGTAATTACGATCACGCTTATTCAAGCTTTTCCTATAACAGTGCTTTCGCTTATTAATGAAATTCATTCTAATTCCTGTAATTCATTCTCTCTAAATTCTCTCTATTGTTTCTATACTTTTATAACACGTTATCAAAGACGAGTCTCTAGCCATTTCATTACGAAAAGAAGTATGCTCTACAGCCAGCATCTTATAGATGATTTATCTTCAGACGTAAACCTGGATTATTACCAATGAATTAATTCATCCTCATCAATCCTAAATAACTCTCTCTTGCAAATACATCATCGAAAATTCCCGCTTGTTCATATTCTTCTCCCACAATTCCTCATTCTACACAACCCGCTGAGATGTCTCAAATCCCAAAATTGGAAGAATGGAGTCCAAAGAATTTTTCGATCACGTAAATGGATTGCAAGTAAATCTCATCCATTGGAATAATTAGAGAAATGGAAAAAGGTAAATCATATGATTTTATAATATAATAATATATTAAACTATAACATTCGCTTTATCGAGATATAAAGAGCATACATTATCAAAATCAAATTTTCTAGACTCCATTATACTCGATTTAACGAGAGTTTCGATTGACACCAACATTGATAGCAGAATAACTCGTTTTGAAATATGTTATTATCAAACTTTCAAAATTTACAAATCAAGACACTAACTTTTGAAAAAGTTACAAAATAATCCTTGAATATTTTGATATTGATAAATTGAAGTAGAAAGAAGATAATTTTCCAATCGTGAAACATTGATAAAATATTTTTGACAATTTTACCTGCGAATTGGAATGGACAATTTTACCTTTAGGTAAAACCGACCTAATTTTGACGACAAAGGAAAATGGATAGAATATTTATGAAGAAATTCTAAATCCATTGATTATATAAAATGGCTTGAAGTCCATTTGAGTTAAAAGATCGGAATATTATTTTAACTCAGAAGAGTTCAATTACATAATGTACTTATTCTAGAAGGATAAGTGTCTTTCTTGTAGAAGTAATGAGTATTTGTTACAGAAGAACAAATTTGCTCCCGTGAGAAGCAGCTCAATATTTAATTCTCGCACTTTATTTAATGCAATTTAATTATCGCAATACCTCCTACTTGATGATGGGTCCAACCGTCACTAAACGGAAGGTTTTATATATTTGCACTTTATATGCTAAGTGATGGGTAATACCTTCTACTAAGCGTAACCTACTCTCAAGAAGTAGTTAAATATTATGCAATTTAATTCTTGCTATTTAAATTCGTGAGATTTATATTTATTGCAATAATTCCCATAAGGTAGGTTCGACCACCTATTGGAGGAAATTTAATTTCGCAATTTAAATTTATGCACTTTATAGTTTGAGTATATTTCCAATGTGGTGGGTAATACCACACGATTGGTGTGCATATTTCCAATGTGGTGGGTTATACTACACGATTGGTTATAACTAATCCTACCTCCGTAAGAAGTAGTTGATCAAATATTCTAATCATACTCAAGTAGTAGACGATGAGAATAAAATTACTTCCCCATATATATCGAATATTAATGGAGAAAATTGAACAAGTGGTACTTGAAGTTACCATTGGATAAATAGACGAAAGTAAAATCTTTGAATAGATCCCATGTTGATAAATCAAAGAAAATATATCGCATGGAAAGCTTATATGAAGTAATCTCATCGATGATATGAGATTGTATTAATATGAGAATAAAATGCTCTTGAAGAAGCAAAATCACTAGATATCTCAGATTTGAATAAAGCCAATATGATATTATTATTATTACTCCGTAAGAAGTACAAAACAGTAGAAGTGGAACATATTGAGAATATCAAAAGATGGCATTAAACACTCAAAATATAGAAATGCAAAAGAATATACATCTTGAATCCATAAATGAGGGATGCGTCTCGAGAGTATAAATACTCCGTAACTCGCCACCATCAACATTAGGATTCATAATGAAATATTTAAAGGATCCGAATTTCTTTTTCGCTGACACCATGGTCCGTGACCGACGGACTGGCTTCCACAGATTCTTGAACATATGCATGAAATTTGATGAGTAGTTCATCAACAAAGATTAGCGTAAATAAGTATTTTTCTCGCTGAATGAGAGATAAACTTATTATTTACACTCTGATCTAGAAACGCTAGTAAGCCATCAAAGAAATTATTAATATTCAACAAACCTATTGGTTTGACATGAAAATTCCACTGTGCCAACGAGGCTATATTGAATATTTCCTCCAGTGTGTTGTAGCCGCCTGGAAGAACAATGAAAGCATCACTATTATTCATCATATACATCATGCAGTTGTGGATGGATTGCGCTTGTAGCAAGAACCCCGCTTTGGACCCATGGTAGAACGGCTCCAATTCGAGTATTAGATCCAACTAGATGGAAAGGTATTACGCTCAAACTCTTATTCCCCATGATTGTGCGGCCATTATAAGTCTAGCTAAAAGTTTGTTGTTGGTTCCTCCGTATAGTATATTGATTTCTTGTCTCCCTAACTCTTTTATTTAGTCGGTTTGCCATATCCACATATTGGATATGGCCTACCACTTTAGATCCACCAAGAATACATACGGTTTTAATATGGCGAGGTAAAAGTTCGACTTGTATGAGATGATTCTAAAATCTCCATATCCATCTCTACTCCTATCTCTTTTTGCACTATACTTTTAATGTATGAACATGAGAGATATATGAATCCCTCTATTTAAAGAAAAATTTTCAAACCTATAATTGAGTGCACTATTTACTTTTTGACAAATATGAAAGAGAAAAAAATCTGAAAAATTTTTTTAAGTGAAAATGACATATATCTCTGTTTGATTGAAAAATAATATATATATACATATATATAT
Organism: Jasminum sambac; assembly: GCA_018223645.1. Lineage (NCBI taxonomy): Eukaryota > Viridiplantae > Streptophyta > Magnoliopsida > Lamiales > Oleaceae > Jasminum > Jasminum sambac. The sequence continues at coordinate 24,052,175 of CP073649.1, forward strand.
ATATCTTAAAAATCGAAAAACAATATTTACAATTACAAGAAAACATTGATCTTCGTTATTACATCGAGCTTCCTTATATTAATATGAGAAAATTATTATACTAAATTTTTCTACTAAATTTACAAACAGGATCTTCTAAAGTAAGTTTTTCAAGATCAGAACGCTGCTTGTTGATCTTTGAATTTGGCCCATAAGGCCATTAGCTCACCTTGTACGTGTCCACTAGGATGTGTCTCAAGAGCCCATTGAATATCATCCAAAGGCTCCTTACTCAATCCATCCTTAATGAATGCTATTTTATCTTCTCGATTTACGGACAAGTACCCCACAGATTTACATCGAGTGTCACATGTCCACCGAACACACTTGTAGCATCCTCCTAATCTTTTGCTCTCCGCTTTGAAAAACTACTTTTACCCATACCAGGCATGTATTTAGAAGGAATTGAAACCTCACCAGATAATCGAACCTTTGCTTCAATCAAGCATCGGATATCTTGTGGGATACCCTTATTCATTAGCATCCTTAATCTTTCCACTTACATCGATAAATCCTTTTTAGGATTTTGATCAGAGTGATGGATAGTATTTTCAAGATTTGAGAGCATATGATCCATTATAATGTATAAACCCTTGTTAGGATGAATTTTGCAATAATTTTGATGATTTATTTATAGAATAATACAACGCGTATGAAATAAGACGCCATTTTAAATAAATAATATGAAGCGTAAGAGCTACGATTTCGAATTAAATAATAGCGGATGTGATGCGTATGAGTTTGTAACTCAGTGTTTGAACAAGAATAGACAATAATGTCACCAAAAGATGATGGAATATGTCGGTGAATTATTTCTATGATAAATCATATTGAGCACTATACGATACTAGTGAAATCGATATAAGAATTTATCAACTAGAAGTTCAATAATACTGCTTTGCAAAACCTGACGACCATCCCGGTTTAAATAATTATTGAAATCAATATTTCAAGTGAAGAATTAAAGGAATTCTTCAATGATTGTTCTCGATAAATGATAAAATCATTACTAGCTAATATCGTAATAAATCCCAAATATATTTGGAATAAAGGATGAGAAGTATGGGCCCACTCATCCTACATGTGGACTACTAGATATTATGATATGGATCCACTAGATAATCACATGTGTATATGATTCGTAATTTTAAATTTATTTAAATATTTGCTCACGGGATGAGCATGATTTCAGATTTAATGATAAAGCTAGTAAATGTATATCCCAATACTTGAATAAATCCTCAAGGATTTGGTATGCATACAAGTGGGATATTATATTGCAAATTATTTAAAGTCCTCAAATAAATTGTCGATATCGAGAATAGAATGCAAACAGTCTAAATTCCATATTAAGGTTGAATGATGAGAACATATATGATTAAAATCATACCAAGTGTATAAGTTTTGGTGTTCTAAATTTTCTCAAAGATGAGGGAGTATTAAAGATTGAAAATGATATGTGAAATGCATCATGTTATATCCTCACAATTAAAATATGAACTTGAAGTTCAAAGATGCATAAAAGATGCTATGAACAATCACATATATCGCTTAAGATGTTTTGATAAGCTTAGACGCTTGAAGCGTTGATATTATGAGATTTCAAACATATATATCAAAGCAAATTATAAAAGATGGTCTTAATAACGGAGGCATATGCTCTTGAAGAGTATATAGACATAACTATATTGTGTAATCCTACAAGAGGATTGATAATGAGATATCTCGATAAGTTATGTCGATATGGGGAAAGAAATGAAATTGAAAAGTGTCGACACGATATGAAAATGTAGCGCTACATATGATCAATGATAATGAAAATATTGAGATATATTGAAGATGATAAATGGTGAATGTGAAATCCTTAACTTATGAGATGATGAGATGATGATGACTAATGCTCAAGTTTAAAGATAAGCATGGTGGTCATTATATGTTGCATGCTCATGAAAGTTAAATTACCGATCGTGTGTGTAAATGCAGAAAAGGAAATTAAAGGATCGGATGAGCTAAACCCGTGTTTATGAGTACCCTAAAGGGTGAACTAAGCCCACAGGAATGAAATAACCTATTAAGTGAGTATTAAATGTTAAATGATATATTTTAAATGTTAGTTAGTTATGAAGGTTTACTTATATGTTTACATGTTTTTACAATGAATTTATATGCTTTAAATTGTGTATTTGGAGACATGTGTTCATGGTGAATGTTTTGTAGTTGTGTAAGAAAATTGATGCACTCTAAATGAACAGAAGAGTATAAAATCAATGTATATGATACTCATACAAATGTATGAAAGATTTTGAAATGCTTAAAGATACTTGTATAAAATACGCGTTGCACTCTTTTTCCCTTGAGTGAGGTTTTATCCCATTGGGTTTTCTAGCAAGGTTTTTAATGAGGCAACTTTAAAGGCGTATTCACATGAATAATGTACTCTTTTTCCTTCATTAGGGTTTTTCCCATTGGGTTTTTTCCTAATAAGGTTTTAACGAGGCATATTCATGGTATATTGAGAACGATAGGAGAAATTAATACAGTGTATCTATTGGATCAAGTTATAATGGAGCTAATGCTTTAGATCCAAACGATGATGATATTGAAATCATTTACCGTAAGTAAATATATCGCTTCTCAAGATATGAAATCAAACGGAGCAAATTGTACTCTTTTTCCTTCGATCAAGTTTTTCCCACCGGGTTTTCTTGACAAGGTTTTAACGAGGCAAAGACATGAATACTCCTATATCATTTGGAAGACATCGTGGGAGCAATGTTTTGATGAAGAAAGATATAACCACCTAAGCTATCCCGCAATCGGTTTGGAAGTTTTTTTTTTTCCCACCTGGTTTTTCTCCAAACAAGTCAGGAAGACATTTGTATTAATAGTCATTCAAGGGGGAGTGTTATGAATAATTGAGAATAATTTGGTGGTTATGAATTATGAGGAATAATTTGGTGGAGGAATAATTTGGTGGAGGAATAATTTGGTAAAAGATGTAATTATTATATGTGAATGACTATTATACCCTTGATGAAATTATGTAATTACGATGGTGCCATTCGAAGTTTTCCTATAAATAGGGCTTCAGTTATTAATGAAATTCATTCCTGAGAATTCCTTAGAATTCATTCTCTCTAAATTCTCTCTATTGTTTCTATACTTTTATAACAACATCCAATTTTACATTTTATACTAATTATTTTATTATTATTTTCCAATTTCTTTCTATCTCACATCTTTGACATGTTTACCTATTTTTTTCTATATATTTTTCTATTCTTCTACAATTAAAATAATAATATTCTCTCTAAAATGGACATTGGCAATAGACATTTTCATTGGAGATGCTTAAGAATTCTTTTTTTTTTATATCCCAATTATATAGGCCTTTTTATATTCATTTATCATTACACTCCTATTTAATTTGCATATTTGAAAATCTTTTGATAGTTATAATAACTTTTTAGAATCATTAATAAGGGTACAATTGGAAATTATTTATAGTATTTAATTTTTCAATGTGATTCTTAATCCATGTGAAAAGTAAAACAAACTTTTATAATTGGAACACAAGGAATTCTTCTTTTTCATCATAAATGCACACTACCAGTGTGATGCGGTAGATTTTCATTTTTAAAATTTCAAATTTTAAATTGAATGGTGAAGGAGATCACACAATATGTGTACATAATTATAAGAAGCGATTGAAGATATATAGTTGATATTGATATTAACTATGATAAAATAGTAAAAATTAAACGAACACAAACTAAACATGTGTTCGATTATACTTTATTTTTAAAACATTATAACTTTTTCAGTTGACTAGTAACCGACAGCTAAGAGATATGTCGAGGATAATAAATAGTGAAATGAAATATATCATTTAATATAGTTTGCATTTGATTAAGTAATAGAAATTAATGTTTGAATGAAAGAAAAAGAAACAAACAAACAAACGCATGCTAAGTTTTTATATACATCAAATCTAATAAATAATAAAAAAAATATGAAGCCACATATAATTTATGCTAGTTTTTTTTTTTTTTTGAGTATAGGAATATAGGGGCGAGGTGTGGTTCCCTGGCCCCGTGTTAGGGATTTCGATGCCTTAACCACTATACCACGTTCGAACGACAATAATTTTTGAAACTTTGTATACTATTTGTCCAAATATAGCACAAATTTGCTGTAATTTTAAAGATTGGGATCAGAATTATCATTCGAGCAATAGTCGAGAACCAACTGGACAAATTTTACCCAAGCAAAGGAAAAAGCTAAAATTAGATATCGCATGACCAATTTGCCCTCACCATCTCTTTCTATAAATTTCAAACTCCCTTCACCTCATCCCTTCCATTCCATTAACCACAATAATTTCCGTTCACAGAAAACGCGTTTTGAGTGTTGAGTGTTTTTGTTCAGAGAGAAGATGTTGGGAGTTTTTAGCAGCTCGATAGTTTCTCCGCCAGAGGAGCTGGTGGCGGCCGGAAGTAGGACGCCATCTCCGAAGGTCTCAGCGGCGAAGCTGATGTCCCGGTTCCTGGAGGCGAACTCGTCGGCGGTGTCGGTACAGATCGGAGATGATGTCCAGATGGCTTACACTCACTCCAACCAGTCGGCTCTGCACCCTAGGTATACTATACATGATTTCAGAAAAGTGAGATTTAAGTTTATGCAGATGATGATCATCACTGTCAAGTGTGGATTTATGGTGATCAACGGTTGGGATCGTCTGAACAGTTTATCGGTGGTGCTTAATACTAGTATTTATTATCACTTGGTGGAGGAGAAGCTTTGATTATATGATTTTGAACTATTTTATAATTTTTAGTGGTTCCAAATTATATTAATTGACGAATCTGAAATTAGAAATTGATTGAGACTAACATATACAGACATGTTTGGTGATGAATATTGGACATGAATAGCTGCTTTGTTTTTTGGCCAGACAATTAACCAATCATCTACATCTTTTAACAGAACCACAAATTTTTTCCCAATAGTGGCTCGGTGAGACCGATGCAAATCAGTTCAGTAATTTCTCAGTTTTATGTGTTTTCTATTATTTCATATGCAAAATGGAATCCGGATCAAATATTTTTTATTTAATTTCTTGAATTTGATATATTCTAATCCACTGCGGATATTTCTCGATGCATCCACGTGTGGAGTAGATCTCAAACGTGGCATGCCATGACAGGGTACCGCAGTTAATTTATTTTACGAACAATTCATAAATGATAATTATGATATGAACTGGTTCTACTTTCTTCTGCAATTTACTTTTTATTATAAAATAAAATAATATTATTTATTTATTTTTATTTATTATTACGTTTTCAACAAATTTTCTCTACGGATCTCTAAGGTAACTTTTCTTTTATCCCTATGTTTGGGTTAATCGAGTATAATTTTCTTTAACGGATCTCTAAGGTAACTTTTCTTTTATCCCTATGTTTGGGTTAATCGAGTATAATTTTCTTTACAGCTTGATTAATCGAGAATCTAGAGTTTCACGCATCGCAAATAATGAAACATCCAATTGTCCTGTTTGGTAGAATTGTTATTACAGTTACTTTTATCTGTCAGGGCCAACATATGTTTTTAAATTTACTTTTTACTTACCAGTTTTTGGTTATTGTTGAGGTGAAAATTTACTTACTGTTGTAAATTTGGGCAGATCATTTGCAGTTAAGGATGAAATGTTCTGCTTGTTTGAAGGAGCCCTCGACAACCTGGGAGCCTTAAGCAGCAGTATGGCCTTGCAAAGTCGGCCAACGAGGTACTTCTAGTGATTGAAGCATACAAGGCGCTTCGTGACCGCGCGCCTTACCCTGCAAACCGAGTCGTTGGCCACCTCGAAGGGGATTTCTCGTTCATGGTTTTCGACAAGTCAACTTCCACTTTATTTGCGGCTAGTGTGAGTATTGGCATTTTCATTTTTAAAGAGAAGTAGATGGTTGAAAATGAAGTTTGACTGTTAACCAACTTTTAAGCTAACTTTGAATTATATCAAACAAGCATTTAGTGGTGTTTACTAACATTTGAGTTGGTGGTGGTGTGACAGGACCAATTTGGCAAAGTTCCACTTTATTGGGGTATCACTGCCGATGGATACGTAGCATTTGCTGATGATGCTGATTTGCTAAAGGGTGCTTGTGGCAAGTCACTTGCTTCCTTCCCGCAAGGTGAGCTTGGTTAATCTTTCTTTTGAATTATTGTTGAAAAGTTGGTAATTACTTTATAATTTGAAGAAGAAATTTCTCCTTGGTGCCATCAATAATAAATTGCTATCATTTTCATTAGACAATTTTTCGTGTTAGCATAACATAATTATGTTGCTTGATTTTTCAGGTTGCTTCTTTTCCACAGCAGTTGGAGAACTAAGAAGCTATGAGAATCCCAAGAATAAGGTCACAGCTGTTCCCGCTACTGAGGAAGAAATATGGGGAGCAAAGTTCATGGTAAGATGCCAATTTTTCTGTTCAGTTCTCGATGCAAATCTTTTATGCCACTTGATGGATTCTATCTCCAAGTCTTTGTTTGATCTTAACTACTTTTTCAAGTAAAATTGATGTCTTGGAGAAACCTAAGGTTGTGGTTGTGAAAAATCAATATTCTAGCAAGTCAAACGAGGTTTGTTCAGAATTCGTCTGTCGTTAATTATTAATTCGACAAGAGTTGATGACACGGAATCTCTAAACATATATAATTGAGAAAAATGTCCCTTTCTTATCCAAGAAAAACACTCACAAGTTAATGCTGTAGTCCACACGGTTGTCCGATCTCTGGAAAGGCAACTACTGATTTTTATGTTTCACTATTATAGATTAATGTATGCACTGCTGGCCTGGCCGGCCTATAGCTCAACGCCAGTGATTTTGTCTTCAACTCATGGATTTTAGCCTGTCTTATTGATGCTTAGTTAACTTTCATTGCTAGAAAATTAAATAGGCTTCTAAGAACAAGCTAAAATGTTCGATAAATGTTGAATAACATATTAAGGCTCTATTGTTTCCACATTTTTTCATCATAAAATTCAAAATTTTTCTCTCCCCTCCTTTTCAACCACATATATAATTATTTTACATTTTTTAATATACTATTTCTCATTTTTAATCACACAATTTACACGCAATTTAAGTAATTTCTACTAACATTAATTTTGTAGTGGATAGAATAAGGCCTAAACCTCATTTTATCTTTCCAGTAGAGTCTATCCAGGTCTCCATGCACCACAAGCAATTAAGGCATTGCATACAAAAACATCTACAGAAAAGCATAATTGAACATCATGGGGTGGATAGAGATTAGTAATGTTCCGTTGCCAACTTGTTGGCAACGATAACATGCCAATACTCCCATTTTGGGGGGGAAAAAAATCTTAGGGCCCACATAAGCCCCCTACCCACATAAGCATCCCACCAGCAGAGAGCATGTATTATTCATTTCACTTTACATAGATATTAAAAAAAAATTTTGAAATTTTGGATGATGACGTGGTGCCACGTCACCCCTGTTGGCAGCGTAAGCTGCCAATAGGTTGGCAGGAGATCACTAGGAGATCACTGGACGGATAGAGAGAACATACTATTATTATGGTCACAACCATAGAGGGCCCATTTGGGGTTTCCAATTGACATGATTTTTAGACGAAGATTGAGAATCTGGAAAGGAATTCCTTAGTGGCCACACAATTTCTTCATAACATGGCCCAATAATTTTGTAGTTATGTTTACTGATGGCTTAATGTGGATGATATTCAGGTGGAAGGACAAACCGTTCTAGCAGCCACAAAATAAAAGCAGGCGTAATACTCTTGAAAATGATAGAGCTCAAAGTGGTGGGGAACACGGGGAAAAAATGAGTGGCATCTGTAAATAGCTGGAGGAGGGTTGCTTTCATCTGTTGTCTCTTGTTAAGTATTAGAATGAAAGAGGGAAGTTTGTACTGAGATCTGAAGGCTTGTTTAGTCCCTTAGCTGAGATGTGTCTTGTTATCAGCGTGTGTGATCATTGTATAGTTTGCTACCTGTTTCGGTAGTGTAATAAAGCTTGGATTAGAGTTTTCTGACTCTACTTAATTTCATTTCGACTCTTCTCAAGAGACTAGTGGAACGGGGTTTGGCAAGTTGGGGTTGCGATCGAACTTGTGAAGAGGTCGTGGCCGTATTGAGTCTTGACCACGAACCTTGACCTGTCCTCACGTCCGTGTTTTATCGTATTATTGAATGGTTATGCTTTAATGAATCATACTGCGTTGAACTATAATGTAGTACTGCTAACAAAATTCCTGATGGTTCGCTAGATTTTTATCCCAGACAATAGATTTGGTATCAGTTTTTTCTGGTTATCATCGTCTTTCAATTTAAATTAATTTGTAGTTAACTATTTTGAACTAACATTTTAAAGTGACATCACTTTGTCAAAAGTGTCCATGTTTTTACTATTTAATGTATATTTTGAACATCCAACGAAAATTTGTATGTTGATAGTTTTATTTAAATATACCACAAAGCACAAGTCCACTATATTACACGTCCATTATAGTTAGTATCACATGATAGATGACAAACTGATTTATTTTACCTGGCAGCATTAATTGATTTATCACCGTAAATATTATTTTAAATATAAGATCTACGATGATAATTAACTTATACCCTACAATCAGCGATGAATCATGACCGCTTGTAAACATCATTTAGACTGCAGAAAACTATAGAACATAACAAAGTGGGTTGTTAATGATGATAAGGATGACCGCAAAACCAGCTATCAGAGTGTGTATTAAAATTTAAAATTGATCCAATATCATGAGCAGCAAGAATTTTATTTATTTATTTATTTATCCCTTCTGAATGCCATCATTAAATCCTTTCCAATAAGCATTGTAATCGATTTCAAAGACCATGATAATTGAAAGCAACAAGAAGTTTGGATATCTTCAAAGCTAAGTATAGACAGTGGGTTTCTCATGATTAATCCAACCACTCAGTGGTTAAAAGAATACTAATGCAATATATATGTGTTAAAAACAGATGAATGAAGAATGGGAGCTTCATCAATCATCAAATCGCAATATGCAGATTGGCTTCTACTTTTACTTCTTCTTCTCCTTGTTGACAATCTATTCTATCGATGTGGCACTTTGTTTGCACTGTACGACTACAACCGTATCAAAAACCTACAACAAGTGCATTACACTCCCAACTCAGCAAGCATCAATCGCATGGACATTCCATCCACACAATGCTACTCTTGACCTCGTCTTCTTCGGCACGTTCATATCTCCGTCCGGTTGGGTCGGGTTCGGGATTAACCCCATTTCGGCGGAAATGACAGGTACACGGGCATTGATCGCTTTCCCCGACCCCAACTCGGGCCAGCTAGTTCTCCTACCCTACATTTTAGACCCCACCGTGAAACTCCAAAGAACGCCACTACTCTCTCGCCCCCTCGACATCCACCTCCTCTCCTCCTCTGCCAACTTGTATGGTGGTCGTATGGCCACCATACACGACGGTGCAACTATCCAAATATACGCCACCTTCAAACTCGTCCCAAACAAAACAAAAATCCATTATGTTTGGAACCGCGGATTGTACGTCCAGGGTTACTCCCCGACCATACATCAAACAGCTGTAAATGACCTTTCATCCATAGCCACCATCGACGTCTTCTCCGCAACTACAGCTAAGCCCCACAATGGGATTAATCTCAGGACACTGAAGATCACTCACGGCGTGATAAACTCGATTTCTTGGGGCATTTTACTTCCGATGGGAGCTGTAACTGCACGATACTTACGCCACATTCAAGCTCTGGGACCCACATGGTTTTATGCACACGCTGGAGTTCAACTATTTGCAGTTTTCTTAGGAACTGTGGGGTTTTCAATCGGGATTAGGCTTGGTCAATTGTCGCCGGGTGGTCGGATTTACGGGCTTCATCAAAAACTCGGTTTTGCGACATTCTGCCTCGGTTGGCTTCAAACGCTGGCTCTGTTATTTAGGCCGAAAACGACGAACAAATTCCGAAAATATTGGAAATCATACCATCATTTTGTGGGGTATGCTTGTGTAGTATTGGGGATTGTTAATTGTTTTCAAGGATTTCAAGTGATGGGAGAGAGTAGGTCTTTTGCTATGTTGGCATATTGCTTGTGCTTGTCTACTCTAGTTGGCATTTGTGTTGCTTTGGAAGTGAATTCTTGGGTTATTTTCTGTAGGAAATCTAAGGAAGATAAGTTAAGGAGAGAAGGGATAATTGGACATGGGGCCTCTGATAAAGGACTCATGTAAAGAATGTCCTGTAATCTACAGCATATATTGTCCTAGACATTGAAACAATTTTGCTCCATACAATGAAATTTTGTATTAAAGTGATCAAGTTTAACAAGTAGAATATAATTATGCAGATTTGCTGCATTTGTTTCACGTTAAATGTTATGTGCTCAATTATCAAATCAATAAAATGTAATGTTAAAAATAACGAGGTGATCTGTAAGATAAGTTTAATTTTGATTAAGGACTTATTTAATACACACTAAATTTGATTTTTTCCCCATAATTTCCAATCATAGCCACTCATTTATTAATTTAACAAAGTTTTATATTTCTAATACTACCTCCATCCCAAAATTATAACTTTTCTTATCTTCACATAGATTAAGAAAAATGCAATTAATGGTATTGGAAAAGTACAATTCAAGATTATTTTCCTAATATACCCTCTCATTTATTAGATATTTTATTTCAACTACTCTATTTTGATGATATCAATGTTTATTAAATAAGGACATAAAAGACAAGTAATACTACCTCATCCCAAAAATATAATCCACTATTCCATTTTCCTCCGTCCCAAAATATAGGTCACATTCCTTTTAAAGATGTAATTAAAATATTACTTGTCTTTTATACCCTCATTTAATATACATTGATGTCATCAAAATAGAGTAGTTGAAATACGGAAATATTATGTTGCCCATTGTGGGCAATGTAAGGCAAAATCCACGCCGACGTGGCGCCACGTCATCGATCAAAATTTTTTTAAAAATTTTTTTAATATCTACGTTAAGTTAGATGAATAATACATAACTGCTTCCTGATGGTGGGGGCTCACCCAACTCCTATGATTTTTTTCCCCCACTGTGGGCCACATAACCTACCTACAGTGGGTAGGTGATCATTACTCAGTTGAAATAAAACATATAATAAATAAGAGGGCATATTAGGAAAATAATTTTGAATTGTACTTTTCCAGTACCATTAATTATATTTTTTTAATCTGTGAAGATAAGAAAATGATTATAATTTTGGGACGAAGGTAGTATTTTAATTACATCTTTAAAAGGAATGTGACATATATTTTGAGACGACGAAAAATGAATAATGGACTATATTTTTGGGACGGAGGTAATACATTTTTTCTAATTTTCGATCACACATTGTCAAACTCTCGTGTTAATATAAATAATCCATATTCAAGTAGTGATGGCAAAATAACCCGCGATAACCCGAACCCGATGGGACCTCTCCTAATGGGGCGAAAAAATAGTGATCCGATTCTTGGCGGGATAAGTTTGGGCTTCGTTTCCCGCCCCGTCATGGGTCACTGGGCGGAGTAGGTAGGCCTTGTTCCGACCCGAACCCGTCCAATGTAAATATATATATATATATTTTTATATAATTTAGTAATATATATTTTATAATTTAGAAAATTACTTAATATTTTATTTCAATAAAAAAAAACTCAATACTTCTACTAACATAATTAATTAATTACTAACACAATTAACTAATTACCAACACAAATATTATAATAGTATTATTACTAAAATTAAAAATTAGAACGAAAAAAATTTACAAATGAACCATCAAATGGGGCCGATTTGATATTCCTCCCACACTCCGCTACCCAATATGCTCCACAACTCACGGATCACGAGACAAACAAGACATATAAAAATTAAATGGAAGCAGGGTGACCAGCCCCATTGCCATCACTAATATCAAGGTAACTCATTCTATCTTCCCACGCCACCCCCACCCCCTAATGTTCAGTTTTTACTCATAAGCCTGTAAAGTAATCTCTGCATAGCCAAACATAACTGCAAATCGGAAGAAGAAGATGAGACATACGGCGAAAATGAATGCGATGAGATCCGGGGTGGTAGTGATGGGAGCTCTGGCATTCGGCTACTTGACTCTGCAACTGGGTTTCAAGCCCTTTCTGGAGAAAGCCCACCGAGAACAAGATGCTCTCCTCCGAGCCCAATCCGATTCCTCTGCAGATGATGGGTTTAACACTGACAACGCCACAGTTCTCTCTGATGGAATGCCCAAGTCAGATTATAAGCTATGATATAATGCCTTAAATCCCTAATTCCTTATTAGTTTTGGTAATTTATATAGCTGAATTAGGGATTCTAAAAGTGGTGGATAGTTGTATATCTCTCTTTCTTGCCGACGTTCTTTGATCTTCTAACTTTCAATTGTCTGATTTTGGCATGGTACTGATATAGGGAATATAGTTTGTGATGGTTGTGGGATTGTTTGTTTCTCGATTACTATCACATTTTTATCTTGTGATTTAACATTGTATTGTTTGCTATTGATAAACTGATAACCTAGGATGAGACCCTTTTCTTAATTGTCTCTTTCATAATCATATCATTTTTCTTGGAATGGCATTTAGAAATGATATGGATGAGCTATCTGAGGTTGAGTTTTAGGTTTTCTAAGCCTTCCAAGCTTTTCTCAGGCAAAGATGAAAACTTTGAACACTTTTAGAGTGCTTTTGATATGTTTTTGGGGCGATGAAAGAGAATTCAAACTAAGTTGAGGTTCTAGCATTCGATCGCATGAAGTGTTAACTATTCGTGTTATTCAGCACCGCACGAAAGAATCTAAAACTCTAATGTTAACCCTGCCAAACTCTAACTGTAATAAGGACATAAAATTGTAATTATGGGAGTTGTTTGATGTTTTATTGTTTTAGCTTTTAACTTTTCACCTGGTGTTATTTACTTATTTATCATGAGTTTGATGATGAAATAACCAAGAATTGGACATTATTGTTGTAAACGAGTATTTTTACCTCGGGTATTTAACAACAAAGTGAATTCCTGCTTGAGCTGGGTTTTAGCCCTTTTAAGTCATCTTGATGTTGTAGATTCACTTGAAATTGCTTGAGCTTGCTCAGTAGCTTTCCCATCATGGCTGAAGGGACTCTGTCTTGAGCTAAGCTCAACAATGTTGAATCACTTGCAATATATTCAACATGCTCTAGCATATGAAGGTGATGTCTAGACCAAGTTCAGAATGGAAGTGGACTTACAAAAATGTACTGCATCAGACTTCGAGAAATGTACAAGCTTTAGGTGAGTCAACTCTGAACTGATATCGGGTCATGCTAATCTGCTACCATGTCGACATCTGAGGTGAGGGAGAACTCGGTTTTGGCATTTGGAATATTAGAAATGTAGAACAAGGTGACATATTGCTTATATACCTTCAACTCCAGCCAAGGCACAGGCTCATTCTAGATGGAAAGATTTTGATACTTCAATAACTTCATTATTTAATGTACAATCTGATGCTACAGTTAAATGTTGTTATAGAGATCTGGGATGAAAAGGAAGTATATGACATGGAAAGTTTGAACATCTAAAAGGAAATGCAAGATTATTACTCTAATCTAGGTATTATTTTGCCTATACAGGAGACCTATCATTTTTTCTGCAAACTCTTTGAACCTAATGATACAAGAGCAATGATTTATAATGTGATAATGTTAAAAGTACTAAATCGTAAATGTTTTAGAATTCTTAATGTGAAACTTGACATGGTCGAATAATGGTTTTCAAGTAGCCTGAATGGTATGAAAACCAATCTACTTTGTCAGTTTGCAGATTGCTCACGTTGTATAGGGAATTACAGGTAATGTCATTGGAATGGATATTGATGAGCGTATTGGCATCTATGAACCTTTTCATTTACAATGAAACAATCCATGGAGCAGGTATTAGTCCTAGGAGTTCCCTTTGTTAGCGGAAGTACTAAACAGTAAAATCTGTTTGTGATGTTATAAGCTATAATCTATAACTTATTTATGTTGTCTGGTGCCAACACTTGCCTAAGTAATTTTAACTTGTATTGTAACTCATAATACAATTGCATTGCTTTTTGGGAATGGTACCTTTATGTTTCAACTGCAGAATCTTCTTTTGTGCTTGATAGACAACATAATTGGGATAGAATTGCATCTTCAATTCTTTCTTGAAATCGTCCTAACTATCTATTTTACACGCACCCTTCGCTATGTTGGCATGTCTACGTTGCCACTACATAGTTGCAATGTCTGTAAGATACATGGTTGAAATACGTACCTTCATTCCATTGTCAATGATATTCAAGCCTTCAAAATATATTTCCATCCTCTGCAAGAAATCCTCTAACAACTTTGCATTACGCTTGCCATCAAACTCCATAGGCTTGGAACAATTCACCTTTGGAGTTGCTACTGATTTGTTAGCGTTTCCAGCTCAAAATGACCTGCTTGAACGCCGCCATGTTCGACAACAGTATCGGGTGCTTGACTTTTGCTATGTGCATGTTCGATCTTGCTATCCTTCTTTGGGGCAACGTTGTGTCTACTTTGAACTTTCGCTGTGCTCGAATCATCTGTTGGAATTATATTGCAATGATTTGTTCAAATTTTGTGTTGAGTGGTGATTAGAATAAATTGAATGGACACTCGTATCTTAAAACTTCAGAGTTATGCCTCTTCAAAGAATTGTGTCTATTCGTACCTAGAGGTGTGTCTTTATGCTTAGAGGTGTGTCCATTCAATCGTAACGCTTCATCATCTATAGATAGGTCATGAATTTGATGTTCAAAAAACACAATACAGATCATCAACCAATATTATTCAAATTCAAGATTATATATTAAAGTTCCTTTGTACCTTCCTGGGTGTTTATTGTGCTTTATGAATACCCGGTTGAAGGGTTGATTAATCCGCTAAAGCCATTTGCATTGTAATCTCAAACGAGAAGGGGCAAATGAACTTTTAGTCTTTGTAATTCATAGAGTTCTCTCTTCTTTGTTAATAATCAATTTCCGGGTTATATTTCTTCATATCTCCAATTTATATGCTATATTTCCTTATTATTTTTGATTCACGATTTCTCTCTTATCGTTTGCAGGTTTGACTCCAACTCTCTCGTATTAGTTGTAATGATCAACTAATTAACCTTACTAATGTCAGAAAAGACCCATTTCAGATGAGTAAATTCTTCGCTAGCTTCATAATTCCTAGGTTGAATTATGCCTGACGAAACTTTTTGATAATTTAATCGTCTCCTAATTTTGCTGTGATGAATATAGCATCTGTCATTAATTGGCATAGCATGTTGAAACAATGTCTGAAAATGTTTCAATCATGAATGGATCATGGATATGAAGAAGTGTCCACTTAGTTTAAAATAAAAATTACCATAGACATCAATTTTGAAATATAAAGGTAATTGGTGTCCTTCGTGAATGTGTGTTAAACTGGTAACTTATATCAACATATGTGAATGGAGGATTATATGGTACTTATTATTTATATGCTGCTGGTAAAGATGTGCATACATGCTAAACTGCTAAAATAGAGTGTGTGAAATCTGATTTTTGAACATGACTTTGTCACTTTATTGAGATTAATTAAAGTGATACGTAAACCCAAAAATAAACAGATGGAATGTGATTCGTATGTGTAGCTGTCTCATTGGCTTCTGTTGGTAATGGAAGTCAGCAAATGAAAAGCTATCTCATAAATACAGCCATGTCTCAGCCTTCGGTGACCCACGCAGGTGAAAAATTGTTCCAAATGGTCATGATGGAGGAAAGTTCTTAAAATAGTAGCATTTGCAGCAACTCTGATTTGTAGCTGGCAGATTATCAGTCTGTCGAATCCATTGGGATTGAGAAGAGTGGTTCGATCTATGAAGTGGTACCTTTGATTGAGCAAAATATTTGAAGATTGAACGTTGCAGGTGACAATTTTGGCAGCTGAATGGATCAATTTTAATATTCTCTCTAATTGAGTGAAAAATATGGGTGATCAATTTTTAAAGAATTCATTGTTTCAATTGAAAGAATTGAGATGGTCGAATGAAATCTATACACCATGTATAAAGGGATATTGCGATGGAACTTGGGACCCATGGCATTAACGTGTTATTTGAAACTTTTTTTTTTTTTTTTTACTAAACTGGTGTTTGTTCAGGACTTGTTTCTTTAAAAGAGTGGAAATGCTCCATTGTGAAACAAGCGTAAACCTCCAATTAAGCTATATGTGATTAAAGAAAAAGTGTACTAAGTCCAAAGGTTGCAGTTGACAAATCTATATTTCCTTTTTCAGTGAGTTACCTTCATTTGCCTAAGTATTTCATGTTCTTTCAGCCCATGCTAGAAGCCTGAAACCTTGCCAAGCGAGCTTGAAGCCCAGCTAGACTATCTGCTTTGTGTGAGAGCACAGACCTGGGTTCCTGGTTGATTGTCTTCTGCTAATAATTTCATTTCTTCACAAACCATCTCCATGGTATGTTCAATATCTTTCTTATGAGCAATGAGGGCCTCTTCTTCCTCAAGTATCTCATTGATATTCACTTTAGGAGGCCTTGCACCATCCTTCTATGACATGTTCCCGGCTTTTGAGGCCCTTCATCCCGCAAGCTTTCCACTGAGGTGGAGACATTGTGAGCTTGAAGGCCATCCAGACTGTCTGCTTTGCATGAGAGCACAGAGCTTAGTTCTACCAAGTAACTATCAATATTGTTTGATTGTCTTCTGCTGATAGTTTCATTTCGCTACGAACCATCTCCATGGTATGGTCAATATCTTTCTTATGAGCAGCAATAAGAGCCTCTTCTTCTTCAAGTATGTCATTGATACACTTCAGAAGGCTTTGCACCATCCCTCTATGGCATGTTCCCAGCTTTTGAGGCCTTTCATCCCTGTAACCTTTCCACCTACATTGCTGACGACGTCTTTTGACCAGAAGAAATCCTTGAACTTTCTACATCAAATCGCTCTATTTCTAGGAGATGGTGCAGTACTTTCCTTACGGCCATTAAAGGTTGCCTACAAGAAAAGCTTTAGGGTGGTTTGTCATAAATGGTAGAAGCATTCTGGGTTTACTTCCCCTAGAATTCTTCTATTTGCATCCAATGCTTTAGACTCTGCTCTCTCATTGACATCCAAAAGGCTCTTGTTGATTTCTCTTCCTTCAATCTTTTCTTCTTCAGTAGAGACTGAGAGTTCAAATTCCGCTAAACGCAACATTTTCAAGGTTGTGTGTCTATGATTTATCTAAATCAATAATTAATTTGTCGAAGTCTTCAATATCACGCGTTCTTGTATTGGATTTGCCAACACTTGTACTCAGTTCATCGGACTGGAGACTTAATTTCCCAAATTTGAGTGCCAACAGTTCCATTTTTGTTTCGATTTCAATCTTGTTCATGTCGCTTTTTCTTGTATTGAATTCACGAAGACTTGTACTCGGATGATGCAAAAAAGAGTCATCTTCTTGAACTTACCCACCAGGTCTTCAATATCTACCTCAATTTTCTTTGGAGTGTACGTTCTTGTATATAGTTGTTAGGAAAAAATACTCAATTTCTGGAACTTATTAATCAGCTCTTGAATTTCAACGTCAATTGTCTTCATATGAAGACTCATTTTCTTTCAATGAGTAGAAATTGGAGAAGAACGGGTGAGAGAAGAATAGAGCCAACTTATTAATCAGCTCTTGAATTTCAACGTCAATTGTCTTCATATGAAGACTCATTTTCTTTGAATGAGTAGAAATTGGAGAGGAACGGGTGAGAGAAGAATAGAGCCAAAGAAGTCAAACTAAGTGGTATTGTCCAACAACAAATGTTAAGACTCATTAATGTTTTGTTTGAGCCTATAAATCCTAGTACGGTATTGTTTAACAAGAGATTTTAAAACTTATTAACGTTTCGTTTGAGCATATACATCCCGGTGTTTTTGTTTTAACTTTGTGTTTATTTTTAAAGTGTTTAATCTCATCATATTATTTGTGTTGTGTCTTCAGATTCCGACTCTCGTTGAGATGAAATTTTCCCAACGTCATCTTCTTGGTTGGCCATACCCTCCATCAACTCGAGCCTTCAAAGTTCAACCATGACAGAAACATTACCAGGAATTTGAGATTGTGGATTACACTAGAAAGCTTTCTTTTCGATGGTTACAAATGAATAACAAGACCCCTATTTATAGTGTCACCTTCTTTGAATAAACGGTGGTGATCTATTCCATCAAACACCCTAGAATCCACATCTAAGAATTCTCTAAAAAATAAAAATAAAATATACAAATTCTTTATAATGGTGATTTCTAGATAACTCTCAGAATAATCTATGAAATTCTTTAATCCATGGAAACCTTAGAATGCTCGATTCTCGTGACAGATTTTTCTTTCTTTTTTTTTCTTTTTTTTTTTTGAAAACAAAATATTAAGGAGGAATAATGTGCAACTCTTTTGGAAAGAGTATAATGGTATTCCAATGTCAGAGTTGCCATGCTCCTTGTTATGTATATTATGAGTAATGCCCTCTGTAAGCGCGGTGATAACTTATCATTGACGATGTGGTATTAATTAAATTATCATTTGAAATATTATATTTCAATTAATTATTATATTTAAGATACTATTTAAAACGATAAATCAATTTTGAGAATTAACTCTTATATCACTGATGATGAATAATTGACTATAATGAATAGCATTGTTAAATATTTATTGTGAGGAGGACTGAGGTTTGGCTGTAAGATATATTTGAAGAAAACAATTAAGTAGTTAATAATAAAGCAAAAATGGCAAAATATTGAGAGAATCAAATATCATTTCCATCTGTTTTGCATGGAAATGGATAATCATCAGAAATTAGCTTTGAAGAATTGTTTCAATAATTAAATGTCTACTTTTTTGTTGCCGTCTTAATTATTCACTAATTATTATATTCTAATTATGTTAGGATAACGCGTATCATTTTAATTAGCTACAGGAGATTAAACAATTAGAAATAATTCCTTACCCTTTGCTTTTCAATGCTGTTACCAAGTTGGCTTATATGAATATATTGTTTTTCTTTTTTTTTTCCAATGATTTTTCCATCTGGGGAAAGCAAAATTTTCAACAGAAAAGTAAAAAAAATCTATGAAAAGAATGTAATATAATATTAAAAAAAATTACTTCCTCGTTTTATGAACATTTTTTTATTTAAAGATTGAAACTCTTGCTACAAAACACCTGGCCAGGTCTCCCAATGGAAGCAAGTTATCTTTAAATTAATATTTTTTATATGCAACTCATGGTTTAAAAGTATGTTCTATAGAGATTATTGAAAAAATAAAATTTAGGTGTATAAAGAAAATATATTAAAAATTATTAAATTAATATAGTGAGTAATTGAAAATAATGGAGGAAGAAATGATCCTTTTTCTAAATAGTTTCAAACAAACCCTAAGCTTTAGCCATAGTTTCAAAAAATGTATTCTAACAAGTAACAACTAATTTGACTTATGTATTAATTTTTAACTCTTCATTCTATAAAAGAAGAGTATCATTTTTCACCTTTTTTCGAACAACTTTTACTTTTTCTAAAAATCATTTAATGCAAAAAAAAAAATGTTTCCTAAATTCCAAAATTTACTTCTTTAGCATAAGTGAATAATAATAATAATAATAATAATAATAATAATAATAATAATAATAATAATAATAATAATAATAATTTTCAAAAGGTGCAGTCGAACATGTCCCCACCAAAAAACCACCCATATTTTCCTGCCAGGTATTGCAAATCAAACGTGGGTAACATTTTCAATTTTCAAACCGTTACTATCAATTTCTAGTTTTTGTGCTCACGAGGAAAAAAAAAAAAACACCCACTTTTCTTGTCCTAGTTACCTTTTACTATGTTGTCCAAAAAAATAAAAGAAAAATCATTTTACGATATTACAGCGATATTATAGATTTTGGTTGGTTTGTAAAAAATAATGTTTATTTCCGATCATTCCCTTTATCTATTTTTTTAACTAAAATTTTCTAGGAAATATATTACAATTAGAAATAAATAATATGTTCAACTAGTTAACCTATTTAACGTTTGACATAAATATATATATATATATATATATATATATATATATATATAACAATTGTAATATTTTATGAATAAATCAGTAACGTCCAAATGTGTAGTTGGAAAGACCAAAGTGCTACGATACCAATCATATTCTTATTTTCCAATGTTTCAATTGTCCTCGTAAATAATTTGTAAATTATTTTAGTAATTGTACTTGGGACTTATTCTATACATCATCTTTTCTACCAACTTCCATTATTTTTTCTCTCATCATTTTCAATCACTCATACAATTATTTTACATTTTTTAATATATTTTTTCTAATTTTCAATTACATATCTAACACATCATTCGAAGTAAATTAATTTAAATTAATAACATCTTTTATAGAACAAGCCCTTAAACAGTTATGTTTTTTATTTACTTTTTTACTTGGAACAGTTATCTTTTTATTATTTACACTAGCATTTTTTTACTCGTGCGTTGCACGGGGTGATATATTCAAAACATTAATAAATCCTATTGATATTAATATTATAACATTAAAAGATTAATATTTTTTACACTGCATATGCACTAGAGAATAATTTTCCTTACGTATAATAATTTTGATAAATATTAATGGAATAATTAATTGTCTTGTACTGTTTACCTAGTATTTACACCAGTATCATATGGAATGATAATTCATGATAGAATTATGATAATATATCATATTTTATTTATAGTAACATTAAATACATATAAACGTAAAATAAAATTAATAAAATTAAATGCTATATTTATCAAAATAAACATATTAAAAAAATCTATTAATTTCTTAGAGCATGTGTTTTTTTTTAATTCTATATTCTATTATTGCAATGTGATTTTGAGAGATATTAATTATACACTCATGTGATATACAAGATTGACAATAAATACGTGAATAATACATTTTTTTAATCTAATTACGTAAATATAATCAACATATATTTATATTTAGAACGACAATATAATGCAGACAAACCCCAACACCATATTCATGTCCCCATTAGAAAACATTTATCATTGCCCACTCACATTTATTTAATCGAGCCTGTCAAGACAAGATGTTATAAGAATTGCAACAGATGGGACTCTCATTCCCCTTCCCATCCTACTAAAAAATTCTCATCCCCTTGGCCCATACCACATCATAATCAGTTTAATCGAGATTTTATTCAGTACTTTTTAATATGTATTAATAGCATCTATTTCAATAAACACTTTCTAAACATAGTAAATGCATATATTAACATATGCGCATAAACTCACCAATTTAATATATTCTCATATTAATATCTTTTTTTTAAACTTATCAATTTAGATGTTTATTTTAAATAATTTAAATTATATAGGTTTTTAATGTAGTCGATAAAAATCATAGATATTTAATAATATTTTTTACCATATTTAATTCTATAATCAAATTTAAATTAATTTGGATAAGATAAATAAATTGAAATATATAGATTAATACTAAAAAAGACAACTTACTCGATGATCTTAAAAAATTGAATAAAATCTAAACAAATAAAAATTGATATAAAATAAATAATTTAAAGTAGTGGGAATTCTTAATATGTATTTAAAAAATAGAATCCTAAATAGATATTTAATATAGTCTAGAGACAATTGAGAAATTCTGGTTGAGTTGCATAATTTCAATCGTTGGATGAGTCGATAGTCAATTATTTATTAAATGCATAATTTATGTAACAAATAATTTAGGTATTTATTTATATGTCAACTTATTTAATATTTATTCATTAAATATGCAATTGAAATATTTATTTACTTATCACTAAAATTAGACCATTAAATTAATTTTTCTAGAGTTCCCCAATTTAGTTAATACAACTCAATTAATATAAGCATCATGTGCATAATTAATTGTAATAATAAAGTCAAGAATAAATAAAAAATATTGCAATTATAATTTCTCACGACATTTGTGAAAACAAATATTTCCCACCAACATACTTGATGGAATCATTGCACTTAATTGAGTAATTTCATCTTAATAAGTAATTTTTTTATTTTTTTTCCCATTTTTGTTCAACATAGGATGTGTTTTGTTAAGACTTAATGAAATGTGATGTATAAAATATAATGTCTTAAAACATATTAGGCAAATTATAAACACACTATAAACACAAGGTGTATTTAATAAATTTTCGTTAAATAAAAATACTTCTTTGAGTCTTGCTGATTGTCATGATATAAGATACTATTAAGAGAAATATCTTCTTTATAACTACAAAAATCTTAGTATTGTAATAATTTGAACCTTCTTATAATTAATATACAATCTTATAATAATTAAGTATGATTAATCAAATCGTATGTAAGTAGCATAATTATGTTATATAATCCAAGAAAAAAAATTATTGAATAACTTGAATAAGGAAAGACTGAAATTAAATTAAATAAGATCTTATTCCATTAAACAAATAAGGAAATGTGGATAAAGATAATTTTTTGAGTAGGAAAAGTTAATAAGAAAAAAGGCTTATGATATTATATTATATATATATATATACACACATATATATTAGTGTTATAAAATCAAAGTAAAAAAATACCTTAAATGCTACAAGAAAATAGAGAGGAAATATATTGAACTTTCTTCCTTCTTCTTCATCCATCAATTCATGAATTGAGGTCTATTTATAGACCATCAAGTGTAGAATCAAAATAAAAATGATGAGTCATATTACACATGATTATCAATCAAGTTGTACAATTATTCATGAATTATTTTCATCCTCACATGATTTCATAGTCATTCACAACTCATTCACAATAATGCATCCAACTTTTGAATTATTTATAACACTCCCTTGAATGACTATTTATACAATAAAGTTGATTGTGGGGTGCCCATGTGTTGCCTCGTTAAAACCTCACGTGAAAACCCAATGATAAAAACCCGATCAAGGAAAAAGAGTACAACCGCTTCCCTCGATGTTCACCACATGAGTATAAATATGTCGCGCCATTAAAACCTTGTCGTGAAAAACCCAATGGGATAAAACTCGATCGAAGGAAAAGAGCATGTACCACTCCCCTCATAATGACATTGTTCAAGGTCCTTAAGTGCAGATGCCAATTTGTACACCAATTTTCTAAAGGTTGATGTTGGTAACGCTTTAGAACAAATCCGCTAAATTGTCAATTGAGCGAATTTGTTGAACATCAATTTCACCACTTTTCTCAAGGTCATGTGTATAAAGAATTTTGGAGAGATATGCTTCGCTCTATCTCCCTTGATGCAACCTTTTTGTTGAGTCAGTGTGATGCAAGTTCGCATTATCCTCATACAATTAAGCTGATTTTTTTCTTTTATTGAGGATAGCCCACATGATGTTTGTATATGATGAGTCATATTCCTTAACCACATACATTCCCGACTTGTCTCATGAATTGCAATGAGTTCAAAGATTATTTGACGATGTTGCGCTTCAAAGTTTGTTTTGTAGATTTCCAAATATAGCGCTCTCCACGCAGAAATACATATCCTGTTTTGGGACTTGCCTTTATGGGGATCTGATAAGTATCTCAAGGTCAAGATATCCAACTAAAGTAGATCGAGAATTATGTGAATAAAATAAACCTAAATCAGACGCTTCTTAGATACAATCGGAGAATGTGTTTAATACCATTCCAATGTCTTTGGTAGGTGTATGACTATATCTTGCCGTGTGAGATTTACGTAAAAGCTATGTCCGGTCGAAAGTGCAATTTGTCGGAGCAATGTAATGCTCCAATTGCACTAAGATACTTTCCTGGATTCTCGACCAAGGATTTCTTCCCATCTTCGTGGTCTTAACGCCCTTTCAACATCAAGTGTTCGAACGACCATAGGTGATGTTAGAGGGTGTGCTTTATCCATACCAAATCGCTTTCAAAACCTTTTTCAAGATATGAAGATTGATGAACAAAACTCCTTCCGGGAAATGTTCAATCAGAAACCTAGACAAAATTTGGTTTTGGCCTTCAAATCTTTCATCTCAAATCGCTTTTCAAGTACTTCAACGCTTCATTAATCTCTTCAGAGTTCCAATGAGATTTAAATCATCAACATAGACTGCTATGATTGCAAATCCAAAGATCCGCTTTCTTATGAAGACACAAGGACAAATGTCATCATTTTTGTATCCCCTTTTTAATGTAATTACTTAAGCAATTGAACCACATTCTTCCTGATTGCTTCAAACCATATAGTGATCTTTGCAATTTAATTGATAACACATTATTTGGGCATGCACTAAGTGCGCTCGCACTTTTATTCCTTCAATTCTCATATATATATCACTGCCAAGTGAACCATATAAATATGTAAAGCATTACATCCATAAGACGATGTCAAGTTTTTTCTATTACACCAGACTTATCAAAAATCTAAAAGTAATAGCATCCATTACTGGAGAATACGCTTTCTTCATAGTCAATTCCTGGTCTTTGAGAGAATCCTTGCGCTACAAGCCTTGCTTTATACCTTGTAATTTCGTTCTTCTCATTTCTCTTTTCTTACTTTAAAACCCATTTGTATCCTTACAGGGATTACATTTTTGGTGTTTGAACTACAGTGTCCGAATACTTCAAGGCTTATACAAAGAATTTAATTCAAATGCATGGCTTCCTTCCATTTTGGCCAATCATTTCTATTTCGGCAATCTTAACAGATTGTGGCTCAATCCTCACTTTGCACAATTTTACTGGCAACATTAAAGGAGAATATATCATCTACACAATGCTGCTTTCCTGCTCCTCTATAAGTTATTAGATAGTAAATAATCTATTGATATCTCATGGTTTTCGAATACTCGTTCTCATGAACCTCAATCTTTCTTGGATGCTTCGTTCTTTGGAACTTTAAATATTTTATTTGATTGATCAATCGCTTTTATCATTACTTCGCAGTGATTCTTTGTTGGTTTTTGTCTTGTACAATTCTTCTTTTCTAGGTACAGTAATCCTTGGATCCAACTCGTCGACTCACGCTCGGGCGATTTTTAGATTCATTTTGCTATAACAGTTGTCCTCGGGACATCAATTTTGCTTCTGGGTATTCTCTACCCAGATATGACTTGGTGACTTTCCTTGTATTCACAAATGCATCGTGCGCTTCATATATATGCGCTTGCAAATGAATAAGATTTTCAATTTCTCTCTCACATTTATTGCAGCTAGGATCAAAGTGAGCTGTGAGTCTTCTCATTCCAGAAAGTTCATTTTTTTCTTTCAGATGTAGTTTTGTACCCCTCTGTTGTTGGAAAATTCATTTCATTAAAATGACAATCATTAAAGCATGCATTAAATAGATCACCATTAAAGGTTCTAGGTACCGATGATTGACGGTGAATTAAACCCAACATAAATTCCAAACCTTCGTTGGGGACCCATTTTGGCACGCTGTGGGGTAGTAATTGGTGATTCACAACCAAAAATTCAAGATGAGAAACATTAGGTTCTTGACCAAATGCTAATTGTAAAGGGGAGTATTGATGATATGCGCTGGTCTCGAGATTTATCAATGCCGCAAGCATGTAATATAGCATGTCCCAAGCAGAAGTTGGGAGTTTTGACTCATAAGCATAGGCCTAGCAATAAATTGAGTATGCTAATAAATGATTCGCCAATCCATTTGTGTATGGACATGAGCAATCGTAATATTCAACTTCAATTCTCATAGTCTGCATAATCATCAAATGCTTTTGATCTAAATTCACCAAAGATTATCAAATCGAATGGATCGGATCGAATAATCGTGAAATGAACTCTAATTTTATAATTTGGGCTAATAGTTTAGCAAATGCATCGTTTCTAGTTGAAAGTAGGCAAACATGTGACCATCTAGTAGATGCATCAATTAAGACCGTAAAATAACGAAATGGTCCACAAGGTGGGTGTATAGGTCATAAATATCACCTTGAATTCTTTTCGTAAAAGTTGGCGATTCAACATTTACCTTTGTTTTAGTGGTCTGATGGACTAATTTACTTGTGAACAAGCTTCACATGGACACTCATTTGGTAAAATAGTCTTAAGGTTCTTAAAAGGATGTCCATGTGAGCTTTTAATTATTCATCATAGTCGCTCTCGGGTGCCCAAATCTATCATGCCAAAGTTTAAGAACCTTTGAGTCAATAAATTTTGATTTTATGATGTTGTTAGACTCAATCGTTCTTATGAATGTATAATACATTCCAGATGGAAGCGATGGAAGTTTTCTTTAATCTGCTTATGCCCGTATAGAAATGAGTTTATGTAAAGATATTCTTTATTATTTTCCATTGTTTCAATGTGATATCCATTTTTATGATATCCTTAAAACTAAGCAAATTTCTTCCGGATTTGCTAGAATAAAGTGCATCATCTATATTCAATTGTGTATCATTTGGGCAGATAATACGAGCTTTCTAATGAGCCTTCAATAATATTTGATGCACCGTAAATTGTATAGACATAATTTTCTCGTGATTGTCAAATCCAAGAAAACTTCTTATCTTGTAAAATAGTATGAGTTAGGCGCTATCGCCTAGGCAAAATATCTTGGCAATTTGTCATGGTCTACAAAAGAAATTTAAAATATAAAATTCATACTGCTTAACAAACAACAATTACATATAACACTTAATGGAAAATAACAATACAAATATAAAGATAACAATTCCACACTTATCACACAAAGCATTATAGAAAAATATTTCACACATAATACACCATAAATATAATAATACTTCATTAGAGAATTATTTAATCGATATTTTCCATCAAACTTCCAATGTTTGTATGATCAAGGATCTGGGAAAAGTCGAGTATCAAAATGAGTTCCATTGACTCATTATCCCAATCAAGAAAATTGGTTTCAACTTTTTCTTTTCCTTTCTTTTCCTTGGTCGAGTTTATATATAAGTCCACCAAATGCTTTGGTGTGCGACATGTACGACCAATGCCCGCGTGTATTCCACATCGAGCAAGATCTCGGCCACATCGCTTTTATCAAATAAATCATTTCCATTATTTTTCAAATTTGAACCTCGCTATTATGTTGTCGATTCGCCATTATATCGTGAAATGAGCTTTTCCATTATCATGTTGGAATTCACGCCTAAACCCTCGCCCACGCCCACGCGGGCCCACGCCCACGCCCACGCGGGCCCACGCCCACGCCCACGCCCACGCCCGTAATTATTTTTTCCTAACGCCAGATTTACCTCGGCCATATAGTTCCATTTGTTTCTGGTATCACCGCGATCCCGCGGACGATCCCATGGTTTTTCGCGAGTAGTTCATTATTTTGTTCAAGCACTAATAAGCAAGATACAAGTTCTAATACGCTTGAAATCACGCTCGAGCATCGGCTGCCGCAGAGCATCGTCGAGGCATGGAATGTTGAAAAAGTCTTTCTAACATATCTTGCTCGGCAATTTCTTCACCATTAAAGTAATCTAACGATTCATTAATTCCTGGAATTGTAATCTTTTACAGATTTAAAATCTTGCAAAGCAAGTGCATCCACCGATAACCGGCCTTGGCAGACGACAAATTTCTTTGGTGATCGACGCCTTCTAAATTTTTTCACGTAACGTATGGATCTTTGATCGTGAGGTATTCTACCATCGTAGAGATGCATGTAGGTGTCGCCGGAGGAAAATTAACGCCGCAGACGATCCTCGGCCGATCTTTCATTTCCTTCGATTATTGTTTCACCTAACCCTTTTGAGATCATGAATCTCAAGATCAAGTGTCCATGATGAATAATTATCACCAGTAAATATCAAGAGCTATTAAAATCAAGTTTTGCGTTTACATTTTCAAAAATTTAGATGAGCTAGTATATTTTGTTTTGAAATTTGAATTAGTACTCGTGGCGCACAACAATAACAAAATAAAATTTCTTGTAGAAAAATCGTGATTATCTTGTAATAATTAGGTTTCGATACGAGGGTCATCTATAAGATTTAATCGGCAGAAAGATATTTCCTTTTACTACAAGAGGAGCTCTGAGAGAGACTACGCCGATAACGCGTTATATAAAATCAAAGTAAAAAATACCTTAAATGCCATAAGCAAAATAGAGAAAATATATTGAACTTTCTTCCTTCTTCTTCATCCATCAATTCATGAATTGAGGTCTATTTATGTATCATCGTATGTAATCAAAACAAAAATGATGAGCCATATTACACATGATTATCAATCAAGTTGTACAATTATTCATGAATTATTTTCATCCTCACATGATTTCATATCATTCACAACTCATTCACAATAACGTGATCCAACTTTTTGAATTATTTATAACAATTATAGGTAGATTTGATAGGCAGAAAATTGATGAATGTAATAGAAAGTCGACTAAAAATTAGGAAAATAATGTGTTCAGATAGGGAAAAATTAAGATCGCTTTTATATATATATATATATATATATATTCAATTTTATCTTGTTAATCTATGTTAATATCAATTTGTATTTATGTTAGATACTAATTTTATATATTTGCATTAAATTTTAAAAATAAAATTTATATATCGATACTATACTTATTTTATCGCTCTCTCGAGTCAAATAAAATGAAGTAATGATTTTATTTTTTAATTTTAATTTATTTTAGAAAATAGTAGAGAGAATATTTAGATAAAGCATTTTATCAGAAAAGAGTTTGTTATAAATCTCATTAAATACTAAACGCTATTAATTTAGAGATTTGGATGTGTAGAATTTTAGGAGATTTAGATTTTTTTTTTTATTTTGGTAATAGTAATATTAAAAAATAAAAAATAAAAAGACAAAAAAAGTTTTGATTTTAGGAGAAAAAATATTTAAAAAATAAAAAAATAAAGTGAAATAGTCTGGTATTATATATATAGATTTTACAAAATAAAATTTTATTTTACCGAAAATACACGGTTGCTAAAATCTATTCTAATCTAATAATAATAAATAACAAAAATGTGAAGATTCTTTGTAGATTTTGAAAATTTTAATTCTAGAATGCCATAACCATTAACATAATTAGTGACATAATAATAGTAAAATTCTTATCTTGTCATTAATAAATAGTTGAATTGATATTGTTTTAAAAGATATTAAAATTATTTTATTCTATTATGATATTCTTTTAGTATGTCACCGCCGATTTTATTTTATTTATACCTGTCCCACCATTCCCACAACCCCATCATCTTCTCTCTCTAAAGTTCTTCTCTTTCTCTCTCTAAAACTTCTTCAGTTACCAGTACCTTGCTTTGCAATCACCCTTCTCGCTTTTCTAACTAATAAACAATCACACCCAAAATACTTTGAACAAGTAGAGAAGCCATTGCAGCAAAAAGAAGAAGTGGAAAAAAGGAAACCTTTCTTATGATGATTTTTCGGTTGAAATCTTGCTTGGAGATTAAAATTCTTTAGTCACTTTTTCTCCGTTTTACATCTATTTATGTTTACAAAATTTTCAACATTCATTACAAAAACTGATTCTTGATCCAAATGTGCCACAGCCCATTTTGAAATCATGTTTTCTATGGATTTTCTCAAGAAAGCAAAGAGATTGAGACTTTTTGAGCCCTCATTAAGAATTCTTGGATTCTTTCTCGTGACAGTGGCTGTGATTTTTTGCTTCTTTTTCTCGAATTACAGAAATGTCACCATTAGGTTCTCTTTGCAGAATGAGAGGTTTTCTTGGTTAAGATTTGGTGGTGAGGGTGGTAATAATCAGAGTAGAAAAATATTTGATTATCTAAGTGAAAATAACGGTGGGTGTGACGTGTTTGAAGGTGATTGGGTGTGGGATGATAGTTACCCTCTGTATCAATCTAAAAATTGCAGTTTCTTGGATGAAGGATTTAAATGTTCTGAAAATGGAAGGCCTGATTTTTACTACACCAAGTGGAGGTGGCAGCCCAAACATTGCAATTTGCCCAGGTTCAATTTTCCCCCAAAATAATTTTCTATTTTTCAATTAATTGTATGATTTTATTATCATTTTCTTTTTCTTTTTTGGGTACTAGAATTGATCAGGATTATGCATATATTTTTTACACATGGATTATTTTCTTGGAAATTTATGCTGAGTAGTTCTTTTTCAGTAATGGAATTATCCCCTATGTTTATTTTTGATGTGCTCTATGGGGAAAATTAGTTTATGATCTATTAGTGAATAGAAAACATGTAATTTATGAAATTGGAGAGGATTTGTTTGGTTTAACTTTTCTCGCTGCTTATAAGCAGATTTGATGCAGAGATAATGCTCGAAAAGCTACGAAACAAACGCCTAGCATTTGTGGGAGACTCGATTGGGAGAAACCAATGGGAGTCCCTTCTTTGCATGCTATCTTCTTCTATTTCGAACAAGGGCTCAATCTATGAAGTAAATGGAAACCCGATAACAAAGCATAAAGGATTTTTGGTATTCAAATTTATGGAATATAATTGCACAGTGGAGTACTACAGGGTGCCATTTCTTGTATTGCAAAGCCGACCCCCTGCCAATGCTCCATCGAAGATTAGAACGACTCTAAAGCTAGATCAAATGGATTGGACTTCTTCGAAGTGGAAAGATGCCGATGTGCTCATTTTCAACACGGGACATTGGTGGAATTATGAGAAGACCATTAGAGGGTAATTTGCACTTCTTCTCTCCCTCATATGATATTTGCAGTAGTTTAGTTTTGTTTCGTTCTTGTATGATTGTTAGTATGCATCTGGTAAACTTTTACTTTTCTATTAAGAAATAAAGTTTTTGATCGGAATATGAATAAGACCAAAGACCCCTTAACTATATAAGCAGGGGGAGGGTGGGGTGGTAATAGAAAGAATCACACTCTTCCCACTAGATTATACCCCGTACAATGCAGTTATTGTACGCAAAGACCATTTGTGGAACAGATTAATCGGGCATGATAGGATTGTGTCATCAAAGAATCACTGAAATTAGTGTGTCGAACTTTTTTCCCGTGGGGGTGTTTACAATTTAATGAGATTTTGCAATGCGGGTCACAAAAACCACAAAACTCACAAGAGAAAAATGCATTGTGGAAAAATCAATTGTTTCCTTTGTTTACTTCTGAAAACGAAACTCAAATTGAAATAGAAAAAATAAAAAGAATGTAAATAGGCTTTCTTCTTTCTGCTGTTGAGCCTTTTACGATAAATATGGTTTGGAATCTTAGATGTGTGGATAACAGTGAGTAGTTATTTTCAGCTTATGGTTAAGATCAATTTTGATTTTTTATATAGTAGTTAATTTTCATAAAGAAATAAGTTAACACAAACACATGCTTAATTTGTTGATCTAAACATACATGAATGTATTTTTCTCAGGGGTTGTTACTTCCAAGAAGGATCAGAGGTCAAGATGGATATGAAAGTAGAGAGTGCATATCGGAAATCTTTAGAAACGGTAGTACAATGGATACGTAGTGAAGTGAATACCACCAAGACGCAAGTCTTCTTTAGAACATACGCCCGGTGCATTTCAGGTTTTACTCTTTATCTTTTATTATCCCCGACCGTTTAACACATTAATAAAATATTGCCTCATAATTGTAAACGAAGTGAATAAAAAATTTTCAGGGGTGGAGATTGGAGGTCGGGAGGATCATGTCACTTAGAGACACTTCCAGAGTTTGGTTCTTCTTCATTTGTGCCATCTCACACTTGGGCTCAGTATAGTATATTTTCAGATGTAATGTCAAGTCAAACGAATAGATTACATATGAAAATGCTAAACGTAACTCATATGTCAGCAAGAAGAAAAGATGGGCACTCGTCTTTGTATTACTTGGGCCCAAATGTTGGGCCAACCCCACTTCATAGACAGGATTGCAGCCATTGGTGTTTGCCAGGAGTACCCGATGCTTGGAATGAGCTACTCTATGCCCTCCTACTAAAGCATGGCTCAAAGAATAGTACAAATTCGTCTACTTTTATTGCAAAGGCGGTATGATCTTCACTTTGTGTTACTCTCAAACTATCTACACCAGAGGCACCTTTGGTTGAGCAAGATCATCTGTGCATGTGTTGAGAGGCGCCAAGATCGTCTGATTGAAGGGATATGAGTATCACAAATCTTGATTCATTTTTGATGAATTTCACATATAGAAGTAGTTTTAGGGGTAAGTTAGAATTGGACTTTTAGATAGATTTAGCATTATTTACAGAATATTTTCTTTTGTCTTCATTTTCTTCTCTTTGTTTTATTTTATGATAGATTGTTGTATTCATTCGAACAAACTGTGAATAGTGAATTTTGTTGGCAGTTGTGCATATCAAATCAGGAGTAGAGATCATTTTTTGATTTTGTTTTGTCCCCCCTCTCCCTCCCCTCCCTCCCCTCGGGGTTGTTTGGTCATTTGTCCTCTGAATTATCCAGAGTCTGGAGTAATTATCCCCAATAATGGGTGAAATGTGCTAATTTTTTGTTCTATTATGTATGTTTATGAGAATGACATTGTCTATACTGGGATGTTGTCAATGTGTGCAGCGAAAAAATCTGTTCGTGCCCGACACAAGCAGTAGATGCGACCCCTACTTGCTTGTGGGGTCCACCAGTGCTACGTGCGTCGGGCATAATCTCATGCGCTGTTGCAATGTTTGTTCTGCAGTGAAGAAGAGAGCAACATGGCTCTTAGATTTCTTGCATTTATGGTGATCAAATGTGAGACAAAACTTGGTTGGAGATGAATGACACCAACTAATCTAATGGTTGGGGATCCCCGGCGCCAAAATTCCGGGGAACAAGGTGATTCACACCAATTTTTAATGAATGAGGGCTTAGGTGCAAGCTTCTCAAAGATTGATTACTTTTTTCCCCGTCCATTTATCATTACTGTGCAGTACAGAGATTTAGGATGGTGTATTCAATTTGTATTAGTAAAAACCTTTTTAAATTAATTGACTTTTATAGGATTCATTGATTCTATGGTCTTCTAGAGATTTCACAATCTGTTGAAGTTTTCTATAGATTTGAAAATATTTTTGTAAAAGAACTTATATGGACGTGTATAGAATTTGACATCCATTACATTACAAAATAATTATTGCATACAAAATTATGTATCATTTGATGTATGGTTCACTGTGTAATTATATTTAGAGTTAGGCAAAAGCCTAACAAATCCGGCGAACGACTTCGGTCAATTTTCTACTACAATCGAGTTGTGCTGGTTTTGCATTTCAAATTGTGTAATCGAGTTGGATCGATTTTCGATTTCGCTAAAAATTGACTTAAACCAATCACTAGGAAATATATTAGCAAAAATCAAAGAATTTTCTCAAACAAAAGGAACAACATCCATCCAAAAGGAAAGGAAAAAACAACAGCCAATTAGCAATTAAAAAGAAATGAAAAAATTGGGTCAATTTTCAGCAAAAATTTTGTATATTTTATTTATTTGGTTGTGTCGGGTGTTTGAGCCCAATGGGTTAGTTTCGATTTGGATTTATTCAACCCAAAACTTGTTGGGTTGGTTTCGGGTTCAATCCAAACCCGATCCGGCCAAACACATGGTGGACCCTGATATTTCAGTTGCTACTTGCACAATTAATAATCCAACAACTATTGTAAACACAAAATTTATACTACTAGCAGTAAGCACGTGCGTTGCACTTATTATGTAAAGATGGATTATAAAGGAAACCAAAATTAATAAAAATAATTTAAATAATTAAACCTTTGTAAAAACTTATAGTTATAATGTGAAAGCTGTAATAAATTAAAATATAATTTTACAATTAAAATTTTTCATTTCTAGTTCAAGTCACATCCTACAGTTACTTCTTTTAAAAATATATATAGTGATATCAATTGTCCACATTTTAACATGTCACATATCTTACAATATGACTATCATACAATGTTTCACATCAACTTACGTAGTTCATCATATCTCTGGTGATGGAAGATAGTGTTTTATGCATTAAATAAATGACTTGTATAAAACAAAGTCTAATTTACAGGTAATTAAATTAAGAAATATGAAGTCATTCAATATTTATTTATACTTTTTAAATCCAATGAAAGCTCTTATCGACAAAATGGAAAAAATCAAGAGCGTAAATGTCATTTTTTTTTTTACTCATGTGAACATTTATATATTAATGATAGTGACAGCAATTAATGTCTAATGACAATGATATTATTATACACTACAGATTTAATATATTAACAAAATAAATGCCATAACTTTTTCAATTTCACTTTTGGCTATATAAGTTGAATGAATTGCTAGAATGTTTTCTAAAAAGAAAAATTTTACGTATCTTGAATGCACACGTTTTCTAAAAACTTTTCAATTTCACTTCGGGCTATATAAGTTGACAATACTAATAATAATTTACATATCTTTTTACAAATCAACTGTTTGAAGGCTCAACCGCCTATCACGAATACTTTTTTCTATCATCTATGCTTATTCGTATTGTTTTAGATGCTCTAACATGCAAAGCAATGCCATTTTATAAATGACAACAATGATGATAAAAATTTTGTCAAAAAGTCATATTCTAAAAATATAAAATACATAAAGAAAGTCAAATTAAGTAAAAGAGTGGATGAAAGTAAATGTTTGATAAAACATTATAATATCTATATGTGTTTGATAAAACATCATAATATCTATCTAAGAATTCAAAAAGACAAAAAAAAAAAAAAACAAAGTAAGAAAATATAATAATTGTATTTAATGAAAATATATTAATTGTGAAGGTTAAATTTATAATAAAACATAAAAGTTAAGGGTAAAATATGAAATCAAAAGATTTCTATGGATCCTCACTTTTTATATAGTCAAGATTTTAACGTTGTATTTGATTTGATGAGAAAAATAAAAACTATCTCATTTTCAAGTTAAAACTTATATCAAGTTATTAAATTAAATAAACTATTAATATTAAATAATTCAATACTTTTTTAAATATTAAATAATTAAATATAAATTTCTGTTTTCTAATATAAATTTTCATAGGAATTTTTTTCATAAAATATTTAATAAAAATTATGTGGAAAATCTAGTACTTTTTTTTTGTTAATCACAAGCAAAGTTTGTTAAAAGGAAGAAAATAATGAGTAAAATAAAGACAAAAAATTAATAAAGAAAATAAATAATAATAATACTATGAGAAAAAATTTCGTTTATGTAATTGGTGAACGATCGTTTCTCCCCTTTTGGGGGGAGAGGGGAAGCAAGGGTAAGGGTGGACAAAAAGTTGGAATAGTGCCGACTACATTGGAATCAAATTGAAAAATTTGAGACTGTTGGGTTTCTTCTAAAAATTTAGAGAATTGAAATCGAACAGATACCAAAAATGAAGAACCGTAAGTTGATTGGTTATTTTTTAATAATTGGAACCGGAACAACAAATAGAGTATTCTTGATTTAAACATTAACTATAAAATTGATTGTCATAGAATGCAAAATAACTTGATCTAATTTTGCGAGGAGTGACAATAGTATTTTATTTATGGAAAATAATATTCTTTTTTTTCACTATATTTTACATATATAATAAAGTCGCCAAAATTAGTCAAGAACCAAGGCATAACTGGAACTAAATAGGAAACAAAATCTTTTGATTCTTGTAAAGGAATGGAACTTGTGCATCCTTTTTTCGGGTTGGATATTTTCCAACTTTAACGAAAACAAAACCAAATTGATCAAAAATTCTGATTGCATTATGATCCGTTTAATATTCGAATCGAACCACACTTTGTCCTAATTCCGGGAGGGGGTGAACACCGGGGGAATGAATTAAGACTTTTTATCTCGATAGAAGTGTGTGAAAATCTTAGGTTGAATGGTAAATTAGCATGTGTTTGGGTGCACTTATTTTTTTCTAAAATTTATCTATTCTTAAAAGTCAAAGTCAAACATCAATATCAACCACATATATCACATCATCACTCATTATTATCCACACATCTCGTGGTCCCCATCACTATTTATAAAAAAAGTTAACTTTTGAAAACTTTTTAGTAAAAAATAAGTACACCCAAACACACGCTTAATTTATGACAATTTTTTTTCCTAGTGCCCATTCGTGCATCCCCAAAAAGGAGCTAAAAATTACCTAATTTCAGGCCCCAATTAAATACAACCTGGTAAGTCCATTCGCACCCCGGGCGTAAACTATAAGCTAACTCCTCAAATAAGTTCGGTCACCGTCGACACCCTCCGGCTCCGGCGACAATGGCGGCTGCACCGCCCAGCAGATCAAGAGACCTCGATAAGCTCCTCCTGCGGCCTGGGCACCTTGTCGGCCCTAATTTTGAGCCCGGTCCCGAAGTATTTCTCTCCTCACCCCCATCTTTTTTCTCTTCATTCAGTATTTTTCACAAACACATTGTGCATAAATATTTCACTATGAAAATCCGTCTAAATACTGTTCCTTTTCTTGATGAGTTTAGTTGAGAGATGACATAAAGGAGTATGTGAAAGTTTTGGTAGTAGGCGCTGGTGGACTTGGATGCGAATTGTTGAAAGACTTGGCTCTATCTGGTTTCCGAAACCTCGACGTTATTGACATGGATCGCATCGAAGTCACCAATCTCAATCGCCAGTTTTTATTCAGGTTAATCTTGGTGCTAATTATGTACTCAATGTTCACACACGAGTGCTCTTGATTTTATTGCCCAAAAATATGAGCAAATATGTTAATTATAACGCCTGCAATGAGTTGCAACCAAGATTACCAACACGCGAAGTTATATATTCCGGTGTGGATAAATCTTTTAGTGGTGCAATCCCCTCAATTCAATTGTGAGTTGGGGGTCTCAATGTGCTAACTGAAGCCCAAGTTTAGGCTATCTGAATAAGTTCTGGCATCAAAAATTACAAATGTGCAAGGAAATATAATCAAGCTTGGATCTTTTGTTTTTCTTCATCTTGGCTTCATGAGCTTTCTGCCAGAAATAAAGGCTAACTTGAACAACATTATTGATTTCCAATATTTTGATCCTTATAATTT
Organism: Jasminum sambac; assembly: GCA_018223645.1. NCBI lineage: Eukaryota > Viridiplantae > Streptophyta > Magnoliopsida > Lamiales > Oleaceae > Jasminum > Jasminum sambac. Next base: position 24,089,390 of record CP073649.1, read on the forward strand.
AAGTAATTTGAGCTTCAGACAAGTAGAAGAAGCCTAGTTCTCTAAAAATATTCTCATGTAACAGTCAATCCCTCAGGCTAGTCTTCAACTGCAGTTTGATTGCACAAGCCTTAGCAGAGTTGGCCTTTCAGTTCTTATTAGAGCCTTGGTTATGAGGCCGTAATTCCATGCTGCCCCGTAATTCCATGCTGCCAAATCTAAAATAAACTCAGCTTAGAGTTTAAGGGTTTGTTTGATGGAGATTATAGAAAATATGATTTTTGGATGTGTGGTTGAGAATTAAAGAGAATGTTTTAAAAATATAAATAGTTTTTCAAATTAATAGAATAAGTGGTTGAAAATAATTGTGAGATAAATGATTTCTTGAATAAGTTGTATCAAACAAGCTCGAAAACTAAAAAATATGAAACTAACAGTTCAGTTCCTTTTCTATAAGGTAGTTGCATTTTGCCAGAAAGTTCCCTGCATGCAGAAATGTCTTACTGTGTGTACTTTTCTGTAGGCTTGAGGATGTCGGAAAGCCGAAGGCTGAAGTTGCTGCAAAAAGAGTGATGGAAAGGGTTAGTGGTGTGAATATCACATCACATTTCTGTCGAATTGAGGACAAACCATTGGATTTCTATAGTGATTTCAGCATAATTGTCCTTGGTCTTGATTCCATTGAAGCTCAAGCTACATAAATGCCGTGGCTTGTGGCTTTCTAGGTTTGCTTTTCCCCTTTAGAGTATGATCTTTCTATAAATTTTTTATGTGGTTGATAATTGAAAGGAACAGTGTGCCTAGGATGCTTATTTAGGAAAAATAAATGGTCCTGGGTCTCGTATTTTTCCCCATTTTTATTTGCTCGCATATTAATCAATCAATCATCCTTCTCTAATAACTTAAACATTTGAATGTGGTGGTTCAACATAGTGCTGGAGTAGGCAAAGTTCTGAGCCCAATGACAGAAAATTCAAAGCATCTTTCTGAAAAAGGAAAAAGCGAATCTGCCATGTACATGAAGAGCATGATGGAGATATAAGTATAATCTAATGGATTTTGTATTTAGATGAACTCAATGCATCATGTGTAGTTATTTTAAGGATTTGGATGAGAGGGATTTGTCCCATTTTCGAATTCAAAGCTTGGCCCGTTTTGGCTTAGATGATGTATCACATGTGAACCTTGTTGATTATAGGTCATGCTAACCATAAGCTACAAAACTCAACCTAGTACAGAGAGGTCAAAGTGTATAGAAAAATGTGTTCTTTTTGGGGTTTATATGGAGCTTTCTGAGCTTTAAACATACCTTTGTTCGTATAACCACTGAACTTTTGGACATATGGGTCTGTTTTTGCATGTGTTTTTTGCACTTTTAGTTTGAATAGTGGTGGGACGGTGAAATGTGTGGATAATATTAATAATGACTTGATGTGTTGAATATGTGGTTGATATTTAAGTGTAGCTTTAAATGAGTAGTGAAAGTAAATTTTAAGTCAGTAAAAAAGATTAAAACGAATACAAGATTTGATGAGGTGTACATGTGATACTTCTGGATGTTCTAACTTTCTCCTTTTTTTGGTTTAAAAACTTTTTGGATTGGTAATTCTTATTGCAATGGTAAACTATGCACATCTACATTTGAATTCAGAAGAACTTAGAGTCTCCAGCAGTCCGTTTAAACGTAAGATGCTCTCTAATTTAGGGCTTGTTCTATTGGGTGTAAAACTAATCCGCACGCAATTCCGTATAACCAATACACATTTTCAACCACACACACATCTCCCAATACAATATTAACCACACATTTTTACACGGAATACCGCGCGGATAAAATTTACACCCAATCAAACAACCCCTTAAAGAGCTAAGTTTTAAAATTTCACTCCAATGGGTTCTCTAAGCCCATGATAGGATTACAATTTGTAATGAGCACCAGGTTCGAAGTTCTACTTCTTTGAACAAAACAGTGTAGAATTAATTTTATTGGTCATCAATATTTTAAAATATTATTCTCAACTAAAAATGGGACAAAATAATAAATTTTTTCGAAAAGGGTGAAATAAAGAGTTAAAAATAGAGAGTTTGTTAGATAATTTAAAAATTTTTACTCTTTAAATTTAAAGATGCTCTCTATTTGATGGAATATGCTCTTTAAAAATAGAGAGACTCTTGGAGATGCTCTTATTTATTCTTATTATCAGACACAAGTACCTAGGACATGATCAACTTCCTCAAATACTCTAAACTGCGTTCTTGTCTCTTGCTATGTTTAAACAGAGTACGACTCTGATGATAATCCACGGGAAGAAACCATTAAGCCTATGGTGGATGGTGGAACCGAAGGATTCAAGGGCCATGCAAGGATTATAGTGCCAGGAAAAACTCCATGTTTTGAGTGTACCATTTGGCTCTTTCCACCACAAGTAAAATTCCCGTTATGTACTCTTGCAGAGACTCCTAGAACTGCTGCTCATTGTATTGAATATGCACATTTGATTAAATGGGATGAGGTAAGCATATCGCTAAATCTTCCACACACTGATTCTTAGTCTTGCTTTTGCATTCTTTGCTTTATCCTCTTATTATATGTTCCATTTGCAGGTTCACAGTGGCAAAACATTTGATCCAGACGACCCCGAACATATGCAGTGGGTTTATTCAGAGGTGAACTAGTGTTCAACATTCTTTGTCCTTCTCTTACTCTCTCCTTGTGTGTTGATTCTTCAAATCTAATTTCACAGGCTGTTAAGAGGGCAGAGCTTTTCGGGATTCCAGGAGTTACGTATTCTTTGACTCAGGTGGGTAAATGTGTCGTGAGTGGTGAGTGACTGTTTTTGCTGCACTTAGTGTCATAAGGATTACCAAAGTAAACCAAGCCATTTATTTGTATTATGTGCTACTATGCCCCCGTTAGTGTATGTGTATTTATGAGTATTTATGAGTTTTGATGTGAAATAGGAGAGAGAATGAGTGAGATTGAGTGGTGGAGATTTATGTAGTACAATGGGTCCCAGAAAATATATGGATGTAATTGGTTTGACTTTTGATGTGAATGTGTTAAAATGTGTAAAAATTTGTTAAAAGTTGTAAAAGAACGGGTTGTATATTTATGTTTTTCATTTAGTTCATAATGTATACATGTAATGACAATCTCTGCTTCTGATTATGCCATTTACAGGGAGTCGTGAAAAATATAATTCCTGCTATAGCATCCACCAATGCAATTATCTCAGCTGCCTGTGCTTTGGAAACCTTGAAGATTGTTTCTGGGTGCAGCAAGACATTATCAAATTATTTAACGTAAGCCCACCTCAATTTTTTTCGATTTTATGGCATCAATTCTTCACACTGATTACATCGGGATAGCTAGTGATCGTGGCAAGTCTGTGAAAAGGGTGCATTCCTGTTATTTTGTGCTAATCAGCCTTCCATGTCTCATTTTAACTTTTCTTTTCTAATCTAACATTTGTATTATTATCCTTTGGAGTGGGACTTATTAATTTATAACTGTAATATCTTGTTACAGGTATAATGGAGTCGAAGGTCTCCACACCAAAGTCACAGAGTTCGTCAGAGACAAAGACTGTCTTGTTTGTGGTCCTGGCGTCCTCATCGAGCTGGATACTTCCATCACCTTGAGAAAGGTCTCTCTACTCATTATTCATAAATCATAAGACTGATGAAGCATATGAACTGCTTGATCTGTTTATTACCTCTGTATCTATCAGTGTTACACATTTGTTTATTTACTGTTACTGTATCATTGACATGTTCAATTCTGCGGTGCTTGCAACAGTTCATGGATCTGCTTGAAGGCCATCCTGGCTTGCTCCTCAGTCGTGTGAGTGTTACATACCGAGGGAAGAATTTGTACATGCAGGCGCCTCCTGTTCTAGAAGAGATGACACGATCAAATCTTGATTTACCACTGTTTGATCTAATGGATAAAACTCCCAAGGACATTGTTCATGTTAATGGCATGGCCGGCAAAGGTGACAAGAAACAGTCATGTTTGAGGAAATTAAGGATCGTTTTCAAGGGTGTCGATGGAGTTACAGATGTGGATATGGCTGGTGGGGCGTAATTCGGATGATGTTCTTAGTTTTGACATTGTAATTGGTCTATTTATCGACTTGCAGTAGGTTCTTTCCGAGTTTGTAAAAGCAAGGAATATCTATTTTTGTAACAGCATTTCGATCATATCTCATGTGGACCATTGCCAATTTCAAACCTCAAGGAAATTTAATACAATATTAGAATGTTGTCTTTCTAGTCTAAAAACCTTAGTTTGCTAAGAAAATGTAAATTAATGACCCAATTGTGAAACAGAGGTTCAATTAACTAACAGCCAAGTTATTTTGTCGTCATAATAAAAGAAAAAATGAGAATAATTGACAAACATAAACATGGACCCAAAAAAATTGTCATACAGATTGTTTAAACTACAATTCCCCGATTCCAGTAAACTGCCCCTCTCTTGGCTGATGAAGATGATTGCGTGGCTTGGTCGGTGTTGTTTTGAATCATCCGAACAAATACAGTACACCCGACAAATTTCTCTTCTTTCGCCTTTTCAATTGAGTTATGTGACATGTCCCGGTAGGCTCGAAATTGCCCCAAAATCATTGTGACAAGGCTGAGGAGGACTCAAGAAGTATATAAGCCCCTGCACCAAGATGAGAGAGAGAAATGGCTGAGATGCATTACTAAAGTCCCATTTCCAATGGAATTAATTGTCATTATTACTGGTAACTCATCGCTATTGTGTTTATATATCCTCAATTACTATTACTCAAGTAAAATTGATAGTAATTTCTCGTTTTGTTATCTTTGTGCAATAAGTGAGGTTCCGGTAGAAACGAATTCTAATTAGTGTAGTTTTGTCAAAAGCATCGGCGCATACCAGACATACTGCCCGCAGTTGAATAATGCTCTCTCCAGAGGACAAAAGGGAAAACAAAACTACTAATTCACCATGAAGGAGCTTTTACAGCTGCATCCACCCACAGCACTTGGATTTGAAGATACCTGCGCATTGAGAACTTCACTTACTGCTTGCTTCACAGTAAAACATTGTATGGCAACTCGACGGTGGCTGCAATTGAAATATCTTCTCAAGAGGCAAAATGAATAATTAAATTTTGTTTCCAAACATGTATGGATGCCTACTTTTTAGTCTTTTCTTCCCAAAAACAAGTTACTCATTTCTAAATTTCATCGGTAAAAATTAATTTATTTATTAAATTCAACATAATCGAACTTCTTAAGTTCTTCTCCAAGCATGCTCTTGTTCTGTTTCACCAATTTTCTCATGTAATTTTAACTGAGTCATTGCTTATATAATTACAACTAAGAAGATCCATCAGGAGTTCATAAAAACTTTGATTAAACTATTTTTTCTGACTTATTTCATAGAACTGACATACGACTCACTTTTCATTATCTATCTGTTACAAATACTTCATAATATTGCACCAATTCCTGAGAATTTTGTGCAATCAACATCATCAGTTCTAATTGCTATTACATTCATATTGCATATAAGTCGATATTTGACTGACAGATACCCTTCTAATAGAGCTTATGAATTTTTTCAACCGAAAAATGATTTTTAAGAGTACTTACCGTTAAAAACTAAAAGTGGTTGCGAAGTATGACTGAATTCCCGAGACTTTTGTGTAATCAACATCGTCAGTTCTAATCCCTATTATATTCGTATTGCATATAAGTCGATATTTGGCATATGATCACTAAAAAACTTATGACTGAATCCAAGGGAAAAATCTAATTAGAATAACCTGAGGCTGGTTAAAGTTAATAGTAGGTGGGTTGGCCATAATCATCTTTTAAGCACTTTCAAGACTAAGGTCTCACCACTAGGTTTGATATTAAGATCAATTAGTTGATAAATATATAACAGGTCTAGGATAATGGACATAGCATAGCTTGATAAACTTTGTAAACTTGCGGTGGACGAACCTGAAAAGCAGAGCGGATCAACTCCTCAACGTAATCAATAGTTGCACCTTTGACAAAGTCATAAGAAATATTATCAACCACTAATTTAACTCCATCGCGCTCAAAAATCCTGTAAACGCCCAAAAGCAATTGATAAATTTCCTAGCATTCATTACCTAATGGCTAATATCAATTCAATATCAGCAAACAATAGACCAGTAGATCCAAAGAGAGAGAATGTAAGAAACCTGTCATCATCATTGGTCTTATCATCAAGTGAGAAGTTATACTGGAAACCCGAGCATCCCCCAGCTTCTATGCTCAGGCGCAGTAACTTTCCACCAGCCTCAGTGGATTGCAACTCTTTCATTCTCTGTATGACATTCATTGAATCCTACATTGTATTATGATCATTGCATAAAAAAGCCATTTGCCAATGCAAAATTTCGACTGAAGATTTTGCAAAAGTAATCACCATAAAAATGTGCAATCAAGCATTAACAAGTCTATGAACTAGATCCAATACTGAACTAGTCCTTCTTTGAACAGAAGCCAAGATTCAATAATATATCAAAGCATTTCCAAGAATCTGCTGGGAGGAATATATTAAGGAAAATTAGGTGCAGAAAAGAAGTACCCGAACACAATTGTCGGTCAAATGAACCCCCTCGTTAGTCGGAGACTCAGATGTCGAGGAGGAGGATTGAGGTTCATGGAGTGTGGAGGACGGAGCCGGAGCTGAGCTGAGAAGCCGGTAGTTCTGACGGAGCCGAGCTGAGAAGTAGGGTGTGAGCCGCCGAAATAACGATCGAGACGAATTCATTTTGGGTTCTGTTTCTTCTGCAAAGTCTGCAATTATCCGATAACGAGAAGGATCAACATGAAAAATCGGAACTGTTACGTGGAAATTCCAGTTTTGATTTATCCCTCATTCTCAACCATGGTTTCTCTCAGTTTCCAAGAATTATTCCGTATTAAACGACGTAGTTTAGATGTCAGACACTCGTGAACGTCCTTCGCCGTCATCGCCAATGCTTCTGTCCTGTTTGGCAATGTTGCTATCCATCGCTTTTATCAGTCTACTCACACATAGATAATTAATTGAGTAATGCTGGGGGGACCAAAACGTATACCATCTCCCTTACCCATTTGACCATTTGACCATATTTGACCATATTTTAAATTTTTAAAAAATAGAGCCAGCATTACAATAATCAGATGCAAAAACGTGGGAACAAAAAGGAAGGCTGGATCTCGCTGCTCGTTTCTCCTCCTCCTCCATCGGAAACCTAGCCGCCCACATCGCCGGCGAACATGTCCGACCCGGCAATAGTCCTAAATCTCGTGCCGGATTTCACGTGCGACTCAGAGAATCCTCCTGCAACCGAAAATTATTCCCCTCCGGCAGGCACATCTGATTATCCCCCTCTGGCAAACACATCCGACCCAGCAGCAGGTACGTCTCATTCCTTTGAGTTTTTCTTGGAGGTAGGAGTCTTGCTAACACATGATAGTTGATTTTTGTTGGAAATTGCAAAATTGGATAAGCTGCTTTTCTAGAAATGGTTGTGTGTTTTCCCAATTAGGGCTTTGTTTGGAGGAACAATGTTTGATTTAGGATTAAGTTCTTGACTTTTTCCCTTTTTTTCATTTTTTTTTTTTTTACTGCTGAAAATTCCCCCTAGCATTACTCTTCGTGTGTGCTACCTTTGCCTTGATAATAATATGCACTGCATTACAACAAAGCTCATGGGCAATGCCTGCTTTTACAAGCAATTATTTTTTGCAAACAATAGAAACAAGCAAAGCAAAATATAATCAGAAGACTACTTAAAACAACTAATTTTCATTTAATGGTATTTGTCTCTATTTGCATCATTTATGATCCCTCCAAATAGTATTTGACTAGTATGTTTTCTTAGTGATATGTCTTCTATATTATTTTGTATATCTTAATGATTTATATGATAAATTTTAAGGATGTTGTGCATATAGGTTATGAGGTTTGTGACCTTAATGATTCGAGGATGGATATTGATATGAGTTTTGATGACGATGCAATGAATATGGAAGTCAATGAAGTCGGTGGGGAAATTAGTTGTACATTGAACGAATTTGTAGCAAAAGATGCGACTGAACCTGCGGTTGGAATGAAGTTTGGGACTGTTGATGAATTGTATGAATTCTACAAAAATTATGCGTATCGCGTGGGCTTCCCTATTAGAAGGAGATCTTCGTGGAAGGGAAAAGATGACGGGGTTCTAAGAGGTGTAAAATTCACATGTGGTAGGGAAGGTAGTAGGAAAAGCGGTTCCAAAGATCAATTGGAGCCCCAACCGACCATGAAAAATGGTTGTAAAGCCAGACTTACAGCAGTGACTGAGAATTATGCGTATCGCGTGGGCTTCCCTATTAGAAGGAGATCTTCGTGGAAGGGAAAAGATGACGGGGTTCTAAGAGGTGTAAAATTCACATGTGGTAGGGAAGGTAGTAGGAAAAGCGGTTCCAAAGATCAATTGGAGCCCCAACCGACCATGAAAAATGGTTGTAAAGCCAGACTTACATGTGACTGAGAATTGTTATGTGTAGAATTTTGCTGTACTTCTGGAGCCTAGTGGAAAACAAGGCAAGGTTGATGTCAGCTACTTCTTTGGAAAAGCAATGAGTTCTACAATATTCATTTTTGTTTGCAAGTATTGTAGTATTAATTATTGTCATATGCCTATTGCAAATTTATTTTTTCGAAATATTTCAGGCTAATCAAGTCAATGGCATGTATTTTGTAATCTTACCAACAATTTGAGGATTGGTTCATTTTCCTGATATTCATCATGTATTATTCCTCTTTGCTAATAGTTTTTATGATGAACTCTCTCCACATTTAATTGTTCAAGTTTCAGGTTGAATCAACAAAAAGGTTGCAACCAACTAAGTGTTTTTAACTATCCATTTCAGATATCTAAGATTAACTATACCAAAAACGAATTTATTATATCCAAAGAGTGCCTTGTCAATTGTCATGACATTGTCCAAATGTCTTATTGGACAAGCATATAAATATCAACTTGTAAAAGATATATTATATTTATAAAGGAATGCAGAGTACCATGACAAACTAAGATGCTGAAATATAACATTAAGATGTCGATAGCTAAAAACATAGACAAAGTAGGACTAAAGTCACTCTGTCCGAAACATACAAATTGAAGTACATAGTAATATAATCTAGCACATACTTACTAATATCGTAATACATATCAACAAACATAGTGCCATTAACTTTTTAAAGAGATGTCGTCCAACTTCATTTGGATCACATCTAGTCTTTCTCATCTCCCTTCTCGAGCTTCACTTTGTTTTCCTAGTTTTTCACCTGTAACAACCTCCTAGTTCCCACTTTACATTTTGGGCATGCTCCATTGACAAATTCTGGTCCTCAACGAATTCTGCAACATTTAACAAAGATCACAGTCTAATAAGTGAATTTATTTTCTAAACATAGAATCTCAAAACTTGACAATATTAACAAAAGTGTGAAGAGCCAATTGATTAGAATCTGGTTCTAACTTAAATCTAATTGAATTGAATCTCAAAACTTAACAACATCCCTAACATAGAATCTAGTTAGCTTTAACAACAGATGTATAGGAGATAAATATCTCCTTATTTGCAACACAAACTCACTTTTTGTAGGTGGAGTTTATCCTCCATCACACTTCGTTACAATTTGTTTTTAAGGATGTGTGACACAAACGTATCATGAACATTTTGATTTATTGGAGAAATTCAAACACTATAACATCAACACAGAAACCACAATGAGACTTAAATGTCAGAAAATGGTAAGAATACATTCTCAACAGAAATCTTCTTGGTGGTCTTCTGTCGTTGCTTCATGGTTATCCATCCACATCTTCGGCATGAAATCTCACATCCCGTGCACGAAAACATCTCCAACAATTAAAATGGCAACAACAAACGTAGAGTGGAATTCCCTCAACCATCAATTCTTTGACCAAAAAAAAATGTCGTTCGTATAATTATCGATAGGTTATGTATATGTGTCATATGTGCCTATTGGTAGGTTATGTATATGTCTACATGTGTCATGTGTGCATCTATTTTGCTTCGTGTTCATAACTCGGTGATATCATGGTTTCTCCCTAAGCAGCTTGGGAAATTAGAATAATCTCATTCATGAAGAGTAATGCTAGGGGGAATTTTCAGCAGTAAAAATAAAAAAAATGAAAAAAAGGGAAAAAGTCAAGAACTTAATCCTAAATCAAACATTGTTCCTCCAAACAAAGCCCTAATTGGGAAAACACACAACCATTTCTAGAAAAGCAACTTATCCAATTTTGCAATTTCCAACAAAAATCAACTATCATGTGTTAGCAAGACTCCTACCTCCAAGAAAAACTCAAAGGAATGAGACGTACCTGCTGCTGGGTCGGATGTGTTTGCCAGAGGGGGATAATCAGATGTGCCTGCCGGAGGGGAATAATTTTCGGTTGCAGGAGGATTCTCTGAGTCGCACGTGAAATCCGGCACGAGATTTAGGACTATTGCCGGGTCGGACATGTTCGCCGGCGAAGAATTTACCGGATCGGACATGTTCGCCGGCGATGTGGGCGGCTAGGTTTCCGATGGAGGAGGAGGAGAAACGAGCAGCGAGATCCAGCCTTCCTTTTTGTTCCCACGTTTTTGCATCTGATTATTGTAATGCTGGCTCTATTTTTTAAAAATTTAAAATATGGTCAAATATGGTCAAATGGTCAAATGGGTAAGGGAGATGGTATACGTTTTGGTCCCCCCAGCATTACTCTAATTAATTTTTTAATAAATGAACTAAATTTGTTTAGACAGAACTTTAAGTTAAAAAAAATAAAAAAATCTATCATTATTTTCAACCAATCATATTAATCACCAATTGAATAGAGATTTTTTCTTCTATTGATAAAAAAAAAACTAATATACATTCCAATATTAGTCATTCTATTTTCATTAATACTTCTTTTTCTTCATTCTCTTGTATCTACGCGTAAAAAATCTTTATCCATACTGCTATCAGAACCATCGCTACAGCAAATACTAATTTAACAATCTTTTAAATATATTTTATATTTTCAATCACACATTTCAAAATACTTTTTCTAATAATTTTTACCAAATATATTCTAAAATTTTTTATCTCTACGATTTTTATACTCACAATTATTTTTAAATCAGTAAGGGTATGTTCTTTACAGATTAAATTCGATCAATTTAAATTTACTTTTTCTCTCTCATCATTTTCAACAATTCATTTATTGATTTGATAATTATTTTATATTTTTTAATACTCTATCTCTAATTCTAAACCACACATTCTCACCAACTTTCCCACCAATTTAATGTACGCCAAATTAATCTGTAAAGAACATACCCTAATTATGAACAAAAAAAATGGTTTTCATATTCTTTACAATTTTACTATATTTCAATTATAGTTCTACTTAAAAATTACTCTTCACATAGTGCTTGCTTTGGTAGTTGAGGAAAAGTCATTCTAAGGGTTTGTTTTATATATAATAATCACCGAACGGAGTGAGGTTTTCTGCGCCACTTGAGATTAAAAAAAAGCATTTGTCCGTGTTTCGTCTTCGCTCAAAATTGCGTCCTTCCGTCTTCAAAGGCAAAGAAAAGGTCGCCGGAAAAAGTCACAATTCGGTGGGTAAATCAAGCTAATCCGATACAAAAATACCACCATTCAAAAGCCCTTGACTTGCTCTTCATTACAGTGCAAGAATTTTCGGGTATGGTAGAGATTTTGGTTAAAGGTTGTGTGCAAAAATTGGCAATTTTCCGATGAATATGACAGATTCTGGCCAAAAAAATTATATATTGCTGTTCTAGATGATAAGACGGATCTATTGGTGTAATTTTTATGCGGTGGAACTAAGATTTGAGGTTGGGCAAAAAACTTGCAGAACTTCATTCGGCCATGGCTATGGTGCCTGAGATTGCCTTCTTCTTCCTCGGCGCCATCCAAGGGTTCCCCCTCCTTCTTCAACCTTCAACCGCCTGCTTCCTCCTCCACGCCGCCGGACTCCGTTCGATACCACCGCGAGAATCAGAGATATACTAATGTAGATTTACTCAAAAAATGTCTTAAATATATAGTTAAAAATTAAAAAATATATATTAAAAATATAAAATAATTGTAAGAGTAATTAAAAATAATGCAAAGAAAATAATTAATACAAATTTATTATATATAGAATAAGCCTTAAATCCTAGGGTTAAAAACTAAAAAATTAGTAAAATATAAATCCGCTCGGACAAAAAAATAAAAATAAAAATAAAAATTGAATATAAATAAAAAGCTCCCCGAATATGCAAATTGATTTGGCCAAACACGTCACCTCGGATCTGTCAGCTACTCCCACGCCTCCACGTTCCGAATTGGGCAAAACTTCGAATAGATACAAGCTCGTCTTCTCCAAAGTAAAAGCTTTCCAATGGCGGGTGCGTATTTCTCTCTCTTCTCTCTAATCCTCCTTCTCCCACTCTCACTCCTCATCTTCCTCTACTTCATCGTTCGACCCAGGCCCGTCCGCATCCCAATCAAGAACCGCCACGTGCTCATCACCGGCGGGTCGAGCGGAATCGGGCTTGCCCTAGCCCACCAATGTGCTCAGGAAGGCGCTGACGTCACTCTCCTCGCCCGCAACGTCAGGAAGCTCGAAGAGGCCAAGGAGTCTATTAAGCTGGCTACGGGGCGTGAAGTCAAGATCTTCAGCGCCGACGTCAGGGATTATGAGAGTATAAAGAAGGTCGTTGAGGAGGTAGGGGAGATCGACGTTTTGGTGTGCAATCACGGAGTGTATGTGCCACAGGAATTGGAGACCCAGGAACTGGAGGAGATCAGATTTATGATTGATGTGAATTTGATGGGTACTTTTCATTTGATTAAGGCGGCTTTGCCTGTAATGAAGAAGAATCGGGCCGATAGGGGCCCGGCTTCCATTGCTATCATGTCATCCCAGGCGGGTCAGGTATATATAAGAGAAACCAAACATTAATCTTTCTTTCTTTTAGCTGAATTCCGTATTTTCTCTGCAAATTTTGCAGGCGCCCATTTTAAGGCTTTAGTGGCTCTTCATGTCTTACAGTTCGATAGAGTCTTTGGCTAAAGCTTAAATTTACATTCTTTATCAAGCATAATTCTAACTGTTAAACTTTTTCTTACTAAATGGATCTTCTTTTAGAAATTGGCTTGATTGCATTTTTGCAATACCTGACCTTTAAGCTTTAGGCAAACATGCTCTAGTATCTTGTTTGTGTGAAATTGTATCCATTTTTGGACGGTGGTTTTACTCCCCCTTTTGGTTTCTGCTGTGATAAGCTTCATATCAGTATGGTTGTTATGCACTCACTGCCACTTTAATCCATGATGTTGTTGCAATCAGTCTTTCTTAGTTTTGTGCCTATTTGTAGTTCATTGTGATCATGGTATCGGGGGTTGCCATTGCCTTGCACGTTGGAGTTGAATTTTTTCTGTAGTTTCAGGATCAGCTTGGTAGAAAATCCCCTACTGGACTTTGCCTTGAAATTCATAAAACAGGAATAAGTTGAACCAAACAGGCATTTATAGAGAACAAGTTTATTATAAAGGATTAGTGGCTTTAGTTTGTAAATGCCTTTGTTTCTATTGGCAAGAATAATCCTGAAAAATCCTGGAAAGAAAACCTTAGAACCTAAGACAAAGAAATCATATTGGATAGAATTGTCATGCATAAGGGATGATACTGGCATGTTGTAGAAATATGAGTTCTAGAACCACATAGCAGAACTAGATGACTAAGGACCAATCTCTGAGACTGATAGAATTTTTTTAATCTGTTGCCGGTTTATAAATCAAAACCCAATGATTCAGTCGTCACTGCTGTGTAAGGACCCACATAAAAGGAAAATATTAACAAACAATAGAACGTCTCGTCCTTAGAGGGGGACAAGTGATACTTAAGAAATAACAGACATTTCCAAGATGATAAACAATTACAATACGTTCCCAGTTTGCATTCTCCAGGCTGATGATGCCGGGGAAATTCGGTCCGATGAGTCGAGTCTTGGACTGCTGGTTGAGAGGAGCCTTGACACGAGCCTGCAATTGAAAAGACAGGGCATGTACAGAACTAAACAATATACTAAACGTCAATGTAAGCAATTCCATTTCCTTCATGGAACAGTTATGCGCAGACTTTGGTTTTAAACAGAAAGATCTGAAGTTATAAACATTTGGGATCTGTAACTCTCCAGGAGTATAATATTGGAAGTTCTGTTGCAATCGCCAAAACATTCAGTAGGTTAAATATCCAAACTGCAACTACAAAACCTGGATTAATAACTGCTCCCCAAATCATTTTTTCCATCAGCTGGCAGACAGACTGTAACAATTTTGCGATACAGGCAACTCTGAAAGGTACATGGGCAAATCAGATGACACAAAACTTACAGGGCACCACTAATTCACGAGCCAAAGTTGCACGAAATATATCCAATAGCTAATCTAATTAGACCTGGAAAAGTATACAGCAAAATAACGACATGTGTGCTTCTATCACCAGTGAGATGTGCCCCGTCATTCTCATAAAGCTGTAGTAACAGCATTTATGCACTTAAATTGGAGCTAAACCAAAAATTCCTACAATACAGTTGAAGATCTTTATTGCTGAAGTTTCATGATTGGAATTAGCTCCATTATTCAGAAACCGTGTGATTCTTTGTTGAGGAGTGAAAAGAAGTAATATATCTCTATATAAATTTTATGGTACCATGTCATGCTGAGGGATGCCTTCCGTGATGCAAACAACCACATCTAGTTCTGCCTCCACTGCCTCCAGAATGGCTCTACCTGCAAAAGGTGGAGGAACATGAATCCCTGATGCATTAGCTTTTGTTTCAGCTTTTGCTTCTGCTACAGAATTGAAAACAGGAAGTCCCAAGTGTTCTTCTGTTCCACCCTTTTTCGGTGTAAACCCTTCAACCTGAGTAACCAAACATGACGTGGGAGAAAAATCCAAGAAAAATCATTCAATATAAGGTTGAAAGTTCAATCAGAAGTTTGAAATATAATGGTTATTCACATAAATTATATAAAGGGGAGAGACAGAGACAGACTATCATCTTCTATAGTGGACCTTTATTTGCCCTTCTTTCCAGTTCCCTCCCCCACCCCATAGCCAAAACCCAAACGGAAGCATTTCGATATTCCTATGTACCGACTACTACCGAGATTTAGTGCGTGTTAGGGTGTGTGTTTTTATGTGTTTTGATGTGATATAAGAGAGAGAAAAAGTGGAATTGAATGGTGGAGATTTGTGTAGTACAGGTAGGTCCCACAAGATTTGTGTGTAAAAATGTGTAAAAATGGGTAGGTGAACATGCGCTTAGTATTCCTGTCTAATGAATATTGATCACTTACATATGAATCATCCACAGAAATATTACAGCTCTGTCAGTGTTGTTACTTGCAGTCTTTACTTGGAGTATCAAATTATGGCCTCGAAAGAATGAATGGTAATGCTGAAATTCTTTCATATAGAAAACCTTTTTCATTGCGATTCTCACATGGTTTTCTGATTTGTCAATACATCATAAAGTCTGATGCGTGCATCTATTGTTCAATTATCTTGACCCTAACTTCAGTTTTTTTACACTTCAAATTGCAGCTGCTACTTTGAAACCCTTTTTTACATCTCAACCTCACTAATAATTTTCTCCCAGACAAATACTCTCTGTGTTTTGAAACATACAATTAATAATTGATTTGCATATTGATATATAAATGCACATGCGGAAGGCTTCTGATAGATAACAAGCTCTAACAAGATTCATGGAATGAGCTAATATTCACCTTTGAACTGGATGTTCTAAGAAGTCTAATTTCATTTTTGCTTTTTATTCACTCTAATAGTGGTTCTTCTTCTGCCCTTTGTTTGATAACTTATGTTTAATTTGGTAATGTATTTTCTTCAGGTCGGTATTTACGGTTATACGGCTTATTCAGCTAGCAAGTTTGGCCTCAGGGGTATGGCAGAAGCTTTGCAACAGGAGATAATAGCAGACAATATTCATGTCTCCCTCATCTTCCCACCAGACACTGAGACTCCTGGATTTGCCGAAGGTCTAAAATCCAACTTATTATGCTTTGTGAATGGGAAAGATCATGTAATGACATGTGTACTAGGTGACATTTTGCTGATTTGTCTACATATTACAGAGAACAAAAGAAGGCCACAGCTCACGAGTATCATAGCGGCTTCCTCCGGTGCAATGAAAGCTGATGAAGTTGCCAAAAAATCTATTGATGGCATTAAATCAGGAACTTTCATAGTTCCCTGCAACCTTGAAGGATTCTTACTTTCTGTAGCAACTGCAGGGCTATGCCCTCAAAGATCTTTCTTGATGGCCTTTTTGGAGGTGGTTACTTCTCCACTATTACGCATTGCCGGCTTATGTTTCCAGTGGAACTGGTATGTTAGCATTGAGAAGTGGTATGCACAGAAGAAATAGTAGGTAATACAATTATCGCTCTCTTCTCTTCTTCATCTTTTTCTCTTCTTCATCTTTCACTCTATGGAATTGAAAGATAGATTTGGATGCCTCCTGTAATTGATAAGTTCCGTAAATTCTAGATGTTCTTGTACTTGTTTGGCATGCTGCTAGTTGCAGCATTTAAATTTGTTGTGGTACCGCCGATCAAATACGAGGAAAACAACCTTTGGGCATTTCGGTTTTGTATAAAAACTATGTACTGATTTTCTCGAGCTACATGAAATAGTTTGCGGTTAGCTTTAGTCTCTTTTTTTGCCATGTTGACTGCAACATTGAGCGGTGTGTTTACCCCGCGGTGCCGCAGTCCCCACGCAAGGGCGGGGGGAGTTTGAGTGTGGGCGGGCCCCGTGCTAGGAGGAAAAATTTCTCCCAGCACGGGCAATTTAACATCCACGGTGTTTTATGGCTCAACTCTGGAATGGGATAGTGAGATTCTTGAACATTACCTGTCTATACTGAGGAAATGTTCCAGTCCTAGCAGCTGGGATTGGAACAAGCACTCACGCCCCACCACCCCGTTTTTTTTTTGGGGGGGGGGACCTCCATGTGAGTTGCTGGGACAAGCTGGTACCAATGTTTAGGAAATCGGACCGGACCGGCCGGTTCGACCGGTTCAACCGCGAACCGGTCCGGAAACCGGTCCGGTCATTAGAAAAACCCGCTTTTAGAAAAACCGGTCAACCGACCGGTTCAACCGGTTGAACCGGTGTTGAACCGGCGGTTCAACCGGTTGAACCGGTTAAACCGGTTTTTCTAATTTTTTAAAATTATTTTTATAAATTTATTAGTTTTAATTTATTTTTTATATTTTTTAATTAAAAACGATTCGACCCCGGTTCGACCGTTTGACCCTTGAACCGTTGGCTTCTCCGGTTCACTGACCGGTTCGATTTTCTGAACATTGGCTGGTATTAGCTTCCACTGGTACCAGATCTGTCCTGGTCTGCATTGTCCAAAAAGGTTGATATCTCTTAGAAGGAAAATGAATTGCTTACTGTGCACATCAACACGCCCTAAAACATATTTCCATCTTCCACTTCAAATTTATAAATGTAAATAATAAGTCGAATACTATACGTTCTTTGTGAAATGTATGAATAATAATAAAGTAATAGTTATGAATGTTAGTTGAAAATTAATATTCGACTCTGATTAAATTTATAAATTTAGCGTGTGTTATCAAATTGATGTAGTTGATTATAAGATTATTACAAAAATAAAACCAAAAAAATAACAAATTGTCTTGTTTTATTCAAATTGTATAAGTGTCAAGGAATGAGCCTTGATAGTCGACTCTCAGAATCGAACATATGTTTTGGAGGACTCTTTCATAAATTCATTTTTGTTGAAAATTAATTTTATTATAATTTTATAGATGTGATAAATTTTTTTTTTATTAAGTTTCACAATTTCCCTTTATTTTTTAATTTAGAATTGATAAAATAACTTCCTAAAAAATTTCAAGCAGGCACTCTTTTCTTAACGGTCAAAGTCAAAGAACATCATTTGTGGGAAAAGTCGCTTCGAACTTAAGCGATTTTAGTGCAAAGAGAAAAAATGAAAAATCCCAAAGCGTGGAAGTCCGCTATTTCCAAATTTCACTTTCAATCAAACGTATAAAAAACCCGATACTTCTCTAACTGCAACCTGCAAGCAGCTATACATTGAGAAATCCAGAAAATTGAAAGGAAATACAATGGCGTCGTCTGTATTACTGAAACGAACGGGGTTGATGAAGTCAATGGTCAACAGCTTCCAGGCATCAAGATGTTATGCATCGGTTGCAGTGGGCACGGATTTGATATCGTCTGCACCAGATGTTTCCCTCCAGAAGGCTCGCTCCTGGGACGAAGGGGTTTCTTCCAAATTCGCCACTACTCCTCTCAAGGACATTTTCAAGGTTCCAAATGAAATCTATTCTTTAATCTTTTTTAGAATTGTTTTGATTAATTAACCGTTAGGGTTTTGAAATTTAATTTATCTTTTTCGTTTTCGTTGTGTTGTGACTTTTCAGGATAAAAAAGTTGTCATCTTTGGCCTTCCTGTAAGTGACTTGTTTTTCATCTGCAATTTTTGATTCAGCTACACAGACATACAAGAGAACCATGTCAGTGAACCCAAAAAATGGAAATTCGGTAAAATGCCAGTTTAGTGGAAAGTGGAAACATCATCATTTTTACAATATATAAATATTGTTATTAATTCTTAATTCTTTTGATAAAGGAAATATTTCTAAACATTTTTTCAGTATGGAAAATGAAGTTAAAGAAAGTCCTTGTGGAGTTGGTTATTGTATATTTATGAGTTATAATTATCGTCTTACTGGACTGAATCTGCGTTATGCTCATAGATTCAAATGTTTGCTTTAGTGCTAAGGCATATTTTAGTTAGTGTGGTTATAATATATACACATATGGAGTTTCTTGGTGAAATTTTGCTTCTGTTTCATTCTTGATTCTCCTCGTTTATTATGCACTTATGCGTGTTTCTGTTAATCATATGTAACCAATCACAAGGGTGCCTACACTGGAGTTTGTTCGGTTCAGCACGTGCCTAGCTACAAGAACAACATCAATAAGTTCAAGGCAAAAGGAATTGATTCAGTCATCTGTGTTGCTGTTAATGATCCCTATGTACTGAATGGCTGGGCAGAGAAACTTCAGGCTAAAGATGCTGTAAGGCAATCTTTTTCTTGTGCTTGTCTTTAGCCCTTAAGGAAATGAGCAGATTTAAATGAGATTTTTCCAGTAATGTTGCTTAAAAAGAAATGTCAGGATCTAATGAGAACTGATGGTTTATTGGTACACACATGTCCCGGTTTACCAGTTCTATGAACAATAGCTTTACAAACAATAAGAAACAAGTGGTGGGAAGTAGGTGGTACTTGTAGATCCTATGAAATATGTGCATAAAAATAGTGTCTTGTTAGAATTGTTTATAAGCATGTATAGTTTTGAACTGGTCATAAACTTGGCAAGCGCACTCATTATTCTACTGCGGAGTTCTGTTGAGCATTGCCTATGAAACATTCCTAGTGGAGAGTCTTGTTCTTGTGCACCAATGAATGCAATGTGCTCCTTTTCTCTTTCTGCAATCTGGCCAAAATCCTCGCGTCCTTTAGGAGCTATCTATTCATTTGTGTTCCATACAACCTTGTACAAGGAGAATGAATGAATTAAGATTACACAACTCAACAAATATCTTCTTGTCTTTATTAACGCAGGTAGAATTTTACGGAGATTTTGATGGGAGCTTGCACAAAAGTATGGACTTGATGATAGATCTATCTGCTGCTTTACTGGGACCTCGATCTCACAGGCATGGATTCTCTACCTATGATTCCATACAATCATTGCTGTTTTTACATTGTTATTACATTTGTCGATAGAAAGTAAAGCTGAAACTTGTTCTTGGACAGGTGGTCAGCATATGTGGTTGATGGGAAAATCAAAGTCCTCAATGTGGAAAAAGCTCCATCGGAATTTGAGGTCTCAGGTGGAGACGTGATTTTGGGACAGATCTAGACCGTTGATTTGTTTGCAGTTAATGAGCTTAGTCTTTCCAGATTTTGTATATGCAGTTGTTGCTATACCGGATGAGCACAAATGGTATTAGCAACATGAGAAAATAACCACAGCAAAAATGCATTCTGATGAAGTTCATGTAGTGATGCCTGATGATCTTTCATGTAGTGATGCCTGATGATCTTCTTTCCTTGTTGATTGAATAAAAGGTTGATCTTCATCTGTTTTATTTGGAAACTATTTTCCTAGCTTATAATTTACAGTTGTCTTGGGAAAGACTACTATTTCTGTGTGATGTGTTAGGACATGTTTGGTACATTCGAAAAGATTATTGTTGTTTAGCTTTATGGGATGCTCAACTCAAGTGACAAAAATGACATTATTATGTTAGTTGCTTATTCTCTTAAAAAAAATTAATAATAATAATATAAAAATTTACAGATGCTTAAAACTTAGTTTTACTGTTTGATTTTTTATGCTTCTCAGAACATTACTCACTTGATACATCTACTTATTGGCTATTCTCATATTCTATGGAGACACAATTCAAGTGGAGGTAATGGCATGATTTATTTACTGAAAAAATACAAAATTTCAAAATTTATTCAATATTATTGAAAGTAATTTAATTAATTTTCAGAAAGTGGGACAAAAGGTAAAGACTTCACAGCGAAGAACACATTACAATCTGATCAAGAAGCACTCGTCATTCATATGAGACAAATATTAGACTATCTAATTCAAAACTAGCATGCCACTTTAGAAACCTGAAGTACACGGGGCAATGTGCCATGCAAGTGTCTCTTCTCCTCCTTCCTTTATATTTCAAAACCTGCAGAAGAAATTTCATAAAACACTTGTGTATTTTGATCTTCAAGAAACAGCTTTGTGAAATTCAGAGGCTATGGCAACAACGGAGGAGCAGATGTTTCCACCGCAACACCAGGAGGAGCAACCAGGGAAACAACATACTATGGACCCAATTCCTCAAGCTCTAAATCCTGACTACAAACCACCCAACAAGCTCCATGTATGTATTCATTCACTTTGGAATTTGGTCATTGTGTTCATCTGCATGTTCTTTGATTACGCTTTTAAGAACGCGAACAGTAAATCAGTTATTAATTGACTATAATGCAGGGGAAGGTGGCTCTAGTGACTGGAGGTGACTCTGGGATTGGAAGAGCTATTTGCTATTGCTTTGCCATGGAGGGTGCAACAGTAGCCTTCACATATGTACAGCGGGGAGGAGAGAAGGATGCAAAAGACACTTTAATGAAGCTTCGAGAATTGAAAGCACCTGATGCAAAAGACCCCATTGCTGTGCCTGCTGAATTAGGGTTTGATGAGAACTGCAAACTTGTGGTGGATCGAGTCGTTAATAGCTTTGGAGGCATCGACATTCTCGTCAACAACACAGCCGAATAAAATTTAAGCAACAACATTGAAGACATCACCGAAGATCACCTCGAGAGAGTTTTTAGAACCAATATATTCTCGCAGTTCTTCATGGTCAGGTAAAAAGGGAAAATAACGCTATTTACAAGTAGTGTTGATGATACTTATGATCTGATACAAGCTAATTGCACCAGGTCTTGTGTAAGCTACTCATGTGGGGTGATTTAAACCTGGCTTCCATAAGATCTGGCGCAAATAACACAATTTGCTTGCACCAGATCGAGGATGATGTATAGCATTATTCATTTCGATGGAGTGAATTTATTTCGTGTAGGCATGCTCTTAAGCATATGAAAGAAGGAAGTAGCATTATCAACTCGACGTCGGTGGAAGCTTATATTGGATCTCCGATGGTGCTTGACTACTGCTCAACCAAGGGAGCTATTGTAGCCTTCACCAGAGGTCTAGCCCTCCACTTGGTTAACAGGGGAATACGAGTCAATGCCGTGGCGGCAGGACCAACGTGGACCCCACTACAAGCTGCATCCTTGCCCGAGGACAAGATCGCAAAATTTGGTTCTGAAACACCGATGGGTCGGGCAGCACAACCTCATGAGATTGCACCATCTTACGTTTTCTTGGCGCCATATGAATCTTCCTACTACACTGGCCAAGTTCTCCACCCAAATGGTACATATGATTGAACCACATCATCTAGAAGCTTCTTAGACGCATTTATTATTGCATAACGATCGTGAAAATCGTTGTTTGAAAATCGTTGTTTTTGTAGGTGGGATGATAGTCAATGCATGAATCCGGGGTGATAAAATATGGCTCTGTGAAGGGATCAATAAAGGGACATGGTTTCCTTTTCGGACGGTTTTTGTCTATGAGATGAATAAGATCCCGTTCTTTTACAACTTTTACCAAGTTTTTATACATTTTAACTCATTCTCATCCAAAATCAAATCAATTATATCCACATATCTTTTGGGACCTACTGTACTACACAAATGCCCACCACTCAACTCCACTCATTCTCTCTCCTATTTCACATCAAAACTCATAAATACTCATAAATATATATAAACTAACGGGCGCTAAATGAACAGATAGGAAGTACTGATGTTGTATGTAATCTTTCTTGGTTTGCTTGTATTGAAATAATCCACAGCTTTATGCTGAATCTGTATATAAGTGATGAAAATAAGTTGCTTTCAACAGCAATTTCCAATTAGTCACCAGAATAAAGAAATGAAGGCAAGCTATGCAAAGAACCCCAAAACTGGCACTGGCAAACATAGTGTCAAGCAACTGCCAAATCAAAGATATAGCATGTATTATTGAAAGGTAAACAGCTGGATTATGAAGGTGCATCATCCATGTAACAGGTAAATAGTTGGTGGATAAGCTTTCAGGGAGATAAGAAATCCCATTGCAGCCACCTATTGTTCATGTTTCCTATCAACATTATTGCAGGGCGAAACTCAATCACTCATAGTGATCAGCAATGCCGGATCAATCTTCTCATGGCTTGTCAGTCGTCATTTGCGAAAGTATAACCGAAGTCTATCACAGGTCATCAATTCCTACTCTGGAAAGAAAACACCAAAATCAACACAATAATCTAAAACGATAAATACATGTGAAGCTTTAGTGTATATAGAGAAATAAGGGGCAAAGTTTATGAACCTTTGCAAGAAAAACTTCTGTGCATCTTCGGTCGGTGTTTGGGAGTAACAGGAGAGAAAACTGATCTCATCTGTTCTTTGATAACTCCATCATTTTCGTTAATAAAATCAACTTTTGTATCATCTTCTCCTTCAAGTGGAGAGTTTGAGGTTCCTGCTAAATAACTGGAAAAGGGACCAAATTTTTTTCCTCGTTTTGAGGTAAAGTCGAGGCGTCCAAACATCTTGGAAATACCAGCAACGCCAGTAGTCATCTCGCGTTGAACTCCTTTACTTAGTTCCTTGACAGAGTCATTGTGAGCTATCAATTTTTCCTTGAGATCACGAGTACCCTTTGAGATTGATTCCTTGTACCTATTCACATATTCTGATGACATTATCATAATTTGAATTAATATTTCTAGCAAAGAAAGTTGTACAAAAAGGTCTCTACCTGGCAGAGGCAGTTGAAAATTTGGATCGGAGAGATGCGGAGAAGGAGAGGAACTCAGATGACCTGTGCTTTGTCGAACTCTGTGTACGAGGTATTGCTTGTGGATATAAAGAAGGTAGTACTGTTGATGAACTGGTTGACGCATTTTCTGTAGAAACAGAAGGAAGCCCGTGTGAAGGAGCTATTTGCCTTCTGCTTCGACTGACACTATGAGCACTGTTAACAGTATCATCGTCCTGAAATATTTTGTTCAATCAGAGTAAAGACCAAAACAGGTCGAAAGTTTGTTCTTTGTGGCATGATTGACTTACAATGTTCCGATGGATGTGGTGAACGTTATGCGTTGACCTCAAGTTCCTCTCATTCTCGACTGCAGCTAACAACTCTTGGCTATAAAGAAAACTCAGATCAGTGAGGTGTGTGATGCACATGTGTGCTAATTCTACTTGGCATCATCATAAGATGTATACTACCTGGAAGGATCCTTCAAGACAAGAAGCTGCCAACACATTGGGCATTCTTTGCTCCTCTGCGACCTAAAAACGAATCAATATCAAAAAACAGAACAATTGTGAAACCTTAAAGGCCAAGGGTAGCTGATATTGAAATATGAAGATGGTAATAACAGGAAAGCCTACCACTCGAGGATACACTGTAAATGAAACTCATGCTTACACTTGGTGACCTGAAATGAGAATAAACAGGAAACGAGTACAGCTCTTTAATTACAATACATCTGGGGCAAATTTCAATCACAGCCAGGTAAAATTAACTCACAAAAGCCTCAAAAGGACTTCAACAATAGATGATTTGGAGAAAAATTTATTAACTCATATATTCTGTCGAACTACTTGTAAACTATTTACGAAATTGCTACTCAAAAGGCTTCAAAGTTTCAGAGGACCTTGTAAAGATCATCATCGCATTCCTAGGTCGAAGATAAAATGCAATCATCACATCATTCTAATCAAAATAATCAATTGATGAATTTCATTTCAGTATCCTGTTATAAAATCCAACTGCGTGGGGCGCTCACCGTAGGAGGATCAGAGGAATTGAAGGGCTCGAGGCAAATGCTACAACCATCTTCAATGTTTTCATCCCAAATAACAGCTCTCGCAGCAGCAGCAGAAGGAGGAGCTGATAATAACAAAGAAGCAGCCATATTGAGACAGTAACACAGCTCTGTGTGTGTATATGTAGTGGTGTTGTTTCTGTCGGGGTAGGTGTGAAGAGGGCGGATAATGTAATGACGATGGATGAAGAGTAAACAAGACTGAACAATAATATATAGTAATAATTAAAGCCTAGAATTGAGAGAGTGTGTGTGTGTGTAAATCGTCAAAGCAAAGAATTATGGAGACAATAAGAAAAAAATGGGAGAAAATACTGCAAGATTCCATTTTCTCGCGCAGACGGTTGGTGGAATCAATCAACTCTTGAATTAATTATTTCAACTCTCTTTTGTTACGTCAAATTGACAAATGTCATTAAGGAGTTTCGAGTACAATCTTACCATCTAATTAAAACGCTCCCATTCTCCTATTAATATATTGGCATCATAACGTATCATATGTCATGTAGTGCTCGTGTATTAGTCCAATATGGATGTAGGCCCCCCTCCATCCAGGGGAAGGATATCACATGAATGGTGCCAACTTATTGATAGGTGATTATTCACCCTAATATGTGACATACATAGTGAATGTGTAACAACGCAATAATGCGATTTGTTATTATTTATGAAGATAATCAATGAAACAAAATTTTAGAACAAATCAATTAGGCCATGCTATAAAGTTTCACATGTTACTCTATTAGTAATATTCTATTTTTCTATATATTATATCACTTTTAAATAAATAATTGTTACGTTGGTCACTTGATAATATATATATATGTGCACAATGCATTTTATATGTAAAAGCAAAATAACATTTTTGAAAGTGGAATAACGTTATTTATGAATTTTGTTACTTTTCAAATTGCAAAAGCATTATCTTCCTCTCTACATGTAACTAACCCTTAATTTGTAGTAATTAAATGTATAATTATATTAATGTATTACAATGAGTAGTTTTGCCTACTGCTCATGCTACGAATAAACATTGATTATTTATATTTTTTAAATAAAATATCTTGCTATTGTTTTAGGAATAATGCTTGGCATCCATACAAAGTCAATGCACACAAAATCCACACCTTAATAGAGGCAGCGGTAAATTACAATTATACCTCCTTAAAAATAGGGGGCCCACACCCTATTATGGTGTGGATTTTGTGTGGATTGACTTGTGTAGATACTAAGCATGGTTCATGTTTTAGAGCATCTTTAATGTTAAAGTGGATGTCCAAGATAATGTAGAGGAGAGAGATAAAAAGAAGATGATTATTTTAATTCGAGTAAAATAAAAAGAAAAAAAGGGGAAAAAGTGGTAATAACGATAGAGATAAAAATAAATTTAAAAATATTATTCAAAAATAAATAAATATTAACAAAATAATAAAATAACAGTGAAGGATGTATAGATGGATGTGTGATTTTGGAAATGGCATAGAAAATAATAAAGAAAAAGCGGGATACAATAATTGAAAGAAAAGTGATTTTAAAAAATAAAAAATAGAAAAATATAGGATCCACACAAAAAAATGTATCTTTCTCTCTCTTAACGCCATCTTCAATGCGTAGTGAATTGCACCCCATGTGGAGAAGAGAGAAGGTAGAGAGATATATGAAGAAAGAGTGTAGGTGGATCCCGATTTTTGCACATGTAGATTTTCTTTTACTTTTTTTCATTACTTTTCTATCAATTATTTTACTTTTTCTCTATTTTTCGTACATAAAATCTTGTGCCACATCAGATATAATCACCTGTTTAAAATTCTTCTACAACTATTTTATTATTATTTTTGAATGCCTCTCGCCTTTTTTTTTTTTCACTTTTCCTTACACTTCTTCCCATTTTACTTTTAAATAAAATGATCTCTCTCTTCCTATCTCTCTCTACCCTCTCTCTTCTGCACATGGGGGTATAATTCGCTACCAGTGTTCTAAAAAGCCTAGGCAACACCTGGGCGTAAAGCGTGACATAAACGCGTCACTTAGGCCAAAAGAGTCAAAAAAGCGGTCAATGCAAATTTTGATCAACTAGGCACGATTAAGCGGCGCATAAGCGTCGACTAGGCTTGCCTAGGCGCGACTAAGCGTTGTCTAGGCGTGCTTAGGCGTGCCTAGGTGCATTTTTTTTTTGAACCATACTTATTTTTGACTTTTTAAGCTTAAGTCGAGTTTAAAGTTAGAAAATAATAAAATAAATAAAAATAAAAGAAATTGAATACATCTCAAACCATAAATATACGATTGAAAACCTCAATTTAATTTCAAATTTTAAACATCTTGGATTCTCAATCTGACCACGTGAGCACTGTGATAAGAGCATGCAATCCCTATAAATCTATTAAGAAAGAATTGTCCATCTTTTAACTTTTTTCATTCAAAAATATTAAAATTATATTGTAAATTTCTTGAAATTATAAAGTAGGTATAATATTTATGAATTTAGATATATTTTTTTAATTTAGTATATACTATTTTAATTATTTAATACCTTAGACTCATTAAAAAAATTTTAATTAAAAAAATTTTGAAAAACGCTTTTTAACACCTAGGCGCCGCCTAGGCGCGCTTAAGGTTGTAATACTTGAAGCTTCGACTCCACGCTTCACGCTTTTTAGAACATTGTTCACTACGCATTGGAGATGGCCTTAGGGCTTGTTCTACAAAAGTCATAATTCTAAAAGTTCATATAATATTGTATCACATATTCACCCTATAGTAATCGAGCGTGTGATAAAATTAACATTTACCTTCTAAAATTTGGGAACCTATACTTCTATTAGTGTGTGGTAAATATGTGGCATAATAATGCCTAGATTTCTAGCATTGTCTCTAAGAGAAGATGTTGATTTATTCATACGATGTATTAGATATGTGGTTGAAAATTGAGAAAAACATATTAAAAATATAAAGTAATTATATGAGCTGTTAAAAATAATGAGAAAAAAAATTAATAAAAGTTAATAAAAAAAATATAGTGTATAGAAATAGAGCTTAATAGACATTGTAACGTAGAAAGTACCCTTGGGGATATATTTCAAAAACGCGTTGAACAATGAGTTGCGATTTTCCAAGCAACGACTTCAGCCAAAAAATTGAGTACAAAAGATTTGAGAGAAGGGTACATATGTAATTTGAGCTCTTTCTCTCTCTCGCGCTTAACTGCTCACGCAGTTCACAGCTCAAGCTTCAATGGCGAGTTATGGTGCGACGCACCTTCATCTTCTCTCATGGCCTTTCTCTGTACAGCACAGGCGCAGCAATCCTTTTTCCAAAAGTGCCAAGTGCAAGAAGTTGCTTTTAACGAAAGGCAGTGAACTGCCAATAAAACCCGTGTCGGTAACTGCTATTCTAAGCTCTACTCGCACAACGGAAATCGGTGTGAACGCCGCAGAGAAGGCTGATTCTACGCTGCGCGAAATGTGTGCGGGTCACGTGCCCGATCACGTGATTACCAGGCAAGTTCTTATCCGGTCATCTGCTCCCGGAATATCGTTGTCAAAGTAGCACCCAAATTTCATTCCAGATAAAAATAAAATAAAATAAAATAACTAGTGGGTAGAGTTTGAATTAATGGTCGAGAATTTATTTCGTGTTCTCGAAATCAAAACTATTGAGTTTGGGATATAATTAGGTTAGAGTACTGTATACATCATGATGGGAGAAGTAAAATTTTTTAAATGCCGGATATGTGTAATGTTTAGTCATTAGTGTTCATTCGTTCTGTGCGGAAAAATACAACGGAATCGATTAAGAGTTGAATGAATGAATGAATTGCAGGGCGGAGGAGGCTGGATATGTAGTTCCAACAGATGTTCAGCGGGAAGCTCTGCCTATCTTATTTTCTGGTCGCGACTGTGTGCTTCATGCTCAGGTCAATAATTACATGTTTATGTTGGCAAATATTTTGTTTTTTGGTGAGCGAGAT
Organism: Jasminum sambac; assembly: GCA_018223645.1. Classification (NCBI taxonomy): domain Eukaryota; kingdom Viridiplantae; phylum Streptophyta; class Magnoliopsida; order Lamiales; family Oleaceae; genus Jasminum; species Jasminum sambac. The sequence goes on from CP073649.1 coordinate 24,118,020, forward strand.
GATTAAAGTTACGGTCATCCAACTATACCAGGTACTTGATGAGTATTCATACTTACATGGCATGCTTGATAACGCATTTGCCAATTTGTACATCAAAGGAGATATGTCTTGTATATTTGATTAATAAATGCATTGTTGCTTTTTTTTTTTTTTTATTCATAAAATATGTTTTGCTTACAATGGATTACTTTATGATTAATCATCAGTAAGAATATTTGTACCTAACCTGCCTGGAGCTGCATTACCACTTTTTGTGAATGGATGAACTCCATCTTGTGTATATTTGGTTAAGCTTTTTAAATTATAGGTCCTACAAATTGTGTATAAAACAGTGGTCCAGTGGAATGTGGACAAAAATGATGTTTGGATGTTAGATAATCTCTTGAACTTACTCTATGACTACTTGCATGAGTGTATGGAGTTTATGCTGCTTTGCAGCCTTTGCTTATCAGTGTGTCCGCCCCACACCCACCCTACCCCTCGGTGCGCATACACACAGATGCAGAGAAAGCATTTCTTCCCATGCTGTTTTTTCAGTGTCAAGGGTCACACTGCTTGGGGAAAAAAAATCCCAACAGAAGCTGTCTGTTTTGGACATTTAAGCAAATCCAAACATGTTCATTACATGTTAATTTAATTTGATCAGAATCGGTTTTGAAAACCTGTCCTACTATGTGTGGTGATAAACATTGCCTGTCTAGTGCAAAGTCAATGGCAATGTTACAAACTTATAAAGTGAGAAGCGTGAGCAAATAATTGGAAAGTGCTGTAATTGTTTCCCCACTAACTTCTTCAACAGTCTTGCGAAAGCTTCTGTGGTTACTGGTTTCGTGTCTCGCTTTCCGTTTTCTAGACAGGTTCAGGAAAAACCCTGGCATATATGCTGCTGATATTCTCTGTTATCAATGCAAAGAAATCAGCTGTTCAGGCACTAATTGTTGTGCCCACTAGGGAACTTGGCATGCAGGTAAGACTAATTTTTGCTTCTCTATTGAAATGTGTATGCGGCTGAATGTAATGCGGTTGGAAACAAAATTGATTTCGTTTGTTTTTGCTGAAAAAGGTTACAAAAGTTGCACGAATATTGGCTGCTCACTATTCCAAATCAGAACCAAACCACAAGTCTTGCACTGTCATGGCTCTTTTAGATGGTGGGACATTGAGAAGACATAGGAGTTGGTTGAAGGTACACGACTGATTGCTTTCAGCTGTCATTTTTTTTTTTTTTTTTTGGTTGTTTTTTTTCTCTCTGCTCTATGACCTCAAACTAGAAGTACTTTGTGAAGGGCTCTGATGATGCCTGATTATATTGTAGGTATGGGAACTGAAGAGAGCCTTTAGGCTTTTTTTTTTTTTTTTTAAATTGTGATTTTCCTTTTTATCTTGGACTAGGGAAGGAGGCTGGAGGCTTAAAGATTTGGATGATTTATTGCCTGTCTCTAACCCTAGCCTTGTTCCATTTAGAGCCCAGTCGGCAAAAATCAAACCTGTTTTTCCTCTTAAATACATGCTCATAACCTGTTCTCTTCCTTTTTTCTCACTTGGTGCCTTGAAAATCTAGCTAAACCTTTAATATGCTGTTGTTTTAACAGGCCGAGCCCCCTGCAATTGTGATTTCAACTATGGGAAGTCTATCTCAAATGCTTGAGAAGAATATTTTCAAGTTGGATGCCGTGCAAGTGTTGGTTATTGATGAGGTAATGAAGATGCTGCTGTCAAAAGTCTATTCCATTTAAATCATATATAATGTGTTTGTTTGGTACAGAATTTAAAGTTGTGAATGATTGTTTTTGAATTTTGACTGCATGTGGTTGGACAGTAGAAAAATTGTGGGCCTCATAACATTTGTGGTTAAAGTGAGTTTCAGAGAAGTACATTTTAGAAAAAGCTAGATCAAACTAGCTCTAAGAGCTTGTTTAACAAAGCTTATGTAAGAAGAAAAGTGATGCTTCAAGAGAATGCCTGGTTAGAAGGAAGTTCATGGAAAATTGTGAAAATTAATATTTCTTTCTATCGTATATGGTTAGAAATGCATATAAGAAAAAGTGATTCAGAAAAACATTCTGTTGAACAAGCACTTAAAACCAGATAAATGTTTTATCAGTTTACATAGAGCACCTTGTCATACGGTGAAAATGAAAGAAAAAAACAAGGCAGTTCTGCCAGAAACTGGTATTTGCTGTTGACTGTTGAATATCGAAAATTTTGGATGTACAGCTATGTTCTTGAAATGCACATATTATGATGGAAATGACAAGAAAAAAGTTTCACCAAAGCTTATAATCCAATTGTTATAAGTTGCATGGCGTATGACAAAGTGTTGAGCTAGAGCCTAGATTAATTAGCAGTCAAACGCTTTTGGCATAGAGGACTTGGGATATGGATACAACACCACATGGACACGTAGAGTTTAGATATGCCTTTTCTTTCTTTGTATAATATCATTATTATGCTCGATAGCCTGGTCTATTGCATCATGCAAAGGATGCATATTTACTTATTAGCAGTGTTGAATTTTTGGATATGGATCTGAAATTTAGATCAAATGTTAATTACTTATATACAAATATAATGCTACTTGGCACACTGAAGAGTAACGTGATATCATATTTTAACAATTCATAGTCATTTATACATTGTAGTTCAGTTTATAGTTCAAGTACTGTGACATTCTGTGTTTTTAACTCTCTAATTTTGCTCATGGACACAAACCAGTGCAGGATGTGTGTTCAAGAGTGAATATTGATACATGACACGGACATGTAGCTTTCTTAAGAGCTTGTTGGCTATAGCCCTTTTTAAAAATCATTTAACTCATTTTATTGTTTTGTCTACTTTTTCATACCTTTTAAGACTTTTTATGTACCCTACCACATGTTCAAAATTTTTTTTCAAAAATCTCGGCAAAGAAACACTAAGCTTGTGTTTGAGTTAACTTTTAGTTTGCTAAAAACTAACCTCTTTTTTTTTTTTTTTTTTTTTTTTTTAAGTTGAATAGTTGTAGGATCACAAGATACGTGGATAATAATGAGCAATGGTTTGAGATGTGCAGTTAATCTTGAAGTTTGACCGTGGATGAGTGGTAGACATCAATTTTTGTGTAGGAAAAAGTTAAAACAAACATAGGCTAGGTGTGTCTGTTCTTATTAGACTTCAATTAGTTACCTTGGTGTTTATTTTGTCCCTGTTCTGCGGCACTAAAGGTTTATTGGAACATTGAAACAAGTATAATATATTCTTTCAACTTTTAGGTTGATTTCATGTTTAACTCTTCGAAACAAGCGAGTTCTTTGCGGAAGCTTTTGACTACTTTCTCGTCTATCCATAGGCGCCAAACCATATTTGCTAGTGCATCAATTCCTCAGCACAGACGATTTCTGCATGACTGTAAACAGCAGAAATGGACCAAGGTTTGCTAAGATATTTATCATCTAAGTTATTTGTCACACGGGACCTTATATCCTGTACTAACTTAACTGCATGGTGTCTATGCTGCACCACTGATTATCATAGGCTGATGTTGTTCATGTCCACGTGAATCCAGTTGAACCTATGCCATCATGCCTGTATCACAGATTTGTGGTGAGAATATATTACTATGATAAACCAGCCACTCTTTTGCCTGTTTGTCGAGGCTAATACAATCCATATTTTTCTTTTTATATATATGATTTATGATTTATGCAACTATAGTTTCTTTACTTTTTGTGGTGCCAGGTATGTGGTAAAACAGAGAGGCTTCCGACATTGCTACATCTATTGCAGTCAGATGAACCACAATCTGCCATAATTTTTGTTGGTGAACAAGTCAGTGCCTCAATTGCTTAATTGAAATATCATCATTTAATTTTGAAAATAGTTAATTTTTGGAAACTTTAAATAAACTATAATAATATTTACTATCGGAATTAGGTTTGGAAGTGTATGCATTGACTCTGGAGATAAATTGGTTAGTTTCCATTGCTAGCCACACAGCAGTGATAAAACTCCAATCGTTTACTTGTCATAGAATCAATGTTTCACATGCACAATTTTGTGGAGAAGTATCAGGAATTATCCATCAATTCACACAGTAAGATGCTCCTGCTGTTCTGGGATGTCGATAAAGTCATAAAGTTGTCCTTTCTGACAATTTTGGCCAAATAATATTCCATCTCCGATGTTGAAGATGGCACATATACCAATTTTTCTTAACAAAATAGGTTTTTATAGATATTTGATGGGGAACCTCCATGTTGTGGTCTAACTCCCAGAACAGAGTTAATTAGACTTTGATCCACATTGGAAAGAGTTATGTCAAACTTCCTGTACTCTATGATGAATTAATTTTGATATCAGTCATCTGCAATCTTCACCAGAAGTTCTATGCTACAAGTGTGTCGTTTCTAGGCTAATTTGGGTTCAAAATTTGTCACAATACTGATCATGTTCTTGGACACTGAATTAGGCTAAATAAGTCTGTTGTGAGTCTCTGGAGACTGATCTTCAAGTTTAGTTGATTTTTCAACCTGTGATTGCATTTGACGTTTTGGCATATTTGCATCATCTGTTCCTTGATATGCAGTCTGAGAAGTCAAAGAACGCTGGAAATCCTTCACCTACAACTATGCTGGTGGAGTTTTTGAAGACTTCAGGTCTGGAATGCTCAGAAATAGTTTTACTGGAGGAAAATATGAATTTCAATAAACGAGCAGCATCCTTAGCTGTAAGTACTTACATGGCCAGTCTTTCTCCTCTCAGTCCTTATTAAAGGGAAGTTTGTGACTGGATGTGTTGAGTGAACTGTGTTGCAATAAGTCAGCATTAGCTTCCTCATTGTCTGATTTACAGATTTCTTTTATATAGGATGTTAAACAAGGAGGAGGCTATCTTCTAATTGCGACCGATATAGCAGCTAGAGGCGTAGACCTACCTGAGACAACTCATATATACAACTTTGATCTTCCAAAAGATGCTGTAAATTACCTTCATCGAGCTGGACGAACAGGTAGAAAGCCATTTTCAGAAGATAAATGTTTTGTTACCAGCATTATAACATCAGAAGAACATTTTGTATTGCAGAGATTTGAAAATGAATTGATGTTTCAGTGCGAAGAGTTATTGTTGTAAATGAAATTGTCTTCAGTTTGTACTGGACTAAGTTATCTCAATGACTGATCACGATTCATTGATGCTTCCCGTAGATCACATCTTGTTGAAAGGTTATTGAGATTGAGAAATCATCACGTAATTAATTAACAAATTAATACATCTCAAGCCTTGATTTTTGGTGCAGCCTCAATTGTTCCACAGATTCTGATAATACGGGCTCTAATACTGTAAAAACTTGACAGAACACATGAAAAGCACTTGATGACGCTAAAATCTGTGTACATAAACAACACAAATATTATTGCAAACTTCTGCACCTTGTTGTCATTTATACAAAATTCATAATTCACAAAAGATGCTCATGCTACCCAGCCGAGTAGTGTCAAAATTAAAAATGTTATATAACTGTGCCATCTTTGATTGTTGAGTTTTTCAATATTACTGTAACACCTGATCGGATGTAAAACCCCTCTGAAGATCTGTCAGCCTCGTGTATGCCCTGAAGGTCGTCATACAAAAATTACAGTTATTAGCAAACTATAATCTGCAGCTTTGGAACAAGTATCATTTTTCCTTTGAATACTAAAGGCTTAATAAATAATCATTCCTCTCCTGGTAGAATCAACCATTACTGTAACTCTGTAAGTGGTCAATGTAAGTTTAGCAACAAAACTAGTTGCCATTAACTGTTTGGAGTTATGTGGACAGATGTACCTCTGAATTCGCAATGACAACATTTTTACCAATTCTTGCATTCTTGTCAATAATGCATTCTCTGCACAATATAGATGCAGTCAGGTGAAAAGATGCATAAAAATTATCAGATAATGCTCTTTCAAGCTGAGAGAGTAGAATGTACTTGATTCTAGTATTTTCTCCAATCCCTATTGGAACCTTTCCCTCTGCTAGGAGTGATGCCATTTCAGCTTCAGTTTCATAGTAGTCAGCTCCAAGCATTACTGTGTCCTGCATTTAAATGAGCATGTAGTGTACTAAGCATATTAAAGATCCAATAGAAGTCCTGTGACTGATCTCAGTTTTGATAAACTAAGAAAGTGACAGAGTAAGAATTCCATAACACAAAATGTTATTCTCTTGAAGTAAAACATGGAATACTGTCAGGCAAATAATTATAGCGGGAGCTGGAAAAGTGTATCGAAGATTCGGAGTAGAAAATAAATAATAACTAACCTTTAGGTGAACATTGGTGTTTATACGAGATCGGATACCGACAACACTGTGCTCAATGAAGCAGTTTGTCAAGAAACTACCATGTGATACGATTGAATTGACAATCTGCAAAGGTAAATAGTTCATTACAAGGTGCATGTGAGAAGTATCTAATGTATCGTTTCATGGATTGAGTATTGAAGTATCGTAGGATGCTGGAACGGATTTACATTTTTGTCTAAAAGGACTTAAAACGTAATAAAGATCGAGTAACCTTGCTGTTGTCAATATTTGATGGTGGTAAGTTTCTTCTTGATGTGTAGATTGGCTTTGTTGCATCATAGAAACTGAATCTTGGTGGCTAAAATAACAAAACAAGTAGATAATAAATAACCGGTCAGTATCAATTCTGCCTGTTAAGAAAAATGAGCTTATAAGGTTTATGTAGTATTCTTGTGAGATTATTGAAATGGTGTTAACAGTGATAACTGTATATGAATATGATGCTTACATGTTCAGTAAGGGAAAGGTTGGCTTCAAAAAATGATCGGATCGTACCAATGTCTTCCCAGTAATCATTGAATAGGTAAGCTGCGGAACCATGCAGATTTGATCATAGATTTGCAATTATTTCTGAGGTATTAGATTTTAAGAGTCAAACAATATTAAGACAATCTACCAGCAACATCTATTGAAAGTCCAAAAGAAGCATTAGGCTATTTGTTTCGAGGTGGTTATAAATAAGGATAACTGAGCGGTGAAAAAATGACATGAGAAATGTGTGGATAGAATTAGTTTGGCAAATGTTCAGAAACTTATAAATCATCTGCTTTCCTGGAATATATACTCAGCCAAACATACGCTTACTAAGTTAATATAAACGTGCAGTTTTCACTTTTCACACATAGAGATGATTTAGATTAAATCATGCTTTATTGGGAGTAGAAAATCTTGAAGAAGCAAGCTAATATTGTAGGTGATTTGTGCAGATTAAAGGTGGGTGCTGGAACTCTCAGTTATAGAAGGTGGCATCTTTGAATCATTATGAAAAATATATCCCCCGGTAAAAGAATTGTGGAAGAGACCTTAACGTAGAATTCTTTGGCTGAGGCAGGGATAATTTCTGACCCAAAATCATTTGAAGTTGGGAAACGCCATCTGAATCAACAAAAGACAAAAAAAGATATTTAATTTCTTCATTTTGATGAAGCTGAAATTATGTAGACTGTCATGGGACGTGGGTGGTGAAACCACAATTGCTTTATTTGTTTGTCCGAAAATTTATGATTTATAGGTGTTTTCTAAAACTTCCTTCTGCACTGGTAAACCCCGAATTGCTGGATACGTTTGCTTGTAAACCATGCTATTAAATGCTACAAAAAAGAACTTGGGAGGCACAGCTCCCCTGGCCTTTCCATGTGCAATAACTTTTTTGTTACCTTAGAAGATTCAGAAGTATTTCCTTCTTGAAGACATACACTCCCATGGAAGCAATATAAGGCTTCTTTTGTGCTTCATCTCTTGACAGTCCCAACACAGTTGTATCTACCGCCTGAAATAAATTTGGTTAATTTCAGCAGCCTTTGGAAATTTCAATAGCATTATCCAGCATGTTATTGGAATTCAGAACTTTGAAATTACCATTGCCTTCAGCTCATCTCCTTTAGGCTTTTCACTGAATGAAAGGATTCTTCCTTTATTATCAATCTTCATCAAACCAAAATCTGAGGCACGGCTATCATGAAAACAGACATATCATCCTAAAATGTTAATTTTTATGCATAAAGAAAAACCCCAAAAGCTTTGACGGATAATAGAGAATTCCAAAATCACAGTGCACGAGGAACTCGAACCTTGTTTGTAGGAACGTGCAAAATAGAAATGTCTATTCTAATTTTTGGTTATTGCTTATGGTCCCTATTTTTAACATCAGTGTGCTACCTTTGTTCTCCCATGAAATTCTTACTTTATGATTATGTCTTAGTTATGCTCAATGAGATAAACACTTATGTCGGTCATATGGAAGTTATAACTTAAAGAAATTTAATAGTGTCATTTGCTTTTGCTTCCCTCTTTACTTGATTTTGTGTAAACACATAATTAATGACAATCTTGCTTATAAAATGTAGGTAGGAAATTGAACCAATCATCTACCTGTCATCTATTGGTAAGGATGATATAGTAATATCTGCACCACTTTGCCTATGATTCTGCAGAAAGAAAATATTAATTCTGTTAAATGTTGTGAAAGCATATGCTTCATCAAGAATAGTGCAAGATGCATGTAAATATTTTTTATACCTGAAGAAAGTCCATATAGTCCATCCTGTACAGGTGATCTCCGGAAAGAATGAGCACGTCTTCGATATCCTTACTTCTTGGATCCTAAAAGGAGGAAACTGTGTATAAGGCCAGCTCATATATTAATTGTTATGTGATAGATTTGAGGAGTAGAAAAAGGTTCTTTCAGTTTTCAGGAATTGGTAGTTGATTAGACATGCTTGGTCAATCCTCTCCTAAATATGAAGAGGAATTGACGGGACTTGTTCTGGATACTGGCAAAGCACCTTTTGTAAGTGGTCCATAGTTATGGAATGATATGGTTAACAGATTGAATTGTTTGATGTGTAACTGTTGATCATCTGTACAAACTATATATGCAGTTAGAAGAATTAGGCATTCCATTTAAGTTCCACAGAACTACAGAAGTAGAACTATGAGCTATTGAGTTTATATACTTGGCCGCGAAGTTTATAAACTGATCTCAGAAGTTGATTACTTTTTGAAGGATATAATTTGCTTTTATTTATTTATTTATTTTTCCTTGAGCATTAGATTTCGGTCATCAATATCCTTGCACATTTCTTGAAAATAGAATGTATGAGAGAGATAACTTGCTGTTTCTTCACTTGAACATTTAAGATTTCTGTAATCAATAGCCTTGCCACATTTCTTGAAAATAGAATGCATGAGAGAAGCTAGGATAAACTATGATGTTGATGAATACTACTAGGTTTGTTTGATTGCCTTAAATTTACCTGGAAAATGTCACATTATGGAAAGACTTTTCCAACGTTGTTGTTTGATTGAACAAATTTTCCTGAAAATTGTTTTCCAGGTACAAGTTCTTAAAGCACAATATCAATGATTTTGCTTGGAAAGCGAATCCATGGTTTGGGTGGCATTGAATTTCCTGATATTCATTTTCTTTCCAACCAAATTCTGGCTTTTCAATCAAACAAACCCTTAAAGTGCTTGCCTAGTAAATCTCTTTGGACGAAAATAGTCATTTTAAACTCGAAAAATATTATTTTTTCGTAGAGTGCATGGTAAAATATAAACATAACAAAAATTATTTCGAAAGTAGATTTTTCCAAAGGTTCTCTAGACGAAACTTTAGGTGCAAACTATGCTCTCTTATCAAATGGCTTTGCATTGCGTTGCAAGTAATATAGTAGTATTGGATACCTCGAAAAGCCAGTGGAACTGCCGTACAGCATCTGCGGTGCCCTGAAACCATTTCTTACCAGCTTCACCTGGAGTTTGAGTGGCAGCTAAAACCTGTCATTAGAACTAATCAATCTTCAGGCCCTTTGCATTTCCCTTTTTATCAGTTTGCAGGTAAATAGTTCACTCATGATGGTTACCTCAACACAGCCATCTCCAAATGTGACTCCACTTCCAAAGTTGTAAGCACGTGCAAGATGCCTGTTGAGCGATGCTGAGTTGAACTGAGTAAGTATATAAACTTTGTTGATCCCACTGTTGATACAGTTGCTCATAGGTACATCAATCAGCCTATATGCTCCTCCAATAGGGACCTGGAAGTATATATATATATATATATATATATATATATATATATATATATATAAATTATCATGAATCTCAATATGTCAGTTCACTGCAGGTACAATACAAACACTTACAGCAGGCTTTGCCCGGCGCTTAGTCAGAGGAAACAGACGAGTCCCTGCTCCACCTCCTAGTATAATCGCTACAGCCGTTCTCGGGTCCCTTTTCTCCATTTCCAAGTCCCTCAACTGTAAAAGCTTATTTCTTTAAGGTAACACTACATATTTTGTAATATGGCTAGGTGGGTTCGTGCGTGTGTGCGTGCGTGAGAGAGAGAGAGAGACAGAGAGAGATGCCCTCTATTGCTCACAACTCACCTTGGCCTCACCTGCAACATCAGCTGTAAGTGACATGCAGATTGGATTCTTTTTACCATTTTGCTTAGTCTGTTTAAATTGTGTTAAATTAAGCTTCTCCCCCATGAAATCTCCATTTCCGAGCTTTGCAAGTCTCCCATTTCTTCTGGACAATCCGGCAATGCCATGCAACTGGCCGGCGGCTGACAGTGATATTCTGCCATTGGTGGTGACGGTCATCTTCTCGCGAACTAGTTGCAGAGAAGGGAATACAATGATGAAATTCTTAGCCTTATAAACTTATGGTTTTTAAGGCAAGACCTGGTGAACAGAGGACCCTGTTGTGCTTACATGGAATGCATGCCATTGGAGGACTGAGCCACGTTATCCAAATTCAATTGCATCCACCGATTTTTGTTGCTCATGTGAACTTGGGAAATTTGGAAATTGGTCTGTAATTTTACCGAAATGCCCTTACACATCCTTTGCAGCCTTGGAGTTGGGAATGTTCTAATGGTTTTTTTCCGAGAGGAAGGGAAGACTTTGAAGCACATGGGTGCAAAAGCCATACCTGTCTCTTTAGTTTAGAGATTGATGCTATTCGAATAATTTTTGTTGCCATTTTTTTTTTTTTTTTATTTTGAGCCATGTCGACAATCAAATTGATAAGTTATAATGTGGCACAAGAATGTACGTGTTGATTTAGATATGAGCTGATGCATGGAAAAATAAAATTGTGTGCCAATCTAGTATTCGACACGATGAAACTTGCACGTAATCAATATAGAAGGAGGAACAAGGTGAGCTACAAAAGCACTAGTAATGCTCTACATGGTAGTAATTGATCATGGATTTTGTTCTCTTTGTAATATGGAGAGTTTCTTTCGTACACGAAAAAAAAAATCGTTTTTCACTTTCTTTTGCTGGACCATCCTCTCTCTCACATTTATCGACAAAATAAATCACTCGTCTTTTTTATGTACTATCTCTAAGATCGTATTTTTTGTCATTTAGCAATCTTCTCCCTTTTGAATTTGCCACATACCCAAAAAAAAAAAAAAAAAAAAACAGAAGAGAGAGAGAGAGAGAGAGATAAGAAAGCACAAGAATCAAGAATAATTTCAATTATTATCTTTTGTGTTTTTATTTACTCTAATCTACACTTGTAAAGTCCATCTAAACGATTTTATATTTTACAAGTTGGGAAAAGACTTGCGTTAGTTGGAAGTGCGATTCTATCCCACGAAACCGTGCTTGAAATCTTAAAAACCACGACACCGTATCAACTCATAAGAATGTTTCTTTCTTTCCACATATAACCCGATTCCTGTGCACAGAAGCTTCGTGTTGAACTCAGTCCATTGCATCAGACAACCGGCAATGGATTCTCTATCACGTTTCTTCCTCCTCTGTTTGCTCTTGCATTCTACGCTTCTCGTCAAATGTGATGGTACGACAGTAATTTTATGCATTTTCTGCTTACCAACTTTCTCGAACATTCACAATTATTCTTAATTTTTCCCCTTCTTTGTAGTTTGAACGCTTGGATTCATATTTGATCGCTATTGCGATATGTCTGTTTATTATGATTTGTGATGAAGTTGCTATTAGGCTAAATGAGTTGACTTGTTTTGTCAATTTCAAGTTTCTTAGAGGCAAAGAAGGCAATAGAATAAGAACGATTTAGACTTAACTGAAGATCTGATTTTATCTACTTATATTATTGGTTTAGTGTGTGAATGAGCATCTTGAGATCGACCGATCAAGAGAAAACCTCTTGGACAGTTTCTGCTCAGAGATCTAATCTTCCTCATGGTCAAGTTCAGTTTTGCATTTACCACATTCATTATCTTGTACCTTAATACTTACTGTATTTAAGTTCTTAGCTAAATGATTTTTATGCCATTCACTATTGAAGATCCAAGACATAATTACAATTTACACCTGGCTTCAAACTAAAAATTATTAAGATCCATTCGGGACAGATTGCCGATTCTTACGTTGATTCATTAATTATGCAATGTACTTTGAAGATCAACAAGATCTGAAATCTGAAGGCAGTTTAGTAGGATTGTGTTCTATTTTTGCATCCATTGGGTCTACTGTCCTAGATCTTCCTTTTTCCAATAGGATCGCCGTCTTGATTTGGTTTAGCTAGCTAGGGGACTTGGTCAGTAAATTCTCTTACCTACATTCGGTCATATAGTCCTTTCCTTTGCAGATGTTGTTGCCAATTGTCAGTCTAAATTTGTGAGTTGAATTGGTTAATAGGGCGACCTGCTTGTTTACTGCTGTCGCCCTGTATCATGCAATGCTGTCTCCTATTTGTCTGTTGCTTCATTACATGGGCAGTAGTGGTTGGAGATGGAATCCTGAGGCGTGTTTGACGTGGTGGAAAACCTTGTTGGAATTCTCAGAACCAAGCACAAGAGATAGGTTCAATGACTGGACAGGGATCTACGGCTTAACCATGGAAGAGACAAGAACCAAGAAATGGGGGGGAAGGGGAACCCGCCTTTGGTCTTACTTTGAGTAACATGAACATGGCTCGAGTCCAATAATGCTCCAGGATTATTTTCTTCATATATTAGAGTGCCCTGCAGTAGGTGCTGCTGCTCCTGTGATATTGGATATCACGAGGGACTGAAGTCTTCTATACCTAATAGTTAGAAAAATTTATCAACTAGCACTTTTGGTCTCTGAGAACTGCTTTTGGACTTCAGAACATCCATTCCACACACACACACACAAAATCATCAACCTATAAATGTGATCGTGCAGTTTAATTCCTGCTAACAGAAGTTCTTTGGTAAATGGCTTCAAGAATGAGTGTATTACCGTAATTCGTTAATAAAGAGTTATTGCTGTACAAGAACCAAAGAATCACCACTGAGATAGGTGCTGGCCTTGATTTTTTGAAGCGAACTTGAATTGGACAGAAAAATATTTGGCTAGGTGGGTAATAAACTGGAGTAAATGAGTGGTGGAGAAGTGATTCGGGAAATGTGTTTGGATAAAAGTGGTCTTGAGGAAAGGTGTGTGTCCATGATGTTCAGAATCAAAGGCAACGTTTATTTAACAACTTGATTTCTTTGATCCATCAAGCTTTATTTTTTATTCCTTTTGCAAATTGACAGTTGCTGATTCTTTTTGTTGTTGTGACATAGCAACAGAATATTAGTACATGGTTGTGAGCTCTTACCCTATGGTTCTTGTTTACCGATCTAAAATATCTGGAAGACTTCACTCCTCTATCTTCTGTTTTTTTTTCTTGTTTAGGCTTCAGTGCTTGTTTGGTATACTTTTGTTGGAGTATAAATAGTTTTCTTTTGAGAATACTAAACAAGGCACTCAATTGCGACCCACATTGAATTTCTGTATATTGAGTGTGCAATGAAAGTTAACATTCTCCATTGACAACTTCATCTTCGACATGTCTGTGCAGACGAGGAAGACAACCTTCTTCGTGAAATCAACAGCTACAGAGCAACCTTAAACTTGACAGCCCTAACAAAGAATGAGAAGGCAGATTGCCTTGCCGACGAGATGGCTGACCAGTTCAAAGATCAACCTTGTACCAACAGTACAGGTTCCAACACCGTACCTGGTACTGAACCCCGTTTTTCTGCCTTCCCCAATCTTCTATCCAAGTGCCAATTAAATGTCACAGTCACAAGGGACGGGCAAATATTGCCTGCTTGTGTTCCTGGTCTGGTCCCAAGTCTCGTTGTCTCCAACTTCACAAAGTCACAGTACTCTGCCTATTTGAACGACACTAAGTACACTGGAGTTGGGATTGGTTCTGAAAATGACTGGATTGTTGTTGTTTTAACCACAAATACTCCTGAAGGAAGCTTCACACCTGACTTTACACCTGATAGTAGTTCAGCCAACCTGGTATCTAAATTTGGCGGTGCCATTGGTCATGCTCTACTTGTGTTATTGATTGTTTTTTACGTGTTACACTAGTGAGGTTGATGGGTACATGACTTGACTTGTTTTCATTGGTGGTTTCTTTGTCGAGTGTGTATTTTCTTCTTGTAAAGTGGGGAAGTTATAAGTTTTACAGATAGGAGATGATTATTTCTTTTGTAATATGTTTTACTACGAACTCGATTACTGAAAATTGTATTTCAGAATCTATCCATAGTCGATGACCAACAATTTCAAGAATAATGAGTACATGTTTAGCATTCAGTATCCGAATTATCAGGATAATGTTGACTGTTGTTTAATACTTTTAAACCGGGACAGCCAGTGTAACTCTTACGTATTAAGGTAAATGTTTTATCGTGACTAAAATAACCAGTTAAACTACTTCCGGATAGTTCTCATACTAGAAAGGAGAAAGTGACGAAGTGAAGTATGGCCTATGGGAGTTCAAAACTTTGGCCCATTTGAAGCTCATAGAAGCAGCATTACAGGGAGACATCAGATTGTCTTCATTCCATTAATGTAGTGATTGGGTACAAAGAGGTCTGCTTGTGATTTGTGAAGGAAAATGGCCCACTTAAGTTGAAGATGCCGAAACAATTGTAATGGAGTTTATTTATTGATTTCTTTGCATTTAATCTCCTACTTGGAGTATTCTATTTTGTGGGTGTTTTTGTGAGTGAAGAGAATACAATAACAAGTTTTTTGTATTTTATTAGAAACATTCAAGAAGGAAAATATATATTGAGTTTTCATTACAATTTTTTTCGCGGTTTCCTGAAAAGCGTTTAAAAAGAAATGAAAATAAACATTTTATCAGTTTTTTGAAAAATTTAAAATTTTAAAATAGCCTTGAAACCACATAACAAAGGCCCTTATGATTTTATCTTCTAGGATAAAAATTTTTGCTTCTGTATATCTTTTAAATAATATCTGATAATTTCTATTTTACCGCATAGTAAATGCCTGTGTACTCATAGTATTTATAAGATACTCTCAATATCTAAAGGCATGATGACGACTCTAAGGATAGGTGATCTAGGCGATAGCTTAGGGTCTATAATTCAACTTGTTTTGGTTAATACAAAAAGACTTCAAATTCATATAAAAATGTTTCAATATCAAGCTTTGTTTTGGGGGGTTGCAATATCAAGTTTCACCTAGGCCCTCCAAAATCTTAAGGTCGTGCCCTGCAAAGACATGTTACATAATAGAGAGTATCGGCAAGTAGCTATGTTTTGTGATTTATCAATTTCATTTATATTTTGGATATTTGGGAAACGCATTTTTAATCTCCTGGCAATTTATTTAACATTTTTGACATCTCAACATGTAACAAACTGGTATTTCTAAGTCAACGAGACCGTGGAGTGCAAATATATGACTAGTGCGTTCAAATTTTGAGGAGAGACCAAATTGCACGAGAAGATGTTTGTGAAAGATGAGGTGGAGAACTTTTGTCCGCCTTTTGCTACATCACAACTACTTTTTGGTGGGAATGGCCTTTTTTGAGGTGGGAATGGCCTTCATTATTGGAGATTTGCTTCACAAAGGGATCGACAAAATATACTAGTCGGTGTGATTTACATCCACCCGATATGATGAGAATGATTTGAATTATGGGATATTTGCACGCAGAGATCTTATTGAGATATATCATCTGATGACTGCTTTTTAGTTAACATGTAAGTTGAGTACTTTTGTTAGATGAATTGTAGAGTAGAAGACTAGATTCTATAATATTCTATTTCACGAGATAACTCAATATGTCTCATGTGATATAATACAATAAGTATTATGCCATTGCAATTGCCTCCCTCAGCATTTGCCCAAATGGCCGATAAAATTATCATCGATGTGAACAATAAGTGTGAAAATAAGTGCTAACAGTATCATTAATATTTTAGTTTTTTGATTGCTAATTAATAAACCATATATCTTGATGGATTTATACTGTCTCTTAATATCCACACTTGAAAGATTCATGAAAGAGTTTTTTTTTTTTTTTTGAAAAGAATAAATTTATTTATTCACTGTGTTGGAAATAAGCATATCAGAAATAAAAATTGGAGGCGAAACAATCCACTTAATAGGACCTACTAAAAAACCAATTACTCTAGCTAACCTTTGGGCAGCCTATTTCGCAAATCGACGACGGAACGTAACACGAGAAATTAGATACTGAAGTGCAACAACCACCAATAATAAGAGCGACATTAAAAAAAAGTTATTAAAATCACAAATAAAAACATGGACCGTTACCTAAAATTCTAGTGTTAAAAATTAATATCAAATCAAGATCACGTCCCCACAAAAAGGAGAATATTCTTGGTTCTCTCACTTTTCTTGCAATTTTCTTTCTTTTCTTTTCTATTTTTTCTTTCTCCCTTCTCTGTTTCTCAAATTAAGTACTCTGGAACAACTTTTTGTCATAAAAGCATATCTCTCACATTCTCTCTCAAATCCAAAATTGGGTGAGCAATCCATTTGTTTGCCCTCCACAAAATCATTAAGAGCGCCCTAAAAGAAAAACTGAAAAAAATAATTGAACTTAATGGATATATATGCACTTTCAATCATCAATAATTATACTTTTCTTTTCTTTTCTTTTGACTTTTTGAATATTCAAACCTTAGGGATGAAGAAGAAAAATTGTAAGGAAAGATGACAAATGGAGCTTTGTGTATTGCATTAGGGCCGTAATGATTTAAAAGTGTAAATTGTTTTGTTTTGATTAATCAAATGTTGTCACATGTTTTATTTTGGGGTAATTATATTCATACTATACTTAGTTATATCTAGCCCGTAATTTAATTGAAGTGATGGTTCTCAATACATAAATATTTTTATAATTAGGTTTCAATAATTTTCTACCATATTCGTTTCATTAATTAACTCATTCTGTCAGTATTAACGATTTCTTTTCAAAAATTATGTTAGTGTACTTTCAAATTATGAATAATCACATTTTTACTTCATTTATTCATTTTTCTTGTTTCTTTCACAAAATAAGATGAGCAAATAATTTTGTTAGCCCATGTTGACATTTTTTTTAGGAGATCGTTGTCAAAAATATAAAATGTGCTAATCGATTAAAAATGAGGGTAAAAAACACAATAAAAATATTATGGACATATATGTTACAATTTCAAAACCATATGGACTTTGAGTACAATTAATATGTAGTGTATATTTAGTAAAAGTTGTAGTGTCAATATAATTGGCTTTTCTTTTGTTAGTCTTGATATAATTAACGGCCCTCAATTAATTTAATAGTGTAATCTATAAATATATAAAAGTTGTTCCACCAGTAGGTGAAAAAACACATAATTTCCCTCCAAATGTTATAATTTTAATTTTTAATTTTTAATTTTAGTTTTGGGTTGATGTATAAGGAAAGAAAAAATACCATATATATAATACATAAGAATCTCAATTAAGATAATTTGATATATAATTTATTATTTATAATAATAAATATATTATAGTCGATATAAAACAATAGTAATATATTATATTAGAAATATATCACAATAATCTATTATTGTGTGTACATATATATACACTATAATAGTCGAAGGAAACAATAATAATAGTTTGTATGGTAATAATAATTTAATTTTGTTATAGTTGAAAATTATATTATTTAGAGTAACAACAAAAATATTACGTTTATCAAATTTCACAAAAAGTATAATTTAAGTGTTGTTGGTCGAAAGGTTACATGTGATTTATATAAATTTATGTGAAATAATAAAAGCAATGTTTAGCGTAAAAAAAAATTAATATTAGATCAAACAAATTATTCTTCAAGTCATATTTAAATTTTATATTTATTTTTCAAAGTAATATATACATAGAAATTTAATGTTACTAAAATTGGTTGGAATTTATGATTGATAAAAGCAACATGTTGCATTAATTTTAATGGAGAAAAAAACAAAAAAAAAATATTCAATTTAATGAAAATATATTAAAATAAATTTTATTTTTTCAAAAATTTTGAATTATGAAAATAGTTATTTCATGTTTAATTTAGTATAAGTCTTTTTGCTAAAACATTTGGTTTTTAATTTAGCATTTTTTTTATATTTCTTTTTGTTAAAACATTTGGATTTTTATATGGTATGTATGGGCCTTTTGGATTTTGATATTAGTGTATCAATGAAAACATATTGGAAATATATAAGTTGGGTTTTATAGTTATTTATTTGCCAATAAATTTATATAGTAGCTTCTGGGACAATTAGAAGATAGTTTTTTATTAAATATTCTTAGGAATACGAAATAAATATAATTGATTGAAATGCCGCCTACTTTTAACTTAAGAGAAATTTGTATGATATTTTTCTTATTTAGTTTTGAATTTGACAATTATTTTCAAGTAGAGAATGTAGAATCTAATTAATTGTAGAATAAAAATTTGGTGAAACTTATTCACTTTTTTTAATAACATAAAAATTGTAGATTAAAAATTAAAAAGTTGCATTAGTAAAAAGCCACACTTGATTAAGAAGTTAAAAATAAAAATAATCATCGGAAGATAATAATGACACATATATACGACTATAAGATGTGTCATATTTGGCTTAAAAATGTGACAGTTTCAAAAGAAAAGATATTAAATTATTTACAATTTTAAAAAAGTTAGGAAATTTATACTTTTTTTCATTTTAAATTAAATAATTAATTTTTTAGTGATAGCTCTTAAAATAAAAGTCGCATATTAAATAAAATAAAAAAATCGCATATAGAAAAGGAGAGACTTGATTAAAAAGTTTAAAATAAAAAGACTCACAAAAAATGATTGAAAATGCATCTCCACAATGTCAACCTAACCACGTAAATCAAAATCTTTTTTTTAGGAGTCTATTAATTACAATTAATAATAGTAGTTTAGTGTTTCCTTAAATTAGAAATGATTTTATTCAATATTTTCATTTTTGCGGATCAATGAAATTTTGATTTGCGACAAAGAAGATCAACCAAAAAACTCAACAACGAATGTGGTGTTCAAAAAAATGCTTCAAAATTTAGAATGATTTTTGTGATTTATAATATTTATTTGGTTTAGATGCATGTCACCACAATATTACCCTTCTTATTCAAATTTACTTCCATTTAATGTGTGTTACATTATGACTATTTTGTTCGATTATCATACAATATTGTTCAACTATGTTTTTATATCTAATATGAGATACGTCATAAATGTTTTATCTTATTTATTCAGCAATATTTGTTTATCGTTTTTATTATATTTGCATCCAATGCGTATTAATAAAAAATATTTTCTTTTTCTATCTATAAAATGTGTTCTTTAGATTTTTTTGTCCCATACAACACACGGGTACGAATACTAGTTAATTTAATAGTGTTTCCACTTTTTTTTGCCTCATATTTAAAGTAATTATGTTCCTTAGTGACCAAGTTCATGAGGAGATCCCACATACCCAGCTTTAATTCTTATTAATTATGACATATACCTAAAAGAATGTAAGGAAGGATCAATTAAAGAGTTGGATGAGACTTGAACTGCTTATAAAATTTTGATTAATTATATTATATAAATAAAAGGGTCAATCAACCAATTTTTCACTTCCTTTAACTAGTAAATAGCTAGATTTTCCATAACAAAAATGCTATAAATACACACAAATCAATACTACACACTTGTCATATATACTAAAATTCCTAATTTTACCCTCAAAAATCACATTTACGTAAAAGTCCAGTATATAAAAGAAAAAAATTTATTTATTATTTTTGTAAATTTCAGTTTGGCAGTCGCAACTTTTTAAAATTAAAAAAAAATATTTTTTTTAGAAAAAAAAAGAAGTATAATACATTATGTTTGGGAAAGGGCAAAAACCATATTGTGTGTTTATTACTTTATTTTTTGACTATATTTTAGGGGAGAAAGTATTGTCTTTTACTCTTCTAGATAATAACTTTCTTCCTTACTCTTTTACATTCCTACAAAAGTTTTTCCTCAATTCCTTTTTGTTAAATTGCCACACAGTATAACACTTGAAAAAATAAAATAAAATAGTCCAGTTGTATACGGATGGTGTTTTCTACGTGCACAATGGGAATAGGATAAGATTGAGTCAGCTCCATACGTTATTTTCAATATCTAAATTAGGCTTTGCATTTGATATTCGTTACTTTCACGTAGGTTTTCAGATTTTCTTCTTTTTTTTTTCAAATATTAATGATTTTGACAATATTTTTGTCTTAATAATATTGTATGTTCCCCCTTACGTTACTTAATTAAATCATAATCATTCGACAAATTTCTTTTGAATCAGGTTAATTAATTTGTCTTGCTCTTCAAAATTAATAATAATTTGCTATTAAAAGTGACAATGTGCATATATACATACATGTACATATTGATACCGAATAATATTATTTGTCATTTTTAAGCGATCATTGAACAAGGTTATTGTGTCTACTGGATATGCAAGTTATTTCGGCATTAACTGTTGATTACATCATATCAAAATTATCAAATGTAATGTCAAAAAACATGTGTCTGTTAAGGCTTGAGGTTCCACCTTAAAAGGTTAACCCAATAAGGGGAGTAGCTCAAACATTTTATTAGTTGATTATATTTTTAGTATTTTCTAAATATGGGATATTTATATCTCAATATGCCCCCACAAGATGGTGGCTCATTAGAGCATCAATCTTGAAGGGGAGAAGCGCAATGCTCATGAAGAAGAGACTAGGAGCGCAACGCTCTAGAGAGAGGGGGAGCACATGGCTCGAGAAGGAGGAGATAGGGGGCAATTGGAAAATCCCAAGAGCGTGCGGACTCATTTGAGTATTTTTTGCTCTGATACCATGTTAAGGTTTGAGGTTTCACCTTAAAAGGTTAACCCAATAAGGGAAGTAGCTCAAGTCCTTTATTAGTTGATTATATTTTTCGTATTTTCTAGATGTGAGATATTTGTATGTCAATAGTGTCTCCTGTACACAACAAGTCATGATGGGCACAATGGTGTGCTTACACTTACAAAACAATATTTGATGAACAATGACAGGTTCTTATTGGTCCAAATTTCGGTACCATTCGCACCAGTTTTGGTTGTCTTCATATGTACCAGTGCCACTTTTATGTATTATCACATGTTCATCTCAGAGATAAGATTTGTATCTGCTTCGAAGGAAGAATGGTTTTATACACTTATTTGCTACCCTTTTCGAAAACGGTGAGTAATATGTCTCACAACTTGTTTAGTTGTTTATTTGTTTATATATAGGGGATGACCCCTCCTAGAAATCAATGACCGGGTATTATTCCAAGAATTTAGGCACTTATCAACAAAAGAGAAATACGGTGACACTGAATTGCTAAATGATGAGCAATTCTTTTTTCTTTCCCTTTCTAATTAAACATTATTTTATTGATTTTTAATTATTCCAACTATAGTTAATAGTACTTAATTTCCTGGGGGGCATTTTCGTCTTCATCGTTGTAGTAGGGTGGTGTTGGGTTTAAGAGAATTTTTATTTTTAACTATTCCAACTATAGTTAATAGAACTATAGCCCCAACTACTGACAGAACTAACTGCCCTATTGGCAGAAACTAAGGCCATCCTACTGGCGGCAGCTAAAGCCACTTAACACGTGATTGGTATGCTATTGGTGGGGACCGAATTTGAAACCTTTAAATTTCAGGGCCTCAATATTTGTCCTTCTAACCAACTAAACAAATACCTCATTCGCATTTTAAGACATTATTATTATCACCAGATCTTCATGTTTGGCTATTTTCCATTACCACGAAGGTTTTCATGTATTTTTACTTCCCTCATTGGCTCACTTAATAGTCATTTTTATTTTCTTCCAATCTTCTAATATACATCGATAGCATATATATTTTCACCAGGTTTGTTCCAGTGCACTCGGAGTGGTACCTTCGGGTGTTTTTCCATCACATACGATATATCTCTGTTGGGAAAATTGAGACGAGATCCAGAATCAATACGGTGAGCAACGCTCTAGCAATTCGAAAAATTTTCCGGCGACGCCGTTTTGCTTAAAGACAAAGCTTTTTGCCAAAAACTTTGACGTTGAGCAAGCGGCGCCGCTGAAAAATTTTTCAAATTACTGGAGCTTCACCTCGCCATGCTGATTCTAAATCTGATCTCGATTTTTCCAACGAAAATCGCATGTGACTGAAAAACACTCTGGAATGCCATAACTACGCCGCCCCCCCTCCCCGGTGCATTGGAACAATGCCATATACTTCATAACTTCATAAAATCAAAATCGAAAATAACATTGATTACTTACAAGAATGTTTAAGTGCATCCGGGGGCTCCGTAGTTATAGAGCTCCTAGGGCATTTTCTGATTTCATATAATCTTCGCTTTGAAATCCGAAGCCAGATTTAGAATCAATACGGTGAGGGAAAGCTCCAGCAATTTGGAAAATTTTTCGGCAACACCGTACCTGCGGGTCAAAGTTTTGGTCATAATTTGTGGCCGCCGATCAAAGTTTGGCCATAATTTCGGCCAAAATTATGACCAAAATTTTGACTGGTGGCCACGATGGCGCGGAAAATTTTTTTAAATTCCTGGAGCTCCCCATCGCCCTATTGATTCTAAATCTTGTCTCAAATTTCAAAACGGAGATCGTATAAGGTAAAAAAATGACCCGGGAGTTCCGCAACGACAATCACTGAGGTGCACTTGAACATTCCTGTGATTGCTTAATAGGATAGTGTGATGCAAATTGCTCCCTCCCTAATCACGCGGCTAAAACAGTCAAATTCTTTTTTTTTTTCCACCTTTTCATGAGTAGAATGGCTTTAATTTTCTACGTTATTTCTCCCCTTAAATTTGTAGTTTACAAATGTGCAGCCGGCATGCAGCAGACACAAGATTGTGATCGACGATTAAAGCATGATGTGGACAAATAATTCCATTATAGATTCCATGTCTTCTGGAAACGGCGGCTTACACCAACCCCTCAACCCCCTTCTTTTCTTTTCTGTGACAAATTTAAGAACCTTTTGTTCACACGCGTGCACAAAAATTTACCCATTGTTTTGTAAAGATATAATAAAATGAATTGATCAGTCTATATACAGATATATATCTAAGTTTATATTTTTCATCGATATCAAGTAAAATATTTATAAATTATTGATATGATTTAATATTTACGTGAACACATATGCATAATTATGATTGTAATCATAAAACGTACATATGTCATTATCTCTGGAGGTGATATAAATATCTTGATATAATTAATCAATCATTTTTAATATCATCGTCCAATACTAAGTGATATGGGTTCTATCATCAATATAATAAATTGTGTCGGCTAGAATATTGTATTATTTCAATTTTCAAACCACAACCAAACAAGGTTAATTTAAAATAGAGGCACAGTACTGAGATTCACTTCCACGTACGGTCAACACCTGTATCATTTTTGTTAACGGGTCATTTTCGATGAGAAATAGGGTTGAGAAGAAAGTTTGAGGACAATTAGACAAAGATTGTAGTCAAAAGAATGAATATGTTGCAAGATTCTTTTGAAGTGGGGCCAGGATTACATCATTAGTTTCGTTTTCATTTCATGTCTCTACGTTTGTCTTTGTTAATGATTTTTCATAATTATTTGCGCTAATTAAGATCCCAACAGTTAGGAAACCTAATCATTCAAACTAATAGACAAAAGTTGCCACATACCCATTTTTTTGTTTAAATATTTTGCTTTCTAAGCATTTGTTACATGTGTCACACACACATACATATATAGTCTATAAATAATATCATTAGGTCCTTCTATATTGGGAATAAGTTCTACGATAATACCATGCATTATTAGGGAAAAATTCACATATTACTGATCCAGTAATCCGCTTTGTGATATTTAATATTGTATAAATAAGTGGTCATTATTTAATATTACTGATCCCAACAGTTTTGGAAACCTAATCCTTCAAACTAATAGACAAAAGTTGTCACATACCCTTGTTTTTGTTTAAATATTTTGCTTTCTAAACATTTGTTACATATATATATATATATATATATATATATATATATATATAGTCCATAAATAATATCATTAGGTCCTTCTATATTGAGAATAAGTTCCACGATAATACCATGCATTATTAGGGAAAAGTTCACATATTACTGATCCGATAATCCGCTTTGCGATATTTAATATTGTATAAATAAGTGGTCACTATTTATTAAAATGGACTACTAATTAAGTAGTGATCACGCATTCAATCAATACCTAAAGCTTTTTGATATAACGGTGATAAATAATACTAAAGTGATATTGACATAACGCTTCGTCATTTATTGGCGTTCGAAGAATTTGTGTATCACTTCTTCGTCTGATAGTATCATGTGATACTGATATTATATATTTTGATTAAAGTTTCTGTATAAGAAAAGTTTTGGAAAGACACACGCCTTCCTAGTGTCTCTCTTGTTTGTATATGACAACATAATCATTATTTGCATTGCATTCGATTATGTAATAGATTGACAGTGTTGATTGAAATTTTCAAGTAACAAATTGATGTGTCAGTGTCACTTAAGTGTTGAAAATGTGTTTATGTGCTTTATTAATTAATTACAAGTCTTATCTTCATATTTAACAAAAATGTGTCACGTCAATAGTTTCACTTAAAAATATTAAATTTGTATGTCCTTCTAAAATTATTCTTCTCTTATTTTAGCAACGTTTTAAATAATTATAGCTACTGGTAAATTAAAGTAGTAGTAGAATGTAAGCTATAGATCATGCCTGTGTAACAACTGGAGACTGGGTCAAAACATGATTTCCTTTGCTAATTAACTTTTGTTGTGCCACCATACTTTTTCTTTTCTATTTTTTTTTTCTCTCTTTTCTCTTTTCTTTTTGTTTTTTCCCCTTTTCTTTCGGCCATCGTGTTTTGGCCTGTGTTGGATATCACTTTTACCATGTCTCATAGTCATTATCTTACTTCTGAAATTCTTGATCCTTATTTATATTGAGGAACTCCCCGTTTGTCTAGTTCCCACGTTTTTTTTTTTTTTAGACTAGTTGAGACTTTTTGGTACAATTTAATGTGTAGAACATGCCCAAATGTGAAACTTCCATATAACTCCTATAATTATCTCACGAAACTCCCAATATTTTTAATTGCATTCTAATTTTATTAGATGTTCAAAGGAAGAAGGAGAGGGGGGGGAGATACTCAAAAAAGAAAAAAAAAAGAAGAAAGGAGGAAGACGGAGAGGAATTAACCGCAAATTAGTGGATAGGCTATCTTAGAGCAAAACTAATGTGGGCCAAAAAAGTCAAGGGAAAAAATCAAATGGGAAGAAAGTTATTCTTAAATAATGTACAAGGAAAATTGAGGGTAGGAAAATGGGTACAAATTAATTGAGAAAAAAAAGATCATCCACCACCAAATTTCAAATAGTAGCATTTTTATTGTTTATATGGCATAAAATTATTGAGTGATATCAAACAATATAGGCTATGATTGGAGGGTCTATTCTCTAAATTTGGGTCCAAATTTGGAGAATGGACCCCCAAATGTGGGTTTATGCCTTCATATCTTATACGCTTTCCATCCTATAAAGATAGGTTTGTATTTTATTTTCGTCCGTCCCACAAACATAGGCCACTTTCCGTAAATAGAGTATTTGAAATACGCCATTCTTCCCAAAATAATAGACCCATTTTGTCTTGTCATTTATTATTACAAAATACAATCTAGTTATTACATCAAAAGTGTTTTTAATTTCTATATTCCTATTACGCTCTTAATTAATTTAACCAACTTAATGAAAAACTTTTAGAATTCTCAACTGTTTATATTGAAAATGTAATACATTTCCATTTTTTTATATAAATGAGCTCATAAAAATTTGCAATTATGTAGGGGCATATTAGGGACTTGTGGAAAGAAGTTTGAAAAGGTTAGAGATTCACGAGGACGGAAAGGAAAATTAGGGAAAAAAATTGTACCTAATTCAAAAGGTTGGGGACCCAACGATAATCCTATCTAAACTTCTTCTTCTCTTTTTTCTGTGGATTTTTTTTTTTTTTATTGTCAAATTATCTTCCCAAACATATGGGAACTTGGTTGAGAGGTGCATCATATTCTATCATAGAGATTAAGAGTTTGGTTGATACAACTTCAAACAAAATTATTTTTTGAATTACTATCTTCATTTATTCATTTGATTGATTTGATATTTTTTAATACTAATACCCCTTATTTTTCAATCACATATTCAAAAATCTCTACAAAAACAGTCTAACAGTTCAACTCAAAATATGATCAAAATTGACTTGTTAAAGTCATGTTCGACAAACATTCTGAGAAACAATTGATGTGAAATTTTAAAAGCTGCTTTTGAAACGGAGAAATTTTAAAAAGTTATTAATTTCAACAAACATTATCAAAAGTAAGATTGTTTGATATGTCTATTTTATCTATCTATTTGTCAAATTGTATGTTGTAGTAGGAAAAATCACTAATCATATTGCCACTTGCAAAACATATATTATCAAACAATATATAGTTTCTTTTCTTAAAATTAAACTTAGGATTCAAAAATGAAACCAAAATCCCAAAATAAAAATAAAAATAAAAAAGAATTAGGAAATAGCGACCCAAAGAGCAGGCTTCCAACTACAGAGTCCTTTATTCCCATGCCCACTTTCGTTGCACCTCCTACTCCACCTTTGAATTTTCTCCATTCCCATTTCAACATCCACGCCCTGCCCAATTCTCACGTCATCATCTTCTGCCTCTTCTTCTTCTTCTTCTCCCTCTGACTCTGTTTCACAATTTTCCATCTTTTCTCCGTCAATGGCGTCCCTTTCACCCTTTTCAATAATTTCATCTTCCACTTCACTGTCACAACCTTCATTAACTTCTTCTTCCTCCTCCTCCTCCTCCTCCTCCTCTTCTTCGTCATAGCTCGTTTGTGGGTCACAATCTTGGAAGAAGCATAGTCTCAGGCGGCCATCGCTTCTTTCTGCTTGGAGATAAGTGGGCTTAAATGGGCTCTCCACCGCTTCGATTATAAGCCTGCCGCCTTCACAGTGGCGCCGGACTTGAAGGGAATTTGAGCCGCCGCTTATGGTTGTCAACGGCGGAGGAAAACTGCGACAAGAATTTACCGCTTTGTTGTAATTTCTTGATTCTTGCTTTGGCCTCTCTGGCTCATCTTGGATTGAGCTGTAACTGTTCGAGAAAATGCCGAAATCAGAAATATCGGTCCCTGTTTCACTTCCCAGATTTTCAGTACATAATTCCAGGCTTATTTTTTCACTTCTTGACTTTTTCTCGTAAGGATGAACATATTCTGGGCTAGTGGACGAGAGATTTTGAAGAGAACACCAACCAGTGATGTCTTTCGCTTGTGGGATATGATCACTTCCTAACATGCTGAATTCTTCCACGGTGGTTGACGGCGGCGGAGGCGGCGGCGGTGCCACTTTCAGCGTCAGGGTTGCAGTCTCTGTGTACTGAGACTGCTCGAAACATGACACGAAACTCTGACGCACTATAGTTGACATGGTAAAGGAGAAAAATCAAGAAAAGAATTGAAATCCCACTGCAACTATGTAGAGTTTTTGTAAGATAAAGATCAAGATTTTCTTGGATTGTTTGGTAGATCGAGAGGATACAGAGAAGAGGAGATGAAATTGGACGAGGGATAAGTGAAGATTGGGTGCCAATTTGTAGAGCCCAAAAGTGCCATTTAAATCTTGTCTATATGGGGTGGGGTGGAGTGGGGTTGGGTCGGGGATGGCCTTATGCGCCACTTGAATAGTACATCTATTGAATCTACCGACTACCATACATACAAGCTATAAAAAGGTATGGCATAGAAAATGAGTTTTGAATGAAAGGAAATATTACGCGTACTACCACTTATTCTTTTTTGCATAAAAATTGATTTTGGAATAAAATTTCCTTTTCATTATCTCATGTCATGTGGATAGAAAATCGTTTTGATGAGGATGGCCCTTCCTACTACATGTATATCATATGCAGTACAACAGGGGACAGACAAGATGATGTATCTATATATGCATGTTATTGCGTTTTAATAATTAATATTAACTCATCAATATTGATGTGATACTCCATTATTGATCAGTATTGTAATATCTATCTAATATTGAAATAGGACTACAACTCGACAATTCCACAGGCTTGTATAATATTGTGACTTTTAACACTAATAATTAAATAATATTTATTGATTAACTTTGGAATACTATTCTAATTAATTAATATATGAATTTAATTTAATATTGGAGAAAGTGAAAACTCAAACATTATATTCACTAAGAATATTCTACAAATGTGATGTCTTATGAATTAAATTTTTCTTTAAAAACTTCAACTTTTGACATACACATGAACACCACAATTCTCCCTAGTGGTCCAAATGTGTAAAATATTGTCCTTTGAGTGGTCACAGTGTTTGTTGACTGTTGTCCTTCCTATTTTTCATTTATGACATCATAATATCCCAAGTTTTTTTTTGTCTTATAATTGGTATATTCCCATATAGTCAAATCCAAATTGGATGGCAAGTTTTTAGATGGAGAAACATCACAGCCCACGAAGTTGGAAATTTTTTGATGTTTAATGGTTTCTATTATTCATGGGTCGAAGCATGAGTATATTGACTAAACTATCCATTCTCTTTCTTGATTGATCGACTCTAGCGATGCAAAGACAGGGGTGTTTACGTCATTTGCTAAGAACTCGTGTTTGAATTTGTTAGGTAGCAGCATCAGCTTGGAAACAGATGGCGGATTAATTGTTATTTAATTAACTTTGTTTAATCGTCAAATTTCTGAATACTGCCATTGATAACATTAGCTTAAACATGGCGGTATTCTAATTAATTCTACCACTCTCTTGGCCACTACATCCAGATTCAAATAAAATCATGACTCAACAATTAATTATTTGTCAGTTCGATTTAGTTTCACATTATCAAGATTAATGAGTTTAAAATGTGAAACAAACAAAATATTCTTATTTTTATTCAGACAGTATGTCAATGAACAATTACAAAGTGATACATAAAACTGTAATTGTACTTCAAAAAATAAATAAATAAATAAAACTGTAATTGTAATCCTATCATACTTAAATTATAATAAGATTGATATTCGCTAACACTTAATGCAACCTATTGAAGTATAACTCCTGAACTCGAAAGTGATATATATACACAAAAATGTGTCTACACACTTGTCTACACTTTAATAGATGGTGAAATAAAATTAAAATTCTATTCCCCGTATTAAAGGGCTACACTCTCCTACTAGTACGTAGATATTTCTGTTATTCATCACCCATTTATTTAAACTAGTATATAACACATGCGTTGTACGTGATATGGAATGTTATTTTAATTTTTTTATTTGTTAGTATAAATTATTGTGAAAACTAAATATTTTCAAAGTAATAAATGGAATGTAAGGGGTCAAATGCGTAAGAAAGCTAATCATTTTGAATCAGATTTAATTGAGAATTTCACATATTTTTTTTAAAGTACGCATAAACATTTTCTTCAAAAACCAAAAAAAAATCGCATAGTATTATTATTTTACAAAACAAATTTATTCTAATCAAAGAGTCAAATAAAAGAGAATCTTATAATGATACTTAATTACACTCACTCAAAATATTTAATGGTTCCCATGATATTGAATAGGGATATTTTTTACAAATAAAAAAGGGCTAAAATACCAAATTGGTATTTAAAAAAACAAACCTCTAACGATTTGATATTTTAAAAAATTCTGACGACAAATTGGTATTTAGAAATCGAGATTCCGATAATTAGGTATTTTTCTCGCCCGAGAATCTCAATTAAAATAATAATATTTTGAAAATTCCATATTTTTAAATCATTTTTTATTTTCTTATTTATTTTTTGTATTTTAAAATTCTAATTAATAATAATGTAAATAACCCCTACCCCACCCCTGGTAACCCAATTGAGAATTTTGGTGGGGTGGGATCGCCTGGGGTCGCGGTGGGGTGGGACAGGGTTGGATGGTGTGTGTTTAGGGTTTTTTGTTTTTAAAATAAAATTATTTATTTATATTCGTTAACTTTTTACAGTGATATATTCGTGCTAAAATTTTATATAGTTATAATAATTATATTTATTATGAATTATGAACTATTGGGTAATATCAAAATGTGCACATCTTTAATGTATCTTGAAAAGTTATGATATTAATGTGAATAAATATTACGATATTGAAAATTTTCACTATTTTTTTGATTGATTTATTTATTTATATTCGGAAAGTTTTTACTTTGATATATTTATATTGAAATTTTACCTAGTTAAAATAATTAAATTTATTGTTAAATGTTGATTAATATCAAAATGTGTGCGTCTTTAATGTATCATGAAAAGTTACTATATTAATGCGAACAAATGCTACGGTATTGAAAATTTTCAGTGAAAACTATTTAATTAGCATTAGATTAATCTAATGAAATTAACTATGGACTAAATAAATTTGATAAAATTAATTATGAACCAAAATGCCCATGGGAAAAAGATAGAATAACCAAAACTAGAGAAAATTGACGAAAATCATCCAACAGAAGCAAACACGATCTAAAATTTTTTTTTCCGACCATGCTAGGTTTTTTTGAATTTTTTTTATTTATTTTTAGTATTATTATTATTAAACATTTTTTTAAATACAAAATGAACTAAAAATACATAAAATAAATAAAAACTAAAGCAAATAATTAAAAATACGAAAATTTTGAAATTATTATTATTTTATTCGAGATTCCACCGCCAACAAAAGAAAAGTACCTAATTGTTGGAATCTCAATTTTTAAATACCAATTTATTTAAAATTTTTTAAAATATCAAATCGCCAAAAGTGTGTTTTTTTAAATATTAATTTGGTATTTTAGCCAAGACAAAAGATATAGTGGTAAAATAGAAAATCAATGCTTTACACTCATTCTCCCTTCTATATAATAGAAAAACGATATATGGGTAAAATATGAAATTAAATATTTTACACTCATTCACCTTTTATATAATAGTGATACTGATAATGCGGTCACATGCAATGCGTTAAGTACACAAATTAAGAAGCGAATTAATGAAATCATCATCCATTAAGCAAACCTTTTATGTTTTGTCGGGTAGGCGTTAACCTATAAACATCAATCTAACAGCTTTTTGTCATTGGTCATGAAATTTAATTTATTGAAAGTAAATTTGTTTGATTCTTGAATTAATTGGAATCCATGTGAGCAGGTACCACAAATAAACACCCCACAACATGTTAATTTTCATTGCTCGAAATACAAAGTTCGAAAAAAAAAAAAGAAAAAGGTGTCATACGTCATGTTTCATAACCAAACTTTTTGGTAATATATAGTAAATATTTTTTTGGCAATTCTTTAATTTCTCTAAATAACAATAAATAACGATAATTTTAACTTCAACGCTTCAAGAAGAATAATCGTGTGACGTACTTTAAGTCAATCATTAATATCGAAGAATTGGTTGACAAAGAAACTTGATTTAAAAACATTGTCATTATTAAGTAGGATTGAAACCACACGCTAATATCTCTGTCTGGTCAATCAATATTACATTACGTAGGGTTGATGATCATTGCTTCTAATGTATTTCAATCTTACCAATAACTAATCCATATTTGGCTATATATAGCGAGTAAAATTTTTAATATATAAAATTTAAATAACTTAAAACTGTTCCATATCCATGCTATTTAGTAAAATATTTCTATAAATTTTGCTTAAAAATAAATGAAAATTGCTTCTGTGACATGAATTATCCATATCGGAGGCTTTGAAGTCAATGCGTAATTAAGTTATCTTTTTGTTTTTGTTTTGGTTCAAAACTCCATTATATATCTCTCTTCTCTATATAGAAAAGCATAAATTTGTTGTTACCATGCCAGCTGACTTACGGGCGCAATTACTCCTAGGAGATAAGGAAACCGACCGACTATGAAAAAAAAAAAAATAATGGCGGATTGTGAAATCGTATATCTAAAATATAAATTTTTAGTGACCACATATAATGTCCACGTTATATTTTTTTTATTTTAATTATTATGGATTGAAAAATATCTAGCTGTTCTTCATTATAATTATAAACAAAGAAAATGAAGAGGTTTGGTCCCGAGAAAAAAAGAAAAAATAATTAATCTCACAAAACGCTGTAAAAGTTTTAGCGAAATTACATTTTTTTTTTTTTTTTTGTCGGGGGAGGAGGGGGGGGGGGGCGTGAGAATTCCACAAATTCCAAAACTATTTTTAGGCTGGGGGTGAGAATCGAACTCAAGCTACCACGATTGGACCGGGATGTTACCACCACAACACCTAGTCACTTCTTGCGAAATTAAATATAGTCACTAAGGTTTAAATTTATTTTTAACACTAATCACTAAAGTGTATATATATATATATATATATATATATATATATATATATATATATATATATATATACCCTTTATTCGTGATCACTATTTTAGAGTTCAATTTTTTAAGGATCCAACAACGACATGTTACTGTGTTCTTGTGAGATGCAATTTCATTAATGTCGGTTGAACTCTAAAAACAATTTTATTTGAGTAGGATTGTGTTGGAAAATACACAAATTTTCGTAATATTGTTGGTTCATTTTATTGCGCAATTAAAATCATTTTGGTCCAATAAAAAAAATCACTTTTGAATTTTATTGATGATTCAGTACTAACAGGCACATACATAAAGTTACACACTGTATAAACTCAAGAAAATTTGTGCATGTAAAACCATTACTAACTCGATGATGAGCTCTGATTCAATTTCTGCAACACAAAATATGCACACATATCAAATTATGTGCTCATCTTTTTCCCTATCTATCCTATATTTTAAATCTTCTACTTTGATTGGGATATTATTTCTACTAGTATTTTCTTCCGTGCGTTGCACGGGGAGATATATAAGAGTTCGAATTCTAGAAGAGGAATGGAAGATTGAGTTGCAGATTTGTGATTATCCGAAGCGTGATTTTACAATTAAATTTTATTTTTTTAATTCAGAAAATGAAACTTTTCGGGGAAAAATGACCTCATATTTTATGGGAGATATATAAGAGTTCGAATTCTAGAAGAGGAAGGAAAGATTGAGTTGCAAATTTGTGACTATCCTTTTACAATTATATTTTATTTTTTTAATTCATAAAAATAGAATTTTTGGCGGGAAAATGATCTCATTTTATTAATATATATAAATATATAAATATATAATATATATATATATATAGATTCTACAAAGTTTCCTTTCTTGATTAACCTTAAGTTTGGTGGAATCTTTATTTATCTAGAAATCAGTAAAACTCTAGTTTGAGTTTTGCTAAAATGACAAAACTAATTATGATCTTCTTCTATTTATTACTTGCTTCCCATCTGCAGCACAAGTTTCCTTTAATTTTATAATTAACAGAAAGACAGCCTATGAAAATTTAATATAAGTCATTGATTGACATTAAAATTTTTGAACTTCAGTCATATCTTATATAATTTTTTTTTTTGAATATATATATTATATAATTTTTTAAATTGGAATTTTAATGATTCTCAATGATTTTTTTTAGAGAACTATCTCTATCCAAAAATTCAGATTGGAGATAGAATTTTATTGATGATGAAAATGATAATACAAGTGAAGGGGACTTAATACCTGAATTCTCAATGAAATTAATCCCCCAAGAGGAAAAAAAATAAAAGTAATTAAAAAGAAAGAAAGAAAGAAGGGCGACGAAGAATAATTGGCCAAAATGTAAAGTGCTTACCAAGAAAGCTATTCGTTTAAAGTGTCCAATAATAATTAGATAATTGGAGAGTGAAAATAAGACATATGGTCCTAATAAGGCAGCAACTAAGCAATAATTATATAATCGTTAACAATTAATATAATCCCATTAACCTTTGGTGATTCCAAACGAACTTACTTTCATGTTATATTTCCTTAATTAATTATGCAAACTCTAAAGTTTCTTCATCAGCAAGTCTAACATAGATTAGCTCAGCCCACTTGGTGCTGGAGAAACACTACTTCTACATCAGAAACCATTTGTTTGTTTATGCCTCTTAGGTGTTAATTAATTTCAACAAGATTGTTCCAGTACACCTGGGTGTGCCATAACTACGGGACACCCAATTAATTTACGGTCTCATATGATCTCCATTTTGAAATCTGAGACCCGATTCAGATTCAACACAGTGAGGCGGAGCTCCAGTAATTCGGAAAATTTTGCGCGACACCGTAGCGGTCGATCAAAGTTTTGGCGATAATTTAGCCCAAATTATGCTCCAAAACTTTGACAGACCGTCATCGGCCACCACAATGTTGCCAGAAAATTTTTCAAATTACCAGAGCTCCACCTCGTCGTGCTGAATATGTATCTGATCTTGAATTTCAAAATGGGGGTCATATGAGATCACAAATCACTTAGGTGTGCCATAACTTACGGCACACCGGGTGTAGGAACAATACCCTTAATTTCAATTAGTGCCCATTGCTAACTTTTTTGCTCAATAAGTGGGTGTTTGCAAACCTATAAAAATGTATTTTTAGGAATAATAAGAAAGAGAAAGAGTGAAATTGAATGGTAGAGATTTAATAATACAAATAAATCCTATAAAAATTTGGATGTAATTTGTTTGACCAAATTTGAATTTAAAAGAATATGAGAAAGTATGAAAAAAAAAAATTGCTAACAAGTGCTACATCTAGTCAGACATTCTTATGTTACATTCTAGAGTATTATGCAAATCTGTGTTTTCTTTGCTACGTGATGAAACTAAATCAATCAGTCATGATCTGGTATCTACTGTGGATACCTTATGGTATCCACAGTCGGGGAAAAAAATTTTGTGGGGTTCGGTGGGACCCCCCACAATCAGGGGACACAATCAGGGGGCAGTTATATATTATTCTTCTCACTTAACATAGATATAAAAAAAAAATTTAATTCTCTGATGACGTAGCGTTACCAGAGTTCCCCGCGTGGGTATGAATACATGCCCACATGGGGAACAGAACAAAAATGCTAAATCAATATAGTTTATTATTAAGATATATCTTTGTCTTCCAATGAAAAATTGTTACATCCACGAACTGTCATCTAAAATTGTTGCTCTAGGCTTGCTCATAAGCATACTTTTTCAAACAAATGTATTTGTGGATCCATGGAAATTAAAACCTTGTTCTTTTGAAGGGTTCATGTATTTCCGTCTACAATGTATGATTAATATTATATTGAAAAATATGTGTGTAATTAAAAGCATGTATAAATTATATGAAAATACACAAATTCATAAAAAGAACAAGACCTTAGTCTCTTCAAATAATTCATGCTCAGAATATATAGGTCATCAACTTTAAATCGTCATTGATTTGTGACAATACTTTACACGTAATTACAATAGTATGATAAGATAAGGGATCATTTCCATGCATCTTGAGGTTAATTTATATACATACATCACGCACGCTATTTAATTTTCTTTTTACCTAACAATTTATTTTTAACTACTTAATTACAGTCTATATATTTTCAATTTAAATTATATATACATTCAAAATAATTATTTTTTATTTTTCACACATTTCACGATCCACTATTATGAATTTTTTTACAAAAGTAATTTTTAGAAATAACAATTTACCTTAACACGCATCGTTAACATACTCAACATACTCTGCATTAAATAATACAGGTTCGCCTCTTCAATTTTTCCTGAATGTCAAGGTCATGCATAAAAAGAAATAATATTTAACAGAGACTGCGTCACATTGATTTGTTTATTTATTTATTATTATTTTTTTAATAAACTACGTCACATTGATTGAATTGTAAAAAGTTGGCATTTGAAGATATTTTTTGCCATTTAATTATATTTTTAAAATTTTATTTTGATAAACAAAGACAACAGAAATCACGCTCATGGGTAGCAAATGCACACCTTTTTGACTTACATTTTTGTGCGTGTGCCGCCTTTCCCTTTCTATTGTTTAGCATATGCTATTAAAAAATTCCCCTAATCAATGCAGCCATGCATGCCTACAGTGGTCGATCTAGAATTGTGGCTTAATTGAGGCCACATTGGAACACAAGTATGGAGGGCCGGAGTCTGAAAATTTTTTTCAATATAATATTATTTATAGCATAAATTTTATATTATTAGAAAATATCTATTTGCGTATTATATACTAAAAAAATTTTCAAATTTACAAGATGTGAATGAATAATGAAATTAAAAAATACAATATATGTGTGCACAATTATTCCATACAGTTTCTAATACTTTGAAAATGATGTATAATAATCTTATTATTAATTTCTTTTAAGTTTTAATGTATCATCTCAATATACATGATTCTACCGGATCTTTATTATTCGAATAACCTTTATTCAACTTTTACATTTAAATTTTACTAGGGAAAATTTGTATTAACAAAAAATAATTTATTATTTAAAAAAATTTTGGGCGGGGGGGTTTGGAAGCCGGAAATGATCTCACACCATCGATGGTGCCATAACTATGGCACCATCGATGCTTCAGTCAGCAGTTTTGAATCGGAGCCAGGATCTTGAATCGGCGGCGATGGGAAGTTCAGGGAATTTTGAATTTTCTGCGACGCCGTAGTGACCATCGATCAAAGTTTTGCACTATTTTGGCGAAAAATAGTGCCAAAACTTTGACCGATAATCCGCAGCGACGCATCGCGAAAAATCGAAAATTCTGAACTCCCATCGCCGCATCTTCCAGATCTGATCGGATTTCAAGCAGTCGTTCGATCTCGAAAATGCCATCGACGATAATGCCATAGTTATGGCACCATCGATGGTGCCTTATCGTTCCTGGTTTGGAAGCTGCCCTCCTTTATAACACCCACATACACGCTCTAGATTGTGCTATTGTATCAATCTTTATATTTTATCTTAGTTAACTTTTACTTTAAAAAATGTAAAACTTCATGTGCAAATTAGGTAAGTAAACTTGTGACGGTGTTATCTATGAATAAATAGTTACATTTTAACAGTGCGACCTGTGATGATGTATGACTACTCTATGCTTCATTATGAAAATGAAATATTAATATAAAAAGTTACCGAAAGTAACCAGACAAAAAGAATAATCGAACATAGATTTCGCACTACAAAATGAGAATAATGGATGGCAGTGTATCATGTGCCGCCGACTCCCTAATTCAAAGATTTCAATCGACTGAATTTCATTGGACAGTCGTGAGTCACGTGTAACAAGTCATGTTACACAAACATATACGGTAATAGATTTTACGGTGGTTCACATACTAAACACTTAATTTACGGTGGTTCACATACTAAACACTTGATATTATTATTCACTTGTTCTATTTATATAATCAAATTAATTTTAAATCAGTTATCATCACACGTATTACTTCTGTTGGACGGATATATGCAGCCAGTAATAGATTTAAGAGTGGTTCACCACTTGATATTATTATTCCGTTGTTCTATTTATGAAATCAAATCAATTTTTAATTAGTTATCATCACAAGTGTTACTTATGTTTGACGGATTAATGTAATTTGAATTTGATAGATATGATTGAACCTTTTATGGATCTTAACTTATCATATCTGGTGTAAATGAGATCTTTTATGCATTCAAAGAAGTGGTGGCCCCAAGTAAAGGCCAACTAGGCGATTGCTTGGGGCCTCCAAAAAGTTTTAGAAAGTCTTTTTTAAAAAATAAAAATAAAAATTAGAGTGTATAGCTCCCAAATACAATTTCCTTAGGGATTCAAAAATCTCCAAAGATTTCGAGCCGCCTCTGATTCAAAGTACTAGTAGATAAATTAGAATCTTGACTTATCATCTCTTGTAATAACCACAAGGCCACTGGTTGGCCTTGAGACGAGGCTGATCATGGAATTTAAAAAAAAAAAAAAAATTGTGTGCATCGTTGAAACCAATATCATAACCTTCCATGTGGATTTAGGCTAAATGAAACAAATTACGAAATCTAATCTAATCACGAATTATCGAAGTTCATGCAGCAAGATTGAAACCAATAACTTGTTATTATTCATATATTTCACAGGTTCAACCATTATATTGTGTAATTAAACATTAAATTCCAATGAAATGAATTATTCGAATAGAAGTCAATGATAAAATAACATGACAAATATACATATTTATATAATAAATTCACTAAGAATATGAAATCTACTCTAAATAAAAAACCTACTAACAACAAGAATAAGAATAACTAAATAAAGACATAATCTAACATCTAAAGAAAAACAAATACAAAATACTTTTAACACCCCCTTTTAAGAAAAATGAGAAAAAGACTCAAAACATAAAACCTCATTCTCTTTGTTGTTTTCGAGAAGTTTTCTATTTTTAATTTTTCAAAATATAGAAAATGTGTTTTCTTTGATATTTTAGAATATTCATTTCCAAAAACAACCAAAAAATTTATAAAGAAAGGTCAAAACAATTTTTTTTTGGCATTTTACCCATTTTCTGTGTTAAATGCCAATAATAATGAAAATACATTTTCAAGTTTCAAACTTTACATTAGTTACATTTAGATTTTATTTCTTGTACATTTTAGTCCACCACTACCATCGACTTCACCCCACCTCTTTCGTCCCCCCAACCCAACCATATCCCTCACTACCACCCTTGTCGCCACCATTGGTACCGCAACCTCCACCCTCACCACCACCGCCTTCGTCGTCACCGTCTCACCTCCACCCGCACCACCATCGCCGCCGTTGTCCACCGCCACCACTGTTCTTTCGCCACCTTCGTCACCCACCCCTTCTACCACCACTTCCTCATCTCCAGTACCACTCCCATCGCCACCACTACCTCCCCACCAATCCCTTCCTATCAGACCACTATCATCCCAACCACCGCATCTACCACCACCATCATTTTGAACTTTTATGTAAGTTTTGTTGTATAAAAATATCATTGTTTTTCAAATACAAATTAAACCAATTTTCGATATTTCTCTTCTTAAAAATAATTTTTCTAAATGACAAATCAAAGATATTTTCAATTTTTAGAAATAACCACTAAAAACAGGAAACTCAAAACGTTTTCAAAATTCAAAACTCAAAATTGCAATACAAAGAGAATGCACCCTAATTCTTTCTGCAATCTTCCATATGATGAAATATTCTAAGTGGTCGCCTTGTTTTGTATGAATTACACACCCTACATTTTCAGAGCTAGAATCATTTAGTTAGTGATGGCAACAGAGCAAATTCGAATCAAATAGGCATGATCCGCTCCACAATTTTTTAAAATATCCAAATCCATCATTTCTCAAGGTGAATTGGATCGGAATTGTTCCAGATCAAAGCAGATAGTGATCCGTATGCCGATCCATATTTGTAAACATTTTTGAAGTTTTCCCCCAAGTTTTTATTTGGATATCAATGCAAAAAAAGAGATTCGTAATATAAAATACACTGTCTCTTGATTTTATTGTTTTTGAAATGTAATTTTTTCAATTGGCATTAAATTAAATTAAAGAA
This sequence comes from Jasminum sambac, assembly GCA_018223645.1. Taxonomy (NCBI): domain Eukaryota; kingdom Viridiplantae; phylum Streptophyta; class Magnoliopsida; order Lamiales; family Oleaceae; genus Jasminum; species Jasminum sambac. The sequence continues at coordinate 24,158,003 of CP073649.1, forward strand.
TAAGTCTTTAATAATATAAATTAAAATCATTTTTTTAAAAAGGGGCTGATCGGATCTGACCAAAGATATCCAAATTCGATCCGTATCCATCACGGATCATCAATATCTGCTTTGAGCCTGCTTCGCAATCTACGCATCGAGAATTTTTTGTTCCATTCGAAGAGGATATTTGGGGCAAATAAGATATTTTTTCCATCACTATACTCGACACTTTTCTTTAATGTATGACATAGACATATTCGCAAGTCCGTGAACTTTAGGAATTAGTAATACTTCATCACTGGGGAAGCCAAAATCCAAACATGGCTAATAGCCAACTTAATAACTCTTCATCACAGTATAAGCAAACACCTAATCCAAGTGCATAGTATTCATGATTGTATAAATAATGATCCAGAACTCAACCAATTCCATATATATTGGACACCAGATTTGATGACTCCAGATTCAAGTGGACCAAATTGAGAAGAAAAATAACCAAGTATTAATTCCATATTTAATTGGACACCAGACAAATTGAAGAAAGACAATTCTAGATATATGAGCACCAATCCACGTCAGGTTTACCACAAATCAACCAATGTGATATCCCAAAAACTCTCTTTGTATTCCCCTGCAAACACTTTGGCGGGTCGACCTCATAAAACCTTACCAAGAAATCTGTCTTCAAAGAAACCATTGCTAACAACACTTTGTCGTCTTGAAGTCATTATTGATTGAATGACCTTCTTCAGTATTACATGGTGTTCCATCCACCAAATTTAATGCTATTGCATTTTCAAAACTTCGAATTTCACATTCAACTAGAGGTCTAGAGCTGCACATGAAGCCTGTCGAGAAAGACTCAATATTGAAAACAAAACAATACGTCATTGTTGAAGTAAGAGTAATTCTAAATGAATGTTCAAAATAGTTGACATTTTTTAGTGACACGTGCTTAAATAATAAAGTACAAGGACATCCCTTCATAAATCAGTGAACCAGGTATCTTTGTTTCACCCGTGTCACTGAAAATGTTCATTTTAAATTTTATACTTGTGAGTATGATGTAAAGTTCTTAATTTTTGTCATTTTCGTGTCATTTTTATTGTGTTAGTAGATAGTCTTGCTCGGGACTGATAAGAATTTAGGTTTGGATAAGTGTGCATTTTACACGCTTATTTATATCTTTAAACGGATAATTTATCAATTAAGTGAACGGATTTCTACTACATTGTGTGTAAATATTTTGTTTGTAGGTGAATATCCTAAATGTGGAAGAGGTCAACAAAAAAAGAAGAGAAAAAAGGATCAGGAATTCCAAAAATTCAAAGTTTGGGGACTAAAATGGAACAAACCAAAAGATGGAGGACCTTGGATACAATTTTGAATAACTTTTTAAAAACTTTTCTTGTACTTAACTGAAAGATCATTTAGAGGGGGATTCCGATTTTTTTTTTTTTTAAATGGATCTCAATTCCGAGTTTCCTAATAAAAATGATGGCCGTTTGAAATTTGGGGAGTCGATTTTCAACATTGTGAGTGCGGCCACACGCCCACAAGCAGTCGCAATGGTCATTTTTCTACCCAAAAAAAAGAAAAAAAAACACCAAGTTTTGTCAATTTAAATCACATCTTTTCAGTTTTGAGAGGCTTTTTGGTACTTCTTTCACACGAATTAGGGTACATTTTTTTCACTATAAAAAGCCCATTTGCTTGCTTGAAAAGGGGAGTTAGATTTTAGGGCTAATTTTCATCCTCATTTTCTTAGTTTCTAGCTTAGTTTAGGTAGGGCTTATTTTGGGGGATAATTCTTGGAGTAGAAAAGGAAGAATTCAAGAGAAGAAGATGGATGAATGTGGAAAATAAATCAAAATTGAGCATTCAAATGGAGATTTCTTGTCTTCGTTCTTGCATTTTCCCATTATTTCTTCCCTTTGTGCTTTATATGTTGTTTTGTCTTAGGTTTCTTCTATTTTCTTCATTATGAGCTAGTATTGTATAATGTTGGGATGATTGATGGATCTTAACATAATATGATTAATTTATATGTTTATGGTATCAGTTATTGTTTACCCATTTCATGTGTGTTTGTTATGGAGCCTGATGACATTTGTTTGCTTAATCACCAAATATATTTTTTGTGATTTGGGTAATTGGTTGAGAGAAATTTATGCATTTTAAACCATGTAACAAATGCTTTAGGTTTTTGTGGGAGATAAAGATATACTCATAACCCTAGGTGATCATTTGAGTTATTTTCACAAAGACTGATGCAATTAGTTGGTTTCCAATTAACGTAAAGATATAATGGGTTGAATCAATTAATTGGGGCAATTTGATGCTCCAGATAGACAATTGGCTAAATTAGGAGAATTTGGTCTAACATAGAAAATGAGTCATTTGTGGTGCTTATTGAGGAATTAAATAGGCTATGGTTAAGTGAAGTCAAGAATCCCAGCTATTTAATATCCAAGTTCATCCCCGTTTACTCCAATTTTATATTGTTAGTTTCTTTGTTCTTTTGTTTAATTCACTCAATCTTTACCCAATTTATAGTGTGTGCTTTCATTTTGTATTTCACTTCGTGCTAGAATAAATAATTCAACTACAAATAATTAATCTTCGTGAGTACGACAACCTGAACTCTTTAGTCTATGTTATTACTTGATTACGATCCGTACACTTGCCGTGATTTTATACTTATCAGTTGGAGTATAACAATACCTATAAGGGACGAAAGGTAAATTTACCAATAAAATAAAGAAAAATTACAATAAATTAAAAAAAAATTCAACATGTACAGCCCCTGAGGGGTCCAAATCATTTCAAACGGGTTTTTGAAAATTGATAAAATTGCCACTGATTATTACCCTGGAGACATGGGAAGTAAAGTTATTCCTATTGATAAGTTCAAAAATTGCTTGAAATTCTTCTCTATTAACTCTTTTACTTCTTGATTGCAGGTACAAGAGCTACAATACAAGTCTTGTGGTGTGAAGCTTCCCAAACATAACGTCTAGGGCAACAAGGTGGAGTTTGTAGAGTTGTTGGCCCAGACTTCATCTGGCCCATCTATGCCTCTGGACTTTGGCAGTTGGCTTATATGCTTTTGGCCCAGACTTCATTTAGGGTGTGTTTGATTTGATCGACAAATGTGGAAAAGAAAATATTTTTCATGTAAGTTAGAAACAAAAATCACCCACCCCCAACCCCGCACTCCAAAGAAAATATTTCCATGAAATTGGCCAAAAGGATGCTTGAAATGGTTGTACTATACAAAACTATTTTCTTTTCCCATTTGTAATCGAACAACCAATTTGAAAAATAATTTCCAAGATTTCATATTTTCTATAAAAAATTATAACAATCAAACCCACCCTCATTCAATCGCTATGTAACTTTTATTAACAAAATACATATCAGCAAGTCGTCTAGTTCACCAATTCACCACTCAATTCGGGCACAATGCTATGCATGGCAGACCCATGGCTAGTTAGAGTTCTTGTAGCCCAAAATGAGCCACCTTTCCACTAATAGAAAACCACACCGCATTGGTCTTTTTTGGTTCTCACCAGCCTTCAAGTTAGCTCATGTAGTATAATACAAGAGAAAATAAGATTTTCCATCGACTTGCAAAGCTGACTGAAGTGAGAAGTGACAAGTGCTGCTTGTTGACTTTGATCAAGTCGGTCATATTCCATTTTTTCTCAATCTTTCTTGCGAATTTGTTGTCTAATGGGAATTTTTAAGTTGCAGAGCCATTAGTATATCAATAATGGTGAACACACCATGAAATGTCAAAACAGAACTATTCAGTCATTTTTCATAAACGACCTCATTCATTTTAAACAGCGTTGTTTGATCTAAAATGAATGCATTTGTTATAAAAGAATGTGGTTATTTAGAAAGACTTCTATCATTCTAAACAACTCTAGTTGTTTTCGCAACACCAGTTGTTTTCGACTCAACACTAGTGTGTGTAGAATGACTGTGCTCTACTATGCGTTTAAAATGACGGTGTTCTTCTTTGCCTGCGAAATGAATGTAAATGTTTTAAAAAGACCAGTAGTTTAAAAACTCCTTTTATTGAGTAAATTTCATGGTGTTCGGTTTTTCAAAGTATAAATCACTATATGCAGACCATTACCAATAAAATAAAGCTTATAATGCTATTTTTTTCGGTCTTTGGCCTTTTTTTTTTAGAAATTAGTTAAATGATTTGTTAAATTTTATAATTAACTTGTTATTGTTACTTAAAAATGACAAATCAGTGGCACCCGCTCAATCAGGTCAGGTTTGCTATATTATTCATGTCTCATGTCTCCAGATAGAAAGGATGGCTTAATTCAAACCAAAATGTAATTTGGATCAAAAGTTTTAAACGAAAAAAAGATGGGTGATCGAAACGAACTATTTGACAAATTGAGACTTTGGGGGTCAGATTAGAAATTGAGAAACGACTGTTATCTTCTTCTTCTCCACTGTAGCCAGTGAAGGACAAACGATTGAGAGAGAGCTGAGCAAGAAGTACTCCAATGGCGTGTGTTACCACATCGGCTTCTGCGACATGGAATATGGCACCTCTCAGATCAGCCCTCCCTTCTATTTACACCCCTTCTTCGCCCTCTTCAGTTCGCTTCTCAACCGGGCCCTCTTCTTCTCGTCTCAAACTCTCCAGGCCAAAATCCAGCCCAGAACTTGTTTGCTCCTTCTGGGGTCTCGATCCCCTCTTCTCTCTCTCTTCACCAGGTACAATTATTCTCTTCAATTCTGTTCGGAATTTAAGCGGGTGTGTTTATTACTTTCGCTAATGAATGTTTAGGTGTTATTAATTGGATAAACGTGTTGCGTGATTGACAAATTTACAGTCAATGGGGAACGATATTTAGGTTTTCTAGCCCTTTTATGGTGTATCTTGCTGCTGGTGCTGCATTGCTGTGGGAATTATATTTGTTTTGAATATCATCTTCGAGATAGTATAATAGTATTCTTTTAGTTTTAAATTTTCAAAATACCTAGCTTAATGCATTTGGATCCAATTCCTGTGAGGCTGACATTACTCTTAAAAAACTCTTAAAAAAGGCTTGTAGGGTTGTTTTGTTGGGAGCAAGAGTTGGCGTAGAAGATGATATTAAATTAAATACATTTGACATGATCTAACCCCTACGTTTTTAGATCAGAGCGGTTCAATGTGGTATTTGAAAATCTTGAGTTCGAGTCTCACTGCCACTTATTTAAATAAATCATTAACGTGTTAGACTTCGAAGGAAAAAGTAAATAATTTCCCTGTGCATAGGTTAAGTGTGTACAATAGTACTAAATTATATAGATTTGAACCTATCTATCAACTTAAGGTGTCAGATCAAGTGATACAGCAGTTGGGATTGGAAACATTTTTCTTTCATAGCTCATCCACGCCACAACAAGAAACTGAACCTTGTAATCTGTCTCTCTTGTTCGCTTGCTTGTGGGAGATTGAATTTCCAGTGAAGTAATTGGTGCTGAAGATGGCCTTAAAGATAGCATCTGCATGTAAATAGGATAAATACTTTTACATTGAAAACAAGCCACAAACATTGAGGCTACTTTTTAGCATAAGCCATAGCAAATGTGGTCACCTAGTTTATATAGGAATTCGAGATTTTGGAACCCCGTCTTATCTCTTTCTCCCATGTTATAGATAATAATGACATGATATGCGGGGTTGAAGACGATAGTCTTGTCCATCTCTCTAATCATCTCTGTAGGTTGCCGTTTTTCTACCTTAGCTTTACGTACAAAGCATGCTTAGATGTGCCTGTAAAAGCCGTGTCACAGAGACAGCTGCTACTTAGATGATTTTCTTTGTGATGGGCTGTCTATTGTGGCTAGTTTATCTTTCTTGCAACTTTATTCTTGCGAATGCTGTATACTAAATGGGTGATAGGGAATAGATTATAATGGTTTTTAAAGGTTTTTAATGTAAAAAAGGAGAGAGAATGAGTGGAGTTGAGCGGTTGAGATTTGTGGATGTGATGAGATATGTGGATGTGATTGATTTAGGAGAGAAAAAAATTGAAAAAAGTGTTTAAAACACTTTTAAAGAGAAGCCTAACGGGGCATAAACAGCAAAAGTCCTATTCTTGCACTACGCTCCTGTTCTCCTACCAATATGTTGGCATCATAAGGTGCCAGCATGCCATGTTGCGCCCATGTATTAGTCCAATATGGGTGCGGTCCGCCCTCTATTCAGGGGAGGGTGACACGTGGAATTGTTGGTGCCAACATGTTGGTAGGTGATCACCCACCTCTTGCACTAAGTTTGTCTCTTCGTAATAGTGATCTATTGGAGTAACTTTTACTACTCGATTAAAGTCAAATTGCTGTGTCAACCATATATATTCAAATCTTTATTCATTATTATCTATACATCTTATGAAAACCACCACTACTCAACTTGAAAAGTTAGTTTCTAATAAAATTAAAGCTTATCTAAAGACACTAACAGAATCATGACGCGGTTTGTTGCAGATTCAACGAGTTTTCCGGTGATAAAAAATGTAGCAAAATTCTTATGCATGAGGCACGGGAGGAAGGTGCCAAAACTGAATAGGCCCCCCGACCAGCGTCGAGCTCTTTTGCGGAGTTTGACGACTCAACTGCTGAAGCATGGACGCATAAGGACCACGAGAGCAAGGGCCGACGCAATGAGGAAGTATGTTGACAAAATGATCACTATGGCGAAGGATGGTTCTCTACATAAGAGAAGACAAGCTCTAGGGTTCATCTATGAGAAGCAGATAGTCCATGCGTTATTTGCTGAGGTGAATGAGAGATATGGGGAGAGAAATGGAGGATATACGAGGATAGTAAGGACTTTACCGAGGCTAGGGGACTCTGCGGAAATGGCTTATATTGAGCTTGTGTAAGTTGTGTAATTCATTCTAAGAATGTTTCAATATGTTAGGAGAAAGAGAGCTGGCTCTTATCTACATGCCTATTGATTTCTTCCTTTGGTGTAGCTTATAATTATGGCAGTTGAATATCTGATTTCAGATTGTAGTCAAATATTGCCGCGCTATAATGTCGTTGCGGAATGCATTGCCATTTCAGCTTTTGCCCCTTTATTGTATCTTTCCAATATTATCTTTGATAATGTTTTAGGGATGGCATAGTGTTGGTTTATTTGACCTAGTCTTAAACCCTTGCAAGATGTTGCCACAAGTGCACACTCATCTGTAGTTGTTTAGCGCTTAACGCGGTTTTATTCCATTGCTCGCACATGGGTGAATGCGCAACACGTCTCCACACATAGGGTTCATCCACCCATGTGTGGATACTGTGGGCAATATAACAATACTCGCCCTTAAGGTATGGTCTTCAATTTCATAAAATAAACACGTGTTGTATTCTATCCCCAAGTTAAATTCATCAATTCACGTCTCAACTTAAAATGTGGGGACCATTGTTATGTAAAAAATACCTTGAGACAAAGCCAAATTTGATTAGTCGACTCTGCAAAGATGATGCTAGCAGAAATATCTTACGGAATGAAGTTGTGAGTAACATTATTACTGATAGTCCAAGCACTATGGCTGAAGATCGGCCTCGGTAGCAAATGGTTTGTAGATAGAACCATTAATGAAACCCGATATCACAACCTTCCATGTGGATTTAGGCTAAATGAAACTAACTACGAAATCTAGTCACGAATTATCGAAGTTCATGCAGCAAGATTGAAACCAATAACATGTTATAAACTTATTATTCATATATTTAATAGGTTGAACCATTATATTGTCAAACATTAAAAGAGAATTGTATTACTCCAATGAAAACTGAATTAGATATTTCTTAGAACTCAATGATAAAATAACATGAGAAATGTATTTATATAAACTTACTAAGAATATGAAATATACTCTAAATAAAAAACCTACTAACAATTAGAATAAGAATGACTAAATTGTTATAAAAGTATAGAAACAATAGAGAGAATTTAGAGAGAATGAATTCTAAAGAATTCTCAGGAATGAATTTCATTAATAACTGAAGCCCTATTTATAGGAAAACTTCGAATGGCACAATCGTAATTACATAATTTTATCAAGGGTATAATAGTCATTCACATATAATAATTACATCTTTTACCAAATTATTTCTCCACCAAATTATTCCTCCACCAAATTATTCCTCATAATTCATAACCACCAAATTATTCTCAATTATTCATAACACCTAATAATTATTCTTCAATTATTATTCATAACACTCACTTGAATGACTATTAATACAAATGTCCTTACGGACTGCTTTGGAGAAAAACCCGAGTGGGAAAAAAACTTCCAAACCGACAGAGTGATAGCTTGGAGTGGTTATATCTTGCTTCATCAAACATTGCTCCCACGATGTCATCAACAGATATGAGTATTCACGTGTTTGCCTCGTTAAAACCTTGTCATGAAAACCTAATGGGAAAAAACTTGATCAAGGAAAAGAGTACAACTGCTCCGTTTGATTTCATATCTTGATAACTGATATCTTTACTTCTGGTAAATGATTTCAATATCATCATCGTTTGGATCTAAAGCATTAGCTCCATTATAACTTGATCCAATAGATACACTGTATCAATTTCTCCTATCGTTCTCAATATACCATGAATATGCCTCGTTAAAACCTTATTACAGGAAAAACCCAGTGGGAAAAACCTAATGAAGGAAAAAGAGTACATTATTCATGTGAATACGCTCTTTAAAGTTGCCTCATTAAAAACCTTGCTAGGAAAACCAATGGGATAAAACCTCACAAGGAAAAGAGTGTAGCGTATTTTATACAAGTATCTTTATAAGCATTTCAAAATCTTTCATATATTTGTATGAGTATCATATACATTGGTTTTATACTCTTCGTTCATTTAGAGTGCATCAATTTTCTTACACAACTACAAAACATTCACCATGAACACATGTCTCCAAACACACAATTTAAAGCATATAAATTCATAGTAAAAACATGTAAACATATAAGTAAACCTTCATAACTAACTAACACTTAAAATATATCATTTAACATTTAATACTCACTTAATAGGTTATTTCATTCCCAGGGGCTTAGCTCACCCTTTAGGGTACTCATAAACACGAGCTTAGCTCACCCGATCCTTTAATTTCCTTTTCGGTACTACACATACGATCGGTAATTTAACTTTCATGAGCATGCAACATATAATGACCACCATGCTTATCTTTAAACTTGAGCACTAGTCATCATCATCTCATCATCTCATAAATTAAGGATTTCACATTCACCATTTATCATCTTCAATATATCTCAATATTTTCATTATCATTGATCATATGTAGTGCTACATTTTCATATCGTGTCGACACATTTCAATTTCATTTCTTTCCCCATATCGACATAACTTATCGAGATATCTCATTATCAATCCTCTTGTAGGATTACACAATATAGTTATGTCTATATACTCTTCAAGAGTATATGTCTCCGTTATTAAGACCATCTTTTATAATTTGCTTTGATATATATGTTTGGGGAAATATCAACGCTCGCAAGTGCTTAACTTATCAAAGCATCGTAGTCAGTTTATATGTGATTGTTCATAGCCTTTCATGCATCTTTGAACTTCAAGTTAGTATTTCAATTTAGGATATAACATGATGCATTTCACATATTATTTTCAACCTTTAATACTCCCTCATGTTGAGAAAATTTAGAACACCAAAACTCATACAGTTGGTATGATTTTAATCATATATGTTCTCATCATTCGCCTTAATATAGGAATTTAGACCGTTTGCATTCTATCCTCGATATCGGCAATTTATTTGAGGACTTTAAATAATTTACCACATAATATCCCCTTGTATGCATACTCAAATCCTTGAGGATTTATTCGAATTATTGGGATATACATTTACTTAAACTTTATCGTTAAATCTGAAATCATGCTCATAGTGAGCAAATATTTCAGAAATTTCAAATTCTGAATCATATACACATGTGACTATCTAGTGGATCCATATCATAATATCTAGTAGTCTACATTGGAGGATGAGGCCCATACTTCTCATCCTTTATTCCAGGATATATTTGGGATTTATTCCCAATATTGGCTAGTAATGATTTCATCATTTATCTAGGAGTGAAGAATTCTTTAATTCTTCACTTGAAATATTGATTTCAATAATTATTTAAACTAGGATGGTGATCAGGTTTTGCATAACGAGTATTATTGAACTTCTAGTTGAAATTCTTATATCTATTTCACTAGTATCTGTATAGTGCTCCAACATGATTTATCATAGAAATAGTTCACCGACATATTCCATCATCTTTTGGTGACATTATTGTCTACCACTATTCAAACACTGATTCTGACTCATCGCATCACATCCGACTATTATTTAATTCTGAAATCGTAGCTCTTACGCTTCATATTATTTATTTAAAATGGAGTCTTATTTCATACGTCGTATTATTCTATAAATAAATCATCAAAATTATTGCAAAATTCATCCTAACAAGGGTCTATACATTATAATGGATCATATGCTCTCAAATCTTCGAAAATACTATCCATCACTACCGATCAAAATCCTAAAAAGGATTTATCGATATAGGCTAGAAAGATTAAGGATGCTAATGAATAAGGGTATCCCACAAGATATCCGATGCTTGATTGAAGCAAAGGTTCGATTATCTGGTGAGGTTTCAATTCCTTCTAAATACATGCCTGGTATGGGCAAAAGTAGTTTTTCAAAGAAAACGGAGAGCAAAAAGATTAGGAGGATGCTACAAGTGTGCTCGGTGGACATGTGACACTCGATGTAAATCTGTGGGGTACTTGTCCAGAAATCGAGAAGATAAAATAGCATTCATTAAGGATGGATTGAGTAAGGAGCCTTTGGATGATATTCAACAGGCTCTTGAGACACATCCTAGTGGACACGTACAAGGTGAGCTAATGGCCTTATGGGCCAAATTCAAAGATCAACAAACGCGTTACAGTCTTGAAAAACTTACTTTAGAAGATCCTGTTTGTAAATTTAGTAGAAAATTTTAGTATAATAATTTTCTCGCATATTAATATAAGGAAGCTCGATGTAATAACGAAGAGCAATGTTTTTTCTTGTAATTGTAAATATTGTTTTTTCGATTTCCAAGATATATATATATGTATATATATATATATATATTATTTTTCAATCACCGACAGGTATATGTCATTTCACTAAAATTTTTCTGCCATTTTCTCTTTCATATTTGTCAAAAAGTAAATAGTACAATCAATTATTGGTTTGAAAATTTATCTTTAAATAGAGGGATTCATATATCTCTCATGTTCATACATTAAAAGTATAGTGTAAAAGAGAGATAGGAGTAGAGATGGATATGGAGATTTTAGAATCATCTCATACAAGTACCTTTACCTCAGATTAAAACCGTATGTATTCTTGGTGGATCTAGTAGGCCATATCCAATATGTGGATATGGCAAACCGACTGTAAAGAGTTAGGGAGACAAGAAATCAATATACTATATGGAGGAACCAACAACAAACTTTTAGCTAGACTTATAATGGCTTGCACCATCATGGGGAATAAGAGTTTGAGTGTAATACCTTTTTCATCTAGTTGGATCTAATACCTAATTGGAGCCGCTTCTACCATGTGGGTCCAAAGCAGGTTGGGGCTACAAGCGCAATCCATCCACAAGCGCATGATGTATATGATGAATAATAGTGATGCTTTCATTGTCCTTCAAAGCCACAACACAATACTTGGAGGAAATATTTAATATAACCTTCGCTACATACGATTGGAACTTTCATGTCAAACCAATAGGTTTGTTGAATATTAATAATTTCTTTGATGGCTTACTAGCGCTTTCTAGATCGAGGGGTGTAAATAATAAGTTTATCTCATTCAATGAGAAAAATACTTATCTCTGCTAGTACTATTGATGAACTACTCATCAAATTTCATGCATATGTTCAGAATCTATGGAAGCCTGTGTCCGTCAGTCCACAGACCACTGTGTCAAGCTTAAAAAGAAATTCGGATCCTTTAAATATTTCATTATGAATCCTAATGTTGATGGTGACAGAGTTCTGAGTATTTATACTCTCGAGACGCATCCTCATTTATGGATTCAAGATGTATATTCTTTTGCATTTCTATATTTTCGAGTGTTTAATGCCATCTTTTGATATTCTCAATATGTTCCACTTCGATTTGCTTTTTGTACTTCTTTTGGAGTAATAATAATAATATCATATTTGGCTTTATTCAAATACGTAAATCTAGTGATTATGCTTCTTCAAGAGCATTTTATTCTCATATTAATACAATCTCATATCATTGATGAGATTATTTCATATAATTTCTCCATACGATATATTTTCTTTGATTTATCAACATGGGATCTATTTGAAAGCATTTTATTTTCATCTATTTATCCAATGGTGACTTCAAGTACCACTTACTCAATTTTCTCCATTAATATTTGTTATATATATGGGGAAGTAATTTTATTCTCATCGTCCTTCTACTTGAGTATGATTAGAATATTTGATCAACTACTTCTATTACAGGTAGGATTAGATTTATAACCAATCGTAGTATAACCACCACATTGGAAATATGCACACCAATCTGTGGTATTACCCACCACATTGAAATATACTCAAACTATAAAGTGCATAAATTTAAATTGCAGAAATTAAATTTCCTCCAATAGGTGGTCGAACCTACCTTATGGGAATTATTGCAATAAATATAAATTTACGGAATTTAAATTACGAGAATTAAATTGCATAATGTTTAACTACTTCTTGAGAGTAGGATGCAGTAGTAAGGTATTACCCATCACTTAGCATATAAAGTGCGAGAAATATATAAAACCTTCCGTTTAGTGACGGTTGAACCCATCATCAAGTAGGAGGTATTCGATAATTAAGTTGCGGTAAATAAAGTGCTGAGAATTAAATATTGAACTGCTTCTCACGGAGCAAATTTGTTTCTTCTAGAACAAATACTCATTACTTCTACAAGAGCACACTTATCCTTCTAGAATAAGTATATTATGTAATTGAACTCTTGAGAGTTACATTAATATTTTGATCTATTAACTCAAATGGACTTAGTCGTAATTAATGGATTTAGAATTTCTTCATGAATATTCTATCCATTTTTCAACGTCAAAAATTAGGTCAGTTCCGCTTACCCTAAGGGTAAAATTGTCCATTCAATTAAATGAGTAAAATTGTCAAAAATATTTTATCAATGTTTTACGATTGGAAAATTATCTCCTTTCTACTTCAATTTATCAATATCAAAATGTTCAAGGACTATTTTGTAACTTTTTCAAAAGTTGGTGTCTTTGATTTGTAAATTTTGAAAGTTTGATAATAACATATTTCAAAGCGAGTTATTACCCTATCAATGTTGGTGTCAAATCGAAGCTCCGTTAAATCGAGTATAATGGAGTCTAGAAAATTTGATTTTGATAATGTATGCTCCTTATATCTCGATAAAGCGAATGTTATAGTTTAATATATTATTATATTATAAAATCATATGATTTACCTTTTTCCCTTTCTCTAACTATTCCAATGGATGAGATTTACTTGCAATCCATTTACGTGATCGGAAAATTCTTTGGACTCCATTCTTCCAATTTTGGGATTTAGACATCTCCAAGCAGGTTGTGTAGAATGAGGGTGTGGGAAAGAATATGAACAAAGGAATTTTCAATGATGTATTTGCAAAGAGAGAGTTTTAGGATTGATGAGGATGAATTAATTCATTGGTAATAATCCAGTTTACGTTCAGAGAAGATCATCTATAAGATGCAACTGTAGTAAACATACTTCTTTTCATATTACTCAAAGGGTTAGAGACTTGTCTTTGATAACGTGTTATAAAAAGTATAGAAACAATAGAGAGAATTTAGAGAATGAATTCTAAAGAATTCTGGGAATGAATTTCATTAATAACTGAAGCCCTATTTATAGGAAAACTTCGAATGGCACAATCGTAATTACATAATTTTATCAAGGGTATAATAGTCATTCACATATAATAATTACATCTTTTACCAAATTATTTCTCCACCAAATTATTCCTCCACCAAATTATTCCTCATAATTGATAACCACCAAATTATTCTCAATTATTCATAACACCTAATAATTATTCTTCAATTATTATTCATAACATAAATAAAGATATAATAATATAACATCTAAAGAAATACAAATACAAAATACTTCTAACTCTCCGTGAAACTCATGACACTATGAAGAGGTTGGCAAAAAAAAAAAAACACGCACACACACAAACAAAAATGATAAAAAAAGACTCAAAACATAAAGCTCCATTCTCTTTGTTGTTTTCAGGCTATTTTCTGTTTTTAATTTTTCAAAACACAGAAAATGCATTTTCTTTAATATTTTAAAAACTCATTTTGAAAACAACCAAAAAATTATAAAGAAAACTCAAAACGATTTTTTGGTATTTTAAGCATTTTCTATGTTAAAATGCCAAAAATAATGAAATTGCGTTTTCGGATTTCAAACTTTACATTAGTTACATTTAGATCCTCAACTTTTATTTATTATACAATTTAGTCAACCACCACCATCAACCTCACCTTGCCTCTTCCCCCACCCCCAACGAAGTCCCTCACCACCACCCTCAACGTGGCCATTGGTACCACAACCCTTACCTCCACCCGACCACTACCTCCACCACCATCAAGCTCACCCCACCTCTCCCCCAACCCCAACCATGTCCCTCACCACCACACTCATCGTGGGCCATCGGTACCATAACCCTTACCTCACCCTACCACCGCCACCACCACCATTGTCGCCCTGCCGCCACCTCCACCACACCGCCGCCGCCATCCACCACTACCACTATTGCCGCTACCTCCATCGCCCACCACCGCTATGGTGCTACCACCACTTCCCATCCCCACCACCACCCCACCGTGCCTCCGCCACTACCACTTTGCCACCCCCACCCCCAAAAAATCCCCACCTATCAGACCACTGCCAACCCAGCCTCTAGCTCTATCACCACCATCATTTTGAACTTTTATGTAATTTTTGTTGCATAAAAATATTATGTTTTAAAAATACAAATTAAACAAATTTCCAATTTTTCTCTTCTTAAAAATAATTTTCCAAAATGACAAATCACAAAAATTTTCATTTTTTAGAAATAACCACTCAAAACATTTTCAAAATTCAAAACTGAAAATTGAAACACAAAGAATGCACCCTAATGCTTTCTACAGTCTTCCATATTGATGAAAGATTCTAAGTGTTTGCCTTGTCTCGTATGAATTACACACCCTACATTTTCAGTGCTAGAATCGTCTAGCTAGTGATGGCGACAGGCAAATTCGAATCAAATCGGCTTGATCCACTCCATAATTTTTTAAAATATTCAAATCTACCATTTCTCGAGGTGAATTGGATTGAATGGATCCAGATCAAACGGATCCAGATCAGAGCGGATAGTAATCCGTATGCCAATCTATATTTGTAAACATTTTTGAATTTTTTCCCCAAATTTTTATTTTGATATCAATGATAAAATTACATGAGAAATGTGTTTAAATAAACTCAGTAAGTACAAAGTCTATTGTAAATTAATAGGAAACCTACTAACAATAGAAATAAGAACAATTAAATAACGATATAATCTAACATTTAAAGAAACACAAATATAAAATACTTCTAACATATGTATACAACTTAAATAATTTTATTTTAATAAAATAAACATTTACTAGAAGACACACTAAATATAAGTGAGGTTGGTAGTGATTAAAAAAAAAAGGAAAGATTTTTAAGTGTATAGTCAAATGATCAAGTCAATGAAACAACTGGTGAAGATGGACAAAGCTACAATGGGGCAACAATCTTTTCCATTGAAGAGAAGAGACTGGTGATGACTCTAGTCTCTATAAAATAGTGTATATGCAGTACCATATATTAATCAAGTGATTGCAAAGAAGAGATGATGCTGAGTGGACAATGATTTTCATGTTAAACAGAAATTTCAAGGTTTCATTAATTTAGGGCCGGCTCAAAGATACCCAGGGCCGTAGGTGAAATTCAATATTGAGGGACCTTTTTATCAATTAGTTTGATAATTTTGGGGCTATTTTTACATTAATAAAAATATTTTTGAATTGAAGGCCTTAAAGTGTGGTCTCGATTGCCAAACTTCAGCCCACAGGATACCTCCCATTAATTAATATACCCATAAAATAATACACTATTTCTACCAATAGCATATTCTTACACACTATTTCTACCAATGACATATTAGTTATCTTAAATATCCTAATTTAATATGTATTATTATCACCAAAATAGATTAATTAAAATAAAACATCTAATAAATGAAATGACATATTAAGAAAATAATTTTAATTTTTACTTTTCCAATATTATTAATTGTATTTTTTTAATTTTTGTGAAAATAGAAATGACCTATATTTTTAGGACGGAGTTAGTACTTATTAAATGTAAAATTTGTCTTTTACTTTATTTAATTTTTTAAGGGTTATTTTATTTAATTTTAGAGGAAATTAGGCCTTTTATTGCTTTTATGTTTCAATTTACAAAAACCAGGTGCTTTGATATTATTTGCACAAATTAGGTTTCTTGGTTCACACATCAAACCCATGACATAGATGCAATGGGCTGACCATACTCAATCCACCAGAACACCTTAAAATCAAACAATCCTACAACTCTATAAGAAAACAATTGGATCTGGAACTTATTTTGATGAGCACTTGGAGGCACGTTTCAAAATCTCAAATTTTATGGTGGACATGGCTAACAGAATGCTTCCTAAGACGATGACGACAACTTCGTGCCGGCAATTTAAGGGTAGATTGATCGATACCTTTTTAATTTTTGGATGTCGGTGAAGAATAAACTGTGTAAGAATGAAGAAGGCTTCTTGTCAAATTATATATATGGCAATTGGCAAAAGATGGCCTGGTCGATTTGCAAGAATGAGATGAAGACGGTGGATTTCTAGGGAACAATTTGAATAGAGTTGATGAAATTTGGAATTATCCAACCAAAAAATTCAAAGTTGAAGGTAAGAGTTGTTTGTTGAATGTTGATTCACTTTGTGGTTTACCTAAAGGTAAGTGATTTTAGAAGGGATTTTGTGAAAATCATTGATGGATGATGGTAATGAAGAGAATAGTTTTACATGTTTTCTACATATGAGGAAAAGAGGACAAGGGATCACAAGTGTGTGACAAAATTCCTGAGAGAGATGAGATGTGTTTTCTTCTCTCTTTTTCTCTACTTATTTTTTACTGTGTAATACAATACACACTGATGGATTACATATTCACTATAACTAATATTTAATTTATTCGTATATTATACCCTATGTGTAAAGCATATGCAATGCATTGGGTATTTTGTGTCAAATAGATATGATAATTTAAAAAAAATATTTAAAAAATCAAATGTTAAAATTCCATATTATGTTTGAGGTGATAAAGAACGATGTGATATGCATAATTACATATTTTGTGTAATTAATTTGTAATATGTAACAGAATAATGTGTGATGAATTACACAATCTATATAATTAATGTTTAATTCGTTAGTGCATTATAATTTATATGTAAGGCATGTGTAATATACAAGATATTTTGTATGAAAGAGATATAATAGTCTTTTGAAAAAGTAGATGTTAAATAGGGTGTTAGGGAACCAATTTTAAAACTTTTTACTACTTTTTTATCCATTCTTTCTTTACCCTAAATTAATCACATCCATATATCTCATCATATCCACAAATTTTCACCACTCAACTCCATTTATTATCTCTCTTCTTTTACATTAAAATCCATTAAAAACTTTTATAAACTATTCCCTATCACCCTACAAATTGTACATTATGTTTGAGGCAAAAAGAATGATATGATGTGTAATTACACATTTTGTGTAATTCATTTGTAATGTATAATAAAATACATACTAATGAATGATACATTATATGTAACTAATTTCTAATGAATAAATACATTCTATGTAATTAATATTTTATTCATTAGTGCATTATACTTTATGTGTAAAGCATGCGTAACTCACTACACATTTTGTATGAATCAAAGATAAGAATTTCAACAAAGTAAATGCTAAAGAAACTAAATGTTAAACTTCTGCATTATGTTTGAGGTAAGAAAAAATGATGTGATGTGAATAATTACACGTTGTGTATAATTCATTTGTAATGTGTAAGAGAATACACACTAATGAATTACACATTCTATCCAAAGAATGGTGCAATATGTAATTACACATTCTATGTAATTCATTTGTAATACATAATAGGCTACATACCAATGAATTACACATTGGTTAATTAATGTGTAATGCATTACACATTCTATATAATAAAGATTTTATTCATTAGTGTATTACATTTTATGTGTAAAGCATGTGTAACACCCTATACATTTTTTGTGAAACAAGGATAATAATTTCAAAAAAGTAAATGCTAAAGAAACTAAATGTTAAACTTTTGCACTATATTTGAGGTAAGAAAAAATGATGTGATATGAATAATTACACATTGTGTATGATTCATTCATAAACAAATGAATTACTTCAGTTTAATTAATATTTGGTTCATTAGTGTATTACACTTTATGTGTAAGGCACATAAAGTGTAATAATGTATTTTTCATCCATCAAATTATAGTCCATTTGCTTATTAACGGTATAATGATGTATTTTTTCCTAATATATGCTTATTTAAAATGTATTTTATTAAAAGGTGAAACTACGAAATTACAAGAAAAAACGGAAAGAATGTTCAAAATGAAAAGTGCAAAATGTATGAAGAATTATAGGAAAAAAATAAAATTGAAAATAAATGCATTATACAAAATTTGTAATTATATTGTAATACGTTGCATAGAGTGTGTAGGAAACTACACAAAGTGTATAATGTACATTAATTAAATTAAAAGACCAAGTTGAAAATTCTATATGAAAAAATGGGGAAAAATGGTTTTAAATGAAAATGACAAAATCTATTAGGATTTATATAAAAAATAAAAAATTAAATTAAAAATCACAATATATAAAAAAATATTAATTAATTAATTAAATTAGGATTCTTTTTAATGGATTACATTAGGAAGTTAAGACATGAAATTGTGAGGAGAAATGAGAAAAAATTAAAATAAAAACAATAAAATATATAATAAGAATTATAGGGAAATGGGAAAAATTTTATAAGGAAACATGCATCCCATGATAATTGAACCTTGGATCTCAAACTTATATCAACACCCCCTGCCCGCTGCCACCAACTACCACATTGTTCAAATTTTGTGTCTATTTAAATTATTCTTACTAGCCGTCGAAATAATTGACTCCACCAGTTCAATTTTCCCTGATTTTTGTAATTTATCCCTAATCTTTTAGTTAAACGCGTAGTTAATTTATCATTACCGGATTTATGTAAAACAAAACCTAAAATTCTATATTAATGTAAAAGTCCCTTAATTTTAACTAGTAAAGCATGGTTGAAGCTTTTCTGCGGTTGTTCTTTAGTTATTTTGCCTCTGGGCCCATTTGGGCTTTTCTTATGGAAGATGGCTCATCTTCAAATTGAGCCTGCACAATTAATACGGCAATTTGCTTCACTTGTCAACCGGAAAATATTGAGATACAAAATCGATTATAAGAAATTAATTAGATGTAACATTAAATCAACCATTGGATGTCAATGTACATCATAATCATAACTAATGATTATTCATGATATAAGTATCTTAAATTAGAAGATATACCTTTATATTTCCACAAATATAAAATAAATTATTATGTATATAATTTACTGATTCAGCTTTGATAAAATGTGCAATATTAATTACGTAATCTCCTCCCGATTATATGATTTACTTTTTTGGAATGTCCCATTTATTTGGTTTACTTTTATATTCATTTACAATTATTCTCTTATTGTCTTTTTCAATACTATTTTTAAGATATACTACTAATTAAATGATGGTGTTCTTATGAAGTTTGTTTGTATAATTGTTATTTCTCATATTATTTTTAATATACTTGTAAAAACAGCGTGGACCATATAATTGGAAAAACCGCCCCGGGGGGGGGGGGGTGGTTTTGAATTTGTATGACTTTTCACTTACTAGTTATGCTAATGCATTTTAATATTTTATTTCCATTGTCATGAGGTGAAAACATAGTAAATGTTACAACTTGCAACAAAAACTTACAAGTCACGTGAAAATGAAAATGTTATGTTATTTATCATGAGTTAAAGTGCTTATTTTATTAGCGATCACAGAAGTTGAAGTGAAAGTGTAAAAATTGTTACTAAAATGCAAATGCTTGAGCGGTGGTCGCTAGAATTTACTTATATTTAGACTTGGCAAAATGGCTCTACGAGTTGGTTCGGCTCGCCTAAGCTGTGTTAGAGCTCGTGTACTGTAGGAGCCCGAGTGGCTTGTGCCTTTTGTGTTTATGCTCGGGCTAAAGGCGAGCTCGAGCCAAGCTCGCGAGCCATTTTGTCAAGTCTACTTATATTTTTTCATGTGGTTACTCTATTAATTTTCTTAAAAACATAGATGATGTGTACTATTAATTATTACGCAAGTGTGCACTGCTTTTGCAATAGTGGTGATGAATTTATACCATGTTGGTAGAAATATTTAGGAAAAATTAGAGCTTAAGTTTTTATTTAGAAGAAGCATTTTTGTGAAAAGATTTTAGTACAAGAGTTAGTTTACCATGACTTATCTCAAATGACCATTAGTTAGAGTTCACAAATGACAATATAGGTAAATCTTAGTGACCTATTCTGAAATCTTCGAACTTCGATGACTGTTTTATAATTTTACTTAGATTTTAATGACTATCAATGAAATAATCTCGTAGATATTATACAATATTAATAATTAATGTATTTATGTCAACTCACAAGACAAAACACATTAAAAATACGGGTAACATATTAGGTCTGAATAAATATAAAGCGCTTCTAAAAGCATATTTGACCGTTTCAAAAAAAAAAAGCATATTTGACCCAAAAAAAGTCATTTTTATCATTGACTTTTTTTTTCGGTGGAATGAAAAAATAAAATAATCGTCCATTTTCATCTTATTCAAAAAATCTTTCTCCTTCTTCCCAAAAAATTTTCAATATTTTTTATTTTTCCAATAAAATTAACTCTACAATTGAAATATACCACAAAAATGTGTTATCCTACTTTTTCTTTTTAAAATATATAAATTAACCAAAGTCGTCATTTCATTTACAACCTCGCATAGTTGTTTACATACGTTATACGGATACGGCGTAAGATACCCAAAAGAAAAAAGGAAATAACAATAAATAATTAATAAATATAGACGATAAATAGAAAGAAGAACTGTAGCGAACAAATAAATAGAGCGGACCATTTCAAAGCGTCGTTCTCGCGAAGCCTAGACAGTGTGTTGTTTGTTGGTTGTTGGTTGGTTGGTTGAAAAATCCCACAATTTTCTGCAATAAAAAAATTTTACCAATTTTTTGCATCTGATCAAATTTTTAGTGAGAGAAAATTATAGTGAGAATCAGACGGACGGCCGATGGAGAAGGCGATGTCAGTAGATGGTGGAGATAGTGGCGGCATTGTAATAACTGTGGTTGGTGTTGGTATTGTAATTCTTATGCTGCTCATAATTATCATCCTCATCCTCATCGCCTGTAAATTTAAGCCATGGCGCCGCTTCCTCTCCTCGTCCTCCTCCACATCAGCCGCCGCCAGATTCCGCCATACCTCTTCGATCAAGGTCCAATCCACAACCCCTTTATATAGATATACTATATATGTATCTGCGCATATGCATTCACTTGTGATCTGATTACTGTGTCTTTGATGTCTGTGATCATTTTGATTTATCTCTAATCGATTTGAAAACCCTGTTAGGTTAGTGTTTATGTTTATTTCTCGACGACTTTGAGCTTTAAGCTATTTTTTTGGCAATGATTAGGTGTTAGTTCGTACGCTCCCCTTATCTTCTATGTTTACATTTCCTGATACATTCGGCTCTGCTATTGCTCGAGTAATCGGTTCTTAACAAAAAAAAAAGATCAAGAAATGAATATGGTGAATGCTTGAGGGGGATTGTATTCGTGGTAGCTCTGAAGGAAGGATTTCTTTTTAATGGTTCTGTTGTCGATATAAATTGTAAAATAGCTAAGGTTTTGACCATTTGAAATGATTGGAACCTGAGTGATAGCTAAGCTCCTAACAAATTAGAAAATGTTGGGAAGGTTTTCAATTTGTATCTGTATAGTTTGTCTGGATTGCCCTGTTAATATTCTTTTAGTGCATCAAACTTTTTGATTCTGAGAAACCTTGCTTATCATTCTGGTTACACTATGTGCTGGTTAATGAAGAGTGATAAGTACATAAAGATTGCCAACGTGTGCTTTCAAAGTCTTCTGTCGGTTTCTAGACCCCCATTTTTTGTTGAACAGCATTCATAAGAGACCTTCTATACGAAGAACATCTTATTTGAAATAGTTATGGTCTATAACTTTAGTTCTTGACTTGTATCAATATTATAAGGGAAACTGGTTCTTCTGTGGAAAAGTGTGTGGTTGAAAAGTGATTGAAGAGTGAAATTAGTAATGGGTCTCATGGGATGTGGTTGAAGTTGAGTTTTTGAACAAATGATTTTCAGAGAAATGGATTCAGAAGCCAGAACAAGCACTTACAATGTAAAAGTTTTTATGCTATCCTAAGAATTAAGATGCTAACTATTGTGGCGCTTTATTTTGCTCTTTTCAAGGTTCATTTATTGATTTATCCTCACTTTTTTGTTTAAGATATCATTATATATGCCAATGGGCAGTTGACTTAGATATGATTTAAACAATTTAATAAATGAAGAATTGAGATCTGTACCATAATAAATGCACTCATCATAGAGTAAGAGCAGAGAAATCAGAGAGGCAAGCCCCACCATTCATTGAAAATAATTAAATAGAGAAACATCTTGTATTTCAAGAGTCTCTTGGAGATGGTTGGAAGCATTTTTGGTCTACATGTGGCATTTCTTCTATCGTTCGGGTATGTTGGTTCTTCTTAGGCGTGTCTAGTAGTAGTACTAAACTACTACGGAGATGAATCCAGCAATCTCCTGAACAACTTTTTGCAGCTTGGTGTTTTTTGGTATAATTGCCCTCCTACTTTACCCACCTTATTTCATAAAGCTTCCCCTTCACCCAAAAAGCTAGTCTTTTATGGAAATATGAAATTTTATGCATTAGGATTAAGAAAGGAAATAGATTGAAAGACAGCACTAAGAGTTTGACGAGGGTCGATAATTATAATGTTCTGATGTATTTCTTTAAAGCGTCGTTTTGGTGTTTGATTGGCTAGGGCTTGTGAATCATATGGGGCTGTAAGTTCTCAAGTTCCTTATAACAGTTTTGTTTGTTAGTTCACTTGTAATGCTCTTCGGTAGAGTGTAATGTTGGTTTCAAAAGTTTCAAATTGTTTGCTTAAGGTATGCTCCTGTTCTGATAGTTAATAATTGAATCTTGAGGATTTTCAGTTTTTCACCATGAACAGCAGTGGATACTGATAACTTGAAGTAGTTGTGAGACCAGCCACTTGATTTTAGTGGTCTGATGTGCATAATTATAAATGGTTTTTGTTAGATAGTAAAAGCTATTTTAATTCGGCCGCTATTGATGACTCTTTAA
Organism: Jasminum sambac; assembly: GCA_018223645.1. Lineage (NCBI taxonomy): Eukaryota > Viridiplantae > Streptophyta > Magnoliopsida > Lamiales > Oleaceae > Jasminum > Jasminum sambac. The sequence continues at coordinate 24,181,781 of CP073649.1, forward strand.
TCGAAGGGAGGGCTTATGACAATCCTCTTTGTGCTGTAAGAGGCTTATTTACCTTACTATCTTTATAATTGTCGACTGGAGATTATGCTGGTCCTGAGTGGTCAAAAAACTCTTGTAACAACATTGAAAAATGATGTAGGTTTTACATTTGGTGTGGAGCTGTGGAAGTTCTCTTACTCATTTATGCCTTCTGTACCTTCATTTTATAAAATCAACATTATTGAGTTGCTTAAAAAAATGACCATTTAATGTTGATAGCTACTACTCCCTCCGTCCCGCAAAGATGTTCCCATTTTCATTTTTATAAAATTAAGAAATTTCAATTAATGACATTGGAAAAGTAATATTTTAGAATATTCCCTAATTACCCTTTCATTTATTTATTGTTCCACTTTAATAATTCTTATACGTTGATAACGATGTACATTAAATAGGAGCATATGAAAAAATTAATTATGAAAATGAGACTATATTTTGGGATGGACGAAAATGGAAAATAGGACTATCTTTGCAAGACGGAGGGAGTATATAGAAATGACTACACTTTGCAATTGAAATTGAATTCATTACCAGGCATCATAGTTGATTTGTCAGTTTTAGTCTTTGCTTGTGCAATCTTCCCTCATATATCCTCTTTATACTGTGATTTGCATAGGTTGATGACATCGAGCGGCCTCTTGTTTCGGATGATTATGACTTAATTGAAAGTCAGTTCTGTGAGTCCAGTAGTTACTCCATTGAGGGGGGTGGTCATCGTCGAACTCAAGCAGGATACATACCCCCCTTTTCTAACAGAGGCACACATAAACAAAGGATCCTGTCAACGTCTCCCCAGCTGACACATAGTACTTGACTGCTCCCACCTTCGTCTATAATTTGTGATTTTTGCATGAATGTAAATTTGTATCTAAGCCCTAGAGAGCATAAATAACTACTCTTTGTTTTGCCCAGGTGATAGCTTTATTCTTGAAATTCCAAATACTTCGGAGGATTCTTTTATTGGCCATACGCTTAAGTCTCCCCTTGCACCAAGTAAGCTAGCCGAAGAGCGGATATACGAAAAGGAAGATGTTAAGCATATCCCGAAACAAGCAGAGGAGGACAATCCCATAGGGTTTGTTCCAAAATATACTGCAAATCAGAGTAATTGTCTTCTTCACAGTTATAAGAGCTGTAAATATTTGTTGCTTCTTTCGCTGGCAGAATTTGTAAAACATATCATCATATTTTTCTTTTAGAAGTGCAGGAAGCATTCTCATGCTGGAGGTAATCTCAGGACCTTCTCATGGTCTTCGTTATTCCATACAATCAACAAATACAGCCAGACTTCCTGTTACTATTGGAAGAGTGCCACCTGGTGACATATTACTAAAGGACTCCGAGGTCTCAGGCAAGCATGCAACGATAAATTGGAATGCTAACGTAAGCTTAGAACTTAAATATAAGATGGTATTCATTTGTGATCTGTGCTTCATGTTATTAACTTTCTGTTGATGCAGAAGTTGAATTGGGAACTGGTTGACATGGGTAGCTTGAATGGTACGCTCTTAAACTCCCAAGCAGTCCACCATCCTCAATCTGGAAGCAGACATCGGGGTAATCCAGTCGAGCTCTCCAGTGGAGATATAATAACTTTTGGCACAACTTCAAAAATTCTTGTAAGTGGATGTGCTTTTCTTTAGCCGCAATTTCATCAATGTTTGTTTTCCTAATAATCCATTTTCCATGGCCCTGCCGTTAGAGCATTTAGATTTCATGCTGGTGTATTTTCTTTTCCTAGAACACGTCCTTGTACAATTTATTTTATTTTCTCATGTCATCAGAGACACCTCCTTTGAATGTTATTATTCAACTCGCGCGCATTGTACAGTTCTAACTGTACTTAGACACTTGAGGCTGTCTGGTAGTGACATCGATGCTCTTTCTGTTTTTTGTCTTTTGTCCTCCTTTATTCTACCATCAATGCACATCCACTTGTTCGCAAATTATGGTCACACATCCATCTCAACTTCTTCAATTTCACTGTGTTCGTCTAACGAAAACTTAAACCTTTAACAACCAAACATTTAATGTCATGGAAGCATAGTAGGTCTAAAAGTAATAATAGGATTAATAGCCCAATTGCACAGTTGTGATTTATAATCAATTTCTCTGCTACTGTATATTATGCAGTTTTGCACAAGGTTTACCATTGCCTTCTTTTTATTGTTGTTGCAGGTCCAGATAACTGCTCAAACTGAGAACGAGATCCCTTTTGGGATTGGTATGGCCTCAGATCCCATGGCCATGCGCCGGGGAGCCAAAAAATTGCCCATGGAAGATGTTTGCTATTTCCAGTGGCCTCTTCCTGGAACTGATCAGGTTTCCCAATTGAATCTTGTCTTAGCCCCTGTTTGGCAAACAATTTCCTTTTTCTTTCTATATAATTTTTTCCCCAATCATGGGCTTAGTAATTTGTGTGCTTATATTAATGGCTACATTGCAGTTTGGATTATTTGGCATATGCGATGGCCATGGTGGAGCAGATGCAGCCACATCAGTTAGCAAGTTAGTGGTTCATCTCCTTTAACTTGAATTGCTTACTTATCCATAATAGATCTACTTAACCTCCCCCATCAGTTAGTGAGATAGGAAGAAGTATTCTGCTCACATTTTTCATTGTGGCCATTATATAATATATACCACTTTAAATAATGAAAATTGTGGATTGAAATTGCCTATGAAACCACAGAAGTTAAAATTTAGGTTCTACAATCAGAAGCATATTTTGTCTGTACATCATGGACAAAAGCTCAGTTTCTAATTTTGTATTTTTTTAGTTCACGTTTTTCCATAAACAGTCATCTCTACTACCATTGCGTGATTTACTCTAATACTTGCTCTTATCCTAGAATAATGCCGGAAGTGATTGCTGGCATCCTGTCAGATTCATTCAGGAGAGAGAAGGTTTTATCTCAATGTAACGCCTCTGACGTGCTTAGGGAAGCATTTTCAAAAACAGAAGCAAGCATTAATCACTATTATGAGGTTTTTACTCGATCTATATCTTTCCTCCTGTTTTCTGTTGCCCTCCAAGTGTATACAACTACCACTTTTCCCGTGCTAGGTTGTTAAATAACATCTTTAAGCTAAGTCCATGTATATAATTCTTTTCTAACATCGTCCTGCTTACCTTAGGTATAAGTGACTGCTAAAAATGATGCGACAAACTTTAGGAAAAATACAGTCATGAGATCATACAGTGTTTGGCACAACCTAATTATAATTTGATCTGGACATTGCCCCTTGGCTCCATTCTAGTGGTGAATTCCTGGCACCTGTTGACCCAATAGTCAACTCAATCTATAGTTGCGTATCTGTCAGAGGACGGGAGCTTATTTCCATCTTTTTGAAATGGATGAGATCATAGACAGTGTTTTGCACAACCTAACTATAATTTGATCCGTACATTGCCACCTGGCACCGTAGTAGTGGAGAATTTCCTCCACTTGTTGACCAATAAACAACTCAGTCTATAGTTGCATATTTTTAGGGGATGGCTTATTTCCACTTTAAAATGGACATTATTACCTATTAATTGCACTTTCAGTTACCTTCCAAATTTCCATATCTGTGCACGCAAAATGAGTACTTTCAGGTGGCCTTTCGGGGGGCAAATGCGGAATCACTGTACTAAATGCCCAAACAGAAGAAAGATGGCTTTTGCAAAAAGTGAAGATGCGATGCACGGAAATGAGATACAATGTGATGGGAGAATGTAATCTTGAATGAAAAGGAAGTCTTGATTCTTCCAATAACTGGAAGGTTACTGAGGTTTGAATGCAATATGCCCTTGCCACGTAAGATGGGGGCTGATGATCATAAAAAGTGGGAAAGACTAATAACAATTTCCTTCTGAGCATCATGACTATCATGAGTTGCAAATTATATTATAGAAGTAAAAAGAGTGCATATATACATTTCTTTCACCCCCTATTTGTTTACAATCTCTATGTTAGAAACTTAATTTGTTACACTAATATCTTCATAGCAAATTATCCTAAAAGAGAAAAAACAAAAAAAAAAAAAAAGAAAAAAAGAATGAAAAAAGGGAAAAAAAAGAAAAAGAACATTCCCGCAAACCAGACATAGTTGTCTGGCATTATTGTCGCAACAGACAATTAAATTGGACAGTGGTTTCTCCTCTGCTAATATCTCTCTTATGATACGCTTTTAAGGTGTACAATGTCATGTAATGATTACAATCTTTCAGGGTTGTACTGCAACAGTGCTTCTGGTATGGGCTGATGGTCATGAAACATTCTTTGCGCAATGTGCAAATGTTGGAGACTCTGCTTGTGTTGTAAAGTACGTTTTGATATTTATTATTATTCCTATGCTTACTGGTGTTGTATGAAATAATATATTAGATTCAGTGCCTTCTTCTTGTAGCTGCTCAGCAAATTATGTTAATAAAGTTGGTGGGTTCCATGAATTGCGTGGTTAAAAAGTGGAGAGAAACAGTGGGCACGATGAAAGGTGTAGTTGAAAATAAAGTTATACCGGTCACTGGTTGATCAATTCTTTAGCAAATTTTTACCAAAACACTGGCATCATTTGGAAATCACTTATTTGAATTGTTGAGTAATTGTTCATAACTCCCTTACAGTCAAAATTCTTGTTTCAGTCAGTGATTTCTTTTAAGTTATTTTATTCTTGCAGTATTGAGGGGAAGCAGATAAAGATGACAGAAGACCATAGAATAGTCAGTCACTCTGAAAAACTCCGTTTTCAAGAGTTGGGTGAACCTCTGAAAGATGGGGAAACACGCATATGCGGTGATTGAGATCAGATTTACCTTGTTTGTGAAATTTTCATCCAATGTCAATCATTACTGACTAAATATGTTTTTGCTTTCCTCCAGGTATAAACCTTGCCAGGATGCTTGGGGACAAATTTTTGAAGCAGCAGGATGCTCGATTCAGTACAGAACCTTACATAAGTGAAGTTGTATCTATACGTCAAGCAAGCAAGGGTTTTGCACTATTAGCTAGGTTATATGTTCTTTGATGCCTTCATTTCTTGCTCAGTCGTCTTTCATATTTCGTAGGACCCACGAGCATCACCTCATTACCTCCTCCTGCACTACTCGTCTCATTTTGTTTATTACAACTTGCTGGATGTAATCATATTGATAGTGGTTATGTTGAATCCTGTATGTCAATGCAGTGATGGCTTCTGGGACGTCGTTAACTGCAAGAAAGCAGTTCAACTTGTACATCAAGTAATTGCCGCATAAGACTGCTGTCTATTATGTCTCTGTTGGTTTGAGAAGTTGAATGTCATCTGTTGTTGTGTGCAGACAATGGAGCGCAATGCGATGGATGAAGACAATTCGGCAGAAAAGGTAGCAAATTCTTTGTTGAGCGAGGCAAGATCCCTACGAACCAAGGACAATACATCCATAATTTTCTTAGATTTCAGTGCCATCGATAGAATCAATTCTTGTAAACCTTTTCCATAGGACATGTCACTCACTTCATCTATACAAAATTATATTTTACTTTTATTCCCAAATTAGCTATCTCAATTGTATGGATTGTCTTTTTTCTTTGAACTTGTCAACCAAGTGGATGAATGTATCTCAGATCATGTTGTATAGGACTCTTGCCAGTGTTGATGGAAATCTGGGAAAACAAAAGAGAGAGAGATAAGATCTGTTGTTTTTCCTTATTTCCATCACACACACTGCTACCCTGGTACTACAGATTTTGGTTCACCTTGTTTCTGAGTGCTGCAAAGGTTCTTATTTCCAGTTAGGAATATCTTACTTTTGGAAAATGTAACTGTTGTGGAGTATATTGAATGTACGTTCGCTTAAAGGTGGTTTAAAATCCTCGTTTATCTTTTTTAGAAACGTATCTCTGCGGATTCAACTTCTTGGTTTTGTCCATTCAGAACATGTAATTGGGGTATATTCCATAACCATGTTGTCATGACTCATGATGATGAGTGTGAATTTGTTTACTGTAATTTCTTTTTTGTTAAATTTTTTTGTGTACACAGTTGTACATATGCCCTTCTAATAGCAGGGGAAGAAGTTTGTAATTTTGCCCTCCCTATTCATAGGTCGCACCCTCTTATTTCTCAAGTGTGCAATGTGTGTGCACATAACATTATTATTATTTTTTCTATTTATTTTCATCCAAACTCATTTTGAACTATTTATTTCATTGAAACTCATCAAAATTCAGACTCAAGAAAAGAATCTCATCACAATTTTATCGTAAATTCTCACACATGGTTATTGAATAATAATGGCAGCTTTAAGACGCGTTTGACAAAATGTTTATAAACGCTTCCACAAGTAAAGTGATTAATAATAATAATAATAATAATAATAAATAATAATAATAATAATAATTATTATTATTATTATTATTATTATTATTATTATTATTATCATCGGAGATGAGCGGAGGGAATGCGGGGGATTTAGAAACTATAATTGGTGAAGTAAATATTGTCTGGTCGCATTTTTTATTTTTCTAGTCTTTTTGTGATCAATTTGACAAAAAAAAAAAAACTTAAATTGCATTTAACTAAAATGATTGAAGAGGCTTTTTGCTAAATAGAAGCATCTTTAGTGGCTCATAAACTTGCTAAAAATTCTGTCTCTTGATCCATTGCTCGTAGTTTACGGTGTTCACTATGAATCGGATAACTGTGAAGGTGATTCACAGTTAGGGATATGTATCACTGATCCAGTCTTTTATGAGCACCCTTATAATGTCTATCGTAAGTAGCAAATCATAACCCTCGTATAAGTCCCATGTTTTGGAAGAGATATATTAGTGTACATACTTCTTTAAAGGGGTATTATATAGGATGAGGCTAAACACGTCCATAAGTTTACTTAGCACACCCCATTAAAATTTGGGCATGTCTAAATGCACCCAGCCAATTGCTCCGAGCACCCTCCTTTGCCATTAAGGAAAAAAAAAGAGACCAAAAGACTAATTTACCCTCCTTTTTTTGTTCGTTGTGTTGACAGCGAACAAGCTTTTTTGCTTGTTCGCTGTGAATGCAACACACAAGACTAAAAAAATGGAAGAAAAAATATGAATTTTTATCTGATTTTTTGTTCAAGGATGTAATTTTTGCTATAATTTTTTTTTCAAATTTTTTACGACTACTTTGATGAGTAATTTCTTTAAGTTTTTTGCAATCATTTTAACGATAAATTTTGAATTTTTTTAATGATAAAATAACTGGTTTTATCCAGTTATTATTGAATACAATTATTAAAAAATTCAAATTTTTTGTTACCACTTTGACGACTAATTTCAAAATTTTTTAAAAGTTTTTTGCGACCACTTTGACAATGAATTTCGAATTTTTTTTGATAATACAGTAATTAGCTTTATCTGATTAGTATCGAATATAGTTATTTTAAAAAAATGAATAATTGCAAAAAATTTTAACAAAAATTAATAGTAAGTTTTTTTTTATCTGTAATTCTTAAAATTTTTTTCAATGGGTTCCCCCCATATTGGGAGTTCGCTCCACATGGGGAGAAATCCCACTTGGGAGTTCCCCCCATATGGGCCGAACCCCCATTTGGGGTTCCCCCCATATGGGGCGAACATCCTTTCGAGTATTAGCTCCCGTAACGGCGAACAATGTTTTTTTTTTTTAAGTTAAAATTGGGTGAGTGTAAAATTGAAATATGCCATAAAATGAGTGTATTTAGTCGTGCCCTTTAAAATTTCATAAAAAATACCATTATTCAAAGGACCAAAATGCCCCTCTTTCCATTTATTTAAAAAAAAAAAAAGAAAAAACCCAACTCCCACCCCACTCTCCTATACTAATTCTTTACTACACTTCAAACACACTCCAACACTTCCAACTCTTAATTTCTCTTCAAATTGTAGCCATTTATTCACAATGGAGTATGAAAATATGACATTTTTGAGTAATATAAGTGTTTTCTACCATTCATTTTCTTAAAAAATTCCATTTTCGTCGATATATTTTGGTATTTTTCCCGAGCTTCGTTCGGCCTTGATTGGCGGAACATGCATGTGTATGTTCGGCCAACATTCGTTGAATAGCTTAAAGGCTATTCAACCAATGTTGGTTGAACAGCCTTTAAGTTGTTCAACTGATGCTGGTTGAATAACTTCAAAGCTGTTCAACGAGTCCCAGTTGAACGGCTTCAAACATGTTAATGCAATGTGCGGATGGTGTTGAATAATGTGACAAGTGCTTATTTGATTTTTCATTGTTAACCCTACTGCGGACTCGCACCAGCCATATATCAGAATGTACTTCGAATAAACAATAAACGCAATAAAGCAGTTAAGCAGTTTACTATTCAGAAACCTAAGAATTACATAATTGAGATAGTACACAAAAACGAAAGTGAACATAGCAATCAATTTAACATACACCACGCCATACATTATGTAATTAAGTTGCTACACCAAAGTACTATACAGACTTCATGAAAAGCAAGACGACATAACTCATTCTCGACGATGCCTTCTTGACAAACTAGCATATGACTCATCCCTGGCTAAATGTCCCCAGGATGAGCGAGACGTATCCTGATCCCGCTGGTGCTCATCTAACGCTATTCCCTGCAACGCTAGATACGTTGTATATCCTATCAACCAGTGCATTGTTCGTTTGCTCATTTTAAACCTGACCGATATCACTCTTAACCGCCTCCCGTCTTACGGATGCTGTTGGTCGTCGACGTGAATATCGTCGAACTGTAATATTGAAAAACGAACCTTATCAAGGCAAAAGTTCAACCGGGGATCTGGGCCTCGTTGGTCTGGGGCTCATTGAACAGCTTTGAAATTATTCAATCAGCGTTGGTTGAACAAGTTAAAGGCTATTCAACCAACATTGGTTGAACAGCCTTTCTCACTTTAACCACTATATAAAAAAAAGGGCCTTAGAGCTTTAATTCTTTTGCTAGGTCATTTCACTCAAGTAAGGATTAAGCCATTCAACCAATGTTGGCCGAACATACACCTGCATGTTCGGCCAACTAGGGCCGAACAAAAAGACCAAAATATATCGGTGGAAATTGAATTTTTTAGGAAAATAGATGATAGAAAACACTTAGGGTGTGTTTGATTGCACAAAAGTTTTCCTGGAAAACGAGTTTTCCAGCCATTTTTTCCAGCTTTGGGTGTTTGATTGGTTTTTTTTTCCAGGAAAACGTTTTCCGGGTACAAGCGTTTAAAGCACAAAAATTATAGTTTTCCTGGAAAACTCAATCCAAGGAAAAGGTAGGAATCCGTTTTCCAGGAAAACGTTTTCCCGGAATTTCCTTTCCCAGAATCCTATCAAACACACCCTTATGGTGTGTTTGATTGCAAACCCGGAAAATAGTTGGAAGGAAAACGTTTTTCCGGGTAAATAAATTCCGGGAAAAGGTTTTCCAAGGAAAATAGTAGTTGTAGGTGTTTGATTGGATTAATTTGAAAGTTGGAAAATGATATTATTTTCCTTATTTTTGTATTTTTTTCATGAAATTTGATCATTTTCCTTATCTTTATGGTTAAAGTAAATTTTCCATTAAAAAAAGAAAGATAAGAACCTAACTTTTCCGGAAAATAAAAATCACCTCCCCCAAAGAAAATATTTTCCTTCAAAACAATGAAAAGAACGGAAATCGAGAAAAAGTTGGAAAACCTTTTCCAAGAAAAAAATAAAATTAAACAGCCAATGGTGGAAAAAGAGTTTTCCTGAAAAAAAATTATTGAATCAAACACACTCTCACATTACTCAAGAAGACCATATTTTCATACTCTATTATAAATAAATGGCTACAATTTAAAGAGAAATAAAGAGTTGGAAGTGGTGGCGTGTGTTTGAAGTGTAGTAAAGAATTAGGGTTTGTTTGATTGGTGATAAAGTTAATTTTCTTGATATATGTGTTGAATGTGTGGTTGAAATATGAAGAAAATATATTAAATAATTGAATGAGTGATTGTAAATGATAAGAGAGAAAAAATTAATAAAATTTGTGTTGATTAATGTTGAATAGAATACGGCATTAGTATAGAAAGGCAGGGTGGGGTGGGGGTGGTTTTTCTTTTTCTTTTTTTTTTTTTTTAATAAATGGAAGGAGAGGTATTTTGGTCCTTTGAATAATAGTATTTTTGATGAAATTTGAAATAGGGTGTGCTAAATAAACTCATGGGTGTGTTTAGCCTCACCCTATTCCATATGATTTCTTCTCTCCAAAATCGAAAGGGGAGAATGAACTTTTTATAAAAATTGGGTAATTGCTCGTGTATTCAACCGTAGGATAACTCTTCGCTAAAACCCTAGAAAAATCCTATTCATTCGAAGCTCGAAGAAGAAGATTGAAAAATGGCGAAGAAGAAAAGGAGAGAAACTGAAGAAGAAACCAAAAATGACGCCCAAAACGGTGTGTACATTGCAAACGGCGTCTCCGATACTCACAGAAAGCAGCTGAAGAAGAAGAAAAATAAAGAAAAAGAGAATCAACAGGAAAACGACGTTGTATTATTTGAGAATGATGTGGCCACCGTAAGCATTGCTGTCCCTGGATCGATTATAGATAACACTCAGTCGTTTGAACTTGCGACCCGGGTACTTTCTCCTTGCCTCTGTCGTTTCGAATTCCTGAATTATCATGTAACAACTTGCACATGTATTTATCTTTTGGTTGTAGCAATTTTTTGTTCGTTGATCTCTGCTCATGTTGAATTCCATGTTTTATCCGACAGTTAGCTGGTCAGATTGCCCGTGCTGCTACCATTTTTCGGATTGATGAGGTTCCTTTTATTAGCATGCTTACTTCTTTTAGTACGAGTTTATTAGTGGAAATGACTAATCTTTATCCCTAGTTTCATTGTGTTGTTATCACTGTTATCAAGTTCTTGTTCGATGGAGCTATTTTGGGCAGTTCCTTTTCAGGGAGGTGAATTTTGGAGAATTGTGTACTTAGAAAGTAAGCAGAAGCCATGAGGGAAAAATGAAGAAAGAAATAATAATTTTTTTAAACAAAAGAAATTGATTGGTGGTAGCTGAAGCTGATCAGTTGATTCGCTTTTAGCCAATTTTAATAGTAATCTAGAGAGAGTTGGAGGGGCACGGCTATACATGGACTACTCTGGATGAGTGGATTGATAAAGGGCATTAGCATAGTCATTTTAATGCATTTTTATGAGTAGGAAGAGAGAGAATAAGTGGACTTGAATGGTGGAGATTTAATAGTACAAGTGGACCCTATGAGATATGTGAATGTGATTTGTCTGACCAAATTTAAAATTTAAAAAGTAGGAGAAAGTATGAATTATAATTTATATGCAAACATGCTTTTGTGTGGATCTACGTGAGTTTGGTGGTTGTCATAGCTGCTGAACAATTTCAGCTCTGTAATCTTCAAATTCACCATATCATCTGACTGACAGAAAGGAAGATTTCAACTGGAGTGGGTTAGCCTTTAAGTTGTAATGGCTTTTAAGATGCAATTCCTGTCATGGTTTAGACATGTTAGGTCTCTGGTGTGCCTATCATACCACGTTACAGAGACAACAATATGTAATTAGCTGTTGGATTTGTTTAATGTCAAAAACAAATTGAGAGTAAGTTTTCGGCTTGTTTAAACAGGTTGTTGTATTTGACAACAAGAGTACATCAGAGGATGATTCAATTAATAGGGTGGAAACTAATTCAGATGAGGGTGAGACTGGTGCTGCTTTTCTTATCAGAATCTTGAGTTATCTTGAGACACCACAGTACCTCAGGAAGGGTCTTTTTCCTAAGCATAACAGTTTAAGATTTGTGGTGCGAATCTGATATTTGTTTCCTGTCTGAATGAAAATTTTAAATCTGACTGATAGTTGATTTATGCTTTGATCTTTTTCCCCTGCAGGGTCTATTGCCCCCACTTGATGCCCCACACCATTTGCGTAAACATGAATGGGCTTCATACCGAGAAGGTAGCATCACGAACTTGACATGTACAATTTTGTTAAATTGTTTTATGTTGTCTTTTCCAAAGTGGTTTTGGTCTTGGCGTGCATGTTGAAGCTTATATATCACGGGCCCTCAAGGTTTACACCTCTAAAACGCGTCTCTGTCTAAATTAGTTATTTCGATACTAGAGTAAAATGGGTCTTTAAATTTTAGATGCAATAATGTCACTTGCTAGTTGGTAATTCGGCAACTAGTGCCTGTTGTCTGGTCTTGACTAAGTTTTTACATGGACATGTACACACGCATGGGCACGTTTTATGTGATATTCGTTTTCTTAAATCTTCCTGAAGCTATTTATGTAGCTCGATCCAAGTTCGTATCTATTTATGTATCATACATTATATTGAATTGATATAAAGTGTGGTACATGATTGTTTACACTTGTTCACTGAACTAAAACAAGCTTCATGTCAATGACACCACGAGAGTGCTTTTTCATGTATAGATCTTTTGGATAATAATAATAATAATAATAATAATAATAATAATAATAATAATAATTATTATTATTATTATTATTATTATGAGTCAATGTTTTAGTTGAAAATGAGAAAAGTTATGAGTTGCACAGAAAGTGTGGTTGAAAATGAGTTTGGCGAAATTGGATTTTGTAAATATCTCCACCAAACAAGCTTGGGGTTTGGACCCAGAATAATTTACCGTGTATGCATCATTATATTGGAGCAAAGTTTGGGCATATGATGGTTTACACTTGATCGCGGAACTTCAGGTAAGTTTCATGTCGACAATATTTTTGCTGATGCCCTCTTACTTTGCTCTCAAGGAAATTAACAAATCTTAGTATTGTTATAGAAAGTATAGAAAGTTAAAAGTCATCTCATATGGATATTATAGCTTCCTTATGACCTTATCTTGTTTCCTCCTCTTTTTTCCCTTTTTTTTGTGGTAATATGTTGTTTCGGTTTTGGTCATGGTTTAGTCGCATTGATATTAACTTTAATTATGTTTCTATAGGTTTCTTTAGTCCCTTAAACATCAATTGTAATGTCATTACGTAGAGAATTGTTTATGAGAATTAGTAGGGATTTTACTTCATAGTGGTTTTCCTTGCTAACATGAAAAATTACTAACTTCACTTGATCTTGTTCCAGTTGGTACATTTTATTAACAGAAGTTAGCAATAGGTGGGTTTTGCCTGATGTATTCAATCGATTACATTCTCTAAAAAATTATGATATGTCTCTGTTTTCTAGGTATTACACTGAAAAATCTAGATCAAGGTGCTGTCGGAACGCTTGTTGATGTAGGGCTTAGCAAGGTTGGATTTATTTGCGGCTTAATATTGTCTGCATATAAAGATTCAAGTTGGCGTTGTCGAAATTACAATACAAAGATATAGTATAGGAATGATCTATTTTAATTTTTAGAAACATAAATTTTATTGCACATAAAATAAATGACCTACTTGGCAGAATGTCATGGTTGATCAAGTCATTGAGCCTGGAAGGAGAATAACAGTAGCTATGGGAACAAACCGTAATCTGGATACAGGTCAGTTTACCAATTTTACAATGATGAAAGCATGCAAGACGAATAACTTCCAGGAGCTCATATTTCATATTTCAGGTGCACCACGGCAAGTTGTTCCGTCTTCCAGGCCTAGGAAAGAGGGGATGTATTGGGGATATAAAGTGCGATATGCTTCTAACATCAGTTCTGTATTCAAGAATTGCCCATATAAGGTTTCTCATTCTTTCCATACAAGGTTTCTCATTCTTTCCAGTGGATGTCTTGGTTGATTTGAAAGCATATGTACCATGTTTCCGTGTATACTGTTGTTTAAAACTCTAAATGATTGACTATTATAACTCATGATAGGGAGGTTATGATTATCAGATGGGCACCTCTGAACACGGTTTGGTTATAAAGTCTTCGGAACTGACTCTTCCATCGTTCAGGTATGTTTTCATTACCTGGTGGATTTGTACTGATTTGTGCACGTAAAGCTGCATCATTTTTTTCCTCCAAGTTCTTGTTTCTAGTTTTCAAGTCCAACTTAACATATGATTCTAGGCATCTTTTAATTGCTTTTGGTGGACTTGCGGGGCTGGAAGAATGTATGGAAGAAGACAATAATTTAAAGGTACTTTATGTAGGAAGCTCTGGTTTTCATTATCTCGGACTTTTTCTCCGCTTTTTGTGCTCACGTGTTGATTATAAGACAGCTTGCGTAGAATTCGCTTAGATTCGACCTTAATGCTACACTGAATTCTATTTAATGAAAATATTTTCAGGTAAACTAAATTTTTTCATCTTTCTGAATTGAAGGGGAAAGATGTGCGTGAAGCATTCGACTTGTATTTGAACACGTGCCCTCATCAAGGAAGTAGAACAATTCGAACAGAGGTACTCTTTGCAGTTTTCTTCCTCAACCAAACATATATTTAACAAAATCACTGAATTTATGTAATTCTGCAAACAGGAAGCAATCTTCATATCTCTTCAGTATTTTCAAGAGCCAATCAGCCGTGTTTCACGCAAACATGAATGTTAAACTTAATTTCTTGATCCTCTGAAGAAAAGAAATCGGTTAGTATAGATAATGTCAAAGATGGAGAGACCCCAGAACATCCTTTTGAACCTTAAGGAATATTTATCAACTTATCGCCTTTCATTACCTTGTATTTCTATGTGGTCGCTATTTCTTACCATTTTGGCATGTGTTATTGGAAATTTTCTTTAGGACTCAGAGAGGATTAAAGGTACAAGGCTGAGTCGAAACTCAAAATCTCATGTATTGAAAATGCATATTAATGTGAGAATAGATGTTTAAGAAATGAAAGAAGCCAATTGCTTAAACAAATCCTTGGCTTTCTCAGTATGAGGATCCAATACATGAAAGCAATGCTCTTCTCCGTCCACCACCACCAGCTTCACTTCTCCACTCCACCCACTCTTCTCCACAGTTACAGCATAAAGAATCCCTCTCTGTGTCATAAGATCCTTCTCTGCTAAACACACCAGCAGCTTAGAACATGCCAGCCCTGACAAACTCGGTGCATCATCGGAAAATGGATTGATCATTGGACTGTCAATCCCTCCAGCGGCTGATGGATAAGCACACAACCAAACCCTGCAAGCCAAATGCTTCCCATCGAAGTCTTCTTTCGACTCCACTCCAATTGGCTTTGATCCCCAGAAGTATGGATGCGATAGAAATAACCCCAAAATTTTCACATTTCCAGGTAAATTTTCCACCCGGCTCTGAGAACAGTGTTGTGTGCTATGTTAGCTCCAGCGCTATCGCCACCTATGTAAAGCTTATCAAAGTCTCCATACTCAGTTAGCCATAAGTCCTTTTCTATGTTAGTATCTGGAGTACGGTGGTCCCCCACCCATTGGAGAGCGGCCCATGAATCTTCATATGCAATAGGTAGGGGGTGCTCTGGGGCGAGCCTGTACTCAACCGAGACTATTAGAGCCTTTGTTTCAGCGGCTAATACATTGGTGAAGTTGTGAAAGAGGGAAGAGTAAGGGGTGTCATAGACGAATGCACCGCCGTGGAAGTAGACTAAAATGGGAAGCTTTTGTTTTTGGTTGGGGTTTGTAAGCTTTGGGAGGAATAGTCTTGCTTTGACTTCCGGTGAGATTGTTATGTCTTTGGAGGCGATGCCGGTGGTTGGATTTTCTGGCGATGGTGGGACATGGGGTGTGGCCATGGGCCGCTCGATAAAGCCGTCTTTATAGATTTTGATGAGTGGAGAGAGGTCGTGGAGAACTTCTTTGGTGGGGTTGGAAGCCATGAATATGATTCTATGGCGGTAAGCTGTGGCTGAGAAGATATTAAAATTACAGCGTTTTATAACAGGTTGCAATCGTATTTATGTGTCAAGTTTGATCTACGGGATAGGTTTTGCATTATGTTTGTTAGGTGGCAGCTGCTCGCTTCACCAACCATTTCGTATAATGAATAGAATCAAGACAAGGAGGTAACATTATTATATATTTGATAAATAGACGTGGTGCTTGGACGTTACATCAGCGAGGGGATATCCCATTTGTTGCTATTTACACGTATTTCGCAAGGAAGGCATATTGCATTATTGATTGATGTCGAGACAACAGATTACATTATTATTAGGGTTTGTACCATACACAATAAATTTCATTAATTTTTTTGTTTTTATTATTTTCAACTACTATATAATTATTTTATCTTTTTTAAAAATATTTTTCCTGATTTTTAATTATATTTCTAACACATCGGTCAAATAAATCTTTTTCATTGTGTATTGTGACGCGAAGCATTGTTAAACCTAGACTAGATCCGCAAACAAGCAACCAAACGAAGACCTTGTACGACCCTCTCTTTCTTTTCCTCTACAGCCACAGGTGCTCGATATTTATACAACTTTCTTTAACTATTGCAAGTTATTTTTTTTGAATGGTACATGTTACAAATTAGATGTATTATATCAGAACATATTATTAAATTATTTGAAGTGCGGTGATAAATTCATTCAAATCGCAATATGAAATGTTGGAGCTTACGGAGAACGAATTTGGGGGGTTTATTCCAGGGTTTTATAATCACCATGTGACAAAGAAAAAAAAACTGAAACAAAGGAAATATAACAAGTCATATAAAAGTGAATAAATCAAACCACCACATAAGGGTGTAAATACAACGATACTCCCTCTATCCTGCAAAGATAGTCTTATTATTATTATTATTTTTTTTGGGTTCCAAATTAAAGTCTTACTTTCTTAGTTAATTTGTTAGTTGTCCTTTATATTCTTATTTAATGTACATCGTTATTAACATATATAACATATAAGAACATTTAAAATGGTATAGTAAATATTTGAAGGGAAATATTAGATAAAATACTCATAAATATTAATCTTTGTGATAATGAAAGTGATACTATCTTTATGGGATGAAGGGAACAGTTAACAAATACTCTGTTTTTGCACAATTTCTGTTACGTTTGTGAATTCGACACAAAAGAAAAACAAGGGTGTAGTTGATTGCAAAGCCGGAAAATAGTTGGAAGGAAAACGTTTTCTGGATAAATGAATTCCGAGAAGAGATTTTATAGGAAAAATTGTAATTATAGGTGTTTAATTGCATTAATTTGCAAGTTGGAAAAGTGTTATTTTCCCTCTTTTTTATTTTTTTTTATGAAATTAGAATATTTTCCTTATTATTATAGTTAAAGTAAATTATCCATTAAAAAATGGGGGGAGACGGGGGGGGCGGATTTTTTCTGGAAAACCAAAACCACCACCTCCCTGAGAAAAATATTTTCCTTCAAAATAAGGAAAAGAACGAATTTTGAGAAAAATTGAAAAATATTTTCTTGAAAAAAAAGATGTAATCGAATAGACCTACGGCAGGAAAAAGATGAAAAAGTTAATTTTCCTCAAAAATTTTGCCCAATCATACACACCCTAAGATTGTTGTGTAACAATGTCAAGAACTTGTCGAGAAAGCAAAACAAGAGAAACATACAACCGTCAATATCTCTTTCATATAATCTCACTCTGAAATAAAAGAGGCTAAACGCTCGATCAAATCTTTCGCCTCCTCCGTCTCAGGATTGAAGAGATGGAAGCAATGATCTTCTCCTTCAACCACCACCATCTCCACTTCCCCTTTCCACCCACTTTTCTTCACCTTCTCAACATAAACAACTCCCCTCGGCGTCAACGGATCCTTCTCCGCCAATCAGTGAATCAGACCACAAGTCTTTTACACGCCAGCTCCGATAAACTCGCGGGATCGTCCACAAACGGATTAATCAGTGGTTATCAATCCCACTAGGAGCCGATAGATAAGCAAGAAACCATATCTTGTAAGCTATATTCTCTTCAACTTCTTCTTTCGTTCGTTCCCAATTGGCTTCGACCCCAGAAATAAGGATGAGATAGAAATCCACCAACAATCTTCACACCTCCATGTAAACAGTCTTTCCCAGCTCGAAGAAGAATGTTATGCACTATATTGCCTCCAGCACTATCCCCACCTTAAATACAATTTCCCAAAATCTCCATGCTCTGTCAACCATGGATCCTTTTCGATGCTGGTGTTTGTGCTCTCAATGGCATGTGAAGCTACCCATTGAAGGGCAATCCAAGAATCTTCGTATGCTATCGGGAGAGGGTTTTCCGGTGCGCTTCTGTATTCGACGGAGACGATTATTGCTTTTGCTTTGGCGGATAATATGTTTGTGTAACGGTGGTGGAGGAATGAGAAGGCAGATTCGACGCAAAATCCGCCGCCGTGATAGTAAACTAAGATTGGGAGCTTTTGGTTAATATTTGGTTCTGTGAGTTTTGGGAGATAGAGTCGAGCTTTAAGGACAGGGGAGATGTTAATGTCTTTTGAGGCTACGCCGGGTGATGGGGGACGTGGGGTGAGCCGAAGAGCCTCTCGACGGTGCCGTCTTTGTATAGTTTGATGTCGGAGAGAGATCGGTGAGCACCTCTTTGGTGGAATTGGCGATGTCGGAAGCCATTGGAGTGTAATTTCCATGATAGTTTGTCATGTGTGCGTCGTGTTCAGCGAAGTGGTTGTGTGCCTTTATTTACTATTGTAAAACTCAAAGCAAACAGTTGCCGTTCTGACACTGCAACATCACGGGGCCGACACCAAAATCAAAGAGGATCTTTATCACTAAAGGTGGATTAGAGGGGCGAAATAGAGCGACAATAATTATTTTAATGGAAAAAAAGAAAAATGTATAAAAAAAAAAAAAAAGAGGAAGAAGAAGGAAATGTAATGTAAAAAGGAAAAGAGAAATAAAAATAAATTTAAAAACAATAATGGAATAGCAGCAAGGTGAATGATCTAATGCCAACACGTTGGTAACTTATATTGCCAACATGTATGATGTGGCGCCCTCACAGGGCGCTACGTCACCGGCCAAATTTTTTCTTTTTTGAAATATTTTTAAAAAATTTTTTTTTGGAATTTATGTAAAATGGATTTCACCCGGCCTCTATCTTTTTTTCCCCCGGAAAATGGGGGTGTTGGCATGTTGCCAATTGGCAACTGAACGGGACATATAGCAGCAGATGATCTATAGATAGAAGTGTTTGTAGACACGACATAAGAAATTCTGTAGGAAAATCCTCATCCTCTAGCTCTTGAAGATTCCTGGATCACACTCCAATGGGTAGATGCTTCACACGCGATTGATGAAAACCCTAATACCGGCTTCGAGAAGGATCCATGGTTGATAGAGCACACCGAGATTAAGTGCGGATAGTGCTGGAGGCAATATAGCTCATAACATTCTTCTTCGAGCAGGGGATGAAGCTTTGCACAGAGATCTGAAAATACGTGGTGGATTTCTATGGCATCCTCAATTCTGGGGATCAAAGCCAATCGGATCGGAGTTAAACGAAGAGATTGAAGAGAGTTTTCTTCATCAGATTTTGGTTATCCGTGTGCTCCTGACGGGATCGATAATTGGATGGTGAATCCTTTTGTTGACGATGTGCCAAGTTTGAAGCGGCTTTGGGAATCGAGATTGCTGGTTTGTTTAGCAGAGAAGGATATGTTCATTAGAGAGGGGGAGGGTTTATGCTGATACGATGAAGAAAAGTGGATGGAAATGGAGAAGTGGAGATGGTGGTGGTTGAAGGAGAAGATCATTGCTTTCATTTCTTCAATCCTGAAACGGAGAAGGCAAATAATTTGATTATCCATTTTTCTTTTATCATTTCACAGTGAGATTATTTATTTATTATTTTTTGTTTTGCGCAAATATTGAGATTAATTACCAGTAATCGCTTTAATTTTGCTTGTTTGCCATAGATTAATTACAATCGCTTTGTCACATTTTACCACTCGCTTGCGTAAGGGGTTGTTTGATTGGGTATAAAGTTAATATGCGCGGTATTCCGTGTAAAAATATGTGGTTAATATTATTTTGGGAAATGTGTGTGGTTGAAAATGAGTATGAGGTATACGGAATTACGTGCGGAGAAGTTATATACCAAATAGAACAAGGCCTAAATTGGTATTTTATATAAGTACTTATCAAACTTGTCAACGAGTTGGCGGCAACGTTAACTGATCTGAACTGCAAAGAACTATTTTCGCAAACAAAATCTACGCAAAGTTTAACAAACGATCTATTTTTTAAGGAATGTGTAATTGTACATTTATTATTATTATTATTATTTTCCAAAAGGTAAGCCCAAATTTGGATTTTTCCGCTCCTTCTCTACAAACCAATCCAATGTGAAGGGTAAAAATCCCAAATTTTAATTGATTTGGGTTGGCACCTCATTTGGGCTTTCCACCCTTGATTTTGGCCTTTGCCATTTTTCGTTCCCTGTCTCCACCTTACAATTAGAATTACTCAAACCAGAGTGATTGTCTTGTTTATTTTCGAGAAAAGGTTGAAAGTCTCATTGACTTTTACTGACTTTTCCTTCTAAAATTTGGACAATAATACAGTTGATTGCCATGATTTGGAGGCAATCAAACTATTCGATAGAGATTATATTTAAAATAATTTTTAAAAATGTCATTGAAAATTAGAGAAAGAGCATTAAAAAATATAAAAATTTTCAAATTAATGAATGAGTAGTTGAAAATACTAAGCAATTTTTTTTTGATTTGTTTAAAGTTGTACCAAATGTACCGTACAGGTGATAAATGTTTCTAAAAAGTCGAATAGCATTTTATTAACGTATTTTGTAACATTCGTAAGAGCATCTCCAAAATATGGATTACCGGTGATGTGGAAGAGGATAGAGAGAGTGATTATTTTATTTGAAGAGAAATAAAAAGAAATATATATAAGGAAAAAAAGTGGAAAAGAGAGGGGGATGTAGAAATAATAATAATAATAATAATAATAATATAGTAGGAATAAAAGATGTGAAGTTGTGAATTTGTATTTGTAAAAGTGGCGTGAAGTAAATAATAAGAGAAAAATGATTTTAAAAAAGGAAAATTAAAAGAAAATAGATTTAAAAAAGGTAAAACCCACACAAAAGTTTGCAACTTTCTACGCGTGTTAGTGTATGTGTTTTAACAAATTTTAACATATTTTTATATATTCTTTTCAATTCCACTAATTCTCTTTCCTATTTCACATTTACACGTGCAGTATGTCACATCAATAAACATTGTCTACAAAAATATGCATTGGAGATGTTCAAGTAGGGATGGCAAATGGATGGCTCGTTCAATCCTTAGGCAGTCCTTTGAATTGATACTCAGTCAACTCGTGCAGGGCCAGCTCGCAGACAATTTTTAGTTTTATTTTTTAAGTTTTTCATTTTGGTAGAACTCTGATAGTTAAAAATACTATATGTGAATTTGAAGTATAAAGTTTCGAAGTTTCTTCAAAATCGATGTTTTACTGTGAGTAACGGTGGATGAGCCCATGGACTGCCCTATTAATGCATGTCCATGAACATATTTGAGTCGACCTTTAGCTAATTTTTGAAATGTGGTCTGGCCATGTCCGTATTTCATGAACCTGAATACGAGCTTGGGCCAAATAAGGCCACTGTAGAAACGCAAAAAAATCCGACTTGAACCCGATGGACGCAATTTGGGGGTAGAGTTTTCCAGATCCGCAGGTCAGGATAGCCCTGACCCCGTGACCTACACCGAACTAGTAGTTGTAAACTCTCTGTTACAAATTGACTTGCCCCAATACCACCCTGTTACCTGACCAGTAGCGCACACCATGTTTGGCGGCAGGTCACTAGGTAGAAATGGATTGGGAAAAGCTCGCGGGACGGCTAGCAGATTGGCTGACCTGCCCCAACCCCCAATTCGAAGGGAAATTGAATATGCAAACTTTCGATCTATCTCGACTGTTTGCCATCACCAGCTAAGCATGGCTTATCTATGGTTGGTTTTTTCTTGTTTGTGAAGTGTACAAAGTAGCAAGCCAAACACTATTTTTTATTGCTTATGTGCAATATCAATCTTACAGTAAACTAAATCGTAGGCGTAAGCATATTGCCCTGTCAAATAATCCTTGTTGAGATAATTAAGGATTGCGAGCATCTTGAGCGTGAAGTACTAATTCCTCTACATTTTCCTCCAATTATTAGTAATATTATTATGTTGTTTCATTTCTATAGTACTTTATCGTTTCTACTCCAACCACTGTTTCACACTATTCAATCTTTCCATTTTATTTCTCATTTATTCAAATACACCTTTCTCTAAATTATTATTATACAAGAATAAATAGGTATTTTATACATAATAATAAATAAGGTTCTATAATAATAATTAGACACAATTACTTATTTCACGATAAATATTTATCTATAATTGAAATGGAAATTATCATTATTGAAATCAAAATTATCATTTTACTAATATAAACGATTGAATTCTCATTTTACGACAAATTGGAAGTATTGAGCAATGAAAAATTTAACAAACAAATACTCAAAATGTAATGAAAAAGAAAAAAAAAAAGACAAAACGGCCAAAAAGTAAAAGAAAAAAAATCAAAATAAAACATGAGAATTGGGCCAAAAAGTGGGCCCAACTCTTACCTCGAAATGAACAGTGCACTGCAAAAGTAGAGTGAGTGGTCCTTAGTCATTTTCACTGTTTTGAAATTGATATATTATGAGCGCTAATATGATGTGTTGGGATTAGGCTTGCATCATTTAAAATGTTCCAACATGTTCAATTTTAGTATGCTATATCAGTGCTTGAACAATAAAAATTATCCCAACACTGGTAGCATATAAGTTCTTTTCATTGTTTGAGCGCCAAGTGCATAAGAGAGATGAAATTGGATTGAATTTACAATAGAGGTTTAGTCTTTCCTTTTTTTTTTTTCCCGGGATCTTGCCTTCCCTCACTGATTGCTGATCGCCTTATCCTCAGATGTCTTTGTAAGTTTTACCTACTAATTAAGTAAAAGTCGATTTTTAAGTAAAAAAAAATTAATAGAATAGAAGCTAAATAACAAGTCTAATGTTGATTACTATCGCAACAGAGACACCGAATGCATTTACTGTGAAGGCTATTTTCACACTACAACCATGAGAAGCCTCTCGCCAATCACGCTTATCTTCATTCTTTCTTTATTTTTTGGCATGTGAATTGTTACTCAAATCACTTCTTTTTCATTTAATTAATTTTTTGAACAATTTATTTGAATTATGATATTTGCAACTACACATAAAAACACAAAATAAAAAAAAAGGAAAAGTAAAAAAATAATAGCAATCTATATTATTTATATATAAAATAAGGAAGTATTTACAGTTTTAGTCATTTCCCGCCAAAATTTTATTTGCAGTCTTAATCCTTTTCTAGCCAAAACTTTATTTTTTAATTTTAATCATTTTCTTTTCCTTAATCCAATTAACTATTTCTTAAATAATTCATTTTTCTTTATTTGAACCCACAAATCTTTCAAAATATTCTCTTTCCTTCTCACTAAATCCCTATCTTTCCCTTATCTTTATCTTTCTTTATTTTCCTATAATCGTCTTTTCGAAAATTATTATACAACTAGTCCTTTTCACCCGTGCGTTGCACGGGACGCTAATGTATGAATAATAATTACATGTTTCGATATATATTAATTCTATATCAATAGCACCATCAAGATAATAAATCGAGTATTTGTGATTGCACTAAACTTAATAATTGAGATAAGTAATGAAAGAATCCGATAAAAATTTCGGTAGAGTTTTCCTTGTATATCGTACAAATCCTTCCTGTAAAATATTCAAGGAACACCTCACCAAAATCTGCATAACTTAATTTACAATTCGCTTGAAAATCTCATAACTTAATTTACAATTCTCCTGAAAATCTCAACAATAAAAACAATTCAAAAATAATACCATAAACTATTGTCAACAACATAAACACAAAATGAATAATACAAACGATTCATATTTTTCTAAGAAACAATGAATGGACTTAAATATAAATCTCAGCCCTAATTTTCTCCAAGAAAATCAAATACCTATTAATCTATCAATGAATCGTAATAAGACAATAACATGTATTTTTTATGTAAGCCTCTCGAACTTCGAAGTGCATTTATATAAAAAAAACCTTTAGAAATATAAAATATAATACCATAGTTCAGATAGAATAAATTTAACTTACTCAAAGTGTAATTTTCGACAGTAAAGCAAGTTGAGCTACCTTAACTCGAGTACAATGCTACTTATATATAAGAGTTGCATATCATTAATTTGTATAACTCCGGCAACTATGTCAATTGGACATTATCTTCAAACAATATAATAGTAGAAAACCAATAATATATAAGTACAGTGATTCACTTCTTATATCAACGTAGATGATATAAAGGGTTTGTGTAAAAAGTTGAATAAAATAAATAACGTACCTCACATGATTAATAAGTGTCAAACTCTACATTATTAAAAACTTCTTTATACACGACATTTGTAGTAGTTTTGGTTGGATGACCATCATCATAATCGAGCACAAACTTCAAATCCTACTTATTTGTCGCTTTGGGGACTGCAAGACATAGTTCAATAATGAATATGTAAACAATGATTTTTAAGATTTGATTGTGAAATATAATTAATTTACAGATATATTATAGAAATGACAATATAGTAGGTACTTCAACACCCTGTTTCTGTTCCGCTAGGAAACGTTTTTCATCATCACCACTCCCATCCTCATTTAATTGAAGGTGAGCGAGTATAATATAAGGATTGCAATTGGATGGGATTCCCATTGGCCGCCGTGCCCCGCTAGAAAATTCACATCCCTTCCACTACCCATCGTGATTATATTGTTGTACAGAAGCTTTAATTTGTATTTTTTTTAATATAAGTGATAATGACATCTAATTTATTTTATAAATATTTTCTAAACATACTAAACACGTAAAACATATTCGGTGTAAACTTAGCAATTTAATATATTCAGTATATTAAATATTCTGTTTAAACTCATCAATTTAGTTTTTTACTTTGAATAATTTAAATTGTATAAGATTTTTAATTTGGTTGATAAAAAAAATCTTATAGATTTTACATTTTCTTAATCAAATATTAAATGATTTGATATTAAATTTAAATTATTTTGGATAAAACAAATAAATTGAAATATATGTGATTAACAATTAAAACAAACAACTTGATCGATGATTTTAAAAAATTAAATAAAATCTAAACTAACGAAAATCAGTATAAAATAAATAATTTAAAGTAGTCAGAATTCTCAATATTTATTTAAAAGATAGAATTATAAATAAAAATATTTATCATAGTCGAGAGCCAATTAAAAATTTGTAATTGAGTTGCCAATTGTTTATTAAATATGTAATTTACAAAATATGTGATTTAGATATTTACTTTTCTTCTTATTAAATCATTGTTGAAAAATATGTAATTTAGATATTTACTTATGTATCACTAAAATTAAACTTTTAAGTTAATATGAAACTAAATAATATAGGAGATGAAATCATTCAATCTATATATATCTGAAAACAAACTTTTTAGTTAAAATAGGGATTGTATTTTAAAAATATAATTTTGGAAGTAAATATTATCAAAATTAAATATAGATTGATTAAATTCAAGCTAATAATTATCACCATGTAGTTAACTAATACAATGGATAAACTGATTTTTAATTAAAATAAACTAATTATTTAGAAAAATATTATTATAAGATAAGGAATTCAAATTTATATGGAATTAATATGCTATAAAAATCAAAATCACAAATATGACTTGAACAATGTAATTGAAATATAATTACTTGTCTTTTTTAATTGGATTTTTTTTGTGCTTTTAGCAAATTATCTTATTTAAGTGAGTTATTCAGTGATCGATTCCCAGCATTGCATGTAAATGCTATAAAAAATTTTATTTCTTATACTTTTTTTCTCTATAAAAAGTTTTAAGCTGAAGAGTTAGAACGATAACTTCCTTTTATTAGAATTATGATTTTCTTACACAAGATTTTTGTCAAAAATATTAGCAATTAATATAAAAACTAAGTTAAGAAGATATTTTTTTTTAAATTAAGGAATTATGTTAACTATTTTTAATATATATTAATTAATTTATATGAATAAAAAATTAATTTATATTTATGTAGAAAAATATTTTAGAAATCCAATATTCTTATTTTATTGGTTAAGCAATAAAATAAGTTTTTCTGCATTTTTTTTAAAGCATAAACTATAGAGTATGTTTACACATGGAACATATGCGTACGTCTTAATGTATTATTTTTTATAAAAATTTCAACCCTTGAGATTCCCCACAAATGTGGACCAACGGGGCAGGAATGTGGTTAGTATTTCAACTCCTGAGATTCCTCACATTTTTTACTTTGATAATCAAGTTCTACTTAGACAAATAAAAAAAAATTCAATCGTAAAAAGAGTTATTTTTTAGTAAATTATGTAAATTATAAAAAAAAAAGAAATTATGGAAAAGCGTACATTTACTTTTCAATTTGCTAAAATCAAGTGCTTTCTTTAGAATTTAAAAAATCATGTTTTCCAAAAATATGATTTTAAAGATATAACTTATTATTATGCATCACATGAAGTATACCTAATATACGAACTTAGACTTTTATTTTGAAATAATATGTCGACTCAACCCAATGATATTTAAAAAATCATAATAAAAAATTTATCAATGCAGAAAAGTAAACGTGTTTGTTCACCATAAGCGATTCAAACGAATGTAAATCAAATGGATATAAATTATCTTTCCTGATGTATAGGAATATCTCATTAGATGGAGATGCTAGCAGTGTGTCGTCCAACGCATGAGAATTATTTGGCTATTGAGGAAAGAAAGTAAAATCAATCTACAAAGTTATACCTTTGCAATTAAAAAAAAAAAGTGGAGTCAGTTTAATGGTATAAAAAGTTAATGATAGCAACGACAAAAAAAAGAAAGAAAAAAATTTATTGGTAAGAGGGAACAATTGTTTCAACTATTTATGGCAGACAATTCATCGAATTCTTTAAATTCATACTTTAATTTATTTCATATAATTATAAACAAAAATAATTGGCCTCTTTTCAACCTATTGATCAACTTAGGAAGAAGAAGAAAATGACTATTCTAAAAAATAACTGTATTATATATAATTGTAATAATAATAATAATAATAATAATAATAATAATAATAATAATAATAATAATAATAATAATAAATTTTATTAGAAATTATTTGGATAAAAAAAATTGATGATACTAATGCAAAAAATACTAATAGTTTGAAGAAAGTAAAATCAATCCATGAATTTGCCTTATAAACTAATCATAGCCAAAAAATGAGGAAAAAAGATGAAGACGAAATTTTTAGTGGAAAGAAAGAACAGTTATTTCAACAATTTATCATAGACAATTCGTTGAATTCTTTCAAGCCATATTTTAATTTATTATCTATAATTGTTAGCAAAAATAATTGCATTGGAGATTAGGTTAGGTAACAAATAAAAAAATATAATTAAATTAAAAAGAATATTAATGTTGAATATAATGATGGTCTATATAATAATAAAAAGAACAGGTTGTTTAAATTACCATCGGCGTTAGTATCTTCACGAACGCTCAGTTATTTGATGGCCCGTTAGACCTCCGTTTTGAAATTAGGATCGGATCTAGAATCGGCATGGCGAGTGAGTTCGAGAATTTTGAATTTTTCGGTGACGTAGCGGTAGTGACGCGGTCAAATTTAACAATATTTTTTGGGCAAAAAATATTGTTAAACTTTGACCGGCGGTCGCCACTGGTCAAAAATCGGAAAATCCTAAACTCATTCTCGCCGTCTTGATTCTAGATCTGGTCTGATTTCAAAGCATGTAACGGGCCATCAAATGTTGGCGTTCCATAATTATAAACCGCTCGATGGTACTTGAAATTCTTCCATAAAAAGAATATCATTAAAAAGGATAACATCTATTTAAGGCAAAGATAATGTCTATTTTAGGAAAAACGGATTGGGAGGAAAAATATAATGATGTGGAATTAAAAATTAATTAAAAATTTCAGAAAAAGGTTGTTTTGGAGGGAAAAAATGCTGTTTATATATATACTAGTATTTTCTCCCGTGTGTTGCATGGGAAGATTTATGACCAAGTTATAATTTAAAATATATGTAAAATAAAAATTATAATAACATATTTTCTTTTTATGATAAAAAGATATGGATTGCAGATTTAAAAATATCGCACATGATAATAACCCGGATTGGAGGGATAAGGAGTGATTCTATCAAAAGATCAAGGGTGATAAATAACGGGAGATTATCCATGGGTGAAAATTAGGTATTTGTGCTTGAGTAGGAAATATAAATAAAATAGTATTATTTAATTCTGAAAATTATAAGATTGAGCGGGAAACTGATCTCATTTTATTAATATATAGATATAGATAGATTGTCTTTGTATTTTTATTTTTCCTTTCCATTTTTTTATTTTTAATTTTTTCGTACATCATTTTATTTTTACTGTATCCACCATAAATTTGTGAATTAGTTAATTAGTTAAAACATTTTCTTGAATTATAACAACAATAGAATTTGTCACAGATTACGAATAAAATTATGATATTCAAATAATTTTACAATTAATATTTATGATTTATCTGCATAAATGAAAAATATTTATCTTTATTTTTAAAATTTGATCTCCATCGACATAATCAGATTTATCTCGATTAAATTATTTTGTAGTTTTAATATTTTACTACTACTAATATGGACCGTACACCTTTTAATTATCAATCATCATCTATACCACATTAAAATTTAAATTTAAAAAATTAATCAAATTATTAATAAATAATATAAATGTATAACATTAATCAAATTTAATTAAAAAATATTAATTAAAGACCTTTGCCACTAATTATTTTTAATTAATCATCCAATAGTAACATTAATCTGATTTTTAAATTAATTGATATCTGTATCTTTTAAATTGTAAAATATCTTCCAAATTATTAAATATATATATGTGTGTGTATATATATATTTGAAATCGGATTCATCTAATTTTAAATGTAGCTATTAACCTAATTATTTTAGAAATAATTAATTCTTTTTAGAAAAATTAGATAAATTGAAAATTAAATCAAATCATTTATATTATAATAAATTAATATTGATTAAAATACCAACATTTAATTGGATGTGGTCTTATACATTAATTATATTGCTAAAATCATTTATATTATAATTAATTAAAATTTATTATAATACTAAGTTTTAATTGGACATGATTTTATTCATTAATTATATTTGTAACATTAAAAAATAATATTGATTTTTAAAAACCAAAAATTAATTAGATTATTCCTACGTATTGGCAAGATTTCCCAAAAAATGAAAGGTATCTTTTAAATTGCAAAATATCTTTTTAAATTAAAACATATATTTAAAGTTAGATTCATACAATTATTAAAACTATAGTAGATAATATTTAATAAATAACTAATTATTTTTAGAAATAATTACCCAACAATAAAAATTTTAAAAAAAATAATTACATTGCTAAAATTTTGTAGGACATGATTTTATTGAACGAAAATGAATGAAAATAATTGTATTTTGAGAAGGGAAAATATAATTAATTTAAAATAATGAATAATTAATTAAAATTAATTAGATTGCTATAGTTGTTAAGATTTCACTTAAAAACAAAAATTATTTTCTAAATTGTGATGTGTAATTTAAATCACAAAATATCTTTAAAATTAGATTCATATAATTTTTAGAACTTCCGTTATTAAGCTAATTTTTTAGAAATAATTAATTCTTTTTAGAAATATTTAGGGAAAGTTAAGTAAAATTAATTATATTGTTAAGAATTAATTGGAGTCACCTTCGTTGGGCAAAAATTGACAAGATTTTATTGGATATAAAATAGTCAAAATTATATATATATATATATATATGTGTGTGTGTGTGTGTGTGTGTGGAGAGAGAGAGTGTGTGTGTGGGTGTGTGTGTGTTTCCCTCCAAAATCGAATCTTTTTTATTTAAAAAATAATTTTCTATTCACATTTTCTGGACTTGAACTTTACACAATTTTCCTAAATAGGCATTAAGAATTCCTACTAATTTAAATGATTTATTTTCCACCATTTTTTGTTCAGTGTAGATTTTATTCAACTTTCAAAGACCAACAATTATATTTCCTATTTTAGTTATTAATCATATGTATTTTAAATTTATTTATCTTATCCAAGTTAATTTTAATTTGATATCAAATCATTCATTATTTGATCAAAATAGCATAGAATCTATGATTTTTTTACTGACCACGTTAATAATCCTATATAATTTAAATTATTTAAAATAAACACCTAAGTTGATGAGTTTAACTAAATATGTTAATATACATGTTTAGTATATTTACAACGTGTTTAATGAAATAAATGTCATTAATACATATTAAAAAAAGTACAAATAAAAGTTTCCAACTAAATAATCACGATGAGAGGTGAACGGGATTGGGAACTTTTTAGAAGGACCAGAATGGGAAATGCGAGTCTCCATCCCCCCCCCTTTTTTGTAATTCTATCTTCATCTATCGGCCTCGATTAAATAAGGATGGGATGGAAATGAGGGTAAGTATTTCCTAGCGAGGTAGTAACGGGGTGTTAGAGTTTGTACGCACTATATTTTCATTTTTATAATATATATGAATGTTAATTATATTTTAGAATCAAATTTTAAAAAGTTATTATTCACATATTCATTGTTAGCACCGTGTATCGCACATGTGTATAATTAATATTTCGAAATTGGTACTTGCATATAATAGAATATA
The DNA here is from genome assembly GCA_018223645.1 of Jasminum sambac. Lineage (NCBI taxonomy): Eukaryota > Viridiplantae > Streptophyta > Magnoliopsida > Lamiales > Oleaceae > Jasminum > Jasminum sambac. The sequence goes on from CP073649.1 coordinate 24,212,569, forward strand.
GAATAATTTTAATGAGAAAGTCATATGCACCTCGAAAATTAGTAGAATTTAATTTGGCTATTTAGATAACTATAACATTTAATGTTATTTTATATTACTTTTATATTTAATAAATTTAATCTTACAATGAGTAAAATGTGGCATATTATTATAATCTATATCACAAATTATCATCCCGTATAAATGCACGGATGTAAATGCTAGACCAGAATATGATACAAATTGATAACTAATCGTCAATTAATTATTTCACTATTTGAGTAACATTTATCAAAAATATTATTTATTGAAAATTTAGTCTCTCGTGCAACGCACGAGTAAAGAAACTAATTGTTGTCATTATTTAATTGATATTTATCAAAACTGCTATTCCATTATATTAAGTTTATTATTTTGACATAATTATTTATTTTATTTTTTTGAGATCTTATCTTAATATTACTAAGATCTATCAATACTGTTATTAGTTAAAAAGTTTGTTTCCTATGCAACGCATAGATAAAACAACTAGTTATATAATAACGATAATAAATAAATAAAATTAACAAACTGAAACACAAATTATTGCGTTATTGAAACACAAATTATTGCCTTCAACTTAAAATTGTTGAAACACAAATTATTGCCCTCTACTCTCTTATCTAAATTCAGCTTGGTTTCGAACAAAATCCTGGCTTTGTCCTTGAGTTGGAAATTTGGAATCCATGATTATATGGCCGTAATTAGCTATGGTTGAGAAGATATTAGAATTAGAGGTTTTTATAGTTACTAGTTACTAGTTACCAACACATGCGTTGCACATGATTTTATAATATTATTTTTAATAATTTATAATTTTAGATGATTTAGCAGGATTATATTTCTATTATAATAGAAATACATATTAAAAATTAAACTTGTGTTTATTGGACGAAATATTTAAGTGAAACTACTCATATGGTGATTATCATGGGCTAGATCATATTTTATCATATGGTGATTATCATGGGCATCGGAACGGGACTACTCATATTTATCATGGGCTAGATCAGTGTAAAAAACTTTGCACGTGATAAAGTATTTGCTGATCAACTGTTTAGCTTGATTTTTCTATATAACCTATAAGGTGCAATTGATTTGTGCAATAATTTTAAATATGGCCACATGATACTCTTATTAATACTTTTATTTTATCTCATATGTAAAAATTATATTTATAAAATCAAATTTATTTTTATATGACACTATAAATTATTTTGTATTATTATGGTAGAAATTTAATGTGTATTTTGAAGATTGAATAATGCAACATGTAAAGAGTAAATAATATTGTGTAATCTTAAATGAAAATGCTAGTAACCTTAACTTGTCCTCTTTTAATATTCAAATTGAGGTTGGGAACACACTAATTAATTATTTATTGTGGTATTTGTGTAGGTACAATTAAATTGTTGTTTAATTTAATTTTTAGAGTTTCTATATTCCATGAATTAAATTAATGATCTCATTGAAATAATTAATGACATTTTTCGGATAAAAATATCAATGGCATTATTGGTATGATGATTAGTGTATAAATTTAAATGTGTATGAAGAGTGAACAATGCAACGTGTAAAGAATGAATAATATTGTGTAATCTTAAATGAAAGTGCTCATAACTTTAATTTCTCCTCATTTACTATTCAAATTGAGGTTGAGAACGTCCTAATTAGTTATTCATTGTAGTATTAGTATAGGTACAATTAAATTATTGTTTAATTTTATTTTTAGACTTCCTAAATTCCATGAATTAAATTAATAATATTATTGAAATAATTAATGAAACTATTTTTTTGGATAAAAAAATTAATAAAATTATTAGTAATAATGAAAATGCTATAAAAGTAGAAACATTTAAAAATATTTTACCCCTTGTAACCCCCTTTATAAGAAGGAGAATTATTATACATTGAAGTAGGAAGAATGATCTCCTCCCTGTATGGGCAGCTCCTCATGTCACATGTTAATTTTTTTTAAAAAAATCCTCACTTGAGGCTCCCCTCCAATTAGAGAGGAGAGCCTCTCCACATAAGGAGGGGGGATTAAAATTGTGGATGGTAGCATCCCTAGTTTGGAGTTTGGACAAAGGTATAGGTTGTGCATTATGTTTGTTAGGTGGCAGCTATGGACTTCTCCATCCATTTTGTATATAAAGAATAGAAATTAAAGAAATTCAAATGGTAGAATAAAAAATAAAAAATAAAAAAATCAATGCAGGGAGATCAGAAAGGTTCAAGAACGCCCGGGCGTTCCGTAGCTTACGGAATGCCCGGGCCTTTTACGAGCCCGTCAGGCTTCCGATTTGAAATTCGAAAATTTGTCCAGATTCAATACGACGAGGCGGAGTTCCCAGCAACTTGGAAAAAAAAATTTCGATACCGTGACGATCGGTGGCGGTCGGCCAAAGTTTTTAGCTAAATTTTAATCAAAATTTGGCCAAAAATTTTGACCGGCCGCCACCGGTCGTCATGGTATCGAAAATTTTTGAGGTCTTTGAGCTCCGTTATATCTTAAATCTGAAAAAATTTTTGAATTTCATATAAGAGGTTCGATGGGCCCGTAAAAGGCCTGGGCGTTCCGTAGCTTACGGAACGCCCGGGCATTCTTGAATATTTTCCGCAGGGAGAGAACACTATTAATGGACGCGGTCCTTGTACGATAAATCAACGACGTGGCATCATTTTCGTCGTCACATAATTTTGACCGTTGTGTTGTGTGATTTTCTTATTTATTTATTTATTTATTTGGGACAACATTGTCAAACCGACCAGGTCCGCATACAAACAACCAAACAAAGAGATGTTGTACAACTTTCTCTGACTGAGGACGTCGATTAGCCCGGCAACCAAACTTGGATAGTGACATAAAACCAACAACAATAGATCACGAGGGCAGAAAAGGCAAAATACATACCATCACAGGCGGTCCCAACGCCAGGCTATGCTTTCAGTTTAAACATTTTTCTGTTAACACAGAAATGAATTACAAGCATCAAATTCACCAACAGTAAAATAAATTTCCGAATTATATTATAATTTTACTGTGAAATAAAAGAGGCTAAACGCTTGATCAGATCTTTTGCCTTCTCCGTTTCTGGATTAAAGATCTGAAAGCAATGATCTTCTCCGTCAACCACCACCGTCTCCACTTCCCCTTTCCACCCACTTTTCTTCACCTTCTCAACATAAAGAGCTCCTCTGCTGGTGAACGCATCCTTCTCCGCCAAACACACCAGAAGTCTTTTACACCCCAGCTCCGATAAACTCGGCGCATCGTCTACAAGCGGGTTAATCAGCGGATTATCGATCCCACCAGGAGCCGATGGATAAACCACTAGTAACCATACCTTGTAAGCCATACCCTCAAGTTCTTCTTTCGTTTCGTTCCCAATTGGCTTCGATCCCCAGAAGTAAGGATGACATACAAGTCCACCGCGAATTTTCAGATCTCCGGGCAGAGCTTGTTCCCCTGCTCGGACAAGAATGTTATGTGCTATATTGCCTCCAGCACTATCCCCAGCGATATATAATTTACCAAAATCTCCATTCTCAATCAGCCATGGATCCTTCTCGATGCTGCTTCCGTCAATCGCGTGGGAAGCAACCCATTGGAGGGCGATCCAGCAATCTTCATATGCTATGGGCAGAGGATATTCAGGGGCGAGCCTGTATTCGACGGAGACTATTAGGGCTCTTGCGTCGGCGGCTAATACGTTCATGTAACGGTGGTGGAGGAATGAGAAGGCGGATTCGACGCAAAATCCGCCGCCATGATAGTAGACTAAGATTGGGAGCTTTTGGTTAGTATTTGGTTCGGCGAGTTTTGGGAGATAGAGTCTGGCTTGAATGACAGGGGAGATGTTAATGTCTTTGCTGGCTACACCAGTGGTGGGGTCCGCCGGAGACGGAGGGACGATAACGTGGGGTAAGCAGCACATCCTCTCGACGGTGCCGTCTTTGTATAGTCTGATGATCGGACAGAGGTCGGTGAGCACCTCTTTGGTGGCATTGGTTGTGTGGCCAGCCATGGGAGTGAAGCTTCTCAGAGGTCGTGTGCGTTGTGTTGGGTGTGAACTGTGAAGTGGCGTAGGTGTAGAAATTGGAATGGTGGATGCCTTTATTTATTATTGAAATATTAGCACGATCGTCGAGATTTAATTATATAAATACTATATTAACATATAAAATTTATATTTGCAATACTAACAGCAATTAATTAATAATGAATAAAATACGCCTTGACCAAGATTAGACCAACTACACATAGGAGTCATAAGATTTGACCAAGGTTTTCACATCATTGTCGTGTCTTCTTCTCCAAAGTCCAAACCCATTCCCGATATGCCCTCTTCCAAATTTGAACGAAAAAAGGGCCTGAATCCAATGGTTTCTAGTTGTTTTCCGGCATTAGAAGTCAAGATTACACGAAAATAGAGTGGTGCGCTTCTACCCAGTACCTTATTCTGTAGATTCGCACCCAAAAATATTCACTCGTGGTGACAAACCCGTAAGTTCACTCAAAACTTCTTCCCCCCTCCCCCCTCCCTTTTTACCGTCAAATCATCAATAGAACATATGAAATTAGGGTTTTTGTAATTATGTAAGCTGATTTGTTAGAATTTTTCGCATTATTTGGGCTTAGTGTACACTACAATGGTTCAATCCGTATATGCTTTTTCCTTTTTCCTTTTTCATTTTTTGTTGATTTTTTTTTTGTGGGAATTACTCTTGAAATGAATGTTTTTTGCTGCTACAAATGAATGTTCCTTTTTATTAAAAAAAAAATGAATGTTTTGGGCTTTTGGCAGGTTCTTCAACCTTGCCTTTAGTTTTTGCTGATATTCTTTGTCTGCTTCTGTTGTGTAGCCTGACTTTGTTGGCTATTGCTTTTTACCCATTATATGTTGGTTGCTTTTTTGGGTGATGTTTGCTTTAGTGGAAGGGGTTTGTATCCTTGCTTTAATGGCTTTAGTGGTAGCGTCCTTCTATGTTATAGAGTATAGAGTATGGAATTTGTCAACTAGTTAAATTGCAATGTGCTGCTTTGGAATGCATGAGCATGGTTATGATTGAATATGCTATATTTTTGTATTTGAAAAATATGATTTGGATGAGCTTGAATCACTGTATAAAAAAGAGATTCTTTTCATGTTCGCATGAATTTTACGCTTAGATTTAGCAGAGCAAAATTTCAGAGTCAAATAGTTAAATATGTTATTGGGATTGAGCAGCGATTACAGTCTTTGCCTTGGTGGTAATTTGGTAAGAAGTAAAATTTCATTTTCATACCCAAAAGAAAATGGAAACTATATTGAATTCTATCAACTGTAATATCTAAGAAATAGGCATACTAATGTAAAAAGATTCAAGAATTTAATGCTGAAAAAATCAAAGTTTTGAACTGGTAGGTCGGATCTTGAACTGACCACAGCCGATGAAGAAATAATAAAACAAAAACAAAAGACTTTTTCTTCCTAATATTTCCCTATCCTTTCCATTTCCTCTTTCTCTTTCTGGATATACATATAGTAGACATGTATTTCTTCTTTATTTGTATTGCACTAGGAAGAGCTTGTTAGACCAAATCAAAAGGATTAAGTCTGTTAGGTTGTTATTATACATTAAAATGAGAGACGACCAAAAGGGTATCTCGTGAAAATTTTATATTTTTGTTAAGAATTTTGCTATGGAAACATTTAAGATTTTAGGATTTAAGCTTTCACTTTTTGTTGCTTTTATTTATTTATTTATTTATTTATTTATTTTTTTTTTGAAAGTAGTGCATCATACCCTATCTTTTATTTATTATCCCTTTTATCTTTATTTTTATTTTTTTATTTTTGTAGAGAAGTAGTATTGTCTTTTTAATCCCAATTTGTCGTGTTATTTGCATGACTTACTCTTATATGGGTAATGTTGCTTAAACTCTTCCTTCTGTGCCTAGTTTTAGTAATATTTTGTTCATTTTCTCCTCAATAACTAAATGATTAGTCATTAAGTAGAATTTCATATTAAAATGAATATGGTCGACGTTGATATTCTATTCAAATTTTAGAAATAATTACGTAATAATTTGATAGGTTAACTATCAAATATGGGTAAGGAATTAATTTAAAAAATCATCTTACTAAGTTTTGTTGGTTTGGTTGTACGTGGACCTGCCAATATTTTAAAGCAAATTGCTTCAAAATTGTTTGATTTAGATTTCTGAATATTATATTGCTTAAGTTGAATCGGATCACTTTTTTGGGTGGTTAAAAAAGATGTATTTTTTATATTACATCATAATTTCCCTAAATAGCAATTACGTAGTTATTTCTAAATTCATTCCCGATTTCATGTTGAAAAATTAAATGAAGCTGGAATCTAAGAAGTAGATTCTGTTTGTTTTGTATTTTTCTGTTTCGTTTTTCGAAAATATTTTGGTGTTTTTTTTTCAGTTGTTGTTTGAGAAAAATTGAAAATGCGTTTGGTTTATTGTTTGAAAAATTATTTTCAGAAGAAAATAAAGCGTGTTTGGATTATACTTTAAAAAATACAATTTTGTATCATAAAAATTACAAGATGGTCCTTAAACTTTTCAAGATTTGCAAACAAGCCCTCATCTTCACCAACCTACCCCACCCCACCCTACCCCCCACCAGGCCCCTCAGTCGGTTTGCGATGTGCCGGCGTGGCGTGATGACCACTGCGAAGGTGGAGAGCCACCTCGCGGTGGTGAGGGTGGTTCTCCACCCTCGAAGGTGGAGAACCACCATCGAAGGTGGTTCTCCACACGAGAACCACCGGTGCGGTGGTTCTCAGGTGGAAACTCACCAGTCTGGTGGTCAAACCACCAGATCTTGACCACCGGATCTGGTGGTTTGACCCACTTTCCGTGATTGGGTCGATGGCGGCGGTGGTGTTGATGGTTGGGACTAAAATGTACAAAAATGAAAATTTGGGACTCAAATGTAATAAAAGTAATGTTTAAAATCCAGCGCGTTTCGTTGTTTCGACATTTAACTTGAAGCAGCGTTAAGAGCGTTTTCATGTTTCTATACAAATCTTGAAGCGTTTTGAAAATGGATTTTCGAAAATTACGAAACGAATCGTTTTCAATATTTTCCAGCGAAAGGTGGCCAAGCGAGCGGGGCCTAATGTTTTCCGTTCCCATTTTTCCCCTTTAACAGTTTTGAAAATCCCTAACACGAGTTTGAAATACCATTTCATCTCTGTCGCAATCCCTTGCATAGATAGTAATCATTGAGGCATCAACTGTTACGTTCACCTATTTTACTTTCACTTTCAAGCTCCCAATTGTTCACTAGTGGACTCATTTCTATAAACATTTGTCCTTACATTTAATAGCAATGAAGAAGAATGTAATTTAACATCTTACATTATTTTAGTTACTGTTTAAACTAATACATTACCTTATGTTTCTATTTTAAAACATGTTAGTAATATGTCGACAGGTAAACGGTAGATAACAATGAAACTAAATTGCAAGAAATTGTTTAATAGATTCCTAGCTCCAACCCCTAATTCTAAAATATTTTAGTAATATATCGATAAGTAAACAATGGATAAACATGAAACTAAATGAAACTACTTTACATGCATCGCCCACAGTTACATAGATTCCTAGATCCTCTCTAATTAACATATTGTACCAATAAGATACTGGATAATATTTACGTAAATATTTTATGCATAACTAACGTCATGGTATCGGATTCGAAAATACAACATGAGAACAAAATAGAAGATACAATATAACATAGTTATGTTATAGGAGTTTAGGAGTTTAGCGTTTAGGGATAGGGTTTAACGTTTAGGGTATGGGGTTTGGAAATCTATTTTTGTTCTATACTCTATCATCTATGGTATAGAGGAGTAAAAGTGATTCGGGGGAGATTTTAATTCAGTCAAGGAATTGAAGAAACAAAGAAGTTGGATAAGGTTCTGTTTGGCGCCAACTAGTGGCGAGAATGAGAGGGATTGCTTGGTGTCTACGTTGTGCATTTAATGCAAATATGGTAGGATATAATGTATTAAAATTGTCTTATTTAAATGCCAATTGAAGAGCCACCATTTGCACATGATCACGGGTATTTTGGGCATGCTATAATTTTTCTTGTTAATATTGCAAATTGAAAAATTCTTTGACTTTCTTGCAATTGAAAATCTAAACTTGCATATATTTGCTAATGCCTCTTTATTATTTTACTACTAGTTACCGCACGTGTGTTGCACGAGTTGAAATGTAAATATTGTATTTAATTGTTCGCGTGGGAAATAAACGTACACATGATTGCGATATATGTGACAGATGTTGAACAATTCAGCCATGAAACAAAGTTAAATAGAGAATACTATTATTGTTATATAAACCAAAGTTCAAAAATCATTTACTCAAGAATGGATAATTCATCAAGTCGAAAATGTTATATTAAAGCGTTATTCTGATATTTTTAAAATTTCTTCATGGCCAAACTTGCGGGCCTTATGCGGTGGGGCGGTAGAGCCTCCAGCGCATCTCCGCATTTTTATAAGCGTTTTAAAGTATTCTTAGCATAACGTTAAATTCGTCGAAATGCCGTAAATATGCTGTACACAATTATCATACGCAATAAAGTGTGGTATGAAATGATGAAAATGCCCACTTCCAAGTAGTGGCGCAATAGGGTGTGGCAATTGTGTGATACACATTTGTGTATACCACAAGCATTACTCCTCAAGCATCATTACTGGAGGCTGTTCATATTAAAGATGCATAAGATGAACACATTTTCTGTGAGAAGAGAAACCAGACCTACAATGCATTTCAGAAATGACTTTCCAAAGCATCAAATACATCAAAAGTAAAATTTTCGAGAATAGCTAGTTTGACATAAAATTGACCTCGTAATTTCACTGTGAAACAAAAGCAGCCAAACGCTTGATAAGATGTTTGGCCTTCTCTGTTTCAGGATTTAAGATATGAAAGCAATGATCTTCTCCCTCAACCACCACCATCTCCACTTTCCCTTTCCACTCACTTTTCTTCACCGTCTCAAAATAAACGACTCCCCTTACCGTCGACGGATCCTTCTCCGCCAAACAAACCAGAAGCCTTTTACAATTCAGCTCCGATAAACTCGGCGCATCGTCCACAAATGGATTAATCAGCGGATTATCAATCCCAGCAGGAGCTGATGGATAAGCCATTAACCAAATCTTGTAAGCCATACTCTCTTCAACTTCTTCTTTTGTTTCCTTCCCAATTGGCTTCGATCCCCAGAAGTAGGGATGGGATAGAAATCCACCCACAATCTTCACATCTCCAGGTAAAGATTCTTTCCCACATCGGAGAAGAATGTTATGCACTATATTAGCTCCAGCACTATCCCCACCTAAATACAATTTACCAAAATCTCCATGCTCTGTCAGCCATGGATCCTTTTCTGTGCTAGTTTTTGAGCCATCAGTGGCGTGTGAAGCTACCCATTCAATGGCAATCCAAGAATCTTCATATGCTATCGGGAGAGGGTTTTCAGGGGCGAGCCTGTATTCGACGGAGACGATGAGTGCTTTTGCTTCGGCGGTTAATATGTTTGTGAAACGGTGGTGGAGGATTGAGAAAGCGGATTCGACACAAAATCCGCTCCCGTGATAGTAAACCAAGACTGGGAGCTTTTGGTTGTTTGGTTCTGTGAGTTTTGGGAGATAGAGTCGGGCTTGAAGGACAGGGGAGATGTTAATGTCTTTGGAGGCTACGCCGGTGGTAGGGTCCGAGGGTGATGGGGGGACGTGGGGTGAGCCGAAAAGCCTCTCGACGGTGCCGTCTTTGTACAGCTTGATGATCGGAGAGAGGTCCGTGAGCAACTCTTTGGGGGCATTGGTGGTGTCGGAAGCCATGGGAGTGAAGTTTCCGAGGGAGTGTGCGTTGTGTTGAGTGTGAAGTGGTGTGGGTGTCGAATGAATGGCGGAGAATGTGACTTTGTGCACCGCGTTAAAATAATTCCGTGTCAGTGTAGAGCCGGTTCTGAGATTCGAAAGTTCATAAGCGAAATCTTACAAGAGATGCTAGACAAATAATTTTTTTCCCAAAAAAATATATACACTAAAGAGATAATGATAATATAAGATTAAAATTAGATTCTCTCTAGCTGAATAAGTGATAATTTGATTTTTATTAAAAAAAAAATCACCCTAGCTATATGAACTTATAAACTTATAAATTATGAGGCCCTTATATTTTAGGGGATCCTAAACAATTGCTTATGCTTAGAACTAGCTCTGCGTTAGAGCAAAACTAATGGAAAGGGTAAATAGTGAGGGGGAAAAGGTTTTTTTTTTAAAAAAAAAAAGAGAGAGAGGGAAATGGGTAAATGTGGGGCCAAATTTGGTCATTCATTTACATATTTCCCCCTCAAATAAATGATAGTTTTTCACCTTAAGGTCATTAAGTCCAAATTTAGACCCTACCATTATATTCTTAAACTGAATTTTGCGACTATTTATTAAAAAATGAAAAATACTACAATTCCCAAGTATCACAATGTAATACTTTGAGCAATCAAGTCGCCTCCGTAGTCACTGCTGCGCCGCCGCCACTTGCACTGTTCACCGACATTGCCTTCAAATATTTTCTCCCTCTTAAGTTGGTTACTGTTTTTAATGATTTTTACCTTCATCTAGCGGGGGTTAAGATAACCCTCGTTAGGTGAGGGTGAACAAAGTTGAACTCGAATGGTTGATGCCTTTATTTTATTATTTTAAAAGTCAAGTAAACAGTAAGAGTCAAATACTGAGTCATGGTCTGATGAGTAATACAAAAATGTTTGTATAAGTAGAAATAAATTAATGTCACACACTTATTACCAATGTATCACAATTTATTGATTTAGAGAAATTTTTTTATTTAAAGAAAATAAAATCTCCTGGCATGGATAGAATTTAATGATCCACATGAATAGCGAAAAGAATAAGGTCTTCTCATTTAAATAGGAGAAAAGGAGCGTTTAAATTTATTATTACTAGTAGGGGATCGTGCGTTGCGCAATCTTCATCATAATTATATAAGTAATTTTGCTGATATTAATTTATGGTCAGATTTCTTTTCGTTATTTTGATTATTGTTAAAAATTTAAAATGATAATTTTCATAATAACATGTACAGTATAAGTCTTTGTAATAGAGTAATCTTTGAGGCATCTAAATTTCGAATAAAGATGATCAATTAATATCAACATTTCATGGACCACCTCACTTATGATAATTGAAAAAAAAAAACATATTAGCTAATACAGGTACGTTCCCACCATGTTACTTTTTCTAACACACGAAATAGGGCATATAAAACCTGTCAGGCTTGATCAAGTGCACCCGAGTGTGCCATAATTATAGTACACCCGGAGAGTTTTTCGATCATATACGACCCCCATTGATAAAACCGAGACCAAATTCAGAACCAGCACAATGAGGGAAAGCTCTGGCAGTTTGAAAAATTTTCTGACGACGTCGTTAGCCGCCGTTAATTGCCAATCAAAGTTTTTTGCCATAATTTGGCCATAATATGGCCAAAAACTTCGATCGGCAGCCAACGACAGCTAACAATGTCGCTGGAAGATTTTCTGAACTGTTGGAGATTCGTCTCGCCGTACTGTTGAGAAGAGCAGTTAACGGTGTATATTTGTAATCTTATCGTAATCCCATTGTTGTAACTTACATTATCTATTGTATCTATTGTGTACATCCTTTACAGTTTAATTAGGGTCTTATCATCTTTTTATCATTTCTTGTAATCTGTATAAATATACCCTCAATGGGTCAAAAATATTCATCAATTCACATTTGCAAACTCTAGCACTGTTACATTTCTTTATGGTATCAGAGCCCATTTGTGCTTAACAGCCCTAGATCCGCCAACTCTAGCCACTATGTCGACTGAGAAAACCACCGATGTGAAGTTCCAAAGCGATGACCTCCTTGGCAAAAGCATCGAGCTTCGCAATCTTTGCCGCGCCATCCCCTCCACTCCAATTGTCATCAATCCTCAGGCGCAAATTCCGCTCAAACTTATGGCCACAAACTTCTCTTCTTGGAATTCACAACTTGACAGTGCTCTCGCCGGCCATGATTTATTAGGATTCATTGATGGAACCCTACCGTGTCCTCCCCTTTATGTTTCCTCCGGTGACTCCATCATCATCAATCCACATTATCCGAATTGGATCAAGCAAGACAAGTTAATTCTTAATGCCATCATTGGGAGTGTGTCACCCGAACTGATCTCCTTTGTGGCACCGGCGAAGACTTCAAGAGAGGCTTGGCTGAAAATTTCCAATACATATGCCAAACCCTCTCGTGGAAGGATTATGCACCTGCGTTCGTCCCTAGCCGCTTTCAATAAAGGCACCATGTCCATTACGGAATACATGCGGTATGCCCATGGGATTGTTGAAAATTTAAAGCTTATGGGAGAAAGGCTCTATGATGATGAAATAGCCTTGCATATCCTTCAAGGGCTAGGTTCCGATTATGAAAATCTTCGAGCCGCATTCCATGTTCGTGACAAAGCTGTGGACTTTGAGGAACTCCACGAGAAACTCGTGACACATAAGGCGTTGCTCGGTTGTGCCCTAATAAGTGCTACAAAAGCACTTAAATAACTCTTCTATTTTACGTATTTGTGTGTTTTATTAGTATTATATGTTTATTTTTATGTGTTTTCCTTTTATTGTGTGTTTAGAGTCACAAGAAATCAAAGAACAAAAATGGATAAAAGCAGAGGCAGCGGAACTTGGGACGACCGAAATGCAAGCAAATTCAAAGATGGAGGGCCTCCGATACAATTTTATGAAAAGTTGTTTTACAATTTTTTCTTGTGCCAATATCAAAGAATATCAAAGAGGATTTTCACATTTTTGTAGGATCCCAAATCGGAGTTTCTAGTAGAAAGTTATGGCCATTTGAAGAGAAAGTACAAAGCGTAAAAAAAATCGGCCGGCTCAATTTACTATGTCGCAGTTGATAATATGACCATAACTTTTGCTACAAAATTCGGATTGACCTGCACTTTATATTGTTGGAAAGGACACTCAGAGAGCTATAACTTTGATGCTGACCTCTTCAAATAGTGCGGATCATATCATGGTCAAAAATGGGAAAAACCAAGAGTGATGTGAATGGAGGATTTCTTGGGCCATGTTTTGGTAGAAAATTGTACCAACTTTCTACTAAAATATCCAAAAGAAATTCAATTGCACAATTCCAGCCAAGATGCTTACCTATACCATGATGCAATATTTGAACTAATGGAGCAATTTAAGATCATGATTTGGTGGTTACCAATTAGTAGAATCATAATGGAGTAGTTGTACAATTTTTTATCATGTTTTCTTGTGAAATTTTGCCTATAAATAGAGGCATTTGTAAGGAAGGAAAGACACAACTTAGTAGAAGAGAATTAGCTAGTAGTTCTCTCCAATAAAATTTTCTTCTTCATTTGTTCTTAGTTTTTGCAGCTTGAAGATTTTAGCTTTTCATATTAAGGCGGATCAATTCTTAGCTAAGTTCTCTTTTCCTTTTATTTCTCTATTTATTTCCATGTAGTATTTGTTACTTGTTTACTATATTTTTGCATAATCTATCATATAGTAGTGGTGATACAAAGCGAATCTTGTGGCTAAAAGTATGAAAGCCATGCAATTATGAGTAGTTAAGACTTTTCTATCTAGTTGAGGGCGTTGTGTTCAACTAACATGTGGTTATCTTTTCTAACTCTTTGCTAACGTTTTTATCTATTTCTCTACTTTAATTTGTTGATTTGTTATGCTTTTAAACCCGTTTTGAATTTTATGTGATTATTACATTCACTTTGGCCAATTGAATCAATTAATCTTTAAGTTCAAGTTACTTGCTAGGATTAGGAACTTTTGATCCAGTAATTGTCATTAGATTCCAATCCAAAGTAGCAAATGAATATCGTGCGTATTTATTAACAAATCATCTTAGATGCATTAATTGAGCTTGTGAGATTATTCATCTAATTCAACTCATTCTTCTCGTTCATTTCATACTAGCTTTGCATTAAATCCTAAAAGCTTGTTTAGGGTTATCCAATAGTTAGATGTTAAGTTAAAGAGTTTACTTTTTACTTAATACCACTTAAGGAAAAATTAGTTAATCAGAGCTTCTTGGTTAATTGAAAAATTGATAAATTGAAGAAGGAATAGTAACACGTTGCATGGGAAAGATAAACACAAGTGGTTGACACACAACCAGTGGAGCAGAACTAGATATTTATTTCAATTGTTTTATTTGATCTTATCTTTTGTCATTTGATTTTCATTCAAAATTCTCAAAACCCCCACTTTCCTATATTAATTGATAAGAGACAACTAGATTAAACAATCGTTCCTCTTGGGTTCGACCCTTGCCCACCATTTCTACATTAATTTGTAGTTTTGAACCTAGTAAGGAAATAAAACAAACTTTTGGCGCCTTGCGCCAGCGAAGCGGCGCTTCCATGCCCGCCTTCATACGCTGCAAACCACGTCACCAGAAGTAGCTAATGCCACCTGAAACCACCAAGGCCAAAATTACCAAGGTAATTCTCGGCCTCTACCTCCTCAAAATAACCCACACAATCCACAAATGGCCATTCATCAAACTCTAACCGCAAAGCCTTATAAAAGCGAATGCCGACTATCTGCGGTGAGATCGACCACTCGACCAGGATTACTGTCCCCGCTTTCAGTTATTCCCGCGGTGTCTAACAATCCCCATACTCCACCTCTCCCTCACCTTACCGTCCCCCAACCTCATCGCCCTCCTACTCACTACCAAGCGAGGCCCCACTCGCCACCACCCGTCCCTCGGCTTTTATCCTTCTCAAGCTTATCCACATCGCCAATCGTCTCCCCATCCCACGCCAACCCCCTTCGCCAGTCACCCGAGTGGCTTCGACCGATGGGAGCATCCCATCACATCACAAATGATCTCCAAAACTTGTCTCTCCACTCCCCATATACTGCTCCTGACGACGTCTAGATAGGTGATAGCCTGGGTTAGAAATAACCCACACTGGTAACATTAAACTTCATTCTTCTCGCTACTGACTTTCTAATGTTCTGTGTGTTCCTCAACTTCATAAAAATCTCATTTTCGTTAACAAATTATGTTCTCAAAATGGAGTTAGTGTGAAATGTTTACCTGATCGTTTTGTGGTTAAATCCTTGCAGACCAGAGTTCCAATGCTAACAGGCCCAGCTAGAGGAGGAGTGTATGCTCTTCCAGGCATGTTTAACAGAGGACTCTCCAACGACCCTTACTCGAGTCTCTACCTCCAATCTTCATACTTGGCAATCCCGTCTCGGTCACCCATCGTCCAGAATTTTAGATTACCTTGTGTCCAATAAACATTTGTCTTTGTCGTCCAATAAAGAGTCTGTCATTTGGCAGTCATGAAATTGCGGCCAAAAGTTAGCACATAAGGCGCCGTTCTATGAGTCCTACATGTCTAGTTCGAAGCGTCCTCTTGCGCTTATTTATTCTGATGTGTGGACCTCCCCGGTTCCCTCGGTGGATGGTCACAAATACTATGTAGTTTTCATTGATCATTTTAGCAAATATATTTGGTTATTTCTATGTGGACGTAAATCTGAAGTTCATGACATTTTCATACAATATAAAGCTTTTGTGGAAAATTTCTTTCACACTACTATTGATAGCCTCTATAGCGATAATGGGGGGGAATACATGGGTCTCTCACAATTTTTCACCACTCATGACATCACTCACTACACCACTCCTTCCCATACCCCTGAACACAATAGATCGCGACGCAAGGCATATCGCCACATTGTTGAGCAGGTTTAGCCCTCTATTACATCAGGCCAGCTTAATGTCTCCCTGCGTTCTTGCCCTATGCTCTCAACACCGGCTGTATATCTCATTAGCAATGCCCCAAGGTCAACCTTCACTATAAATCCTCTTTTTGAGTGCTTTTCCACAAACTCCCTAATCTGGATAAATTACGAGTGTTCGAGATGCATTTGCTTTATCCTTAGCTCCCGTCCTTACCCTGATCGCCACAAACTAGTTCTCAAATCTTCTCCCTATGTCTTTGTTGGAGTGATCTATCTCCAGCCTTTATTTTTGTCTCCACCGATGCGAATTGAGTCTGCATGTCTCTCGTCATAGCAAGGATTCGTTGAACATGTGTTCCTTTTCCTCATCTCCTTCCACGACCTCTGCCCCGCAGATGGTCAGTCCCAACTAAGCGTTACTCCTATTCACCTCGTCACCTGCCTCATCGTGGACATCCACCTTCGCTTCCCAGCTCGCCTTTGCAAAGTGGGCACTTTGCACGCCCTCACAGAATGCCGTTTCCTCTCTTTCGCTCCCTCCGCTTCCCTCCCCATGCAAAGTCGTCTCCCTATACCCCAGTCCCCCCACTACAACCCTCAAAGCCCATCATCTCCCCCACACCTGTTCCTCTCTTCCTCGATGCCACCTCTTTCCCCGACTCCTCTCCCCCGCCTCGCCTTCGTTCTCTTGACTCGATTTATAAAGCCACCGTTCCTCTTGATCCTCCCACTAGCAACCATGTTGCGAAACATTTCCCTACCCCCTCTCTAACCGAACCCATTCTTGAACCCTCATGTGTCACCCAAGCATTGAAAGATCCAGACTAGCGCCATGCCATGCATTTAGAATTTGATGCCTTACTTTGGAATGGTACTTGGGAATTAGTTCCTCCCACTCCCTGTCAAAACATTGTTGGGTGCAAGTGGGTGTTTCGTTAAGCCCAGGCTTAAACAGTTCTCTTGATAGATACAAAGCCCAGGGTTGGTTGCCAAAGAGCTTTCATCAGCAGTTTTGGGCCTTGACTATGGTGAGACTTTTAGCCCGGTTGTCAAGCCCACTACTATTCGGCTGATTCTCAGTCTTGCCACAGTCCGTGGGTGGCCTCTTCGCCAATTGGATATTAGTAATACCTTTCTTCATGGGTCTTTAAGTGAAAGTGTGTTTATGCGTCAACCACCGGGGTTTGTCGACAAAGATCACCCCAATCATGTATGTCATTTGCGGCGATCACTCTATGGTCTTAAACAGGCTTCTCGTGCTTGGTATTCGGCTCTTAAGGGGTTTCTCCTTCAGTCGAGCATCTCTTCCTCCCTTTTGGACGCATCTTTGTTTATTTTGCAACGTCTTGATTTGACTATCTTTGTTCTTGTTTATGTGGACGATATTGTGATTATCGGTGACAATTCCACTGCAATTAACAGGTTTATTCGTGCTCTCAGTGCAAAATTCTCGACCAAAGATCTCGGCCCGCTCTCTTATTTCTTGGTGTCGAGGTTCTGCGCCACTCCGTGGGTACGTTTCTCTCTCAGCGTAAGTATATCGGAGATCTCCTCGCTAAACCGAAAATGCTGGATGCTAAGCCAGTCACTTCTCCAATTAGTAAGCTCTCATCTGATGCTTCCTCTCATACCCTTCATCCAGATCCCTCACGAATATCGGTCAAAGTGGTGGGTGCTCTCCGGTACCTCTCCTTCATGCGACGACATCTCTTTTCTTTGTCAGCCGACACTCGCTTAATGCATGCATGCTCCAACCTCCGTCGATTGGTGTCTTGTCAAATGTGTCCTCGAGGTACCTTCGTGGTACCCTCAGTCATAATATTCTCATGCAAAGAACTCTCCTCCATCCCTTCATGCTTATTCCGATTGCCAATTGTTGGAGGAGGTGACTTTGCCCAGCGATTACCTCCACGGGTGTACATTGTGTTTTATAGTGGTTCTCTCCTATTTCTTGGCAATCTAAGAAGCGCGTCTATTGCTCGCTCAGCACACTCGAGTGCGCGTTGAATCTGAGCATTTGCTAACACCGCCCTCACGAGTTACTATAGGTTCAACATCTCCTCTCTCAACTCGGATTCCCATGTGCCTTGCCTCACGCCAATCTATTGTAACAATATGGAGTGCGATGTATTTATGCTCTAACCCTATTTTCATTCGCGCGCATGAAGCATCTTTGCTCTCGATTATCATTTCGTTCGTGAACAAGTCCCCACGGTGGCAGGTTCCATACCAATATTGACTAGCTGATGGCCTTACTAAACCATTGCCTGGCCAGCGTGTTTAACGCACTACGGACCAAGATTGGTCGTCGTACTCACCTCCATCTTGCTTGAGGTGTCTTTGAGAAGAGCGATTAACGGTGTATATTCTGTAATCTTATCGTAATCCCATTGTTGTAACTTACATTATCTATTGTATCTATTGTGTACATCCTTTACAGTTTAATTAGGGCCTTATCATCTTTTTATCATTTCTTGTAATCTGTATAAATACACTCTCAATGGGTCAAGAATATTCATCAATTCACATTTGCAAACTCTACCACTGTTACATTTCTTTACGTACTGGCT
Organism: Jasminum sambac; assembly: GCA_018223645.1. NCBI lineage: Eukaryota > Viridiplantae > Streptophyta > Magnoliopsida > Lamiales > Oleaceae > Jasminum > Jasminum sambac. The sequence continues at coordinate 24,230,996 of CP073649.1, forward strand.
CTGTTCCCAACGGAGGTCGTATATGATCAGAAAACCCCGAGAGTGCCATAACTATGGCACATCTGGGTGCACTTGATCAATTCTAGATTTTCCATATGAGGGCAAGCGCAATTTTTAAATTCCTGAAAACATTGGTGGCCTTGTATCGATTATATCATTAATTTCCACAAACTTAAATCCCGATTTACGCATTGATTTGCATTTTTTGTGGCGATTTTTCCATTTTCAAGAAGAGCTAAAATGACGCAAGATTGAACATTCTAAGCTAAAATGACGCAAGACTAACATTCTATACATGTTTTATGTTGGTCATTGAATGAAAACAAGCGAAACAAATTCCAATGCAGATGATCTACTTGCATTTGGGGTGTTTAAGTACGCTCCAAGACGATGGCAAATAATCGCTGAGAACCTTATGCTCATGGTGGGTTGTCAAATTGAGAGATTAATGGATTTTATTATTAAAATGGATAAGTTGTTTTAAGACTAACAGGTCATCCAACAGATTATATGTTATGTTGTTTGTGTATATAAAAACTTGAAAGACTACATGAAATTTAGAAATATGGTACGAAGCTACGAATACAATTTCTCTATGATGTTGAACAAATGTAATAACAAAGCTGACAACATCTTTCAACTATCAAGCAATGAAGTTGTAGAAGATGAAATGCTCAACGAATATGCTATAAATGCAGATTGAATAGAGAGATTTATGTTACCCTGTGAAAAATAAACCAAGTTATTTGTGTTAGCAACCTCTTGGCTAAATGCAAATATCGAATATGAATACTCAATAATTAATTAGGCAGGATGGACGCCGAGAAATTATTTTGACAAACATTTGTACCTAAATAGGTTTTTCTGAAAATGTTCCTAAAAACAGCAAGAAGTCTGTGAGGGAGTGCGTAGTTCTGAGTGCACAGTGTTTTCAAGGCTCAATAAATTTAGTTTTGAAATCCGTCCCAGGATTCAGGATTGATGCAGCGAGACTTGGAGTTCGTGGTTAATTGAAAATTTGCAAACGGCGCTGACATTTAGTGGTGGAACAGGTGCCGGCGGGTCAAAGTTTTTTGCTATAATTTGAGCCAAATTATGGCAAAAAACTTTGGTTGCAAATGAAAGAATATATTAGCTTCCATTGAAGAGGAAGATGATAGATATTAGGAAGAAGGTAAGACGGTTGAATTATATATTCAAGAAAAATGAGGATGATGATGGATTGTTCTCGGTCAAAAGAGTTGTTCTAAATATCATCATGGTAACGTGTAGGTTTGTTACAGTCTGTTTCGGGTGTCTTGTAATTCTGACAATTATTTACAAGAGCAAGGGTGATTGTAATTGGCCTTCATCTGGCTTTCGTTTTGAAATCACTGAGACTACCACTAGCGGCTAGACAAACGATCTAAAGTAATTCGAAAATTTTTTCCGAGAATCTGTGTGATGGAAATTAAAATTTTTCTGTAATTTCTTAAAATTATTAAGCTTTAAAGGAAAATAAGAGCACAAGAAAAAGACAACCCATTAAGAATAAGAAACTGACCAACTTCCAACCGCCAACTGTCTGCCACAAATCCTCCACCTTTAATGTCTCTGTCAAGAATTTATGTGATTGCTATATATCTTTCTAGCACAACTTGATGATCTTCCTGAGATTGATTGGCTGATGATTACAAAAAGTCTTGACAATCATCGTCGTTTGAAGACATTAAAGCCCTTATCTCAAAAGTTACCGAGTCAGGCGAGTCATCGAGTGATAGCAACTCGTAATGTTAAGCCACTTCTGGATCCGCTTTTCAGCAAGGTACATGATTTGTTATATTGTTCATTCACTTTTTAGGGTGATAGAGAATAGTTTATAAAGGTTTTTAATGGATTTTAATGTAAAATAGGAGAGAGAATGAGTGGGATTGAGTGGTTGGGATTTGTTGATGTAATAAGACATGTGGATGTGATTGATTTAGGGTATGTTTGATTGGTGATAAAGTTACCATGCGCGGTATTTCGTGTAAAATATGTGGTTGAGATTGTATTGAAAAATATGTGTGTGGTTGAAAATGTGTGTGAGATTGTACGGAATTGCGTGCGTATAAGTTAATGTCCAAAAGAACAAGGCTAGTGTGAAGGAAGAATGGATAAAAACGTAATAAAAAGTGACAAAAAGTTTTAAAATTGGTTGGCTAACATCTCCTTGTATATGCATATTTTTTTTTCACATTTAGTAATGGCTTAAGTATTTTGTTGAACAAAACAGGGGTGCTTATTTATTAATAATTCGACTAATAAAAGGAAATTGTTATAAAAGTATAGAAATAATAGAGAGAGTTTAGAGAGAATGAATTCTACTAAGAATTCAAATGGAGACGAATTTCATTAATAAGCGAGCGCTTATTTATAGGAGAAAGCTTGAATGAGTAACCTGATCGTAATTACGTAATTTAACGTCAGAGGGACACATAACATAGTCATTCATAAATAAAATATATTACATTCCCTCAGAGGCACTCATGAATTAATATTTAAATATTTACTCTTATTTCATGAATACATTATTTGTAGGTAATCAGTCTTGTAAACCCGTTCGGAGAAAACCGACAAACAAAATAAAATTTTGACTTGGGTGATCATATCTTGGTTTGTCAAAATATCGCTCAGTCAAAATATTGCTCCTGATTTCTATCAACGGTATATGAGTATTCATGTCTTTGCCTCATTAAAACCTTGTCGAAAAGCCGGTGGGAAAAAACTTGATCGAAGGAAAAAGTCTGAATAAATACTCTATCGATTTCATATCTTGAGACGGATATCCTACTTACGGTAAAGGATTTCAATATCATCATTATTTGGATCTTAAATCATTATCTCTATTATAACTTGATCCGATATTACCACTGATTGTGTGTCGATTTCTCTGTATCGTCCTCAATACTGCATGAATATGCCTCGTTAAGCCTTTATTAGAAAAATCCAATGGGAAAAATCACAATGAAGGAAAAAGAGTCACGTTATTCATGTGAATACGTAAGCGGCTGATGCCTGCCTCACGTTAAAAACACTTGCTAAAAGAGAAAGCCAATGGGATGAAACCAGCATCGCGAGTTCGAGGAAAAAGAGTGCAGCCAACGTATTTAAGGCCCTCTAAGTATCTTTCAAGCATTTCAAAATCTTTCATAAATTTGTATAGTATCATATGTACATTAGTTGATACTATTCATTCATCTCACGTGAGTGAAATTTTAAATGTTATACCATATCATGTTATATTTAGTGTATATATGCAATCAACGAACCCGATTTCATTTTCTCACTATATCGAGATATATACCTAAATCTCTTCACGGAGATTTCATAATAGTTGAGATTAAATTTACCGCCTCATTAAAACCTTGTTTGAGAAAAACCCGTTTTGGGACAAAAACATCAATCAAGGAAAAGAAGTCTGACATATGAATTTCTCAACAATATCAATGTAGATATTTTGAGCATTGCATGCCAGAACGATACAATAATACATTTGAAACACTCTTCAAGAGTTTCATTCTCATTTCTCATTAAACCGGTGCATGAACAAGGCACTTTAATCATAAGAGGCGTATATCTTCAAAGCATCGGCATTTTCGATGGATTTTAATATCCTCACTTTATTATTGAAGTAGTATGTAGCTATCTTTCATATTAATCGACACTTTAATTTTATTTCTTTCCCCATATCGACATAACTTATCGAGATATCTCATTATCAATCCTCTTGTAGGTGATTACACAATATAGTTATGTACTATATACTTTTCAAGAGTATATGCCTCAGTTATTAAGACCATCTTTAATAATTTGCTTCGATATATATGATTGGGAAATCTCATAATATCAACGCTTACAGTGCTAACTTATCAAAGCATCTTAAGCGATATATGTGATTGTTCATAGCATCTTTATACATCTTTGAACTTCAAGTTCATATTTTAATTGTGAGGATATAGTATGATGCATTTCACATATCATTTTCAACTTTTAATACTCCCCTCATGCTAAAGAAAATTTGAACACTAAAACTCATATATGTCTCATCATTCATTATTTAATATGAGAATTTATATAGTTTGCATTCTATTCTCGATATTGGCAATTTATTGGAGGACTTCTTAAATAATTTGCCACATAATATCCCACTTGTATCGCATACTCAATCCTTGAGGATTTATTCAGTATTGGGATATCGTTTACATTCTTGAACTTTATCATTAAATACAAATCATGCTCATACAGTGAGCAAATATTTAAATGAAATTTCAAATTACGAATACGTACATGTGACTATCTAGTGGATCCATATCATAATATCTAGTAGTCCACATGGAGGATGAAGTGAGCCCATGTTCTGTCTTTATTCAGGATATATTTGGAATTTATTTCCCGATATTAGCTAGTAATGATTTCATCATTTATCGAGAACAATCATTGAAGAGAATTCTTTTTAATTCTTCTTCACTTGAAATATTGATTTCAATAATTATTTAAGCAAGGATGATGGTCAGGATTACTCAAGAACGAATATTATTGAATTTTTAGTTCAAGAAATTCTTATATAGATTTCACTAGTATCACATATAGTGCTCAACATGATTTATTACTTTCATCATATGTATAGCTCACCGAGCATATTCCATCATGTTTAGGTAGCATTATTACACATCAACGCTGTTCAGCGTGGAATCTTAGCACATACACGACTTCATGTTTCGAAATCTTGTTCTAAGTTCAAGCAGACCCACTTCACTCCTCTGGCGTTTATAAATTATCAGGGCACTTACGGTATTCACCATAATAATGGTCCATATATAATAATGGATAATTTGCTCTCAAATCTTCGAAAATACTATCCATCACTACCGATCAAAATCCTAAAAAGATTTATCAAAGTAGAGCGAAAGGTTGAGGATGCTAATGAATAAGGGTATCCCACAAGATATCCGATTGTTGATTGAAGGAAAGGTTCGATTATCTGGTGAGGTTCCCGATTCCTTCTAAATACATAGCCTGGTATGGGTAAAAGTAGTTTTTCAAAGAAGCGGAGAGCAAAAGATTAGGAGGATGCTACAAGTGTGCTTTCGGTGGACATGTGATACTCGATGTAAATGTGGGGTATTTGTCTGATCTTAAAACCGTGAAGATAAAATAGCATTCATTAAGGATGGATTGAGTGCAGGAGCCTTTGGATGATATTCAACAGTGCTCTTGAGACACATCCTAGTGGACACATAAATACAAGGTGAGTGATGGTCTTATGGGCCAAATTCAAAGATGAACAATCACGTTATAGTCTTGAAAAAAGAGCTTACTTTAGAAGATCCCTGTTTGTAAATTTAGTAGAAAAATTTAGCATAATAATTTTCTCATATTAATGTAAGGAAGTTAGGTGTAATAACGAAGATCAATGTTTTTCTTGTAATTATAAATATTGTTTTTCAATTTTAAGATATATATATGTATATATATATTATCTTTCAATCACCCGATAGGTATATGTCATTTCACTAAAATTTTACGCCTTTTTCTCTTTCATATTTGTCAAAGTAAATAGTACAATCAATTATTGGTTTGAAAATTTTCTTTAAATAGAGGGATTCATATATCTCTCATATTCATACATTAAAAGTATAGTGCAAAAAGAGAGATAGGAGTAGAGATGGATATGGAGATTTAGAATCATCTCATACAAGTCGTACCTTTACCTCGCCACTTGATTAAAGCAGTATGTATTCTTGGTGGATCTAAATTGGTAGGCCATATCCAATATGTGGATATAATAAACAGCCAGAAGCTCATAAAAGTTAGAGAGACAAGAAATCAATATACTATATGGAGAATCCAACAACAAACTTTTAGCTAGACTTATAATGGCATCATCATGGGGAATAAGAGTTTAGTGTAATACCTTTCCATTTAGTTGGATCTAATACTCGAATCTGGAGCCAGTTCTACCATGGGTCCAGGCCGGGGTTGGTGCTACCAAGCGCAATCCATCGCACAAGCGCATGATGTACATGATGAATAATAGTGATGCTTTCATTGTCCTTCCGGCTACACAACACCTTTGGAGGAAATATTCAATATAGCCTCGTTAGCGCAGTGGAACTTTCATGTCAAACCAATAGGTTTGTTGAATATTAACAATTTCTTTGATGGTTTACTGCTAGCGTTTCCTAGATCGAGTGTAGATAATAAGTTTATCTCTCATTTAGCGAGAAAAATACTTGTTACGCTGAAAATCTACCAAGTTGATGAACTACTTATCAAATTTCATGCATATGTTCAAGAATGCACATGGAAGCCCAGTCAATTAGCTTCGGTCGTCGATCAGACCATCACTTGGTGTCAGCGAAAAGAAGTCGAATCACTTTAAATATCTCATTATGAACCCCTGATGTTGAGGTGGCGGAGTGAATATTTATATTTATACTCGAAAGCGCACCCTTCATTTATGGGTTCAAGATGTATTTTCTTTTCGCATTTTTATATTTTTCGAGTGTTTATTGCCATCTTTGATATTCTCAATATGTTCCACTTATTTTTGTAGCTTCTTACGAGTAATAATAATAATATCATATTGGAGCTTTATTTAAATACGAAATTCTAGTGATTATGCTTCTTCAAGAGCATTTTATTCTCATATTAATACAATCTCCTTATCATCGATAGAATTACTTCATATAATCTCCATCACGATATATTTTCTTTAATTTATCAACATGTGGGATCTATTGAAAGCATTTTATTTATCCAATAGTAACCCAGTACCAAAAATTTACTCAATTTTCCATCAATATTCAATAGGCGTGGAAAGTGAACATTCCTTTATTAAATACTTCTTTAAAAGCATTTCTCATCATATCACAATATACTAATCTCATAATGAGATTTTTTCACCGATATATTTTCTTTCTTTTTACTTGTCACAATGGGATTCTTTGAGCAATTTCATTTCATCCAATACATACAACGATAAATTCTGGCATCACTTGCTCAAATCCCTTCTTTAATATCAATAGAATATTCATATCGAATATATATAAATCGATTATCCAATTGTGGGTTTAATCCAACCACATTTGTAATAAGTATTCTAGCGTGTGGTATATCCCACCACATTGAAAATATTCATACCAATCGTGTGATATAACTCACCACATTGAAATATATGTGAAAATTTAAAGTCGTAAATTTAAATTGTAGAAATTAAATTTCCTCGATAGGTGGTCGAACCTGCCTTATGGGAATTATTGCAATAAATATAAATTTACTAATTTAAATCGCGAGAATTAAATTGTATAACATTTAACTACTTCTTCAACCCGAAGTAGAAAGTCTCGCTTAGTAGAAGATATTGCTCACCACTTAGCATATAAAGTGCATAAATATATAAAAATCTTCCGTTTAGTGATGGTTGAACCCATCATCGAGTAGGGAGGTAAATATTGAGTATTTAAATTGTAATAAATAAAGTGCAAGAATTAAATATCTATAGAAGAAAATTTGTTCTAACTATTTCTTCAAAAATATAATTATCGTCCAAAGTAATGCGGTCGTAAATCAAAATATCTGCTTCTTTGTCAACGCTACCAGCTGTCTTGGCGGCTGATCGCCCCTTATTACTGGCAGTGCGTGGCGTCACATATTTTCTTTATAAACATTTAATACATACGCACAAAAATTACCAGCTTACTTGCTACGATTCTTGGCGTGGCGGTGCCGCTGGCAGCAAGTCTTGTGTACCATTTTGCACATATCTCTTTATAAAGTTTTGACATTATAAGCATGAATACGTAAATATTCACAAGTCCAGGACCCTTTGTAACTTTTTCAAAAAAGTTGGGAGTCTTCGATTTGTAAATTTTTGAAAGTTTTACCTTACCAATATTGGTGTCAAATCGAAGATCTCGTTAAATCGAATATAATGGAGTCGAGAAAATTTGATTTTGATAATGTATGCTCCTTATATCTCGATAAAGCGAATCTTTATGGTTTAATATATTATTATATTATAAAATAATATAATATATATAATATATACCTTTCTCTCGTCCTTTTACTTCCATTTTGTCGACTTAATTTTTGAAACTAGTATTACGTCAGGTGTTTGGCTTGAAAAATTCCAACAATTGACATTGGTATTGTGATCAAGCTCTGTGGGTAGGAGGGTATTTTTATGTAATTTTGTGGTGTCTTGTGTTCTTTAAAGAGAGAATGGTAATGTAGAGAGATTTTATAGAAAATTGAGTATTTCAAATGTAATAATCAGTTCACGTCTGAAGATCATCTATAAGATGCAACATCGTAGAAGCATACTTCTTTCATATTACTCAAAGGGTTAGAGACTCGTCTTTGATAACGTGTTATAAAAGTATAGAAATAATAGATAGAGTTTAGAGAGAATGAATCTAAAGGAGTGCATGGGACGAATTTAATTAATAAGCTGACACTGTTATAGGAAAAGCGAGATAGTCTGATAAATGATGCGTAATTACATAATTTAACCCGAGGGGGACATACTGTCGTTTCACATAAATAAAATATAATATTACATTCCCTCTAGGCACTCATGAATTAATATTTAAATAATTTATAACGAAACATAATAATTGATAATCCAACTCTTTTAATGCCTCCAGGGAGACCAAAGGGAATACTATATATATAGACTAAGGCCTTGTTCTTTTCCTCATCAATTTACATGCACGTAATTCCGTACAACTTTTACACATTTTATTCAACCACAGGCGCATGTTTTTCAAAATAATCTGCTAACCACGCATTTCTGAGAATACATGTAGAGATATTTATCACCAATCAAATATACCCTAATAATGTCTTTATCGGTTTTATAATGTCAAAGTACAGAGGTTGTGATGGAAATCTTATCGAGCACTTCAATTTGGTGATGTTCTTCTACAATAATAATATGGGGTGATTTGATTTGATCAATTCTAGTGTTTATAAAAGAGTGTGTGATTCATCATGGATGTTTATAGGTTCTCAACGCAATGATTGTCTTTGTGGATAAATAAATACGTTTGTATCTTCTATAGGAAAAATATTTTTATTAGAGTGTCGACATGTTTTAAGAGTACATGGTTTCGCAACCGGTGGTTTTCCCTTTTGCTTATTCATTCAATTTACTCGACTACCTATTTCAATTCAAAAGAATCCAAGGCAAAAGGAAAGGAAAATATATGTGATATGTTCTTGGCATTTACACGATCGTTTCTATCATCTAGCCGAAAGTAGCATAGTTTTGTGTGAAAGTTGGAGATTGATGTGATGTTATAGAAATAAATTTCCTCCGTTGATTAAAGAAAATGGATATGATTACAATTGTTTATTTTCTATATACAGCGTTTCACGGTTTTCTCAGGCTCTGTGCATTTAGGAGGCCGATTTTCTTTAAAATTTTCAATTTGAAGTGTTTATAAACATTGCTTCTTAGAAAATATTGTTCGTCAAATTACTCTTTGTTCACACATTATAGCACCACAAATTCTTTTCCACCCCTTGTTTCTATATGTTTATATAAAATATTGTTAACAAAAAGCATGTTTCTTCTTGTGTTTTTCCGGTTTTACTAATTTCAAAGTCGGAAAATATAGTGAAACAAATCGAGTTTTCAGTTTGTAATCATTATTTCGTCGAACCTTCCAGATTGAAGCCTGGAAGGATAGAGTTATAATCTTTAAGGGAATATACCGGCCAAATAGAGCTTTAACTAGAGCACTTCTTGATCCTGGTGGAAAAGCTGCTATGTGCCCTTTGTTTGAGCCTAAAAAGACATTTGAGATAGGAGATCTAGGATGAAGCACAGGATGAAGAGACAGACCCTCCCGGTCCAACAAGCTATTGGGAACAGCGGCGTAGTCAAGATTTTATGATCGAGGGGGTGAGATTTTCAATTAATAAGATTGGACTTGTGGGCTCGGGAGTAATCCCCCGAATTTTTTTTCTATAAATATAGGACGTTATAAAGTATAATTTAGTTGATAAACATTATCAAAGTACAAAATTTACACCAAGTTAATTTCGATTCAATACTTACATATATAAAGCATTAAATAGAGTATTATATTGTAAGGGTATTCCAAATAATTTAGTTATTTTCAAAATTAATTTAATACATATTGCCACATTGAATATTATAATATTTAATTTATTCTCACAAATTATTATAATTTTCTTTTGTCATTTCGTACATGGAATGAAGTTATTATTTCCTAAATTTGTGGATAAAAAATTATATTTTTTACTTGATTTTTTTACGGGATTTTTTTTAAAAATTATATATATTTTTTGTGGATAAATATATTTAATTATATATATATTTTTACTTGATTTTAAATTCCAACTTAGCTATATTCTAGTAGAAATTGTTTGGGGTTAATAAAAATTAAATTATTGAATAAAAAACAACAAGATTTAGAAAAATATTGTTACATCCTAATCCTAATACATGAGTGAGAGGAGAGAAGAGAAGAGAGCAAGAGAGAGAGGTTTTAAAAATTAAGAGCAAGTCGGAGGAGAGAAGAGAGAGAGAATCCTAATATGTGAGTGAGAGGGGAGAAGAAAAGAGAGAGATTTTAATAATTATAAGAGTGAGTGAGAGGAGAGAAGAGAGAGATTTTAAAAATTAACAATAGTTCACCAAGACTCGAACTCAGGCTGTTCTGTGCAAGAAACCTTATCACCCGCCACTTTACCATCTCAGCCAAGGAAAGCTTTGTGAATAATGCACCAGTTTCATATATATATTTTATATACGCGAATCTCGCGGGGGCAAAGACTAATACAACTGCCAACGTCGCGGGGGCGACCGCCACCCCAGCCCCCTGTAGCTCCGCCCCTGATTGGGAAGATAGTGAACTAGACAAAAATAAAGAACGTTCCATGCCCTTTCGGGAAGATGATGAGTTGTTGTCACGCCCTGTGTGTTCCTTGTACATTTCAAGGTGGTGGAAGAGTGGATGTTGCTTCGCAAAGTTCTCTTGTATCACATCGAGTTTTACATATTTATGAAAAATCTTCAAAGCATACCATACCATTTTCTAGCTATATGGGATTTGTCTACTTGAATAATCGTAGGATGGAATATATGACAGTAAAATCGACTTCATTCAAGTGGGTGTTCAAGTGTGAATAATCGTAGGATGGAACTTTAGTAATCTATAAATGTAATATATGACAGTAAAATCGACTTCATTCTTCAAATAATTTGCGTTTTCCAATTTGAAATTTCTATTAAAATATAAGCAAACTACATTATACGCTAAGCTAAACAATAAAAGCACAACGTGTAATGCACGTTAATCGACCCCAGTATATATTAAAAAAAAAAAGTGGGGGAAATGAAGAGGCGAGAAAATGTGAAAAATAAGTGAAAAAAGCAATTTAAGAGACATGGTAAAAATAAATTGGGAAATGGTCAACGTGGGGATTCAGCCCCAAGTTTTAAGGAAACAATGATCACCTGGTTGCACTCATAGTAACATTTAGGGTATGTTTGGTAACCCAAATAAGCTAGCGTATAAACATTTAGAACTTATGTTTCCTCCCAATAAAACCGTTTGGTTGAAAAAGCTTATTTAAAACGTTAGAGTTTATTTGAAAAACTTTTTATCTTAACTTTTCAAATAAGTTCACAAACTTTTTATTTTTTATTCCATTTTTACCTTTTTATTTTTGTAAAAAAAGGAAATGTTATTGTTTTAAATATATCGTTTTTGCTCATTTTGTATTTTTTCCTAGCTTTTTAGCTAATTTTGCCAAATACTAATATTTAAATCAGTTAACTTTTCAACTATCAACTATAAGTTATAAGTTATAAACTCTTAATTAGCTTATCAACTATAAACTAACTTAAAGCTATTAGCTAGCTTATCAGCTCGTTCTACCAAACATACCTTCAATATTCTTTAGATTAGGTAAAATCACTAAAATATTATATATTGATATAATTGAACTGGTACGGTTTTGGGGATTGGACTAGGTTACAGTCGAGTCCAACCCCTAACAGAACCAAACCCACCCCCTCACCCCCACAAAAAAAAAACCACCACACACACGGCCCCTGGTTTTTGTAGTTCTTGCATAGGATAATAGTCTCAATCGTAGCTACGTCCCTGAGTTTAGAGTTTGGATAAAGGTCTGGGTTATGCATATCTTTGCTAGGTGCCAGCTACTCACTTCACCAATCAGTTTGTATAAACAATAGAAATTAAAGAAATTCAAATGGCACAAAAAATAATAATAATAATAAGATAGGGAGATAAACAATATTAATGGTCGTGGTGCTTTTGTTCGCGTGGGAAATAAACGTACACATGATTGCTGTGTCATATGCGTGATGGATGCTGAACAATTTAGCAATAAAAAAAGTTAAATAGAGAATACTATTTTATTGTTATATAAGCTGAAGTTCAAAAATCATTAACTCAAGTATGGATAATTCTTCAAGTACACACAAATATGTACCACATAATTACGATATCCTAATAAGGTGTGGTATGAAATAACCAAAATACCCCCATCTCCCCGAAAGTGGGGGGCCCACATCCTAGTACGGTGTGGCAATTGTATGATACACATTTGTGTGTACTACAAGTATTACTTCTCAAGCATCATTACCGTAGACTGTTCATATTAAAGATACATAAGATGAACACATTTTCTGTGAGAAGAGAAACCAGACCTACAATACATTTCAGAAATGACTTCCAAAGCATCAAACTCATCAAAAGCAAAATTTTCAGGAATAGCTAGTTTGACATAAAATTAACCTCCTAATTTCACTGTGAAACAAAAGCAGCCAAACGCTTGATAAGATCTCTGGCCTTCTCTGTTTCAGGATTTAAGATATGAAAGCAATGATCTTCTCCCTCAACCACCACCATCTCCACTTCCCCTTTCCACCCACTTTTCTTCACCGTCTCAAAATAAACGACTCCCCTTACCGTCGACGGATCCTTCTCCGCCAAACAAACCAGAAGCCTTTTACAATTCAGCTCCGATAAACTAGGCGCATCATCCACAAATGGATTAATTAGAGGATTATCAATCCCACCAGGAGCTGATGGATAAGCCATTAACCAAATCTTGTAACCCATATTCTCTTCAACTTCTTCTTTTGTTTCCTTCCCAATTGGCTTCGATCCAAAGAAGTATGGATGGGATAGAAATCCACCCACAATCTTCACATCTCCAGGTAAAGATTCTTTCCCACATCGGAGAAGAATGTTATGCACTATATTAGCTCCAGCACTATCCCCACCTAAACACAATTTACCAAAATCTCCATGCTCTGTCAGCCATGGATCCTTTTGTGTGCTGGTTTTTGAGCCATCAGTGGCGTGTGAAGATACCCATTCAAGGGCAATCCAAGAATCTTCATATGCTATCGGGAGAGGGTTTTCAGGGGCAAGCCTGTATTCGACGGAGATGATGAGTGCTTTTGCTTCTGCGGCTAATATGTTTGTGAAACGGTGGTGGAGGAATGAGAAAGCGGATTCAACACAAAATCCGCTCGCGTGATAGTAAACCAAGACTGGGAGCTTTTGGTTGTTTGGTTCTGTGAGTTTTGGGAGATAGAGTCGGGCTTGAAGGGCAGGGGAGATGTTAATGTCTTTGGAGGCTACGCCAGTGGTAGGGTCCGAGGGTGATGGGGGGATATGGGGTGAGCCGTAGAGCCTCTCGACGGTGCCGTCTTTGTACAGCTTGATGATCGGAGAGAGGTCCGTGAGCAACTCTTTGGGGGCATTGGTGGTGTCGGAAGCCATGGGAGTGAAGTTTCCGAGGGAGTGTGCGTTGTGTTGAGCGTGAAGTGGTGTGGGTGTAGAATCTATATCTACATCTATATCTATATATAAAAGCACAGGGATGGAGCTAGGATAAGAATCTAGGGGAAGAATCTAGGGGGGATTGCTAACAGGGATGAAGTTAGGAATTGCCACTGTACTGAGCTGATTTGGCGGTTGCCCCCGAATTTTTTTTTAAGGAATACTTTTTTTTTTTTGATAAGTAATCACATGATAATATATCAAAGTTAATTTTAAATGCTTTATTTTTGTAAAATATTAACTTGAATAACGACCTTCTAGATTGATTGTGTCAAATATAAGTAAACTAATGTGAAATTACAATTTGATTTGATTGCTTTGGTATATATTGATTTTAATTGGTTGCTTTTTAAATTGGTTTTGTTTTCTAGTGCATCGTTGGACTTATGAAAAAATTGAACTAAGTGGTAAATCAAATTGAACTTTAAAGTTGAAAATTATTATGTAATATTATTTCTCAAAATCATAATTAATTAAGTTCAAATCACATAAAATATTTAAGACCATTTTTCTAGATCACTCGATGCAATAATTTAATAAATTAAGTATGAAATCTTATAATGTGGGAGAAAAATAATAATTACATAAAATAAATAAATAATGATTGTAGTAAGAAAAATAATTAATTCTATTAAGAGAAACAATATCTATATATATATATGTATATATATTTTAATGAGATATCTAAAATTTTTCTTTTTAAAATAGCATGAGATATTAGAGAGAGAGAGAGAGAGGAAAAAGGTGAAAAAGTCAAAAAAAAAAAAAAATTACATGGAACGGAAGCTACTGAGAGAGAGAGAGAGAGAGTCAAAAGAATCTGCATGGAACTGACGGATTTAGGAAAGCCCAAAGAAAAGGAGGAAAAACCACTGACGGATTTAGAAAAGCCCAAAGAAAAGGAGGAAAAACCACAGTGAGTTTCGAACCTTGACAGGCAGAAAGATACGGATTTCAGCAGCCATGTCTAGCCAACTCAACCAACAATATTTTATAACAAGTGTTGTACAATTGAATAATTATTTTTGGCTGCAATAGGCTGCAGCCTACTGCAACCATACAGTAGATCCGTCCCTGGAAAGGCAGGAAACTTTCAATCGATTTTTTAATTAGATTAATTAGTTTTCCCACCTAAAATAAAGTTCTTTTTTGTCATTTGATTGTTTCCTTTTTTAATAATTAATAATTAATCCCCAACAATAAATTAACTAATCATTATCTATATTATAATTTATCCTCACCAAAATTAGATTTTCTCAAATCTCCACTGATTTGAACCTATCTTTTGTATATTTTTTTCTTTCGATTTTTTCACTTTTTATTAATTCATAATCAATCCTAACAAAAAAATTAATAAATTATTAATTATATTAAATGGTAAATATTAAATCTAAATTTTGTTTCCTTCCATAAGTATTGATAAGTATTATTTTATTATATATTTTTAATTTAAATCTGAAGATTTATATTTATTTATATATAGAATAAGAGACTTTTATAAATAATTAACTATGAGGAGAAAATTAATTCTTAATAAAATAAAATTAATTAAAATTAATAATTTCATTAATATTTGATTATTGTATGATACAAAATTGGCATTCATTAAATTTTTACACAAAATTAAAAGAAAAGTATAATATTAAAATTTAAAATTTTGATTTGATCCACAAATTAATTTTTAAAACAATTAATTATTTTTATTAATGTTTAGAAAACTGAACCAGCCAGCAAATCTTAATGTTTAGAAAACTGAACTAGCCAGCAAATCGGAGAAGGCAACGGTTCAAGGGCCAAACGGTTGAACCAGGTTGAATCGTTTTTAATTAAAAAAAAAGTAAAAAATAAATTAAAACAAATAAAATTAAAAAAAATAAAAAACTGGTTAAATCGTTACCTGGTCACCGTTTAAATCTGTTGAACTGGTCGATTGACCAATTTTCTAATAGTCCGGTTTTAAGCTATAATCGGACCAGATTTTGGACCGGTTCATAGTTGAATTGGCCGGTTCGTAGTTGAACTGGCCGATTCGATCCAGTTCTCTAAACATTGATTTTTATAAATAATTAACTAAGAAATGAAAATTAATCTAAATTAGCAATTTCGCTAAGATTTAGTGTGCGTTAGCGGATGAGTTTTAATGTATTTTTATGAGTAGGACGAGAGAGAATGAGTGGAGTTGGATGATAGAGATTTAATGAGTGGAGAAATATATGGATGTGATTTGTTTGATCAAATTTAAAATTTAAAAAAAAATACATTAAAATGCATTTTTTTGGGATGTTAACAACCTCTTAATTTTTGTGTGATACAAAATAAAAAATTCATTAAAATTTTACATAAGATCGGTACCTTTACTTAATTTTAGAAATAATTAATTATTTTCAAAAATAAAATTAGCTAAAAAAATAAAAATTAATTAAAATTAGCAAGTTTTTACGATTTCATTTTGGTGTGATAAAAAATTTCAATTCATCAAAATTATATACAAAAACAAAAAGAAACATGTAACATTAATTTTTGTTAACAAATCGTTCAGTAATAACATTAATCCAATATTTTTAATTAATTGAATCTATATCCATATCTTTTAAATTGTAAATATCTTTTAGTAGAAATAATTAATTAAAAACGAGTTTTAATATTGGATTTGAACAGTTATATCTTTTAAACGGATTTTTAATTAGTTTGGATGGTTTTATTATTGGATTTGATTAGTGGTCAATTAGTTTTGAGAACATGTTTTATTAGTGCATTTCAATAGTTTATATCGAATTTGAGTTATAATTCTCATCAATTATCATGATTTTTATTATTTGGATTTTATTAGAAGAATTGATTGTCTTCATTTCATGAATATTTCTTCTTGATTGATTGAGCTTTTTCTGGAAAGCAAATACAAGTTAAGCCTTTTATTAGGCTATGTTTCTTCTTAATATTGAATATGTAGCCCTTGATCAATATTAATATCCCACCATAAACTACAATGAAGATTATCAATAAGGACATTTCTTGATTAACGTACTAACAAGATATCGGAAAAGTCATTTTTAAAACAATGAACAACGATTACATGAGTGTCGTTAACGGTATTTTTAAAATTGTCAAAGTAGAACTGTAGATTTATAGAACTTTCTTCATACTCTTAAATTTATTTTCATTGGATCATTTAGTTTTTATGCCAACATGTTCATTGTGAAAATTAATTATATTTCTTTTATATGGTTTATTAATATTTTTAGTTTACATAATTGGTTACAATTGCAAAAGTACAATAAAAATTTTGTATAAAGTTAATTAATTTGTAATGCAACATTACTATTCAAAAGTATAAAATAAATTAAAATATGAATTGATCCAATTCGATGGATTGTTTGTGGTAAATTATTGAAATAATTATTCTTCCTCTACACTGATACATTACTTTCTCTTTTTTTCGTTAATTTTTTTAAACCATTGGGTTGAGACTACACAATTTTTTTAAATATTTAAGGTAAATTTGTGGATTGATCGTATTTTTTTTTGCACTATTAATTTTTCTTGTCTTGGATCTTTTATTTTTTGTACCCATATTGAAAATATTTTTAAACAGTGGAACAAAGTTTCAATCAAAAGAGTGTTGGATTCACTTATTATAAAGAAATAATTGTAGTTTCTTCGCACTATAAAAGCCATATATATACATATATGATCAATTTTTTAAGTCATTAATACAAATTGACATAATATTTTAAATAATTAACGTAAATCGGTGGTTTTATCTTACTTTTTTCACGCTATTAATTTTTTTCCTTGGATCATTTAGTTTTTATGACAATATATTCACTGTGGAAATTAATTATACTTCTATGCTTCTTTTGTATGGTTCATTATATTTTTAGTTCACATAATTCGTTACAATTGGGAAGTCCAATATACTTTATAATTTTTTCCAATAAATTAATTTGTAATGCAACTATTGTTGTTTACAAGTATAAAATAAATTAACATATGAATCAACCCAATTTGATGGAGTGCTTCCGGTAAGTTGTTGCAACAATTATTCTTTCTTCAAAATGATAACTTATTTTATCTCTCTTTTTTTTCTCATTCATTTCTTATACCATTAGGTTGATATTGTTATGGAATAACAGATTTGATGGGATAATATAAAATTTATGAAGATAGAGGAAGTAAGATGAATATTTAGAGAGGAGAATGAGAGAATTTTATTGTCTTAAGTGGGGGAAAGAACACCCCTATTTATAGAGTTACAAAATGGCAAATGTGTAAATTACAATACACTTAGGGGGTAAAATAGGCATTCACATAGTAGATATTATATATATATATATAGTATCCAAAGTATATTTACAACACTCCCCCTTGAATGACTATTTTATTAAGTGAAAATGCTTGATAATACTAAAATTTTAGAACGCCGTTAAAACCTTACAGAAAAACCCTTGGTGGGATAAAAAAAACACAGACGAAGGAAAAGAGTACGGCTCAAATTTCTCCCCCTCAATATAATATCACTTGATATCTTTAATTCTGCGCATCCCGATTTTGGCGTGATCAATCCTTCAAATGTTGCGATCGGTAGAGTGCCTTCGGCCAGCATGTGTCCGCAAGATTATCACTAGAAACGGATCATTGTACATCAATTTAGTTACTCTATCAAGTTCATGAGTGAAGAAGAACTTTGGTGAAATGTGTTTAAATCGTCGGTCGCCTTTAATGAATCCATCCTTTAGTTGGGTTATGCAAGCGGTATTGTCCTCATACAATATAATTGGATTGGTTGTAGTAGAGGATAAACCACACTCTTTTCGAATATGTTGTATCATCGTCTTCAACCATACGCGCATTTCGATTTGCTTTATATATTGCTATCGATTCGCATGGTTTGAAAGATGTGGTGTGAGTGTCTGTTTGATCGACCGCCAAGATATTGCGCTCCACCGCATGTAAATAGATAACCCGTCTGGGATTTTGCTTTATGCGGTCGAGATAAATATCTGCATCAAAGATAACCAACTAATTCAGTTTAGTTTTATTTGAGTAAAATAGGCCCATATCTCTTGTTCCTCGAAGGTAGCGAAACACATGTTTGATTCCATTCGGTGTCTTTGTGTAGGAAGCGAGAACTATATCTTGCTAATAGATTTCTTGCAAGGCTATATCAGGTCTTGTATTATTAGCAAGATATAATAGGTACCTGATGTACTAAGATATGGTACTTCGAGTCCAAGGACCACTTCATCATCTTCCTGGGTCTAAAAGGATCCTTTTTCACATCAAGTGACGAACACTCATTGGGGAGTACTTAGTGGGTGAGCTTTATCCATATAAAAATCGCTTAAGGACCTTTTAAACATATGTGGACTGGTGTAAGAATATCCCATCTTTGAAATGTTCAATTTGTAGCCAAGACAAAACTTAGTTCTCCCAAGATCTTTCATCTCAAATTCGCTTTTAAATAATTAACTTTGTTTTGGAATATCTTCACAGCCTGATAATATTTAGATCATCTACATATCTGACAATAATAACAAATCCTCAAGGTGACCTTTTATAAAGACGCATGGGCATATAAGATTATTTTTATACCTTCTTTGGAAGATATTCGCTTAGACGATTATACCACATGCGTCCAGTTGTTTCTAACCTATAATGATCTCTAAGTTTTATCGAATAAATTTCACGATCATTGAATTATATACTTGAACTTCAATCCTTGAGGGATTTTCATATGAGATATCATTGTCAATTATACCATATAAATATGCAAAGATAACCACATCCATTAGTCTCATATTGAGCTTCTCATGCGATTGTCGACAAGATATCGAAAGGTGATTGCATCCATTCTGGGGAGTATGTTGCTTCATAATCAATGCCGGCCTTTGCGAAAATCCCGCGCCACCAGTGCTTTATATCTCACCATTCATTTTTCTCATTTTGTTTCGACGAACACCCATTTGTACCCTCTTGGTTTAACCTCTTTTGGTGTTCGTGATTATAGGTCCGAAAACATTTCGCTTTTTCTAACGAGTCTAGCTCGCTTGAATGGCATCTTTCCATTTCAACCAATCATCTCTTCGTCGGCATTCATCAACGATTTTGGTTCAACATCTTCAACTTCATTGATTATATCAAGTGCAACATTATATGCAAATGCATTATTGATAATTGTTTCTTTTCTATTCCATTTCTTCTTTGTGAAAGCATAGTTTATAGAGATCTCTTTAATTTCATCGCTTTCAGTACTAACTTTCTCAGGGGTTCTTGCTTGATTTCATCTTGATTTATTAAGACCTTCTGCTTTCTTTAATGCGATTATTTTGCATTTGCTCCCCTTCTTTTCTGAGGATTTTTGTCTTTTGATCCAATAGGTCTACCACGCTTGTTGTATTCTCGATTCATTTGCAATTTTAGTTTGTTTTGGAATCTCAATTCTCATGGCAGGGCATTCTCGGTGAATATGTGACTTAGTTATCCTGGCATCTGTAAAGCTTCGTAATCGATCCGCTTGTTCCTTGTAAGTAAATTATCTTTGAACTTCTGCTCGCATTGCCCAGTCTGCGAGGATCTAGGTTGGATAATGTTGTAGTATTCCATATCACTTCCTTTTCCAACCTTTAGTGTCACATCATTTTCCAACTTTTTATCTTCCCTAAAGGTGGGAATAATGTTTCATCAAATTAGGCATGCAAACGTGCATTGAAGATATTGCTCGCTTTGGGGTTCAAGATATCTAATTATAGAAGCGGAGATTCGAAACCAATATATATTCCCAACCTTCTTTGAGGCCCCATCTTAGTACGCGTTGTGGAGGAGTAATGGGTACATATCTTTGCACAACCAAATATCCTCAAATGAGAAATATTAGGCTCATTTTTCGAGACTAATTGTAATGGGGAGAATTTATTGTTGGATGTTGGCCTTAACCTTACAAGTTCGGCCGCATGTAAAATAGCATATCCCCATGCGAAAGTGGGAGTTTTGTTCTCATGAGTAGTGGCACGGCAATCAATTGGAGGCTTTAATAAATGATTCATTAGGCCATTTTGAGTATGAACATAAGGAAGCTGGATGTTCAACTTTTATTCCAACTGCGATATACAATAATCATTAAAGCCCATGTGATGTAAATTCACTAGCATTATCTAGTCGGATCGTTTTGATTGGATAATCTGGAAAATGTGCTCGTAATCTTATAATTTGTGCTAGCAATCTATAAAATGCCATGTTTCGAAAGTGGATAATAAGCATACGTGGGACCATCTTGTAGATACATCTATTAAAACCATAAAATATCTGAATGGTCCACATGATGGGTGAATGGGCCCACATATATCACCTTGTATCCGTTCTAGAAATACCGAGATTCATTTCAGACTTTAGCTAGTGATGGTCTCGCTTATCAATTTTCCTTGAACATGCACGACACATGAAAATTCGTTAGATTGAAGAATCTTCGACTTTTCAGAGAATGCCCACTTGAATTTTCAATTATTCTTCTCATCATTGTCGAACCAGGATGACCTAGCGGTCATGCCAAATATTGAAATCTTTTGGATTTTCAATCTTCGGCTAAATGTAATATGTACTTCAATTGTATTAATATTGGTATAGTATAAACCGAGCGTATATGCGGGCAACTTTTCCAACACATGTTTCCTTTGAAATCATAGAAGTTATATATAGATATTCCGCATTATTTTCTTTTCATTGTCTCAATATGGTACCCATTACTCAGTATGTCTTTAAAACTCAATAGATTTCTTTTGATTTTGGGGCCAAACAAGCATTATTGATAATGATTCGTGTTCCCCTTTCAATATGATATTTGCTCTTCAAGACCTTCAATAATTCTTTGAACGATCTTGTTATTACATCATTCTTTATCATAGCCAAACTTGAAAATACTTTTTGTTTCTTAATATAGAATGTGTCAAGCACTATCCGCTAAACAAATTTCTTCACCCATGACCTTGGAGTCAATCAATAGGCGATCAATATTCTTTCTCCTTCAAAGAAATGATGAATTTTAGAATATAATATTTTATTTATATATAAAACCAGAATATAATGCTTACACACATACATACTCAGAATACACACATATTATACATCATTATTTATTATACACACACATAAGTAGGTTTCATACATATATAGATACCATAGTAAACATCAATTCTCATTATGTTAAGTAAAAAATGCAATCTCAAGATGTGTCGCTTTTGATGGCTCCAAGAGTGGAGTGTCTTCTTTATATGAGAAGTTTGTCTCAATGTTATTTATGAGAAGTTTGTCTCAATGTTATTTCTTTCCCTTTTAGATGCTTGATATAAATCAACAAGATGTTTAGCGATTAAACCAGACTTTTGCCAGTGTCCTTTCATGCCGCATCTATGGCATGAATTATCCGCTCTTTATCGATTCCTTCACATTTATTTTATAGAGATTTCCCCTTCTTTCACCATGATTATTTACTTTCTTAAATTTCGAAGCTTGTCATGACTATTTCGATGCCATGAAAATTTCGCCCACGCAGCCACTCGACCTCTGCCTCGATTAATGCCAAAGCTGTATCCTCGCCGTTGTATCCTCATCCACGACTTGTAGATGCTATATTGTTCACTTGAGGCATTGGTAAAGATCCCGTTGGGCGAGATTCATGATTTTTCACACCAAGCTGCTATTTTGTTCCGCTACAAGCAGTAGACAAGATATCAACTACGAATATTTTTTAAAGCCTCGCTCCTATATTGTTGTTGCAGGACAACATTTGAGGCATGAAAAAGTGGAGAATGTTTTCTCTAACATATCATTCTCCGTAATTGTTTCTCCGCATAATTTTAGTGTCGAAGTAATTTTGAACATAGCGGAGTTATATTCATTTCTTGATTTAAAATCTTGTAGCCTTAAATGTAACCAATCGAAACGAGTTTGGGGAGGATTGCTTTCGATGATCATATCTTTCCTTTAAATTGTTCCAAAGTTCAGAGGATCTTCAAGCTGTAAGATATTCATTTTTAGTGCTTCGGCCGAGATGATGGCGAAGAAAAATCATAGCATTGGCTTGGTCCTTTTCTGATGTTTCATTTTTTCTTTAATTGTATCTCCGAGGCCTTTTGCATTTAAATGCATTTTGGCATCAAGAATCCATGATAGATAATTCTTTCCAAAGAATATCGAGAGCCATGAACTCTAATTTTGTGATATTTGATGCCATACTATAAAATAACAAGAAACAAGTTAGAACATTAATTAACTAGACAAAATTATTACTTTTACATCAACTAACTAGACAAGATAATTGCCATTATATATTTAATTATTGTTAAATTTATAAGAAAAGTAGGTTGATATGATGTTGTTTGGTGATAATTAAAGCAAGTGTAAAAATATAAAGTTGGGTGAATTAATAGTAGGGTTGATATGATGTTGTTTGGTAATAATTAAAGCAAGTGTAAAAATATAAAGTTGGGTGAATTAATAGTGGTTGATATGATGTTGTTTGCACAATTAAAGCAAGTGTAAAAAATAAAAGTTGGGTGAATTAATAGTGGGTTGATATGATGTTGTTTGGTAATAATTAAAGCAAGTGTAAAAAAATAAAAGTTGGGTTTTGAAGGAGAAATATTCTCTTGAGAAAATTTTTAAGTATAATTAATTCTTTATCAATCATGTGGTAGGATACCAAAAAAAAAATGTAATGCAAATAGTATAGTATAGATTAGCTTTAATAAATTTAGCTAATATAAACGGTATAACCAGAAAACCTCCACTAGGTGGCTGCCTCCTTTGAGTGTAGTAACTAGAGTACAAAAAAAAATGTAGGGGAATTTAACTAATATAAACTGTATAACTAGTTAAACCTCCACTAGGTGGCGTGCCTCCTTTGAGTGTGGTAACTAGAGTACACAAAAATGTAGGAATTGAGTGTATCCTCCCAATTTGTGATAGTTGTACTCATCACTAAAATGGGTATTTTGATATTTGAATTGTAAAATAATTAGACTATTTGGTGGCTTGGTATACCATTTAATAATTCATAAATCAATATAAAAATCTCCTAAACCATCCAACATGGCGGTCATCAATAAAGAATCTTTTAAACCATCTCCTAAACCATCCAATATGGCGGTAAAACTATTTATCTAATATCTGAGTGTGTGTTCTTCATTTGGTGTTTCATCCCACAACTTGAATTAAATTACAAGCTGATGTTCTACATACCTTTGTTCAAAATAAGTTGTTATATTACCTTTAGTTGGATGTATATTCCAGCAGAAGCGTAAGCGTGATAACGTGTTATGGAATAACGATTTGATGGGATGATATAAAATTTATGAAGATAGAGGAAGTAAGATGAATATTTAGAGAGGAGAATGAGAGAATTTTATTATGCTTAGAGTGGGGAAAGAACACTCCTTATTTATAGAGTTACAAATCTAAAATGCCAGAATTACAATACACTGTAGAAAATAGGCATTCACATAGTAGATATTATATATATATATATATATAGTATCCAAAGTATATTTACAACAGATATGACATAATTTTTAAAATAGTAAGGATAAATTTATGAATAGATTGTACTTTCTTTACACGATTAAAATTTTTTCTTGGATCATTTATTTTTTGTGTCCACATGAAAAATGTTTTTCAATAGTGAAAGAGTTCTAATCAAAAGAATGTTGGACTCACTTATCGTGAAGAAACAATTGTATATAGTTTCTTCACACTATTAAATTTTTTTTTTTTATTTTGTAAATGATTAATTTTTAAATCATTAATAGGAGCCGATACAATATTTTGAATTGTTAAAGTAAATCGGTAGATTGATCGTACTTTCCTTACACTATTAATTTTTTCCTTGAATCATTTGGTTTTTATGTCAATATGTTCATTGTGAATTATACTTCTTTTGTACATTTGATTAATATTTTTATTTCACATAATCCGTTGCAATTTTAAAAATCCAATATACTTTATAGTTTTTTCCAATAGATTAATTTGTAATGTAACTATTACTGTTTACAAGTATAAAATAAATTAAAATATTAATCGACCCAATACAATGGATTGTTTTTGGCAACTTTAAAACAATTATTTCTTTCTTTACACTGGTAAGTTGTTTTCGCTTTTTAAATTAATTTTTATACTATTAGGATGAGATAACATGATTTTTTAAATACTCAAGGTAAATCTGTGAATCGATCATACTTTCTTTGCACTGTTAAAATATTTTTTTGGATAATTTATTTTTTGTGTCTACATGGAGAATATTTTTCAACAGTGGAAGATCGTTCCAATGAAAAGAGTGCCGAACTCACTTCGTGTGAAGAAACAATTAAACTTTCTTCCCAATAATAGTTTTTTTCTTTTTTTTTGTGTTATCAATTTTTTAAATATTTGTACAAGTCGACACAATATTTTAAACTATAAAGATAAATCTGTGGATTTATCGTACTTTTTTCACACTATTAATTTTTTTGCCTTAGATCATTTAGTTTTTATACTAATATATTCATTGTGAAAATTAATTATACTTTTTTGTATGATTGATTAAAATTTTTAATTCACAGAATGCATCATAATTGCAAAAGTCCAATAAACTTTTAAATTTTTTTGCATTGGATTAATTTGTAATTCAATTATTACTATTTACAAGTATAAAATAAATTAAAATATAAATTGACCCACTTTGATGAATTATTTTCAATAAATTGTTAAAATAATTATTATTTACTTGTACTGATAATTTTTTTTGTATCATTTATTATTTTATACCTTTTGGTTAAGTCGACACAACTTTTTAAATTGTAAAGGTGAATTCGTCGATTGATTGTACTTTTTTCGCACTTTTTTTTCCGTGGAACGTTTATTTTTTGTGCCAAAATATTCACACGTTAACTTAGTAAATTAGTGTCTCATTGGTCCAATAGACACCTCAATCATAAATCAATATTATTAGTTACGCAACATTGAAGTAGAAGAGTTAACAGTATGAATTTGTTCTAATTGTATCATAACAAATTATAGAATGAATATATATTGAAAAAAAAAGGAAATGAGCGATTTAAAACTAAAAGTACATATTTATTGAGTTAAATTGTTAAAGATTAGATTTAAAATTGTAATTATCTTATGAGTACTTCCACCATCATTTTTATAATGGATCAATTTGGAATGAGATAAATTATATTATATTTTTTATTTTTATTTTTCTAATTCATATAGAATTATTACAATTTTAAGTATGAATCAAACCATAATAAGGTAGAGAAATAGGCTTTTAGGTGATTATTAGTTGTTCTTATATTCTAATTCTTATGATAATACAATATTCAATCAATATATATGAAAAAAAAAATGTTGAAAATTTTGTCTCATGTATAACATACGAGTGAAACAATTAGGGTTTCTATCATCTAGCCGAAAGTAGCATAGTTTTGTGTGAAAGTTGGAGATTTATGTGATGTTATAGAAATAAATTTTCCCTGTTGATTAAAGAAAATGAATATTATTACAATTTTTTATTTTCTATGTACAACGTTTCACGATTTTCTCTGGCTCGGTGCGTTTAGGAGGCCAATTTTCTTTAAAATTTTCAATTTGAAGTGTTTATAAACATTGCTTCTTAGAAAATATTGTTCGTCAAATTACTCTTTGTTCACACATTATAGCACCACAAATTCTTTTCCACCCCTTGTTTCTATATGTTTATATAAAATATTGTTAACAAAAAGCATGTTCCGTCTTGTGTTGTTCCGGCTTCAGTAATTTCAAAGTCGGAAAATATGGTGAAACAAATCGAGTTTTCAGTTTGTAATCATTATTTTGTCGAACCTTCCAGATTGAAGCCTTGAAGGATAGAGTTATAATCTTTAAGGGAATATACGGGCCAAATAGAGCTTTAACTAGAGCACTTCTTGATCCTAGTGGAAAAGCTGCTATATGCTCTTTGTCTGCGCCTTAAAAGGCATTTGAGATAGGAGATCTAGGATGAAGCACAAGATGAAGAGACAGACCCTCCCGGTCCAACAAGCTATTGAGAAGATAGTGAAATAGAGAAAAATAAAGAGCGTTCCATGCC
Source organism: Jasminum sambac (assembly GCA_018223645.1). Lineage (NCBI taxonomy): Eukaryota > Viridiplantae > Streptophyta > Magnoliopsida > Lamiales > Oleaceae > Jasminum > Jasminum sambac. Next base: position 24,257,972 of record CP073649.1, read on the forward strand.
CTTTCGGGAAGATGATGAGTTGTTGTCACGCCCTGTGTGTTCCTTGTACATTTCAAGGTGGTGGAAGAGTGGATGTTGCTTTGCAAAGTTCTCTTGTATCACATCGAGTTTTAGATATTTATGAAAAATCTTCAAAGCATACCATACCATTTTCTAGCTACACGGGATTTGTCTACTTGATGTGAAAGGTAGATAATGATTCATCATTCATAGCTTGATGTTATGCGGTTGAGGTATCTATTCCATCTCTCAAGTATATTATAGTTTGTAAAGAAACAATATGAGAAATTGTATATCAATGGCAGAGGGAATGGTCTATATTAGAAACCAAGTCTTTGGTAATGAAGAGTGCTTTTTTGTTCATTCTTACTCCAGAGAATGGCCATCAAATTTGTGATTTTTCCTTCTGGTAATGGAGCATCCTCATAGTTAAAGTTTTGCAATCAAAGATAGAATGTAGGAAATGCTCATGCTAATAGTGTTGGGGTGTTCAAGTGTGAATAATTGTAGGATGGAGCTTTAATAATCTGTAAATGTAATATATTGCAGTAAAACTAACTTCATTCTTCAAATAGTTAGCGTTTTCAAATTCATATTTCTATTAAAATACAAGCAAACTACATTATTCGCTAGGCTAAACAATAAAAGCACAACATGCAATGCATGTTAATCGACCCTAGTATATATGTAAAAAAAAAAGTGGGGGAAATGAAGAGGTGAGAAAATGTGAAAAATAAGTGGAAAAAGCAACTTAAGAGATATGGTAAAAATAAATTGGGAAATGGACAACATGGGGGATTGAACCCCAAGTTTTAAGGAAACAATGATCACTTAGTTGCACTTATAGTAACATTTAGGGTATATTTGGTAAATCGAATAAGCTAACGTATAGCTTATTTGGGAGCTTATAAGTTCTTTCCAATCAGATAAGTTTTAGATAAGTTTTGTTCGGTTGGAAGAGATTATTTGAAAAGTTAGAGTTTATTTGGAAAACTTTTTATATTAGCTTTTCAAATAAGTTCATGAGTTTTTCATTTTTCATTCCATTTTTATCTTTTTATTTTTGTAAAAAAAAGGAAATGCTATTGTTTTAAATATGTCATTTTTGGTCATTTTATGTTTTTTGCCTAACTTTTCAGTTAATTTTGCCAAATACTAATATTTAAATCAGTTAAATTTTCAACTATCAGTTATAAGTTATAAGTTATATATAAGCTCTTAATTGACTTATCAATTATAAACTAATTTATCAACTATCAATTAGCTTATCAGTTCATTCTACCAAATATATATACCCTTAATATTATTTAGATTATGTAAAATCACCAAAATATTATATATTGATGCAATTGAACTGGCATGGTTTGAGGGTTGGACTACGTTACAGTCAAGTCCAACCCCTAACCGAACCACCCCACCCCCTAAACAAACCACCCTCCCCTCGAAAAGAAAAACCACCACACACTCACGGCCCCTGGTTTTTGTAGTTATTTGCATCGGATAATAGTCTCAATAATAGTTACGTCCCTGATTTGAGTTTGGACAAAGGCTTGGGTTGTGGATTTTGACCAATCAGTTTGTATAAACAATAGAAATTAAAGAAATTCAAATGGGACAATAATAATAATAATAAGATAGGGAGATAAACATTGGACAATAAATAAGCAACGGGACATCTCATTTGTTGTCCACACGGTACGCAATAAAGGTCAATTGCATTATGACATTATTATATCATTTTTGTTAGTGTGGCAGGGAATTTTGATTGTTGCGTCGTGTTTGATTTTCTTCTTTATTTATTTATTTATTATTTTGGACAACATTGTCAAACCGACTACGGCCACAAACAAACAACCAAACAAATAATCAAGATGTCGTACAAGTTTCTCCTTCTTTGGACATAGACGGGTAACAAAACTTGGATAGTGACATAATAGTAACAACAATACATCTAGCGAGCCGAAAAGGTTTTAAGGGTGTGTTTGATTCACTTTTATTTTTTAGGAAAAGTCTTTTTATTTTTTTATTTTTGACTATTTGATTATAATTTTTCCTAGGAAAATATTTTTCAAATTTTTTTCGATTTCCATGCTTTTTCTTATTTTGAAGGAAAATATTTTTCTTGGGGGAGGTAGTTTTTATTTTTCGGGAAAAGTTTGACACTTTTTTTTCTTTTTTTTAATGGACAATTTACTTTAACCATAAAGATAAAGAAAATTATCAAATTTTATTAAAAATTCAAAAATAAGGAAATTAACCTTATTTTCCAACTTTCAAATTAATCCAATCAAACACCTACAACTACTATTTTCCCTGAAAATCTTCTTCTAGAATTTATTTACCCGAAAAACATTTTCATTCTAACTATTTTCCGAATTTGCAATCAAACACACCCTAATACATATGACCACAGGTGGTCCCAACGTCAGGCTATGCCTTGAATTTAAACAGTTTTATGTAATTCTGTTAATACCGAATAACGGAAATGATGAAATGTCCAAGCATCAAATTCATCAAAAGTAAAATTTCAGAATTATAAATGATTTCACTGTGAAATAAAAGAGGCTATACGCTTGATCAGATCTCTTGCCTTCTCCGTTTCTGGATTACTGATATGAAAGCAATGATCTTCTCCTTCAACCACAAACATCTCCACTTCCCCTTTCCACCCACTTTTCTTCACCTTCTCAACGTAAAAAACTCCTCTCCTCGTGAACGCATCCTTCTCTGCAAAACAAACCAGAAGTCTTTCACACCCCAGCTCGGATAAACTCGGCGCATCGTCCACCAACGGATTAATCAGCGGATTGTCGATCCCACCAGGAGCCGATGGATAAGCCACTAGTATCCAAATCTTGTAAGCCATACCCTCAACATCTTCTTTCGTTTCGTTCCCAAATGGCTTCGATCCCCAGAAGTAAGGATGAGATAGAAATCCACCACGTATTTTCAAATCTCCGGGCAGAGCTTGTTCCCCTGCTCGGACAAGAATGTTATGCACTATATTGCCTCCAGCACTATCCCCACCAATGTGTAATTTACCAAAATCTCCATTCCCGATCAGCCACGGATCCTTCTCGATGCTGCTTTCGTCAATCGCGTGGGCAGCAACCCATTGGAGGGCGATCCAGGAATCTTCATATGCTATTGGCAGATGATTTTCGGGAGCGAGCCTGTATTCAACGGAGACGATTAGAGCTTTTGCTTCGGAGGCTAATATGTTCATGTAACGATGGAAAGAGAATGCAAAGGCGGATTCGACACAAAATCCGCCGCCGTGATAGTAAACTAAAATTGGGAGCTTTTGGTAAATATTTGGTGCAGTGAGTTTTGGGAGATGGAGTCGGGCTTGAATAACAGGGGAGACGTTAATGTCTTTGGTGGCTACGCATGTGGTGGGGTCTGCCGGCGACGGAGGGACGAGGGGTGGGTTGCAGACCCTCTTGACGGTGCCGTCTTTGTATAGTATGATGATCGGAGAGAGGTCGATGAGCACCTCTTTGGTGGCAGTGGTGGTAGCGGAAGCCATGGGAGTGAAGTTTCCGGGTTGTGTGCGTTGTGTGGAGTGTGGAGTGGCGTGGGTGTAGAATGATGGATGCCTTTATTTATTAGTGAAGTAAACAGCATGATAGTCGGGGAGATCTAGTTGATTAGTCATAGTTGCCATTTTTTTTTTTTTGGGAACGTAACTACCCTAGCCCAAAAAAATCGAAATTCGAATATGAATTTTATTTATAAAAGAAAACATACAAGTAAGAAGGGGGGGCGCTTAATACCCGAACTTCGAAAAAATAATAAAAGAGCCTATCATCTAGACAAAATTTTATGTTAAGTAAAACTTAAAAGATTACCTTAACATAGAAAGGTAGTTGACATAGGATTTATATATTTGTTAATATAAAGTAAATTTCATTATAAATTTATATTATCACTAATGATAATATATGTATATAGTAATTATAAGATATGTAGTTATTATCACTCATGATTGTAAGATAAATTAATATATCCTATATTAATACATCACAAGATATAAGTACTGATATTATTATTATTATTATTATTATTATTATTATTATTATTAATTATGTTGTTTCGGTTTTGGTCACAAATTATTGGCGTCAATGTTAATTTAACTTTAGTTATGTTTCTAAATGTTTCCCCAGCCCCCTTAAATAAACTTTAATTGTAATGTCGTTATGTAGAGAATTATTCATGGAGAATTAGTAGGGATTTTACTTCAAGGCATCTCCAACGTGAAGTACTGATTCCTCTATTTTTTCTTTTAAAATAAAATAATTGCTACTGTGTTTTACCATTTGCTCCAATCATTAACTCTAAATTTTACTGTAAATTCATACTATTCAATATTTTCATTTTATTTCTTATTTATTAAAATATATTTTCTCTAAATTATTATTATTCAAGAATAAATATGTATTTTATTCATAATAATAAAATAATATTGTATAATAATAGTTAGACACAATTATTTTATACATATTTTATACATAATAATAATTAGGGACAATTATTTATTTGACAATAAATATTTAACTATAACTGAAAATCGAAATTATCATTTTACTTATATACACGATTGAATTCTCATTTTATGACATATTGGAAGTATTGATTAGTACAAAATTTAACAAAAAAAAAATACTCAAAATGTAATGAAAAGAAAAAAAAAAGATAAAATAGCCAAAAAGTGAAAAAGAAAGTATAATAATAATAAAACATGCGAGTTGGGCTGAAAAGTGGGCCCAAACTCTTACCTCCAAATGAACAATGCACCGTTAAAATTAGCGATAATTTGGTGCCCTCATTGGAGGAGGAAGGAGTTCCTCCTTTCTAAGGCAACAATGGCGGAGTTGATGTGAGTAGTGCTGTTTAACATGAAAAATTATTGAGCAACTTCATTTGATATTGCTTGAGCTGTTACATTTTATTCACAAAAGTTAGCAATAAGTAGGTTTACCATTTACCTGATTTATTCGTTCGATTAAGTTTCTGAAAATATTACTATATATTTCTGTTTCTAGGTATTAGACTGATCGAAAAATCAAGATCGAGGTGCTCTGTGGGAACGCCTGTTGACATGGGGCATACAAGCTAAGGGTTCTTCTCATTCTTTCGGGTGCATGTTTTGGTCGATTAATTTGAAACCATGCCATGTATTGGAAACTAAATATTAATGTGAGAATAGATGTGTAAGAAATGAAAGAAGCCAATTGCTTAAACAAATCCTTAGCTTTCTCAGTATGAGGATCCAACACATTAAAGCAATGATCTTCTCCATCCGCCACCGCCAGCTCCACTTCTCCATTCCACCCCCTCTGCTTCACAGTTTTAGAATTAGAGGTTTTTTTTGGCATAAACAGAAATTAATGTTGGGAGTAAAGTGTGACAAATTTTACTTTTATTGTAATAAATATAATTGCTAGAATGGGCTCTGCCGATTTTTCACCACATAAGATTAATTTATTATAGTATTTAATAGATTTTTTTAATCTAATCTCATTGTATATTCTCGTTTGACAAATTCGTTTTTAAGGTTGTTGAAAACAAGCATTAACAGTCGTTGATGTAAAAAGAAAGGAAAATAGTAAAAATACAACTATTTTTTTCCGCCTGTCACCAAAACAATATATTATCAAAAGTCGAGACCATCGTTTATAAATAGTAGAAAAGAAAACAACTTGAAAATAAAAAATTCTCCATAATTCCCCATATGGCAATTTTTTTTTGTTTGTTTGATGTTACTCTTCTTTCTGGATGTGGATGATTTAATGGATAAAGTCATTGAAGACAAACTACAAACTAATCCAAAAATCAAATCAATAACTATAAAATGAGTGTTCCAAATAAAAAAGGTGGTACGGTTGAGCCCAAAAAAATAGGAACAATTACGAGTAATAATTAATTAATTTATGTACTTTTGCAAAATTCAAGTTACAGATTTAAAAATTTATAGGAACAAATTCAATGAAATATAGAATTGGAGTTTTTGACTTGAAGAGAGAAAAAATAACTAACTTGTTTAGTTTAATTAGTAATTAAGTTAGAAGAAAAATTTTAATTTCATATATTACCTAAATAAATTGTAATTTCATATATTATTATTACCTAAACTCATGCAATTAAAAAAATTTGTACTATATAAAATAAAATAAAAGGGAAAAAGGGGGGAAAGCCAAAAAAAAAATCAAAAAAAAAAGAAAAAAGAAAAGGCTTGTATTTAAAAAAGAAGTGGGGACATAGTAGAAATGATCAAGTGCATCCCGATGTGCCATAGTTATAGTACTCCCAGTATTTTTCGGTCATATAAGGCTTCCATTAGAAAAATAGAGACCACTTCTATAACCAGTACGACGAGGTGAAGCTCTAGCAGTCCGAAAAATCTTCCTACGATGCCGTTGGCCGCCTGTCAAAAAATTTGATTAAATATTGACCGGTGGCAAAAAACTTTGACCGGTGGTCAACAACATTGCCGGAAAATTTTTTAGACTGCTGGGAGCTTAGCTTTGCCATACTGGTTCTGGATTAGATCTCGATTTTTCCAACGGAGATAATTATGGCACTCTCGAGTGCACTTAATCACGCTGGGGTAATGTAGATGTGAGAATGTGAAAAAGAAGTGGAAAAAGCAACTTAAGGGAAAAATAAAATTAGAAAATGATCGACATGGGGAATCGAACCCCAAATTTTAAGGAAACATGATCACCTAATTCCACTTAACCAAAAGCTGCTTATACTAATATTTAATGTTCTATTTAAAAATAAAATTAGGATGCGGCCAAATACACCCACAATATTTACTAACTACACCCATTTTTTTTCTAAATATTCAATTATGCCCTCATTATTAAAAAAAAAAAAAATTGGTTGGCTCCAATTGGAGTGAACACCCTTATAATAATTAAAAGAAAATAAAAATAAAAAAGAAGAAAGGAAGAATGACAGATAAAAAATTTTTACTATTATTTTTTGTTCAAGTTTTTTGCAACTACTTTAACCAGTAATTTCAAAATTTCTTTAAATTTTTTGCAACGAGTCAAAGTTTTTAATTTTTTTAAATAATTATATTCAATACTAACCGGATAAAGTCAATTATTGTATCATAAAAAAATTCAAAATTCATCATTAGAGTAGTTGCAAAGAACTTTAAAAAAAATTAAAATTACTCGTCAAAATTGATACAAAAAATTTGAACAAAAGATGAACACTACTAAATTTGTGGATGGTAGGTACATTTAAAAGTGCTCCAAATAATTTGATTGGAGACTTAAATTATAGTTAAAGTGCCCAAAAAAAAAAATGAGGGACATATTAGTGAAATGTCCCCATAAATCGTGTCTCTAATAATAATTAGGGACACTTAGGATACAAAAAAGATCCCCAATAATATATTTACCACGTAGGATATAAGTCTCATTAGGAACACTTAATTAAATGTCTCAGTTAATTTTAAAGAATATGGACATTTAAATGTGAGTCACTTAATTTAAATCAAATTGAACACGTGTTTTAGATTTAAACTAATAAAGATACTTAAGAGATGTCCGTTTAAATTTAAAATAATAGAGACATCTACAAATGTCCCTTCAAATTTGAAATAATAGAGATATTTAAAAATATCCTATTAAATTTGAAATAATGGAGACATTTAAAATTGCTCATATTCAATTTAAAATAATAGGAACAATTAATACACATTAATCTGCGCCTTATATTTTTTAATTTTAAATACATTAAAAATTAAATTTACACCTATTATTATAGACATATATGAATATGCAACTAAATAAAAGCAAATTTTAAAAAATAAAATAAAGAACAATATTAATCTCAAACATACAAATTCCATTCGAAACTCAATCATCTTTCAAGAATGCATAATCCAACATAATTGCAAATCAAGTAGAATGTCACCTATATATAGTAGATAACAATAAACAATAGAAACAATTTCTTGATAGCATCCAACATTCCTAAAAAACGAACGATAACACCAATATACGATGATCTAATCACGTTGATCATTTCTCTTATCCGAATGCATGAATCGTTGCATAAATTCTAGGTCATTGAGCATCGCTATGAACTCTCCACTAGGATGGTACCCTGTGTACAAAGGCTGACGGTATAGTTGAGGATAGTAAAATTGGGATGACGAAGGATAATGGTAAGGCGAAGGTTGTGAATAAGGTAGATGCTGATGAGAAGATGATAAAGGCGAACAATGATATGACAGTACTAATTAAGAGGATGATCAGTGTTGGGTAGATGATCGTTGTCCAGTTGTTGACTCTTTTGGTTGAAAATTCAAAGAGTGGTGTAATAAAGACGACTGGTTTTCTGATGAGGATTTTCTAACTGTGGATTCAAAGATTGATGCCTTGATGATAAAATGATTTGTCGAAGCTCCTCTATGTCATTCTGTTGTTTCTCATTAACCTCTTGTTGTTGCGCACACTTACTTTGTAAAACCAAAAAGTCAGACTCCAAAGAAGCATAAACTCGCCCTTTACGTGATCGACGAATTGAAGGTGTAGGTTCAATTTGATTTACCAATTGCATCATGTCCGTCGTAACAATTTCCCCATAACCACGAACTCTTCCACCAGAATCAACTTCTCTAGCATTAACATATGCTTGCAACCCGAGCTGCGGTGTCTCCTCATCGTGGATAGCAACTAGTTGTGTTAATTCGTTTGATATCTTTGCCTACAAATTTATATTACATTTGTAAGTATATTCAATGGTTAATAGGAATAACTCGAATTATTGCAATAGAAAATATCAAACTTACCCCCATTTGTGCATATGCATCATCAATCCAACTTTTGTGTTTACCCTTTCTCTTGTGAATTAGATCAAATCCCTCAACTGGATCAGCAGGGCACCCATTCTTTTGTTCCTATTCAAATGGAAGATATACAATAATTCAATTCTTGAGTGAGGCTCAACTACTATAAAGAGAAAAAAATTAAAAAACAGTGATTATATTTATTTTATGACAACACAGCCATATCACCTAAAGTATTAACCTTTGAGATTTTACATTTTCTGTATTTTTATTTTGACTAAAGGAAAATTGACACAGTCGACTATATGGGATAACATTCTGTCAATTGAGCAGATGTTAGCCATTCGATTAAAGAATGCTAGACAAAACATTATGGGTTAGTGGGAGGCAACAAAATATATAGCAAAAGATTGTTCGACACAAGTAACAGTGGATTTGTTAGCAAAGCAAGTAGCGATGCAAATCTCTAACAATCATAAAAGAAAAATAAATTTCCAAATTATATGCAACAGAGCATTCATTCTATGTCCCTAATTTTCCCCTACTCATTTTCTTCCATCTCTATTTGCCTTTTGCTCCCTTTAAATCTCAGTATCTTTTCATAACATTGACAACTAAATGCATATAAAGTATTAAAGCTAATAATGTTTGAGAACTTGTAGACAAAAATAGTAATCTTAAGACTCTCAAGCAAGCAAACTCCAAAACTTTGTTGTAACAAAGATAAAATTTTCATTACACTCTATAGCTGCACATCATTCTTAAGGGCCTCTGTATTGTAAAAGAAATTTCATGTGTAAGCACAAAATGCTCCGCTAACAATGCTACCAAACGATAAGCCGATGACAATACTTACAAATTCAGCTAGGTGTCGTGCGAAGGTCTTTGTCCCACCTGTGTGATTCATCTTAAGCTTCTTACGACTCTCTATATTCTTCTCAACCTTATTCTATGATTCAAAAAGAAAGGCAATGCTCAAACAAAGTTATCTCATTTATAAATAGTGATCTAATAGAAAAAATTACATCTGACATGTATCAGTTAAATTATTACTTTATTGCTTAGATTGTTGTCCGCCATTTCTGTCCATTGTTCACTAGGTACACTATCATCTCCACATATAAAATGCGACGGTGAGCTAATATGTAGGGTGTAATATGTTTCTTTCAAGTATCCTTAGTTCTTCTTAACCCTCTCAGATAATCTGTGTAGATGGGTAAGTCGAATTATGGGAATGGGGAAAATGTCCTCTTCACGCCAGTCAATAGTATCCTTGAAAAATAAAATTCGAGTTATACAAGTAAAGTTAAAAGTATAATTAAAATCTAAAGACTGCACATACATATATTGCTTTCCAAATTTTGCCTAGATCATTATCTTTGTATATTCGCCAATCCTTGGGAGAAAGAGGGATAAGGTCATAGTTCCTTGCCAAAAAACTCAAGTACCTCGATAGCTGGGCATCTTTAGGGTTATTGCATGTTCCATCCTTTCTAAACTCAATTTTCTCTTTACCTTTTTTTCCCCAATTCGATTTGTTATGACCACGTCGTTTTCTTTTGGCTATGGCTACACATAAGACACGAGAAACAAAATATATAGAGCAAATAAGTTGTATTAGTAGGATGAGTTAGTTAATAAATAATGCATGTTACAAAAATAGCTAATAAAACACCTACCATTATTTTCAGAGGTACCATTCCCATGCATATCATCATTGGAAGAGCTACCATCTTCGTATTGAGAATTGTGAGAGCTACTCATCTAAATAAGCATTTTAAAAAGTGACAAATAAATTTGTAAAAATAAATAAAATGCCAATCAAAGTTAGTTGTTACTCGTCTATATTCATGTAATCCAAGCATTACATATCATATTTTTTTGCAAAAGCAAAACCAAGAAAGATAAAAAACCGGAGTAGAAAGGTTACAAGCAAAACGAACGGCTTGTATAGTCGAGCTACATTCACAATCTATTTCTTTCCAATTTCACTATCAACCACAGAATTTTTTAAATCCATACTTCCTGTCATAAAATGAATTCCCACCTCCAAGACCGAACACGTATACAAGCAGCATAATGTACAAGATGGATAGAAAATAACAGATTGACTTCTCATTTGCATAATTGAATTCTAATCATGGCCAACAAATTTGGACTTTGAATAAATGAAATTGATTAAATCTATTATATAGATTATGCATCACCATCCACTAATCAATTTGTATTCCTTTTAACTTTTTAGTTTTCTAGTTACAATTGAACTTCGCCTAAACGAGATAGGCTAAACTTAAACATGAAACACATATCTCAAATAATTCCTTATTATCATCATCCAACTTGTGGTATACACTAGTATTCAACTTAAACTATTCAACTTAAAAAATTGAGTTTTTAATATGGACTTAGTATAACTAATTAAGATATATTGACCATGTATTACCTATCAAAGATCATTTCAATGTTTCAAATTGTATGCTTAACTTGTTTCTTACATACATCTTAAGACAACAAAATGTTCTAACATGTTCGAGGGTCCCAAAGTATACCAAACTGATCATCAGACAAACCATTATGTCAACTATTTGAAGCATTTGAATGTAAATTCAAATAGAAAGAAATAAACCTTTAATTATCAGATTATCATACCTTAGTTAAACTTTACGTTACCACCAGAATTTTTCAAGCAATTTGTTTGTTGCCGAGTTGCTGCAAAAAGGAGGGAAAAATGATATAGTAGATTTTGTGCAAAAGAAAAACTTCAAATATGTTGTGTGTATCAAGAATATACTTGCTTATCACACAGATAATTTATCAAGCATGCAACCTCAACCAATAACTCACACATATAATTGGTCAAGCACATAACCTTAGCCAACAACTCCAACTGATATAACATAGCATCAGAAAACTTAATAATTGAAATACAATGTAGAAAAGAATCAATGAGAAAATAAAACTGAATAGAAAGAAACTTATATAATGCATACTGAATGAAAAAAATTACTCACAAGTATAAAAATCGTTGTTCATAAATTCATGCCATTGTTCTGAACAAACTAGTGAAATGCATACCATTGTTCTCAAAGCTACTTTCTTCATGTGTGTCACTGTCTAATTGAGTATCATCTTCTGATTTCGAATGCTCAAAAGGCTTCAGCTAAATATGCATTTTAGTAATAGAAAAAAGAGAAAGAAAAACTAATTGACTTATGATAATAATAGGGAGGCCTAATCCGACCCATAAAAATCCAACCACAAGTTAAAAAAATAATAATAATATCTTAAATTGAGCTATGAACTCTGCTACTCTACGTCATTGTTCTCATTGTCATTCTCATCGTTCCCATCATCCAAATCACACTTTTCATGTATGGAATTAGTTGTCTAGCGATTGGCAAACTTTTATTGACATAAATACCACGAACGTCTGTTCTAATTTGTACTTCTTCATTGTCGAGACTAGGGTTATCAAGATCTGGTGTGGCATAGTAATCATCAATATCACCTCCATCATCATGCTCCATTACATCACAGAAATCTCTAGGCTTTGTTTTTTCTGCAACACTCCAACTTGGCTCTTTTGGGTCTGAAATATAGAACACTTGAATGGCTTGTGATGCCAATATAAACTTATCACTATTTTGTGCTACCCGATCGAAATTTACCAAGTTGAAACCATATCGATTTTTTTTATTTCCAGAATTGTTTACCCAATCACACTCAAAGAAAACAACTTTACATGCTTCATCTTTACTTTCCCCAGGAAAAATATAAGAAAACTCATAAATATTTTTCAAAACACCATAGTATTCAACATTGCCAGTAATTGGGTTGCAATCCCTAACACTTGAGTAACTTGAGCTTTCCGCACTCACAAAAACACCACAGTTTTGATTTTTGCATCTCTTGTCCCCTGATTTAATTCGAAACCCATAACCGTTGATAACATATTTTTTATATTGTTTCACAATTCTACTCGAACCATTTGCTATCCGAATTAAATCTTTTGATATAAATGAATCACCAGTTTCATAGAGTTTGTTTACCTAAAGTCAATGTAAATAGTTACCACTATACTCAGTAAATTAGAATAAAAAATGACAAATATTACCATAATAGATATTAAAAGATTAGGGACTTACATGACTTTTCAACCAAGCAGGAAATTCTTTATTTCTTAAAACCTCTATTTCTCAAATTGTTTTTCGACGATGAATTTGTCTTAGTTCTCAGAATCTTTTACTATCAAGGCACAAATAAAAAACACAATGAAATTTCATACTAGAGTAATATATATATATATATATATATACATATATATATATATGTTCACTTAGCATATAATATAATAATCTTACTCTAAGAAATGGGTCACTTCAGAGCAGTTGAATAAGACATACGAGTGACATTGTTCCCATACTTTCTTTTCGAGAGGAATCTCCCCCTATTTCCCCAAGTGATGTCTGGACTTTGCAAATATCGATAACCCCCAACGATATCACGAGGTAAAGAGATATTGGCATTACGACCACGTCGAGTATGACTAGTCTCAATGTCCTTTAGATACATTGAACAAAATGACACACACTTTTCTGCAAGATATCCTACCGCAATACTTCCATCAGGATAACTCTTATTATGCACATATCTTTTCAACGTTTGCAAATACCTTTACAATAAATGGAATAAAATGATTTAAAAAATGAAAGTGTAGATAATAATAAAAAATATAATGGAACATACTTGTACCTTTCAATAGGATACATCCAATGATATTGAACTGGTCCAGCAATAGTAGCCTCATCGGCTAAATGAATGATTAAATGAACAGATATGGTGAAGAAAGAATGTGGAAATATTTTTGCCATTAGACATAAGGCTAATACCACCTTCGATTTCAATTGATTAACCGATGTAACATATTGTTTTTTTGTAATACCCCAGAATGTCAGACCGATTAGGAGAGGTTAAAAGGATTGATTCGTACTACTCATACCAACAAGGTGCACCTTCTTTTCCGGAAGCCCATCGTTAGAAACTCCACAGTTAAGCGTGCTTGACCTGGAGCAATTCTATGATGGGTGACCCCTTGGGAAGTTTTCTCGAGGAGCATGCGAGTGAGGACAAAGCATGTTGAAAAGACTGGTGTTGGTATAGTGGGGACAGTACGGGTCATTACAAATGGTATCAGAGCATTCGCCAGTCGGAAATCAGGAACTAAGTGCTATGCGGGACAAAGTGCTACACCATAGGATGGGAGCCACCTCTTGAACCCGTAGGAGCCACCTCTAGAATCCCAACGCCTGGCGACAGATCCTGAGATAGTTCGATCGCGACGAGGACGTCACGAGTCCAACGGGGGGTGATTGTAATACCCCAGAATGTCAGACCAATTAGGAGAGGTTAAAAGGATTGATTCGTACTACTCATACCAACAAGGTGCACCTTCTTTTCCGGAAGCCCATCGTTAGAAACTCCACAGTTAAGCGTGCTTGACCTGGAGCAATTCTATGATGGGTGACCCCTTGGGAAGTTTTCTCAAGGAGCATGCGAGTGAGGACAAAGCATGTTGAAAAGACTGGTGTTGGTATAGGGGGGACAGTGGGTCATTACATTTTTGCTACATAATTGTCTAAAGATTGCACCCAACTTAAGTAATACGAGGGTGACAGGTCTAGGCAAAACTCGTCGAATTGCAAGTGGAAGCAAATGTTACATTATTACATGATGGTCGTGGCTTTTCAAACCTTGTATTTTTTTTCTTAACATCCACACACCGAGCAATATTAGCTGAGTATCCATAAGGAATACGTACTGTTGAAAGCATTTTACAAAACATAATCTTTTCTTCATTAGTCATAAAGAATATTGATCGTGGTATACAAGTCTGATTTCCTTCACGAATAAGATGTAGTGCTTTTCTTACTTTTAGAATTTCCAAATCTAAATGAGCATCAAGTCCATCTTTACCTTTTTTTGAGATATCAAGTAGTGTTCCTAAAATATTTTCACTTATATTTTTTTCCAAATGCATCACATCAATATTATAGCGGATCAAAAGATGTTGCCAATAAGGTAAAGTGAAAAATATGTTTTTCTTCTTCCATGGTCCCTTGACCGTTGCTTCTCTTGTGACGCTAGAACTCCTTCGTCTTCTTCGTCCACCAACTTGGTCCGTAGTTGGAGTTTTGCCAAATGTGAATCTCAAGTCAAATAGTTCTGTTAAACACTCCATTCCAGTCAAAGCTTTGGGTGCTAGATCATTCTCACACTTGCCGTTGAATGAGATTGAATCTTTTTGAAACCTATATGTGATAGGTAAAAACTTTCGATGGCTTAAATAACCTTTCTTTTTACAACTGGGTAATCACACCGAACATGTTTTGTGATTACAAAACAGACATACAAGCTTACTTGACGTACTCTATCTAGATAGGTTAGCATACGCAGGCAAGTCACTAATTGTCCACAAAATTACCGCCCTTATATTGAATATTTAATTAGAAAACACATTGTACGTGCTAGTGCCAACAACCCACATCTCTTTCAACTCATCTATCAAAGGTTGCAAGTATACATCAATGTCATTTTCAGGTTCACGGGGACCAGGAGTTAACAAAGACATTAGCAAATACGGCTGCTTCATACACATCCACGGAGGCAAATTATAAAATGAGAATATCACTGGCCAAGCAATGTGCTTGCTGCTCATATTTGAAAAATGATTGAATCCATCACATGGAAGTCCTAAATGCACATTTCGAATTTCGGATACAAAATCAGGGTAAAGAGAATATAAATGTTTCCAAGCTAGAGAATCAACCGGATGCTTCATAAATCCACCACTTGAAGATCTTTCCGAATGCCATCTAATATGCTCAGCTGTATACTTTGACATATACAACCTTTTCAACCTTGGAATAAGTGGAAAATAGTGAAGCACCTTAACCGATACTTGCTTGCTAACAGTGCTGTTATTGGCTTTATATCTTGAAACACCACAACGACCGCATTCAATCATATGCGAGATGTCTCTTTGCAGTATAACATGCATTCATTCGGGCAAGCATCAAATTTTTCATAACTAAGACCCAAATCATCAACAAACCTTTTAGCTTGTGAAAAGGAGTTCGGCATGCAATCTCCTTCAGGCAACATATCTTTAAACGCTTCCAAAAACAATGAAAAAGTCGTATTGCTCACATTTTCCAAACACTTTATATGGTGAAGTTGTACAATTGCATCTAATTTTTTATATTTATTCACAGGGTACAGATTCCTATTAGCATCATCAAGCAACTTGGAAAACCGTTTTGACTTAGGAGTTTGGCCTTCAAAAATAGGAGGTTGATATGATGAACCAATAGTTTGGCCAACCAAGGGTTGAACAAATGTTTCATTAAGGAAGTCATGCATATCACCCGTCGTTCCTTCATTGCCAATATTCATTTGCATATCGTCATGAGTGAAATCCGTACAGGGTCGACCTCAGTAGCATGATCAATATAAGATTCTCCGTGATGTGTCCAACGGGCCGTCATATAAAGAGGATCCATTCCATGCTAGATGAGATGACCATGGACAGTAATTCTATCATATAAATAACGATTGCAGCATTTCTTACACGGACATATAATCTTGTTGTTTTTGGAAGATTTAGCAAATGCTTCATTCAAGAATAATTCCAACTTATCTCTATATTCATTGGATATACAGTCTAAATTCATCCAAGGTTTATCCATTCTTATGTCTATCCATGAAACAAAGGGGAAAAATGAAAAAAAAAAAAAGAAATTTTAATAAGTTCATAAGAATAATTTGTCAAAACAAAAAAAATGATGTATCTCAACAATAGTTCATTGATTTTAAGTAATTATGTTCTCTAGATGTGTAGCATTGCAATGAACAACGATCATAGATATTCTAAAATCCATCAAGACACATAGTATGCTATAACATATGAGATAAATTATTAATAATAGAATAATATGGGCTATGTAATACGAACAGTTTCCATATAATCTTGGCATGAAAAAGAAGCTAAATCCTAATTCAGAAAATAGAAAAGGGTTAAAGCTGATTTCATCTTTCTTGAACCTCTCCGAAAATCTAAATATACAAACCATTTGAACCAAACAATGATACAGGAAGGACTAAAACGTTAAAATGAAAAATAGTAGCAGCATCCGCATGCTGCTACTATTAAGCTGTTGCTACAAAGTAGCAATAGTAGTTGTTGCTGCAAAATACTGCTTCAGCAGCAGTAGTAACCTACTGTTAAGCAGCAGCAGCTGCTGCTGTTAATTTGCTGCTTAAATAGTAGCTAAAAGTGCCCAAAATGGTTTCAATTTTTTTTTCCGTTAGGTTAATGCTTATTTATTTGCACGCAATTTTCAAGTACAAAAAATGCATCACAAAATAACCGGAACCTAACCAAAATCGGATAGGTATTTCATTTGAAAGGAATCGAATGGGTCCATTTTTTGTAGAACCGGAATTTACGATTCGGTTACGGGCAATGAAATACAAGAAAGGGAACCCGAAACACACATACCTAAAAATCACTACAATGGAAAACACTTAAAGAATTCAAACGCCAAACTAAAAAGTGAAAGCAAGTAGGCATCACCTACAATTTCGATTTCTCAAGTGACCAATAAGATCCTCTCCAAACTTATGTAGGGAGACACATTATCGACCTTCAAGGCAAATAAGCATCACAAGCAGCAAAAAAAATTTTCAACTTTGCACAGTTGGTTAATTTCTCCAAAGAAGAGTAGCCACTAAACACCAGTAGCCAACAAGGCAATTCCAAAAGGCCTCTAATTTTAACCCATAACAACCCTGATAAACATAATCCTTTTCTCAATCAAAATTTTTTGCCTTGTTTGCTTCAAAACACGGCATTCCCTTCCTCATCACTCATATGAACAACATCACCAAGTTCCTTTCTTTCTTCATCCTAAAATCCATTTACATTCATTTATTCACATCAATTTCTCTTTATCCCCTGTATATAATTCACTAATTAACATCATTATTATATTCAATAAACAACCTTCCATCAATTTATGAATTCCAATATTTGCTTAACCATAGCCATTAGTCAATATATTAGCATTATACAGATACAGTATGAAATATAAAGCAAATATGAAAGTATGAATTTTATGATTGAATAATAAATATTTGAATTCTTGACAACTCTGATGGGTACACATCTTTAAATCAACTCTATAAAAAATCAACTACAAAGTTTGAACAAGAATAAGATGACGATTACGACAAAAGCAAGAACAATTGAACAAGAAGATTAAAATTTAAATCAAATATGAAATGAAGAAATTAAAACATCAACAAGAACAGGATCAAATCATTAAAATTAAAGGAATTGAAAATTGAAATTACAATTTACGACATCAACTTACTGATGCAAAAGGGTAGAAGAAAACTGAAAATTCAATAACTCCTTCGCTTGCACCAACATCGAGAAGTCAAGAAAGAGAGTGACCGCCGACTATGAGTTTGTGACTTCAAATCTTCAACGGGTTGTGCGCCTATGAGGCTGTGACGCTGGCGGTTGTAGCTGATTCGAGAATAGTCGACAAAGTCCCAGACACACGATTGTCTTCAACTCCCATCTGTCGTCTCCCTCTCAAGTGTAGCCAGACATAGGCGGGAGAACTGGAGAAAAGGGATTGTGGGCTTCAATTTTTTTTTAAGCAGACAACTAATGGGCCAAAATGACCATTGGGTCAATGATTTAGTATTGCACTTCGCGCTTTATCGATTGTACATGTAATTGTACCTTTTTGGCCAATAGTTAACGTTGGTTTGGTTTTTTATGAACATTATTAGGGACATAATTTTTAATTCCTAATGACAAAAGTAGACAAGCAAGCAAAAGCAAAAAAAAAAAAAACATTTTTATTTTCCTTGATTAATATTAACAGAGGTAAAACAAACTTTTGTCTCTAATTAAATATTATGAATGCTTTTATTTGTCCTACCTAATATTAATAGAGACACAATATATTTTTTACTCTAATTATTTATTAATAGGGACATATGAAATATTTTGTCCCTATTCCAATGTCCCTAATACTCACAAATTTAATAGTGGATAGTAAAAATTTTTCATCCGCTATTCTTCCTTTCTTTCTTTCTTTTTTTTTTTTTATTATATGGATGTTCACTCTCACGGAAGCGTTCGCTCCAATTGGAGCAAATCATTTTTTTTTATGAGTAGGGTATAATTGGAAATTTGGAAAAAATAAGTATAATTAATAAGTTTAGTAAGGGTGTGTTTGATAGGAAAAGATGGAAAAAAAAAAAATTTCCACCTTACATGAAAAATATTTTCTCTAGGGGGAGGTGAGAATTGTTTTCCATGAAAAATATGTTAAAACATGCTTTAAATTGTACATAGAAAATCATTTCCATAGAAAATTTTATAATCAAGCAACCAACTTGAAAAATAATTTCCAATAATCCATATTTTCCGTGGAAAATCATGACAATCAAAGACACCCTAAGTGTATTTAGCCATATCCAAACATTTAATGTTTGGCACATTATGTAAAATCACTGAAATATATATTGATACAATTGAATTGGTTTGGGGGTTCGATTGGGTTACAATCAAGTCCAACCATAGGCGCCCCCGCTCTACATGGCCAAACCTATACGTCGCTGGTTTTTGTAGTTATTACATTAGGTAGAAGTCTCAATCATATTTACCTACGTCTCCGACTTTTGAGTTTGGACGAAGGCATAGATTATGCATTATGTTTGCTAGGTGGCAGCTACGCACTTCACCAACCCTTTTGTAAAAACAATACTCCCTCCGTCCCACTAAGATAGGCAAGTATTCCTATTTTGTCCGTCTCAAATTATAGTCCAATTTCCTTATTGAATGTATAATTTATTTTCCATGTACTAGAATACCCCTATTTAAGATAATTGGAACACTAAATATCAAGATAGATATTTCATCTCCCAAGATATTTAAACATGTTCACACTACTTTTTGACCATTCAATATAGGGGTAAAATTGGATGAATATATGAATATCTTATAATTCTAAGAACATTTAAGATGTTTTCTTAATATGTGTGAAAAATGGTGGGTACCTATCTTAGTGGGACGGAGGGAGTAGAAGCTAGGGGCTCGTTTTCGCCACAATAAATTTCATAAATTTTTTAATTATTTTCAAAAACTTATATAATTATTTTATATTTTTAAATATATTTTTAATTTTTAATTACACATTTAATATGTCATTCAAATAAAATAATAAAATTATGGAGAGAGTAAAGCCTAAAAGATACATGGAAAAAATAAATAAATAAAAATCGGGAGATAACAATATTAATGGACAACGTTCAAAAACGTGGTTATTGTGTCATAATTCAACGTCGCGACATCTAATTTATTGCTTGCATGTTATGAGCAATAAAGGTCAATTGACAAAGGTAGCGCCCGTTCTCCTACCCATTTTTACACATTTTTACATATTTTTACACATAAATCTCGTGAGACCTACATGTACTATACAAATCTCCACCATTCAATTCCACTTTTTCTCTCTCCTATATCACATCAAAACACATAAAAACACCTACCCTAACACGCGCGTAGTTATCCCATAATTTTTATTTATTTATTTTTTTGAACGAGGTAGTTGTCCCATAATTGATGATACATTATTACAGCATTTTTTGTTGTTAGCGTGACACATATTTTTTTTTGTTTAAAGTGACACATAATTTTTTTTGACCCAAAAAATGACACACAGTTCAAAAAAAATGACACATAATTTTGCTTGTTGTGTTGTGTGATTTTCTTAATTATTTTTTTTGGGTTATTTTCGTAAAATGACCCCAAAATATCACTTTTGAAGCAATAGAACCCGTCAACCTTTCAGATATTATCCTAGCAACCCCCAACGATGGTTTCCATCCAAAACTACTGAAAGATTGGAAGGTTTTGTGAAATGAATTAAGTAAACAAAGAACAAGAAAATTGCAAAGCGCAAAGTTGTCCTAAATTTTTTCAAATTTGACAATTTTAACTTTATTTTTTTATATATTTCCATTTAAAACCATAATTAAGATTATTGTATTTAAAAAAAGGAATTTGGCACAAATAGTTCAAAAAAAGTACATCGAACTGTGGTTGTAGTCCAAAATAAAAAAAGTAGCTCAAATGGTGAAAAAAACCGGTGCGCGTTAGGTCCCAAATTTTAGTTAAATTACATAATTTTACTTTTTATTTTTCTGTAGATGCTTATTTGGTCTATAATTAATTCTATTGAATTAATTTGATACCTATTAAATAGTTTTTATAAAAAACTTTCAATACCATAGCATTTGTTTGTATTAATATCGTCACTTTTAAAAATTTTCTTTAGCATTAGAGACCCACAAATTTTGATTTTAAACAACAGTTAATAATAAATATAATTGTTGTACTTTAATAAAGTTTTATTAGAAATATATCATTATAATAAATATACCATAATACAAAGAATTAATCAAATCAAATCAAATCAAAAAATTAAAAAAATCAAAAATCAAAAAATCCACCGCACCCCCGATCCCCAAAACAACAACCACCAACCCTGCTGCTGTTGGGGGCAGCTTCGTGGTTTTGAAGCCACTACCAGCTGTTGTTGGTGGTATTAACTATTGTTTAAAATCAAAATGTGTACATCTCTAGTACTAAAGAAAATTTTCAACAGTTGTGATATTAATGTGAATAAACGCTACAGTATTGAAAGTTTTTTATAAAAACTATTTAATCACTATCAAATTAATTCAATAAATTAATTACGGACCAAATAAGCATCCACATAAAAATAAAAGGAAAATTTGTATAATTTAATTAAAATTTGGGACCAAACGGGCCCCAAAGTTTTTTTTTATCATTTGAGCTACTCTTTATTTATATTGGACTACAACCGTAGTCGACACACTTTTTTTGAACTATTTGAGCTAAATTCTTTCTTTTTTAAAATACAAATAATCTTAATTATGGGTTTAAATGGAAATATATAAGAAATTAAAGTTAAAATGGTCAAATTTGGAGAAATTTAGGACTAATTTGCACATTGGTAAAACTTGATATTTTCCAATTTTCTTTTTCTTTGTTTATTTGGTTCATTTCACATGACCTCCTATCTTTCAGTGAAATAGTATTATTTGATCATTTTGCCCTTGCACTAAAAGAAAAAAAACCAAATTAACGATAGTTTTGGATGGAAACTGTTGCTGGGATAATATCTGAAAGGTTCGGGGGCTCTATGATTGAAAAAAGAATGTGGTTTAATTTATTACAAAATGAATACTTTGATAAGCTTTTGCCAAAATAACCGGACAATATTGTTAAACCAGACTTGACCCCAAACAAACAACCAAAGAGAGATGTCGTGCAACTCTCTCTTTCTTTGGATGTTGATGGTGACAAAACTTGGACAGTGGCATAATAACGACAACAATAAATCAAGACAGCATAGAAGGAAAAATACATATGTAGCATGACAGGGAACACTTTTTAATGTTTTTTTTTTACTTTTTTATTCATTCTTTCTTTACCTTAAATCAATCACATTTACATATCACATCACATCCACAAATCTCCACCATTCAACTTCACTCATTCTCTCTCCTCTTTTACGTTAAAAATTTTTAAAAATTAATCCCTATCACCCTTATGATCAGAGGTGGTCCCAACGCAGGCCGTACGAAAAATACATATGAGTGGAGAGAGGTAGTGGAGGACTCCTTCAGTGGGGTCGGAATCCATGATTCCTTGGCTGTAAGTTGTGGCTGAGGAGATACTAGGTTTAGAGGTTTTTATAATCATTACATTGGATGATAGTCTTAATCGTATTTTTGTCTACGAGTTTGGAGTTTAGACAAACGTATAAGTAATAGGTTGCACATTATGCTTGTTAGAGCAAATTTTTTTTGGGGGGGGGGGGGGGGGGGGGGATTTTGATTCCTTTTTTTACATCTCAAATAATGTTAAAATTGAGGGGGTTATAGACCCAAAATGAAGGGACTATTCTTCAAATTTGAGTCCAAATTGAGAATAACTCCTTCAAACATGGCCCATATTTGTTGATATTATGCAATAATCATGTGTCATGTGGATAATAAAAACACTACTCTTTTAACTTTGGTGATAGATGGCTTTTATAATTAAATTTATTTAAAAAACATGCAAAAATAATACACCCAAATTTCGCGCCCAGTTTTTTCCCCTGTACCCCCAAATAATTTGCTCTTAGGTGGGAGCTACACACTTCACCAACCATTTTGTATAAACAATAGACATTAAAGAAATCCAAATGGGGGGCAAAAAAAAAAAAAAAGAAAGAAAAGAAAAAGCTCGAGACGGAGAAAAGGGGATCGATAACAATATCAATGGACGAAAAATCAGTGACGGGATATCTCGTACAAATTTTTATTACAATATCAATTATTAATTGATGCCTGAATGAGACAGTAGACACTCTCGCATCATTTTTATTACACATACCAGGAGGTACAACTTTCTCTTTCCGTTGCATGTGCTCATGCAGGAAATGATATTGACTCGTACAAATTTTCTTTGAACTACTGTGAAACGAAAGCAGCCAAACGCTTGATCAGATCTTTGGCCTTCTCCGTTTCTGGATTACTGATATGAAAACAATGATCTTCTCCTTCAACCACTATCATCTTCACTTCCCCTTTCCACCCACTTTTCTTCACCTTCTCAACGTAAAGAGCTCCTCTGCTCGTGAACGCATCCTTCTCCGCCAAACAAACCAGAAGTTTTTTACACCCCAGCTCCGATAAACTTGGCGCATTGTCAACAAACGGGTTAATCAGCGGATTATCAATCCCATCAGGAGCCAATGGATAAGCCACCATTAACCAAACCTTGTAAGCTATACCCTCAACTTCTTCTTTTGTTTCGTTCCCAATTGGCTTCGATCCCCAGAAGTAAGGATGAGACAGAAATGCACCATGTATTTTCTGATCTCCGGGCAGAGCTTGTTCCCCTGCTCTAACAAGAATGTTATGCACTATATTGCCTCCAGCACTATCCCCACCAATGTACAATTTACCAAAATCTCCATTCTCAATTATCCACAGATCCTTCTCGATGCTGTTTTCGTCAATTGTGTGGGAAGCAACCCATTGGAGGGCGATCCAGGAATCTTCATATGCTATTGGCAAAGGGTTTTCGGGGGCAAGCCTATATTCGACCGAGATGATTAGGGCTTTTGCTTCGGCGGCTAATATGTTCATGAAACGGTGGATAATGATTGAAAAGGCGGATTCGACACAAAATCCGCCGCCGTGATAATAAACTAAAATTGGGAGCTTTTGGTTAATATTTGGTTCAGTGAGTTTAGGGAGATGGAGTCGGGCTTGAATGACATGGGAGATGTTAATGTCTTTGGTGGCCACCCCTGTGGTGCGGTCCGCCGCTGATGGAGGGACGACAGGTGGGCTGTACACCCTCTCTACGGTGCTGTCTTTGTATAGTTTGATGATCGGAGAGAGGTCGGTGAGCACCTCTTTGGTGGTATTTCTGGTGGCGGAAGCCATGCGAGTGAAGTTTCCGAAGTAGTGTGCGTTGTGTTGAGTGTGAAGTGGTGTGGGTGTCAAATGGTGCATGCCCGTCGGGGAGACGCCGTACAATAGAAAATGAGATGTCGTTGGATAGTACTGTACCTTCATTTTATTATTTTACATACATATTAGTATCATGTTCGCGCGATACACGGAAACAATTAAATTTATATATAATAAATAATTGATATAACATTATAAATATATTAAATATAAATATTGAATTACATAATTGATGTAATTTATATGTAGGAGATTATATAATTGTAAATAATTATTGAAATCTATAATATTTTATATTTATCTAGTCAATGCAAAAAATGTGGAGGAAATTCACAATTGTAAGTTAAAAAAATTCACGTGGATCGCATAATTAAGAAATTTATCAAAACGTGTAACTTTCATTCTAATTGTCGTGTATCAAATTGCACAACAATATTCGTGGAGATTTATTAATTTTAAATGAATCATTAGAATAACTATATAAAAATTCTTTGATTATCGAAACGTATCTTTCTCGTTGGTACATATCAAATTTATATTAAACAGTTTTTTTCTTTCTAAAATGGATATTTCGCACTGTAAACTCTAGCTGCAATTGTTATTTAATTTTAGCTCTATTGTTTAAGAAGTGTTATACTTAATTTTATGTAACATAGATTTATAGTAATACGGATGATGTTCTGCACCTGCATAATTTATTTGATTTTTTTTCTCTTTACGTAAAAAGTATTTTAATTTTAGGAAGAAAAACTTTTTATTTTTAATTTTATATACTCAAAAAAGGCAAAACGCATGCAATGCAAAATTTAGTTAATGAGCATATCACATCAGCCATATTAAAAACGAAAAATATAAATTAACTTTTTAATTAGAAATCGCGTGTCATGTTGGCACGCCAATAGGCATTCGCCAAATATAGCACTTCAACTATCATAATATAAAGATTAATAAATTACCATTTATTTAAAATAAATACATTATTCCATATAAATCCAATTATACTTACAACTACTTACTATTTAATTTTAAAAATAAAAAAAGTAACAAATACCCACTATTATTGAACCGTCCAATTCACATAACCAAGCAAAACTATCAAAATCAATAATTTTAACACTATAAAAATAAGCAAAAAATATTTATTATTTAATATTTTGAATTAGAATTTTAAAAAATGAAGTTATATTTAAATAAATACATGCCAACTTGGCACAATATCTAGTTGGTACTTCACTTTTTATTGATAGTATAATTTTTAGTAATTCATGCATTTAGTTCACTTCAACGATATACATAGTTCAAAAAATATATATATATATATATATATATATATATATACACACACACACATATATATATACAAACACACTAAATAAGAAAAACAAAATAAATTCAATAAGAAAATAAAATTATTAAATATACATTTAATGTTTGTTTGCGAGTCATTCTTTTATATATTTATAATAAATGGGTATCGATTTAGAAATAAATCAAAAATAGTAAATATGAAAATGAAAATAAATTAAATAAGAAAACGAAATTACTAAATATCATTTAATGTTTGTTTCTAAATAAATTTTTTTAAAATTAACTAAATGAGTGCCAATTTCATGATATTTAAGGCCTTGTTCTTTTCATGAGTTCGCACATTTTCGTGCAACTTATGCACATTTTCAACCGCACACATATTTTTCAATATAATACTAACAACACATTTTATACGGAAATACGTGAATCCTTCAAAAGAACAAGCCCTAAATACTCTATCTCTCTCATTTTCTCTCCGTTCTTTCATTTTCTAACTATAAATAAAAAATAAAAAAGACCGTGATTTTATTTTGTTCAACTTGATGAGATCTTTAAAATAAATATACCATCAATATACAAATTTTTAGTTTTTTAAAAATTAAAATTTACAAGCAAATACATAAATTAGTGTGTATAACTTAAACATAAATTAAAATTAACATAGATTAAGGGCTACTGATGTAATGAGATTAAAAAAATGATATTTTGTTACGAAATTTAATTGATATTTGTGCGTAAAATTCAAATATAATGAGGTGTATAAATTCTTTTAGCTTTTAATTCTATTCTATGTTTGATTTATTTTAACAAGAAATTAAATGAAACCTAATGCTTCAATTTTTTTATCTCGAAAATATATGTTAAAACGAGCTTTATTTTATGTTTAAAAGTTAAAATTGAATAATTTTTGTCCTAATAAATATTTAATTTACAAAAATAATAATTTATATATTAATACGGTTCTTAAGTAGAACTTCTCATGTAATTATACAAAATAGACTCAAATTCTTTTAAAATTTATAAGAATAATATAAAGAACCTATATCTATATATAAAAAAAACACAGGAAATTTTCATCCTATTTTTTTAATTAGATTAATTACTTTTCCCACCATAAACCAAGTCCTTTTTTGTCTTTTGATTTTTTTCCTTTTTTTGTTAATTAATAATCAATCACTAACAAAAAAAAATTAATTAATCATTATCTATATTAAATCTTATCCCACCAAAATAATGAAATGTATACAATAAAACTTAGATATTTCCAAATCTCAACTGATTTAAACTTATCTTCTATACATTTTTTTATCTCTTGATTTTTTCCTTTTTTCCATTACGTAGTAAACAATCCTAACACATAAATTAATGAGTCATTATTTATATGAAATATTAAATCTGAATTTCATTTGCCTGCATAAGTATTGGTAATTATTATTTTATTATTTTTGAACCTAAATCTAAACATTTATATTTATATATAGAATAAGAGCTTTTTATAAACAATTAATTACCAAATGAAAATTAATTCTTAAAAAATAAAATTAATTAAAATAAATAATTTCATTAAGATTTGATTATTGTGTGATACAAATTAAATTAGCATTCATTAAATTTTTACAAAAATTAAAAGAAAATTATAACATTAAAATATAAAAATTAGATTCGACCCACTATTCAATTTTTGAAATGATTAATAATTTTTATAGACAGTTAGCTAAAGAATGAAAATTAATCTTAGTTATCAATTTTGTTAAGATTCAATTTTTGTTTGATACAAAATTAGAAATCATTAAAATTCAACATGAAAATTAAAATAAATTTGTAACATGATTAGATTGGTCCCTTTACTCAATTTTAGAAATAATTAATTGTTTTAAAAAATAAAATTAGCTTAAAAATGAAAATTAATTCAAATTATCATTTTTTCGGATTTAATTTTAGTGTGACGAAAAATTATGATTCATCAAAGTTGTACTAAAAAACTAAAAGGAACATGTAATATTAATTTTTTTTAATTAACCGTTCAATTGTAAATTCATCAAATATTTTTAATTAATTAAATATATATCTATATCTTCTAAATTACAGATATCCTTTAGTGAAAATAATTAATTGATAACTTTTAATAAGTGATTGCAGTCTAATTTTTTAATTTTATTATTACACGTTTCTTTTAAGTTAAAGAAAAAAGAACTGCAACTTAAGTTGACAAAGATTAAACTAATTATTGTATAAATAGTTAATTATTTTTAACACAAAATAATTAATTTTTAAAATAATTAACTAAAAAAATGTAAATTAATTATAACTAATTTTATTGCAATTAACCAAAATTATTATATGGCGAAAATTTAATTCCATCAGGAGCCTATGGATAAGCCACCAGTAACCAAATCTGGTAAGCCATACCCTCAACATCTTCTTTCGTTTCGTTCCCAAATGACTTCGATCCCCAGAAGTAAGGATGAGACAGAAATCCACCACGTATTTTCAAATCTCCGGGCAGAGCTTGTTCCCTGCTCGGACAAGAATGTTATGCGATATATTGCCTCCAGCACTATCCCCACCAATGTGTAATTTACCAAAATCTCCATTCTCGATCAGCCACGGATCCTTCTCGATGCTGCTTTCGTCAATCGCGTGGGCAGTGACCCATTGGAGGGCGATCCAGGAATCTTCATATGCTATTGGCAGATGATTTTCGGGAGCGAGCCTGTGGTGCTGTCTGCCGGCGACGGAGGGACGAGGGGTGGGTTGCAGACCCTCTTGATGGTGCCGCCTTTGAATAGTATGATGATCGGAGAGAGGTCGATGAGCACCTCTTTGGTGGCAGTGGTGGTAGCGGAAGCCATGGGAGTGAAGTTTCCGGGTTGTGTGCGTTGTGTGGAGTGTGAAGTGGCGTGGGTGTAGAATGGTGGATGCCTTCGTTTATTAGTGAAGTAAACAGCAAGATAGTTGGGGTGATCCCCACACTCAATGTAAAAGGAGATGTAGTTGATCAGTCATAGTTGCCATTTTTTTTGTTTTTTTGTTTGGGGGGCAACGTAACTACCCTGGCCCAAAAAAATCGAAATTCGAATATGAATTTTATTGATAAAAGAAAATGTACAAGCAAGAAGGGTGTGCTTAATACCCGAACTTCGAAAAAATAATCGAAGAGCCTATCATCTAGAAAAAATTTTATGTTAAGTGAAGCTTAAAAGATTACCTTAACATAGAAAGTTATTTGACATAGGATTTATTATTATTATTATTTTTAATTATGTTGTTTCGGTTTTGGTCACAAATTATTGGCGTCAATGTTAATTTAACTTTAGTTATGTTTCTAAATGTTTCCCCAGCCCCCTTAAATAAACTTTAATTGTAATGTCATTACGTAGAGAATTATTCATGGAGAATTAGTAGGGATTTTACTTCTAGGCATCTCCAACGTGAAGTACTGATTCCTCTATTTTTTCTTTTAAAATAAAATAATTGCTACTGTGTTTTACCATTTGCTCCAATCATTAACTCTAAATTTTACTGTAATTCATACTATTCAATATTTTCATTTTATTTCTTATTTATTAAAATATATTTTCTCTAAATTATTATTATTCAAGAATAAATATGTATTTTATTCATAATAATAAAATAATATTGTATAATAATAGTTAGACACAATTATTTTATACATAATAATAATTAGGCACAATTATTTATTTGACAATAAATATTTAACTATAACTGAAAATCGAAATTATCATTTTACTTATATACACGATTGAATTCTCATTTTATGACATATTGGAAGTATTGATTAGCAAAAATTTAACCAAAAAAATACTCAAAATGTAGTGAAAAGAAAAAAAAAAGATAAAATAGCCAAAAAGTGAAAAAGAAAGTAATAATAATAAAACACGCGAGTTGGGCTGAAAAGTGGGCCCAACTCTTACCTCCCAATGAACAGTGCACCGTTAAAATTAAGATGTGTTTGATTGACCAAATTTTTCATAGAAAATGTCCCATCAAAAAAAATATTTTCCCACTTATTTGTTTGATTGCATCATTTTCCATGGAAAAATAATGTCAACTATTTTATGCATGAATTAGGCATTTTCCATGGCAAATTAATTCTAGGTCCCCCCAAGAAAAATATTTTCCTTGCAAGATGAAAAATGTTTTCTTTTCCACCCTTGGCCAATCAAACACACCCTTAGCGACAATTTGGTGCCCTCGTTGGAAGAGGAAGGAGTTCCTCCTTTTTCAGGCGACAATGGTGGAGTTGCTGTGAGTAGTGCTGTTTCCATGTTAACATGAAAAATTATTGAATAACTTCACTTGATCTTGCTTGAGCTGTTACATTTTATGCACAAAAGCTAGCAATAAGTAGGTTTACCATTTACCTAATTTATTCGTTCGATTGTGTTTCTGAAAATATTATTATATATTTCTGTTTCTAGGTATTAGACTGATCGAAAAATCAAGATCAATGTGCTCTGTGGGAATGCCTGTTGACATGGGGCTCAGCAAGGTTGGATTTGCTTTCAGCTTTTATTATTATCTGCATATAAAGATTCAAGTGGCTCGTCCAAATTACAAGACAAAGATATAGTAGAGGAATAATCTACCTTATCATAAATTTTTGGCTAAATAAATTTGGATTGCTCATTAAATAAATGACATACATATTTAGCAGAATGTCATGGATGATCAAGTCATTGAGCCCGAAAGAAGAGTAACAGTAGCGAGGGGAACAAACCGTAATCCAGATACAGGTGAGTTAACCAATTTTATGATGATGAGAGCAGGCAAGACGAATGACTTCCAGAAGCTCATATTTCATATTTTCAGGTTCACCATGGCGACTTGTTCCATCTTCCAGGCCCAGGGAAGACGGGATGTATTGGGGAAATAAAGTGCGATATGCTGCTAACATCAGCTCTGTATCCAAGAATATATTGCCCATACAAGGTTTCTCATTCGCTCTGGTGCATGTTTTGGTTGATTAATTTGAAACCATGCCATGTATTGGAACTAAATATTAATGTGAGAATAGATGTGCAGGAAATGAAAGAAGCCAATTGCTTAAACAAATCCTTAGCTTTCTCAGTATGAGGATCCAACACATTAAAGCAATGATCTTCTCCATCCGCCACCGCCAGCTCCACTTCTCCATTCCACCCCCTCTGCTTCACAGTTTTAGAATTAGAGGTTTTTTTGGCATAACCAGAAATTAATGTTGGGAGTAAAGTGTGACAAATGTTACTTTCATTGTAATAAATATAATTGCTAGAATGGGCTCTGCCGATTTTTCACCACATAAGATTAATTTATTATAGAATTTAATAGAAATTTTATCTAATCTCATTGTATATTCTCGTTTGACAAATTCGTTTTTAAGTTTGTTGAAAACAAGCATTAACAGTTGTTGATGTAAAAAGAAAAGAAAATAGTAAAAAATACAACAACTTTTTTCCATCTATCACCAAAACAATATATTATCAAAAGTCGAGACTGTCGTTTATAAATAGTAGAAAAGAAAACCACTTGAAAATAAAAATTTCTCCATAATTCCCCATATGACAATTTTTTTCATTTAATATTACTCTTCTTGCCGGATGTAGATGACTTAATGGATAAAGTCATTGAAGACAAACTACAAACTAATCCAAAAATCAAAAATAAATCAATAACTATAAAATGAGTGTTCCAAATAAAAAATGTGGTAGGGTTGAGCCCAAAACAATAGGAACAATTACGAGTAATAAATTAATTAATTTATGTACTTCTGCAAAATTCAAGTTACAAATTTAAAAATTTATAGGAACAAATTCAATGAAATAGAGAATTGGAGTTTTTGATTTGAAGAGAGAAAAATAACTAACGTGTTTAGTTTAATTAGTAATTAAGTGAGAAGAAAAATTTTAATTTCATATATTGCCTAAACAAATTGTAATTTCATATATTATTATTACCTGAACTCATGCGATTAGAAAAATTCTACTATATAAAATAAAATAAAAGGCAAAGGGGGAGGGGGGGGGAGCCAAAAAAAACAAAAACAAAAAAAACAAAGGCTTGTATTTAAAAAGGAAGTGGGAAATAGTAGAAATGATCAAGTGCACCCCGATTTGCCATAGTTATGGTACTCCGGGTATTTTTCGGTCACATAACACTTCCATTGGAAAATCGAGAATAGTTCTAGAACCAGCACGATGAGGTGAAACTCTAGATTTGAAAAATCTTCTGGCGATGCCGTTGGCCGCTTGTCAAAAACTTTGACTAAATATTGACCGGTGGCCAACGACATTGCCGGAAAATTTTTTGAGATTGCTGGAGCTTAACTTTGCCATACTGGTTCTGGATTAGATCTCAATTTTTCCAACGGAGATAATTATGGCACTCCCAAGTGCACTGAATCATTGCTGGGGGAAATGCAGATGTGAGAATGTGAAAAAGAAGTGGAAAAGGAAACTTAAGGGAAAAATAAAATTAGAAAATGATCGACATGGGGAATCGAACCCCAAATTTTAAGGAAACATCATCACCTAATTCCACTGAACCAAAAGCTGCTTATACTACTATTTTATGTTCTATTAAAAAAAAAAATTAGGGTGCGGCGAAATGCACCCACAACACTTACTAACTACACCCATTTTTTTTTCTAAATTTTCAATTATGCCCTCATTATAAAATAAATAAATAAATAAATAATTTGGTTGGCTCCAATTGTAGTAAAGACCCTCATAATAATTAAAAAAAAAAGAAAAATAAAAAGGAAGAAAGGAAGAATGACGGATAAAAAATTTTTGCTATTATTTTTTGTTCAAGTTTTCTGCAACTATTTTAACCAGTAATTTCAAAATTTCTTTAAGTTTTTTGCAACGAGTCAAATTTCTTAATTTTTTAAAATAATTATATTCAATACTAACCGGATAAAGTAAATTATTGTATCATAAAAAAAATTGAAATTCATTATCAGAGTAATTGCAAAGAACTTTAAAAAAATTTTAAAATTACTTGTCAATTTGAACAAAAAATGATAGTAAAAATTTTTCATCCCCTATTCTTCCTTTTTTTTTTTAAATTATGTGGATGTTCGCTCTCACGGAAGAGTTCGCTCCGATTGGAGCAAATCAAAATCTTTTTTAATTAGTAAGGTATAATTGAAAATTTGGAAAATCACTTAAATATATAATATTGATACAATTGAATTGGTTTAGGGGTTCGACTGGGTTACAGTTAAGTCCAACCATAGGTGGCCCCCTCTACAAGGCCAACCCTATACGTCGCTGGTTTTTGTAGTTATTACATTAGGTAGAAGTCCCAATCATATTTACGTCCGTCTCCGGCTTTTGAGTTTGGACAAAGGCATAGATTATGCATTATGTTTGCTAGGTGGCAGCTACGCACTTCACCAACCCTTTTGTAAAAACAATAGAAGCTAGGGGCTCGTTTTCGCCACAATAAATTTTCATAAATTTTTTTAATTATTTTACAAAACTTAGATAATTATTTTATATTTTTAAATATATTTTTTTAATTTTTAATCATATTTCTAATATGTCATTCGAACAAATTAATAAAATTATAGAGAGAGTAAAGCCTAAAAGGCAAATGGAAAAAATAAATAAATAAAGATCGAGAGATGACAATATTAATGGACGACTTTCAAAAACAATATTAATGGACGTGGTCATTGTCCCATAATTCAACGACGCGACATCTAATTTATTGCTTGCACGTAATGAGCAATAAAGGTCAATTGAATTATTAACTGATGATACATTATTACATCATTTTTTGTTGTAATTTATGGGTGATAGGGAATAGATTATAATGGTTTTTAAAAAATTTTAATGTAAAAAATGAGAGAGAATGAATGGAGTGTTGAGTGATTGAGATTTGTGGATGTGATGAGATGTGTGGATGTGATTGATTTAGGATAGAGAAAAAAGTTCAAAAAGTGGAAAATTTTGGAAAAAATTGTTCCCAATCAGGGTAACACATATTTTTTTTTCGGTTTAAAGTAACACATAATTTTTATTTATTTTTTTTTGTTGACCCAAAAAATGACACACAGTTCAAAGAAAAAAAATGACACATAATTTTGATTGTTGTGTTGCGTGACTTTCTTAATTATTTTTTGGGGGTTATTTTTGTAAAATGACCCCAAAATATCTATTTTGAAGTAATAGAACCCGTCAATCTCTCAGATATTATCCTAGCAATCCCCAATAATGGTTTCCATCCAAAACCACAGTTAATTTGATTTTTTTGTCTTTTAGGGCATGGGCAAATCTTTCACTGAAAGATTGGAAGGTTTTGTGAAATGAATCAAATAAATAAAGAAAAAGAAAATTGGGAAGTACCAAATTTTAGTAATGTGCAAATTTGTCCTAAATGTTTTCAAATTTGACAATTTTAACCTTAATTTTTTATATATTTCCATTTAAAACCATAATTAAGATTATTTGTATTTGAAAAAAGGAATTTGGCCCAAAAGGTTCAAAAAAAAAGTACGTCGACTGATTTGTAGTAAAAAGGTTCAAATAATACTAAAAATTTGTAGCGATTTGAGTCCCAAATTTTAGTTAAATTACATAATTTTACTTTTTATTTTTCTATAGATGCCTATTTGGTCTGTAATTAATTCTATTGAATTAATTTAATACCGATTAAATAGTTTTTATAAAAAACTTTCAATACTGTAGCATTTGTTTGCGTTAATATCATAACTTTAAAAAACTTTCTTTAGCATTAGACGCACACAAATTTTGATTTTAAACAATAGTTAATAATAAATATAATTGTTGTACTTAAATAAAATTTTATTAAGAATATATCATTATAATAAATATACCATAATACAAAGAATTAATAAAATCAAATAAAAAATATTTAAAAAATCAAAAATCAAAAAATCCAGTGAGACTTCAATCCTCAAACAACAACCACCAACCATCTTTAACTTGTTTATAATTTTCAAAACCACCCTGGTGGTGGTTTTGAAGCCACTACTACCTGTTGTTGGTGGTATTAACTGTTGTTTAAAGTCAAAATGTCTATATCTCTAATGTTAAAGAAAATTTTCGACAGTTGTGATATTAATGTGAACAAACGCTATGATATTGAAAGTTTTTCATAAAAACTATTTAATCATTATCAAATTAATTCAATAAATTAATTACGGACCAAATAAGCATTCACATAAAAAAATAAAAGGAAAAATTGTACAATTTAACTAAAATTTGGGACCAAACGTGTCCCAAAGTTTTTTTTGCCATTTGGGCTACTCTCTGTACATATTGGACTACAACCGCACTCAATACACTTTTTTTGAGCTATTTGAGCCAAAGTCTCTCTTTTTTTAAATACAAATAATCTTAATTATGGGTTTAAATGGAAATATATAAGAAAGGGAAATGCTATACCATAATAAATGTCATAATGGTTGACATAATGGTAGTTGACTTATTTAATAACCGTCCATCTAAAAGTGATGGAATTGTTAAAGAATAGCAGTGATCACGCCACATATCCATTACGCCAATTATTACAGATCTATTACAGATTGCAGAAGCATGATCCTATAAGAAATTAAAGTTAAAATGGTCAAATTTGGAAAAATTTAAGACTAATTTGCACATTACTAAAACTTCATATTTTCCAATTTTCTTTTTCTTGCTTTATTTGGTTTATTTCACATGACCTCCTATCTTTCAGTGAAAAAAGTATTATTTGATCATTTTGCCCCTGCACTAAAAGACAAAAAAGCCAAATTAACGATGGTTTTGGATTGAAACTGTTGCTGGGATAATATCTGAAAGGTTGGAGGCTCTATGATTGAAAAGAAAATGTAGTTTAATTTGTTACAAAATGAATACTTTGACGTGCTTTTGCGAAAATAATCGTACAATATTGTTAAACCAGACTTGACCCCAAACAAACAACCAAAGAATGATGTCGTGCAACTTTCTCTTTCTTTGGATATGTTACGTTGATGGTAACAAAACTTGGGTAGTGGCATGATAATAACAACAATAGTCAATAGATCAAGATAGCAAAAAGGGAAAAATACATATGATCAAAGGTGGTCCCAACGCAGGCCGTACCTTCAGTTTAAACATTTTTTGTTAATAAAGAAATGAATTCAAAGCATCAAATTCAAAAGTAAAATTTCAGAATTATATATGATTTCAGTGGGAAACAAAAGCAGCCAAACGCTTGATCAGATCTTTGGCCTTGTACGTTTCTGGATTATTGATATGAAAACAATGATCTTCTCCTCCAACCACTATCATCTCCACTTCCCCTTTCCACCCACTTTTCTTCACCTTCTCAACGTAAAGAGCTCCTCTGCTCGTGAACGCATCCTTCTCCGCCAAACAAACCAGAAGTTTTTTACACCCCAGCTCCGATAAACTTGGCGCATTGTCCACAAACGGGTTAATCAGCGGATTATCAATCCCATAAGGAGCCGATGGATAAGCCACCAGTAACCAAATCTTGTAAGCCATACCCTCAACTTCTTCTTTTGTTTCGTTCCCAATTGGCTTCGATCCCCAGAAGTAAGGATGAGACAGAAATCCACCATGTATTTTCTGATCTCCGGGCAGAGCTTGTTCCCCTACTCTCACAAGAATGTTATGCACTATATTGCCTCCAGCACTATCCCCACCAATGTACAATTTATCAAAATCTCCATTCTCAATTAGCCACGGATCCTTCTCGATGCTGTTTTCGTCAATTGTGTGGGAAGCAACCCATTGGAGGGCGATCCAGGAATCTTCATATGCTATTGGCAAAGGATTTTCAGGGGCAAGCCTATATTCGACAGAGACGATTAGGGCTTTTGCTTCGGCGGCTAATATGTTCATGAAACGGTGGATATTGAATGAAAAGGCGGATTCGACGCAAAATCCACCGCCGTGATAGTAAACTAAAATTGGGAGCTTTTGGTTAATATTGGGTTCAGTGAGTTTAGGGAGATGGAGTCGGGCTTGAATGACAGGGGAGATGTTAGTGTCTTTGGTGGCCACCCCTGTGGTGGGGTCTGCCGGTGATGGAGGGACGACGGGTGGGCTGTACACCCTCTCTACGGTGCTGTCTTTGTATAGTTTGATGATCGGAGAGAGGTCGGTGAGCACCTCTTTGGTGGCATTTCTGGTGGCGGAAGCCATGCGAGTGAAGTTTCCGAGGTAGTGTACGTTGTGTTGAATGTGAAGTGGTGTGGGTGTTGAATGGTGCATGCCCTTATTTATAAGCGAATGGTGCATGCCTTTATTTATTAGTTAGGCAAAAGACAAGATAGTCGGGGAGACGCCGTACAATAGCAAATGAGATGTAGTAGGATAGTGTACCTTCCTTTTTCTTATTTTATATATATATATATATATATATATATATATATATATATATATATAAAGAATATTTTTTCTGGCTAAACGCACATCAATTTTTCTCGCTTATTGAATTTTTCTAATATAATCTTCTATATGTATGTATATATATATATATATAGAATAATTTAAATATGTAGAAAATGAGACTTTTTATTATTATATTTTTTATTATTACCTTAAATCTATTTTTCCATTTAAAATAAATTGTCTTTTTATTTTTTTTTTCTTTCCTAATGCATATATAACTCCTTTAATAATAATAATAATATATTAATATTAATAAAAATGGGACTTTGTTCTTATTATATTTTTTATTATTGCCTTAAATCTATTTTCCCATCTAAAGCCAACTCTCTTTTTGCTTTATTTTTTCCTTTCCTAGCTGTTTTATATCCAATTCCTTTAATAATAATATATTAATATTAATGTGTATAGATTTTACCCAATTTCATGATATTTAAGGCCTTGTTCTTTTCATGAGTTCACGCATTTTCGTGTAACTTACACACATTTTCAATCGCACACATAATTTTCAATATAATACTAACTACACATTTTACACGAAAATACACGAATCCTTCAAAAGAACATGGTCTAAATACTCTATCTCTCTCATTTTCTCTCCGTTCTTTCATTTTCTAACTATAAATAAAAAAATAAAAAATAAAAAAACCATGATTTTATTTTGTTCAACTTGATGAGATCCTTAAAATAAATATACTATCAATATACAAATTTTTAGTTTTTTAAAAAATTAAAATTTATAGCAAATACATAAATTAGTGTGTACAACTTAAACATAAATTAAAATTAACATAGATTAATGGCTACCGACGTAATGAGATTAAAAAAATGATATTTTGTTACGAAATTTAATTGATATTTGTGCGTAAAATTCAAATATAATGAGGTGTATATATTCTTTTAGCTTTTAATTAATTCTATTATATGTTTGATTTACTTTAACAAGAAATTAAATCAAACCTAATGCTTGAATTTTTTTTTATCTTGCAAATATATGTTAAAGCGAGCTTTATTTTATGTTTAAAAGTTAAAATTGAATAATTTTTTTCTAATAAATATTTAATTTACAAAAATAATAATTTATATATTAATATGGTTCTTATGTAGAACTTCTCGTGTAATTATACAAAATAGACTCAAATTCTTTTAAAATTTATAAGAATAATATAAAGAACCTATATCTATATATATATATATATATATATATATATATATATATATATATATATATATATATAAAGTAGGGAATTTTCATCCTATTTTTTTAATTAGATTAATTACTTTTCCCGCCATAAACCAAGCCCTTTTTTGTCTTTTGATTTTTTCCCTTTTTTGCTAATTAATAATCAATCCCTAACAAAAAAATCAATTAATCATTATCTGTATTAAATATTTTCCCACCAAAATAATGAAATGTATACAATAAAACTTAGATATTTCCAAATCTCAACTTATTTGGACTTATCTTCTATAAGTTTTTTTGTCTCTTGATTTTTTCCCTTTTTTCATTATTTAGTAAACAATCCTAACACATAAATTAATGAGTCATTATTTATATTAAATATTAAATCTGAATTTAATTTGCCTGCATAAGTATTGGTAATTATTATTTTATTATTTTTGAATCTAAATCTAAATATTTATATTTATATATTGAATAAGAGCCTTTTTATAAATAATTAACTACAAAATGAAAATTAATTCTTAAAAAATAAAATTAATTGAAATAAATAATTTCATTAAGATTTGATTATTGCCTGATACAAAATTAGCATTCATTAAATTTTTACAAAAAATTAAAAGAAAAGTATAGCATTAAAATATAAAAATTAGATTCGACCCACTAATTAATTTTTTAAATGATTAATAATTGTTATAAACAATTAACTAAAGAACAAAAATTAATCTTGATTATCAATTTCGCTAAGATTCAATTTTTGTGTGATACAAAATTAGAAATCATTAAAATTCAACATAAAAACTAAAAGAAACTTGTAACATGATTAGATTGGCCCCTTTACTCAATTTTTGAAATAATTAATTATTTTCAAAAATAAAATTAGCTTAAAACTGAAAATTAATTCAAATTAACATTTTTTAGGATTTAATTTTAGTGTGACGAAAAATTATGATTCATCAAATTTGTACTAAAAAACTAAAAGAAACATGTAACATTAATTTTTTTAATTAACCGTTCAATTGTAAATTAATCAAATATTTTAAATTAATTAAATATATATCTATATCTTCCAAATTACAGATATCCTATAGTAAAAATAATTAATTGATAACTTTTAATAAGTGATTTCAGTCTAATTTTTTAATTTTATTATT
Source organism: Jasminum sambac (assembly GCA_018223645.1). Taxonomy (NCBI): domain Eukaryota; kingdom Viridiplantae; phylum Streptophyta; class Magnoliopsida; order Lamiales; family Oleaceae; genus Jasminum; species Jasminum sambac. Next base: position 24,297,473 of record CP073649.1, read on the forward strand.
ACACGTTGCTATTAAGTTAAAGAAAAAAGAACTGCAACTTAAGTTGAAAAAGATTAAACTAATTATTGTATAAATAGTTAATTATTTTTAACACAAACTAGTTATTTTTAAAAATAATTAGCTAAAAAATTTAAATTAATTATAACTAATTTTATTGCAATTAACCAAAATTATTATATAGCGAAAATTTAATTCGTTGTGTTTCAATCGATAAATATTAATCAAAATTAATTATATTGATCAAGGGGGAAGTATAATTAATTTAAAAATAAAAAATAATTAGAATTTATTTAATTTCTCCAGTCGGCAAGGTTTTCCCAAAATTAAAGAAATATTTTGACTAGCGAGACATCTTTTTTGATTCTAAGATATCTTTAAAATTATATTCATACAATTCAAGAAATTACATATATTAAACTAATTATTATAGAAATAGTATGCTAAAATTAACAATTAATTACAATTAATTATGTTGCAAATAGTTAAAATTTATTATGTTTCAAAGATTTAATTGACATGGTTTTAGTGGGAAAAAATTAATCAGAATTAATGATATTTTTCAAATGAGAAAATTATAATTAATTTAAAAAATAAAAATCTTTGAAATTCTTTAGACTGCTAAGGTTTGCTAGAATTGTGCTGAAAAATGAAAAAATATATTTTAAATTGCATAATACCTTTTAAATTACAATAGATATAAAATTAGCTTCATACAATTCTTGAAACTGCAGATATTAAGCTAATTATTTTTTAAATGATTACCTTAAAATAAAAATTAATTTAAATTAATTATGTTGCAAGTATTAAATTTTTTTATACTTCTAAGATTTAATTGGACTTGGTCTCATTAGATGAAAATTTACATGATTTCATGGGATGAAAATTAATCAAAATTAATTATACATATTGTTGAAATAGGAAAAATCGAATTAATTTTAAAAAATTTAATAAAAATTAACTATATGGCAATAGGTCGGTAACATTTACCCCAAAAAATGAAAGATATCATTTAACTTGCAAAATATATTTTATATTATAAAATATCTTTTAAATTATAAGATATCTTTAAAATTAGACTTATACAATTCTGATAGCTACGACTATTAAACTTATTATTTTAGAAATGATTAATTATTTTTTGCAATAATTTGCTAAAAATTAAAATTAATTAAAATGATTATATTAAAATTAAATAAAATTAATTATATTTCCAAGATTTAATTGGAAAGGATTTCACTAGACAAACATTAATTAAAATTAATTATATTACTAAACGGGGAAATTTTGATTAATTAAAAAAAAAACAATTACAATCAAGTAGATTGCTATGGATTGGTAAGATTTCTCCTAGAAAATTAAAGATAACTTTTAAATTGGAATATATTTTTTAAATTACAAAATATCTTTAATAAATAATTCTTCAAATTGTGGCTATTAAACTTATTATTGAAGAAATAATTAATTTTTAAGGTATAATTAGCTAAAAATTAAAATATAATTAATTTAAAATTAATTAAAATTAATTATGTTGCTAAGATTTAACTGAAAATAGTTTCATTTTATGAAAATTGACATGGTTTCAATGAAAGAAAATTTTAAAAATTAGTTGTTATAGTGCTAAGCGGGCAAATATATAGTTAATTTTAAAAAATAAAGAAATAATGGAAATTAATTAGATCCCTAGGGGTTGACATGATTTCCCTAAAAAAAATGAAAGATATCTTCAAAATTGGAAGATCTCTATTAAATTCCAAAATGTCTTTAAAATTAGACTCATATAAAAGAAAATTTTGGAAAGTTTGATTTTATTTGACACAGGTTTGAAAATAGTCATATTAAAAAATTAAAAAAATTAAAATTAATTAGATTGTTATGTGTTCGTAAGATTTCCTCTAAAAATGACAAATTCCTTTTAAATTGAAAGATATCCTTTAATTTATAAAATATCTTAAAAATTAAATTCATGTGATTCTTCAAATTGTGGCTATTAAGCTAATTATTTTACAAATAAAATTTTATTTTTATAAATAATTAGCTAAAAACACAAACTAATTATAATTAATTGTATTTCTAAGATTTAATTTGACTATTTTCACTGCACAAAAATTGAAACAATTTTATTGGAAGAAAATTAATCAAAATTAATTAAATTACTAAAATGTGAAAAATAGTTAATTCATTAGGTTGCTATGTGGCAGAAATATGTGTTTCCAAAATTAATTTATCTTATTCCGTATTTTAAAATAAATTAAAGGCAACACATATAAGTTTTTGGACTTCTAGAATTAGGGTATTATATCTTATTTGGGTGGGGTGGGGTGGGGGGGGGGCTATCCCGGCTCAATCCAAACTCAGGATATGAATTTTTTAATAAAAGAAAAAATACAAGTAGGAAGGGGGGTTTAATACTTGACCTTCAAAAGAATAATAGAAGAACCTAGCATCTAGACAAAATTTTGTGTTGAGTAAAGCTTAAAAGATTACCTTAACACAGAAAGATAGTTGACATAGGATTTAAATTTTGATTACATGTTGCTTGAATTACGAACTTTACTTGATCTTGTTTTGAATCGGTACATTCAGTAGGCATTCCTGATTTATTTGATTGAATATGTCTTCTAAAAAAAATATGATATCTTTCAGTTTTCTAGGTACTACATTGCTACGATGCTCGGACTCGTAGAAAGAGGTACTGTACCCGTGTCAACACGATATGACACGGGATACGGCACAAGACACGGATCGGATACTTCGACTTTCATTCAGACATGGCTGACTTTTGCTATGGAGAAGAAGCGCCGCTATTATTATGGTTCAGGAAGAAGAGGAAGTTAGAAAATGGCTCTCTGCTTTTCTTTGCAAATCTAAATTGCACCGAAGAGGCAAGGAAGATGATGAGTCAAAAAATTAGGGTTTTTGTCGTTTGTTTTTAAATAATAGATGGGCTTTTATATATATATATATATATATATATATATATATATATATATATATCTCTATATATTATAGTTGGGCTTATGACTTTATTGGATATCTTAATGGGCTTGGCAATCTTTGGGCTTCTGGAAATTGTTCTTATTTATGGGCTACTTACGAAACAAGGGCATAATGCTATTTAATCTATCTTCTTCTTTTATTTCTTTTTTCCACTTTTCAAGCCCAACTTAGCATACAATTCAAGGCATCTTTCAATTGCTTTTGGTGGACTTGCGGAATTGGAAGAGTGTATCAAAGTAGACAATAATTTGAAGGTGCTGTATGTAGGATCATCTGGTTTTCGTTGATCTTTTTTCTCTATTTTCTATGCTTGCGTGTTGATTATCAGACAGCTTGCTCCGAACTCACCAAGATTCGATCTTCACAAAACACTGCATTTTTTTTTTTTTTTTAATGGGAATAGATTAAGGCAAACTAAAATTTTCTCATTTTTCTGATTTGAACACGTGCCCTTATCAAGGAAGTAGAACAATTCGGACAGACAGGAAGCAATCTTTATATCTGTCGAGTATTTGGCCAATCAGCCGTGGTTCACGAAAATGTAAATGCTAAACTTTGTTTGTTGACTTATGGAAGAAAAGAAATGATATTGGCAAAGATACAGAGATACTGCAAAAATATTTTTGAACCTTCAGGAATATGTATCGACTCACAGCCGTTCATTATTATCTTCTGTTTCTATGTGTTCCCTATTTATTTATTAGTGCCTTTTTGGTATGTCTTCTAGGAAATATTCTTTAGTACTCAAGACTCTGTTAAAAAGGTAGAAGACAGAGTCAAAATCTTGTGTATTGAAACTGCATGTTTATTTGAGAAGATATTTAAGAAATGAAAGAAGCCAATTGCTTAAACAAATTAATGCTTTGCTTTCTCAGTATATATGAGGATCCAATAGAAAAATGCTAGAAGTACACACAATCCACTACCACACCCTAATACACAAAATACTGAAACGACTAAAATGCCCCCGAACGCAAAACAAATACATGCAGTATTTTACCACACAAAAAGTTACACAGATTCCAAAGATTGCTCATACATCAAAGCACTTCTTCACAGTTTCAGCATAAAGTATCCCTCTCTGTGTCATAAGATCCTTCTCTGTTAAACGCACCAGCAGCCTTGAATGCGCTAACCCAGACAAGCTCAGAGCATCATCGGCAAATGGGTTGATCATCAGATTATCAATCTGTCCGGCGGCCATTGGAGGGTGACCCACCCACGAATCTTCATATGCGCCAGGGAGGGGGTGCTCGGGGGCGAGCTTGTTTCATCGGCCAATACATTGGTGAAGTAGTGAAAATGGCAAGAGCAAGGGGTGTCGTAGACGAATGCACTGCAGTAAAAGTAGACTAAAACAGGAAGCTTTTTGCCCCTTTTTTTTTTTTTTTTTTTTTTTTTTGCGGTTTGTAAGCTGTGGGAAGAATAATCTTGCGATCACGCTACGGTGACATACTAAATGCCATAAAGAATACCATAATAGAATAAAATGACTTCAATGTCTTTTAAAGCAATATCAATTAAGTCATTCATTAATGGCAAGATAGGAATTTTACTATTATTATGTCACTAATTATGTTAATGGCTATGGTATTCTAGCATTATCCATAATCTTGCTCTAACTTCCGATTAGATCGCTATGTGTTTGGAGGCAACGTTGTTGGTTTGATCTTCTGCCGCTGGTGGGAAATACGCCACATGGGGTGTGGCCATGAGATAATGATATCGATGGACGTTTACAATAAAGGTCAATTGCGTTATTAATTGATGTCCGAATGAGACAATATACACTATTATCATTTTTATTGCACATAATAAGATGTTGAATTTGCTCTCTCTTTCCTTTACTGGTGCTTAAAAAGGAAATGATATTAATTTGTACAAATTTTCTTGACCTGTTCTTTTTAAGTACTACCACGATGGTCCTTCCTTTGACATAACAACATTTTCTTTAGCCAATATGTCTATATCTCATTAAATTACCATTATACCCTTTGATTGGGAGATTCGCACTCTATTAAAGTGTGATATTTTACCACATAAAATATGTGTCTACATGTAACAATGCCCTTCTTTTAACTACTGTGAAACAAAAGCGGCCAAACGCTTGATCAGATCTTTTGCCTTTTCCGTTTCTGGATTAATGCCATGAAAGCAATGATCTTCTCCGTCAACCACCACCATCTCTACGTCCCCTTTCCACCCACTTTTCTTCACCTTCTCAACATAAAGAGCTCCTCTCCTCGTGAACGCATCCTTCTCCGCCAAACACACCAGAAGTCTTTTACACCCCAGCTTCGATAAACTCGGCGCATCGTCCGCAAGTGGGTTAATCATCGGATTATCGATCCCACCAGGAGCCGATGGATAAGCCACTAATAACCAAACCTTGTAAGCCATACCCTCAACTTCTTCTTTCGTTTCGTTCCCAATTGGCTTCGATCCCCAGAAGTAAGGATGAGACAGAAATCCACCACGTATTTTCAAATCTCCGGGCAGAGCTTGTTCCCCTGCTCGGACAAGGATGTTATGCGCTATATTGCCTCCAGCACTATCCCCACCAATGTACAATTTACCAAAGTCTCCATTCTCAATCAGCCATGGATCCTTCTCGATGCTGCTTTCGTCAATTGCATGAGAAGCAACCCACTGGAGGGCGATCCAGGAATCTTCATATGCTATTGGAAGAGGATTTTCGGGGGCGAGCCTGTATTCGACGGAGACGATTAGCGCTTTTGCTTCAGCTGCTAATATGTTCATGTAACGGTGCTGGAAGAATTCGAAGGCGGATCCGACGCAAAATCCGCCGCCATGATAGTGAACTAAGATTGGGAACTTTTGGTTAATATTTGGTTCAGTGAGTTTTGGGAGATAGAGTCGGGCTTGAATGACAGGGGAGATGTTAGTGTCTTTGGTGGCTACGCCGGTGGTGGGGTGTGCCGGAGACGGAGGGACGTGGGGTGAGCCGCAGACCCTCTCGACGGTGCCGTTTTTGTATAGTTTGATGATCGGAGAGAGGTCGGCGAGCACCTCTTTGGTGACATCGATGGTGGCGGAACCCATGGGAGTGAAGTTTCCGAAGCAGCGTGCGTTTGTGTTGATTGAGTGTGAAGTGGTGTGCGTATAGAATGGTGGATGCCATTATTTATTAAGCGAAATAAAAGTTGGACATTGAAGAAAGAGACCATGAATTTGGAAAAGTGTGCACGCCTTGTCTTAGTTTCCATTTTCTTTTCTTTTCTTTTTTTATTTAATCGAGATGCAAATCAGGAAAACCAATTAGGAAAATGTGGAACAGAAGTGTTCAGTTCCCATTTGGCCATTTTCCTTTCTTTCTCCTTTTTATGAATAATTTTAGATTAGATATTTCAAATTGATATTATTAAGTGATATTCTCATGTGTCACTTTTTCATTGGATGAAGAATATGTGTCGATGTAATTATCATTTAATGCAGATTTACACCATTCAAAGAAAATATGCCACATCAATAATATCAATAAAAAATATCAAATTCAAATGTTTGTGTAGAATCACTCTTTTTTTATATATATAATTGTGAAAATAAAGTACTCCCTCCGTCTACTAAGATAGACACCCACTATTTTTCATACATATTAAATAAAAATCTTAAATATTATCGGAATTATAAAATATTTCTATATTATTCCTATTTTACCCTTGTATTAATTGATAAAAAAGTAATGTGAACATTATTAATATTTTTGGGAAATAGAATGGCGGGTTAATTTGTAGTATATTCCAATAATATTAAATATGGGTACTTTAATCAATTAAAAAATAAACTATATTCTCAATAAAGAAATTGGACTATAATTTGGGACAAACTATATTCAAATTTTTTTTTTCAAGAATAATTATTTCCATAAAGCATAGTTCTTTCTTATAGATATGTTTCTTACATTCTAACTAATAATTGTATAGATTAAATATTAAAGACATTCAAAATAAATTTGCAATTTTGGTCAACTTAACATTTGATGTCACACAAAAATCTAAATAATTGAATTGTATCAATTTTCTTATTAAATGTTTCAGTAGTAATTAAATATCAATGTAACGCTTGGTGAAATATGAATTCTTTTTTATTTAACATTTTAATTTTTGAATTAACTTTTTTGTTCTTTTGAGAATGATTGTCTACTTTATAATTTTTCTGCCGCTTTTAATATTTGACATAAAATATAATTTTGTTTTCGTGCGTTGAATAACATGGTTAGGTAAAAGATAACTATATTTTCCACGCTCAAATTTTGTCTTTGAAGTTACTCCTCATATCTTTTTCTTTTGTGGGATATAAATCTGCTACTCAACCAAGTAAGAGTTTTTTAAAACTTATTTTCGAATATATAACAATTAAACAATTTTCATTTAATATGTTAATTAACAAATGTGAGAAGATCATGATTTTTCAAGTCGAAATAAAATATCAAGTATGAATTAAAATACATTATTAAAAATATTGTGCAGTATATGTTAGTTAGACATTCCAATTGATACATATGCTTTCATAAAAATTTTTAATATATATATATATATATATATATATATATATATAATTTTTTTATACATATGCTATCATTAGCTATCATTATCATCTCAATTATTTCAAGCATGCACAATTGCACATCCCATTTCAATTGGACATTTATTATTATTTTTAAATTATTCTTCTTCCTAAAGAACAACTTTTCTTTCAAAAGTGATTATATTTAGATAGTATACTTTTTTCTTATAGGTACGCTTCTTGCAGTCTAATTAATTGTGTAGATAGAAATGATCAAGCACACCCGAGAATGATTGTAACGCCCCGTCCAGTTCCACGTACATAAACGTCATAAATGACATCATATCAGAGTACGTCGTGCACGTAACATAAACATTGGCCACATTTGGGTCCGTGCACGCCATTCTTTTCGTTTTCTTCGTTTCATAACATACATAACATTGTGGAACTAGACGTGCGTCCGTCATTCGTTTATACACGAAACCCTAAATACATTTCTTTCCAACATATAACGTAAAGCTAGGGTTTCGGTTTTCGTTACGTACCGCAAGATCTTTATTCCCCGCCCACGCACCACATCATAGCATCTAGTGACCTTTCGCAAACCCTCCACGCACGGCACCTTCATCAAACATACAACATACGCACGTAATGGGTCATAAAGACTCAGTAGATAATAGATGCGATGCACTTTGGGCCCCAATTACAAATCATGTGAATACGTGGCGCCGTTCATTCATTAGCTAGGCCTTTTCTTTACAGGGCGTAGATCCCCTGAAGACCCGCTTTTCTTTTACATACGGGGCGTAGATCCCCCGACTGACCACGTCTTTATGGGGCGTAGATCCCCCATGTAGCCAGTTTATATCATTATGGGGCGTAGGTCCCCCATATGTAAACACATGATTGGTAACCGTTCACACACATATGCTCGTGATATGATCATGCAACATTACCTCATTGAGCCTTGTTTCCTTTTTCACATCATCATCACCATTCATAACGCATAAGCAAGGCTAGATGATCATATCGTAACGTAAACATTTGACACGTTTTATAAACAAAGGACATTACATGAATATAAGGTGGACGTTAATACATAACTCATATAACGCCACAACATTTACACAGACCATATAGGGAGATTGACATTATATACAGCTCGTCACACTCACAAAGCATGCTAGCAAGTCAAGCTCATCACCCTCTTTGTTCATAGCCTATATCCTCCAATAACTAGGTTTCTTCTACTTAAGGCCAAACAACGTTTAGACATGGCATGGAGGGTCATACGAGGCACATAAACACATACATATCATCAACATCTCAAGCCAACAACATAACACCAAACCAAGGGATCCTACCATGCTTCTAAGTTCCATAATCATCATACACATTCCATGTCTTGTGTAATTCAAGTATAAAGCATGCAATTGCATCATAAAGCATGTAAAGCAAGTATTACCCACTATAAAAGAAGTTCAACAAGCATGGAGAAGCTCTTCTTCATTCTTCCCTTTCTTCTCTTTCTCCTTCCTTTCCTCTTCTTCCTTTCCTTCCTTCCTTTCTTTCTTGCCATTGATGGTCAAACATAGATCACATACATGAGAGATGAGGTTGGAGATGATCACATAGGTTCATGAGGGACTTGGAAGGGTTTTGGGATCATGGGAGTCGAGTTTGGTTACTTAATCCTCAAGAAATGACCTAGAAGACCTTAAAACCAGTTTCTGCCGACTTAAAATTACGGCCGTAACTTTATAATTTATGGCCGTAAACCCTGACTTACGGCCGTAACCCCATAACCTTACAGGCCGTAACCTGACCCATACGACCATATCATACCATCATACGGCCGTAATAACCTCTCTGAAAATCCCATCTCTTGACCTGTTTTTCACTTACGGTCGTATCCCTCTTACTTACGGCCGTAACTTCGATCATACGGCCGTATCTCTGAACCATACGACCTTAATTTGCTCTCTGAAACTTTTGGACATTTTCCACTGTTCACCATTTACGGCCGTAACCATTATACCTTACGGCCGTAACCATTATTTTACGGCCGTAACACCTGAACCCTTACGGCCGTAATTCCGGTTCTGTAGAATTTTCTCATTTTCTTCATTTCGAAGGCCGTTTCGCATTTCGGGGCATATCCTACACTTCAAATCAGATTGTGAACATAACATATACACATATATCCTGCCGAAACATCATCACGTCATTTTATATCATATACGGTATATATACGGAATCATATACGTATTCATATACGTTTCCGAGATGAATTCGAGCGGGTCATTACAATGATGGCACTCCCGGGTGTTTTCTGGTCACATACGATCTCCGTTGAAAAAATTGAGATCCGATACAAAACCAGTACTGTGAAGCGAAGCTTCAGCATTCTGGAAAATTTTCTGGCGATGCCGTTTGCCATAAAAAAAAACTTGACCAAAAAGGTACTGAACTTTGAGAGGCGGCCAACGACATCCCCATAAAATTTTTCAGACTGCTGAAATTTCGTTTTACCGTGCTAATTCTTGATATGGTTTCGATTTTCCCAATAAAAATCGAACGGAATATGGTATAATAATTGCTAAGTTTCCACATTCAACAAACATTGCTGGCTGGAAATGACGTCTTATTATTTACATGTTATTGCCACTTAAAATATTTATTTTTAGCAAAATTAAATAAAACCTTACTGGAAACATGCATAACGCTTTCATTCTTAAAACCGACTAACCAAACATGATATCATGAATTATGTGCGCAAGTTGTGATCACAGAGAAGTAAAATAAATACAAATTTAAAAAGGAAATGTGCACTTAAAAAGTATAAAAATTTACATAGAGATTGGATATTCTTATGATAAATAATATTTTATTTTAAAATATGTAGTTAAACATTAGTGTAGAAAAAAATGCAATTTTTCGAGCACGCTTGCTATACAAAATCAAGTCAAATTTACGGCCCATCAAAGGAAAAATCTAATACGTATCGTTTTGGTATTGTTTGACTATTTGTTCAATTGGAGTGCAAAATTGTCCTTGCGTTTTTTACACAAACGTTGTATTTTAAAAAGTTCGCTTCGAGCTCACTTAAGCAGCACTTAACTTTAAAACTTGATCTTGTCATCTCGTCACGCTTCACTTTTTTTTACGCTTAACCTACGTTTAGACCCGTTCAAGCCCGCTTAACCTCGTAAAAATTTAAAACTCACTAGTGCAAAACGGGCTTTAGGTGGCGGTTAAAATAAGGAACGGGTGCCGGTTCTGGAAATACCACCAAAATAGCGACACCCAATGTCGTTATTTCAGTGACAGTTCCAAAAACGCCTCCCAAAAATTTTAATTTATATATGTTTTTTTAATTTTGGAAAACAACGGGTGGCAATTTCAAAGTTTAATTTTTTTAAAAAATAAAACCATTTGGGTGGCGGTTCTAGTGTTAGAACCGCCACCTAATATTGTTTTTTAAAATTAAAAAAAATGCAAAGAACGGGTTGCAAATTATTGATATAAATCCAAAAGAGCATATCGAAATTTCAAAAAAAGAAGATTGCAAGAATATCAACTTGCAGATTTGTACAAAACTTTAGAGATAATGCTAAACATACATAGTGTTTGCCATAATATGTGACATATTAGAGGTGAAAGTATTATAATACCCTTAATGATTATGTAATATTCTATACGGAAGAGTATGAGTGATATAATCATTTTACCTAATTATGTTATTCTTTATGTAACTATTTATATCCTTGCAGCATGACCGAGACTTCAATAATATTTCAAGATCATAAACTTGCAGATCAATACAATTTCAAGACATAAACTTAATTCAAAAATACAAATCTATACAACTTCAAAAATTCCTATAAATAATAATAAATATACAGATCAAAAAAGGGGAAAAAAACTTGCAAACTTGTTGAAAGGAAAGAATGGAACCAGATCTGTTTTGGTAAATCTCGTTCTACATTCACTCGAAATATAAATGCAGCTCAGCTCCTTGGCTCCAAAGGCAACCTTGTAAAATTGCAAGGCATTAGGCATCCTAGCTTTCGGCGCTTCCACAACCAGCTGTTAATTACAAATTTACATCTATTTTTATAGTTTTATTGGAATTTATGGTGTTCTATTGTGCTTAATTGTGCCTAATTTTAATTGCTTTTAGGTAAAAAAAAATTAACATGAATCACGAACATTACAAGAAAGGATGAGGCGAGGGTGAATTTGCGAGAAATTGAAGAATTTTCGATCAATATGCGAAAAGTGTTAAAGATGGAGGACTAAAAGTGTAAAAGATGAGATGAATTTTTTTCATATAAATGATTGCGCCCTCAAAAATATCTTGTGCGCCCGCAAAACTAAAGAAATGACCCGTCAAGTACTCTGTAGGGCGCGAAAATGAAATTGCGGCCGCAAAAGAAGAAGTGTAGCCGCAGGGATTCGATGTGCGGCTGCAATTGAAGAAGTGCGGCTGTAGGGAAACCTAATGGGGGCGTCTTTGGAGACCCAATGGAGGTTATAAACACATCTTTTGGAGACACAATTGGGGGCCTTTTGGAGAGGAATTTTTGGGGGAAAATCACACCATCTGTGGAGAGTTGCAAGGGTTTGGAGGAGATTCAAGACGAGGTTGATGCTTAGTGCAAGATCAACGCTCTATTCTCGATTCTCCTTATAATAGTGGTGAATAACTCCTTTATTAATTTTACTCTTTTATTATTTAGCATGAGCAACTAATTTCATTAGTTGGGATGAATGATGTAATTTAGATTGAGTATTTGATTCTAGACTCACAATTTCTTGAGCTTTTATTTCTACGTGTTTATTTTACTACTATGTTCAATGCATGATTTACTTGATCATTAAATCACTGATTTGTGAATTCTAATCAATCGAGAGGTGAGTTAGACATTTACACCACGTAGTAAAATTCGGCAATTTACATAAGAGCTAGAGATAGACTTTTATAATTGTTGTGATCCCACGTAACAGGTGGATATATGTGAATTCTTATTGCCGTTAATGCATTTAATTAAGGACTATTCAGACTATACATAGAGATATGGTAGTTGACTTAATTAAATATAATTGATTTGAACTCGAGAGAAGTAAATTAAATTAATTCCGTGAATTCGATCTAACACAACTTGAGATTAGAAATTGAGAGGAGAAATCAAATAGGATATCTAAAGATAAATCGGAATTCCCAACTCTACTCTCCATTAATTCAAACAACTTTATTGATTTTACAATTTATTTCTGAGAATTTTATAACCTTTTGCATTAAACACCCTATCTTCAATCTTTACATCTTTTAATTATTTTACTTTATAGATTAGTTTGAACCAATATTTGGTAAATTAGTTTTCGTGGGTACAATAATCCGGACTCAAAAAATTCACTTTACTACTTTGTGACGATATCGTACACTTGCGATTATTTTCACAACACCAGCCATGGCTTCATCGTCATGAAAACAGCAGCAGGGGGCTTCTCAGCTACACTTGCAGATGAGTCATTTTAACAAATACCTCATATGCATTTGGTGGAAGCCTTTTAATTAGCTCTAGAAACAAACAGTGAATTGGATCTAAATTACAGCTGTCGTTCTCCATATCTTCATCTTTATATTTATTTATATAGAAAAGTTGTTCCACCAATGTGTGTAAAAACATATACTTTCCCGCTCAAAGCATGAATTTATTTTATTATTATTATTATTTTTTGCTGACATTGCTATATATACTAGCTGTTTCAGCCGTGCGTTGTACGGGAGACAAATTTTTCAACTGATAACGATAATTAAAATAAAGAATGAGTTACAATAATAAATTTAAATAATTTAACTTGAAACAATTCTATAAAAATTTCGAAAGAGTTTCTTTTATATTTCGTAGTAATCCATTCTACCAGTATGCAAGGAATAACTTACGATAATCCACACAACTTAATTTACTATTCTTCATAAAATAGCAACTTAATTAGCATTTACACCCGTGCTTTGCACGGGATGATCATTTGTAGCAGTGATTGTGATAATATAAAATATTTTACCCATTGCAAGATAAATCTACTAATATAAATCCAAAATAAAATAACCTTAAATATTATAATTATCAAAATAACTCTACTAACATTAGTAGAGCTCATTGTTTTTCTTTAAAATTATTTTACATTTTATCATATACAATTATAAATTTTGAGAGATATTAATTATACATCAGCATGATGTACGTTATTAACAATTAATATGTAAATAATGATTTTTAAGTTTTAATTATGAAATATAATGAGTATAGAGATATATTATAAAAATAATAATATAGTGAGTAATGTCCGACAGATCCTAATACCCCGTTCCTGTTATGTCGGGAAACACTTATCCTCATTCCGGTCCATCCTTATTTACTCTAGGGCGAGCGATGATGATATGAGAATTACAAACTTCCATTCCTCGTCCATGCCCCGTTTGAAAATTCCCATCCTCATCCATGCCCCATCATGATGGTTTAATTGAAAACTTTTATTTCGATATTTTATTTTTTCAATAAATACTTTTTAAATATACTAAACACATGTATTAATATATTATGTATAAACTTACTAATTTAACATATTCGACATATTAAATATTGAATGATTTAATATAATATTTAAATTAATTTGGATAAGACAAATAAATTGAAATATATATGATTAATACTTAAAATATACAATCTATTTGATGATATTTAAAAATTAAATAAAATCTCAATTGCCAAAATTTGATATAAAATAAATAATTTAAAGTACGTGGGATTTTTAATATTCATTTAGGAGATAGACACGTAGACAAATATTTAACATAGTTGAAAGCCAGTTAAAATATTCTAGTTGAATCATATAATTCCAATAATTGATTGAGTCGATAACCAATTGTTAGCAAGAATTCTTAGACTTATTCCCTAACGAAAGCGACATATTGAACCAAAGAATTATTATATAATTGTTGGTTCGAGCAGTACCAAAATAAAAAAATAATACTATTTGAAAACTTACTTTTGGAGCTTGTTACTTAAAAAAAAAATGAGAAGATCCTTTGAAACACCCGTATCTATGCAAAAAGAAATATTAATGTTTTGTCATCAACTGTAACTCAAAAGAAATATTATAGAAAATACAAAAATACATGAGAATCAAAAGAAAAGTATGTTTTGAAAAAAACATAATACTGAAAAAAGTAAATAAAGTTAACTATGGACTAATGATCAGTCAACTTACTTTGCAATAAGATGTAACACCCTAATTCTAAGAATCTAGAATCTTATAGGTGTTAACTTAACTTTATTTTAAAATACGTGAAAAGTTAAATTAATTTCATAAGCATATTTTTCTTCCCCGTAGCAATCTAATTAATTTTAAAAGTTTTTCATTTTTTGAAATAATTATGGTTCCCCTTTTTAGTAATTTAATTAACTTTGATTAATTTTCGTCTAATAAAGCTCTCTCAATTTTCATCAAATGAAAATATATCCAATTAAATCTAAGAAATATAATTAATTGTAATTAATTCTTGTTTTTATGAAATTATTTATAAAAATAATTTATTATTTCTAAATAATTTGTTTTTTAACCACAGTTTTAAGAATGGTAAGAATCTAATTTTAAAGATATTTTATAATTAAAAAGATATCTTGCATGTCAAAAGATGTCTTTCATTTTTTAAGAAAAATCTAGCTAACCACGACAATCTAATTAATTTTAATTATCATTTATTTTTTAATTAATGTTATTTTTCTATTTTAAAAATACAATTGATTAATTTTAATCCAACAAAATCATGCCAATTTTCGCCCATTGAAACCAAGTCCAATTAAATAATAACAGTGTTACTAATTTTAATTAATTGTATAAGAATTCGTTTTAATTGATTTTCATTTTAGCTAATTATTGTATACATCTAATTTTAAAGAAATCGTATAATTTAAAAGATATACTACAATTCAAAAAAAAATTCATTTTTTAGGGAAAACCCGCATCAATTTAATGATTTTTTTTATATTAATTATATTTTCTCCTTTAAGAATGTAATTAATTTGGATCAATCCTTATCCACTGAACACATGTATAGCAAAATATTAGCAACGGAATTTATTATTTTAATTAATTTTTGTTTAAATAATTATATTTAATTTTTTATTTAATTTAATTATTTCTAAAAAATTAATTATTTCCAAAATAATTTGCTTTATAGCTATAATTTTAAGAATTACATGAATCTAATTTTAAAAATATCTTATAATTGAAAGGATATCTTGAGATTTAAAAGATATATATATATATATATATTTGATTCAATTAATTAAAAGATCAATTAATGTTACAATTGAATGATTAATTAAACAAAATTGATGTTGCACGTTTCTTTTAATTTTTATGTAAACATTAAATGAATTATAATTTTTTTATCTCACCAAAATTAAATCTTAGCGAAATCGCCAATTTTAATTAATTTTCATTTATTAGCTAATTATTATTTTAAAAAAATAATACATTCATTTTAAAATTAATTAAAGGGTCCAAGTTAAGTTTTAAATTTTCATGTTACACATTTCTTTTAATTTTTATGTAAAAATTTAATGAATTGTAATTTTTCATCACGCAACAATTAAATCTTCCAAAAATTGGTCATTTAAATTAATTTTTGTTCCTTAACTAATTAGTTATAAAAATGATCGATTGTTTCTAAAATTAATTATCGAGTCCAACCTAATTTTTAAATTTTTTAGTCCAAATTCGGAATCGTGATGGTGGGATTTTGTCTCAACTTCAAAGTACTAGGTAAGTTTCTTTTTCTTTTTGTGTAAAACTTTAATGAATCTTAATTTTATATCGCCAAAAAATTGAACCTTAGTTACGTTTTAATTTATTTTTGTTTGTTAGCTAGTTATTTATAAATTAATTAATTATTTCTAAAATTCAGTAACGGGTCTGATCTTATTTTTTTATTTTAATGTTAAACCTTTATTTGAATTTTTGTTTAAAAATTTAATCAATGGGAATTTTGTATGGATAAAAATTAAAACTTAGTAGAAATTGTTAATTTTAAATAATTTTTTTTAAATATGAAAATTATGAAAAAACGATCAGTCAAAAATTCATTCTAATTCTAGAACAGCCGTATATTTTTCAAGACATAAACTTATAAATTGAAGCTTTGAAAGAAAAAATAAGAAATTTCAAAATTTACTGATTCAAAATAAAATTGAAATTTATCACAAATATATAATATTTTTCGATTTTGTGTAATTACACGAGAAATTGTATTTAAGTACTACATTAATATATAAATTATTATTTTGTCAAATTAAAGATTTATTAGGAAAAAAATTATCTCGTTTTAAACATAAAATAAAGTTAGTTTTACCATATATTTGCGAGATAAACAAATTGAAGTATTATTTTTTATTTAATGTATTTTCAAGGTAAATCAAATATGGAATAGAATTAAAAGTTAAAACATTTTATACATTTCATTATATTTGAATTTTATACACAAACATCGATTAAGTGTTGTAACAAATTATTAATTTATATTTAAGTTGAACACTAATTTATATATTTGTGGGAAATTTTAATTTTTCAAAAAATAAAAATTTATGTATTAATAGTATACTTATTTTAAAGATATCATCAAGTCGAGTAAAATAGAATGACAATTTTTTTTATATGTAGAAAATGAAAAAAAGGAGAGAAAATGATAGAGAAGGTATTTAGATGTAATGAAATTGGATAAAGTATGGTAGAAATAATAAAATAAAATTTATATACATTAATATTAATATATTAGGGAGGGAAAAAATAAAGAAAGTTGGATATGGATTTGAAAATAAAAAATAAAAAATAAAAAGATATTTTTTAAATGGGAATACGGATTTAAGACAATATAAAATATAATAATAAAAAATCATCATTTTCTATATATATAAAAATTATTCTATTATAGATAAAAGATTATATTAGGAAAATTTAATAAGCGGAAAAAATTGAGGGTGCATTTATGCGGAAAAAGGCTCTTTATATATATATATATAGATTTATATTTAAGTTGAACACTAATTTATATATTTGCGTTAAATTTTAATTTTTTTAAAAGTAAAAATTTATATATTGATAGTATACTTGTTTTAAAGCTCTCATCAAGTCGAAAAAAATAGAATCACAAATAAAAACTATCATAAGATAAAATATAGATAAATTATTATAATAAGAGAAGAGCCTCATTTCTATATATATAAATTATTCTATGTATAGAAAGAAGTTTATAGTAGGCAAATTTAATAGATGGAAAAAATTAAGGATGTGCTTAGGAGGGAAAAAAGACTCCTTATATATATATAAATATATAAAGATTTTGATTGGCTACAACAGTTTGAGCGGGAAAACTATTAAATAAATGATTAAAAAATATTTTTTGTTCAATTCTTTTTCTATATTATTGATTATGGAATAACAAGCCAGAATTCAATATGGTAATACGCGTTTGTAATTATGGTAACCAACGAGAATTCAATATAGTAATGCATGTTACTTTTTATGATACTTAGTTAGGAAAATTGTACATGTGAAGGTCCATATGCATTATTTCAAGTTTGAAAACCAATTGACATTAAACAGGAAGTACAATTTAGAGCAATAAAAAATGTTTCTACTTGCTTGTACAACATATCGCCTGTCTCTTATAATTTTAGAAGGAAAAATTATTGAGATTTTTTATTAATTATTTTTAGAAATATTAAATAAATATATTTGATTGAAAAGTCGCCTAATTCTAATTTAAGAGAACTATTGTATCATATTTTTCTTATTTAGTTTTGAATTTGATAATTATTTTCATGGAGATAACGTGGAATCTAATTTAATTTCAAACAAAAATAAGATGAATCTTTTGTTTACTTTTTTACTAATAACATATTTATTAGTGACTCCTTTGTAATAAAAGTTATAGATTAAAAATTAAAAAGTTACATTAAGAAAAAGTAACCCTTGATTACAAAGTTAATAATAAAAATGGTAATATGCAAATATTAATTATACAGACACGACTATAAAACCTGTCGTATTTGGCTTATAAAGTGATATGTAAAAAAATGAAGGACATTAAAATATGTAATATTTGAAACAATGTTTGGGCAATTTTTACTTTTCTTTTTCATTTTGAATTAAATAATTAATTTTTAGTCACTTTTTTTTAAATAGAAGTCGCATATTAAACAAAATTAAAAAAATTGCATACAAAAAAAGTCAGACTTGATAAGTCGCATAAAATGGGTCGTTCTTTCAAGTTTTTACATAAACAACATAACATATAGTTTGTTGCATGATGTGTTAGTCTTAAAACAACTCATCCATTTGAAAAATAAAATCCATTATTCTCTCAATTTGACAACCCACGATGAGCATAAGATTCTAAAGGATTATTTATCATCGTCTTGCAGCATACTTAAACACCCTAAATGCAAGTAGACCTTCATTGCAATTTGTTTTGCCTGTTTCATAATGATCAACATAAAACATGTATAGAATGTTCAATCTTGCGTCATTTTAGCTCTTCTTGAAAGTGGAAAAATTGCCACAAAAAAAAAAAAAAAAAAAAAGCAAATCAATGGGTAAACGAGATTTAAGTTTGTGGAAATTAACGACATAATCTATGCAAGGTGATCAATGTGTTTAGGAAAAATTGCGCTTGCCTTCAATATGGAAAATCTAATAAGTTGTGTCTGACTTGTGAACATTGCTTGTTTGACAAACTTTCTCATGATTACATATGATTTTATTTTTTTATTTTTTTATTTTTGTAGAGATTAGTGTTAAAAAAGTAATGAAAATTAATGAGAAATGTGATAAATAATTTCTTATTGTAGATTGTAATGTTAAAAATGAGTATGATAATAAAAATAATTTAGTGTAATAAAAGTAATTTTGAAAGAAGTTAAGCTTTTATTAAATTTTTCATAACCATTTTAATCACTTTCTAGAAAATCATTTTTCTTTTAAAAATAATAAATGTTTATCAAATAATTTATAATTAACTTGTTATCTTAAATGTAACATCACAGTGGCAATAAGGGACGTTTTGTGGAAAACAGTTTCATTTGGTTTACTTTCCTGGAGATTTCACTTTATTGATTTATGTTTCCCACATGTTAAAGTCAATTTAGAAAATAATGATAAGTGCTTAAATACACTTAAAAGATCTCTCAACAACTATCGTGTCTTTATCACCTTTTATTTATATAAAAGTGTTGCTTTATTTTCTTTTATTATTTGTGGTGTTTAGAATTAAGAAAAGTTAAAAAAAGTGAAAAATGACTAAAAAGTGCACATATTATAAAAATTGAGGACGAGTTTTGACCCAGATAAAAGTGGAATTTGGACGTGACTATTTGAGGCAAAGTTGTAGATATTTTTGTCTAATTTCCACAGAATTTTGAATGACCTCAATCGGATATCGGACGAAGAAGTTATGCACAAAATACCAAACACTGCCAGGCTGTCCAGTTTTATGCGCGACGACTTCTACTTTGACTAGGGTTGTGAAACCTACTTGGGCTTGGGTCCTATGCACGAAAATTGATCCTTAAAAAGAGAGAAGAAGGCAGCAAACATATATTCCAAACATATATTCCATCATAGATAGAGCTAAGGAGAGATTGAAGAGGAGATCTGAAGAACTAATCCACAAAAGTTGAAGATCTAGATGTCGTATTCAAGACCAATCACCATGGATCTTCACACCGGCATGAGAGGCTAAATTCATTCATCTAGTTCAAAGGGGATGTCGTAGTTAAAGCTTGTTATTCAATTAATCGTTCAGTAACGTTGTTTTCTACTCTCTATTATTAAATTGGTTTGTTATTCAGACCTGAATTTTAAAGATTTATTGAAATTTATTTAGATCTGGCCAATTTATGTGAATTTCATTAGATCTATTGCTAGGATTAGTTTTCAATCCGTAATTGTTGATTCTCTAATTCATGCGTAGCAGTTGACGGTCGTGCATCGTTAGAATTAACAAACCCTAAGTCAAACAATTCGAGCTTCTGTGATTGTTGCTTAGTTTAGCATATTTTCCTAGTGATAAATGTAACAATTGTCTTAAACTTAGAGAGCTTAATCTAGATTATTCAATTGGTTAGGATTAATTGAAGAGCCTGTCTTAGTTAATTGAATTAGGAAAATTTCGGGTAGTCAGAGCTTGTTGATTGTCTAGGGTTATTGATTTGACTAGAGAGTAGGAATGCGTTATGATTAATTGGATGTGCAAGTGGAGACTCGATTGAACCGATGAGCTAGGTGGTTTTCTCTTTATTGATTCTCTCTATTAATTATTTTTTGCATTGTTATTTATTTTTAAATCTAGTTTTTATTTCAACTGCCAACCACTTCCCCCCAATTATTAGCTAGCACACTTTAACTAGTTTTACACCGTTTTCTTGGGTTCGAGTCTCACTTGCCGCTACTATATTTATTTTAAAATCGAGTGAGGAAAATTATATTTATTATTTGTTGGTTACGACAACCACCAAATAAGTACTACCTCCGTCCCAAAATTATAATCATTTTTTTATTTTTACACAGATTAAAAAAAATACAATTAATGATATTGGAAAAGTACAATTCAAGATTATTTTTCTAATATACTCTCTCATTTATTCAATATTTTATTTCAACTACTTTATTTTGATGATATCAATGTATATTAAATTAGGACATAAAAGATAAATAATATTTTAATTATATCTTTAAAAGAAATGTGGTCTATATTTTGAGACGAACGAAAAAGAAATAGCGGATTATATTTTTGGGACGGAGGTAGTAATTAACTTTGATGTGCTTGTACAAAGAAAAAAATAAAATGCAAAAAAAATTTAATGTGCGCAAGATAAGAGAGAATAGATAAATTAAATTTTTTACTGTTCACAAGAATAGTTTTAGGTAGGGGTGGGCGTTCCGAGTACGGTTCCGGGTAGTGAACTACCCAGAACCGAAACGTAAATTCCGATTCCTTGAAAAATGGATCCGTTCGATTCTTTTCAAATGAAGTACCCATTCGATTCCGGTTCCGATTCTACCCGTTCGGTTCCGGTTCTACCCGTTCTATTCTCAAAAGACATACACATTTCACCGGCGGTTCAAGCCACAGACTATACCTCCCATCCCCTGAGCTTAGAAAACCCAATCACAATATCCCAATTTTAGTCTATTACCACGGCGGGGGATTTTGCGTGGAATCCGCCTTCTCATTCCTCAACCACCGTTTCATGAACATTTTATCCGCCGAAGCAAAATCCCTAATCGTCTCCGTCGAATACAGGCTCGCCCCGGGAAATCCTCTGCCCATAGCATATGAAGATTCCTGGATCGCCCTTCAATGGGTAGCTTCACACGCCATTGATAATACCAGCTTCCAGAAGGATCCGTGGTTGGCAGAACATGGAGATTTTGGTAAATTGTACTTAGGTGGGGATAGTGCTGGAGGCAATATAGCGCATAACATTCTTCTCCGAGTAGGGGATCAAACTTTGCCCGGAGATCTGAAAATACGTGGTGGATTTCTATCGCATCCTCACTTCTGTGGATCAAAGCCAATCGGATCAGAGTTAAAGGAAGAAATTGAACAGAGTTTTCTTCATCGGATTTGGTTATTTGCTTATCCGTCTGCTCCAGGTGGGATAGATAATCCGATGGTGAATCCTTTTGCTGATGATGAGCCGAGTTTAAACCGACTTGGGGGATCGAGATTGCTGGTTTGTTTAGCGGAGAAGGATGTGTTGACAGAGAGGGAGGTTTTATGTTGAGACGGTGAAGAGAAGTGGATGGAATGGAGAAGTGGAGATGGTGGTGGTTGAAGGAGAAGATCATTGCTTTCATTTCTTCAATCCTGAAACGGAGAAAGCAAAGAATTTGATTAGGCATTTGGCTTCTTTCATTTCTCAGTGAGATTAATTATAATCGCTTTCATTTTGCTTGTTCTTTGTTTTTAGCTTATGATGATTGACGACACTTTCTCATCACATTTTTACCACTCATTTACCTAAATTATACTAGTACCTATCATTCTATCAAGTAAGTCCTTTCATAAAATACTTGTACTAGTTATCAAACTTGTTGGCGGCAATGTCAACGGTCCTACCCGGAAAAGGCTAGTTGCACTTGTACATGCAAAATCTACACACAGTCCTACAAATGATGATGTGTTCAATGTTGCTATCTACATTAGACAAAAGGGTAAGGTGTCAGTTGACACATTAAATTAGCTAGTATTTACATTTGCAATGAATGTATTAAACTTAACCATCAAAAGCCATGTGACACGTCATATTTTGATATTTTATTAGATGAGACTGGCGCCGCCTTTCTTATCAGAATCTTGAGTTATCTTGAGACACCACAGTACCTCAGGCTCAGGAAGGGTCTTTTTCCTAAGCATAACAGTCTAAGATCTGTGGTGCGAATCTGATATTTGTTTGTTGTATGTATAAATGAAAATTATAATGTTCTTTCTGAAGGGTCTGTTACCCCCACGTGATGCCCCACACCATTTGCGTAAACATGAATGGGCTTCATACAGAGAAGGAAGCACTATGAACATATTAGCCAATGTAGTTTTTACTTGCACTAATTTTGTTAAATTGTTTCAGTTTGTCTTTTTGGAAATGGTGTTGATCTTGGTGTACATGCTGGAGCTTATATATCACAGGTCCTCTAGGCTTAGACCTGTAAAATGTTTCGCTATTTGAATTAGTTTTTAAATATTAGAGTAAGGTGGGTCTTTGAGTTGTAGATGCCATGAGGTCCCTTGCTAGTTAGAAATTCAATGACTAGTGCTGGCTGTTGGGTCTTGATTGTATTTGAGTTTTTACATGGGCGCGCACACGCGTGGACATGTTTTTGTGTGATATTATTTTTCTTATCTCCTCCTGAAGCTATTTATATACCCTTATCCAAGTTCATATATTTATGTAGCATCCATAATATTGATGTGAAGTTTGGCGCATGATTGTTTACACTTGATCACTGAACTACAACAAGCTTTACCGACACCATGACAGTGCTTTTTTTTTTTTTTTTTTGTATAGATTTTTTTGGATGTAAACATCTTTCTTTTCCATTTTTCCGCCCTTCTCTTTTCATTTCTTTTGGGAAGAGAGATATATTTACTGTGTATGCATAATTATATTGGAGCAAAGTTTGGGCATATGATGGTTTACCCTTGATCACAGAACTTCAAATAAGTTTCATGTCGACAATATTTTTGCTGATGCCCTCTTACTTTGCTGGTAAGGAAATTAACAAACCTTCGTAATTTAGAATGAACTATTCCTTGTGTTTTCAAAGAATCCTTTATTTCAGACCTAAGAAAAACAGGATTCCTTGATTCCAAATCTGTAAAATCAGAATTTGGATCAAATCACACACTAGGCCTCAAGATCAAGTAATTTTTCCTTTAATATGATAAAAGACTTGGTAGAGATGGCCATGAATTAAGAAGTGAAGTGATTGGTCCGAAGAGGGGATTCGTCATCGGGTTGATGGAAGCACTAGAAGTACCACATATCAAAATTTCAGTTAAAGATTTTAGCTTGTGCATCTTTACTATTAGTCTCCTCCCAAATTGATTCGGTAACAAATAAGAGTAGTTCATTTTGTTAGTCTTAAAACTTTTTTAAGGATTTGAATATCGCGTTGTCTTTTTATTGGTAATCTCGAGAACTAAACCAAAATGAAGATAGTCGGGGAGACCCCCGCACTTAATACAAAGGAGCTTTCTTCTAAAAAGTCAAAAATCATCTCATATGGATATTGTATCTTCCTTTTCTTATTTTCAAATATGTTGCTCCGGTTTTGGTCATGGTATAGAGACATCAATGTTACTCAACTTTAGTTATGCTTTTAAATGTTTCTCTAGCCCCTTTAAACTTTAATTATAATGTCATTACATAAAGAATTGGTCAGGGAGCATTAGTGGGGATTTTACTGCATACTGGTTTTCCATGTTAACATGAAAAATTACTGATTTCACTTGATCTTGTTTTGAACTGGTACATTTAATCCTGATTTATTTGATTAACTATGTCTTCTTAAAAAATCATGATATCCTTCTGTTTTCTGGGTATTACAGTGAAAAATCAAGATCAAGGTGCTGTGGAAATGCTTGTTGACGTGGGGCTCAGCAAGGTTGGATTTGTTTGTGGCTTAATATTGTCTGCATATAAAGATTCAAGTGGCTCGTCCAAATTACAATACAAAGATGTAGTGTAGGAATAATCTACTTCAATTTTAGAACAATAAATTTTTGGCTAGTTAAGTTTGGATTGCTCATTATACAAATGACATATTGCACCGAATGTGCTGTTTATTCAAGTCGTTGAACTGGAAAGAAGAGTAACAGCAGCTATGGGAGCAAGCAGTAATCTAGATACAGGTTGGTTGACCATGAAAGCATGCAAGACGAATGACTTCCAGAAGCTCATTTTATATTCTTAGGTGCACCACGGCAAGTTGTTCCATCCTCCGGGCCTAGGGAAGAGGCGATGTAGTGGGGATATAAAGTGCGATATGCTTCTAACATGAGCTCTGTATTCAACAATTTCCCATACAAGGTTTTTCATTCTTTCCAGTGCATAGTTTGGTCTATTTGAAAGCATACTCCGTTTCTACTTAATCATTTTAGAAGGGCTCTGCTACTGTTGCTTAAAACTCTTGCCAATTGACTTCTTATAACTCATCAATAGGGAGGTTAAGATTATGGGATGGGCACCTCTGAACACTGTTTGGTTGAAGTCTTCAGAACTGACTCTTCCATCGTTCAGGTATGTTTTCATTACATTGTGGATTTGTACTGGTTTGTGCACGTAAAAGTTGCATCATTCCTTTGGCCCAAGTACTTTTTTCCACCTTTCAAGCCCAACTTAGCGTACTATTGTAGGCATCTTTTAATTGCTTTTGGTGGACTTGCGGGATTGCAAGAGTGTATCGAAGAAGACAATAATTTAAATGTACTGTATGTAGGAGGCTCTAGTTTGCGTTGAACTTTTCTCTCTGTTTCTTATGCTCGCGTATTGATTATCAGACAGCTTGCCTAGAACTCACTAAGATTCGACCTTTACAAACACTACATTTTTTTTAATGGAAATAGATTAAGGTAGACAAAATTTTCTCATGTTTCTGATTTGAAGGGGAAAAATGTGCTTGAAGCATTTGACTGGTATTTGAACACGTGCCCTCATCAAGGAAGTAGAACAATTCGGACAGATGTACTTTTTTCTGTTTTCTTCATCAACCATATATATATATATATAGAATTTATGCAATTTGGCAAACAGGAAGCAATCTTTATATCTCTTCAGTATTTTCAGGAGCAAATACCCGTGTTTCACGAAAATATGAATGCTAAACTTTGTTTCTTGACCTATTGAAGAAAAGAAATGATATTGGCAGAGATGCAGAGATACTGCAAAAATATTTTTGAACCTTGAGGAATATGTATCGACTCATAGCCGTTCATTATCTTCGGTTTATATTTGTTCCCTATTTATTAGTGCCTTTTTGGTATGTCTTATAGGAAATTTTCTTTAGTACTCAGACTGTGTTAAAGGTAGAAGACAGAGTTGAATTCTTGTGAATTGAAACTGCATGTTTATTTGAGAAAATATTTAAGAAATGAAAGAAGCCAATTGATTAAACAAATCCTTTGCTTTCTCAGTATGAGGATCCGATACATGAAAGCATGTTTATTTGAGAAGATAATTAAGAAATGAAAGAAGTCAAGTGCTTAAACAAATCCTTTGCTTTCTCAGTATGAGGATCCAATACATGAAAGCAATGATCTTCTCCACTCCACCCCCTATTCCTCACAGTATCAGCATCAAGTATCCCTCTCTATGTCATAAGATCCTTCTCTGCTAAACACTCGAGCAGCCTAGAACACGCCAACCCAGACAATCTCAGAGCATCATCGGCAAAGGGATTGATCATCAGATTATCAGTCCCTCCAGCGGCCGTTGGATAAGCACACAACCACACCCTACAAGTCAAATGCTCCCCATCGAAGGCATCTTTCAACTCGAATTCCATTGGCTTCAGAAGTATGGATGGGATAGAAATAAGCCCAAGATTTTCACATTTCTAGGTAAATTTTCCACTCCAGCTCCGAGAACAATGTTGTGTGCTATGTTGGCTTCAGCACTATCACCACCTATGTACAGCTTATTAAAATCTCCATGCTCAGTTGGCCATAAATCCTTTTATATGTTAGTATCTGCAGTAAGGTGGGCCTCCACCCATTGGAGGGCGATGCACGAATCTTCATATGTGAAAAGGAGGGGGTGCTCGGGGGTGAGCCTGTACTTGACTGAGACAATTAGGGCCTTTGTTTCATCGGCTAATACATTGTGAAGTTGTGAAAAAGGCAAGAGTAAGGGGTGTCGCAGACAAATGCACCGCAATAGAAGTAGGACTAAAATGGGAAGCTTTTGTTTTTGGTTGGGGTTTGTAAACTTTGGGAGGAATAATCTTACTTTAACGTTCGGTGAGATCGCTGTCTTTGGAGACGACGCTTTTGGTTGGGTCTTCTGCCGAGGGTGGGACATGGGCAGGGGCGGTTCTGGCCTTAGGCCTAGAGCATGTGGGGGCCCTTTTTTTTCTTTTTTATTTTATTTTATTTATTTATTTTTGATGTAGCGGATTATAAAAAGGAGAAGGTTGCTCCAAATATTTTCTTTTTGTAATTATGATCTAGTACCCGATTGGGCATGGATTTAGTGTGCCCAATTAACACATGTCATCTCAGTATTGAATAATGGATAGGTGATTATACCGTGTATCCAATTCTGAGATGGCATATGTTAATTGGACACACTAAACCCTTGTCTGATCGGGCATTAGATCATAATTGGTTCTTTTTGTAGTGGCAATGAGCTAGCTGGCTATTGAGATGTAGCAATGCAGAGCCGAGCTCAATTCCTGCTACTGCCAATTATGATTATTTTTATTTCTTTTTTATATTTATTATTTTTCAAAGTTTTCCTACTGTCAGCTAATTAAGAATGTTTTCATTCTTTTTTTTTATTATTTTATAATCGAGGGTATTAGGGGCCCTACCTCCACTAATCCTCACACAATCTCAAATTCGTCCTTACCACTATGTCAACGCTTTGGGATTATATTTTCATTCTTTTTTAATACTTTCTTTATTCAAAATTTTGCAAAATTACGACTTCATAAAATTTTGCACAACTGTATTCTCATATATATATATATATATATATATATATATATGTGTGTATGTGTGTGTGTGTATTGAATATGCCATGTTTTTTAATATTGAAGTGTGATATGAAAAGGTTTTCTTTATTCCAAAAAACAAATGTTTTTTCAAACCTTTAAATTTATTTACAATACATTCTCTAGTTTTATATGTTTATCGTCAGATAATATGATTTATAACATCGCTAAATCTCTTATGCGGGATTATTTTTTTTTTTAAAGAATAAGAAAGAAAGTGAGAAAAATTAAATTTTATCCGTGTCGCAAAACACTATATTTAATGTCAATGGCGGATCCAGGATTTTTAGCCGGGGGAGCTGAAATACAGAAAAAAATTTAATTCGACTAAAATTATGTATATAAATTTTTTTTTCTATATAAACTTTCGGAAATTTTTTTGGGTCGGGGGGCTACCACCCGTGCCGGCCCCCCTTAGATCCGCCCTTGTTTAATGTGTAATCCAATATTGAGAATTTATTTTTATTTGACTAAAATTCTGTTATAGATTTTCAAAAAATCATTCCCTCACGTATGATTATTACAGTTGGGTGGGGATGATTTAAGTTCACCGCAGGCCTCGAAAATTACGAAACCGCCACTGGAAATGGGTTGTGGCCATGAGCCTCCCGATCAAGCCGTATTTGTAGACTTTGATGAGTGGAGAGAGGTCGTGGAGGACTCCTTTGGTGGGGTTGGAATCCATCATTCTTTGGCTGTAAGTTGTGGCTGAGAAGATATTAGGATTAGAAGTTTTTGTGGTCATTACATTGAATAATAGTCTCAATCGTATTTTTGTCTTCGAGTTTGGAGTTTGGACAAACCTACAAGTAATAGGTTGCACATTATGTTTGTTAGAGCAATTTTTGTTATTTTTTATTTTTTGTTTTTTCGGGGTTGGGGTTTGGAATTTGATTCCCCCTTCTACATTCGAAATAATGTTAGAATTGACGGGCTATAGACTCAAAATGAAGGGCCTATTCTCCAAATTTGAGTCCAAATTCAGAATAGTTCATTCAAACATGGCCCACATTTATTGATATTATGCAATAATCATGTGCCATGTGGATAATAAAATGCTACTATTTTAACTTTGGTGATATATGGCTTTTTTTAAAATTAAATTAAATTTATTTACAAAACATGCAAAAATAATACACCCAGACTTCGCGCCCAGTATTTTTCCCCTGTAACCCCTCCCCAAAAAAATTTGCTGTTAGGTGGCAGCTACTCACTTCACCAACCATTTTGTATAAACAATAGAAATGAAAGAAATTCAAATGGGGGGCCAAAAAGAAAGAAAAAAAAAAGAAAAAGCTCGAGACGGAGAAAAGGGGATAACAATATCAATGGACGAAAAATCAGTGACGGGATATCTCATTTGTTGTTTACAATAACGGTAAATTCAATTATTAATTGATGCCTGAATTAGACAATAGACACTATCGCATCCACATACGACGACGTACAACTTTCTCATGAAGGAAATGATATTGACTCGTACAAATTTTCTTTGAACTACTGTGAAACGAAAGCAGCCAAACGCCTGATAAGATCTTTGGCCTTCTCTGATTCTGGATTAAAGATCTGAAAGCAATGAATTTCTCCGTCAACCACCACCATCTCCACTTCCCCTTTCCACCCACTTTTCTTCACCTTCTCAACGTAAAGAACTCCCCTCCTCACGAATGCATCCTGCTCCGCCAAACAAACAAGTAGTCTTTCACACGCCAGCTCCGATAAACTTGGCGCATCGTCCGCAAGTGGGTTAATCATCGGATTATCGATCCCACCAGGAGCTGATGGATAAGCCACTAGTATCCAAATCTTGTAAGCCATACCCTCAACATCTTCTTTCGTTTCGTTCCCAATTGGCTTCGATCCCCAGAAGTAAGGATGACACAAAAGTCCACCGCGAATTTTCAGATCTCCGGGCAGAGCTTGTTCCCCTGCTAGGACAAGAATGTTATGCACTATATTGCCTCCAGCACTATCCCCACCCAAGTACAATTTACCAAAATCTCCGTTCTGTATCAGCCACGGATCCTTCTCCACGCTGGCAGTAGGGCTTTCGTCAGTCGCATGTGAAGCAACCCATTTGAGGGCGTTCCAGGAATCTTCATATCCAATTGGCAGAGGATTTTCGGGGGCGAGCCTGTATTCGACGGAGATGATTAGGGCTTTTGCTTCAGCGGATAATATGTTCATGTAACGGTGGTGGTGGAATGAGAAGGCGGAATCGACACAAAATCCACCGCCGTGATAGTAAACTAAGATTGGGAGCTTTTGGTGATTTTGTTCAGTGAGTTTTGGGAGAAAGAGTCTGGCTTGAATGACGGGGGAGATGTTAATGTCCTTGGAGGCTACGCCGGTGGTAGGGTCCACCGGCGATGGAGGGACGAGGGGTGGGTTAAAGACCCTCTCGAAGGTGCCATCTTTGTATAGTTTGATGATCGGAGAGAGGTCGATGAGCACCTCTTTGGTGGCATTGCTGGTGTGAGAAGCCATGGCAGTGAAGTTTCGAGGTAGTAGTGTGCGTTGTGTTGAGTGTGAAGTGGTGTAAGTTGTAGACTGGTGGATGCCTTTATTTATTACTAGTTAGACACACGTGCGTTGCACGTGGAAATACAATATAATAGTATTATGATAGTGATTATGTTCGAAATATGTATATTTTAAGTAGTAATGTTTAATAATTATAATCAATGCGTTAAAATGGAGAATATAATGAGAGGAAATTGTCTACCATATTGAATTGTTATATATTATATCGATATCTCAACTCGAAAAATTTAAATATAAGATAAGAATATGGATCATATAAACCACCACCCCTAGGATACAAAAAGAAACTTCAAAGCATCACCAAGCTCAATCAACACTATAAGTTAAACTTGTCTAAAACAATCAAACTAAGAAAAGCCCAAACAAAATCATCACATCCATATCCACAATATGCTGTCTTTGTACAAAAGTTAATAATATCACACATTTGGGTATGTTTGATTCACAACAAATTTCAATTAAAAAAATTCGATCCTCCTTTCAAGTACACACACAATTACTTTATATTTTTATACACTTCTATTTTCAATCACATAATTCTCCTTGATTTGAGTAAACACAACTTACTCAAAATTTGTTATGGATCAAACATCCTTCCAGATCCTAATCATTTTCTACCATCATTTTCGCACATAATGTTAGTCAAGCTTTACTCTATCCAACCTAAAGAATCCAATCATTTGACCTTACGACTCTGCTCGATGACGTTAGCTAGGAGGAAAGAAGTTAATTACTCCAACAAAATGTAACATCTAGAATGTTAAAATGTGATATTCAGAATGTCAAATTCACTTTGAGGTTTCTTCCACGCACATCTACAATTTTCATAAGTTCCAACAACTCCATTTCTCATCAGTTGTACTTTTATAGTCCATTCCTCTTGATGAGCCTTCATACAAATCTGTATGATGTGTAATCTGCATGTATGAAGAGCCACACGGCTGCCAGGGCGTTATAGTCGTTTATATCTTGTGCCACACGCACTCTATTGTGCAGCGATTGTCATACAGACACACTGTGGCTTTGTGTACTGTGAACTTTATTCGATATATCTCAAAATCTTTAATAAGAGAGTGACAGCTTTCTTCACGTAGCATAATAATTGCAACAATGTAATACAGTTTATTTTACTGCACACCAAAACCTTTAAAACATTTGAATATTCTATGAACCTGAATGGATTGAATACTCGTCCAAATTGGTGAATTAGGCAATTGGCGACACTCTTCAAAAGATATGTCATGAATTATTTCAAAAGTCAATACTACTTGGCAGTTTAATAGAAACGTGCACGTGATATTAAAATAAATAAAATATAACCATCACACTGTCCATTGGGACAATGAAGTGAAAATAATAAGAGAAAACATGACTTGAACTACAAGTTCCAAATAGATTTGAGAATCCTGGGGTCTCCAAGAAAATAACAACTCATCCACCACCTCCCTCACTCCTTTGCCCTTTTCAACCTTCAAAAGTATTAGACACAAAATTCTTAAATTACCAGTTTACCACCATCAAACATAGGCAATTGAAATGAAATAATGAACAAGTAAATACTTTAATGCTAAATCTGGAGCCTAGCTGGAAGGTAGAATTTTATGTTTGTACAGTTGTCCAAGAAGAGGTCTAATGAGAAGGTTTATTTTTCCCCCTCTTTTTTTTTCAGATAACACACCATATGGGGGTTCAATGTTGTAGAATGGCTTGCAGATAATGAAATCGGAATAAAGAACAAAATATACTAAGCTTTTAAAGCAGAGCCGAATCCAAAATTCACTGAGAAAGTTGATGTTTACTTGTCCATTTGATTAAATGCAACCCCATCACCAGCAATATGTAGGTTAATAGAGCTCTCAACAATGTATGAAAGAGGAAAATCAATCACAGACACTAAACTGATTTTTGAGGAAATATACTAAGCTAAGCCTTGAAAAGGATTCAATAAACAATACCTGAAAAAATACCAGCAACTTCATGTGAAGGAAAAGACAAAGGGGACACTGAACTTTTCATACAAAAATTAGAAGGGTAGAATATTGCATATAAAGAAGAAAGCAATGCTTTCATACATAAATAAAGGCCAAATTAGCGGCATTGATATGTGTTTATTACAAACATACAAATGTTGAACGAATATGCAAACTACTTCGAATTATTAGTCCAACATAAAAATAAATTAAAGAAAACCCAGTTACTAAATTAACATAATAAAACCAATCTTTAATCAGTAGCAACATAAAAACAAAAATAATTCAAAAAGGAAAAACAAAAATCCAAGTGATCAAGCATATCTGTCGATGGGTACTATCAACAACGCAGCGGAGGAACTAAATATTATCAAATACATCATTCTCCACCAATAATAATCTTCTCTTCAATAAACATTATTTTAAATCACATTGGAACTTAAGAAAATAAAAGTGTAGACTGTAGTCTACACAAGAATATGCAAAACTTCAAGACAATCTAAGGGTCAAATCAATCAAACTCAACAAAATTATTGTGTCCATAAAATTGCTACCCCAAATAAATCATGTGTTAATTGATGGTAATGAAGCACTGCAGGAAATTATACTCAATAACACTCAATGAGAAAATCAACAAAAGCCATGCAACATAGATCAATTAGCACACATTCCTACTAAATTAAGAAGCACTGGGAGTAACATTGCTTAACACCTAGTTTGATTTGGTGTTTTCTCTATGAAAAAATGTGATACATAAAAAGCAGTCAATTATCAAACAAAAGTGCTAAATATGAGTGGATGTTAAAAAAATAAAATAAAGAAAGAAAGAAAGAAAGGGAAAAGAAAGAATACATGATGCTCATAGGCAAATTTTTGTCAAGAAGAAAACCTGATTCAGTAATTCTCTAAAACCAGAGCAACAGTGGGGCACTGCACAAAATATCAAAAGACAATCGAATAAGATGAGTGGTAAATAGAACCAAAAAGGCATATGTGACTGATATTAAACTTCAGGCACAAGCAAAACAAGGGCTTACCACCTTTTTCACCTTGTGTGATTAATCTGAGCGTTTTAGGCAAGCCTGGTCTGGGATATATACATATACAGTAGAGAAAATGGTCGGGCATAGTAATGAAATTAATTAAACAAACCTATTCCTCTAAGGACGTAATGTTCTTGGGAAAGTGAAGGCTGCAATAATTTCAATAGTCTTTTCGTGTCTTTCCCAACTGTTGCCCGCCGCTCCAAACTACAAGGAAGATAATACGCCTCCATTAATGTAACCATGGAAGAGGTTCGCAGCAGCTTCTTCACAAACTTGATCATACTTCATAAATCCCCCAAATTCCCTAACGACAACATAAGTAGGTGCCCATTTTTGCACTTGAATGAAGCCCTTCATTTTTGGAACGTATAAAGAAACTATGAAGGGCGAAGCACAGAGGGGGCCATTACTTCGTTTCACTTCAGTGATTACTGGGGCTGTCATTTCTATTTTCTGTGTGTTACTTTGTTGTCATTGTTTCCCTGGATACAGCAAATAGCCTGCAACGGTGAAATGAAATTAAACAGGACACCACTGATATTAGCACATTCTAATGCTAATCTACTGAAAATAGAATGAAATCCAATAAATAAGGCGACAAAAAAGCAAGAGAAAAATTGAGCAATACCAAATCTAATTTGGGGATATAAAATGAATTGTAATAGAAGAATTAAGAAAACAAATCCCTACAACCAAAAGCCAATTCTGGTGGCTCTGATGAAGGAAATACCATCAATAGGGGAGGTGGAAATCCAAATCCTGGAATTGTAGTGGTGAATTCCAAGTCCATTTCCCGTATGAATCACGTTGCAGCTAAGGCACTCGATATTGTTGTATGTGGGTGCAAAAACTTATACCTTATCACCATGATTCCTCGGCCACAAGCTCGGGCTCGAGGCAGATAGAAGACGGGGAAGAAATGAGCGGATGAAGAGATTTACAGCAACCATTTTGCTGAAAATGGAGGGATACAATTCTCCTTAAGGGGGAACCATGGGTGGACAGTAGGTAATCTGCAAAGGCGGAGAGAGGAAACGGCAGCTGGGTTGTTCACAGTGGTAAAGACGAATGAGTTTTGGAAAACGTAATTGTCCAATGAATTACGTGGGGCAGCGTAATTGTCAAGAGATTGGGAGGGTATTTTCGGTATAAAATGTTTTACACAAGATAGGGCCTTTTAAAGGAGGAAAGGATTTTAAAAGTCAAAGTAAATTGAAAGAGTCAAACTTGCCATGTCAGATAATTACAGTACACTGAGCATACGGATTGTGGATGTGTAATTGCAAAAAGGTTGGTATAAAAGTAAATACAAATTAATATCACACATTTATTACCTGCGTAGCATAACTTGTTGATTTATAGAAATTTTATTTATTTTAAGAAACTAAAATCTCATGTCATGGGGAGAATTTAGTGATCCACATGAATCGCAAAAAGAATAAGGTCTTCTCAATCTTAGAGCTTGTTCTTTCCATTATTTTATAATAAAAAAAATTTTCTCTTATCTTTTCAACCATACATACATTCTCCAATATAATATTAACCACACATTTTATACGAAATATCGTGCACAGCAAATAACTCACCAATCAAACAAACTCTTAATATTACTAGTGTTACGCCCGTGCGATGTACGAGAATAATTAAATTTATATACGATAAATAATTGATATAAAATTATAAATATAAATATTGAATTACACAATTAATGTAATTTGTGCATAGGAGATTGCATAATTGTAAACAATCATTGAAATCTATAATATTATATATTATAATGTAAAAAATGCGGAGTAAATTTACAATTGTAAATTATAAAAATTCACGTGCATCGCATAATTAAGAAATTTATCAAAATATGTAATTTCAATTCTAATTGTCGTACATAGTATTACGCAATAATGTTGAGATTAATTAATTGACGGGCTCTAGATTCAAAATGAAGGACCTATTCTCCAAATTTGAGTCCAAATTCAGAATAGCTCGTTCAAATGTGACTCACATTTATTGATATTATGCAATAATCATGTGCCATGTGGATAGTAAAAACACTACTATTTTAACTTTGGTGATAGATTGCTTTTTTTAATTAAATTTATTTACAAAGCATGCAAAAATACTACACCCAGACTGCGCCCTAGGAGTGGGCAAAAAAAGGGGAACCGAACGGGTAGAACCGGAACCGAACCGAAAGAATCGGAACCGAACGGTTCTTTAAAAAAAATTAGGAATCGGAACCGGAATGAGAACCGAACGGATCGTTTTCTAAAAACCCGGAACCGGAACCGGAATAGGATAAGAAATAGCACTATTTCTTCTATTTGATTGCCAACTTTTGTGAATTCTTTTAGTAAATTTAAAATTTGGTGCTAATTCTAATAAAATTCTAGTAAATTTTGGTGCTATTTTTAGTAAAATTCTACTAGAATTTTACTAGAATTTTCATAAAATTCTTTTAACGACGGCGGCAGCTGCCAAAAGGCAGCAGCAGCAGCTGCTGTTTTGCTGCCTTGCAGCAGCAAGCTGCTTTGGCAGCAGCTTGCTGCTTTGCAGCAGCAGCAGCATTGCTGCTGTTGTTGCTTTTTTTTGTTGTTATATTATGTTGGAATCAAAATTTTTATTTTTTTCTTGTGTTTTTTGAGTAATAAAAAATGCATCGAAAATAACCGGAACCGAATGGGTAGAACCGGAACCGAAAGGAACCGGAACCGGACGGATACTTCATTTGAAAAAAACCGAACGAATCCATTTTTCAAGGAACCGGAATTTACGGTTCGGTTCCGGGTAGTGAACTACCCGGAACCGTACCCGGAACGCCCACCCCTACTGCGCCAAGTTTTTTCCCTTGCACCCCCAAATAATTTCGCTCTTAGGTGGCAGCTACTCACTTCACCAACCATTTTGTATAAACAATAAACAATAGAAATTGGGTACGGCTAGATACACCCCAATTTCCACTATACACACCCACATATCTTTTCATTCATCCCCCTCACTTACTCAATACACCCCACTTTTTCCCATTTTTACCCTTTCACATATTTAATCATTTAACCCCACATTATCCTCATTTTCAACCCTCTCTTCAGGTTTCCACTGCCGCTTCCTCTTTCTTCCTCCAGTTAGCAAAAAACTCAAGGAAATAAGGAAATAAAGTGGGGCATTTCAATAACCATGGATACCGGTAAGTAGATCTAAATGTTTTTCACAACTTTCATGCTTAATTTTCAAGATTTGGAAGTTTTTTTTTTTTGGATATGGTGTGGTTTTGGAGGGTCAGCAGCGGTGAGCACGAAAACGAGTGTTCGGCCATGGAAAGCCGAACACCCAGATGGGTGTTCAGCCATGGACAGCCGAACACCCAAATGGGTGTTCGGCTAAGACCAACCAAACACCCTAATGGGTGTTCGACCGTCCATGGCCGAGCAATCCAAAATGGGTGTTCGGCCGTGATAGGCCGAACAGCTGATTGGTGCTCAAAAGTAATATTTATTGTGCATTAATCTATATATTTTGGGCAATTAATCTCAGTAATAATAACTAACTAGATGATTTTTATACTATTTTCTCAGGTTGACTGCTTTTACGAGAGACAAAATTTAAAACAAAAAAAAAACCAATTGATTATACTTTGATACAAGTTAATGGGCCAATTATTTGAAAGACAATGAAATAATGGGCTTTTAATCTATTGGACTTGTTCTTGATTCCACCACATGACCCTACATACATATATACACGGCTGGGAAGTC
Source organism: Jasminum sambac (assembly GCA_018223645.1). NCBI lineage: Eukaryota > Viridiplantae > Streptophyta > Magnoliopsida > Lamiales > Oleaceae > Jasminum > Jasminum sambac. The sequence continues at coordinate 24,334,655 of CP073649.1, forward strand.
ACGAAATTGAGGGGGGAGAGGAATACACGAGACAAAATTGGAGATGGAAGTCAACAATAGTGGCTGGAGAAAAGAAAAAGAAAAGAAGAGACGCTGGGAACGAAGCAGAAAGCCGAGCACGAGAAGGTGTGGACGGAAGTTTGCTGTTTGGCGTTTCTCCCTCAACTCATCTCTAAAATTTCTCCTAAAATTATGGTTTATTCTTTCTTTTCTATGGGGAACTAATCTCCCAACTAGGGTTAGGGGATAAACCTAAATTATTTATGTAGTATTATTGATTCGTTTTAGACAAGTACTTTATGCGAATTTAGTTATTGGATTGTTAATTTAGTATTGGGTTTGTTTATTGAGATGATTGATTGTTGTTATATAATTTAATTCATAGGTTCAATCAAGTTTTTCCTATTGTTTAATAAAAACAACCATTCTTTTAAAGTTGTGAAGACCCAATTGATTGATTTTAATTTCAATAGAATTATTTCTTGATAGGTTGATGCCGTAGTACAATTTATACTTGAATTAATTCCATAAGTGATTATTTGTGCTTCTTTCATAAACACCCATTAACTGAAATTATCTCTTCAATTCTATTCTTAAATAGGTTTTAAGAAAATGATTGAATCAATAATATTGCATTAATAATTGACGGTGGAACCCCGACGCCTTAGTGTTTCTCTCTTATTAGTTTTAATACAACTCAAGTTTATTTATTTAATTATTACAATCTCAATTTAATCGTTTTAATTATTTTATTTTCCTTAGTTTATAATAATTTTGCGATCCAATAATTTTGCGATCTTTCTCATTGCTCCTGGTGGAACGACACTCGTACTTCGAGTTATACCACTACGCGACTCTTGCACTTGGGATTAGCAAGCAACAGCCATTTGGGTGGTTGGCCGTGTCTGGCCGAAGACCCAAATGGGTGTTCGGCCGACACCCATTTGGGTGCTCCCCGCTGCCCAATTTGCCTCCTCTGTTTGTCCCAGATTTGATATTGCATGTCAAACTATTTGTGGTTTTTCTTGAATGGCCATTCAAAAATTATGTATTTATTATTGAGTTATTGTGTTATATTATAGGACGTGGTCGTCGCCGCAAGGCATCAACAGCTTCTGAAAGAAGACGTTGAGAAGTTACATGAAACTCTCAAACACAAGAAACTGCCCCAAATATGCCGCCAACTACTGATGATGAAAGCCACCGTGATCCAAATGAAGGGAATGCTGATATAAATATTGATCAGACTGATATTGAGCACCAAACTGAAGAAGTTCAGGATCAGGGTGGCGAGGAGGATGAGATATTGACTGAAACATTTCCAGGTGGTCCACTCGATCCACGAATTTTATGTTTATTTAAAACACATGTAGCTGCTAAAATATGGTTCAATCACGAAAGAGAAGTGCTTAAATGTCATTGTCATACGGTGAAATTATTAGAGTGGCAGTATGATCCAGTAGAAGTTAGGCCGTGGATTGGGTTATTTGGGAACTCCATGATTAATATACTACGACATTTATCGTATCGAAAAGTCAATAAGTGCTTGATATCTGCCTTTGTGGAGAGATGGCATCCAGAGACAAATACGTTTCATATGACTTTTGGGGAGATGACTATCACTTTAGATGATGTGAATTGCCTCACTGGCCTACCTGTTCATGGTTGTACATTGCAGCGTAGAGGCAGGACTGTTGAGTCTAGTTATCATCTAGTCAGGCGATTATTAGGAGTGACACAGGAGGAGGCCGAGGAGGCACATGGTAGTGCTAGGGGTTCTTCAGTGAAATTAGAATGGCTGCGCGCTAGGTTTATGACCCAGAGTACTTCTAATGATCCGCGTACATTGGTGTATACAGCCCGGGCTTATTTATTATATCTTTTGGGTTGTACTATATTTATTGACAAGTCGGGTACTAGGGTTTCGACGAAATATTTACATTTTTTGGAAGACGTTGGCAATGTACAGAGTTATGCTTGGGGAGCTGCTGCACTAGCATATCTATATAGGCTGTTGGGATTAGCATCTAGAGCCGATGTGAAGCAAATGTCAGGTTATTCAACTTTACTGGAGGTAACACGTAATTAAATTTATATTTAGTTCTGATTTTCTCACTTTTATTTAATTGTGATTTATAATTAATGACTTAATATTATTATAGGCTTGGATATATGAACATTTTCCAATGTTAAGGCCTTTGCATAGCATGCACTATAGAGATGGGGAACCCCTTGCAATGCGGTGGACACAAGAGGTACATGACGGACCATCTATGGATACTATCATGGCATATCGGGAGGTGTTGGATTTTTTGAAACCAAATGATGTAAGTTTAAATATTTGAATAACTTATTTTTTCATTATTGATATACAGTTCGCGTAAGAATTTATTTATTTAATATATTATAGGTTGTATGGAATCCATATGTTGATTTTAGAGAACATTTTCCATGTGATGGTATTACTTTGTATCGTGGATGCATTACGTCATTGGATATAATGGAGCCATATCATTCCGATCGTGTACTGAGACAGATTGGACATGTGCAAACAATACCAGAGGATCCGTTTGCTCCATAGGTTGTTAGAAGAGGACGGACGGCGGAACGATATAAGGTATTGTGGGGTACACTAGGATGCATGTTTGATATGTGGGATTGTCATCTCCTAAATTCAGACAGTCTTGGTAGAAAGGCCGCCATTCCATGGGAGTGTGCATCGGATTATATTGATTGGTACACGCAGATTACACATCCTTTTGTACAAAATCCCCAATATCTGTCTACATATCGCGGTGTCGGATCAGAAGCTACAGCTCCTATGGAATTATGGGAGCGTGTCATAAAGACACGGGATATTTTAGAGCCAATGGTGCAGAGGTGGGAAACAGGTGATCCACTTTTAACGGCATTTGTTGTAATGCCAATTGTTCGTGATGCATATATTACCATGCAATGATTGACATTGGAAGAATACGAGCGTGATCATACTATCGGAAGTTCATCCCAACAACAAACATTCGGCGGTGGTGAATCATTCACGGGTCCATCTAATCGGTGTAGGCGACGATGATTTGCTTTTTTAATATTTTAATTTTTCTACTTTGAAGTTATGTAGTTTTAAAGACACATATATATATATGTAATTTCTATGTTATGTTGGTACGTCAATCTTGAACTTTTATTCAATATCAATTAACCATGACACTTGATTCAATATATCCATCACCTTAAGGCCTTGTTCTATTCAACATTAACCAACACAAATTTTATCAATTTTTTCTCTCTCATCATTTACAACCACTCATTCAATTATTTAATATATTTTCTTCAAATTTCAACCACACATTCAACACGTATATCAAGAAAATTAACTTTATCACCAATCAAACAAACCCTAAATTCCCAAATTTAATGATGCATTAATTCGACAAATATCAAAAACTACTATGATAGTGAGGTTGTTCGGCCATTTGTATTCGAATTCAATATCAAAATAGGCCAGCAAATATTATATTGTTGTTGGCCATTCGTAATTAAACTTTTATTGATTCTATGCTCGTACCATCATATTATTACCTACAAGCAGAGTATATTACGTGAAATGCATATGAAATTACAAGAATTTTGTAATAAATTATAAATAACTTGTAATGCATTACAAATATTGTGTAACGCATTACATAACATATTAGCATTTCAAGTAGCATTCACAGGGCATTTCCAGTAGCAATTTACAGTGGTTGGGCAATTTACAGTGATTGGCCGAATGCATGGGCCTGCGTTCGGCCTATAGTGGCCGAACGCATGGCCTTGCGCTCGGCCAACACCGGCCGAACGCATGGCCTTGCGTTCGGCCAACACCGGCCGAACGCATGGCCTTGCGTTCGGCCAATCAATGCCGAATGCAAGGCCATGCGTTCGGCCAATCCAGGCCGAACGCAGGCCCATGCGTTCGGCCAGTCAAGGCCGAACGCAAGGCCATGCATTCGCCCATTGTAGGCCGAACGCATGCCCATGCATTCGACCAATCACTGTAAATTTCCCAATCACTGTAAATTGCTACTGGAAATGCCTTGTGAATGCTACTGGAAATGCTAATATGTTACTGGAAATGCCAATATGTTACTGGAAATGCCCTGTGAATGCTACTGGAAATGCTAATATGTTACTGGAAATGCCCTGTGAATGCTACTGGAAATGCTAATATGTTATGTAATGCGTTACACAAGATTTGTAACCTTTTACACTGTCAGTGTAATTTATTACACTTTATTTGTAATGCATTACAAGTTATTTATAATTTATTACAAAATTCTTGTAATTTCATATGCATTTCACGCAATATACTCTGCTTGTAAGTAATAATATGATGGTACGAGCATAGAATCAATAAAAGTTTAATTACACTACGATAATTATTAAAATTTAAATTACACAATTAATCCTTAATATAGATAAATATCAATTGTCAAATTCAATTGTGTCCACCCTATCACATATGCCTCTAGAGGTTATAGAGTTATACATTGTAAGTTGTTGGGCATAAAAGCTAGCCCATCCCATTGCACATTGATGGTGCCGTTCATACCACTTGTTGATAATCGGGGGCATCGGGTGTCCATCGCGTAAAAAAACCTGTAATTAAAAGATATCAATCAAGTAGTTTAATGAACTTATATATATATATATATATATCACATTGAAATATATATATATATATCACATTGAAATATATAAAATTATACCTGAATGAAATGATTTTCATTTACAAACCCGATGCAAATACACTTAGAAGGCTCGACAATGCTCGTGCGTAGGGGCAAATGGGTACAGGATATCCGCTGAGATAAAGTGACGATGGCAACATTATATCTCGAAGCAATGAGATAACCCGTCTCTGGCAAGCTCATCCAATGTCTATGGTGTGCCGATTCTGAAAAACAATACAATTGTTTCATCTGTTTTTCGACACTTCCATTTTCAATATACACATTCTTGTACAAATCTCGATAGTTCTGGAGTTCTTCTAATAGGTCACTTCGTACGCGAGGCCATGCATTTTTACCACATCCAATTAGGGCTGCCACTACACGAAAACCACAGTGTCCGTCCGCCGCTACGTCTTCAACACCAAAGATGTATTCCCTAAGATGGGATGGTAGCTGCTCAATATAACCATGGTTAGAGGCCATTTGTGTAGAGCGACGAACAACCTAATGAAAAGCAAACTATTACAATCAATTAATTTGAAAAACAAGTATATCAACCTTAGAAGTGTGTAAGAATATCATTACTATTACCTTCTGTTTTTGCTTTCCCGTTGTATTCAATAATGGTTCTAAAGAATTTTCGTGAAACGACTCAACATATTCAAAAGCACTAGGTTCTCGTTTTGTTGATTTACTTTGCTTCTTCGATGTGGACGGACGGCCTTGATTGTTAATCTTGACAATGGGCTCAACTAACGAGGTTGTTGATGGCTCGGCAAACTCAATCAATCTCTTCAACATAAATGATTTATCGATTTCATTCGCCGTTAAAAAAGAATCATTCACCCCCGAGAAAACATGACTCCAACGAGCGTCAATATCATTCAAAACAGTCGTGTTTGCCACGTGTGTCGGTTTCATATCCAACTTTCTCCAAAAACAATCAATAACATCTAAAGGAATTGGGATATCATCATGTATATACCAAGCAATTTCATGCACACAAGGCAAACCGCATGTCTTTCGTAGTACACATCCACACATCAAAGGATCAACTAAACCCATATCTACACTATTAATCTCATTCAATATTTTATTCAATGCAGTAATTGAAACCACACCTCGAAGAAGCTGAAATATAGGTGCTTTGAATCGGTGTTGGACGACATTTATACTTTTTTCAAATGACTCTTTAATAGCAGTGTGTGATATCTCAATCAGCATGAATTCTGGTCCAACATATTTCAAAATTACCCTGACTCGAACCAAGGTGTCTTTTCAATTTTGCATGTGCACTCTCAGCCCTGGAATAATAAAACAAATTAGGAAAAGTTATTATCTAAATAGTAATCAAAATTGACGAATATATAATTACGATTATTTTTATTGACATACCTATTTGTTGTGGTATTTTCAAAATGCATAACATGATTTGTCCAGCATGACACAAATCTATCTTTATAGGGGTGAATCCATTGCCTCATCACATAGTCGACAACATCAGCATAATCGGAATAATCTACTTGGAACTTTCTAAGTAATTCATAAAATAACCCATCCGATGTAGCAAATACTAATAAATTCCACGAAAATAATAAACCATCCCACACTTTTTTATCGGGAAACATCTTCTTACAATTTGCCACTACATTCAAACCAATATGCCACCGACATAATAAATGTCTTGTAGTCGGAAAAATACTCTCAACGACATTCATTAATGCAAGATCTCGATCGGTGACAATGACAGCAGGAAGAGATGATTGGTCAAATAATGATTTCAAGACTGATAATCCCCATCTGTAATTATCTTCACGCTCAGACTCCATGTAGACACATGCAATTGAAAATGTCATATCCGTCGATGTCACACCAACTATCTCCAATAAGGGTAATTTATACCGATTAGTTTTATAGGTACAATCCATCAATAAAACACTAGGAAAAACACGTAGTAAGTCAATGTTCATTGGATGAGCAAAAAAGATATCCTTCACCATATCAGATTTCTCACATCACCTAAAATCAAAAAGATATCCATGCTCCTCTAGCTTGTACATGAGGTACTATAATTGTGATCGACCTCCGTGCTCAATTAGCCTATGTCTATGACGTGCATTATAGATAGTCTTCAATGTTGACGTATTCTCTGGATATCTCATTTTCAATGCATATAATATATCTTTTGGTCGAGTATTATTTTCCGACATATCAATGACCAATTTCTCTTCATTCAATGTCAATCGGCTAGCAAATGAGTGACCATGCAAATATCGAGCACACGGATGATTATGCACACCCTTTACAACTTCTATTACCCATTCTCCATCAACACCCACTTGCTTTCCTTTCAACTCAAATGGATATTCACACTTTTTTGTTCCGGTATGTCTTATTATATTATCACTCTTTCCATCTTTTCTTTTAGGCTCTCGGTATTTACCGCTTCGTTCACAAGCAAGCAATAATCGGGGTCGTCTACCACCCTCACCATTATCTGATCTCTTCACTACTATAACTATACCAAGTATCTTTGCAATATTCCTTACCCAATCAACTAAATGATCACGCGATTCAAAATAGTTATCAATAGTAAAATGTGACGTATAATCCATTACCATATTGATCTCGCCACCCACATTATCGCCAGTGCCATCAGTAACATTACCCTCTATAAATTGTGTACTGGACTCCTATATATAAACAAAATGAAGAGTAAATAAATGAAGATTAATAAAAAGGCAGTAGCTGGAAGGAATAGATGGAATATAATGGAAGGTCGAAGGTAAAAATTTTATGTTCGTAGGCCGAAGAAGGAGCAGTATACAGGGCTAGATCACTCTGTTCGGCCGAAGCTGGCCGAACATAGAGCTCCATGTTCGGCCATAAATGGCTGAACATAGTGCTCTATGTTCGGCTATAATCAGCCGAACATAGTACTCTATGTTCGGCCGATAGAGGCCGAACATAGTGCCCTATGTTCGGCTCATTAAGGCCGAACATAGTGCACGGCGGCCGAACATGGTCATTAACCTTCGACCACTCGATTTTGATTGTGCCGAACATCCTTTCCTTTAATCGATTCACCATGGCCGAACATCAGGTTGTTAAAATAACGAATAATGCTCAAAATCGCTTATATTATTGATATAGATTGATTTTTCATCATCCATTGCGAGAGACTTATTGTTGCAGATATGGAAGAGCGTTGAGCTTGGCCACGTAGATTAAGAGATCTGAGTTTGAAAGAAGGCGTGAAGATGAGAGATGGTGTATTTACTGGGGTGTGAATGGAGTGTATTTACTGAGATGGTTGGTATATTTACAGTGAGTAGTTGGTGGGTGTGTTTTACAGGGTTAGGTTAGGAAACTGAATGAGGGTAATTTTGTTCATAAATTATATTAATTTTAGGTGGATGTGTTGAATGAAATTTGGGGTGTATTCAGCCGCACCCTAGAAATTAAAGAAATTCAAATGAGGGGAAAAAAAAAAAGGAAAAAGCTCGAGACGGAGAAAAGGGGATAACAATATCAGTGGACGAAAAATCAGCGACGGGATATCTCATTTGTTGTTTACAATAAAGGTAAATTTCAATTATTAATTGATGCCTGAATGAGACAACAGACACTATCGCATCATTTTTACTACACAGACGACGACGTACAACTTTCTCTTTCCTTTGCAAGTGCTCATGAAGGAAATGATATTGACTCTTACAAATTTTCTTTGAACTACTGTGAAACGAAAGCAGCCAAACGCCTGATAAGATCTTTGGCCTTCTCTGATTCTGGATCAAAGATCTGAAAGCAATGATTTTCTCCTTCAACCACTATCATCTCCACTTCCCCTTTCCACCCACTTTTCTTCACCTTCTCAACGTAAAGGACTCCCCTCCTCGTGAACGCATCCTTCTCCGCCAAACACACCAGAAGTCTTTTACACCCCAGCTTCGATAAACTCGGCGCATCGTCCGCAAGTGGGTTAATCATCGGATTATCGATCCCACCAGGAGCTGATGGATAAGCCACTAGTATCCAAATCTTGTAAGCCAGACCCTCAACTTCTTTTTTCGTTTCATTCCCAATTGGCTTCGATCCCCAGAAGTAAGGATAACATAAAAGTCCACCGCGAATTTTCAGATCTCCGGGCAGAGCTTGTTCCCCGGCTCGGACAAGGATGTTATGCACTATATTGCCTCCAGCACTATCCCCACCTAAGTACAATTTACCAAAATCTCCGTTCTCTATCAACCACGGATCCTTCTCGACGCTGGCAGTAGGGCTTTCGTCAGTCGCATGTGAAGCAACCCATTTGAAGGCGTTCCAGGAATCTTCATATCCAATTGGCAGAGGATTTTCGGGGGCGAGCCTGTATTCGACGGAGATGATTAGGGCTTTTGCTTCGGCGGATAATATGTTCATGTAACGGTGGTAGTGGAATGAGAAGGCGGAATCGACACAAAATCCACCGCCGTGATAATAAACTAAGATTGGGAGCTTTTGGTGATTTTGTTCAGTGAGTTTTGGGAGAAAGAGTCTGGCTTGAATGACGGGGGAGATGTTAATGTCCTTGGAGGCTACGCCGGTGGTAGGGTCCACCGGCGATGGAGGGACGAGGGTTGGGTTCAAGACCCTCTCGAAGGTGCCATCTTTGTATAGTTTGATGATCGGAGAGAGGTCGATGAGCACCTCTTTGGTGGCATTGCTGGTGTGAGAAGCCATGGCAGTGAAGTTTCGAGGTAGTGTGCGTTGTGTTGAGTGTGAAGTGGTGTAAGTTGTAGACTGGTGGATGCCTTTATTTATTATTTTAAAAGTCAAAGTAAATTGAAAGAGTCAAACTTGCCATGTCAGATAATTACAGTGTGACATGGCCCAGCACACTGCATACGGATTGTGGATGTGTAATCGCAAAAAGGTCGGTATAAAAGTAAATACAAATTAATACTATCTCCGTCTCAAAATTATAGTCGTTTTCGTATCTTCACACAGATTAATAAAAATATAATTAATGATATTAGAAAAACAAAACTCAATATTATTTTCCTAATATGCTCTCTCATTTATTAGATATTTTATGTCAATTACTCTATTTTGATGATAATAATGTATATTAAATGAGGGGCATAAAAGACAAATAATATTTTAATTATATCTTTAAAAGGAATGTGACCTATATTTTGGGACGGACTAAAAAAGAATAGTGGATTATAATTTTGGGATGGAGGTAGTATCACAGTAAATACAAATAACAAATTAATATGACACATTTATTACCTGCGTAGCATAACTTGTTGATTTATAGAAATTTTATTTATTTTAAGAAAATAAAATCTCATGTCATGGGGAATTTAGTGATCCACATGAATAGCAAAAAGAATAAGGTCTTCTCAATCTTAATATTACTAGTGTGATGCCCGTTCGATGCACAGGAACAATTAAATTTATGTATGATAAATGATTGATATAAAATTATAAATATAAATGTTGAATTTCATAATTGATGCAATTTGTGCATAGAAGACTGCATAATTGTAAATAATTATTGAAATCTATAATATTGTATATCATAGTCAATGCAAAAAATGTGGAGTAAATTCACAATTATAAATTATAAAAATTCACGTGCATCGTATAATTAACAAATTTATCAAAATTTGTAACTTCAATTCTAATTGTCGTGTATAGTATTGCGCAACAATGCTGGGATTAATTAATTGTAAACAAACCATTGGAAATGAATATATAAAAATTCTTTGATTATTCAAATGTGTCTTTCTCGTTGATACATATCTAATTTATGTTGAACACCTTTTTTCTTTTTGAAATAGATATTACACACTCTAAATTTGATTATTTTATGTGTTCTTTTAGTGATTAGCTATAACTGCTACTTAATTTTAGTTCTATTATATAAGAAGTATTATGCTTAATTTTATGTAACATAAATTTGTAGTAATACCGATAATTTTCCGCATCTAAATAATTCATTTAATTTCTTTCCATTTACGTAAACTGTATGTTAATTGTAAAAAGAAAAAGTTTTTATTTTTAATTTTATATACTTAGAAAAAGAAAAGCGCGCATAGTAAAAATATAGTTAGTAAGCATATTACACCAGTCGTATTAAAAATAAAAAAATCAATTAATTTTTTTTAATTAGAGAATTGTGTGTCATGTAGCACTGTCAATAGCGCGTCAGCCAAACATGACACTTCAATTATAATAATATAAAGATTAATAGATTACTATTTTGCTTCAAAATAAATAAATTATTCAACATAAATCAAATTATGATTTTAACAACTCACCATTTGATTTTCAAAAAGAAAAAAGTAAAAAATACTCACTATTTTTTAACAGACCAATTCACTTAACCAAACAAAATTATCAAAACCTATAAATTTATCATGATAAAATTAAATAAAAAATAAAAATTATTTATTATTTAATATTTTTAATTAGAACTTTAATAAATGAAATTATATTTAAAGTCTTTGTAAAACAAATTTTTCTCATTAAATCTTTGTTTTAAAGATTGGTTTATTTTCAATTATATTTTTAATTACCACTAATTAATGTTGGTTTATTTCTAAAATTAATTTTATAATTTTCTTAAAATATTTAATATATGCCACATTGGCATTTTTATCTACATGGCACTTCACAAATTATAATATATATATATATATATATATATATATATATATATAAAGTGTTTAGGTGACAGTGCTATGTTTAGTATTAGTTTTTAGAGATTAGTTATTTTCCTTATTTAATTTATGTTATTTTCTTTATTTATGCTATTTTCTTTATTTAGTGTTGTTTTCATTATTTTATTATTTTTTATATGTATTTTATCTTTTTTATATCTATTCTAATTTATGAATTAATTTATAAATTTATAAATTCTTTTATATTTAGTGTTGCATCCATTAATGTAAATGCGATAATAGATAAAGTTACAACTTACAATACCTATTAAATTAAGTCTGAAAATGAGAATTATCATTTTCTATCTATATTTTAATTTTTGAAGTAATTATATAATTGAAGTATCAACTTAGTATAGTGCGACATTGGCAACGATAATCTGTTTTAGGAAAAAAAATATTTTCATATATTTAAAAAATTAAATAAAAATCCTTTTTTTATAGTTGCCACGTTAAGGAAGATGAAATTAGCTAACTGCATTTTTTATTCAATTCGAGCGGAATGTGGTATAGAATCAATTTAATATTCAAAATTCAATTTAAGTTAAATGTGATACAAAATCAATTCAACTCATAAAACGTATTTAGACTGATTTGTTTTGTTCAAATAAGTATCTTATTTAAATTTTCTTTCCAAATATTATATTCTTATCTAAAACCATTAATTACAACAATTGATATGATATTTTTTCTTATAAGATAATATTTCGTACTAAAATTTATAAACCGTTATTGAAATGTATAATATTACATATATTTCGTTATTTTTGTTGTAGATATTCATAATAATTTATTATCTTATTTTATAATATTATTTTATATAAATATATCATCTTATTCATCTCGTGCAACGCATGGGAGTAATACTAGTTAAATAGGAGAACAAGAGTGTTTAAATTTTTTTTTTTTTTGCCCTTTGTTTTAATTTAATTGATAATTGATATTTATGATAGACATGTGAAATTTAGTAATAGAAATGTCATTTTTTTAAAAGGGAAACGCAATCTATTTCATATCATGGAGCACAACAGTGCTCGAAAAACAATCTATCGTATTACAATGAAAATTAACCGCACGTGCCGAAGAGGCATAGGCATGGGCAACCATATTGGCTTCGCGGAGAATATTGCTATACAAACCAACACCCAAGTCCCAACTTTGCTAATAAGCTACTGATCTCGTGGAAAATAGCAAAATATGGATGGTCACTAGAGAAAGATTGCAAACTTTGCACCGAAGGGAGGCAATCAGATTCAACCGTATTGAGGCTCATGCGATGGTGCACCACGAACTCAAGTCCGTCAAGGAGAGTACACCCCTCTGCCAGTTCCACCGGTGGATAGCTTTCAATACACTTTGCCGCACAGCCCATAATTCTGCCCCGGAATCTCGGAAGACAATACCAACGCTGAAAATTGGGTCACCCTTCCGAAACAATGCATCCACATTACGTTTGAGGCACCCAACTTCCAGCTTCTCCTATATTTGCTTCACCTCCACACAAGGTTTGGGTGGATTTCGTCATGTCTGAGAGAAGAAGTAAACATGTTCCTGGATCGATGCAAGCAAAACATCAGCTGGTCGTCTCGGTGTGCCGTGCACATACCGGTTCCTTTCAAACTGTAGAGTTTTGCCAAGAAGATCGAACCAGAAAGCAGAAAAAGGTCGAGCCAATAACACAGCCAATAACACAGATTTATCCCAAAGGATCTAGAGGTTCGGCGACCACATGAAACGCCTACATCCCCTGTTGAACCTCCACAATTGTGGATGTGGTTTCAGAAACCTTTATTCAAACCAAAAAATCTTGATTATAAACACAATCTTAAATCTGCGACCATAAAAGCAACTCTCACTACAATTGCCCTATCAACTATAATCTATCAACTATAATCTAATCTGTAAATACTACACTAATCTCACAAAAGAGATTTTAATTACAGAGAAGACCCAAGCCAGAAACTATATTCTGTAAAGAGGACGAAAGAGAGGAAAGACTCAGAGAGGAGAAATTCTGAGAAGAAGCCTACAACATTTGACTTTTCAAGTGGGCCTTTTAAAGAGATAAACAAGCTTAGCCTTTGCAGATTTTATGGGATCCGATTACTAAGTCAGCAACAATTCTTATCTTGACTTGGTCAAAAGGGTAAGGCCTTGTTTGGACTCCAATTGAAGAAACACTCCTTTAACACAAACCTAATGCACCAAGCTGCAACAATAATAGTCACCATGACCTCATCCCCCAAATTACATATTGGATCATGAACCAGGTCTTTCAACGAGTGCCCACCAAGATATTTCTTAAGCCATGACCATAGCCCAACAAGATCTTTCCAAACCTGTCTTATAGCAAGGCAGTCAAATAAAGCATGCTGTGTCGTTTCCTCCTTCACACATGCATTGCAGCCTGCATCAATAGCAATACCATGTGAGATAAGCCGAAGGTTTGCTGGTACCTTAAACTTCCACAGCCGATTCCACCAATGGACACCAACGCCGCTGCTACAACAATCAGCCTGATGAAGGGGGATTTATGTCATCTATATCCACTTTTAACCATATAGGTGCCCCAGCGCTCAAAGTACCAAACAGGTTTATCCATTTCACTTTGACGGCTTTCAGAGAGAGAGAAAAGATTGCGTCCAAATTAATTGGGGGGATAGAACATGCTCATTATCTTTTGTCGATCGCATGCTCCAACTTGGTAAATAGTTCAGCCACCCAAATATGAACTGAATCCACGTGTAATAGGTCGAAGAGCCCAATCACGTGGTAGCCACGGGTCATGGAACATTCGGATTGATTTGCCTCTTCCCACACGCCATCTAGAACCCATATCAATGACCTCTCGCCCTCACAATAGGCTGCGGCAAAGAAATGAGTCCCCGATTTTTGCAAGAAGCCACGTCAAAAGGTTCCCTGTAATGGTACTTGCATCGAAAAAATCTACTCACCAACGCATGTGGCTCCGTATAGAATTTCCATGCCCGTTTTGCAAACATGGTTTGATTAAAAAGGTGGAGGTAGCAAAAACCAAATCCACCGTTCCTCTTGGAATAGCTCAGAGAGTCCTATTTCAAGTTTTAAACCAATGTATTTTCCGGTTAGACAAAGCCCTACCCCACCAAAACTTGCCGATCGAACTCCAGATGAATTAAAGAATTGAAGAATGCAGTCGAAACAAACTGATATACTTTGTGGGAATAGCTTGGAGCATTGATTTGATGAAGACTTCTGGCCCCAGCTGAAAATTGCCATGCTTCTATCCTTTAATTTGCCCTGGACCTTATCAAGAATACAACAGGAAAGCTTTAATGTGACTAACAGAGATCAGAAAACCCACATATATGGAGAATAATGTCACGATCAGCTGGTTGCACATGAGGACTAAATTTGACAGGTGATTTCGCTTGATTTAACTATATATTGCCCCAAGCCGTGTCCAGAAGTTTGCAAAATTGAGATAATCATCATGGGATCATTAGAATTAGACTGCATAAATAGGAGAGCATCGTCGGCAAAGAAAAGGTAACGTGAGCATTTGAGTCCCATGATCGTACCATGTAGTTCCGCTCGTCGAATAAGGCCCAAGAAAGCTTCAGCTACTAAGAGCAATAAGTATAGGGAAAGCGGATAGCCTTGCCTCAATCCCGAGAAGGCCTAAAATTACCATATTGTATGCAGTTAATGAGAATGCCAAAACTTGGCAACAATATGCATCTATATACCAAGTCCGTCCGACGTGCAGTGAAACCCATCTTCTCCAAAATCCAAACAACGACAGCGCACTTGAGTCTTGAGCCTTCCACATGTCGAGTTTAAGAGTGTCGTTCACTCGTTTACGTAGAGAATGCATGCATTCGAAAGCCATCATGGCGTTATCCATTATATGTCGTCCCGCTACAAAAGTGCTTTGCATTTCCAAATAAGAGATGGCAGCATTGTTTTAAGCCTATTTGCAATTGTCTTAGCCACAATCTTATATAACACGTTTCACAGGCTAATCAGCCAAAAATCCATGACATATTTAGATTGCTTTGTTTTCGGGATAAGAATAATATATATTTATCTAATTAATAGCATGAAGCTCTTCTCAACCATTCAAAACTTGCAGACAGACGGCTGAGATAGTGGGCCCTACAACATCCCCTTGATGTTGATAGAACAAAGCATGGAAGCTGTCCGGTCCCGAGGCTTTAGTCGGGAGCAAAACCCGCTTTCTTAATATAATTTTCTCACGTAGAAAGGCTTTTCCAATTCCTCAATCTGCATCTCAGATAGGCAAGTAGTGGTCACCACAGTCCGCGCATCCAGTTCCTTTTTCGCCAAGCTTCGTTGAAGTAAAGAGGTCCATGAAGTAATCTTGAAAGGCATTATCAATTTCATACAGATCCATCCTTATTGTATAGTTTCTTAGTTTCATTCTTCTTCTTGTGGTTCAAGGCCTTCATCTGAAAATAGCAAGTATTACGGTCACCACTTTTAAGCCATTCCACTATCGACTTTTGGTGCCAATAGTGCTCTTCTCTTTCTTCGAGCTTAATCTCCCTAATCTTTTCATGCAGTTCCTAACATCTGGACGTTGGTAAAGCTTTTTGAGCTTCTTCCTCAACTTAATCAGTTGTTTCCTCCATTCACCAAAAGTTGTAGAACTTCACAAAGACAGATCCTCCCACACCATTCAAGAGCATTGTGAATCCCTTCAAGAGACATTTTCGCAGAACTGCCATGTCAATGATACAACAGGGGTCTGTGATCAATCTCCAACAAGTTCAGATGTTTGGCCATAGATTGGGGAAACTTCCTTACTGCTTAATCATTGAAAATGGCCCGATCTAACCTCGCTTGTATATAACCGATCACCCTATCGTTTATCGGTCCATGTGAAGCGAGGACCCGAATAAGGATTCTCAGACAAGCAGCAGTCAACCACAGCAGTGGTGAAGGTGTCGATGGAAACCTGCGGTCTGTCCTCTTCACCCTTCTTTTCCAATAGGGATGAAATTTCATTGAAATCGCCCCCACAAATCTAAGTGGTTTGATCAATAGAACATATAGTTTCCGAATGAGATCCCACGAAAACCAATGCAATTCCTATCTCAGATTCCCATAAAAGCCTGTGCAGCTTCCCTATCCCGAGGATAGATTATCGCATCAATATGTCCGTTCGAGTATAAGCATAAGCTCACCGATAGATCATCATTCCATAGGAACATCAACCCTCCGCTGTTCCCCCGACTATCAACGAAACCTTATATGAAAACCCAAGGCAATGTTTCAAAGAGCTAGTCGCATTGCCAGATAACCTCATTTCAGCTAGAAAAATCAAGGCTCGGGGAATAGGTACTGACATATATATCTCCATAGAGCTTCAAATGTTACAAGGCTCCCCATACCCTGAACATTCCAAAACACGCAACTCATGGTGTCCGGCGACCCGGAACATCTCACGGGCTCATCAACAGCTTTAGTGATATTTAGATCATAGACCTTCTGCCGCTTGGTCCTCGTATGAATCACCCATGTCCAACCCACGTTTCAGATTGTGCAATGCAGATATTATCGATGGCATAGTAGACGACTGCATTTCATGTCCAGCTAACTGATAAAAATTTGCATAAGGAAAACTTTCCTAGGAAAAGGCGACCATCTACCATTCCTTGACTTGTTTTCTGCCATAGCCGCATAACCAACATCTAGATCGGGTTGGGGAATAATCTCATGACTTCTTAGGAATTACTCACAATTTAATTAGTCATTATGAATTATGTGTTGACATTTTATTCAACTAGAAATGAGTAAACATATATAAAGGGCAATTTTAATAACTACCTACATTTTCATGATTCTATTTCATAAATCAAGTGGTAGATATAGTATTTTGAAAATCAGGCGTTTTCAACAATATTTTTCTATAAAATAGGTGAATTTATTCATGCTATATGTGAAAAATGGATATGCATTAAAACAAGTAAACAACTAATTGAAATTTAGGATTAGATTTATCACATAACATATTTGAATAATACGATCTGACCCGACTAGAAAGAATCGCTATACAGAAGCATTGAAAGAATATCATATATAACTTCAGAAATATCAATTCGGAGTTTATATTGATCAAAAATGAGATTGGGCCCGTAAACAAACTCAAATCTTGTCCATGCCAGAAGTGACCGATCTCAATTCTTGAGAAGTGAATAATGATTAATTTCTTAACAAAGAAATAATCACAAAAAGTAATTTCTCAAACAACACATTCCCGAAGGAATAACAAAGAGAAAACTCTCAACTTTTATTAAAACTCCAAACTCAACTAAAATTAAAATTACAAGAATAAGGTATTTATAGATAAAATCTAATCATATTCTGACTTGGTGACGAGACACTAATTAAAAATTAATTAAAAATTTAAAACTATGGGAAATCCTAATAATACTTGAAGACTCAACAATATGCTCAAAATAACAAAGAAATAACAAAAATAAAAGTAAAACGTGTAAATTCTCACGAAAATTCGACAAATTATCTCAATTTCTACACACGCGACTTTATTGTTTTGGCTATAACTTTTGATCTTGAACTTCCATTGAGTTGATTTAAAGTGAGTTGGAACCTAGACAAATAGAACTTCAATTCTATAAGAAATGGCCATTTTGAAATTCGGTTTGTATATTCACAAAATCGGCCTTCATTCTTAGACAATTTGACCTCAAACGACTCCTTAACGTCATTTGAGCTGAAGAACTCCCTCTTGGACCTTTCTTGAGCAACTTTGGGCCTCCATTGCCAATTTTCAACTTGACCCAACTTGGAACCCGGATTGTATCAAATATATTAGTGTTTCTAATTTGTTTTACAACAGGATCAGTATTTCTAATTTGTTTTACAACGGCCTTGTCCCATTCTCGTGAAGTAAAACATTGGTGACTCTATTGTGACCAATTGTTATAATTTTTGTGACTTCGTGCAACGATTGTTGGTAATGGTTGCTTGGGCACTGATGAGAATGAACCTTTGAATAATTGCTAGAAGAAAATGGAGTTGCAAATTTTGTGTTAAATGGGTTCTAGAGTGCATAACTACATAAGAGGTTTACTGTTTTGGGTTTTTTCCCCATTTCTGTCTAATTATATTCTAGCAAAATTTTTATTATAGGCTTTGTTTTCACTTTTCCTTTTTCGGCTGGCGAAGGTTGACATTTTCTAGCGTGGATACAATCGGGCGAATATGTAAATATTTAGGCATTGGATAGGTAGAGACAAGAAAGCTTGCGATCACGTTCTACATTGCTAATTGTTGTTATTGCTAATATGGATTTTTTGGACACTAATCGATCGCCTTCCTAGATAGTTATTGCATTATTGCTACATTTTCCCTGCCTTCTCCAAGTTTCCACCCTATTCTTTTTTTTTCTTTTTTTTTTTTTTTGAAATATCTCGGCTCAAAAATCTAAACTCGAGACACAATTATATTAATACGCAATTAAAAAAATTATATCAAAGAGAGAGGGATGTAATAAACCTTACCTCTCACTTATTGCAAGGCTTTTAGCAGAAATTAATAAATGCATGAGAGGGAATTAAACGATTTACGGCTGCAATAATTCTTTAATTGATCGAGAATACAATATATAGATACAATTGTGTTGTGTGCAAGGGAAAAATCAATCACAAAATATTCTAATGATACAAGTAATACACTGAATAGGAAAGTTTTCAAGTATTAGCTTGATTCTCTTGATTTGCCTTCATTAGTTGTAATATCCTCAATACGTCCTCTTAAGCACAAGTAGGAATGGGCGTGGGTTAGGTTGGATTGATTTTGGATCAAATATAAAACCAACATAATCAATTTTGGTTTGACAAAATCAAACCCAAAACCAACCCAATGGTTTGCAAACCGAATCCAACCCAAACCATGTAATTTGATTTGGGTTGGATTGATTTGTTCGGTTTGGCCTTGAGCATAACAAATTTCAATTGGACTAAAATTTTTCCATAAAAAACGACCATAGACACACAAATATAAGATGGACACATAGATAGATAAAAGTAGACATTTTAAATAACATAATAGTAAAATCATCCAAATTTGAGATATTATAGTCACCCAATAGATGCATGATTTTGTTTGCAGAATTAAGAAACAGATATCAAATTTTTCTTTATGATGGGAGCACACAAGACTTAATTTAAAGTAAAGGAAGCATTTGGGGAGTTGAGAGTAGAAGAGCCATTATGTGAGATAGGGATACGTTTACCATCACCAATGAAAACATTTATTAGTGTTTTTTTTTTCAATAAGAATGTGAACTAAATTTCAAATTGCACATTCGTCTGGCAAGATGAAAAACATAAATGTTACTCCCTCCGTCCTACAAATATAGCCTTAATTTGTTTGATTTTCACATAGTGTAAGAAATTACAATTAATATTATTAAAAAAGTAAATTTTAATTGTATTTTTTTCTAATATACGCTTATATTAAATAATGCGAATACAACGATGTATATTAAAGGCTTGTTCTATATACAAAAAATTTACACTAACTTTTTCTCTCTCGTCATTTTCAACCACTCATACAATTATTTTACATTTTTAATATATTTTCCTTAATTTTCAATCACACATCTAACATGTAAATAAAAAAATTTGTGTATAGGATAAGTCCTAAATAAAGGTACAATTGGAAAATGAAAGAAATTAAATTAGGGGAAATCGTACCAAAGTAGAAATGGAAAAAAGAGCCCATCCCGAACCCGATAGGGCGTGCCCCAAATAGGGCAAAGTTTTCCTGACCAACTGGGTCAGGGTAGCCATGATCCATGACCCACTTCGAACTAGTTTTTTTTAATAAAATCTCTACTCCACATTTTCTAAAAAAAAAACAATAAAAAATTTAAACGGGTCTGTAAAGTTGCTCGTGTAGCTCGTGACCCGACTGGCCTTGCCCTGCCCCATTTGGTGGCTGGTCATTAGGCAGAAATTGGTCAGAAAAATCGTGCAGGGTGGCTAGAGGATTGGTCGACTTGCCCCGAACCCGACCTCATGCCAATCCTAAGCAAAATCAAATATACGAACTTTCGAACTATCCGATTTGTTTGCCACTCCTATGCTCAAGTACCACTTCTTTGTGTGTGTGAGTGCGTGTGTGCATTTTTATTTTTTTTACTTTTATGCGAAGTGTATAAAACAGCTTAGCTAAATTTTATATTCACTTCATACAAATTGGAAATACATTTTCTAGAACACTACTTTTATTGTGCGGGCGGAACAAGTCTTTCAATAAACCGAATGGTGGGCGTAGCATTAGTCGGTCAAATAATCCTTGTTCTGATAATTGAGGATTGCACATTAAATTAGTTCTCACCGATGACGATCTTCTTCCGTTCTGACTTGGTTCTTTCCCGCGTTAACTCACCCTCACCCGCAGGCCCCCAATATATGTTTCTATATTCTTTCCTCGTCACCCACTTCAGATCTCCGACTCTCTCACCTATCTGTATACATATATAAAATATATTCGTTTCTTGTGGAGCTTACCAAATTTCAACTGACCCATTCAAACTCTACTACACCAGCGACTCCATCAAAATTCAAACCCCCTTCTGCACATTTCTCTCTAAAGACACCATTTTTACTTTTTCTCTCATGGTTTTCTCTGTTCTCAATTGACTCCATCCGCCATGATCGCCGCCTTCCTCTTCCTCCTGTCACTCCTCGCCGCCCTCTCCCCCTCCCTCTCTCAACCCCCCGAAGGTAAATTAAAGACCCTTAAAACTTCTTTTCCAATTTTTATCGCGCATTTAAAATTTTGATGATATTTTGGTGAATTTATGAACTCACTCGTTGATACAAGTCAACTTTTTCTGTTCCAGGTGTGCGAATTGATTGTGGCGCCACTGAAAAATCCACGATTGACGGAATCGAATGGCAGCCGGACACTGGCTACATATCATCAGGTACAACGAAGAGCATTACAACACCGGGTTTACCCCAAACCCTTGCTACTGTCCGTACATTTCCATTGGAAAACAACCTTTTCAAGAAATTCTGCTATGAAATTCCGGTGTCCCGTACGAGGAAATACATGGTGAGGACTTCGTATTTCTACGGTGACATTGATGGTGGTTATAGTAATCCTCAGCCGCCGGTGTTTGATCAAATAGTTGATGGGACACTGTGGGCTGTGGTGAATACAACAGAGGCTTATATGAATGGAAATTATTCATATTACGAAGGGATTTTTAAGCCTACAGGGAAGAATTTGAGTGTGTGTTTGGCTGCTAATACATATACAGATTCAGATCCTTTTATTTCTGCTCTGGAGATTGTGGTTTTGTGGGATCAACTTTATAATTCCACAGATTTTAATGCTTATGCTCTGAGTTTAGTTGCAAGGCACGGTTTTGGGTTAACTGGATTGACAATAAAGTGAGTTCTTAATTTAGTTTTTTTCAATGATATAAGAACTTGTTGATTTTAGTTGTAATTTGATAGTCTTGGATTAAATATTTCCCCTTGCAAAATGAACAGATATCCTGATGATCAATTTGATCGTTATTGGGCACCGTTTGGCGAGAGCACTTCTCCCAGTTCGAGTTCTGAGAATGTCTCTGTTTCGGGTATATGGAATCTACCTCCGGCGAGAATCTTTCCGACAAGATTATTAAAAACCCAAACGGAACCCCTGGTGTTAATGTGGCCTCCAGCATATCTACCAAACACAACATACTACATCGCCCTTTATTTTGCAGAAGATCGTGTTTTAGCAACCCCAAGAATGGTGGACATAGCAATAAACGGGATGACTTATTACCCTAACCTTAGTGTTACTGCAGCTGGTGTTGTTGTCTTTGCAAACCAGTGGCCTCTTTCTGGTTTCACAAATGTAACGTTATCTCCTTCGCCTGGGTCAAGTATGGGTCCTCTAATCAATGCAGGAGAGGTTTTTCAAGTGCTGCAAGTGGGAGGAAAAACTCTCGCACGTGATGGTATAATTGATAATTCTATTGCATGACTACAATTTTCAAAATTATGAGGTTACAAATCTGGGTTCTGTTTGATTTCAGTTATTCTCATGGAAAGCTTGAAGGGAAGTTTCCACAACCCGCCAGTTGATTGGAATGGTGATCCATGTTTACCCCGTAAATACTCGTGGACTGGAGTTACTTGCACAAATGGACCTCGAATTCGTGTACAAAGCTTGTGAGTTGAAACTTGTTATATATATGCACTAAGAATTGTAATATCTTGATACGAAAATTCAGAATACTCATTTTCTTCTTCATCTTCTCCACAGAAACCTGACGAGCATGGGTCTTTCAGGGTCTATCTCACCAAGTATTGCCAAGATGACAGCATTGAAAACCATGTATGTGCATATTCGTTTGCATATATATAATATTGGCAAATGACATGATTCTCTTATTAACAAATTATTGTCAGCTTGCTCGGGAACAACAATCTGTCAGGAACCATACCTGACCTCAGTTCGTTAAAGGGTTTGGAAATTTTGTGAGTCCCTTTGTACTATTTTGGCGACAATTTTTTGTTATTTTAATATTCTTATTCAACTTAATTTCTTTCCTTAATACTCATTGTCTTCGCTTCAGGCATTTGGAAAACAATAGGCTTCGTGGAAATATTCCCCCACCGCTGGGAAACTTAGCAAACTTGCGTGAGCTGTAAGTTCTCTGACTAGCATTTTGTGAAGCTGAAATTTTACATTCCATGAAGATATTCATTGATTACATTTGCAGTGATATAAAATTAGCATTCTAATTCATTTTTCATTATTCTCAGGTATGTATATAATAATAATCTGACTGGCCAAGTGCCAAGCAACATTTCTGGAAAACCTGGATTGGACCTAAGGTAAATCTCCCATTAGCTTATGCACATATCATTGTAACTAGTTGAGATGATTAATTAATTCGAATTATGTTCTTCACAGGGTTAAACCAGGAAATCCATTCTTGACACTTCCACCGTCGTGATGACATCATGCAAACTAGTCACTAACAACAACACTTATGAGTCTGGCAATTATTACCAAAATTCTCCAAATCTTGGAAGTAAGATTGGCTCATTCATCTAACCACGTTCATCCTGCTGCTTTTGATAATCGAGGCTTGTTTATTGCTACAACTTCTTGTCTTTGGTTGACAAAGATAATTGTGTGTCAAATGTGTACATGCTTGTTATTTCTGTATAGTCCTTTTTTTTGAATGATCAATTCTTTCCCCAATTTTTATATGATATAACAATGTAATAAGTGATAGCAGGACTAAGATTTGAATTCTACACTTTAATCTAATTTGAATAGATCCCCTAGTGTGTTGGATATTTCTGGCAGTTCCATATTCTCTGGATCATGTTTCCTCATCTCTTCCTTGAAAAGCTAAAACAAATAGTTAGCTTGTTTTGTAGAGCTTTTCCAAAAATCGTCTCTCTTCATATTCATTTTCAACCACACAGGTTTGTACTCAATTCCATTTTTATACTTTTCAACTACACGTTCTTCCAGAAAGAATCTCTACAAAACAAGTAAATCTACTGAAAGATCTAAAGCAACTAGAAGAATCCCTATTAGTTTTTGGTCAACCCCTTGTTCCTTGAAGGCAATCTTAGTGTATGTTTGGGGGAGATTATGAAAAAAAATGATTGAAGTTTATATGAAGCAGTTATCACATCAGTGAAATGAGTGGTTTAAAATGATATCCAGAAAATTGGCATCTGAAATAAAGTCAGCAAATAAGCTCTTAGCAGAACCTATTGCAATTAGTTGCAGAAACATTCTTACATGAGTAAAAGTCAGCATCTACATTGTAATCCAGAACAAACTTTACTTGAAATACATTTTTATCTAAGAAAGAACAAGAAACCAATTCAGATAAAGTAAAAAGACTAGGACCAATGAATAATAACATTTCTACAAATCACACAACCAACAGCTATGATAATCATGTTCTTACCTCTCTAATCTTCCTTTCCTTAAGGGGAAAAGTGGAGGCAGTGAACTACTTCTCCCTTGTGTGCAAATAGGCACGTTGATCATCGGTCTAATCCTCATGCTTGCCGATCTTGTTCTCTCCAGCCCTTTCTTGATCCTCTTCACAGCCTTATCTCGGGCCGTAGGTACAGCCCGTTCTTTAGTTTCATCGACTGGAGGCCCGTCGACCGAAGACCCTCTGGACGAGGACGAGGAGGAAGAAGAAGATGGAGACAAGGTAGAAGCACGTTGTTTTTTCAACTTCCATAACTCCTTCCATAAAACAGTGCATTTAGGCGGTCGAGGAGATGGATCATCATCAAGAAACCAACTGATTCTTGTATCTTCCTTGATATTCGTCTCTTTTGTGTCCATTTTCTCTTCAGCATTTTCTGATTTGAGACTAATGTTCTTGAGTTTCTCAGAGTAATGCATTTGCCAAAATGGAAGCAACTTCCCTTCGCTGAATAGCTCGTCTGCCGTTATCATGTTTTGGCTCGTTAGATTCCCTGATAGAAACTCAAATTCTGCGTTGAGTGTTTTCTCTCTTTCCTTCTTCTCTGCCTGAGGATTTGGACAGATGGAAATGAAGTTATTTTCATCCAGAAAATCTGCAGAGAATGAAATTCGTGGACTCGAATTTGGTTCAATGGATTTAGAGCTCGGCTGGATTGTTGTTTCCAAGGAAACCATGTTAGAATGAGAAGAAAAACCAGAAGAATAAGCTAAGAGAAGCAGTGGGATTGTGAGTTATTTGTGTTAAAACATGTGCATGAGGTTCATGCTTTATAAAGGGTGGGGAAAATGGAGATGCTCTATTCTTAATTCTTACATTATAGTTATGATGACAAGTTTCAATTGGTAAATGTCTGAGGACGGTGAGAATATAAAAACTAAGGTGGTCTGGTGAAGATGAAACAGTGAACAAAGGTTGATCATAGAATATAGGAACTGCACATGGATACACCTTGGGGACTAAAGACAAAACCCTTTTAACTATGCCATTTCACTCTTCTCGTGGATTCTTGGAGCTTTCTTTGCCCTTAACTTGTCACGCTGGCTCGTTTGATAATGCCAATCTTGAAATTCGACAACCAATGC
The DNA here is from genome assembly GCA_018223645.1 of Jasminum sambac. Lineage (NCBI taxonomy): Eukaryota > Viridiplantae > Streptophyta > Magnoliopsida > Lamiales > Oleaceae > Jasminum > Jasminum sambac. Next base: position 24,360,174 of record CP073649.1, read on the forward strand.
AAATGTTGATTTTAGGGTGTGTTTGATCGTCATGATTTTTCATGGAAAATATGGAATCTTGGAAATTATTTTCCAAATTGGTTGTTTGATTGCAAAATTTTCGATGGAATTGATTTTCCATGTACAACCACTTAAAACATGTTTTAGTACATTTTGTGGATGAAAATGATCGAAACGCCGGGCCTTTCTGGGCCCGTTGGCTCGATTGAAATCGAAAATTTATGATTGACGACGAGGAGCTCCGGCAACCGAAAAAATTTTCGACACCGTGACGACCGGTAGCAGCCGGTCAAAGTTTCTTGCCAAAATTTAGTTATATTTTGGCCAAAAACTTTGACCGGCCGCCACCGGTCGTCACAGTATCGAAAATTTTTTTTCAAAATTGCTAGGAGCTCTGCGTCGTCGTGTTTAATCTGTCCAAGTTTTCGGATTTCAAATCGAAGACCCAACGGGCCCGTAAAAGACGGCGTGCCGTAAGTTACGGAACGGCATTCTTGATCCTTTCTGTTTCTATGGAAAACAATTCTCATCTCCCCCTAGAGAAAATATTTTCTATGTAATGTGGAAAATATTTTCTTTTCCATCTTTCCTATCAAACACCTCCTTAGATTACGTATTTATGTATGTGTAAATGCAGAAGTATATTTTAGTTTCTACTAATTGTTGGTCAAGAATAATATCGAGTTCTAAAAACTTGAATAGTACTATATATTTTTTCGATTTGATATTGAAAATGCTTTCTAGTATACATACAGTAGAAAATAATAAAGAATAGAAATTTAATTATGTAGCTGAAATTTATTTATCAAAACGTAGAAGCATTTTTAAAAAAGTTAAATGGCCACCAACCATAAGTGTAACCTAAACAGGTCATGCATGACAATAAAGTGATATAGGCCTGGTTTTACTAGTCAAATTATTGATGGCCACCCTATCTGTCTTTACTGCTATTAAGTGATCAATGATGTACTGCTGCAACTCTGTAGCTGTATAATGAATTAATCAACAATTCTGATAAGAGAGACAACTCCAGAGTTAAAATTGCATTTTCTTTTCTTTTTTCCCATTTCCTAGGTTATTTTTAGAACATACTCTAATGTGTTTCTAATAAATTTTAGACTGTGCTAAGGGCCTAGCTATTTTTGTAAATTAACCTCTCAACTCAAATCATCGTATCTTCCTTTTGATAAGAGTATGTTCGGCAACAAGGTTTTGAAACACGATCTGTTTCTATATAATTTTTTAAATCACTTTTTTGTCGACCATATGTTTAAAAATCAATTTTTGACAACTCATTTTCCATCGTTTAGAAACTATAGTTTTTAGAAGCGAAATGTTTCGTCGGGCATTTGAAGAGAGCTACCTGAATCTCATTTTTTATCAATCTTTTTCTTTAATGAATTAATTAAGGTACGCATCAAACCTGGCCATAGATAATTTAAAATAACGATTTCATTGTCTCTCAGACATTTGAGATACCAAAATTTCTCGAAACCCTACATTTTTATATTAAAGAATTACTGTCTTAATTAGTGGCAAAGTGAATTATTAGACACATGGATTAGTCAAAGAGAAACAAGCTGTTCTTGTTCTGACCCTTATGACAAAGATCATGATAACATGGGAGGAGTCCTAGGCATGTGATCACATGAAAACTATTTTCATGGCATGTGATTACACTGTATAGAATTTGTGATTTTACACAAGTACCCTTCCAAGATTTCAGAATTTTGTTGGTATGTGTAGTGAATTTCAAGATTTGGGTATGGGGTTTCTTGCCATTTTGTATTACAAGTTGAAGTTAATCATGCTTAGTTCTTGTAATGCTTGGATTAGGAATTGGAGAGCTAATGTGTATTAGAGACAGCTAATCAACAGTGGGTAAATCTTTTTGCATGTTGTGTATGTACTGTCGTAATAATTATTTTATTATAATTAATTAAGCACACTAGACTACAAAGAATACGTGACTCTCTCCTCAGATTTCAATTTTTTTCAAGAAATAAATATAGAAAATAGTAGAGTAGATTTGACACCAACGTTGAAGTATTATTGCACATTTACGATCATTATTACTTGTTAGCCACATATTAATTCACTAAGTACATGAAAAACAAATTTCTAGTGTACGATATCAAGTCTTGCCGTTATTCATTTAGAATTAATTTGCATGTTGTCTATCTAAGGGTGTGTTTGATTGGCAAAATTTTTGTCGGTAAATATCAAATCGTGCAATCTATTGTATACCTTTGCTGTTTGATTGTAAGTTGTAAAGTAAATTAATTTTATAAGGTATAATCATTTGAAGCATGATTTGGACTAATTGCAGAAAAATATTTTCTGAAGGAATAGGTAGGAAAATGTTTACCATACAAATATTTTACAAGTAAATGATTTTCACGGTAGTAGAGCAAGTAAAATACTTTTCTACTCAAACTTTCTCGATACTTAACATCCACATTTTAGGTAATTGATAAATCCAAAAGGCGACTTGAATTTTTATTTTCCTTGTCTGTGATAGTAGGCTTATATTGTTCGATACAGACAAAGAGGAATAATGAATAGGCTTATAGTACAACACTCTGCTTGCACGCTATTGTCTATCTCGAATGGGAGAAAATTACTTATTTGTATTTAGAATTGCGGGTAGGCTTAACAATACTATCTCTACAGAAAGAAAAAGTTTTGTGGCGTGTTTGATTGCAATGCATGGAAAAGGAAAATTTGAAAAACCAATTCCATCTTACAAGGAAAACAAAAAACTAACTCCTAGCTAGATGTTAGTTTGCATAGAAAATGGCCAAAAATAAGCTTTAAGACGTTGTACTTGGAAATTGTTTATATGGAAAACTTGTGCTATCAAATAATCAAAGATGAAATTCAATTCATTTGATGTGATATTTGAATGGAAACTAGAGTGAATCAAACAAACCTTACTTCTTCATGACGAATTATTTAACTTGTGCTATACATTAGATGGTATAGACTAGGATGGACTCCATAAATCATACGATGTCTTCACTTTTACTTGCAAATCAATTTTAAGTTTTGAAGGAAAGGTCACAAAATAAAGATGCTAAAAGCAGAGTGCTGAAAAGAACGGACAACTGAAAAAGATGAAATTAAGTAATAATTAAAAACTGCAAAAATACGACTAACAAAAAGAAGTGCAAACTGCAGTAACCTAGCTAGCTAACTCCATAATTCATAATGTGCACAAATTAAGAGGACCTAAGAACCCGCGAAAGACCCTTAAAGCAAGCAATGTGCTTCATATGGGGACCATTTGTGCTAATAATCATTAATAGCTTCTTTCATTTTCTGTTTTTCAAGAATATATTCTTTTGAGCATCTCAGATAATCCTTTTATTTTTCAAAAGTCATTTTCATAGTAACATTAAGGTTGTGTTTGATTGCATGAAATCGAGTGGAAAAGAAAAATATTCACTTTGTATTTAATGTAAAGATTGAAATAGAATTGAAATTCTATGAAATTACGTAAAGTTATATTTTGACCAATTCCGTGGAAAATGAATTTTCCATAGGGAGATGAATTTTGTTCTCTACCTTATATAAAATTTAAATTCTTTTCTAGCTTTTAAAATCAAACACGCCCTAAGTATAATTAGAGTGAATTTTTGAATACACGTCAACAACACTCAGTTCTCACCGTTAATTCATCTGACTAGATAGTGTTTATAAACCTAACTAAACAGTGGAAAAATAATCAGATGTGATTAAATATGAAAAATGGTATACATACTTCTTTGTTCGTTGCAGGAATATATCACATTAGAGAGTGAAATGATTATTTTGCTCTTCTTTTATTGTGAGAAGAAATACACCACAAGGTAAATGAAAGTGTACATATAACATTATCTATCATAATTCATAATATATACATACCAACTTAAGTTACTCACTCCGTCCCATTTTGATAGGCATATTTATTTTTTTCACGCAGATTAATAAAACATAATTATTATAGTCGGAAATGCAAACTTTTTCTACAATCTTTCTGAAATAGTCTCTCTATAAATAAATATACTACTAACAAACTTTCTAATACCCACCCACCTCGCTTTTTGGCAGCCAATAGTATAGGCTTCAACAACCATAAAACACATATGTTAAGCATCAGTCCAGCTCTGGTACCCACTGTGGGTACCTTACGGTACCCACAGTCGGGGAAAAAAAATTTTTGGAGGTCGGGTGAGACCCCCCGCCATCAGGGGGCAGTTATGTATTATTCATCTAACTTAATGTAGATTCCAAAAAAATTAAAAAAATTTTAAAAAAAAAAAAAATTTTGCGTGCTGACGTGGCGCCACCAGGTGGCGCCACGTCAGCGTGGGGATTGGCTTATGTTCCCCACTGTGGGGAACAGAGCCAATCCGTGTTAAGCATTTTAAATACAATTATCAATTTATCACTAAATGCATTAATGAGTAACAGTTGACATGCGTGGCTACTTCTTTAGTTTTGTATGATGCTTCTTGCTATTTACTAACTCTGTTTACTGATTGCTCGTGACATTTCTAGTCAAAGGCACAAATGAGTTGCGAGAATTTAATATTTGAAAACCCTTCATATTTCTTAAGAGCTATGCATGCGCGTCTTACTTTTTACTCTTTAAGCTTGGTTGGGTAACAGAAATACAAAAACTTCTCAAGGACTTGTTACTTGTCAATAAAACTGTTGACTAAAGATTGTAGGGATGAAACTTATGTGAATATTGTTCGGTACCAATCCCATTAATTAAATTAGTGGTAAGAATTAACAATTGACACCTCGATGGATCGACATTAGTGGCAAAAAATATTGTTATCGCCTTAAATCTTTAAAAAGGAGTGTATGTGTGAAAGATATACAAGCTATTAGCATGGTTGATGTTTGAAAACATCTACTCCCTCCGTCCCACTAAGATAGGCGCCCACCATTTTTCACACGTATTAAGGAAACATATTAAATGTTATTGGAACTACAAAATATTTCCACATTCTTCCTATTTTATCCTTGTATAAAATAACCAAAAAGTAGTGTGAACATAATTAATATCCTTGAGAAATGGAATATCTAATTGATTTTTAGTATTTCAAATAATATTAAATAAGGGTATTTTAGTCAATTAGAAAATAAACCACACTCTCAATAAGGAAAGTGGACTATAATTTGGGACAAACGAAAATGGAATACAAGCCTATTTTAGTGGGACGGAGGGAGTAAGTTTTTTGTACTCAAATTCATCGACATTCAACATCTAGCTAATTCATGTGTTGCCTAAGAAGGGCGGAAAATTTGTGCGATAAGGCAATTAAATTTTAAATATAGGGGCCTCGAATGGGAGAGGAGAGAATACCTATGACGCCCAAGAAGGAAAAATGTGCGGGTGAGTATTTGTTGCCTTGTTGGAAAAATGTGCTGGTGAGTACTTATTGATATGTTACCAGCGCTGAGATAATTTTTATTATCCCAATGTCTGTGACATTTTGGAATTGGATTTATTAGGACAATTTAAGTGATGCAAATCTAATCTTAATACGCTACATTAACGCTAAGATAATAAAAATTGTTCCAGTGCTAATAATATATCAATTTCATTTTATCCTCTTATACTATTTGACTTTATCAAAAAAAACCCAAATTTGAATCTTCTCCGAAACCCACGACAACTGGAAATGCTCATGACATTATTTTTTTTTTCTTGAAATAGCTCGCGGCATTTAATATTTCTAATTATAAAAATGGGACAAAATTGATAGAAGTTGAAGTGAGAAGGAAATGCGGGGAAGTATTGGTCCCAAAAAGTGGCCAGTCGGTTGCGTGACAAGTGCAAAACGTGGATAACGAGGTTTTTCCTTTCTTTGAACACATTTTATTTCTGCCTCCCAATTAGCTTTCAGCCAATATCCCATTTCAGAAACTGGAATCATTTTTAATTATGCTCCAATATATGTGTTCAAATAAGTTTATTTTCTTAACAAGATAGTATAAATTTGGAGTATAACTTGTTTGATATGGATTATCGAAAAATTAAATTTTATATTTGTGATTGAAAAGTAAAAAGGAAATATTAAAAAATATAAAATAAATTATCAAATTAATGTATGAAATGTATGAAACTTTGAAAATAATAAAGAAAAAATAAATTTAATTTAATGAGTATCAAATAAGCTTTTAATTTGATTAGAGGTCAAATTATGAAATATATATACATGTAATGATAATTGATTGATTAGTGAATGTGACTATTATCATATTCAAAGATTTTACGGTGCCCATCAGAATGTACTGTAATGTGCAGTTTGATGGACATTATAAAAATTTTGGAACAAATCGTACATTATTTCTACTATTTTTTAAATTTTAAATTTGGTCAAACAAATTACATCCACATATCTCGTAGGGTCTATTTGTCCTATTAAATTTCTATCATCCAACTCCACTAATTTTCTCTTTTCCTACTTATAAAAATACATTATAATTTATACGCTAACACCTACTAATATACTCTTCTACCGCTTTTTGATGATTTAATATATAGCCACATTCTCGGTACCAAAAGGTGTAATTCCGGACACCCCAACCGGCCCTCACCGCCCTGGCCCCACAGATATGGTGAAGGAGGTAAATCAGGTACTCTATGATCAGGCATAGTGGAGGCCCTGTGCATGGTGCCTACAAGGAACCACCCCCAAATGAGTGAAAATCCCTACACTGCGGCTGCCATGATTTGAACCTTAGCCTTGGTACCAACTCTGTACTACCCTGACCGCTGGAGCTTTGCCCTGGGGGCAATATATAGCCACATTCTCAAACGAGCTAACTATACGAAATGGGCATTTCTCTTCAAAGAAAAATAGAAGTGGCTATTTTTAGAAATAAAATAATTTAAATAGATATTTTTTCCAATTGCATTACGGCACTTATTCGTAATACTCACGTATTCGGAAAATCTCACCGCATTTACTTACCGGAAGAAAGGCTTATATTCCTATTTTATCCCGGTATTTGGATATTCTTTACTCTTATCGTTACTTTTTCCCTCTGCATTTACCCCTTTCTTTTCTGCATCACATATACGAACCCTAGGAGACCCAATCAAGGACCAATTTTCGATTTGGAAATTTGTAAACTTGTTTCAATTGCAAGAGATCATTTTAGATCAAGAAGGGTGCCACACGATCCGTTGTTTTTGCTACTTAGGTGATTTCTTTTGTTTTTTATGATTTTGAAAATGTTGATCAATTTGTATTCAGTGTATATATAAATTAATCGTTATCATCAGTTTTTTTGTAGTTAAATTGTTTGGTAAATTTAATAGTCGCCCCTGATTTTTATGTGTCAAACGCAGATCAATTAGTAACTGACTTCTTATATAGTAGTTGATAGTTAGTTTAATGAACTTCAAACGTGTCATGATTTATTGTAATTTTTCTCTCTGAAATCTCTTCTTTTTTTGATTTCCATTTTACGTGGGTGTCATGAGAATGTTATTTGCTTCTTTCATCTGAGGGGCGTAGGTGCCTATTCGTGTTTTCTTCTTCTTCTTCTTCTTCTTTTTTTTTTTTTTTTGTTTTTTCCGGTCTGTTTTTCCCTTTTTTCCCGCTTGAGCTTTTGCTGTTGTTTTGATATGAATGTGAGTTATTTCACTTGCATAGATTTTAGGGTAGTATGAAGTACGATATTTTGAGGATTTTCATGTTCGAATTCTGATGTAGTTGATATAGTAGAATTGATTTAACGAAATGCAGCATGTACAATCTTAATCTTATTGAATATGATCGAGTGGGAAATCTCTTGATTAGCGATTTTGGCCTTTTTTAACTAGAGTTTTCAATCGGATTAAGGATTTAAGGAAAAATTTAGTCCTGTGAAGAATTTATTATAGGAGTTGCTTTCTATCCTCTTTTACTTTTGTTTCAACTATTTTCCTGGAATTTTGTACAACTTCCGTGGTAATTAAGTCAGATTTCAATTGCTTTGTGCACAACCTTCTCCAAAGAATGATCCTGCCCTATCTTAAATGGGTGCAGTAAATTCTAAGTTCTTGCAGAATATAGTTTTTCTTTTGCTTTGAACATTACATTTTTTGAATTTTCTTACTGATCCTAACTTTATTGGTGAATTGAACAGGAACAATGTCTCTTGCACGGCTTCATCGTTCACAAGGTGACCCTTTTAACAGTAGTTGTAGATCGGCTTACAGTAGAAACCACAATATGGGCTCTAGGGCAGTTTCTACCAACTGCAATTACAGTAATGATAAAGTCCACTACAACAAAAAATGTGATCATTCAAGAAATCATGATTATGCCAAGGATTTCTCTGTGCGTTTTTGGGAGAACTCCAATTTTGATAATATTGTGTATCCTGATATTGCACCATCTTCGAAGAGGAGAAAGTTTTCTGATTTATCTTGGGAAAACACTGGGGTGCCACATTATCAACCTTACACATATTATAACAGTCATCCAAACTATGCCAATATGTTCAATTGCGTGCCTCCCAAATGCTCTAATTCTCAGTATAGTGACCCGGTGTTTAACACAAATTCAGCTGTTACAATTACTGCAAGGCCTGATACTTCTGGTGCTAATGCTTCTACGAAATCCAAGCGTGACCGATCTAAGTATGAGAACAACGATGACAATGTTGTGGTTTTTGTGTCGAGAGATGAGATTGAGAGGTGCTCACCATCAAGGAAAGATGGTATTGATTCGATGCAAGAGACTCACTTGCGGTACTCGTACTGCGCATTCCTTCAAAATCTTGGAGTCCGTCTTGATCTGTAAGTTATCTCGCCCTCCTTTTTTACTTGATACTAGCATATCAATGATGTGTATACTGAGATATAAAAATGTTAAACTGTGTGGTTATTTACAAACTGTGTGGTTATTTACACCATACTTCTTTCCATGGTAAATTATTTGAGACAATAGTCCATCCTTGCAGGCCACAAACCACCATAGGCACTGCCATGGTTCTTTGCCATCGATTCTTCTTTCGCCGTTCTCATGCCTGTCACGATAGATTTGTAAGTTAATCTCTCTCTGGGCATCATTTTGGTTTGGGAGCTCCTGTAATTTGTTTCTTATTTAATAAGTGATTGCTGTATACTAGAAGGCTGCATTCTGCATTTAATATATAGAGTAGAGAGTCGTATATGATAAATGACTTGCTTCTGCTGCTGGCGCAAATTAGTTTCCTGTATTTGTTGAATTGTTTTGTTTCTCTATCACTTTTATAAACTGATCTTTTCATATTTGATATTGATGCAGTTAATTGCTACTGCTGCTTTGTTCCTTTCTGCAAAGTCGGAGGAAACAGCTCGGCCTCTCAATGATGTGCTGAAAGCATCTTGTGAACTTCTCCACAAGCAGGATTTCACTCTTCTCTCATATTTGCTCCCTATTGTTAGTCTCTCTCTGCTCAGTTTGTGTATACGTGCATATCCACTACATTCTTCTTGTAGACCCTGACGTTCTTTTTGAATCATTTACTTCTGAACAGGATTGGTTTGAGCAATATCGTGAGAGAATATTTGAGGCGGAGCAATTGATTTTGACAACTCTGAATTTTGAGCTCAACGTGCAGCATCCATATGATTCTCTTACTTCCACTCTTGAAAAATTAGGATTTTCACAATCAGTTTTGGTGGTTCTGGCACTGAATTTGGTCAGCGAAGGGTAAGTTCCAGCATGTTCTTTTGTTGTTGCTACTTTCTGATGTATGCGTTATAGATCATTAATATATAAAACAGTAATATTTCAGCATGGAACATTTTGTAGGATGGGAACCATCTTTGATTGTGATTGTTAATTGAAACTTTGACAATCAATCATTTGTATCACAATTGACCTACAAGCTGGTCTCATCTTTGCAGTCCTTATAGAGGGCGATAAGTCTGAGACTGCTTCTTCAGTTTGGAGTTGCTTGTTACCCGTGTTAATATCTTTCTTGTCTGTTTAGAAAAATCATTCTGGTTTGGGATATTGATGTTTTGGATTGCCATATAATTGCAGGGCCTATAGAAGGATTAGCGTGCACACCTGTATGATATTTTTAGCTGGCGGTTGATGTGCTGTTCATCAAATGTTTTGTTTTTCATCTGAAGTTGAACTAGCGATATCGTTTGGAAGCCTTTTCCATGATGACACCTTAAGACATGCTCATTGGCTATAATCAAAGACGCTTCAGAACTTATTTTTCCATTGCCCCTTCTGATTTTTGTTCATATGGAATGACATATGCTGGGTGTGTCTTTGCTTGTTCGCTTGGATTGCATCTGGCATTCGTATCAGTAGGGCAGAAAATTTTGTGAGGGCATTTGCTGAGTTAATTTTGCCAAGTTGTCTACAAGAATCCTCATGTGGTGACTGAATGCGGTTTCCTTTTCTCGGTTTTGAAAAATGTTGCTTTTCATAAGTTTTACGAACTGCAAGGTTTCAGAGTCTGTTTGGTCTGGTATTTCCTGCACATTTTCTCCATACTCATTTCCAGCAGCACTCTTTTATGGGACACGACTTTTTGCAATTTCTACCACACATTTTCTCACACACACTAAAACCAGCACGTGCAAACATCCTTTTGATACCTCCTTTGGGCAGCAACACAGTTTTTAAGATGATTTGCAAACCAGGGTTAGCCGTCACTCAATGGATCTGAAGGAGTCTCGGGGAACCCAAATCAGAATTCAACGAAACTGCACGAGATTCTTTCTTATTCAACTTCTGGATGCTATACTGGAACTGCTTTATTTTTCCCTTTTTTTTTTTTTTTTTTTTTGGTCAATTTCTTTTTTATACCACAAATGTATTGGTTTGAGATAGCAGTCTGCTACATGTTTCCAAGATTGATATCTGATATCAGTCCATGAACGAAGGAAGGATGTCTTGGAACCACCTGACCTTCACATCCATACCTTGATTGACAGACAATCTTTTAGAGTGTGGCAGAGAGAGATGAAGGGGGGTGGGTGGGGTGGGAATGGGAGTGTGAACCCGATATTAGTATGGGCATTTGATCATCTGATCCTTTGAATTTCGTGTCCTTAGACGGTATCAAGATGCTGCGGTTCGTGAGCTTGGGGACTTCAAATAAGAAATTTTAGTCTGGAACATATTTGAGCAAATTTATCCGCATTTTAGAAAATTGGTGAAACGCTTCTGGTATAACATGCTTGAGCAGTCTGGTTTTCTAGGTCTGAAGTTAGTCTAGGAAAAGCTTTATTATTATTGTTATTATTATTATTATTATTATTATTATTATTATATACAATGAAAATATAAAATTTACTGGGTTGTATTACTACATATTCAAGTACAAGAGTTTTCTCTTTGCAGTTTGCAGTCTATCGGATTTCCGCTGCATAAACAGCCAGTCATGTCATACACTAGATTCTGATTTCCTTTTTCCTTTTTCCTTTTACTACTTTTTTCAAAGTACATCAGGATTAGTAATTATGGAGAGGGTTACTGTACTTTATTTCCTATTATACATGTTGTTTCTTTGTCGCATCAGTTTTGCCTCACTTGCACTTGCAGTTTTAACTCCACTTATGGTGGTTTATACTCAGCCACCCAAAAAGATTACACAGTGGAGAGATCTCTTTTAATTATAGAATGCCCCAAATTGCCTATATACATATATATTATTTTTGGTAATACAATTATTTGTATGATTCTTGCAGACGCTACTGATTTAAGGTGTGTTCGTATAAACTTATTTTCACCTAAAAACTAGCTAAAAACTAACTTCTTTTATGAATAGGGGCGGGGACCACAGATGTATGGATAATAATGAGTGATGATTTGAAATGTGTGGTTGATATTGATGTTTGACTTTGACTTTTAACAGTAGGTGATTTTTAGGTAAAAATAAGTGGAGACAAACACATGCTTAGATTTTTGTGGACTGGAGGGTGTAAATTGAAGAACTTCAATTGTATATGGAGCTCTTGTGTAAGACTGTATGAGCCCGACTGCATATTTATGGAAAAAAAGAGCCCGAATATTTTAATGATTAATCTAATGAGCTTTCTAACCTCACCATGAACTTCCATGCTGGGAGTTCATTGGTCCACATTTTGACCGTAGGATATATGTGGGAGTTCTATTCTAGGGAAAGTAAATGTATATTAGAGAATTTAGCGAAGTCATTTATATTTTTTAATATCTGGAAGATTTGGTGGGGCATTCTATGAGTGGCAAAAACTCATGCATTTTTCTCTAAGAATGCAAGGCTTGTTTGTTGCAAGCCCTTCTTTGTTCAAAGTATTGGGGATGTTCTTGCTCACCAAGGTTCCCTGCTTGCGACGCACATGTTGTTGATTCTTTTATGTCTCTTTAAATTGACATGGAGTTGGTAGACGCTGCTGAGATGGAACTTGAACTTGACATATCTCTAGATCGGTAGAACTTGTTTTCTATTATTTGGGTACTCATTCAACATTCTGCTGAAGAGTCTTGGGTTCTTTCCAACCCGGTTGCTGCTTTGTTAGTTGGTAAGGGAAAATTGCTTTGGTTTGATTATTGCCTTATATTTGGAATATCATTTTAATTTTATTGTTTAGTACTAAAGAAACATGTAATTTATAAATTGTCATGGCTGTACTCTCAATGTGGTGATAATTCATAATCAGCTGTGGATCTTGTGACTCCAACTGTGTAGTTGATCAAGATGATTTGTTCGATAATTTATTTATGCTGCTTATTTCAATGAGAGTTGCCTTTTTTCATCCATCGATTCTTACTTCAATTTTCTTTTTCTTTTTCTTTCCCCCCCTTCTTTTGCAGACTTAGAAGTTCTCTCTGGCTTCAGTTCAAACCTCACCAGATTGCGGCCGGTGCTGCATACCTTGCTGCAAAATTTTTGAATATGAATCTTTCTTCGTGCAGTGACGTCTGGCATGAATTCCAAACTCCACCCCCCGTACTCAAAGGTTTGCAATATAACTTACATGCAAACATTTTATTATCTTCTATTGTATTTTATGTATTCAAGATAGTGGCCTTTTATGGAGAGGTGTTCTGTGGCTTTCTAATTTCATTATTGAATCAAATACTGTTTAACTATGTACAAAATTTTGGCATAGATAACTATACTTGAATCGTTATATTGCCAGGAGAAGGGGGTGGGGGCGGTGTGAAGTTGTTTATTTTGAATTCTGTTACTTGTTCTCTTGATATGTAAAAATGTATGAAAGAAGGTTTTTGAGCTTCTATAGTATTCTTTAATGATCAAATAATTTCGAGTTAAAATGAACATGAAAATCAAATTTGAGAAAATGGGGTGGGTGCGTGAAGTTGTTTATTTTGAATTTCGTTACTTATTCTCTTGATATGTAAAAATGTGTAAGAGAAGGTTGTTGAGCTTCTATAGTATTTTTTAATGATCAAATAATTTCGAGTTAAAATCAACATGAAAATCAAATGTGAGAAAAGGGGGGTGGGGGCCTCATGAAGTTGTTTATTTTGAATTTCGTTACTCTTGATATGTAAAAGTACATAAAAAGAAGGTTTTTGGGATTTTATAGTGTTTTTTAGGGTATGTTTGATTGGTGATAAAGTTAATATTCATGCAATTCCGTGTAAAATTTGTGATTAATATTGTATTGGAAAATGTGTGTGGTTGAAAATGTGTGTGTGATTATACGGAATTGCGTGCATATAACTTTATAACCTTAATGATCAAATAATTTCGATTTAAAATCAACACGAAAATCAAATTTGAGAGCAGTGATTGGTTCTTGTTATGCAGCTGCTTCTGTTTTACGTATGTGCAGTATTTTGCTCATGGAATGTCCTTGTTCCTCCAAACGTATTTCATGTTTACACTCATATATCCGACGTGATTTTTTTAACGTCTTTTGATTGTTTGATGCAGATGTTGCACATCAACTAATGGAGCTTTTCTAGGTCATCACGGCGCTACACGATTCAAGTTGACAGCATCTGTTGGCTCTTGGAGTGTACATTAGATAATTAGATAATTTTATTTTATATTCTTTTTCTGACTCTTATACCTTTGCAGATCAACAAAGTGCATTTAGTTCTCAAGAGGAGATACAAATAGGGTATGTGTATAGGTAAACACTACTACAGTTGTGTGTCGGTGAAATGGTGAATATCAATGATAGCATTCACATTTGGTTTTAATTGTTATCCTTTGATAAATTTTTTGTCTGCTCGTCTACTATATAGTTTCAGTGGTATCCCTAAAGCTACTGTTGCAATAAGCGCTACTCAGGGTAAGATAAAGCAGGAGGGTTGATCTTGCTAGTGTTGCCAGTTTCTCTTTCAGAAATCTGTTTATAAGCACACTGCGGTAACACACTCAGTTTGCTGCTTCGCGTGTTTCTTTTGACCGCGTTTTATTAACTTTTCGTCTTCATTGGGCTGCCTTCTGAAAAACGATGTTATATACACACACAATTTTGTATTCACAAGTGTCTACATAATAGTTGATGAGTGTAGCGCTCTGGAAATTGGACACGTTTTGGGGGCAGGGACGGCAGCAATTCATGGCTGCAAGTATGTTGTAGCCGACTGTAGCCTGAAAAAATTTTGAAAGTGGCCTTTTAATTTTTAATTTTTATATTACGTTTTACTTTTTTGTCACAAAAAAAAAAAAAAAAAAAATTGAAATGTCTCTGTTCATTATATTTTGTATTTAATTTAATTTTTTTTAATGCTAAAAGTTTTATTGTATTGACTGATAGTCCCTCCTATTCTATAATCTTAGTTTCGTTCCTGTTTGGGGGTTGGGGGAGATTGAAGGGTTAGAATGGTAACTACATTTCATCCCCTACGAGTGCGAGTATATTTGTGTGTGAATATCATTTTCTTCTGAAAAGTTTATCAGTTTATCCAACGTGCGCAATGTGTTTTACTGTGGTCCCTTCGTGAGTGTTAGTGGCATGACCCAATGTGTGCCTTCATTAGTTGATCAATTAATGTTTTTAAAAGCTATATAAACGTGTTGTTGGAAAATTGAATAGAAAGTTAATTATAAAATAGTCTAGAATGATTTAGGGTTAAAAGTCACGTATTTTTAATGAAAAACGGAGGCTTTTGAATATTTACGGGTGTCCCTTTTTAATTGAAGATGTGTCTCTTCTATAATGATTATTCCAAATAATTATATCATTTTTAGGGGTCATATTTATTCTAGTGACACTTCCAATATCTATTTATAGCGTCCTTCACTTTCATACTTTATCCTCCAATTCATGTACGTTCACATTACGTTGCATATTCACTTTGAAATATCATTTCATTTATTTTAGAGTTCAATTTTCATATGGAGAGAGTTCAGAACATTCTTATGGTTCGTTGGTCTCCACAATTTGGAGTGTTCCTATTGCGGAATGTAGTCGTTGTATCTTGGAAGATGAATACCGAAAATTATTAGTACCAGTGCGAGGCATTATTATTTTAAGGAAAAGAAGTCTAACTCTTGCCTCGGCCAATCTTTTTCTCCATACATTTCTTGATTCAATAAGCCGTACTTTGTATCATATCCATGCATGCAAATAGGTACATTTTTGGAATATAATTTGGACCTTTATATTTAAAATTTCCCCCATGTCTTTAAAAAAAAAGGCTTTATAAACGTGCATTCTGGGTTGAAAAAAAAAACACACACACACAAAAAAAAAAAGTGAGGTGGCTTCGGATACATGCGTCTGTGCATTTGAGCCATTAGTTGTCTATGCCCTTATCGCCGTCACTATACCCCTTCCGTTCTATAAAAATAGTTCTATTTTAACTTTCATACGTACCAAAAAATTATAATTTATTTTATTAAAAAATACAATTTAATTATATAATTTTAAATATACTCCTATATTAAATGATGATAGTATATTATATTAAATGATGATAATACTAGAGTGATATTATATTTGACATGATTGATGACATAATCTTCCCTCTATTAAAAGTGGCTAAGTGAAGAAAAATATTTTATTTCATTTTTACCCTTGCATGTAATTTTAAATTACATTTATATCACCATATTTGGGGAAAAATTTATTTACTCCATTTAAACTTGGTAAAAGTTAAAATATCATGAGTGCCAATTAATTGCAATGAATCATCTAAAATTAAGTAATGCATTCATCTAAAATATTATCATGAGTGCCAATTAATTGCAATGAATCATCTAAAATTAAGTAATGCATTCATCTAAAATATATTTATAAATTGTTATACTTCTTTAGAAAATTCTAAAAATAATTAATTTTGAGCAAGATAAAATCTAATATGAATTCTTTTGGCCTGTCTATATTAAAAAATGATAAAAATAATTAATTTCTAAGTGATAATAAGTAATAATGACAATAATAATAATGTGTTGAAAATATATGAAAATAAAATTTTTTTGTGAATAGGATGAAAATATATTTTTTTAATTATGCCATGGAGGTGAACGTTAGATTTACCATTTAATAATTGTTTTTCGAAATCTTACGGGTGAATCATAGACTTTTGCTAATAAATTATATTTGTCCTTTCCACTAAAAATATTGTTCTTATAGGATTCCATATTAGTTTTAAAAAATCACTAACAAATTGAATATCACATAACTGTGTAAGGCTTTTAAAAGTATTGATTTAATATCACGTGACTTTAGTGGACTTTAAAAAATCCACAAAAATTTATATTAATCGAATACCTCATGGGGTTTAGGGCTTAAACGATTGACATCCCAAATGGTGAATATCTTTTTCCAGCTTTTATCCATTTACTTGGTTGTACTATCTAATTGCTCTTTAATTATAAATCATGTTGCAATTTTCCATTCAAAAAAAAAAAAAAAAAATGTTGCTATTTTGAATGACCATTAAAATTTACATTTTAATCATTGTAAATTGCTACATGTGAAATTTACCCTTTTTCGTGCTTAACGTAGTTTATGATGACATTGCGAAAAAGGTAGATAATATAGTTCATTAGGAATTAGAAAAATTTAGTATATTATGACAAGACATTAAAAGATTTTGTAGCAATGTGCAAAGCACGTTCACAATAGCTATTACTTGTAAAATTTTTATGTTGCCATTAATAAATAATTGTATTGATAATTGAGATAAAAGATACTAAAGTCATTTTATCCTATTATGACTTTTTTATGGCATTTGATATGTCACTGTAACGTGGTCGTTGTTAACAATACATCTTAACTAGGGATAGTAAGAAGTGAAAGATTTTAATGCACTATCAAAAAGGAAAATAGATTATAATTTGGGAATGAGGACTTTTGTTTTCAAATAAAAACAAAAACTAATTTGCACCGATCGAAGTTAAACTTCAATAATAATTACAAAGTTATATGTTACTATTCATAAATTTCACAATTATTCAACAGAAAAAATTTAATTTTTAGTAAAGCTAAATTTTATTCCAACTACAACGATGATGGTTGGAGCGAGCAAGACGTTAGTTCAAAAGAATCACTCATTTTTCTTATTTATTATTGTTCGTTGAGGAGCCATAATTGTTGCTGGGGAGGAAAAAAAAAATTCTGATAAAAGTTTTTGAAGAATAATTTTTATATGTGGAAAAAATGTAAGAAAAGCCGTCACTTGAAAGAAATTGCAATTGGAGATGATTTCGAAAAGAAAATATTTTTTTATGAAACTCTTGGCAAAAAAGCTTCAAATACATTTTCTGTAGAAATGTAGTTAAAGGTCGAAAAAACCGAGGTGTGCAAAAGTTTTTTCGAATTATAAAGCCAAGGAGGAGCGTAGGATACGGCAAGGTGTGCAAAAGTGGTGGGTGTCGAATCCAATAAATAATAAATAACTCGCTCAAAAATATAAATTGTAGTAGCAGTGAGCAAGGTCGTATCCACAGAGATTGGTTAGATTTATTCTTTCAAAAACGAGACTAAATAAAATAAAATTGAGGGGTTTAAAAGAATGGGACTCCAAGAAATTGAAATTAAAATAATGTAGTGATAAAATATAAATTAAAATGTAGTCACTTAAGGTAAATATCCAATCCAAGGTTTAATCTCCAATTGATTCATACAAATTGATCATAGATGCAAAGATAATTCTCCTCATTAATTCCTAAAACTGGTTATGGTTGTTGATACGATCTAACAACCTATCTCTCTTACTTATTTGATAACCAATGTACGATCGTTGGTTATTTCCCTAATCAATAAACAACCCTAGGTGCGACCGTTAAGATTTAATTTATTGACAGCATTAATATCTAAGAGATGACCAATTCTAACCAACAAAAGCATACGATGAATTGTTTAAGTTAGATTGTATATTCCTACAACATAAATTGAGAACTTTGACCTAATCAATTTTGTTGTTTGCCACAATCGTTAGAAATACTAGACAATTACGGATCTAGTTTTCTAACTAGCAATATGTTGAATTGACAATTAAACAACGGGCCCTTTGTGTAATCAATCAATCCACAATTTCAAGAAAAACATAAGAACATACAAATAGAGAAAATAAAGGGAGAACAATAAAAGAATATATTAGATCTCACAATTTGTTCTTGAATCAATCTTCAATCAACCTTGAATTGGAAAAGAAGCTTAGAACTCCATGAAAGATGAAGAAAATCCTAGTGTATGATCTCAAGAGGGGGAAACGTGTATTGTCCTCTGGCCAATAAATAAACGCTTGTTTCTTGTCTTCTTGGGCCAGATCCAATTCTAATTACTTTTGGAAACTAAATAGCCTAGGAAAATAAAATAGAAAATAAAAGGAAAATAGTTTAGTTTCCTAATTCTAATAAAAGTCTAAGATTTTCCTAGAAAAATAAAAACTAATTGCAGCAGAGGTCCCCATAAAATATTCATATCCTTTTGTGGGTAGGAATAATTAAATGAGGTCTTCTAACAATGCACCAACTCTTCACTTCAAATAAGTCTTGGTCCTACGTTTCTTTGGATCACTTGGATTGATAAGACGTGGTTGCGCCTTAGACTTGAGGCTCTTATGTCAATTTATCACTTAACTTCATTCTCTTCTAAAAACTTGTAAATTGACTCCATTTTTATCCAACCTTTCACCTGGTCCATAAAATACAAAATACAATTAAAATCAAGGACTTAAGCAATTTTAAATTAATAAAAGCACGAGAAAATATGACAAGTAATGTGAATTTATACGCTCTATCAAAAAGTTAGGGTGTATCTAGTGGAAAACAAACTATATATGTGTGTGTGAGAGATATATGATTGAGAATTGAAGAAAACAAACATAAGAAAGTAATTAAATTCAAAACCATGCTGGAATTTTTTTTTTTTTTTTGGAGTAAATCCTCCTAACAGGTTTTAAATGTCACCTACTACTTGAGAGAATGTTTTAGATGCACGGTGTAATTTTTTTCTTTTTTCTATGTAGAAATCTATGTGTAGTTCATTAAGGGGTTGGCGAATAGTGAAAAGGGCTCAATCTTTCATCGGAAAAGTTTTGGGTTCGAATTCCATCCCTGCCCTGATGTTCCCTAGTAAAAAAATAAAATAAAATTTCTATGCATCGTGTTTTTTTTTTTTTAATACAACATAGGGATCGTAGAGGTGGGCGGTGTCTCAACAGGCCACTAACTCGATAAGGGAGTGTTTTTTCCACTAAGTTAACCCTATTAGACTATGCATTGTGTATTGGTGATGTACTTATTTATTTTTTAAAGAATAGAAAGATTTATTGGGATCTCTCTAAGGGATCTCTCTAAGTTATTGTAGACATCAAAAATTTTTAAATAAATAGATTCTATTGGACTGGTTTAATTTTAGTTAGTTAGCCCAATAAGTCTTTCAAATAACAAATGTCTACTTAAAATCCACTTTTCAATTCAAAAGGAGGTTTTTTTATACAAATACGAAGATTGAAAATGCAAAATTGAAACATCGGGTTTTTTTTTTCAAACCATTTACAAAAATCATGTTTTGGTGATTGTACCATGTGATCGCGTGCAATCGCATCGCACAAAAATGGAAATCGCATAGATTTGTGTCAATGGAATTGCACGTGCGATTGCAATGTAATTTTTTTTTTTTTTGAAAAATTTGCCAATAACTCAAACATGGAAGATAATTTGTGAAAGAAAACAATTTTAGCACTGGAGAAATGTGTGGTTGGAACAGGCTTGTCTAGAAACACAAAAAACACATATTATCCGTCAAAAAAGGATACCATATGTGAATTCTATGTCCAAAATACCGAAAGTCAACCATATTACACAAAGCTACAAAAATTGATAATAGAAATGTACACGCTATTACACAGTATTACACATTGTTACTCATTTTGTAATTTATTATACACTCTTTTTAATTTTTTACACACTATTTGTAATTTGTTACACACTATTTGTAATTTTTTTACACAACATTTGTAATTAATTACACTCCATTATAATTAGTTACACACAATTTCTAATGGAAGAAAGGAAAAAAATATAAAAATAAATGAAGAAACTATGCGATTGTATGGTCGACTGGCATGGTTGAAGTCTAGGCCGAAATCCAGATTTCAACTGCTCGATCGAACATGCAATGGCGCATACCTGAAATGCTGATTTTTTATGCAAGATTACCTAATTTTTGTAATTAAAAAAAGGATTTTTGAATAATGAAACTTAAATCGTAATTTCTCATAATTTCCTCTTTAAAAGGCCCATCCTACTTTTTCTTAATTTTTATTTATTTGATTTATTAAATATAATAGAAATAGTATATTTAGACAATCATTCAAATTAAATTGAGATAAACATGGTTAAACACTTATTCAAATCAATTGGATAAGTGTTAAGTGGTTACAAGACTATCATACCTTAAATCCATTGTAGAAAACCCTAACAAGAGGAGAGAAACGGAGTTGCACAAATTCTAGCCAAGGAGAAATGAAGAAGATGATGATCAAATTCTATTCAATTCTTCAAATCAAAGAAGAAGAAGAAGGGAATTAAACTCCATTAGGTCCTTCAAATCAAATGAAAAACCAGCCTTGAAGATCAAAACAAATTCAAGTCCAAATGGAGCATTGAAGATCAAAGTCATCTTTAAGATCAAGCCAAATCCAAGTCCAAATACGAATCAAAACATCAAAGGTCAAAGTTGTCCTCAAGTTCAAAGTAAATGAAGCTTTGAAGACCAAAGTCATCTTCAAGTTCAAGCTACACCGAAATCCAATTTCAAATCAAGCATTGAAGATCAAATTCATCTTCAAATTCAAAACAAATGAAGCCTTGAAGATCAAAGTCGTTTTCAAGTTCAAGCAAAATCTCAAATCTAGATGGAGTCATTGAATATTAAAGTCATTTTCAAGTTCAAGCCAAATTGAAGCGTTGAAGATTGAAGTCTTTTTCAATCAAAGCTGTTGACGGTAGGATTTGTGATCCGTCGCGTCCAACTTATGATTTTGCGCTCAGCCTGGACCTGAGGCTTTTGCCCTCCCCAAGACTCGAACCCCGCATCCAAGGATATATGGGGATTCATTGCAAGTTTTGGTACCACCAGGCCCATGAGCGCAAAATCATGAGTTGGACTCGTACGAATCACAATCCTACCATCAACAAAATCTTTGAAGATCAAAGCCTTCAAGTTTAAAACAAACCCAAAGCCTTGAAGATCAAAACCTACAAGTCTAAGTCAAATCCAAACCTTAGAGATCGAAGCCTTCTTCAAGTTCAAATCAAACTCAATTCTTGAAGATCAAAACCTCTTCAAGGTCAAGTTGAATCGAAATTCAAATCCAAATTCAAGTCAAATAAAGTCCAAGAGATAGTGGCCTTCTAAAAATCCAAGTCAAAGTCAAGACACATTCATCATGTCGAAGTTCCCTTAGACATATCCAAGCCGTTGACAAATTCAGTCAAATTCCAATATTTTGGAGCACAAGAATCAAACCACGTGGCATTTTGTCTCCAACATATAGATCGTTAATTAGAGAATCGTACAATTTTTTAATCAAGAGATTAGTCCACTTCTTAATTTCCAAATTCTCAATTTGTAACACTTCTGTATTATTTCATTAATAAGGAAGAAATTTTTTCGTTGCCATTATAGTAGTTTTTTTTTTTTTGAATAAAACATATCATTAGTGAATAACATTACAACAGAAGTTCAAATAATCGACAATAAAATTAGGTATATCAAAAAATGAAATAGGCCGTTTTCAACCGTTACAATAGTTATGAATCTTTAAAAGCTTTTCTAATTTTGACTAAGAGAATCTATTTCTAAATTTATTTTGGAATTGATTTTTGGCTTATTTGTAATTTATTAATTTAGAAACTAGCGCCGGCACTTACTAGCAATGTTTTGACATGAGGCCAAAACTAGGCACGGTACATACGCACATCAAAATTAATAATATAAAAGGTCCTTATCCTATAACAACATACATTGCACTATTGGTCCCCGATCGAACTTGTTAATAACAATTTAGATCATGATTAGTGTTGGGGAAATAACCTCTATTCGGGTTTTCCCCCTTCTTTCAATACATTTAAATAATACTGAAGGGTGTTGCGGTGTTGGGGTGAAAAAACCCATATTTTGGTTAAAAAAAAGGTAAAAAGGGGGTTTAATTTAACTAATTATTTAAAGATTTACCCCTCTTTTTTCTCTATATATTTTTCCCAATACTAATCATGCTCTTAGTCCTCAAACATAAAAATAAAATGCAATCCCTCGATCTTAAATTTTTTGGATTATATTGGATATCACTCCAAAATTTTCTTTTCATAATAAGTACTTCTTTGAAAATTGCACTTAACGATTGTCGGACACTATAACTTGACGGTGTTTTGGTTAAAAGAAAAACAAGGGTCGTTGGAGAATTTGAATTTGCCCACATCACAAAATGAAAATTATGATGACTCTCATTTTAGAGAGTGAATTTTATCTCTAAAAATTCGAAAATTGTGAAACTTTTTCGCTCCCTATTACACCATTAATTGAGAGTTTTAAAAAATTCATTATCTTAATATATAATTTTGTTATCTAATTACTTATTTTGTTGATAAATAAGCGACTTATTGTTAAAAATAAATAACTTTCAAGGTAGCTTAAATTGTATATCAAATTTACACTCATATTGAAACTTTGGATTAAAATTGTAATACAAACGGAAAAAATTTCACAATTTAAAAAAAAATTGGATGTAACATTCACCCTCCAAAACTAGGATCACTACTCTAATTTCGTGAGGTGAACAAATTGATGATATTAGTCTGTGACGAAAAAATAGAAATAATCAGAGGCTAGTTTGCTAGTGGAGCAATCAGTTGGGGACTAACAATATAATCTTTCTAGCGTGTCATGACATTATAAACCTTAATAAATTTTCATCTGGGGTATTTTTGCGTGTATAGATGTATTTGTCCGTTTTGATTTGTTCGGACAATTTTACGCCTGGGAAGTTCTGAAACTACAAGACAGAGACGACATTGCAATTACTCCGCATTTGAGTCAAAAACATGGATTCAAGAGTCGAAAGGCGCCTTCAAGTAGTACAGAAGCATTTGACGTCCACCGGCGGGGATCGACCACCGCTCCTTTGGCGCCGCTCCACCGCCGGCGAGTTCTTTGCCGGTGTGCTTTTTTCTCTTTTGTGTGTCTTTTGGATGTTATGAGTGTTATTGGTGTATGACAGTTGCTTTTTCTTGTGTACTCCTATCTCTGCAATTTCTTGTGAACTAACTGGTGATTCACACAAGCTTTGTGACTCTAAATAATAATAATAAAAAAAGAGTAAAATAAGAAAATGGGCAAAATATTAGAATGTGCAGCATGTACCAGACGAGATTAATGAACTTTTGAGTGTAAAATAATTGGGAGAAAATTGATTGACTTTGTTCTCTTTGCTATATAATGATGAAGATTCTTGCTATTTTATTGTAAAGGATCCTACTTTTTCTTGTTTCCACTTTACTTGGATTGTTACTAGACATGGATTCACAACAGATTTGTGAAAAAGGATTCATCTATAATGCTAAGATACTAAGTCTTGTGATGTTGATTATATTGAAATACTGGGTACAAAAGTGAAGAATTTTGAAAGAAAATGAGATACTTTGGGAGAATGAAGGAGGAAGTTTGTGAAGACAGATGTAGATGTAGTTATGTTCCCTCTAGATGTGAGAACCTCATTTTAGTTGATGATTAAATTTTACATCATTGGATGTCTAATATCCATTTGATAGTCTCTGCTTTTCTTGATAATATTTAATTTAATCTGGTATTGGCAGAGGAAGGATATAGTGTAGTGCTTCCGGAGAAATTACAGACTGGAAAATGGAATGTGTACAGGTTGAACGAAGCTTTCTGTTTACAAATCGTCCGAGCTTCTTGTTTCTCAGCCTTGTAACCAAGATACATACATTTCTTCTTTTACAGATCTCGACGTGAACCTTTTAAACTTGTGAGCAGATTTACCGATCATCCAAAGATTGCTACCTTGCATGATAATTTTGTGTAAGCAAGCTGGATTAAAGATGGCTAAATTACCTTATAGTCCCTTAAAGTTGATTCGATCAATAACATTCATCAAATGCATAGGCATGCAGTTGAGACATTCCGAGACTTCAAATACTTAGGTACACGAGTACGAGAAGATGGGACCATAGGGGAGTAAGTTTCCATTACCGCTAATCTCTCTCTCTCTCTCTCTCTCTCTCTCTCTCTCTCTCTCTCACACACACACACACACACACACACATTGGTGTAATGTTACAGGTATGAGTGGATGACGTATGGGGAAGCAGGTGCTGCACGATCAGCTATCGGTTCAGGTCTGGTGAAATATGGGATACCAAAGGCAAGCTACTCCAGCATAAAATTTTCAATGATTGCATATTTTCTTTATCTGATGGTTCCAGTTTTGCCTTATTCTACGACAGGGATCATGTGTTGGGCTCTATCTTATCAACAGACCGGAGTGGCTGATTGTTGATCATGCCTGCTCTGCTTATTCATTCGTTTCAGTTCCTCTATACGATACTCTTGGTTAGTAATCAGAGAATTATGAATTCATTTTTCCTACAATATGGATGGAAAACATAACGAAGAATTATCTTTGTTTCATTGTGCAGGTCCAGATGCTGTCAAATATATTGTGAATCATGCTGCTGCACAAGCTATATTTTGTGTTCCACAAACATTAAGCATTGTGAGATTTACTATTTGTCTATGTTCATTTTGTCATTTCTTGTGGTGCTTTTCTTCTTTCCCACTCTAAGTTCCCCCTTTTCTTCATGGTTTGAACGAGGTTCTATTTTCTTATGTTTGCTGTTCGACTGCAGCTGTTGAGCTTCTTGTCTGAGATCCCAACTGTACATCTCATTGTTGTGAGCAAACTTATCCCTGTCCCTAATATAGTAATATATGGGCATGGTGCTCACTGTATTCTAAGTCTCCATTTTTCTTTTCTTGGTAAAAGATTGCCAACCTCAATGATTATGCATAAGTGCTTCATTTGCATTAGTGTATTTTAGGTGGTTGGAGGGATTGATGCTCAAATGCCGTCACTTCCATCGTCAGTAGGGGTCCAGGTTATATCATACTCAAAACTACTCAGTCAAGTAGGTCCTCTCTATCCATTTCACATTTCAAGTTATTCGTTGACTAATTTACACCCCATAGTTTCTTAAGCAGTTCGTTTATACTTGTTAAGTGGCAATTCTTGTTTTTCGTTTAGGGCCTCAGCAGCCTTGAACCCTTTTGCCCACCGAGACCTGACGATGTGGCTACCATATGCTACACAAGTGGTACAACTGGAACACCAAAGGTATTTCCTTTTATAGGCTGTCAAAAATTATTGTTTTTCGGTTTAAGTTATTAATTGCGTATTTATTTTGGTAATTATGGAAAGGGAGCCGTGTTAACCCACGCGAATCTGATTGCCAATGTTGCTGGTGCAAGTTTGGGGGTCAAATTGTATCCTTCTGATCTGTGAGTATGAAGATGTAACACCTTATATGTTATGCTATTCTTTACATTGGTTACATTCAACTCTGCGGAAAATTTTCTAGTACTCTTTGGTGCACTGAGTACTAGCTACTCCAAACCAAATGAAAATGATCACCAGCTGCAGATAATGGGTCACCATTAATGAAATAATGTGATTTCCTGTGTAGAAGTCGTCAGTGCTGATTGGCTAGAATGGATAGAAGTACTAAAACCATTTTCCCTACTTTGCATTCACCATTTTGGTGTTTAGTAAATTTTTGGTCTCTACTTGTCAGTTATATATCATATTTGCCTCTGGCACACATCTACGAGCGGGCTAACCAAATACTCGTAGTATACTTTGGAGGAGCATCTGGGTTTTATCAAGGAGTATGAATCTCGACTCTGCAAATTGTTTTATTTCGTTGAAGTCTAACTTGGGTGATTTTATCCATCCCAAAATATTTATTTTATATTTGTAGGACAATCTAAAATTATTGGAGGACATGGCAGTTCTAAAACCAACTATATTTTGCAGCGTTCCCCGGTTGTACAATAGGATATATGATGGGTAAGAATGTTCATCACAATTAAATACCGCAGTTTCCACTCGTGCAAAAAACTTTATCTGTACGCTTTGGTTGGTAGAGTTATGAATGCTGTGAAGTCGTCTGGTGTTCTCAAGGAGAGATTATTTAATTCTGCATACAAAGCTAAGAAGCACGCAATACTTAATGGTAATGTCTTTTGGTTGCTATATGATACATAAACCTATCGTGCTATGCTTGCTTAGGGTTTGTTTGGTCTAGCTTTATTCATTATCACGTATGAACCAACCCCACAACTTTCCAACCTGACATTCTTGGAAAACATCAACTTTCACTCCAAAAATATCTACACAAAACAAGCTCTTAGATTCTCATGATTGTTTCAGGTAATAAACCATCACCCATGTGGGACCGGTTGGTTTTCAATAAAATAAAGGCAATGCTGGGCGGTCAAGTTCGTTACATGGTTTCAGGAGCCTCACCCTTATCTCCTGAAGTCATGGACTTTTTACGTGTGTAAGTTCAAATTTTCGAATTTTGCATATGCTAGCAGGAAAAATTGCACCACTGGTCCCCTACCTATTGCTTAGAGTAGCAAGTTGGCACCTTTCTTTACAGTTGAACAGATAGGTCAAATGAATCCTTGGACGACTAAGATAGTAGTAGTCGGAGATTAGGACCAGATTGCTACTTGGGCTAATTATGGGACCAATGGTACAATTTTCCCTATGCAAGCATGAAATTGTTTGCTGTGAGGCACTGACAAGTTTGTGAAGACAGGTGCTTCGGTTGTTTAGTTGTAGAGGGATATGGAATGACGGAGACTTCTTGTGTTATAAGCGTTATGGACCAGACTGATATGTTATCTGGTCATGTTGGCTCTCCTAGCCCTTCGTGTGGTGCGTGATTTTGCATAATAGAATTGATTACTTATTTCAGTAATGTAGCACTTACATTGAAGCAATTGTATATTTCATTTTCTTTTGTCAGAAATAAAGCTTGTAGATGTTCCAGATATGAACTATACGTCTGAGGACCGGCCCCATCCTCGGGGGGAGATCTGTGTACGCGGCCCAATAGTGTTTCGAGGCTACTACAAAGACGAAGTCCAGACGTACTCATTTCTTTACACGTTTGATATGTAGTATTGTGTAATGCTGTTAAAATGCTTAACTCATATACCAATAAAGATGCAATATGCTATTTCCAGGAACGAAGTGATTGATGACGAGGGATGGCTTCATACCGGAGATATAGGATTGTGGCTGCCTGGAGGGAGATTAAAGATAATTGATAGGTAAGAACTCAACATTTGGTGATTGCTTTTTAGGAAATTGTCAAAATGATAAGAGTATAGCTGATGATATCTCTATGGCCTTTGTGAATGTAGACTATTACCTCAGTTTTGATGAGAATATGCCAATATTGTTAATGACTTTTTTGTGTTGACAGGAAAAAGAACATTTTCAAGCTGTCACAGGGAGAGTACATTGCTCCCGAGAAGATAGAAAGCGCATATGCGAAATGCAAATTTGTTGCACAGTGCTTCGTCTATGGTAAAAATACAATGTTGAAACACACACACACACACACACTATATATATATATATATATATATATATATATATATATATATATATATACGTATATATGTATGTATATATAAAACCATGAGGATCATTATGTATTTACTGTTTTCCATGACTGTGTTGGTAGGTGACAGCTTTAACTCTTCTCTTGTTGCTATCGTCACGGTAGATCTTGAGATGCTTAACAAAATGGGCAGCAGCTGAAGGCATCAAGGTGAGTTCACAGCTTGATTTTCCTTCTTTTTCCATTTTGACTTCATTTAATTTCTTCCACAAACATTTGTAACTTCAAACTTTATGATCCTTCTAGTTCTCTTACTAAAATGATAACAACTAACAATTATGCTATTGATAGATTCTCTGTTGTTGAGAAGGTTGCATGGCAAACACATGATCTTTTAATAATATATCAAGGGATTTAATGGCATTTATTGTCTGATGATCAATTTTTTGCCTCTTGCTGAGTGCAGTATGAAGATTTAAAACAATTATGCGTGGATCCACGAGCAACGGCTGCAGTCCTGGCTGACATGGACGAAATTGCCAGGGAAGCTCAGGTATTACCTACAGGCTACATGCTCTTAATTCATGATCACACTAACAGTAATACTCCCAATTTGGTGCAAGCTCCCCGAACCATATCTTGTGCCAGCAGCTGATGTGGCGCGATCTCACAACTTGCAATATGGTCCAGATCACACCACATGAGCTACTTGCACCACAATCGAGAGTGTACCTAAACATGTGAATAACATGTCTAGGACATGATCAAGGAAGAAACACACACGAGACGTGTTTGCTATTCTTAAGGTTCTTATGAATCTTATCTTGTCGAACATACCAAAAAATGTCTGAGAAATACGTGTGCATTTGCATTTTGTTCGTCTGGGTTTGTCTGATACACGTGAATATCAGCTGCGAGGTTTTGAATTTGCCAAAGCTGTGACACTGGTGCTTGAGCCGTTTACTGTCGAGAACGGGTTGCTCACTCCGACATTCAAGGCAAGTGCAAATCTTCACTAAAAAAAAGTAAAAATAGACGAATAAACAATCGGAAAATTGCTGACATTTTGTAACTTGTACTCTCCCAGATTAAAAGGCCACAAGCAAGAGCATATTTTGCTAAAGAGATAGCAGACATGTATGCTAAGCTATCAGCATCAGAGCTCTCTCCCCAGAAACCCTTATGACTCGATCCATCTGTCCATCTTGTTTACATTGTTATACCACAAGACTGACTCTGCGTATTGCTTTGTTACAAAACAGATTGGATCTGTGTGTATTTTGTTGAAAATAAATATAAATAACAAACTCACTATGAATTGTCAAAATCAAAATTTTGTGAATCTGAAAACCTACTATAATGGTCACCATAAACCCAAAAAAAGGCCCACCAAAGGCTGCAAGAATCCAACATGACAATACTTGAGGATATTTACTTTAAAATTTGATTTTTACTACTCAGTCAAAAATCTCTTATTAACGAATGAATTCCACAATAATCAATATATAACTGTTTTGACTGTCCCTCTTGATAATGTTGACATTTTAAGATTCAACTGTTAATGTAGCTTCAACAAAGCCATCATAACGTTTCAATGAGCTATCGATTTGATTAAAACTCAAAATGGGCACTCAAATTTTAAGATTGGACTGTTTCAGGATGCTCCTCTTGTTAAATTGATAAACTCTTTGCTGTCTAGACTCTCTATTCCTGGATATATATGTGATGAAGATAGATTAAATTGGTTTTCAAATCCATGTTTAAAGTTAATTTCTTTTACTAAATTTAGGGACCGTAGATTCGGATAGATTTATGGATATTGTGGGTGTGGAATGAGTTTTAAAATGATTAGAACATAAATACAGCGTTAATTTCTCTTCAGAAAGCTGTTTCTGTTGACTAGGAATCCAATTGAATTGGACAGGAATCTAATGCCTTTTTCTGAAGGAGATTTTAATTCCTCGACTGTTTTATTATCTTATAAAAATAATTTCAAAGAGGGCTATGACCCTGGTTTTCAATACAATTAAATACTCAATTGTAAAAAATAAATAATTAATAAGGAAAAATGTTAATACACAGATTCTTATCTATACTATTGTCTAAATTCAGACAAAATTTTTTAACGTGCATGACAACATTTGATCAATTATCCTTTTCTCTTTGTGTTGCAATGAAGACATTTGCCTTATTTTCCTCAAAATTTGGAAAAAACATGCAAAACAATCCATTTCAAGAATTAGTTTCCTCCCTGAAAACCTGAGGTTCTATGGCGCCCAAAGAGTAGAGATCCTCTTTATGCTCTAATGGGTTTTTCTGGCCATCATCACTCACTCAACCTGCTATATATGTCACTAATGTCAAATATTACCAATTCACTTGTTAATAATGAGTTTTACACTCAACACCCACCAAAAACAAAACAAAAAAATAATTTCCCACCTTCTTTTGAAATCATAAATAGGTGGAACAATCTTTTGTTCTTTTGTCTTGAGATGGTTAAAAATTACTAGTTCACTTCACATCCCAACAATCATACGTACAAACAGAGAGTTTATACTTTGATTTTTTTTTTTTTTTAAGTTTTGAGTGATATTTAATATACAAAAAAGAAGATGACGAGCATCGAGGTATCTACATCCTCACAGCCTTTTAGGTCGAAAATGACCTTTTATGTTGTGACATGTTGGATATTTGCTGCCTTCGGCGGGCTAATGTTTGGCTACGATATTGGAATTTCAGGTAAGTATATGCATGCATAATATCACATTTTTTTTTGGATAGTGTAATAAACAAGATTTTAGCTTTATGAAAACGTACCATTAAAGCATTACGGTGATCTTGTTTTTCTTGGTGCTAAGATGTTTGAGATCAGCGTGTTATTATTTCAATATTTTGCTAATTAATTTCTCTCCTAATTGGGATTGTCTCTGGTGTTTGTTGTTGTAGGTGGAGTGACTTCCATGGATGACTTCTTGGAAAAGTTCTTTCCAAAAATCTATGAGAGAAAATTGCATGCCAAGGAGAACAATTACTGCAAATATGACGATCAACTACTCCAGCTTTTCACATCTTCTCTGTACCTTGCTGCCCTTGTATCAAGCTTTGGTGCCTCAAAAGCCTGTAACACTCTCGGTAGGAAACCCACGATCGGTTTGGCATCATTACTCTTCATTTGTGGAGCTATAGTAAGCGGTGTAGCTCCAAATAAAATCCTATTGATCATTGGAAGAATCCTTTTCGGTATTGGAGTTGGATTTGGCAATGAGGTAAATCAATTAAGAATAATGCTACTTATCAGTATTAGCATTCCTCATGAATAACAACAATCGCACGTTACAATGTTGTGTTTTGTTGTATTTTATAGTTTTGATGGTTAAAACTGTATCTGAAACTGCAGTCAGTTCCTCTATTTTTATCAGAGGTTGCTCCAATGCAACATCGTGGAGCTGTCAACATTCTCTTTCAACTGTTTGTAACAATAGGGATTCTTGTTGCTAACCTAGTGAACTATGCGGTTGCCAATATTCATCCATACGGATGGAGGATTGCATTAGGTCTAGCTGGGATTCCGGCGGTCTTCCTCTTCTTGGGGTCCTTCATCATCACCGAGACACCCTCGAGCCTCATTGAACGTGGCAAGGAGGTTGAAGGCAAAGAAGCTCTTAAAAAGATCCGAGGAGTAGACGACGTGGAATCTGAACTCGAACAAATCAAATTGGCTTGTGAGATATCAAGGCAAGTCAAGCATCCTTACAAGAAGCTCTTCAAGAAAGCTAGCATGCCTCCATTGATCATTGGTGTCTCCATTCAAGTTTTCCAGCAGTTTACAGGGATCAATGCCATCATGTTTTACGCACCTGTTTTGTTCCAAACCGTTGGATTTAAGAGCAATGGTTCATTGTTGTCAGCAGTCATCACTGGACTTGTCAATGTCTTGAGCACTATTGTCTCAATTGTTGCTGTTGATAGAGTGGGAAGGAGAAAATTACTTCTCCAAGCTTGTGTGCAAATGTTCATAAGCATGGTAATGATATATCTGAATTTTGAATTCATTTTCAGTTTTCGGTTTTTGCACAAGATTTTCAAGCATTACTCGATCTTATGATTGAATGCAGGTGGCAATTGGAGCTATTCTCCTTACACATTTGAAGGCAACTGGTTCACTTGACAAAGGACTCGCAGCAGTTGTGGTGGTTTTTGTGTGTTTATTCGTCATGTCGTTTGCTTGGTCATGGGGCCCAATGGGTTGGCTAATCCCGAGCGAAACGTTCCCACTTGAGACAAGAACTGCGGGATTTGCATTTGCAGTTAGCACCAACATGCTCTTCACATTCATCATAGCTCAAGCATTCTTGTCTATGCTATGTAATATGAGGGCATATATCTTCTTCTTCTTTGCCGTATGGATATTGGTCATGGGATTGTTCGTCGTTTTCCTGTTACCCGAGACAAAGGGTGTTCCGATTGATTGCATGACTGAGAGAGTGTGGAAGAAGCATCCAGTTTGGAGGAAATTTATGGGTAAAGAGGTTGTGAAGAACTATGAGATGTCCTAGAAATCTAGTAGGGAGGAAAATTCAAGTTTTTTGTTTTTTTTCCACCTCTATTTTGCCCCTAGATTTCCCCATTGCAATAAGCAGAAGTTTAGACTAGTGCTGAACTCTGTACATGTTTTTGCTTGAATGGATTGAGATTTTCTAGTGTTCTTCAAATTTTATATTCACTTGCTTTGAGCTTAATATCTCCTTTCCCAAGTATCTTGCGATCCAAGTTCGTAACACGCAATACTGTTTAGCACTGTCTATTCTTACTACCAATAGAAATGAAGAATTCAGTATGATCCCTAGCCACTAAATGCCCAGTACCTATATATCAGGGCAATAGTTAGCTAAATAATGTGATCTCTTATGTGTAGGTGACACAGCATTGGTAAAGTTCTCTTATGAAACATAGCCACTTGCATTACATAGAAAACAAGAACTCATTTGATTGAAATTATTAGGACTCTCATACAGAGTGCATCACTAACACTAGATGTAAAATGCCAAAATGTCTTGGCCAATGGTCTGATAATCACGATAACTCGCAAATTCCAACGAAACGATCCTTCTTAACGTTTAACCAATGAATAAAATTTGCAAAACTAGCCATAGGCAGCCGAGCTTCTCAAAAGGCATCCTTAAAGCTGAGGATGGAGCTGCACTGCTGGGAGAAGGTGCAGGTACTGTATGAATAGGAGAAGGCGATGCAGCAGGCGAATGGACGGCCGAAGGAGAGCGAAGAACGTTGATATCGACTTTTTGTCCAGCCCGGCAGTGACCGGCGATGGCGCAGATGAAGAAGTGGTGGCCGTAGTTGTCGATGATTATTGAGTCATTTCCAGTCGTGTGAGTAGTAATTGGAGATGATGCATTGCATGACCTATACTCAGCGTGTGTGACTTGCATTACATTGTGAAATTGAGGGTTGTACTTAAAAACTGTTACACAAGAAATCACAAAATGTTGTAAGTAGATGAACTCTGTCTCAGTTAATCGAAATATCCCAGATACACAATAAAATATGTATGTGAGCCATTATAATTAGATAGAATAGTCAATGAGACATGAATTATGATAACATATCTTGAATCACTAATAAGTAATAAGTACTTATTTCATTCACATTTGATATGACCTATTTGACATCTAAAAAAGTTAATACACACATGACATAATTCATCCTTTTGTACCTTGTAATGTGAGCATAATGTTTGCCAAGCACAGTGACTGGTTTACTTTGTAATGTGAAAGTGGTCATCATAGTAAGGCGTGCAATTTTGATGTGTGGGTTAGACTTGGATATTTCAATGATTTGTAATGGATAACACTATTTGTTTGGGATATTGTTGTTATATTGTATATTTCATGTCACATCTATTGGACATACAGAATTGCACAATTGGTCACCTCATTTTCGTTTGGTCCCCACTCCCCACCAAAAGGTTGGTGCTCTCAAACCTCGACTACTACGCATCTAACACGCGACAAAAGGAAAAGGAAAAAAGTATATAATACTCAGTACTCCAGCCAATCACAACAGATCATTCATTCGGTGATGAGAAACATTTTTCACATAGACAATGAATTCAAGAAAATTGGTAATAAATAAAGAGAAACCGAAAGAAATGTCAGAAGAGGAAATGACGTACTAATGACGTCACCAATTTGGAAATTTTTGGTAGCTGACCACTGCTTATAATCAACATTACCAATGGTGGTCCAACCTGCAGAATCTCCAACTTTATGAACAGTTCCAATAGAAACCTGCACTGAAATTAAGATGAAAAACAAAACTGCAAAAACTGAGTTTTTAGCGATAAAGGCCATAGCTGTCTCTGAGAAAAGGTTTTATTTCTCTTTTTTTTTTTTTTGGTGATGGAGAATGTGAAGAGACAATTTTCTGTTTTTGAGGTTTGGGGGGCTGTATATAAAGCTTTGGGACCTTTGGAGGTTAAAAAGGAGCATTTCAAATGGGCCCTTCTTGTTTATGAATGATAATGGCTAGCCCGGTACCCCCACTTTGGGGGATTTAATGAAAGTGGACTCCCTCCAATTCAACAAACTTTTTAAATTCTTCACTTTTTGTCATTATTTATTAAAAAAAAAAAAAAGAAAGAAAAGAAAAGAAAACATAAAAAAGCAACAAAAGGAAAGTGACTTTGGCTCTTAGATAATTCTTTAGGATGGAGTACTCTAATTAAATGTAAATAATCAATGAAACAGTTTAGAGGACAACAAATTTGAATTAGTCAATATAAAGTATATCACTTTTAAATATTTAATATTTTTTTTTTGTAAATTAATGGTTCGTCAATCTACTTGTTGCACGTAAAAATTATCATTTTAGCCACATATCTAAAACTATCATCCCAATTCTTAATTAAAAGTCATTACTCTTCGTCATTGTAATATCATTATAATTTCTTCTAAACTAACAAGTTCTAATAGCTTTCAGAAAAAAAAAAAAGTTCTAATAATATATTATATTTTTATGGAAGACTGTAAAATTTATTTACTTAATTGAGTGAATAAAATATTGAGGTGAAATTCTCACATCTAAGCTGTTGGCAAGCTTCTGTATAATGTTTGTTATACATTAACTCCCGACCAATGGTTGAAATACTTGAAAGGAAAGATTACAACTATATAGTGGGATGTAACAGAGGTTGTTACTTGTTAGACCCTCAATGATCAAAAGAAATTAAAATTAAAATAGAGTTTATGAAGATGAATATCATAATGACATTTTAATAATTAGTTGTATAATAAAGTTGCATTCTAATTTCAACATGTTTTTATTGCACTTGAAGCTAAGCTTCCACCATAAAAGAGAGCAGGAATGTGTTGTGCCATTGGCTGGTGTAGTTAGTTCCACATAAAATACTTGGATGAAATCTATCAATATATTTAAATGACTGTCAAGTAAAGTTTATCGTATTTCAATGTACAGTAAAACATATAGTTACAATCTTAAAATAATCTTAAAATTCAGTGAGTGTTTCTTAAATTTATCCTTATTTTCTCTATACTTGTGATATATTAGATGAGCGAAATGAAAAGAATGACTTAACCTTTAGCAACTTGACAACTCTCAAGATCGAAGATGAACCACTACTAGTGGGCACTTGATCATGAGCTCTAGTCAGAATAAGAACCTCTGTAGCTCTACCAAAAAAAAAAGTCTTTCGTTCATAAAAAGCTCCTCAAGGTCCACAAACATACAACTTGGAAGAGAGGGCAAAACATTATTATGAGTTATGACAAGGAAGAGAGGTTCTCTTCCATCCTAATATTACACTTGCACAAAACCTATAGATAATACAACTATAAATCCATTAGCCAAACTCACTCCTTAGGAGGGTCGCACATAATCTATATACCTAGTATACTTTATTTATATATATGCATTAATTTTTTTTTTCTTTTTCACTAACTGTATTACGAACAAGTATTTTTCAAGATAATATCAGCGCCACTTTTTCCTCCAATGTTGTTACAAAATGAAGATGCATTGGTTGCATTCGTATAAGTGAGCTTAACGTCTCGTAGGGTGATCCCACTGCATGGATTACTTGAACTGCAATCGAATATCATGGCCAGTTGAGTCGCCGATGTTCCTTGCACATTTTCGTACTTCACTTCTTCAATCTTGATTCCCGAACTCTGTTAACATCAAAAACAAGGTTCACTAAATACTAAATTTGAGAATACTAGTGTTTTCGTGAAATTTTGGAAACCATCGTTACCTGAGCAGGACAACTTAAGTTGTTAGGACAATAATTCTGATCGATGATTATTGGATTCTCCACATGATCCATTACAATGTTTTGATAAAGTATATTTCGGACAAACCCTTTGCTGGGCCTGGCCCATGTCTTGATCCGCAGCCCATTATCAGATCTACTGAAAACTGAATTTCTTAAAGTAACATTCTCAACACCATCTTCATCAAAATTCCTTCCTAGGCTTCCAATGCTTCAAAATTACCGAAAATTGCATCAAATTGCTACATAAATAAAATGCATATTATATATCATCGAAAAAAATTGGCAGCAGTAAAAATATTATTTGTGTCAAAGATCATTTATATTATTAATAGACTTGAAAATGGTATCATAATAATAAATTAGAATAAAAAAATATCAATTACACGGAGTAATTAATAATTACCTAACTCCATGGCCAGGGCCACAATGTATATCGTCCATCAACATGTTAGTTGTCCCTGGACCAATTGAGATACAGTCATCTCCTGTTTGGAGGTTGCTTTGTGTGATGATGACTCCATCTGAGGACTGGACATGAATCCCATCTGTGTTTGGGCTTAGCTCTGGTGCTTTTGTCTTCACATTATGCACCATGACATTTTTGCAACTATTAATTACAATGTGCATTAATTGGCTATTAACTGATGTTAAGCCGTCGATAACGATGTCGTTAGCCCAATTGAATGTGATCGACTGCATCTTTCACAAAATAACTCAAGTTTAGTTATCATAAAACACTACAGTGTTTGACGTATGTGACAGAAAATAGATTCTTATCACTCATATTGTTGGTAAATCTGTCTGTACACTCATTTGTACATGTAATAAAGTGATTTTTGTATTTGTGAGTGACGGGCCTAAAGAAAAAATAAATTATAATATAATCAGTTTACTTTAGAAAAAAGAAATTTAGTTTGACATATATACCCTTGCTCCAGTTAGGCAATTCTTTGATCCTGAAGCTTTGCATTCCCAAAAGCTAGCCCCTTTAGCATCAAGAGTTCCACCAATGACCCGAACCCGGTTCACCTTGATGAATAATATCCAGTAACCGGAATTTCCGTCAACTCCGGTGTAATTTTCCGGTGGCGGTGCTACAAGTGTGCCGTTGATCCTAATATCTATCGGGTTCTTGCATGGGCCTCGAAACTTCAGTGCGTTTATAATGTAAACCCCACCAGGTACGTAAATGGTCGAGCTTGAGTCGGAGTTATAACAAGCCGATGTCCAAGCCTTGACAAACGCGTGCGTGGCATCGGTTTGCCCGTCGGGTTTTGCACCAAAGTGGATCACACTATAATTTAATGCTTGTGCAGCAATATTGCACAAGGAGGTTACAATGGACAAGAAGAAGAAACAAGAAAATGTGAGCTTGGGGATCATTTTGTGACTACTTTGTAATGTGCTCAAGAGAATAGGCAGCACTGAAGTTTTGGAGGTTGTTAAATTTATATGATCATGTTTGGAGATAATTAAAATCAAGTCAAAATTTACTTATAAGTTAGTTTTCACTTTTGCTTTTGGCTTAATTAACATAATTACTCATGTGCAGTCTTGAAATTTTAGAACACGTTTAGATAAGAGCACATTGTCATTTTTCCTTTATTGGAATTTATTCTTAATTTGACTAACAAAAACAATTTCTTTTATCTAAACAATTTTTTATGTACTTGTAAATAGCTTGGAAGTCTTCCATGTCAACTTGTTTCCCGATTAATTGAGTCTATTACATCCAATACATGCATCTTAAGTATTGGAATATCGTTTAATACCGTAAGTGCATCGAGTATTTAGTGAGTCTTTTTTTTTTAGTATAAATTAGGGATCACAGGGGTGAATGGGGTGTTTCGAACCCGAGACAAACTGGTAATGGGTGCTTTACTACTAGACCAAACCCCTTGGACTAGCACTAAATGTTGGTCACCTAAAGAAAATTAATTAAATTATTGTAATATTGTTTTTAGTTTATCTTATAGTGTTTTTGAAAACAAAGATGCTTTTGGACGAATGTGTACGTAGTTATAAAATAACGAAATTTAGAAAGAAATTTGAAATTATTTATGTACCTTGCATAGCTGAAAATTGGCGTACAAAAATGATTGTTAAAATAATTTTATTAGTTAATATTGAATATGACTTTTTGACGCTAAAATAGACCGGCACTCGGCTAAAAGGATACAAATTGAACCGTAGGAACTTAAATGTCATTAATAAAAGTAAAGTGGGTAAATGCTACTATACCACAAGTTGGGCACTTGATATATTATTATCCCTAACAATATCGTTACTCTGTTAGTTAACCCTACAAATTGCTACGACAAGATGCCGTAGAAGAAAATTTTTATGTTTATTTTTTGTAAGAAGATGCCTTCTATTTTGTTGAAACCCTGATTTCTGAACTACTTTCCACAATTACTTTTTATCTTCAAATCAAATTCTAAAAGTAGAAAGCCCGAAAAGAATTAATATTAGGAATTAACAAAATAGAGTTCTCGACATTGTATATTAATTTTTCTATATTGATGAATAACGAATAATAAATAACAATAAAGTATTGAACTCTTATTTTTTCTATAAAATCTTGTTACTAAGTTTATTTTCGCTTTTTCCTTCATCCATTCCAACAATACAGATATAAAATGGGTTAATTACACAATTTACTACTGAAATTTCAGTAAATTTTCAAACATACCACTAACGTCTGAAAATTACAGGACATACCACTAAAGTTTTTATTGCTTACACCACATGCCACTCTATTAACTTGCTGACAGGGATCCACTCACTGCCACCCTGGGGCTACGTGCATCAAATTTTGACACCCCATTATACAATTTTGGCACCCCATATAAATTGTTGTCTAAATTGAGGATAATTTGTTGTTCAGATTGAGGACACTGATTGAATAATTGGCTGCCAAAATTTGATTCACATGGCGCTAGAGACCTAAGGTTGCTACTAGTGGGTACCCAATTAGCAATTTAACGGCCACATACATCATAATTTCCATTCAACAAGTTAATGGAAGCATATGGCGGTGTAAGTATTAGAAACTTCAGCGATAAATTGTGTAATTAACCCGATATACAATATAAAAGTGGATTTACGATCCTCCAAAAATAGATATTCATGATTAAAATAAAAGAGTTAGGAGACACCAATTCAATACAATTAATTAAGTGATATATTTCTCTTGAATTCTGGTTGATGTTGGAGCTACCTTATACCAATATATGATACAGATATACATGCTCAACCATCAAGTAGTGATCGAGGTTGCCACAGCTAAGAGTACTTTGAGTGCTCTAAATGTCTCTTTGAAATTTGACGTAGATAGTGTTTGTCTAAATTCATTTCCAATACATCATGTCTATAATTGTATACTTCATGAGGATGAATTTAGAGATTGAGAAATAACATATAAATATAATAGTCTCGCTCCAATACCTATTTATAAGCATAGTAAAATACCTACAAGTGGTGGGACACGTGCCCCAATCTACCCAAATGTCCACAACTGGGTATTGGACAAAAATTGCTAAATGTAGATCCCATTCTCAACAAACTGAATTTTTATAATTAAATATATACTTCTCTCTTTCTTATTTCTATTTTTTTTCATTTCTTGTTTATTATTATTCCTTTATCATATTAAATTAAATATACATTAAAAATGAAACTAGAACCATCGAGAAAACCTAGAGGCTATAAAAAAATTTTTAAAATTTAAGAATTTATCTGTAGATCAGTGAGAAATCTTTTTATTAGTTACCTTGGATATAAATAAATTAAAAGGCCTTAATATAGTAGTGTGAATGTATCATAATAATATAGGCATAGCCAATAGTAAAGTTTTGCCACAGCCACTTTATAGGCTATATATAGCCGCTACTTGCTAGGGAGATAGGTCAGTTATCCACTTGCCTACCAAGTGACAAAAAAAATTGTGCAAAGGCAAATGACATTTTCTTTTTCTTCCAATTATTTCACTCATTTTCGATCACTTACATTTTTCCCCTTCAAAGTACAATTTGAGAAATGAAGCTCAGATGTAGATTGGAAATTTTGATGTAGACCCTACTTCAAATTTACAAGTTCTATGAATTCAATATAATAAATAAATAAAAAAGAACGTACTATATATATAGCAAAGTAAAAGAGGGGAAAACAAAAGGAGCACTAAGATATTCAAATCCAAATTTGTCCAAGTTTCGTCAAAGGTCAACCACTATGAAATTAAAATTTAAGGTGTATTTGATTGCAAAGCCGAAAAATAGTTGGAAGGAAAATATTTTCCGGATAAATGAATTCTGGGAAAAGGTTTTCCAGGGAAATAGTAGTTGTAAATGTTTGATTGGATTAATTTGAACGTTGGAAAATAATGTTATTTTTCTTGTTTTCGTGCATTTTTAATAAAATTTGATCATTTTCCTTATCTTTATGGTTAAAATAAATAGTCCATAAAAAATAATAAAAAAGAAGCAAAATTTTTCCGAAAAACAAAAACCATCTCCCCCCCCCAAGGAAAATGTTTTTCTCCAAAACAAGGAAAAGTGCGGATTTCGAGAAAAACTGGAAAAGATTTTCTAGGAAAAAAAAAAGACAATCAAACAGCCAACCAAGGAAAAAAAAGTTGGAAAATGACTTTTCGAGAAAAAAATGCATGAATCAAACATACCCTTAGATTTTGAATTCGATATCACAAAACTTTTACAGCGAAGTTTCACATGAGATTCCGAGTCTAATGTCACCATCACAAAATCCACCATCATCGTTACAAAGAAATATTCATTTAATTTTGTAGGGAAAAAAAAGTCAATTGATACTAATTCAAATTTTAATTCAATTGTTCCTGTTTGCATACTCGTATTAATATATTTTTATGAGTATAAAGAGAGAGAATGAGTGAAATTGAATGATAGAGGTTTAATAGCACAAGTGGACCCCATAAAATATGTAGATCTAATTAGTTTAACCAAATTTGAATTTTAAAAAATATGAGAAAGTATAAAGATATAGGAGTGTGCAAACGGGGACTAGCCAACCCTCTTTATCTTCATCATCACCATTTATACACTTCTACGAATGAACAATGTCGTCATCGTAGAAAAGTGTCACGAAAAAAAAATATGATTTTTCTTTTTTGTTTGACGTTAAAAATCATATTCAGGATCTTTAATTTTGTCGTTAAACAGCAAAATTGATCCAATACCTACTTGAATGCAATTTATCTTGTTTGCAAGACAAGCGAACTTGGAATTTGATGATGTCCAGACGAATTTATCTTGTTTACAAGACAAGTGAGCTTGTCTTGTAAACAAGACAATTTGATGATGTCCAAACGAAAGTCAACGTGATCAAATTTAATGTCCATATGACATGTATCTATATGAATAAAATTATTATGCATAAATGTGAGCATTAGATCAGTGCTACTATTGTTTGTGATTCTTCTGCGGACAAATTAGTGAAAATCTTAATTCATCAAACAATTTTAGCCACTTGCTTTGCTGGGTTCTGATGATTCCTTCTTTTCCCGAGTCCCAATGTCTTGCTATAAAGGAGCAAGGAAATTTTTATGTTGCAAGTGCAAGAGAAAGAAGCCGAAAGGAGCAAGGACACATATATCAATGAATCAAATTTCTTTTAATGAACCAGATATATAACCTAATTATAGTATCTTGACTCTGCAAAACATGTTCTACACTACAAGATAATGTCCAAGATTCTAACTCCAACCCCCTCCTCCTCCTCTCACGTTTTGGTGTTTAATCAATACAAACAACTTATTGGCTCGATTGCACCAAATGTTGTTC
Source organism: Jasminum sambac (assembly GCA_018223645.1). Lineage (NCBI taxonomy): Eukaryota > Viridiplantae > Streptophyta > Magnoliopsida > Lamiales > Oleaceae > Jasminum > Jasminum sambac. The sequence goes on from CP073649.1 coordinate 24,402,378, forward strand.
CGGCAGCATTGGCACACAACGCTCTAGCCGATCGATTGTAGTAAGTCAATTTGACATTTTCCAGCTTTATTCTTTGACATGGGTATGCCTTGCTACAATCAAATTTCACTGCCACTTGAGTTGCTGAAGTACCTTGGATGTTTTTGTATGTAACTTCACTAATTTTTACACCCGAAACCTGGCAAGTTACATAGTTAAATAAATAAATAAGTGATCTCAAATTATTGATTCTTGAAATAATAAATAAATAAATACATCAACGATTGGACGGAAAAATTTCTCTTTTCTGCTTCTCCCGAGGTGTGATGCTAGAAGAAAATACGCACGCAATTTATTCAAATGGAAATCTTCTTCCTTTTTTACAAGGAGTGGGTCCCACTCCTACCTGTGTTGGCAAGAGAGCAAGCCTCTTTATTCAAATATTTTTAATTGTTACTACAGTCGTGTAGTTAAAATAAGCTATCAACATACATAAAGATACTTTTAAATCTAAAAAATTACTTTTGATGAGTTAGAAAATTTATACCTTTCCAGGACAGTTTTTGTTATGCGGGCAGTAATTTTGGTCAATTAGTATGGGATTGTGCACATTGTCCATAATAGCATGCTGGAATAGGACACCCTTTACAAATCCATTGCTTGGTCTTCCCCATGTCTTTATCCTTAAACCATTTTGTGTACCCCTAAATTTAACATTCTTTACTGCCACATTTTGTACACCAGCCTCGTGATAGTTCTTGCCTAGGCTTCCAATACTGTCCGCACAGTAAAAATTAATTTTTAAGTAGGAAAATAAAATAAAATAGATATAAACTTCTAGTATATTTGACAATTCACTTATAAACATCTATAAAATAAATATGTTTATAAATTACCTACCAAACATTACCTGATGCCGTGGCCAGGGCCACAGTGAACATTTTGAATGAACAAATTAGTGGTGCCCGGGCCTACTGATACACAGTCATCGCCGGTGCCAATTTTAGTGTTGAAGATTGCTACATTCGTTGATAACTGCACATGAATACCATCTGTGTTTGGGCTACTTTTGGGAGCCGAAACCTTCACTCGTTGCACCATCACGTCTTGGCATCCGTTGATTACGATGTGGAACATTTGGCTATTTCGTGAGGTCAATCCGGTAATTTCCACATTTTTTGAGTCGGAAATTCCTAGCGTCTGATATTGATTAGAAGTAAATGAACGAATGTACTTCAACTACGAAAACGTATGTGTAGCCTAATTTAAAGTGTGTAAATGCACGAAATATTCCTACTTGGTTTTTGCAAATTGTAACGTATCATGTGACTATCAAAATAAAAAATGTGCAATGTTTTGATTAATGCCAAAATTATTTTCAAGATATTACAATAAATTTTAATTGTTTTTAAGAAAAATGATTTGTTGCAAAAAGTCATTTTCTTATTTCATCAAAACAATTTTTCCTCTAAATTTTCATTAAGTGAGATCTTTATCAAATGTTTCGGAGTTGACAAGATTAAAAAGTGACATATCTTATTAACCAAATGTATTTTTCAAGAAATGGGATTAGCATGGTGGTCAATTAGAACAATTAATTTGTACTGAAAAAATAAAATATGGTATGGAAAATAAAAATTGTAAAAACATCTATATTTAAAAACCAAATTTAAATTAATTACAAGTGCATTAACCGTCTCCCCACCACTCCCTCACTAGCAGGGAGGTTACTAATTACTTAAGCAGTTATTAGTATGTAGAATTTAAGCTACAAATGGTGAAATTTTGCACTTTCAATAGAGCATTGAGACAAACTTCGACGCAGCACTGAAAACTATGCATCATTGCAAGAAATTTTTCACTTTTAACAATACAAAATTTTGTCGACGAAAGCAATGCATTTGCTGACTAGTTCGTCTCTGGTATATATATGATTATAAACAGTAAATACTGTAATGTGATAAGATATTAATTTCCGTACCTATTTTATTGAGTATCTACTTCAGAAAAAACTTGTTCGACCCTAATCACATGTGCATTGGGAATAGGGTCGTTAACATAACATGGATCAAGAAAAGGCGAAAAATATTGATACATACCGTCGCACCATCGGGGCAATTCTTGCGAGATTTCTTACAAGCCCACAAGCCCTTCCCTAGGGCATCAAGAATGCCACCACGAATTGAAACTCCATCAACACTCTCAAACAAAATCCAGCTACCATTATTTCCAATCACATTGTAATCAAGAGGAGCCACTAAAGTGCTATGATCAATATGAAGATTTATGGCTTTGTTTTTGCATGGCCCTTTAAACACTACATTCTTAAGCAAGTACTTCCCTAAGGGCGGTACATAGATTGTGGCTGGGCTTGTGGAGCCACAACCTGCTTGCCATGCTTTCGAGAAAGCCTCAGTCGAGTCGGTTTTTCCGTCGGATTTTGCTCCAAAGTTTAACACATTGAAATTAACTGCAATGGACAAGTGTGGGTTGAAGAAGATGAGGAGAAATGCTACCAAAAAGCTCATGGATTTTGCCATTGAAATTGTGCGGATGAGTGAGTGAGAGAAAGAAATGGGAGTTAAGAGTTGAAGTAAGTTTAAATGAAATATTTATGGAGGGAGTTGAATGAAGAAAAGTGGAGAATTCAAAACGGAAATTGGAAAAAAAAAAGGTTCTTTTTTTTTTTTTGCCCTTTGAAAAACTAATCTGATCCAGAAACAGTCAAAGCCTCGCCGAAATAAGGATGTAATGTTGGAAATGGAATTCCAATACAATTACTTACATGTTATAGCCTATTTTCCCTAGAAAATTGAAGCCACAGAGAAGGTACATATTGTGTTTCGTGAAATTAGAGAAATATTTTCTTTTCCATCTTTTTGCAATCACACACGTGGAAATTTTTTTATATAAAAAAAAATGTTTGTAAGATCAATGAAATTAAAAAAAAAAATGGATAAAACATGCTAAAATTAAAGACGGATGCAAATAGGGCATACAAAAGGGCCGAGCCCGGCCCGTAAAATTTCCTACTAGGGCCGAACAGAGTCTGGTCCTGGCAGAGCTCGCTCACGTACCTAAAACTGACATTCGATTCTGCCCGCGGTCCATTGTCCTACAAGAGTTGAACAGAACATGACCACAGGTAGTCCGTGGGCCTTACAAGGGCTGAACAAAACATGACCAGAGTCAGTTTGGAATAGGGACAATTTTATTCTAGGTAAAAGGGAACGAAGCTCGTAGAGTGGCCCATCGAACATGTCTACGGACTGATTCACGAACGTCCGAACCATCCGTCGACCAATTTTTTGGATTCAGTCCTAACCCGTGTCCTCGTTTCACAAGCTCGAATACGAGCTTCTAGCCGAACTAAATGCACTAAACTATTTGGGATGTTTGGCACCACGGGATAGAAAAATAAAAATTTACAATCATATGTTATTTGCAACTCCCTCGATCAATTGGACTAAATTAGTCCTTCGGTACATACAGCCATGAACACGTTAAAGCAACCAAAACTAATTCACGACAAAAACTCTCCCATATGTATATTTTACAATTGGGAATTAGGATCAAATCCATCTTTCTTGATCACATCACCATTTTCGCCTTCATGAACTTCATCATCCATAAACCTTTTCCACAGCCAATGCTGCTTCCAAACTCTCTCCGTCATCTCCTCAATCGGCACATTCTTCGTCTCGGGCACCAAAAACAGCACGAAAATCGACATGATCACAACCCACCCAGAGAAAAACAAGAAAATCCCATACTTAAACTTGCACAACATTGAAAGAAAAGCTTGTGCAATCACAAATGTAAACAAAAGGTTCACACAAACCGTAACACTTTGCCCCGCCGAACGTGTCTCTAGAGGAAATATCTCACTCGGAATTAGCCATCCTAGAGGACCCCAAGACCATGCAAAGGCAGACACAAATGTGCATACTAGGATCACCACAAAGATAGCGAACCCGTGGTTAAGGTTGTCCGAATGGTCAGTCACTTTGAGGCCGAGGATTATGGCGACCGTGAGTTGGGAGACGAACATTTGGACGCCCGCCTCCAGCAAGAGGAGCCGTCGGCCGGCTTTGTCGACTGAGTAGATGGAGACGATGGTGGAGACTAAATTGACAGCTCCGGTGATCACTGCTGAATATAGAGAGGCGTCGCTACCAAATCCAACAGTGGAGAATAACACGGGTGCGTAGAACATAATCGCATTGATTCCAGTAAATTGCTGAAAAATCTGTAGCATAGGACAACACTGTATATGTCAATTTGAATTCGATGAAGGGGAAATGAATTGGGGATGGAAATTTTGAAATCTAGATGATCCCTAGTTAACTAAAGTGGCACATCGCTTTTTTTTTTTTTTCCTTTTTTTAATTGGACGGAACGATGAAAATGTAGCAATTTCTATGTCTAGTATATCAACTTGAAACAAAATGAAATTTAAGAACTAAGGGGTTGTTTGATTGGGGATAAAAGTTATTCACGCGGTATTCCGTGTAAAATGTGTGGTTAATATTATATTGAAAAGTGTGTATGTGGTTGAAAAGAGGAGAGAGAAGAATGTGGGATAAAATTTATCCTGGATAGAACAAGGCCTAAATTGAGCTATATATAAACCTAAGTGCCCTACAAATTTAAAGGCATGTCACAAGATTTTCTTGAATTATGGGGTACATAACATTGTTTAGCATACCTGTAAGGCCACAGCAATGATCAGTTGAGGTCTATTTCTACGCATGAGGAGATTTCTGAAAGGATGTTTAACTTGTTTGGCAATTCTACTTGCCTCCACAAGCTCCAAGAACTCGGGTTCGATATTGTCTGTGCCACGGATTTTTCGTAGCACGGCTTTTCCCTCGTCTAAACGGCCCCGCTCAATGAGGCTGTTCGGGGTGTCGACCACCATTAGGGCACCTATTGTAAGGAGGCCGGCGGGAACTCCGGCCAATCCCAATGATACCCTCCAACCCCATCCTCCTTTGATTCTATTCATCAGCATAAATTAATTAATACAAATCATAAGATAAGTGCACACTTAATACTTGTTACACGTAAAATAAGTCAAACTTTAACTTTTTTTTTTCTTTTCAAGGCAGTCAAACTTTAATCACAGATTCTTTCACAAACTACTCATAATTAGTATTATCTACTTACTTTTCACATGCTCCATGTAAAGTATAAAATTAGTTTCAAAAAAGAAAAAAGGCAAAAGAAGGAAAAAAAAAAAAGAAGGAAGGACTTGTACATAATACTTAAGGCAAATATATTCACACCTCGAGTTTTTATAACCACACCATATCTTATTTGTACTATATCTTATTTGTACTAAGCAAACTTTATTAATGTTATATTTATAGCCACAACTTTTTTCCATCGTATTGCGTTTTCAACTTTCAACTTTTATAGATTAAAAATTATTTCACTAATGACATGTGCCATTAAAAAATTCAATTCATTTACTTCAAAATACGGAGAATATTATGTACAGTCGTCCCTTTGTGTTTTTTTTTTTAAATTAATTTTTCATTTAAAATATTCAAAACTATTTCCCAGTGAAATTTTCGTATGAAAATTGTTGTAAAAATAATAATAAAGCTTGACCATGAACATGAGATGAAGAATTTAAAAACACACTGTTCAAAAAAGAATAAAGAAAAGTAAAAATATTGTAGATCCAAGTGTAAAAATGAGTAAAAGTTGAAGGGTGTTTAATGCAAATAAACTGTGGTATGAGTAGTCAAAAATATAGTATGTCAACATAACCACTCTAATATTTATTATATAGAAAAATTTACTTACTTGGCTGTGCCGTAATTGATAAGGTTGGCAAAAAGAATGCCGATTGTGACATTTAACTGGAATAATATGTTAAGCCCACCACGTATCCTTGTGGGTGCGATCTCTGATAAGAACAATGGAACTGCCTGAAAAAATCATGCAATACAGGTCCAATCACGTGTAAATATTATTTTCTAATTAATTAAGTGATATTATTATTATTATTTTTTTATTTTTTTATTTGGAATAAATTAAGTGATCTCTTTAAAGATGTCGGGCGTGACAAGATAGATTCATAGCCCTAATAAAAGCATTCAAAAAAGTAAGGCACACGAAAAATTCATATGGAGAGTTTCCAATGCGAAAAGTTTGATGTGTTTAACGTGACATTTGTTTGGTTCCCAAAGATGTCTTAATCCAGTCCAAATTAGTCAATTCCCGAATATATTTAAACCAAGAAAAGGTTGTGGAATAATTGAACTGTCACTATGACAGTATGACTTCTGGGTTCCAAAATAGCGTTACCACAACTCATTTATTAGTATGTATGGTTTCTAAAAATAAAACAAAAATGAAATGACAGGAAAAATCTTATTGAGATCTTTTTTTTTTTTTTTACTCTTTTATTTTATTTTATTTATTTTTCTAGTTTCAGGGCTTCTTTATATTAAATGAAAAATAAAGGAGTTATATATTCTCTTTACATTTTAAAATTAATTTTCGGTTGGCCTATTTTCATTCCAAACGACATAAAGTTGCTTTGAATTTTTTTCCATAAATTTTTTTACTATTTTCACATGTATGAAAATAAATAAATATTTGTTAGTTTGGAAAAAAGAAAATTAATTCAACATAATAGACTTGCATTTCAATTTCAGCTTGGAGCTTTAAATGCATTTAAAATTTTTTTTGTTAATTTCCATCTTAAATTCATGCAAATATATAATATTTGATTCTGTTAATACTCTCCTACCCACTTATGAGTATAGTAGAATACTTATAAATGAGCAGATTGCAATATGCATCCCCGTGATGTTTGGAGGAACACTTAATTATCCCAATCTACCTACTTGTGAGCATTATACCCTACCTACAAGTAGGAAAGCGTTAATATAGTATGTTTCTCTCTACTTTTTTAACATTTTCATGTGTTTTCATTTAAAATTTTTTTGTTCTCTAAACTATATATATTTTTGAAAATATAAAAGTAAATAAATGTTTTTAAAAAAAAAAGCTAAAATCAATAAAGATAACAAATCCTAAGGGTGTTTGATTGCATGGAATTCGATGGAAAAGGAAAATACTCTCCAGGAAAATTTTCCCAAACAAAGATGGAAATGAAATTTAAATTTTATGGTGCAATCATTTATTTTAAGCTTATTTTTTGCCGATTTTATGAAAAATGCATTTCTTCAAGATGGAGTGATTTTTATTTTCCATCTTATTACATGGAAAACAATTTCCTTTCTGTCTTTTGCAATCAAACATACCCTAAGCACGTATATACTTCATAATCTAAAATTGATCAATAAGCAAGCAAACCTGATTAGCAAAACCCACACCACATCCAAGCATAATCCTTCCAATAATCAGCATAGCAAGATCTTGTGCTGCTGCATTAAAAACCACTCCAATGATGAAGAAAACCCCAGCAATTAACATCGTTAATCTCCTCCCTAATCTTCTCGTTGTATACGAAGCAAAAAATGTTGATGTTAAACCAGCAAGATACAACGATGATGTGAATAATTGCAGCCCTTCATTATCATATTTGCAGTAATTACTGTTTAGCCCCGGTTCCTTCGTCCTCCGCTGCACCACCGGAAAGAATTTTTTCAGAAAAGCATCCATCGACGTCACACCACCTGCATGTAATTAATTACAATTTTAATTCCGTAACAAATAGAGATCGATTACAAGTAACTTGTAACCAAAATTAGTTACATATCTTCAACATGTCACTTCAAATACTATCTGAATAACCCGAAATTACGAGTAATCTGATTATGAGAAAAAACGATCAATACCTGAAACGCCGACATCATAGCCGAACATGAGACCTCCGGTGGCCGCCATGATACACGATATGATAACAATCGGTGTAATCTTGGCCTCAAAATCCGTCCTACCAGCCGAGGTGGCAAAACTTCCTCCGGCCATTGGTTGAACTTAATTCTTGTCAAAAAACAGTGGATAATAAATTTTTTTTTTTTTTTTGTCTCTCTCTCTCTCTCTTTCTTGCTTCCTTGGAGAGCTTGTTATACCAACATTAATTAACGAGAATGAAGCTCCTTAGGTTTATATATAGACCAATAAATAAATAAATGAGATGTGATACGATGTCGTGGCATCTCTTTATACATACGTGCTTGATTTTCTTACTACTACTTATTAGACAACCTTGCTGTCAATCATGCAAGACACACTCCTTGTCTCTAAACGAACTCAATTTAAAAATTAACTTCTCTAATGATCATATTCGACTTATCTAATTAAGCAAGTCTCGAAATAAGCAAAGTCCTACTTTAAATCTTTAACAGTTAAATAAGTTGACAAATAAATAATATAAAAATATAATAATATTGCATTTTAATAATAATTTGACATGTAAAAATAATAATGTTTAAACATGTACCCACCCCTGACCCCCACCCCATTCAATGCTTTCCCTTTCGATTTCTGTCAGATGCCCACGGGTCTGGCTTGTTCTAATAATTATTAAAAATTTGTCGAGTGAATCGTTTGTCAACAATTTGGTCCAAGGTAGTAGATTTAGGACCACCTAGGACTCATTTAACTTATCCGTTTATGTGCTATAAATCAAACTGGTCTGTAGAAAATTTTGAAATATCCGTCATAAATTGTGGCTTCTTACTCTGGTTGTCAAGTTAAAATTGAATTGAATTCCAAAAGGTGAATTGATAGGTAAATCAAAAATTAACGAAATCTGTAAATAAAATTAGGTGAAATAATATTCAACTATGCACGTGTACTATATGTTAAATTTAGGAAACAATCTGGCTACTTTTTATCGATTACTTGTGCGTTTGTAATTTTTGGTACTTCTCGAAATCAACTTATCCTTTGGACAGGTACCTAATTCTTTTCTCATTTAGTCGCAACTCACGTCAGGGTTATATAAAGGATTTTGATTCCATCATTAAAATAACAATCATTCAATCAGTGGCGGATCTAGAAATTTATAGTTAAGGAGGCGCTCGTGATGGCTCCTCGCAGGGGTAAAAATTTTTTAGGTCAGGCTAATTATCATATCAAAATTAACCTCACTACTACAGAAGTTACTTTAGAAGATTACTTTAAAGGGCGGTTATTATAGTAACCGCCATTTAAAGTAATTTTACACCCGAAAATTTAATTCGGAAATGGCTAGAAAAGAAAGTGTGGGTGGTGGGTTACAAGAATAGGCGGCGGTCTTTGTGAAACCGCCGCCCATTCCATTTTAAATGGCGGTCAAAAACGACCGCCATTTAAAGTAAAAATAAATAAAAATAAGAAGGAATACACGGCGGTCAAAAACCGCCGTGTATTCCATATAAAAAAAAAATTGAAGTGTTTAAATGGCAATCAAAAACGACCGCCATTTAAAGTTAAAAAAAAATAATAATAAGGAATACACGGCGGTCCACAACCGCCGTGTATTCCTTAAAAAAAAATTTGAAGTCTTTATGCGGCGGTCACAATGACCGCCGCATAAAGTACTCCCCCTTTTCACCCCATTCCCATCTGAAACACACCAGTAGATTGCCACATTCAACCTAGCTGCGCGAAAATGGAGAAGAACCCCATCTTCATCCTTGCGAAATTCTTTTAATTTCCAGCTTCCCATCCATTGTTACAGCTAGTGGAGCTCGAAATTGTTGGACTATTGTGAGGGGTGCAAGAAAGTATTACCCATTACCTATAAAAATCAGTGAGTAACTTCAACTTTTGTTCTATATTATGAATTGTGGTAGATTCATCTTTAAATCTTACTTGTTTCTACACCTAGAATCGTAGTAAAGGTTGGATCTAGATTACATTAGTCATTTTGTGTAGAGATCCAAGTTTTTTTTTTCCTTCGAATTTTTCTGCTAAGGACTCGTTTTTTATTTTTTTTTTCTATTTCCTTCGAATTATTTATGTTTTGGACCGATTTTTTTATTTTTTTTTCATTTACGAAAAATTGGGGGTTGTGACATATTTTAATTTTCACTTTCTTGTTATATATGTTGGAATCTCCCTAACTAATTGGAAATGCTACTAAGTGTTGGATGATTTGGCTATGTTTGGGATTAATATTTGGTTAATGTAATATTGACATTTTCTTAGTTTGTGGATTTACATGGGATGTTATTTAGTTTGCAATTGTAATACAATTGCTAACTTTGTAAATCGGGAATTTACAATATTTTGGATTTTTGTTTAAATTGGTATTTTTCATGCTTGTGCAATTGTTTTTTTATGTAATAGTCAAACTAATTTTGGGATGTTCTTATACCGGAAGCATTTAGGATGTAATTTTGGGATGGTCTTATGCTAGTTTAATGTTGGGATGTTCTTATACCGGAAGCCTTTTGGATGTAATTTCGTTTGTAAAGGTTATTTAGTACAGCAGTTAGGATTGGATCAAATTTTTCTTACTTATAATATAATAATACATTTAAAAGTTCATTTAGTACAATAGCTAGGATGGTATTGTATTTTGGTGTCATTTGGGAATGTCTCAGTTAGACGTTGCATAGTTAAAGTTCATAAGAGATTAAACTATATTAAGAAATTATATCATTTTGTAATTAATTAATTTTAACATCTCGAACATGTTGATTCAATATTAGCTCAAATTCATTTTTTATTTTCATTCTTATAACTTTTTATCTCTTAACAACTAATGTGGTTCTCAATCTTTCAAATATAGATGCCATCAAGTTTGTGGGTTTTTTTTAAAAATGTTCTACAAATATTTCGTCCAATTACAAAATTACAATCAACGTTCTACTAAAATGCTTATTAATTTGATAAAAAACTATTTTGATAATTGAAATTGAAATGCTTATTAATTTCATAAGCGTTATGAGGAGCGTCATAATTTGGGCTACGACTAGCATGTGACAATGCAATTTGGGAATGTTTCATTCTCTTGGGAATTTTATTTGATTTTATTTGGTTCCATGGCAAACATCTTTGTTAACGTAATTTTTGAAAAAATAGTTTGTTGTATAATAGTTATTCAATTCACATTTGTGGATTTAATTAATTTGGATGTAATTTCGTTAACGATTACCTTCTTAACGAACACATGTTAATCATTTAGATCCTTTTATAATGATTTCACTTGGTTGCATATGTCGATATAACCTTCCGTTGGTACTTATATTGAAATGTTCGTATTAACTTTGTGCCTTTACCGCCATGCAGGGACATATTTTCAGTGACAGTGCAACCCCTCGTTTTTCGCCACATTTTCGTCAGGTGAGTTTCTTCTCTCGTACAAAACTTATTGGTTGTACACGTAATGTCATGTCATCAATTACCACTAAGCTTAGAAAACCCGTTTGAAGGTTGGTTTGTAAGTTACACACTTCCAAATGTTCGGACAGTTTGTAATTTGCACTCTGACCATATGTAATTTGGCAATATTTGACTGGTGTTTGATGGACGTAGTTCAAACAGTACATGAAATGGTGCAGGTTATTATGTCAATTCTCTTGTTTTTAACTCATGTAGATCTCTCAAAGCATGGTCAATTTGGCATTCTTGCATATTAATTGTAGATCTCTCTAACTCGTGTTTGAGATTATGATTTAATGGTCCTATTCGTTGGTGAAGTTTTGGATGTATCAAAATACAATGTGATAGTTATGATTTTGGTTTGCATGGGAAAATCAAGTACTGATTGGTGTAATGAAAGCTGGTTTGCATTGGAATATTATTTCCAAATGTTAGTTAATTATTGGATGGATTCGAAGTTATTTGAAAGGTCGCTACAGGGACAGATGATAGTGATTGCTGGCGAATTCAGTTTTCGGCCAGCTATAGAATTATGTAACGAAAAAAAAAATCAACTTATAGGCGGCGATTAGAAAACCGCCGCTAAAATGCTTATTTAAAAAAAAAAAAAAATTTTTTTTACCTTTGGCTGCGGTCCAATGACCGCCGCCTAAAGGCCTATTAAAAAAACCAAAATATCACAATAAACGGCGGTCCTATTGACCGCCGTTTATTGGCCCAAATGGAAAGGGTTTAAAGGGCGGTTCAAGTAACCGCCCTTTAAAGTGGTGGGTTTTAAATGACTCCCGGATAAATGGCTCCTGATAACCGCCGTTTAAAATATATTTTAACCGCCCTTTAAAGCCATTTCTCTACTAGTGCCTATAAGAAATATTAAATTTCAAACTAAAATCATATATTTACATAAATGTAAAAGTAGAACAAAGCAAATATGCTTAACTAATAAAATACAAATAATAAAATCACACACTTTGTAATTTATCAAATATAAAAAATTCCAATTCATCAAATTAAAATATAATTTAGGTTGAGATAATAAAAAAACCTATCAAATTAAACCATAATTTTCATAATCTTTTAAAAAATTCTTTAAAATCTTTTTTTCAATACTTTTTGAATTTTTAAAATAAAATAAAAAATTCTCAAGGAGGGTGGGGGGTACATGACCCCCCTAGGCCTCCCTCTAAATTCGCCACTGCATTCAATCGAGTAGCTTAAACAAAATTAGTTGATAATAAGTTTATCGACTAATAAAAAACTATCACATACATTCGTGACTACGTGTTCTCATTAGTGCTATAGAAATTTGTCTTAATAACTTGATTAATGAAAAATCAAGATATAATTATTTAAAAATTGGAATTTGCTTATGTGACATTGCCGAAAAGGACGTAGATTTTTGTTGCCGCTGTCCCCGTCCTTGTGTAGTGCGTGCTTAGGACTAAGGTTGTAGGAAAAGTCCAAAAACACCCTTGGGTGAAGATGAATTTACTTCCACAATATTTCATTTGACATTTAGCATCACTATATTTGACGAGCATGTTTGTATATCTTATTAATTTATATTTTTTCTTATTTTTTTAAAATTTAAATTTGGTCAAATAAATCATATCCACATATCTCGTAGAATCCACTTGTATTATTAAATCACCACCATCCAACTCTACTTATTTTTTTCCTACTCATAAAAATACATTAAAATTTATAATTTTGTATGCAAACACCATCGAAATCAAGCAATCAGTTTCAATTTTTTATCCATTCAGAAACAACACTATTTTTCAAACACTCACTATTCAGCTATTAAGTCAATATTTTGGGGGAAAATGATTTTGGTATTATTGGAAAATGGATATATAAATTTTATTTTTTATTTTTTCAAGTTGTTTTTAAAATATCTAACATTACTCCTAAAATGCATTGCGTATTGATTGCTGAATACCCAACCCCACCATTGATGGACGATGGTGATTGCTCTGTGAAGCTTGTTCCTCCTACCCGCGCAGGTTGGTACCCGCACGGGACCCCCCGGGCTCCACTATATTCAGGGGTTGTGAGGTGGGGTGGGGTGCGGATCCCTACCCTCGCGGGTATGAGTATATTCTCCATGCTTTGTGTATCTTGAAAAGACTCTAGTCTGCCAATGAACAAATATTGCTATTGTAATCCTAATTGATGAATTAATTTGACTAAGCTAGGAAAGTATATAATAGTTACTAATTCCCACTCTTGATTTAGTGTTCCAATTTTTTATTTTTCTTCTATGGAAAATCCCAATTGCCGTGGATAACCACGTCGGCCCACACTACTTTAAAAAGTATTCCAAAACTAGGGCCTATAAGCAGATGAGGATAATCACATCAACAATTTAGGTTATATAAAAAAGCCTAATTTAAACACTATATATATTAAACAAAAATAATACATTCTCAGCGCTAAAATTTTGTTAAGTGACTTACTGTCATGTAGCAACAATGTCCATTTACCAGCCCCCACTGCTGTATGGTAGTGCCAAGACATGCCACATTAAAATTTGAAGAGTGTACTAATCCCATTTTTTGAGCTATTTAGGGGAATTAATATATTGAAACTTATATGAGTTTTTGTGTTTCAGTTGAGTTCATTCTAATTTTAACAGGCATTGCTGTATAAGAACATATCTAATTCACTTCATGGATTAATTAATCAATAACAATAAAGTGCTAATAATTAAACACTAAGTACGTGTCGTCATCGAGGTAGGAGAAGAAGGAAAATCCTTTATGATTCAAACTTGTGGTGTGATGGAAATATTCATCATATGAAATTGACATGCAATATATCATATACCTTTCAAAATCGAAATGATAAAATGTCCTTTGCTAGGACCAAAATGTGGTAATTATGTGGACAGCAAAAACAGATTGGAAAAGCAAGTCCAGTCTATTCTTTTCTTGCAATTAGGAGAAAAGAAAAATGATTATGGGCCAATCCGGACAAATAAAATTTCAAGGGAAGTCAACTCAGAAGGATTTTATGACACAAATTAAAAGTGACAAGAAGATACATTATACCTCTCCACAGAGTGCAGGTGCTATGTATACATGCTGGTGTCACGTTAGCAAGCCCGGGGATGCATATTGAATTTCAAACTTTTTTTTTAGCTGCTTTCTAATTAACATGCTACATAAGCAAAGAGGATTGTAACATTAGGCAGGTGATGAACGCCCAAAATACTTAAATGTTAGTATGTTACTGAAATAAAGAGTTTTAGATTTCACAATTGTACCATCGATTGTTCTAGAATTTTAGAATGATTGAAAAATAATTCTTCAATCATTTATGTAGGTTTATTCTTAAACTTGTTTTAGTATCTGCCCTGTTCGTAGTTAGATTTCAATATTTATACTTTACTGGTGCGGATAATAATATAAGAAGACACTTGGATCATAGCCAATTTGTAATATTTATTTTATTATTTAATTCTTGTTTCTTGCTCTTTAAGTTAAGTTGGGGATAATTATATCATCTATGTCTCTAGGGTTTGCTAGGGTTTTATTGTTAAATAGGAGTTTTGTTTTCAGTGTAGTTCATAGAGTTGTTTATGAATAAAATAGAGAGTTTCTCATATCTTGAAATTATTCAGTATTTCACATGAATCAATGAATATTTGTGGCCTAGATTTATAGCATTCATAGAAATCAACAAAAAACTAGAAGGTCATTTAATTCAAATATTATTTGAATAAATGAATCGTCTTTACTTTGAATTGATCATTCTTCGCACTTTCACTTGCGTCAATTGGTATAAGAGGCCAGACTATGCTTCGAGAGGATGCCTCTAAGGAGACAATTACTAGCTCATCACGTTTCTCCTAATGATCAACTTCGTGTGAATAATGTTCAGATCTGCCAATAGGGTTTGCTAGGGTTTTCTATTTAAATAGGAGTCTTGTTTTCATTGTACGTACCCAGTAGAGTTGTCTATGAATTGTTACAAAATTGAGCGTTTCTTATATATATCTTCCTATTATTCGATACTCCAAGTAAATTAACGAATATTTGATGTCAATAAACTAGAAAGTCATCCAATTCAGATATTCTTAAAAATTAACTAATTATTCTTTAATTCTCATTATATTTCACATTTCAGCCTCCCTCCGTACCAACATTTGACTTCTCTAGATTGTTGACAAATCATGTTATTAATGTCGAATGTATATTGTTTTTTTTTAAAAAACATACAACACACGCACACGAGATACAGAGACCCAACACGTCAGTATTCAAAATCATGGTAATCTTGAGTACCGCAGAACCAAATATATGTATATTATTTGTTAACACCATTAAAAAGACTATTGTTTATTTCTCAAAATATCATCTTTGCTTTTAATTGAGTTTCCACCAATGGGCACCATTAATCTCTGTCCACAATATTTATTTCTACATGAAATTATATATAGTTTCATACATTGTGGGCATATTAAGGTATACGTCAGGGGACATTTGATCAAAAGCCATATTATCTTACTCTTAGCCCATGATAAGATTGATTTGTTTAAACAAAAATTTATATATTTTTATGCGAAATATGAGAGAGAATTATTGGAATTGAATAGTGGAAGTATATATAGTACCTATAGGTCCCACAAGCTAGGTGAATGTGATCGATTTGACCAAATTTAAATTTAGAAAGAATAGATAGAGATGTATAAAAATTTACAGCCTAACATGCCTTAGTATTAGTAAATCCGTGAATAATAATAATAATAATAATAATAATAATAATAATAATAATAATAATAATAATAATAATAATAAACTAAGTGTTGTGAACGAGGCACCCGAGGGAAACAAATATTATTTGTTTATTGATGTGAATGACTATTATGTCCCTGATAAAATTATGTAATTACGATTGTGCCATTCGAAGTTTCCCTATAAATAGGGCTTCAGTTATTAATGAAAATCATTCAGAAAATTCTCTCTCTCTAAATTCTCTCTATTTTTAAGAAGTTTTATAATACGTTATCAGCACGAGCCTCTACTCGATCTGAGCCAGATTTCCTCTCACGTTATCAGCACGAGCCTCTACTCGATCTGAGCCAGATTTCCTCTCACGTTACAGAAGAAAACAAAAAGGTATATAATATATATTATTATATATTACTTTATAATATAATAATTTAGTAAACGATAACACTTGTTTTCTTGACATATAAGAAGTATACATTATCAAAATCAAATTTTTTCAACTTCATTATATTCTATTTAACGAGAGCTCCAATTTGACACAAATATTGATAAGGTAATAACTCTGTTTAAGATATAAATTTTTAACTTGAACATCTATTTACAAATTAAAGTAAAAAGAAAACGATTTCTTAATCTTATAACATTGATATTATATTATATTTTACCTATGCGGATTGGACTGGACAAAGTTACCCATGCGGACCAAGGAAGAAATAGTTGGACATTTTTTTGTTACTTTTATTTATTGCAATTATTTCCAAGTGGTGGATTAAACTACCTATTTGGAGAATTTACTTTTACTTGCAATTTAATTACCGCAACACCTTCTACACGATGATGGGTTCAACCGTCACAAACTGGAAGGTTTTATATATTCTGCACTTTATATACTAAGTGATGGCGCAATACCATCTACTAAGTAGATCCTACTCTGAAGAAGTAGTTAATTACTATGCAATTTAATTTTCGCTATTTAAATGCAATTTAAATTTATGTACTCTAAATATTATGTATATCTCCAATATGGTGGATTATACCACACGATTGGTTATAATTCAAATCTACTCTTGAAGAAGTAGTTAGTTTATATATTCTAGAAGAATATAATTTGCTCTTGAAGTAGCAAAATTTGAAAATATATTACTGTTCTATGGTAATAATCCCTGAAGGAAAATATATCATTCATATCCTGTAGATATTGATTAATTTTCTATTGTATATATGAAAATTAATCGGATTTAATTTTCTATTGTAGAACTACAAATGGAGAATATCACGAAACTTGATTTCGCTGCACTTGATATTTCTGGAAAAAATTATTTGTCATGGGTCCTTGATGCGTAAATCCATCGATTTCAAAGGATCTAGGAGATACTATTAAAGATGAAAATAAAGCATCGAGAAAGAATCAGCGCTTGTGATTTTCCTCCGTCACCATATCCATTGTGATCTTAAAGTTGAATATTTGACAGTAAAAGACCCGAAGATCTTATGGAACAATTTGAAAGATAGATTTGACCATCAGAGAACTGTGGTCCTTCCAAAAGCCCGCTACAAGTGGCTTCATCTTCGCTTACAGGATTTTAAGTCCGTAAGTGAATACAATTCTGAGCTTTTAGAACTCGTTCTAAATTGAAGCTCTGCGGGGAAGAGGTTAAAGAAGAGGATATGCTTGAAAAGACGTATTCAACGTTCCATGCCTCGAATGTGCTGTTACAACAACAGTACAGAGAGCGAGGATTTAAAAAGTATTCTCAACTCATTTCATGCTTGCTTGTCGCTGAACAAAATAATGAGTTGCTCATGAAAAATCATGGGATGCGTCCAGCGGGTCCTTTGCATTGCGTAAGCAAATGCTATCACCTTGCCGAAGCTAATAATAAATCACGCCACGGACCTGGTTATAGACACGGACACAGACGTGGACGTGGACGTGGACGTGGACGTGGATATGGACATGGACGTGGAAGTGGAAAACGTCATAGTCAGGACTACGGTTATAAAAAGCATAATGAAAATATCCCATCCAAAAGGGTACATGAGCAAGAATGTTTTCGCTGTGGAATGAGGGCATTGGTCACGACTGCCAGTCTGTAAACATTTGGTAGAATTGTACCAAAAATCTATCAAGGAAAAGGGAAAAGGAAAAGTGGAAACAAATTTCCTAGATTGTGATGATCCAATGGATATGACACACATGGATATTCCCGATCGTATCTTTGGTCCATCGACAAGATTGAACATCTCATAGAAGAATAAATCTGTTTTACTCCATATAAAACTTTTATATTCTCAAAGTTTTATTATATATAAGTCAACATGTTGTACAATATTTGAATAAATCGTTTTTCAATAAATGGGAGTTTTTGAAGTTTCTTCAAATATGTTTGTAGATTCTTAATGGATTGTCAAGATGTATGTCTAGCTGACAGTGCAACTACGCATACCATTCTCCGAGATAAAAAGTATTTTGTGGAATTAACATTAACGTAACATACTTTGTTATTACCATATCAGAACACGGCAAACATCATTGATGGCTCCGGAAGAGCTCGTATCATCTTGACAAATAATACGATATTAAATATTGATGATGCCCTCTACTCTAGCAAATCTAGAAGAAATTTGCTAAGTTTTAAGGATATCCGTCGAAATGGATATCATATTGAGACAATGAAAGAAAATAATATAGAGTATCTATGTATCACTTCCTTTTTATCTGGCCAGAAGTTGATAAAAGAAAAATTCCCAACAACGCCATCTGGGATGTATTATACATTCATAAAAACAATAGAGTCAAATAATGTTTACGAACCGAAGTTTGACTCTAAAAGTTTCATGTTGTGGCATGATAGATTTGGACACCTGGAGCGACTATGATGCGCAGAATAATCAATAACTCACATGGACATTACCTAAAGAACCAGGAGATTCTTTTAGCAAATGATTTTCCATGTGTTGCTTGTTCGCAAGGCAAATTAATCGTAAGACCCTCCAAAATGAAGGTCGATGTTGAATCTCCAAATTTTCTGGAAAGAATTCAAGGAGATATATGCGGGCCTATACACCCAGCATGTGGACCATTTCGTTACTTCATGGTCTCAATTGACGCTTCTTCTAGATGGTCCCATGTTTGCTTGCTTTCTACTAGAAACGCAGACTTTGCGAGCTACTTGCTCAAATTATAAGATTGCGAGCACATTTTCCCTATTATTCAATTAAGAAAATTCGTCTTGATAATCTTTGGCGAGTTTAGGTCTCGAGCATTTGATGAATATTGTATGTCCATTGGAGTTGATGTTGAACATTACATTTGCTCATGTCCATACACAAAATGGCTTAGCGGAATCGTTTATTAAACGACTTCAATTAATCGCCAGACCGCTACTTATGAGATCAAATCTCCCCACTTCGGCTTGGGGTCATGCCATTTTACATGCTGCAGCATTTGTTCGTATAAGGCCAACGTCTTATCACCAATACTCTCCTTTGCAACTTGCCTTCGGTCGAGAACCGGATGTTTCTCACCTAAAAATTTTTGGCTGTGCTGTGCAAGTACCGATTTCGCCCCCACAACGTACCAAGATGGGTCCCCAACGAAGACTTGGAATTTATGTTGGGTATGATTCACCATCTATCATTCGATATCTTGAACCTTTAACGGGTGATTTACTTACGGCGAAATTTACAGATTGTCATTTTGATGAAATGACATTTCCAATTTTGGGAGGAACAAAACTACATCCAAAAAAGAAATATGATCTTTCGTGGAATGTGAAAACCCTTACTCACTTTGATTCTCGTAGTAATCAATGTGAACAAGAGGTCAAAAAGATCATTGATTTGCAAAGAATTGCTAGTCAAATCACGATGCATTTGTCGATACAATGAAAGTGACAAAATCTTATATACCATCGGCAAATGCTCCAAATAAAATTGATGTCCTGAAGGGCGACCTATACTAGCAAAATGAATCTAAGACAACTTCGTAAGCATTAATTCGACCAATTGGTTCCAAAGATTACGCACCTCGAAAAAGAAGAGGCGGGAAAAGAAACCAACAATTGAGAAAAAGGTCGACCAATTAATTGAAAATGTTGTAGTTCCCAAAGAACTACAAGTGTCCAAAATAATGAGATTTCAATAAATTATCTGTCATCTCATATATTGTGGGAGCGTGAATGTGTTGACATGGATGACATTTTCGCTTCAATATGGCTCTTGATATTATGAATGACGATCCTGAACCACAGTCTGTTAGTGATTGTCAAAATAGATCTGATTGGCCAAAATGGAAAGAAGCCATGCAGGCGGAATTAAATTCCTTAGAAAACGTAAAGTGTTTGGGCGATGGTTCCAACTCCTGCCAATATTATCCCCGTTGGATATAAATGGGTCTTTGTAAGAAAGAGAAAGCGAAAACAATGAAATTACGAGATATAAAGCAAGACTTGTAGCACAAGGTTTCTCTCAAAGACCAAGAATTGATTATGAGGAAACGTATTCTCTGTAATGGACACTATCACATTTAGATTCTTAATAAGCTTGGCTGTATCAGAAAAACTTGATATGCGCCTCATGGATGTAGTAACGGCATATCTATATGGATCACTTGCATGATATATATATGAAAATCCCTGAAGGATTTCACGATGCCAAGCGAATGATATTCGTCCCAAAGAAATGTACTCTATCAAATTGCAAAGGTCACTCTACAGATTGAAACAATGCAGGCGGATGTGGTACAACCGCCTTAGCGAATATCTGCTAAAAGAGGGATATAAAAATGATAATGTTTGCCCTTGTGTTTTCATAAAGAAATCAAGCAATGCATTTGCAATTGTGGCAGTTTATGTTGATGATTTGAATCTAATTGGGACTCCTGAAGAGTTGAATAAAACTGCAAAATACTTGAAGAATGAGTTTGAGATGAAGGATTTGGGAAAGACAAAATTTTGTCTTGGTTTGCAAGTTGAACACTTTCCCGAAGGATTGTTCGTTCACCAATCTACGTATACAGAAAAAGTTTTGAAAAGGTTTTACATGGATAAAGCACATCCATTGACATCACCTATGGTCGTTAGATCACTTGATATGAATAAAGATCCTTTTCGTCCACATGAAGATGGAGAAAATATACTTGGTCCCGAAGTACCATATCTTAGTGCAATTGGTGCGTTAATGTATCTTGCAAATTGCACACGACGGACATAGCTTTTCGTGAATCTTCTTGCAAGATATAGCTCTGCACCCACTTTAAGGCATTGGAATGGTATTAAGCACATTCTAAGATATTTAAGAGGTTCCACTAATATGGGACTCTTTTATTCAAGAAGATCTGGGTCTTCTTTAGTGGGATATGCAGATGCAGGATATCTTTCCGATCCACATAAAGGCAGATCTCAAACAGGTTATGTGTTTACACGAGGAGGAACTGCTATATCCTGGAGATCTACAAAGCAAACTTTGGCAGCGACATCCTCAAATTATGCTGAGCTCATTGCGATTGATGAAGCAAGTCGAGAATGTGTTTGGTTACGGGATATGACGCATCATATCCAAACATCCTGTGGATTAGCCTCAATAAAAGATGACCCGACAATAATGTACGAAGACAATGCTGCTTGTATTAAACAGCTCAAAGCAGGCTACATCAAAGGGGACAGGACAAAGCATATTTCACCAAAATTTTTCCATACACATGATCTTCAGAAAAGTGGCAACATTATAATTCAACAACTTCGCTCAAGTGACAATGTAGCCGATTTATTTATTTAAGGCATTACCAACATGTACATTTAAGAAATTGATACATCAGATTGGAATGCGTCGGCTCAAGGATATTGTGTGACCAACATCAGGGGGAGTAGCTGTACTCTTTTTCCTTCGACCAGGTTTTATCCCATTGGGTTTTACTGGCAAGGTTTTAACGAGGCAGCAAGCTAATACTCCTACAGTCACAATTAGGGGGAGCGATTGTACTCTTTTTCCTTCGATCAGGTTTTATCCCATTGGGTTTTACTGACAAAGGTTTTAACGAGGCAACGCAATATACCCCACTATTGATTGTAAATGAGAGTTGATGAATAATGTAATAGTGAATAGTCATTCAAGGGGGAGTGTTGTGAACGAGGCACCCGAGGGAAACAAATATTATTTGTTTATTGATGTGAATGACTATTATGTCCCTGATGAAATTATGTAATTACGATTGTGCCATTCGAAGTTTCCCTATAAATAGGGTTTCAGTTATTAATGAAAATCATTCAGAAAATTCTCTCTCTCTAAATTCTCTCTATTTTTAAGAAGTTTTATAACACTAAGGTCGGTTTTCCTCCCATTTCACTTAAATTATTATTTCAATCTTTAGGAAAATGATCATTACTCCTTTAACCATGTTTAGTTTTCAAGATTTTAATCTTTAATCTATGTCTCTATATAAAAGGAGACTAATTCCAGCATTTTCGCAAAAAAAAAAAAAAAAAAAAATCACTGATCTCGCAATAATTGATAATCACAGCCTGATTTCTATGGCTAATCCTTATATCCTTATCTATGGAAATTTTTCAAAGATTTATCCAAGCAATGAGTAATTTGTACTATAAATTGATCACTTTCTTCTGGTTGATAATATTGTAGGTTACAATGTTATGGGATCACGCAATCATTCTTCTCATGACAAGAAGGCCAATGAGTAAAGATGTGAACATGTTGGCGTTTCGCTGTTTCACGGTGTATGTTATTATACAAAATATAATGTCATAGATTTTTGTTGAACAAAATTATTTTGTTGTAAAATAATAAATTGCTATTATTATTGGATTTGATAAACAAATTAAGATGTCGAAGTTGAATTTTATATTATTGTATATTGATGTTGATTGTGTGAAGTTATACGAGTATTTATAGGATGTATTCATCTGAAATGCAAACAAAACTCTACAAAAATTTTTATAATTTTTTTTTTTTGTATTAATTAGATCATGAGATGTTCGGGATTGAAGTGAATTTTTTCTTATTCAATTTAAGTATTGCTATTGTTATACTATTGACATTTATGGAAATCAACAGCTGTTGAAAATGTTTTCCCGTGCAATGCACGGGTACAAAAGCTAGTAATAATAATAATGATATTTCCAGGAAGAATTTAATTCACTGAAACAGTTTGCCCAAGTCTAAAATTTGATGCCTGAAAAGTTTGGAGAATTGGGCTTACTTTTATTTGTTTTGCCCTTGATTTGTACTAAACCACTCGAAATGAGTCCAGCCATGCCTCTTCAATATTGGACCCTGAAAACGTACCATTAGAGACCCACTTGGCCTGCCAGATATTGCTTGTTTGGAAGAACTATTTTAACAATCAAATAGAACTTTGGTCGCTCAAAACCACCCTTTTAGCAGATAAATAGCCATCACTTCAGACAAATAAAACTTTCTCCAGCTCAAGAGGTTGATGTCTACCTCCTTTCTTGTCTTGTTGGCAATGACATTAGCTTTCTTACTACTCATGATATCCTCTAAACTCTACCTAAATTCAGAAGTCTAGTTTTTTACAAAAGCCGATCTACTGATGGTTTTCATGTTTTAGGGGTTGTTTGATTGGGGATAAAAGTTATCCGCACGGTATTCCGTGTAAAATGTGTGGTTGATATTGTACTGAAAAGTGTGTATGTGGTTGAAAAGAGGAGATAGAAGAGTGTGAGATAAAATTTATCCTGAATAGAATAAGACCTTTAAATATATAGTCATGTAGACGATCTGAGCTGAACCGACTCATAAGGAAAACTACCCCACTCGAGCTAAGCTATTTTAAAATTTGCTCAAGCCATCTTTGAGCCTGGTCCAACTCGGTAAAGGCTGAATCAAACCGACTTAGTCATTTCAAATTTTTTTTTCTCTAAACTGGTTAAAACACTCATCCTTTTCCGACTTGCAATATGCTATATTATATATAGACGGAGTTAAAATTATATACAAATCATAATTAATTACATGTGCAATTTTTTTTCAAAACAAATTGGATTTGAATAAATAAATAAATAATAAGTTTAGCGTGGAAATTGCTGTAACTGCTATGCCATTATATTGTCATCCTTATCTTGAAAATGAAGTTCTCCATATTCTGAGCCGTTTAAGCATATTAATGTCTGCATTATTTCTTCTTTTAATATCCTTTACCTAAAATTTTCCACAATCTCAATCACCAAACAAGCACTATACTAATTTGCTAGTTGGACACACAAATAATTAACTTTTGGTATTACAATTAAAATTTACCTTTTATTAGCATCAGACTTTGATACTTTTCACAGTTTTTTGACAGATTAAAATTTATTAATCACAATTTGAAACTTTTCAAAAATTTCACCACATTTTTTTTTCACAAACGACATTTTTTCACATGTTAAGTGATTTGTATATATTTTTTTTTATAATGATATAAAAATCCCCAAAAAAGTAAATAATTTATGCAATTAATCCACAGTTTGCTCTCACTATGGGCCTTTTTGTGATGGATCAACAACCCAAAATCTCAGTAAGCCCACAACCTTGACCAACTCCTGACGTCCTCCCCTGCCACATTTACTTGTGTAAGCGTGTGTTCCTCTACATATTTATATATATATTTTTTTTATTTCATATTCATAAATCTCGTAAGACATATTTATATTACATAAATTTTTATCATTTAATTTCACTCATGTTTTTTTCCTATATCACATAAAAATTTATTTTTACACATCCTAACAAGCGCTTAAGTCTATTTCCAAATTAATAATTAAATTGGTAAAAAAATTTAAAATAAGTAATTTACTTAGTTGAATTACCTTTTTCTTCTTTCCTTTTTTTTGTTTTTTTTTTTTG
This sequence comes from Jasminum sambac, assembly GCA_018223645.1. Lineage (NCBI taxonomy): Eukaryota > Viridiplantae > Streptophyta > Magnoliopsida > Lamiales > Oleaceae > Jasminum > Jasminum sambac. The sequence goes on from CP073649.1 coordinate 24,427,259, forward strand.
TTTTTTTGGGAAATGCTTAGTTGAATTACCTTAGAAAAACGACATGCAATGATTTGGAGTTTTAAATATATATGATTTTAATAGGATAAATTTACTTATTCAGGCTTGCGAAACATTTAAACATGGTTATGACTTATGCACCGCGGCTAAAATTATTTGTAACTTGCAACACGTCACTCCATTTTCAATACGATTTTAAAATATTCAGAATATATACAGGTGGCAAATTAAAATTCAAAATCCATATCTGCCTGGCCGCATACATAACCTCCTCATAGTAGATAAATAAAAACAAACAAATAAATAAATAAATATTGTCCTCATCACAAAAGCTTGGGATCTGATGACTTAGATATAAAACAAATATATTGCTATAATAATTATAATAATAATATAAGAATAGTAGATTACTAACATGGGGCCAAAATGTCGTGTTCCACTACCCAATAATAAATGATATAAATAAATAAAGAAAACCCATAAAAAATTATTAATTGTATAGTTAGGTTAGGTCAAAATGGTACAATTTTCAATTCTATATATATAATAATACTAGTGAAATATTTTATTTTAAATTGTATGAAAGTAATTTTTTATTGGATTAATATATAATTTATGCACTCCCCAAGTGAAAGCAAAGATGGATCCTACACTAAGTGGCACATAGATAAGATCACAAGTAGTAAAGTTGGCAATTAAATAATATAATAAATATTAAATTAGCTATGAAATCTAAAAGTTTGATTAAATATTTAAAGTCGCTGTATACCATACACGCTTTGTCGCACTTGGTAGACTTTTTGTATTGCACTTTTCAATTTGTTGGAAGGACAAAAAGGGCATCTTGCAGTGAATTCTATCTTGTGTCGAGGAATAGAAAAGTTCGACGCTAGTAGTAATTCTTTCATTTTCCTTTTTCTCATTAGGGTAAATTAGTATTACCCCGTGCGTTGCACGAGACGATTAAGATGATATATTTACATAAAATAATATAATAAAATAAGACAATAAATTTGGTGTGAAATATTATCTTACAATAAAAAATATTATATCAATTATCGTAATTAGTGATTTTAGGGAAAAATATAATATTTGGAAAAATTTAGATAATATATTTTTTGAACAAAGAAAAAAACTAAATAATATGTTTTATGAGTCATACATAACTATTCAAATGTATATTTCAAATACGATTAACAATGATTTTATAGTTAGCTTACAGATACATATATAAATTTTGTGAATATTGAATTAATTTTATATCATATTTAGCTCGAATTGAATTCTGAATATTGAACGGATTTTATACATTAAGTAAATTCAGAAAGGCTTTTCTCATTTACTTTTTTAAATAAATAAAAATAATTTTTTAAAAAAATAGTAAATCGCTGCCGCCAACCTAGCACTATACCAAGTTGACACTATAATGAAAAAACTAAAAAATATATAAAAATTAAAGCGTAATATTCAAAAATTAAAATGTATATTAAAAAAGTTAATTACCATTTTTAAAAATAATTCAATTGATATTGCGGTTTGTAACTTTGATATAATATCACATTTTCATTAATACTTGCATTTTTTGTTTATTTTCAATTATATACATAATTGAAAAATTAAAATTTATATAAAAATTAAAATAAGGAAAAAATACTAAATAAATAAAATAAATTAAATTAAATAAGAAAAATAAACTAATAAAGTGTGTATTTAATAATTATTTCCAAAATAAGATTTTTCTTTTTTAATTTTAAGTAATTAAATGAGTGCCAACTTGGCACTGCCAACATGGCACAATGCCTAGTTGGCAAGACTCCTCTTATTATTATATTAAGATAACTTTTTGACGTTGATAATCAACTTTTGGATTTGCGATTATTGTTAATTGATCAATTATTTTCTCATTTTGGGCCTCAAAGTGGAGTCGATAGTTTAAACGTGCAATTTAATCTTGTCACACTCTTTTTATAATATGTAGACAAAAAAATTTTTTATAATCGATTTAGATAATATTGGATCTACACGTACTCTCTTTATTAAAATTCAATTGATATTCAGAATTGGAATTGACCTCTAAAGGTCTAAAGCAAATACTTAATAAATTGAGCCTCTGCAAGTACAAACTACAAACCAAAAAATTGAGCGCGCTAAATTTTTATTTTAGAAAAGAATATCATCATAAATTTAAAAGAAGACCCTCCAACAAGTCAAGGTGAGAAACAACCCCCTTTTCAACCTATATCCATTTACCGTTCTGTTGATATTACACTATTTTTAACAAGAAGAGTCTACTGAATTGTTGTAGGAAATTTTAGTGGACTTTAGAGCATCTTCAAGAACTCTTTTTTCTTGTTTTTAATACACTCCAATAATTTTTTTTTTTTTTTGGGACTATTTACCATTTTTTGAAAACATTGATTGTTTTTCCCTCATCTTTTATTTTCTATATTTTTCTTTAACGATTAAATCAGATAAGAGTATCGAAAATACAATTAATTAATCCATTTAATAATAGAGAGTGAATCGAACTCGATTCCCTAAATAAAAAAAGATACATTAAGAGTCTCATAGAGTAGGGATAGCAATAGCGTGACAAATCACCGATTAAATAGATATAGAGACAAGGACATGATTAAGGAAGTGTTCCATACACATTAAATTTAAGAGGTCAAGATTGTTTTTAAATGTGTGATTGACAATTGATATATGAGTATTAAAAAATATAAATTAATTATCAAATTAAATTAATATATGAATGATTGAAAAAAATGAAAGAGAAAAGTAAATTTAGTTTCATAGAATTTGATAAAACATGATACGATGGAGATGCGGATCATGTTTCTCATCCCATGCTCTCGTTCTAATGCCTACATGTGGACATATTAAAATATTTACATGTGAGCGGATGGGAGACACCTACCCCCCCACCATTATGGGGCATTTCATCCGCTAATATATGAACATTTTAGCATGCTCACATGCGAGTATTAGAACGCTAAGCTCTCACCCCATTCCAACTTCACATAAATTTAAATGATTTTTACGCTGTTCTTTTCTTTTCTAATAAAGTATCACAAAAGTGCTATTAAAAATAAGTAAATAAATAAATAAAATAAAATAGTATCACAAAAGTGATTGTTTTAAAATGATACATTACAAGTTAGACATATTACATCAGAATATATCATTAAAATCATTTGAAGTACAATTCAATCCAATCTTGACTTGCGGCTAGCGGAAAACGAATTTGGGAGTGCATCTCAGGGCTCTATAACCATCATATAATCATGAAATAACAGAAACAAACGAAATAAACAAACCACCACATAAGGGTACATAAACCACAAACACCACATATTGTATAAATACAATATTATTAAGAATATTTATAGAATTTGAACTTGGGACCTTCTGCTAGTTAAGATAGATTTTGGCCATCAGGCTACTCCTAATAGTTTAAAAAAAAGTGAAGTGAATTTGTTAAGGTTCTGAAACTATGGGTTTTTTTTTTTCTTTTTTGGGCATTCATTGGGATCAATTTGTAAGCTTATTAAAAAGAATTTGATTTTTTTTCTCATTAGCGATTGAATTTTGCAGTTAGTTATGTCGATATTTTTCATTTGTCCTGTCTCAAGAAAATTTTTTTTATCACCAATAATTTGATCCTTTTTTTGTTTATAAATAATAATTCAAAATTTTTACAATGGCAAATATTCGTAATCAATTCTCGATTATAAAAATGTACTTACCATATTAGCTTACCTTAATTCTTTATTTTTTTTCTCGACAACTAGCAATATTGCAGACTTGCTGGCTTTCCCGATAGTACTTACAAGCAAGCAAATAGTGTTGAGGCTTTCCCTATATCATTATTCATAAATACCCGGGAGTTTTTTAACTACGAAATTTTCGGGTATTTTACGGGTCCATACGATCTCCGTTTTTAAATTTGAGACCGGATCCAGATTCAACATGATGAGACGAAACTCCAGTAATTTTTTTAAAATTTTTACGATCCCGTTGAATGTCGTGGTGGCCGGTCAACTTTTTGGCCAAAATTTTGGCTAAAAAGTTGGCCAAAAAGTTGACCGGCCGCCACGGCATCTAATGGGATCGCAAAAATTTTGAAAAAATTACTAGAGCTCCCTCTCGTCGTGCTGAATCTGGATCCGGTTTCGAATTTAAAAATGGAGGTCGTATGGACCTGTAAAACACCCGGGAGTTTCGTAGTTAAAAAACTCTCGGGTGTTTTTGAACACCACTGCATTATTCATTCCTGGTGGATTTTACTTGAAAACAATTTCTAATTAGTTATATATTATGCAAAACATTCTCAACGTACATTTGGCTTCATTTGTAGTTTCATATACGCAATTTTTCTCCCGGACGACATGCTAGGCTACCAGCTTTGAAAAATATGTCCCATCCATCTAAACAACAAAATTCTTAATGATGTTTCTTAAAGAATGAAAAAAAATACCTATACCTTGAAATATAAATAAATCAAAACAAATAATTTATGTATATGAAAGTATAATAGCTTTTCTTCTCCCAACACATCACACTTACCACTTTGGTGCATATGTTGGCAATATTTCTTACTAAAAGAAATATAAAAATAAAATTTGAAAAAATGGTCACAAGTCAAATATACCTAAAAATAAGTTTTATTTTTTTAATTTAATTATTATTATTTTTTGTAGTTGGAGTTAATTAATGTCGTCATAGACACCAAAGGGTAAAGCTAATGTGAGGTTCTTGGAGAAGAAAACTTTACCTTTTTATTTTTAAATAGTATAAATTATATGCATTTAGTTTAGATTTCACCGGTGATTTTATGACTTGTTCGTGAAACTGAAGCTTTTTAATTCAAAAGCAATTAAATTTCAACGTGGACGATCACCTAAAATTATTGGACAATTAAATTTAATTTACTAATTTGTCTTCGAGGAAGTCCACAGTAAAAGTATTTATTTAATTTCAACGTGGATTGCCAAAAGCAAACATCGACGTACTCGCATTAATTAATCATCTTATACTATTATTAAGTAAATTAATTAATGCCAATTATCAAATTTTCTAAACACAAAATAGAATAATATAGAAGTCCCACATCTTGCTTGCCAGCCATATTTAAAATTTAATATTATATTATATTACATTACATGCACAGAGGAAGCATCCTCTCTTGTTCTCTAGATTGTTTCTCCAAATATTAAAACATTTATGACCATATCATACATTTTATTTATTTAATAATGCATGCACCGAAACTTTATCATTATTTTAATTAACTAAAGCAAGAAATCAGAGAAAGAACCACAAAGAGTATTTAATATTTCAAGATGGCATATTCTGTCATATTTTATTGCATTGTGTTAACCATTAAATTTATAAATATTATTATAATAAATAAAGAGGAAAGCAAGTATAGATATGCATATTCTTATTTCAATGTTCTTTTAATATGAATTAAAGTTAAATACGTAACTATGACGCTATACTTATTACGAAGAATAAACTACACCAATAGTTAATTGGTTATTAATTTATTAAATCGTTAACATGACATTTGATATTAATTTATTATTACAATTAATAAAAAGAGGAAAGCAAGTATAGATATGTATATTCTTATTTCACTGTTCTTTTAATTTAAGTTAAAATTATGTACGTGACTATGACCCTATACTTGTTACGAAGAATAAACTACACCGATGGTTAATTGGTTATTAAATCGTTAACATGACATTTGATATTTAATAATTTATACAATAGGTTGAAAAATATTCGTTTGAGGAAAACTTTAGGGGCCGTTCTGTTTGTTTTGTATTTTCTGTTTTCATTTTCGAAAATATTTTGGTGTTTTCTGTTTTCAATTTTTGTTTTGAGAAAATTGAAAATGGGTTTGGTTTGTTGTTTTGAAAAATTATTTTTGAGAAGAGAAAATAGAAAACGTGTTTGGTTTATACTTTTAAAAAAAATAAATTGGTATAATAAAAATTACAAAAAAATTCTCAAACTATTCAAAATATTCAAACAAGCCCTCATCTTCACCCCACCCGATCCCCACCCCACCCCACCCACGCCACCCTCCCTCTCTCAATTCAACCAGTCGCCGGCGACTGTGGTGGTGCGAACCACCAACTCTTGGTGGTTCACACCACCAGCAGGTGGTTCGCGACCACCTGCACGGGTGGTTTCGACCACCAACAGGTGGTTGGACCACCAGATCTAGTGGTTTGCCGTCAGATCTGGCGGCGGCGATTGGCGGCGGCGGTTGGCGGTGGTCGACGGTGGCCGGCGGTGGTCGGAGGTGGCCGGCGGTGGTCGGCGGTGATCGGGGATGGAAACGTACGAAAAATAAAATTTGGGGCTGAAATATAATAAATGTAAAGTTTAAAATCTGAAAACGCGTTTTTCTTATTTTCGACATTTAACACTGAAAACGCCGAAAACGTTAAAAAGACGTTTTCGTGTTTCCTATACAAATCTTGAAAACGTTTTCGAAAATGGATTTTCAAAAACAATGAACAGAACACGTTTTCAACATTTTCGAAAACTGAAAATAGAAAACGGGCTGAAAACAGCAAAGAGAATTGGGCCTTAACCTTTTTTCCATTTTTCTCTTCGATGTGAGCATTGAGAGTGAGAGTTCGAAAATTAAACTTAGTGGTGTCAAAACCACATGATATCATTAGACTAAGGATATCTTAACGTTCAATATTCAGTGTTTATATTTTCGGAGTCCCGCTCTCATGTTAACCCAATATAGAGGGCAAGTGTGGAGTCCACGGCGATGCAATCCACCTCTGCATTGGGCCGTCGACAAGAAAAACACAACGTCAAATGACTTTGTCAAGGGTTCAAGTCTCTCTTCGTGGTTGTCACAATGTGAGATGGATACCATCATTTTTTTATCTGCAAATAAATTAGAATTTTTTAAATCGTTATATCTGTGGATTTGATAGACATGGAAAGTTATATATTACTATTAGATTTAGATGCACGTGATTATCTATCGATGGTTGATTGATCGTGTCTATGCAATTTTAGTTGTGTGAGCTGAGTTCATTATGTTGCCTAATTTTTGTATGGACTTCAAACATTGATTAATGTTTGTGCATCTATGCTATTTATTCCTCATGTTAATCTAGCTTGCAACCATTCAACATTCTAATTTCGGGGTTCTCCACAATTTTTTGTTGAAAAATAATTGTTCAATAATTATTTGAAGGAAGAATTAAGGAAAAAGGAAAATATAGAAAAAAGTTGAAGGGACACGCCTACGCAGGTTCGAACTCGCGCCCTCTAACTAGGCAACTGCCTCAACCGTTGGGCAACTGCTGTGTTTGTGATATCTCATGAAACCGCTTGTATTTGTTCAACCGGTGCGACTTTCTGCAAGCAACCTCAACTGGTGCAACTTTTCACCGAGGAGTCATGATGTTTTGGAGGGGTTGTCACCAAGAGATACATCCATTCGTCACACTTCTTGATTCCCTATATATGGGGGATGAATTCACTTGCTAAAGATCACAAAAAAGAGACATAGAAACATCATCAAACACTTATCTAAGAGAGTATACAAAAAAAGTTTAATTCCTTATCTTTTCTTCATTAAATTGTTTAGTTCTTTTGATTAGAAGATTAGGTGTTTATCTTCAAATCAAACCCAAGGCTTGATTATATCCTCCAAACCGTTTACCAAAAGCCATAAACACTCAATTACAATCCCGTGGCGGTAGATTTAGTTTGAGGACAGCGAATTTACGCGGTCGAGCCTTTGTATCAATTTATATTCAATAAAAGTTCATGTTTCGTTCTTGTTCGAGTTGTCGTTTCTTCTCCATTTTTATATATATTGTGGTATATATCCAACAATCTCAAACTAAATCCCAATGGAGAACCAATCTACAATGACGACGGTGAAGTTGATGAACCAGGATCTCGTCAAACTCGATCGGTTTGACGGAGTGAATTTCACGCGTTGGCAAGACAAGATCAAATTCTTGCTAACGGCGTTGAAAATTTTTTACATTATTGATCCCAATACGGTGCTAGTTGGTGATCCCGTTGAAGGTGAATCCGAGGCAACAACGGCGGAACGAAAGAAACAAAATGAGGATAATCTCATTTGTCATGGGCACATTCTCAACGCACTATCCGACCGGGTCAGACGATCTTTATAATGGGATCAGTTCGGCAAAACAAATTTGGGAAGCATTGGAAAATAAGTACAAAGCCGAGGAAGAAGGTACTAAGAAATTTTTAATTTCTAAATACTTTGATTTCAAATTTATTGATAACATCCCTCTACTACCGCAAGTGCATGAACTTCAAATACTTGCAAATAAGTTAATTACGGCAAAAATCGCTCTTCCGGAATCCTTTCAAGTAGGGGCTATAATAGCCAAATTACCTGGTACTTGGAAGGGTTATCGAAAGAAGATTCTTCATAGTTCTGAAGATTTCTCTTTGGAAATTCAAAAACACCTACATATTGAGGAAGAATCACGAGCAAGAGATAAGAGTGATAACTCTTATGAAGGCACGTCTAAAGCCAATGCCGTTGAAAAGACGAAACCTCCCAACAAATCTGTTAAACGCAAGGCCCCAAATGGAGACTTTAAAAAGTCAAACAAAAAGAAGAAAGAAGGTTGTTTTATTTGTGGAAAACCTGGGCATTATGCGAAAGTATGTCGTTTTCGAAAACAAAACAAAGACGAGAAGGTAAATTCCGTTGATGAAAGCATTGTGGCGATGCTCAATGAAGTGAACACTATGAATGCAAAAGTTCTCGGCTGGTGGTACGATACAGGCGCTACTGTGCATGTAACATACGACCGAGCAGTGTTCAAAACCTATCAAGAGGCTAACAAAGAACAAGAAGTTCAAATGGGAAATAACGGACGATCTCGAGTCCTTGGAAAGGGAAGTGTTGATCTTATGTTCACTTCCGGGAAAAGAGTTACTCTTGGTAATGTCCTTCATGTTCCCGATATGAATAGGAATTTGATAAGTGGAGACTTGCTTGGGAAACCGGGTATCAAGTGTGTTTTCGAATCCGAAAACTTGTATTATCCCGAAATGGGATGTTTATTGGGAAAGGATATTCCTGTGAAGGAATGATCAAACTATGTATCAATGAAATTGAAATCAATAAAGATATTAATTCTATTTATTCGCTTGACTTATTTACTTTATGGCATGGTAGATTAGGTCACATAGGAAATAGCACTATGAAACGCTTGATGAAAAATGGGTTAATATCTTATAATGTCAATGATGCTTTTAAATGTGAAACTTGTGTTGAATCTAAAATGACTAAGAAGCCCTATTTTAGCGTAAAAAGGACTTCTAGTATTTTAGATTTAATCCATACTGATATTTGTGAGATAAACGGTATTATGACTAGAGGTGGTAATCGTTATTTCATAACTTTTATTGATGACTTCTCTAGATTTACCTATGTTTATTTATTAAAACATAAATATGATGCTTTTAGTGTTTTTAAATCATATAAAAATGAAGTTGAAAATGCCTTAGATAAGAAAATAAAAGTACTGTAGTGATAGAGGTGGAGAATACTTTTCTCGAATTTAATGAATTTTGTGAAGAACATGGTATTATACACCAATGTTCTACTCCAAGAACGCCCTCAACAAAATGGTCTGGCTGAAAGGAAAAATCACACTTTGGTTGACATGGTTAATGCTATGTTAAATCATGCCAAATTACCTTTCAACTTGTGGGGAGAAGCGCTATTAAGTGCTTGTCGAATTCTGAATAGAATTCCTTCAAAGATCACAAGATATCTCCGCATTTAACTATGGAAAAGAAGGAAGCCGAACCTTAATTATTTTAAGATTTGGGGGTGTCTTGCCTATTGCAAGAACACTGATCCAAAAAGGACTAAGTTGAGTCCTAGAGGGATTAAGTGTGCATTCGTAGGTTATGCAACAAATAGTAAATCCTATCGGTTGCTTAACCTAGAGACGAATGTGATCATTGAATCTAATGATGTTGAATTTTTTGAAAATTCATTGTCAAATGGAAATGATGCGAATGAGAATCATGAAACATCATTGAATCCAAAAGAAACGCAAAGGTTAACACCTTCTAGGAGAACCGAGGATTTTGAAGAAACACGAAGAAGTAAAAGAATACGAATCGAGAAGACACTTGGGCCAGACGAAATAGACTCACAACTCATTTCCTTCCATCTCGTTGAAGGAAGTAACAGTAAAATTGTAAGTTCTACTCCTTTTGTTTTTCAATTAGAATCCGACCCTAAAACCTATACTGAGGCTATGTCCTCTCGAGATAATCTCTTTTGGAAAGATGCCATAAGAGATGAAATGGATTCGATTTTATCGAATAATACCTGGGAATTAGTTGACTTGCCACCAGGCTCAAAGGCTATTGGTTGCAAATGGGTGTTTAGAAGAAAATATAATGCTGACGGAACCCTAAACACCTATAAAGCTCGTTTAGTAGCAAAAGGCTATCGTCAAAGAGAAGGGATCGATTATTTCGACACCTATGCCCCAGTTGCGAGAATAACTTCAATTAGAATATTATTTGCTTTAGCCTCTATTTATGAGTTATATGTTCATCAAATGGATGTTAAAACAGCATTCTTAAACGGAGATCTCGATGAAGAGGTCTATATGGAACAACCAGAAGGGTTTGTTATACCAGGTCAAGAACGCAAAGTTTGTAAACTTGTTAAATCATTATATGGGCTAAAACAAGCACCGAAAAAATGGCATGATAAATTTGATGCTACCATTAGTTCTTTCGGTTTTAGACATAATAGCGTTGATAAGTGTTTATATTCTAAAGTCAGCAAAGAATATATCACTGTAATATGCTTATATGTCGATGATATGTTGATTCTGAGTAATCACATGGACGGTATCAAAGAAACAAAGAAGTTTCTATCATCCACTTTCAAAATGAAAGATCTCAGAGAAGTGGATACAATTTTGGGCATCAAAGTGATTAAAAATAGTGGGGGTTATTACTTAACCCAATCTCATTACATTGAGAATGTAATTAAGAGGTTTGATCACTTGGCTATTAAAGAATACAACACTCCATTTGAATCAAGTACAAAGCTTGTCAAAAATGAGGGTAGAGCAATCGCTCAATTGGAATACGCAAGTGTCATAGGTAGTTTAATGTATGCCGTGCAATGCACTAGACCGGACTTGGCATTTGCAATTAGTAAACTTAGTAGATTTACTAATAACCCTGGTACAGACCATTGGAAGGCTATCAAACGAGTTCTTGGTTATCTAAAGAAAACTAAGAACCTAGGCCTCCAATACTCCAAATTTCCGGCGATTTTGGAAGGGTTTACTGATGCTAGTTGGATATCTAACACAGAAGATAGTAAATCTACATCGGGGTGGTTGTATACTTTGGGTGGTGGCGCGGTTTCTTGGAAATCCAAGAAACAAAATTGTATCACCCATTCAACCATGGAATCGGAATTTGTAGCTCTAGCCGAAGCCGGTAAAGAAGCGGAATGGCTAAAAGACTTACTATATGAAATTCCGATAGGACCAAGAGTTACTTCATCAATATCTATCTTGTGTGATAGTCAGGCAACCCTATCTAGGGCTTATAATGAAGTATACAATGGTAAGTCGAGACATATGAGTCTTCGACATGATTATATTAGGAAACTAATAAAAGATGGAATAATTTCCTTAAATTTTGTAAGATCAAGTGAAAACTTGGCGGATCCACTTACAAAAGCACTAAATAGAGATTTAGTAGTATCTACGTCGAAGAGGATGGGGTTGAAACTCCATTTAGAAAACCATCAGTGATGGCAACCCTACCCATCATTACTCGACCAGTAATTCACGGGTTCAAAGGGTAAAAACAAGTCACTCGAGTGGTTTGTTCAACACCAACATTTAAAAAAAAAAAAAAAAAAAAAAAAGGAAAAAATCCTATCCTATGATATGGTGTTGGTTGTTACCGTACCGGAGGGTTGAGTTGTTAAACTCTTAGTGAAATCCAGTTTTACAAGTATCTCTAAAGGTAACAAAGATACTGGAAGGATTTCACCTAGTTAAATTTCGAGGTGGTGCCGCCTCAATAGAGAGTCGGAGTTTCTCTCTTTAAAGTTTAACGAATAGGATGAGCGCAAGGCCCTATAAGCGCTAAGCATTGAGGAACTAAACACGAGGCATTTGTGTGTGTGTCTTCGCCGGTATTATCACAAGAGTTGTCAGGTTCAAAGCTTTCATGCTACCTGAAACTCGATAATACTTTGCAGAGATTACACTATGGTTAGATTCAAATCGAAAGATATCTTTTACCTTATACACAAGTGTCGTTACATAATTATTGAACAAAGTGGGGGATTGTTGAAAAATAATTGTTCAATAATTATTTGAAGGAAGAATTAAGGAAAAAGGAAAATATAGAAAAAAGTTGAAGGGACACGCCTACGCAGGTTCGAACTCGCGCCCTCTAACTAGGCAACTGCCTCAACCGTTGGGCAACTGCTGTGTTTGTGATATCTCATGAAACCGCTTGTATTTGTTCAACCGGTGCGACTTTCTGCAAGCAACCTCAACTGGTGCAACTTTTCACCGAGGAGTCATGATGTTTTGGAGGGGTTGTCACCAAGAGATACATCCATTCGTCACACTTCTTGATTCCCTATATATGGGGGATGAATTCACTTGCTAAAGATCACAAAAAAGAGACATAGAAACATCATCAAACACTTATCTAAGAGAGTATACAAAAAAAGTTTAATTCCTTATCTTTTCTTCATTAAATTGTTTAGTTCTTTTGATTAGAAGATTAGGTGTTTATCTTCAAATCAAACCCAAGGCTTGATTATATCCTCCAAACCGTTTACCAAAAGCCATAAACACTCAATTACAATCCCGTGGCGGTAGATTTAGTTTGAGGACAGCGAATTTACGCGGCCGAGCCTTTGTATCAATTTATATTCAATAAAAGTTCATGTTTCGTTCTTGTTCGAGTTGTCGTTTCTTCTCCATTTTTATATATATTGTGGTATATATCCAACATTTTTTACATGTCTAACATCACAATTTTCTACGCTCTGCTCATAAAGCAGAGTTTGTTGCGATAGTCATACGATTTTTATATGTTAAAGATCATTCATTTCGAGTAAGAGGAAGGTAAAATGAGGTTTCATATGGATTGTCGAAAAAATTCTTTAGTAATAGCTTTTCTTAGTTATTAATGGTTACATGATATTTCAATAAATTTACTCCTTTTGTTTTTTTGCTGAAAGTTCAGTCTATTATTTTTTCTCAATATCAAACTTTAATTTTAACCATGCATATGTAGAGCCTCCTAAATAACTTTTTTTTAAAAAAAGTAATTATAGGACGAGTAGAAGGGAGGAACATTTCATTAGGGGTGGACAAAAAAAGGGGAACATAATGGATGGAATCGGACTGAAGCGAAAAAATCGAAATCGAACTGTTGTTTTTAAAAAAAAACTAAGAACCGGAATCCAAAAATGGGGAACAGAAACCAAACGATTCCTTTTTAAAAACCGAAAATCGAGTAATATTGATTTGAAAATTAAGTTCACATATGTTTTCCAATAAATTAATTATCATGTGAATACTTTCATCATTAATTCAAATTTATAGATGATAAAGCAATGCATGTAAAACACATATACCTAAAATTAAAACAACTATTGTCCATCCCTATTTGCTGCAGACTTATATTTTTATGAAAATTTAACAAAAAAATAATAAATGTTAAAATATTCAGAACCGAACCAGAAACGAATGGAACCAAACCCCAATGGGTATCTTGCTCGAAAAGAAAAGAATGGTTCCATTTTTTGTAGATCTGAAATTTTTGAATCGATTTTGGATAAGGCAATACCTAAAACCGAACACGAAATGCCCATACCTACATTTCATGAGATTAGAACGTTAGTCTACTAAGTAAGAAATTTCCCTGACCGCTAGAAAAGGGCCATCGAGGCATCGATCACGATCGCGAGCCTCCTGAATAGCTTGATTGTTACTAATCACTAAAAATAATAATCAATTTATTTATACAATAAAAAAATCAATTTATTTATTTTACTTATAATTCCATTGATACATTTCCCGTGGCATTGGCAAGTGGGAACAATTTAATTAAAATGGTGATAATGAATAAATTATAATGGTTTTTACAGGTTTTAATGTAAAAGATGAGAGAGAATGAATGAAATTGAGTGGTAGAAATTTGTGAATGTGATGAGATATGTGGATGTGATTGATTTGGGATAAAGAAATAATAGATAAAAAATAATAAAAAGTGATAAAAAATGATAAAAATTATTAACTAATGGGGTATAAGTGGCTCAATGGCAGCCAATTACATGCAATACCATATGCAGGTGCTTAACAGATGAAAAGCAAACAAATTATCTTTTCCCTCTTTCCTACTATGTGTTCGAAACAAGAATTTTATGTTCCCACCGGTGGTTTTGTTAAAAATCGTACCATCAGACCATTTTGACTGTCCATTCGACCCCCGTTTTGAAATCCGGGACCAGATCTGGAATCAACACGGCGATGGGGAGTGCCACGAATTTTTCGAATTTTTTCCGGCGATAAAATGAGGCCTACCACTTATACCCCGTTAGTTAATAATTTTTATCATTTTTTATCACTGGGTATAAGTGGCTAAAATGAGCCTCACTCCCCTCGCATTACTGTTGTGGCCTTTGCTTTGCCTCATATGTTGCTACCGCCCTTGTCGAGCAAGAAAAATATTGTTCTATTATTTTAATTTTATTGTCATTTGCTCTAATTTGTAGCCGCAAGAACATTTGTATCAAGAATTGTATTGATTCCTGGGCGTGTTGTCGCAGTACGCCAAAATTTATTTTATTTCCTTACTCGGTTTCAAAATTACAAATTAATGTAGAAGTGGTAAGTAAGGGTCGAACCCAAAAGGAACGGTGTTTGATCTAGTTGTTTTTATCAATTAATATAGAAAATGGGGGTTTTGTGAAGTTGAATGCAATTCGAAAATAAAATTACAAAATAAAAGAGATGAAAATGAAACAATTGAAGATATATCTAGTTCTCGGGTTCGGTTGTGTCAACATCTTGTGTTTATCTTTCCCATGCAACGTGTTACTATTCCTTCTTCAATTTATCAACTCTCAATTAACCAAGAAGCTCTGATTAACGAATTCTTCCTTAAGTGTATTAAATTAAAGTGAGTTCTTTAACTTAACATCTAGCTATTGGATAATCCTAAACAAGTTCTTAGGATTTAATGCAATGCTAGTGTGAAATGAACAAGAAGAATGAGTTGAATTAGATGATCAATTTCACAAACTTGAATTAATACATCTAAGTTGATTTATTAACAAATATGCACGACATTCGCTTTACTCATGGATTGGAGTCTAGTGACAATTACGGATCAAAAGTTCCAATCCTAGCACATAACTTGAACTTAAAGATTAATTGATTCAATTGGCCAAAGTGAATGCAATAATCACATAAATTCAAAACGGGTTTAAAAGCATAACAAATCAACAAATTGAAGTAGAGGAATAGATAAAACGTTAGCAAAGAGTTAGGAAAGATAACAACATGATAATTGAACACAACTTCCTCGAACTAGATAGAGAAGTCTAACTACTCATATTAGCGGGTATCACCATCGCTATATGATAGATTATACTTCACTATCTCAAGTAATATATAAAAACTATAGAAACAAGAAAATAAATGCTAAGAAATAAATAGAGAAGTTTAATCACTCATATATATGGGTTAAATACTTTTTAGCGAGTGTTCGCCTTGTATTACCTCCACAATATATGAGAAATTAGACTTCTCAAACAAGAAAAATAAAAGAAAGAGAGAAACTAGCGAAGAAATGCCCCGCTAATCATATTCTCAGCCGAAGAATCGTCGATTGATTTTTCGAACCTAAATTTAGGTTTTTACTTCCGCCGGAATATGAAAAACTACGAGCTTTCAAGCTAGAACTAAGAGCAAATGATGAAGAGAATTTTATTGAGGAGAAAATTGGAGAGAATCACAAGCTAATTCTCTCTACAAGTTGTGTGATTCAAGCTTGGAAATGCCTCTATTTAAAGGCAAAATATTACACCAAAAAAATATTAAAAAATCATAAAAGTCTTCCTTCATGAGTCTATTGTGGTGTCTTTCAGATTGTTTTATCTCTAAGAAGTCAAGAAAATACCAAAAACACGTTTTATGGTAGGTGGAGTCCGCTGGTCAAAATCTGCGTTGTCGGCGTGTGACGAGTCATCACATACGACTCGAGTCACGCTACGCGATTCGCTTAGTCACCGCAGCGAATCCGGGAGGCCAGGGGACGGTTGCAGGCGTGACTCGATAACTTGCGGCGGTGACTCGAGTCACTTGCGGCGCCGATCGAAAGCATGATCGGGCGTGACTCGAGTCACTGCGGCGCCGACTGATCACGTATATGCGGTGACTCGAGTCACCCGAGTCACCCAGAAATTGCACACCAAGTCCCTCAACTTTTGAATGTTGTTCATTTGGGTCCTTCCAAAATTGCATTTTGGTCCTCCAACATTCTGAAAAGTTTCACTTTGGTCCCCTGACTTTTGAAAAGTTGCACTTTGGTCCCCAACAGTTTTGGCTTTGACGCTTTTAGTCCTTTTTCTTCAAATGGCCATAACTTTCACTAGGAAACTCCGATTTGCGATCCGAAAGAGTGTAGGAATCCTCTTTTGATGTTCGTCGACTTTAGCACAAGAAAAATTGTAAAAACAACTTTTCATAAAATTACATCGAAGGTCCTCCATCTTTGATTCGCTTGCCTTTTTGGTCCCGAAGCCTGCTTTCATTCGATTTTCATCCATTTTGACTCTTTTTATTCTTTGTGACCCTAAACAACACAATAAAGGAAAACACATAAAGCGGAACATATAACATTAATAAAACACACAAACACGTAAAATAGAAGAGTTATTTAAGTGCTTTTCTAGCACTTATCAAACTCCCCACATTATTTAGACTGTTGTTCGCCTCAACAACAACCATACGACACAAAACAACACAATGATTTTACATGAGATAAACAACTTTAAACATTGAAATCCTTCTACAGATAGTGACTTGCTTAATCAACATTCTCCAACCATGAAAATTTCACTTCTTCTCAAATACACAATGGCTTGTGAGTGTGTGCAATTAAGGTTATCATCCCATCACTAATCAAACCAAATGAAAGCTTACGATGTTCTATCCAAATCGACCCGAAGTAGTCAAATATTTCCTTTCATCTCTCGTGATCCCACGTTATTTTACAATGATTCCCATGGATCCTAAAATTACTCGCCACCAAAAATCATCAACCGTTAGCACCGCAAAGAAAAAAGGGCATGGCGGTGTGTTTTATCGCAAATATGTCTTCAATTTAAAGAGTGTTTAGATTAGGCACTTCAAACCACCGAGGAATTTATTTATCTTACTTCACACTTGGGTAGTCAGTCACATTTCTTGCAATTTTCTTTTTTTTTTCTTTTTTTTTTTTTTTGGATGAAGAAGAAGAAGAAGAGGAGTTTTGCAATTTTCTTTTCGCCTTTTACCCCACGTAGCTTTGACACTACCCCTTTCATTGGAGGCACCTTCTTCACCCATTCGAGGTGACGCTTCACACTCGAGGCAAGTAGCTCTTTCCTGTGGTCCTCTCCCGATTTCGAACATAAAAGTAAAATTCATTCTCAAAGATAGGTCAATGCTTTTTCCAAACTTTTTAAACTCACAATAAAAGACACATTCACAAAAACAGATACCATGCGATTATAACTCCACCTTGCTAACAATTGATGTTTCCAAGTTACTTTGAGCAGGACGAATGGATAGAAAAAAGAAAAGAAAAAAGTTAGTTTACTATGGTCTAGAAAGTTAGAAAAAAAAAATCAACATTTTCAACCTTCAATTTGTGTTCCAGAGAATGATAGTAAATTACCTTATAAACGTGCTCAGGTAATTTAGCCAGCTATGCGTAGAGAAGAACATAACACAACAAATTGATTTTTTTTTTTTCGAGATCTTGTAGTTTCAGCTAAGTCACACAAATTAAGTTCAATAATATTCAAAAGTTGCTATCTCATGCAAAATCGTCGACACAAATAAAAAAAATCACACGCAGACCATAATATGCCACTCCCCCACACTTAAATTCTACATTGTCCCCAATGTAGAAATATAAATAGCATGTAAAAGAGAAGAAATAGAAACTCCCCTATGGTAAGCCAAGAAGTAGTAGCCGCCATAGGTTGTCGACTTTGCACACTAAAAACTGACACAAGAACACAAAAAAAACAATTAAAAATAACAATATGTACACGTAGTTGTGATTGTGGCTCACATCTTCCTCTGGTTTTACGTCCATAAACGGCTTAAACGCCTTTCTATGAGCTCGGGATAGGCTTCCCATCCAGCTTTTCTTATAGACGGCAAATGTGGTCTTTAAAGTCGATTCCCAAGACTATATCGCTCGTTCCTTTTTAAATTCACTCCACAGATTGAGAAGTTCGATTTGCACCATTCCACTAGGATGCGTCTCAAGAGTTTGATGGATATCATCCAAAGACTCCTTACTCATGCCATCCTTAATGAAATATATTTTATCTTCTCGATTTGTGGACACAAATCCAATGAAATGGTTACCTGAAAGGTGTGTCCATCGAGTGCATTTATAAGGTATCCATTGAAAGTTTGGTATCCATTGAAAATCCAAGAGTTTTGAAGAAGTAGAAGAAAAGAGAATGCTTAGGTTGCCTCCTAAGTAGCGCCTTTATTTATAGTCGTTGGCTCGACTATAATTTTTTTTTTTTTTTTAGTTACGTAACACACGAAAGAAAAAGAAACACTGAAGTAATAAGATTAAAACCATCAAAATCAATAAGCATAGTAGATTATCACACTCTTCCATATTTTCAAAGATACTGAAGAAGGAAAAAAAATAAGAAAATTTGAATTACATAATCAATTAATATTAAGAAAAGACATATATATACAAAAATATCACACACGTCCATACTATAAAAAAACAAAATAAATAGAAGGAAGAAGAAGACGGTGAAGAAGAAAGAAATTACCTAATCACTGCTAGAAAGAAGTACTCACTGAGACTTAAGATTATGGTTGTGATTTCGAGTGGAGAACGATCTTTGATTTATAGTCAAACTGGGCACTGTTTCAACCGACAACCATGCATGTAGAGCGTGCTAGAAAGAGTACGTTGGGATGGGCATCCGAGAAAACGCGTTTGACGGATTTGTCATTTATCAATAATTAACCTGCCCATTATCCGTAATTCTCGCTAATCACCGATTTATGGGCCATCATGTCTCTTCCCAAATAATTGAATCCCGAGATATCTTCTTCCTACAGTTTCAAAGTGATATCTTCCTCAGTACGATAGATAAAAAGTTGGGAAATAAAAACAAAAACAACAAAAATTCAAAAGAAAAATAAAAAAATAAGAGAAAATGCTTGGGTTGCCTCCCAAGAAGCGCTTTTGTTTAAAGTCGTTAGCTCGACACAGTTCCCATTTGTCAAGTAGGATTCCTCAAATCCATTGCAGCTCCACTTTGTTTTCGATGGCTTCTCCGAGTGTCTTGATTTCTTAACAGTCCTTCTTGAATTCTTCTCCAAAAGTTTTTGGTCTCATTTCTTTCCATGGCTTCCTTCTTCGAGATGAGGTAATTGTGCTTTGGCTCAATCTTATGTGTTGTCGGCTCGCAATTCAACTTACACGCTTCTTGAACAAAAGGATTAGTTGAATTAATTGCAAAGACAGAACAAGCATTATTAGGGCGCAATGAACCATCAAAAATATTAAAGTTCGCTTTTTCCTCATCAAATTCCATGGACAAGGTGTACCCTCATAGACATCAATTTTAGTGCGAGAAGTGTAAAGAAATGGACGTCCCAATATGATAGGTGTAGGGTGAGGTGAATGTTCATCACCATATCAAGCACGTAAAAATCGGCAGGAAAACTAAACCATTTATTTTGACTAGCACATCTTCTATCACTCCATCCTGCATGCATTGGTACGATCGACTAGTTGCACAATTACGTGAGTTTCTTTTAGTTTTCCTAGATTTAGTGAAGCATACAAGGATCTAGGCATGACATTTATGGATGCTCCTAAATCTATAAGTGCTTTATCAATATGGTGATTGCCTATGGTGCATGGGACGTTGAACATACCAGGGTCTTTGCATTTTGGAGGCAACTTCTTCTGAATACCAATAAACGGTTTCTCCCATTTTGATCATTTCATTTCCCTTCAATTTCCTCTTGTTAGTGCAAAGATCTTTCAAAAACTTAGCATAGCGTGGGATTTGTTTGATTGCATCTAACAATGGAATGTTAATTTCAACTCTCTTAAATCTGTCCAAAATTTCTTTTTCCTTGTCATCTTTGTTGGTTTTCGCTAATCTACTAGGGAAAGGGGGAGGAATTGTTTTAGCAATGATATGAGAGTTAGGACTTGCCTCATTTTCAAACTTTTCGTCTTTATCTTCATGTGTGGGAACTTCTTTGTGAGGGTTTTCAATCTCTTTTCCACTCCTTAAGGTTATGGCACTAACATTCTTTGGATTTACCTCAGGTTGGGATGGTAATTTCCCTCCAGATTGTGCTTCCAGTCGATTGATGGCAGTTGCCAATTGACTCATCTGGTTTTCCAAGTTTTGAATGCTTGATTTGGAATCTGTTGAAATTTCACAAAGTGTTAGTTGCTAATGTTTTCACCATATCCTCGAGAGACATACACGATTGTTGAGGTTTTTGTTGAAATTGCCCTTGAGGTTGGAAATTCCCTTGTTGCTGGAATTGGCCTTGAGGTTTGTTAGGGAAGAATCCTGGGGGTTTGTTGGTTCCATAACTCAGATTGGGGTGATCTCGCCATCCTGGATTATAGGTGTTTGAGTATGGATTGTATTCTTGTCTTGGGAATGGGAAATTATTTGCTGAGTTCACTTGTTCGTTGTTATCCACTTGTAGAACAGGACAAGCATCTGTAGGATGTCCTAGATTTGTGCATATGCCACATGCTTTTACTTGTGGATTGCTTCCTACAACAATTTGTTTGAGAAGATGTGTTAGTTCAAAAAGTTGGCTTTCAATATTGGAGTTACGCACTCATTTACTCTTCAATGTTCGCTTCCTGGCCTGCATCGAATCATAAGTGTTCTCACCATGTTTGAAATCAATGTTCTTGCTTCAAATAGGGGTTTTGTTCATCGTAGCTCCTCCACTAGCAAAGATCAACCATGTTTCGCCTGATTGACATAAGCCTTCATAGAAGTATTGCACTAGGAGGTTTTCACCGATTTGGTGATGCGGCGACTTTGCAATGAGCTTTTTGAAACGCTCCCAATACTCATAAAGAGTTTCTCCATTGTTTTGGCGTACTCCAGAGATATCTTTCCTGATATTTGCTGTCTTTGAAGCTGGGAAGTACTTTTCGAGGAAAAGTTCCTTCATTTGAGTCCATGTTGTGACTGAACCTGGTGGTAAAGTGTACAACCAACTGCGGGCAGCATCTTTTAGTGAAAATGGAAAAGCTACTGAGCTTGATTTGCTCTTCGCTGATGCCTGGGGTTTCATGCTATCACACACCACATGAAACTCCTTCAAGTGCTCAGACGGATCTTCACGGATCGTCCATGAAAAGATGGTAGAAGATGTATCAAACCAGCATTTCAAATCGAAAGTTTTACCTTCTTCTACGCTGGAAAGGTGATACACAAAGGTTGTTGAGTAACTTCGGGTGTTGCGAGTTGTTTGAGAGTTCTTTCGTTATTGTTTTCTCGCCATTTCGCTCGATTTGTTTTGCTTGTCTTATTCGTCTTCGAATGGATTTCTCGATTTCTGGATCGAAACTTTCAAGAATTCGATTAGTAGATCGGGTATTATGCATACAAGTGAAGAAGAATTTTTATTTTTTTTAAAAAAAAATTAATTAATAAAAGCAACTAAATTTGTTAACCGCTCTCAAGAACGGCAAGAAAAACTTGGGCGCCGCAAGATCGCCAAAATTTATTTTATTTCCTTACTCGGTTTCAAAATTACAAATTAATGTAGAAGTGGTAAGTAAGGGTCGAACCCAAGAGGAACGGTGTTTGATCTAGTTGTTTTTATCAATTAATATAGAAAATGGGGGTTTTGTGAAGTTGAATGCAATTCGAAAATAAAATTACAAAATAAAAAGAGATGAAAATGAAACAATTGAAGATATATCTAGTTCTCGGGTTGGTTGTGTCAACATCTTGTGTTTATCTTTCCCATGCAACGTGTTACTATTCCTTCTTCAATTTATCAACTCTCAATTAACCAAGAAGCTCTGATTAACGAATTCTTCCTTAAGTGTATTAAATTAAAGTGAGTTCTTTAACTTAACATCTAGCTATTGGATAATCCTAAACAAGTTCTTAGGATTTAATGCAATGCTAGTGTGAAATGAACAAGAAGAATGAGTTGAATTAGATGATCAATTTCACAAACTTGAATTAATACATCTAAGTTGATTTATTAACAAATATGCACGACATCTGCTTACATCGTGGATTGGAGTCTAGTGACAATTACGGATCAAAAGTTCCAATCCTAGCACATAACTTGAACTTAAAGATTAATTGATTCAATTGGCCAAAGTGAATGCAATAATCACATAAATTCAAACGGGTTTAAAAGCATAACAAATCAACAAATTGAAGTAGAGGAATAGATAAAACGTTAGCAAAGAGTTAGGAAAGATAACAACATGATAATTGAACACAACTTCCCCCTCGAACTAGATAGAGAAGTCTAACTACTCATATTAGCGGGTATCACCAATTGCTATATGATAGATTATACTTCACTATCTCAAGTAATATATAAAAACTATAGAAACAAGAAAATAAATGCTAAGAAATAAATAGAGAAGTTTAATCACTCATATATATGGGTTAAATACTTTTTAGCGAGTGTTCGCCTTGTATTACCTCCACAATATATGAGAAATTAGACTTCTCAAACAAGAAAAATAAAAGAAAGAGAGAAACTAGCGAAGAAATGCCCCGCTAATCATATTCTCATCAAGAATCGCCGATTGATTTTTCGAACCTAAATTTAGGTTTTTACTTCCGCCGGAATATGAAAAACTAAGAGCTTTCAAGCTAGAACTAAGAGCAAATGATGAAGAGAATTTTATTGAGGAGAAAATTGGAGAGAATCACAAGCTAATTCTCTCTACAAGTTGTGTGATTCAAGCTTGGAAATGCCTCTATTTATAGGCAAAATATTACACCAAAAAATATTAAAAATCATAAAGTCTTCCTTCATGAGTCTATTGTGGTGTGCTCAGATTGTTTTATCTCTAAGAAGTCAAGAAAATACCAAAAACACGCTTTATGGTAGGTGGAGTCCATTGGTCAAAATCGGTGTCGGTGACTCGAGTCATCACAAGGCCGACTCGAGTCACGCCGCGATTCTCGCTTAGTCACCACGCGCGAATCCGGGGAGGCCAGGGACGGTTGCGTGACTCGATAACTTGCGGTGACTGAGTCACTGGCGCCGATCGAAAGATGATCGGGCGTGACTCGAGTCACCGCGTACGACTCGATCACGCGGCGGTGACTGAGTCACCCGAGTCACCCAGAAATTGCACACCAAGTCCCTCAACTTTTGAATGTTGTTCATTTGGGTCCTTCCAAAATTGCATTTTGGTCCTCCAACATTCTGAAAAGTTTCCCTTTGGTCCCCTGACTTTTGAAAAGTTGCACTTTGGTCCCCAACAGTTTTGGCTTTGACGCTTTTAGTCCTTTTTCTTCAAATGGCCATAACTTTCACTAGGAAACTCCGATTTGCGATCCGAAAGAGTGTAGGAATCCTCTTTTGATGTTCGTCGACTTTAGCACAAGAAAAATTGTAAAAACAACTTTTCATAAAATTATATCGGAGGTCCTCCATCTTTGATTCGCTTGCCTTTTTGGTCCCGAGTTTCCGTTTTCATTCGATTTTCATCCATTTTGACTCCTTTTTATTCTTTGTGACCCTAAACAGCACAATAAAGGAAAAACACATAAAACGGAACATATAACATTAATAAAACACACAAACACGTAAAATAGAAGAGTTATTTAAGTGCTTTTCTAGCACTTATCAATTCCACAATACATGATCTACATATATGATTGATTTTGTAGAAAGATATACCATAGACAAATTATCTATCAAAGCGAAAGATGCAGGGAAAGAGTGTGATGAAGCCAATAACTGACAAATAAAAGAAAGATGATATACTTTTGAGCCAGGTGCTCACCAACTCCACACAGTGGGCATTATTTCTCTCTTTTATACGTAACTGCATTATTTGTTATTATAATTTTGTGTTTTGGCTTGTCATTTTAATGAATTTGTTGAGATTACTTCATTATGGTTTGTATTTGTTCAAATTGATTTGCGTGCTTCAATGGGTCGATACAATCCTGCGTAATTTCATCCAATTACAAACTGTTTAACTCTTTTCTTTTTGTTTTTTGTCAAGTACTTTGGGGTAACATTTGATTTTTAGAAGAAAGTTACTGAATAAAGAATGTACATTTGCATGGTAAAAAGTTCGAACTCTTATAGAACATGCCCAATCAAAAGTAAGTTTCGAAAAAAATGAATTACAAAGGTAAATACTCTAAAGTTTAAAGGTATTTTCTTTGTGAGATTACCATTTATATCTGTAATAAAATTGACTTATGGAACCATGATTTATTTGGAAAATGTTACAAACATGGACGGCAAGAATCGAGTTGATAAATGCAACATTGATGCATCAGAAGAATATGGCCCCAAAAATTGGCTTGACTAATTTTACTAAAAGTGGTCCGGTGTAAAATTAATTATACTCCCTCCGTCCCACAAAGATAATCAATTCCTCCCGTCCCATTTTAATAGGCTTATTTTCTTTTTTCATTTGTCTCAAAATATATGCCACTTTTTATTTATATCTATTTATTTTTTTCATTTTTCATATTATATCCTTATTTAATAAGCATTATTATTAGTAAAAGTATATTATGATCATTTAATATAAGAGTATATATGAAAAAATATAACTAAAATTTACTTTTCCAACAATATTAATTACGATTTCTTAATTCTTATGAAAGTCAAACCAAACCTATCAAATGAGACGGAGGGAGTATTTCTTTTTTGTCCGTCTCAAAATGATAGTTCACTTTCTTTAATTAGTTTTTGGTTTTTTTTACATATCCCTAATTAATGTGTATTGCAATCAACAAATAAGAAGTAATAATTAAGTGTAGAAAAAATATTCTTAAATTGCACATTTTCAAGAATATTAATTGAATTTTTTTAATCTTCGTGAAAAAAGATGTGGACCATCTTTATGGGACGGAGCAAATAACAAAATGCTAAAGAGAATGAGAATAATATTAATAATAATAATAATAATAATAATAATAATAATAATAACTAGTTTTCACACCCGCGCGTTGCACGGGAGTATTGTGTGAATTGAATGAAAAATAAAATATTTTACATATAATTTGCAATTATTTTTAATTAGTGGACGATTTATATTGAAAATGTATTATACATATCTTGTAATTGAGTGTAAATTAATCAATAATATGTCAACTATTTTGCTATATCAAAAATTTATTTTCAATCCGCATTACATTTGAATGAAGTGATTAATTATTTTACAAACACATTTATAAGTAGAACTAATAAAATTGAAATATAATACCATGTGAAAAAATATACACTCTACATGCAATTTGAAAATATCTAGAACAATTAAAAACAATAACAACAGCAGCGATAGCAACAGCAACAACAACAACAACGACAATAATAACAACAGCAATAATAATAATAGTAGTAGTTCAATGACAATACTTGCATAACAAAAACAAAATTACATGTTTTCTTTAAAGAAAAGCATATTTTAATTGATTTTATCTATTTTCGGTAGATGTTATCCCATCATGATTTCCACCAATGGCAGAATCTTATCTTTCTATATAGAATAAATAATTCATTAGAGAAAAGATGCATTAAATGAATTAAATTATTCGACAAATAAAAATGATCACAAACAAACGCAATGTACAACCGAAAATTAATTATTTTAAAAACGATATGAAAGCAATGTTGAATTGTTGAATTTAAAAATAAATGTAATTCAAAACAATCACATAAAGTATGCTAACGATAACGATGTTAAAAAAAAAAAAGAAGAAATGAGTCTTTCTTTTTCATGGATCGAGTAATTAGGGTGCAATCTACATTCCATCCTTGGACAAATTAGAAAACACATGTAACGTTGAAAATATATTAAATACAGAGTAAAAAAAAAAGAAAGTTTATATATTGAAATGCTTACTTAATCTTCTCAAAATATTCGCACTTCTAGTATATCAATGTCAATTACAATTTCGTTGCATTACCATCTATTATTAATTATTACAAACTTGCAAATAGGTAATACGTAATGTATTACATTTAAAAATTCTCCATAAATGGAAAACTAATAATTGAAAAAAAAATGTAATAAATTGTTTGTATGTACTATTTAAACGATGAATTTGATAAATAAATAATATAACCAGAATTGGCCGATTCAAAATTGTTTGATAATATTTATTAATCGAAAAGCATGGTGTTATGTTATAAGGCATTTCATTTTAGTATATCATTGAAAACAAATTAAAATTATACAAAAATGACATAATATATATAGTGAACCTATCTATTAAACGCTAATTTAAAAAGAATAAAAAGATTAGAGGATTAATGGCATATTTTTCATCTCGAAGATATAGTTTCACATTAATCAAAAACTCTATTTTATTATAAATATTTATTCTTCCGAATATATACATTATGAGTATACTCTTATTATAATTTTTTAAGATCTTTAGTTAATATAATAAATTTTATTCTTTCAAACATTTTAAAGTAGATTTCATAATTCTTGAGGAGAAATGCTTGGACCAGGATTTTGTTGAAGACGATAGTATACCTAATTCGAGCGTCCTATTCAAAAGCTATGTTTTCATCTCAAATCTACCCACTGTTCATATACATTCAATTATTGTCAACAACAAACGCGCCCTAAGGCAAGTGTCCATTTACATATGTGAATTTTGTTAACCTTTAAGTTTGTATAAATTTATATTTCTTTATTTTTGTTAAGTTTCATCTTCTACAGTAGTTCATCTTTAATCATTTTCACTAATTGTTTTACCTATTACCTAGTTATCGTTAACCATTAATCTTTTATTTGCTTATTTGCATAATTCTATCATGAAATAATTACCTAATTCCGATCAAATTATGATAATAATGTATTTGCAGTTTTATTTTTTTATATAGTTATCATTTTCTTTAAGTGATAAGTACTAATATAAATTATTTTTAGTTTTATAAATAAAATTTAACAGCCGTGACCCATGTCATCTAGTGGCATTTGGATTGGTCTCGCGTCCCTTAGGTCAAGGGTTCAATTCCCCCTCCCTAAATCTTCTAATTCCAAATAAAATAAAATAAAATAAAAATAACTATCAAACAATATATATACAAACAAAATTTTCAATTATTTTCAATTGAAATCATTTGCTATCTATCTTTTAACTACTCTCAGTAGAAAAATAATTTTAAATAAGTAGATAATTATAAAAATTTCACAATATACCAATTATTACATATATAAATTTTAAAAATTTACCTTTGCTAAAAATAAATTATAATTCTCCTTCAAAAAAAATATTTTAAATGAATGTTTTTCACTATTAATTAAAAAACTATTTCATTGATAAAAATCATATTTTCCAGTTGAACCACACATAACTTAATAGAGCATCTATAATAATTTTAAATAAATAATTTATACAATGATTAGCTTTTTCAATTAATACCATAATAGTTTGTACACATCAAAACATATAAAAGTACTTTAAATGAGTTGCTAAATTTATAACTTTTCATTAATAGCAACATGGTTAATTGTTTTAAATATTATTAGTGAGGGAATTCATAAATCAAGAGCAACATTTTTAATTTATTTTATTTAAATGGCGTAATCATCTTTAATATAATTTCTTTTTAAAATAATTTTTTGGTTTAACTTCTATAATATAAATGATGATATTGTCCCTATTCTATTGATGCTTTTAATAAAATTATAAAATGTTAAAAGTGTGTGTCTACATATTTAATTGAACTAACATAAGTACTATAACAATGTTTAGTAATCATAAAATTTTTATTTGAAACATTCAATAACCTTATAATTAATTAAGTTGTATGAGATATTGTGAAATTATTTTATTGGTTAATCCACATTTCATTGAAATAATTTAAGCATCATAATAATTTAGATTTATATTAATTTATTAAAACTATTTAAGTAATATAATAATGTTAACCATGTAATGATTAATATAGATTAGTTAAATATCATAATTATTTTCTATTGATCAAAATCATGTATAACTACTTTAAATAAGTTATAGCAAGCAATTTAAAAAATAAGTATTACAGTAATGTAATGTATAAATTCTAGCTAATTGCGCATAATGACAAATAATTGATAAAACTTAAATAACAAAACAATAAAGCCAAATAAAAATAGTAATGGCGTGGCAAACATTTCAATTTTTACCATGTTCTTGAATGTGTTGGTCAGCAAAATTGGAACAATTACATAGAAAATAAAATTAAAATGAGACCCCTATTAAAAAAAAAAGTAAAATGAGATCGATTTTGTTCACTCTCCTAAAAGAAGGGTGAACATTACCCTCCTTTACGAATGTCAATTTGGAGTGTTAAAAATTTAAATAACTAATTTCTTTCATATTATTTTATTCATTGAGAGCTTTAATATGAATACAATATTGATATATAATTTTTACTATTTTAAAAATTACTTATTTACCTATAAAATAGTAACTTATTACTAAAAATAAGTAACTTTTAAAATAGTAAAATATATATGAATATCAGACTCATATTAAAGTTCTCTCAAATTTAATAAAATAATACTAATACTTAAATTTTCAAGAATTTCACTTCTTTAACACTGAAATCGACCCTCCAAAAGGAGGGTAATGTTAACCCTCATTTTTAGGAGGGTGAACAAAATTGCACAAATAATTGTAACCAACTTGGTGATAAGAAAAGCTGTTAACATACGCACACGTGACACTATTTAAATGGTTTAGTAAAGTATAACAGATTTTTTGTCCATTAACTGTTTTTCAATTGTAACTGTTTTATTAAAATCTAAAATTATATAATATATAGATAATAATAATCAATTAGAATATTCCTCCAGCACTATTAATTCCCTACTGTACTTTCTAAATAAACACATTCGCAATACATAAAGCAACTAAGAGGATTTATGTTACAAATAATTTGATTATTTTTGATAATTAAGGTATCCAACAAAATCAAATAATTCTCCCTTTGAAGAACTAGAAAACGAAAATTTTGCATTATGCTTCTTTGGTATTTTTTTAGTGCCAACTAAAGTGCCATCGTTAGCATTTTCAGGTCTTATTCGATGTCCGTTTTGAAATCGGATATCAGATTTAAAATCAGTACGACGATAGGGGCTCCAATAATTTTGAAAATTTTAGGGTAATACTATGACGGCCGATTAAAGTTTTGGTCATGCCTATGTTCTCCTACAAGTTTTAATATATTTTTACATATTTTTACACATAAATCTCGCATGATCTATCTGGACTACACAAATCTCCACCATTCAATTCCACTCATTCTCTTCCTATATCACATTACATCACATAAAAATACACATTCTAATACCCTATAAAGTATCATCGATGGCAGTAGACCAAGGCTCTATGCTTCTTACCCAAACCGCTGTGAAGGTTTCACGCCTCCAAACAGGCCGTAAAAAATTTGTTGGATTTTGCTTTTGGTGGGGTCACTCAACAACACGTAAAGCCAATAGAGTTAGCGACACGTAAGCATTTTGAAATTGACAATTCCGACGGTCTATTTACTAATTACAGAATAATTAGGAGTATGTTTTTAACTTCTAAATTTAATTGGTAGAAATTCGAACGGCAAATAAAAACCGTACATGGGACCCACGTGGCAATGTCACTTGACCTGTGACTTGAGTTTTCTCCCTTGATATCCGGCCCTTCTTACTCCTTTCGAGCCGTCAGATCTTGAAATCCACGGCCAAAATATCAGACAACGAGCACGCTACGAAGTAAAACCGTTGTCCAAACATTTTTTTGAGCTGTTTGCGGACAATTATTTTACAAAATTAGTTTTTTTTTTTAATATTACGTTCCACCACTCATTGATTAATAATTAATTAATTTCAAAGTATTTTTTATATTTCTAAAATTTGAAATTTTAAATCACTCATTAAAAAATCAATTTTATAAAAATGAGTCTTTTTCCGGTACGATATACGGGACTATTAAAATAGTTTATTTATATAAAATAATATTAATACAAAATAAAAATAATAGAGCATATATAATACTATAGATTTCAATAATAATTTATAAATTTTGATTTGAACTATTATCTTATAAAAAAATATCATATTAGTTGTAGTAATTGATGATTTTAGGTAATAACAAAATATTTGGGATTAAAATTTATGCAATACTTATTTGAAAAAAAAATGCTCCTATTAAAATTTTTGTGAAATTTTTCATCATTAGTGTCATTCAAATAGCTAAACCGAGACAATATTTTTTATCAAGGATTTTTCAATCAAAATCCTTCAAAGGATTGATTGTGATACCTCGACCGATTTCGTCCGTAATTTCGTATATGATTTTTGAGTTATTATCGTGAGGTAATGATGAATTTGATGTATGTGATGAGTTTCATAAGTGATATATGTTTATGTTAAGGTTACGACCCGTGATGTATAAAAGTTATACGGCCATAACCATCACGACGAGAGGAAAATTCTGCATAACGGAATTTACGACCGTAAATTTGTAGGATGCGGCCGTAATTGCTCAGTTATGGCCGTAAATATGTAAGTTACAGTGGTATAAGTAAGGTATAAAGTAATGAACAGAACCATTTTTATGGTCGAAAGTATTAGGGGTACGGTCGTAATTGTAAGTATACAGTTGTAAAATGAAAATATATGGCCGTACTATGAAAGTGATGGAAATATGCAAATATTTCAGAAAGTTTTGTACGGCCGTATATAATATAGATATGGTCGTACTATTGTTATTTATGGCCGTAAGTATTAATTATACGGCCGTAAGATTGATAACAAAGGAATGTGAAGTTTCAGAGACTTTGATACGGCCGTATGTCAAAGTGAGACGGTTGTTTGGTTGTGGGTTACGACCGTAATTTTAGTATTTACGGCCGTAAAAGTAAAGGTTACGGCCGTAATTTTAAGTCGGTAGAATGGTAATTCTAGACTTTTCTTGACTTTTGGGGGTATATAACCTATCAAACTCATCCCCAACCCATAAGATACATACAAGACACTTTCCAAAACACTCTTTAAACTTCCCCAAATCATGGATGCTACCTGAGGATCTATCATATATGCATAGTTGATCCAAGAATGGGAAGAAATAAGGAAAGAGGAAAAGAAGGAGAAACTATCAATGTTTTGCTTCAATGGTTTTCTTCCATCAAAAGGTAGGTTTTAGATATATTATGCAAGTATTAAGGTAATTAAGGTAAGTATGTTAAAATGTATACTTTGTTTGAAGATTAGGACCATGTACATGGGTTGTTCTTGATATGAAGCTTTATATGAATCTAAATGAAAGTCTGAGGTTATATGTTATCGTAACGCCCCGATTTTTGGATGTCGAAGTGTTACTAACGTAGCCTGTACTTAATTGAAACCTGGAAATTTGACAACTTTTTTTTTTAAATAACATTTTCAATAATAATAATAATAATAATAGTAACAACAACAATAATAATAATAATAATAATAATTGTTGATGTCGAAATCAGTGAGGACCAATTAATTATCAACTGAGGTGAGTGTTAGGACTTGGTTAGTAGTAACTGAAGAGAAAATAGAGAGTGTAAGTATATTTATGTTCGAGCTCGTCCTTGATTACAGAGGGTTTTTCGTGTCCTCCCTATGATCACTAAGTGTTCTATTTATAGTGCAAAATGTAGGAGGAGGTAGTAGGTCATCATGAGACGGCTGTACCGGCGCTAGGGTAGACATCATGATTGCACCTGCTGTACCTGCAAGCCGCCTTGCATTTAAGGCGTTGACCTCGGAACTTGGGTGCAGCCGTCATTGCATTTATGGGGAAAAGATGCTCTGTCGGTTGCAGGTGGTGTCAGGGTGTCAGATGACACGTGGATTGTCCTTGTTGTCAGCCACTGTAGCAAGAAGGGCTGGGCGCACACCATGACCGAACTGACCTCGGACCCTCTGTTAGAAACTGTGACGATGGGACCGTCCTCCGTGCTTCGGCCGACCTGGGCCACGGACCGAGCTAGGCGGGCCATGCAAGCTGAACTGGGACACATGACCTATCCTCTTGTGGTAGAATTCCGGTGTTGATCCGAACTGGGACACTATCACGTCATCAGCCGACCTGGCACTCCTACATATTAGCAGGAGATCCACGTCGGGCGGTGGACCTGGGCTGGGCCTGTGCCACGTCACCAAGGTGCCAATAATAATAATAATAATCAGGTTCAAGATCCACGTAGTTCAACCAAATAATATCCATCGATTTGATAACAAATAATCACTTAAAAAGAAACAAATTAAATCTTCTAATGAGAGAAAACTAATTTAACGTGGGTTCATGTGGATGACATCGCCCCGCCTCACGCCGCCTCACCGAACTCCTTAATCTAAAAAAAATTTTTAAAACATTTGGAGGTGAGTATAACGTTGTTATACTCAGTGGAGCACAGTAGAAAAATATTGCACCATATCATATAGCCATATACGAAATTACAATTAGAGGCAGTTAAACTATAGAAAGTCGAGTGTTGGAAACTCCAGTCCAACGTGGGGGAAAGTCGCTATGACTATCCGAATAGCCCTTAATACCATTCCGTGGGAGATGGTACTTAACACCATTACATACATGTCACATAGCAAATACCACAAATTATAACACGTAAAGGTCATGATATGGATTTCAAAATCAACAATCACTTTTTAAAATAAAAACATTTGCAAAAAGCAACACAATTTTGCATAAAGTAACCCCACCTCAATTCTTTATTCTTGTAAATTCCTCGAAATTAGGGCGGGTGTAATGCTAGCGCCTATACGGACTTTTCACGTCGTCTAACAGAAGAAATTAAACATAACCTTAGTAATTAAATCTTAAAATTTGTAGTTTAATAATTTATCCTAGTCTTATAGAATTTAATTTAAAAGTTTTAGGGCCTACTAGACAACTTTAAAAGTTAATTTGAGCTTAATTGAAAGAGAAGTATTGATTTGAGGGTGGAAATTGAAGTATTTAGTCAATTAGGACTAAATTGAAACTTTAGGGATGGAAATTGAACTTTTGAAGCTTAATTAGGGCTTGTTTGAGGGGAATTGTCTATTTGGGGACCGATTTACAGTTAATTCAGAACTTGGGGACTTTGATTGCAATTTATATGAATTCGATTGGATGCGGTTGAATTAGATACCTAATTTTGATGACTTAAAATGGACTTTTGAAACTCGATTGGATCTATTTGAAGAGGATAATCGACTTTAGGGGACCAATGGAGATGACTATCGAAAGTTGGGGCCAGCTTATACTAAATTTCGAGTTTGAGGGACTTGGGTTGCAATTTCAGGGCTAAAACCGAGTTGTGTCTTCATTCCCTTCCTCATACTCGGCATACACGAAATCTCAGAGAGGGAGAGAAGCCGAGCAAGTCCACCGCGAGGGGAAGAGAGGAAATCTGTGTCTCGCCACCCGTGCCGCCACCACCAATTGCTGCCACCTCAATCGCCAGTAGCAGTGGTGATGGAGCCTAGCGTTGGACAGAAATCGATCTCCCTAACTGTAAAATTGGGTCAGCCTTTGGGACCAAAATTCGGCCAAATTGGGGGTGAAGCTCGCCGAAATCCATCACTCAAAGTCAAAGCCGAAGTTCTACATGCCTCAACCATTGTTTTGGGGGTTGAAATATGGTGGAGATTTCAAGGTTGGCCACCGGAAGCCATGGCCGAGTTTCTCTGCTTGTTTCGGCCATTTTTTTTTTGGAACTCTGGAGCCTAGCCTCAGATTGGAGATGATGGATTGAACCTTAATTTGAAGTGTTTTCAAATTCTCAATTGCAGGAACTTGTGTTTGGTCGATTGGATTTGGAGTTGATATTGTTGTTTGTGTTATGAAGGGATACGTGTGTGTATGTATGCTATTTATGTGAATACTATGCGTGTATATGTTAGAGAACTCACAGAGTGGAATTTCATGAATCCCCTGTGTAATTGGTGCGTGCGTATGGCATGAATTTTGCAGCAGTACAAAATTGGAAGGGAAACAATTAGTAGTTGAGTAAAAGCTTCAATATGATCAGAAAAGAAAAACTGGTTACTTGTTGAGAATCTGTGAAAATTTGCAGCTAGAGAAACTTCCTTGAGAACCAAAGAACGTGAATGGTAGGGTTTGTGCTGGACGTAAGAATGGAGAAAAATTTGAGCAGCCGGGTGTTTATGAAGCGTGGGTTGTGAGATATTGGCCCGATTGGAGTTAGGAGTAGGTATTTAAGTTAGAAATTGGGCTTCGAAGCCCAGCTGACCAGATCCTATGGCCCTTCATGAAAATTTGACCCGATAACGTATTAAATAAATATTTTTCTTTCCTATTAGACGAGCATTTAGCATAAATTCTCAATTTAATAGGTTAGGTCGTAACAACGACGTTTTATTTAGAAATTTTAAAATTTGGACATGGTCGTTACAGTTGTGATTTTTATGGTCTTATCATGTCAAAGAGTTATATGCACCTAAGATGATGATGTAATGATGATATAGTACTTATATGTATGTTTGTATAGGATGACTTTGTGTTAAGTAGTGATAAGCTTGGCATCACTTTATAATAAGCATAAGAATTTTGATATATAAGAAGTGATACTTTTGATTCTATGATGCCATTGAGATTCGAGTTGCCTTGAATATATGAAGTAAACTATGTTTTGGTTCAAGGAATGATGTTTCCATAAAGGCCAATGTAAGTTATGTCATGAAAGTACACAAAATAAGGTTGCCTATCATGTGTTTACAAAAGTATGAATATAAGCTCGGCCTAAAAGGGGAGCTAAGTACTATACGAGGCAAAGTGCTATACGAAAAAGGTATGAGCCACCTTTTGAGCCCATATGAGTTACCTCTAAAGTCCTAGATTTGAATAAGCCATACAATATGATATAATACCCCTTGACGGGGGATCTAAGCCCCAAAATGTGAGACGAGGCTAATGTGATATGACACGAATGGCTGATGTATGATAATAATGAAACGGTGCCATTGTAAACACATTGATTTGCAACAGGGCCCGAATATGTACAAAGTAGGCTTATGAAGTAAAAGTTATGTGATGTGAAGAGTCATGTTAATATGCAATACAACATGTACATGTATGCCAATACAAGATCGTTTATCACGTGTTACATGTATACGAATGCGATAATTGGCCAAATGGGGGATCTAAGCCCCATATATGATAAGATAGCCTCACGAGGCTTGGCCAAAGATGATATGTGATTAGTTGGCGCCAGTGTAACCACGTGATTAGCGTATTGCCCAATGTAAGTGTGTGATATACATTGCACGGCATCTAATTCCTACTGAGTCTGTATGCCTCATTATGTGTGTTTGTTTCCTTTGCAGACGTCATGGGACTTGGGAAGCCATTTGGAGACGGCGGAGGATTTCGGGCAGTATAACGCGTAGAAATGGGTAAAAAGATCTTGCACCAAAATATTGGTACAGAAACAATTATAGTTATATGTTAACAATTTCGGGTAGCCACTAAAGTGATGGATATTATATGTATGAGTGACGTTCTCTTTAGTTCCGTATATATGTATTGAACCCGTATAAAATACGAAATTGTGCATGTTATGTGATGACACCTGTATATATCTATATAAGAAGTATGGTACTGGGTGGGGAATTAGGGAGGGGCGTTAGATTGACGAAATGATGAAATAATAATTTTAACAATTAGTCTTTTAAATGGCTTGTAAAATGATAAAATAGAACATGAAAGTTATCGTTTTCTATCTCTTTTCTAATTAATTAATTATTTATTTATTATAAATTTAATTATTTAACTACTCACTATTTAATCTTAAAAAATTATTTACTATTTGAACCGCCCAATGCACATTATCTATGAAAATTATTTAAAACTACCATTTTGATATGGCAAAAATAAAAATGAGGTTTTTATTGAATTTTTTAAATATGTAAAATTATTTTTAAATATGTAAAAAAAAATAGAAAATCACTGTCTACGTGCCACTGTGCCAAATTGGCACTTCAACTTTTGTTGGGAAGATATATATATTAATTCAAAAATAAATAATTAAAATGTAATATCCAAAAATTAAAAAATATATAGAAAATATTAATTTTCATTTTCAGAATTAATTTAATAGGTATTATAAATTTTAATTTTGATATCTTATCATATTTTCATTAATATACATGCAACACTAAATATAAAACAATTATATAAATTATATAAATAAATTAAAAATTTTGAATACATATAAAAATATATATATAGAAAAAGTAAAATAAGGAAAATAATACCAAATAATAAAAATAGAATAAATTAAATAATGAAAGCTATTAGTCCTTAGAAAAAAATGTCAAACATAACATTGCTACTTAGTGCCTAGGTGGCTCTTTTATTTTTATATATAGTTACATTTCTCTCAACCATACATTTAATATCCAAATTTTAGAGTTTGTTTGATCAAGATTTTTTTTTGAAAAAAAAATTAATTTCTCTAAAACTGTCTTATTGATATGACAAACCTTTCATACTTCCAAAATTTTTTATATTTTAAAATATGATTTCAAATATTATTTCTGAACAAATACTAAGTAGATCGATGTTCAAGTAGATTTTATTTTTTAACTAGATGAATAGTTAATAATGAGTAATGATTTAAAAATAATGGCTAATATTGAAAATCAATTTTGGTTGAGGAGTAAAAATTAATTGTTTAGTAGATAAAGTTTAGACCCAACATATTGCAAAAAATAGCAAAATATATATTATAATTACAAAAATATTAAAAATTCTACAAAATTGCAAAACTAGGAAGAAACCTACATAAAAGATGTAGAATGCAATTCTTCAACCCCCAACCCAATGGAATTGCAACAAATCGGGGTCCAATTTTTTTTTTTTTTGAAATAGCGAACCATTTATCTGTGAACCACATAGTGGTTAGCGCTTGTTAATATTCACATTTTTATATGAAATAAGAAAGAGAACAAGTGAAGTTAAATGGTAGAAATTTGTATAATACATATAACTCTCCCGAAATATATGGATGTGATTGATTTGACCAAATTAAAATTTAAATGAGAATGGATTATATATATCAAAAGTAAGTGACAGTTTTTGGCGGTTCATTTTGGCAACCTCAAACCCTAACAATATTGGGGTAATTTCCACCATAAAAAGCTTGGAGTAAACTCCAATCGAAAAAATGGAATATGATAGCATTGAAACAACCTTCAAAATGGAGGAATTTCCACAATCAGCAAAATAACTACCCCAAGTTTCCTTATGCAATTCATTTTTCTTAGGGTTTATCTGTGTTCTTTTCGGCAAGGAATGACGGGGATGGAGTTATAATCGTTGGAACCACCAGATAAAATGAAAAAATAAAAAAATAAAAATTCAAACCACCTTTTACACAATGGAAAGGTTTCAATTTTCAACAATAAAATCTGAACACTATTATTCAAACCTGTGGAGGATTGAACTTTGAACAAGATGATCTGGACGCCATTCTTCAATCTTACGGGGGTTTCAACTCTGAGCCAGAAGATCTGAGCGCCGGTGCTAGTGGTCTGCAAGTGGGAAACTCTAAGAGAATAAAAGAGAAGAAAGGGATGCGCATTTTAGGCACTTTGCAATATAATCTTGTTAAATGTAACTCCGAGAATTTGAAACATTAGTGTCATTTTGTAGAGTCAAAATTTAGTCTTTATTATTTGTGTAATGTTATCTTACTCCTTCTGTCCAACAAAGATAGTTCACTAGTTATTTTCATACAAATTAAAAAAATGGCGATTAATTTAGTTGAAACACTAAATTTTTAACTTTTTTTCATATATACCCTTATGTATAATTAATTGTAATGTATAGGTAATTGATGTGGAATAATAATAAAGTACGTTAATTAGGGGTATTTATGAGAATGAAAAATTAAAGACATGCTCAATATGAAAAGTGGATTATCATTTTGGGACGGACAAAAATAGTATATTGAATTATTTTTGTGGGATGGAGGGAGTATATTGTTAAATCTGTATAAAGAATGATGATTATCATGATCTTTTGTTGGTTATGGATGATTTAAATGATCTTTAACAACAATTAATTTATGAATTAAAATATTATTTTAAATGTAATATTTAAAACAACATATCAGTTAGTGTCACATTACACCTTACATATTACTACCACCGTTTATAAACAACATTACTCATTTGTAAAATGAGATTATCATCACCTTGAGCAAGTAGATAAGCGTGATTTGAATAATAGCAATTGCGTTTATCGTCTTGGAGGTAGTGATAGGGCCATGTTACATTACAAAACCATGCTATATATATAGATAATTAGTACGAGAAAATGCATAAATCAACAATTGGCGTTCACGAGCCCTTTAGCATTTACATCTTTATACATTTTTATGTGAAATGTAAGAGAGTATGAGTAGAGTTAAATAGTATAGATTTGTATAATATATATAGATCTCATAAAAAGTGTGAATATAATTGGTTTGAGAAAATTATAATTTGACTGACTGCGCAAACTATCGTATCGATAGTCGTACACGTATTTGCGCTAATAATAAGACCAAAAATAGTCTATCCCTGAGGGTACATTTGATACAGATTATTACGCGCTCGGTCTCAATTATTTGGTCCACTTTATTTTCTTATAAGGATTAGAATATTATTACAAAAGTAAATTTTGTAAATTACTAATACTACACCCGTGCGATGTACGAGAACAATTAAATTTATGTGTAATAAATAATTGATACAACATTATAAATATAATAAATATAAATATTCAATTATATAATTGATGTAATTTATGTATAGGAGATTGTATAACTGTAAACAATTATTGAAATTGCATAATTGTAAACAATTATTGAAATATATAATATTGTATATAATAGTCAATGCAAAAAATGCGGAGTAAATTCACAATTGTAGATTAAAAAAATTCAAGTTCATTGCATAATTAAGAAGTTTATCAAAAAGTGTAGCTTTAATTCTAATTGTTGTACACTGCATTGCACAAACAGCGCTCGTTAAGATTAATAAATTATAAACGAATCATTGGAATGAATATATAAAAATTCTTTGATTATCAAAACTTGTCTTTCTCATTGATACAAATGAAATTTATATTGAATATCTTTTTTCTTTTTGAAATGGATATGACGCACTCCAAATTTTATGATTTTATGCATTCTTTTAGTGATTAATTGTAATTGCTACTTAATTTTAGCTATATTATATAAGAAGTATTATGCTTAATTTTATGTAACTTAAATTTGTAGTAATATCAATAATTTTCGCCCTCTACATAATTCATTTGGTTTCTTTCCATTTACATAAATTGTATTTTAATTTTAGAAAGAAAACATTTTTTATTTATAATTTTATATACTTAGAAAAGGAAAAACGCGTGCAATATATACAAAATTCAGTTAATGAGCAAATCACATCAGTCGTATTAAAAATGAAAAACATCAATTAATTTTTTTTAATTAGAAATGGCGTGTCATGTTGGCACTACCAATAGGGCATTCGTCAAATGTGGCACTTCAATTATAATAATATAAAGACTAATAAATTACTATTTACTTAAAAAATAGATAAATTATTAAATATAAATCCAATTATAATTTTAATTACTCACTATTTGATTATAAAAAAAGTAAAAAAAATATCTACTATTTTTTAATAATCCAATTCACGTAACCAAGCAAAACTATCAAAACCTATAATTTTGACACTATGAAAATAAATAAATAATATTTATTATTATT
This sequence comes from Jasminum sambac, assembly GCA_018223645.1. NCBI lineage: Eukaryota > Viridiplantae > Streptophyta > Magnoliopsida > Lamiales > Oleaceae > Jasminum > Jasminum sambac. The sequence continues at coordinate 24,467,611 of CP073649.1, forward strand.
TAACATTTCAAAAAATAAAGTTATATTTAAAGTCTTTCCAAAACCAATTTTTTCTCATTAAATGTTTACTTTAAATATTGATTTATTTTCAATTATATTTTAATTACTACTAATTAATGTTGGATTATTTTCAAACTAATATTATAATTTTTTAAAAATATTTAATGTGTGCCATGTTGGCATCTTTGCCAACGTGGTACTCCAATTTTGTTAATATAGAGATGTTCCTAATTTTCCCTTATTTAATGACTAATTTTTGAAATTAATAGTTACAACCATAGCATTAAATAAGGGAATGTTTTGTAAAATAGTATAAAATAAATTTTATCAGCCTTTTTCTAGTCCCAGACTCCCAGCACAGTGCTGGATCTTTCTTATAGTTTCAATGCTGGCATGGTGCCTCCCAACGTTGCCTCACAGCAATAGGCGCTGATAAATGGGGCTGGATAGCCATGTGATAGTAGGGAACTGCGTCACATCAAGCGTTGAAGCAATAGCAAAGTTCCAGGGTGGAACTGGATCAAATTTGTAAACTCCATAATATAGAAATAAAACCATATAATTAACACAAAAAAGGAAAAATAGACCAAATACTTGGAATGGAAGGACTAAAAAAACTAGAGATAGAGAAACCAAAAATATATATATTAGTAGAAAATAAAAAAAGCTTATTGGCACAATCAGGACCCAACGTTTCAACTCGCTGTGCACTAAGCATCTATCGTTTTTTCTTGGCATTTTCATGTCCAATCTAACGTTTTATCATGAGATAAAGATTTTTTAAACCAAAAAGACAATATTACCCTTTTATTCATATTATTTTCATTAAATTATATAAAAATAATTATGGTTGTCGTATTCAACACATTCTCCTCCACCGCCACCACCATCCCCGTCGCCGCTACCACCAACTCCAGCGAAAACTCTGGCAAGACCCAAAAGTAGATACAGAGGTCGAAAAGCACCAACAGCTATAACTGATTTTTTTTTACCACCAAATCTACTTTTGGATCTCGCTGGACTTTTTGCTGGAGTTGGTGGTGATGGCGGCAGTGACGCTGGGATGGTAGTGGTTGTGGTGGTGGAGAAGAATGTGTTAAAAATAAGGATTAGTTTGTATTTATTGAAAGGTTATGGACTTGATTGCAAATATTTTTATTTAATTCAGGGTATATATGATATGCCAAAATTTGGATTGAAAATGTCACATCAAGAAAAATATTTTCCCACTTATGCGTTTGATGCAAAATTTTTTCATGGAAAATATTTTCCATGTACAAGTCACTAAAGTACAATATTGAGCCATTTGCTTGGAAAACTCAATCTAGTGTTGAGGTGGGAAAATTTGCAAAGAATTGATTTTCCGCGGAAAAAGTTTTTCACCTCTAATTCCTTATTCAATCAATCACACCCGTAATGAAAATAATATAAATAAAAGGGTAATATTTTTTTTTTTTGGGCGAGAGACTCTTTATCTCATGATAAAAGGTTAGGTTGAAGATATAAATGCCAAGAAAAAAGAATGTTCCTTAGTGTGCAGCGAATTAAAATATTGAGTTCTGATTATGCTAATAAACCTTCAAAAAATTATTATGAGATTAGGGTTGGGCATAACTCAATCCAACCCAATGAAACCGATCAACCCAAGACAGAATGATTGGGTTGGGTTGATTTCGACTTCTGGTGAGTTGAGTTGGGTTTGGTTTGCAAATTTCATTAAACCGCTGGGTTGGATTGGTCTCCGGGTTTTACTCAAAACCCAACCCAATTCAAGTCAACCTAACCCGAATGTGAATATATAAGTTACTTGCAAATTGGAAGCAAAAGGCTTGTTCATTTATTTTTATGGATATGTATAGTACTTTCTACTTAATTTTGTTCAATATGAAAAATACTTGCTACTTTATTTTTCAATGATTACTATTTTAGATTGAATTACTGTTATCTTAAATTTGGATGATTTTAGTATTATTTTATTGAAGATATCTATTTTCATCTGTCTATGAATCTATCTTATATTTGTGGTCCTATGGTCCTTGTTTTTTATGAAAATTTTTTAAATCAATTGAATTTATGATGTTCAATACCAAATCGAACAAACGAATCTAACCCAAATCGAATTACATGATTTGGGTTGGATTGAGCTCGCAAAACATTGGGTTGATTTTATATTTGATTTTATTAAATCAAAATTATTTGAGTTGGTTTTGTATTTGACTCAAAACCAACCCAACCCACGCCCAACCCCATATGAGATGAAGGAGAATTGAGTGGTTGGAAGTGAACATAATTGTGCCAAACAAGTCCTAAATTGCTATGCTCGTGCGAGAATTGTCTCTCTCTCTTTATAGCTCATCGGGGTCCCATTTCTTCATAGTGTCTGTGACGATGACTTTAGGTTTCCCTCGAAATCCGCCTATTCTCCCTCCATTCCAGCCGTCAGATCTTCGAAATCTACGGCTTACCATTGTCCCAATTATCCACGCTCCCCACGAAAACCTGTCTGTTGGAGTTGCCACGTAGGACTTTTCACTCAGTTTGGTATCCTAGACCTGCCACGTCATTTCCTAATCCCACGACCCAGATTCTTTTGTATTTCAAATCTAGCCGTCCATGGTGGACCCCCACGTTTAATATTGGAAAAAAGTGACCACCAGCCTCTACTCAATGCTCTGCACCACTAATCGATAAGACCACAATTTTGAAAATAATTTCTTTAATAGTATTTCCCTAATCTACCCTGTTAATTATTGTATTAAATTGGGGATTTTATTACTATATAATAATAATAATAATAATAATAATAATAATAATAATCTCCTGTTATAGAATTGCTTTATAATTATAATAATAATAATAATAATAATAATAATAATAATAATAATATTGCCAAGGAAGATTTCCTCACTAAAATGCAAGATGCTATTTTATTTTATACACTGTAATTTAATTGTGTTAAACTTTAACATAATTTTATTGTAGGCAAAAGTTAATTATACAGTTTGCAACAATTGCGTGAAGTGAGGGTGGTCGAGAAACGTGTTGAGAATGTTGGCCATATTTTCTATACGTTGTATGTGTAAGGTGTTAAAAACATATATTTTGTGTTTGTGTTCCATATCAAATTAATATAAACGATCAAAAAATAACGTGTAATGTGGAGGTAGATAATTAATTCATCCCTCGGCTTGGGCTATAAATTGACTTCGCCGTTCAATTGAGTCGAGGCAGCATTGTCAGAAATTTTCTTTCTTGCATCATCAAAATTTTGACATGTGGGAACATTTCACTTGAATGTAAACTATTGCTAGTTTTCTTGAGTATGATTATTCTTCTCAATTGAATTCTAGTTTCAATGTATTATCATACATATGGTAAATGTTTGTTTTATCTAAGTTGAGAAAATGCAAAAATAATGTATACAGAAATTACAATAATGCCATATATGTTGATAGTCATTTATGTCCACTCAACCTAATGCAACTATTTCCTTTTCCATTTTAATTTGGGATTTATAGAAAGAAGGCGAGACTTGAGTGCATTACCATATTACACTAGTGATCTCCTTCCCATATGGGGAGAAGTTATTCTCCCCACATATTAGGTATCGACAGATGAGTTTAACACATTAGTAGTGAGACCCAATTCTTAATTTCTCAAATATATTCATCTGCTGATACATGACATGTGGGAAAAAATTATTCTCCCCACATAAAAAAGAGATCACTAGTGTGCCATATTAATGGAAATACTTTAAAATCTTGACACCACTCTCATAAAAAAAATAAAAATAAAAAATCCCTTTTTCTAAAAATATTTTGGGGTGTTTTGGGGGATGGGATCGGGCTTGCTTATATTTCTGTAAAATTGAAATGGTTAATAAATGTGAAACCGAAAATTAATGAATTTTGACCGAGTGGGTGGGGCGACAAATTCTGCGGTCACCTAGATTCCTTGTGATCGTCATGTTGCTTTTACCAAGGTTCACTGTTTCTACCGGCTATTACCGGTGACCCCACCACCACTCCGGTGACCCTTTGTGTAATTTTAATTAATTAAATACAGAAAAGTGGCCTCACGGTATGCGATTATTTTACTATTATATGCGTTTGTCTTCAAACAGTGCCTTATTTTAGTGATAATGTGGAAGCTTGTGGATGAAGGAAAAACTGAAACGTGTCGGTAAATGTTGAATCCATCGACGGCTGATAGCAACGACACGCTGGCAAGAGGGTTTTAGGGCCGTTGATCGCGCTAGAAAATGAAGGGCTGAGATTCAGTTGGGTGACAAAGGAAATGGATCCGAGCCATCCACGGGGGTTTGCAGAGAGTGAAATAGCCTTAAGAGATGAACAGATGATAAGATTGTGAATATCAGAAAGTGTTCATTTCCTAGAGAGAGAGAGAGAGAAAGTGAAGGCGGATTAGTGAAAAGAATCGATTTCGCAGAAGATCTCTCGTCTTCGGAAAAATTGGTATTTCCGGTGGGTTTTCTATCTATGGTTTCGCCGGAGGGTAGTGTGAATCTTGATCTTTCGGTGAATTTTGCTGTATCTGAAATCTTGTGAGGTTTCAGATTTGTGGCTAAATTGTTTTATTACAGAGCTAAAGAAGTCACTCATGGACAGAAACAGAGAGGGCCGTAGAGCCAGTATTGTAGGCTCTAATGGCTTCAACAGGAGGAGACCCAGAACCAGCAGTCACAGAGACTCCCCTGGTATCCATTTTCGTACAGATCTGATTTATTATTTTTTTTTCACAAAGATTCGATCTTTTTCTCTGATTTTCTATTACTGGTTTTGTTAAAGATTTTGACTGTTTTTCATTTTTCGCAGATGAAGATGGTGGAGTAGATTTTCAAGAATCCGTCAGGCTACGAGACAGAGTAAAGAAAGATCGAGATCGAGATCGGGAGAGGGAGAGAGAAAGGGAAAGAGACCGAGAAAGAGAGTCGGAGAGAGAAAGGGAGAGGTCCAGTAGAAGCAAGAGAAGACGAGCTGAGAGATTGATGAACAACAGAGAAGATGGAGGAGATGACACTTCAGAAGAAAGTATTGATGACGATGAAGTCTATGAAGACGAAGAGAATATCACCACCACCTCCAACGCCGCCGTCGGCGGTGGTGTGAGGCCGCCGCCGACACCGGCATCGAGTCTAATCCCCAATCACCACCACCATAGTCACCACAGCAACCACCATCATAGTCAGAGTCAGCAGCACAATATTAGTGGTAACAACAGTATTAGCAACAATCATCATCTTCAGCATAGAAAAAGTTATCCTCCGGCTGCTGCTTCTTCTTCGTCGAAGGTCTTCAGAGTAGCCTCTGTTTGGAAGGCCGGAGATGAAATGATTGGCGTTTCCGTCCCAAGAAAAGCTCGATCTGGTATTAACTGCAAAAGTCTGTTGATTTGAGTTTGTTTGTGAAAGATCCGATTTTGATGGGTTTTCTCTCTTTTTTATCTTTTTCTTCTATTGATTTGTTGCAGCATCTACAAAGAGGTCACATGATTGGGTTTCAAGCAGCAGCAATAACAACGGCGGAGTTTCCGCCGGAGAACAAATTCTCCGGCAGGCTTCGACTTCTCCGGCGAGACAAGGTCTTGCTTCAACATCAGCGCCATCGCCAGCACCACCACAACCAATGTCCCCTTCGTCTTCAAATATCTCAAACAGGAAAAAGCTCGTGAGTCGTCGAATCATCAATCGCTATATCCATTTCCAGGAATTTCTTGATTATTGACTGAAGACTTTTTTCTGTGACAGAAACTTGGAAACAATAATGGCCAGAAGCTAAAGCCACCAAAGGCATCATCGAAATCCAGTTCGTCGAATCCCGAGGATCTGGAGATTGAAATTGCTGAGGTTTTATATGGATTGAGAACACAATCACAAGGCCCTTCTTCTAAAAAAGACGATTCCAGAGAAGTTAATAGATCAAATCTTGAAGCCAAATCGCAAGTTTCATCTCCGATCTCGAATTCTACAATGACAAGCAATCCAGTCTTGCCTCCGACTTCTAGCCCCCTATCAGTTGTTGGTTAGTTTTCCTCTGATTTCATCACTTCACATATTAAACAAGCTCAATTAATTTTCTGACGACTTCTGTGTTTTTTTGTTTTCTCAGCTCCGAAGAGGAAGAGACCTAGGCAAGTGGTGGAGAATCCCAACTATGGTGCTCGGAGCAGCCCCAGTTCGACAGATCAGAAACCAAAGAGTGAGACTTCGTCTCCTACTGTGGACAAAATCCCGGGATCTACGGCTGCTGAAAATGGGTACGATATGGGCAATTTGGTCAATTCACAAGCAGTAGCTCCGCAGCCGCCGGAGCCTGTACTGCCGGAGGTCGTGAAGGTGGGATCGGAGTCCAAACCGGTGGCTGAAGAATTAAGAGAGAGCCGAGATTCACCGAAGGAGGAGGTGAGCTCACAAGAGAAAAAGGAATATCCTGCGGTGAGGGTAGAGGGTAATAATGCTGAGGACTCGTCATCGACAGCGACAGCTGCAGTTTCCGTTTCAGTCTCTTCTCCTGGAATTAAATTGTGAGTGATTTGTTTCTTTTTCACAAGTAACAATTAACAATTTAATCAATCTTATTAAATATTTAATTTTTTGTTAATTTCAGCGATTCTACCCCATCTGGATCTGAAAATCCGAGAGAACCGAAGTTCGAAATAGATCTCATGGTAATAATAAGGATCTGGAGAAATCCGGTGGTTTTATTCACTTTTCCGGTGATTAAACTTGACTTTCCGATGTAATTTCAGGCTCCTCCTCCACAAGTACGGTCATCAACGGAAACTGATGCGAAGGTTGAATTAAGGGGCGCTGATCAGAAGCCGGTGGTTCCAAGCGTTGATGCGGTGAGTGTTTAACTGAATCTCAAGTTGTATTTATTTATATATTCATCACTAATTGGATGTTTTGTCCTTTATGGATATAAAGGTGGTGGACAAGGAGGACGAAAAAGTGAAGGTTCGTAAAGATGATTCTACCAATGTGGGAGATGAAGATAATAAAGGTAAAGGTACAGCTGAAGAAGATAAGCCGATGGATATTAAGGCGAGGAATATCGATCTTCAGCTGGATTTGGAAAAGCCTGAAAGAGATGGAAATGCTGTGAACAAATTGCATCAGCAGTTACCGACCAAATCTACTAGAGAAGATCCACACCCGGAAAAATCCGGTGAGTTAATTGATTTTCTGAGAACGAACTTCTGGCGGCCTCTTTTCGCCAGAGATTGAGAGATTTGTGATTTTTTCTTAAAATTTTTTTAATTTGGATTCAGGTCAATCGACAAGTTCGTTGGCTTTACCAGTATCCGTGGCTAATTGGCCTGGTGAGCTTCCTCAAATGGGGTACGGCTGGATTCGATTATACGATTATTGCTTCCATTCTTCTCATCAATTGGATGTTTAAGTGATAGTCTCCGGTTTTGAAGTACTGATTTTACCTGAATCTTGTACTTTGACCAGCAGATACATGGCACCATTGCAAGGAATTGTTTCAATGGATGGAAGTGCAGTTACGCCAGCACCAATTCAGGTAAAAAAAAGGAGTTCATTTCACTAATAATATAATTGAACGTGCTTTTATGATTACTCCCTTTTTTGACATGGTTGATGTGTATTTGGCAGCCATTGTTTACTCAGCCGAGGCTGAAAAGGTGTGCGACTCACGTCTACATTGCCCAGAATATACATTACCTTCAGCAATTTGCAAAGATGCATCCCTTCTGGCACGGCTCTGCTTCTTTATTTGGATCGAAGCCTTGCAATCTTAATGTTGTTCCCTCGGCCGATCTGCTGGGGAACGTGGCTGTTCGAGGAGTAAATAATACACCCGATAAGAGGCAGAGTCTTGCTAATATCCCAACTCACAGTGGAAAGGAAAAATCTTCTCAACCTACAAGTACATCAGATTCTGCTCAGAGGAAGCAGCAGATTTTGCTTCAGCAAGCATTGCCTCCCGTTGCACCGAATAATCTAATGGTATGGTGGTCATCTCTCTTTTTCGCTGCCGTTTACATTGCTCGTTTAGTTTTAAATATTTTTGCTGAATGTTCTATACTATCTTGTTATGTAGGGTCCAGCTTTTATCATTCCATTGACTCAGCAACACGCGGCAGTTGCAGTTGCCTCAGCTCGACCGACTACTGGAAAGCCACCAACTACCCCAGGCGGTGGTGGAATAGCTCCGTCTAACCCAGCCAATTCTGCAGCAGCTAATGCCTCTGCCCCTGCCCCTGCCCCTGCCACAGTTGGTGGAGGACCTGCAATGAGCTTCAACTACCCCAACATGCCACCCGGGGAAACCCCGTACTTGGCTATCTTGCAGAACAATGCATACCCTTTTCCGATGCCAGCTATGGGGGGCCCAACGAATTACCGGGGACCACCTTCTCAGGCGATGCCTATGTTTAATGGGTCATTCTATTCTTCTCAGATGATCCGTCCATCGCAAATTCAGCTCCAGCAACCACCTGGTTCTTTGACTCATCAGATGCAAGCTCATCAAAATCCGACCGGTTCTTCGTCTTCTCAGAAGCATTTACAGAGCCAGCAGTCGAGGCCTCAAGGCGGTGGCGGTGGCGGTGGCAATGGCAATGGCAATGGGGGTGAGAACTTGCAAAACTTTGCTACTCAAAGGGCTCAAACTTCTCAGCTACCACAACACTCTCAGAGTCACCACATAAATCCTGGTCGAGGACGCCATCTTGAAAATGACTTGTGTGGGGAAGATAGCCCATCGACCGCCGACAGCCGAGGGGCGAGAACATCTATGAATATTTACGGTCAAAATTTTCCTGTCCCAATTCACACACAGAATTTTGCCTTGATGACTCCTTCAGCGCCTTTGACTGGTGGTGCGACCGGTCAAAGTGCCAGCCAGAGTGAGAAGAAACAGCAACCACTGCAGCAACAGGGCCTTAAGAGCAGTGGTGGCGGTGGAGTAGAGTCACAGTCACCCCAGACGTTTCCCATGTCATTTGGTCTAATAAATGGGACGACGACAGGTCCGGTTATCGATATGTCATCAATGTCACAAAACGCGATCTTCCAGAGCTTCCCCGAGGTTACCCGGCAGAACATCCAGATGATGGCTGCGGCAGCCGCCGCTCAGAAAAAGAATTTCCGAATTTCCGATGACGGAAAATCAGGTGGCGGTGATTCGTCCGCCACTGACGATGAACGGAAAGCGTCGGCCGGGAAGAGTGAGGGAGGTGTTGGGCAGTCGATTGTGTTTACAAGAACCGATTCAGCTGATCCAGCTGTTTCGTCCCGTGCTTCTCGCCCTGTGAGTAGTAACAATGTGGGCTCCATGAATCAGAGTACCCAAAGACAAGCTCTACTTCAGCAGCAGATGCTGCAGCAGCAGCAGATGCAGCAGCAGCAGCAATTGTCAGCTACTTTTGGTGGCGGCCGGAGTAAAGCTCCAGTGACTAGTACTGTCAACATTTATTCTGATCACTTGAATTCATCTTCTTCAACTGTCGCCAAGTTTCCTAACGCACTCTCCGGGTACCCGCAAAACCTCGTCCAGAACAGCAATGTCAACAGTCCTAATCAGTCACCCCAGTGGAAAAGTTCAGTAAGAACGTCGACGTCACAAGCTCCATCATCTTTGGCATCATCTACAGCGTCGTCAATGAAAAATCATTCTCAGCAGCAGTCTCGCAGTCAACATGCTCAACAAACCCACACGCAGATATCTTTTGGAGGCAATCAGAAACCATCTTCTGCTTCTCAAGTGCAGCCTCCGAGCAGTAGCAATCAGGTCGCCTCGCCTACAACCTCGTCCATCTCTAAAGGCCCGAGTGGAAGCCCGAGAAATACGGGCCCTTCCACAAGCAACAAAACGGGCCAGGCTGCTTCATTGTCGGCCCAATCAGCCAAAAACTCTCAACCAGTCCCAAGCCAGAAGTCACCATCAATTCTTGGAAGCCCGCATGTGATTTCCTCTTCACACAGTGGAACAAAACCTCAAATGCAACAACAGTCGTCCCAACAACCGAAGACCGTCCAGCAGACACAGTTATTCTTTTCACATCCCTATTCCCAAGCCCAGTCTCCTCACTCGACCAGCATGAATTCCACCACTTCGGGCAACAGCGGGTATTATATGCAGAGAAGGCGACCACAACAGCAGAGCCAGCATCCACCTGGCGCTCAGGGGAGCTCTTCGACTGCCATGCTGTCGTTGTGCCAGCCAGTGACACCGACCAGTACGAGCACTAATGATCCAGCTAAAGCAATTGCTGCAGCCACTTGTAATGTTAAGGGAGGTGGGTTACAGGGTCAAGGCCTTATCCATGCCGCTCAATTTGCTGCACAATCGCCTGGAAATCTCATACCGAGTTTCTCTTATGTTCACACAGTTGCTGCTGCTGTTCCGGTGAAACCCGCTGAGCAGAAACAACCTGCTGGTTAGTTTTTACTTTTTAACTTTCATCTCTGTTTTGATCAAACTGTGGTTTTGTGTTATTGGAGCCCCCATTGTAGGCGAGAAAGGATTTAACTATTTCTAAAGATTTAGAAGTAAATTGGGACTGTAAATTCATAAAGTCGATTACGATTTCTTGACCAGGAAATGATAATTTGCACCCATGGCAGCCTGAGAAGAAATGAAAGATGAAGCCATCAAATTTTGCACTACACCGGCGAGGCAAACATCACCGTTTGACTGAACAGGCGGATAAAAATTTTGGAAGAAATGCAAAGCAATCCCGGAGATCGTGCTCCCAGAACAAATTGTATCGACTCGACCTCCCAGAAGGCTATTGCTGTGTAAGATGGAAATGCCAATGATGATGATTGTGTTAAAAGGTAAAAAATTGAAGGACTAGAGGGAAAGGCAGAGAGAAAGCTTAGAAGAAGATATTTACAGTGTTTGTTTTGGTGTAGGTAGCGGGATGATGTTTTGTTTTTCCTTTGATGGGAAGATTAGAGTAATTATTTCCTTGAAGAGGATTGTGAAGAACAGTTATGTTTTGGACATATATGTATGTAATGGAGGGTGCATATGTGTATGTCTTTTGTCACATATTAATGAGTAGCGGCCCTCTCAATTCTTTTTATTAATTACTGCCCTACTATCTAGTGTTTTTTTCGTTTTTTTTTTTTTTTTTTTTTTGGATGAATGCCCTACTATCTAGTTGTAAATCATGTTTCTTGATTAACCGACTCCCTTTGCTTCTCATTTCTAGTTGTAGCTTTGATGATGCTATAAGACCTTGTTCTCTTTGGTGTTAACCAAATCTGCACGCAATTCCGTATACTTTATACTCATTTTTAACCACACACATATTTCCCAAAATAATATTAACCAAACATTTTTACACGGAATACCGCGTGGAACAACTAAACCTCCAATAGAACAAGGCCTAAGTCTCTAACACCAGTCAACAGTAAATAATATAAAATTACTGTTTTACGCAAAAATTGAGGGATACTAGTTACTAGGTGGGTCCATTTTCAGAATAGAGAGAGAGCACGAGTACTGTACAAATGGTGAGAGAGAGAGAGAGAGAGAGATGGTGGAAGTGTAGTGAGGGGTACTAGTTACTAGGTGGTCCATTTTCTTGATTGCTCTTTTGTTGTTATGTAGATAACAAAAAGTACACAATGAATTTTAGGCACAGTTTTCGGTTGAATAAAAGATTGGGTTTTGACAAAGGCAGATTTTTGTACGCATTTATTCAAAATCTTTACACGTAGCCCATGTCTACTTCACAGATATTACACTACTTTATCCTTTCTTTATTTTATTTAAACTACAGTAATAATAATTGGGGATATTTTAATAATATCTGTTGCCTTTTTTTTAATTGGAATTATTATTATTTTATATTTCATTTTCAAAGATACCTACTAAAAACTTTTTCTGTGGGACCCATATTCAAATTGGCAGGGCATTTGAATTTTGGGCCACGGTCCCTTTTTGTGTTTGGTGGCGGCCGGAAAAGTCAGCTGTGGCCATTGGCGGATGTGGCCACTATCATGCCTCTATGTCTACGTGGGGACCCCCTTTTGTTAATTAATTAATTATTTATTTATTTCTATTATTATTATATAATAATTAGTAAAAGTAAAGTTATTTCTGTTTTTATAGGTGGCTGGTTTATTCTTTGCGGGCCACCTGGCACCTATTCCACATGTGTAATGTGTGAGTCGCTTCTGAACCGCGCTTTAAATTATTTATTTGTTTTTAGTTGAACACGACTTTTTTATAGATGTTTTTAATTTGCCAAAATTTACCTTTTTAATATGTAAAAATTTAATTACCTATTTAAGCAATCCAATCCAAACATGAAGAAATAGATGTACATTTAATATTTATTTTATTTTTCTCTCATTTCAATCATGTTGTGAAAGTTGGGAGTTTTTGCAATTTCTTGCACCTCCTAGCCTAGTCTACTACTATGTTGATCGAATTTTAGAAACCTATGGTCCTATCAAAATACTACATCTCATTAATAAATCTTTTTTTAGTACAATTAGATTTTTTATTACTCAATCATTACGTTTTGTTAATTAAATCAAAACAGAAATGGCACAAAAGTTAAAACTTCACATTCAAGACGTTGGCGCCACATTAATCCCCCACTCCCAAAAAAAAAAAAAACCCACATTAATAACATTGAAGGTTTTTACATTAATACCCTCGATTTAAGTTTCTTGTTACTGTGAAGTCTCATAATCCGTTCATAAATTGACTTATAAGAGTGATTTTGATGGTTAGTAGATAGGGAACATGTTGCACTTAAAGACCAAACCATGTCATGATCTAGTAACAACTTGTTGAGATTTAACATCTTCTAGATTGTATGGATTGATTATGGCAAGTCTTTGTCTAACCTGATGTTCTAATTAGAACAATATTTAATGTTAAATAGTAGTTATGATTCATCTAATTGGGAATAATCAAAATTATATATACTTTGATAGATCAGTCACCATATCAACTATGATACTTGATATCTTACTGTAAAATATTTTTCCATGGACAAACTTATTGAAGGTTATCGTCTAATTCTGACTTTGCATCTCCTTTTCAATTTCTGGTGTACAAAATATATTTTTTCTTTTTTTTAGTGCCTTCATTTAAAATATGTCCTTTAAACAAATATTTATATCGTTTTTGCTCCACTAACCATACACATGCCGACGTAGTAGTCCGACGTCATGCCACGTCGGGCGTGTACATCCCCGCCCAGAGCGTCTGCAGGGGAGCAATCCTCGTATTTATATACCTGAACAATGAGATGTCTTAGGGTTTAAGATCTCTAGAAGACAAACACTGCAGATCTGCGCCATCTGAATCGCTTCACCTACACATACGGCACCACTTTATTTATTAAATCACGCCTCTATGCAGATGACAACGCCCATCACTGAAAGACTGTCAAAGGCCTATGAAAGATTGTAATTTTTTCCTTTGAAAATCTATGTGAATAAAACTGGTATAATTTGTGTGTTTATTACATGAACCAAATATATACCTTTTGTGGTATAGATTTGGAATATTTTCGCAATAGCAAAAATAGAAAATAAGCTTACATAAGGAGAAAAGAAATCCTAAAGAAGATGAATTCTGCACAAACATGTACAAGAAATTAGAGTATCCATTTTTGTGTGCTTTAAAACCTCACTTTCCTTGTCAGTAACTTTCTTTAGTTTGTGAAAGAAGTAATCTATATCATATTCTACAAATAAGTAGCTTATAAGTTTATCCTACTCTTAATTTAAGCACACCCAAACAGGCTCAAAGGAGAAAGTTCCATAAAGAATCACTTCATCAGCAGATCAAAAAGTATTTCCATCAGGAGAACACAAACTCCAAAAAACAAGAAAAGAGAAATAATTAAATGCTAAATTTACAGCACCAAATTAGGGTTCTTGAATTCTTGAGAGGACAGATCGGTAAATGGTGTCAGCAAGGCACAAGCTTAATCCATCTTCGCTGAATCGCTGCCCTCTGTCTTCAACATGTCTCCAAGATACAGAATTTGAAAGCAAAAAAGAACAATTACGATCTTTATTGATTCAAATCGTGGCCTCAAATGTCAAGATTGACTCGAAGAAACAAAAAATGGTACAAACTCAAAACATTGTTTTTTCCCCAACAAGAGTTCCCACTATTTGGTTTGGTTTTGTTTGCTGTCAAATACTATAAATACTGTCTGAATTTAAAGATGGGAACCAGAAAAATTTGTGGGCTCCACAGACGACAGAGGACTGTGTTTTGGAATCAGATATGGGTCCCTTTCTAGAATAGATCACAAAAAATAAATAAATAAACAAAGTATTTTTTGTGTCTGGATTTTCATGCTGACGGATAAAAGGGCATTTCATTCAATGCTTTGCCGCCCCACCGTTCAATGGTGGTCCCTGCACAAATGGGGTTGTTTCTCTATTTGGTGTTAACCAAATCCGCACGCAATTCCGTATACCTCATACTTATTTTCAACCATACACATATTTCCCAAAATAATATTAACCACACATTTTTACACGGAATACCGCGCGGAACAACTAAATCCCCAATCAAACAAGGCCTTAGATTTGGTGTCATGGGCCCACAAGCCATGATAGAGTTCGTGTTTGTGTGGAATTCTCACCGGCCTATCAATGAATGCAATGAAGTAGTAGTAATTGAATTGTATAATTATACATATTACTCACTTTTATGGATGCGTACTTTTATAGAAGTTCGCAAATATTAGGGTGTGTTTGATTGGTAAATATTTTTTCGAAAAATATCAAATTAAGGAAATCATTTTCCAACTTGTGTGTTTAATTACATTTGTTTTTCGGGCATTTGTTTTCCAGGTACAAGTCCTTAAAGCACAAAAACAATGATTTCAATCCAAAAAAATGGTGGGAATCGATTTTCCGGGAATTCATTTTCCTGGAATCCTATCAAACACACCCTTAATGTCATATGAAGTGTTGATGGTTTCAAATCTGATGTCACATAGTTTATTATCTTAACTTTCTCATCTAATTAAAATAATTTATAAAAAAAAGAAGAGATAATAAACGAAATATTATATTCGAACTTCTAATCAGGAGTAGTGATTATGTAATTATCTTCTAATTATATTTTAACTTGTCAGTATTGTAAGGCTGTGACATTATTGTCGATTTTGTAATTTGAAACATATGATTGATTTCATTTACTAACAAATTAATAAGTCGACAATTGTGACACCAACAATTTATATAATTTTTATGACTATCGCAAACAAACAATTAGTTCATGTTGATGTCAATAATAATATATTAATTGTTTGCCATACGAGTACTGCTATTTTTAATTCTTTTAACACAATAATGACATAGTGATTGACAATGCAACATGTCAAATTCTGTGAAATGAGATAATATTGATGAAGACATCTCACTTTACACGATTTTAACACGTATCCATTATATTAGTCTTTACGTAATTCTCAATGACAATATAGTGTGATCGATTTACATAATATTAGATGACAGATTTAATAACCATCCATTCAAAAGTGATTTAATGAATAAAATTATAGGATCATACCAAATATTCATTATGTCAATAACTATGACATCCATTATGTTACTATAGCATGGTCCTTAAACCAAACGATTATCACTAACTAATAAATAATGGATATATCGTAAGTAACAAGTGTTTTCAATGTGGTAATTAGGCCACGTATTAGCTGCATGCAAAGTACGCAAGAATTTCCAAGTGGCAAAGTCAATCCATGGGGTCTATTCTTCAATTTTTCAATCCAGGAAATCTGCAAAAGAAATTGATTTATTAAGCACCCAAGATTTCTTTATGAAGATTCCAAATTTTAATATTATTTTCTTAATTAACAATCCCATAAGTTTCTCATACATTGAATGAGTTACAAACTTAACTTGATTTGGTAATATTAAATTATCCCATTATAAATTAAAATAGGAATCTCACCTGATCACAATAGTTCTAAACGCCATCACTAAATATTATTTTATAAAAAAAATTAAAATTATTTATTTATTTATTTATTTTTACTCTACGATATATTATATATGTTATGTTATGAAGTATAAAGAGATGTGTGATAATTATGTAATGTTAGAGTTATATTTTTAAGTATAAACACTCTATAGAATTACATGACTTTTGATGCTTTAACACCTTTATGAGTTCAATGGGTGCAATTTGAAATGATATATTCAAAATTATATTGTTTATCTTTTTTGATCCATGATTATTTATTGATTATTAAACAAGTTGCACACAAGCAACATCCATTTATTTAACAACATCTAACCTTCTCGAGAGTCGTATACAAGGACTATTTTTCAAAAGCTTTCTTTTCCAATTTTCTTAGTCCTGCATTATCGATTAATTTAATTAAATCGAGATTATTTTAAAATAAATTGTCATTAGTGGAATCCGATGATTATCTTCTCCACGTGGATACGAAATCCAATCACTATTTTTAATGGTAAAAAAATAAAATATAATTTATCCCCCTGTTATTGGCCAAGATTACGCTTCAATAATTCAGAAAATTGCTATATTAATCCCCAATCTAGTGTTCTATTAACAAGTTGGATTCAACTTTTAAATATTTTAACTCCTCATTATAATTGTACAGTAGCTTAATTTATGAATCGAATTTTCTATAGGTCTGGCAGCCAGTGAATAAATTTTTTTTGACGCAGGCCATGTTTTACATGGGTTACATAGATTGGACTTTTTGTGGAACTATGATAAACGCTTGGGATCAAATTTTTATTCTTTTAAAGATTCAGGACCAAGTTACTACTAGAACGAATACGCTTGACACTAGTGGTGCAATATGTCACCATTGACAGTTTGAGTCCATTATAGGTTTATTAAATTAAATAATATAAAGGTTAACCAGCTTAAAATAAAGTCATGGCACAATGTTTAATTAATACATAAAATAAAATATTATAACGATGGATTCAAGAAGTAGCGAATTGATTCTCAATCTTGACTATTAAAACGATAAATTAAGGAATTAATGTTGTACAGGACAAATCAATGGTGGAGATCAACAAAATTAATTGTTAATTACACTTTGCGTAAGTGATGATAGCATATTCTGTATAAGTAAAGAAATTAAATTATTATTATTTACATTGGATTTCAATAAAATCAGTATTGTACAACCTGGCTTGACTAGGGCTTGGTCAACCTAGAGCTTGATTGTGCTAAATAGACTTTCACTTTTCTATAGATTCATTTCAATTGGATTTGATCACTATCCATGTGGGTATATACCCACTCCGACGTGGTGCTCTATGGTGGCACCACATCATCCTTAATTTTTTTTTATTGTATCCACATTGGATCGGATGAATGATACATGTCCTCTCTGATGGTGAGGGTGCCCATGAGAGACTCACATTTGTTTATTTTTTATTTTTTTTCCGGTGTAGGTACGTACCATCACTATCCATGTGGGTATATACCCACTCCGACGTGGTGCCCTATGGTGACACCACATCATCCTTAATTTATTTATTTTTTTGTTGTATCCACATTGGATCGCATGAATGGTACATGTCCTCTCTGATGGTGAAGGTGCCCATGAGAGACCCGCATTTTTTTATTTTTTATTTTTTTTTTCCGGTGTATGTACGTACCCACGTGGGTATGAGATCACCTGTGTCATTTTAATATACTTTTAAAAGATTTTCTTACTTTTTAACCATGTTACATTTCCTCAACAAAATATAAACTCTCAAAATCCATAAAATGCTAATAAAGCTCAACTGGCAATGCATACCACCACCACCACAATAAGCAATGCGCAGAAGCAAGCTGATGTGTATTGAACATGACTAGGAATTTTATTAAAGTTTAAAATCTTGCTTTCAGTACTAACAATGCCCAGTAATCCCCCTACAGTAACAATGGCTCCCTTCCTACCCTAGGGTTACAGTATCCAGTCTTACCAAATTCTCTGTACAAGTTTCGATGGGGATTCATCGATACAAATGCTATTTGGGACGTTAATGGCGACTAATATAACCATCGCTTAGAATTCCCCGAATTTTAAAATGAAAATTACAGAAAATAAAGCGTCAACAAGTTTGTCTATTAGGATGGTAGGAGTCATGGGGATGGATGCTCTTAAGACTGCTTACCCAAGGCAGCTAATTCCTTTTCTTGCTGTTTCTTCGCATATCTCTGTGCAGTTGCATTCACAATCTTGACAAAGAAGTTCATCAGCATGAACCACACCACAGTATTCCAAATGAAAGCGAGCGAAAAATCCCATTTCTTTGCCTGACAGAGCAAGTAAATTAAGAAAACTCGAGAGGCAAAAAGGAGAGAGAAAAACACGTAGAGCCGTAGAGGCAAGAAATGAGAGTACCTCAACAGGAACACGAGGTTTGGTGGCCAAGTACTTGCCTTTCATGGCGTGAAGCTTGGCGATGATGTTGGGTAGGATAGAGTTGAGACCAGGTACAAAACTTAGCACCCAAATTAATTCATTTTCCATCAAATCAAGAAGTTGGTTGTTGCACACAGAAATGATGAACAATGTCTGCAAAACATTATCATTTAGTCGAAATTAAGCATACTTATTGCAAAACTCGAGCAAATTCAAACACGATAAGATGTTTATAAACCTGTATGTAAGTCTTGATGATTGCTTTTCCTATCATTGTAGCTAGAAAGAACTCCCAGAAAGGAATCCCAAATTGGCCACACATTATGCCTGCAAGATCAAATAAAGGATTTGGTACCTGCAAAATATTTCTGTCAGCCAACGTGCACAGCTGAGGATAAAGATGAAAGCAAAGAAACAGTTCAACTAACCGAAGCAAGAATTAGAATAGTGAAGAAGTTCAAATACTGAGCATGTGACAAGAACCATCGCTTGATTTGTGTGAGACGAGTAGCTATAAATCTGCCTTCTTCTTTATCCAGTTCTTCCATGGTATTCAATTTACCGTCAGATAAACTTGCTGCATAAAGAAAATGATATATGTAAGGTCTTTCAAAATAAACTAAATCACTAGAAGACCAAGAGCTATAAACATCTGTGAAAGCTCATACCTGCTCTTGAAATGAAGTATGGGGGCAGTTCTCCAAGTGCAGTCCCAAGGCCCCACAAGATTGCCTCCAACTGGATTTGGGGCAATATGGCGCTAAAGGGAACCCGTGTGCCATGTGAAGATGAATATAATGGAGGTCCAAACTCTGCACAATCCTTGCCAAGCCATGATGGGCCTCTTTTTAATTGAATGGTATCATATGGCGCACTTTTGATGTCCACTCGACCACACAGCATTGCTTTTATAGTGAATAATGCAATATGAGGTCCCAGATACAGCACAAATGTGTGCAGCCCAGATCCTTTACAAGATAAAGAAAGTGTAAATAATTGTCAGAGACGATACTTCTTGAGACTGCAAGGCTCTTATAATGTACATATGTAAAATTTGTAGATTGCCCTAGCTTCTGTGTCTTTTCTCAAGACTTGCAAATTGTCTACCATAACACGGTGCATCAGACTCAGCGTGGAAGAGAAGTGCAGTTTAACCCTTAAAATTAACTAGAAACAAATTGAATGTTAGAAAGGGAGAGGGAGGGGGGGATGCAAGCCAAAAGCCAGTACTTTCGCCTGCTACTCCTAAAACTGCAGCCCTCTCCAAGTTAAACTGCAACTTTACCATGGCAAGCAACCTGTCGCGAAATGTGACCACTCTTAATTTTCTTACTCTTCCTCCTCTTTTCGTTCTTTCTTTCTTTCTTTCTTTCTTCTTCTTCTTCTTCTTCTTCTGCTTCTCTCTCTCTCTATTTCTTTTTTTTTTTAGTATAAATTCAACTTGAAGATATCAAGTTTGTACAACTTTTGTCACGTTACAAAGCTGAAAAAAGTAAAAAATACTGGACAATGAACATTTACAAGTTACATTAACTGTCTTATTGTTAGTCTGCCTCTCCATTTCCTAACTTGTTCTGCTGAGATAAAAGAATCAGTCACTGAGAACTTTAGGCCTACAAAATACATGCATCCTCACCAAACAGCCGTTTACATATATCGTTCTCTACAGATGCTCCTACCAGTTAGTGGTGCACATTATCATTTCTTATTTTGATCACATATCAATCATTAACATCCTCATTTCACCTACTCTCTGTTTTTTTTTTTTTTTTTTTTTGGGAAAACTATCTCGGCTCGAAAATCCAAGCCGGAGATAGGGATTTTATTAACAAAATAAAGGCTGCAATTTACACCTAGTCAGAGGAGGATATATGGCCTTAACTCCCAGTGAGGCTAGGTACAAATGCAATTATTCAAAAATTAAACCTGAAGAGCTCATTTCACCTACTTGAATGATAGTTTTCTTCTATGTTATCCGTGATGTTACCCTTTGACTGCTTTAGGGGGAGACTCAGGTTCTTATGGTGACCAGGTAAGGTTCACGGGTAAACTCAGCCAATAAATTCACAAAATTCTATGCTTGGACATTTTGAAGCTAAACATTCAAGTTTTACAACTGGATTGAAGATTCACAAGATCATACAATTAGCCAAAATGAATTTCTAAATAATATATCATGAAAACCATAAAACTGGGATCAGTGTACTTACCAAGACCAATTGAAGATGCAACCCCAAGAGCCACCCACCATAATCCAAAACGTATATATTGCATAACTTCCTCAACGTGCTGCATACAATGAGAAGATTTGAATCAACAATAATCCATTATGAGACAACGCTGACCCAAGAATGAAGTAAAATAGTATATTTAGTTACAAATACTCCTTTGCTTAAGAGCTATGAGTATCTGAATGACTCAATCTTGATCAAAAAAGAACATCATAGCATCACTGGCACAGAGTCATGTCATTTAATCAATAAGACACCTACTCCTAAAGGAAGTCATGAAATACTAAAATTTCGATTTAATGAAGAAAATATGCCACAACATGTTTACTGTGCTGTATCTATTACCTTCTCATGAGGACCATCAATTTTCACAAGGATTACGCCAACAATCGCAATCATAGTACTCAGCAGCATAAGCCACCCACGGTGGGACAAAAGGTATGCCACTGATTGTCTAAGATACTGTATGATGGCAAGAATGAAAAGTTTTAATGTCTTGATAGGCTGTGTTGTAAGAGTCAAATTTTCTAATTCTTGCTGATGCTTCCAATGGAGTCCTGCAAAAGTAGAAGATATGTCAATTCATAGGTACTTATATTCCCGAATATAAAGGGAACTCTGAACTGACATCTAATTCTACACATATACAACACAGCAGGAATCAAACTGAGCAGCCTTTTAGGAGTTTATATAATAAGTTGCCGAACATTGTTAAAATTTAAAAACACGAGCACATAGTTATGTGTTTGTGCTTGTGCTTGTTGACTTGGTAATTGCTCATTGCTTCACATTAATTGTGAGTCTCAGTTCCATCATATAAACACATATTTTGTTCTTCAGAAAATGTACGAGAATACTCAAGCTTGATTCTCAAGTGTCAAATGTAAATAATTTTTTTTCCTTTTTATTTCTTTTTAAAAAAACTGTCAACTATAACCAAAGATCTACGTTTGTAAAAGGGAAAATGATCGAGTTGTGAAACTACAGTCTATAGTTAGTACACAAGAACTGGACGGCACAATTTTATAAAGATAATGCCATTGGGGTGACTGTTAAAGCAGGGTCCCCCGATACCCTCGGTTATCAAAAAAATAAAGATAATGCCATAAATTCTTTTATTTTGATGCCTACAGTCTATAGTTAGTACACAAGATTGGGATAGCGCAATTTTATAAAGATAATTCCATAAATTATTTTATTTTGATGCCTGCATATGAGAAACTGCATTAATCTAAACCTTTGACTACCATGTCTGAAGTGGAGGCCTCTCTATCTCTCTCAAACCCATCATAAACACAAGCAAGATCTTTCTCTCTCTCTCTCAAACCTATTCATAAACTCAAGCACACACATTTTAAAATTCTAACCAAAGCTCTTTCATACCCATTCACTAATAGAATAGGATGTGTCAGAATTTAACAGATGCTTGCAGGTATGGCCTGTAGTTCACAATTTCCTTCAAGGCTTCAATTGGTGCATCATATGTCAGACTTCAGTATTCTTTACATGAGATGCAGTATACATTCAACCATGAAATCTCCATTCACATTCGATGCCAATTGCTGAGACCCGTATCAGAGATCCTTAATATGCGAATCAAATTACCAGGACAAACAACTGACGAAGATCCAAAAATATAGTTCTCTTTATGTCGTTCCCTCAACTGAACAATATGATATTACGTTATGTTTCCAACGTATAATTTTACATGAAGCTCAAACCAATAAAACCTTTTCTTTTCTTAGTAATGCTGAGGTGCTTAAGTAGGCAACCTTCCTTTTATTCCTCTTTCCCTAAGAACGGACTTCACATAACAGGTGCGTCCAGTTATAAATAGAGGACAAATCCGTTAAAGTCCAAAATAGTGCACAAGAATGGGGATACGATGTCCTGTTTTAACTACTTTCTCTTTAATTCACTACAACGTGATTCTAATTTAATTTCTTTCTCTTCTCTAATACCATCTAAGAGCATCTAATCATAACTAAAACATGTTTTCTAGTGAATAAGTTGCACATGTTTACTCCTACCAAAATTCATATATAGCATAAATCTCCCCATAAGTCAATAATTTGAGAAACATTCCGTAATTGCTTTTACCTACTTGCCATCCCAAATCCCGAAGCTTAAGAAACATTGTTATCAATGCTTAGATTTTGCCGAACTTTTCAATACATTAAAATCTCATATGAAATTGTGCAAAACATATCATCGTTTGTGCTTCTCTCTACAAAAGAGGCAGTAGAATCTGTCTTAGATCATGTACGGAAGCATATCCACTATTTCCACAGCTTTTCATCCTGAAATGTGTCTATTCTCCGAATATCAAAGTTTGACCAATCCCACAACTCAAGATCCATGATGCTGCTTCCATGTCATCATTCAAACGTCAATATGCCAAAAGATGAGATCTTCTTTTACCTTATAATGACAATCCATGTGGATCGAGTAAAACACCACCTGGCCTCAAGGGTTTAATTGATCAACATTTTCGAAATACACTTACTTAAATCGACCATTATCTAGAAAAGATAATCTGCTGAATTTTGACTCATATATAAAGTCGTCCCATATAAAACAAAAACCCAAATGCAGACACAAAACAAGCCTGAAGCTTCATCGTGGCATGTTTGATTGTGAATCTTCGAGACCACAAACCAGAGCAAACCAAGGACCAACCAGTGTTAATCGAATTGCATAAAAACCCATGAATAGGGTTTCCTAGAGTCAAATTACAAATTCACTAGCTCTACAAGCATAAATTATCCAATAAACCAAGATCTGTTTGCACTATTCAGCTCTACATATCCTCCTTACTAGACAAGTCCCAGTATTAACCCTAAAGAGTATCCGAAAATACAACAGTCACTGACTATGAAGCAGAAATTACCCAGCTAATTGGATAAACACTCACTTGTTCGCTTCAGCCATTCACTATAAAATCCAACAACTGCTAAACTAACAAAAAATCTAATATGATAACGTGCAATAAAAAAGAAGAAAAAGGAAAAACTAAGTCAGATTCGTAGATTCATAACAGGCCCCAAGATATAAATCGAAAAATAGAAAGGAACTTTTCTCAACGATATAATAGAAAACCGGTAGCGAAAAATAAAATCCCAAACACAAATTTAATCAACTAGCAAACTAGAACTTGCCTGAGATCGACATGTCCCTATCTTCCGAACCAGAGGGCATATTCTCGTTGGACATCGAAATTCCCTTGGACCGCGTATCTTTCACAGACACTCAAATGCCATCTAAGACACTCCCAACACTTTGTGGTGACTGATTTACATATATTTATATGTATATCAATACGACTCGTTGGATTAGAGTGGGGAAATTGGGTGAATTACGAGCAAAATCGCGAATGAAAAATCGGATTTTTGGGAGAGATCTGGGCCCAAATGTGAGGAATGTTAACACGGTTTAATTGGAAAAGATCGAAAGTTTCATCGTCTCTTCTGTCTATCCGACCCCGTGTCTGCTCTGATGACCCAAAATCTGGAAATATACTATTTGCTGCTGAGCCAAGATGGTATGTGGCCGAAAAGTGACGAAAACCAAAAACTGACAAAAATAAACGAGATATAAAACGTGAAAGAAACAATTTTCTTTAATTTACTATGCCGCTAAAAGGACAGTTGTTTTTGTTATAATTATTTTTATATTTGTAAATTTAAATTTCATCATATTTATAAATATTATATAAATTTTTACAATTCAACTGTATTTATTCTTACTCTCATTTCACATAAAAATTTATAAAAATTTATAAAAATTCATAAAAATTCAATTAGACGATTAAAATAATTTTATAAACTTTATAGTTAAAGAGCCTGTCCTTTTGTTGAGGCGGTTGAGGCCATTGCCTCATGCACCAGGGGCAAAATTTGGGGCAAAACATGAGTGACAAAAGTTCAAAATTTGTCAATATTTTCAAATTGACGGTCTAAAATATCATTCTCAATTAAAAAAAATTCTAGAACCTAGGATCTAGGATCTAGGATGTAAGATGTCTTCCAGACGGTAACGAGGTGTTGTGTAATTGGAAATTTTGTTGGAGAAGATGAAGTAGGCTGGAGGAAATAAAAATACATCCTAGATTCTAGGTTCTAAGATTTATTTTTGCGAGGCATAATAGTTTATTCAATTTGAAAATATTGACATTTTCCCAATTCAAATTAACGGCTGATTTAATTGTAATTAATATGTTTTAATTTGACAATTAATTAAATCACTCAAAAATGAAAGCCCATTGCTCACAAAGGCTGAAACGCAATCCAAGTAACAATCCGTCTCTTTTCACCTCGAGTTGCTGTCTTGCCAAACTACCTTTGCTTTGTCTAATCGTTGGAATTGATCACCTGCCACTAGTATCAAGTTGGTAGCCGTCGGCGACCTACCGAACATTAGCGATTCGCCATAATTCTCATCACAAATTCTCAATCGAGTCAATTCTTACTTTGCCCTTTTCTAATTGGTATGTTTTGTTTCTCAATTCTCAATTCTTCACTACCAAATTATTGATAGAAAATAGTATTACTCAGATAAGAAAGACCAAACGACATTTAGCTTTAATCTTGAGAGTTGAGACTTGTTTGGGCGGTGCGCTGCCTTTAATCATTTTGGGCCAGAGTATTTTGGGCTTGAGTTGTGACCCATGAGGCCCAACCTTGAAGAGTTTAGGATTGAGTATTTAATGGCTTATGCAGTTCATTTTTCACAGTGTGTGTTGGCTATTGTTCTTCCTTCTTTGGCTCTCTTTGTAGAAATCTGAGTGTGTGTTTGTACTATTTTCTGAGAGAAGGGCAAATCTCTGATTTGCTAGGTGATACAGTGATTATTACTTAGATTGTACTCATTCGAGAAAGTGAGTGTGCGATAGAGAAAGTGATTCGAAGAGAGTTGAAATTACTGTGTAAATTTTCTACCAGCTCTGGTTTTTAGTGGACTCTTCGAGCAACATCCACAGATCTGTGGAGCTCAACGGGGGATGTTGGAGAGATCCGAACCTCCGGGGCTTAGGCCGAAAATTCTGGTGTTCTTTTGGTTTTTCGCATTTCTCGTTAAATTTCTATTTGTGTTTTTCGATCTAACCCTAACAAGACTTGAATGTTCTTCACCACTTGGTCCACGTCCACTGTTCACCGCGAATCAAGAAACGAAATTTCCTATTTTGAAATTTGAATTTTTATTCCGTCTTGTTTGTAATTTATAGCTATATATTTTTTATTTTTCAACTTCAAATTTCATCATTTAGGAATCACTGAATCAATATAATTTTGTAGTCATATAAATTATAATATATATAAAAACCTTGGGTACTATGTTAAATTTAGATTGAGAGAATCAAAGAGTAGGTTAGGTCTAATTTTATAAAAAAGTTTCTTTTGTGGCCTTCTCAATTGTTATTTTTTCATAACAAAAGTTTGCAATTTATATAATACATTGTGTTTTATTGTTTTCTTTGGTTATCATTGTAACGCGTAAGTAGGATTTGCTATGAAACACCACTTTCATTTACTTCTACTGTAGTGCTTCTCTTTTGAGGTACGCAATGGTACTCATTTAATAAAGTTATTGAAAATTAATGTGGTCTTATTGGCTTATATGAATTTTTATTTATTAATTTATATGAATGTGGTCTTGTCAGATTATATATATAATATATATTTTTATAAGTTAATTAATAATCAATAGTCTATTTAAGAAAAAGGAAGAACGAAAAGAAAAGTTGTTTTGTCGGGCAACTATTGCCTGGCGGACTCCAAATTTAAGTGTCTCCTCAAACTCTAAAAACCACAGGACAGGTACTGATAGTTATGTGTGCTTTCATTTTTAACTTTTAACACTAATGATCTCCTCCCCACATGAGGAGGATTGGGGAGGAGATATTCTCCCCTATTTGCCATGTATCAGCAAATGGGGAAAACACATGAATAGTGGATCCCAGTTCCCGATTATGTGTTCTTCACATCTGCTGATATATGACAGATGGGGAGAATATCTCCTCCCCACATGGGGAGGAGATCATTAGTGTAAGCTTTAAATCAAGACGAGAAGTCTTGTTCTTCTAAAATTTAGAGATTTTTGGTAGCTTTGTGATTTCATCGTTGGTCAAGTTTTATTATTTTATTAATTAATTAATAAAAGAATGATGATTGTTGTCAAATTTTATCAATAAATTTTTTTTTTATCCTTTTCGTACAATTTTAAATCTTGATATAAAATTACATATATAGAGAATAGAATAAAAAGAAAGTTATGTCAATTTCATCAACGTTTCTTCGAAGCCCCTACATACTCCCATAGGCCCATAGCAGCCAGAGCCGAATGTTTGGATTCAATTTTGTCGAGAAAGCAACATTCAATTCCTAGCGTGTTTTTCTTTTGTTTTGTTTTGTTATTTATTTTTTTTTGTTTTTCCTTTTAATTATAAAAAAATTCCTAAGCGTGTTATCACCCCAGACAAATGTTTTTATATGGATCATAATTCATAGCCCATAAAGCCAAGATTGGAAGCATCACTTTCCTCACTCCTATGCTTATTTGTTGGTACATTTGCGTTGAAAGAAATAATTCTTGACACAAAAGGTGGAGTTCCTCATTCAAAGATTCAACTGTGCTTATGGAGATGAGCAATAGAAAACTGCGAAGCACATTGAGATGATTAAATAAGACAAACTCAATTACAATTATGTGAAGTTGAATAGTACTAATGGATCAATTAAAACTTAAGGGTGTGTTTGATTTCAAAACTCGAATTTGGTTGGGAAAAAAGTTTCCGAGTAATACATTTTCTAAGAATTGGTAATTGTAGATGTTTAATTACATTATTTTTCAATCTGCAAAATGGTCTTAATTTCCCACTTTTTGTGTTTGATTGTTAATATTTTCCATAAAATTTGGTAATTAATGTGCACTTCAATTACCTGGAAAATAAAATCTGCACATGAGGTAGGAATTGGTTTTCCTTATTTACTTGGAAAATGGGGTCTCGAGAGGGAAAAGTAGGAAAACATATTCCTAAAAAAAGAAGTGTATCAAACAGCTTATTAACTAAAAAATATAGTGGAATTATCCATTTTTCTAGAAAAAAAAAGGGTCAATCATACACACCCTCAAAGTGATGCTAAACTATCGGTGGGGGAGTACTAAGTCCATCTCCAATGCATATTGGAGCACTCGGTTACACTTGATTTGTTTCCTTGTATACCATGTTACATATGATTTGTATAGGAAGTATAAATATAGATTTGATGATGTATAGATTTTTGAATATCTTCCTTGGTAGATAGGCTATGTCTTTCTTGTATGATTCATTTCGAAGGTAAGGTCGGGCCCTCTTTCATCCTTGTAATATTTTATTTTATTTTATTTTTCGTATATATATCAACAAAGTCTCTATGTCAAGTTTGAATTTTCAAGCTGTGATAGTTCAAAAAAAGAAAAAGAAAAAGAAAGAAGTGTCAATTTCATCAATGTTCATGTATACACTGATTCTAGAGGAAAATTAGGATATAATCGCTTTTAGATTTTTATTTAACAAAAGTAATTAAAATAAACAACTTAGAATCTTTCTTTATCACATGGGTATTTGATTTTGATATCTTATCTACATTATACTATCATGGTTGACTACTAATTTTATCATTACGTTGATATTTTGAATTCTAACAGAGAAATAATTTTCTCGTCAATTATGTGAACTTATCTATTATTAATCTGATGTAATTATCATTCAAGCAAGACCATGATTACAAGGAAAGCTAAGAAATCATTCTGCGTAAACAATTTTTAGGTCATTGTCACACCAATTTAAACATGCAAGTCAAAGCCTAAAATCATTCAATACGGTCCGATTACTTAAATTACTTACTTACTCTTCATAAATCTATATAAAAATATATTTCTTTTATTTAGTTGATTTTTTCGCAACGATTTGCTACTTTTCAAGTCACCATCACAGAGTCGGTCTTGAGATTTGCGAAGAAAATTCTCAGGGTGGGGTGGGTGGGGGCTTGATAAATAATTTTTTCCCAAAAATACTATATACACTAATTTTAAATAAAAGCTTTTACTAAATAAAAAATTTCAAAATTATACTAATGATAATATAAACTATTAAGAAATTAGAATTAGATTATCTCTAGCTGAATAATTAACAATTTAACTTTTATTTTTAAAAAAAATACAATGTCCATCTAAACTTACAAATTTTGAGATCCTTAATTTTTGGAACCCTAAGCGGGCTACTTAAGCTGCTTAGGTCCAGTACCATCTCCACGCCATCAAAATATTAATACTCATTTGAACAATGACGGTTTCATTCAACTATAAATAGTGATATAGTTGAACACAATCTATGAATAAATTTTTTTTGTTCAACTTTAAATTTTTAGATAAATAGACAAATAGTGGTACTGTGGTAAAATCATGAGAAGTGATGATTGTAACGAGTAATGATATGAGATTTTATAGCTACTATTGATTTTGACTTTAGACGTTGATTAATAAAAATAGCAGTCCAGTTCAAGTATCCACTATGGGTACCTTACGGTACCCACAGTGGGAGAAAAAAATTATGGGGGTCTGGTGAGACCCCCTCCCATTAGGCGGCAATTATGTATTATTCGTCTAACTTAACGTAGATACCAAAAAAATTAAAAAAAATTTTTTGCGTGATGATATGGCGCCACTTGGTGACGCCACGTAGGCGTGGGGATTGGCTTATGTTCCCCAATGTGGGAAACGGAGCCAATCCGATGAAAATAGAAGTCAATTTTAAGTATGATAAAATTCAATGCGACGCGTGATAGAGTTTTATGTGGTCCCTGGATTCTCACTACTTCATAGAAGGTCGGAGTAGGACCTCGTGTGTACCTGGGTTGATTCTTTTCTGGGTTGGGTATTGTTTGGGTCTGATTTGGGTAAGTAGTTTTAGTGGGCCTGATTTTTGTTCATAAACACATCTTGTATCTGACCTAATTTCTCCTTTTACAATCAACCTACTAGGCCCGGAAAACATAAATAAACGGGCTTAATTACGAATTAGAGGGTGAAAATTAGGGTCAACTATAAATTAGCACACTACAAGAAATCATCCCACCTCTAATGCTCTGTAGGCATGAGGTTATAGGGATGACAGACCGCTTCTAAAAGCCCAATTTTTAATAGTGACAAACCCATTTTCCTAGAATATGGGACTATAGTAATGGGCGTGAATATGTGAGGGATTAGGCCACATATGGATAAGTTTCCAGCCTAATATTCAGAATGGATTATATGTATAGTCACTAGTACACATTAGATATTAGATGTCGTCCATTGGGTGGCGTTTTTATTTAAAAACGCCACCCAATTTTTTTTTTCCGGTATACAAAGGGTGGCGGTTGTGACAAAAATCCGCCACCCAAAGCAAATATAAAATTAAATAATAAGCTAAATAAAATAAAAGGTGGCGGTTGTAACAAAGAATCGCCACCTTTTGTTAAAAAACGGGTGGCGGTTCCTTATTATAACCGCCACCTAATATCTGACATAAATTAAATTTAAAAAAATAATTATAGGTGACGGTTTCTCAAATTAAACCGCCACCCGTTGTTAGAGGTTTTAAATTTAAGAATAGTTTTAGGTGGCGGTTCGTTGAAGAAACCGCCACCCGTTACTCACAAATAAAAAAAAAAAAAACTCTTTTGTGTGGCGGTTTTGGGTAAGAACCGCCACCCATTTACTTCATAAAGCAATTAAAAGCAAAGGCAGCTAATTGACCACGCAACCATTATTATTCTTTGAATCGTGTCTGGCTTTCTTAGTTTCTCTCTCTCTCTCTCCCCCCAAAACTTTCTTCTCTCAAAATAGATCTTAGATCTGTAGGTTTATTTTTTTTGCAAAATACACGCGATGAATTAATGCATATGTGGTGTTACTGGTGGCTGTGTGAAAGTGAGAGGGGGATTAAATTGAACCGAGTCGATTTGGGGAAAACGAGTTTCAACATGTACGGATGAGCTTCAACACGATTTGGGGAAAACGAGTTTCAAACACTTCCAGCTTGATGCGAAGCCACTGATTCATGATGTAATGATATGCCTCGGTCATATTTGGGTTATTCTTTTAATTTCTTGGCTAGTTTTTGAATTTCTTTGTGTGATTTTCGTGTTGTTTTGAGAGGAGGTTCCCATCGAGCTGGAAGTGTTTGAGAATCTGAG
Source organism: Jasminum sambac (assembly GCA_018223645.1). Lineage (NCBI taxonomy): Eukaryota > Viridiplantae > Streptophyta > Magnoliopsida > Lamiales > Oleaceae > Jasminum > Jasminum sambac. The sequence continues at coordinate 24,498,467 of CP073649.1, forward strand.
ATGTACCATTTCGGGTCTTTCAACTGAGGCTATTCAAGAAAGATTAGCCATTTTTTGGCACAACAAGCTTGAGGTCGTTTTTAATGGTTATTGCTTGTCTTTTCCATTTTTTTGGGTGTTGAATTATTATATTTTCAACTTTGAATGTTTTTGGAAAATGATTATTAGGATAGTGATAGTTGAATTTGGATCTAGGGATTTCTTGTTTTTGTAATGTGAATTTAGTGATAAAATGTTGCAAATGGGGTGTTTAATTTACGAAAGGGTATATTCTTGAATTTTTTGAGGTTCATTTACAGGGATTCTTTTGTAATGCATTTTGGGAAAAAAAAAAATAAAACAGGGGTGGCGGTTCCTAAGAACCACCACCCCAACTTTTTTAAACAAAAAAAATATTAGGGGTGGCGGTTGTTAGTTCACAACCGCCACCCTAAACGTTTTTTTTTTTTTAAAAAATTAACAATGGGTGGCGGTTGTTCTTAAATACAACTGTCACCCGTTGTTGTTTGGGTGGCGTTTTTGGAACTGCCACCCGTTGTCAGACATTGGGTGTCGCCAGTTTGGGTGTCGTTCAAAAAATCGCTACCCTAAGTCTAAAACAACCGCCACCTAATGTCTTATCTGTACTAGTGAGTATAGAGATTGGTTGATATAATTTATTCACAAAAAAAAATAAAAATTACTATCAATATTCTCAATCAATTATTACATTAATTTCATAAGTACTTCTTTAAAATTTTAAATATTTTCTTTGCTTCTCAACCATATATTTAAAACTTTTTTTTTTTCCTTCTATCAAAACATGCATGGCGCCCTAACTTATTGGGGACCGTTATTATAGAAGAAAAAAGTCCCAATGTTTGCAGTAGGGTGTCACTTTAGTTTCTAACCATGTATTACATACATTTGGCACATCACATGTTTTTAAACCATTGCTTCTGCTATTATATATGTCAGCATTAAATTTTTCCATGAACCTCAAGAGATGCAGAGAAGAGCTACAGTGAGACTGCATGTAAGATAGTTTTCATTTATTTGTTTGTCGATCGAAATACACACGAAGGAAACGGGAGGCGGAAGTTTTTCGGAATTCCATGTATTTTATTTATAATTTTAAGATCAATCAAGAATTTATTTTTCTTTTCAAGAATGCTGAAAATTTATAGGCGTTATTATAAAATTCATTTATTGTACTTTATTAAAAGAACGAAAGAGATTGGAAATTTGGTTATTATATCTTGTGACTTGTATTGTATATATAAATGTTATTAATTATATATTATTTTTTTCCATTTACTTGCACTCTCACGTCTTTTTCGATAAAAAAAGCTTCTTTTTCTCAAAAAAAAAAAAAAGGAAAAAGGAAAAAAAAAAAGAAAAGAAAAGCTAAACTAACATAAGAAGTCACCTATATAAAATATGCAAAATATAATTGGATATTCGTAGTATTAATTAATAAAATTCAACGGCTTAAATATGTTAGAGCTTGAATATGCCAAGATTAGTTGGATATATTAACAATAAATAAATAATAAAATATAGAAACACACACCAAGTAGCTAGGTTAATGTAGATCTCTTTGCTTTGAACTTGTTTGGTCTTAATTTTATATTTAGAAGTAAGATTTATTCTTTTAAAATAAAATAATTAAAGTTAAAAGTCAAAAGTTTATTTATATTTGTGATCAATATTTTATTGAATCACACGAAATCTATAGTTAAAAGGAAATTATATATAAAAATGATTTGACCAAACCAGATAATTAAGGCATGCCACGGTTTTTAAGATAATTTAACTAAAATTCAATGGGTTTGATTAAACTCTCGTTATATTTATGGTTCCATATAGGTTTCAAATGAAGAATTATTTTAAATTTCTACCATCACTTAATTTATTATTTAAATAAAGTAATATTATATCACCGTCATCATATGCTCATGCCACAGTTAATTTTAAATGAGTTTGCATCAATTCAAATGGTCCTACGTAAAATTAAATAAAATATTTTTCCATTAATTTCACATATAATCTTGTGATATTTTAGACAGAAAATATGATGCTGCCCTCGAAGGATCACAACATGCATCCTTACAAGTTACAAGAGCATAGCTAAAATTCTTTTGAATTTTTCAATATTATTGCGCCTCGGGACAATTTTTTTTTTGGTTCGGTCATTTAAGTATCTCTATTGCTTGTTCAACCTTGACTTGATTTTACCCTCCTTTTAACTTTTCAAGTTGATTCTTCATCTGATTTTAAGGGCACATTCAATAGACGGGGGATCGGAAAATAGATTTTAGAATGTGAAATTGAAAGTAAAAAACATGTTTACAAATGTAAAAAAGTGATCCCAACCAATATGATGAGAGGTTAAAAAAAAAATGATAGTAAATTTTTTTTATTTTTTATTTTTAAAGTTGCACCAAACTCACTACAAACACGGTCAATTTCAATCTCCGTCCCTAATTATGACTGACTTGAAAGTTGAAAAAGAGAGAATATGAAGCTTGTATAATCCAAGAAAAGAATATGAACAAGGAAGCCCTTTTTCCCACTAAATCTTTACAACTCCACTATCTACTCCCTTTATTCCTTCTTTCACTTCTTTTCTACCTTTTGATCTATTGGTTCACGAACACATCAAGCCCTTTTTCCATTTTTCCGATTACTTTTCTCAAATTTTGATTTGTTGACTTATTTCTTAATTATTTTTTTTAATCATTCTATCCTTTAAAATCAAGAAAAGTATAATTACGTTTGTGGCGGCTACAAATGATATTTATTATAAGTAGAATTGCAAATATATATAGTGTTCTAAAAAACGTAAAGTATGACGAAACGGTAAGATCAAGTTTCAAGTTTTTACGAGCTTGAGCGAGTCTAAGGGGGTCTAAGCTTAAGGTAAGTGTAAAAAAACGCGAAGCATGACAAAGGGACAAGGTCAAGCTTCTCGCTTAAGCGTGCTTGAAACGAGCTTTTTTAGAACAGAGAAAACGATGATTTGCGCAAGTTGGATTTGGTCAATGTGTTTAATTATGGTTGTGGCTGCTGAAGGACTGTTCTCAGCTTACGATATGGAATGCAATAATTCACTTTAAAACTAAGAGTCTACTGAGATTGCTACCATCATCCTTCAACAATTAAACTTATTTATTCTTAATTATAAATATTATGTCTATAAAATTAGAGAAATTGGTGGGCTGTCATTTTCTTGAATTTTTGAGCATGCATTGAGCGTTCTTAAAATAATGTAGTTTGACCGTACTATTGATTTTCATGTATAATTAATTACATAGCTAAAAATCTTGTTTACCATTATAAGTCGATTAAAAAGGAATATTTTTAATTAATCGCACGCATGCATGACTCGCAAGTAAAAATTTGAAGTTCCATAAAAAAAATTTCTAAAAGAGTTAGGGACCAAAACTTCGTCGACCCACTCATAAATATTACAATTAAAAATGAGATACAATAATGAAGATATTTCATTTTACAAAATTTAATTTGACACTTCATTTTTTTGTGCCTTTTTGTAGATATGTGTATACAAGTAATAGCACAAAATAAATAAATAAATAAATAAAAAGTTTGGAACATGAATGTCATAGAATCGATCCAGGAAAACGTCCCTTCGTGCCACTTTCCAACCCAATATTAATAAACATTTTTAATAGCAATTCAAACCCTAATCTCTTCATGCCACTATAAATAAACCTAGGTAGCTAAGCTTCTAACATGTACATGACTAGTCACCATATTTCTTAAAACCCTCTAAAACATATTGTACATGGGAGAATCTTCATCAAACCCCAACTTTGACAATGACGAAAACCATCAAAATCTCCCAAACTCCCGTTTCATGGACGCAATGGATATTGTCCAATGGGAAGGCTTCTGGTTCGAGCCTAACCTCATTCAACCCGCCACAACCTTTAGATCAACCTTTCAAGCACAGAAGGACGACGTCATCTTGACATCATGCATGAAAACAGGCACAACATGGCTCAAATCCCTTTGTATTTGCATTCTTAAAAACCCTAAAACCGACAAGGATTACGACCTCTTAGTTAAGGATAATCCTCATTTCCATGTCCCAACAATAGAAAGCATTATTTATGGCACAAAACCCCTTATAGATTACTACAAAGCTCCTTCTCCTAGGCTTCTTCATAGCCACTTACCCTACATTGTCCTCCCAAATTCAATCAAGAACAAAGATTGTAAAATAGTATACATTGCTCGAAACCCTAAGGACACTTTAATATCCACGTGGCACTTTTTCAACTCCATTTTACATCGCAATCAAGACCCTTTTCCCCTAGAGAAAACGGTTGATTGTTTCTTATCTGGGGTGCATCAATATGGGCCATTTTTCGACCACGTTTTACAGTATTGGATCGAAAGCAAGAAAAGGCCCAAAAAAATACTGTTTCTGAAATATGAAGAATTGAAAAGGGATCCCAAGGGAGAGGTGAAGAAGCTTGCTGAGTTTCTGGGGAAGCCATTTGCAAGTGAAGAAGAAATTGACAAGGTTTTGTGGAGTTGTAGTTTGGAAAGGTTGAAGAATTTGGAGGTGAACAAGAATGGATCTGTGATGTACAATGTGCATAACAGTTTGTACTTTAGGAAAGGTATTGTTGGGGACTGGAAGAACTATATGACACCTGAAATGGAAGAGAGAATCAATGAAACAAGCCGCATCAAACTTGAAGAGTATGGTCTCTTTCTCTAGTGATATAAGCACGCATGCATGCATGCGCATGCATACAACAATGTCCTTTATTTTATTTTATTTTATATATTTACATAGATGCATGTGTACTGAAAGCCTACATTACATATTTGTGTTTTGTTGAAGAGTATGGTAGGTTTCGATATTTTGTGTGCAAAGAGGAGCATGTTCAAAGTTTAAGGTTGTCTCTATTGGATCCTACTAGCACCATTAATATTTCCAACTTGAAGAAAAATTATTTAATTTTGACACATGTGTCTCGCTTTTTCTTTTTTATTTTTTAACATAAAAAGTTAGACATTTTTGCACTTAGGTCGTAATTGTTTACCTTAATTATTTGCCAACAAGAAGTATTGCTTTTAAATGCAATAAAATTAAGGAACGGTATAATTTGTGTTTTAAGATACAAAGTATTTACTCCAGAAAATTTCCAAAACCATCGGTGGTTTTGAATCTTATGGCACCATCGAGCCATTTTGATGGCTCGTTCGACTCGCTTGAAATTCGACTGCATCTAGAATCAAGACGAGGGGAGTTCCGTGAATTTTTCGAATTTTTCCATGCAGAGAGCGCGGACTGGCCGGTCAAAGTTTTGACAATATTTTTGGGCCAAATTCCTGGAACTCCCTCTCGCTGTGCTGATTCTAAATCTGGTCCCGAATTTCAAGACGGGGTCGAACGAGCCATCAAAATGATTTGATGGTGCCATAATTAAAAACTCATTGATGATTTTTGAAAATTCCTGGTATTTACTCACTGATGGGGAAAACTTGCAAGCCCCTTTTAGCAGTAAAAGTTAAAATGATAACTATATATGAAGTCTGGTGGATTATTTTTTCAGTATTATGCCTTTTTCCTTTTCTCCCCTTACATTATTTCTTCGTTATTTTTTTTTAATTACATTTTAGCTGAAAAAATAGTGAAAAATATGATATATGTAAAATAGTTAAGAGTTTTGATATATAATTGGCATTAGAATTTAACTAAATTTGTTATGTACCTAAACTTTTAAATTAAATAAAGAAGTTAAGAAATAACATAAGCCGGTTTTAATATTTGGCTTAATTTTCCGAGGAATATTTCTTTAGAATTACAATATTTTCTACGCTAAAATATGCAAATAACTCTCAATTTATTATAGATGGATTTGTACGTTCATTTCCATTTTTTTCCCTATTGGGTCTCCATCAGTAAAAAGTATGCGTAATCCAAATGACAAAATTATCATTCAAATCTAAATAAATAAATAACACAACTAATAATATATAATATAAATATATAATATAGAAAAATAATAGTGGTAATTGGATATTTAAGTTTTACTTGTGCTAAGTGTGTGCGTGTGTGTTTGTTTGTTTTTTTTTTAATTATTTATTATAGTAGGAACTAGTTTTAGGCAGATCTATATCAAACAATAGTGGTAATTGGTAACGGTGAAGCTTCATGAAAAAAGAAACCTTTATTTATTTTTTAAACAAATTATGTGTTTTTTTAAATTTAAATTTCAAGTATAATTTTTTCATTTGGAGAAATATTAGTACGAATTATTCCATTTAGATGAAAGATCGAAACTGCAAACCCTACGCAAGAGTTGATTACGTTTTGCATTAAATCACACTATTTTATATATATATACTTAATACTTATCTTATCCTGAGATAAATCATAAATGAGTTTGAAGGGGAATGAAATCGTCCCAAGTCAACATAGTAGGTATTGACTTTTATATATTTAATATTTGTGTTATTATCAGATGAGTTGGCGTAACAATATTTGTGATCTTATAGTATAGTATATAATTAATAAAACGTAACATTTTTTGTCCAATTATTTTTAATATTTACCTTTTTATTAAATTCATTTTCAACTACCAATTCGATAAAGTCACATAATTGCACACATTTCAATTACGTACAATGTCTTTGCTGAAAAAGGTGAATGTTCCATGTGTCAAAATCTATAGCTCTGGGTTCTTAAAACGTGTTTCAATCACTATCATAGGCCACTCTTTTGGTTAATGCACCGCACAGCTAACTTTGTATTTATTTGTTAAAGTACGACAAGAAATTTACGTCACACATAAGTATTTTTACCATATTCATTCATGCTTCCCTTACTAGTACCCCTAGTCGACTCTTTCTCTTAACATTCCAACTTTCAGATTTTGCACTCTTCTCATTTCACCTAAAAATGCCCAACTACCATCCAATTGTACTTGGCATTGAATGGTAGATCTACTCTAAGAACAAAATTAATAGTGACGTGTAGGGGTGGGCATCGGTCGGTTTGGGTTTCATCCCGAACTGAAACCAATCGATTGGAAGTATGTTTTTTAGAATGAAAATCGAAACTTGCCACCTTGAGTCAGTTTGCGATTTCCAAACTAACCACGACCGTCGGTTTGGTCGGTTATAACCTATCATTTTGTGAAGATTTTTTTTCCCAAATCGGTCTGTTTTCGAGTTGGACAATTCCTACCCGAAAACCGAACCAAGGTGGGTCGGAAACCGTCGGTTTGTCGGTTAAAATGCCCACTCCTACAGTGACATGGGAGAGGTGATGCTTCGTGATTGAACAACAAAGATGTGCCTTGTGAATTTAAATCACATGTACACTTCTTCATCTCCCAACGAAGAGATCGCACATCGACAGGTCCCTAAAATTGCTTGATATTGTCTATTTCTACACGTGTCACGTAAATATTTTATTGACATGTGACACTAAATTTTGAAAATGCACGCGCCGCTCAAAATGCCTAAAGTCCACAAATTTCCCCCCTTTCAGTTGTATATTCTCTTAAAAATTGATTTTCAACCCAAAATTAGTAGACCTTTAAAAATTAATTCTCAACTCAATAGTTAGAACAAACGAGCTCTATATTCGATGTTCCTGGATTTAATGGAATTTATTTTTCTAAAACTAGATATATTACTCCACCAAAGACAGATTAATGATACAAATTAAATCAATGTTACAGTAACATTATTAATTGTTTTCTTTGAAGCATGGACCACGCGAAAGCAACCCAGGGCCTGTCAATTATTCTCCCTTTGAGTAATTAAATACCGTTATCCCTTTCTTTATCGTCTAATTGAGAATTTCGTAGCAGTTCCTAATTGATTTCCCATTTATGTTTTATACTAGAGTCCTCACGTTCCACGTTTGGGTTGTTACAGTAAAGAAAATTCGCTAAAAAGAAACATTCGTTTACAATTACATTTGAATAATTATTATTGATAAATATTTTATATTGATATTTTTAAATGATATTTTAATGTGTCATTTTTTTTTTAATTAAATGATGAAAGGACTCACGTATGTTTATTACTTAATACATTTGAATAATTATAAATAGACATTTTAAATTGATATTGTGATGTATTACATTTTCGTTGGATGATGAAGAGATCTACAGTAATTCTACATGCACATTTGAAATTAACATTTAGTGACACGGCTCACACGGTAAATTTTCATTGGATGATAAAGATATGCATTAAGTATTAAGCACATGGAGATCTCTTCATCATCCAATAAAAAAATGACATATCATAATATCACTTAAAAATATCAATTTAAAATATCTATAAAAAAATTATTCAATCCGTATTAATTGATAAGAAAATGTCATTCCCTTCATTATCCAATTAAAGATGATGCGTCAAAATGTCAGCTAAAAATGTCAATATAAAATAGCTATGAGGAATTAATCTTACTTTTAACTACACATAATACCACAAAAAAAAAAAAAAAACACTACTATTACTCTTACTCTCACAAATTTGGAATACACTTGCCTATTTTTCGTAAGATACTATGCACGTAGAGTCGACTCACACTTACACTTGCATTTACACTCGCGAAAAGTGTCACAATCATTTGAAGTAGGATGCCAACATCGTCATTATCTTACTCCGCGGGAGGTTGACTACTCAAAAAATCGTAAATGAAGGTGTAGGAATCGGTTCACATCACTACGAGTCACAGTTTTCATAAATTGTTTCTTTTTCGTCAAAAGGGAAGGAAACCACCGGGAACTTGGCTACAAGGAACAACGCACATTCATTTCAGTCGAGGAGGAAGGGAACAGCAATGCAAATAACCCAATCCAATCCAATCCAAAACCCATCCGCACGCTTTCTGAGGGTAAATATTCCAAGGGGGAATCAGTTAGTTTACTTTTCTATTTTGTACTTTTATCTTCTCCACCCATAAAAGCAGCTAGCCCGTAATTTCCACGTGCCCAACAATTCATTTCTCAATATAAGCCATCAAATTTGATCTTAAGCACTTAATAATCTGCTTACGAGCAGTGCAAACCAAGCCAAGAATCTTGATCACACATAGAGATAGAATCAGGCGAGATGTAGCATCTTATTCCGTTTCTCCTGTTTCGACTTTCTTCAACATATATTCTTACGCATAAGTTCTTCTCTTTCCTATTCCGATTTTTTCTCAGTGTTCGTGTGCGGAGATGATCGAGAAATTACTAGAAACAGTGTGTGGAAAGCCTCGAGATGAGCCCAAGAACATCAGCAATGGAACAAAGATCAAAGGCAGTGTAATATTGATGAAAAAGAATGTTTTGGACTCAACTGATTTATGGGCTTCGTTTCTTGATCGAGTTCACGAGCTCGTTGGTCAACGTGTCTCACTGCAACTCATCAGTTCTGTTCATGGTAACTCCTATTACCCTTCTTCCACTTCTTCGCCTTTGTTGAATTACCTGATGAATAGTAACCCAAGAAATGTCAAGCAAAATCTTGATGTAATGTACAATCTTGAATTCTAATTACTCAAACTAGTGAGTGGCTAATCCTTTACCCTGTCAAATTTATGGGTTCAATATATAACAGCAAATGGATCAAGAGGGAAACTGGGGAAACCAGCATTCTTGGAGAATTGGGTATCGAAGCTTACATCACTTGATGCCGGTAATGATGTCACATATGACGTTTCACTCGACTGGGACGAGTCAATAGGAGTTCCCGGTGCTTTCATTATCAGAAACCATCACTATGGTCAGTTTTACCTCAAAACAGTCACCTTAGAAGATGTTCCAGGGCACGGTCGACTCCATTTCGTCTGCAATTCTTGGGTTTATCCCACACATCGTTACAAGTATGATCGTGTCTTCTTTGTAAACAAGGTGCGTCTAGCTTCAATTAAAATTCTAATATCAATTAAAATGAAGTAACTTAAACCACAATCAAGATGATATAGTTCTTTTCCACCGTTGAAGAACCCCACAAAATAGCAAACAACTTTAAAGAATATGAGTTATGATATCAAAAAGCACTTGCCAGTATTTTTGAAAACACCCCATGTTGCCATCATATCATATAACCATAGTTTCAATAATTGAAAGCAATTTTTCTTTTTCAAATTTGCATGAACCTATTATTTTAATCTGCAATTTTGCGCTTCTCCCATATGCTTAATTTTCTTGCTGATTTCTATTTTGTTTCATAAATGCATCATAACAAGGTATTCTTCAAGTTAAGAAAGATCATTACTCACAGAATTTTAAGAAATCAGTTTCAAACAATCATTGTAAATTCTGAGATTGATTATAAGACAACTATTAGAGGCTCTGAATCTTATTATTGTATCATCAGACATACCTGCCAGGTGATACACCAGAACCATTACGCCCATATAGGGAAGAAGAGCTCATCAATCTTCGTGGCGATGGATCCAGCGGGCTAAAAGAATGGGACAGAGTATATGATTATGCATTCTACAATGACTTGGGAAGTCCTGAAAAGGGACAAGACCACGCACGGCCAGTTCTTGGTGGATCTGAGGAATACCCGTACCCACGTAGAGGAAGAACGGGTCGCCGTCCAAATAAAAGAGGTGAAGAAAAAAAAACTTCTGTATTCTAAATTAGTAAATCATTTCACTATGTCTGCTTAACTTATTTCTGCATTGCATTTACAGATCCTAAGACAGAAAGCCGATTGCCTCTCCTGAGTTTAAACATTTACGTTCCACGTGATGAGCGTTTCAGCCAAGTGAAGTTCTCTGATTTCATTGCCTATGCTCTTAAATCCATTGGTCCGGTGTTGGTTCCAGAAATAAAATCCATATTCAACAAAACACTTAACGAGTTCGATACATTCCAAGATGTACTAGACCTGTATGAAGGTGGGATTAAGCTTCCTGATGGTCAGAGTCTTGAGAAACTCAGGAAATGTGTCTCGTGGGAGTTGATCAGAGAACTTCTTCGTTCAGATGGTGAGAGATTCCTAAAATTCCCAATGCCTGATGTAATCAAAGGTAATAACATGAGTTTGCATAGATTATATATTTTACAGTAAGATGCTATGTTATAAGGCTACGAACAATATGTATGGGCCCTCTTCTTGGATATATTCAGAGGATAAGACTGCATGGAGAACAGACGAAGAGTTTGGACGAGAAGTGCTAGCTGGACTGAATCCTGTTGTTATTCAACGCCTAGAGGTGGAAAAACCTTTAGTATTCAAAAATTTTCTATTAGAAATTTTTGTTTCATAATGCAAAATGTTAATTAATTTTGTAACAGGAGTTTCCTCCAACTAGTAAGCTAGACATTGTAGAATATGGAAAACAAAATAGTTCAATCACAAGGGAGCATGTCGAGAAGAACATGAATGGGCTTACAGTATATGAGGTACCCATCAATTTTCTCTCGTTGAATTACCCTTTTCTTCAAATCATGGCATATCTTACCTTAACTTTTTCACATAAATCGATAATTACAGAACATTATTGACCTCTTTACTTGTTTCATGCAAGAACAGGCAATTGAGCAGAATAAATTGTTCATACTAGATCACCATGACGCACTTATGCCATACATTGAACGGATAAACACGAACACAAACACAAAGACATATGCTTCTCGAACTCTCCTTTTACTCCAAGACGATGGGACACTGAAGCCTCTGGCTATTGAATTGAGCTTACCAAATTTCCAGAACAAAGAACAAGGTGCCATTAGTCAAGTATTTACCCCAGCCGAGCATGGAATCGAGGGTTCAATTTGGCAGCTGGCCAAAGCTTATGCTGCTGTAAACGATTCAGGATATCATCAGCTGATAAGCCATTGGTAAACTTAGCAAAAAGATGTTGAACTAATCGAAATGGTGGAAGTTATTCAAATATGTAATTAACTACCTTATTCCTAAATGCAGGTTGAACACCCATGCAGTGATAGAGCCATTTGTAATTGCTACAAACAGACAACTGAGCGTGCTTCACCCAATATACAAGCTTCTGCAACCCCATTTCCGTGATACAATGTACATAAACGCTTTGGCCCGACAGATCCTCATCAATTCAGGCGGGGTACTTGAGACAACAGTATTCCCTGGAAGATACTCCATGGAAATGTCTTCTATCCTCTACAAGAACTGGAACTTCACTGAGCAGGCACTTCCTGCAGATCTTCTCAAAAGGTCACAAAAACTATCCCTTTTAAAACCTTAAGTCATTGCAAACTGGACACCTTTATGATTTCTCTGATTGTTAACTTTTGCTCCAATGCAGAGGAGTGGCAGTTCCTGATCCAAGCCAGCCCAACGGCCTTAGACTCCTCATTGAAGATTATCCTTATGCGGTAGATGGGCTAGAAATTTGGGCGGCAATTAAAGAATGGGTTGAAGATTATTGCTCATTCTATTACCCCACAAATGAAATCGTCCAAGGCGACTCTGAACTCCAATCCTGGTGGAAGGAGCTTCGTGAAGAGGGCCATGGAGACTTAAAAGACAAACCATGGTGGCCTAAGATGCAGACAAGAGATGAGCTCATTGAAACATGCACGATAGTCATGTGGGTAGCTTCTGCCCTTCACGCAGCAGTCAATTTTGGGCAATACGCTTATGCTGGTTATCTTCCAAATCGACCGACCGTGAGCCGCCGATTCATGCCTAAACAGGGTACTCAGGAGTATGATGAGCTTGAGTCAAACCCTGATCTCGCCATCCTGAAAACAATCACAGCCCAGATTCAAACCCTTCTAGGGATTTCTCTGATAGAAATTCTATCACGCCATTCAACAGATGAAATTTATCTAGGACAAAGAGACACCCCTGAGTGGACTGCAGATATTACACCACAACAGGCATTTATGCGGTTTCATACCAAATTGGTAAACATCGAACAGAGGATAACTTGGAGGAACAACGACAAGAGATTAAAGAATCGAACGGGGCCGGTGAATATGCCTTACACCTTGTTGTACCCCAACACCTCGGATGACACCAGAATTGGAGGACTTACCGGGAAGGGCGTTCCCAATAGCATTTCAATATGAACAGAAGATTGTTGAAACACGTTTGTGTAGGAATAACTGTTCAATTGCTTCAGAGTACAGAATTGGAATTGAACTGTTTTCAATAATTGTTAGATTTTAACATTTCCCCCTTTACTCCTGTGAATTTGCTTGATGAGTAATGATTTTTACTAGCACAGTTGTCCTTTTTGATTGGAACTTGATCTGAATTATACACAATACAACTACTGAAACGATGTAGCACTCAGCATGAATAGAATAACGGTGACGCAGAACAACTTACGGATACAGAGTAGTTTAACAACTGAACCACGATCAACGACGGCGGTGAAAAATTACAGAGATTTGAATTTCAACCGCCAAATCCACGGGAGATCTGTCTTTAATTTCCACAATGCGAGAGCTTTGTTGCGATTATGGTGGTAGGGAATAAATTATAATTATTGTTAAAGATTTTTTATATAAAAGAAACGCAAAAATGGTTAGAATTAAATGGTAAAGATTTATGGACGAAATTAATTTACGGTAAAACAATGAATGGATAAAAAATAATAAACAGTGGTAAAAAAGGGTTGACGGGTAATTATCTTTTTGTTTTGTTCGTCTTTTTCTACAACCGCACTTTACATTTGTAAAGATTCAAAAACTCTTTTTTTTTTTTTTTAATTTTATTTTAATGCTATGCAGAAAAATAAATAAATAAAACTCAAAAGACGATTATGCCCCCACATTATCCCATACAAATTCTACGGTTGATCATTAGACACGTGGCAATACAAGGCAGACCTCGACTGGCAAGCTAAACCATAGTATCAAAATCTCACTTCTCCCATTGGTCCAACCTGTATCACCTTATCCAATAGGACCAACACCCAAATTTCCCTCCACCCATCAAAACACAAAAATACAACCTTTTCTAACCAAAATAATTGTGCATGCACAAATCACAAAACTCCCCAATTTCACTTCCAAATTCCCTAAATTTCCCCCATGGCCATGGCTATTCAAGCTTCCATCTTCCCGGCTTCACTCTCCGCTGCAAAATCCAATGATCGCTCGTCAATTCTGCTAAAACAATCCTCTGTCGCATCATTTATTAGTGCTAGACCACTGAAAGCATCAGCTGTCACATGTCGGCCAATTCGGGCCATGGCAGAGGAGGCTGCCGCCACGAAAGAGGCAGAGAAGGAGGCTCCGGTGGGGTTCACTCCACCACAATTGGACCCTAACACTCCGTCGCCAATCTTTGGTGGCAGCACTGGCGGCCTATTGCGCAAGGCTCAAGTGGAGGAATTCTACGTCATCACGTGGGACTCACCTAAGGAGCAAATTTTTGAGATGCCTACGGGCGGAGCGGCTATAATGAGACAAGGTCCAAATCTATTGAAATTGGCTAGGAAAGAGCAATGTTTGGCACTTGGGACTAGGTTGAGGTCTAAGTACAAGATTAAGTATCAATTTTATAGGGTGTTCCCTAATGGAGAGGTGCAATATTTGCACCCCAAGGATGGTGTATACCCCGAAAAGGTTAACCCTGGCCGCCAAGGGGTTGGCCTGAATATGAGGTCGATTGGGAAAAATGCTAGTCCGATTGAGGTGAAATTTACTGGAAAGCAGGTGTATGACTTGTGAGACGAAGAATTGTTGTATGAGTAATTGTTATGTAGCTATTGTATCATTAATATACTTTGCAATGTGTTTTTATATGGATAGTTCATTGTGAAACGAGTTTAGTTAGTTTTATTTATTTAAGCTGAATTATATATTTGCTTATTGCGAAGCATGATAAATAAAGTAGCTATCAATACAATGAATCAAGTGCCTATAAGATTTCAATCCCTTCCTGGCCACAACCCCAAAAGAAATGGATGAACTTGCTATGATAATGTTTGGTACACATTTTTTAGAAGTTCATTTTCTTTAAACATCATTTTTGCCCCTTTTTTTTTTGGTGGGGGAACTATTTATTATAATAACGTGATCATTTTTTTCACCCAAGCAAACACTAGAATTAATATAGAGAATATAGTTTCTTAATCTTCTTGATCTAATTGAATAATCTTGAGAAAATTTTTGTTTCTCAATTCTCTTATCTCAAATTTGCTACTCTTATTTTTTTTTACACAAGAAATTTTGCAGTTGATTCTTATAGAATTTTTAAAAGTGAAAACTGATGACTTCAAAAGAAGTGAATGAAAAATCGCGAATAGGTCTCATAAAATGTGCAATTAAAATAAAGTTAAGCAATTGTGGTAAAGAATTTTGATCTTTGATCAACCCGGGCTTAAGCCTTAAGCCTTAAATGTTCTCATTCCCATCAAGAACTGAGTGACAAGAACCAACATTCATGGCTTACACAAATGACATGACATAAAGATTATTTAAAAATGCTGAGGCATATAATCAAATATTGTTTCGAACACGCTTTCAGTTTGTGCCCATCTGAATCTGATTCCCACTTGGAGAACATAAAAAGAATAAAATTATTCTTTAATCATAATTGAGAGAACATAAACCACGTGATAAGAATGGAATTATCAAAGCTTATAAAGTGGACGGTTTTCCGTTACCAACACGCTTTTATTGGTCGCATTTTTTATCGCATTTTTTACTTCTTGTATGTGATAGCCTCTATTTTATATAATTTTTAAAATTTTTTTATCTATTTTTTTTATCAAATCAATCGCATTTATATATCTCGTAAGACCTATATTTACTACACAAATCTCTATAATTCAATTCCACTCATTTTCTCTCATCTTTTACATAAAAATCCATTAAAAAATCCAATCCTATCACCCTTAATATTGTCGTTATTTACTTATTTTACTCATGTATTATAAGATATATTATTAAATTAAACCAAATAGTTTTCTATTAACAAAGCGGTATCTTCTTCTTGTGCTTCGACAAAAATAATTTTAAATAGTTCATACCATTCAGGTTTTGGTCATTTATTCATGTAAGTCTTATATGCTCTAGACTTTTTATCACCCATTTTTATATATACGTTTCTAAACATTTATCAATCAAGTTACTCTCAATTACAACAACAGTCGTTTTCCAGAAATACGCATCTTATAAGTTTAGTACATTTTTACATTTTTTAATCGGACTCCAATTTTTTTACATTTTATCCACCAAAGTTTCCTCAATCTTATAGACGAGCAAATTTAGGGTGTGTTTGATTCACACTTTTTTTTTGGTAAGGAAAAGTTCTTTTCCAACTTTTTTTCCACCATTGACTGTTTGATTACAAATTTTTCCTGAAAAACGTTTTCCAGTTTTTTTTTTCGATTTCCATTCTTTTCCTTATTTTTAAGGAAAACGTTTTCCTTGGAGGAGAGGTGGTTTTTGTTTTCCGGAAAAAGTTTGGCACTTTTTCTTTTTTTAATGGATAATTTACTTTAACCATAAAGATAAGGAAAATGATCAAATTTCATTAAAAAAACTCAAAAATAAGGAAAATAACATCATTTTCTAACTTTCAAATTAATCCAATCAAACACCTACAATTACCATTTTCCTAAAAACCTTTTCCCGAAATTCATTTACCCGGAAAACATTTTCATTCCAACCATTTTCAGGATTTTGCAATCAAACACACCCTTAGTTCTCTGTGTTTCCCCTGAAGGCGAGCTTAATTAATTTTCTAGTATTCCATTTCACCTTATATGCCCCCGTTCTTCTACAACTTTTAACAAATTTTTACACATTTTAACACATTCACATCAAAAATCAAACCAATTACATCCACATATTTTCTGGGACCCACTGTACTACATAAATCTCCACCACTCAATCCCACTCATTCTTTCTCCTATTTCACATCAAAACTCATAAATACTCATAAATACACATACACTAACACGGTGATTAGTCTACTTTGCTGAAAATATATCTAATTTCTTAATTCCTAACATAGCCTCTATTGTTGTACCAACTCGAATGAGTTATCGCCGTTTAACCCAATAAGTATGGGACATATATTTAAAACAGTGCAAGAAACTGTACTTTTTAACTACACTAAGGGTGTGTTTGATTGGCCAAATTTTCCATGGAAAACGCCCCATCAAAGAAAATTTTTCCCACTTATTGTTTGACAGATCATTTTCATGGAAACAACGACAATCATTTTACGCATGACCGCTTTTTCCACTAAAAGAAAATCTGCTTCCCCAAGAAATTATTTTCTCGCAAAGACAAGAACGCTTTTCCAATTGCCAATCAAACACACCGTAATTTAAATTTCTTAGTCTATATAAAAAAAAAAAAAACAGGGTATTAATTAAAGCCGGGACGAAATACGGGAGCCACACAGTAATGGAATCTTTCTGTAAACAAATGCATAGCTGAACAAACACTTTTTATTAGTAGTGGTATTATTTTAATGTGCACAATGGACATTACATCCGACCACATTGACATTGACGAAAATGACGCAACAATTTACAAGATAGACACGATATGAACAGCTGTACATTGCATCAACGGAGGGACCCTATACAAATTAGCCTATGCCGGTTTAGCAATAATTTTAGGCACCAACAGCTGTGGCTGATAGGATGGAATCCATTTCATTTTTTATTTTGGAAATCTGTTGATCATCCTCTTCACTATACCATATTTCTGGAATTACTTGGACAAGGTTAGTGATTGTTTCCAATGCATAATCTGATTCCATGCTCTTGATTGCTTTACCAACCTTCAAAATCATGAAAATTACCCATCAGAGGTGGTTAAATCATGAATTATACAAGAAAAACTATATGTTGATTTGGATGCATCTTGATTTAGAACATGAGAAATGATCTCTTATCTCATGGGTAGAGAAGTACTTAATCCACTCATACGTGTCACGTTATTATTTTAGTTAACGTGATACTATCGCATCACCATTTAAATAGCAAAAAATGATAACATAATAATATCACATTAGCACCTAAAATATCTCAGTACTCCTTGAGGTAGAAGATCGTGCCCTGTCTCATGCGATGTGGTCATGTGGAGATGACAACGCATATTAATGTTTAACGTAGGACAAACTTGTCTACATCAATAACTTATCATCAATAGACGCTAGAAAAGTCCACGTTTAAGCATGATAGGAACTTCTGACCAACAATTCAGGCTCAACTCTAATGAATTTGAATTTATTTCTCATAATAAACTGTGACAGACATTGGCCCGCCATGGCATGTCATGTTGCAACGTGTGGATTTTTTTTTTGTGAAAAATATCTCTCTTTTTGCCGTCGTGTTGCTACTGCCATTGCGTGGCTTACTGTTCGGTTGGACCTTCATACACGTGCATAGAGTGCATTATTGAGCTAGGTCTTCGTCGCGATATGACACGAGCACGAGCACGAGCACTCATAAGGCACAAAGAGGGGTTCAAAAAGGCCAACACAAAATTAAATATTTAATATTAATTCTACGCGAGAAAAAATATTACGGGTGTTAGAATGTGTGTAAAAATATATTTTTATGTGTTTTTATATAATATAGGAGAGAGAATGAGTGGAGTTGAATAGTGGAGATTTGTGTAGTACAGGTAAGTCCCACGAGATATGCGAATGAAAAATAGGAGATAGAATTAGTAAGGTTGAAAAAAATATATAAAAATGTGGAAAAACGTATAAAAACATGTAGAAGAACATGGGCTAATAAGTAAAAGTACAATAAAATTTTGACTTACCAGAACTGTCCGCAATCCAACGGCCTTCCCAGCGGCAATGTTTTTCGCATTGTCGTCCAGAAACAACTGGGATAAACATGAAAATAAACACAAATGTCATCAAATAAAGAAAACAAAAACCATCAAATAAAAAACATTGACTATTCGCGGCGTCTAAATGTGACAAAAATCGTGACAAGGCAGCTTCGCGCCTATAACAAAAGCTCAAGCAGTCAATCCCTGTAATTAGATGCAAGGAAATGATCTAGTGCAACTCGAGCATACCGTGCGCCGTGGATCGACTCTCGCAACATCAATTGCAATCTTCATCGACTCCAATGAAGGCTTCAACACCACCGGAGTCGATGCTTTTGACAGATTTGGGTTCATCGTCTCAAAACAAATAATTTGCTCGAAACAGTCCTTGATTCCGAGACGATCCAATGCCTTAATCGCGTGTACTCGATCAGAATTCGTGAAAATCTGCATTTTTTTTTAATTGTCGTTATGCACGATGGAAAATTAAAACTGTCCCAATTGTTTATTTATTTTTTGATTATTATTCTTACGATTTTTCGTTGTTTGACGGTTTGTAGGAGGTTTCGCAATTTTGCGTCTGGTTTGATCAAATCGTACGGCAATCTTCCGTGCACGATGCTGTTTTGTAAGCGAAGTCAAAATTTCGAATTAGAATTTGAATTTGAATTATCAGGAAGAATCTAACTAATCTCGATTATATGGAAAAGGCGTTTCAACTGACCTGTGATAATCGTCAGCATCAACATCATAGCCTAATGACTGCAGCAAAATAAGGAAGAAATTAAGAGAAGATCTATGAATTTGATCATTTATAACGCCAGAATATATATATATATATATATATATATATATATATATATTAAAACACAGACGAAAAAATCGCTGCAAAACTTTGTGATTCAATTACCCTAAGACCGATAAGGGAGCTTCCGTAAATTCTGAAAAGCTCTGTTCGAAGAGTTGGAGCTTGCGATTCTGGAAAGCCAAATCTCTCGACTAGAAAATCTGTAAATAATTTTTTGAAAAATGAAATTAAAAATAAAAAATTAATTGATCATATGAATTTCTCTTATGCGTAATCTACAATTTAGAATTTAAATCAATTTCTATAAGAATTTACCGTCAATGTTACGTTTAAGCGCTTGACCAATTCCAGTTCTGGAGGAATACAAGGTATCATCCAAATCTGCGTTCATTCAAAAATTTTTAAAAAAATAAAATGGATGAACATAAAACGAACTTCCCCAAATAAAAATTCTGAAAACAAAAAAAACCTTACCGAAGATGATACAATCGAAGGGGGAAGAGGGGGCAGGGTGAACGCGAGAAGAAGAATCCATGAATGCTTCTGCAAAATGCGAGAAAGAAGAAAGAAATAGAGAAAGGGGTTTTTGAATTGGATGAAATGGAAGGAAGAAGCAGACGGGCTTCGAGCAGTTGGGAATGGAAGGTTTATATAGGATGAGGCGATGAGCAGAGGCATAAAAAATGATTGCTGACTCAGACGAAGAAGAAACGATTTTAGCATGACAAATTGACAACCGAGTGAAATTATTCGTTTCTAAATTCTAATGCTAGGACTCGACACATCGATGCCGATTACATTTTGGTTGTCGTCTTCTTCCGCCGACCGTTTAACATAATTTATACGAGCCATATACATCAAGCATATATTCATCGAATAGTATTAATAGTTTCACCAACCGTGGATATATTTACGATTGAAATAATTATGATATCAAGTTTTTTCCCCCCTATGCTAAAGAA
The DNA here is from genome assembly GCA_018223645.1 of Jasminum sambac. NCBI lineage: Eukaryota > Viridiplantae > Streptophyta > Magnoliopsida > Lamiales > Oleaceae > Jasminum > Jasminum sambac. Next base: position 24,518,965 of record CP073649.1, read on the forward strand.
TTATGATGTCTTAAAAGTTGTTATTTATCTATAAGGAAAATTGGCGCAAATGGTCCAGAAAAAGTTGGCTAGCTGCGCGTTTGGTCCAAAATAAAAAAAAAGTAGCGCAAATGGTCCAAAAAAAGTTGGGTAGTTGCACGTTTGGTCCAATTGGATGATTTTCGTCCATTTTGTCCGTTAATTTCATCAAATTTTTGTTATTTTGTCCTTTTGTGAAGGGTATTTTGGTCATTATATTATGAAAAATTGCATAAAAGGTCCTTATCTTTGAGAGTTATTAAAATTAAGTCCTCAAGTTTTAAATTTGTTTGCATTAGTCCAAAATTTTAATTAAATTAAATTATTTAATATTTTATCTTTTTATAGGTGTGAATTTGGTCCATAATTAAGTTTATCTAATTAATTTCATACTAATTAAATAATTTTACCGAAAATTTTCAACTTAATAGTATGTCTATACGCTACTGTGGTGGTTTCGAACCACCACCACCACCACCGATCGGTGGTGGTGTTGGGGAAGGGGGTTGGGTGGGGGTGGGGTGTGGGTTGGTGGGTTTTGAGTTTTCTTTTTTTTTTTTTTTGATAAAATTTATTCGATTTGGTTAATTCTTCGTGTTCGAAATTTTTTTTACCGTAATATATTATTAATAAAATTTTATGTAGCGTAGAGAAATACTATTAAGTTGAAAATTTTCGGTAAAATTATCTAATTAGTATGAAATTAATTAGATAAACTTAATTATGGACCAAATTCACACCTATAAAAAGATAAAATATTAAATAATTTAATTTAATTAAAATTTTGGATTAATGTAAACAAATTTAAAACTTGAGGACTTAATTTTAATAACTCTCAAAGATAAGGACCTTTTATGCAATTTTTCATAATATAATGACCAAAATACCCTTCACAAAATGACAAAATAACCAAAATTTGATGAAATTAACGGACAAAATGGACGAAAATCATCCAATTGACCAAACGTGCAACTACCCAACTTTTTTTGGACCATTTGCGCTACTTTTTTTATTTTGGATCAAACGCTCAGCTAGCCAACTTTTTCTGGACCATTTGCGCCAATTTCCCTATCTATATCTATATCTTAGAAAATTGATCCCCTCCTCATATAGAGAGTTGTTATTCTTTCCATCTGTTATGTGTCAGCAGATGGGAAGACCACATCAGCAGTGATGCCCAATTCCTGCTGATGTATTCTCTCCATTGACTGACACATAGCAGATGGGAGAGAATAACTGCTCCTTATATGAGAAGGACATCATTACTCATCGATATCCATACTACACTATCTACAATAAAAGTGTGAAAGGGAGGAGAAAATTTTTTTGGATCTTTGTCCTTTATTAATTTTATTTTTAATTCTTTAATTGCTCTCATTAATAATTATTGTTATATATATCTCTTATATATTCTTTCATTAATTAATTAATAATATTTTGACAATAATATAAAAATTATAATATTCGTAATTTAAATAGTCTTTGTCTATTCTTTCATAAATAATTAGTCCAGCGAAAAATAATTTATTAAAAAAATGGTATGCATTTTAATATTTATTATCATCATATTTTTTGTTGTTTAAAAATATGTTATAAAAATTCAATTTTCTTCATAAAAATAATATTCAATATTCTGACATTTCATTTATTTATAGCGTGTCATATAATAATTTAAGGATGAATCTAGGATTATCATATTTTTAGTAGCATGGGCTAGAGTATACAAAATATCAAATCGACTAAAAGCATATAAAATATCAAATTGACTAAGACTTAATATAATTTCTTTTTTTTTTTGGAAATTAAGGCTTTATATGATTTTTAAATAGTCTTCTACATTAAATTTTAAGTTTTTGCTGGGGGTTGCACGAGCTGTTTGGATATTAATTGTGAGAAGTAAAAAATAACGTACTAAAATCTATTATTTGTCGTATTATATAGTTTAATTTTTAACAAAAAATAACAACTCTAATAATATAATTGTTGTTTGTCAAATTGACAATACTATATGCATTAAAACAAAACTATAAGAATGTACACATTTTGAATCTTTCCTATTAATCTCTTACAATTTTCAATTTTCTTTAAATTGGTACGTATTATCTCTTATAATATTTTATATTTACTATTATATTTTACATATTTTGACATGAGTATGTTTATCCATTCAAATTCTACATTACACACGACTAAATGAATCCCTTGTATTATGTTTGTTATTCTTTCATCTATAATTTGGCCAAAATTATGGCCAAAAACTTTGACGGCGACCACGGTGTCATCGGAAAATTTTCCGAATTGATAGAACTCACATTCATCGTGCAAAACGGATATCATACGTGATCGGAAAACACCTTAGGAGCACTATAATTATAACGCTCTCGGGAACACTTGAACAGAGACGTAGTAACATGCATAAAAGTGTAGAAGTAAAAATTGCACTTTGAGACGGAAACACCAATTTCTAAGAGTTGGCCGAGTTAGATAAATGCTTGTCTAGGCGACTACTTCAATTCTAAGTATTCTTATTGTCCGTACATATTGCTATTGTTTTTGTTCAAAAAATCTCGTTGTTGAATAAAACCTTGCCTTAGTTAATATTTAAACTTGAAATTTTATCTTATTGTTTAACAATGCTTCACGTACATTTGTTTTTTATTCACTTAGTCTTGCAAAAGCTTGACTACTCTACCTAAGCAGACCATATACTCATAGGACATTCCTTATCTTACGCGTGATAAGTAAATAGAAATGGGAAAAGACTGTTCCAATAGATTTTCTGTATCGTTTGATAAACAGAAAATATAATAAGACAGAATAGAGATAAACCTAGATAAAAGTTTAATAAAAGATATCAAGCTTACATTTTATTATATTATTATATTATATTATATTATATTTATTTATTTATTTACTGTTGGGAACGCTTACATTTCAATTAAGATATATTGCTATATATATATGAATAAAAGAGTAAATACGGAAGCTATCTAGCACACACGTAATCTTATCTTATACCCATTAGTGTGAGAGGTACTTATTTTAACAATAGACAAAATTTTTGGACACCTCTCACAGTAATTGAAGATGTGCCAAGCATCAATACCTTTTTCCTGTCAATTACCCCATTTATTTCAGTGTGATGTGTCACACTTTTAGTGTAACTCGTACTAGTACATATATCCACTTATTTTAGTGTACGTGTCACATTTTTAGTGCAACTCGTACTAGCACAGGACATGCTCCAAGTTACAGTTATACCCATTTATTTTAATTTGATGTGTCACGCTTTTAGTACAAGAAGTTACAATTATGTTGAGTGTTTGATAGAAGCAAGTTTCAGGTCCACGAGTGGGGGATGCGCGGGGACCGATTTTATCACTGCCATCTCCCGGGCCCCATTGTATTCAGGGGGTGGGCTATGAGACAAAAATTTGTACCCGAGCAGGGACGTGAAACTTTTCGGTCTGATAGTGTTGAACGTGTGTGGAAAATTTTCAAAATTTTCTGAACATTTTACCTCTCTCCGTCTTGATGAAACTTGCATCTTCAATTAGGGGAGGGCGTTAGTCGGATTGGGTCCGTTTTTGACCCAATCCGACACCGGCCGACTGACTGTCGGTTTTTAAAAAACCAAACTGAAAACGAACTGCTGGTCGGTATTTGATTTTAAAAACTGACCTGAACCAACCGATCACCTGACATTTTCATGTATAATTTTTTTTTTTAACCGATCGATTTTTCAGGTTGGATTTTCCAACCCGACCAGCCGAGAAAACCGAAACCGAACCGACCCAATTCAATCGACTTGGTCAATTTGATTAGTTTTGTCATTTATTTTCCTAGTCCTCATGCACCAAGTTCTCGCAGCGAGCAAAGTAAACAAATTTGAAAATTCGAAGAACGCAAGAATTCGACGAAGGTGTCATTTTTGGAAGTTACAACGCTTTCACCAACGAAATGTTGCAATCCTTTTCACACAAGACCATCATTTTTGATAAACCACCATTAAATTTCAAGGAATTTCATGTGATCTAATGGTTAACTGATTTTGCCGCTGCATAAAAATACAGAGACTTTGGGATGACAATGCAAAATACCTTGGTCATCGTATAAACAAGACTTAGTCAACACCTTAAATTAGTAAGTTTTATATCACATGTACTTGTCCGTATTCATTTCAAATGATTTTTTCTCCTGTCCAAATTCTTAGAACAATAACTAGAACAAATATACAACATTCGATAGTTTGTCATTATGGCAAAAAATTGATTTTTATGGATCAATTCCGTCCTTACAATGACAGGAATATGGTGAGAATATCATAAAATTAACGAAATATTCAAATGTATAATCATATAATTGATTTTCATAGTAATTCATGTTGGCAACCATATAACACCGCGATATGTACTTAGAATCTTTAGCCAATTGTAATAGGCAAGCATTAACATTGTCTGAATTCATTGAACCACAAACAAATCTTTATATATTCATATCTTAAAGAACAAAACCAGCAAGCAGAAGTTTTTGTGTCATTCAACTTGAATTGCAATGGAGCCCTCATATTTTAGTCCTCATTTCTTCAAGATCAATTGTGCTTGTAAGCAGTCCCATGGCCATAAATAAACCTTGCATTCCCTTCGGAATAAACATGAGTCTCATTGTATAGCCTGTCAAAATTCGTTTCTTATTACTAATTAGAAATCACGCTTTCAATGCAAACGTGTTAACTAGTGTACAGTACTAGACATGTCTTTCGTACTGTTGATACTGTATATCAAATATCCCCTCAAACAAGAGAGAAATTTAACGATCTTAATTTGGACTTACGATTCTCGAACGGTTTTGCTTAAGGTGGACGCTGATGTAAATGTTTTTCCATCAAAATATCTGTTTTCCCCTTTCATCCTCTGCTTAATTCTGAGGTCGAATTCATCAGCATTTGACATAAATGGCGAATCTGACGCCTGTCGTGTTAAGATTAATGTTAACACTAGACAAAAATTAAGGAATATAGAAAAATAGGGCTCAATTTATATACCATGACCCAGCCCCAAGTATCAGCATAGGAAGGAATATGAGCTGAATAGGGCACAACATCTACACACAAAAGAAAATGTTAGCAATAGCAACCAAGTAATGTTATGTCTGGTATGCTCGACTGGATATCACCAGACATCGTTAAGGATGTTGGTGAATTAGTGTCGAGTACAATGTACCAAACATTATGTCCTAAATGAGTTAGTAAAGAATAATATTATTTGTTTTTAGTTTCGTGAACTCACACTTGAAAACCTGCCTCAGGGTATTGTAGATGCAAGAAAAGACTTCAGTGTGGCTAAAGATCCCTGCTGGTCCAGCCTGAGACGAAGAAATTAAGATTGCGATCAATTTCTAATACGGTATAGAGGACGTATTCGGGGGTGTATTTTATATGTACCTGTGTGACAAAAATACCACCCTGGTTGAGTTTTTGTTTAACTATGGATTCATAAAAGGATTTGGTGTAGAGTTGGTAGCATGGGCCTCCTTCTATTGGATCAGCCAAATCTCCAATGATCACATCATAGAGCTCCTCTCTCCTTTCAAGCTCAGCCCTAATTCAGGCCCACAAAATTAGAATTATTAGTGATTTCAAGAAATAAGCAATTATGTTCAATGAGAATGCTATTGGTTTAATTAATATTTTACCTGGCATCATTGATAATGAGTTCTAGTCTAGGATCAGAAAAGGCTTCTCTATTAACCACCAAGTATGACTTGCAAAATTCCACCACTTCCTGCAGCAAATCATTAAATTAGTCTTTTAGCATTAAAAAAATAGTTAATAGTTAATAGTTATTTTTATTTTTTGCCAATAGAATGATTAGAAATAAGGAGTTTAGACCTCATCAATGTCACACATGACAACCTTCTCCATTGGCCTATGTCTCAGTATTTCTCTTGCAGTGGAGCCTTCACCTCCTCCCATAATGAAGATAGTTTTTGGACTGAAAAATTGCACATAAAATTCAACAATAGAAATAAAATAACTGTCGCCTACGACATTTTTTGATGAAATAGTCTAAAAATGACTTATTATCGACAATAAAATAGTTAAGTGAAAATTTTTAGCATAAGAAACTAAACCTTTAGGGGAGGTCTGTCGTCCCTATAACCTCGTGCCCATAAAACTTTAGGAACGATATAACAATATATCACCCCTAAAAATATGTTATATCGCCCCTAAATGGTAGTAGTGAAACATTTCTTAAAAACAAAATAATAATAATAATAATAAAACATTAAAAAATAAATAAAATTGTGGGGTTAGTCTCTGTAAATTACTTTGGATGATTAAGAAGTGCTGGATGGACAAGAGATTCATGGTAGATAAACTCATCTATCTCTGCACTTTGAAGCTTTCCATCAATTACTAGGGCCTGCGTTAATGTTGATTAATTAATATAAGATTTTAGAACAAATCCCATAAAACATATATATACAGTTCTATTAATAGATTATTTTTTTAAATATATTTATTCATCTCAGTAAAATAGAGTAGCAATTTCACCTTCCCAAAGGGCTTAGTGTCCAAAAGTTGAATGTCCTGGAATTGAGTTGCACCTGTGTGCAAAATACTGCAGCACAAAAATAAATAAATAAATAAAAATAAAAATATTATTGTTACTTAAATAATTCTTGCATGAATGGAAAAATAATATTAATAATAATTAAAATTATATTTTCACATATGCATCATCGCATACCTATTAAGAGCAAAGCACCATCTCAAGTTTTCTTCAATCTCTTCTTCATACCAGCAGCTCTTTCTTTGACCATTTCCATTAATGCAATTCCCATTACTGATTGAAATATCACCCATTTTAATTCTTAACTCAGAAATATAGATGAATAGATAGATATACACAGTGAAGAGATATGCAAAGAATGTAGGCAGGTAGAGATATATATAGAGGGAAGGAAGGAGAGAGATAAGTTTGCAAAGAAATGAAAATGTTAAAAGGGGATTAATATAATGATTTTGATTTGGCAGTGAAGATGCATTGAAGTGGGTGTCTTAATTAAGAAAACATGCCCAAAATCCTCATGGGTTTTCGAAACTGATATCCAAGAAAAGGTGAATAGATAAAAGGTGGAGAAACATCATGTTTGTCCATGTCCAATGTTGATTTCCTCGCGTGGCTTGTCTTGAAAGGATATTTTACCTAACATTTAACATAGTTTTATGTCATATCCATATCTTTGTCTACGTTAGAGTCGATCTTCTATACGCAAAGAGCATGATCGTCTTATCCGATTCATCCATCCTTCCGAACAAGAAAAAGACGAAAAAAGAAAAAAGAAAGAAAGAAAAAGCAAGTTTAGACACGTTTAAACTTGAAATTTATACTCAATGTTTATCACACTTTGCATTGACCGGACTTCTATTATACATCGTCACGTTTAGGCACGCTTAGACTCAAGATATGGTTTCGATGCTTTTTCACGTCTTACGCTTTTTACAACAATGATAAATCCTCATAAAAACTTAAAAGCACTAATTAATAATGCAATGCAAGCTTTATGCATCAAACTCTTAACAAGTTTTATGTATCAAACTAGGTTAATTACATAAAATACCAATGAAGTTCCAGTAAAATTTCAAATGTGCCAATAAAGTCCAAAAATTATGTGACATGTCATCGCAATTTTTAAGTGCATACGTACACCACGTCTCTTTGTTGTCCCGTTGAACAGAAATTGTTGACATGACTGTTAAATTGCTAATTGAGCAGCTACTAATTTTGCCCCATGTGGACCAAAATTTAGCAGCCAATATACACAATTTGCCTCTAAGTTTGGGTAAAACTTCAAACATGCCATTGAAGTTTCAAATTTACGTTGTATGCAACGAAAGTTTTGAACTCTTACACAACATGTCCCTACATTTAATTGTACGAAAATCGTGATGTGGCCGTTAATCGTTGATAGGGCAGCCACAACAGGCATCTTGGCGCCAACTGGATCAAATTTTAGCGCCCAAATTAGTTTGACACCATGACGTTAAATTTTGCACTTAATTTTCTCAAAAAGCAAAACTCAATTCATCACAAAAGTTTTCGTAAATTATTTCTTATAAACCAATTTCACTAGGTCGAGTTTCCAATTTGTAGGCTAATCAACTTGAGCACCATTTTTTTTTTCCTTTTTTATTCTTTTATGCCGAACCAAACAAAAATAAAAATTTATACATATCTTCAGTGTCAAAACACTGGGAACTTTAGTGGCATTTTAAAATTTAGTGAGAATTTAGTGATAATTTGCTCCCTCAAGGGGGATGCCTAGTTAGCAATTTAACACCAAGTCATCAATTTCCGTCCAACAAAAGTCAATGGAAGGACATGTGGTATAAGCACGTATTTAAAAAGCACTGATATGTCCCGTAATTTCTGAATTTCAATAGTATAATTGAAATTTTACTGAAACTTCAGTCGCATATCATGCAATTAACCCTATCAAACTACATTTTCTAGAAGATTTTTTTGTAGTTCGTCCCAATTACTTATGGTTCTTGTAGCTACCCTATGTATATGTCTCCTACGTATAATGAGTTTCACATCGATTTTCTAGTTATACTCAAATCTAAAACAATTGAAATTAATTGCAAGTACAGGGGGCGCAGCGGTTAGGGCGGACCTGTGAAGTGTGGTTAGACGCACATCCAAGTTCGATTCCTCATGGCGTCAAGCTTGTTTGTATTTCCTTCTTGGGGCCACTGGAGCATCTTCCAGTCGAAGCGCCAAGGCCTCGTGGGATTAGTGGGGGGTGGGGCCCCCGATACCCTTGGTTATCAAAAAAAAAAAAAATTAATTGCAAGTGTGAAACAATAAGGTCGAGCTGAATACATCTTGTGCATCATAACATATGAGGAAAATTAATTTAGTTTTAAGCATAATGTATTATATTAATGCAACTGGACAAAATAATGCAATAATGAATGGAATACATATAAAATAATATGCAACGAAGAATAAACCATGATAGAGAGGGTAGATTTTGGATGAGGAAAAGGATAAAAGATGATGATTGAAGAAGTGAAATCCGAGAATGAGGGTTGTTCTGAAAATTGTGCAAATCTTGGTTGGAAAGAGAGAGAGAGAGAGAGGCGTGCAGCGGATACCATCATTTGTGAGTCTCCTACTCAAAAGATAAAATCGCGTGGTGCCTCCATCATCACCATCGCCACAGAACATCAATTTTCCCAACACCCAAAGATTTCAAACACAACATCAATGTGTCACTTCCTTTATATTACTAATTTATATATATATATATATATATATATATATATATATATATATATGCACACATTATTATTATTATTATTATTATTATTATTATTATTATTATTATTATTATTATTATTATGATCATATGTCTTGAAATTCGATAGTATGAAACAATTTTTCCAGTACAATTAAAGGGGTGATTGATGAATTTACTAGTGAAACAAAAAGAAAAGAGCAATCTTTTGGAATGATGAAGATGGATTTACATTTTACATTTAATCCCATATGATGGTGATTATATTATTAGAAGTCAACATAGTTCAATTAGATACACTACAAAAATTTTAGCTTTCGACTACCCAAATTTTGTTGTTGTAAAAGAAAAGGTTGTTGAGAAAAATCGAACGTTTTGGAGAATATTTAACTAAGGATTAGTCAGAAATTGGTCTAGTGGTAACCTTAAAATTCTGTAGATGAAAATAGTAATTAAGTTGAAAAATGGTCATTGTCCTGAGTTTTAGCTGTTATATTGTTATAAAAATAATTAAGTTTTTCATCGAGTTTGTTATCATGCCATTAACATATACAATAAAACTTCTAAAGTATGTCTTGGCAAAGTGTTTTTTTTTTAAGTGTATATATTTAGCTGAAAATTTTATAAAATTATTTTCAATCAAAATCTCATTAAAGTCAACCTAAAAAGGGCAAAAAAAAATTCCAAATATATATATGTTCATCACCCCACTAACTTTGTAAGTGGAAGCGTAAACCAAATATAACACTTCAAAAGTAACTTTTCCACAAATATATATACATTTCTGGGTTTTTTTTTAATGATTTATTTGAGCTCAACCTCAATATAATATCATGGATTGTGCTAGCTGTTTGTATGTCACATGGTAATCGATGATGGAGCCCTTGTTACCACTTTTTTGGACTAGAAAAGAGACAATGGACCATACATTGTTTCAAATTCTGATGTCAGGCCAGCGTCAGCTTGAGGCATGCATGGAATGGGGAAGTTAAAATTTTTCTTTTTGTGTTGATTCATTATAGGTTTTGAGACTATCTATGATGATGTATTTCACCCGCCTTTTGTGTTAAAACGCATCATGCTCTGCAAGGTGCCATAATCACACTTTTTTGACTAGTGTTTCTCAAGGTTGATCCTTTGCCAATGTGAAATGAGTTGTTTTTTTAATTTTCTTTTACTTATTGTACACGCTTATAAGAGTTATTAAATCCATAAGTAATAAAACTGTTCATGATTATTAGAATGAGACTTTATTTACAAATGAATATATAGTAGGTATTTATTTTTGAAGTATAGTCTACGTAGTGTATACATTTTTGCAATTCAATGCATGCAAAACTATCACCTTGCTTACTATTTTAATCACAACCTACTATCATACATGCACGTATTTGGATGCAGTTACTCATTATATATTAGTTTTGTTGTGTTTCTCTTATCTATAGGCGATCCATACAATTATCGATAACAAATCCACACATGCACGGTGCGGGAGTTATATATACCAAACTCAAGTACATGAGTATTTTTGTAAAGGTAACCCAAAGGGTGCAACCAAAAGGGCGCTTGGACATCTCACTATTCACATAAAAATTCATTAGACTTGATGCGTATTTATCTATTTTTTTTTCTTTTAAATGTGTATTTATCTATGTTATTATTTAGTTGAACCAGTGTCACATTTTTTTAAAAAAATTACGAGATAATTCAAAACTAACCCATCAAATCTACGGTAAAAATCACGATTATTTGTGTTGTAAGGTGTTACCACAAAACCTAATGATCTTCTATCCTAACAAGAGGCGATCACCAAACCATCAAACAAAGAAAAATGTATACATGAAATAGAAGAATAGTGAGTTGAAGGGATTTCGTCGTCCATACTGCCGTTTCACTATAGGTGTAGTCGTTTAATATTATTTTCCGTTAATACCTCTGACCTTTACAACTTATTCCGAATTTGCCCATATAGCTGCTCAATATTTACGCTTTCCCCGAAGTGTGCTTTCTCGACCTAACGACCTTCACCGGCATCTGGATCGCAGGATCTTCTCTCCGCCACCTCTTGTCGCCTTTGTTTCGTTTTTCCTTCACCGGCATCTGCAAATCTACAATCCATGGTGATGTTACTTTGTCATGGAATAAATTCAAATGCGAAATATTATATCTTGGAATGACACTTGACTAGAATTTCAATTTCCTTGCCTACGTTGTTCAACATGGACTAAGTATCATTTCCTGAAAATTTAATTACAGATAATACATCTATCGGATAGTAATTTGATTTTAGATTAGTAATGCTCTAACGAGGCCTGTGTTCGTGTAAACTTTTGCGTTACTAAAAGCTATAAAATGTGCGGATAAAATGGATAGTTATTTGAGCTTTTACTCCACCTGTTCCAATTATATGGTCTACTTTACCTTTTCACAAAGATTAAGAATGTGATTAATTGGAAAAGTAAATCTTGTGAATTATGTTTCTAATTTATCATTGTTAAATAACCAATTTTTAAATTAATAGTTATAATTATAACATTAAATAAGGGTATGTTTGTAAAGTAATACAAAATAAGTTTCGTAATATGGAAACAAGACCATATAATTGGGAAAAACGAAAAAGGAAAGATGGATCATATAATCGGGAAGGACGGAGTATGTATTAAGAGTTCATTGTACATTTAGTTTTATACTCCCTCCGTCCCACAAAGATAGGCATGTTGACTTTTTCACATGGATTAAGAAAATATTAATTAAGACAAGCCTATTTTTGTAGGACGGAGGGTGTAATAGGTATGCTTAGATTAGCATTTACTTGGAATCACGTTTTATTGATGTTCTTATATATAAATGTTCTAATTATTACTGATGATGAGATAAATTAGAGAATTAGGTCCGATTTCTCCCTCTTCAGACTGGGTTACATTCAATACATTATGTTTAATTTCTTGCATTCAGGCTGTGTAATGCAGACCAGAGAGTCAAGTAAAGATTTGGACGAGAAAAGGAGGAAACTCGTGGTAGTGGTATACAATGAAGGATGTAGAGTGAGTTGAAGTGTGCTTCCTGAGAGTTGAAATAACTGATGCAGGTGTTAAAAAAATAAATAAATAAAATTGAAGAAAGTGATTACGTACACATTTGTAAACTGATATTCTACGAAGAATGCTGAAAGACACACACTTTTGTGTGCAGAAAATACCACACACTAATAGGTATATAGGGGGCATTTTGGTCATTTTGTATTTTGTGTATTAGGGTGTGGTAGTGTGTGGTAGTGGATTTGTGTGTACTTCTAGCATTTTTCTTGTTGAGAATATTATTAGTCGTATGAGTGACGCAATATTCATTGGAATTTACTGTGTCTACGTATTGAACAATAATTGCATGGCAAATTACTTGATCAGTTGTTGTTGAGATATGTCAGAAAAAATGATATATTCTTTGTTAAAATTCTAAAGACTGACGATCGATCGTCCCTTATCAGTAGCCGCGACAAGAGTTCTCACTTACTACCCCCTGCTGGCTTGAATGAACGCCAAGACACGCCACGTCAGCAATAGAATTTTTAACAAAATTCCTGCATTAGAAATATATCATTCCTATATGTCGGAATATGTCAACAATTACTAATTAACTATATAATGATAAATGATGTGTGCTCTATTAAAGGGAATATGTTTAACGCCAAGTGACATATTTTTGTGATCACAACATGTGCTCGCACGTGCCAAGACTAGTAGCTATGAAAGGAGAAAAAACCCTCTACTCATTGAACAACTCTTTAGACTTAAGGTGTACTTAAAAGATCGAGTCCCAATGGACCATGGAGATGGAGCCAGATGTCTTCATCTCATCTACGGCGACCAAGAGTGACAAAAAGGCACTTCCAATCGCCACAAGTAAAAGCTTTGAACAATAACATGGGCCCACAACATGATTGGGCCTATTTGGGCTCATGTTATCGACTTTATGGACCAGAACTTCTATTTTGTTTCTGTGGGCACTGTCGTACTCTAATTGGGCCAATCCAGATAAGTTAGCAGTGGACTAATACTTGGGCTTCAACTTCAAAGTCGCATTTCACTTTACCTCGATAGGTCCGGTAAGCTAAGCGCAAGTCTGCAAGGAGGAGCCCTTTTTTTGTTGTTGTTTTTTTCCTCCAAAGAATACGTACAACACACGAACACAAGGAGGAGCCCTTCTATTTAAGTTCTATTCCTTTGAAACATCCTTGTTTGTCAATAATCATCTTTTTCATTTTACTCTTTTGCACTGCCTTTCTTAATTCAAATGTTGCAGGTCTTTGAAACCCTCTTTTAAGCATGCATTTATGTCAAATTATGTGCACAAATAAGTAATATAAATCTACATGAACCCTCCTTTTTTTTTTTATTGAAAGGGTGTTAGCATGCCAATTTTAATGCATTTTAATTAATATATTTTCTTCAAATTTTAAATTTGGTCAAACAAATCACATCCATATATCTCTCCACTCATTAAATCTCTACCATTTAACTCCACTCATTCTCTTTCTTCCTACTCATAAAAATACATTAAAACTCATCCGCTAACACACTCATAGATTATTTATACCTTGACACATGAACCCATTAAATTATCGAAGACTTTTGACGGCAGCCAATTGAAACATTTATTTCTCTTTAGTCTTGAATGGATGATAGATCCTCTAGTAAGTGATCATTTGGAAATTATAGTTGCTCATTTTGTACAATTTGGTGGTTTGACTTGGGTCGGTACTTTGACTTTGAGCGCAGGATTGTGCCCAAAGGAATTGGTTGGAAGAAGTTCGAAACCTCCTGCCAACGTTGGCATCACCGAAAAATCTTACTGGTAGGGTATATCATGAAACCCTACTGTGTACCATTGCACAATTCCTATAAGTTTTTATAAATTTTTATACATTATTTTAAACTCCAATCATTCTTTTCCTATTTCACATTCACATATCTCGTGGGATCTACCTGTAATACTGCACAAATCTCCACCATTCAACTTCATTTATTCTCTCCTATATAACATTAAAATCCATAAAAAATTATTTTTACACATACACTTACACACATTAAAGTTTTTGCCCAAAAACTTTGACTTTGATCAGAAATTCTGACTTTTAGGAAACGGCGTTGTCGAAAAATTTTCTGAATTGCTAGAACTTATCTTGCCGTGCTGATTCTGGATCTGATCTCGATTTCCCGACCGAAGGTTGTATGTGACCGAAAAACACCTGGTGGTACCACAACTATAAACCACCGATGATTCTAGATCATTGGCGAAGGAGAGAGATTGAACCAATAAAAAATAAAATCTTCCATGAGCTACACTTTTTTGGTATGTTTGGTGAGTATAATAAACTAGCTTATAACTTATTTGGAGAGCTTATAAGCTCTTCATACTCAAATAAGCCCTGTTCGATTAGAAATGCTAATTTGAAAAGGTAGAGCTTATTTGAAAAACTTTTTTTACTAATTTTTCAAATAAGTTCATGAGTTTTTCATTTTTTTATTCAATTTTTACCTTTTCCTTTTTGTAAAGAAAGAAATATTAGTATTTTAAACATGTCCTTTTCGATTATTTGGTATTTTCACTACACCAAAACGAGTAATTTGTCACACAATAGATTTTTAATTTGTCACGGTTTTAAATTGTGACTAAAATTCTCGCTGATTGTCAAGGTTTTACACCGTGACAATTTTTTTTTATTTTAAAGATTGTCACGGTTTATAACCGTGACAATCCGCGGGTAATGGGTCACGGCTATAAACCGTGACCACCTCGCCATTTGTCACGGTTATAAACCGTGACAAACATCTCGCGGTTTGTCACGGTTTATAACCGTGACAATTGGCGAGATATTAAAAAAAAAAACAATTTTGGAGCTAAAACACGAAACCAAACCAATAGCCGGCGTTTCTCAGCAAAACCGTGGATCCCCAAATTCTTAACCTAAATTTCACCCTAAATCCACCATAAATGCTAAAAAATCACTCCCAAAACTTGAATTCGATCTAAAATCAAGGTTTTGCCTCAAGTCTTGGCTTAATCACCGTCTGAATTTCGAGGTAATCTCTTGTAATGAACTTCATGAAGGAAGCTAAAATTGGTCCCATTGATTATTAATTTTCTTTTTATTCACAAATCAAGGCATATAGCTTTGTTGGTTCAAAAATTATGCTATAATTTGTTGATTATGTAATATTCTTTGTATATATCTTGTGTATGTATATATACTTCATATATTTAAGGTATTATTTGCTCTTTGTATATATACTCTTTGTTGTTATCTTTTTTATATAGAATTGTTAATCTTAATTATTTGTTGGTAAAGCTTCCTTTTTCTAAATAATCTTTTACTTCATATATTTTTGTTCTTATTGTCTAAAATGGTTTTGTATGAATTCTTTGTAGCTATACATATACTTATATTTTCACTCCTTGATGATTAATGAATTTTTGGCAATAATGTTTATAGAATAGGTTTGGTTGAAAAAGAAATTTGCTATGAGATGTTTGGTTGTGAAAAGTTATTTTTGAAGTGAACAAGTATATCTTGATACTATACATTGTTAAAATGTAGAGAATAAACTTAGGGAAAATACAAAAATCTATCTCTAATATGGTGTAGTGTTGGTTACCTATAAATATCAATTATATTATTTTATTTTGGGAAAGTGTGAAATACGGTTTGTAAAAAGTAGTACATACTCAATGCTCAAAGTACTAATTAAAATTTTTGTGAAGACACGCGGAGTAAAGTACATTACACTGAAACATTTTTCGGGGTAAATTAAGTACTAATACAAAACTAATTAGATTATGCACGATTAACTAAGAGTGAAAAAAATTAAAGAAGAATTATTCGGGAGACATTGTTAAAACTTGTTACGGCATAATACATTATTAAAAGTGACTTTCTTATAATTGGAAAAGTGAAAAAGAAAAAGAAAAATACATGATTAATTAACTTTAGTCGAAAATTAGCAGTTAATGTTTGTTCTCTCTTTTTTTTGTTCATATTTATCTTCAGTTAATTAATAGTTAAATCAGTTAACTTTTCAATTATCACCTATAAATGATAAGCTCTCAATTAACTTATCAGTTATCAATTAGCTTATCAACTTGTTCTACCAAACATATACTTTAACTCCAAACATTGAAACCACAATTGAGATGATAACATAGACACCTGTGAACTGTGACAATATATGTCCTTCTAACCATGTTTGTCTTTTTCAATCCCTTTCATTGCATGAAAAGAGCTTTTTCTTCTTCTTCTTCTTCTTTTTTCAAGTTTAAAAATTTAAGCAATAAATTATTGCTATGGTTAAAAGTTTGAACTTCAACATTAGCAATTGGAAATAGCCATTCTTTTAGATTATAATTTGCAAAAGAGAGACAACGGCGAAAACAATTTTTTCAGTTGTAGCTAAAAGTTTAAAAATTATAAAAGATAAAAAAAATTGACAAGTCAGATAATTGAAAATAATGTTTGAAAAGAATAATTTTAAAAAAATGCTAAAACAATCTCTTTAAGGCTTGTCAAAATCTCAAAATTATTGTGAACGAGAGAGTTTTTATTTCAATTCTCGTTACTGAATTCATTACAAATGACCCCTATTTATAAAAAAAATATTGGGTACATCGTATCACAAATATTGATATGGTATATAATAATCATTCACACAAAGATATTAAATATTGCATATTAGGAACACCATCATTAAACATCATCATAACATACTTTTCTTTTCTCCTTTCGGTGTATTCTTTTTCGCTTTACAACAATCCTCTTGAATGACTATTTATACAATCGTCTTTTAAGTTTGTTTGGAGAAAAAATCCAGTAGGAGAAGAACTTCCAAACTGATTGTAGGAAGACTTGAGTAATTATATACTGCTTTAGGAAAACCTAGTAGGACAAAACCTGAGTAAAGAGGTAAGTTGCTCCCCGATGACAACCATTTTTATAGGAGCATTCATGTGTTGCCTTATTAAAACCTTGTCAAGAAAATCCAATGGAAAAAAATTGATCGAAGGAAAAGGAGTACAGCTGCTTCATTTGATTATGTATCTTGAATACTGAAACATTCACTTCTGGTGAAAATTTTAAGGTCATCATCCGATTTCAAATAATGTCTCTATTATAAATTAATTCAATAGACTCATTGAGTCAATTTTTCTGTAGTTCTCAATATATCATAAATATGTCTCGTTAAAATCTTATTAGGAAAAACCTAATAGGAAAATCCTAATGAAGGAAAAAGAGTACATCATTCATGTGAATACACTATAAACGTTGCTTTGTTAAAAACCTTGTTAGAAAACCCAATGGGATAAAAAGAATACAATGCGTATTTTGTATAAGTATATTTCAAGTGTATCAAAACCCTCTAGATATTTATATAAGTATCATTTTTATCACTGTATCATATTCAGTGCTCATTTGCAATTAATAATCTAGATCTCATATTCTCACTGTATCGAGATATATATAACTGAATCTTCCCTCGAGATTTTATATTAGTTTCGATTAGGCCGCCTCATTAAAAATCTTGTTTAGGAAAAACCATTTGAGATAAAAACCTCAAATAAAGAAAAGAGTACAGCGTACGAATTTTCTTTTACAACAATGTCTTTGCTTTGAGCCATTACAACCATTGTAATTTATAATTTTTTCAAGAGTTCTATTTTTCTTATCAAACTCGCATATTAATAATTTTATTATAAGATTGTATATTTCAATATTATTCGTTGATATATCTCAATATCCTCATTATCACTAATCGTATGTAGCGCTACATTTCCATAGTGTGTCGACACTTTTCATTTCTTTCCCCATAACGATATAACTTATTGAGATATCTCATTATCGATCCTCTTTTAGGATTACACAGCATATTTGAGTCTATATACTCTACAAGAGTGTATGCTTCATTTACTAAAATCGTCTTTTATCATTTGCTTTGATATATACATTTGTGAAACTTTTATTTAAGTAATATCAATGTTTGGGTTTGCTAATTTATCAAAGCATGTATAACTGGTATATGAGATTGTTATAATCTTTCGTACTTCCTTGAATTTCAAATTCATATTTCATATATCATTTCCATATATTAATTCTCCCCTTATGCTAAGAATTGAACTCAATACAATTGACATGATTTTCAACATATATATTCTCAGTATTTAGCCTTAATGTGAAAATTTATTCAATCTGTATTTTATTATCTATATTAGCAAATCGATTGGAGGACTTTAAATATTTTGCCAATTATATTCCACTCGTATGCGCATATCCAATCATTTAGGGCCTTATTTTAATTATTGGGATATACATTTACTAGCTTTATTAGATCTGAAACTCATACTCATATTGTGAGCAAATCATTTCGTAAATTTTCAGTTACGATATACACATATGACTACATAGTGGATCCATATCATATTATCTAGTAGTCCACATGAAGGATGAGTGGGTCCATAACTCTCATCCATTATATATATTCCAAATATATTTGGGATTTATTCCCAACATTGGCTACTAATGATTTCATCATTTATCGAGAACAATCATTTGAAGAATTCCTCCGGTTCTTGATTTCAATAAATTATTTACATCAATCGAATCGGAATCTATATAGTGCTCAACATGATTTATAACTTTCATCATATGTATAACTCACCGACATATCCCTTCATCTTTCGATGGCATTATTACCCGTATTACTATTCAAGCGTTGAATCTTAGTCCATATGTTTCATGTTACGACACTATTTCAACGCAGAGTCTTATCTCATACGCGTTTATAAACCACCCGAGCACTTATAATATTCACCACAATAAGGGTCCAAACATTATAATGGATAATGTGCTCTCAAATCTTCAAAAATACTATCCATAACTACCGATCAAAATCCTAAAAAGAATTCATCGAAGTAGGTTTGAAAGGTTGATGATGCTAATGAATAAGGGTATCCCACAAGATATCCGATGGTTGATTGAAGCACAAATTCGATTATCTGGTGAGATTTCAATTCCTTCTAAATACATATTTGGTATAGGTAAAAATAGTTTTTCAAAGAAATGGAGAGTAAAAACGTCAGGAGGATGCTACAAATGTGCTCGGGATATGTGACACTCGATGTAAATCTGTAGGGTATTTGTTTAGAAATCGAGAAGATAAAATAGCATTCATTAAGAATGGATTGAGTAATGAGTTTTTGGATGATATTCAACAGGCTCTTGCGATACATCCTAATAGACACGTGTAAGGTGAGCTTATGGCCTTATGGGCCAAATAAAAAGATGAACAAGAACGTTATAGTCTTAAAAAACTTACTTAAAAAGATCCCGTTTGTAAATTTAGTAGAAAAACTTAGTATTATAATTTTTCTCAAATTGATACAAGATAAATCGGCGTAAATCAATGTGTTTCTCGTAATTGTAAATATCTGAAAATTATGAGTTGTCTGATTTATGGATTACTTAGACGTATCTGGATGGTGGTCAGTTACAGACGCAGTTTGTTCACAATTAACTGAAGCGAGATATATCTGAGTTATGTTTCGATTAGAGTCTAGATATATCTAGCATATGATAAAAAGAACAGATACGTAAACAAGCAATCAACACAAGGATTTTAACGTGGAAAACCCCTCAGGGTAAAAAACCACGTGCCTGCACCCTGCAGACAAACAGATCCACTAGTTGCCAAGAGTTTAAACCAAGCATAAAAATTAAAGGATTGAATTACGCATAAAACAATCAAACAACTAAGATACTAGCGAAACCACTCTCGATTTATTTCTTAGTTCAGATGCGTGAGCCAACGCCTGCTCTTCATTAATTCCTTGAAACTCCGCAATCCGGCTGGACTTGCGCCGGGTCCTCCAAATGCATCAAGACTCCGTGATGATCCAATGCGCTTGAGGCTCTGTAGTGCGATCCGACTTCTCCAAGCTTTAGCTTGATGAAATCAAGTGGTGGACTTGTAGATAATGCGTTTATAACTCGGCGTATAACATCATTTCCATATTAGGCTATAAGTACTTCGCCAAGAAAGGCACACCAAATGGTCATGCATGTATATAGGCTATATACGTGATTTTTCCCTCTTAGCATGCATACCCGACTAGTCCTCTTTTGCCACCTTTAACGGCATGTACACGAGTCCTAGGTCCACCTCACCAAGTCATTGTGTTGCCATCAAATTCCTACATAAGAGATATCAATCGGATTTGAAACTTGTAGGATAAGATAACTCAAAGATAAAATGATAGACCTAAGAATTTTGAACTAAGGTTATCTTAATTAAAGTTCTTGTCATGGATTAGAACACATGGCAAAGATAAATAAAGGATAATATAAAATATAAGATAAGTAAGGATAAATACAAAATTGAACTCTTACCTTATCTTGTAGATATTGATAACTCACCAATTAATAATATCAAGATTAAATAAAATATGAGATAAGCAAAAATAGATAATTGAAACCTTATCTTATCTAGTAGAGATTTTAAAGTGAATTAACAATTAAATTAATTATGTCATGCATGGCAAAAATAATTAATCATTAAAAGCACATGCATGAAGAAAAATAGAAATGTCAATAAAATAATAACTTATAAAATAAGTTAACAATCTTCCCCTTTGGCTTTTCTATTTTTCCAAAACCTTGTTTTCTAAAAGTTTTGCAATGTCAACACTACAAGGATATAAAAAAACTCCCCCTAAATAAGTTCTCCCCCTCAAATAAATCAAATAAAGTAACTAGTAGCATAAAAAAAACTAGCTTACCTTCCGTAAGGATTAAACGAGAGAGTAACATAACGAAAGAGTAACTTTAAATTTTTACTACTCCCCCTTTTTGGAAAAAGGAAAGTCAAAATCTCCATCATAGGACTATCTATAACCTGCATCGCCAATGTCCAACCCTCTGTTTGCTGCCAACATTCTTTCAAAAATCAATTAGCGTTAAGAAATAAAAATATCCAAGAATTCTAATCGAAAGATCACTATTGTTGGGCCCACAACTAACTGATTTGATTCAGTAAAATTTGTCACTTACGCCCATCAGATATCCGCCAATGTATTAGATTAAATGAAAAAATGAAAATTCACGAAAATTAGGGCTAGATGCATCTAGTCTACTCATGCGAATGGGAGGACTTAGATATATCTAAATGCCTTCAACTTTCATTGAGTTAGATGCATCCGGGCAAATTACACCCACCACGGCATGGGTTAAGTGAGTTACAAGTGAGTGTGTGACTCGAACAACCATCATCAATCACGCATCACAAATACCTTATGGTTGCCCTGACTTGTTGGCTTTCACTGTAGTGCATGAGAAGACCGATCTTAATCTATGAGTGTGCAATTTTCAATATCCGGCTTGCCGACTTTTTCAATAGTTGGCATTGTCTTTTGGAATGTGGAAATGGCTACGCACAATCCCCAAAAACTATCTTTTAATTCTCCCCTTTCTTTTTCAATTTTGCTCTTTTTCACAAAGATGTTTCACATTTTTTTCAGTGTCATTTTTCTTTTGGAAAGGGGTATGAGCTTGGTTTGGATTGGCAGCCTTCTTTTCCACTAACCCTGCCCTTGGACAATCAATTACGTGCAATACTAATAGCAAGATATAGATCATAGGTCTACACTCAGAATATAGAACCTCAATCAGAAGCGATGACCTTATAGCATTGACAGTAGTGACTTATCTTCCGGATTGTCCGACTAAGTGCTGTAGATTGATTAGAGGAACATGTTGACCATCGACTGCGAGATGTATCCTCCTCGTTGTTAGCCTGAGCACTTAGATGTATCTTGCACAAATATGACTTACAGTGAGACTTACTCACAGACACAGAATATGATATATCTAGCCTATATGTATGCAGAAAGTGCAAGTTAAAGATAACAATATTGCATGACGATGCAATTTTTTTTTTTTTTGGTTAAAACATACAAAAAATAAGCGCTAAGTAACAACAAAAAAGATCTTATCTTGTGAGAGAAGGGTAATCAATAGGGTAAACAAGTTCAATCGGTATGCAACTATTTTCATAAGTTTTCAAATCAATTTTTCGAATCTGCATTTGTTTCCCTTTCAAGCTGGTGGTGGCGGTGGAGTTTCTCTTGTCGAGGATTTGTTTTACGGGCAAGTTAGGACAAGCAGGCTTCTTGTGTCCTCTAACTCCACAATAAAAACAAATTGGCCCATTCTCAAATCGACCACCATTTCCATTTTGACCCTTACCATTTACATTGTGCAATCTCAACTTATCACGAGTAGTAAAGGACCTAAAAGTAGGCGTAACTCTATGGGAATTTTGTCTACCATGATAAGATTTAGTCATGCTCAATGAATGTAAAGTTCCAAATTTTTCGCAACCAAATTTCTCATCGTAGAAGTATGCATGAGAAGAAGAGTACCTACCTGGAGCTTCAGCTCTCCTACAAGTTTGAGTAAAGTTCTTCCTCCCAATAGGACCTTTCAGTTTCTGAGGAATGATAAATGGTCCTTGCTTCTGATTCTGGATCTTGGTCTGCGCAGATGCATCTGCTCTGGCTTCTGTTATGCTAGAAGCATCTGGAACAGGCTCCTGCAGACGTGTTCTGGATATAGTTCTGCTAGGTAGCACTTTAGTATGATGGACAACTTCAATATTATCCGCAGTAGCATGAGTAACTTTGATCCTTCCTTTAGTTTGAGTTTGTTTGGACCTACCCATCGTCTGGTGCTTTCCAGTCTGGATGTATCTGATTCCAAGCGGTGCAGATGTGGTAAGTTTACCGCAGGCCATGTCAGATACGTCTGGCAATGGAGTAACTTTACTGCTTTGCCCTAATTCCTGTTGATTGTAAAGGCTACCTGTTTCTTTCACAAAAAGAACTTGATCACTCACTTTATTATTTCCTGTGCCTTTTTCATCATAACCGAGGCCGGTTTTATCGTCAGATGGTCTTCCATAGCTGAGAATTTCATCTAATCTGGCTGTGCCAAGAGCAAGTTGTTTGATCTTCTCATGAGCTTTAGCTATGTCATCTTTCAGTTTGGAAATTTCACAATTCTTCTCAATTTGAGACTGCTTGTTCTTCTCTTGAGTTGTGGTCAGCTCGTCTCTTAGTCTAGCAATCTCATCATCTTTTTCTTTTCGAGATTGGGCAAAAGATTGTCTATTGAACTCCAGCATGGTTTGTAATAGATCTATCTGTTCCTTTGTCTTTTGAAACTTTTCTTTCACCACCTCAGATCTTGGGTTAGATATATCTGCATTAACACCTGGAGAGGACAAATTTACAGAATCAGTACCAGATGAAGCTAAAGCGGTAAGAGTAATTACTTGATTTTCATATACATTGTGGTGCTGAGTCCGATAGACGCATCTGTCTCATTGTCGCACCAAGTGATATTCCTGGCCTTTTTCAAGGTGTTTGCACATTTTGAGGCAGTATGCCCATGGCCTTCACACTCTTCGCACTTTATATGTTTTCTACTATTTCTTTTGGAGGAGTTGGACTTGTTTTTCAAGTACTCTTTGAACTCCTTTATGAGGGCAACCATTGTCTCATCATCTACAGCATTGCCAGATGTATCTGGATCCTCACTGTGATCACCGGATTCAATTGCATCCTCTCTATCTGCTTTAAACGCAAATCCGCACTTTCCGGATCTTCCACCTGATCAACTATAGCTCATAGGTCATTAGAGAACCCACAAGTTCGCCAACTCTCATAGTTGTAAGATCTTTGCTCTCTTCGATTGCGATTACTTTTGCAAGAAATCGTTAAAGAAGGATCCGAGGATCTTTTTCACAATCTCCTCATCGGTATAAGTCTTTCCAAGAGCTCTACTGAATTCGTGAGATCACTCAATCTAGCATAGAAATTTTTGAAGTCTTCACGATCATCCATTGTGAGGTGATCGAACTCTTGAGTGATCATCGAAGTTTAGAGGTCTTTATCGCAGCTTGTGCCTTCATTAGCTACTTCCAAGGCATCCCAAGCTTCCTTCGAGTCCTTAACGAGAAATCAACCTAAACCGACTGCATCAATAGTTGAGAAAATAGCATTAGCGCTATAGAATTCCAATAGACCGCAGTACGTTCAGCATCAGAATAAGTGCTTCTAGGTTTAGCAGTGGTGACACCATTTGCAG
This sequence comes from Jasminum sambac, assembly GCA_018223645.1. Taxonomy (NCBI): domain Eukaryota; kingdom Viridiplantae; phylum Streptophyta; class Magnoliopsida; order Lamiales; family Oleaceae; genus Jasminum; species Jasminum sambac. The sequence continues at coordinate 24,543,479 of CP073649.1, forward strand.
TGAGTGTGGGTACCGTGTAACCATCAAGAACCGAAGCCCAACAATATTCATCAATAGCTTGAATGTAGATTTGCATTCTAATCTTCCAGTAGCCATAGTTTTCGCCATTTAATAGGGGTGGTCTAAGTGGGGCGGGTGAACCCATTCTTACTAGACAACCGGATCTCACTTTCTAGAAGTGAACCCGCTCTGATACCAAGTGAAAATTATGAGTTGTCTGATTTATGGATTACTTAGACGTATCTGGACGGTGGTCAGTTACAGACGCAGTTTGTTCACAATTAACTGAAGCGAGATATATCTGAGTTATGTTTCGATTAGAGTCTAGATATATCTAGCATATGATAAAAAGAACAGATACGTAAACAAGCAATCAACACAAGGATTTTAACGTGGAAAACCCCTCAGGGTAAAAAACCACGTGCCTGCACCCTGCAGACAAACAGATCCACTAGTTGCCAAAAGTTTAAACCAGTTACAAAAAATTAAAGGATTGAATTACGCATAAAACAATCAAACAACTAAGATACTAGCGAAACCACTCCCTGATTTCTTTCTTAGTCTGTACTGTGAGCCAACGTCCCGTTGCTCTTCATTAATTCCTTGAAACTCCGCAATCCAGCCTGGACTTGCGCGGTCCTCCAATGCATCAAGACTCCGTGATGATCCAATGCGTTGAGGCTCTGTGTAGTGCGATCCGACTTCTCCTCAAGCTTTAGCTTGATGAAATCAAGTGGTGGACTTGTAGATAATGCGTTTATAACTCGGCGTATAACATCATTTCCATATTAGGCTATAAGTACTTCGCCAAGAAAGGCACACCAAATGGTCATGCATGTATATAGGCTATATACGTGATTTTTCCCTCTTAGCATGCATACCCGACTAGTCCTCTTTTGCCACCTTTAAAGGCATGTACACGAGTCCTAGGTCCACCTCACCAAGTCATTGTGTTGCCATCAAATTCCTACATAAGAGATATCAATCGGATTTGAAACTTGTAGGATAAGATAACTCAAAGATAAAATGATAGACCTAAGAATTTTGAACTCAGGTTATCTTAATTAAAGTTCTTGTCATGGATTAGAACACATGGCAAAGATAAATAAAGGATAATATAAAATATAAGATAAGTAAGGATAAATACAAAATTGAACTCTTACCTTATCTTGTAGATATTGATAACTCACCAATTAATAATATCAAGATTAAATAAAATATGAGATAAGCAAAAATAGATAATTGAAACCTTATCTTATCTAGTAGAGATTTTAAAGTGAATTAACAATTAAATTAATTATGTCATGCATGGCAAAAATAATTAATCATTAAAAGCACATGCATGAGGAAAAATAGAAATGTCAATAAAATAATAACTTATAAAATAAGTTAACAATATCGTTTTTAAATTTTCTAAATATATATATATTCAATCACCAGCAATATATGTCATTTCACTGAAATTTTTCTGTCATTCTCTTTTTCATATTGTCAAAAAGTAAATACTAAAATTACTTATTGGTTTGTCTTTAAATAGAGAGATTCATGTATCTCTCATCCATATGTTGAAACTTTAGTGTAAAGAGAGAAATGGAGGTAGAGATGGAAATGGAGATTTCAAAATTATCTCATGCAAGTCAATCTTCACCTAGCCACATTAAAACTATATGTGTCATTGTTGGGTCGAGAATTGTAGGTCATATCTAATATATGGATATAGCAAACCAACTTGTAAGAGAGTTAGGGAAATAAAACATCAATATACTGTATGGAGGGACCAAAACCGAACTTTTAAGGAGTCTTACAATGGCTGCACAATTATGGAGGATAAGAGTGTCAAGTGTAATACCTTTTCATTGAACTAGAATCAAGAATCGAATTGGAGCCAGTACTGTCATGGGTTCGATTGGGCTGGCACTACAAATGCAATCTATTCACGACTGCATGATGTATATGATGAACAATAGTGATGCTTTTATTATCATTTCAAGCGGTTATAGCACGTTAGAGGAAATATTCAATATAGCGTCATGGGCACAGTGGAACTTTCATACCAAACCCATAGGTTTGTTGAATATCAACTATTTCTTTGATGGCTTGTTAGCATTTCTAGATCAGGGTGTAGAAAATAAATTTATTTCTGGTTCAACGAGAAAAATACTTATTTCCTCTAGTACGATTATTGAGCTACTCATAAAGATGCAATCATATGTTCAAGAGTCTGTGAAAACCCAGATCCGTCGATCACAGACCATCTGTGTTAAGCAAAAAAGAAATTCGGAACCTTTAGATCTCTCATTATGAACCCTAATGTTAGGGGTGGCAGAGTTACGTAGTATTTATACTCTCGAAATGCATCTCTTCATATGGGTTTAATATGTATTTTCTTTGCGTATTTTTATATTTTCAAGTGTTTATTGCCACATTTGGTATTCTTAATATGTTCCACTTCAACTATTTTGTATTTCTTTTGGAACAATAATAGTGAAATCATGCTGGCTTTATTTGAATATAGAAGTCTATTGCACCATCAGTATAATATCTGTGACATATGCTTCTTCAATATCATTTTCTTATCATGGCGATATGATCTCATAGTTTCAATGAAATTATTTTAGTATTAATAAGATTTGTCCATACTATTTATTTCTTTAATTCGTTAACATGGAATTTATTGAGCAATTTTCTTTCATTGAACTATCCGGTGGTGCCTTTTAGTACCACTTACTCGATATCTCCAATAATATTCAATAAGTTTGGAGAACAACTTTTTTTATCAATTGTTTCTTTGAGAGCATTTATCATCGTATCGATATACCACAATATACTAATCTCATAATGAGATTTTTCACCATAGTATAATTTCTCTCTCTTTTATCACTATGGGATTCTTTGTGCAATTTTATTTTATCATATAGCGGCAAATTCCGGCATCACTTGCTCAAATCCCTTCGTTAATGTCAATATAACATTCTTATCGAATGTATATAAATCGGTTATTCTTATTTAGTACCAATCATGGGGTTTAATCCAACCACATTGGTGCTATGCATTCCAATCGTGTGGTATAACCCACCATGTTGAAAATGTAAAGTGTGTAAACTTAAATTTCAGATATTAAATTCTCCCCAATAGATGGTAGAACCTTTCATATGGGAATTATTGTAATAATAAACTTAAATTTAAAAGATTAAATTCTCCCCAATATATAGTAGAACCTACCATATGGGAATTATAGTAATAAATATCAATTTAAATTACAATAGGTGGTAGAACCTACCATATGGAAATTATCATAATAAATATAAATTTAAATTACTAAAATTAAATTGAATAATGATTAATTACTTCTTTAGTGGCACACTTGTCCTTCACATTCAGCAAAGGTAAAATTGGTCATTCCAGTCTGCAAGGGTAAAATTATCCATTCCAATCCACAAGGATAAACTTGTCCATTACAATGTTTCTCTTTTTTCATTTGCTAATGATTTACTTTAATTTTTTTAATTTAAATAGTATTATTTAAATCTTAAATCATTGTTAATTATCAATTTGTTTTTAATTTCACAAACTTCTGAAAGAATTAAATAACTAATTCAGAAAAGAGAATTACCTGACATCCAAGTTTTTGGCTGCTTGTTCTTATATTGCAATGCTTTATTATTGAATTGTCAACAACCCTACCAACTTCTTATGCTATTCATACATACTTCACATATAATTCATACTCGCTTCTATGTATATGATGTGTGAAATCAAGTGATTATTCACGCTTGTATTGTAGCTTGATTCTTTTTGGCAGCCTGTGATTATTATGTGGATATTTGGGCATCCAATTTAAATGTACTACTCATGCTCCAATGGATGATTCTGGACCACTTATAAATAACTTTTCATTCCCATCCCACTCATCATTTTCACATGAATTGTTATAGATCTCTACGAGAAGTTATCAATGGAATCAATTCTAATTCTTATTTGCAGAGCCAAGGTTTGACAACCGGCAGTGTAAGCTTTGTAAGTTTGTTGATGTGAGTCTGAAGAATGTGTGAAGTGTATATGCGGCTGAAAGTGGGTGGAGGAGGTGGAGATAAAGAAGAAGTTCCGGTATTGAATTTGGGCAGAGTTATCGTGCTGATAATGTGTTGTAAACGAGAGAGTTTTCATTTCAATTCTCGTTATTGAATTTATTATAAATGACCCCTATTTATAGAAAAATATTGGGATATATCGTATCACAAATATGGATCTGGTACATAATAATCATTCATACAGAGATATTAAATATTGCATATTGGGAACACCATCATTAAACATCATCATAACAAGCTTTTCTTTTCTCCGGTGTATTCTTTTTCTCTTTACAACAAAAATGGAATAATAAAACAAAACATAGACAATTCAGAGGACTCCACTGACAAAAATGGGGCCAACAATAATACAATAATTTAGGTGGAAACTGGAAAGTGTTGTAAAACATGTACGCATGCATGCACCGAAAGTAAAAAGAAAAAGAAAAGTAATGATAAAATGTAATGATTATGTTTTATTGTGTGAATGACTATTGTATACTAGATCAATATTTGTAATACGATGTGCCCCAATATTTTCCTATAAATAGGGGTCACTTGTAATGAATTCAATAACGAGAATTGAAGTGAAAATTTCTCTCGTTCACAACACGTTATCAGCACGATAACTCTCTCTTTCGATGTCAATCTATAGATCTCTCTCTCACACGATCACTCTCTTCAACTCCCATAAGACCCCGGACCAACCAATTTATACAGCAGCAAATTTCTCTCTCTCACGTTTCTTGATATTATTGTAGCTGAAAAACACACACACGTACACTAAACTTGATCATTCACTCCTACTCAAACTCAGAAAAACAAAAATCCGAAAAAAATTGGAAACCATGGAAGAAAATACAGAGAATCAAGATCGGATGTACAATTTCTGCGGAGAAACAAAGGCCCTTCTCTACTACAGAGCCGATTAGGAAAGCTCTATTTGAGTGCTACAGGGGAAGTACACTTCTCTCAAATCAAAGCCACCATTTGTGTTTCTTTATATTCATTTCTCCTCTCCATTCATAACCCAGATAAATAATCCCCAGATTTATCAATTTTCCTTGAATTATTTAGGACATAAATAGTGCCAGATTTTTGCTCTCGGGACGAATTTAATAACCTACGTTTTGTGTATCGAGGTTTATACATGGAGATATCGATGTCGGAAGCTCTCAAGTGAATCTCGGAAGAGCTATTGATGTTGGATTCTGTGATTTGAGCAAAAACATTAGTTATAAGATCTTCAATTTGAAGAGCAATTCAAAAACCCCCAACTTGTTTCAAATCGCCGTTCAAAAATGGGAAATCTGAGTTCAGAAAATTCTCCACAACTTTCGTTCAAGCGAGAAGGAGATGGAATATATATTATATTATATTATATTATATTATATTATATTATGTTATATTATATTACTTTATAATATAATAATGTATTAAACTATAACATCCAGCTTTTATCGAGATACAAGGAGCATACATTATCAAAATCAAATTTTCTGACTCCATTATACTCGATTTAACGAAAAGCTTCGATTTGACACCAATATTGATAAGATAATAACTTGTTTTGAAATATGTTATTATTAAACTTTTATAATTTGCAAAGTAATATCCCAACTTTGAAAAAGTTCTGAGAATGATCCTTGAACATTTTAATATTTATAAATTGAAGAAATGAGAGATATGATAATTACATTTTGGGAAATTACTATAATGGATAACTTCACCCTTGGGGATTGGAATCTACAATTTTACCTTCTGAATTGGAATGGACAATTTTGGACCTGGAATGGACAATTTCCATATGGTAGGTTCCACCACCTATTGGAATTCAAATTTACATTTATTACTATAATTTACATATGGTCGGTTATACCGCCTATTGACATTTAAATTTAAATTTATATTTATTGCGATAATTCCCATACGGTAGGTTCTACCACCTATTGGGGAGAATTTAATTTCTATTATTTATGTTTTTATACTTCAAATGTGGTGGGTTATACCAATACAGTTAGAATATATATTACCAATGTGGTTGGATTAAACCCACACGATTGGTACTAAATAATAGTGACCGATTTACATATAGTTGACAAGAATGTTAACAAAGAGATTTGAGCAAATGATGATATATGTGTTGATAAATTGCTCAAAGAATTCCATGGTGATAAAAGAGAAGATATACCATGGTGAAAAATTTCATTATGAGATTAATATATTGATACATTGATACAATGACGAGAAATGCTCTCAAAGAAGTATTTAATAAAGAAATATTCATTCTCCATGCCTATTGAATATTGATGGAGAAAATTGAGCAAGAGATACCAAAAGTTACTGTTGAATAAATATAAATGCTCAATAGATCCCAATTGACAAATCAAATGAAATGAATCATATGGTGGGATCATTTGAAATAATCCTATTGATGATATGAGATTGTATTGATATGAGAAGAAAACGCGATCAAGAAGCATATAATATGCTAATGGTACAATAGACATTTATATTCGAACAAAATATGATATTATTATTGCTCTAGAAGATGCACAAAGCGGAACATATTGAGAATATCAAATGGTGAAATAAACACTCAAAAATATATAGAAATACAAAAGAAAATACATATTAAACTAGTAAATGAGGGATGCATCTCGAGAGTATAAATACTCAAGTAACTCTGCCACCCCTAACATTCAGGTTCATAATGAAAGATCCAAAGGATCTCTTTTCCGCTTGACACCAATGATGCATGTCGCGGGTTTTGGCTTCCACAGATTCTTGAACATATGATTGAATCTTGATGAGTAGATCGAAACCGTATTAGCGAAACAAGTATATTTCTCATTGAGCGAGAAATAAATTTATATTCTACACCACGATTTAGAAATTCTAGCAAACCATCAAAGAAATAATTAATATTCAACAAACCTATGGGTTTGGTATAGAAAGTTCCACTGTGCCCATGATGCTATGTTGAATATTTCCTCCAAAGGTGTTATAGCCACCTGGAAGGACAATAAAAGCATCACTATTGTTCATCATGTACATCATGCGATCATGAATAGACTGCTGCTTTTAGCATCGTAAAATTTCCAAACTAAACCGGAAGATGATTGTACTGGATCCAATACGATTGCTAGCTCCAACTTGATGAAAAGGTAATACGCTTGACACTCTTATCCCCCATAATTGTGCGGCCATTGTAAGACTCCTTAAAAGCTTGGTATTGGTCCCTCCATACAGTATATTGATGTTTTGTTTCCCCAATTCCTTTATAAGTTGGTTTGCCATATCTATATATTGGATATCACCTATCAGTCTAGATCCACCAAGAACACATACAGTCTTAATCAGGTGAGGTGAAGATTGATTTGCATGAGATGATTCTAAAATTTCCATCGCCATCTCCATCTCCATCTCTCTCTTTACACTAAAATTTCAACGCATAAATGAGAGATACATGAACCCCTCTATTTAAAGATAAATTTTCAAACCAATAAATGATTTTACTATTTACCTTTTGACAATATGAAAAAGAAACAGTAGAAAATATCAATGAAATGACATACACTTTCGGTGATTGAAATCTATATATAAATATATTTATTTATTTATTTACATACATATATATATTTGAAAAAAAACACGATATTTACAATTACTGAAATACATCGATCTACGCCGATTTACTTTGAGAAAATCATAATACTAAGTTTTTCTACTAAATTTACAAACAGGATCTTTTAAAGTAAGATTTTCGAGACAGTACCGTTCTTGTTCATCTTTAAATTTGGCCCATAAGGCCATAAGCTCACCTTATGCGTGTCCACTAGGATGTGTCTCAAGAGCTGTTGAATATCATCCAAAGACTCCTTACTCAATCCATCCTTAATGAATGCTATTTTATCTTCTCGATTTTGGACAAGTACCCCTGATTTACATCGAGTGTCACAAGTCCACCGAGCACATTTATAGCATCCTCCTAACCTTTTTGCTCTGCGTTTCTTCGAAAAACTACTTTTACCCATTCCAGGCATGTATTTAGAAGGAATCGAAACCTCACCAGATAACCGGACCTTTGCTTCAATCAACCATCGAATATCTTGTGGAATGCCCTTATTCATTAGTATCCTTAATCTTTCAAGTCTACATAGATAAATTCTCTTTAGAATTTTGATCGGCAGTGAGGGATAGTATTTACGAAGATTCGAGAGCACATGATCCATTATGATATCTAGACCCTTGTTAGGGTGAATATTGTAAGTGCTCGGATGATTTATAAACGCGTATGAGGTAAGACTCCGCGTTTTAACAGTGGCGTAACAGGAAACGTATGAGATAAGATTCCACGTTTCAATAGTAATCGTAATAATGCCACCGAAAGAATGACGTGATATGTCGGTTGGCTATGCATGTGATGACGGTAATAAATCATGTTGAGCACTATATAGATTCCGGTTCGATTGATAGATTCCGGTTCGATTGATGTAAATAATTTATTGAAATCAAGAACCGGAAGAAATTTCCAATGATTGTTCTCGATAAATGATTGCTAGCTAATGATTGGAAATAAATCCCAAATATATCTGGAACATATATAAGGGATGAGATATATGGGCCCACTCACCCTTTTATGTTGACTACTATATAATATGATGTGGATTTACTACGTAGTCATATGTGCACCAGGAAATTTATGAGATTATTAGCACACGATATGAGCATGAGTTCCAGATCAAACGATAAAATTAGTAAATATATATCCCAATAATTTGAATAAGGCCGTAAACAAATGATATGCGCATACGAGTGGGATATAATTGGCAAAATATTTAAAGTCCTCCAATCGATTTGCCAATATCGAGAACAAAATACAGACTAAATAAATTCCCCCATTAAAGCTAAATATTGAGAATATATACAAATTGTACTGAGTTTGGTTGCTAGCATGAGGGGGAGTATTAATAGTTGAAAATAATATATGAAATGCATAATCAATTTGAAATTCAAATATGAATAACGATCTCATATATCAATTATATATGTTTTGACAAATTAGCAAGCCCGAAGTATTGATATTATTTAAATAAAAGTTCCCCAAATATGTATATCAAAGCAAATGATAGAAGATGATTTTGATAAAGGAGGCATACATTTTGAAGAGAATATAGACTCAAGTATATTGTGCAATCCTAAAAGAGGATTGATAATGAGATATCTCAATAAATTATATCATTATGGGGAAAGAAATGAAATTGGAAAGTGTCGACCACAAGTATGAAAATGTAGCGCTACATACGATTAACGATAATGAGGATATTGAGATATATCGAAGAATATTGAAATATACACTCTTAAAATATATACGGGCTTGATTGAGAAAATAAATATAGAACCATTAAATGAATGACATTGCTTGTAATAGCGTAAAGCATTGATATTGTTATATCAGTACTCTTTTCCTTATTTGAGGTTTTTATCCCAAATGGTTTTTCCTAAATAAGGTTTTTAATGAGGCAAATTTAATCACAACTAATAGAAAATGTCAAAAGGAAATTTTAGTTTATATATATGTCGATATAGTGAGAATATGATATTGAGATTATTGTTTTACAAATGAGCATCGAATATGATCACAGTATTTTAGTGCGCTTGAAATATATTGGTACAAAATACTCGTTGCACTTTTTCCTTGGCTAAGGTTTTATCCCACTGGGTTTTCCTAGTAAGATTTTTAACGAGGCAACGTTCATGGCATAGAAATTGATTAAATCAATCTATTGAATCAGTTTATGAAAACATTACTTGAGTCAGATGATGGCCTATCAATCTTCCGTCAAAGGTGAATGTATCAGCCCCCAAGATACAGAACCAAATGAAGTAGCTGTACTCTTTTTCCTTCGATCAAGTTTTTCTCATTGGGTTTTCTTGACAAGGTTTTAATGAGGCAGCGTATGAGTACTCCTATAAAATGATCATCATCAGGGGGAGCAACTTACCATTTACTCTTCGCTCAGGTTTTGTCCTACGAGGTTTTCCTGAAGCAGTATATGATCACTCAACTCTACCACAATCAATTTGGAAGTTTTTATCCCATTGGGTTTTTCTCCAAACAAGTTTAAAGACGATTGTATAAATAGTCATTCAAGGGGGAGTGTTGTAAAACATGTACGCATGCATGCACCGAAAGTAAAAAGAAAAAGAAAAGTAATGATAAAATGTAATGATTATGTTTTATTGTGTGAATGACTATTGTATACTAGATCAATATTTGTAATACGATGTGCCCCAATATTTTCCTATAAATAGGGGTCACTTGTAATGAATTCAATAACGAGAATTGAAGTGAAAATTTCTCTCGTTCACAACAGAAAGAAAGTAAAAGAATGGAAAAGGTAGCGGCTGATGAGTGCAAATAAAAATGACTTGAAAGCCTTTATAAGCTCGTTTAACACATGCTAGCTTGATTTGCATATTCCTAGACTTAAGTTCATCCACATTCTATTGAAGATATTTAGGGATGTAAACGAGCCCGAGCCCACTCGATGAGTTTGGACTTGGTTGGGAAAAGTTAATTTGAACTCAATTTGACACGTAGCTCGCTTTAAGCGGGTTACGAATTGAGCCAGACTTTCAAAATGGGAAGCGAGTCGGTTTGGGTTCATCTCGTTAAGCTCGACCAACTTTGGCATGTGGCCTCGGAAATCAAACTTGACTTGCACTTTTTATATATTCTTCAATTTTTATATTATACTGTACTAATTTCCGTTCTCCAAACTATCCAAATTCTATACATTAAATAAATACAAAAAATGAAAAAGAAAAAGAAGAGTCAGCTTACTCAGGTTTTGATTTAGATCGAGCCCGAGATGAGGCTCGAGCCGAGCTCTATTTTTGCAAGTGAGTGGAGCTGGGGCTGCTAGGCTCAGCTTAGGCTCACCCAAAAGCCAGTTGGAAACCTGAGCTTTAGCCTTAAGATCCGGGTCGCGAGCCAATTTGGCTTTGCTCGTGGCCATTGCTAGATATATTTAGATTTTAGATACAATTGACTTCGGAAAATTAGAATTAGAGCATTTTTAACATTGGTGCTCTATTTTGGTGCCTTTTTTTACATTAAAATAGTGTAATTGGAACTAATCTTATTATCTATTTCTAAATCAAAACTCTAAAAATTAGACTCAATAAACAGTATATGAAAACACGGTAATTACAATAATCCATCAAATGAAGCAAAATGAATGAATAAAAAAGATTGCAACAAATGGACAAGGACAATATGGGTTTAAAATTGTGGTACGACAATAAATTATTGTAGTCTGAATATAATTTCCCAAAATCAAATTGTTATTCATTCAGTTAGAGATAATCCGATTTTATCATTATTGAAATTTTGAAAGTTTTTATTTAGTAAAAACTCTTATTTGAAATTAATGTATATATATAGTTTTTTTAAGAAAAAAAAAAAATTATTTGTCAGTGGCCTCTTACAAAATTTCATTTAAGGGCATTCGAATATCAGGGCGAGCTCTGTACATGATTTGCATACCTTTTAGTTGATCCACATTTTATTGAAGATATATTAGGGATGTAAATGCCGAGCCGATTCGAAAAGTTCAGACTCGGTTCAAAGTGTAGGTTGCTTTAAGCCGGTTACAAGTTGAGGTGCAGGCTTTAAAAATGCAGAGCGAGCCAGTGTAGGTTCGGCGAGCTTTGGCGAGTTGGTTTGGTAATCAGGCACGACTCACACTTTTCGAGTCGGACAATTCTTCTCGTAATTTAAAGCTCCAATTTTATTAGTTGCCTTCAATAATAAATATACTATTTTTTTTTATTTTTTGTCTGTATTTATGCTTAACAATTATATAAATTCATTGCTTTCTTTTCTAATTAAGGTAAAATAATCGTTCATATTTAAAATTTAAACATCGAACGTTAACTGTTAGCCTATTAATTAATGGGGATATACTTTGACTAAGTTTTTAATGTTCTTCAAATGTTTGTATTATTCTGTACTAATTCTCATTTCCCAAACTATCTAAATTTATACGTAAAAATAAAAAGATAAAATAAAAAATGAGCCAAGCCGGCTTGGATCAAGCCCGAGCTAAGGCTCAAGCCAAGCTCTATCTATTTTTTGCAAAGGAGCCAAGTTAGGCTTGGTTCATGCTCTCCCACAAGCCTGTTAGAAACGAGCTGAGCCTGAGCCTTAAGATACGGCTTGCGAGCCTGCTTTGCTTGGCTCTTCACCATAGCTAGACATATTTCGATACAATTGACTTCAAAAAATCAGGAGTCACAGCATTTTTAAGGCTGGTAGTGATACTCTATTTTTGTACATTAAAAATAGTGTAGTGTGAACTCAATCTTATTTTCCATTTCTAAATCAAAACTCTAAAAATTACACTGAAAATACAGTAGAACTTTTATGCAGTAACCCGTTACCACATTTTATTTCTCGTGAATAGAAATAGATCCTCTAAGTGACCACTAATTAGAAATTACAGTTCCTCATTTGGTACAATTAGGCGGTATCACTTGACTTGGTACCTTCACTTTGAGCACAGGATTGTGCTCAAAGAAATTGTTGGGATGAAGCTCAAAACCGCCGGTCAACGTCGGCATCACCGGAAAATCTTCCTGGATTGGTACATGATGAAACCCTAATGTGTACCATAGCACAATATCCTTGTTCTCGATTGCCCTATTCCTGTAACACCCAAAAAATGAACCACTTTCTTAAAAATTCAAAAAATCCTTTAGCTTTATTAATGAAACAACAATGTGATTAAACTCAGTATTATAAGTCAATCAGTATTGATCATCCGTAGATGAGGTGATTTAATAACCTGAGAATCCATTTAGCCAAAGTGTCATCTCCATGGCCTTGATCAACAATGAGACCTCCGGCCCATTTCTCGGATCTGTTATACGGCGTAACCCACAAATTATACTTAGTAAAACCCCCGCGAATTTGCTCGAAATCATCAGGAGACAAAAGAGGACTCGAAACCGATCCCGGGAACAAACGGTAGCCATTATAATTCCCAACTTTAGTCTTCTTATTAGGGTTCACAACAAGGAACTCAGATGCACCCAATCCCAATTTAATCTTCGCATCAGATTCAGTTTTAGCCGTCTGATGAACAGGTTTCCAGTAAGTCTTTCTTGGAATGTCTTTCTGGTTCACACGCACCGGTTGCAGGGTACTTTTGACGAAGGAATTGGCGTCGCCGTCGACGTCGAGATCGAGATGGAAGCTGAGGAAATGATCATGGTGTACACCAAGAGTGTTTTCCGCTAGCAGCTGACCGTATAATTCTTCCTTGGTTTGGTCTTTGTGTGTGTATGCTGATGCTTTTATTGCAAGCAATCCTGATAGACCAATCTGGAGAGTGGAAAATATTAATTAATTAATGATGATTTGCAGAAGTTTAAACAAATAATTACTTATTTTCTGATACTAATTTTTTTGCTTACGGTGACTTTGATGGTTCCAGTTTGTTTGAATTCCCAGTCAATTATGTAGTCATAGTTTGCAACAGTGGAGACCATCCGTACAACAAGGCTTGCGTCTTGTCTCACCTCAGTAATCTGCAGGACAGTTAAATGTTAATAAATCACGTCGACACCGTTAAAGTTGTTCACACTACGGACATCCACGCATGAGTAGCTTACTGACATTTTTTACTGATTCAAGCCACTAAAACATAAAGCGCACACACATTTTTTATCGTGCGATAAAAATGTGACATATTAAAATATACTTAAAATATTTATCTCAATTGTTGTTCTAGATTTATTGTCTGGCCACACATAATTTTTTTTTTTTGCTCGGGGGAAATCGGGGAGAGGGGAGGGAGGGATTGTGGGGGAGGGGGATAGGAATCGAACCCCGGCCTTGGACCAAGAAACGCAAGCATCGTACCACTACACTATTGGTCGATTCCTATCTGCCCACACCTCAATTGATTGACTAACTGAGTTAGAATAATTTAATATCCAGTTTTGATTTGGATTTAGTAGAAAAAGTAATTTTAGAAAAAAGTATATTGAAACAAACATAAGATTAACATAATTTTTATTATTCAATCAATGTTCAACTTATTATATATTAATCATACATACAACACTATTACTCTTTATTTTCTACCTATTTTGTAGATCGCACCATCCATAAATATAAAGAGAGTTTACACGCTATCTGCGTTTGTTTTAATCTTTCTAGTTAAAATTTTACTTTTATTACTCATTCAAAATCTAATAATACCTCCGTCCCAAAAATATAATCCACTATTCATTTTTCGTCCGTCCTAAAATATAAGCAACATTCCTTTTAAAGATGTAGTTAAAATATTATTTGTCTTTTGTACCATCATTTAATTACATTGTTATCATTAAAATAGAATAGTTGAAATAAAACATCTAATAAATGACATGACATATTAGGAAATAATCTTGAATTTTACTTTTCCAATACTATTAATTATATTTTTCTTAATCTTTGTAAAAAAAAGAAATGGGTTATATTTATGAGACGGAGATAGTACTATTAACTTAATATTCAAAACAATTAGTAATTATTATTCATATGTTTCTTACTTCTATTATTGTGCAACCTAAAAAACTAACTTTTAGTAAAATAAAAATTAATGAAAGACCGCAGATAAAATTTTGTCTCCATTACCGTGTCCCCGAGTTCCACTTCAGTGTGGCGCCACAATATATCTCCGGAATACCGCTCAAATAGGCAGAAAGCGTTGGATATTTTTGCTGGTTTTCCACTGTGTGTGGTGTAATAACCATCCATAAACACAGCATTTTCGGGACAATCTCTCAGTGGTTTGAGAGTACTAGCACAAAGACCAATTCCAAACTCGCCAGCATCAAGAAATGTCCTATAATACCAGTCTTCAGTCATGTCCATGTATGGCACAAACAGTTCCGATAAATAACCTCTGTACATCACTCGCCGACGTTCGTCCTTCAAGGGATCGTAGATTGATGCTAACGATATTACGGGTCCCGCTCGCATATCGAATGCTAGATGGAACTCCCAATTAGCCCACCTAACAAAATTTATTAAAAACACAATTCACAGTAAGATATTTCCTCTGTCTCACAAAGATGGTTCACACTTCACAGTAAGATATTTCATGTCCCACAAATTAAGATGGCTACAGTTCATGACAACAAGTTTATAGGGGTATAACCCAAGAAGCAATAACAGACATGAGTATATGACTTGTTATGTGTAAACATTCAGTACTCTAATTATAATACATAAGATTTTTTTTTTTTTTCTGAAATAAGATTGTAGAAGAATATTTTTGGAGTACAATTATCATGTGACCTACTAAAGTTTTAGTTTGAATAAAGTAGGTATTTAACTTACCTCACATTGTGACCATCTATGGTGAAACTTGGTCCATCAGGCTGCAACACTGCCATGCCATTTAAACGTGTATCAATCGGAGAACTCTGCACAGATTCTCTATAATCAGTTCCATGGCCTTTCGGTACGGGAACCATCATGCGGTCATAATACGTTGTGATCTTCATCTCATCAAGATCAACGGTGGCTGTAATTCCATCTATAGGCCTCATGTAAAAATTAACTGTTCCATCGATATAATAACACATAACGGTTACCACTCTCTTAGTCTGTTCCGCTCCATACCAACCAATAGTAAAACACGAACATATTACTTCACTGATGTTGAGTCCTCGTTTCTTAATCGAGGAGATAAATGGAGGATATTTGAGTGGTAGTTTCTTAGCCTCGTCTTGTTCCTCCACCGTGAGCATAGGGTAACCGCTACCAGTGTACACTTCGTCTGATAATATCAAGTTATCGGACAAGTCTACCGATGATTTTATGGTTTTTGAGTTGATGCGTGCTATAACAAATGCTTGACGATGTGGGAATTTTTTGTTAGGTTTGCTATCAACGTGCCATTGAAGGACTACGGGTTTTTCGGGGTCTTCTAGGCCGACATAGTGGAAGCTTAAATTTTGGTGTTGTTTCTTGATTAGGGTTTGGACTTGAGTGAGCTCATTTGGAGTGAGAGGGTCTAAGGGATGGAGTTCATGTGTTGAAACAACAGAGAAAATGAGGAAGAAAAGAAGATTCCTAAAGCTTGAATGCATTGTGTTTAATTTTTTGTTTTGTGACAAAGGTAGCTAGGATGATTTGTTTCTCATGATTTATATAGAAGAGGTTGAAGCGGATAATAGAAATCCTGTCACTAGCTAGACCGTTAAACAGCAACCATTGAATTAACATTTGAGATAACTTTTTCCCCTAATTTTCTATTTTTTATTACAACTTTTTTCTCTTTCAGCTATCTTCAAACATCAACGCTCATTTTTCGATTATAAACCCAGCATTGATGTGGCAATGAGGAAGAGGCTGATTTATTTACAAAAACAGTTCTCCAAGTTATTACCCTTTTTCATTTATGAGATGCCACATCAATGCTGAGTTTTTTTTTTTTTTAATAAAAACCAACGCATGTTTTTGATCAATTCTTTTCTCTTCACTCCACTTTTTCTTCCTCTCCCTTCCATGCCGCTGCCAAAATACACATCCATCTATACATCATCCACTATTATTTTTGAATTTATTTCTATCTCTGTCTTCTCCTTTCTCTTTTTCTACTCTTTTTTCATACATCTCTTTCTATTCAAGTTAATTAAAATAATCACTCTCTCTTTATCTCTCTCCTTCGCACCTTTCAAATTTTCAAATCACGTCCCAATCCATAGTTGCATTGAGATGCTCGTATCATGGATACTCCATAAACAAGTTGCAATATATGGTCCTTGTTTGTCTTTTTAAAAGAATGGAACCAAATATCTTCGACTGATAAAATCATTACCAATTTTGTGTATTTTTAATGGATTAATTTCATCACTAGTCATTCAAGTTATACAAAAATAATAAAACGGTCACTGAAGTTTCAGAGCAGGGCTTAGAAAGTTCTAAATAAAACTTAAAGAACCAAAAGCGTAATTTTATATCAAAAATAAAATTACAAGGGAGCGCCCTTCATCGTTCCGACAACCATCATTCTTTGAGGCAATGCCTAGTATCTCATTAGAGATAGGGAGAATTTTTTTCATACTAATTAAAATTGAATAGAGAGGATGGGTTGGTTGTCTGTTCACCAATTGAAAGGTTCGACAACAATGGATAAGATCCTAGATTTGAATTACCTATTTTCTCCCTCTTACATACCCTCTGATGCTCTATGCGTTCGAACGTGTGGAAGGATTTCCCTTCGAATAAAATCTCTCAAACTTTTTCATTTCATCAGTCATACGTTGATCATTTCACCACCAAGGCATTACATCCTAGTCAATTGTTTCATATGATCAAAAAGGAAATTTCTTGGTGGTCGGATAAGGCAGAGGTGGTAATTGCTAGATTGATGAAGACAGATTATTCTTGCAATTTTTATTTTTGATATAAATTCAGTTTTTGGTCGTTTAATTTTTGTTTAGAACGGTTTGAAGCCCCGGTGACTGCTGGTGAAAGTAATATAAACTTACGTGACTGTAGATGAAACTCTTAAACATCTATGGCCATTTTATTACTTTTGTGTAATTTGAATGACTGTTAATAAAATCAACTCATTTTTTTAAACATAAAATTAGCTCATTTTTAATGTGGACTATTTTGTATATTCTCTACAAATAAATTTATTCTTATAGTTACGTTTTTATATATATTTATTATTATTATATACAACTCATTAGATTAAAAGTGTGAAAACTAACATTCCCGGATACCCTCGTTGAGAGACGACAAAGATGTCTATCCTTGACTTCAATGGAGTAATAATCTAAGAATAAAGTGGCAACATTATAATTCAACAAATTCGCTCAAGTGACAATGTAGCCGACTTATTTACGAATGCATTACCAACATGTACATTTAAGAAATTGGTACATCAGATTGGAATGCGTCGGCTCAAGGATATTGTGTGACCAACATCGTCGAGAATTGCATCTCTTTTCCTTCGACCAGGGTTTTTATCCCATTTGGGTTTACTCAGGTTTTAACGAAAAGAAATTAATACTCCTACAAATCACAATTAGGGGAAGCGATTGTCTTTTTCCTTCGATCGAGGTTTTTATCGTTGGGTTTCTTGACAAAGGTTTTAACGAGCAACGCAATATACCCCGCTATTTATTGTAAATGAGAGTCGATGAATAATGTGATAGTGAATAGTCATTCGAGGGGGAGTGTTATGAAGTGAGGCACGAGGCACCCGAGGAAATAATGTATATTATTTTATTAATGTGAATGACTATTATGTCCCTGATGAAATTATGTAATTACGATTGTGCCATTCGAAGTTTCCCTATAAATAGGGCTTCAGTTATTAATGAAAATCATCCAGAAAATTCTCTCTATTTTTAAGAAGTTTTATAACAATTTTTACATATTTATGCATATTTTTATATATTCTTTTCAACTCCACACATTCTCTCTCATATTTCACATTTAGATATCTTGTAGGACCTGCCTATACTACACAAATCTGCACTATTCAACTCCTCTCATTCTTTCTCCTATATTACATTAAAATCCATAAAAATCTATTTTTATACATATACTAACACTCGCTTAAAACTTTGTATTGAAAAAAGTAGAAGAAATAAAATTTTTATAACAGTTACATGCAATACTTGGAACCGATCACTGAATAACTAACTAAGATAAGATAATTTCTAAAAATGGAAAAAAATCAAATTAAAAAAGACAAGTAATTATATTCCGATTACATTGGCCAAGTCATATTTATGATTTTGATTTTTATAGCATACCAATTTCATATCAATTTGAATTCCTTGCCTTCTAACAATATTTTTCTAAATAATTAGTCTATTTTAATTAAAAATAAGTTTATCCACTTATATGGTGATGATTATCGGCTTGAATTTAATCAATCTATATTTAATTTTGATAATATTTAGTTCCAAAATTATATTTTTAAATTACAATCCTTATTTTAACTAAAAAGTTTGATTTCAAATATATATAGATTGAATGATTCCATCTCCTATATTGTTTAGTTTCTTATTAACTTAAAAGTCTAATTTTGGTGATAAATTACTAAATCTCCAAATTACATATTTGTCAATAATGGTTTAATAAGCATAAAAGTAAATATCTAAACTATCTATTTTGTAAATTAGGTATTTAATAAAGAATTGGCTATTGACTCTATCAACGATTGAAATTATACGACTCGATCAGAAATTTTCTCTCCACTATGGTAAACATTTTTATTAATAATTCTATCTTTTAAATAAATATTGAGAATTCTGACTACTTTGAATTATTTATTTTATACTTATTTTTGTTAGTTTAGATTTTTATTTAATTTTTTAAAATCATCGATCAAGTTGTTTTTTTAATTGTTGATCACATATATTTCAATTTATTTGTTTTATCCAAAATAATTTAGATTTGATATGGAATGATTCAATATTTGATCAAGAAAATGTAAAATCTCTAAGATTTTTTTATCAATCACATTAAAAATATTATACAATTTAAATTATTTAAAGTAAAAAATCTAAATTGATGAGTTTAAACAAAATATTAATATATTGAATATATTAAATTGCCGAGTTTATACAGAATATGTTATACGTGTTTAGTATATTTAGAAAATATTTATATAAAAAATTAGATGTTATTATCACATATATTAAAAAAATACAAATACAAACTTCTGATTCAACAATATAATCATGATGGGCAACGGAAGGGATATGAATTTTCTAACGGGCATGGCGGGCAATGGGAATCCCATCCAATTGTAATCCTTATATTATACTCGCTCGCCTTCGATTAAATGAGGATGGGAGTGGTGACGATGATAATCAAGCTTTCCTATCTAAGCAGAAAAAGGGTGTTGGAGTATGTTGAACTATACCCACTATATTGTTATTTCTGTAATATATTTGTATGTTAGTTATATTTCACAATCAAATCTTAAAAATCATTGTTTACATATTCATTGTCAAACTATATGTTGTAGTCTCTAAAGCCATAAATAGGTAGGATTTGATGTTTGTGCTCTGTGATGACGATTGTCATCCAACCAATGTTACTACGAATGTCGTGTACAAAGAAGTTTTCAGTAATTTATAGTCTGACACTTATTAATCATGTGAGGTACGTTGCTTACTTTATTTGAATTTTTACACAAACCCTCTATGTCATCTGTTGGCACCCTGGTGACGTGGCACGAGTGCGCCCAGGCCTGCGCCCCACGTGGACCCCTCGTCTACGTACAGGAGAGCCAGGTCGGCCATGACGTGTCACGTGTCCCAGGTCGGATTAATCGCAGAATTCACCCCAATTGTGATGTCGCGGAGAGGCCCAGCTCAACTCGGCTAAGCCCATTGCCGACGCCCTAGGGCCCAGGTCGGCAAACCCACGGAGAACTCTTCCCATCACAAATGACCACCCGACGGGCCGAGGTCAGCTCGGCCACGTTCGTGCCCAGTCCCACTTGCTACTGTAGCCGACAACAAGGACAATCCACGTGTCATCTGACACCCTGACACCACCTGCAACCGACAGAGAATCTCGTCTCCATTAATGCATCGGCGGCTGCACCCAGATTCCGAGGTCAACGCCTTAAATGCTTGACGGCTTGCAGGTGCCGCAGAGACATCATTACACCTACCCAGGGCCTAGGTCTTCGGACGCAATGATGATCTACAGCTCCCTACCCGATTTCACACTATAAATAGAACACTTAGCATGTATTTGAAGGAGAAGAAAAACTCTCTGTAAACACAGCCCAGTTCGGACAATATACATTCATACATTTTTACTTCTTCAGGTACCACTATCCGGGTCCTGACACCTACCCCAGTTGATAAGTAATCGGTCCTAACTGATTTCGACATCAACAATTGGCGCTAGAAGGAGGGCCTCCCCTTTGTATTTCAGCAACACATCCCAGCTCTACCAAAGCACAAATGATGAGTCACAATGACCGTTCAGACTTGGGTGAGTGACAAAGACTTCCGACCCCAAAGACGGAATACGTCCCTCATTCGAGTAGGCGACCCCGATCGGAGGCCGGGCATCGCAAGAACCGGTGAGGTCACTCCGCCCAGGTCCCGAGGCACCGGACGACCTCACCCAGTTGTGGCCGACCTACGCAGTCGGAAAGGCCGCAAGCCGAGGCGAAGGCCATATCGCCCACCGGGCGCTACCGACGCCGCGCCAGCGCCGCCTCGTGTTCACCGATCTCCAAGACTGACCGACCACCGCCCCATTGAACACCCCGGCACTCGGGAACCAGATCATCCTGAAGACCCCAGCTTTTCGACGCTTCGGCCCCACCACAAGCGGAAGAGAACGGACGAGGGACGGGGAGAAAACGTGCAAGGCCCCCACCTCCGCGGCACCCCACCTCGCAGTCCGAGCTCGAAGCCTCTGCGAAGAGGGTCGCCGAGCCAGAGGCCCGGAGAAGGCCCCCCCCCCGGCCAGTAGGGAAGGCCTCCCGCCGAGCCTTAAGATCCAGGCCGAGCTCATGCCGCCCAAACCGGTTGCCTCAGCAAGGGAACTATGACGGAGTCAGCGACCCGACGAGTCACGCCGACAGTACACCGCCTTCATGGAGCTACTGTGGAGTGAGCGATGGGCTCATGTGCAAGGCCTTCCTCCGACGCTAGGGGATAAGGCCATGAAGTGGTTCAAGAAGCTTCCCGCATTCCATAAAGACGTGGGAGACCTCGCGACCAGGTTCCAAGCAGCCTTTTATGGGGTCCCGCTCGAGGTCGACCCAAGCGTAGAGACTAGTGGGCGTTAAGCGAGGGGAAGGGCGAGGCTCAAGAATTATGTGGAGCGGTTCAACAACCGATACATTGAAATCGGAGCGTGTCGATGAAACACTGGTGGCGGCGATTAGCCGGCCAGGTACAGTCCAGATTCGGTGGTCGGTCCGCGAGAACCCAGAGACATATCATGAGTTCTCGCCAGAGCCGAGTGCCATATCTCCGAGGAGGCGCCGGGGACCTCCGAGACGGCTTCCCCGTGACTCCCGCCCGAGAAAGGCAAGGAGAAGGACACCACTTCGGCCAGCGCCACGCATTTCAAAGATCGCCCCGGCTGGGCGCGAGGTCGCTCGACCAGCCTCCCCAGAGGTTCCAGTCCTTCCATCGCCTCAACACCACCTGGAAGGCGATCTTGATGCATGTGAAGGATCGGGGTCCTACCACCCCGATCGCGATGAGGACCCTCTCCTCGAGCCGTAACCGGGAGAGATCTGCCGTTACCACATTGTGGGCACGACACCGATGATTGTAGGGACTCGAGGAATGAGGTTGAGGGCTTGATTCGGCCGAGGGCTGCTGCGTCGCCACGCTGCCCGATCACGGCCGACCTCGGCCAGGGGACCCCACCGGCCTCGCCGCTGCGCCACGAACGAGGTCCATACGTTGGTCATGGGTAACCAACACCGTCGGGTCAAGGAACCAGCGCAAGAGATTGGCGAGAGAGGCCCGCAACGACTACCAAGACTCGCAGAGGATAAGGACTAGCTTCGACCCGTCCGAGCACCAGGAGATCGGCTTTCGAGGCCGACGCGGCTCACGTCCGCCACCCCCACCAGGATGCCCTTGTCATCGCGATGGTCCTCAATGGTACCCACGCACACCGGACATCGATCGACAACGGAGCGGTCAACTTGCTATACCTCAGGACCTTACTCCACATGGGCCTCAATGAGCGGCACTGAGCCCGTGCCCCTTGGCCATGTGGTTGGAGTCACAGTGTCACGCTCTTGAGCGATCGGGCCGGAATGCTCGATCTTTGGTAGAGCTCGGGGAAAAGCCATGTCTACGGGCCGTCATGGCAACCTTCATCGTGGTAGACCTCCCAGGCAATTACAATGCCCTCCTAGGTCGGCCCCTCCTGTATGAGCTCAGGGCCCTGACCTCCATCTACCATTATGCCATGAAGTTCCCCACCCCAGCCGATAGCGACATCCGGGAGATCAAAGCCGAGCCCGCCGATGCGACGCCACCCAACCCTCTGTCCGAGGTCGGCCCGGGGGACCGACCGTCGCCACGGCCGAGCTCGACGACCCACGTGGCCGACCTGAGGACCGGAGCGCACAGCCTATGGAAGAGCTAGAAACCATCGAGGTCGAGCCAGGGCGACCGGACAGATTCTCAAGATCGGAAGGGACTGGCCGAGCCCACGCCGCCGCCTTATTGAATTCCTCCGCGGTAGTGTCGACGCCCTCGCGTGGGAGCTCGCACATGGCGAGCATACTGCGATGGCTTGTCACCAATGAACATCGACCCAGCGGTAAGACTCCTCAAGAAGAATGACGACGTCCGCCGAACCAGGAGCGCTATGAGGCCTTGGTCAAGGAAGTGGATAAGTTACTTGAAATCGGTTTTATCGGGAAGCCAAGTATCCGACTGGTCGCGAACCCGGTCCTTGTCAAGAAGAACAACCAGAGCTGGAGGGTCTGCAGATAGATTTCACCGACCTTAATAAGGCCAGCCCCAAGGACTCGTTCCCCCTACCTCGGATAGACCAGATGGTCGACGCCACGGCTGGGCACGAGCTCCTCAGTATGATGGATGCGTACTCGGGCTATAACCAGATCCCCATGTATCCCCCAGATCAGGAGCACACGGCCTTCGTAACAGACCGAGGTCTTTACTGTTACCAGGTCATGCCATTCGGGCTGAAGAACGCCGGGGCGACGTACCAGCGCCTGGTCAATAAGATGTTCTCGTCCCAGATCGGAACTACTATGGAGGTATACGTCGATGACATGTTGGTGAAGAGTGTCAGAGCAGCTGACCACGTCCGGCACCTGGGTAACATGTTCCAGGTCCTGAGGGAATGTAGGATGAAGTGAACCCGCAAAGTGTGCATTTGGGGTTGAGTCCGGAAAATTCCTCGGCTATGTAGTGAGCTCGAGAGGCATTGAGGCCAACCCGGAGAAGATTAGTGCCGTGCTGAACCTGAGACCTCCCACCAAGGTTAAAGAGGTCTGAGTCTCACCGGCGGATAGCGGCCTGAACCGATTCGTGTCCAAGGCCAGCGACAGTGCCGCCTTTCCTCGAGGCCCTCAAGAAAGGGAAGGACTGGATGGACTCCCGAGTGCCAGGAAGCTTTGAGGAGCTCAAGAAGCACTTGGCCCGACCTCCTCTGTTGCCGAAGCCCGTAGGCGGAGGGCGCCTCCTCGCTCTACCTCGCCCGTCTCCGAGAGCATGCGATGAGCTCGACCTCTTACCGCATCGAGGGGATGTCCAAAGACCAGATACTACACGAGCGATCCTTCATCGATCCGCGAGGCGCTACATCCCGATGGAGAAACCAGCCCTCGCGCTCGCCACGATTCAAAGCTTCGGCCTTACTTCCTCGAGCACTCCATCGAGGTGGTGACGAACTATCCTCGCGGCAGTGCTCCGGCCGGACTCTTTCAGGTCGGCTCGCCAAATGGGCGGTAGAACTCTGACGATTCGACATCTCATACCGACCTAGGCTCGCGGTCAAGGGCCAGGCCCTGGCCGATTTCAGAGTCGAGTTCACCGCCACCACCAAGTCCCAGCGTCGAGGTCGAGCCTGGACGCTCTTCGTGACGGCTCGCCGTCGACGGACATACACTGAGCCGGGCTGCGTGCTCCCGAGCCCCTCATTGGAGTCTTCTCGCCACCCTTGCGATTTTCATTTCCGACGTCCAATAATGAAGGCCGAGCACGAGGCCTTGATTGCGTGCCTTA
This sequence comes from Jasminum sambac, assembly GCA_018223645.1. Taxonomy (NCBI): domain Eukaryota; kingdom Viridiplantae; phylum Streptophyta; class Magnoliopsida; order Lamiales; family Oleaceae; genus Jasminum; species Jasminum sambac. The sequence goes on from CP073649.1 coordinate 24,568,339, forward strand.
GATACGCCAGCGATGGGTGTCTCTCACCTCCAGTCCGGTGACTCCCGGCTACCGTCAACCCAACGGCACCTACCTTGCTAAGGACGAGCGGATGACCGCTTATTCGACCTAGCCGCACCGATATGAAAATTTCGATGAGGTCGCCTTGGCAGAATCCCCGAACTCGTAACAACTTGGCCGACGCCTCGGCTCGGCTCGCCACCGCGAGGGGATAGAGGAATCGGAGTTTGTACCAATCAACCGATTGACGAGGTCGGCCATAGCTCACCCTCCCTTGTCACGATAGCTGACCTGGGCCCCACTTCATGGACGGACGAAATATTGTCCTTTGAAGGATGGTACGGCCCCGAGGACCCCAGTCGGGCCGCACAGCCACGCATCGTATCGCTCGCTACACCATCATCGACAACATTCTCTACAAGCGCAGCCTTCTCAGGCCCTCTCGTTACGGTGCTTGACCGATCGAGAAGGAGACGACCTTTGTACCGACGAGGTCCACTCGGACGCGTGTGGTAACCATTCTCGTGGTCGCCCTGGCGCATAAGGTCCCGAGGCAAGGATATTTCTCTCGCCCACCCTCAAGAAGGATGCCATTGCTCACGCCAGCGCCTGCGACAAGTGCCGGCGTCACGCCAGGTTGGCGGGCTCCTCGCCGAGCTCACTCATGTGCTCACCGGCCCTTTGCAAGTGGGGAATCGACCTCATAGGACCCATGCCAACCGGTGGGGAGTGAAGCACGCGATAGTGGCCGTGGACTACTTCACCAAGTGGGCCGAGGCCGAGGCCCTAACTCGGATCACGAGCGTAAGACGACCGACTTCATCTCGGAGGTCAATTATATGCCGATTTGGCATACCCGAGTCCATCGTGAACGGACAATGGCCGCACTTCGACAACCGCCGATTGAGGTCCTTCGCGAGATCCGGGGATCAAGAAGCACTACTTACGCCCGAACCACCCCTACCCAACGGTCGGTGGAGGCCGTGAACAAGATCATCAAGCACACACTCAAGACCCGACCGGAGGACTTGAAAGGAGGGTGGGCAGACGAGCTCCGGCCGCCGTCTGTGGTCCTACCGAACTACATGTAGGACCAAAGACGGAGAGACCCCTTGTGGCCGCCTATGGGGTGGATGCTATAGTACCGGCCGAGGTCGAAGCTCCCTCATACCGAACTCGGCACTTCTCTGAGCAAACAAATAGCCAGGGACTTATGCTCGAGGTCGACTTGCTGGAGGAGAAGCGAATGGACGCCGACCTGCGTCTTGAACTATACAAACGCCGCAGTTGCTAGGTACTTCAACCAGAGAGTAAAGAAGCGGCTTCCAGGTCCTGAGACCTGGTACTTCAGAAGGTCTTCCTCGCTACCCGAGACCAGGCCGCAGGAGCCCTGGCCGAGAAATGGGAAGGACCCTTCGTAGTCCTCGTGAGCCCTGGCAACGGATCTCATCGCTTCTGCCGGCGGAAGGAGCCGAGCTCCCCACCCTGGAACATCGAGCACCAAGAAATACTTCCAATAGCTATAGAGTCGTAAAATATCTCAAAATTGTAAATGATGGCAAGTCAGTTGTAATATTTTCACTAGTAATGAATGGAAGTTTTTGAATTGTTTGAATTCGGAGTTCAGTACATAGCAATCGTGCCCCAGTTCGCCGCGGCGGATCCGCCCCCCGAGGCCGCCGACCTACGTAGTCCGGTCTGGGGGCAAACCCACCAAGGCAAAAAAAAAAAAAAGAGACGACCCAGGTCTGCCGACCCACTCCCCGAAAGAGCCGACCTAAGTGGTCCGGTCTGGGGACAGACCCACCAAGGTGGCGTACAACCAAAAAACAAACTAGGTCCGCTACGGCGACCCACTGAAAGGGCCGACTTGGTCCGGCTCGGGGGACACCCACCAAGGTGGCGCCCAACCAAAAACAAACTAGGTCCGCTACGGCGTTCCACCAGGTCCGCTACGGCGACCCACTCCCTGAAAGGGCCGACCTCTCTGGTCCGGTCTGGGGACAGACCCACCAAGGTGGCGTCCAACAAAAACAGACTAGGTCCGCTACGGCGACCCACTCTTGACACGGCCGCCTCATCGGACCGGCCTGGGACAGATCCTCGCGACCGACCCGACCATATGAGCTCGACCGATCCGACATTTTAGTTGAAGGAAATGGGTACACCGACCAACTCACCGTTACATGAACGAAACAAGTCACCGATCGATCACCAGGGCTCACGCCGAGGGCTCAGAACCGACTAATGCCGCCTACGAGGCGCAGATCGATACTGAACCCACCCCGAGGAACCAACACTTGTTTAAAATCATTGGATTATTAAGTTATTCCTATGACCCAAGGGGCCGACCTAGTTAGATGAGTCGACGCGAGACAAGCTTATGTATGATTGCGCAGAACTTGAACAAGAAATTGAAAAGGCCGAACAAGAACAAAAAGAGCTGAACTCAAAACTTCATTATAATTAATCCGAAAAAGGTTACAAAATCCCGATCGGTATGGCCGACCTGGTGAAGTACATTACAGAAGTGAATAAAAAAAAAAAGAGAAGACAATAGAGTACAAGGCCCTATCATCGCCGCCTCACCTCGGGCATCCTGCATCGCGCTCGAAGCTTCTTCACCTCCTCGCCAGAACCCGATATCCCAGTCCGGCCGCTTCTCGGAGATGTCGGCCATGACGTCCTCCGCCGCAAAAACAAAAGTTGAGTTCAGCTCGTAGGTATACTCCTCCGAGGCCTTGAACTCCTCAATCATCTGTTCCCGCGACGGACCGGGCTCACCGGACTGCCGCCTTGAGCCTCGGCTCGGCCCGCAGGGAGTCCACCTCGACCTTGTGGGCCTTCTTACGATCCTCCGGCTCGGGCCTTGTCCTTAGCCCTCTTCTGGGCCTCTTTCATCTTGGCCTGGGCCTCCGCAAGACCGGACTTGGAAGCGGCAAGGGCGGAGTCGGACTCGGCCAAGCTGGACTTGACCAGAGACGCCCGGATCGCCATTACCCGGATCATGTGCACCATGGCCCGATCGCAAGCGGCGCCATGGCGGTGAGCATGTTGTCTTCCGGCCGAGCATGCCCAGGTAGCGTTCTGGCCGGGTCCACGACCTCGACAGGCTACTCAAATGTTAGCCCACCGAGGCCGGCAAATCCCGATCGGCCGATCTCCTCCACCAAAGGGGAACTTAGCCCTAAGAAGTCCCCGAGCACCTTGGGGTCGACCCTTAGACGCAGGCGCACGCCTCCTCCTTCCTGGGCGTGGTGCCCAAGTAGGGTAGCTCCGTCGAGGGCGGCGCGCCGACGTCAAGGGGTCGACTCCGCGCTCGGCGCAAATCATGAGGCCCTTGCCGCCCGTGCCGGCGAAGCCTCGGCACGACTGGCGGACTCCCGCCGCCTTTGGCCGCTTGGTTTCGAGGTCGGCGAGGCCTCGCCAGGCCTTCTTCATGGGCCGAGAGGTCGACGTCCCCTCATGGTCGGGGAGGATGATTGAGCCGCGAGGTCGGAAAGCTTAGTAAGGAAGAAAAGGCCCCAGTGCCTGGAAAGAAATGGAATAAGACAGACCACATTCGAGGAAGAAGATCTTTGAGGACGAGCTCGTGAAAGTCGAAGGCCGGTCAGGTTCTCTCGGCCAAGAATGTGCGCCTAATCCCGACCGAGATCGATCTCACGATCGCAAAGACGCTCCCAACCTCTAACGCCTCGCCTCCTTGAAGTCCGCAAAGAAAGAGAGTTGGCTCGATTGAAATAAGATAAGGTTGAGATCGGAAGAATAGTTACCGAGCTCGTGGTAGTTCACGTGAATGGCGACCTCCTCCCGCCGTCCGGATCGACCAAGCACCCTCCGCCCGTAACTAGTTTCGGCTTCCAGGCCTTTACCGAGTCCGGCGAATTGACGAAAGCTCCCCGAGTTCGCCGGATCGAGCAATAGTACCGGCCGAGTCCGTCCGTCCGACTTGAAGGTGTACGGTGGTTAAACTCCCACACCGTCGATTCGCTCAGGCGGCTCGGTGCCACAAAACCATCATTCGAGGACGGTCCTCCACGTGTTAGGGTGGTGATGAGTGGGCGCCACCCCCAAGCACCGAAAGTTCTTCACCGCCTCTGAAGCGGTAGCCTCACCGGCCGGCGAGGGCCTGGCTCACCGCCACGCGCCTGCGGAGGGGTAATCAGCCCGCTTCGCCCGCCTCCGGCACCACGGCGCACGAGGTGAGACCAGTGCGGCGTCAAGGCAATGAGCTCAAGACCTCCTCGGTCGCCGCCGACGGGAACTGGGAACATCCCCACGGCCTCGACCGGTCGCGCTTGGCCGGCTTCTTCTTCCTCCTCTTGAGAAAGGTCGGTTGTGGGGAGACCGGCTCGGACGGGAACGACGTGCCCACGTCGGAGGCAAGCTCGGCGGACTCAACCGTAGCTCGGACGGTTTGCAGATGGCACGCCTCCAGGACTTCCTCCACGCCGGGAGTTGTCTCTGTCTTGAGGAGAGGGAGGGCCCAGGAGATCTGCTTTCCCTCGTCGTAGTCGTGATACCTCTTGAACCCGACGACATTTTGTAAAATTTGCTAAGTATGGAGTTCGGAAATCTACCTTAAAGCTAGGTCGGAAGGAGCTCAGGGTCAGTACGGTTCCTAGCTTAGCTTGAGATCGAGAGAGAATATTTGACAAGTGTTGAGAACGGAGAAGTGGAAACTGAAGAAATGAGGGGGTATATATAGGCGATGGCGGTGGGAGATGAAAAGACGTGACCTCATCCAATCGTCGACGGACACGTGGTCCAGCCTCGCGCCCACGTGCCACGCCGCCGCGCAAGCCACCAGACGCGGTTAGCGTCAACCCGACCTAGGTCGGCATTAACGCTGGGAATAATTGTTGGCACCCTGGTGACGTGGCACGAGTGCGCCCAGGCCTGCGCCCCACGTGGACCCCTCGTCTACGTACAGGAGAGCCAGGTCGGCCATGACGTGTCACGTGTCCCAGGTCGGATTAATCGCAGAATTCACCCCAATTGTGATGTGGCGGAGAGGCCCAGCTCAGCTCGGCTAAGCCCATTGCCGACGCCCTAGGGCCCAGGTCGGCAAACCCACGGAGAACTCTTCCCATCACAAATGACCACCCGACGGGCCGAGGTCAGCTCGGCCACGTTCGTGCCCAGTCCCACTTGCTACTGTAGCCGACAACAAGGACAATCCACGTGTCATCTGACACCCTGACACCACCTGCAACCGACAGAGAATCTCGTCTCCATTAATGCATCGCGTCGCACCCGCATTCCGAGGTCAACGCCTTAAATGCTTGACGGCTTGCCAGTCTGCGCAGAGACATCATTACACCTACCCAGGGCCTAGGTCTTCGGACGCAATGATGATCTACAGCTCCCTACCCGATTTCACACTATAAATAGAACACTTAGCATGTATTTGAAGGAGAAGAAAAAACTCTCTGTAAACACAGCCCAGTTCGGACAATATACATTCATACATTTTTACTTCTTCAGGTACCACTATCCGGGTCCTGACACCTACCCCAGTTGATATGTAATCGGTCCTAACTGATTTCGACATCAACATCATCTGCGTTGATATAAGAAATGAATCATTCTACTTGTATATTATTGATTTCTGCTATTATATTTGTTTGAAGATAATGTCCAGTTGAGATAGTTGCTCAACTTGTATATTATACAAATTGATGATATGCAACTCTTATCCATAAGTAGCATTGTGCTCGAATTAAGGTAGTTCAACTTGCTTCATTGTCGAATATTACACTTTGAGCAAGCTATATTTATTCTATCTGAACTTGGTCTTATATTTTATATTTCTAAATGTTTTTCATATAAATGGAATTCGAAGTTCCAGATGTTCAGCTTATGTAAAAACACATGTTGTTGTCTTATTACGATTCATTAGTAGATTAATAGGAATTTCATATTCTTGGAGAAAATTAGGCCTGAGATTTCTATTTAAGTCCATTCATTATTTCTTAGAAAAATATGAGTCGTTTGTATTATTCATTTTATGTTCATGTTGTTGGCAATAGTTGATGGTGTTATTTTTGAATTGTTTTTGTTATTTAGATTTTCAGGAGAATTGTAAATTAAGTTATGAGATTTTCATGAGAATCGTAAATTAAATTATGCTAATTTTGGTGAGACGTTCCTTCAATATTTTATAGGAAAGATTTTTACGATATACCGGGAAAACTCTATCGAAATTTTTATCGGATTCTTTCATTTCTTATCTTAATTATTAAGTTTAGTGCAATCACGAATACTCGATTTATTATCTTCATAGAAATTGCTGATATAAAATTAATATATATCGAAACAAATAATTATTGATACATTAGCCTATAAAGTGACGCAGTGAAAAAGACTAGTAAAGTAATAATAAGTTAACCCCCTTTTTTCTGTTTCTGAATAAGCTTAATAACCCCTTCTCAAGTAATGAAAAGTCTGTTTCGTTAAAATGAGCAATTCACTTATGAAATTGAAATTTACTTATTACTTGTATTCATTGTTCAGTGCTTTTTTTTTTAATGAAGTTAAGTTTAAAAAATTACAATAGTATTAACTATTAACATCCCATTAAAAAAAAAAAAAGAAAAAGATATAATAATAATAATAATAATAATAATAATAATAATAATAATAATAATAATAATAATAATAATAAGTTTGGTAAGCCAAATATATTAACTTATAGCTTATTCAGGAACTTATAAGATCTTATTAATTAAATAAGCCCCGTTAGAGCAGCTTATTTGAAAAGCATGAGCTTATTTGAAAAACTTTTTTTAAAATTTTTTAAGTTTTTCAAGTAAGCTCAAGGGCTTTTTGCTTTTTATTCCATTTTTTACCCCTATAATTTTCTAAAAAGATATTTTAAGCATATTTTTTGTGTAATTTTTTATTTATGTGCCAACTTATTAGTTATTTTGCCAAATATTTTTATTTATATCAGTTAACTTATCAGCTATAAGTCATAAGCTATTAGCTCTCAATTAACTTATCAACTATAAGCTAGTTTATCAATTATAAGAATAATTGATAAATTAACTTATCAGCTAATTCTACCAAATATATCCTAAAGCTCCAGATTTCCTTGTTGTTTCCATGCGTTAGTGGGTTGAATATGACGGTCAAATTGAACAATTTTAAAAATATAAGACTTCTATGTAATTTTTATTATATTAATAGACTATTTTTCAAAAATTCAAATCGGACGATTTTTCAATTTTCCTTTTTCGAAAAATAGTTTTTCAAATATCAAACCTAATTCGCTTTTTAATTTTCCCAAAATAGAAAATTGAAAGTACCTTCAAAACTCATGATTGGAAATTCAACCAGAAGGATCACGTACACTTATATATTTTTAAAATAGTTTGACTTAAAAAAATGTAATATTTGACGCTTATTAGCCTACTCATTTTTATAAATTTTTATATATTTTTGAAATTTTAAATTGATCAACCTAATCACATTCACATATTTTATACGATCTATATATATTATATAAATCTCTATCATTTAACTCTACTCAATATCTCGCTCTTATTTCAAATCAAAAATCATAAAAATTAAAAAAATTATACACCAACACGTATACTTTAGAAAAGGATGGGAATGACAAACAAGGTCGAAATAAACGTGTGCCGAAATGTCTGACAAATTTGTCCATTGATCAAGGGGAAGGGGTATGACTAATAATAATATCACGTCTATGTTATGAATTATTGAAGATAATAGTGGTGGGCCACGGTCAATACTTTAAATATTGTGTAAATAACTATTATATCTTTAACAAAATTATGTAATTACAATTGTGCTGTTGAAAATTTTTATAAGTAAGAGCTTCATTTATTATGAAATATTTCGCGAATTCATTCTTTATATTCTCTCTATAGCTTTATAACACGTTATCAGCACGAATCTCTAGCCATTTGAGCCTTTTTATGTTAAGTGATATGAAGGGTATGCTCTACAATTGTATCTTATAGATGATTTTCTGTATGAGAAACTGGATTAGTACCAAATGAATTGTCCATCTTCGTAGGAAATTCTCTCTATCCTCATTTTTCCCTTGAAATTTAAGTTCTCGAGAAAAAGTCATTGGAGCATTCTGGAATTACTCTCTCAGTAATTGAGCAATAATTATGGAAATAAGACATTCTTTCTCTGTTTTTTTCTCCAATTATTTTGAAAACGTGTCATTATAAAATCTGACCTCCGAACAACTCAAATCATATCATAAACTCTCTTTCAAACTTTTCTCGCTAATTCATACAAATTAGTGAGAAATCATAACAACCGCCGCTTCGACTTCATTTTCCAACCAAATGAGTTGACGGCAGAATAAGAGTAGACCACATCCTTGAAGCTCTCGACGATATGAGTTCAATGGTACCAAATTTGAAGTGAAAAAGTGACTTAAAGAGGGTGAAAAATTAGTTGAAAGTTTCAGCTGCGCGCATCTAGTAGAAAAACAGCAAACAAATTAGAACCACCACGTCTTGAGGTTTCTACAGATATAAAATTCTCAAAATTCGAAACTCCAGTGACAACGTGGAAAAGGAAAATCAAGCTAGTCGTTCGACCTCGAGTAAAAAGGGCGGCTAATCTTCTTTTGGCAATTGTGGATGCATTCGGTGCCAAAATTAGGTGTCGTTCTTGTGTGTTTTGTTGGAAATTTAATTGTCTACATTTTGGTTGCAGATTTGTAGATATTGAATGTTGGATACCAAAACGAGTAAAGAAATAGCTAGGATCATTTTTTTTTTCCCATTATAGGTCGTATTTATCGGAATGAAATATCAAAGACATTTTCCAACGATAATCCAATAAGACAGAATATATCTTACCAAATTTAGAGCCTATTAATGGTTCTTGATCATAGATCGGAGTTATATGGTAAGATATGGACGATTTTACCCCCACCGATTGTTAAAGGCAAAATCGATCAAATTTAGATGACGGTAAAAAATTGATAAAATATTCCTAAAGCGATTCTAAATCTATTGATAATGTTTAATGCTCAATCGTAAATATAAATATTCGATAACTATAAAATGACTGAAATCCATTTGAGGTTAAAAGATCGAAAAATTATTGTGATTTCTCAATGGTTCGACTACATACATGAAGATTAGACATGTTATTTGTTCTTGAAGAACAAGTCTATTCCTGTAGAAGCAGTTAAATATTTTGTAATTTTTTTTATTACACTTTATTTATTGCAATAACTTCCGAGTGGTGGATTGAACTACCAATTTGGAAAATTTAATTTTTGCAATTTAAATATTGTAACACCTCCTTAGTGGTGGGTTCAACTACCACAAATTGGATGATTTTATATATTTCTAAACTTTAAAAGCTAGGATAGGTGATCCTATCTATTGAGCAGATCCTACTCTTGAAGAAGTAGTTAGTTATTAGGTAGTTTAATTCTTACAATTTAGATTTATGCACTTTAGAAGAAGTCGTTGGCCAAATATTATAATCCTGCTCTCAAAGAAGCAATTGATGCGCTCTCCATTTTTATTAACTATTACTAGAACATTGAGCAAGTGGTACCAAAAGCTACCATCGGATAACTAAGTAAAGTATATTGCTCAAGAAATCACATGTTAATAAATTAAATAAATATATCATATGGAAGAATCATACTAACACTGATATGAAATAATCTCATTGATGTTATGAGATTATTGACATGATACTAAAATGCTCTTGAAGAAGCATACAGTCTTGAAGCACTAGACTTTTGTATTTGCACAAAAGCAAAGTGATATCATTATTGTGACTCTAGAAGAAGTACAAAATAGTCGAAGTGGAACATATTGAAACTAGCCAAAATGTAGTAAATACTAAACAAAATAGAAATGTAAAAAGAAAAATATATATTGAACTCATAAAGGTGGAGTGCGTCTTGAGAGTAAAATACTCTGGAGTCTATCACCCCTAATTAGTATTAGGGTTCGTAATGAAAGATCTTAAGCATTAGAACTTCTTTTTCGCTTGTCACCGATAGGAATTTCGAGGAAAGAGAAAAAGTCTACAAAATTGGTGCTATATATATATATTTTTTTTTTTTTTTGTATTTTCAATTTTTTTTGAACTGTGTATTTTCAAATTTAAGAAATAAATTATCGCTGTAATTAAAAGATTAGAGCCAAATGTCTTCAATTGATAAAATCATTACCAAGTTTGTGTATTTTTAATGGGATTAATTTCATGAATGGTTACCCAAGTTATACAAAAATAATGAAATGGTCACTGAAGTTTCAGAGTTCCACAAGAAGTCACTCAAGTTTATATCACCTTTACTAATGGTTACCAAGGGTTCAAAAAATTCTAAATAAATCTTAAATGACCAAAAGTGTAATTTTATATCAAAAATAAAATTGCAAGGAATCGGAGAACCCATCGTCATCGTTCCGACAACCAACACCACCACCTTCTTCTGCCACCCAACAATAGTCCCTGCACCATCATTTATTGAGGCAATGCCAAGTATCTCATTAGAGATAGGGATGATTAACTAAAATTGAATAGAGAGCATGAGCTGGTTGTTTATTCACCAATTGAAAAGTTCGACAACAAAGGATGAGATCTTAGATTTGAATTACCGATTTTCTCCTCTTGCATACCTTCTGATGTTCTATATGTCGAGAGGTGCATGTGGAAGAATTTCCCTTCGGATAAAATCTCTCGAACAACTTGTTCATCTCATCTTTCATACCTTGATTTCACCACGAAGGCATTACATCGTAGTCAATTGTTGCATATGATCAGAAAAATAACGAAATTGCTTGGCTGTCCGGATTCGTGAAGACGAGTATTTCCTTGCAATTTTAATTTTTTTTATATAAAGTAAATCTTTAGTCCTTTAAGTTTTGTTAAGAAGGGTTTAATTTGGAGGTAGCCCCAGTGAGCGTTGATGAAAGTAATATAAGTTTAGGTGATTGTAGGTGAAACTTAGAAAAATCGGTGGTCTTTTTATTACTTTTGTGTAACTTGAATGACCATTGATACAATTAACTCATTTTTATATTACTCATCGGATTTAAAGTCTGAAAAACTAATAATCCCGCGTATCCTTGTTGAGAGACGACAAAGATGTCTATATTTGACTTCAATGGAGTTAAAATAAAATAATTAAAAATAAAGTATAAAAGTAATATTCCCTCCTTAAGTCACCCGGCGCCGTCTTTGATTCAATCTTTTTAGCTCCATAATGAAAGATTTTGTTAAAGTAAGCAATTCACTTAATTATATTTAAAAGTATACATATTAGTTAAAGTATGAAATTGAAATTTACTTATTACCTGTATTCATTGTTTAAAGCCCTTATTTATATATATATATATATATATATATATATATATATATATATATATATATATATATATATATGAAGTTAAGTTAAGTTTAGTGCTTTATTATGATTACAATAGTATAACATACCATTAAAAATGGTATAAAAAAAAGAAAGAAGAAGAAGAAAAGAAATAATAATAATAATAATAATAATAATAATAATAATAACAGACACCAAATATCTAAAGCTCTAGATCTTCGTGTTATTTCCATGAGTTAGTGGGTTGAATATGAGGGTCCAATTGAATAATTTGAAAATTTAAGATTTGTATATAACTTTTATTGAATTAATAGATTATTTTTCAAAAATTCAAATCAAACGAGTTTTCTATTTTCATTTTTCAAAATATCAAACCAAATCCACTTTCAATTTTCGATTTTCTCAAATTCGAAAATTGAAAATACCTTCAAAACTCATGGTTGGAAATTCAAATAGAAAGATGACGCCCTTGCATATTTTTAAAGTAGTTTGACTTTAAAAAAAAAAACTTAGATATGGATGGGAAGGATAAACAAAGGCCAAAATAAACTTGATAGAGACGGTTGCAATACTTTGGTAAAGAGAGGGGCGGGGGACTTTAAAACGCTGGAGTGTCTCAAAAATTAGTACATTGATCGAGAGCAAGGGGTATGACAAATAATAATATCATGTCTAAGATTTTTAAGTGATATCCATAAAGAGATGCTCTCAACGTGAAATACTGCCATACTGGTCCTCTCCATGAAAAATTGCACATGGCCACCTATACTTCTTTTCTTTTGTTTTTTTTCATATATAGATAATTATATATGTTTTGTGTATGATTGATATTAAAATTTGACTTCTAGCTGAATGGTAAATTAAAGTTAATTCATAAGTTATTTAAAAAAAAAGTTAAAACTTAACGTACTTACATGATTAATTACACTTTCAGATTCTCCATTTCAGTATCCCTAATAAAGATCGGTAATCAGTAAGTGAGAATTTAATATAGTAACTAAAATTAGTTTATTCAGTTTTTAACAATAATTACACTGTGTTAAGATTGGATTTCGTATCCATGGTGGTAAGAATATCATGTACATCATAAGCTATTTGTTGAATTATGTGAAGTATGTTTATTTTTTAGGCAATGACTCACGTTTTATCGGTACTTATCACGTAAAACGTGGGAAAGGTACCCCTACCGTTTGCAGATAAGTCATCAAATAATTCTATTAATTCATGTTAATCAACTGATCTATACAACAAAAATGCTCATACTGTAAGTCTACTTGCCAAACAAATTTAAAAATGTTAATATATGAGATAAGATTTGCAGGTCCTAAAAAAAATCTCTATCCAGCTTATTGTTTATGAGATATATATATATATATATATATATATATATATATATATATATATATATATATTCAAGATGGAATTATTGTATACTGAATTCATGATGGAAAAAAAAAAAAAAAAACTTTTTCGTTGTTAGTTCAAAGTCTAGGGAAAATTGTCCATCAAGGAGACTGGCTATATATATCACGTTTATTTCAAGGTCTACTGAAAATTGTCCATGATGTACACTGGCCATATCATGTTCAAGGTAGGGAACATACTGGTCCTAACCAAGGAAAATATGCATCTGGGCCACCTGTCATTCTTGTTTTTATTTCCTTGAAAGTTTATGACCTTTCAAGAAAAACGAATAGTGCGTGTGTGATTAACATATTTATTTCTTATTTCGGAGAGGGGAGGGGAGTGTTTGAATAAATTTTTAGTTTTGTTAAAAAATAGTTCGAGATTGATTAATTAGTAGCGATATTTGTGGATGATCATAAGTAATTAATTTAAGCGTATCATTAATTTTACAATTTGAAGTCTAATTGAATAATAAAATTTAATTTTTAACTTTTTTATTTTAAAAAAAATGTTAAACTGGATACAAGCTCAAGATACTTTGGCTTTTCTGTTTTAGTAAGATCCTTAACAAAGAGCATTTGTCACTAGGCCTTGTTCTATATATAACAAAATTTATTTATTCAAATTTTGTGTAGATTATGTGGATAAAATTTGGAGAAAATATTTTTAAAAATATAAATAAATTATCAAATTAATATTTGGGTGATGGAAAAGGGATGAGAGAGAAAAAGTAAATTTGAATTTTCGAAATTTGTTGTATATAGAATAAGATGTGTGGAGTTAGAAGGAAACGTAAAAGAGAGACTATGATTTGTGAGTCATTTTCAAAGTGTGTGGGCAGCAACTTAGAATTAATGGCGATAAGAGAGGTCTTGAATTTGCCAGAGAGCTTAGATGACAAATAGACACGATCCCATTGTGTCCATCCCAATTATATAGATCTTTATTCTTTTTTTGAATGTCTTAAATAGAAAAAGGATGATCCCCTCTTTATATGGGAAGCTCCCCATATTACATATCAACTTCTTAAAAATTAAAAAAAAAAGATCCCACTTGAGCCCCCTTTAATCAGGGGAGACATTTGGCATGAGGAGTCTCCCCATATGGGGAGGAGATCAAAATCTATATCTATATCTATATATATATATAAAAAGAGCCTTTTTTCCGCCTAAATAATTCATCAAATTTTCTCGCCCCTTAAATTTGCCTAATATAATCTCCTATCTATATATAGAATAATTTATATATATAGAAAATGAGGTTTTTTCTTATTATATTTTTTATTGCCTTAAATCTGTTTTCCCATTTAAAATAGACTCTTTTTTTCCTAACCATATCCAACTATTTTTTTTTGTTTCCTAATATATTAATATTAATTAATATATATCAATTTTATTTGATTATTTCTACCGTACTTTATCCAATCTCATAATATCTAAATACTCTCGTTATCATTTTCTCTCATTTTTTCATTTCTACCTATAAATCAAAAAAAAAATCACAATTCCATTTTGTTCGGTTTGATGAGAGCTTTAGAACAAGTATACAATCAATGTATAAATTTTTATTTATTAAAAAATTAAAATTTACCGCACATAAATTTCCACCACTACGATCCCAATTTGTATTAAAAAAATTAAAAAATTAGGTTGTACCCGTTAATTAATTTTAGAAACAATCAATCATTTTTATAAATAATTATGTAAGAAATAAAAATTAATTAAAATTAGCAATTTCTCTAAAATTTAATTTTGGACGATGAAAAATTACAATTCTTTAAATTTTTACATAAAAATTAAACTAAATGCGTAACATGAAAATTTAAAGCTTAGCTTGGAACCTTTAATTAATTTTAGAAAAAAATCATTATTTTTAAGAATAATAATTAGCTAATAAATGAAAATTAATTAAAATTAGCAATTTCGCTCAGATTTAATTTTGGTGTGATAAAAAATTAAAATTTATTTAATTTTTACACACAAACTAAAAGAAACGTGTAATATCAATTTTGTTTAATTAATAACTCAATTGTAACATTAATCAATTTTTTAATTAATTGAGTCTATATCAATATCTTTTAAATTCTAAGACATCTCTTCAATTATTAGATTTTTTAAAAATTAGATTTATATAATTCTAAAAATTATGGCTATCAGGCAACTTATTTTGGCAATAATTAATTCTTTTAGAAATAATTAGCTTAAACACAAAAATTAACTACAATTATTTGTACTATAATTATTTAAAATAATAAATTCGATGGCTAATATTTAATTGGACATGAATTCAATGGACAAAGATTAGCAAAAGTGCCAGATACGTATTTTTTATTTGGGGGTATTGCCACTTAAGTATTAAGACTTTTTCCGTCGACACTTAAGTGCATTTTTTAATTTATTTGACCACTTAGGTCTTTTCCGGTGACCAGAGATGAGAAATTGAATAAAATATTATTTTTCTGTATGATTTTGATTAAAATATTAATTTCTTGTTTTTTAAATCATTTTACTCTTTTTTTATTTTCTAATTCAGTAATTCAGTATTATTATTATTATTATTATTATTATTATTATTATTATTATTTAGAAAAAGTGTTTCAATTGCAGTTTTAGTGCAAAATAGAAAAAATTTTCTCAAATGATTCAAAATATTTTGTTTCCCGTTTAGTCCATTGGGACAGAATCCATCCAACACAATAGCTTTTATAATCGGTAATATCGTGTTGAAATATATTACAATAAAAAATATACCGAATACAAAACATTTATCGCGTAAATAGAAATATACCACGGTAAAAAATATACCAAATATAAAAAATTATTAAATAAAATAATCAAAATGCGCACATTTTGATATTAATCAACAGTTAATAATAATTGCAATTGTTGTACATCCGCTAAATTTTATAAGAAATATATCATCCTAAAAAATATACCAAATGTAAAGCAAAAATAAAATGAAATAAAATAAAATTTGGAAAAAACCCTAACCCCTTCCCCTCCCCACCCGACCCCTTGCCCAATCCCTCCCCCCTTCCAGCATTTCTTGATTACTCGATCAGGTGGCCTCCCCCCCCCTCCCCCCGGATTTCTAGGTACCATCGAGGTCGCCGATAGCCAGCAAGCTCGTCGATGCCCAGAAATCATGGGGGGAGGCCCCCGTAATTGCCAAATGGATGGTGAATTATTTTACTCATTAGTAGAATTATTTTAGCATGGTTATTTTGATATCTATAATATTTAACGTTATTTTATTATGGGTTTACATTAGCAGATTAATCTTGTAATGAGTAAAATGTAATATATTATTATAATCTCTACTACAAATTGTCATCTCGTGCAAAGCACGAATATAAATGCTAATTAACTTACTATTCTGTAGAGAATAGTAAATTAAGTTGTGTGGATTTTCGTGAGTTTTTTCTTACATATTTACAGAATGGATTAATACGAAGTATAGGGAAAGCCCTATCGAAATTTTTATAGAATTGTTTGAATTAAATTAATTAAGTTTATTATTGTAACTCATTCTTTATTTTAATTATTTTTTTACATTTTAGGTTAATATTATTAACATCCATCAATACTATTATTAGTTTAAAAAATTTGCCTCCAGTGCAACGCACGGGTGAAATAGCTAGTATATAAAAAGAGCATTTTTTCCCGCCTAAATGCATCCTCAATTTTTCCCGCCTATTAAATTTGCCTAATATAATCTTCTATTTATATATAAAATAATTTATATATATATATATATATATATATATATATAGAAAATGATGATTTTTTCTTATTATATTTTTTTTGTCTCAAATCCGTCTTCCCATTTAAAAAAACTCTCTTTTTATTTTTCAATTTTTATTTTCTAATCCATATCCAACTTTCTTTATTTTTCCCCTCTATAATATATTAATATTAATGTATATAAATTCTATTTCATTATTTCTACAATACTTTATCCAATCTCATAACATCTAAATACCCTCTCTATCATTTTCTCTCCGTTTTTTTTTTTCATTTTCTACATATAAAAGAAATTGTGATTCTATATTATTCGACTTGATGAGAGCTTTAAAATAAACATACTATTAATATATAAATTTTTATTTTTTGAAAAATTAAAATTTACCACAAATATATAAATTAGTGTCCAACCTAAATATAAATTGATAATTTTCAGGACACTTAATTGATGTTTGTGCGTAAAATTCAAATATAATGAGATGTATAAATTGTTTTAACTTTTAATTCTATTCCATGTTTGATTTACTTTGAAAATAAATTAAATGAAAAATAATATTTCAAGTTGTTTGTCTCGAGAATATATGGTAAAGGTAGCTTTATTTTATGTATAAAACATAATAATTTTTTCTTAAAAAATATTTAATTTGCCAAAATAATAATTTATAAATTGATATAGTACTTAAGTAAAATTTATCGTGTAATTGCACAAAATCGACAAATATTATATATTTGTGATAAATTTCAATTTTATCTTGAATCAGCAAATTTCAATATTTTTTCTTTCAAAACTTTAATTTATAAGTTTATGTGTTGAACAATATAAGGGTCCTCTAGGAATTAGCATGAATTTTTGACTTATCGTTTTTTCATAATTCTCATATTTAAATAAATAAAATTATTTAAAATTAACAATTTCCACTAAGATTTATTTTTTATGCCATACAAAATTACCATTGATTAAATTTTTACACAAAAAATCAAATAAAGGTTTAAGATTGAAATCAAAAAATAAGATCAGATCCGTTACTTAATTTTAGAAATTAATTAATTTATAAATAACTAGCTAAGAAACAAAAATTAATTAAAACAAAGATTCAATTTTTTTGCAATACAAAATTACGATTCATTAAAGTTTTACACAAAAATAAAAAGAAACTTACGGGTAGTTGGCCCGAGTTTGAAATAAAATCTCACCACTACGATTCTCAATTTATACTAAAAAATTAAAAAATTAGGTTGGACCCAATAATTAATTTCAGAAACAATCAATCATTTTTATAAATAGTTAGCTAAGGAACGAAAATTAATTAAAATTTCCAATTTCGGTAAGATTTAATTGTTGTGTGATGAAAAATTAGAATTCATTAAATATTTATATAAAATTAAAATAAATGTGCACCCTGAAAATTTAAAATTTAGCGTAGACCCTTTAATAAATTTTAGAAAGAATTTATTATTTTTAAAAATAATAATTAGCTAATAAATAAAAATTAATTAAAATTAGCGATTTCGCTAAGATTTAATTTTGGTGGGATAAAAAATTACAATTCATTTAATGCTTACATAAAAATTAAAAGAAGCGAGCAACATCAATTTTCTTTAATTAATCATTCAATTGTAACATTAATCGATTTTTTAATTAATTGAATCTATATCTATATCTTTTAAATTTTAGGATATCTGTTTAATTATAAGATATTTTTAAAATTAGATTCATATAATTCTTACAATTATGGCTATGAAGAAAATTATTTTGGAAATAATTAATTTTTTAGAAATAATTAAATTAAATAAAAAATTAACTATAATTATTTAAGAAATAATTAATTAAAACAATAAATTCCATGGCTAATATTTTGCTGTACTCATGTTTAGTGGACAAACATTGATAAAAAAAATAATTAATTACATTCTTAAAGGGGGAAATATAATTAATTTTTTTTTTAAATCATTAAATTGATGCTGATTTTCCTTAAAAAATGAAAAAGATCTTTTAAACTGTAATATATCTTTTAAATTACAAGATTTCTTCAAAATTAGATTCATACAATTTTTAAAAGCGTAAATATTAAAATGGTTATTTTCATAAATAAATAATTATTTTCATAAATAATTAGTTAAAATTAAAATCAATTAAAACGAATTCTATTACGATTAATTAAAATTAATAATACTGTTATTATTTAATTGGACTTGGTTTCAATGGGAGAAAATATATATGGGAGAAAATTGATATGGTTTGTTGGACCGAAAATTAATCAATTGTATTGTAAAAACAGAAAAATAGTAGTAATTAAAAAATAAATAATAATTAAAATTAATTAGATTACCATGGTTAACTAGATTTTTCCTAAAAAAATGAACGACATCTTTTGACATGCAATATATCTTTTTAATTATAAAATATCTTTAAAATTAGATTCATACCATTCTTAAAACTGTGATTAAAGACAAATTATTTAGAAATAATAAATTATTTTTATAATTAATTAGCTAAAAATAAGAATTAATTAGAATTAAGTCTGTTACAATTAATTATATTTCTTAGATTTAATTGGATATATTTTCATTTGATGAAAATTGAGAGAGTTTTATTAGAAAAAAATTAATCAAAATTAATTAAATTACTAAAAGTGGGAAACATAATTATTTCAAAAAATGAAAAATTATTAAAATTAATTAGATTGCTACGGGGAAGAAAAATACGCTTACAAAATTAATTTATCTTTTTACGTATTTTAGAATAAAATTAAGTTAACGTCTATAAGATTTTGGATTCTTAGAATTGGGTTGTTATATCTTATTGTAAAATAAGTCGACTGATCATTTGTCCCTAATTAACTTTATTTACCTTGTCAGTATCATTTTTTTTCGAAACATGCTTTTCTTTTAATTCTCATATATTTTTGTATTTTCTATGATATTTCTTTTAAGTTACAGTTGATGGCAAAATATTAATATTTCTTTTTGTATAGTTGCGGTGTTTCAAAGACTCTGCTCATTGGTTTTTATTTTTTTAAAAGTAGCAATGTCCGAAAATAAGTTTTCAAATAGTATTATTTTTTATTTTGGCACTACTCGAACCAATAATTATATAATAATTCTTTGGTTCAATATGTCGCTTTCGCTAGGGAATAAGTTTAAGAATTCTTGCTTGGTTATCGACTCAATCAATTATTGAAATTATATGACTCAATTAAAATATTTTAACTAGCTTTCAATTATGTTAAATATTTATCCAAGCTTCTATCTCCTAAATAAATATTAAAAATCCTACCTACTTTAAATTATTTATTTTATATTGAATTTTTCCAATTGAGATTTTTTTTTGAATTTTTAAATATCATCAAATAGATTTTATGTTTGAAGTATTAATCATATATATTTCAATTTATTTGTCTTATCCAAATTAATTAAATGTTATATCAAATCATTTAATATTTAATATGCCGAATATGTTAAATTAGTAATTTTATACCTAATATGTTAATACACGTGTTTAGTATATTTAGAATGTATTTATTGAAGAAATAAAATGTCGAAATAAAAGTCTTCAATTAGACTATCACGATGGGGGCGTGGACGGGGATGAGAATTTTCTAGCGGGGCATGAACGGGGAATGGAGGTTTGTAATTCTCATATCATCCTCGCTCGACCTAGAGTAAATACGGATGGGTTGGAATGAGGATAAGTATTTTCCAACATAGCAGGAACGGGGTGTTGAGGTCTGTCGGGCATTACTCACTACATTATTATTTTTATAATATATCTATACTCATTATATTTCATAATTAAAACTTAAAAATCATTATTTACATATTAATTGTTAATAACGTACATCATACTGATGTATAATTAATATCTCCCAAAATTTATTTTATATAATAAAATGTAAAATAATTTTAAAGAAAAAACAATGAGCTCTACTAATATTGGTAGAGTTATTTTGATAACTATAATATTTAATGTTATTTTATTTTGGATTTATATTAGTGATTTAATATTGCAATGAGCAAAAAATTATATATTATCACAATCACTGTTATAAATTATCATCCCGTGCAAAGCACGGGTGTAAATACTAATGAAGTTACTATTCTATGAAAAATAGTAAATTAAGTTGTATGGATTTTCGTGAGTTGTTCCTTATATACTTGCAGGATGGATTAGTACGAAATATAGAAGAAACTCTTTCGAAATTTTTATAGAATTGTTTGAAGTTAAATTATTTAAGTTTATCGTTGTAACTCATTCTTTATTTTAACTATTTTTTTAGATTTTGTGTTAATATTATTAACATCTATTAATATCGTTATCAATTGAAATTTTTGTCTCTCGTGCAACGCACGGGTGAAACAGTTAGTTGTAAATAGAAAAGCTCTTTTGTATTTATTTACTATGATACTCTTATTTAATTTACATATTTTAAAGTTTTTTTATAGTTTCAATTATTTTGATTTATTAATAAAGGTAAAATGGAAAAAATTATATTATTTTCTTTTTTAATAATTTCTATGAAAAATCAAAAGGGTTTATATTTGGGACAGGGGTATACCTGACTTTTTGCTTACCGTTCAAGTCTTTAGCCAAATGAAGCCTTTGTCAGCATTATTCAACGTGGTCTCAGACTGCCAAAGGCTTATCACATGGGAAACTGCACAATCAGGCACACTAGCAGAATGGCAAACATACGCTAAAAAGAGCTCATTGTCAGGGCCGAGGCTTTTTGGAAGATGTTAAGCAACGGATTTGTTGAGAATTGTTGAGAATAACTGCACTATTTTCTAGAAAGTTTCTACACAAAATATGGAGATTCTAGGTCTTGTAGTTAGAATAATTATTTGTAAATATCATATAAATATCTTAGATATTTTTGTAGAGAATTATATAGAATTCTAAATGGCGAATATAGACCGTTAGATCAAATCAATCACCCCCATCCATTTAAAGGAGATAGAATTATAAATAAGGTCTTGCCTTTCATTTGTAAGCATCCAAGAAGTTGTAAAGCAATCAAGCTCTCAAAGATTCTCTCAAACTCTTTTGTTAGTATTCTAATTTTTGTGTGTTAATCTTTTCTTACTTTGCTTTCTTCGTTCAACAAAGGCTTATTTTGAGTGATTAGATGCGGAATTTAGGAGACGCTAAAGCCGCACGTCACTTAGTGAAAACTATAAATGCATGACATCGTGCCCAAACAAATTGGGCTAACATAGCAACCGGTCGATAATTATGAACGCGCCTCCTTAGCCATTTGCACTTGGATTTAGTATATATTTTCCTCCCTCTACCGCCAAACTAGTGGACCTGAATGTATTATTTAGTGATGAATAAAAGTGCCCGTGTTCTTCAAGCAAAAAATAAATAAATAGATAAATAATTAAGTAAGCAAGATTATTGTATTTGGTTCTAACTTTGTCACTTAAACATTTATTATTATTACTAGTATTCATTGGTAAAAATTCATATTAACATTAAACAAAAAAAATACTGTAATGTTATAAAAGAATAGAAACAATAGAGAGAATTTAGAGAGAATGAATTCTAAGGAATTCTCAGGAATGAATTTCATTAATAACTGAAGCCCTATTTATAGGAAAACTTCGAATGGCACAATCGTAATTACATAATTTCATCAAGGGTATAATAGTCATTCACATATAATAATTACATCTTTTACCAAATTATTCCTCCACCAAATTATTCCTCCACCAAATTATTCCTCATAATTCATAACCACCACATTATTCTCAATTATTCATAACACCTAATAATTATTCTTCAATTATTATTCATAACACTCCCCCTTGAATGACTATTAATACAAATGTCTTCTGGACCTGTTTGGAGAAAAACCCAGTGGGAAAAAACTTCCAAACCGATTGCGGGATAGCTTGAAGTGGTTATATACTGCTTCATCAAAATATTGCTCCCCGATGTCTATCGGCATATGAGTATTCACGTCTTTGCCTCGTTAAAACCTTGTCAAGAAAACCAGTGGGAAAAAAACTTGATCGAAGGAAAAAGAGTACAATTTGCTCCAGCTTGATTTCATATCTTGAGAATCGATATCTTTACTACGGTAAATGATTTCAATATCATCATCGTTTGGATCTAAAGCATTAGCTCCATTATAACTTGATCCAATAGATACATTTGTATCAATTTTTCCTATCGTTCTCAATATACCATGAATATGCCTCGTTAAAACCTTATTAGGAAAAACCCAAAGTGGGAAAACCCTAATGAAGGAAAAAGAGTACATTATTCATGTGAATACGCCTTTAAAGTTGCCTCATTAAAAACCTTGCTAGGAAAACCCAATGGGATAAAACCTCACTAAGGGAAAAAGAGTGCAACGCGTATTTTATACAAGTATGTCAAGCATTTCAAAATCTTTCATACATTTGTATGAGTATCATATACATTGATTTTATACTCTTCGTTCATTTAGAGTGCATCAATTTTCTTACACAACTACAAAACATTCACCATGAACACATGTCTCCAAATACACAATTTAAAGCATATAAATTCATCGTAAAAACATGTAAACATATAAGTAAACCTTCATAACTAACTAACACTTAAAATATATCATTTAACATTTAATACTCACTTAATAGGTTATTTCATTCCCAGGGACTTAGCTCACCCTTTAGGGTACTCATAAACACGGGTTTAGCTCATCCGATCCTTTAATTTCCTTTTCGGTACTACACACACGATCGGTAATTTAACTTTCATGAGCATGCAACATATAATGACCACCATGCTTATCTTTAAACTTGAGCACTAGTCATCATCATCTCATCATCTCATAAGTTAAGGATTTCACATTCACCATTTATCATCTTCAATATATCTCAATATTTTCATTATCATTGATCATATGTAGCACTACATTTTCATATCGTGTCGACACTTTTCAATTTCATTTCTTTCCCCATATTGACATAACTTATCGAGATATCTCATTATCAATCCTCTTGTAGGATTACACAATATAGTTATGTCTATATACTCTTCGAGAGCATATGCCTCCGTTATTAAGACCATCTTTTATAATTTGCTTTGATATATATGATTGAGGAAATATCAACGCTTCTGGCGTGCTAACTTATCAAAGCATCGTAGCTGTTATATGTGATTGTTCATAGCCTTTCATGCATCTTTGAACTTCAAGTTCGTATTTCAATTTCGAGGATATAACATGATGCATTTAACATATTATTTTCAACCTTTAATACTCCCCCTCATCTGAGAAAATTTAGAACACCAAAACTCATACAGTTGGTATGATTTTAATCATATATGTTCTCATCATTCAGCCTTAATATGGGAATTTAGACCGTTTGCATTCTATTCTCGATATCGACAATTTATTTGAGGACTTTAAATAATTTGCAATATAATATCCCACTTGTATACGCATACTCAAATCCTTCAGGGATTTATTCAAGTGTTGGGATATACATTTACTAGCTTTATCATTAAATCTGGAAATCATGCTCATCCCGTGAGCAAATATTTCGTAAATTTCAAATTACGAATCATATACACATGTGACTATCTAGTGGATCCATATCATAATATCTAGTAGTCCACATGTAGGATGAGTGGGCCCATACTTCTCATCCTTTATTCCAAATATATTTGGGATTTATTCCCAATATTGGCTAGTAATGATTTCATCATTTATCGAGAACAATCATTGAAGAATTCCTTTAATTCTTCACTTGAAATATTGATTTCAATAATTATTTAAACCGGATGGTCATCTGGTTTTGCAAGCGAGTATTATTGAACTTCTAGTTCAAGAAATTCTTATATCGATTTCACTAGTATGCGTATAGTGCTCAATATGATTTATCATAGAAATAATTCACCGACATATTCCATCATCTTTGGTGACATTATTGTCTACTACTGTTCAAACAGAGTTCTGACTCATACGCATCACATCCGGCTATTATTTAATTCGAAATCGTAGCTCTTACGCTTCATATTATTTATTTAAAATCGAGTCTTATTTCATACGCGTCGTATTATTCTATAAATAAATCATCAAAATTATTGCAAAATTCATCCTAACAAGGGTCTATACATTATAATGGATCATATGCTCTCAAATCTTGAAAATACTATCCATCACTACCGATCAAAATCCTAAAAAGGATTTATCGATGTAAATGAAAGATTAAGGATGCTAATGAATAAGGGTATCCCACAAGATATCCGATGCTTGATTGAAGCAAATGTTCGATTATCCAGTGAGGTTTCAATTCCTTCTAAATACATGCCTGGTATGGGTAAAAGTAGTTTTCAAAGAAACGGAGAGCAAAAAGATTAGGAGGATGCTACAAGTGTGCTCGATGGACATGTGACACTCGATGTAAATCATGGGGTACTTGTCCGTAAATTGAGAAGATAAAATAGCATTCATTAAGGATGGATTGAGTAAGGAGCCTTTGGATGATATTCATGATGCTCTTGAGACACATCCTAGTGGACACGCACAAGGTGAGCTAATGGCCTTAAAGATCAACAAGCAGCGTTACAGATCTTGAAAAACTTACTTTAGAAGATCCTGTTTGTAAATTTAGTAGAAAATTTTAGTATAATAATTTTCTCATATTAATATAAGGAAGCTTCGATGTAATAACGAAGATCAATGTTTTTCTTGTAATTGTAAATATTGTTTTTCGATTTTTAAGATATATATATATGTATATATATATTATTTTTCAATCATAAACAGATATATGTCATTTTCACTTAAAAAAATTTTCGCATTTTTTTCTCTTTCATATTTGTCAAAAAGTAAATAGTGCACTCAATTATTGGTTTTAAAATTTTCTTTAAATAGAGGGATTCATATATCTCTCATGTTCATACATTACAAGTATAGTGCAAAAGAGAGATAGGAGTAGAGATGGATATGGAGATTTTAGAATCATCTCATACAAGTCGACTTTACCTCGCCATATTAAAACCGTATGTATTCTTGGTGGATCTAAATTGGTAGGCCATATCCAATATGTGGATATGGCAAACCGACTAAATAAAAGAGTTAGGGAGACAAGAAATCAATATACTATACGGAGGAACCAACAACAAACTTTTAGCTAGACTTATAATGGCCGCACAATCATGGGGAATAAGAGTTTTGAGTGTAATACCTTTCCATCTAGTTGGATCTAATACTCGAATTAGAGCCGGTTCTACCATGGGTCCAAAGCGGGGTTGGTGCTACAAGCGCAATCCATCCACAAGCGCATGATGTATATGATGAATAATAGTGATGCTTTCATTGTCCTTCCAGGTGGCTACAACACACCGGAGGAAATATTCAATATAGCCTCGTTGTACGAGTGGAATTTTCATGTCAAACCAATAGGTTTGTTGAATATTAATAATTTCTTTGATGGCTTACTAGCGTTTCTAGATCGAGTGTAAATAATAAGTTTATCTCTCATTCAAATGAGAAAAATACTTATTTCTGCTAGTATCTTGTTGATGAACTACTCATCAAATTTCATGCATATGTTCAAGAATCTGGAAGCCCAGTCCGTCGGCCTGCATCATCGTGTCAAGCGAAAAAGAAATTCGGATCCTTTAAATATTTCATTATGAATCCTAATGTTGATGGTGGCGAGTTACGGAGTATTTATACTCTCGACGCATCCCTCATTTATGGATTGATATGTATATTCTTTTGCATTTCTATATTTTCGAGTGTTTAATGCCATCTTTTGATATTCTCAATATGTTCCACTTCGGCTGTTTTGTACTTCTTCTGGAGTAATAATAATAATTTCATATTGGCTTTATTCAAATACAGATATCTAGTGATTTTGCTTCTTCAAGAGCATTTTATTCTCATATTAATACAATCTCATATTATCGATGAGATTACTTCATATAAGCTTTCCATGCGATATATTTTCTTTGATTTATCAACATGGGATCTATTCAGCATTTTACTTTCGTCTATTTATCCAATGGTAACTTCAAGTACCACTTACTCAATTTTCTCCATTAATATTCGATTTATATGGGGAAGTAATTTTATTCTCATCGTCTACTACTTCGAGAGTATGATTAGAATATTTGATCAACTACTTCTTCTGGAGTAGGATTCGTTATAACCAATCGTGTAGTATTACCCACCACATTGGAAATATACTCAAACTATAAAGTGCATAAATTTAAATTGCAGAAATTAAATTTCCTCCAATAGGTGGTTGAACCTACCTTATGGGAATTATTGCAATAAATATAAATCTACGGAATTTAAATAGCAAGAATTAAATTGCATAATATTTAACTACTTCTTCAGGAGTAGGATCTGCTTAGTAGAAGGTATTACCCATCACTTAGCATATAAAGTGCAGAAATATATAAAACCTTCCGTTTAGTGACGGTTTGAACCAATCATCAAGTAGGAGGTATTGCGATGAATTAAATTGCAGTAAATAAAGTGCGACAATTAAATATTGAACTGCTTCTACGGGAGCAAATTTGTTCTTCTAGAACAAATACTCATTACTTCTACAAGAGCACACTTATCCTTCTAGAATAAGTATATTATGTAATTGAACTCTTCGAGAGTTACATTAATATTTCGATCTATTAACTCAAATGGACTTCATGTCATAATTAATGGATTTAGAATTTCTTGAGAATATTCTATCCATTTTTGTTTATTGTCGTCAAAATTAGGTCGGTCCTTCCTTTTACTTCATAGGGTAAAATTGTCTATTCCAATCCATAATGGTTAAATTATCAAACATATTCTATCAATATTATACGATTGGAAAAATCGTCTCCTTTTCACTTCCATTTATAAATATCAAAATATTTAATGACTATTTTGTAACATTTCAAAAGTTGGTGTACTAATTTGTAAATTTTGAAAGTTTGATAATAACATATTTCAAAACGAGTTATTACCCTATCAATGTTGGTGTCAAATCGAAACTCTCGTTAAATCGAGTATAATGGAGTCTAGAAAATTTGATTTTGATAATGTATGCTCCTTATATCTCGATAAAACGAATGTTATAGTTTAATATATTATTATATTATAAAATCATATGATTTACCTTTTTCTCTTTCTCTAATTATTCCAATGGATGAGATTTACTTGCAATCCATTTACGTGATCGGAAAATTCTTTGGACTCCATTCTTCCAATTTTGGGATTTCAGACATCTCCAAGCAGGTTGTGTAGAATGAGAAATTGTGGGAGAAGAATATGAACAAAAGGGAATTTTCGATGAAGTATTTGCAAAGAGAGAGTTATTTAGGATTGATGAGGATGAATTAATTCATTGGTAATAATCCAATTTCTGATACAGAAGATCATCTATAAGATGCAACTGTAGAGCATACTTCTTTCATATTACTCAAAGGGTTAGAGACTCGTGCTGATAACGTGTTATAAAAGAATAGAAACAATAGAGAGAATTTAGAGAGAATGAATTCTAAGGAATTCTCAGGAATGAATTTCATTAATAACTGAAGCCCTATTTATAGGAAAACTTCGAATGGCACAATCATAATTACATAATTTCATCAAGGGTATAATAGTCATTCACATATAATAATTACATCTTTTACCAAATTATTCCTCCACCAAATTATTCCTCCACCAAATTATTCCTCATAATTCATAACCACCACATTATTCTCAATTATTCATAACACCTAATAATTATTCTTCAATTATTATTCATAACATGTAATACTAATTATTATAAAATATCAACATAAGTTAAATCATCTCATTAAAAAAACCTCTTATTTAAATGCGAAAAATTAAAATATGAACCACCATCTACAAACAAATTTAGAGAAAATTATGTAATAATTAATAAAATAGTAGTGTTCTATTGCTCCCGGGAGCATCGTAATTACGGAGATCCGGGGGTGTTTTCTAGCCCGTCCGATCTTCATTTTGAAATCTGAGATTGGATCTAGATTCAGTACGACAAGACGGAATTCCAATAATTTTTTCAAGATTTTTTCGACACTATTGGATGCTGTGATGGTCAGTCAAACTTTTTGGCCAAAATTTAGGCCAAATTCTTGCGAAAAAGTTCAATCGGCAACCACAGAATCCAATGGTGTCGCAAAAATTTTTAAAAATTTTTGAAGCTTCGTCTCGTCTTGCTGAATCTGGATCCGATTTTGAATTTCAAAACGGAGGTCGGACGGGGCTAATAAATGCCCAGGGAGCGCCATAATTATGGCACTCTCGGGAGCAATAGAACACTATTGATTGATAAAATGCCATAAAATGTTATAGGTGTGGAAGCTCCCATAATTATGGCACTCTCGGGAGCAATAGAACACTATTGATTGATAAAATGCCATAAAATGTTATAGGTGTGGACAGTTTCCAGAATTCAAAGCAAATATTCGGCAATCAAGTACTTTTTCCATTGCCCTTGGACAATCAAACGTTAATGTATAAGACTATAATTTTTAGTGAGTTTCATTATGATACTCTTTTTGTCCCATAAAGATAAATCCATTTTCCTCTTGCATCGATTCTTTTTTTTTTTTTTTGAGAAGAACAAATTTATTCAATTATCGAATCGCAAAGCTGTACATCCGAAATAAATGGAGGAGGAAAACATGACCACTCAACAACATCATGTGAAAAGCTAGCGGCCTTAGCTAGTGTGTGCGCAACTTGTTTTGCCGATCTTCTAACCCAGCTAAATTTGACATTTGGGATATCGCTTGCAAGGAGCCGACAGTCTTCAATGATGATCCCAAAATAGGTACAATCAGGTTCATTATGCTGAAGAGCAGTTGCGACTAGAAGAGCATCCAATTCGATAGTTAAGACCTGGCGGAAGCAAATTTTAATCCAAGAACGAGCCTCACAGACACCCAAAGCTTCAGCGATAAGAGGATCCGTAATTCCCCACACCGATATAGTTTTGGTAGCAACAAAAGAACCCAAATCATCCCTAATAACAAGGCCCAGACCAACTTTACCTTGGCTCTTGAAAATAACCGCATCTATATTGATCTTGAGCGAGTTAGCAGTTGGTGGAGTCCAACAAACACGTGCAGGCGCATTAGATATCACATGCGTCCTTTCTTGTGAGTGATGAACAACATTTTATTTATATTTATTTAATTTTTTTATTCTAAAATATAGTCAATTTTCTATTTATATTTATTTAATTTTTTTATTTTTCTTATTATAGCGTTATTAAACGTGCGTTGATATTAATGAAAATACATTATCATCATTTAATGTAAGAATATATTTGAAAAAAATATATTTAAATTTTACTTTTTCAATAATATTAATTACACTTTTCTTAATCCGTGTGAAAATCAAACTGAATCCATCAGGATTATCTATTTTGAAGAGCCCGATATACAATTGGATATTTGCCAATTGCTAGTAGAATTAGTAATCTCACATATTTTTGTCTATGTTAGGCCAATAATTTCCTTCAAGAAACGCGTGCAGCACAAGTGAGACAAGATTTTCACTAAAAATTCAGTCCACTTCTCTCTCTTCACAGTTCACAATGCATGTATGCAACTAAAGAAGAAAGGGATAGAGATATATTAAATACTCACACCGTCCCAATTATATATGGTTATTGACTTTTTCACAAATATACTAAGAAAAGTTATTAAAAAAATAAATTTTATAACTAGTTTTCTAATCTATCCCCATTTAATGAATAATACTACTTCCATTCCATAATTATTATAGCCAATTTCCAATTTCACAAAGATTAAGAAAAATACAATTAATAGTGTTGTAAAAGTAAAACTTAAATTTAGTTTCCTAATATGCCATTTTATTTATTGGATGTTTTATTTCAACCAATATATTTTGGTAATAATAATAATAATATATATTAAATGAGGGTATATAAGATAATTAATATTTTAACTACATCTTTAAAAGAAATGTAGCCTATATTTTGGAACGGACAAAAAAAGAATAGTAGACTATATTTATGGGACGGAGATAGTATTCAAAAATAATGGTTATAACTAGGTAAATTAAATAAGATTATTTTGGTAAATGAACAAAAAAATATTTCTTAATATAGAAGCAAGACTTTATATTTGGTATAATTCAAAAAAGAAAATAAGCCTATATTTGTAGGACGGAGGGAGTAGCATTTTTTAAAAAGAAAAATCAAACACTATTTCGTACAGGCCCACCACAAGTCAACAAACCATGCCAAGTGTTCGACCCACGGGCTTGGTTGGTTCAGCCCATTGTCCCTAGTCCAATCTGGTTTTATACATATATTGCTCAAATTTAACTTATTTATTTAATTTATTTAAACAAATCGAGAAACCTTAAAACCCTCTAAAATCAAACACTATTTTCCTTTCAATCCGTTTTGTTATTAGGGGAATTTACACTAATGCCAATATTTAAGTTTAATTTTTTAAAAATCAGGTAAATCAATATTAATTACGACATAGGGCACAAACATTAAGGAAAAATTAGTAAAATCAGGTAATTTTAGACCGGATTGGTTGTAAGCATATATTTCGCAAAGACAAAAAGTTAACTATGTTGTGGGTTAGAGTAGTTGGTAAGCCACGTGACTTAGATACTTGCTCGGGTTCAAATCCTCACGTGTGCATTTTAAAGGTTTTAATTTATTCCTTTTCTATTTTCATTCATTTCTTTTTTTCATTTTCTCATAATTCTTTTATATTTTCTTATTTACATTTACCTTTTATAGAATTCTTATCTGCATTTCACACAAAATATGTAGTACATTACACATGTCTTACAAATAAAGTGTAACACATTAATGAACAAAATATTAATTATATAGAATATGTAATTCATTAGTTTGTATTCCTTTACATATTACAAATGAATTACACACAATGTGTAATTATTTATATCACAATATTTTTTCTTGTTTCAAACATAGTGCAGAATTGTTGAAATTTTTATCTTTGATTTATACAAACTGTATAGTGAGTTACATGTGCTTTACACATAAAGTGTAATGTACCAATGAATGAAACATTAATTACACAAAATATTTGGTGCATTACACATGCCTTATAGATAAACTATAATGCACTAACGAATTATATTAGTTACACAGAGTGTATAATTCATTACACATAATTCTATTACACAAAATATATAATTATTCATGTCACATCATTTTTTCCGTCTTCAAACATAATATATAATTTTATCATTTAATTTTTTTAACATTTACCTTTTTAAAGTTATCATATCTCTTTCACACAATATATTTAGTGCATGGCATATGCTTTACACATAAAGTGTAATGTACTAATAAATTAAAGATTAGTTACGCAGATGTATAATTCATTAGTATGTATTATATTACACATCAAAAATAGAAAAAGAAAAAACAAAGAGAGAAAAGAGAAGGACACACACATCTTGTATCTCCTGGGCATTTTATCAAATACTTGTGCTCTCTCTTCCTCTCTCACTCACACACAACAAACATGTAAAACTATTCTCCCGATGATCATCATCAATCATTGATTTTCACAAATTTCCTTCTAAAATCAATTACCTGTAGGTAAACTATCCAATGAATCAATATTTATACCCTTAGCTTTTTGAATATAGGCTACAAGTTAGGGACTAATTATTACATTCTAAGCTATCCAATTAAAGGATTACAATGGGAAAATTAAATAAGAAAAAGTAGAGAGAAGAGAAGAACACAGACATCTCATCTCTCTTAGGCATTTTATCAAACACTTGTGCTCCATCTTCCTCTCTCCCTCACACATAGCAAACATATAAACTATTCTCCCCATTACCATCATCAATCATTAATTTTCACAAATTCCCTTCTAAAATCAATTACTTGTAGGTAAATCAACCAATGAATCAACAACGCTATGGATTTCTGAATATAGGCTACAAGTTAGGAACTAAATATACATAAAGCTTCTATTTTTATTGTACAAATCTTCAATTCATGATATGAAAGCTATGCAAAAGATTGACTTCCTAAACATTAAACAACACTCTCTTTCAAATCCAACCACCCATTACCCACCATTTTCCACTCATTTTAATTAATCTCAGTCATTGAACTTGCCATTGCCTAGAATCTGAGAAAATTCTTCTTCTATTGTGCATAGCAGAAATGAGTTACTGTTAAAGTTCCAAATCTGAGACAGAAATTGAGAACCACGGCCAAGAATTTGAATCACACGGCGGTGGAACAAGGGTGCCGCCATTGCCGGTGGAAGAAAAATCTGTCAAAAAAAGTGTTCTTAGAAAGGGGTTGAAGTGTTCTCTGAATCATACCTGTTGTGAAGAGAGAGATAGGGAGAGAGAGGGAGAGAGGCCGAAAGTGGATGCAGTGTTCACGGTCCACTCTTGTAAAAGATGCAACAAGAAAAATCAAAGGAGCTGAACCGGGAAGACCTGATTCTTGCAATTAATTCATTTTTACCGGATTTATGAATTTCAAAAGTCAAAAACTAGAATTATTCTAATTTCCTCTTGTTATTACTACGTACAGGCCCACCACAAGTCAACAAACCATGCCCAGTGTTCGACCCACGGGCTTGGTTGGTTCAGCCCATTGCCCCTGGTCCAATCTGGTTTTATACATATATTGCTCAAATTTAACTTATTTATTTAACTTATTTAAACAAATCGAGAAACCTTAAAACCCTCTCTGCCTCTCTGGGAAACTCTAGAATGTGTACAGTGTACGCCAGCACCTTTGTATATTGCTCCTCCGGTTCTAGTCTCTTCAGTGTTCTTTCTAGTACTTCCAAGAATCCTCTTACTTTCTCTTCCTAAATTTTCGGTTATTTACGTCACAAATTCTCTGGGAACATTCGTGTGAAATTGCAAGATTTACTTAGCATTCCCAATACTAAGACTTGATACCTCACTGTAAGTGATTCTTCTCTGTTCTTTTTATTAATTAATAGTTATTGATGTGTGAATTTTGTTATGTTATTTGATTCTTACCTATCTCTACGGACTCCTTTTTCTTCTTTTTTTTTTTTCTGCCCTGTTTCGAAGATAATCAGCTTCTGTGTTGTAATATTTGCCGTAAGTTTTGATCACATAATTTGCCCAATTATAAGCTGTTTGATTAATCGCTTCCGTGTTTTCAATTTTAATTTCAATTGGGGAATTCTAATTTTTATTTTGTTTTGATAATGCCCATGA
Organism: Jasminum sambac; assembly: GCA_018223645.1. Lineage (NCBI taxonomy): Eukaryota > Viridiplantae > Streptophyta > Magnoliopsida > Lamiales > Oleaceae > Jasminum > Jasminum sambac. The sequence continues at coordinate 24,602,049 of CP073649.1, forward strand.
TTGTATGTCTGAATATGAAGAACTATTATAACTAATTAGTTAATTGATTGTGTATATAACATGGATTATCACAAATAATCTTGTTTATGGTATTTAGTATGGAGATATTCTGTTACTCCCGGGTGCCCGGGTGTGCCGGGTATTTAGTATATTACTGTACTGTGGTCGTTTCTCAAACTACCCCTGCCTGTGTTTGGTTCCGATGTTTTCTTTAATGATGTTCATGAGATGTTTCTAGTAATTCGTTGTGTTTCCTTGGTGAAATTATCTTCTTGATTTGTCTGAAATGAAGATTACTGATAGAGATATCATTGAGCATTTGAACTTAACAGCTTTGTTTAACAGGTTTTGTGAAGAATAACTGAATCCAGGAATGGCAGAACAAGCTTACACTGTGGCATCCGATAGCGAAAACACAGGGGAGGAACGATCATCTTCTTTCCTGAAATCGCAATTGGCATCGACATAGGCACTTCTCAATGCAGTGTCGCGGTGTGGAGTGGGTCCCAGGTCGAGCTTGTCCGAAACACCCGTAACCAGAAGCTAATGAGATCATATGTCACCTTCAAAGACGAGGTTCCTGCAGGTGGCGTAAGTAACCAGTTAGCTCACGAGTACGAGATGTTATCTGGTGCAGCCGTTTTCAACATGAAGCGTCTGATCGGCCGAGTCGACACCGACCCCATCGTTCATGCTAGCAAAAGCCTCCCTTTCCTCGTCCAGACGTTGGATATTGGCGTCCGGCCATTCATTGCCGCCTTAGTGAAGAACATGTGGAGGTCGACCACACCGGAAGAGGTTCTTGCCATATTTTTGGTCGAATTACGGGTTTTGGCAGAGATGAAACTCAAGCGTCCCATAAGAAATGTCGTGTTAACCATTCCTGTCTCGTTTAGTCGGTTCCAGTTAACTCGGATTGAACGAGCTTGTGCGATGGCCGGACTTCATGTACTACGGTTGATGCCAGAGCCGACGGCTGTTGCATTATTATACGCTCAACAGCAGCAACAACAACAGCAGAGCGTGCATGATAGTATGGGTAGTGGGAGTGAGAAGATTGCATTGATATTCAACATGGGGGCGGGATTTTCTGACGTGGCAGTCTCCGCCACAGCCGGAGGGGTTTCACAGATACGGGGTTTGGCCGGAAATACGTTGGGAGGGGAAGATTTAGTTCAAAACACGATGCGTCACCTCTTACCAGACATGGACACCTGCTTCTCTAGACACGGGATTGATGAAATACGAAAAATGGGGTTACTTAGGGTCGCCACTCAAGACGCTATCCACAAGCTCTCGGCTCAACATAGCATTGATATTGATGTCGATTTAGGAAATGGGAGGAAAATACAAAAGATCCTCAACCGGGAGGAGTTTGAGGAAGTCAACCGGGCCGTGTTTGACCAATGCGCGATTTTGATCAACCAATGCTTACTTGATGCAAAGGTAGACATAGGTGACATAGATGATGTCATTCTTGTTGGTGGTTGCTCTAACATCCCGATTGTACGCAAGATGGTCATGGAGATATGTAAGAAAGATCTCTACACAGGGATGAATGTGATGGAGGCGGCAGTGCGCGGGGCCGCCCTAGAAGGTGCGGTGGCATCTGGTGTGAACGACCCTTTTGGGAGTTTAGACCTATTAACGATCCAAACAACCCCACTGAGCATCGGCATTCGAGCAGATGGAAACAGCTTCGTCCCCATCATACCCAAAAACACAACAATACCCTCTAGAAAAGACGTGATCTTCACCACCGTGCACGATAACCAAGCCGAGGCGCTGATAATCGTGTATGAGGGGGATGAGAAGGCAGTTGAAAAGAATCATCTTTTAGGATACTTTAAAATCACGGGGATACCTCCAGCTTCGAAAGGTGTACCGGAGATTAACGTGTGTATGGATATTGACGCCTCAAATGCTCTAAGGATCTTGGCGGGAGTTGTAATGCCTGGAGAGAAGAATCCTTCGTCTCCTTTTATGGAAGTGAGGATGCCGACAGTGGACGACGGCCATGGTTGGTGTGCTGAGGCTTTGAACAGGACCTATGGCTCGACTCTGGATTTGGTCACCGTGCAGAAGAAAGGACAACACTGAGAGTGAACGAGATGTATAACTTTTACTGTATCTTATTGTAATAGCAATTATGTGTGGAAACTGGAAGGTGAGAAATTTGTGCGGTCTTGTATGAGGTTAAGACTCTGTTGATGGAATAACGTTGTGGTTCATATCCTAGGATGTCATTGTCAGGTTCTTGTAGTTCATTGTAATTTGCTAATAAGCTCAATAAAAAAGGGTTTGTGCCTTCATTTTGTCTCTCTATTTAGTTAGAGATTAAGTGTTGCTTCTTAGTCCCTGACGGTGTGTGTTCCAGCGTTGCCATACAGCAGTAGGAGGGATTGATAAGTGGGGCTGGACAATCACGTGCTAGTAGAGAACAGTGTCACGTCAAGCGTATTTTACAATAAAATTTCAGCGCTCGGGTCGGATCAAATTCGATGTACAGTAATTTATGAATACGGTATATCAAAATACTAAAATCTATCTAGGTGGATATGAGTATCAAAATACTAAAATCTATCATATGTAGGTGGATATGAGTAATTTATGGATAGGGAATAAGATACTGGATATTTTTGGGACTACACACAGTCAACGGGGAATGTAAGAATCACGGCAGCTGTCAACCCTAGACGATGTATCCCACAACATTTAAATGCTACCGCCTATCTGTAAATGTTAACGACTTGCCATCATCATATGGCTGCTGATGGAGAAAATGTTGTTACATGTAATTGTTAGATATAAATGCCGTGTGCTTAATTGTTCCGGTAGTCAATTCCATGGAATTACTTGCTTAAAAATATAGTTCTCAGTTCTTGTGACAAGTTCAACCAGTAGGACCAACCCTATCCCAACAACCCTTGAACGTGCCATGGACGTCGCCAAGGAAAGCAATTCTAGTACTCCAGATGCATCGAGTTCAGTGCTCCTGGCCAATCGGGTAGTAACAAGTAGATACAAGGGCCCGTTAATTGATTAATTGAGACTCTTATATTCTATTTATCTTATTTTTCCATTAGCCAGGAGTACTGAGCACTCCATACTCTTGGAGCATTAGAACATTTTCGGCCGCGAAGATCCAACTTCCACAGAGACATAGTAAATAGTCAAGTCAAGTAATGATCTAGCCCAATGGGAAGAATAAATCAAGTCCAGTTGACATGGTATGATGTTATTATAGTGTCAACATCATCATTAGAGCTGAAATAGAAATGCCACATTCTCACCAAAACGAAGATCATCCCTTAATAGTTGTTTACTTGTTCTATTTGGCATGGAGAACATATTAACGTAACGTCGTATTGATAAGATACGAGTATATAACACAATCAACATAAAAAAAAATATTGTAACAGGTAAAATTAAAAATCTATTCGCTCTTCCAAGCACACAAGAACAAAGAAAAACCAGAACCTGGTAACCTTGACTCCGCGAAACTCTCCGAGCGGCTCAAACCAAACAATGACGGATGCTCCAACGCTTGGCTCGTCCACGGCTTCTCGGCTTGGCTTGTCCACGGCTTCTGAGCTTGGCTCATCCAAGGCTTATCGGCTGACAAACAAGTTTGAAACATGAAAACAGCGGATCCTAAACCGGGACTAAACAACCAATTATGCACATCCCAAAAGACTTCCACAGGAAATCCATCAACCAAAATGGTATAATTTCCCCTAAATTTCCACCTCAAATTCTTGACCTCCATAACGGGTTTCAAATCCACACGAATCACAAGGCTCGTTTCGTTTTCCCCACTCGTATTGCACTCAATTTTCACATCATGAATTGGCCCATTTTCGCCGAATTGTGACTTAGTAAGATAAACTTTTTTCCCAGAAATGTGTTCCCTTTTGGAAACAAGTATTGCATTGGGGAAAGAAGGGATTGAACCAATTTTCTTGAATGCTTCTTTCTTTAGATCCCCAATTGCCAAAACAATCTCTTTCTTGCATACAATTGCTATGTAATAACCCTCCAAAGGCTCTGGGCTAGATCCAAATTTTGCTAAAGAGAGGTCCCAAAGGACTTCAATTTTACAAGAATAGACCTCTAAACACTTTGAACCCTTTCTTTTTGTAAACAATGAAGGCTTCACATCAACTTTGAATAAACAGTTGTGATTTAGATCTTCTATTTCAATGCTAAGGCATTGACCCATCAAATTCTTGCTCCAAGTAATGTTGATCAAATAAAATTTACCCAACAATTTACATTTATATATGCAAGTAACTAAATTCTGAGAGGCTTTGTTGACTCCTATACTTGAACAAGATGCATCAGCTACTTGAACCCCACTTTCACCAAAACAAGATGGAAAATCCCTCATTTTTCAACACATTCAAGGAAATCCCAGTTCAAGATTTGGCAGATTTTGCAGTAAAAATCTGATCTTTATGCACACTTTTGAACATCAAGAAGCTACAATAAATTGAAAGGTATGGGTCTGTGAGGACTTACCAGAAAAGAGACAATAAAATGATCTCAAGAATCCATCAAAATAACAAGGATGAAATTTTATGAATTTTGGTAATTTATGAAGTTTTCTGGTGTTGCGTAACAAAAGGCCATTGTTTTTAAGGTACAAGGAATCAAACTGTAATAATCGTAATATGGGAAAGGTCGAAAGGACAAGCGAAGTCCAAAATTAGGACAAATCTCGGAGAGGGGGGAGCAGAGGTTGGGTGGGGTAGCGTGGGTGCATGTGGGGAGTGGGAAGAATTGGAAAATAAGGCAAACTAGGCAAGTGGTATTACAATTTTAGCCATATTGTGAAAACCATCTTGGACTTTTAAACGTAGCACAAATGGTCCAGAACTTTTTTGATTGTGGCTCAAATGACCTTCTTAGGCGAATTCTTTCCAAATTAAACCCACTAAACGTCCACATATTAGCTGGAGTTTTATTTTAAAACGTTGACATTTCTACGGAATAAATAAATTTTGTACTTTTTACACATGAAGACTTGTGAGAAAATTGAAACCTGTGAGTTGCGTTTTAGTTGGGTTTTTTTTTTTTTTTAAGTATGAAAATGAGTTAGATTCTTTTATAAGCAAAATGATTGTCTGCAAATATTCCTAAACTGATGATTTAGGATTTAGATGGTTGTTGGTTTTATGTTGCAATCCTTCTAGGAACATTATGAATGGTTACGTGGGTTTCCAAAATTAATTGACACAGTAATTGAAATAGACATTGTATATAAAACATACTCTCCAATAATTGCTGATTAGGACAATGTCTGACTGATATAGTATGGACTAAAATAGACAGTGTGAGAGGGGATGTCTACATCTAGACATCCATTCTTACATTCAATCAACACCAATTAACCATAAAAATATTTAGAATTGATTTTTGAACATAATTAGGTGGAGTCTAAACATAACCATCAGAACATGATTTTTGGAGTTGAATGTCTATTCTTCAAATATAATGTCACGTGAATTGCAGACTCATCTATTTAATTGCCACATGAGTGGACATAGACAATGGCCATTGGAAATGGTCCAAGGATGCAATGCCTTTTTTAAGTATAAAAAGAATGATTTTTGATTTCTAGGATATGGTTCTCACGCTAGACATTTGCTACCCTATGCAGTGATATGATCGAAGAGTGAGGACTTAGATGAGTAGTAGTTCATAATGGGTGCAAGTGTAAATTTATTTACACCACCATATTTTGTTACTCCGTATTAATCAATCTCCAATTATTATTGATTGTATAACAATTGTACACCAAAATATTTTTGTTGCATTTTTGTTTCCTGGAACCTTTTATTAATAATCATGTCTTTACTCTTATTCTTATTGATGATAGTTTCCATCTAATGAATTCTTTATTCTTAAATGGACAATTTGAGCAACAATTGGAAAGGTCTGGACCATTTCGGCTTCAGCTTAAGAGTTTGAGACCCATTTGTGAAGCTATAACAAAAGATTTGGACAATACTACAATTTGTGCCACTTTCCCATGGGAGGAGGGAAAACAGCAGAATAAAATCCATCTGTTCTTGTTTGCCATTTCTTAACACATCGTTTCAAAAAGTTGAAATTTCACTTTCAAAATCCTGGAGAACAACATAATTTATAGTCACATGCAAAGGAACTGTAATTACCTGGACTGGGAGAGTCTAAAATAATTTTTAAAATCTTTGCAAATTAACAAACCCAATTTTTAAACTAATATAATCTTACATTCAACAAAAAATAATAAAAAAACCGCTAATATAATGTGGCCCGCATATTGACCTATTACAGAACATGTTTCCTAAATTCACAAAAAAAAAAAAAAAACAAAAAAAAAAGAGTTAATTAATTTTTTATTTTTACATTAAAGAAACTGACTATATAACAACACTCATTGCATTCACATATCCTTGAGAAATAACTGGTCATGGTTTTTCATAATGTTTGTTACTTTAACCAATTAATGAGCCAACTAGATATTTTGCCCATATGTGATCAACATATAGTACTCACTGCTCACGTGTTGACGAACGAGCGACACGTGTTCCCTTTAATGGTAGGGATGGCAAATGCTGCCAATCTGCCCACGTATAGGCACTTTAAAGTGCCCACATGTGATTATTAGGGTGAGATGGGGTGGGGTAGAAGTCTTATAACATAGCCGTGTAAACAGTGAACTGTTAATTACGCTCTTATTTTTATCATAATCTGTCTTCTTTGTGCGCACCCCTCGTGGGCCCGCGCTAGAGTTTCCCTCCATCTCTACACTCGATTTACCTGATGAAAATGTTTTTATAATTATTACTTAGTTCCAAAAAGTGTTGCTTGAGAGATACAAAATTTGGAGCACACTAAAAGTAAAATTGATTAATCTTTGTGGTGCCTGTGGGTAACAAAAAGCCAATGCATGCTAGGCAACATAATTATAAGCAAATATTGCCTAATTGACTATTGCAAAAAGTTGGATCCAAGAAATGATTTCCAATTGCCAATTTTTTCTGTTTTTAACGCCTCGCGTGTAGGAAACAATAATAAGTCAGTTACGTAACTTTTATGGTATATTATTTTATCTTCGATCGTTATTTCAATAGCATTCGAACAGGTCAACAAGAACATTTTTGGTATTGTTGTAAACATCAATACCCACTTTGGATACCTATACATCATATCTACTATGTGAATGACTATTTTATCTCCAAATATATTGTAATTTACATATTTACTAATATTTTGTAACTCTATAAATTTTTTTTGGGGGGGTGTGGTTTCGATCACTAATTCATTACTAATAAAATCTCACATTCTCCTTTCTAAATATCCATTGTATTTCCCATACCTTCTCATAAATTTTTATATTGTTCTCTTAAATCTATTAGTGTTATAACACGGTTAATATTTTTTACCTTTTTAAGGTTTGAATTTTTTTAAAGGAAATCATTAGACTGTAGAAATAATTTATTTCATGACATTTATATTTGAAAATAAAGTTCTAAAAGTAAAATTTTAAGAATGAAAAAGCCAAATAAGCTCCGCCTTATCACATAAGTGCAAGGAAAGGTTAATAATTTATAAACGTTGTGACTAATACAATAAACACTAAAATTTGGATCTGTTACTGTAGTTGTTGCTGAGATGAAGGTCATTGTGACTTATCTGGAATTATGTTTACGATGTCATATATGAGAATGTTTAGGTTGAGTCTGACTCTGAATTAGTGATCAACATATGCAAGAACAAATGTCCAACCCCTTGGCATTTGCAGTATCACCTAGACAAGTTTCGCAAGTTTTAGATGAACATGGAGATCACGTTCACACATACATGGCCTGAAGGCAATTGGGTTGTGGAAGCCAAGGATATGAGGGGAGGCAATTTAAGTTTATGCACCCAGAGGCGCTTGAAGGTAGCTAGAGTTAGAGGGCTCATATATATTTGGATAAAATTGATTTACCCAATGTCAGATGAGTAATTGGCGAATTATTCATTGTTATGTAGAGGTTTTTTTTTTTTAAAGCTTATAGGGCCACGCTTGATTTTATCAATTTAATCAGAAGGTCAGTATTAAGCCCCTTTTCTTGTTTGGAACATTTTCTATTACCAATAAAATTCTATCTCAAACATAGATTTTAGGATTGAGATAGTTATCTTTAAAAAAAAAGGTAATTCATCATTAGCCAAAAACTAGCAGACATCAAAAGTGTAAGGGGAAAATCTATATATATATATATAGACCACTGTTCTAAAAAGCATGTTTCAAACTCGCTTAAGTGGCGCCTACGCGCTAAACTTGACTCTGCTACTTTGCACGCTTTATATTTTCACTTCGTGGAGCTTACACTTACAGCGACTTAAACTCGTAAAAATTTGAAATTTGATTTCGCTCTTTATCAACGCTGGATGCTTTACACTTTTACTTCACGGAGCTCACACTTATACCCACTTAAACTTGTAAAGTTTGAAATTTGATTTCACCGTTTAATCAAACTTTATATTTTTTAAAACATGAATATGAACACACAAGAGCTAGCAGTTATGTTGAGAAAATTGACCGCATTAAAGAGGGAAATATGCATGGACAAATAAACAGTAAAAAATGGAAAATTTATTGATGATCATTGGTCATAATTTCACTAATCAGTAATGACAATTCACATTCACGTTTCACCAACATTAATGACCATTAATGGGTTATAATGAAGAAAGCTTAATACTCCCTCCGTCCCACTAAGATAGGCACCCACCATTTTTCACACATATTAAGAAAACATCTCAAATATTCTTGGAATTATAAGATATTCATATATTCTTCCAATTTTACCCCTATATTAAATGGTCAAAAAGTAGTGTGAACATGTTTAAATATCTTGGGAGATGAAATATCTATATTGATGTTTAGTATTCCAATTATCTTAAATAGGGGTATTTTAGTACATAGAAAATAAATTATACATTCAATAAGGAAATTGGACTATAATTTGGGACGGACAAAATAGGAATACTTGCCTATGTTAGTGGGACGGAGGGAGTACTAAGTTACTACCTTGGTCCCATAAAAATTAACGAAGTTTCCTTTTTCATCTGCCCTAAGTTACAATCCACATTCCTTTTTAAAATGTAGTTAGAATATTAGTTTTCTTATACTATCTCTCTATCTAATATACAATTTTATCAACAAAATAAATTAATTAAAATATAAAATCTAATAAATCTTAATTGAAATCGAAATTCTAATAAATCAATGAACATATTAGACAAATAATATTAAATTTTACTTTTCTAATACTATTGATTATATTTTTCTTAATTTTTGTAAAAACGAAAATTGAGCTATATTTATAGGACGGATCATATAAGAAAGAAATAATAATCAGTAGACAAAAATTAATTTGATAAGCCTAATGTGGGAAATTTTTTCACAAATATAGGTGAATATGGAACTTCGAATTCGTAAAAGCTTAGAAAATCTGCAAATGACAACTCTATTTATCAAAAGAAACATCTTTAACACCTAAAAAGTAAAAACTATGCAAAATGTGTGACATTCACAGAGAAGAAGCCAATTGACCGGGATTTGACTGAGACTGATGGCTTAGGAGCGCAGCTTACTGCTTAGTTGATTACTACAGCAGCCGGCGGTGACTGGCGAAGTTTGAGGCAACAGGCCGCTTAGACACCATGCGGCGGAGTAGAGGACTAATTTACTATCGCCATTGGAGTGAGCTAGCCACAGATTTAGGTTGAATGTTAGCACGATTTGAATAAATTCAGGCGTTAAAACTTGGGCTGGGTAAATGGGTATGGGCCACTGCTGCTTAGCACAGGGTATGATTGGACTGTACGGTCCAACCACCCCCCCCCCCAAAAAACAAAATACCCCCGGGTCCGTCGCTCAAGTCCATGTCTCATTTACGGTCCCCGTCTATTTTCATACCCAATTAAAACAGTCCAAAACATGGGATTAACACACTTTTGCGCATCAATGTGTGTGTCAATTGTTTTGATCAAATGTGACACAAACTGAACTCCTTGTTGACATAGGAACAACCCAATGGAGCTCATAAGCTTCTGTCTCAACAAAGAGAGATCCATCTGCATCAACATAAGCATATAAAATAATGGTTGCAATCATAATGAACAATTTCATCAGAAGCAGAAAACAAGATGCAAACAAACGTTAAATACAGCATTCCCCACATGATAAGTAAAACACAGATGAAGGCAAATTGCAGACAAAGTGTAGCTTGTACTGGATACAAAGCTTTGCGAAAAGGATTATTGTCAAAGTACATGAATCTTTGATAGTTTATAGGTTCCTCAAACTGTGACAAGGGACCTTAATCCACTTATTATAATAAAAACAACGCCCAAAGAGTTGGAAGGAGAAATGGAAACGAAACTGCAAATGGAAAGGAGTTCTAAAGCTTACGTTGCCAATTGTTGGAAAAAATTAATGAAGACGCCTCCTCTCAAACTGGGACTCGTGACAATGTGGGTCAAGCCAATCCTTTGAAGAACCCTTTGAAGTGTTGTTGGACATTTTAGCCCCCACAAGCTCTCGCAAGTTATCAACCTTATTTTCCCTTCCAGTTCCACTGTATTGCCTATCAGCTTCCTTAAGTTTCTGTTTAAACCTCTGCTTGCGGCTGGAAGGAGTCAACTCTTGCAGCTTTGTTTGTGATGGAGGGGCTCCGTGGGGCCCAAGATATATCTTCTCTTCTTTACTAGCCTGCAAATTCGTGATGCATATACAGGTCAATATACTATTTTAGTCAGTTCAAAACCCATGACTGAAACTTTAGGAGTAGCTTACCTGAAAAGCTGACTGTTTAGAGTCCTCTACTTTTGGAGAATCGGTTAGGTTTTGGTCTTGATCTCCAATGCCCAAGCTTGGAATCACAAATCCATCAGTGTCTAGCATAAGATATTACAGAAAACCCATGTCATTACCATGCACTCTGTATTCTGCAACTGCAAAGATATTAAGTTCCACTGCAGTACCAACATGCAGCACACAACATATGAACAAATACAAACTATTGCTCTAGTTGCTAACCTAACTACATATGCAATAAGACCAGCAGCAAAAACAGAGAAAAAAGTGGGTATATTTTCAAATGTTGCAACGTGCATGGTTAGATGGCCAAATTTTGAAAAATGATTGCAATTTCCTTTTCCAGACAATCTAATTCTTAATGAATTTATATGTGGCACCATGGTCCATTTGCATTGTGCCACAGCCTAGTAATTAAGGTTGATTGATCTTTTGCACAAGCAAATTTTAATCCACACTTCCACTGCTCCACATGGCAAAAGAAATAATATATTCATTTATATTTTCTCCACAAATGAACATCAAATTTTAAAACCAAATTAGAGCTTGTTTGCCACAACTTATTCCAAAAATTATTTTTCTCGGTCGTCATTTCAACCGGCCTTTTCTTTGACGTGACCATTTTTCATACTTTTTTAAAAACTACTGTTCACTTTTCAACCACAAAATGAAAAATCATTTTCTCCAAGCCTCTCTCGAACATACACTTAGATTATTAATCATGCCAGAAAACTTTTAACTTGTCGCTTCATTCATAAATAAACCTGCCAAGTCCCTACTACATATAAATGCAAAATCAAACAGATATTATTTATCATACACAGGAAGCAAATATCTCTCAGCTTGCTCCTGCAATTCGACAAGGATTGGTACATGCATTTAGCTCAGTCCTCTATCATTTAGATACTCTGGATGCAAGCCTCAAATAGAGCTCGTGATGTGATTCAATCCCTAAAATCCTTCACCAACAATCAGTACCCAACTACTCATAACCACAACACTCATTCAAACGAAATGAATGAAACAAGAACAAAACTCAAACTGAAAAGAAATTGAAGTTTTAAGCACAATATTCACCTGACCATTTAACAGTGCTTATTACAAGTTTCATCGCCTTATCCATAAGACGCAATTCATCATAGCCAAAAAAGAACCATAAATTAACAACCAAATTAGGAGTTATCTTTAGAGAGAGTATGCTGCACACAGTTCCAAACTGATTGTGTTGGACCTATGGCAATGAATTATGATTGGTTTGCTTCATCATATCTTCGACGCTATGCTGAGATCCAAAATTGCTAGTAAGAATAATATATTCAATAGAAAACGCCTAACATTGATGCCCAGGAACTGAATTCTGTTTTTTTTTTTTGGATAAGAGAATTCTTTATGTTATATACTAGATGAAGAGCTAAATATCAATCGCATTAGAAAGCTCCCTACATTAGGGAGAATTTGTAAATAATTAATCAAATGCATATCGAAATAAGACCCAAATCCGTGGTGATAAACAAATTGTAGACAAGTCCATAGATTAAGTCTTAGTGAACAAAAGAACCAGACCAAACAAAGCAAAAGAGGACCTGAATTAATCCCATATTTAAAACAGCATTCTTCAATTCGAATTAAATCAAATAAGTACGCAAAAAAAAACTAATCGATATGAGAATCTAATGCAAAAGAATGAAAAACTATAATACCCCACTCGTCTTCTTCAATGGAAGGAGTGGACTGCACTGGTGGGGGGTCCATGAGGTGCTGATGAACATGGATTTGAATTTGCAATTGATAATTCGAACGAGTCTCCACCACCGGTACAATTATGAGCTGACTTCCTAATGAAAATTCAAGGTTTTTATGGAAAATCGATAACTGTAAACCGATTCGAATTTGTGCGGAAAGAACAAAAGATGCCTCTTCAAGAAAAACCCTAGAATGATCGATTCCTTTTTATCTTCTCAAATGGTACCTCAACTTTTCACTGCATTTCTTGTAGGTACTTAAACTTCTAATTTCCTTCAGCCATACCCGAACTTCTATCTAATGTCTCCCAAACATAAATTAAACCGGACGTTCTCATGGAATTATCTTTTAAAAAAAAAAAAAAAAGAAGAGGGTTTCTTCACAATTAATTTTGTATGTATCCGTTAAAAAAATAACAATAAAAAAAATTGTATGTATCAGTTTATTCAATAAATAAATAAATAAATAAATAATAAATAATTGTGAAGAAAAATATAGAGGCCTCTCATTTACATTTTCCTTCTTGAAAAATAGGTTGCTTTCCCTTCATTTCTCCGGGTATTTTCTAGGTATAGTAAGAATAATAGTAAGGGGAAAAATACCTAGGAGGGTGTTCTCAACATAGAATTTCGTAATTGAAATCCATATAATTCAGGAGTTACCGATTTAATTCATGTGGATTATACAAATCAGGTGTTCGAATTTGGAATGTGATCAAAAAAATGCAGGGTTCTCAATTGCTTCATGGAATCACATGGATTTCATTAAATTGTAATTACATGGATTTTTATGGATTTTTAAGTTAAAAATACACTAACCAAATTCTTCCCAAAATCCCACCTCCCACCCTCGGATTCTCATGGAATTCATGAATTTTCATTTTTTCTCTAAAAAGTCTTTTAGACCTACATAATCAACTAAATTATAATCATAAATTGAAAAAATATGTTTTGCATTACCATTATAATTTCAAAACAGTTGCACCATAATTATCTTACAGAAATATACAATATATATATATATATATATATATATATATATATAATAACAATAACACATATTTATTTATTGTTCATTGCTCTAATTTTTGAAAAATTATATAATATCCAATCCATAAAAATGAAATTTAATGGATGAGATGCAATATAATTAATATTGATAATTTCATAATTGTTAGTAAATAAAATTATTAGTAAGTCTAAATAAACTGAAACTTGTGATTTTTCATACGCCGCTCAACTTTTAATTGCCTTTTTTTTTACTTTTTCCTTTTTTTTTTGTTTTTATTTTTATGATCTAGTAACAACCATCCAAATGAACTTTCCACCTCTTAATTATTCTACTCTAATGACTAAAAAAATAAATAACAAATTCCACTAAAATCCATGAAAATTCTAAATTAATGACATAGAATTCCATAAGAATGTAAATGATTCTATAGAATTCTATTAAAATCCATGAAATCCATGAAATTCTATAAAACCAAAAAAATCCATATAATTCCATGTTGAGAACACCCTCCTAAATTTTGGGTTCAACTTCCGCTACTCCAAGTCTCCAACCAATAATGCTCTTACATAGTTTATATTGAAAATAGATAATATATATATATTGAACGGAAGAATATGTATTTCTTTTTCTTTTGGTCGAACGTTTCTTCTTAAAGATTTGCTTCAAATTCTAACTCAAATGACACATAACACAAAGTTTAACTTTGTTTTTTTTTTTTCCATATTTTGTGTGTTTTTACGTTTATACTTCTCCTAATTTATATTTATACAGGTTTAAATTCTTCAAAACTCGAAATATTATTATATTTTCGCTTTAATGGAATATATTTTTTGGAATACGGGTCAAACGTGATCAAGGATATACAATTAGACAATCTCTTCATAATTCAAATTTTCTCAAAAAAAAAAAAAAAAAAAAGAAAAAGAAAGAAAGAAAATCAAATTTTCCATATTAAATTTACAAAAAGTTTAAAATATTGCGGACGGTGGTCATCCCGTACCCACGTCTTCCGAGTTTTGCAAATTTGTGGCATCTCAAGGAGACAAAGCAGCAAACACAGGTCACCGATCAAACATTATTTTGTTCCAAAAATCTCCGGAATTGATGATGGGCTCCCTTAAAATTTTCAAATAAGTCCATGATAGTTTGTAGCTCACAATGACAACATTATAATGACTATAGTTTTCTTGGTTGAGACAATGAAAAGTGGGTCATTATCAACTATCATAATATAACATTATCTGCAAATAAAAGAAAAAAAATTAAAATTGTTTTTATTCAATTTTACAATCTTTAAAAGTTAATTTTCACACTTTTTAAAAATAATTTCTTGTTTTTAATCGCGTACCAAAACCAAAAAAAAAAAAAACACACATTTCCTATACTTTTTTATAAATTTCTTTACTTTTTAGTCACACATTTCTTCACAGCAACTACTGTGATTTTTGATCGGCATCTTTAAGTTTTTGAATCCACATGCCTTTATATATTACTTGAGAATTTTCCTTTCTTGAGAGAATTTGTTGAGGGGATCATGGAGAAAGCAACAACTCATTCTCAATCATCATTCAAAATCAATCTCTTTAGAGCCATCTTCTTATGTTTTGCACTTATTTCATCCCTAACTTCAATCTCTCTTAGCCTCTCTTTTTTGCTTCCTTTACTCTCCATATTAGTTCTCTCGTCTCTTCTACTTTTTGGCTTCATACACAAGAAAAGCACCATCTTTGATCAAAGGCTACTTCAAGACAAACAAAATCCAACATACGAGCATGCGGATGACGAGGTTGAAAATGATTTTGAGCACGTTTCAAGATCGATTTCTTGTCCAAGAAGTGTAACCTCGAGAGTGATTATATCGGATGATGAATCTCTCGACGAGGGTGATGATGAAGATTATTTGATCGAAATCCCCCTACCGGCCGAGCAAACGGAGGGTTTAGGACATGGGAAGAAGAAAAAGTTGGAGGTAGACGAATTGCGTGACTTGTTGCCGAAATCAATATACGAACAAGAAGGGGTTGCTCAACTGCTTTCAGATATTAATGGAGAAGATAATTTGATTGAGATTGACATTTCTGTTGGATCAATACGATGTTGAGCACACAAAATATTTTGTATGATTAATATGTGTTTTATTGTCGAAAACTGCTTAGTAGGAATTTTGTTGAGACTGAAATCTAACAAGCGATTACAAATTATTTGCTAACACAATCCAAAAGTCCAAATGATCATGCATGAGAAAACATATGTTCATCCCAAAAAAAAAATTGAAAAGTTAAAGGTGATAACGTGTTGCTGGTCTCAACACTTTAAAGGATATGCGTAAAATATATTTCTAGAAAATCATAGGGGAAAAATGAAATAAAAAGCGAAAAACTCATGAACTTATTTGAAAAGCTAGTAAAAGAAGCTTTTCCAATAAGTTCGAGTTTCAAAGGAGCTCCTTCAACCAAATAGAACTTATTTAATT
This sequence comes from Jasminum sambac, assembly GCA_018223645.1. Lineage (NCBI taxonomy): Eukaryota > Viridiplantae > Streptophyta > Magnoliopsida > Lamiales > Oleaceae > Jasminum > Jasminum sambac. The sequence continues at coordinate 24,618,137 of CP073649.1, forward strand.
AGTAGAACCTTATAAGCTCCTGAATAAGTTATAAACTAACTTATTTGGCTTACCAAACATACCCTAATACATGATCAATAGTCCAAAAGTGATATCAATAGAGCTCACAAAACCCTTGCTCCACAAGCGTAGGGTGTGGGACGGATTGCTGGTGGTCCAAAGGCCAGAACATGATGGACCAGATTAAAAGGCCCAATAAGCTAAGTTAGATCATCATGTAGCGAGCAAGCCCAACAATCTACATCACATTCCACCTTGGTGCATGAACAAGCCGCTCACAAACATGATAATCCAGAATCATTCTCAGTAGACAAGGTAATTTTTAATCAAAAGACTTTCACAAAGACAAATTGTCAATCTACTATCTCAACATGCATGTTTTTTTGTTTTTAATTATGAGTTAAAAGATCCAGAACACTTTCAATTGTCAGTCGAAAAATGATTTTGATAGAGATCATTCGAAAAATGATTTTTAGATTTGGGTTTGATAAATAAGATAAATATATTTAAAAAATATTGAAAATATTATTTTTAAAAAGTGGTTAAAATTAATGAAAGAACAAAACTAATTTTTAATTTGAAATTATATCAAACAACCCTTGAGGGAGCAACAAAAAGAATGGGTTCCACCATGTACGTGCGAGTAGTCTTCAATTATGACTCTCTCTATAGCTTTAAATTCAAAAATTCACCGGATGTTAAGCAAATTGTGTGAACAAGAGTCAACCTGAAAAGACCCCATCACGTGGTAATCTTTTACTAATTCATCTCAATCATCAATAAATTTCAATTTGAATTAAGAATACTAGGTAGGGTCACGAGTCGTGGAATTTTAAATCGTAAATTGAACAATTTTAGATAGATCATATGAGTATCATCGAACTCAATCGTTTCAAAACGATAACAAAAATAATCAGTCACTTGCATTTCAATAAAAATTCAGTTGATATAATTGTAAGAGATCAATTAAATACCTCAAAAACTTATAGAGTAATTAAAGTCATTATCTATCATGTCCTCTAAAATAATGATATCTTTCTAGTAATGTTTCGTTGTCAACAAGTTGACAACGTAACATGCCAACACCCCATTTTTGGGGAAAAAAATTGTATGGCCCACATGAGCCATCCCATCATCAGAGGCAGTTATATATTATTCATCTCACTTAATGTAGATACTAAAGAATTTTTTTAATTTGGATGGTGACGTGGCACCCTAACACCCCTATTAGTAGGAGATCACTGGGCGCTATCTTCCATTAGAGATATTTTTAAAAAATACATAAATAAATAAAATAAAATAAAAAAGTTCATACACGCATACTTTGACAAGAATGTCAAGTTTTAAATTTCCATGTTGCTTACACAAAGTCAAATTAACCATTTTTCAGAACGAAATTCATAAATTATTATAGATGTACGAGTAAGTGATTATCTATATATTTCATAGAATTTAGTCCTATTTCTTTAAATATTCTTCTCTATACCCGCACGTTAAATGAAATGATTCCCTGTCCATTTTGTACCATCAATGATTCTCTTCAAGAACAAAGTCTTTACTAATAGACTGTCACATAATAGAAAACAAAATACTAGATTACAAATGTCAAATAATTTTCTATGCTTCTGACTTATATAATCCATCTTTATTCATTTTCTTGTTTGGTACAAGATTCACTCATCTATCACTTTGACATTTCTTCACAGATTTAATCTAGAAGTATGTGAAAGAGACTTTTTAATAGAAACTCTGATCAGAACTCAGTTCATGAAAAAGTGAAGACTCCAAATACAAGAGAAAGCCACTTTAGTACTTTTGACCATATCTAGCATAATCATAAACTAAAATACAAGCTAAAATCTCATAGCAGATAAACAAACAAATTGGGCCTCATCATGATTCGTTAGTGAGCTAAACTCTAAAGCACTAGAGAAATATTAATATATTATTAAAATTAATATAAAAAGAAGCTAAGTTCAAGATTGTTCTTCTTATTATTAATTAATGTGACACATCCAACATGTTGCTGGGAGTTAATTGACAAAAGCAAAATTATGGCATTAATTTTTTAATTTCTATCTTAAATGATCAACACTATAAAGAGAAAATAATGAAAAAATACCAAGAATGGCATACTTTAAAAATATAAAATCATCCAACAAGTTACTTTTAATAAAGACACTAATAACGGGATTTTCGTCATGGTAGCTAACTTGGACTTAGCTTTGCTAAAACTTCAAAAAATACCTATATTCCAGATTATAGAATATAGAATCTGCGACTGTTCGTCTTCTAGGCAATTGGTTCCCCTTTTCCAGCTACTTCCTATTTCCGATCATTTTTTTATTTCTTGTCGAATCTTCACCAGTGAACCACCATGACAAACTAAGGAACATATCTCTTGCCTCGAAAACAGTGAAATGTCATGCCATTTCTTCAATAATTTTACTAGTCATGTTGAATCATGAATGTGGTTGGTGAGGAAGATGAAGAACTGCCTTTGGGAGAATGAGGAATTAATTGTGCACAAGACCTGGTGTTGAAAAACTGAAAAACCAAAAAGGGGCAACCAATTGTGCAGATTCGTCTCACTCAGCAACAGTGGAAGGAAGGGCATATTGGACACATCAACTTGAAAGATATGCTATATTTGTCATTTACAATTGTAAATTGACGGGAATGGGAATATGAAAAAGGTACATCTTGATTTTGTCTTTCCCTCAAAAATAATTGGCACAACTGCAGAAATGAAGAATAAAACGAAATTCTTAGACAATCAAAATCTAGAATTCACCAAGTGATCGAATAACTAAATCATTAGTCGCACCTAACCATCGAGTTGAGTAGAGCTTCATTATTTCCTTCCGGGACACATATTGCACCCACGATTCTAAACTCAAACGGTCAAACATCAAATTTGTAGTTTACGGTTTTGCTTGTTTAATCTAGTTCCTTTTCAATTCACTCCAAGTGTCCTCCTTCTAACATTTGAAATGCCACTACGGATGATTTAAGTTTTTAAAGGGCTTCGAGACGTGTTTGATTTCTATTTTTAAAAGATGTCAATTTCGGAGGAGGAGAATAAAGCTAAGGTACTTGTAGTAGTTTTGATCCAGTGTTGCCACATCATGATTTGTGGGTATGTTAAGGTGTCCAAATTGGTTACTGGATCAAAACTAGTACTTATAATAGTATTTGTTAATCGTATTGATAATTCAACCGATTATACTTATACATGTACATGTTAATATAATATAGTAGTAATTTGTTAATTTGTGTGTAGGTTTGCTTTTATTTTTTACTTTTTATTTTTTCCCAACGCGATGCCACCAAGAAATGTTAGTAAGCTCTAGTTGACTTTTGCAAGCAATTTTCCCAAACGACACATATTCCCACCAACAAGAAGCTTACAACGAGAAGAGGTTTTCAAACTTTAACCAAATTTTATATTATTGATAGTACAAAAGCGACGACAAATCTAGGTAAGTTTGAAGTTCATGAAACGTTCAAAGGAAAAAGAATCATCTTACTTAATCTAACTTTAGGGTTAGAGAGAGAGAGAGAGAGAGGAAGTTTTTCCTTGAGCAATTTGATTTCATGATAGTACAATTTGCTAGTCTTTCGAGTTGTTATGAATCTCATTAATATAATTTCTTTTGAGTTTCAATACAAGGTGATAAAGTTATGCGACTGCATGAGATTTAAACTTCTCTTTATTAATATAAAAAGGCTCCAAATATCAAACTCATAAAAGAAAAAGACATTCAATATCAAGTTTTATCTAGAACCTCTAACAGTTTAGGATTGCTGTATTGAACTTCACATATAATATAATATACTTCTCTTTCCATTGTTTGAGTTGAGTTAACAAGCTGTTTAGTTTCATAATCAATGTGAAGTAACTCGACTCGAGCTCACTTTATATCTTATGAATTTAATTAATTAGTTTAGTTAAGTCGTCATGTGCATGGTATTAAGTTTAGAGGCTTCAACCAAGAAACAATAATGTTACTTTACCAATGCCAAGCATCCCTCAATGTTTTTAAGTGTCATTAATTGATCACTATGTCATTATGAATCGAAGCACATATATTGAATTGGAGATTCAACATAGAGACTGGTGCAACATACCATAATCAATGTATCTTATATCGATATACATTAACAATCTTTCAATTAATTCATTTAACAAGTTTAATAAATTTCAAAACATAAAAATTAGTGTTAGGGATATTTATTTGGTTCTTAATTAGTGATTTCCAACCTGATGTCCACCGTCTTGACCACGATGTCGTAGTTCCATGCCATGTTCTTGCTCTTGCACAAACCAAAGTGTTGATCACATAGCACTAAATGTGACACATTATATATAGTGCACGACATTTGATATCCCACTTAGCACGTAGTCTATTTCTTTACATAATGAGGTGGGCAAATTAAATGTGCATAGTGCATGCAATAAAACTTTTGACATTGAGATTATGAAACAATAAATCAATTATCAAGAGAGTCTTGGTTAATACAATAAATTATTAATTAATTCTTGTTACTTCATCAAAACCGCTGCGAGACCGACATGTGTCCTCTCTTGAATTGAGGGGTGACGATGGAAATGAGTCCACCTAGAGGAGGCCTCATCTTCGACCTATAAATCATCTCATCGTACGGCCGACGGTAAAATTTCAAGAATGGGACAAATGATTCTCTAGACTTCTCGGTTCGAGTTAATTGATGGTGATTATCCTTCTTGAAGAACAAAGCCGGTGATTGGAGGAATGAAGGCCTTGGGGTTCTTGGATGCTTGATCATTGATGTATCCACTTTTTGTGTTTTTTGTGGCATTGGTGTTGATGGGAAGAACCCTTTTTTGGCGTTGCCATATGGCCCTCTAGCAGTCGGGGATGCGAACGAATACGATCGAGCATTGAGGGGCGAGATGGTGGGACCAGTAGACGACAATGAAGTGCTTGTAGGTCCCACCTTAGATGTTGATGTGTCTTTCAGAGTAAGATACCAAGGTTTGAGTGAATCAAAATGATGTGCTACGGTGAACGAAAATCTCGATGAAGCACACGAGCCAACTTTATTAGCTGATGGCATACACGAAGGATCCAAACGGAGCGATGCTGCGCGTGGGTATGACATAAAATCGTTGAAGTCCAATGATTCTTCATAGTCCAAAGAAGACACTATCATAGTGAGTGAGGATAGCTCAACAAATGGCCTTGCTCCCTAAACCAATAAAAGCACAAGTTAATAAGTCCAACTAACAATATTTATCAACAATCTCTTAGAATAGTTTTGATCTTCTCGTAAGGGTATTGGATCTATAAATTTTAATGACCCGGGCTATCATAAAGAAAAAGTTCGATTAAACCAAAATTATGTATAAATTATTCCTTTTTCTTAAATTTTTCTTTTATGGGTCGAAACAGGCTACGACCTGTGCCAGCCCGTCCCTAGAACCCCTCGTGTCTTCTACCAACATTTGATACACTTTTTGTATCAATTATTTAAGTGGCTATTACGTGACAATTTGAAATCACAACTCCCTCAATAACCGTTACCAACATTTGATACACTTTTTGTGTCAATTATTTAAGTGGCTATCACGTGACAATTTGAAATCACAATTCCCTCAATAACTCGGCTGGTACAATATTGAAATCGTTGCTTGGATAAATGTATGAAATTACAGCAAAAAGTGCAATTACTTACCTTCCACATATAAGAGAATAGGGAAGGAGGATCAATGACAAACGCCTTGTGAAGCCTGCCCGGATAATAATCAGCTATGATTTTCAATGTTGTCAGTAACATGTTCATAAAAGCAGATGCTGACCGAAAAAGGCCTGCATTTTCACATTATTTGATCATGAGCAAGAATTAAAAAGTACCTTACCCTACCCCAACTAGCGGGAAAAAAATAAATTATTTATCACACTGTAAAAAGTCAAGAAATTAAAATTACTGTTGGGGTTTGCAATTATCCTATTTTTGGTCTACTGACACAGGCAAAAAGTGGAATTATGGTCCCTTTTGCATAACATAATTGAAAGTGGAATGACCCTAGATACCCCTACATCACCTAACTTGACCGTGACGTTTCAAGGGCATTTCAGACAATTTCTGAAATAGTTTCAGTCCCAATTGTCTGCCTACTCATCTCCATTAATTGTTAATCGGTCAGGTGATTACGCGTGACATCGAAAAATAAAGGAAATTATGAATTTTAACAAAAGACGTGTTTTGAGGTGGGAGTATTTCAGACATGATTTTAAAGTTGCCTGCAGAATCCCAAGATAGAATGTACAGTAATTGCTGCTCTCAATTGAGATAAAAGCTGTATTTTGATTTCGTATGCCAGAGAATGTGCTGAAATGACACTTATACCCCACTGTATTATTCCTAGTGCAAAAAAAAAGGTGCGAAATAATATTTATCCTTGTAGGTAATTGATATTTATTCACCCGGATGAGTACTAAATTTTTTACCCCAGAAAATGCGGACGAGACATTTAACCCCCACATTCTTGATAATTTTAAGTCTTGTCTAATCCACCGACATGTAAATAGTTTTGACAAGTGATAAGTGAAAAAAAATAGTGAAATAATAAAGAAAATAGACTTACTGGCATCAAAGAGAAGCACAAATTGCTCAACATTTTTTGGCATAGTTTGAATGGCCACTTCTAATGTAAACACCAGCAACTTAGTAAACCTATAAAAATTGAACCAAAATATTTAATTATAATTAAAAATTTACCCCATGTAACAAGTGAAATACTACGGCCTTATATACGCGAAAACAAATTTACTCACAGCTTCTGTGAATGAAACTTTTGATAATCTTGCTTGATTCGGAAAATCTGCACTTCATAAAAAATAAATAAATAACAATAATAATAAGTGACGTGGTTACATTTGGAGAAATTTCTTATTTATTTATTTAAAAAGTGAAATAATTATTACCATGACAGGTCTTGATTCATCATCATGACCAGCAACATAAGCAACACCTTCGGCGAGCTCAGCAGAGAATTCATCAGCTATCAAATGGTCTAATAATTCAAAATAAAAATAAAAAGAAAATGAATAAATAATAATTATAATTAATTGAAAAAGGGGGTGAAAATAATCAGTTTTTTTTTCTGCTCTTTTTGGGGTATCTAATTTAAAATAATCTACTTTAACTGAAGTCAGTTTTATTGAGTACTTTAATGGGATTATTTTCAAAATTTAAGAAAAAAGCAAGATTCCAAGGGTAAAAAGAACTGGAATAGAAGAAACAACAAGACAAAGACAAAACAAAGTAAGTGAGAACCTATTTTGTATCGAAAACAAGTGAGGTGTTTAGATTCAAACTGTAAAAATAAGTTGAAAATTAAACATGCTAATTAAAAATAAGCTGAAATATATAACAAAAATAAAATTTTTTTAAAAAAATACCAGTGGCTATGGAGTCTCTCCAGGCGAGACAATTTTTCAACTGCTTAGCTGCTTTCTTCACATTATCGCCTCTCGCTTTTAAAAACCTCTCCACACAGGCGTTGTTGCAGAATTTCTCCTGCTTAGTTAGCGAACATATAACAAAAAATAAGTTGAAATGGAAAATAAGCTAAAACTGCACACAGTGGAAGGTGTAAAGGTGGAAATGAACCTGTTTGAGAGTGAGTGGGGTTGGTTTGCGAAGAAGGTGAAGTACGGCTTGAATTTTCTCATTTTGTTTGTGGGTTTGATCTTTGTTTCCCATTCTCAAGAAGACAGAGAGAACACCAAGTGTTTTGTTTTTGTGTTTGTGTGTGTGAATTTTTTCAAGAAAACGCAAAGATACCACTTTTCTTCTTCACGCAACCATTTCAAACTTCACCGAACTGCAACTGTTACTGTGTTTGTGCGTGAGAGAGAGAGAATTGAGTGAGCGATAAGTGTGTATTGAAAGCAGCCCGTATATATAGCCGTCACTGGAGCCGTTATGCGGAGGCAAACGTAAGTCAACATTATTACAAACTTACTTAGGACTATTTAATCATGAGTAATGCTCTGTTCCCACGTGGGTATATATTCACGTCGAAAAATTTGTGATCCCATCGGTCTTCCACCATTATGGGATATGTGTCGTTTATCGGACCGACGTAGATATTATAAAAAAATAATAATTTTGTACGCCGATATGGCACTGCCACAGAGCGCCACGTCAGCATGGGTATGAATTTTGTTCAAATGGTGGACATTTTCAACGAGTAAAAATCTAATGTCTCATTAGCGATTCCATATCTAATAGACAATATTTTAAATTAAAAGAGTTCACGTCACTGTTTTCCATATACTAAAATACATTAATGTGATGATGTGAATAATTTTAATTGACAAGAAATGCAATGAAAAACAAAAAGGCGATAGCAGATCTTGACTCATCTTCATCTACACAATATTGTTACATTCGGTTAAAAATTGAAAAAGAATGTTTAAACATGTAATTGCACCACATTAGTATGAACATTTATGTAAAACAGTGTTCACCGTGAGCATTTGAATAAAACTGCTCAATAATAAGTATAGAGATGCACTATAAAATAATAAATAATTTTCGCTTTCTCTTTTGTCTTTTCATTTGAAATAAAGAACAATTAGAGAACATATTTGGATTAATGACAGTCAATACTAGTACTAAACAAGAATGGTAAAATTGCAAAATTTTCTTGTCGGAGGACACAAGATAACGACGAAGGTCTTGCACTTGCACAACTTTAATTTGAGTTCCGGTTGGGTCGTATCCTTTCCATACTTGGGTTTGCTCGTATCAGATTTGGGAGACTTTACAAGATAATATTATATGAGCAACCAAACTTAATTTTTTTAGCATCCATGGAGGACAAGACATTCCAACATTGCTCTTTTGTTCTACTAGTGCCCACAATTGGAGACTTGACATGAGAATGTGTGAATGCACCCACAGCTTAAAAAATGCACGGGCCGGATGCTTACTTGGTTCATTCAATGAAAAACTATGTAGTTAAAAAATAAATATTATAAAATATGTGATTAAAAATAAATTTGAGAAGAAATTGACTGTAAAATTTGATGAACAAAACAAATAAACCAGGAAAAATTTGTTACCACGGTTACTTTTACATCAACAAGTTACCGGGAAATAAGTCATTACATATATTCACCTATCACATCAAATTAACCCGCCATGGACATTATTATGGTAGCATAATTAATGAAGGCAAATATTTGTTTGTCAATTATGAGAAAATTGAAATCAACATGCAGTGTGTATTATGGTAGGATAATTAATGAAGGCAAATATTTGTTTATCAATTATTAGAAAATTGAAATCAGCAGTAGGTATGTACATGTTAGTAGGGAACACGATAAAGGTGTTTGTCGCACATGTAAAAGGATGGCTGGATTAAATGGATTGTGGGCTCATAAAAATACTTGCGGTTTTCAACAAGTGAAATTAAAAAAAAAAAATTGAAATCATGAGTTTAAATTTACTTCCCTAAATTATGTACTTAATTTTTGTCTCGTTCCTACATTAAAATGTGACATCTCACCTTAAACAAACACATCACGTATCATCAAATAGAAGAAATAACATAATTAATAATGTCCTTCCTTTTTAACTTAAACATACATGGTTAGTTTGAGACTCTTAGTTCGCACCTTGTCTCAACCTCCATTTTTTCTGTTGTGATGTCAATTTGAAATCTCCTTTTTGCGTTTTTTGGAACCGAATGAATGCCAGTGGTGGAAATGGTGGACGAATGTTTCGTGGGTGACGTGAAACATAAAACATAGTATCTAGATTGAAAAATCTGAAAAGTTGACCTCTCAATTTTGTGTTATAACTAAATAGAGATGCGTAGAATGTTTTTTTTTTTTTTTTTTTGTTTTGGAACATCGTCAAATGTTATATTAGTTAACAAGATATATAATTTAGAAGACCGTTATTGTGAGATAGACTATCTAAATTCTAACATAATTAGAGACATTTTTTTCGATTTTGAAACAGTTAGGCATGCAATAAATTGGTATCATCGATCGACTCTAAATCATATCCCATACTCCATATGGGTATATTCCATTGATTTAGTGCAGACTATATCATTAGGAATCTACAACTAATTTGTAAAGAAACTACGCATACGAAACCATGCATGGAGATCAAACCAATAATACTAACATGGTAGTGATGGTACGTAGTCTCAACTAAAATGTATACTAAATTTACAAAATTCGTATGCATTATGGGAGATTTGGAGAATGCAAAACAGTGATAGCCCGTCACTGTTTTGAATTGACAGCCCTAGTCAATCTTATGTTTACGCGGTCTATAGACGATCATTTATTGTCTTTAATAATTTTTTCCCTTTCTTTTTTCTCCTTTCCCATTTTTTTTTAATTGAAACTTTTTGTTAACGTAAAAAGGGCTCCAAAATGTTAAATTCATAGGAAAATGTCGCAAATATCCTTAACAAATCAGGGCGGACTACGATGCATAATCAACGGAATGGCAAAATTTTGGAAGTCAAAACATTTAAACACGAGTGCTATTCCTCCATGTGTAACTTGAGAAGTTGGTACACAGTGCAACAGAAAAAGTACAATGAACAGTGTCGTCTATGGCAAGATTATGCTATGTTGTGAAACACCATAGTACCTCGCAGTCAAAATGGTCCAAATTGCAATGATAACTAAAATGGAAATGAACCCGTGAACCCATGCATTTTATGGATGGACAACCCTACAATTTTTTCATTGTAATAATAATAATTGTTGGGAATTTATGCAAATTCCTCTATTTTACGTCGTAGGATCCTTTGTTTAGTGAAAAGAAATCGAATAGAAAAATAAGAAGAAAATTTTCGAACTGTCAAAACTTTCACTATATGATAAATTTTACAACCATATAGATTTTCACTCGTCCAACCCCCAAGTGTTATAAGGAAAAATAAATTGAACTTATCCAAACCTAATTTTCTACCCTTTGAATATCACCCAAAGAGTTACAAGAAAACTCTCAAAATAATAAGCTCTCAATTTTTTCTCTACTAGACTGATGATCCTTAGAAGAGAATACAAGACTCTATTTATAGGAAAACAACAGACCTACACCTACCAAAATAAGGAGAACAATTCCTAATTCTAATTAGTTTAGAACTTTGACCAAAAGCTTTCCTTTTTCTTTTAGATTTATTTTTGGTAATATCCCAACAATCTCTACCTTGCCAAATATAAACCAAAACACTTCTTCTCTTCTACCGTCTTATTCACAATACTTGAAAATTACCAGGCAAGCCTTTGACACACTTTAACGATCCCATGCTCCACCATATATGAGTATAACCACTTAGAATTAATCATTAATTCCAAGAATTTCATCGGCTCAATGTCGAAATAAAACCTGCTGAAATTTATGATGCAACCCTCTCGCTTGACTATCCAGAGAGCTCATCAGCCATCGACATTAAAAACACCACCACACATCTACACACCTTACATCATGTCAAGTCAATGCCCGTGTGCAAACATATTGAGCCGCTAGTAAGAACACATCCTTTGACCATGGCAATTAGCGACATGCCATATGGATGACCATCTTACTCATAATACATATCCACCGTCCTCCACCAGGAGAGACGGATTGTCCAACGTTTGGCAGCAGTTAGCCGAATCTACTCCACCTTTTGGACAATATCTTTTCACGTGACCAGGCTGTCCACACTTCCAACAAACTACATTCTTCTTGGAGTTCATCCTCTTCTTCTTTTCTTCAACAAGTAATGCATTTTCAGAATGATTATTTCTCTCATCTAATTTCCGTCCTTCTGAAATTAACTTATTTGTAACTTTAGAGAACCTTACAGTTTCTTTCCCATACATCAAAATAGGTTTTATATGCTCATAGGATGACGGAAGAGACCAAATGAGACGTAGTGCTTTATCCTCATCTTCAATGTTAACTCCAATAGACTCCAGTTCAGAAACAATGTCATTGAAAGCACTTGGATGATCTGAAATTTTCGTACCTTCACTCATTCGTAAAGAATGAAATTGTTCTTTCAGATACAACCAATTTGAAAGACTCTTTGTTTGATACAATTCCTCAAACTTCTCCTAGAGCTCATTCGCTGAAGATATTCCATGAATGTTTGCGAGGACATTTTTAGCAAGACAGAGACGTATCATACTTGCAGCTTTCAAATCCAGCTCTTCCCAATCTACATTGCTCATCCCTGATTTGACGGTACCACCATCATCACCGATAACAGCTGATTTTCCAGTATCTTTGTTGGAATCGGGGTTTGGTTTTCCCTTCAAAATTTTATGTAATCCAGCTTGAATCAAGACATCCTTGACTTGTACGACAAGCCAAAATTCATTCTTCTATCAAACTTTTCTACTTCGTACTTTGCCATATTTTTTTGTACTCCACCCTGACGCTCTGATATCACTTGTTGGGAATTTATGCAAATTTCTCCATTTTACGCCGCAGGATCCTTTGTTTAGAGAAAAGAAACCGAACAGAAAAATAAGAAAAAAAGAAATTTCGAACTATCAAAACTTTCACTATATGATAAATTTTACAACCATATAGATTTTCACTCGCCCAACCTCCTAGTGTTATAAGAAAAAATAAATCGAACTTATCCAAACCTAATTTTCTACCCTTTGAATATCACCCAAAGAGTTACAAGAAAACTCTCTAAATAATAAGCTCTTAATTTTTCCTCTACTAGACTGATGATCCTTAGAAGAGAATACAAGACTCTATTTATAGAAAAATAACAGACCTACACCTACCAAAATAAGGAGAATAATTCATAATTCTAATTAGTTTGGGACTTTGACAAAAAACTTTCCTTTTTCTTTTGAATTTATTTTTGGTAATATCCCAACAATAATTGATTTCATTCTTCCCATTTTGATAATTTCTTCTTTTACTTCTAAAAGTGTTCTAAATATTTGGATTATTTTGCAAAGACACAAAATGATACTGTTATACTTCTACTTTTAAGCATTTGTATCATATCCAATAATTAGCAGTCAATGTAAATCATATAAATCATACACACTCTCATATAAGAGATTTATGATATCTATATCACAACAAAAAATTAAACATTTAGAAAGATATCGCTCCTATAAATTCGTGTCTATAGACTTTTAGGGACAACATAATAATATATCGTCCCTAAAAGTCTACATACACGAACTTATATGGCCGACAAGCTACTAAAAAAAAACTTAAAAATGTATGATCGGTAAATGAGATATAATATATTTGAAGGATTTATTCTTTTTAAAGTATTCACATACCTTTGACATGAAATATTTATATAATACCATTAGTCAAAAACCTTGGTACTTTACATCCCTTGATTTTAATTATATAAAGTTCAACTCCGTTCTCATTACGGCAGATTTTACACATATCAATGGTCAAACATTAGTTTTAATTATTTTCCTTATGAACTATAATTTACATTGTAACTTCGTAAAAAGAAATTTACTTTTTTAACTAAAGTTTCCCCGTGTCACCCTTACTACATCAAATTTGAAATGTTTGATAAATATATTCCTCTTCATGGATATTAGTTCCATTTGTCTTCATTCATACGTGCTAGATTCTTCCCTTCAATCACCTTTTACCAAATTAAGATCCCTAAACCACACCCCCAAAAAAAAAAAATCCCCTCATTTTGTGTCTGTTTGGACCAGTGGAAAGGATTCTTCGATTGTTAGATTTGGGACCATAATTTTTCGGCACTTGTCTCTCCTACATAGTAAAAAAGGGAACTAAACAATGTCTAAAAATAAAAAATAAAAACAACCTAGTTATGTCTAAATGAAAATAAAAAATAAAAACAACCTAACTTCAAAATAAAATTCGACATAATAGTAAAATACGCCTATACATGCATATATACGTACGTATACAGACACAACTAAAGGCAGCCAATTCCACATGGTCTAGTTGGGGTGCTAAAGTTGGATTCACACTTCACACCTACTTCTAAATTGCAAAACAAATGATTTCAAATTTGAACACAATCCCACCACCTAATCCAGGCCACACCACAACCCCACTAACATGACATTGCTCAATGTAATGGTTTTAATATTTTTCATTTTTGCATAAATAAATTTACTCTTTCATCCAATTGGATAAGAGTACATCAGAAATAAAAATTAGTGGAAAATAAGACTATTCAAAGGAATTTGACATAAACCCCATCGTTCTCATCAAAGCCTGTGCAACAATGGTTTTAATAATTAATTACTGAAATTTTGGACATAGTTTTATATATAAGGTTCACTTTGTGTATGCCAATTCTTGATATATTATACTCTCTCCGTATCACAAAGATAGTTCAGTATACTATTTTTTTCCGTCCAAAAAAAAAAAAAAAACAAAAACCTACTTACCACATTTAGCTTGCCTTTAATTTTTCGTTTTCACCTAGCCACTAATTAATGTACCTTCAACTAATTATGCGTTGAAAGTATTTGCAAACAATTTATGATATATAAGGATATATATGGAAAAATAATATAACATTTAATATTTCAACTAAATTAACTACCAATTTCCTAATATGCATGAAAATAAATAATAGACCATCTTTGTGGGACGAATGAAATATTAATTAGGCCAAGTCAAGAGTTAAGGCCAAGATTTTTTTTTACGTACGTACATATAATTAAGATTACTCGAACATAATACATCCATATTAGTAGGGTAGGAACCTGTGCGTATTTATTTGTTTTTTTGTTCTCATTTAAGGAAAAGATGGATCTTGTCTATGTAAAACCATACAAACTATCATTCTACTCATTCATTTCTTTGTATGCATCGAGTTTCCTGTAAAATGCTTGTATTAATTGTAGTATAAAAGGAATATATTAGAGAAGACTAATCGTCTTATTAAAGATATGTTTGATGGGAATGGATTTGATCAAATCCCAATATTGAAATTTTGTTATAAGTTAACTTATCAGTTAATTCTATCAAATATACTTTTAGACAAGAGGGCCGTAATAAGTTTTGGAGAAAGTGGAGAATTTTTTTGTAGTGAACAAAATCGTGAAGGTGTTTGCTAAATTTAAAAAGGAAAAAAAAATTAATTAAGAAAATCGGAGATCGTGAAGGAGCAATGAGTGGGGATAAAAGGAAACTTTAAAAGTGGTACAATCTTTAATAATTGGATTGTGTCCTGGATAAGTGGATGGATCAAAAAATTCCACACGTTAGATAGTCAATTGATGACTTCTTTTACTATTTGTTTTAATTCAAAAATTCCACAAGTAGGTAGTTACAATCGTTTAAAATACTAACAAAACTTTAGTCCTATTCCAAGATTGCTCTCCCTTCTCTCTACTGTGTGAACGAAGATCTACACTAAAGGGGATGATTTTTGGGCAATTTTGACCTAAAATCACCCCTCTATTATATTCAAATAAGTGGTTTGTCTACATAGATATGAATTTTTTTTTGTGTAATTGTGATTTTGTCGTCTTATTGTGACGTTTGATTTTTCATCGTCTTGTGTGGTGCTATTTATTCTTGTGATTCGATTGGTACATCAGCTTCGAGTCATCATTAATTCAATCAAAATTTAAACGTCAACGTTGTAGATCCGGAGATATGGGTATTCCGGTCACTTTGAGTTTTTCACATTTATAGGCATTTTTCAATTTCATGCTATTAACTTGGGTGCTATGAGTTTGTTCGCAGATTCATCCTTTTTTGTTTTTAGTGGTGTTGAATTTGTGTTGCTTCGATGTAGTTTGCCAATTTAGCATCTTTTCCCAAAAAAAAAAATCCGCAAGTTTAAATATTTGGAATAAATTTTCAATAAAAGAACACTTGTTTAGTTATTGTTCTACACACAATAATATTTAGTTATTCAAATTTCGTATAAAATGAGTAGTTGAAATTTAGAGTAGATGTAGTAAAAAAATATAAATAAATTATCAAATTAATATTTAGATGGTGAAAAAAGATGAGAAACGAAAGAATTAAATTTAAATTTTTGAAATTTAGTGTGTATAGAACAAGGCAAATTTGCAGATCTAATTGCTTATAATTTTGTACGAAATTAAAGTGGGACTTAAAGATAACTTCCATACAATTTATCTATCTTACTTGAACAGAAAAGTCCCAATCTGTCCTTTTAAAACTCGCCCCCCGTGATTCCAAAACAAATTCAAGCACATTCCCTTGACTTTAATGTCACGTTAGTGTTGGTAATAAGAATAAAGAATAACAATAACAGAAATAGCCAAACATTTAGGTAATGAATCCCAAAAAGAAAAAGGTAAAATGACATGACATGACATGACATCTTAACGTTGTATAAAGTGGAATGCAAGTGTCGAAATAGCATGCAATTGAAATCTCCCTTTTCTATCTTAAGAACCGTTGCCGGCTGGCCAAAAGGTAATACTCTTGAATCTTGAATTACAATAATATATATGATGGAGCTTTAAAATTTAGCCCAAGTTGGTTTACAATTTTTTCAACTGTTCAGTTAAAGTTAAGCATCGATTTAATTATCAACTCATAAAATCGAGCTTTAATAATTTCAAACTCATTTCACTAATTATTATTATCCACGTGTTTTTTAATCTCTGTCACTATCTATCGGAAATATTGAATACTAACACGAGAGAATTAGAATACTCGGACCTACAAATTAATGAGCAAGAAATTTTTTTATAAAAAAATATAATACAGTCATAAAGAAATATAACATTAAACTGGAAAATATTAAGGAAGAAATACGACCTAGCCCAGAAATTGTTTAATAAAGAAGAGAGAACTCTATGAAACAAAGAGGTTTGAACGCGATCGAAATCGTTGTCCTAAAAGTACATTTGCTCCATCTCGATTCAAGATGCTTGAGGGACTAACAATGCAAATGGCTTTAGCGGATTAATCAAGCCTTTAACTGGATTTTCATAAGCATGCCAAAAATTAAGGAGGAATAGAGAAATAGATCTGAGTATGTTTTCAATTATTCAATATTTCATTGTAGGAAATCAATATGGAATACGAAATCTGCATCCTATTTATAAATTTTGAAATATTGCCTAAAAAATGAGTTACCTTTTTTTGAAACACCACTTTATTTCATGAAAAGATGTCAATGTAATTCACACATATTCTACATTTTAAAACTAAATTTCAAATATTTAAAAAATAATAATTTCCAAATAAATAATATTTGAACAATAAATTGGAAATAAATTTCCAACACTCTCCGATCTACAAATTCCGAGATTGTTCATCAATTTTTCCAATCCACATTTATAGAGGAAAGGATTTATCCTCTTTTTGCTAATAAATCATTTTAATTACTCAAAGGATTCCTTGTCTCGTAGTTGTTTTCAAATAGAAAAAAGAGGGGAGAAAATGGTTAAAGTTTTTAAATAAAAAGTCTACAAATCCACATAAATTTGTGTGGCAAAATGTCACACCCTAATAGGGTGTGGGCGTGGGCCACAACCTATTAAGATGTGGCATTTTGCCACACAAATTTTATGTGAACTTGTAGCATATCTGGTTTTTTTTTTTTAAATGGAGGCTCAACCCGAGCCCAAGCCAGGCCTCAATATAAATATCTGCGCCGCGCCACGGAAATCTTGAGAAGGAATGAGCTCGAGTCCAAAGAATTGACTCTCTCACTGGTCAACTCTACTCGTTGACATGAACATAACCATATACATGTCTAGCTTTCATATTTCAGCAGATTTGACATGTATCCCTATTCATTCACAAGATGGTAGCTTCGTCTGGAATTTCAACTCTTCATTTGAGTTTTTAAAAGTTTGTTAGGCTGTTGGGTTCTATGCATATAAATCTGATAAATACTACAACCTAAACACCTAACCCTCTTCAAATTTGAATAGAGGGCCTCTCATTTTTCTGGTATATATTATTGAATGACTAGTTTGGTAGAACAATCTTTTTCAAAGTTTAGACTTTATAATAATCTTTTTGACTAGTTTGGGAAAATTAAGGGCCAAAAACTTCGATCAACCGCCATCCGCCCCACGGTGTCACTGGAAAATTTCCCGAATTGTTGGAGCCCCTCCTCATCGTACTGGATCTGGTCTCGAATTTCAAAATGGAGGTCGTATGCGACCATAAATCACCCTAGGAGCGCCGTAGTTACAGCGCATCCGAGTGCATGAGAAGTTAAGAACGAGCCTGCTCGTCTCGGTCTATCACGATCCATTTCCCTCTATATATAGTAAGTCCACTCCAATGAAAAGGTACGCTAACAAAACCATAGCCGCTGCCTATATTTTTCTTGCACGTTGACTTCACTATTGGAGTGCCTTCAGTAGCTATGAACCCCCTTTTTCTAGCAGTCTCAACCTCTAACAGTTGCTACATGTGTAGGGATGTGGAAACAAGTCGGAGAAGATCGATATTGACATCATTTTTTGAGGTCAACATAAAGCTTGAGAAGACCAAACAAAGACTTAGTTATACAACATCAAATGCTAAACTCGACTCACTTCATTTAAATTATGAGAAATCAAGTCACCCCTTTCTTCTCTCAATTGCAAAGAGTTTTAAAACAAAACATTCTAAAGTATTTGTTAGTAGAATCAATTGTCGACCTAATAAGCATTAGAGAGTGAACTTCGACCCTAGCTAAATATTTGGTTCAAAATGTTTTGTATAAGATGTTTAGTGCATATTGACTTAACGTATGCACTTTTTTATGATTGACAGTAGATAGATGATCTCGTGTATTCTTTTCTTTTTTTTCTTTTTCCTTTTCTTTATTCTTTATTATTTATTTATTTATTTTTTCTGGCCTTCCATTCATATCCCATTATCTCCACAAGATTGAAAGATTAGATTTGTCGATCTTGTCTTCACCACATGATCGAAAACAAAATAGGAAATTTCTCATGGCACAGATAGCCCACGGTATTTGTTGGTTACGAGGAATATATCTATAATGATTCAATTGCACTATTCTTTTTTCCTGATAAAAGCAATTGGAAAACTACATTCGAATTTTTCGACCAAAGGATATCCATTGTAACAAGAGAAATAATATAAAGGGTGAAAAGAATGGACTTGTCAATAATTTAGCAATTTGCCTACTTTTGATCAGACATTCACCACTGTTCTTCACACGTTTAACAGATTACACATTCAATAATATTGATGTGAAATTTTGTTTCTTAGTGCATTTATTGGATTGCGAACTTCCTTTCGTATTGAAAAAAATTGTCTCTGCTTTTCATTTGATTTAACAGAAAATGAACCTGTCAAAGTGCCACACCGACAGTGCCACGAGGCCGTTGACGATCCTGTGCTTGTTTGATAAAATCATTTTAGAAGTTACTATTTTTCTTATTTTAAGTGTGATAGCGCCATAGCGGATGAATTTTAGAGCTTGTTCGGCTCACTATTAGGGAAGCCATGCACGAATTTCTGTAAAAACATTAACATCTTGATGCTAACACCCCCTTATCTTTATCAGGCCTGTTATGTTGCCCGCGCAGGCTAAAAGGATGGCCCCCCTCTGCAGGCCCCCGCATTCAAGGGAACTATGTGTGGATAACATCAGTGTTGGGAGAAAAAATTTCTCCTACCGTTGGTAATTTATCATTCTTATTATCTTTACATATAGATTTTTCTAAAAACTAAAAAAATGTAATCTTTTTACATTCCCTTAAAAATACTTTCTCCCCCAACATTTTTTCCTCAAACAAGCCTGAGGTGCTCGAAGACGACGCTTCTAACTAGAGATCCAACCAAACTTTTTAAAACACTGACTGATATGGATTGAGCTGCATTAGTGTATCTGGAAAAGCATGGTAGAAAGAATTCCGAGATATAGTCGTAGTCATCGATGTTCGGTATTTTGAGAGCAGAGTACGCATACAATGTCAGAATCCTTATTTTGATGGATTTTGGCAATTTAAGATCGCTTTTCTTGTCAAAATTGCGTCTTATCGTTTTTAAATGATTATTTTTGTGTTTTCTTTTATGTTCCTTATAAGTCTAACCAGAGGCGGAGCCAGAAACAAATTTGACTGGGGGCTAAAAAATTCTAGCATGAGGCGTTGGAAGGAGGATTGCCCGCTTCTCATGTTTTCGGAGCAATATCATTGAAATAAAAAAATTTACACGAATTTAATTTTAATAAGATTACAAATTTGAAACATGTCTATTTAAATTAAACAAATCTAAATATCTAACAAAGAGGAAAAAACCTATATACACCAAATATTTTCAAAATTTCAAATTAGTTGTTTTAACTATTATCATAAATATAAAAATATTTTTAAATTAAATATGTCTAACAAACTAAAATAACTAATAGTGTTATCATGAAAACAAATGACAACTACTTGATTTTTGCTAATGCAACTAATGGTTATAGTTTTCTACAATACACCCATAACAAAATCCATGCAAGTGTAATTGGCAAAAAAAAAAAACTGAAAGGGCAGTGGGGTCCTAGGACCCCATAGGCCCCCAAGTGGCTCCGCCATTGAGTCTAACTCATTAATAAGGGACTGCTGATCCATTTGGTATCTCTATTTTTGTTGATTACTTCTGTTAGAAGGTTTTCTCGATTGATTTCAAATAAGGAACATCGTTTTGTTTTGATTTGTAATCAAGTTCTCGATGAGTCTGTGATTTGTAAATTGCAGTCTACATCACTAGGACGATACTTGTTTACTCAACAAGTTGTAACATGAGAGTAACAAGAGGACCCTAATGATACAAATGGAACAATCGGTTCAAAATACTTCAAAAACACATACTTTATATATGAAGAAATGATTTCTCCAAATACATTACATCTTAAGAAACCCAAGAAAAAGAATTTGACAACCCTAACAATAATGAAAGGGACGAGTGTTAATTAAGAACAAAATAGGCATGAAAATTTCTGAAGTGTCATCAGAACATGGGCCGATTGCTATAGAGTGATTACAGTTCTTCAACTACAAGAAGAAAAGCTACAAAGAGACATTTTACCAAGCATCAAAATTTGACATGCATTTTTAGTCTGCAAGGGATTGTAAAATATTTCCAAGAATTGTGACCTAAACTTTCCCCGTCTAAGCAAACTTCAATAGTTTTTCTCTCTTATTTCACCCACCTATTCTTTCTCCTACCAAGAGCCACATTCTTTTGTCCAAATGAGGTGGCTGCAATCCCTCCTTTCTCCTTTCAAGAAGCTTTGGATTCGTCTACACTCGGCTAGAAAAAAGAGTATGTCCTTATTTTCTGTATTTCTTAGAAAGTTAAAATTGTCATCTTGAAAGTTAAAATTGTCATCTTAAATTTGTTGCCTTCTTAGCTATTCTCCCAATACAATTTTAAGGCCTTTGCACATTACATCTTCTCAATCTACGAGAAGACATCAAAGTGCAATATGCCGACGCATCAAAAACAGACAACAATTTCAAGGCAACAATCTCTGGTTGCACACATTTTTGCACAACCATATTTTGTCCTTGTTCTCAAGGTGTTAGACAAAGCAAACTCACTAAATTTACTTTGTATATTGGAATATTGTTAGGTAGAGGGATCTACATACTATATGAGGATATCAAGAACTGTCCCTATGAAGATGTGCATGTTCTTTGGTCCATATTAATGGAATCACATCCACCAAAATGATGTTATCACATACTGGATGGAGCTGAGAGATTACTCACATGTAAATAAGATAGAAAAATAAATTACATTTAGGTTTTGCTTTTTCTTTTTTTCTCTTGTTCTTTTCACTTTGTGATTTTGAATATCTTTTGAGTGAACTCTGTGCAGACTCTTAATAAATTATTGAAATCAGTCGCTTATATTTTGGATATATCAAGACCTTCGAGCCCCTAAGCTTCATATACTTGCAACACACAGTTTAATTTTTATAAAACATATATTAACAAAGCTGTTTTAACAAATTACATTTTTATACTCATTTCAACACACATTTCGCCAAATAAAATATTTTTTATACTTTTTAATCACATTCTTAACTCTTAACAGCACATTCTTTTAGAAATTTCGTTTCTGAGGAAAAAAAAATTTCTTCAAATGAGGAGTTAGAAAATATTTGGAGGATAAACAAAGATAGCATAAAAACAAAAAGAAAGGGTTAAATGATTCAAATTTAAAATATCACTTTAAAAAAGGAAAAAGGAAAAAAAAAACAGATTCAAATATCACTCAATATTGAGTTACAATTCATTTTTAATCACTCAACTTAAAATGTTTCTCAATCATCTCGCAACTACACAAACGCTCATCACCATATTCTAAAAATAGATGGGATAGGTCACCATCTACAACAATTATTATTATTATTATTTTACTAATACTAAAAACCTGTTATAATATATTAAGCATGGTACCCGAGGTATTTATTTTATTATATTTTATTGGTGTGAATGACTATTATACCCTTGATGAAATTATGTAATTACGATTGTGCCATTCGAAGTTTTCCTATAAATAGGGTTTCAGTTATTAATGAAATTCATTCCTGTGAATTCCTTAGAATTCATTCTCTCTAAACTCTCTCTATTATTTCTATACTTTTATAACACGTTATCAGCACGAGTCTCTATCCTTTTGAGTAATATGAAAGAAGTATGCTCTACAACAGATCTTATAGATGATCTTCAGATCGTAAACCTGATTATTACAATTTGAAATACTCAATTTTCTATAAAATCTCTCTCTGTCCCATTCTCTCTCTAAAGACATAAAGACACCACAGCCTCCGTTATAAAATACATACTCCTACAGAGCAGTCACAATACCAATGTCAATTAGTGGAATTTTCCAAGCCAAACACGACGAATACTGGTTTCAAAAATTAGTGACAAAATGGAAGCAAAAGGACGGAGAGGTATATATTATATATATTATATTATTATTTTATAATATAATAATATATTAAACTATAACATTCGTTGTCTCGAGATATAAGGAGCATACATTATCAAAATCAAATTTTCTCGACTCCATTATACTCGATTTAACGAGATCTTCGATTTGACACCAATATTGATAAGGTAAACTTTTAAAAATTTACAAATCAGTACCCCAACTTTTGAAAAAGTTACAAAATGGTCCTTGGACTTGTGAATATTTACGTATTAATGCTTATAATGTCAAAACTTTATAAAAAAATATGTATAACGCCACGCACTTGCCAGCAGGCACGCAAGAAACAGTAGCAGTGATTGGCGATGTAGAGAGTATGTATTAATGTTTTATAAAGAAATATGTGTAGCACCACGCACCTGCCAGGCGGCACTGCCGCCGGCAACTGGTAGCGGTTGGCAGCAGCAGATATTTCGATTTACGACCGTTTACTTTGACAATAATTATATTTTGAAGAAATAGTTAGAACAAATTTGATTCTATAGATATTTAAGTCTCGCACTTTATTTATTGCAATTTAAATATTGCAATACCTCCTACCTGATGATGGGTTCAACCATCACTAAACGGAAGATTTTATATATTTATGCAATTTATATGCTAAGTGAAGGGTAATACCTTCTACTAAGTAGACCCTACTCCCGAAGAAGTAGTTAATCATTATGCATTTTAATTCTCGCAATTTAAATTCCGTAAATTTATATTTATTGCAATAATTCCCATAAGGTAGGTTCGACCACCTATTGGAGGAAATTTAATTTCTACAATTTAAATTTACGCACTTTAAATTTCGCATATATTTCCAATGTGGTGAGTTATATCACACGATTGGTATGCATATTTTCAATGTGATGGGTTATACCACACGTTTAGAATACTTATTACAAATGTGGTTGGATTAAACCCCACAATTGGATAACTGATTTATATATGTTCGATATGAATATTCTATTGATATTAAAGAAGGGATTTGAGCAAGTGATGCCAGAATTTACCGTTGTATGTATTGATGAAATGAAATTGCTCAAAGAATCCCATTGTGATAAAAGAGAAAGAAAATATACCGTGGTGAAAAATCTCATTATGAGATTAGTATATTGTGATATGATGAGAAATGCTCTTAAAGAAGCATTTAATAAAGGAATGTTCACTTTCCACGTCTATTGAATATTGATGGAGAAAATTGAGTAAGTGGTACCTGAAGTTACCATTGGATAAATAGATGAAAGTAAAATGCTCAATAGATCCCATGTTGGTAAATCAAAGAAAATATATCGCGTGGAGAGATTATATGAAGTAATCTCATCGATGATATGAGATTGTATTAATATGAGAATAAAATGCTCTTGAAGAAGCATAATCACTAAGATTTCTGTAAAGCCAATATGATATTATTATTATTACTCCAGAAGAAGTACAAAACAGCCAAAGTGGAACATATTGAGAATATCAAAAATGGCAATAAACATGCGAAAAGAAAATACATATTGAACCCATAAATGAGGGATGCGTCTCGAGAGTATAAATACTCCGTAACTCTGCCACCCCGAACATTCGGGTTCATAATGAAAGATCCAAAGGATCTCTTTTTCTCTTGACACCGATGGTTTGTGACCAATGGGTTTCAGCTTCCACAGATTTTTGAACATATGATTGAATCTTGATGAGTAGATCAGCAACTGTATTAGCGGAAACAAGTATATTTCTCGCTGAACGAGAAATAAATTTATGTTCTACACCCTGATCTAGAAATGCTAGCAAACCATCAAAGAAATAATTAATATTCAACAAACCTATGGGTTTGTTATGAAAGTTCCACTGTGCAAATGACGCTATATTGAATACTTCCTCCAGCGTGTTATAGCCGCCTGGAAGAACAATAAAAGCATCACTATTGCTCATCATGTACATCAGGCAGTCGTGGATGGATTGTGTTTGTAGCATCAATCCAGCTGGACTAATGACATTTCTAACTCCAATTCGATTACTGCCTCCAATTCGATGAAAAGGTATTACACTTGACACTCTTATCGCCCATGATTGTACGGCCATCATAAGACTCCTTAATAGTTTGTTATTAGTCCCTCCATATAGTATATTGATATTTTGTTTCCCTAACTCCCTTACAAGTTGGTCTACCATATCCACATATTGGATATGACCTACTAGTCTGGAGCCACCAAGAACACATACGGTTTTAATCTGGCGAGGTAAAGGCTGACTTGTATGAGATGATTCTAAAATCTCCATATCCATCTCTACTCCTATCTCTCTTTTTGCACTATACTTTTAATGTATGAACATGAGAGATATATGAATCCCTCTATTTAAAGAAAAATTTTCAAACCAATAATTGATTGTACTATTTACTTTTTGACAAATATGAAAGAGAAAAATGCAGAAAAATTTTAGTGAAATACCTGTCGGTGATTGAAAAATAATATATATATACATATATATATCTTAAAAATTGAAAAACAATATTTACAATTACAAGAAAAACATTGATCTTCGTTATTACACCGAACTTCCTTATATTAATATGCGAAAATTATTATACTAAGTTTTTCTACTAAATTTACAAATAGGATCTTCTAAAGTAAGTTTTTCAAGATTATAACGTGATTGTTTATCTTTGAATTTGGCCCATAAGGCCATCAGTTCACCTTGTACATGTCCACTAGGATGTGTCTCAAGAGCCTGTTGAATATCATCCAAAGGCTCTTTACTCAATCCATCCTTAATGAATGCTATTTTATCTTCTCGGTTTCTGGACAAGTACCCCACAGATTTACATCGAGTATCACATGTCCACCGAGCACACTTGTAGCATCCTCCTAATCTTTTTGCTCTCCGTTTCTTTGAAAAACTACTTTTACCCATACCAGACATGTATTTAGAAGGAATCGAAACCTCACCAGATAATCGAACCTTTGCTTCAATCAACCATCGGATATCTTGTGGGATACCCTTATTCATTAGCATCCTCAACCTTTCAAGCCTACTTCGATAAATCCTTTTTAGGATTTTGATCGGTAGTGATGGATAGTATTTTCGAAGATTTGAGAGCAAATTATCCATTATTATATATGGACCATTATTATGGTGAATACTGTAAGTGCCCGGATAATTTATAAACGCGTATGAGGTAAGGCTCCGCGTTGGAACAGTATTGAAACATGAAGCGTATGTGCTAAGATTCCACGCTTGAACAGTGATGTGTAATAATGCTACCGAAACATGATGGAATATGTCGGTGAGCTATACATATGATGAAAGTAATAAATCATGTTGAGCACTATACAGATACTAGTGAAATCGATATAAGAATTTACTGAACTAAAAGTTCAATAATACTAGTTTGCAGAACCGGACTGACCATCCCGGTTTAAATAATTATTGAAATCAATATTTCAAGTGAAGAATTAAAAGAATTCTTCAATGATTGTTCTCGATAAATGATGAAATCATTACTAGCCAATATTGAAATAAATTCCAAATATATCCGGAATAAAGGATGAGAAATATGGGCCCACTCATCCTCCATGTGGACTACTAGATATTATGATATGAATCCACTAGATAGTCACATGTGTATATGATTCGTAATTTGAAATTTCTGAAATATTTGCTCACTGTGATGAGCATGATTTCCAGATTTAATGATAAAGCTAGTAAATGTATATCCCAATACTTGAATAAATCCCTGAAGGATTGAGTATGCGCATACAAGTGGGATATTATGTGGCAAATTATTTAAAGTCCTCCAATAAATTGCCAATATCGAGAATAGAATGCAAACTATATAAATTCTCATATTAAAGTGAATGATGAGAACATATATGAGTTTTAGTGTTCAATTTTCTTAGCATGAGGGGGAGTGTTAAAGGTGAAAATGATATGTGAAATGCATCATACTATATCCTCACAATTAAAATATGAACTTGAAGTTCAAAGATGTATAAAAGATGCTATGAACAATCACATATATCAGTTAAGATGCTTTGATAAGTTAGCACGCCAGAAGCGTTGATATTATGAGATTTCCCCAATCATATATATCAAGCAAATTATTAAAGATGGTGCTTAATAACGGAGGCATATACTCTTGAAGAGTATATAGACATAACTATATTGTGTAATCCTACAAGAGGATTGATAATGAGATATCTCGATAAGTTATGTCGATATGGGGAAAGAAATAAAATTGAAAGTGTCGACACACTATGAAAAGATAGCGCTACATACTATTAATAATAGTGAGGATATTAAAATCCATCGAAAATGCCGATGCTGAAATATATGCCCTTATGATTAAAGTGTTCATACACGGGTTCAATGAGAAATGAGAATGAAACTCTTGAAGAGGTTTCAAATGTATTATTGTATTAGTGCATGCAACGGCTCAAAATATCTACATTGATATTGTTGAGAAATTCATATGCTGTACTCTTTTCCTTAATTGATGTTTTTGTCCCAAAAAAGGTTTTTCTCAAACAAGGTTTTTAATGAGGCAGCCCAATCTTAAGTAATATGAAATCTCCAGAAGAGATTTAGGTATATATCTCGATATATTGAGAAAATGAGATCGAAGATGTTGATTGCATATATGCACTGAATATAACATGATATTGTATAAGATCTAAAATTTCATTTACGTGGAGATGAATGAAGAGTATCAACCAATGTATATGTTACCCATACAAATCTATGAAAGATTTTGAAATACTTGCAGCATACTTCTATAAAATACGCGTTGCACTCTTTTTCCCTTGACTGAGGTTTTATCCCATTGGGTTTTCCTAGCAAGGTTTTTAATGAGGCAACATTAAAGGCGTATTCACATGAATAATGTACTCTTTTTCCTTCATTAGGATTTTTCCCATTGGGTTTTTCCTAATAAGGTTTTAACGAGGCATATTCATGGTATATTGAGGACGGCAAGAGAAATCGACACAGTGTATCTATTGGATCAAGTTATAATAGAGATAATGATTTAAGATCCAAATAATGATGATATTGAAATCCTTTACCAGAAGTAAGGATATCCGTCCTCAAGATATGAAATCAGATAGACTACCAGTACTTTTTCCTTCGATCAAGTTTTTCCTACTGGGTTTTCTTGACAAGGTTTTAATGAAAGAAGACGTGAATACTTCCTATCTGATAGACATCGTGGGGAGCAATATTTTATGAAGAATATCGTTTGGAAGTTTTTTTCCCCTATTGGGTTTTTCTCCAAACAGATCTAGAAGACATTTGTATTAATAGTCATTCAAGGGGGAGTGTTATAATATATTAAGCATGGTACCCGAGGTATTTATTTTATTATATTTTATTGGTGTGAATGACTATTATACCCTTGATGAAATTATGTAATTACGATTGTGCCATTCGAAGTTTTCCTATAAATAGGGTTTCAGTTATTAATGAAATTCATTCCTGTGAATTCCTTAGAATTCATTCTCTCTAAACTCTCTCTATTATTTCTATACTTTTATAACAAAACCTTCCTTTTATTTGTAATAATTGTGATGACGCTAAAATGTGTATATATAATAATTTGTAAGCACTAGACTAGAAAAACATGTCATTAAGACGAAATTTTCAAAATAAAATGCAAAGGGGACGACAAATAAGGGGAATAGATTATAATGATTTTTGAAGGTTTTTAATGTAAAAGAGGATCGAGAATAAGTGGAGTTGAGTGGTTGAGATTTGTGGATGTGATGAGATATGTGAATGTGATTGATTTAGGAGAGAGAAAAAATTTGAAAAAAATAATTAAAACACTTTTAAATTGTAGTCTAACGGGACATAAATGTTTTTTCAATTTTTCATTTTGTTCTTTGGTATCGTCGAGGAGAAACAGCACTGTTGAACAAAAGACCCAAAAAATAGAAAAAAGCATATCTGGGGCACAACTGTAAAACACTTGAAAGCGCTGACATATATAAACGCGATTTCATCTGAGAGGGAAGAATGAAGAATCACTCCGGCGGTCCCGCCTCCGCCGCCACTCACCTCCCTACACCACTCAACGCCGGCGCTTACCGGGTTTATTACCCACATGGAAGTTTCGGTTCCTCATCACCGCTTCAGTTCTCTCGCTGCTCGGCCGCCGCAAGCACGATTTAACCACCTCTCTCGCCCTTCGTTTCCCCTCCCCACATGCTTTCAGCGGCGTAAGTCTCCTCTTTTCAAAACCCTCACTCCGTTAATGGACTGTCGCTCTCGTTCTACAATCCCTCATGCCTTGGATGACAATGGGTCTCCTCCGTTGACGAAAGAATCTGGTAATTAGCTTTTCGCATAAATTTTTTCCTTCTGTTTTTTTATTTTCGTTAGGGGCTGTTTGGGTTCTCAACTGATTGTAAACATTTACGCCATATTTTTTTTAGCTTAGACATGTTGGATACAAATTAGAATTGTTACAATTGGTTGCCATGGATGTTGTTTCTGAAAGGAGAGGAGTAATGTACTGAGCTGAAAATTGATTTTTGGGTTATAACCATTGAGGCACTCTTTCTTTACCAGCTGTTGGAGTTGTAGTTTTTAGACTTATTTTGGATTGTTGGTGTGATTGTAATTGTTGGGAGATTTACGTGGAAGAGTTGGAGAAGTGAGGAGGGTTATGAAAGAGACAAATGTACACGTAAAGATTGATCTTGATGGAAATGCCGTGGCCGAAAATAATACGGGGATACCATTTCTGGATCATATGCTGGATGTGAGTTTTCCTTGTATTTACTTGGTCATATTTGTTTGATTGTAGGTGCCATATATCATTTCTGTGAAAGGAGAATGTTTTAATCTTATACAGTCGTTTCTGTAATCCAATGTGTTGACTTTCTTTGCGTTTCTTCAGCAACTTGCTTCGCATGGATTGTTTGATGTTCATGTGAAGGCCACTGGAGACACTCACATTGATGACCATCATACCAATGAAGATGTTGCCCTTGCCATTGGAACGGTGAGTTACTGAGTTTAGATGAGTTTAAAAGTACCAGTGATCTATTTCATAATTTCATGTTCCTACATTAATGCTTAGACATCATGTGGATTTTGTGTTTGTGTTTGATATAGAGGATTGGATGGTAGTAACAATGTTGATGAAGCAAAATAATTGCATATCTAGTTTGTACTACTGTCTAGTTTTGTCAAATATACTATGTATGAAACATGTACTGTTTGTGTATCGAAAGTCACACGATTGCTCTGTCTGTAGAGTTCGACTTTGTTGTCCTCTATAGGGCTAAGTTTATGGAAGCTTCAACTAGTGTCTGTTACTTGAGATTACCTGTTTTCAGCAGTACATATTGAAATTGGCAGCTTCAAATGATTGTCCATGCAGGGATTGCTACAGGCACTTGGTGATAGGAGAGGAATCGACCTGTTTGGAGACTTCTCTGCTCCACTTGACGAAGCACTTATACATGTTTCACTGGTACGATATAAGAACTCCTATACGTAACTCTTCAGCCAATTTCATTATTTTCCATTATATTTAAATGTTATGCGGAAAAAAGTGTATCCCCGTGTTGTCTTCAACAATGTAATGTATAATATCTCATTTTAGAGGCATCCTTCAATTCCGTTTAGCCTATTTAAGTTAGAATCACAGATGATTTTGTATTAGAATGATGCTTAACTCATTCGAACTTAACTGGCAAAGGTACTATACCATGTATGAAGAGATTATATTACGCCCTTCACTGAGTAATTCTGAATCTAGCTGTATGTAATCCTTAAATTCTTTTTTAAACTATATTTTAGGATTTATCTGGACGACCACATTTGAGTTATGATCTAAACATACCGACGGCGAGAGTTGGTAATTATGACACTCAGATATTGGGAATTCTTTTTTTACTTTTAACTACTCTGCCTTTTTTTTTCTTTTCTTTTGTTTTGCATACATGGTTCTAGAAAGGCTGATACTTTGTACCAATGTTTAGTTTGATTTTCTATTTTCTCAACAGAACTCTGTTAAAAGTGTTTGATTTCTTCCATGTGTTGTTTTTAGCTGGTTGAGCACTTCTTTCAGTCCTGTTCTCTTTGTTGTTTTCCAACCATTTTCTATTTTCTATTTTTAAAAATATTGAAAATGTGTTTACTTATCTATTTTTGAAAAAGTGTTTTGGAAAACAATTTGTATAGAAAATAGAAAATGAAAAATAGTCGTTTTCCGCATTTTGGATCAAAACACGGCCCTAAATTGAAAAAGAAAACACGGCAAAAGATCCCAGACTCTCTCAATCGTTTGCCTCTCTCTTCCTCGCCTCTTGATTTCACTCGGATCTGCAGCGTCGTTCTCCATCTCCAACGGCTGCTACCTACCCAATCTCAAAGGTCCTCTCTCTCACTTTCTCAAACCCATTCTAGGATTCTTCCGGTGGCGATTTTTAGGGGTTTGTAAATTATTTTTAAGATTTGGGTTTTGCGATATACCAAATATGAGTTACGGGGTTTGGGGTTTTGCGAAATTTGGTGCGATTTGGATTGTATTTTGTGGGTGATTTGGATTGTATTTTGTGGGCAATTTGGATTGAATTTTTATGATTGTTTGGCAATTTGGATGGAATTTTTGGGCTCTGCATTTTGTGGTACGAAATTACAATTGTATTGGATTGTATTGTTCTTAATAAGCTTAAGCTGATCTTTTTCAACTGTGAAGCTGTGATTACCCATTTTTCTCATTTCAATTAATGTATTATGCATATAATATTCGTGTGTTTATTAAAAAGTGA
This sequence comes from Jasminum sambac, assembly GCA_018223645.1. Lineage (NCBI taxonomy): Eukaryota > Viridiplantae > Streptophyta > Magnoliopsida > Lamiales > Oleaceae > Jasminum > Jasminum sambac. Next base: position 24,649,840 of record CP073649.1, read on the forward strand.
AACATCTAAGCATTCCCATATTTCCAAGATTATGGGCAGTAGCTATGCACCCTTTCTAAGTGACATTTCTGGCCCATTGAAGATTTGTTGATTCACCTATGAAACTTCTGTGTTGGTTTTGTTTGTTAAGTGTCTCTCTAGCATTAATTATAAGCTCTACTTGGTTCCTTGTTATTTATTGTTCATTTATTTTGCTTATAATATTGGTCCGTATTTAAAGATTGGAGTTGATTTTAACTTTTTAGTGTATCAATGATAAAATGCTCTATCTTCGAGTTTGTAGGCAGTTGAACTATGACTTGTGACAAAGTCTCAAGTCTCTGCAATTGGTATCACGATTTATTAAGACTCGGCGTTCATTTGTGCAGTTGTATGAACTTGTCATTTTTATTCTTGCTTGTTGCCTCTGTGGTCTAAAGAACCTTCTTCTTGTAACCAAAAAATTGGCAGTGGTGCTCAATTCTAAAGTTTATGGGTGGCACTTTATTAGATGAATTTACAAGGAATATTGACTGGCTTCGAAATTAGAAAGTCGAGTTTACTCTTTTGCTTTTTCCTTATAAGATTTGGTGTTCTTTATATTGATTTTTTGAGTTGATTTGTTCTATTTTCTTGTAATATTGATTTTTTGAGTTGATTTGTTCTATTTTCTCGTAATCTTGTGGAGCAAGCTTTTTGATTTGGATATATTGATCATCGAGTATGGCCTCATGAATCTATACTGCATTCAAAGAGTACTTTCTTGATTAATCCCTTGTGCAATTAGCTACAGGAGCGTTGAGAAACTTGAACATGTGCATATTCTTTATTGTGTACTGGGTTTATAGATAATAGGTGTGAAGAAATTGAACTTGGCGTTAACAACTTGGATGTGCAGCCTCTGCACATCTCAGTTTGTAAAATGATAATTAAGGTGGTTTAAGTAAAATGATATTTACTTCTTAGGGATTTGGTTCTTATCTAAATTATTGGTTCTTCCATATTTTGACTTGTAAACATTCACTGTGTTGCATCCTAAGTGGACAACAGTTTAAGTTAGCCTGAGATCATTCTATAAAATAGTGCTGTTTCGGAAAAATTTGCAGTTTCCTAACTGGGTTGAAAAAAATTGACCCACAACACACTTGTTGAAGCCAGTTTTGAAATATTAAGGGGTTGTCTGACTGAACTTTTAATAGAAGTTTCATTAGATTATGGTAGAAGTTGATGAAAATGGTGGATCAAAGAAAATAAAAGTCATGGATCTCATAAAATGTGTGGTTAAAAAGTGAAGTTCCACCATTTGATAAAAGTTTGGTGAAATTTTGTCAAATGACCACCAAATAAAATATGTAACACTAGTTCTAGTGCTTGATTCACAAAACTATAATGCCCAAAAAGCTAATGTGATCTATAATTATTTTTTTTTCTTTATTATTTTTTTCTTATTCTTTTTTTCACCTCCTTCAATAACATATTATCATTTGTGTTCTCTTTATTTATTTTCAATATAGATAATGTGTGGTCACAGAGGTAAGTTTAAGGAACCAATGTCATGGCCTGATGTCAATGAGAATGCTTTTATCGAAATTCTTTACGATAAGGTGAAATCAGGGATGTTGCAATGCTCTACGTTTACGAAAGATGAATGGGGCAAGATTAATGAAGCTATGATGGCAGCAACAAATATGGATTATGGCATAGAGAGATTAAAAGGGAAGTGGAATCGCTTGCGTATGACGCATCGCTTGTTCTCTGCTCTTGTGAGACATACTGGTGTGACATGGGATCCAAAGACCAACTTTCTTGATGTCCCAGAGCAAGTTTGGAAACATTTTTACACGGTATATATTTTTATTGAACAATTATGAATTTTACTCATTTTTAATAATTTAGTATGATAGTGTAAATTTGCTTTGCTTCTGTAGATCAACAAGACACAGTACAAGATATTCAAGAAAGAAGGATGTAGGCACTATGAAACTCTTGGACAGATATTTAGCGGGACCACAGCTACTGGAGGATTAGGGATGGCCTCTACTCAGCCGCCACCTACATCTGATGAAGAAAGGCAAATTGAGGATGATTTTCTTACTAAGGGGGGAGTGCATGTGTGTGTTGAAAATGATGATGTTACGAATACTCATAGAAGTGAAGAAATTGGTACAAGTGGTGAACGTCAACACAAAGAACGTAAAATCAGTAAAGTAGATAGACTGGAAGCTTGCATGGACCAATGGTCATCTTCTGTGAGTTCGAGAGAGGAGGAAACTAAACTTAGAAAACTTTACTTGAAAGAAAAGCTTGCAAAGCTACAAGGAAAATCATCCAACAAAACGGAGAGTGAAATTACTAGTCAGGATCCATATTGTCGTGCAATTTGCTTGGACATCTTGAATAATATGGAGAACGTATCCAATGAGGTTTACATGAAAGCATTACCAGCCTTCGAGAATCCAAATTTCAGGATGTCGTTTGTGAAGATGCCAGAAATTAGGAGAGGGCCTATATTGGAAATGCTCTAAGTTAGTTGTCTAGTTAGAGTGTGTTCTAGTAAGGTGTTACTTTCAATTGCCTAGGTTAAGTGTGTTCTAGTAAGGTATTACTTTCACTTGCCATGATCTAAGTAGGAGTATTGTGTTACTATCATTTCGTAAACAATCCTTTATGTGGTTTACAGTACTTTTAAATTTGGAGATTTTATTGATAATGTTGGCTGTAGAACTAATTTACTTAGATCAATCGAATGAAATTTAATATTCGTGTTTATGTTGACAATTCGATAATTTATGAGTGATATGGCTGCTCATATTTGCAATGATGTTTTGTACAGGCTCATATTTGCAATGATGTTTTGTAGAGGATGTCTAGTGGTTCAAATCAAGCTGATAATTTTAGTGGTGAAGGTTAAAGTGATGACGATTTTGAGGATGATTCGAGTGGTGATGATTTCTTATGTGAGGATGATACTGATGATTACGTTAAGGATTTAAGGATGCTTAACGCCTTTGTTGCCAGTGTCAATTGACGTTCTTATTATTCTTATGTTAATTTGCAAAGAACAATTTATTCTTAAAGTAAATGGAAAACTTAAAATAATTTCTTAAATAATTTTTAATAAATTTATAAGAAATAATTTATTATTCTAACATGAATTTGTAAAATTGTCGTTCTTATCATTCATTAATCAAATTTATTAAATAAATTTTTATTATGAAATGATTTTTTTAAAAGTACAAAGTAAACAAGTTTTCCAATTTTCTATTTTTAAAAACAGTTTTTCATAATTACAAGAAGAACGCATTTTCAAAAATCTCAAAATAGACTCAAAATAGAAAACTCAAAATGAATTTAAAAACTAAAAACAGAAAATAGAAACGCAAAGAGAACAGGGCCTTCATTTCTGAGAAAAAAAAAATTCTTCAAACGCGGAGTTAGAAAATATTTGGAGGATTAACGAAGATAACATAAAAACAAAAAGAAAGGGTTAAAAGATTCAAATTTCAAATATCACTTTAGAAAAGGAAAAAAGGGAGAAACAAATTCAAATATCACTCAAAATTGGGTTACAATTCGTTTCTAATCACCCAACTTAAAATGTTTCTCAATCATCCCGCAACTACACAAACGCTTATCACCAGATTCTAAAAATAGATGGGATAAGCCACCATCTACAACAATTATTATTATTTTACGAATACTAAAAACCTTCCTTTTATTTGTAATAATTGTGATGACGCTAAAATGTGTATATATAATCATTTTGTAAGCACGAGGCTAGAAAAACATGTCATTCAGACGAAATTTTCAAAATAAAATGCATAAGGAACAACAACTAAGGGTGCGTTCTGTTTGTCATTTTCAACCCGTTTTCTGTTTTCTGTTTTCGAAAATGTTGAAAACGCGTTCTGTTCATTGTTTTCGAAAATACGTTTTCGAAATCGTTTTCAAGATTTGTATAGAAAACAGGAAAACGTCTTTTAACGTTTTCGGTGTTTTCTGCGTTAAATGTTGAAAACGAGGAAAACGTGTTTTCTGATTTTAAACTTTATATTTATTACATTTTACACAATTATAAACCAAACACATTTTCTATTTTCTCTTCTCAAAAATAATTTTTTCAAAACAACAAACCAAACGCATTTTCAATTTTCTGAAAACAGCAATTGAAAACAGAAAACACCAAAATATTTTCAAAACGAAAACAGAAAATACAAAACAAACAGGACGCCCCTAATGTTTTTTCAACGTTGCGGATAAGTAGCACTGTTGAACAAAAGACCCAAAAAATAGAAAAAGGCGTATCTGGTGGCACAACTCTCAAACACTTGAAAGCGCTGACATATATAAGCGCGATTTCATCTGAGAGGGAAGAATGAAGAATCACTCCCCCGGTCCCGCCTCCGCCGCCACTCACCTCCCTGCACCACTCAACGCCGGCGCTTACCGAGTTTATTATCCACATGGAAGTTTCGGTTCCTCATCATCGCTTCAGTTCTCTCACTGCTCGGCCGCCGCAAACACGATTTAACCACCTCTCTCGCCCTTCGTTTCCTCTCCCCACACGCTTTCAGCGGCGTAAATCTCCTCTTTTCAAAACCCTCACTCCGTTAATGGACTTTTGCTCTCGTTCAACAATCCCTCATGCCTTGGATGACAATGGATCTCCTCCGTTGACGAAAGAAACGGGTAATTAGCTTTTCGCATAAATTTTTTCCTTTTGTTTTTTGATTTTCGTTAGGGTCTGTTTGGGTTCTCAACTGATTATAAACATTTGCACCATATTTTTTTTTTAGCTTACACCTGTTGGATACAAATTAGAATTGTTACAATTGGTTGCCATGGGTGTTGTTTCTGAAAGGAGAGGAGGAATGTACTGAGCTGAAAATTGATTTTTGGGTTATAACCATTGAGGCACTCTTTCTTTACCAGCTGGTGGAGTTATAGTTTTCAGACTTATTTTGAATTGTTGGTGTGATTGTAATTGCTGGGAGATTTAGGTGGAAGAGTTGGAGAAGTGAGGAGGGTTACGAAAGAGACAAATGTACACGTAAAGATTGATCTTGATGGAAATGCCGTGGCTGAAAATAATACCGGGATACCATTTCTGGATCATATGCTGGATGTGAGTTTTCCTTGTATTTACTTGGTCATATTTGTTTGATTGTAGGTGCCATATATCATTTCTGTGAAAGGAGAATGTTTTAATCTTATACAGTCGTTTCTGTAATCCAATGTTTTGATTTTCTTTGCGTTTCTTCAGCAACTTGCTTCGCATGGATTGTTTGATGTTCATGTGAAGGCCACTGGAGACACTCACATTGATGACCATCATACCAATGAAGATGTTGCCCTAGCCATTGGAACGGTGAGTTACTGAGTTTAGATGAGTTTACAATTACCAGTGATCTATTTCATATTTTCATGTTCCTTCATGAATGCTTAGACATCATGTGGATTTTGTGTTTGTGTTTGATAGAGGATTGGATGGCAGTAACAATGTTGATGAAGCAAAATAATTGCATATCTAGTTTGTGCTACTGTCTAGTTTTGTCAAATATACTATTTATGAAACATGTACTGTTTTTGTATCGAATATCGCAGATTTGCTCTGTCTGTAGAGAATGACTTTCTTGTCCTCTATAGGTCTAAGTTTATGGAAGCTTCAACTGGTGTCTGTTACTTGAGAAGGGCCTTTTTTCTTTTCACCTGTTTTCAGCAGTACTTATTGAAATTGGCTGCTTCAAATGATTGGCGTTGCTACAGGCACTGCTACAGGCACTTGGTAATAGGAAAGGAATCAACCGGTTTGGAGACTTCTCTGCTCCACTTGACGAAGCACTAATACATGTTTCACTGGTACGATATAAGAACTCCTATAAGTAACTCTTCAGCCAATTTCATTATTTTCCATTATATTTAAATGTTATGCGGAAAAGTGTATGCCCGTGTTGTCTTCAACAATGTACTGTATAATATCTCATTTTTAAACTATGTTTTAGGATTTATCTGGACGACCACATTTGAGTTGTGATCTAAACATACCGACGGCGAGAGTTGGTAATTATGACACTCAGGTATTGGGAATTCTGTTTTTATTTTTTACTACTCTTCCTTTTTCTTTTTCTTTTTTTCTTTTCTTTTCTTTTTTTTTTGCATACATGGTTCTAGAAAGGCTGATACTTTGTACCAATCTTTAGTTTGATTTTCTATTTTCTCAACAGAACTCTGTTAATAGTGTTTGATTTCTTCCATGTGTTGTTTTTAGTTGGTTGAGCACTTCTTTCAGTCCTTGGTGAATACATCTGGAATGACTCTCCACATACGGCAAGTAAGATTTTCAACTCACATTTCCTGTCTCCAATTAATTTATGGTTAAGCAAGGTCTGCAAGGAGATGCTCCGTTGTTAGTTGTTACAAGTTACAATTGATAGTAATAAGAATTAAAGCTCAAATTTGTGGTTGAAAAGTGGTTAAAAAGTGTGAAAAATTACGGGGCACATAAAACTATTGTTGTTACAAAGCTGGAATATAAAATACTAGAATAGAGAGACTAATGCACCCTAGATAAGTGAGGGCAATTATCTAAAACTGGTGCATAGCTCATATATTTTGGCAATATTACTGAATGGAAACAGCTTGCTGGGCGAAATTCACACCATATAATTGAGGCAACCTTCAAGGCTTTTGCAAGGGCTCTTCGGCAAGCTACAGAGTTTGATCCACGACGTCGTGGAAGCATACCAAGGTTCAAGTCTTTATTTTTATTATTAAATTTATTAATAATTTTGGGGCCTCAGTTTTGTGTTAATTCATGTCTTCTGTGAAGCTGAGTCCAAATTTTTAACCTTATGCAGCTCCAAGGGAGTTCTATCGCGTACTTGATTCTTGCACAAGGGAGATTATGGTAACCATAAGCAGATAATGCTAAGTACTTTCACGAAATAGACTCTCTCGGCTGTATTTTGTCGTTGCAGCCAGTCTTATTTGTCGAATAGATGCTGTTGTAATATCCATTGCTCTTTTTGCTCTTACAAGTTACAAGAAAGGAGGAAGATGTTGAACTCGTAACAAAAATTTCTGTATTTATTCTGGTAGTTGAGAAACCTGAGAATTTGTACATTACCTGCAATGAAGTTCGACTTTCGAAATAAATTTCTGGGTTTTCTGAGAATCTTTATCTGGCATCATGCACTCCCCATGCTGAAACACGTCTGAAGGTTCAGTAAGGTTAAGTTCTTTCATCACCTGGAAAAACTATTGCAGATTGACAATAAAGATGAATGCATGATTTTTCATACCCCAAAGTTTTAGGACTTCTTTACCATTATGCAATGCACAGTGAAACCAGAAGATTGAATTGCCCAGAAAGAGCCCTAATAAGAAGATTCAATGCATTTCAAGAATCAGTTCCAACATGAATCTATACTTGTCCGATGATGGTCAATTTGACAGTAAACAATCAACTGCCCGAAATATATCTTCTTGTGGTACGCACTAGTGTATGTAATACAGACTATACACAGATAAATGAACTCAAAAATGTTACCTTGAACTAGTCATCTACTAGCATACTGGTAGAACCTCAAAAAAGGGAAGAAAGATTCGCTTTCTACAAAAATTCTTCCGCTTTGTTTAAGTCATCTAAAATTTCAGACCTGATATCGTCTGGGAGGGTAGCAGACGGACCTGCCTTTGAGTAGAAGCTGGCCAGAGATCTGATGACCTTCTCAAGCACAACATACGACTCCTGCATGGCGACATAATAATACAATGAATTGAATCAGATAACCCGTTGGTTTGAACAAGGGGATTGAATCTAATAACCCTTCGGTTTGAGAAAGAACAAAGATCTGCACACCACTTCAAAGAAATGAATTTAATCTCGTCACTCATGAAAATTTCCTCCAATTTCTAAAGACACAAAGCATAGAAAGAAAACTATGCACACCACATTGTTTCCTCCTGAAGAAATTAATTGGAGTGAAAATTCACCAGTTTTCATATTTTGATATGAAAATTTTCAATAATTTTTACTCTACATCAATTCTTGAAACCTGGGTCATGCTTTTTAACTCAGGCGAGATGCGCGATTTTGGTTAAGACAACTCATCCATTAACTTGATTAGCATTAAACATTGGTGATGGTGTCAAAATCATATTCTTTGGAGTCATTCGTAAAATCGGAATGGAATGTTTCTATATGGAGGTTCTCTCTTTGATGGTTTAATTTCTCCCTCTAGAGATTTAGCAAACATTATATTTGGTTAAAAATGAATTGATTAGCCCTTATCATATCTCTCAGGCAGATATATATACAGAGTCATGTGGAGTTAACTTTTTAGACAGACGATCTAGACGGTCGTCCCCACTATGGTCAATAACATTTATAAGGGACGAGCGTGGCATATTTTTTCTACCAGCAATTGGATTAATCATTATTTGGAATCAATACTTTTTAATTTAATGTTTAGATGAAATAGATGAGCAAGTGATTTTAAAGTAGAAGGAATCTAAACAGTCAAGATAAGGATGTTATTATGAGTGTGGTGTGCAAATATACATGAGTAATCAACAATTTTCGTAGCGGCAATATAATTCACCAAAGAACTTTACCTCATTCACCACTGTCTTTTGGCCTCTCCAACCACCCAAATAATCCCTAATCGACTCTTTTGCCGCATCAGCCGTTCGCCTAAACTTAGCCATATCCTTCGAATCTTCCTTCAGTGATTCTCTAAGAGTCTTCACCACTTCTCTTGCTGATTTCAAGTAAGCCTTTGGCAAAACTTTTCCCGATTTTGTCTTCTCGTTAGGATCAAACAAGGACTTCACAGCCCCAACCAATCCATCATCTTTATCATCCAATGCATTTGACTCTTCCCCAGCCAAAGCTGGCAACTCAGCTAACACAAAGTTGTTCGAGTTGAGAAATGTAGTCAAAGAAATAGCCCCACATCCTATAACAAACTGACGCCTTGATGTTGATTCTTCAGATGAGCACATAGCATTGCACCTTAATTGTAGTCTATCTGTTTTGTAGCAAAAAATGAGAAATTCACTAAGAACGTCGAATTAAAGCATAAGACAAAGTAATCACATTATAAGAGGCATCACAAAGCCCATATAGAACCTCCAAAATCTGATTAACCCAGCTCAGATTCGTGGCTCAAATGCTACAAAAGAAGGCTCAAATCAAACTACAGCATGTTACATCAATTTCTGCAAATATAACAGGGCATTATAGAAAGAAAGGGTTACTTGAACTCACCAGAATTTCTGAGATGTCCAACTGGATTACAAATGGGAAACGGGCATATCTTCATTGTAAGAAAAGATGCCATTATTGATTTTTCTACCAAAATTGAGCGCCAGGTTCTTCTTGACTCGTTCTACTCAATGAGTTTGGAGAATATTTACATGAATTGAAGTTCAAATCTTTCTCCCTACAAAGGTAATAATATAATTACAAATAGATAAAAACCCATAATTTCAAACATCAAACTTGTAGCAGAGATGCAAGAAAATAGATACAAACTGAAATGGCAGCTCTTCTTGACCGTATACACAGAACTGCAGAGCTGTTAATTTGTAATCCTTCTCTCAAGAAAGCAAATGTCCGAAAAATAAATGAAACCCAGAAAATCATAATCACCGAATCTCTACCGGAGCTGAATTATTTAAAGCAATTCAAAAATCAAATCAAATACATAGAGAGCTCTTGCTAAAAGAGAAATTAATTTTTTTCTTTCTAAGGTTATTACCTGAGCAGAGTTCAGAGGCGTGCCTCTGGTGGGAAACCGCTCCAAGATTTCAGTTTCATCTTTCTATCCAAAATGAAAGTAGAAATGAAAATTTCAAAATCTTTCGGAGTAAATTGGTCATTTCAAATCGGTGCCCACATGTCACATGCGGGTTGATGGCATCTCCATTGGGATTTGAATGGGGGGATCATGCATAGGACAAAGATAAAATAAAGATAATTATTTTAATTGAAAATAAAATAAAAGATTTGTAATGAAAAAAATAAAAATGTGAAAAAATATGAAAGATGTAGAAATAAATTTAAAAGTAATGATAAAATAATATTGAAGAATATGAAGGTGAATGTGAATATATAGAATCATACCAAATAAAGACCACGGGATGAAAAATTTTAATTTAAAATTGTTATAAATCATTAAAAAAAAGTAAAAATTATGCTTTAAAATTTACTAAATTTGTTAGCAGGGGATGACCTATTTGAAAACCATAGTTGTAATATGTTGTGTCATGTTGGGAAAGACGGGTCAAATAGCTCTCTAAGTCTTGGTTAGAAAATGCACTGTTAAAACTGGTACAACTTATTGTCACGTTTGAGTGCCATAATTCTTTACCCTATCATGAGCTACATCTTTGTCCAAAAAATAATGTAAGTTGTTTCAAAAATAAATATAACTTGATTAGTTGACTATATTTTGTTAAGCTATGTATCACATATGGAGTTGTTTCTATGTAGCGAATTAGATAACACATCTATTTTCAATGATTTGGCACAAGTCAAGTAATAATTATTGATAGCAAGCAATAGAGAAACATTTCGCCAAAGCTTACCACGGAAGGGAAGTTACAGACGTTTGTAGCTATGTTAAATATAGAGCTATATATAAAAGTTAGACTCACTTATTCAAATATAATAAGTTACTTACAATAATAAGATAGTTTAAGAAATTACGGAGTGTGTTTGATTGGAATTGGTTTTGCATGCAAATGTCAAATCGTGTAAAACATTTTACACTTTTCGTTGTTTGATTACTTGAGTTGTAAAGAAATGGTTTCTAGTCTGTTGTTTTAAGCGCGATTTCCCAAAAGTGAAAAGCGGTTCTTAAGGGTAGGTGGTATTTCGTTTACCACGCAAACATTTTCCCGCTTTTCTTTTGCAACCCGTCAATCAAACACACCCTTAAATTTACACTACATTGGACAGATGAAGTAAAATTTGTTGGTGACAATAGTGTTACCAAGTTTCATTACTTTCATGAACTTATGTTTGTCAAAGTTTTGGAATATTGACACATACAATAAATTCAACTCAAAAGTCAAAACTTTTAGTGATGAAGTAGTGTTTCACACGCGTAGAGGCTATTGCACTCTCTTTCATCTTCTTCAATCTAATGTGTTATATGGAAGTTACCTTTTGATATTTTTTTCCCCATGTTAATTTTGTAGCTCCGTGTAAAGTTGCTATTGCAACATGATAATTCTACATTGTTTGCATTGGATTTTCAATAATATGATATCTTGATCCTTTTCTTGAATTAATTAAAGTTGTGTATTCTTTTACTCATCTAATTTTATTTATATTCATTTAATTTGCATATATACCCCCATTAGCAAATATTTTTTACCACTTTTTATATATTTTTTTTACCTTAAAACAATCACATCCACATATCTTATCACATTCACAAATTCTCACCACTCAAATCTACTCATTCTCTCTCCTCTTTTACATTAAAAACCTTTTAAAATTATTATAGTTTATTTCCTATCACCCCTATAGTTTATTAATGTTGCCCCGTAGAATGACGATGTTACATGACTTGAAATCTTCCGCAATTTTGATGTTGAGATTTTGGTTCGAGTTTTGGCAAGTAATCTTTTTTCCAACAATTAAGGCGGCTTGACCGTTAGCCCCAAGTGGCAGCAATGGATAGGCCCTCCGATGTGCCAATTGATCAAAATGCATCTTTACCAAACTCTTATTCAATTGGACAATTTACAATTTTATTTATTTAGTCAAAAATATCCATCAAAGGTCACGACGAACAATTATTTACTAGGGTGTGGTTGATTGGAATTATTTTCTATGAAAAATATTATTTTTCACTCAAAATTTTCATATATCAATCAAAATATAATTTTATTTTCCATGAATAATGAATTTCACACACTCACAAAAAGTAGCTATTTTTCATGAAAATAAGGAAAATATTTTTCATGGGTAAATGTGGGAAAAGACACCCCAAAATTGCGATTGACAATAATTGTAAAAATTATAAAATCTCTAAACCGGCAATTAATAAGTTCCAAAAATTCATCAATGTTAGGAAAATAAAAAATAAAAAATGAAAGTTTGGTGTTGGATGCGACCCAAAAAGAAGTTCAATAACCAAAACAAAACGTGGCTTAGAAGTGAGGGACCAACATGTTGGTGGTTCGGTTAATAATACGTGAAGGTGAAGATAAGGCCTTCATCGGAAACCAAAGAGAAAAGCAAAGAGGTGGCTGTGTGAGGGCCGAAAAGCTGCGGAAAGCGGCGGAGATGGGTGGTGGTATGGGCGGTGTATGTAACGCCCCGAGTTCTAAATACTCGGAACGCCACGTAATCATTTTCTAACTAACATTTAAAATTTTATAACGGAAGCAACATAAATTTCTTCATAAATTAAGAATATTATTCCAAATAAACAACGGTAAAGTTTTTAAACTGTGACTGTCACACCATAATTATTCTGAATAAATAACAAAATAATAATAATTAGAAGTACTAGAATTTGGAAATGAATTTAATTCTTTTATTTATTTTTCGTAGCCACCGCCTTGCGCTCAAGTCGTCAACTCAAAAATCTGCATTAAATCATGGAATATAAAGCGTGAGTATTTAAAATACTCGATAGGCTCATGTTGGTTAATTAAATCACATATCATTGATATACACATGCTCATGTAAAATAATCTGGTGAATCGATTAAATTAGCCTCATTCAAATAATCATGCAGTGCGTAGCGCACATTAATCATGTCTAGTGCAATAAGCACAATCAAAAACAACTGGTGCAAAGCACATGATTTTCTGTCTTGTGCAAAGCACATAATACTCTGTCTGGTGCAAAGCACTTACTTGTCTAGTGCAAAGCAAATAATTTCTCATAGAATAATTGTACTCGCATGTATCATAACATGTAATTAATAACCAAGCGCAATTTTAAATAAAATCTTAAACTTGAAATTGGAGCCTACCTCAGTTAGTTCTTGGGTTGAGCGAAAATAATAAATCCTTTACTTTTCTCGCGCCTCGTCTAGCCCTAAAATATGTATAATAAAATAAATTAGCACTTATACCACTTGATATCTTAAAATATTAAAATGTACAATTTGGGACTGTTTTCGTGCAACAGAAGGCATCCAGGGGCTGATTTAGGAAAAAGGCCAAACTTTTAGACTAACTTAATTATAGTGTTGAAACTTTGGGACTCAAGGATTAATTTTATCAATAAAAATCAGATTTGGGCCTCCATTTTCAGCCTTGGCATTTACAGAGAAGTTCACGAAGGAGAAAAAAACACGATGAAGGTAAAATTGAGTTGAAGGTGACGAAATTGATCAGATATTTTGAAATTGCAGGATATTCTAGCGATGGAGAGCAATAATCAACTGTTAATTTCGGTCAATAGAGGTTCGATCTGAGTGGAGGTTTGTTCGCTGGAAATAGGAAAGAAGTGACTGAAATTTCATCGATGGTGGTGTTTCTATCCAATATTCTACCCCTTCTTCTTCTATTTCTTTGATTGTTGGTCGGTTATGGGGGTCTATGTTGAATATGTGTGGTGTTGTGTATTGGTGGCCGTGTATTTGTGCGTATATATATGTATCTATATATGAATATATATGTATGGCATGACTGTGCGGATGTGTGGAAAAGAAGATAATGATTTGAAGAAGGTTTACCGAGCAAGCTGGTCGCTCGTGTTGAGTTTACGTGATTTCCTTCAATGTGCTAATCAAGAATGAAGTAGATGGTAGAAAGTTCTGTAAATTCTGGGTTGTGTTGAATGTTTCTGTGATATTTTGAGAGCAGAGGAAAAACTTTGTATTGTTGTGAATGTGGAGGATTTGAAGAAAATGTAATGCGTGAGTCTTGTGAGCGAGATCCAGTAATTATGTGATTAAGAAAAATCTTTGAAATTTGTGTGCGTGAGTTTTGTGAGATTTGCCAAAATTGTGTGCGTGAGTTTGTGAGAAATATTTGCTAATTGGTTCTAATTAGTCTGAATTGGGGTGTGAAATTAATGTGATTAGGATATTGACTGAATGATGGAGCAGATTTTATGTTTGTTTGTTTTGTAAAAATGGAATGTCAAATAAGAGTAAAAGAAACGTGTGTAATTTACAAGTTTTGGCTGGGATGGAGACATTATCTTGGATCAAAATTTTAAATGGGCCGATTAAGGTGAATAGATGAGTGTTTAAATTGGGCTAAATAAGTCGAGTGGGTTAAGAAACTTTGAATAAGTTTTAGATAAATTTTAAGGAGGATTTCTAAATTTGGGCACTCGAGAATTCGGTTCGAAAAAATTGGGCTCGTATGAAATTTCATAAAGTTATATGGACTTATATTTTAAAATTTAGCTAGACGAGCGCGCGTAGATTGTAATGTGACCGTTAATTTGGAGAAGTCGTAGCGGCCAAAGTTCGTTAAACAAACTTTTAAAATTTCAAAAATTCTTGGTCGCTACAACCTTCCCCACTTAAAATAATTTCGTCCTCGAAATTTAACTTACTTGATTAAAGAGGTCTGGGTATCTGGCGAAAATATTTTCTTCTTTTTCCCAGGTGGCCTCATCTCTTCCGTGCCTACCCCATTGGACTTTGACTAAGGGAACCTCCCGATTGTTAAGAACATTGACTTTTCTATCTAAGATGCATATAGGTGCCTCCTCATACGTTAGGTCTGGTCGAATATCAACGTTCTGAGCATTCACCACATGATTCGGGTCATGGATGTACTTTCTCAGTAAGGACACGTGGAACACGTTATGCGATGAGAGTTCGTGATAACGCCAAAGCGGTAAGCCACGTTCCCAATCGCTCTAATACTTCAAATGGCCCAATAAATCTTGGCCTTAACTTCCCCTTTTTCCGAACCGTAAAACACCCTTCATAGGTGCAACTTTGAGGAAAACTTTCTCTCCAACCTCAAATTTTATATACTTTCTCTTTTGGTCGGCATAACTTTTCGTCTATCTGAGCAATCTTTATTCTTGATCCGATCTTATCTATAATCGCCACAGTCTTCTCAACCGATTGGTCCCAATATTTTTCTCTCACCAACTTCATCGATATTGGTGAGCGACATCGGCGACCATAAAGTGCTTCATAAGGGGCCATACCGATTGTAGCTTGGAAGCTATTATTGTAAGCAAATTCCACCAATGGTAGATGTGTCTCCCAGTTACCCCCAAATCCAAAACGCATGCTCTCAACATATCCTCCAGAGTTTGGATAGTTCGTTCAGTTTGCCCATCGGTTTGAGGGTGATATGCTGTGCTAAACTTTAGTGTAGTGCCCATAGCAGTCTGTAGGCTCTTCCAGAATCTTGAGGTAAACCTCGAATCCACATCGGATACAATAGATCTTTGAGTACCCCATGAAGTCGACAATTTCTTTGACATACAATTGTGCAATCGGTCCATAGTGAGCGTCATCCAGGCCGGCAAGAAATGTGCTTGACTTGGTGAGCGGTCGGCGACAACCAGGATGGCATCGTGACCGCTTGCGAATCCTCGGGAGACCAGTCACAAAATCCATAGAAATTTTCTCCCATTTCCATTACGGTATATCTAACGGATTTAACAAGCCGACGGTCTCGATGTTCCGCTTTAACTGACATACCATGCACTTAGCGGCGAACTTAGCAATGCTTCCCTTCATATTTCTCCACCAAAAGGTATTACGCAAATCCTATACATTTTTGTCCCACCCAGGATGTCTTTGCGTAAAGAGGCGGAATGAGCCTCAGTCAAAATCTCATTCCTAATCTGCTCGTTCTTGATACATAAAGCGACCTCACGAACGATAAAGCCCCGATCTGTCGAGATTTCAAACCAAACCTTCTTTCTGTACCAACTTCTACTCTAATCTTTTCTACAGGGAATGGATCCTCCTTTTGTGCGAAGCAACTATCACGATCCCTTAGGTTGGCTTGATTGTCAAACTGATTAACCTCAGATGGTGGCGTGGATGACGGAATTACCTCAATTCGTAGGTTCTTAAAATCTCGAATCAGCCCGATCTTCGTCGTCCCCAATGGCTTTGTGTTCTTCTACTCAATGCATCGACCACATTTGCTTTACCGGGTGGTAAGAATTGTGCAATCATAGTCCTTCACCAACTCTAACCATCGTCGTTGTCTCATGTTTGGCTCATACGAGTAAAAGTATTTGAGACTTTTATGATCGGTAAAATCTCACTTTGCTCCCGTATAGAGTAGTAGCGCCAAATTTTGGCACTACTGCTGAGAGTTCTAAGTCATGGGTGGGATAATTACTGCTCATATTGCTTAAGTTGTCGGGATGCGTATGCAACAACCTTTCCTTCTGCATGATGCGCATCCCAGTCCATGCTTGATGCATCACTATAGATTACAAACCCATCCCGAACCATCGTGTATCGTTAACACAGTGGCCAGAGACCAGTCTATCCCTCAACTCTTGAAAGCTCTTCTCACACTTTTGGTCCAATCAAACTTTACACCTTCAGGGTGAAATTTGCGTTAAAGGTCACCTTATTTTGGAGAAGCCCTCTATGAATCGCCGATAGTATCCAAGCCAATCCAAGGGAAACTTCTTACTTCACCAACATTAGCTTGAGTTTGGTCCAGTGGTTATCGTCTCCACCTTGGAAGGGTCCACTTCAATGCCCTTAGGCTGTCACAATATGACCAATGACCAACACGTTCAAGCCAAAATTCACATTTCTTGAATTTGGCGAAAAGCTTCTCCTCATAAAATACTTCAGCCAGTTCTCGAGATCCTCCTCGTGTTGTCAGGTGTCCTTGAGTATATTAATATGTCATCAATGAAGGCGATGTGCGAATTTGTCCAAGTATTAGTGGAAGACTCTATTCATTAAGTCCATAAACACCGCATTTGGGGCATTGGTTATTGAAGAGGCATTCACGGTGAATTCATAATGCCGTAGCGTGTCCAGAAATCTTGTCTTTGTATATCATTGGACTTAATCTTCAGCTAGTGGTATCCGGATATAAGTCAATTTTGGAGAACAGCTGCCCCTCTCAGGCTGGTCAAACAAGTCCTCAATCCTTGGGGCGGATATTTGTTCTTTATAGTTAACTTGTTAAGTTCTCTGTAGTCGATGCACAAACACATACTTCCATCCTTTTTCTTCACAAATAGCACCGCGCTCCCCATGGAGAGACACTCGATATCGAATGAATCCTTTCTCAAGAAGTTCTTCCAAGCTGTACCTTGAGTTCTTGTAATTCCTTAGGAGCCATCGATATGGGGCCTTAAAGCAGGGGAGGTTGCACGGTACAAGATCGAATTCTGAATTCCACTTGCCTCGGGTGGAATCTGGCAAGTCATCTGGAAATACATGCTGGGTATTCTTGTACCTGCAGACACAGCGATCCAAGGTCAATTCCTCACGATGGTTTCCCTTGGAGGTGACCAAAGAACCCTTGGCAACCCTCTTTTGATAATAACTTTTTAGCCTTTAATGTCGAGATAAGGCGAGCGCCTAATTTTCGATCAGTAAAATTTAAATTCCTCTTCTCCATTCCTTGAAATCTCACTTCTTTCTCATGGCATAGAATGTTGGCTTTATAATTACCCAACCAATCCATGCCTAGAATGATATCAAAGTCCTTCATTTCGATCACATGTAGGTCTGCCCTAAGATTATTCCATCAAAATCTATCTCAGTATAGCCCTAGCTATTACTCGGGTATCAAGTGTTCCTCTGTTGGCATACTAACCTCAAGCACACTACCGTTTCCTCTCCTATTAGTTTCAATCTAGCTAGGCATGTAAGGATATAAAAGAATGCGTAGCACGTAATCGATCAAAGCGTAGCAGGAGTACCAAAGGCGGATAAAATACTGCGATAACATCGGAGTTCTCGTTGGCATCCTCACGGCGTCATTGCGAAAACTCGGCCTTTCCTTTCTTAACCTCCTGCACGCTTGACTTGGTCGAGTTCCTAGTTAGGGCAGATCGGCAATCGATGCATAGTGACCAGGTTTACCACACTTGTAGCAAACTCCCTTACCCATGAGACATTCCCCTTATGGAACCTCTTGCACTTAGGGCACTGTGGAGTTCTGCGATGTCGGCCTCTAGTGGGTCCTGTGTTCGGCTTCTTGTTTGGCATGTTGCCCTTGTTATGGCTCTGACCCTGCTGGTGCCACTTTCTTTTTCCCTTATCATTTTGAAAACTTTGATTCCCGTATGTGTCATCAGCATAGGTAATAGCTTGAGCTTTCTTCACTACCTCTCTATAGGTAGGCAGCTCGTGTGATGTGATAATCTTGCGAATATCAGGGCGCAAACCTCGCTCAAAACGACGAGCCTTCTTGTCTTCGGTATCCACCAAACGTGGGGCATAGCGAGAGAGCTCCTCAAACTTTCTTTCGTATTCAGTGATGTCAAGATTCCCTTGCACGAGGTCAAGGAATTCCCTTTCCTTGGCATCCCGAAGACCCTTGGGAAAATACTTGTCTCGAATCTCTTCTTTGAACCTTTCCCATGTGTAAGCCGCTTTCTCGGCCTCGGTTTTAGTACTCAACGTGGAATCCCACCAATAGCTGGCTCGACCAATCAACATGAACTCAGCACATGCAACTTTCTTGTCTCCTGGGCACGAAATGTGCTTGAAAATCTTCTCAATTTGTTGGAGCCATCCCTCAACTGCCAACGGACCATCACCGCCCTCGAAGGTAGGTGGCCGGTACCTTCGGAATTGCTCAATGATTGACATGGTAGCGTTGGCCGGTGCGGGTGCTTGCCTTAACTCACGAAGAGCTTCCACTAGGGTCTTAACGAGTTCGTTCTGGTTTGATCGTGCCATGACCTTAACAAAATAAAGAGGAGTTGTAATGTTTGAATATTTCATCGACATAATACATAGAGACAATCTTGATCAGAAAATGTAGCAATCCTTTATTGATAATAATTTGAATCCTTTAGTGAGGCACACAAATAAAAGGGCGTAACACGCCAACGATTCAACATAAATAATCCTCCTACTAGTACTTTATTCCACTACATAGTGTTTAAATTTCGTCAATAGGAAGGGTGTCCCTTAATCGGTAACACGACTCGGCATCCGAGTCCTCCTCGGTGCCCCTCAACACCTTCCTCGACATCCTCCTCGGGATCCTCTTCTTCTTCTTCTAGTTCATTTCCTTGAGGTTCCTCCTCATGATCTTCTTCTTCGGATCGATCTTACGCACCATCTCGTTATCTGGACCAGGTTAGAGGCTGGTGCCACATAGAGCTCTGTCCAAAATGAAATTTGCCTGGTACATATTCCAAAGTATGCCGCTAGCCTTTGATTAAATGTGCCATAATCGACGTCTAAGTTTATGGATATAACCATATCTCGGAATATGGTCTCAGCCACTTCACGTTTCCAAGTCGGGAAAGTAGATATCAGGTGGTTAATCAACCGTATATCATCTATCTCATAACCATGTGCCACGCCCACTCAAGGGCGACATTATAATGCATAAGATGTCGATCCACAGTCCAACTGGGTGTGAAATTTTCAAATCACTGAAGGCTTTAGCTTTGTTGCTAAGTTCTCTCGCGTTGGGTGCCATGTCCTAATAAAAGTCAGTTATGTCAAGTCCATCTAAGTGGGGTTCGTATATTTTATACTTCTTTTTCTAGTTAAATTTGCGAGGACGTAATAATAAAATCCCCTTTTTTTTTTTTTTAACATGTTATGCTCAAACTCACTTTAGTTCTTATTTCTTCATTCGGATACACATACATTTCTTTCAAATTTATTCAAATAGTCTCAAACTAGTATCCGAAAATGGCATTATTTAAAATCTAAAGTTCTTTCTTTACCTGAGTTGACGAAGCGGCAATGGCGGGTGGCATCTCTTTAGTTTCTCAAAAATAGTTGTTAAACCCATTTTTTTTTTTAGCGGGTCTACTGAAACGTAAACTGGCGCTCGATACCATTGCTTGGAGTTCTAAATACTCGAGCATACGTAATCATTTTCTAACTAACATTTAAAATTTTATAACGGAAGCAACATAAATTTCTTCATAAATTAAGAATATTATTCCAAATAAACAACGGTAAAGTTTTTAAACTGTGACTGTCACACCATAATTATTCTGAATAAATAACAAAATAATAATAATTAGAAGTACTAGAATTTGGAAATGAATTTAATTCTTTTATTTATTTTTCGTAGCCACCGCCTTGCGCTCCGTCGTCAACTCAAAAATCTGCATTAAATCATGGAATATAAAGCGTGAGTATTTAAAATACTCAATAGGCTCACTTAGTTAATTAAATCACATATCATTGATATACACATGCTCATGTAAAATAATGCAGTGAAGCTGTCAATTAGGCTAGCCTCATTCAAATAATCTGTCACAGTGCGTGGCGCACATTAATCATGTCTAGTGCAATAAGCACAATCAAAACAACTGGTGCAAAGCACATGATTTTTCTGTCTTGTGCAAAGCACATAATACTACATCAGTGCAAAGCACTTACTTGTCTAGTGCAAAGCAAATAATTTCTCATAGAATAATTGTACTCGCATGTATCATAACATGTAATTAATAACCAAGCGCAATTTTAAATAAAATCTTAAACTTGAAATTGGAGCCTACCTCGATTAGTTCTTGGGTTGGCGAAAATAATAAATCCTTTACTTTTCTCGCGCCTCTGCCTAGCCCTAAAATATGTATAATAAAATAAATTAGCACTTATACCACTTGATATCTTAAAATATTAAAATGTACAATTTGGGAATTGTTGCGGCAAGAAGGCATCCAGTGATTTAGGAAAAAGGCCAAACTTTTAGACTAACTTAATTATAGTGTTGAAACTTTGGGACTCAAGGATTAATTTTATCAATAAAAATCAGATTTGGGCCTCCATTTTCAGCCTTGGCATTTACTGAGAGAAGTTCACGAAGGAGAGAAAAAACACGATGAAGGTAAAATTGAGTTGAAGGTGACGAAATTGATCGAGATATTTTGAAATTGCAGGATATTCTAGCGATGGAGAGCAATAATCAGCTGTTAATTTCGGTCAATAGAGGTTCGATCCGAGTGGAGGTTTGTTATTGGAAATAGGAAAGAAGTGAAATTTCATCGATGGTGGTGTTTCTATCCAATATTCTACCCCTTCTTCTTCTATTTCTTTGATTGTTGGTGGTTATGGGGGTCTATGTTGAATATGTGTGGTGTTGTGTATTGGTGGCCGTGTATTTGTGCGTATATATATGTATCTATATATGAATATATATGTATGGCATGACTGTGCGGATGTGTGGAAAAGAAGATAATGATTTGAAGAAGGTTTACCGAGCAACTGGGTCGTTCGTGTTGAGTTTCTGTGATTTCCTTCAACTGTGCTAATCAAGAATGAAGTAGATGGTAGAAAGTTCTGTAAATTCTGGGTTGTGTTGAATGTTTCTGTGATATTTTGAGAGCAGAGGAAAAACTTTGTATTGTTGTGAATGTGGAGGATTTGAAGAAAATGTAATGCGTGAGTCTTGTGAGCGAGATCCAGTAATTATGTGATTAAGAAAAATCTTTGAAATTTGTGTGCGTGAGTTTTGTGAGATTTGCCAAAATTGTGTGCGTGAGTTTGTGAGAAATATTTGCTAATTGGTTCTAATTAGTCTGAATTGGGGTGTGAAATTAATGTGATTAGGATATTGACTGAATGATGGAGCAGATTTTATGTTTGTTTGTTTTGTAAAAATGGAATGTCAAATAAGAGTAAAAGAAACGTGTGTAATTTACAAGTTTTGGCTGGGATGGAGACATTATCTTGGATCAAAATTTTAAATGGGCCGATTAAGGTGAATAGATGAGTGTTTAAATTGGGCTAAATAAGTCGAGTGGGTTAAGAAACTTTGAATAAGTTTTAGATAAATTTTAAGGAGGATTTCTAAATTTGGGCACTCGAGAATTCGGTTCGAAAAAAATTGGGCTCGTATGAAATTTCATAAAGTTATATGGACTTATATTTTAAAATTTAGCTAGACGAGCGCGCGTAGATTGTAATATGACCGTTAATTTGGAGAAGTCGTAGCGGCCAAAGTTCGTTAAACAAACTTTTAAAATTTCAAAAATTCTTGGTCGCTACAGTGTATGCATGAGCTGGCCCATCTCAATGCACGTTTGCACCACGTGGTTCGAGTCCGATAAAGTAGAAAATCAAACACGAGAGAATTTGGATATACTGACAGATAATTGGAGCAGTGTTGAATGGAATGTATAGATTAGGGCCTTAGGGGCATGGGCACATGATTGTCTCAATACACGACTACACCTCTCATGGAATTAATCATGGGATTAAGTGTGACTGTCTTGTGATCGATTGGAGCTTGTTTGTGGTTGCATTAATTAGAGCTTTCAAGAGGAGAGATGTTAGATAAAGTTGTTTTTATAATAATAATAATAATAATAAAACCCATCTCGGACACAATATTTTTGAATAATTTTAGATGGGAAATTGGCGCAAATAATTGAAAAAAAAAACATGCTTACTACGAGTTTGGTATAAAATAAAAAAAGGTAGTGCAATTGGTCCAAAAAAATGGTACGAATTTGATCCAAATTAATGAAATCCATCAACTTTTGTCATTACTTGCATCAGATTTTACTATTTTATCATTGAGATAAATTGCACAAAAGATCCTCACCTTGGGGTTATTACAATTATGCCCCAAAGTTTGAAATATATATAAATTAGTCCAAATTTTTTGTTAAATTGCATAATTTTATATTTTATTTTTTGTATATATTTATTTGATCTATAATTAATATTATTCAATTAATTAATAGTAATTAGATAGTTTTTATCGAACATTTTTAATATACTAACATTTATTCGCATTAATATCATAATTTTTCAAAAAATCTTCATAATGAGATGTACGCATATTTTGATTTGAACCAACAATTAATAATAAATATAATTATTATCTCTTTATAAAATATTAGTAGGAGTATATCATTATAAAAAAATATATCAAATCTACAAAAATTAAAAAAAAATTAATTTATGTGTTAAAAATAATTTCATCATATCTTCATAAAGTTTTGAAAGTTTCTTTTTACTAGTCTGTATGTACGTGTGTTGCACGTGCTATATAAAGGACAAATGACACATGTGTAATGTTTTTTGAAGTATTATTATTTTTTGAAACCTTTTAATATAGGAATAGAGAATAAATGTGTTTACAATATTTTAGATATAACGCAAAAAAAAAAAAAAAAAATAGTTAGTATTGATAAGATGCACAAGTACATCACCAATAGTATAAGACAACACTTTGATAGCTAATTTTGTTATTTGTACAAATATAGAACAAAATATATATATTCTCATTGAAAAAATAAAATAGACATGCTAAAAAAGTAAAACAATTAAAATAACAATTGCAAAAAAAAAAGTATATGTTCTGTTCCCAAAAAAAAAAATCTCTATGAATACTTATATAAAAATAAATGTTTTTAAGATATTCTAGATGTACCTATAGACCTTTGGGTTGGGATGGCTCTTTGGCAAAAAAAAATAAAAATAAAAATAAAAACAAAAATCTAAATATAATGTGAAAAAAAATAGTTGGTATTGGTATAAGATAGACGAATGCATTACCAACTATATTAAAACAACACATTGATCTTTAATTTTCTTATTTTTCCCATCTCCTCTTACGGACGAATATTGAACAAATATAAATTCTCACTAAAAAATTAAAATAGACATGCTAAATGAGTAAAACAATTAACATAGCAATTACATATTATCGCTTTTAGTAGGAGTGATTCTTTCCAAAAACATGTGTAATAGAATAAATAATGTCATTTAATAAGTATCAATAACTTAATTGTAGTAGTTAAAAGTATTTATTGATAATAAATATAAGGGTAAACTTGACTAATGAAAAAATAGGTGAGGGTATTATTGGAAATCAAAAGATTTCCCACTATCCACACTTTTTAATATAGTATAGATTAAGTACGAACTAATAACTAATAATTAATATTCTTTAAAAAATGGGAACTAAAGTCATTATTAGATTACTATAAATACTAGCATTACCCACGTGCGATGCACGTGACGATTTAAATGGTATATTTACATAAAATAATATTATAAAATAAGAAAATTATTTTTTATGAATATTTAATAAAAAATATCTAATATTTTAGATTTCACTAACGATCTATATATTTTGGTCCGAATTATTATATTGTAAGAAAAAATATCATATCAATTATCATAATTAATGATTTTAAGTAGGAGTGGGCATAAAAACCGGAACCGAAACCGAACCGAAAGAACCGGAACCGAACGGTTCTTTAAAAAAAAAATTAGGAACCGGAACCGAACCGGAACCGAAATTAAAAGATTGAAAACCGAACGGGTCCTTTCTAAAAACCGGAACCGGAACCGGAATTGAAAAAATATAGCACTATTTTTTCCGATTCTTGCTAAGCAGCTATTAGCTCACGCAACTAAGCGCAGAAGATTTTTTTTTTTGTTACATTTTTTTTTTGGGTTACATTTATGTTCGAATTAAAATTTTTATTTTTTTCTAGTGTTTTTCGAGTAATAAAAAATGTATCATAAAATAACCGAATCAACCTAACCTGAACCTGACGTACTTCATTTGAAAAGAACCGAACGGTTCCAATTTTCAAGGAACCGGAATTTACGGTTCGATTCTGGGTAATGAACTACCCGGAACCGAACCCGAAACGCCCACCCCTAATTTTAAGTAAGAATGTAATATTTGGGAACAAAAATTAGATAATATACTTATTTCAATAAAAATAATCAAAGTTATTTCAAATAAGACTAAAAATAATCTTACGGTCAACTTATACATACATATAAATGATATATATATATATATATATATATATATAGAGAGAGAGAGAGAGAGAACGATCCAAATAAGACTCAAAATGGATTATACAATATGCTAGATTTAGAAAAAAATAAATAAGTAATATCACTTTGTGAATCGATAAAACCCTCAAGAATATTCTTTTTTAAAAAAAATACTACAAGCAAAGTATCCAGTTGGCATTTCAAGTCTTATAATATATAGGTTTCAAAACTCAAATGTGTATAAAATAACTAAAATGTAATATCCAAAAATTAAAATGTATATAGAAAATGATAATTCTCATTTTCAGAATTAATTTAATAAGTATTGTAAATTACAACTTTTATCTTATATCACATTTACATGAATGATGCAACACTAAATATAGAAGAAGTAGAATTTATAAATTAATTTGAAAAACAGACTACATATGAAAATAATAAAATATATAAAAAATTAAATAAGGAAAACAAGACTAAATAAGGAAAGCAAAATAAATTGAATAAGAAAAATAATTAATCCTAAAAACTAAACCAAACATGGCACTGCCACCTAGACACTTTGTCTAGGTGACACTCCTCTTATTATTATATTAAGATTACATCTGTCCCAAAAATATAATCCACTATTATTTTTTCATCCGTCCCAAAATATATACAATATTCTTTTTAAAAATATAATTAAAATATTACTTATCTTTTATACTTTCATTTAATATACATTGTTCTCATCAAAATAGAGTAGTTGAAATAAAACATATATAATAAATGAGATGGCATGTTAGAAAAATAATCTTGAATTTTACTTTTTCAATAATATTAATGACATTTTTTAATTTTTATGAAAATAGAAATGGACTATATTTATGGGACGAGAACAAGATATATTTTAGATATTAATGAAAATATATTGAATGTAACAAAAGAAATATAGAAATTAAATAAAATAATAGTTTTTTAAAAATGGAAAAAAAATAATACAGAAAAAAAAATTTTTAAAAATCATAACCTCAACCCCAAGATCCCACCCCCAACAATGGAGGAAACCAACCTAGTTTCTTCGCCTGCCGGGCCGGCAGGTGAAGGAACCATGCCTAGTTTTATTTCTTGGGGTAACTAGCAAATGGGCTCAGTGAAAATGCATCCATGAGTTTTGCTGATGAGTTGTTTCTTAATGGCAAGATTCGGCCCATGAAATTATCTTCTCACCTACAAATGCAGCAGGTTCTTGCCCCGTCGGTGGATCTCAATGGCGACAGCGATGGAGGTGGTGATGTAGACTCAAGGGAAAACTAGATCTATGTCTCCATTTTGTACCACAGACGACGAGTTTCACGTTGGAAAAATAGCCGCCATCCACGAAAATGCGGAAAAGGAAAAGGAGAATAAAACTCAGGTGTCGGAAGAAACGATGTCGTCTGGCTCTGTGTCTTCACCTCATTCATCTTCTACGGGAAGGAGCAACTCAAAGAAATGGATGTTTTTGAAAGATAACCAGCAATTTGCTGGTTACCTCAGCGAATTGAAAGTTTGAAACCAGTAGGCATTCCCCCTGGCTATTGCACGGAAACGGAAAGGGGATATAAAAAACGCCACGGAGAAGTGTGATTTTGAAAAATATAAAATACAAAACGCTATGGAAATATTATATAATAATTATTTATTTTATTATATAATTTTAAAATTTAACTTTAAAAAATTATTTAATATGAATTAGATAATCAAAATATTAAAAATTAAATCAATCTAATTAAAATTTGAAAATTATTATCATTAAAGAATAATTACTAGAATGAGGCAATATTCAAACTAGAAAACTTAAATAATTCAACAATTAATTTTCTTGAACTTAAAATTCCTAAAAGTTTCCGTAGAGTATTTATAAAGTTTTCATGGAGAAATTTATTAAAAAATATGAAACTTTCCAGAGAGTTTTGGTTTCCGAAACATTTCCGATACGAAACACTTGCATTTCATGAGTTTTCGTGCTTCGTAGCCCCCTAGTTTCCTCCATTGTAGGGATAGGGGTGGGTGTAGGGATTGGAGTTCATGATTTTATTTTATTTATTTATTTATTTATATTTTTTGAAAATTATTATTTTATTTAGTTTTTGTACTTTTTTGTTACATTCATTGTATTTTCACTAATATCCAAAGTATATATTTATAGCAATATAATAATGGCATTAATTTCTTTTTTTTAAAAGAACATTAATTATTAGTTGCTAGTTCGTACTTGGCAGAAAGAAACTTTCAAAATTTTATGGAGATACAATAAAATAATTTTTCAAAGATTAATTAATTATTATTATTTCATACATTCGTTATATTTTTTTAGTGATATATTCCTACTAATATTTTATGAAGATACAATAATTATATTTATCGTTAATTATTGGTTCAAATCAAAATATGTTTGTATCCCATTATAAAGAATTTTTTAAAAATTTATTTGATAAAGATTAATTGTGGACCAAGTAAATACATATAAAAAATAAAATATAAAATTATGTAATTTAACTGAAATTTTGGACTAATTTATACATATTTCAAACTTTGGAATATAATTGTAATAACTTCAAAGGTTATGACCTTTTGTGTAATTTATCTTAAGTTTAATGGTAAAATGCCCCATAGGAAGCTCACAAAATAGCAAAATCTGAACCAATTAATGATAAAAGTAAACGGATTTCATCTATTTGGACCAAATGAGCATCATCATCTATTTGGATCAGTCGTGCTACCTTTTTTTTGTTTCACACCAAACTCCGAGTAACCACACTTTTTTTTTAATCATTTACGCCAATTTCCCAATTTTAGATATATTTTAATTAATATTTTTAAGTGATATGAAGATATATCATCTTTTTATTGAATGTTGAAAATGTCTCTCTATGATTATATCTACTCAATATTTTTATGTTAATAAGTCAAAGTTTTATGATATTTACTGTAGATCACAAATTCGTACTCCTTTTTGTCTATTTGTTAAAATATTTATATAATGATTTGTCAGTTTGTTATTGGTTTAGAGTATGGTCTACATACTAATCCGAACAATTTATAAACTATCACATCAATTTATGAGTATTTTAATCTACCCATGGATTATCAAAACTAATGCTATGTCAACTCTTCACAACTACCTTATGATTTGATTGAAGTGTAGTGTTCCAAGACTACTTAGTGGCCCTCACGGAGGGCTGAGGGCCATGGTTTCATAGAATTATAGCGGGGATATTCCCCTTGAATAGGGAGGACCTTCCAAGAGTTCATGTGCTTGAGATAGGTCGTCTACCTCGAAAATATAGACACTTATAATATATGTTGTGGTCACCACTATTGAAATTAGAAACGCAAGGTTATTTTTGTTCCCATTTTTGTTTTTAAATTATTTATAGCTTTTAGTTCCCAAAAACATTAAGAACTCGTCCATTTTCATTTTTCTGAACACACGTTTGGAAAATTAGATTTTTTTTTTCAGAAACCTCAAACAATTTTGTTACTTTGCATGTTTTCAATGAAAATATAGCAATTTTTTTTTTTTTTATTTTTGATAGCGAAAATATAGCAATATGCTGAAAACCATGAAAATACACTTTTTCCTCTCCACCCTAAAACAGAAAATTAAAAATGAATTTAAAACTTAAAATAGAAACCACAAATGGCCGAAATTTATGATTGTTTTCACTTATCGTTTACTTCTACTACACAATGAAACTCAAATTTTATTTCAACTGGACATTTAAAATTTTTGTTTACGAGTATCATATACTCCTTTAGTGATCCCACATTACGTCAATATGGAGAACTAGTTTTTTAGCTAAAAAAGGCTCACCTCAGCACAAACGAATTATGGCTTATCTAGTAGTTGGGTGGCTTTATGTTTTCGGTAGAAACAAAAATATTAGAGCAATCAAATAATTGAAATAAGTTGTCAAATATCAAAGCCAAACAAACAAATCATAACTCATAAGCCTCCATTCACCTAAACAACAACCACTTAAAATAAAGACTGCAAAGATAACATATTAGTTAAGCTTCCGAGTTCCGATGCGTTTAAGCGTTTATTTTTACGGGACCAACTAGTTTACATAAACAAAAGAATTGATCAGATAAAAAAATTATTAGCAAGTAATTATGAATAATTTATAATCACAATAACGGCACGGTGAAAATTAATTAATTGTTTATATTGTTGTCTTTGAAAGATTTAGATATATAAGACTGTAAAAGTGACAAAAAAATTTATCGAAGTTACAAATATTTAAAATTGAAATCGTAAATAAAATTTACATATTGAACATCAAATTTGTTGAAGGCTCGACCTTTATAAAATGACTTTTTATATGACATCCTGCACGATGATAGAATTTATTTTTCACAAACCTCTTTGAAAGAAAAGCCTTGTGCGATCGTTGTTGTGTATACTCATTGACAATTGTGTTGTGTTAAATTACAACAACGCCATGATTTAATAGCTCAATTGACAAAATTACTTTAAAATTAATTTCTCCTACACCTATTTTTAACTATATAAATAAGATATAAATATTTATTTAACAATTTATTTTTTAATGAATTTTTATGTATTTTTATGTGAAATGGGAGAGAAAATTAGTGGAGTTGAATAGGTAAATTTAATCAATGGTCATTGAACTTTTAAGATGCACCAGTACAAAATTGAGCTTAGGTGGCGGTTGTTTTACACTTATGGTGGCCGTTGTTGGACACAACCGCCACCCTAAGTTTTTTTTTTTAAAAAAAAGCACTTAGGGTGGCGGTTCTAGTGCAAAACCGCCACACAAAGTCCACTTTTTTTTTATGATATGAAGAAAATGAACAATTAATCTAAGAACACACGAAATAATTTTTATTCAAAACCAATCACATCCAATTACAACAAAATGAACAATCTAAGAACAAAAACACAAAATTATAAGATGAAAAGCTAAAAATTGCATTTTGAAGCCTTAGATGACCTTAGATCGGCCTGAAACATGGGGTCACGGCGATAGCGGTGAGTGTCATAGATCTCGTCGCGACGATTCCGAAATGTACTTGTGGGCTGAAAACGGATATCGTATGCAAAAGTTATGGCCATTTAAAGTTTACATGCTCAAAAACTCGAAAAAAATTATATTAACCAATTATACAAAAATAAACGAGATTTACATGATCAAATGATCAAAGAAGCTTACCTTACTTAAATTATGGCATCAATTTGTGAAGAAATTGCACTTAAATCTGATTTCAAACCATGAATAGTTGAAGAAATTTCAAAAAATTTTTAAAAGAAGGAAAACTCAGAAGCGGGAATACCAGATCTGATGAGTTGGTGGAATATTTAAAGGGAAATGATGGCGATTGTAGCAAAAAATCGCCACCCAAAATTATTTTAATAATAAAAAAAAAACAAAACGGGTGGCGGTTGTTAGCTTACAACCGTCACCCTATGTACTATTTTTTTTTTTTTTTTTTTTTACGTTGGTTTCGGGTGGCGATTGTGTTAACAACCGCCACCCGAAACCAACTTAGGGTGGCGGTTGTTTTACACAACCGCCACCCATTGTACTAATTTTATTTATTTTTTATTTTTTTTTACGTTGGTTTAGGGTGGCGGTTGTTAACACAACCGCCACCCTAAACCAACTTAGGGACCGCCACCCGTTGTTCTTTTTTTTTTAACGGTGGTTTAGGGTGGCGGATTTTTGCTATAACTGCCACCCTTTCTTAATTCCGAGCATCAATGGTGGCGGTTTCAATGAAAACGTCACCTAATGGGCGCCACCTAATATCACTTGTGTACTAGTGATGTAATTAATTACTCACTGAACTTTGAAATGTAACTAAATACTCACTAAACTTTACTTAACGTCATTTATTGATCACTCATTAATTTAATATTTATTTTATTAGCGTATTGCCCCAATTTGAATGACAATATCATACATGTGACCAATTAGATCAACGGTTGGTATAAAAAACTTACTCAAATTGGACGAAAAGTTATATAAATAATAAGAAACGCGACACAAGTATTGTTTCAAACAGTGGCATTTCTGATAATTTATTTAGTTTTTTCTGATTTAAGTTCTAGTAAATGAATTTATTTTACCAACAATTAGTCTAACTGTCTCTACAAAGAATGTTATTAGTCATACACATATAATTCTTAAATATATTTAAATATTGAGTTAAAGAGTGATTATTAGTTGACATTAAGTAAAGTTCAGTAACTATTCAGTTACATTTCAAAATTCAGTGAGTAATTAGTGACATTTAGAAAGTTTGGTGACCATTCATAAATTTATCCGGAATTGAATTGTGAAAATTTATATAATATATATAGATCCCACATAATAAGTGGATGTGATTAGTTTGATTAAATTTAAATTTAGAAAAAACGAATATATATAGGTCCCACCACAATCGTTGATTGATGATTGCTCATAGCTATATGCACCGTTCACGGCATAGTTGACCATTGCTATAGAACTTTTACGGGGAGCTAAAATGATTTTGAAAAAATGGATGGTCTTTTTGGTCAAAGAATTGTGTTAGTATTATTTTTATTTTTCCGAATTGTTATCTTGTCAAGCTTTGAAAAAGAGTGATGATGCACTAATCACTTCAAAAATATCAAAGGGACAATCTACTTTTTATCCAAAAATAACTTTGTACCCTGTAACCACATCACCAATAAGCATCTTATGAGAAAATAATATTGCCAATTTTAAAGTTTCACTAAAACAAAGATAAATGTAGTTAAAAATTGTCCTCTATTTAAAAATTTCAGATTGTAATAAATAGTGCAATATTTTTGTGCTTAATAGAAATAGTAAAAGCGCCATCTCAACCACATTGTTACTTTTTACTTCTTAAATACGAATCTTTATCAAACTTGGTTTGGAATTTTTTTAATTTAATCTTTGATCAATCGAAGCTTTGAAATTTGAAACGATTTCAAGATTTGTCATTTTTTTTAATTTTATTTTTGTTGTGAAGAAATTGAACTTTTAATATGTGATTGAAAAATTAAACGGAATTATGAAATGTAAAAATGATTTAAAAAAAAAATTAACTGAAAACAAATGGCGGCAAAGTATGGACTTTTTGTTTTTGAATGTAAGAATGTATGTTTGTTACCATTTAAAATTAAAATTATTTTTATTCAAACAAAAATTTAAAATTATTTTTTTCAATAACCCATTTTATTGATTTGATGATTATTTTATTTTTCATACCATTTTTACTCAGTTTCAGTCATTGATCCTTAAATGTTAAAGCTGTTTTAATTTATAATTACTAACATTAAAGATATGATGCTCATATATAAATCGATGATTGATACAAGGCCACCTTCCTCTAATGGGAGCACATATTAATTATAGACTCATATATGAGTATTTTAAGACATCTATATATGTACCGATCATTAACGCGTGTTTTCCACTCCCACTATCAGAGGTGGTAACTACATACTAATTATCGATTCAT
Source organism: Jasminum sambac (assembly GCA_018223645.1). NCBI lineage: Eukaryota > Viridiplantae > Streptophyta > Magnoliopsida > Lamiales > Oleaceae > Jasminum > Jasminum sambac. The sequence continues at coordinate 24,682,206 of CP073649.1, forward strand.
ATTCAAGCACCTTAACATTTTCATATATGAGCATCAAATGGTGAATTACCAAAATAGTAAAATATACCATCGAGCAAACTAGGTAAGCTATGTGGTGATCCTTAGGGTGTGTTTGCATTGCCTTAAATTTACCTGGAAAATATTACATTATAAAAACTTTTTCTAACTTTATTATTTGATTAAAAAAAATTTCTTGAAAATTATTTTTCAAATACAAATACTTAAAAGTATAATATCAATAATTTTATTTAAAAAAATAAATCTATAATTTGAATGGAGTTGGATTACCTAAAATTTATTTTCTTTCAAAATAAATTTTAACTTTTCAATCAAACATACCCTAAATGGTGGTCGACCTCATGCATTCAAATTATGCTATGCATACGAGTAGTGTATGATATGAGGACGACAATGGGGTTACTTTATCTGACTTAAACCATGTGGTGGGCACTCATGGCCACCACCACGATTGGCCCCACCACTTTCCCAACCTTTTTCAGCCTTTGCTTTTCGATTTCCGGGAAAGTCATTATTTCCACCACCCAATCCGGCGGCTACCGCCTCCCATTATCCCCTAAATTTCTTCAATGGCTTTTGTTATTTGTTGACAATAAATAAATAAGGGTAAAGGAGCAAAAATATAATTAGTGATCGATGCCCGATTGTACACGTGAGATTGAATTTGATACGCCAATAATCTCCTACCAATAAATAATATTTTATGATACTAATTTTCTTCACGTATTATACTCCCATTGAATGGAGGGAAACCCATATCCTATTAGATCAATATCTATACTCCACATGGTATATTGCTGCCTTACGATACTAATATATTGATATTAGAACGAGAGCATAATTTAATATAGTACCAACATTCGTATTTTGTTAAATGGTAACATGTAAACTAAGCAAAATTCTAATACTGCATATTTTCAGACATGAGATATGCCCCCGTTCTTCTATAATTTTTAACAAATTTTTACACATTTTAACACATTCACATCAAAAGTCAAACCAATTATATCCACATATTTTTCTGGGACCCACTGTATTACATAAATCTCCACCACCCAATCCCACTCATTCTCTCTCATATTTCACATCAAAACTCATAAATACTCATAAATACACATACACTAACAAGGTGATATATAGGTAGATTAAATTATACTCCCTCCGTCCCACTAAGATAGGCAAGTATTCCTATTTTGTCCGTCCCATATTATAGTCCAATTTCTTTATTGAATGTATAATTTATTTTCCATGTACTAAAATACCCCTATTTAAGATAATTGGAATACTAAATATCAAGATAGATATTTCATCTCCCAAGATATATATTTAAACATATTCACACTACTTTTTGACCATTCAATATAGGGGTAAAATTGGAAGAATATATGAATATCTTATAATTTCAAGAACATTTAAGATGTTTTCTTAATATGTGTGAAAAATGGTGGGTGCCTATCTTAGTGGGACGGAGGGAGTAAGAGATGAATCGGGATTAGGGATTGGTCCAGTGATTAAGAGTTAATCTCTTACCTATGGGAAAGGTTTCGTATTCGAATCACATTCCGCCCATGTGTCTCCTGATTAAAAAAAAAAAAATTATGAGAGATTAACCTCCTCATTTTGTAGAGATCGAGATTCGAGTACGAGCAACGCAAATGTCTCCTTATATTCAAACCTCATTATTTAACTATCTATCAACAAATGCAAATTAGGGCTTGCTTTTTGCACAATATTTTTTACTAATTTTTTTTCTCTCATAATTTTCAATCATTCATACAATTACTTTATATTTTTAATATAATTTTTTTAATTTTTAAATATACATCTAACATGTCGTTCGATTAAATCTATATTTTCACTAAAGTTGGTGTAAAGAATAAGCCCTTAGTGTGGATAAGCAAGCAATTAACTAAATTATTATTGTTGTTATTGTTATATAAAAAAATAAATTGCTTAATTTTTGACAATTATTTATAGGCATACTTGTAAACGATTTGTAAACATTTAGCATTGTTAAAATTATAGATTAAAAAAAATTAAGTAGGGAACAATCAAATGATTACTCCCGTTCCGATGCCAACAAGTTGGCGTCATAAGGGGCCAACACCCCCTTTTTTAGGGGAAAAATGTAGGGGCCGGGTGAGTCCCCCCACCATCAGGGGGCAGTTATGTATTATTCATCTCATTTAACGTAGATTTCAAAAAAAAAAATTAAAAATATTTCAAAAAAAAAAAAAAATTTAGCCGGTGACGTGGCGTCCTGCGAAGGCTCCACGTCACCCTTATTGGCAACATAAATTGCCAATAAGTTGGTAGGTGATCATTCACCATCAAATGACATCCTTAAAAATTCTCCAAGACACTGAAAGCATTTCTAATACTTTGAAAATACTAGACTAACAATAAACATGCATATTGATAGGCAAAAACAATTATTCTATCTGATAGATTAACAAGTAACTCAGGGGCGTTCTGTTTGTCTTGTATTTTATGTTTTCTTTTTCGAAAATGTTTTGATATTTTCTATTTTCAATTGTTGTTTTGAGAAAATTGAAAATGCGTTTGGTTTGTTATTTTGAAAAATTATTTTTGATAAGGGAAAATAGAAAACGCGTTTGATTTATACCTTTATAAAAATACAATTTCGTATAATAAAACTTACAAAAAAACCCTCAAACTATTCCAAAATTACAAACAGGCCATCATCTTCACCATACCCCCACCCCACCCGCAACCCCACTTGCGGTGGTTCTCCGCCTTGGAGAACCACCTTCGCAGGTGGTTCTCAGAGTCAAGAACCACATGCAAAGGTGGTTCTTCACCTCCATGGGAAGGTGGTTCTCCACCTCGAGGTGGAGAACCACCTTCGCAGGTGGAGGACCACTTGCGCATTGTGGTTTTCCACCTGAGAACCACCATCGCGGTGGTTCTCATGTGGAGAACCACCAGATATGATGGTTTGGTTTTTCCGGCGGCAGTCGACCTTAGTCGGGGATTGAAACGTATGAAAAATAAATTTTGGGACTCAAATATAATAAATGTAAAGTTTAAAATCCGCAAATGCGCTTTTCTTATTTTCGGTATTTAACATAAAATCCGAAAAATATCTTTTTAACGTTTTCGACGTTTTCTATATAAATCTTGAAAACAGTTTCGAAAATGGATTTTCGAAAACAATGGACATAATGCGTTTTCAATATTTTCGAAAACAGAAAACAGGCTAAAAACAACAAACATAACGCACCCTTATATTCCAAATTTAATTGGTACAATTTGTTTAAAAAATTATTTTTCACTACCATCAATTCCAAATATTTATTATTTTGATTTAATAATACTTTTGTATTTTTCTTCTACATTCAAATATTCATCTACATTTAAAAAAAAAAGGAGAAACACATACATTTATAAATCATTTTTCAATAGCCTCAATCAAGCCTACCCTCATGATGTTTCTAAGGACTTGTTTGATTCATATTAAAATTGAAATTATCGAATTATATATGAGTTATATGGTTAAAAATGAGCGATAATATATTAAAAATATAAAATAATTATTAAATTAATATATATATATATATATATATATATGATTAAAAATAATAAGAAAGAACAAATTGATAAAATTTATAGGGCGAGAGGGAATAGATTATAATAGTTTTTAAAGATTTTTAATGTAAAAGATAAGAGAGAATGAGTGGAGTTGAGTGATTGAGATTTGTGAATGTGATGAGATATATAGATATAATTAATTTAGGAGAAAGAAAAAATTAAAAAAAATATTTAAAATATTTTTAAAGAGAAGCCTAACAGGCCATTTTTGTGAATCAAACGAGGGCTAAATCGAGTTTAAACTTTAAAGTAGCAATACAATTTTTCCTCATATATGTAGATAAAAATAATCTTTTGTTTCTATGAATTATTATTTTAAAACATATACTTATGAAACACTGGACTATAGATTAATGTCGTTTAGCATGGTTTGCTCCCGACAAATTACAAGTTTCCATCTTTGAACCATACACGTCATCAACTCGTCACTCTTCCTCTTCAACTTTAGCTTTATCTCTCTCCTCGCGATAATCCGTCTCTCTCCTTTTTCTCTCTCTAAATTTGCATTAGGGTTTCATTTACTCGACTGTGCAAAACCATACCCAATTTCCCTCTCAAAATGGGTTCGCTACCCGATCCCGGTGACCTGTCACCGCCGCCGTCTTCACCGGCGCCGCCGCCTAGTTTCGATGAGTTTCAGCGCCAGACCTCTCTGATGACCAGCTGCACACTCCTCTGGAAGGAACTTTCCGATCACTTCTCCTCCCTCGAGCAGGACCTCCAGAAACAAGCTGATGCGCTCAAAGCCAAGCTCCAAGCTTTGACTTCAGAAACTCAGACGACTCTGAAAGTCCTCGATACCCGTGAGTCGTCGATATCAAAATCGATGTCGATGGTTTTTGATTCTCTGGAACAGGCAACGAAATCTTCAATTTCTGAAGCGTTAGCGGCTCGAATTACTGTGCCTAAAGCTGAGGAACAGAATGAAGAGCCGGAAGTGGACGACTCCGAGGGTTTGCTTCTAAAGTTGAAATCCTTCTGCCATAAGTTCGCCGCTAGAGAATTTTGGGATTTCATTACGGCGCGAAAGAAGGAACTTGAATTATTGAGATCGGAGTTGCCAAAAGCCCTAGGCGACTGTGTAGATCCACCCAGATTCATTTTGGAGGCAATTTCAGGGGTTTTTCCGGTGGATAAAAGGGAGGCGAAAATTGATCGGAATACCAACAACCACCACAATTCTAGCAACGACTTGGGATGGGCTTGTGTACTGGTATTGGAGTCTTTGATTCCGGTGATGATGGATCCAGTTCTAGGGAAGGAGAGGATGCTGGTGACCCCGAGAATTAAGGGAAAGGCAGAGGAGATAGCAGATGCATGGAAAAAGAGCTTGGAGGAGAGGGGTGGTATTGAGAATGTGAAGACACCTGATGTGCATACATTCTTACAGCATTTGGTGACTTTCGGGATTGTGAAGAAAGAGGATGTGGATTTGTACAGGAAGCTCGTGGTGGCTTCTGCTTGGAGGAAACAGATGCCGAAGCTTGCGGTTTCTCTTGGCCTTGGTGATAAAATGCCCGGTATTTTTCACATTCTTTTGAGGCTCATTTGCTTTTCCACTTGTTTTCACTACTATGTTTTTCTTAGTTTAGATATTGGTTTTAGCATCAAGGGTGATGTGGTTTCTCGCAATTCGTAGTTGCAATTCGTAGTTGACCTCCGTGAATATAACTTATCATATGTTTATAGCATGTAGATTCTGTTTGAGGGACTCATTTGTAATTGTAAACACTTTGCTCTTCTTTTCAAATTGATTCTTATCAACATATGATTCCCCACGCTGTACCTTTACCACTCATTTTCATTACACTTTGACGAACATGCTTTAATTATTCACATGTGACTACGATGCTGCATACCTGGAGCAAGGAAATGCATCATCATATTTTTTTCTTTAATTAAGCTGTGGGATGCTGAGAATAGGGAGGAAAGTCTGAAGCTTGAGTTTATTTTTTAACTAAACCTAGAGCTGTGAACTTCATATTTTTCAACAAGTGAATCATGATTTACGGAAGATACTGGGCATGGGAAATTTTTGGAGAGGCTCCCGACCTATCTTATTCACCTATTAATCTAGGACGAGTTGACAAAGATGAAATGTCTTCTACTAGAGTCTAGATATCATATATTCGCATCATAGTTTGCCGGTGTTATGCATGTTCATGGAGACAGTTTAAAGGGCTTGTTTGGTAACGCTTAAAAACTTTGTCTTTAAAAACATTCAGTGATGGAAAATTGGGTAGCATATGTGGTGCATCATATGAAATGAGTGATGGAGAAGTGTGCTGTGCGATATGCTTAAAACATTTTTCCTTAAACACATATTAGCAAGCAGGCCCTAACACTTAAATGCTTAAACATCAGAAATGCAGAAGTGATTGCAGAGTCTGTGTCTCTAGCATTACATAGACTACTGTCGAAAGTAGCAACTCCTGTCCCCCGGCCAGAAGGTGTTTATCTATATTTATCTTAAGATTTACTTGTACCTTCTGAACGGAATGTAAGTTTTGATGGAGATAATGTGGTCATAAGTTGGATGTTATTCGGTAAAGTTTAAATGAAAAGAAAAATGATTTTTTGAGAGAATGCATAGCTAAAACGCTCTAGAGATTATAAAGAAATGTGTAAAAAATAGTATTTGCTTCGAGGAGTGTGGCTGGAAACAAAAGCAAGAATGATTAAATCTTAAGCTTTGCTGAAGAAGCTCGTACTTGTTCTTTTTGCAAACCACCCCCCCCCCTCTCTCTCTCTCTCTCTCTCTCTCTCTATATATATATATATATATATATATATATATATATATTCTTTAGGTAAATTTGAGGGCAAGTGGGTAAAGCTTAAATGTGAATGAAACTGGTTTTTTTTTTTTTTGGGAGAGTGTGTGGTTTAAAATTAAGACCTTGTTCTATACACATTAATTTGAATTACTCAAATTACGTGTTAGATGCATGGTTGGAAATTTGGGAAAATGTATTAAAACATATAAAGAAATTATGTGAGTGGTTGACAATGATGAGAGAGAAAAAGTTAATGAAATTTAATTAGAACAAGGCCTAAGACAGGTTGTGGAGAGTGGTTGGAAATGAGGTAAAAGAGGTAACGAAATTGATCTTTACTGTAGCTTTTGCTTTATTATGGTGAAGGACTTAACATGGTGAAAGTTGATTTTTTATGTTAATTAAAGTATCGCAATCATGTTTTTTTCAAACAAAAAGGAAAAAAAAAAAACGAAAAGAAAAAAAGGTATCAAAATCATGTTAAGGATTATCTTAGCTAATGCTTACGCTACTCAAAGTAACTACTTTATCATTTCCAAAAAAAGTAACTACTTTATTTGATATTGAGAAATGAGAGGTAAGGATTTGGTCCCAATCCTCTCTTAGTGTTTTTTTTGTTTAATGGTTTTTTTTAATTTTTTAATTTTTATTTTATTTTACCTCAATGTATTAAAGCATATAAAGTAATTATGTGAGTGGTTGACAATGATGAGAGAAAAAAAGTTAATGAAATTTAATTAGAACAAGGCCTAAGATAGGTTGTGGAGAATGGTTGGAAATGAGGTAAAAGAGGTAACGAAATTGATCTTTACTGTAGCTTTTGCTTTATTATGGTGAAGGACTTAACATGGTGAAAGTTGATTTTTTATGTTAATTAAAGTATCGCAATCATGTTTTTTTCAAACAAAAAGGGAAAAAAAAAACGAAAAGAAAAAAAGGTATCAAAATCATGTTAAGGATTATCTTAGCTAGTGTGTACGCTACTCAAAGTAACTACTTTATCATTTCCAAAAAAAGTAACTACTTTATTTGATATTGAGAAATGAGAGGTAAGGATTTGGTCCCAATCCTCTCTTAGTGTTTTTTTTGTTTAATGGTTTTTTTTTTTAATTTTTTAATTTTATTTTATTTTACCTCAATTGGAGGAGAAAAAATAATTTTCCTTTCTTGATGTAAACCAATTAGCATGCAGTGCTTCTAGTTTGCACGATTTCTTCTTCATGGCAGCTTCTTCCATAAACTTTTGTTGCGTAATAATGTGAAATGACGTAAAATTGTATTCGTTAATACTTCTGATAAGTAGAGGTGAAGAAATTGATCATATTGCTTCTTTGCATATACGTTATCTCAAGGTACTCATGCTAATATCATTTACATTCTGGGCTTTGAAGATGTTGTACATCTTGAAGCAAATTGTTAGGTTTATTATGCATGTCCTAATATTTCTTGAGGTGCGCAAATAAGTGTTCAAGTGCAGTACCTTTTGATGTGTGTCTCAGTTCCTCTCTTCCTTTTTTGGTGGCAGATGTGATTGAAGAACTGATTAGCAGGGGACAGCAGGTTGATGCAGTACATTTTACTTATGAAGTTGGCCTCGTAGACAGGTTTCCGCCTGTTCCGCTGCTGAAAGCTTTTCTGAGGGATGCTAAAAAGGCTGCAATGTCAATTTTGGAGGATCCCAACAATTCTGGCCGTGCTGCGGTATGCTTCTATTTATAATTTATTAGGAAGGTTTTATTATTTATGCTTGGTTATATTCTTATTTGTTGTAAATTGAGCAAAGTTTTACCCTGTTTCACTGAAATCTATTTACATTAAAAATTTGTATTTCAGGGATCATGATTTCATCTACCCAAAAACCCTTTAGCTTCACTCACATTTTATATTCCATAAATTGCTATGCATACAGCTGGTTGAACCAGAGCCAATGTGGTTTTTTTTTTTTTTTTTTTTTTAAATCTTAATGTGTGTGCAAGCAAATTGGTCATTTTTGTTGATGATTCTGACCAAGTGACTAGGTTTTAAATAAACTGAAATTTTGTTGACTTGGTTGAGAGCATATTTTGGCATTATAAACACGAACACTATTTCTATCCATACAATAGAACCTATAATCACTACCCAATTATTCATATTTATAATTCTGAGTTTATAGACTTTGCAAATTCAATCTGTCCTGAAAGTTGCTTAAAATATACATTTATGGGACTCCACCTTTTTCACTTTTCAACCATGTTTTTGCGGAAAGTAAATTCTTTCAAAATTTGCACCAAAATGTGCCTAAACCTTTTATGGGAGTTGTAAAGTTTGGTGACCCAATTGAGACTCGCCTCAAATAAGTTTACTCTTCTTGGATGTTGTCTGTCTCATTCTTAAACTTTTACTTCACAAAGCTATTATTGATCTTCACATTAACTAGAATCATAACGCGTTCTAGTAGGCAGCTAGTTTCCTTCAACAATGGAGTATCTACAGTTCATGGATATCATCTTGGTTTTGTGACTGATGCCTAATGTCTACTCATTTAATTTAAGTTGTTTGGGTTGCATTTTTCATCTTTATAGCATGATATCTCAGGCCTTGAGCTGCCTAATCTAGTCCCTTGTTCATTTTTCATTTCTCTAAAATCTGCCTATCTACAGCATCTAGCTGCCAAGAAGGAGCAGTCAGCAATTCGTGCTGTTCTCAAGTGCATTGAGGAGTACAAACTCGAGTACGAACTCCCCTCTGAAAACCTCAAAAAGCGCCTCGAGCAACTGGAGAAGACCAAGACCGACAAAAAGAAGACATCTGCAAGCCCACCTGCAGCCAAAAGAACACGGGCCAGCAATGGAGGACCAATGCCACCTGCCAAAGCGGGCCGTTCAACCAATGCCTATGTCTCCTCCTTCCCACCACCCCCCACATTCATCAGGTCACCTTCACACACCCAATACCCATCCCCCGTCCCAGCATACCCCACATCACCAGCCATGTATGGAAGTCGTAGTCCCTCGTACGCATACTCGCCAGAGGCCACCCCACCTACCCTTGTGGGGACATACCCAGGTACACCTGTGAACTACATCTCATATGGAGGCTATGGCAATGGAATGGCACCTGCTTACCCACAAGCTTACTACTGATGGACATAACTGGATGGTAACAACTGATATGATGACTTAATCCATAATGTCTTTTTTAATGTTGTCTGTAATCACTAACTCTTAATAGTAGCTTTGTGTGTGTGTTAAAAAATGCTCCTCAATTACTGACCTTCAAAGGCAGGCTGTATTTCTGAATTGTTGAATCTCTGTAGTAAATAGGTGGTTGTGAAAAGTGATTAAGGAATATGCTTATTAGGACTCTGATGATTAGTAGTAGTACTGATGGGGGTATATTTAGCCTTGCCTTAGTAACTTAGCTCTTATCCTTTTTATTTGGAGTTATCGATATTAAACGGGGTCCCCAACTTGTAGCAAATAAAATCTCTTAGTCAGTCCTTGACCTTTTGTTTAGTCGTCGCTTGTTCCTCGTATATTTTTACTTTCTTGAATCTAGATTTTGCTTCACAACTTGAGGGGGTGTCCACTTTCGGTATTTTTGTTGCTGCATTATTCTGAGAAACCAGTAGTTATAGACATTTATGGAGTGAGAGATCTATGCATCTGTTTCTATTTTGGTCTCGCGTGATTTCTTTAAGAGTTCATTTGTGTTTGCATATCCTTTTATCACGTTGTTCACTGGAAAAATAAGATGTGGTACGGTTAAGTACTGAAAATTCTCCCTGCTTCCATGTCTTGCTTTCATTAGCGCTGGCGGTCAGTTTCGTTGTGCTTGTTTGTTGGCTTCTGGAATTTGAATCGCTTCCCGTGTGTTTTCCCAAGGGCTCATGGGGATTTGTAGGAGTTGATAAGCAATATATATACTTAAGTTCCGCTCCAGTAATTGTGGACTCGATTGCAAGTCTTCAAAAGAAGGCTCTTCGCACCTTGTTAACATAATTGAAGTTTTTGAAAGTTGATTTGTTTCCATTGTTCTTGTGGGTTTTCAAATTTTGAAAACGTTTCAATGAGCACGTTGTTTAAACAAAGTTGTTAATATAGCGTTGTGGACATATGTAATTAGACCATCGGATCCCATCATTGATCTTCGATTTGCCAATGATTTCTTACATAATTTTATCGTTAGACCATCATCCCATCATTGATCTTCGATTTGCCGATGATTTCTTACATGATACTTCCAAAAATCACTTTTCACCGAAGCAGTAGGCACGAGAATTAGACAAATATGAGCAACTTATATGTTGACAGAATTGATGTTCAATTTTAGACACCAACTATGCAAGACCAAGCCCTGTATTGCTGCAAAATCTTCAATAATGAACATGTCAAGATTGCGGGTGATTGAGAGTGTCTTTTAATGGTTTTTAATGTAAAGGAGGAGAGAGAATGAGTGAAATTTAATGGTGGAGATTTGTGGATGTGACGTGATGTGTGGATGTGATTGATTTAGAGTAAAGAAAGAATGTATAAAAAAATGGAAAAAAGTGGAAAATTTTTGAAAAAGTTGATGCCAATCTCTATCGTGTTTCAAGATATTTACTACATGCTAGTGCTCTCCTACACACTAGTGTGTAGGAGAGTGTGCACACTCCATAACGTGGCGTCACGTCATCAAAATTTTTTTTTAAAAAAAGTTCTTTTCTTGGGAATCTACGATAAGTGAGATGACTAATACATAACTGTCCCCCTGATGACGAGGGGTTATATGATCCACACTAATTTTTGAACGGGAATCTGCACGAGAGTGTGTAGGAGAGCGAGAGCGTATGTTAATGATTATATACGGTCTTTGTTTAAAAAAAAAAAAACTCATTTTGCTCCCGCTTAAGCGACGCCTAAACTTAAAATTTGACCTTATCGTCTTACCGCGCTTTGCACTTTTTTATGTTTAGACTCATTTAAATCCAAAAAGGTTTGATGTTTGGTCTTATTGCTTTGTCACGCTTTACGCTTTATATTTTTTATAAAAGTGTGAATATTTTCTCCATATGAATGAAAAAGTTAAATAGTTGCGGTGTTTTGACATTTTTAAAAAATCCTTCTCCTTTTTACTTCACTAAAAAACATCTTCATTCTTCTTGATTTTTCTAGGTATCTATATGGTCAAATTAGAGTGCAAAAAATCGATGTATTTCGGTTTGGGTTCTTGTGAAATTTCTCTTTAAATTTTATTTATTTATTTTTTCCAACCCACCAAGGAACCACCCGGCCTGTTAACCGACCCACCCCACCAACCCGAGACAAGGACCGAATTCCGAAGGCAGTCAATTCTCGATCCGGCAAATTGCAAAACACGCAATCAAAGGTGGAACTGGAACCCTAGTCCATCTCCTCTCCACTCTCGGCGAGTTAAATAAAACACAAATTCTCCATTCTCTCGTTTCTTCTCCACGGTCTGCTCCTAAGTGAGACGCAGCGACGTCGTATCTCTTCATCTCAGACGGAAGTCGGAAGCTACAAGAGCCAAGCTGAGGTACCAAACCGAGAGACCTTACCATCTGTCTTTAGTATTTTTGCTCTCTTGGCATCAATTTCTTCTTCAAACTCGTCTGGAAGTAGACGATTATTGACCGTTCATTTATGTCTATATAAATAACGTAAAGTCATTACTCAACCCTAATGTACAGATTTATATGTTCCTTGTATTTTTACTCTATTGGTTTAAGTTTAATGCTTTCGAGATCTTGGATTATGGTCCTTCTATTTTTTCTGTTCTTTCTTGTTCATCTTACCCTGTTGTCGAAATTCCCTTTTGTTGATTATTGTATCTTCTCTTGATATCATTTTCAGTTGAGGAATAGAGTTTTAGCCATTATGATTTTAAGAGGCTTCAATTTTTTCGTCTTTGTTTTTTCCTTGGAAATGAAAAAGTAACCAACCGGACAATTCTATATGAGTGTACCGCATTTAGTAGTTCTAGTTAGAAGTGGAACATCTTTTTAAGTAAATGATCGCCGCTATGATTTATGAATAATCATAATCGAATCCCCAGTGATTCCCGTTTTCCACTTTACCAATCAAATCCATTGGAAAGATTCAAAATCAACAAAATAAAAAGCAAGTGGACCTGACCTATTGAATTGTGACTATATCAGCTATTTTGATATTAAAATTTGATAGAGATTTCTGAAAATACAAATCAGAGTTTGAAGAAGGCAAGGGTAACTGATAATGGCATGTTTATCACGCATAGGTTGGTCTCTGATATGTTACCCTTGGGCTCCTATTTGACTGGATTGAAATGCCCAATAACCTCTAACTGAATGATAAATACTAAGTTTTGGATGTCAACCTCTTTTCAGATCCGAATCTATGTGATTCGGAAGGAAGGACTTGAATTAGTAATTTAGTTTCAATTTGGAGATTGGATTGATTCATAAAAATGGTAAGGGTTAACTCATAAAAAGACTTGATATACAATTAACTAATTAAGTAATTTGTTTTGACATTAAATGAATGTATAACCACATATATTTGAATCATGTTTGTATGATACAATATGGCAAGAGGAACTTGTTTTATTTGATTTTGTAGATATGGTGATATGGATATTTGGTTCATGTAGACATGGACGTATTCATTTACGTAAGAGTGTGTAGAATGCGAAGCGGTTATTCATAGGTTGGTCTCCGATACGGTGCACTTCATCTTCTATTTGATTGGATTGAAATCCCCAATTGCTTCTAACTAATTGATAAATATTCAGTTTTGGATTGTGAATCTCTTGACAGTTTCAGAAGGACTTATTTGAATTATTAATTCATTTTCAATTTAAAGATGCGACTGACTCATTAAAAGTGATAAGGGTAATCAGACTCATAAAAAAGACTCCATAGACAATTAAGTAATTTTTTTTTACATGAAATGAAAGTATGTCTGTATATGTTTGAATCATGTTTATAGAATGATAAAAATATGGCAAGAGGAACTCCGAACTTGTTTTTATTTGTTTTTGTAGAAGTGAATATTTGGTTCTTGTAGATATGAACTTATCCATGATAGTCTATGTAGAATACCAAATGGTTATTCACGTTGAGGAAAGTTTCAATAATAACATATTCATGGTTACAATTGAGCATGATTGGGTGGTTTCTTTGTCCTCATGGATACTTGTAGATTTAGGATCTGAGTGAAGGGAGTCGCTTTCACTCAAATAGCAGAGCAGATGCTATTTGTATGGATGACGATATGGCTGAGTAGAAGTCATGATAAAAGGTCTCAGCTACGGAAGAGACTTGACATTACAAACTATCATAGAAGTATCATGCATTTAACTTTCGTACACGAGGTAATCCCTAAGCCACAGAATTAGTTGCAGACCCCAAAAAGGGACGCAAATAGAAACGAATATTGATTTCGAATAAATGGGCTCGCTTTGACCTTTGAGACTTGAGAGTATGTGACTTGATCCTGTCTTTGTTTATATATCATAAGAGCGCAATTTGTTCTGAGATTTGAAAATCATCGTCAATACTTCGGTGTCGATCTATGATAAATGGATAATGCTTTGTTCCACCCTGGGCTATTGACAACTAGACAATCTGAATATGCATGATATGCTTTTGACAAAAAATTAAGGTGCGGTTAATGGGATAGTGGAGTGCCCTGAATTGCCTGGCCATTCATTCAATGCACCCAAACCACACTATGCCATGCTTTGTTTGAAATCCTGATGATGTTTCGGGTTGAATTACTGTCTTTTGACTCTTTCTGGCCTATTGTTATGCAAAAGGTGTGTTATTCAATTTGTGCTCTGTCCAGACCCCAGCCCCACATGACCTTGGAAGTGTCTTAAATAGATAAAGATTTAACATTTTTTCAGAAAAGGATATTTATCTGTTCATAGCTTCACACATGTGCAAATTTCACTTCTATTTTGCATAAAGCATTTTCAACTTCGGCCAACCTCTGTTTTCCTGTATATAGCAGAATCATGGCAAAAGCCGAAGGTGAACCAATGAACGAGCAAGCAGTGGCTAACATCTATGGTGCCATGAGGGCAGAGATAAACCAAATCTACTCCAAAATTACCGAACTGGAGATGGAGGTTAGTGAGCATTCACTCGTGATCAATGCCATAAAACCTCTCGACCCATCCAGGCGGTGCTACCGGATGATTGGAGGCGTCCTGGTGGAGAGAACCATTAAAGAAGTATTGCCAGCTGTCCAGCGCAACAAGGAAGGTATTGAAGAAGTAATAGCTAGGCTTAATGAGGCCTTGGAGAAAAAGAAAAAGGAGGTCACTGAATTTGAGGCCAAATATAAAATTAGGATCAAGAAATCAGATGGGGAAATGAAAGACGAGAGTGGTAAGAAAGAAGGGAATGCACAAGGTGTCCTTGTTGGTCCTGCGGGTGCTAGTGAGTAGGTTCTTTTTCCCAATGTGCACTTTTTCTGTGCCTGCCGTTTATTCGCAACGTTGATGATTATGAGATGCTTTGTTGGCTATGGTATAACTTGGTGTGATTGTTGGGTTGGATGCTAAACCTGATCATTTTGGTGCTGTATGACTGTATATTAGTAGTTGATTTTCTTCATGAAGTATACAACTTGTTTGCTCATGCGAGTTTTGAAGTGTGACAAATTGTCATATGGATCATACCAAGTGAACCCATTTCGGTACACCCAAGCGTACAAAAATGGATGTACACCTAGCATGGCCTTGGGTTATATTTGTTTTTATATTTGTAAGGGTACGTGGTGGTTGTACATCAAGAACCTTACACCTGGCTGTATTGCACTCTAATATGAGGTGCGGTTCTCGTCGCGTTATTACCTTTTACTCTAAACTCCGATTTGAGTGTGGTATACTGAAGTGTACTCAGCGTACACGTAGCATCACTCGTATGTATGATATTCAAAGGTTTTGTTTTATTTTTGTTTTATCTATGCTCTTCTCTAACTCCATGTTGGCCTTTTGCCCACACAATGTTTGCTAAGTGCGTGTTTCTTCAAGTCCGACTCTCACACCACTATGCTCACTTCCCATCTTTTGAAGGTATGTTAGATATTTAAAAAAAAAAAATAATAAAAAAAAAAAATAAAAAAAAAGAAAGAAAGAAAGAAAGAAAGAAAGAAAAAAATAGATGATTTTTAAAAGTGAGAAGTAAATGAATAGTATTAAAATTTTTGAAAAGGTTGCTAATCGAGAAAATGAATGATTGAAAGTGATGCAAGAGGAATAGTGGTCCATTTGGTTTGTTTTTAATGAACAAAGAGTATGATCTGTAACAAGATCAGAGAATTGTCTTAGCATGTTGCTCTGAATTCGAAAAGCTTGTTTTCACATTTAAGCGATACTTAGGGTATGTTTGATTGAGTGTTAAATTGATGTGCGCGGTATTCCGTATAAAAATGTGTGGTTAATATTATTTTGGGAGATGTGTGTGTGGTTGAAAATAAGTATGAGGTTATACGGAATTGCGTGCGATTAAATTTATAGTAGAAAGAACAAGCCCTTAAAACATAAATGCCCATGGATTTGTTGCTTATTTTATGCATTTACACTTCGTATATTTTATAAACTAGTATCACGCCCGTGCGATGCGATGCACGGGAATAATTAAATTTATGTACGATAAATAATTGATATAAAATTATAAATATAAACGTTGAATTGCAGAATTAATGTAATTTATGCATAGGAGATTGCATAATTGTAAATAATTATTAAAATCTATAATATTGTATATTATAATCAATGCAAAAAATATTGAGTAAATTTACAATTGTAAATTATAAAAAGTCACGGGTATCACATAATTAAGAAATTTATCAAAACGTATAACATTAATTCTAATTGCCTTGTATAGCATGTGCAACAATGATCGTGGAGATTAATTAATTGTAAGCGAGCGGGAATGAATATATAAAAGTTCTTTGATTATCAAAACGTGTCTTTCTGGTTTTTACATATCAAATTTATATTGAACATCTTTCTTCTTTTTGAAATGGACATTATGCACTCTAAATTTTATGATTTTATGCGTTCTTTTAGTGATTAGTTGTAATTAATTTTTAATTTTAACTCTATCGTATAAGAAGTATTATAGTTAATTTTAAGTAACTTAAATTTATAATAATACCGATAATTTTCTGTATTTACATAATTCATTTGATTTCTTTCCATTTACGTAAAGTGTATGTTAATTGTAGAAACAAAAACTTTTTATTTTTAATTTTATATACTTAGAAAAGTAAAAAACACGTATAATGCAGAAATTCAATTAGTGAAAGACATCATACCAACTGTATTAAAAAGGAAAAATATCAATTAATTTTTAATTAGAACCATGTGTCATATTAGCACTGCCAATAAAGCGTTCATCAAAAGCCAGACTTCAATTATAATAATTTAAGGATTAATATATTTCTATTTTACTTAAAAATAAATAAATTATTCAATATAAATGCAATTTATAATTTTAACCACTCACAATTTAATTTAAAAAGAAAAAAGTAAAAATATCCACTATTTTTAATAGGGATCACGTAACTAAACAAAACTATCAAAACCTATAATTTTATCACGATAAAATTAAATAAAAATAAAAAATATTTATTATTTAACATTTTGAATTAGACCTTTAAAAATGAACTTATATTTAAAGTCTTTCCAAAATAAAATTTTCTCGATAAATGTGTGTTTTAAATATTGGTTTATTTTCAATTATATTTTTAATTACTACTAATGAATGTTGGTTTATTTTCATAACTAATTTTATAATTTTTAAAACATTTAATATGCATCTGGCACATCTTTGCCATACATGACACTTTACAAACTGTAATATAAAGATTAATGATATGATAATAATATAACAATTCAAAATATAAAGATAAAGATTCATAAATTACTTTTTATTTAAAAATAAATAAATTATTCAGAAATTCAATTATAATTTTAAGACGACTATTTGATTTAAGAATAATCTACTATTTATGTAATCCAATGCACATTACAAATCAAAACTATCTAAAACTCTAATTTTTTTAACATGGTGAAAATAAATAAATAAAATACTTATTATTTAATATTTTCGATTAGAAGTTTGAAAAATGAAATTACATTTAAAGTTTTTCCAAAACTAATTTTTTCTTATTAAATTTTATTTATCACATTTAATGAAAAATTTATGTTTCATTAAAAAATAATTATATTTAAAGAATTTTCCTATTTAAAATTACTAATTAATGTTAGTTTATTTCCAAAAATAGAATTTTTTTTTTTAGCTACAAAATTAACTTTTATGATTTTTTTAAAAAATATTAATGAGTGTATATGGCACTATTGCCAACATGACACTTCTTTTTATAATATACTTCTCTTTTTATAATATAAAGATTTGTAAAAGCACAAAAGCTTGTTGCTCGATTATGCTTTCCTCTTATTAGAATGCCTCAGCAGAATTGTTGACAAACAAGGATGGTAGAATCATAATTAGGGGGATGAGGAGTAGTTTATAAAAATTTTTAGGGTGTGTTTGATTCCTTTCCGGGAAAACGAATTCCTGGAAAACGGATTCCTGGAAAACGGATTCCTACCTTTTCCTCGGATTGAGTTTTCCAGGAAAACTATACTTTTTGTGCTTTAAACGCTTGTACCTGGAAAACGTTTTCCCGGAAAAAAAAACGAATCAAACACCCTCGTATGGAAAAAACGGCTGGAAAACGAGTTTTCCAGGAAAAGTTTAAGCGAATCAAACACACCCTTAATGTAAAAGAGGAAAGAGAATGAGTGAAGGTGAGTGGTTGAGATTTGTGGATGTGATAAGATATGTGGATGTGATTAATTTAAGGTAAAGAAAGAATGAATAAAAAAATAATAAAAAGTATTTAAGACATTTAGGCCTTGTTTGATTGGGGGTTTAGTTGTTCCGCACGGTATTCCGTGTAAAAATATGTGGTTAATATTATTTTAGGAAATGTGTGTGTGGTTGAAAATGAGTATGAGATATACGGAATTACGTGCGGATTTGGTTAATACCAAATAGAACAAGGCCTTAAAAGAGGTACGCTATCAGGACAAAATATAAGAATTAAACGTTATCTCCCGTTCCAAGATGCGATTCCTAAAATTTTCTCGGAAATTATCATTGAAGAAACGAAATAAAAATGACGAGACAGTAAAAAACAAAAAAAAAACAAAAACAAAAACAAAAATGATGAATTGATGATTCATTCACAAGAAGCAGGTGCAGGAGAAAAGGGTATGACCTATACCACCAGATAACAGCCCCCTGACCTTCATCACCATTCACCCAAAGAAGTCCTGTATACCCTTTCCAGCAAAAACCCGATCCGAAAGCTCAGCCAAAACGGCATTAACAGTTAACAAAACGACACTAGAACCAGCCATCACCCCCAAAACGATTCCAGTAGTTCCCAACACTTTACCAAAACCGGGCCACTCAATTTCCCTAATTTCCTCCGCGACGCCACTCCAGAAATCGGGTTCTTTTTGCTCCCTCTCCTCCATTGCCTTCTTGATTTCCTTACCCAATTCCGATATTCCATCATTCGGATCTTTCTTGACCCGGTTGTCCTCGGGTGGGTTTTTCTGGGTTTCGGTTTCATCAGAGGCAACACTGGCGCTATCTTGTTCTTGGGAGGCTTTAACGAGGAAGGTGGAATTGGCGATCCTAAGGGCGGAATTTCTGCATTTGAGGGTGCTTTCGGTGAAATTTGTGTTGAAATTTTCTGTAATATAGAATTTGATGGTGTTGGGGTTAGTGGATTTCAAAATTGCGATTGTTGGAAATGAAGAAGGGGGAGAAAGGGGCAAGGCCATTTTCCTCTGCAAAATGTCGTGTACAGTGAAAGAAAGAGAGAGTGTGAACCTCAAAAAATCGGATGATGCGAAGCCGCTAATGTGGAGCTCAGAGCTCGTTTCACCCACATTTTTGCAAAATGATTTTGTCAATATTATTTTCAATCATTATTTTATCTTAAATAGGCTGCTTTTCTTTTTCGGCATATTGCAAAACTTATTATTATTTTCGTAAGAGGTTTAATTTATATTATTTTCTTAATATACTCTTCATTTAATATTTAAATACTAGTATACCGTTGATTCTCGAGGTGGTATCGAACGGAGTCCGGCGGAGGAAATGGCGGCGGCGTGGAGGAGGAAGCAGGGTATTGAAGGTTGAAGAAGGAGATGGAGATTTGCGGAGAAGGAAGGGGAAGAATGGAGTGGGTGAAGATGGACGGACAAATGAAAATAAAGACAAAATACAAATAAATTAATTTTTCGTCCCAAGTGACGGAGAAAACCTCACTCCGTTCGATGATAATTATTAATTTTAAATTATACCCATTAAATAAGGGTAAACTCGGAATATGATTCACAAAATATATATTTTCAATACTTTTTCTAATCTTTGTAAAAAATCAAACGAGCCTATAAATATGGGACGGAGGAGGTTTTTTTTTTTTACTTTTCAATTATACATTTTGACCCCTAAAAATAATAATAAAATAAAACAAACTAGTATATCGCTCTAGTTGTGATTCCGACCTAATGATTGTTGGAGATTTTGGATAGCAGTTGCAAAAGAATGGAAAAGAAAATGCAGTGGTAAAGACGGAACGACTGACAATCGAACGAACATATTCTTTTTTTGGGCCAGTAAGAAAAAAAAAACCTCCCTTCTGTCGGGGATTACACTTTGGAGATTATTTTTTCGAACTTTACCAACTTCTTATGTTGTAAAAGTTCAAAAACTAAACTCCAATTGCTCTCAAACCACATCAAACTATTGATGATCAAGCATTGCACATGTTGCGTGTCAACAAATCAGGCTAGGAAGACTGGAAGAGTATCCTGACATAAGGAGATCAAGAAACGGTTATTGTGATTTCCTTTTGCAATTTACTCGTTTGACGGAGAAAGCAAGAAGTCTTCAAAAGACTCCCAAGTATAGATCTGTGGCTTTTGTCGCATGCGAATTAACTTGGGTGTGACATTTGCTAAAATGAATTTACAGGTATCTCATCCAGGACAAGCTAAATTTTTTGTAATAACTTGACAGACATCTAAGGTTTTGCTAACTCATTCCTTTGTGAAAGAAGTAAACATTGTTGTTAATTGACATGCAATGCAGGAAGAAGTACAAATTTGAGAATTCAAAACCCCCCTTCTATTGAATGTGCAAATCTTATTTTATCCAACCAAAAAAAAAAAAAAAAAAAAAAGAATGCGCAAATCTTATTGCAGGCTTGTTCACCTAGTTGTCTTGAAAAGTAACTTTCTACTCACCACTTGATGAATCGGAAGCTATAAAACATTCATTTTCGAACTTGCAAGAGAGTCTTAAAGTATTTTTTTCATACTCTTATTAATTTATACTTTCTCATATATTTTAAAATTCAAATTTGATCAAACAAAATACATCCACATATATCGTAGAGTTCACTTATACTATTAAATCACCACCATCCAATTCTACTCATTCCCTCTCTTTCTCCTTACAAAAATATATTAAAATTTGTATGCTTAGGCTTTTGAGTTTGCCTACACTTTCTTTGTTGCTTGGAAGTGGATTTTTCATTTATTTTATTTTATTTTATTTTAGCAATGTTGTTTTCAAAACCAAAAATATCATTTGTAAAATTGGGGAGAAAAAAAGAAAGAAAAAAAAAGCATGTTTTTTTGTACTTTTTTTTTAAATAGATTTTTTTTGTACTTGGATGCATTTTTTTGTACTTACTTTATTGGGTGTTAGCACCCACTTTTTAATGCATTTAAATACATTTTTTTCAAATTTCAAATTTGCTCAAACAAATCACATCCACATATCTCTCCACTCATTAAATCTCAACCATCCAATTTCACTCATTCTCTCTCATCCTACTCATAAAAATATATCAAAACTCATCCGCTAACGCACACTTAGTCTTAAAGCATTATTGTTATGTTTGTTTACTGCACAAAAAGAGCAAAATCGAGATCAAAGAATACAAATAGCCTCCACTCCTGACAGAGGATTGAATACTGGTTACAACTTTCTAGGAATACAAGTTGGTATTTTCAAAATTTTATATTAACTGAAATTTACTTATTATCTGTTTCCAAAAAAAAAAAAAAAAAAAAACTTATTATTATCTCCGTACAAAAAATATAACCCACTTTTACTTTTTCTTCCATCCCAATTATAGGTCACATTCTTTATAAAGATATAGTTAAAATATTATTTATTTAATATATTCTTATTTAATATATATTATTATCACCAAAATAAATAAATTTATTGAAATAAAATATCTAATAAATGAAATAACATATTAGGAAAATAATTTAAGTTTTACTTTTCCAAAACTATTAATTATATTTTTCTTAATCTTTGTAAAAATAGAAATGTGCTCTATTTATGTAGGGGTGGTAATCCAGCTGGACAGTTCGTGAGCTTGTGTATTCGGCTCAGTTTGACTTGTCAATAGTTCGGGTTCGGCCCCGTGAAAATACGAACTTGGATTCCAACTGAGCTGAGAAATTGAAAAATAGACAATTGTTTTTCACTCGTAAAGCTCGTGAAAAATAGACAATTGTTTTTACCCGTGCGTTGCACGGGGAGATATATATATAAGATATAGTTTATAACTTGTGTTAGAGAAAAAATGCAAAAGATTTAGCAATTAAAATTAATTGACAATAAAATAAATAAATTTATTTTTGTAGACAAATGTGAGGAATAAAAACAAAATAATAATAAAATAATCGTGTATATATTATTATAAATAGCCTCAATAAACCCAACAATAGAGAGTAAACATACTATGTCGGTGATAGGATAGAAATTTTTCCACTTTTTTCCTCTTTTTGATCCATTTTTATTTATTATTTCTTTTGATCAAACCAATCGCATCCACATATCTTGTGGGACCTATATATGCTACAGAAATCTTCATCATTCATCTTTGCTCATTCTTTCTTCTCTGCTATATAAAAATGTATAAAAAAACCATAAAAAATAAAATCCTATCGCCCCCTATAATCTAAATTTTGAAAAGTATAAATGTGACACACTATATGACATATTAATAACAACAAATCATGCTGAAAATCAAAGGTAAATTTATAGTTCAGTGTTTCAATAACCTAGAATTTCTTTTAGAATATATAACATGGTTATCATAAAAAAACTAATCAATCCTTCAAAAAAGGAAAATAAACAAATAAAAATTAGAGCACAACATGGATAAGAGATCAATTTACAATTTGTATTTAAAAATAGTGAAAACTTGCATTGGTAAGCTTATTTTGAGCTTCTTGCAATTGATTCTTTGTTTTCATTTCCTCGATAATAATAAGATTTTGATTTCCTTTTTTCTTCTTTCTTCTTTTTTCTCTTTTTTTTTTTTTTATTTCCTTTCCTTGATAATAAGATTTCCATAGAGTTCAGTCCATCGAAATTGTGATTCCAAAAAACTCATTTAGAATTTAATAAATAAAATTTAACTCGTATGCATGATGAAGAAATAACAAAAATAACGAAACAGTTGTATTTCAATATTTATTACTAAAACCTAGACTATAAGGTAACTAATTAGGTAAATTTTACCTCTATATCATACATTAATTGATTTATCAATAGGATAACTAATTTATATCAATAGGATATTTATTCGAATCTGTTTGTACATTATTATTATCATCTGAAATCACAATTACTAAATAACTAAGTATGAACATAAAAACTATTATCAATTAGAATTAACGGAAATCGAAATGCGAGTTGATTAGAAAACTAATTAGCAAAACATCTAAACAAAAATAGTTGCAATTCGTGGATAACCAAGGGAATGTTGTAATCACACCGAGTAACAAAAGAAAGGTCTATTAGTACTAAAACATTCATCTATCTATGTCGCCCGTGCTTCAAAACATTCATCTATTCCAATATTTTGGAAATTATTTATATCATCTACCAAATGATCAATCATAGAGTTGCTGCGACTCCATCCGACATTGACTTCAAGACTACCTCTTGAACATGAGTCTTGAAATGAATTCTAAACATCAACATCCACAAATAATATGTGAATTGATCAAAATATAATGGAAACCACCTTACAGAACTTCCTTGGAAATACTTCTCTTCAAGTACTTCCAATCATAATTCCTACAAAATTCTCTCAGCTCATGGATGGAAACAATTCTACACATATACATAGTCCTTAACCGACCAAGAAAACCTTCAATCAAGTAGTTATTACATAGGCAAAAAGGGATGAACAAATAGAGAAGTAATCAAATTCAAGTAGCATAACAGTACTAATAATCCATACTATACTATCTCTATACCTTAAGTTTGACTTTCATCATCACTATTCCATGAAAGTTTGTACTAATTGCATGCTAACAATTTTAAAGACGCAATCACGCAACATTGAAACAATGCAAATGTAAAGAGGAATAAAGATGGAGGAAGGATAAGAATATACTGTTGGAGAAGCGAAGAGCTGAGAATGGGATGTTTGAGAGATGGGATTTTCCAACTGTGAATGCGAAGTCCAAGGTGGCCGTCGTCCAAGGCTCTGCTCCTGCGACCTTCAGCTGCTTTTCTTCGCTATTTAATTCCATATTCTCTTGTCCATTGATCAAAATCTCTGATCTTCCACTGCAATTACTCTCCTCCTTAGTTCATCCCTTTGTTACAACACGATCAACTGAGGGATTAGTGAAATTGTTTACAACACGATCAACTGAGGGATTAGTGAAATTGTGATCAATTAAAGGGGCGTAGGGCTGCCGAATTGATAAAGGAATGTGGTGGATAACTACACTCAGATTATTATTTCAGTGATTGGGATCTCAACCGAATATTTCAAGCAATGTCTAATAAAACAAGCTGCAAATCAAATGCCCTTTCCATTTTTATATAATATGGTGATATTTTGTATTTATATATCTAAATATTGAGCCTCTAATTTTGTTTTCCATATAAGTGAATGAGGCAGTAAAAGCAATAATTATTCGCATTTTTTGTCTAAATTAATGTCTTGATTTAAATACAGGCATTCATGAGAAATAAATCAATCTAAATTAATTTTTTTTATTATATATACACAATTGGGTCATAGACTCTTTTTCCAAATTTATTTATTTCTTAAAAAATTTCCTTCAACAAACTCGTGCCAAGTTGGCACCGTCTAATGTGGTCTTTTGTTTTTCAGGAATGTTAAGGTGCCATCGATGGTGCCTTAGTTACGGCAAAAATAGTGCCAAAACTTTGACCGGTACTACGGCCACTGTCGCCGCTTAAAAATTGGGAAATTCTGAACTCCCATCGCAGTTGATTCCAGATCTCATTCAATTTCAAAGCGGATATCGAATCGGCTTCAAAATGCCATCGATGGTGCAGAATTCACAAAGACCATCGATGGCACTGGATCATTTCCGCTTTTGTTTTTATTAATAGTTCAAGGAGTTGGTCTAATAGTAAGACACGCCCTTTTATTTGTTTATCCTAGGTTTGAGATACCACATCCCGCCCCAATGATCCCCCAATCTGTACTAAAAACAAGTTAGATTATTATTATAAATAATAATAATTATTATTAAGGATAATGTAACTAATTGGGCCCTATTTAAGATCCAGTTAGAAAACGGAATAAAATTCAACAGGGCCGTTCTAAACTCCTTGCCCATTCAACTATAACCCAGGCCCGCTTTAAACCTCGTTGACGCCGAGGGGGCTAAAATTTGGGAACAATCAGCAATCTATTCTTGTGTGAAGGAGAGGGAAAAGGGAGAAGTATTCGTAATCCCTCGGCTCCAATTTATCTATCAAGTGTTGCAGTGATATCTACTCTGGCGTTTTTCTTCAACGACAAACTCTGAAGGAAGGTACTATTAGATTAATTGTTGAAAAATTTAGCTCTCTCTGTTGTTTTGAAATCCCTCTCGATCTGATTGATTTGAATAACTCACCTCCTGAGAAAATCTTTATTTTCCAGCGTTGTTGTTTCTTAATTGTAGCAAATCTTCCTATAGAAACAGCGATTTGATTTTCTCGCGGTTGGTTTATGGCTTTATTCTTCCTCAAGTGTAATTGGTGAATTAACCAGGCCAAAATCCAGTGGGAGCAGTTGCTCCACATGATCCCTGTTGGCTCCGTTCCTGAGGTCAACTGTAGATTTTGGCATTGTTTTAGGCTTACGGTTTCTGGTGAATTGAGAAGATTGATGTGTTTATAAGACTTATTTATTTTGTCCCTTTAATCTATGAATGTAGGTTTGTCTTATGATGCGAGACACATTCCCGTGGACTTTAATTTTCTTGAGTCCCCAGCTGTAATTGCTACATTGGGAAAATAGAAAAAATCCGTATTGTGAACTCAAGAATTTTTGCGGGAATCTGTGCATTCTACTTTGTATGGAAGTTTAGGTCTTGCCGTTAATTTGTCATCTTTTACTTGAATTTCTTATGTACCTAATTAGTTATTTATTTATTCACTTCTCCACAGAAACCTTGGATTGTTTTTCAAGCTTTGTCAATCAATCTCTTATTCATTTGTTTCCCATTAATCTTAAATGTAGGTTTAATTTTTTAATGCAAATCACTTTTCCATAAGACTGTTGTTTCTTGGCTTGTCCCAGGTTGCGCTAATATTTGATTAGACTATCCATTTGTCCTTTGCTCATGGCAACTAAGAAAATCATAGCGATATGCCAATCGGGAGGTGAATTTGTGACCAATAAAGATGATGGTTCATTGTCTTACACCGGAGGGGAAGCTTATGCTCTGGGCATAGATGAGCAGACACAGTTGAAAGATTTCAAGCAAGAGCTGTCAGAGAATTTTCAATATGATGTTGATGGCATGACGATCAAGTATTTTCTTCCTGGAAATAGAAAAACCCTGATAACCATATCTAAAAATAAGGACCTCCAGCGTATGCTCAACTTCTTCAAGGATTCTGACCAAGTTGAGGTCTTTGTAGCTGGTCCTCTGAATGCGCCGAATGTGCCTGCTAGTGGGTACTTGTACCGTTCCTTATAGTCTATCCTTAGCGTGACCCAGAGTCTTGATTTTTCCTGCAACATATAGTAAGAATTGGCATGTTTTCTTCTTGATTGTTATCATGGATATTCCTGTACTCATTTCATGGTAGAGTTGCATTTATAATGTAAGACAAATTGATGCGAGAACAACTTCAACCAGTAACATTGTAAACATATTGAATATACAAGGGAATTTGTTAGAGGCTGAATTAAACAGTAAACAATAATGATTTTGTGCATTATATATAAATTCCAAAAATATCTAGAACTGAATCTTGGAGAGTTGGACCGACTGAGGGTCTGAGACCGAAGCTTAAGATGTTGATCTGCCACCATGTTATGAATGCTATTTTTGGTGATGGAAGTTAAGACATTTTTACAGTATTGATGCCTTCTTGCTTGTGCTTTTGTTTTGTCCTTTGAGATTATGAACAAAAAAGAGTTTTCTCTTTTGGTAAGAAAGGGGTCACAAAAGCTTCCTTTGAATGCTTGAGAAACTAAATATTTGCTTTTTATGCAGGACAAACAGAACAATTGTCTCTGAGGCAGCAATTCCTTCCGATGACCATATGGATATTATGCAAGATGATGATGCAATTGTTTTGAATGAGCCTATTGAAACTGCACCTCTCAAAATGACTCCATATAGCGACAAGCATCGGCGAGCAGCGACCCAATGGGAAAACATCATCACTGGAGTGGACCAAAGATTTAATAGCTTTGCAGAATTCCGTGAAGCACTGCATAAGTACTCCATTGCTCGTGGATTCGATTACAAATATAAGAAAAATGACAACCATCGTGTAACTGCCAAGTGTAAAATGGAAGGCTGTCCATGGCGTATATATGCATCGAGAGTTGCTGCCACCCAACTAGTATGTATTAAGATTATGCATGCAGAGCATACATGCGGAGGGGCTGCAATAAAAGCTAGACAGGCAACCAGGGGATGGATAGGGAGTATCATAAAGGAAAAGTTGAAAGTTTCTCCGAACTACAAGCCCAAGGATATTGCCAAAGAAATCGAGCGCGATTATGGCATTCAGTTGAACTACAGTCAGGCAAGGCGAGCAAAAGAGATTGCAAGGGAGCAGCTTCAGGGCTCTTATGAAGAGGCATACTCTCACTTACCATTTTTCTGTGAGAAGATAATGGAGACCAACCCAGGCAGTCTTGCTACAGTAACCACTAAGGAGGATTCAAGCTTTCATCGTCTTTTTGTTTCATTTCACGCCTCAATAGCTGGTTTCCATCAATGCCGCCCTCTTCTTTTTCTTGATAGCACTCTTCTGTACTCAAAATATCAGGGAATATTATTAGCAGCAACAGCTGCAGATGGGAATGATGATTTCTTTCCCGTCGCATTTGCTGTAGTAGACGAAGAAACTGAGGACAACTGGCGGTGGTTTCTCTCACAACTGAAGTCTACTTTTTCGACGTCAGAAAGCATTACTTTTGTTTCTGATTTCCAGAAAGGCATAAGAGAGTCATTATCTGATATATTTGGCAAAGATTGCTATCATGGTTATTGTCTACGATGTCTTGCTGAAAAACTTAATAAAGATCTGAAAGGACTCTCGCATGATGCGAGACGTCTCTTGGTTCAGGATTTATATGCTGCTGCTTATGCAGTAAAATTAGAGGCTTTTGAGCGGTGTCTTGAAAATATAAAAGCTATATCAGGTGAAGCTTATGAATGGGTCATTGGAAGTGAACCACAACACTGGTCCAACGCATTTTTTGGTGGTGCAAGATACAACCATACGACATCCAACTTTGGTCAACAGTTTTATAGTTGGGTATCTGAGGTGGATGGGTTTCCAATAACTCAGATGGTTGATGTTTTGCGTGGTAAGATCATGGAATTGATGTATAGAAGACGACTTGAATCCGGTCAGTGGGTTACGAGGTTGACGCCTTCTATGGAGGACAAGCTTCAGAATGAGATTGTTAGGGCACAGTCACTCCAGGTATTACAATCGATTGGGGAAAGCACATTTGAGGTTGGTGGTGAATCTGTTGTTGACCTCGTTGATGTGGATAAATGGGATTGTAGCTGTAAGGGATGGCAGCTTACTGGCTTGCCTTGCTCCCATGCTATTGCTGTTTTTAATTGCGTTGGTAGGATCCCGTACGACTATTGCTCAAGATACTTCATGACTGACACTTACCGCTTAACGTACATGGAGTCAATCAACCCAATACCAAATGTTGATAAACCAGAAAAAACTGATGTTATTGTAACTCCTCCACCTACTAAACGCCGTATTAAACCAAAGATCAAATCAGTTGAATTTATGGACAGCATTAAACGCCAGCTCCAGTGTCGGAGGTGCAAGGGCCTGGGCCACAATGCGAGAACATGCGAGTAAGTGCCTCCTCAACATTTTTAATGTAGCATTTCTGATACAGATTATTGGAACTAACATTCTATCTTTGGGATCATTATACGGTATCCCTCCTTTGGATTTAAGGTCTGTCATCTTTGTGCATCCTGTTTCTGCTGGTTTATGGCTGTACATGCATACCATTTGTAGCATTCCACTGTGACGTATCTATCTGTTTAACAATAATGCAATATGGTCGATAGATCTAAAGGAGTAAAATTAAATGATGTTTCCACGAGAATAAGGAAAATTCAGTTTCTGTGCGAAACATTTTACGTAGTCTTTGGTACTTGTTCATCGACTAGATGCAGTATCTTTGATCTTGTTATATTTTTGGGAACTGAATATCGTTATTTCTGTTGTTTTGCTGCTGCTGCTGCTGCTTCCCGACGTTGTGATTATCTCAACAGCAAGGTGAACAGGATGATGCTTGAAGATGAAGGACAAAGCCCTACCCCACTTTTGACAGGGGTGACCACTGATGAACCTACCGATGAGCCTACTACTGATGGAGGAAGCATTTGAACTTGGGTGACTGCCTTAGCAAAGAATGTATCTATTATGGTGATGAGTATTTTAGATAGTTTGTATCTTCATAATGTGTTTCTTCATTTTCAGTGACAAAAATCTTTTCTGGTACCTCTTTTCACCACCAGCTTTCTGGCTAATTTAACAGTAGATATAAGGCTCTTTTTTAGTGTTGATATGGAAAGATTTCTTTTTGTTTTCATAACTCTATACTCTATGCTAGCTCGAATTTGTATGTAGTTCGATCACAGGGCCAAGTCGAAGTAGCTCCTGGCAAGGGCTTCAAAATCACGGTAATGCCTACCAAATGGCGCAAATAACTCAAGCTGAGTGCTGAAGACCAGAAGATCACCCTTGTACAGTAGCATTTGCTTGTTGAAATTATTTTAGCACATGGGTGTTTTGACATCTTTTCATTTTGTTAAAGATTAATATTATAACTTATAAGTTGAAAATAGCACCGAGTTTAATTAAGAACTTGTTTGGTAAAATTTGTGAGTGGAAAATTGATTTTTGGATTTTGTTAAGATTACATGATAAAAAAAGTAAGAACAATTATTGAAAAATATGAAAAAAGGATGAAAGTGAGAAGAAATATAGATGCTCAAAACTCTATGTTGTTTTTGTGTTTTCGGCCGTTGAATTGTATCTGAAGCCATTAAAATAATCGCCCACCGGCAAAGAGATCTCCGCAGGAAGAAAAACGAAAATGACCATCCGTCAATTTTCTCAATTTTACAAGAGAAATTTTTCGTAGGGGAGGATTGTTAGCCTTGTTCTGTCTTCACGCTGGAACTATACACATGCGATTTTCATGTGGTTTCACATGAAAACATAAGAAATATTGAAAGGGTGCAACTAAACATACCTCCAAAACCACTTCTACACCTCATTTTTTTTTTAAAAAATAATAATTACCAATTTAATTCCTTTTTTTCCTTCCGTTATCTCTTTCCTCTTCACACCCCTCTTTCCTTTTCACACCCCAACCGAAAGAAGAAGAAAAAGAAAAAAAACAGAAGACGCTTCTTCACTGCCATTAATGGTAGACGAAAAGCTTTGACTGTCAACAACGGCAATCGAGGAAGAAAAGGGATGAATGAAAAAAAAAACAAAAAAAGAGGGTGTTTCAACCCAAAGGGGTCGAAATTCATGCTTGAATTTTGACCCCTTCGGCTCCAAACTTTGCAAAATACACAATTTTTTATTTTTTATTTTTGGCTTCTTCTTCTTCCTTAGTTGGCTACTGATTTTTTTTTTCTTCCCCTTTTCCTGATTGTGGGGGTGTTTGAATTTCGACCCCTTCGGCTCCAAACTTCACAAAATACACAATTTTGTATTTTTTATTTTTGGCTTCTTCTTCTTCCTTAGTTGGCTACTGATTTTTTTTTTTCTTCCCCTTTTCCTGGTTGTGGAGGTGTTTAGAGTAGGAAAGATAAAAGGCAAAAAAAAAAAAAAAAGAAAAGGAAGTAGGAGATAGGAAAATAATTTTTGATTTTTAAAAAAAATCAGGGTATGGAAATACGTTTGGGGGTGCCTTTGGCTGAACCTGAAATTATAATAAAATTTTGGCACTGGAATCAAAATAGGTTTCCCCCGAGGGGCCCCGGGGGCGGGGTGGTTCCCATGCTTGTTTTCTTAAAGTTTGAAAAATCAATTGACAAAAAACCTTCACGTCGACACGTCGTTGATCGAAATGTAACCGCAAGGTCCGCAGCGAAATAAATGTACGGAAACTGACATGTAAGGCGGAGATCAAAACTCACTCTCTCACACAATGACACGAACACAATCAAAGCGGAAACTCCAGTATCCAGAGGAGTGTGGCAGTGTGTGGATCGTTTTATTCCTCCTCTTCTTCTCAAGTTCCAATGTTAGTTGCTTTACAAATTACGCGCAGCTTTGGCGCCCTACCATCGCCTTCGTCTTCGAATCATTCTCACGTTTTCCGGAAAACTGCGCCTGTTCACATTACTCAATGTCGGAGCACGGCGCAGGAAGCACCGCCGGAGTTGAAGCGATTACAAATTAAGCCTCCGCCGCCCCCGCCGCTTCCTGCGACCACAGAAGCAGACCGTTCGAACACAAAGGATGTTAATGGTCGTGGGGGTTCCGGAATCCAAGTTCGGAGACAGAGATACATACAGGTTTCCAAGTCGGAGCTCTTGGATGCAATTGTATCGGATATGTTCTCAGAAGTGGAAGCCCGCGAATTTCGTCAGCTTTCCAAGTAATTTTATATGCCTTTTGTTCGCTAATATGGCCGTTTTCTGGAGAAGATATTAATTTATTATGACGAACGTGATTGATTATATAAGTGGTGGTCATCATTTCTGTTTGTTCCAATCATCATAGATAGGAATGGTCCGAACGGATGAGGCTGAATAAGTACTGCTCTATACTGTACTTTCTGTTTGGCCTGGCACTCTGAAAATTTCGGTTTTGTTTATATCTCCTCTTATGCTTACAGATGCTTGGATTTGATTCTTCACGCTGAACACAAAAGGATTTTAGAGGAAATGCGAGCAGAATTTGATCTTGCTCTTTCTATAAAGAGCAGAGATGTTGGTCTTGATGATTTGTCAGGCTCAGAAAGAAACTTTGTGGCTAATGGGAAGGAGTCTGACACTGTCCTAAATAACTCTGCGAAAAGTGAAAGCTTAGACAAATCAAAGGAAGATGAGGCTACCAGTGACAGGCGAATACCTTTCAATTTCAACTTGGGATCTCTACTGGGTTCTTCATCCAAGGGTGCCAAGAGAAATACTATCAAGGCTTCAAGGTTTCATGCTATCTATGATTTCCATTTAGTTCATTACGAATTGCTGGAGTTACTTGTGATAACAGATACTACCTCCGTCCCATAAAGATAGGCTTGTATTCCATTTTTGTCCGCCACAAAATATAGACCAGTTTCTATTTTGTTTGTATTTAATTTCTTCCATTTTCCAATTAACCCTTATTTAATATACATTGTTATTAGTTAGCATTATTTAAAGCGAGGGTATATTTGAAAAAATACACCTAAAATTTACTTTTCCAATAATATTAATTGTAATTTCTTGAACTATGTGAAAGTCAAACCAGACCTATTTTTGTGGGACGGAGGTAGTATTTTTTATGAGCCTAAATTTATACCTTTTATTTAAACTTTTTAGTATCTTGGTTGAATTTATGCATGTTAATGCATCTCTCTTATTTCTCCCACGCTCAGATATTTAATTTGCACACTATTTTTGTGTTACAATGGGGGTATATCTGCTTAAGATGGTTGTTGCATTATTTATTCTTTCAAGCTACTCGAAACAAAAAAAGTATCAAGAATGCTTATTATTGCATCTGGCGGAGTCTCATGCTTCTGCTAATCTGACTTATCCTGTGAAGTTGTATGTAGATTTGCAGTCCCAATCCGTTTTCAGCGAGCTGTCTTGCAACTTCTTGATAATGCTGAGTTTGAAGAATTATCTCCTAGGGATCTGATGCTGACATGTGCATTAAATACTGATTATCTTCTTACCTTGCCAATTTATGTTGACTGGAAAAGATCATCTGAGTCGGGTGCTATAATATTCAGGTAAATCAGTAACTTCGGTGGAAATGTGTGATTGTGAATTGTGATTGTATCACTGCTCCCATTCTTAATGACAAGAAATTTTGAAGTTATTAGTCTATTTTCTTATTGTTCTTCACATATTTCCTCTGCAATCAAGTTTTCTATGTTTCACCATCTCTACTAGGACTGAAGAATAGTGGATTGGATCTTATATTCATTTTGAAGCACTTGATCTAAATCTGCCGGAATACGTATTATTAAATATTATCTTCAATAGACTGCCTCACGTGTCGATGGAATTTATTTTTCTTGTATCAAAGGCTAACACAGGAATAATTTATTTACATGAGTAACAATGACCCTTGAAGTAAGGTGCTCCGCATGAGCTGAGACTATGTTAGGTCTTCACATTCTATCTTAAAAGGTCGACCTTATTTAGAGTAACTTAGGTTGTTTCATGTTTGTTATTTATCTTATATTTAGTGAATGTGGGACCCTTACTATTTATCTAAACCAAGAAATATCTTTTTCTTCCTATGATAGTATTGCCATTCCAATATTATGCTCTGTTCTCTAAGCAGGCGGGAACCTTCAAACCAACACACCCCCCGGCCCCAAGCACACAACTCCCCAAATGAGAGTAGTGAGACCGGATTTATAAATTTATTTAAAATTTAAATTGTAATATTGTATATATTCCAATGTGCCATGTTTCTTCTCGGATTTGGCTAATATAAATGGTAGGGGAGACAGTATTTACTTGTACCCCGTGGCCTTTTTCCCTCGCTCACTTAAGACTCATCTTTATGGATGTTGCTTGTTGCATTTATTGGCAGGTCGTTTATACTTCCTACATGATCATTTTTTATATACAGGCGCGGCTATGCAACTGAAAGGCAAAAGGGATTGCTAATTGTTGAAAAATTGGATTACTTACAGTCGAAGTTGTTACAGAATGTCTTTTTCCTCATCTCCAAACCTTTGGGAAGAGTTGGTGTCTGGATAAACGAGGTAATTGACACTACTAGCAATATGTATGAATTTTAGGATTGTGTTAGTCTGTTTAGTCTTTGATATGTAATCACTTTGGCATGGATTTCGGTGGGGTACGAATGGAGGATAGAAGTGAACTAAAAAAGTTCAACAATGCTGTGTAGCATAATTGGTAAATTTATCAATGAGTAGGACATGGTAAACGTTGAACTAAATATAAGTGACATTTAAAGTGTATGATCACATTATATTTTATAGTAGCACAATTTATGCTATATGCACAGTTTTTTAAGAAAATTGCAAGGGAAGTGTGGAACTCTTTGTATATCTCACATTATTTTTCAAGCTGGGAATCCTACGCCTGCATTAAATTTTTGCATGAAAGATGAGCCAGTGAAAAAAATGAAAGAGTGAATGAAGCAACAAAAGTGAGAAGAAAAGGTTAAGATCTTCCTTGTTTTTGCCTTTCAGTTTAGGAATTCAACCGAGTCCATTGTCTTGCTCACACGTCGGTTGTCACAGAAGAAAAGGAAGGAAGGAAATTGAATAATTTTAGCTTCTCTCTTCTCTTCTTGATTTTGGACCCTCGATTCTTTCCCTCTGGTCGCTGCCATTTGAGTAAACACTGCCAAGACGAGAGTTGTATTATTTTATGTAATTTGAGGTGAAAATTTTAGTTGGACTTCAAAATATTAATTGAAGTTGGACTCCTAATTGTTAATTGGAGAAACTTAATTGAAGAAGTTTTCCTTGTTTCCCTTTTCTACCCTACCGCTAAAAGCCCAAAATTCTGATTAAATAAAGTGTATTTTCTAATTTTCCAGTCTAAGTGCCAAAAACTTTTATCTTTTCTTGCCAATTGAAGTTCTAATTTTACTCTAAATAGCATCTGGGCAAGAATTGTAATTTTCATATCAGTCCAATAATGTATATCGAAGAGTATCAGTTTCATATGATTTCTTTACTAATCCGTAACTCTCCCTTGGGGCCTAGGTTTCTATTTTTGGTACATACAATACATTGTACCTATTTACGTCCTAAGTGTTCAGTTCAAGAACAGCCCTTGAACTTCTATTTTTCACATATGACACAATATACCTATCTTCATTGTAACTCTTCGTCTTCGCCTCAATTTGGTCTATAAATGTCATAATAATGTGTAAAACAGAACACTAGCAACTCTATGAATAATTATGTCACCCAGTTCATTTGCATCCTTAATGTATGGAATCTCTATATTCCCAGTTCAATGATGGCCTTTGATCTTGTTCTTGTCTAGTGCAAAGTGCTCTGTCTGATCATGCTACGCAGGTGTATTTGTTGTTTTACTGGCTCTTGTGTTATCACAAAATAGTAACACGGGTTTATTTGGACTATATCCAAGCTCACTAAGCAGGATTTTAAGCCAAGCAAGTTCAAGGGTATATACGATACAATACCTATCTAACTCGTCTCTTGTTCTAAACTTTTTTAACTTCAATAAGTCACTATAGGCTATTCAGGGACAGAGCCAGAAAACTGTTTTAGTGCAGGCAGAGTTTCTAATCAGAGTTTTTGGTGGTATGGGCATGGATTGATTTGGGTTCATGTAGATGCAACCATTTGCATCGGTTTTAATCCAAACAAAAATTGAAAAATTTCTCTCTACTTCATGAACGTAAAATTACCATGTATAACTAGTTTTGACTACAAAAGTATACTTAAAATATCTATATGAACATGTTGAGCATATCATCAATTTAGAAGTGCTTATTTTATCTTCCTTGTACGTTATAAGGTCTAGTAATCAAAGTATTTATGTGATTCATATCAAATGTGAAACTTGTTAGGAGGAAATTAAAGAGATTTGTATTCATATTCAAAAGAGCAAAACAGTATCATTTTTGGCCAAAGTCTGGTGTGTCCACCTATCCGGCTATTAATTATGTGTAAAGCTTCCCCACCCCCCGTCCACTTGATATCTATCAGCTGAAGCAAAAGAACCCTGATGCTCCAACCATTAATACTAAGTTTATTATAATTTGCTTTACCTTTTTATTTTCAAGCAAGAAGTCATTCAAAATCTGCATCTTAATCACAATAGCGAACAGTCCTTAGAGAATGAATTATGTTCGATGGATATCTTTTTTCTATATATGATTCATTCCCCTTTCCAGGCATACGTTTGCTGTGCTAACATATCTACTGTTCTTTAGAACAGATTCTTAAGAGCATAAGTCAGAAACAGGACACACAAGTTTTGGCAAATAGCATTAAGCTTTGGCTTAAGGAATTGGCTCAACCCAAGCATCCAGTTCCCTTTGACGAAGAAATACTTGATAACCCGGTGAAAATTGACCTGTCAAGTGACTTCCCGATCTGGTTGGCAGCAGAGAGAGCAGTAACTCGATATGAAGGAATTCTGTCAGCAGTTGGACCCCGTGAGAGACTCCTAAGGAAGTTCCTTATGTGGATTGGACTTGTACCATCAACTCCTGAGCAAGCATTTGACCTTAAATCAGATAGCACTGTTTCTGAATCCCATTTAAGGTTTGCTCCTGTTGACTTTATCACTTTAATAAAAAAGCTTCTAAAATATATAATCAATATCTTATTGTTAGGTAGAATAGGTTCCTACTATAGATATTGACCCTTCTATATGGAGAAAATAGCAGGTGCTTCTTTTCTAGCAGAAGTTTCCAAAGGATAATTTTGGCATTGAGATCCATTTCAGTCTTCTGCAAAAAAGGATTTTTATGAAATGCATTCTCAATGACATTAAAAGCTTTTGTTAGAGCAATTCTTTTGTATGTAAGGCTAGGTTTGGTGTGGATCTTCACTAATTAGGCTTTGGTCATTGAGCTCATTAGATTTTTGCCTCAGCCACCGATGCATTTTATACGAGGAAGTTGCTTCCACTTTTTGTCATGATACCTGAGTATTTGGTGCCTGTTTAGTGTAGGTTTCACGAAAAACATGATAAAAATTGGTGGGCAAATGAAATGTGTGGTTGAAAATGAAGTTGGACAAGTTTGACCCAATTTTTATCAAAATTTTAGCTACCCCAGACGAGCACTTCGTTTCTTCATCTCCTCTGCCAATTCCTGATAGATGGTGAGGACAAGGTCTTAGAATCCCTATACTTAATCATATTGCTGCTATCTCTAATAGTTCCCCAACTTTCTCTCCCATTGCATCGACTTGTCATTCCGATCAGAATGATCATCTCTAGGAGTAATCCATTGTGAGAAGTGTGTCGGATATTTTATTTCCTTTAGAAGTTGAAACTTGTTTTAACCTATTTACTTATTTAGTGATATCTCAGAGTTTAACGTTTTCCATGTTTCTAATCCAATTTTCTCAATCAAAGTTGCGGTTACCGCACCTCCGGCAGATTTTAATTATTTTAGTGGGGAGGTTTACTTGTTGATATGCAACTGATCTTACGGAGCTGTCAGGTTTTCTGTTAATATTTTAAACCCGAGCCATTCTTCCAGATTAGGCATATGGCAATTCGCCAATTGACCTCAGCCTTTATCTGAAAGCACTACAACAATCAATTTATAAATTTCGTCAAGTCGAACATTAATTTCAACCACACATCAATACCTATTAACTATTCTTCATTATTATCCTCACACTTTGGACCAAATGACTGTTCTTATTAATAAATTGTTTAGAAGTTTGTCAAATAGATGCGAAATAGTTTTCCAGAATGCATGGCCATTAAATTTTCAAAAAGATGGTGAAACAGTCAACATTGGACATCTCCTTCCTTTTTTTATTTTTTTGTTTTTTTATTTTTGTAAACTAACCTAGGTCAGATTGATTTTTCAACTCAATGGTAGTTAGTGTAAGGTTCTCATTTTTCTTCAATGAAACTATAGATTTTGATAATGGGTTCAATGACATGGCAATTCTTATGACTGTAGGTTGGTTAAGACACTATAATAAATATTCACGTATCTACCTATATAAATGCATAATGGTTCTTTTCGTGCCAATTTGAGTTGGTAGAGGTTTTCTGATTTATGAGTACCTAAAGATTGTGGAACATTTCCTTCAGAGATAGCAACAATTATGACAAAGCAAAACATTGTATTTGGACAGGCCGAATTTCCTGTCAAGGATAACACTTGGTGATATATGGAAACCTGCTTCACCAAAATATTGCGGAAATGATTTCTGGAAGATTTTAAGAACCGGTTTTCCCATTCTTCTCTCACAATCCATTCTCCAGGTAATTCCATGTATTTGTGTGTGCATGCTCATCGTTGTTCTGATTGTGTTTAGCATGGATGTCATATCGCTATCTCTGCAATTTGGGTCCACTTACCTCCGGCCAATCACGTAAAAGGTCAACTAGTAAACAAAATAAGTTGCATCATCTATTATGGTCCTGCTCTTTTGTACTTCTGTTAATACAAGTCCTTGACATGTCATTTTCAACTCATGACTGAATTCATGTCCTCTAGTAAAATACTCACTGTGATGTCTCCATCTCACCGAAGCTTGAGAATAATGAAGTTATTAGCATTTTCATGGAAGAAAGATATTATCAATTTGCGTAATAAAAATCTGGTTGGCTGGAGTTAACTCTTGCTAACAGGGACTAGTAATGTATATAGTTGAATTTAAAAGTATGAAAGAATAGAAAAGAAACAAATATGAACAAGAAAAGAGATCGCTTGCATAGGGCTTAGCCGATCTCATATATATATAATAAGGTTATAACCCTAGCAATACACTATAAGTCGGCATAACAATAGAAGAACAAAAAAACCCTACACACTTAACCTAGCATGGGCCGAGGGAGATAAGCCCACAAGAAGCCTACGGCTCTCTTAACACTCCCCCTCAAGCTGGAGCATACAAATCAAACATGCCCGACTTGAAACACAAAGTAAAAAAAACTATCACGAGCAGGCTTGGTGAAGATATCTGGCCAGATCTTGAGACTTCACATATGGAGTAACAATCAGCTTTGACATCATCAAATCACGAATAAAATGCCGGTCGACCTCGATATGGCAGTGCGCTCGTGAAACCTCTTGGGTTGCTTGCTATAAATATTGCCGCTTTATTATCACAATACATCGGCATAGGAGAAGTTATCATAATACCCATCTCGGACAAAAGTGAAGCGAACCCATATCATCTCAATTCTTTGTATATTGCCATAGCTTCGATATTGACTTGACGCGATCGAGCCACAACATTTTGCTTCTTACTTAGTAAGTAACAAGATTACCACCAACTAGAGTACAATATCCAGGCGTTGACCGGCGATCGGTGGAATCACTTGTCGGCATCAGAATCGCGATATCGACATCTGTGAAGGCGATAAAGAAGTCCCTTGCCTGTGGAGAACCCTTCAAGTATCGTAGAATCGAATCACGCGGCATTCCAATGAGGAACGCAGCGGATGTGCATAAACTTACTAACAATACTAACGACATAAAGTAATATCGGTAGTCACGCAGTTAGATAGATGAGAGCGGCCAACAAGGCGTCGATATCGACCGAGAATCAGAAACACCTCCCTGTTCGGCATCGGCTTCATTGGGATCCATAGGTGTATTTATGAGCTTGGGCAGAAGCCAGATCTCGATAAGTAGATCCAACACATACTTCTGCCGAGAGAGATTAAGACCACTACGAGCGAGCAACCTCTATCCCAAGGAGCGAAGGGCGCCTAAATCTTTTCGTATGAATTTAGCCTAAGTATTTCTTCAAGCGGAAATACCAACAACATCACTTCGGAGAAATTATAATATCGTCCACATAAACAATGAGGATAATGGTACGGAGAAGGGGAATCTTAGAGACAAACAACGAATGATCACATGCCGAACGACAAAGGCCAAAGCGGAGAACCACGAGAACTAAACCGATCAAACCACGCAGGGTATTGTTTCAACCCAGTAAATCGCCTTCTTCAACACACACCATATGTTCTTGGCACGGAACTACAAACCCAGGGGTTGGTCCATATAAACCTCTTCATGTAACACTCCATGCAAAGGCATTTTTAATGTCCAATTGATATAGAGGCCACCTCTTACAAACACAACGAGAGAGCAAGATTCGGTGAATTGGTAGAGCAGCTGGAGAAAAGGTCTCCATATAATCCACCCCATAAGTCCGAGTATACCCTTTGGCAAAGCAAACGAGCCTTCAAGCGCTCTCTGAGCCATCCGGTAAATACTTAACCGTATATACCATCGACATCCTACCGTTGTTTCCACGGGGAAGCGGTCAAATCCAAGTCTTATTCTCATGAAGAGCGAGATAGTTCCTCCTTCATGGCAAATTTCCAACCAGGGGGAAGCTAGTGCACGAGTAGAGAAGATGGGGCGGAGAGCAGAAGATATGGACAATGCAAATGTCTGGCGAGAACCAGCTTACGATGAAATGAAACAAGGCGAGATATAGGATGCATTGTTTTGGACACGGTTCTTGTAGCAATGGGTTCTACATCAACGCTCTTAGTACGAGCAGGCGTGAGCCTCTCGAGAGGATGATGATGATGATTGGTTCAAAGGCAATTCACTTAAGGTGTCTTTTCTCAGCTGATCACGGCGATGATCGAGCATAAATGGGCATATCACGCCGTAGTAATTGGAACCGCACGACGACATTTCGTATCGGCATCACAAGGGACATGGGGCGAGAACATCGGAGGAGATGGACTAAGCTCCCCCTCACGACAAGATACTAACTCTGAGATCAAATTCTTTGCCCGAGAAGAGGAAAAATAGGATGTAGACTCAAAGAATGTGACATCGGCACTAACATAATCTGGAGATGGAGTAGGGGATTATAACAAGCGGTACCCTTCTGCGTGCGGGAATAACCAACAAATACACACTTGGTGACCGAGGAGGTCCAACTTGTCATGACGAGTGAGAACATGAACAAATGCGACACAACCAAACACTCTGGGTGGAACATGATAGGTCGTTTGACCAGGTACAACAAGCGGAAAGGCGTTTAGCAAGGGACGAAAGATGGCATCGATTAACAAGGTAATTAGTAGTAAACGTCGGCCCGATATAAGCTTAGGTACTCCATAGCAAACATCATAGTACGAGTAACATCTAGTAGATGACGCGATTCGTTCGGCAACTCCATTCTGCCAGGTATATGTGGCAAGTGCGGTTTGATGAATAACCTCGATCTTCACAAAAAGGATTTGACACGAGATTGGGTATACTCTAAGGCATTATCGGACCGAAATATTTTAAGTTTTGTATGGAATTGGGTCTCAATTTCATTGTAGAAATTAGAAAGAATACAGGGGGTAACTTCGGTCACGATCTTTTAATAAATACGACCATGTCATTCGTGAATAATCGCCGACAAATACCACAAAGTAAAGAAAACCGGACAAACTTTTTATTTCTTGCAGACCCAAATGTCGTATGGACTACATCAAATGGAGCGCATAGCGACCGTTTATCAATCCTATTGGGAAATGTACTTTCTGATGATGTTTTCCCACGATTGACACGCACACTCTAAAACGGACATAGGACTCAAATTAGGAATTAAGTAGCGTAATTTAACAAGAGATGGATGACCAAGGCGACAATGCCATTGAAGTGGCGACCGCAGGCACTGATGCAGCGAGAACTAGACTCCTCAACATCCAACACATATAATCCATCGCTCATATCCTAAGACCAATCATCATCTTAAATGCGGAGGTCTGAAAAACACAAACGAGCGGTGAAGGTTATGGAGCGGTTTAGAGCTTTAGTAAGAGCACTAACGAAACAAGGTTAAATGAAAGATTTGGCACATAGAGACCCGATTTCAACTCTAAAGATTGAGTTGGATGGAGGTTCCACTACCAAGGCCGGGACGCGAAGAACCATCCAGCTAAACTCATCTGGATTTAGTAGACACAAGGTTGGAAAGAAAGAGAGGAATTACGGTCATATGGGCACTAGCTCCTGAATCAATGATCCAAGATGAAGAAGGCATTGCCAAATTAGCGACTTACGGAACTAGCAGTGGCGATGGGCATGCCAAAAGATGTAGACAAAGGAGTTTAGGCGACTCAGAATCGATCCAAAATAAGCTGGGTCGAGTTATCGAGAAGGTGTGGGTGGTGCCACATCGGATGCCTCCAAAGATTGATCGACAACATGATTGGCATAAGTTGGCTTCCCATATTTATCCCAACAAAATGGTTGAAGATGTCCTTCCAAACCACAATGTGTGCATTTTCTTTCGCCACATGCCACCATTCCTTCCACCACGACCACGATTACCTCTACCACCACGTGAGCTCCTACCATTAGAATTTCCCACGACCTCCACGACCATAAGAACCTCGACCACCACCGATCCTCCTCGTCCCACGATGCGAAGCGACGATCGCGACGACTCCTTTGAAGAGTAACCCAGTTCACCACTCTCTTGGCGTCGCCTTTTAAGGCGAGAAAGCCCTGGCAGTGGAAGCTTGTTTCACTAGCCCGATGGTGATCTTTGTACCACGTATATTGGAATTGAGCCCATGCAAAGGGCGCTACCTGAAGCGTTCTCGAGCTTGTCGTTGTTGCTCGAGATCATGTAAGCGGTTGATAAAGCAAAAGTTCTTCCCACAATCCCTTCATAGTCTTTGTAATACTCATCAATGGTTCTCTCCCTGTTTGGTCTTAAACAAGGATTCATCTGATCATAAATCGTGAGATATTGTTCTCTTGAGAATACATTTCCTTGAGGATGACCAAACCAGTTTAGTGTTGATAAAAACTGCACATTAGTAAGAACTTTAGGTTCCATCGTTCCATA
Source organism: Jasminum sambac (assembly GCA_018223645.1). NCBI lineage: Eukaryota > Viridiplantae > Streptophyta > Magnoliopsida > Lamiales > Oleaceae > Jasminum > Jasminum sambac. The sequence goes on from CP073649.1 coordinate 24,724,909, forward strand.
ACCATGTTAGAACCATCGAGTTAGAGGATTCCCACTCCTCATACTGGATCGATACTACTTGGAGGATCATCCTTAAGAAATTTGATTTTCCTTTTAGCACGAATAAAGTGCTCAACACATAACTCAAGGCAGATAATTATTTCCATTGAGCGAATATTGGTAATTGGCTTGCCAAGGTAAGTCATTAACATAATACAAAGATGGCTTGTGCCAGGCCAGACGGTTGATGTAGGTTTCACGCTCATCTCCCATTGTTCATAAGGTCAAACCAGGATAGGTGATCAAATCGAATTTCAACTTTCACACCAAAACAAACCTATGAACAATAATCACTATGGAAAACAAATACTCTTTGTGGCGATACTGCGTAGCGAATCAACTAGCGACGTCATCGTAGCGCGGTCACTGTAGCAACCGAAAACTGCACAAATTGGACATCTTGTAGCGATTCTTTGTAGCGGCGTCAGTAGCGGATGCTAACAGCGAAAGGCTGCGCCAAATTGGGATGACAAAGAATAAACCTAGATTTGATCGATGCGGACTTGATTTCAACAACTTATAACATACGCACTCAACAACACTACGAAGCCCACACCGATCAAACACAAGACACAAACCCACGACTTCACCAACTTTAATACATCGGAGATTTAACACACTTGACACGAGAGGTTTAAAGAACCCCAAGAACACTTCGATTATGGGGAAAAAGGAAAAAAAGAATAGGAAAGGTGTTTGAAAGGGAAAAAAGAAGAAGGATTAGGCTCACGATACCAAGTTGAATTTAAAAGTATGAAAGAATAGAAAAGAAACAAATATGAACAAGAAAAGAGATCGCTTGCATAGGGCTTAGCCGATCTCATATATATATAATAAGGTTATAACCCTAGCAATACACTATAAGTCGGCATAACAATAGAAGAACAAAAAAACCCTACACACTTAACCTAGCATGGGCCGAGGGAGATAAGCCCACAAGAAGCCTACGGCTCTCTTAACATATATGATATCACGAATCATCGCTTTTGATAGGACAAATCAAAATTCTAAACAGTTGCATACAATCTCATTGGAATTGCATGTTGCACAAGTTGGGGAATATAAAGATGGAAAGTTTTGACACGAATCTACCATTCCAATTCAGATTGAAAGGAATTAACTATTTAGGACTCTACGTCCACAATTAACACGAATAATTGAATCCCTTGGTACATACAATCTGTTGATCACTGAATGATTCTCTCCCAACATTGTTTGTTCTCTCTCTCTCTCTCTCTCTCTCTCTCTCTCTCTTTTTGGTGGATATATGGTGCTTGACACAAAGCACAAGATGTAGATTGAAAAAAAATATATATTATTCACCATCTTTTGATTATTGTATATAGTGGACAACTTATTTCACATTAAGATTAAAATGATCAAAAAGCAGCCAGTATTACTGTGAAGGAAACTTATTATATTGCATTTTGATTGTATTGAATATCTTTTATTAGGAGCCTGCATTCCAAGAATTAATTTTGCTTTACTCTGAAGAAATGGGAGAAAGAGAAAGGGAAGATAAAGCTGAGATTTCATCATTGCAGATGAAAATATATGAGAGGATCCCTATACCTGATCTGCCGGTAAATGCTTCAGCACTGAAATGTTATGGCATATTTCTGCATCAAGTGTGTTTGGGAGGCTAAAAAGTTGAAGTCAATGTCAAGAATTACGTTTAATCACACATTCCATTTACCCACAACTTTTATCAGCAGTTTTTAATTTATTTGTAGGTTGTTTTTCCTCACAAGAAGCTGTCTTTCAGAATCCTTGACACGGTATGGAGAACTCAAATCAATCTCCTTTACTCATTCTGATATCCTTTCCTTTTAATGCTAAAATCTTTAAGAGGACACACACATTGCCGTCTGCAATTGGATGTGGATATTTCACTCATCAACAAGTTGTTGGTCATTGTGGTTGCTGATTTTAAGTCAATGAATTGTACAGGTTATGGCAATGGCTAGACATGGTTTTAGAGGGATCTTGGGAGATAATGAGATTTTTATTTGATGTGCATTGGTGTGTAGATCAATTTCTATACTCTTCAATTACATGACCTTATGATGTTATACAGTTAAGATTGAGGTTCGTTGGGTGATGGACAAAATATGGCCAGGAAGACTAGAAAGAGAATGAACATTATGGTTCTCTTCATGAAGAGAATCAAACAATAGAATCATTTCAAAAAACAATACAAAACAATCTTCACTTGTCAAAAGTTTAATGGGTCTTGTAATAGTGTTCAACTGCAGATTATGAACCTTAATATAGTTAATATAGATCTAGCACTCCTCCAAAAGATGCTATTACTGGATGGTATCCAATCAAATTTTTGTGATCAGTATGTTCACTTATTCATCTGTTCAATTGTAGTTCTGTTGTTTATCGGTCAGTAGTGGTAGAGTTGGAGATCTTGTTCGATTCGTTTGATACATTAATCAGATACCACAATAACATTGCAGGTACGCCTAGACATTGCAAGTATACTGGGACTCTTGGCATTCATCATAAATTATAAATTTGAGGACATCCTATCTTCCCCGTATGTATTGTTATTTATCTTATGCCTTTTTAGTTAGTTCGATGAAATGAACTTTAAGTTTGTTGATTTCTGCAATTTGATTTTTTGCCATTTCAATTTTAAGCATATCAATGTCAATATCAGTCAGTTCTATACAAAGACCCTAGTGCATGCTTTGTTGCTAATACCAACCTGAACCGTTAGGTCGTCTGATGAACTTATCTAACTTGAATGTTAAAAGCAGTCTGATGGTAATAAATGGGTGAGAGTTGATGATTTCGAGTTTTCAATAGAAGTTTCTGCTTACGTAGTACAGAGATATGAAACCGCCATAACGTGATAGTATCTAAGTGAAATTTGCTGAAACCATCAACTGCTTAGAATTTCAAGGCCTTTGGTTCTGCAGAACCTTAACTTAGATGAAGAGACAGAGTAAAAGAAACTGAGGCAACAAGTAGGCCCTTGGGCACCACAGGAAACAGAAACATGCATCTCACACTAGCGGGTGGATGTAAAATTTTATTGAGTGAGAATGTCATTTTCAAGTGTTGGGGCTTTAGATCTGATTATCTGAAATAGATTCTTCAATAACTACAAGTACCCAATAAGACAACGAGTTTAAATGTTGCCTAAAATCAACACGCAAGTGCACGTATCGCAAACAAGTAATGAAGTGATGAGAGAGTATCGTTTCCACGAGGATTGTGCATTAGAAGAATATTGTAGAGATTAATGGAAATTAAAGTTTAAAAAGAGTGGATTTTGTGTTATTTTCTTCCTGCTAAAATAAATTAAAAACTATAATAAGAAAGAGAAGTGCAAAGGTCGTAAAATGAGGTTTAAAGAATTGAAGAGAAATTGCTAAAATGAGACAAATATGACAAAATTAGCAAGGATTGCTTCCGGGATAATTATGACACTATACCTACATTGCTGTTACTTTGCTATGATTTTACTATAGTAAAATGTTCTAACAACTAGAATTCTCAAATGACATGATTTTTCCAAATCGATCAAAATTAATCAAACTTGAAAGTTGACTAAACATATTCCTATGTTAATCTAACCTCAAAGCTTCCAATAAAAGGTCTCAATTCTACTTTTGTTGCATGGGACAACTATATATTCCTATATCAGTTGCAAGATTTGAACTTTAACTTAGATTAAATGAAACCCATATCATTCAAGCACTATCCAATCTTAATTACCTTTTTCAAAGCTAATTTAGGTTTTAATTTTTTGAAATTGGCGATCAATCAATAATAGAAAGTGTGAAATTTCACACAGCCTGAATAACAAGAACAATCACCAAGCAAAAGCAACAAAATCACAACTATAGATATAATTATGTCATAATCATCCCATCAACAATTCTAACTAAAAGAGTTTAGCCTAATAACATCTTAAAATTCATTACAAACTCTAGAAATAAATTTGTCATAATCTCAAAATGGAAATAAAGAGAAAGAGAGTAGAAAAAGGAAAAAGAAAACTCTATTTTATAGATCCTTGTCTTTTTCTCCTCCAATTTTGTATTCCAAGAATCCTTTTCTTCTCTTGAATCTCGTAGCCTCCCCTTCTTTCTTTAACCTCCTTTTTCCTCTTTTGGTGAGTTGAGAATTCTAGATCTAAAAGTAAGTCTCCCTTTTTACCCTAATTAGGTATTGTCCTTTTTTACTATTTTTCCCTCCTAGGATTGTACAAATGGCATGCCACATTTCTTTAACTCTTTTCCAACCTTACCCTTCTTTTTAAGTGGTCTTGTAGTTGACTGTTGACTCGATTCAAGTTTAGAAAATCTGCACAGTTTTGCTACAGTATTTCCACAGCATTCCTTCAAATTCCACCAACAGTCCCTACACGTTTAACCCTTGTTAAGCCAAATTTCAAATGTCAATATGCAACTAAATCACTATCTAAAACACATATTAACATCAAGAGGATATTCACATCATATTTTCCAAAATTTTAAGAGCATTAAAGAGGGTTTTCGACTCATCGGATGAGAGTTTATTAAAATTATAAGCTAATAAGATGCATAAATAACTCTAATAAAATTAGAGTTATCATTAAACTTTTAGATCAACTACTTCTGCATGGTATAAGCAGGGGTCATGAAACCATGAACGGACAGATATCATTTCTATCCAATTAATTGCTTTCTTCATTTTAACATTATTTTATTTTCATTTACTTTAATTTTCTAGGAAGTTAAGTTTTTCATCAGATTCCGTTTAGTCTTAGGTTTTTCTATTTGAACTTCCCTTTTATCATTAGCGTCGTTGAGATTGTTTCTGTTTTGATATTTCTTATGAAAGAGCATTTAGTTTCTTTAACTATCTACGCAAATGATTACTTGTGAACAACTTATACTTTCGTAATCTTTTTTTTTTTTTAATCATTTACGCCTCTCTGCATGTATGAAAATGTCTTTGAGTTTAGGTCTCATCCTGTTATTACCCTAATAAGATCGTGCACTTGGAAGGTTTTAATGAAAAAAAATCAACCCTATGTCTAGGTGAGGGGTCATGTTTATGACACAAAGCTCATGCTATACATGGGATTCTCTCCAACAATAAAGTTTGTACATCAACTGGTTATATGTCTAGCGGCAAAAAAGAAGCAAAACATGTAGCTGAATACCTAGCCTTACCACATCTTCCCTGGCTACTGGCTAGACACCCAATGGTTATGGTAAATGAGTAATTAGGTTCCAAATTAGTGGTATGGCTTCTCATGCTAGCTGAAAGGAAGCTGTATCAGGATCATGGTGGTAGAATGAGTCCTGATCATAGAATGGCTTCCTATGCTAGCTGAAAGGAAGCTGTATCAGGAGCATGGTGGTAGAATTTGAGTCCTGATAGTGGATGTTTCAAGAGAACTGCAGTTTTGTGGGCATGAAGAAACATGATATTCAATTTGAGAGAAGGAAGTGTTGTTTGGTAAGATATTAATGTGAAACTTGAGAGTGTAAGAGACTAAAATTTTGTTCGTCACAACTTATTTTAACAATCATTTTATACATATTTTCAATCACTCATTTTACTGGTTTGACAACTTTTCAAGTCTTTATAAAAATTTTTTCTTACTTTTCAACCACATATTCAAAAATTAGATCTTCAATCATCTCTATCAAACAAACAATAAATCTCACTTATGAGATCAATATACGTGCAAGCAAGTTTAGTAAATATTGTAATGCAATTATTTTCAAATGTAGTCTTTCTTGATGTAATGTTAATCCAGTGTTTACTTCTACAGGTCAGCAGTATTTCTAGATGCAATTGCAGTCACTGCACTTTTGATATATGTCACGCGTGTACTTCTGGGCTACAAACAGACCAGAGATAGATATCAAGTGAGTTAAATTCAACCTGTGCGCTTTTTTCCTTTTCCTTTTCCTTTTTCCACACTCTTTTTTTTTTTTTTTTGAGAAAGAATCATGCATCATCACTTCACCTATTTCAGCTTCTGGTCAACAAGACGCTCTATGAGAAAACAGTAGCAAGTGGCTTTGGTTCCATTCATTTTCTTGTTGATGCTTCTGAACAGCAGCAAGTAAGAAATTGCTATGATTATATATTTATTACAGTTGCAGAAAAAGGAGATGGGTTGGAATATTTCTTTTACTACTCCCCTCCACTCTCCTTAATACAAATCTGCTGTAGCACTTGATTTGAAACTGATAATATGCGTCATTCTTTTCTTTTTGACATTTTTATGCAGTACAAGGAAGCGGTTTTGGCTTATGCAGTACTCCTTAAAGCAGAGGATGGTCAGGTTAGCTTTAACTTTCAACCAATCCCTCCACATCCCCCCCAAAAAAAAAAATCCCATTTTTTTGGTATAATTCAATTAACAAAAGAAAATAGTATAGGAGACAAATGCGAAAGATTTATTGTTCATCAACAGCCTTCTCTATCACAATAATTATATCAGTTATTGCTTAATTGCAGGTGACTGACACCAGAACTATAGGAGACAAATGCGAAAGATTTATTTACAATGCTTTTGGAGGAAAGGTAATGAAATATATACACAAACACATATGTTGCGTGTGCCTATGTATATATATACATATTTTTTATTGTCTTTGTTGATCACACTGAAGCCTAGATGCAGGTTGAAATGCCAGTTGACAAGGCCATAAAAAACCTGGTGAGGCTAGGTCTTGTGATAGAGAAGGCTGTTGATGAACAAATTGTACTGCAGGCTATTCCCTGTAGTAGGGCCTGTGTCATTCTCCAGAACCGTTGGAATAGTTTACTCCGCTAAGTTTATCAACCTAGCTTTGCAGCTTTGGATCTTAAGAAGTGTTACAAAAATATAGCGACCGTCAAACCACTTGACTAATGGTGATTTCCACTTGGAATGGCAAAATGAAGAAAGAATTCAATGCAGAATATCTATTGCTCTAACTTAGAATTACACAGCGACAAGTTTGAAACCAGGTGGAAACTGGAAGTGCTGAAGGAGCTGATCAGCGAAGTGAATGTGACATAGGAGGTGAATTTGTTTAGTTAGCTGAAGAATGCATTATCATGTCTATATAAGAACAAACTCCATGTAGATATGATATGAATAGTTTGAGTATATTGCGATGAAATATATGATGCCACAGCAAAGAGACTGTAAGATTTAGATGAAACAGTTAAATTAATCAACACTAGAGATTCATGTACCCTTTTTTCGAGATCAAAGTCAACAATCAGAAAAAGTTCATTTGTATATTTGCATTTTGCAATTACACTTGCAATCAACCAAGCACGTTTCTTTCACTTGATCGGGTATTTCCCCAAAGGCACTATCAACACACTCCCTCATTCTCCAAAGCAAGTTTGATTGTATCACTTACCATTGTTAGCTTCAGCATAAGTATTCAAGGTCAACATGGATTTGGCCATCTTTGGGTGATTACAACAAAAATATTCTATCTACAATCAATCAAATTTCCCCTTTTCTTCTTCTATTGTTTTATCTTCTTCGTTCATCCCTTCTTTAATTCAATCCATTATGTAGCCAGATAACTCGCCCCTTGCTCCTCATCATATAGTGGCATAAGCCCGGGTGAAAATGAAAACTCCACCGCCTCCAACTGCACGGCCCAAAAGCATATTGCTATCCAAGTACGACAGGTAATACAGCCCTCCTACAGATCGTCTATAAAGCATCCATCATTCCCCATTAAAGTGTAATTGAGTTGGAATTTAAATTTAAAATCGGTAGCATACCTCTGTGGATTGGCTACGGGAACTTGAACCCTGAAAGCTTTAATAAATTGCAAGATCTGTATAAGGCAGTCATGCAACTCTTAGGAAATCAGTAACTTTCTTATTGATTAAATTAGTGTACGTTTGTCAAATAATATAAGTACTTGGTTCCTAAGGAATGTGGGTCCATAGGCATGTGGAGTGGTGGATCCTATCAAATATGTGAATAGAAATAGAGTTTGATCAAATTATACGCAATTAGATTTTCTGTGGGAAAGTTGTAGCTTCACCCATGATCAAGCAGAGAATCTCGATGAACCATTTTGTTTCCAATAAACAGGAGAGAAAAGAGGTAAAAATAAAAATATGCATATTTTCACTTGAACCAAGTAATTTACGTATTGTTCAAACGAATCTTGGAAGCTTGGATGAAATTAATATACGTGTCTCAAGTTTGGAAAACAGTGGATGACAAGTAATCTGCAAATATGCGTGCGAGATTTGAACTTTACAAGCAATTGCAAATTATATCAGAAGGATTTACCTGTAAACTCAGAAACGTCCGTGGTAGTAATGCTGGAGCTATTAGAGCTTGCAACTGTTCACTGATGTTTATGTTCTGAATGGTTATCTGTCAGATTGACAAGAACACACTCAAATGCCCCCTTCAGCTTTTAACAGGATACGTACTCTGCATCTTTAGTTGTGCATGGAATGCACCTCAAACCAAAAGACTACTAACGATTGCAATAAAATTGACTTCTCGTGTGATAATTTGAGTAATATGACATAATATAGTGGTACAAGTATGAGGACTCCTAGTTTAGTGAGATTGTGTGGCCATATACATATGATCCTTCTATCATTGACGAGACAAGACTAACCTGCATTATATAAGAGCGGGAAGTTTTTCATGTTTCAGAGACAAACCTCTTCAAACTCAAGGTAGATATTACGTTTAGACACAACGGAAAATTTTGCCGACACAAGCAGTGTCGCACCTTCATGCTCCTGTGACAAGGGAACTGTTGCATTATCTTAAAAAATACACCATTATAACGAGCATGTTATGCAGAAACACAAACTTTAACATAAATGAGATGAAACCAAAGATTAATTTTTACTTCACTAGACAAAAAATATGTAAATAAAACTGCAGAGAAAACCCATGTCTAACTGATGAGTTTAAGAGACCAGAATGAAATCAAACAAATCTACAATCTCGACTCAGCCCATCCTAAATCCTGTCTAATTTATCTATCATATAATACATGAGTCCTCTTCTTCCACATCAAACTAACATAGGTCACCTAAGTTCGTAAGTTAGTTATTTACATTCTTATTAGATCAAATTGATGACATTGTGATGAAGATCCATAGAGATAATTTCTGAAGACTCACCAAATTTTGAAATTAGATTTTGTCTCAAAAGACATCTTTTATATTAGATCTTGTTCAACAAAGTTCAAATGAGAATGAAAATGATTATTTTGGGAGAATGTACAGAGGGGTTACGGAGAAACGCAAAAAAATTATATATATTCTTAGATTGAGTGGTTAAAAACGAAAATAAGAAAAAGTGATTAAATTTTAAACTTTGCCAAAGAAGCTCTTATTATACTCTCTTGGTGTTTTACTTTAGACAATTTGCTTTATTACACTTAGACTTTGATTTATTAAATAAAAACATATTTCTCTCTAACTACCATTCCTCCATCTCCCAGCTTCCAACACCCCACCCCCACCCCCGGCACACACCCCGCCTGCTCTTCTTTTATTCTACTTCAATTTCTCCTATTCTTCTACAGTTTTAGTACCTGTTTGATTGCATATGTTGACTATTTCCATTTATTTTCTTTTATTACCTTTTAACGTATGCTTGGTAACCTTATTTTCTTTGAATTACCTCAACCTTGAATATAGAATTCCCTTTAATTCTTCAACTTTTTCCATTGATCCAATTTATCCAACTTCATTTGGCATCTCATTTATTATTATCCTTCCTAAGTCTAGTGGCTATGAACTGTTTCTGGGTCACATGACATGTAACCTAGAAAAATACGCAGTAGATATGAAGGCTACTGGGCAGACACTATGTGATATGCCTAGAGTGTACAACCTTTGTTATTCATAAAATTTACTACTCAAGGAAAATATTATGTACACACACATACAAATGCCCTACAAAGGTAAAGTCAACCGTCATAAATGTTATTAAGTAGTTGGAAATGTAAAGTATGTATGAAGAACATTGTCTTTATTCTTGGCCTATTGTCTTCTATCTAGAAAGGTAGGAAGGACAAAAGGAAAAAGGCATGAACGGGGGAAAAAGAAAAAAAGGAAGAAGATAAGTCATTCCATGTAAGCTGGCAAGGAAAGACAGATGAATTTATCAATTCAAGGTCTGGGATTTGGGATTGTTTACCCAAAGTTTGGAAGAGGAGAGACCTATAAACTACAGCTTTGGAAAATTCCATGCAAGCGTCACAGCTCACACGCTGATCAGCTTGGTTCGATCGGTTCCTTAGAGATTTGAATTTGTTCGCTCTCTAAGGGGACAACTGCTAAGACTTTAGCATATCAGCATCCAGCACAATAGGCACTAAATTTAATTAGTAGTTGGTGCTCATATAAAATGCAAACCTGAATTGCATTATCTCATGAGAAAGAGTTCTCATTCTCAAGATAAAATTCTCATTGTGCTCCAAGCAGCCTAATTCTCATAATTTTGTTTAAGAACAAACCTTTTGTACTTGGATGAGAATGAAATGACATTGTAACTAGTCTTAGTGCAAAGACCAGCCAGATAGACCACCACATTAAATATAAAGCAAGAGTAACTATCAACTTCCATCATAACAAGGGCTCTACTAACAATATTTTCAAAAGTTTTAATGAAGAGGCCATGTGATGTACTGGAATATGAAAAATAATCTGGGTGCTAAGAAGAAAAGAGAAAGAAGTTACCTCTAGGACATTGGAGATGCTCCATCTTACTACATTGCGGACAATACCTTGGTCATTTTTATCTCGGCATTCAAACTTTTGAAAAATTTGCCCAACCTGTTTAAGTCAAATTGCATCAACATAACTACATTGCAAATCATACACCTATTTGTTGTTGAAAGTACTGATTAACTAAATTTAACCTCAAGGAAGGGAAGAGTTTCAGCAGATTGGAACAGAATGAGGACATCAGCGGCAGATGTATATTGCAAACGCCATGTGCCGTCCAACTTATCCAATTCAATTGGCTCTCCAGCACCAAAATTTTCCACTTTCACCTTCACGAATCACACACACTGTTAAATTGCCATAAAAAAATGTCAACAAAATGGAGAAAGAAACACGGACCAGAGCCTCCTCAATGGCAGAGCGTTGATCCGGAGTAGCCACAAGGCCACGTTTGGTGTCGTTAACAGCGGATAGTAACTCAAATTTTCTGTCCTCCAATTCGATTTCTGAGTCCTGGTGAGTAAATTAGTAATCAATCATAAATCAGCATCTCACTATCAAGTCAGTACAATTTTGAGCAGCGAGGTTCTGAGATAACTAAAAATCATGAAGAATTGAAGATACCATGGCAGTTGTCGCAACTGGGGAAGAGGAAATAGTTGTGGGTAAAAATGTTCTTGTACTACGAATCGCTGGAAGACGATGAGGATTAAGAGCCACTTCTGCCTTACGAATCGGAATTGAGAGCGACGAAGAAAAAGAAGGCGCTGCAAATGAGTAGCACGAGAGCGAAGAAGGTGTTATTGCCACAGCCATTTTGTTTTGCAGCGACTGGTTAATGGCCTTATGGGCTATTCTTCCAAATTTTCACAGGCAAGCACCAACTTCTACTGGTTGTACTGTAGTCTGTATTCTGTAATATATCTTCAACTGGTTGTTGAAATTTGCGTGGGACAATTTTCGGCAATGGATTTTTTTTTTTTTTTTAAGCATTTTAAAATGGGTTTTTGGAAATATGAAAACAAATCATTGAACCAGCGTGTTATCAAAAACAAAAAAAGTTAAAATAAAAAAAGTTTAAAATTATTCTTTTTTTTGCAAAATTAAAAAGATTGAACAGTTTTTTTTTTTTCTTTGATCATTGATTGAAGAATTTTTTGGTGAATTCGAAAATAGTGATTTTTCGAAGAATGTGAAAACATGCAGTCGTTTAAATTGTCTAGACAAGAGAGGCGATAACAAAGAGAATTACTAGTATGCTGCTTATGTGGAATTCAATTTTAGAGATAATTTTTATAACAAAATGAAGATCTTTGGAGAGTTTTTGAGCGAATTAAGAAAGAAAATGTATTTTTTTTAAAGAAGGTAAAGATTGATAATCATTTCACTTTTTTTTTTTTTTGTAATATAGAACATCTCGGTGTTAGCATGAATTGGAAAATATATTTTAATGCATTCTTTTCAAATTTCAAATTTAGTCAAACAAATCACATTCATATATCTCTCTCTACTCATTAAATCTCCACCATCCAACTCCATTCATTCTCTCTCTTCTTACTTATAAAAATACATTAAAACTCATCCGCTAACACCCTCAAGTGTCGGTGGTAATTTTGAATGATAAAACAAAATGCAAATGTCAAATAACGTGTTTGACATAGAATTTTCATTTTTTCAAATATCATTTCCAAATCGTCCGTCTTTTTAACTTGACATATTTTATATTTTACCGGAGCTTTTCTTAACTCTTGTAGTTGTACTCCAAATTGAGAAGTTACTTTTCTATTAAAATCTATTTGAAACAAGTATTCACATATTTTTAATGTATTAAAAATTTATTTTTTGAGTCAAATAGTAATGGAAACAATTATGATAATGAATTATTTTTTAAAAAATTATAACTAACTAGTTGTTTCACGATCGTTGCATGGGGAAACTAACTTTTCAAAAAATAGGGATTTTGATAAATATTAATAGTATTAGAATTGCACCACAAAAAAACTAAATCCTGATCAGAGCAATAAACTTAACTAATATAAGTAATGAAAGAATTCGATAAAAATTTTGACAGGTTCCGTGTATTTTGTATAAATCTATTTTGTAAATATGCACGACTCACCAAAATCACATACATAATTCACAATTCTGCTCGAATACGTGTGTTAGGGTGGAGATTTTTATGAATTTTTATGGATTTTGATGTGAAATATGAAAAAATAAGTGGAGTTAAATAGTGAAGATTTGTGTAGTACATATAGGTCCCGCGAGATGTATGGATGTGATTGAATTGACCAAATTTGAGAATGAATTAAAATGTGTAAAAATTTATAAAAATGTCTAAACTAACAAGCACATTAATATTAAGCAAACCAGAAATAATGACATTCATTTTTGTCAAACAACACGTGTGATGCATGTAATTTGCGTCCCTAAAAATTTATATAAAGTTTAATAAATAAAATTTTAATTCATACAAATAATCCCAAAAGTTTGGGGCATTTTGCAAAACTAAGATTTAAAAAAAAAAATTGAACACACTACATTTACTTATGCATTTGCTAAGTCATTTTTATTTAAAAAATGATTTCAATTGGCCTTATAATTTTCTAAACCATCATATTTCAAAGCACATGAAAACAAATTATGTAAATCATATTGGCAATCAATCTAATTCTTATCAAAACATGTTTGATATAACTTATTTTAAAAATTATTTTATTTCTTCGTCATCTCAAATGATTACATTGATTTAACAATATTTTTATACTTTTTAGTTTACTCATCTCAACAATTCTACAATAAAAAAATTCTTTTTCTTCAATAATCTCTATTAAACAAAGGCCAATGAACCCATGTCCAATTAAATCTTAGAAATATAATTAATTTTATGTTTTAGATAATTATTTTCCTAAAAGAATTAATTATTTCTCAAATAGTTATTCGAATAGATAATGTTTTAATAATTTCATGCATCTAATTTTAAAGATATTTTATAATTTAAAAGATATTAAGAAAATTCAATTAGTTAAAAATTTTTTTATTAATGTTTCAATCGTACGAAAATTCAATTAGTTAAAAAAATTAGACTAATGTTTCAATCAAACCATTAATTCAAAAAGGGTTATTTTCATATTACCCTCCAACCTTTCTGATTTGTTACAATTCCAACCCCATTCTTTTTTTTTGCCTTCCAGGGACCCCAACCTATCATAAATTATCACCACACACCCCTGATAACGTTTTCCATCCAAATCAACCGTTAACTTTCCCTTTTTTGTCTTTTAGTGCAGGGGCAAAATGGTCAAGTAAAAATCACTGAAAGGTTGGCGCTCTGAAATGAAAATATTAATAATTAACTTTAATTTAATTCTAAATCTTTCCAATTTTGATATTTTTATTTGATTTTCAATATATTTCTATTTATTCGTATTTCCACACAGTAGCATTTGTTCCTATTTCCACACAGTAGCATTTCTTTAATATTAGAGACGTGCACACTTTAATTTTAACCAATATTTAATAATAAATATAATTATTCTTTCAAAAAAATAATGAATATAAATATAATTATTATACTTAAATAAAATTTTATTAAAAATATATTGAATACAAAGAATTAATAAAATCGAATCTCAAAATTTTATAAGCAATATATACTGTAAAACAATATATCGAATACAAAGAATTAATCAAATCAAATAAAAATTTAAAAAAAAAAAAAAACCCATCCACCCCCACCCCACGCTACCCTTGCCCAACCCCTCCCAAAGACCACCACCACAGTGTGGTGGTAGTAGCGTTCTTTGGTGATTTTGACCACCGGCAACCACAAGATGGTGGTTCTTTGGTGGTCGAAACCACGGCCACCACCACGCTATGATTTCTTTGGTGGTTTCGACCACCAAGAATCAGATTCGTATTGCCGGTGGTCGAAACCACCAAAGAATCGTAGATTCTTTGGTGGTTTCGACCACCGCCACCACGAGCGTTGGTTGCCGGTGGTCGAAACCACTGCACTGCTATGGGTGGTTTTGACCACCGAAGCCACCACCACCACCACTGTGGTGGTGGTCTTTGGGGGAGGGGAGGGTGGTGGGGTGGGTTTGTTTTTTTTTAATTTTTATTTGATTTGATTAATTCTTTATATTCGATATATTTTTTTACAAGATATATTGCTTCATAAAATTTTGAGATTCGATTTTATTAATTCTTTGTATTCAATATATTTTTCTGATGATATATTTCTAATAAAATTTTATTTAAGTATAATAATTATATTTATTTTTATTTTTTAAAGAATAATTATATTTATTATTAAATATTGGTTAAAATTAAAGTGTCTTGGCTCTCTAATATTAAAGAAATGCTACTGTGGAAATACGAACAAATGCTACTGAAATAAATAAATAGAAATATATTAAAATCAAATAAAAATATCAAAATTGGGAAGATTTAGAATTAAATTAAAGTTAATTATTAATATTTTCATTCTGATCCCAACCTTTCAGTTGATTTTTACTTGACCATTTTGCTGCACTAAAAGACAAAAAGGGAAAGTTAAGTTGATTTGGATGGAACGTATCGTGTCTGTGTGACAATTTATGATAGGTTGGGGTCCCCTGAAGGCGTAAAAGAATGTAGGAATAACAAATCAAAGGTTTAATGTGAAAATAACCCATTCAAAAATTAATGTTATACGTTTGTTTTAATTTTTGTTGAAAAATTATATTAATTGTAATTTTTCACACCAAATTAAATCTTAATGAAATTTTTTATTTTAATTAACTTTCATTATTTAGTTAATTATATTTTTAAAAATATTTAATTATTTCTAAAATTATATTTAAGGGATCCAATCTAAAGAAAAATATTCTTTGTTGTGTTCATCAATTAGGATTATAGTAAGATGATAAATTAGAGGAGGAGATCTTGTACGGAAATTAAATACAATTTGGACTTTTTGACTCGTGGGATGGAAAGAGAAATTTGTTCACTCATAGGAGGCCTTAATTTCATTTTTGTAATCTATTTAAATTGATTGCACGCATCTAGTTAGGGAGGAAAGATGGAAAATAAATAAATAATTATTAACAATGAAATAAGAAAATAATATTAAGGCATTAAATAACAAATATATAAAAAATTATGATCATAATATATATTTATATACATTATTGTATCTATATATTAACGGAAATTATGATCATAATATAACTAGATCCTAGTTATTAACGGAAAAAAATCGTGTGGATGATTCTCAATTAGTAGGACTAAGGTTGCACATATACAATTGCAAAGGAAAGGACTAAAGTTGCAAATACTTAACTATTCTATATATGTAGATGTTGATAACAAACACAGTATAAGAAATTTGATTTTATATGAGCCATTTTTCTTCTTCCAATTATATGTTCTATATAAATTAGTCATTATTTTTTCAGGTTTAAAAAAAGGAAAAGAAATGTCCCTTCTTCGAAAAAATGACTTTGTCGGAAAAGCCGTATGTCATTTGAGAGTTTTCTGAAACTTCAGTGACTGAATTTGAAATTTTTGGAGAAATAATATAAAATAAAAATAATACTAACATGTAATAATAATATGATATGATAACATTAAAATCATGATTAATAATATGATATGCTAACATTAAAATCATGATTTTTTATACTCTCTATGTCCCATTTAAATAGAGACTTATTATTTTTTCGAACATATTAATAAAATATTTTAAATATTAATAAAATTTTCTATATTTTTTATATTTTATCCTTATATTAAATAATAAAAAATATTATGAAAATATTTAAAAATCGTGAAAGATGGAATATGTATTTTGATATCTAATATTTCAATGATCTTAAATAGGAATATTTCAATCAGCTAAAAATAAATGATATACTTTTAATATTTAATATAAAATCTAGACTATAATAATTTGAGAAAATGACTAATAAATACAGTCAATGACCATTTATTGCCCATTAAATCTGATCATTTTATTTTTTAACCATTAACTACGACTTTTAAAAGCTTTTTCACCGTTTTCTCTTTTTGACCTGATTTTAGACATTTTTGCCCTTTACTTTGGCTGATGCGTTCATAACTCATTAGTTGCATGGGAAGAGAGAAAATCCCGATTTAACACTTCTTCTTCCCGTTTTTTCTTCGTTTTTCATTTCGGGGTATTGATCATGATATTTTCGAGCTAATTCTGATCCGACCTTGGAACCAGTTGAGAACTCATGGATTACACCACACAGAAGCTTTTTCCGTTCGATTTCATGGCTTCTATCCTCTACGGCGAAATTTGCAGTAAAGGATTCAAATGAACTTAGTAGTACTAAATGACAAATCTTTGGGATGCGTTTTCTGTTTTCTGCGACTAAAAATTGATCCAAACTTGACAAATCTTTGGGATGCATTTTTTATTTAATTTCATGACTTTCTGTGGCTTGATTTATCCGTTGCTGCACCAATTTCTACTCAAATTTGTCATCCCCAAACTTTGAAATGTCAGATTTACCTTTGTGAAATGTTTATATTGGAATTTCTGATTTCCTTAATAAACTTTCATGTGTTTATTCGATCCTGTATTTGTTTTTGCCTGTTGTATTGAGAGGACATCTTGGGGCTACAAAATTTCGTATGCGGAGAAAGACATGGATGAGATTCGGGAAATGTTTTCGTATGTTTGCCCGAGCCATGTCATGTGTTGGAATAGTCTACCGCTATTAAGATACAAACATAAGCTACTCCATCATTGATAGTACGGAAACTAGGAGCAATAGTTACGCAGATTTTGTTATAAAGAAGCGGATGAACGTTGTACTAGTTGTCAAATATGATTTTCGTTCTTGCTTCTGTGTATGAAATTAGCTCCCTGATTTGAAATATAAAAATTATTGACTATCCAAACTGTTGATGATGATGATGATGGTGATAAATTATGATGACCGTGATGGAACGATGCATAAAGAGATGAAGTTAAGGATTGATTTTAAATGGCAGTGATGGAATGATGATGATAAATTTTGATGGCCGTAATATTTTAAATAATATTACAAGGGTAGATAATATTATTATCGACGTAGGTAATAATATTGTCGATGTAGGTAATAATATTATTGGGATGCTGATCTATATTACATGTAGTGGTAATCAAGAAAGAAAATGTGTGTAGAGAAAGAAAGACGGAGACAAAAAGCGAGAAGATTATCAGGGATGGTAATTTAAATAACCACCCCTGATAATTCAAAGAGAAAGTACATAGAAAAGTTGGTATATCATTATCGGGGTAGGTTATATTATTATCGGGCCAGATAATAATATTATAGAGGTGTATTCTAGAGAGTGTGCGTAGAAAGTTGGTAATCTAGAGAGAGAAAGTACGCAAAAAAGTTGACTATTGATCTAGATTAGCGGGAATGGTAATTTAGAGAGAAAAGTACGTAGAGAGAGAGTTACTTAGAAAGAAATCATATAGAGATAGAATGGAGACGAGGGAGTATAAGAACATTGATGGGGGTAGTAATCTAAAAAGAGAAAGTAGGGTTTAAGTAATATTATTATCGAGGTTCGTAATCTAGCTTACAGAGGTATGTAATATTATTATCAGACCGAGTGATATTATTATAGGGATATGTAATAATAATGTTCCTCTTGTGGTTTGATTTTCTTTCCTTTTTGTTTTTGGCCATTTGTGAGATTGTAATAGAAATTACTATGATGGTAATCTAGATTATCCTGTTGGTGAAAATTTAGAAAGAGAAAGTTGGTTAGAGAGAGAAGGTAGTAGATGAGGGAGAGTGAGAAGATGAACGCGATAATCTAGATTAATGAAGATGAAGGAAATGAGAAGTTGATTGCTCGAGATTACCATGAGTGGCAATTTAGAGAGGGTGTAGAGAAAAAGTGAGAGATGGGGAAGTGACAATGTGAATGTTCGTCGAGATTACCGGGGGTTGTAATCTAAAGAGAGAGTGGAAACGAGAAACGCGAACAGTTGAATGGTGATCGAAATTACTAAGATTGGTAATCTAGTGTTTTGGTATGATCATTGGGGGAGGCAATATTGTTGAGGTAGGTATTTTCAATCGCACATATGTTAATATTGTGATGTTTTTATGTTCTGATTATGATTATTGGGGTGGGTAAAATTATTACTGAGATAGGTAATATTATCAATATGGTAGGTGATTGCTATTACAAGGGAAGATAATATGATCAACGGGGTATGTAATAATATCGATAATAATATTACCAGGGTAGGTAATAGTATTTATCGATGAAAGTAATGGTAGTGGTGGTGGTGGCGATGGTGGTGGAATGGTAGTAGCGGTGGTTTGGTAATGGTGGTGGTGGTGGCGGCGTGGAGGTGGCGGCGTTAGGGTGGTGGTGGCAAAGAGGGGTGGTGTTGATGGCGGCGAGGTGGTGATGGTCGAATGGCGTGGTGGCGGAGTAGTGGCGGTGAGGTGGTGGTGGCGGTGCAATAGTGGTGGTGGTGGGGGTAGGGTGGGGTGGGGGTGGCTTGGTGGTGAAATTGTGGTGGTGTGGTGCAATGGTATGGTGGGGATGGGGGTGAAGGTAGTGGAGGCTTGGTGGTAGTGATTTGGTGGTGGTGGTGGTGGTGGCGGCGGCGGTGGTTTGGTAGTGGTGGGGTGGCCTTGGCGGCGGAGGAGGTGGTGGGGATGGCTTGTGCCGACTTGGTGGTGGTGGCGGTGGTTGAATGGTGGAATGATGGTGGTGGCAATGGTTTGGTGGTGGTGGTGATGGTGACGGTGACGGCAATGGTGGTGGGGCAAGGGTAGGGTGGTGGTGGTAGGAGGAGGTAGGGATGGTAGCGGTGGTTGTGGTCAATGCCGTATATAAGGTTTTGGGGCCCTGAGTTGAAATATAAAAAAAGATCCCTAACTTGTAGCATATACTCAAATTTTATTTCGAAAAATGTTATATAACACCAGTGTGCAAGGTATCGCTCTTTTATTTTTCCATATAAAACCACAAACAATACTCTAAAATGCTTTCGTCGTCGTCGTCTTTATCATCATCAAATAATAATATAAAAAATACACTAAATAATAACCACAATATAATAATCACACAAAAAATAAATCTTTAGGATGGGACATTTATATATATATATATATATATATATATATATAAATGTTAAGAATTTTTTATTGATATAAATATTGGATATCCTTTTGAAATGCCAAAATTTTAAATAAAAGAAAAATAAAACTATTGTGAAATATTGACGGTATATAAATAATTTAATAACAAAGTTTCAAAATTATTAAAATGAGAAAATAAAAAAATAAATATAAAAATCAAATATTTGTTAA
Organism: Jasminum sambac; assembly: GCA_018223645.1. Classification (NCBI taxonomy): domain Eukaryota; kingdom Viridiplantae; phylum Streptophyta; class Magnoliopsida; order Lamiales; family Oleaceae; genus Jasminum; species Jasminum sambac. The sequence continues at coordinate 24,744,981 of CP073649.1, forward strand.
GATATGATAAAAGTTGACATAAAAAATAAAAAATTATATAGATCTAAAATTTATCTAATTCAAAAACACATACTATATTAAATTAATCATGTAATCTAATGGCATTTAAATAGATTTTTTACACTTTGATCAAAGGTTCAATTCTCGTTTCTTAAATGGCCATTACAACATTAAAAAAAAATATTTTTAACCAAAAAAAAAAAGGAATCACATGAATGAGGAGTCGAACTCGAATCATTGCTAAAGCCATGCAAAGCTGCTGCCAACCAAACAACTAACTCACATTAGTAGAGGATTGTAACATGCATACATATATATAACAATCCTTGATTTTGGGCCCCCAAAAATTTTTGGAATTTTGGGCCCTGAGTTGGACGGCTCTTGGGCCTAATGCAAGGTCCGGCCTTGGTTGTGGTAGTAGTGTCTTGGTGGTGGTGGTGGTTGAATGCTAGAATGATGGTGGTGGTGGAATGGTAGTTGCGGTGGTTTGGTGGTGGTGGTGGTGGTAGATGCTGGGGGTGGGTTGGTGGTGGTCGAGGAATGGTGGTGGCGGGGGTGGAATGGTGGTGCAATGGTGGCGGTGGTGGGTGGTAGGTGGGGTGAGGTGGTAACGACTAAGTGGTAGAATGGTGGGGGTATGGTAAGGTTTGGGTGGGGGTGGTGGCGACGGTGGCGACTTGGTGGTAGAATGGTGGTGGTGGTAGTGAAAGGGTGGTGGTGGTGGTGGTGGTGGTGTGGTTGGAATGGTGGGGATAGTGGTGGAATGATCTTGGTGGTGATCTTTGGTGGAATGGTGGTAGCGATGGTTTGGTGATAGTGGTGGTGGTGTGGCGCTGGCGCTGGCGATGGTGGTGGCAAGTGGTGGTTTGGTGGTGGTGACGGAGGGGTGGTGTTGGGGCATGGGTGGGGATCTTTGGTTGTGGTTGTGGTTGTGGTGGTAGCGGTGTTGTAATGGTGGTGGACAAAAGTTGAGGACTAAAATGTAAGCTTTGAAAGTTGGATGATCTTTTGTGCAATTTAAAAGATAGATAACCTTTTGTATAATTTAAAAGTGTGCTTGTTTTAATTTTTATGAATTTTTTATTGTAGTTGCATTTGTTGTACATTTGTGACTTTCAATATTTTTTTTGGTCTTAATATGTAAAATATGAGTTAATAGTAAAAAAAAAAAAGATATTATGAGTTAGTGGACAATTTTTCTAAAAATGTATAGTTGGTAGGCATTCTCTCCATAATTTAGGGCGGACAAAAAGGAAAAGGGAACGGCTAAACACACCCCAATTTCCTCTCAACACACCCACATACTTTACACACCTACCAAATTTTTTTTAACAATCTTCTATTACTCAATACACCCCACCTTTTTTCCACTTTCACCATTCGCACTCATTTAACCCTTTCACCTCATTAATCTTTTCACCCTCTCTGCAAAACTCATTTCACCCTCTCTGCAAGCGAGCAATAGTCGAGGCCGCCTACCAGTTTCTCCATTATCTTATCTTTTCACCACTATCACTATACCAAGTGCCTTTACAGTGTTCCGTACACAATCAATTAAATGATCACGAGATTCAAAATAGTTGTCGGTAGTGAAATTGGATGTATAATCTATGACCACATCAATAATACTATCTTCCATAGATTGTGTATTTAATTCCCACATATACAAACCAACCATAAACAAAGGAAAGAAGAATGCACACAGAAGGATAAAACAACAGTCGGGCCTGAAGAATGGTCAAGCAGCCGAACATGGCATGGTACGTTCGACCTGGGGGAAAATTACAAGCATGTTCATTTTCCTACAGCCGAATATCAGTGTGGATTTTCGGCATGATGAAGCCGAACTATAATAATCAGAATATCCACTATGACTTTCGCTTACAGCCGAACATCCTTTAGTGATGTCGACAAAATACGGTAGAATATCATTTTTAACAACGAATTAAAAAATCACTTATTGTGGGAGCGTGGTCAGAGAGCGGTATGTGTAGAAGACGATGATGGAAGATGAAGACGATTAGAAATATGCATATACCGGTGAGAAAGATGGGTTTGGTGTGTATTTACTGCGATGGCGGGTGTATTTTATTGGTGAAAAGCGAGGGTTGGATTTGAAAATTAAATTGAGGGTAATTTTATGCCAAAAATTAGTTATTTTTAGGTGTGTTATAAAAGTATAGAAACAATAGAGAGAATTTAGAGAGAATGAATTCTAAGTAATTCTCAGGAATGAATTTCATTAATAACTGAAACCCTATTTATAGGAAAACTTCGAATGGCACAATCGTAATTACATAATTTCATCAAGGGTATAATAGTCATTCACATATAATAATTACATCTTTTACCAAATTATTCCTCCATCAAATTATTCCTCCACCAAATTATTCCTCATAATTCATAACCACCAAATTATTCTCAATTATTCATAACACTCCCCCTTGAATGACTATTAATACAAATGTCTTCTAGACTTTGTTTGGAGAAAAACCAGGTGGGAAAAAAAAACTTCCAAACCGATTGCGGGATAGCTTGAAGTGGTTATATCTCGCTTCATCAAAACATTGCTCCCCACGATGTCTACGGTGGTATAGGAGTATTCATGTCTTTGCCTCGTTAAAACCTTGTCAAGAAAACCCGATGGGAAAAAACTTGATCGAAGGAAAAAGTGCAATTGCTCCGTTTGATTTCATATCTTGAGAAGCGATATCTTTACTTACGGTAAATGATTTCAATATCATCATCGTTTGGATCTAAAGCATTAGCTCCATTATAAATTGATCCAATAGATACACTTTGTATCAATTTCTCCTATCGTTCTCAATATACCATGAATATGCCTCGTTAAAACCTTATTAGGAAAAACCCGGTGGGAAAAACCTAATGAAGGAAAAAGAGTACATTATTCATGTGAATACGCCTTTAAAGTTGCCTCATTAAAAACCTTGCTAGGAAAACCCAATGGGATAAAACCTCGATCGAGGGAAAAAGAGTGCAACGCGTATTTTATACAAGTATGCTGCAAGCATTTCAAAATCTTTCATACATTTGTATGAGTATCATATACATTGGTTTTATACTCTTCGTTCATTTAGAGTGCATCAATTTTCTTACACAACTACAAAACATTCACCATGAACACATGTCTCCAAACACACAATTTAAAGCATATAAATTCATCGTAAAAAGATGTAAACATATAAGTAAACCTTCATAACTAATTAACACTTAAAATATATCATTTAACATTTAATACTCACTTAATAGGTTATTTCATTCACAGGGGCTTAGCTCACCCTTTAGGGTACTCATAAACACAGCTTAGCTCACCCGATCCTTTAATTTCCTTTTGCATTTACACACACGATCGGTAATTTAACTTTCATGAGCATGCAACATATAATGACCACCATGCTTATCTTTAAACTTGAGCACTAGTCATCATCATCTCATCATCTCATAAGTTAAAGATTTCACATTCACCATTTATCATCTTCAATATATCTCAATATTTTCATTATCATTGATCATATGTAGTGCTACATTTTTATATCGTGTCGACACTTTTCAATTTCATTTCTTTCCCCATATCGACATAACTTATCGAGATATCTCATTTTCAATCCTCTTGTAGAATTACACAATATAGTTATGTCTATATACTTTTCAAGAGTATATGCCTCCGTTATTAAGACCATCTTTTATAATTTGCTTTGATATAGATGATTGGGGAAATATCAACGCTTCTGGCGTGCTAACTTATCAAAGCATCCTAACTGATATATGTGATTGTTCATAGCCTTTCATGCATCTTTGAACTTCAGGTTCGTATTTCAATTGCGAGGATATAACATGATGCATTTCACATATTATTTTCAACCTTTAATACTCCCTCATGCCGAGAAAATTTAGAACACCAAAACTCATACGATTGGTATGATTTTAATCATATATGTTCTCATCATTCAGCCTTAATATGGGAATTTAGACCGTTTGCATTCTGTTCTCGATATCGGCAATTTATTTGAGGACTTTAAATAATTTGCCACATAATATCCCACTTGTATGCGCATACTCAATCCTTCAGGGATTTATTCAAGTATTGGGATATACATTTACTAGCTTTATTATTAAATCTGGAAATCATGCTCATACGTGAGCAAATATTTAAATAAATTTCAAATTTCAATCATATACACATGTGACTATCTAGTGGATCCATATTATAATATCTAATAGTCCACATGGAGGATGAGTGGGCCCATATTTCTCATCCTTTATTCCAGATATATTTGGGATTTATTTCCAATATTGGCTAGTAATGATTTCATCATTTATCGAAAACAATCATTGAAGAATTCTTTTAATTCTTCACTTGAAATATTGATTTCAATAATTATTTAAACCGGGATGGTCAATCCGGTTTTGCAAACGAGTATTATTGAACTTCTAGTTCAGTAAATTTTTATATCGATTTCACTAGTATCTGTATAGTGCTCAATATGATTTATCATAGAAACAATTCACCGACATATTCCAACATCTTTTGGTGACATTATTGTCTACTACTGTTCAAACACGGAGTTACAGCTCATACGCATCACATCTTGCTACTGTTCAACTACAGAGTCTTATTTCATACGCGTCGTATTATTCTATAAATAAATCATCAAAATTATTGCAAAAATTCATCCTAACAAGGGTCTATACATTATAATGGATCATATGCTCTCAAATCTTCGAAAATACTATCCATCACTACCGATCAAAATCCTAAAAAGGATTTATCGATGTAGACTGGAAAGATTAAGGATGCTAATGAATAAGGGTATCCCACAAGATATCCGATGCTTGATTGAAGCAAAGGTTTGATTATCTGGTGAGGTTTCAATTCCTTCTAAATACATGCCTGGTATGGGTAAAAGTAGTTTTTCAAAGAAACGGAGAGCAAAAAGATTAGGAGGATGCTACAAGTGTGCTCGGTGGACATGTGGCACTCGATGTAAAATCTGTGGGGTACTTGTCCAGAAACCGAGAAGATAAAATAGCATTCATTAAGGATGGATTGAGTAAGGAGCCTTTGGATGATATTCAACAGGCTCTTGAGACACATCCTAGTGGACACGTACAAGGTGAGCTAATTGCCTTATGGGCCAAATTTAAAGATCAACAAACGCTAAGCAGTCTTAAAAACTTACTTTAGAAGATCCTGTTTGTAAATTTAGTAGAAAAATTTAGCATAATGATTTTCCCATATTTACTGTAAGAAATCTCTTGTAATAACAAAGATCAATATATTTCTTTTATTTGTAAATATCGTTTTTCAATTTTAAGATATATATATTATTTTTCAATCACTGACAGCTATATGTCATATCACTAAAAAAATTTTCTGCCTTTTTTCTCTTTCATATTTGTCAAAAAGTAAATAGTGCACTCAATTATTGGTTTGAAAATTTTTCCTTAAATAGAAGGATTCATATATCTCTCATGTTCATACATTAAAAGTATAGTGCAAAAAGAGAGATAGAAATAGAGATGGATGTGGAGATTTTAGAATCATCTCATACAAATCAGCCTTTACCTCGCCAGATTAAAACTGTATGTATTCTTGGTGGATCTAAACTGGTAGGTCATATCCAATATGTGGATATGGCAAACCAACTCGCAAAAGAGTTAGGGAGATAAGAAATCAATATACTATATGGAGGAACCAACAACAAACTTTTAGCTAGATTTATAATGGCCGCACCATCATGGGGAATAAGAGTTTCGAGTGTAATACCTTTCCATCTAGTTGGATCTAATACTCGAATTGGAGCCAGTTCTACCATGGGTCCAGCAGGGTTGGTGCTACAAGCGCAATCCATCCACAACTGCATGATGTATATGATGAATAATAGTGATGCTTTCATTGTTCTTCCAGGCGGCTACAACACACTGGAGGAAATATTCAATATAGCCTCGTTGGCACAGTGGAACTTTCATGTCAAACCAATAGGTTTGTTGAATATTAACAATTTCTTTGATGGCTTACTAGCGTTTCTAGATCATGGTGTAAATAATAAGTTTATCTCTCATTCAGCGAGAAAAATACTTATCTCTGCTAGTATTGTTGATGAACTACTCATCAAATTTCATGCATATGTTCAAGAATCTGTGGAAGCCCAGATCCGTCGGTCACAGACCACTGGTGTCAAGCGAAAAAGAAATTCGGATCCTTTAAATATTTCATTATGAATCCTAATGTTGATGGTGGCACAGTTACGGAATATTCATACTCTCGAGACGCATCCCTCATTTATGGGTTCAATATATATTTTCTTTTCGTATTTCTATATTTTCGAGTGTTTATTGCCATCTTTGATATTCTCAATATGTTCCACTTCGGCTGTTTTGTACTTCTTCTGGAGTAATAATAATAATATCATATTGGCTTTATTCAAATACAGAAATCTAGTGATTTTGCTTCTTCAAGAGCATTTTATTCTCATATTAATACAATCTCATATCATCGATGAGATTACTTCATATAATCTCTCCATGCGATATATTTTCTTTGATTTATCAACATGGGATCTATTGAGCATTTTACTTTCATCTATTTATCCAATGGTAACTTCAAGTACCACTTGCTCAATTTTCTCCATTAATATTCGGTATATATGGAGAAGTAATTTTATTCTCATCGTCTACTTCTTCGAGAGTAGGATTAGAATATTTGATCAACTACTTCTTCTGGAGTATGATTAGTTATAACCAATCGTGTAGTATTACCCACCACATTGGAAATATATGCGAAATCTAAAGTGCGTAAATTTAAATTGCAGAAATTAAATTTCCTCCAATAGGTGGTCGAACCTACCTTATGGGAATTATTGCAATAAATATAAATTTACGGAATTTAAATTGCGAGAATTAAATTGCATAATGATTAACTACTTCTTCAGGAGTAGGATCTGCTTAGTAGAAGGTATTACCCATCACTTAGCATATAAAGTGCAGAAATATATAAAACCTTCAGTTTAGTGGCGGTTGAACCCATCATCAAGTAGGAGGTATTGCAAGAATTAAATTGCGATAAATAAAGTCACGAGAATTAAATATTGAATCGCTTCTACCGGGAGGCGGATTTGTTCTTCAGAACAAATACTCATTACTTCTACAAGAGCACATTTATCCTTCAGAATAAGTACATTATGTAATTGAACTCTTCGGGAGTTACATTAATATTTCGATCTTTTAACTCAAATGGATTTCAAGCCATTTTATATAATCAATGGATTTAGAATTTCTTCATGAATATTCTATCCATTTTTCACTGTCGTCAAAATTAGGTCGGTTTTACCCTAAGGGTAAAATTGTCCATTCCAATTCGCAAAGGTAAAATTGTCAAAAATATTTTATCAATGTTTTACGATTGAAATTTATCTCCTTTTTACTTCAATTTATCAATATCAAAATGTTCAAGGACTATTTTGTAACTTTTTCAAAAATTGGGGTACTGTTTTGCAAATTTTTGAAAGTTTACCTTATCAATATTAGTGTCAAATCGAAGCTCTCGTTAAATCGAGTATAATGGAGTCGAGAAAATTTGATTTTGATAATATATGCTCCTTATATCTCTATAAAACGGATGTTATAGTTTAATATATTATTATAATATAATATAATATAATATATATATTTGTGCTCTGAAATTGTTTTTGTTTACCAGAAGATGCAGAACCTTGCGTTCATGTCAATTTGACTTGTACAGATATTTCAATGCTCCACTGAATCAAGCCACAGCCAATCATCTTCTCCCACAAGCAACAACGTTAATCTATGCCAGTATCAACACGGAATGGTTGATACGTGTTTTCCCGCAGAACCAATCTTGTCGGCATACCAAACAATAGAATCAGCCAAACGATTTCAGTATCAAATCGGAAGAATGAGAAGAGAAGTGATGAAGTTTATAATCTAACTAATATTAAGGTTTACGATCTGAGAAGATCATCTATAAGATCTAATCAGAAAGCGTATTCCCTTCATATTAATTAATGGCTAGAGACTCGTGCTGATAACGTGTTATAAAAGTATAGAAACAATAGAGAGAATTTAGAGAATTTCATTAATAACTGAAGCCCTATTTATAGGAAAACTTCGAATGGCACAATCGTAATTACGTAATTCCATCAAGGGTATAATAGTTATTCACATATAATAATTACATCTTTTACCAAATTATTCTTCCATCAAATTATTCATCTACCAAATTATTCCTCATAATTCATAACCACCAAATTATTCTCAATTATTCATAACAAGGTGAGTGTATTGAGAGAAAATTGGAGTGTCTTCAGCCGTAGCCAAACGAAAAAACAAGCTTACTTTGCTTGGTGGGAAGGAGGCAGTATATACGAGACACCTGTACGCGCCATTACGTGAAATCGAGAAAAGGAATTCCGTAGACGTGTGTGGAGGTTCCATTCGGGTACTCCTTTTTTACGCCTTCACCATTTCCGACTTTACTCCGCTGGATCCAATTTCTTCTTTTCAAATTCTTACCATCTATTCTCCATCTGGTAAGTATAGCGCACTTTTCAATTTACTTTCTCTTTGAACTTACACGTCTGATTTTCTTGTTGATGGAATAATTATGTGATTTCATTTTTATGTTATGATCTTGAGCAATTATTATACGGTTTGAATTCTGTTGGGTTGGATTATTTCGTAGTGTTGGTTTGTTAAGGGATTCAATTCTGCCATTTTGTTCTGCTGTTTCATTATCATGATTATTTGAAAATTCAATGAATTTTGATCAATTCCGTGGGCTTACGTTCGATCTGAATTGATTCTTGGATTGAAGTCGACTTTGGTTTCCTTTTATTTCAGGGTACCCGTCTTCCAGACTCAGAGCATTAATCTGTGTCTGCCGCAGCTGATTATATACGAGGTTGAATTATTTATTTATTTATTGACCTTTTGGTTTTTAAAAAATTAAAAATTAAAAAAAAAAAAAAAACGAAAGAAAACTTTACAGGCTAGATATTGCACTCTAGATTTTAAAAACTCATGTATATATATTTAGAAATCTATTCGCTTATCTCGTTATCTCAGTCGGGCAGACAAATTTTTATTTCAATTAGTTTAGCAGGAACCTTGATTATCTTGTTCATGTTAAGCATCAATTTTTAGTATGTGTTTATTGTTAAATTTAGTTTTTAAACTTACATCTGATTGGCTATTTGACTCTCTGGTCCATCCCAGAGTGGTTTGGTCTTGGAAACTTTGTCAGATGCCCAGTATTTAACCAATCATCAAGTGAACAATTCATGCATAAAAGATTCAACGTAGTCCATGTTAATCATATGTACAAATTAGCGGTTACTTGATCTAACTCTACATGATATCTTTAGGTAATGGCTGAAGAATCTAAAAAGGATGTTGGGGTGTCCCCTACATCCAAAGATACTGAGGTTAAGACAAAAAAGAAAGGAGTAATATCAAAAGTATGGGATGCATTATTTAGATTACGTGGAGATGATTTTGAGAAGAGGCTGCAACACATAACCAAGGAAGAGGTTTCTGTTCTTGCCAGAATTAGAAGGCGTTCTCAGCGTTGGCGATGGATGGCTCGGAATCTTATTATTCTTTCTGTACTAGCGGAGGTACTTTGGTCCTTTTCTATACTATTAAAAATACTCAGTAGCAGGAGATGTGATTTGCAAATAATTTTGTAGCCTTGCGATCACTGCTTTTGCATAGCAATGTAGATTGTCGTCACATCCATCACCTCATTATATGGGTGTAGAAATTTGGTAATGGTTCAAAATGTAAAACAGGTATCAAATTAGTGGTCTTCACATGCTGAAGAAAACATTTGTAGTGGTCATTCCAATTGAAATTTGTTATATCCACCCAATTATGTAGACCCATTAATTCTATAGGGTATTTTATCCGTGTGTAAAAAGGAACATGATTTTTATGATGTAATCACCAATGAGGACTTTACATGAGTAGTAGCTTTATAAGTCTTGAACCCGCATAAATTACAATTTTTATGATTAGTTACAGTCGTGTGCAAATTTGGTTAATCCGTCGAAAGGTATACATTAATTATTTCTTACTTTGGTCTTTAATGTTTGATTGGAAACTGAAGCAGTTTTGTTTTGTTCCGTGCTCTCTTGATGTAATTTGCTTGTCACAGCTTAGTATTATGAAGTTCATCATAATTTTATTTTCAGGCGATTGCAGTTGGTTATGCTGTCTTGACTACGAGATCATTGGAGTTGGACTGGAAAATGAGAGCACTACGAGTCTTGCCTATGTTTCTTATTCCTGCACTATCTTTCATTTCGTATTCAACAATAGGAAGCTTCACTAGAATGTGTAAGACTGTTTTCCTCTTTATTTCTTGAAATGAAATGAAGCCCCTCATTGCATTTTAGTGTTTTCTTCCTATTACTTCATTTATTTTAAATAATTTATTCTTTTGGTTTTATTTAACCTTTTTTCGTTGCTATTCATGCATGTATTCTTGCTGCTCTTCTAGTGCATTTTGTTCTTTTTTCTTTGTTAGTTTTCCAAGAGTGTAAAAATGATCTTGATCTTCCTTTTCAGCACATAGTACCAGGCAAAAACCCAAATCAAATCATTCATTCCACAAGCTGTGTTATATTTGTCACTTAGCATATTGAATTGCTCATCTTCCAAACCACCCCCCCCCCCCAACCCACCAAACACAAACACACATATATGTGTAACCTTCTTAACATTAGTCCTGATAGGAGACAATATCAATGATTGTTCCCTATTTATGCACGTGATTTGTTAGGCGATCGGAAGGACGAGAGAACTTTGGAAAAGCTTCGGGCCGAGAGGCAAGCAAAAATAGATGAATTGAAAGAGAAGACAAATTACTACACTACCCAACAGCTTATACAGGTTACAACTGCAAGCTTACCGTGTTTTCTTCTTTTATTAAATTATTCACCCTTCATGCATGAAGTCCTGCGAATTAAGCGGCAGAAGTGTGTTCTGAATATGCAAGATGTAAATAGTTAATTTATCTCACTACAGCATGTTTGACTCAACTGAATACAAGAACGTTTTCTGGTTCTCTCCGAAAATGTGCAGAAAACATTTTTCTTTCTTCGGTTTTGGTACTGCTCTCGTTTTCACCTTAACCAATAAAAAATAATTTTAGAAACATTCTCTTGATGCTGGACATACTCTAATTGGGTCTCCGTGATTTCCATATAACCAACATGCTTGATTTGGAACATACTAGATTAGATTTTTATATCAAGTCTTCAGTGCAGAGGTACGACCCTGATCCAGCAGCCAAGGCAGCCGCAGCAAGTGTACTTGCATCCAAGTTGGGTGCAGATTCGGGTCTTAGAGTATATTTTGGGGACGGGCATAAGATGGACTCCCCTACTGGACAGAGCAATGATGTAGAACTTACAAGGACTGGTGGACTTCGTAACAGGAAGGCACCTCATGCGAAATATGAAGGCCCGGAGTCTGCAACTGTGTACCATCCTGAAGAAGCCATGCTTAATCAAGCAGAGCTTGAGGGCCTAGATGATATTTCTGCGCAAAATCAATTGGTTGTTGAACATCACCCTCAAACTGGTGGAAATTCCAGTGATGGGGGATGGTTTGCTAGAATTGCCGCATTGCTAGTGGGAGAGGACCCCACACAATCTTATGCACTTATATGCGGAAACTGCTATATGCATAATGGTAAACTAATAACAAGTTAAATTTTAGGAGTAGCATTATGAGTTGTGCTCATGTGAAGGCATTAACATAGGTTGCATCTGTTTTCCTGTCCTTTTCATATTTGCAGGGCTTGCAAGGAAAGAGGACTTTCCGTACATAACATACTATTGTCCTCATTGCAAAGCGTTGAATAGGCCTAAGCGGGTGGATGAAAATGTTTCCAGTGGATTAAATTCACCGAGGCCGAGTGGATTAAATTCACCAAAGCTGACTGCTGTGGACAATGCTGAGGCGGTAGCAAGTGGCAGTGGCTCCGTTGGTGAAACGGCTCCTCCCAGCAGTACCCCTGTGGCTGTTGCTGCAGAAACGATAACAGAAGATAGTTGAAAATTTGTATGGATGTGGATTTGAAGGGGTATGAGAAGTTTTGGATATTTCCTGATTGTTGCTGAGTGAGAATTTTCTTGGTAAACGTGCTTGAATTTGAAGAGTTGTAGCAAGTCATGTGATATTTCGCGTTGGTTGCTGAGTGTAAGCAGTTTCTTTTGTAAAACATTTTTTTTAACACATTTCAATATATACAAGTGCTCAACAGTCAACTATTGTTTTAAAGTTTGTTTCTCTATTCTTTTTCCCTCTCTTTAACTGGGAATTCTTTTAAGAGTCCATCTTTAGATAGTAGTCTAATCGAGAAATGCGGCTCAAGGAGCCTTTAGACAACTGAGTCCTTGAGCCTTCAGACTACTCAGTCCTCACTAGATAAATGTTCAGCATTTCATGTACATTCAAATGTCAGTGCTCGTCCTTGTAATGCTACCATAACTACCTTCAAGTAAATACATTATGAAAACTAAAACTCTACCTAATTCCCCTCTGATCAATGTGTCATTTACAAAAAATTAAAGATTAACACAGATGTCACTTCACGTTCACCAAGTTCTTCAACTCTTTACTCATAGATCAAAAGGCCGGGCTCATCTTCCAACTTTGATTCTCAAAGCTTAATTCTAGTCCGTAGCACATGGGAAAGATAGTTACAAGGGCAACTGTGGAGCATAGAAAGCCTGTTGGCAGCGGGTAACACAGCTAGATCTCCAACAATCCTGGTAAAAACTAAAGTACTAATGTTTCCTCCATATACCGAAAAATCCATTTGCAAAAGACTTCAAATTTTCCCAAATTGATGATTTCCCCTGAGGTTCAGCATCTTCACTTGGCTCTTTGTACGACTCCCTATGTTTAAAAAATGGATATCACGACTTCTTAAATGTATCATAGGACATGTGGTTTGCGGAAAGTATATTGTAATTTAACTTACTGATAAAATGGACACTTCCTCTAGGACCCAGTTTTCATAAGGGCGAGGGAGGGAGAGGAGAGAAGGGGGGATTTTTTGGGGTGGGGGTGGGGGGTACACACAATGCTTGTGGGGTCATAGTATAAACTAGAAACACTAGAATTACCTTGACGGCATCTCCTGTTTCACATTATCCACTGGTTTCTCATGCTGGGAATGCAAACTTTGTTTATCTTCTACTCCCTGGTGTGCTTTAGTAGCAACATTGTTGGAACCAGCTTCACCAATATCTGCAGTGACAGAGACATTGCCTGAAACTTGTGCAGCACTTGTTGAAGATTCACTCTTGATGATTAATTCTTCGCCCACTAGAATTTCACTCGTATTTTGAGCATCTTGAGAAGTAATGGAACCATCTTCGCTAATATCTGGAGTGACAGATACAGTGCCTGAAACTTGTGCAGCATTCGTTGAAGATTCATTGTTGCTGTTGAATTCTTCGCCCACCAGAATTTCAATTGTATTTTGATCATCTTGAGAAGTCATGCAATCATCTTCACAAATATCTGCAGTGACAGATACAGTGCCTGAAACTTGTGCAGGATTCGTTGAAGATTCTTCGTTGTTGATGAGTTCTTCGCCCACTAGAATTTCACTCATCTTTTGAGCATCTTGAGAAGTAATGGGATCGCTCGATAACTCTTCATTTGACATCTCTTTCTTCTTTGTACTTTGATTTCCAGCTGAAGTTGAACGCTCTGCGCCTATGGACGACATTTTAGAGTTGTATTGCATCTCCTGAAGCATCTGTCTGATAACATAGTAAGAGCCACCAGCCTCTTCCTGAACCTTAGACGCAGTTGGGAACTTCCCTCCATTCATGGCTTTGTACCTGCCAATCAGTAGGACATACTAATATTACAGCCCTTATATAGAAATATGGCCAACAACAAAATTACAACTTGATAACCATGTCCAAGTTAGTTCAAGTAGCACCACGACATTCTGATAATAGATAGTGTATATAAATAAAATCTCAACTAAAATAGTTTCTAAGAAACTAAGAGTATTCACCAATTATGAAACTCTGTTAACTTTGAGATTCTATATTTGGCCCAACAATGTGATCCAGAATACCATTTTTAATGAGTATGAAACGAGGTAACCACTGCTCAATTGAGAACAAAAGTAATTGCGACCATTTAGCATCAAGCCATCAAGCATCGGCTTCCATTCAAACTGATGATAAGAGGTTTAAAACTGTTTAGAGAGAACTCATTCACGTTTCAGAAAGCAATGTCGACATAAGTTGCAACTCAAAATAAAGCAAGGATGAAAGATGGATATACTTGTTAACAATAGCTTCCACCATGGCTTTACGTTCACCCTTTGAGACCTTTTTTCGCGATTTTTTTCCTTCGCAAGCATCAGAAGGAACAGCAGCAGAAAATGATCTTCCGCGCCACACAGATTTATGTCCAATATTGGATGTTTCAATGTCCACTGTGATGCAGCCAGATAGAATAACACAAATTTGCACGAGATTCAGTACTTTGTCAAGATAAAGAGATTGCATGTAAGAAAAAGAAAAATGAAATATCATTATCATCTATAGCTGGAGTAGTTTCCATTTTGCATCTAACCACAGTTACAAGGAACTGGACAGGACAATTCATTGCAATAAATATAAGATATCAAGATAAGCCTATATGTTACTTATCTAGAAGTCTCGAGTTTCAGACATGCATAAACATTTGTATAGGCATCTGAGAAACAAGAAACATAAAGTGACTTACATGAGATTTAACATTTTTCGATAAGATTTGAAACAAAAAATTATTTGAAGAACTTACGATCATGGCCAGCACTAAGAGCTTGTTTGATACAACTCATTCAAAAAATCATTTTCCCCACCATCACTTTCAACCATTCATTACATTCGACTCGGAAGGGGCAACTTTTTAAAATTCTCAAAAACACATCTAAAATACAGTTTTTCTATAATCTCTATAAAAGATACCCTAAAAATTGCTACCGACAGAGAATATCACATCAAAGACAAAAGCTAAAAGTCGAATTGGGTTTAACTGCATTCTGGTTCATGAACCATTCGTTTTTGCTTTGCTTTTCAACCCAGCACAAGGCATTTTTCTTAAGTTCAATGGAACACTGCTAGCCCAAAAAAGATAAAATAATTAAAACAAAAGTGAATAATATATTTCATTCAGGTAAAACCAGATGTGATGCCAGTTTATAAACCCAATTTCCAAAATCACGAAAATACAATTTAGATGGCCCATTTCCTAATGAAAACAATCACAAGCTTGAACCTGACAGAGGGTGGCAACTGGCAATTCACTACAACAATTCACTACAACAAGTAAGAAGAGGAATGTGTGAATTTGCTAACGTTGACTTAATTTTTATTGGATACATAGGAGATAGTGAAAACAGTAACTACATGCAAGGGTTAACTTGATCCCAGTTCTGGTCTAAATTTTTAGAATTATTCACACGCCTATGCATATCAAAAATAAATGCAAGCTCCGAGTATATACATTGAACTCTATCTATAACTTAATGCAGTCTTATGCCCTTACTGTGAGACAAAATTTTAAATCGACAAATCAACTAAAAATTGTAATAATAATTGGACCTTGATGGGGATTTGCAATATGCCGTCGAAACTGACGATATAGGCGGATTTGGGAAGACGAAAACATACTCCGAGCGAGTCTCATATCACCTACAACTTTGAACAACTTTTGATTTACATTTCAATTCTGAACTTAAATAATAATCAATGCAAACCAAATTGACAGAAATTAGAAGATGGATCTGGAAATACCGAAATAGCTGTTACGGTGGCGTTCGGCTGAAGTGGGTGGAGGAGTGAGAGTAGCAATTACAAGGAGGGGGCGCGACAATGAGGTTTTGGGAATACGAAAAACCTTAAACCTCAAACTCCAGTGGAGGCTCGATTTTGAAAAATACAAACAAATAAATAAAAAGTTAAAAAGAGCTAGTTTGTTTAATGTTGAATTTTTTTTTCATTCAAAAAAAAAAAATTCTTTTTTTCTTCCACTAGGAGTCTAGGATAAATCCCCTTGAACTATTTTAAACTCTTTAACTAATGGATTAAATTTTTATCTATCAAAAAAATTATTTATATAGTCAAATTTCACTGAAAAAAGCGACTCAGCATGTGTTAGGCCCTGAATTTTTTATAATTTTTTTACAAATTTTGATGTGAAATGGGAAAGAAAATCAATGGAGTTGAATGGTAGAAATTTATATAATACATATCAGTCCAACGAAATATGTAGATATATTGAATTGACCAAATTGAGAATTGAGAATATATTAAAATATGTAAAAATAGTATATCACAAAGTATTGAATTGAAACGTATTGTTAATATTAAAGTTTGATTTTAATAATAAAAATAGAATAATAAAAGTAAATAATATTTACATTAAAAAGTGGAAAAATACGAAAAGAGTCAGAACAAACACAAACTATCTCATCTCAAACAAGCTGACAAGTCATGATATTTGAGACATTCGATTCCAACATTTTCCATGGCAGTCGGCCAATCCCATGGAAAAATGAATTCCTGGGTGACGTTGTTTTTGATTTTCCTACTTGCATGAAAACTTCAAATTCTTTTTAAACTTTTGCAATCGAACGCGCCCTTATTTTTATTGATTGATTAAAAAAAAAACATTGAAATAGATGCACCTATTTTAGAATGAAAAGCTCGACCAAAAAAAAAAAAAAAGAAAAGAAATTGAACGTATGATTGAACATTAAAGAAAAACATTTGAACAATATAAAAAATTGTCAAATTAACATAATGAGTAGATAAAAATCATGGCAGAAAAAAAAAAAGTTCTGAATGATCTCTACTAAACCAACTCCAGTGTTTATCCATTAAACACCAATAATGGCAAGTAGATTGCTTCCATGACACAATTTCGAATCCAATCCACCAAATGTGTGCATAAACAAATAAGCAAAGTCGCCTTAGCCATTAACATGTAGTCTTCTAACAACAATCTGCAAAAGCTAGAAGTCTGAACTGCAGATATAGTTTTCACAACCTCTAACTGCTAAATACTTCATTATGCTTTCAGGCTTCCTTTGCCTTGGGCTGCTTAGGTGGGAGCGGGAATATGAAGCGGAAAGTCCATGCAGCCAATATTGCGCCAACGAAGGGACAGATCCAGTAAACATAGAATTGCTCCCATGTATTGTGCCTATTATTTACATATGCCCACCCGAATGCCTGCAATGATATTTGACCAAATAAACAGCCAGTTTAGCACAATCGTTGGAAGAAACGACATAGAAAAATAAAAGGATCAGATTAAGAATGGTGAAATTACACAAGATTTTCTGTTATTAGCACACTAGTTATAAAAACAAAAAATATATATATATATACATATAAAAATAATAAAGAACCATCCCTTATTTAGGAATGTTAATCAATTCCATCTTCCTAAAGGTGTAGCATTGTAACAGGCAAAGAAAGAGAACCAAATAGTTGCAGAGTACCAAATACTTCCTGAAAGGAGGAAATAGAATAAAGGAAAAAGAAAAAGGGGAAAGGATGGGAGAAAACAGTGCCATTATCTTTCCAAAAAGAAAAAGAACAACTACGTCATGTGAATCTGTGAAGTGGTTCTTTTCCTTCCATAAAAAGCTACACACTAATTGCATACAGTCATTTTACACACATTGCTCTTGCATTGCAGCATAAAACGTCCAGCTATAGGAAACTCCAAGCATCTCTTAGTGAAGCCACAAACAGTAGTCCCACCTCCATTATCAAGGTAACTTTTCCTTTAAACTAGTTAACAAGCCCTTGAAGCTGCAATCGTTCTTGAACTACCACAAGTTTTTTTGAAAAGGATGAACTACCATAAGTTGAATAAACTTGATTTTGAGTTTATTTCATTTCCCATAACATTCACCACATGCAATTTTCAGCGTGACCATTCACCAATCAAATTTACAAGGTGGCCAGGTAGGTGATTTGGGGTTGTATGGACATTAGCTCTGAAGATACAAATCAAGAGCTCCATGTCATATTACCAGTTCATAGCCATGATTACTCGTCTTAAACTGTAGCACAACAACCCCAGACGGGGTTATTTATCTGGGTTGCTAAATTAGATTTTGGCCCAAGTTTGCCCCTCATCTATTTTTGTGTTTTGTAAAGTCCATTAATCAATTTATCGACAGTTTTATAGTTTTACCAAAAAGCCAATGACTGAGTTGAAGAATTCAGTAATGGTGGAGCCCTCTGGTCGATCGAAGGTCCTGTGCCACTTTCACAGTAGAATTACCACTTCGCCCCCTTGTTTGCTACAAAAAGTTCACCATTGGTCCAAGCTAGCATGGAATTGAATTTCTATATTTTCTTTTACAAGCTGACAACATCGTCAATCGAGAAAAACCTTGCTGAGCGGTGTGGAACCCACATGTCCAATATATAATTTCAATTATAAATTGCTGTTCCCATACATACACTACATCGTGTATGTCGTTATTCTTGAAAATAAATATAGCTTAATTCGATTAATTACTTTGGGATATCAAATTAAAAGTGAGGTCTAAACTGATGGCAGATGCCCTTAATTTTATTTTATTTCATTTTATTTTATTTTTTTATTGCATGAGTCATTTTATTGGTCCTGGAATTAAGTGTTTGTTTGATCAACATTATTAAAAAATAAAATAAAAAAATAGTGCGTCGCTCGAGAAGTAAAGAAAAAGTTCTAAAATATATATATATAAAAAAGTTGCGAGATCAATGTGTCAAGTGGTTGAAAATCAAGGCGAAGAAAATTGATTTTTGGATAATACTTGTCACTCAAGCCCTAAATATTGTCAATGTAGACACCCAAAAAATGTTTGAGTTGATTTCATGGGTATGATCATGAAAACTATGATTATGGCAATTGAGTGACATTAGAAATTGGATTTGAAATATAGATTATATATCAAGGATCAGTCACACAGTCTGAATTAGTGAATCAAGGAAGGTAGTAATGTCAAAATGTAATCTGAGAAGTTGGTAGCCATTCGTTCCTCTACGTTAGAAAATAGCGTTCACCTGGCAACCTATGCGGTCATTAGCAGGTGACGGACAAGAAGCGATAATGTCATTTCAGTTAATACTAAAGTGAAGTCATAAGTATTAGTAGATTGGATATATGCTGCATAGGAGTTTTAGAAATCATGATGACGTTGCAAGTACTCAGAATCAAGCTGATGCTTTCGTAGGTATACATATCCTTGACCAGACATTTTTAGTTAATCACTTAAACTGCAACATGATGATTTTATTATGTCTTAGATAACTCTTGGATATTTGATTTTAGGTTAAGCCAGATTTGGATTTAGGCATAAGTGATCAAAGTCAAAACAACTCATAGTCACTCATCCTCTTGACCGCTGGTGAATCACATGCATAAATATATTATATGTATTTGAGGTATGGGATAAAATATATGACTACAGACAATAATTTAATCTTTCAAAGGATCTCCCTCCCAAAGGGAAGTCTAGATGTTAGTATTTGCTACTTGGACTTTGTAGAGGAGACTAGAGGGCTCTAATTTGATAATAAGCCTAACTGATTTGCTTGTGAATACTCCCTGTCTTCATCCTTGTTGGCCTACCAGGGGAGAAGTGACAAGCTCTCTTTTTGGCTTTCCCAGGGATTGGAGAAATATACAATCACGTGGAAAAGAACAGAAGCTTAGGAGAGATGGAACTTCCAAACTTATAAGGTAAATGTAAGTTAAAGGATCACGACTTGCTGCAAGTTCCTGAGTTGGGCAACAGCAGTTAGTCTATCAATTACAGCATGGTGCATAGAAAGAAATCTGGTAAGTCGAGGATCTCTACTATTTGACATCCCATAAGAAACAAAAATGATAAAATGCCTTGATCCTTAAATGACAAACTTGGATTGCAAATCAAAGGTGATGAAATTAAGCCTTTGTTCGTTTTAACTTTTTTTCTATCTAAAAATGAACTTCTACTATTGGTCAAAGTCAAACGACAACATCTACCATGCATCTCACATGATCACTCGTTATTATCTACACATCTTGTGGTCCCCACGAAGTTTACCCAAACAAAACTATATGTCAAGTGAATGGTGCTCTTATTGGCATACAGACGTCAAAAATCAACAACAAAAAGACTCAGTAGATGTGTTCTCATTATGACCTACGGGAGGAGAAACTCTCACCATGTGTTAGTTTATCACTTTATGTTGTATCGGTCACAAGTTCTAACGGATTTAGGCATTCTACACTAAGATATGTATACAGCATTGTGTATTTCAGCCAGCCATAGAATGAAAAACAGTGAGATACTTACATTGGCAGGATTCATCGCAGGGCCAGTATAACTTGAACCAGCAACGACTACCGCAACAGTCGACATGGCAAGCAGCCAAGTCTGCACGATTGGGTTGCTTGGACCCCTAATGATTATGAGAAGGACAACAAAAGTGATTGTGAAAGTCAACACTCCCTCAGCAATAGCTCCAGTATGCAAGTCAACCTTCAAAGAAGGACCCCCAAGCATGTGTTTGTACTGCATTGGCATAACCTCCATAATTGCCAGGGCACCACCTACCGCACCAGCTGCCTGCCAACAATACAGGTAACAACCAGTTTCATTCTATGCATAATTTCCACTTTACCAAGCAAGGCTTATTCTCAGTCAAATTTGATGTGAATAAAATCTGTGAGTTATTCTACCAAATTGTATGTTTACTTTGGATCTCGAACTCCATTATATCTAGAATAGCCCTAAAAGAAAACCAATTTTTGACAAACATATAATCAACTGACAATTTTAGCACAGTAATCTACTTTTCAATCAAGCAAACAGGATTACATAATCGCATGAAAGAAGAATCAGCAAGCAATTCAAACCTGAGCAGGAAATCGAATGGCAGCAGAGAAGAGAGAGTCGGCGCCACCAATGCCAGCGGCATAGAAGGCGGCGATCGCAGTGGGATTGAACGCGGCGCCGCCCATCGCATGGCCAATGATTCCAAACACAAACAACAGGAGAAAAACGAGAACAGTGGTGATGAAAAGAGTGGGGAATCCTTGAGCCACTCCGAGAGCAGAAGCCACCACAAAAGTGAGTGCGCCCAATGTCGATGCGCAAAAAACCCACATAAAAGTAAGCAATCCATCGGCTACTGCTAACGTGATAGCACCCATTGAAGAATCAATTCAGCAGAAAAGAGTAGAATTTTCAATTTACAGACGAGGGCCTACAGTCTACACCTCTTCTCTCGGATGAACAAGGAAGGAGAGTAGAGGAGAAACTCAGATGATAAACCTACTCCATATAACAGTTTTTGGTAAAATATTGAACACTGATGGAATGAATTCGAGCATTGCGAGGTCTGGTTGTTGTCATTTTAGTCGCTGGTAACTGAACTTTTCGAAATTTGTCATTTTAGTCGCTGTACTTTGAGTTGTTGTTAAATCATCTTGCAAAACTTTAGTTTATGTTTGGAAGAGATTAGCACATTAATAAAATGAGGGGTTGAAAATGATATAAAATAATGATTTTTGAGAAAAGTTGCGGCAAATAAGTTCTTCTGTTCCGCATTAATTAGACAACATAAATTTTATATGAAATAAGTAGTTGAAAATAATAATTTTCGAGAAAAGATATGGTAAACAAAGTATTAATAAGACGAATCCAATTTTTTCCCTTTTTTTCACATTAGTTGCTTGCGACTTAAATGTTTTTCTAAATGCATCACCAATAATAATTTTATTCCGTGTTAAACTTTCATAATTGCATAAGTCTTTGTTTGCAAATAATGGAGGAAATTCTCATGTTCGAGATCACATCTCTTGGGATATTTGAGATTAATGGCTCAAGAATCAAGATATATCACTTATTGAACATTAAATTAAATATTTACATAGAAACTTATTGGATTTAGATATTAATGACTTTAACTTTTCATGTCCAAATTTTTGTATAAATGTCCAAAATTATGTTGTACTTCACTGGAAATGTGGCACTTTTTCATTTTTTTTTTAAATTTTTTGTTATTATTATATATATATATATATATTAAGGAATGAGATGTGGCACTCATTTTAGTACAAGAAAAGTGGCACTTTTTAATAGTCCGTTTTTTTTTTTTTTGGAAAATTTGCTATTTATTTTATCCTTTTAAGAGCACATATCACACATTCATTCTTGCACCCAATAATTCAACACAATCTCCAACCCCAACCAAAAATCATCTTCCACGACGACCAATGATGGTTGTCGATCAAGACGCCGATTAAGAAGGTAAGAAGAAAAACTCTCCACTAGTTTCCAAGAAGGCCAAAATCCCCTAATAGTGGTGAAACTATTTAGGGTGTGTAGCAAATATTTTTCCAATTCCTTACAAATTTTTCTACCCTCCCATGAGATTTAATTTTCCATAGTATTTAGGTTAACTTGTGCTTCAATGAGATGTAAATAAAATATAATTTTTATGAAATATTTTTACATCAAATGTAAAAGTTGAAAAATACTTGACATCTAGTGAGGTATCATTGATGGTAATGATAGTCTAATTTAAGATAAATTCATAGACATAGGTACGGCAGAGTTTAAGGTAAAAAAAATGTAATAAAATTATAAAATCAAAATTTGTATGTTGTTCAAAGTAAACATCAATAAGATTGCTTTCAAAATCCAAAATAACTCATCTTTTTAGTATTGAAAAACTTCACGGATGTGCAATGTGAGAAATTGGAGGTTCGTGGCAAAACAAATACATTCAATAAAGGCTTATGTAAAAACCTTTAAAAAAAGAAGAAAGGGTTTTACAAATTAAGGCTAAGACCTAAATGCTCGTCCTTCCGCCTAGAATGCGAACGTCTTAATTATTGTGCCACTTATTTTTATATATATAAATCCACTTCACTTTGCTTAAGTGGTGTGGATAGATTATATATTGTATTCATGGTGTTCAGTTTCTAACTTGTATTCAGTATTATTTAGTCAATGGGTGTGCATGGAGTATATGTATTGTATGTTCTTTAAAAAGAATAATTAGTAATAATAATAATAATAATAATAATAATAATAATAATAATAATAATAATAATAAATTAAATAATAATATTAATATAATGACAAAAAATAAAGGGTGCGGCTAAATACACCCAGAGAATTTCTTTCTGCACCCAATTTTTTTTAAAATTCCAACCATGCCCTCAAAAAAAAAAAAAAAAAAAAAAAAAATTCGTTAGCTCCAAAATGGAGCGACATTGTCGTTAGCTCCAGAGGCGAACTCTAAATGGGAGTTCGCTCCACATGGGCGAACTCCCATTTGGGAGTTCTCTCCCAGTGGAGCGAACGCCTATTTTGGCGTTCGCTCTGTGTGGAGCGAACGCTTTTTTTTTAAATAAAAAATAATGTACCAAAAAATTTTTTGTTTAAAATTTTTATAACTATTTTCATGAGTAATTTCTTTAAGTTTTTTTAAACCATTTAAAGTTTTTTTTAATAATTATATTTAATACGAATTGGATAAAATCAATTACTATGTAATAAAAAAAAATTAAAATTTATCATAGAGTAGTTATAAAAAACACAAAAATTCGTCAAAATAGTTGTAAAAGTGGTAGAAAAAATTTTAAATTTTTTAATATTTGTATTCAATACTAATCAGATAAAAGGCAATTACTTTATTATTAAAAAAATTTTAAAATTTATCGTCAAATGGAATGCCAAAAACTTGTAGATGTAATTTTTATTATAATTTTTTGTTCAAATTAGTCTGAGTAGTTTGAAATTTTTTCAAGTTTTTGCAATCCATTTGACGATAAATTTTAAAATTTTTAATAATAAAATAATTGCATTTTATCTTATTAGTATTGAATACAATTATTAAAAATTTAAAATTTTTGGTACCACTTTTACAATTATTTTGAATTTTTGTGTTTTTGTAACTATTCTATGATGAATTTTAATTTTTTATTACTGTAGTAATTGGTTTTATCCGATTAAGTATTGAATATAATTATTAAAAAAAACTTTAAATGATTTAAAAAAACTTAAAGAAATTACTCATGAAAATAGTTATAAAAATTTTAAACAAAAATTATTTTTTATTTTAAAAAAAAAGCGTTAGATTCAGTGTGGAGCGAATGCCGATTTGTAATGAGCAATTTTTTTTTTTTTTTTTTTTTAACGAGGGCATGATTGGAATTACAAAAAAAACTGGGTGCAGAAAGAAATTCATTGGGTGTATTTAGACGCACCCAAAAATAAATAAGAATAAATAAGAATAATAATAAATAAATAAATAAAAACACTATATACATTGGAAATTCCCTCGTGTATATATATGGGGACATCATCACATTACAGTGTTGTTTTCCAATTACCATTCTATGTTGAGCATAAATCGGTGATATCTCTTGACTGTTTTATCTAGATTTGTTCTCATTCTCAAATTGGAGAAGTGCCATGTTTCGGGAGAGAGCTAAACGGGTCTTACTGTCTTCGGGTAAAGAGGTATTGCTCTAACTACAATTCTCGTATTTCCTCATCTCTCTAATTAACTCTGTAATCTGTTGCCAATCATGTGGTCAATATTTATTGGTTCTGTTCAAGTTCTCTGATTCGACATGTTTCTCTATATCTGTTAATATTTTTGTAATGTGAGATTCAATCCCGGCTTTTCTGCGATTTATTCGACTGTTAATCGTAGAACATTGAGAAGATTAAGAAAGCCGTAGATGAAGGCAATTACTATGGGGCACAACAGATGTACAAGTCTTTTAGTGCAAGGTACTAACAAATTAAGATAAAATGTGAACCTTCTTAGTTTTGTGAATGTTTAATTATGCCAAAGTTTATGTTTTTGGTTATCTGTTTTTAGCATAATTAAGATTAATGACAGGTATATTGCAGCAGAGAGGTTTTTGGACGCCTTGAATATTCTGGAGTCAGGTGCTTGTGTGCAATTAGAAAATGGACAGGTTAGATTCTTGCCCCAGTTACCTTTTTCTGCAAAACAATGACCATTGAATCTAAGTTATAGCTGTAGAAAAACACATGATAGTTTAATCCGCATTATTAAAACGATGCAGTTTGATATATTTTTCAGCAAATGTTTGACAAGTGTACACTTTTAGAGATTAGCATTTGGCAAGGACATTGGTGCAGTTATTGACACGGAATTTTGCCTATAGACACTACTATCATGGGACCATGTCTGGAAAATCCAATTTGATTCAGACTTGGAGTTACGTTATTTGGATAGCGTCTAGATTACTATTAGTTTAGCAGTGTGGAGAAACGACATTTTGGAAAGACCTGATTATCTTCTATATCTTTTCAGAGCATCTGATTATCTTTGATTTCTTTTCTGAGCATTGACTTACCACATTTACACACATTTTTAGGTTACATGTGGGGCTGAGCTTGCTGTCTTATTTGTAGAAGCCCTTGTTAAAGGAAAATTTCCTTATGATGATGATACTGTCGGTGAGTTCTTTCATTTAATTTTTCACATTTGTGTTAACAATATTTTAGACCAGTTATTTATTTCTTTATTTATTTTATCGTTATTTCTCCTTAAGATATGAGATGCATATGCTCTGATGTTATGCAAGCATGAACATAACATCAGGGCATGAACATTCAGTTCCTTCTGTGATGGTATATTTAAATCTATTAAAATGATAGTAGTAGTAAAACATTATTGAAGATGATAGTGGGATTTAACCCATGGCTTCACTTTTCATTGGTAAATTGCTACACCCAGACTGCATATGATAGAGTTTGCTTTGATCTTCTATGAACTGAAGTTCATAGTGAAAGTGGGAATACAGTGGTCAGAATGTTTCAATAACATGAGCTCACTTATTGTGCTGAACCTCACATTTTTGTACATCATGAAGGATAATTATTTTATTCAGTCTTCCTCTTATGATGAAAATTTTTGACTTAACACGCACTCTTTACGGTTGAGGGCCAATGTGTAAACAAGCTGTATTCAATTCTTTTTGGACGAACGAGTTTGATATTTTCCAGTAAGTTGGAAATGTAAAGGCATACTTGACATCAGCTCTTTCTTTCTTTTGATAAATACCACAAGTTTTCCTAGAATTTGGACTGCCTAGTATTCTGTTTGTCAGATCTAGTCTTCTAAAGGATTCCATAAAATTTTTTAGGTAGAAGGAAGTTCATTCTATGTAATCTTATAGGAGACTAGGCGCGTGTTAGTGTATGTGTAAAAATGATTTTTATGGATTTTAATGTGATATAGGAAAGAGAGTGAGTGGAGTTGAATGATGGATATTTGTGTAGTACAGGTAGGTCCCAGGAGATATGTAGATGTGAGATAGGAGTGAGAATGAGTGGAGTTGAAAAGAATGTATAAAAATGTGTAAAAACTTATAAAAATATATAGGCTAATACGGATCTGATAAAGTGAATACTAGGCAGTCCAAATTCTAGAAGAACTTGTGGCAACTTATTTCTACCTAAAAATTAACTTTTGGTACTTAATCAAAGTCAAACATCAATATCGACCATACATTTTATATCAATTCTCATTATTATCGTCACATCTCGTGGTCCCACCACTATTTAACCTAAAAAGTTAGTTTGTAGCAAAGTAGAAGTTTAGATGATTGATTTTGAGACATTTGGTTTAATTAGAACGTAAGATGGAATGACCGATGCGAAATGTTATTATAATGGTAACAAGAATATGAAGGTGAAATATTCCATCATGTGGCTAGATGAATCTTGACAATTCAGTATATCATTTCTAGTATGATGACTAAATTTTGGATCGAAATGCACTATAATTGCAATGGTAAATCCCCCCAGTACCATTATGATCAATCTGGTTAACTTAAATTATAATTATAGGTGCAGGCATATCCTTGTTTTTATAGAATGTTCTTCTGTTCACGCCGGGAACATTCTTTCTGCTAAATCATGTTAAATGTGAAGATAATTTCAGAAGTGAATTGAAGAAGAGAATCCACTATTGGTGTTAGCCTAATACCCAACTCTGTTTATTACTTGCATGATATGGTTTCTTTAAGATTTGAGCTAGGGTTTGACACAGTTCATTTTAATAGGTTGCTCGGCACCTTTCTGATCATCTTTCATTGATGTTGAATTTTTTGATTGATTTCTCTGAAAAGTAATGGATCTCGTATTTTAAGTTTGAGCAGATGTATATAAACCTTAATTACTTGCTGATGCCAATAGGCATTTCAACCATTCATTGCGTAATTTACAATTCCACGAAGTTCCAAATGCAGATCGTGTCCAGGAAAATCTACAAAAGTTTCCTCGGATACCAGTACCACAACATTTGGACCTGGCTGATGATGATGACATGCAACGACTCCAGGAAGCTCTTGGAGCTGCAAAAACACGCGTAGAGGGTTGCTCATCTTTTCTGAAGGCTGCTATTAAGTAAGATATTCCTTTCCAGTTTCTCTACTTTTTTTCACCCCTTATTTTTCTTTGTGTGGTTGTGCAGAATTCTCTCATATAATTTATGGAAATCCTTGACTGCCAGCTACTTTTCCCGTACTGTCTAGTAGGTTAGGTTTTGCGGTCATTGATGATTCGTTAATTCAATAATATGTTACAATCTATTTTAAGCAGTGACTGTAAACTACAAGACATCATATTCTGGATTCATACTATGAAAGGGAAAATGTAATCTGGAGTTTGAGAATGAAAAACTGAAGTATTCTGTCTGAAGTTTGTAGACACAAGATCTAACCGTTAATATTTTTTATTTCCTCCTGTTATTGGGAAACACCATTTCGAAAGTTGAACTACCTTAAAATGTCCCTTTTTTCTTTCGGATGAATTCACAATACCTAGAGCTTGTTTAGTTGAGATCTTACATAAAATCATTTACCCCTAAAATAATTTTCAACCACACTTTTTATTGATGTGACAACTTTTTAAGTTTAAAATGTGTTCCGTCAAAGGACATGTTTGACTATCCCACACAGGAAAAGAATAAAGTTGATCTTATTTTCAAGGATCTATGGGTCTTATAAGTGCAATCTTATGAGTACAGATTCATGTGGTCTTTGAATGTGAAGTCTTAGAGCTTGTTCGATTAAGATATATCAAAAACTGCTTTTCTCAAAATTCATTTTCATCTGCATGCGCTTCATTGAAGTAACAACTTTACCCTGTGTCTTAACTACAATTTCGAAATAATCAACTCTAAGACGAGATTAATTATGAGCTCAAGGGAGTGACCAATTGTTGTTAACTCCAAGGAAAGTGAGAGGAAGAGAATTCAGGTTTATTGTTACGGCGTGGTAGAAATGGACGGGGTTGAAAAACTGTGTAGATCACTTGTGAAGAGTCATGATTTCTGTTGAAATCCGTATTATGGTCACACAATAGGGGTCTTACAATACGAAAGCTTTCAATTCTCCATTTGGGTACTAGCTTTGCAGGTTAAGGTTTTGTGATATTGATGCTTCTCGCATAATTTAGGCTAAACTGGACTTGCAAATTAACTCTCATTTTCTCCTCAGGTGGTCTATTGAATTCGGAGCACATAGGAATGGATCTCCCGAACTTCATGATATGCTGGCTGATTACATATATTCAGAGTCTCCCGAGGCGGTATGTCCTTTAACAAATTTTGTGCTATCTGGGGTTGAAGCTATTTGAGGTTCTTGGTATGCTAATAATTTGAAAAGCTCTCTAAGTTATGCACTATCCTCTTCGGTCTCTGCTTCCAAAATATTAAAGATTAAGAGAGAGAGAGAGAGAGAGAGAGAGAGAGAGAGAGAGTGAGTGCGCGCACACAATCAAACTTTTAATTATCCAGAATGCTAGCCTTAGTATATACATTTGCTTTCTCAGCTATCCCTCTTTTTTCTGAAATTCTTGCTTTGCCTTGCTTCCCTTTTGGTTGAGCCTTTTTTTCGTTCTTGTTAAGTTTAGCTTTATGTGTGCTAGAACCTGTTAGCTCTATTCTGGCCCCTTAATGATGTCCCTTGTCAATCATCAGTTTAATACGAATATTAGGCCTTGTTTGGATAGATGTTTTTAAACAAAATTGTTATAAACATTTTGAAGTGGCAACTTGTCCACCACTCATTTTATAGGAGCCACATGTACCGCCAACTTTTTTATAACTCCTTTTGTTGTGTTTTAATGCAAAATATCTCACTTGGATAGTTATTATTTTGTCACTTAGGCCCCTTGTCGGTGCGAACAATAGCTATTGACTATCCAGTGTTTGTTAGAATATATTTTTTTATCAATTTTGTAACTGGATCATTTGAGGTTCTATGATGTACCCTAATTGGATCTCTTCTCAATATCATGTGATATTTTGAGTGTTGGAAATTGTTGATTAATTATTCCCTTTTTAGCTAATTTATAGCAGCCAACTGCTTCCAACTAGTTTCCTCCTCCTCCTCCAAGTCATGTTATTTGAAGTCCAATATTCTGTTGTTTTGTTAAACTTATTTAATAGATCCCAATTGGAAGTACTATTATGTTTATCAGTTTATGTGATGCTTTTATGATGATATGATGTTGCACAGAAATAGTGGCTAAAAAAAATAAAAATTACAACCAAAGGTCCCGTGTTATTCAATTTAGTTTGATTATTAAAGTTTAGGTGAATATGAAGATTTGTGTAATTTTACAGGACATGACCAGAGTGTCTTATCATTATGTTCGAGGGAAGAATCCTAAGAAATTTGCTTCAACTCTAGTGAATTTCATGAGCAAGGTTAGATTTTCACTTCTGATAAGACTAACTGCTACAAGGTCTACAGGCTTAATTCACCTTTGCTTGTGTTGATTGAATTTAGTTTCTAAATGTTCTTCCTATTCTTTAATGATTTGTATTTTCAATATTTCAATTGGAATCTCAAAAAGTGAAGCAAGGCATACTTGCTAAGTTGCAAAAATACAATTACTCACAAACACTGTTTAGAAATCATCCTCCCTTAACTCGATCTAATATGTAATTTTAAACTCTCAGTGTTACCCAGGTGAAGATGATTTAGCCATCGCAAGAGCAGTTTTGATGTAAGTGTGGAATCTGAATAACATGCAGCTAAATTTCCAGTTGCTATTAGTGTTTCACGCTGTCACAATATGTTTCTCTTGATTCACAATTCTACATCATGCAGTTATCATTCCATTGGCTAAATGCTCCCTGTGGGCTATTGTTCAACTGCTTTTGTGTCTGAATTCAATATCTGGACTTATCATTTTGTCCATGTAGGTACTTATCTCAAGGCAATTTAAGAGATGCTAACATTCTCATGGATGAAGTGAAGAAGCAAGTCCAATCTGGAGAAATTGAATTTCCTCAAACAGAACTGATGCAGTTCACTAATTATTTACTACAGACGTATGTTTCTTCTACTTCTTTTGCACTTCTTTTCTGATAACAGATCATTACTTCTGACAAAGTAAAATGTTCAAGACAGAAGTTAGAGCCTGTCTCCATTGACTTGTTTCTAGTTATAGATAAATTGCCATGTCCTGATGGGTTTCTTTTTAAACCGTGTCCCATATTCAACTTGTTTGTAGCGAGCAATAGCAGTTGGAAATCAATAAACTATAAAACGGAAATATTCATATTATGCAATCTAATGTTAAGCTCCACAGATAACCAGCAGAAAGTGGTAACTGGCGACAGTGCTATGCTCTCATGCTCTTGCTGTTTGCATTTGTTCATCATCCAAGCTGAACTTCAAGTTTTTTGGTTTCTATTCTGCCTATTTCCTGAAAGGGTTAGGATTCATGCAGCCATAGTTGTACTTTGCCCTTATTTTGATGATAAGCTTTCTGTGATAGCTTCACCACTGGATCTTACCTTTTCTTGTACCTCATTGGTTAGTTTCATCGTTATCTTGATTTTCCAATGTTAAGCTCTTAGCTCTTTGATTGTCAAATCATATGATCAAAATAACTTGAAAGCATGGAATTCTTGTCAAAATAACTTGAAACTGAATACAGATCAACTCTAGGACATAATTTGTGAGATGTGAAATTGAATCCTATGACTCTTCCTGTGTTATGCAGGTTGCAGAGAGATGCTTTGCCTCTTTTTAACATGTTGAGACAGAGGTACAAGCTTACCATAGACAGAGAACCTGTATTTAATGAGGTATGTGCTTTTTCTTCCCAGGCAAGATATTCCACATTGTAACTGTATATTTATATTTGCTCTTCTTCTTGTCCTCTTGATTGCTAAAGAGATTTGTCTATTATTGCCTGCCCTCGTGGTTTAGTTTCTAGATGAAGTGGCAGAGAAGTTTTATGGAGTCCAGCGTAGAAATCCCATGCAAGGAATGTTTGGTGACATTTTCAAGGTAATTTTCGCTAAGAGGCTTTCTGGTAACCATAGTGTTAAGACAGATACGGGCATAAATAGCACAATTTTGTGAACCATAATAGCTAATTTTCTCGTGTTACGTCCCATAATGTTTCTGTTGTCTCATCGATTTCCATTTCTCCAAAATGATCTATTAAGAAATTGTCATTTGTTATTTGCAGATGATGGCCGGGTAGAATTACCTTATAGTCAACCAGGTGGCTGTGAGATTTCTGCATTCATCGCATATGTCACCTTCTTGTTAAAATTTTAGCGTGGTTCTTAAGCTATGAACCAGGTTACATTGTATCAATATATGATTTTCCCTTTCTTGGACTCCATATTTATGTTATGCTCTTTTTGTTAACGTTTTCGAAGGGCATATTCACTTATTTCTCAGTAGAAACTGTTGAACAATAAGTTGTATTTTTTTTTTCAGTTTTGTTATCAAAGTTTGGTGTACATTCTTCACAGTACTTACAAGTAACAACTTTAAATGATAAATCTTTTATATTTGCGGATCCAAAGAAAAAACAAAGAAATGTTTGCTTGTGCTGGTAGAGCAGCTTCATTTCACACTGGTGGAGGGATTTAAGTTCTCTTCACAGCCACACAGTAGCTTGGTAGAATTTTTTGACGTTGTCTTTCCCTTTGATTGCTGCTTCTGTATTAGTCTTCACAAAGAACGATGTGCCTCGAGTTAATTGTCGTGTCCAATATTCACTTGGCTGTTGAGTTTCTTGATTTCTGTGTCATGTGTGTGTCAACTTGTGATTCAACGAGGCACTTGGATATTTACCCATTGTAGAATGTAGATACAACATCCAGATGAGTTTCCCGTTATTTCTTCAGTTCCTCCGGTGTGAAAAACCAGTCGAGCCCTTCCTTGATTGTAAAAGCTCTGTATCCAGCAGAATTAATGAAAATTACAGGCAAATTAGTTTATATGTGTCTGAAAATGCTTATTTTTCTAGTTGGAAAACCAAACCACTGTATTATGTTGCCATATTGAGTTTATAAAGTGATCTAAACATTGTTCAATTTACGGAAGTGGGAATTTTTAATCAACAAATTTCCTCTCAAAGGTCTGAAGCAAGTAGGCAGTGTTTTTCTACATACCATACTCAGTAGCAGATCCATTGACAAGATTACCTTAGCAGAGAATAAATGCTAATACCTGCAAGCAAGATTGATGGATTCTTTGTCCAAAAGGCCGATTGGGTAGCCCCCTCCATAATCCTCATGCTCTAAGATAACTGGTAGTTGACTAATACCATGTCTGTTCATCAGAGCTTGTGCAGCAGCGAGGCTCGTACTTGGGGTTACCACCCCTGGTATATGACACCCCTTGCTATCAGAGGAGCATAACTCAGACACTCTAAGCTCCTGCAATCCACAATTCCGAACAGCTATCTATCACATTCAGAATTTTCAACTATAGCTGAATATCTAAACAGGATGCGAAAGAAATGTGTCGCATGGTGCAATTTTTTAGGGTGTTGCCAAGAACTTTTGATGGTAATGTAAGAATGAAAAACGTCATCTGTAGCGAGAATCATCTACCTGAGGTGTCCTCCTTGCTCTTGAAAATTCAATGAAAAGCTGAATATCACCAAGAGTGAGCTGACCAATGAGGTGGTTTTTCTCATCAACTATTATTGCACAAGATTGCTTCTCTTCTAGCATGAGAGACACTGCTTCCGTTATGGAAGTGTTCATCAGCACTGTAACATAACGTGTTCTCATGGCCTGGGAAACCAGAATTCCATTAGCCAAGTTACCATTCTTATCATCGGAATCATCATTTAGACAGAGTGAACTCTCAAGTTCACAAATGCTGCTTTCATTTGATTCTCTGGAATCAGTTGTGGCAATAAAATTATTGGGATATGTTTTGTCCGAAGTTGCTTTGTCGTTTCTTTGTTTCAATTCTTTGGAGTTATTAGTTCTCTTTGATCTTAACTGCCCAGACGTAATCCATGATGAAAGCCCCACAGCTCCTAAAAGTGGTAGAACAATACGATAATCCTGCGTTAGTTCAAATAGGAGCAAAACTGCAGTAAGGGGTACCTGGCACACCCCAGCAAGAGTTGCAGCCATGCCAACCTGTGAGGAAATCTTCTAACAATAAAGTATAGTCCAAATATAAGCGTTCAACTTTCAAGTATGATAACATTGCAAAAAAATATATCTTTTAGCATAAAAATCTCACACAGAACTCAACTAAGAATAAATTATAGCGTGTGTTAACATCGTAAAATCTATAATCTTAGTCGTTTAAAGTTATAGATCCATACCAGGCCATATGCGTGAGGTGGAGCTACTTCCAAAATGGAGAGATGTAACCTTGGATCAGAATGAGATATCACAAAGCTAACAATTTTCCCGTACGCCATTCCTGTAGCAGCACCGATGAACAAAGATGGTGCATAGTAGCCCCCAACTAATCCAGATGCCCTACATAGGGAAGTTGCAACTATTTTGACAGCTACCAGCTGAAGTAATAGATCAGCAGAGAGGCCTTTCATATAAGGTCGAGATGCCAACAGAATATCAACATTTTGAAATCCCCAGTAAAGAATTTCAGGATATGCCAAGGCTATGAGTCCTACGGACAAACCGCCAAGTATAGGAAATGCTGATTTTGGGATCCCAACAATCCTTTGAACACCATCAATGAAGGCCAACATAAATGACGTGCACTTAGACAAGGCGACCGAAACCAAGCCACAAAATACACCCAGCAAAAGATACAGAGGCAGTTCTGAACTGACAAGAAAAGTGATTAAAGCCTAATATTTTTATCTCTGAAAAGGAAGCTATGATAAAGTTAAATAAAGTTAAACTTGTACTAAATATACTCACACTGAAAACTTGGATACTGATACATAAATGACACAAACAGAGATAGTGGATCACCTAATGAAAATACTGAGATAATTTCAAATGCGTGGTAAAAATTAAAAAATAATAATAATAATTCTCATAATAGAGATTAGAATTGTGCTCCTATTCAGTTCTATCCACCTTTTCACCTACAAGTCGGGGAAGGGAGTCTTGGTCCTGCATCAATTAAAACTCCCATCCTAAACTTGTATACGACCCTAGACATAAGGTTTTCCAAAATTTTGTGCATTAAAAAAAATCAACATCCTATGTGTGATGATAAAGGACAAAGGGAAGTTGACAAAAAAATTACCACTTGGAGAACGGAAATCGTATAGTGGAACTGCAAAAGCTGGTTCAGAGCCCAAACCAATTTCTGATAGGACGGAAGCTATGACAGCACTGAGAATGACCATGGAAGTTGTATTTGTCAAGGACAGGGATGATTCTTCAGATGAAGGCCACAAAACTGATTCCACAGCAAAAAAGCAACCCGCAACAGCAGCATTGAACCCTTTGGGACATAAGTACAATACTAAGAATTGATATTGAATCTTTTACCAACATGAATTGAGTTAAAATGAATGCAGACTAACATGCCCAAGCAGTTTATTTTGTTTTGAATGTAAAGGAAATCGGGCACCCTATGCTCCTTGCTTTTTAACAAGTGCCAAAATCAGTACATGGATTACCACCAATCCCTAAAAAATCAGCATCTCTGCCCTTAGGAATGGTAAGATTTTGGATAAGATAGGTTTAACCAGGTACTCATAAAGTACATCTGAATGTCTTTCCATGTTCAATGGAGAAATGCACCATGCAAATGCATCTTAATCTGGTGTGTATTTCCTCCATGCATTTGTATGTACAGTCACAGAATGAGAAAAAACGAGTTTTAACGACAGAGGAAAACAAAAGCTGTCAACTGGCAAGTAAAAAATCTCTTGCATGGACTTCCGTGTTCAATTAGCTTATGATGTTAAAAGAGTAAAAAATTGTATTGGTTTTTTACAATAGAAACAATATACTGTATATACAAAAATATTTTTGAATTAAATGGAAAAAAGATATTTTGCTTGATAAATATCTTTAAGGTTCAAAACAGAACATGATTAATGCATCCACTGCCAAATAGTTAGGAAATTTCTGCTTCACGTTGAAGATAAATTTAATAAATAAACATGTCCCCCCTTAAAAAAATCAAGCTTTCAGATGATTTGGTAAACAAAAATGGCAAGCAACTTAGACATATGCAGTAATTTTAATAACATGAAAAAATGTTTTGGAATGAAAAATCTAATTCAGTTCATTGCAACAATCTATGGTACCACAGAATAGTTACCTAAAGTACTTTCAACTATTTTGTAACTCCTTTCCATATCTCAATCTCCCAATATTTTTCCTATTCTACTTTAAGTTTTCCGTTTAAATTTTCGTGCAGGAGGTTGCATGATCCAATAAACTTTGAAAATGATAATACACATGCAGGATCCAGAGACAGTCTACGGACAGAAAATGCATGCACACTATACACAGTTATAACGAATTAAGACAAACCAGAAGATATTCCAGCAGCTGACCCTGCAGCCCTGAGCGAGAGCTTCCTTTGAGAGCTTTTATCAAGCACGGTGCCTACCCATTTGGCAATGGAGGCACCTATTTCGACACTTGGACCCTCTGGTCCCAATGAATTCCCTGTTCCTAAAGTAACACAGGCGGCCACAGTCTTCAGAATTGGCTCTAGTGCAGATCCGATATAGGATGTAAAAATTCCATTTGCTGGGTTCTCTATAGCAGCTCGAATTGTGTTCAACAAACTAACTATCAAACCTCCAGAAGCTGGAACTAAGATTACACGGGCCCATTTTGCTTCAATTGGTTCCCCCCTCAACCACAAAGCGCCTTGATATGGAATTTGATCCCAGCAGAAGTCACGTATTTCATGTACCTAATAATTAAGCATTTAGTCATCTAGAGCTAGAAATAAATCCGATCACCCCCAAAAAGTTAAGGCGGAAGATGCACAAGGCTCGTGATTTCCAAACAATGAATACAAAGAACAAGTATGGATTCTTGCTAATACAGTGGTTTCCAAGTATCTGGAAATCCAAGGAACGGTGCACAACAACAAAATTATACAGAAGAATTTGGAGAGTCACTCGCACAAGACCAGTGGATGAAGCTCTAGAGTACAGAGAAGCTCAAGAGAAGGGGACAACAAAAAGGAAAGCTCTCGGGATAGAAAATTATGTGCAAATGGAAATCGAACTGCATTCATCGTCCACATCACTCTAAGAATTAATGCAAAGAGCTGTCCCTCTAAAATTACCTTATAGAAGCAGAATCAGACTTTTATGTGGACCAGATTAGTACGTCGAAAGTCCAAATAAAGTGACACAATAAACACATACGTTTCACCTATTTCTATTGCCAATTATAAGAATTTATTCTTTTAAAATGGGTGGTAGTGGTCCGTGTAATGTTAGAAGAGAAATATCATAATCTTTTGAGCAAATAACACTGCCTACTAAAGACAATTCATTTCCATATGTCAGATTCCTTATTTTGTACCAATTTTAGCTTATTCTGTGAACTTCATTGTTTGTTGCACAAGTACTCTTGCAAGCAACGAACTTCTGGATGTTCTGCAATTCATAAGTTCCGAATTTCAACAGGGTCATCAATTTAAAGAATATCACGTGTTATATGTAATATCATGAGGGTAATTTTCTGGAAAATGTTTCTTTTCCATGAAGATTCAAGATTCCAAGCAAATAAGGAGCATTGAAAATGCCAGTATAGTATTGTTAGACTATATGTATTCATAACCATGTAAATGATTTATAAGCACACCATGTATCCTTTAATAAATTGTTACATCACCTGCATTATAGGTACATGCCAACGAAGATTATGTAATTAATTATGCATGTGTGGATCGATCTAATCAATGAGCAAATATTTAATTTATTTACTCAATGAGCTTGATCCGTTGTCCAATACTAGTCCTGGTATAAAACATACCAAAATCTTCTTCACCTCAAAACTTTGATCTTGTTGTTTTCAGTGATCCATGGTATGCTTCGACTTTGAAGTCTTTTAGTTCATGGTAAGGGCAAAATATTTCTTCCAGATTACATACCGATAGGAAACAACACCATTTTCAGAAAATTAACATCAAAATCAATGCTTAATGAACATTTTGGATTCGAGAGACAAATTAGACAACACTTAGCAATAAGCTTCCATTATCCATGGGTAGACCATTTATGCATTTTACGAAGAAAATGCATCTATCCTTTTGACGGTCGATTTTTCCATATTTAACGTCTAAGTTGTCAGAAACCCTAATACTGTCATTATTCTTAAATTTTCATTCAGAAGTCATCAACGAAACCAGAATGTGACGAAATTAAACGCAGGACGCACCGCATAATTGAAGAGAACCACACTGATACCAGTGAAGAGACCAACTAAGCAAGCGGACACAATCGGCGTGTTGCCTTGTGGAATCAATTCCTCAACAAAAGCAGCTACTCCTCCTGTGCTCCTCTCATCCGCATAATCTCCATCGTCACCGGCAGAATCGTCCGGGTCAAGCCCATCCTTAGAATCATTAAAACATGAACGATGAACTGGATTTACAATCACGGATTGACGATGAAATTTGAAGCTCGAATGCGAGGAAAATGAGAGCAAATAGGATGATTTGTAATGAGAAAATTTTGGGGATAACAACGAAGGGCGTGGAGGATTCGTAACGAGCTTGAAAAGACTGCACATTGACTCAAATTCGCAGTTCGATTGTTGATAATAGGAATAATCTTCTGTTGATCATCAATCGAAATTCGAAGCTCAATCGCAGTAGCCTTGTTAACAATATCGAGCACACAACGACGGCGGTGAGTGATGGAGGGAAACTAATTTTTCTTATCCGAATTATGAACGGATATATGACGTCCGGTGGTTTGTTCTTGTGCGCGGGTCCGTTGGAAGTTTACCGGCCACATGATTTTGTAGTGCATGGTTTTAAAAGATTGATTAGAAATTAACTTTTTTCTAGTCAAACATTAAATTTAAACACAATATGTAAATTTATATATAAACTATACGAGTTCAAAGATAGATTATAGAAAGTGTTTTTTTTTTTTGAATTAGCAATTGTCTTGCAACATCTCTTATGTATAAGTGAGCAGGATTCCATCTTGAACTAATCATATTCGAGGATCGAGCTCATATCACGCATTGTGTAGAAATTAATTGACCTAATAGAAATGTGGGATATATGAATTGTATATGGAGAATAGAAAAGAACCATTTGAGATGATTTTTAGACTTGAATGTCTATTCTTTAAACAGTGTGCTATTTGGATTGCACAATTGTATATTTCATTACCACATAAACAGAAATGAACACCAACTATCGGGCTCGTAGTTAGGCATAGGCAAACGAAGGACTCGCTTTGGGCCTGAGTTTAAGAGGGCTCAGAATAGTTGATTATTATTATTTTTCACTAACTTTGAGTCTATTTCTATAAATTTGATCTCTAATTGAAGTTAAATCAAACGCAATTTTATACTCGTTTGTAGTTTGAGAATTTCAAGAAGGAGAGGGAGAAAGCAAAATTGAAAACCTAGTCTTCTCAATTCTCACCCAAGTGTTACTGATTTGTCGGTTTATTAACTTTCAATTATTGAATCACTGTTGTTTTGTGGGACATATTATTACTTTAGAATTTTTAAACTTCTAACTCGTTGATATATTACATTTTTTGGTTTTATTTACTAAAAATTATGATTAGAGGGCCTAAAATATATATTTCGCTTTGGGCTTAAAAAACTTCAGCGGGGGCTCTACCAACCATGGGAGATACTCCAATGATAAGCATTGCAATTAATTAGGTTAATCAATATTTAATTGAATGGAAAGATCATTACAATGTTAAATTTGCGGAGATAAGCCTTGCAAATTTTTTTAAAAATAAAAAAATAAAATCAAAGTTTCTAATCTATATAAAATAAAAAATCGAGAATTTAAAAGGTAAAAAATTTAAAAAATAAAAAATAAAAGTCGTTTTCGTTTTTAATAACGGGACCAATACAATTTAAATTTCTAAAAGTAGAATAAAAAAGTACGAAAATATATCATAAAGAAAGATACGGCAATCAACTCGTAAATCATCCACATCAATCAATACAATACAATTAATTTAAACAATAATAAACAATAAAAGAAGCGTTATAAAGCAGAGACCAAGAGCATAGGGTGCGTGAGTTCATGGTTGGACACACAGAATGACAAATCTCAATTCTCTCTGAAACTTTTGGTAAATGTGATTTTCTCAAAAATAGTCGAGAGCTAGTTACAAATAAGGATAATATGGCTGTGTATCCAAAATTGAGAAAAATAACTGACAAATATATATATATATATATATATATATATATATATATATATATATATAGAAGGAAGTAACGGGAAATTTTAAAAGACGTCTATTGGCAATAAAAATGGGAAACAGATATCATCAGAATCTAGAAAGAGATAATGTTGGGGGGTAATAACGGATTATACATAACCTAAAACATAATTATCTCTTGCATAATAATAATAATAATAATAATAATAATAATAATGATGCTAATTATCTCAAATATTAAGAGCTTGTTTGATTGGTGAGTTATTTACTGTGCACGATATTCCGTAGAAAATGTGTGGTTAATATTGTATTGGAGAATGTGTGTGTGGTTGAAAAGAGGAGAGAGAATTTTTTTTTTCTTACTCTCCAACCGAACAAGCCCTAAACTTGGTACAAATAAGCCACCACATTTACGGGATTTCATTACATGACATACTACGAGCGCAAATTGTGGACTTGAAGGTACAAATCGTGATTTTTAATTAGTACATGTGTTGAGAGTTCCCAACGAGCAATAATTTGGACATCGGGTTTCTTGACTGCAAATTTGTAAAATTTCAATAGTCATTTCTAACGAGCAATTTGATCTCTTTTATCTTTATCTCTATATATTTGATTATGAAGAGATATCCCATAATCGCCGCTAGCTATAAGATAAAACTAGCTAAGTGAATTATTTATATATTATAAGCGACAAATTGAGGAACAAATAAAAAATAAAACGAACTAATATCAAAGACATAAAAGTGTAAAATGCAAACCCATTTTCTTACTGTGACACATTTCCATCTTAACTAGAGAGCAAGATACTATACTACAGATTCTGACTTCACAGTTTGTAGAAGTTTCAACTATCGAATAATTAATTAATGGCAATAGCATATCCTTAGTGGAAGAACACTGATAATGTTCCGGTGCACCCGGGTGTGCCATAGCTTATGGCACATTCGGGTAATTTTCTCCCTCGTCCGAATTCCATTTTGAAATCCGAAAATTTTGTTGGATTCATCACGAGGAGACGGAGCTTCAGCAATTTGGAAAAAAAATTTTGGACACCGTGACGGCCCGTGGTGACCTGTCAAAGATCGGTAAAAATTTTTGGTAAAATTTTGGCCAAAAACTTTTACTGACCGCTAATTACATTTTGCATGAATGCTTCATTTTCGCAGGACAACTTTTGCTCGTGAAGTGTGGAGGGAAGAAGATGGAGAGAGAGAAAGAGAGGTAGGGAGACGTGATACTTTGGGGAGGGAGATGACTCAATGGAATCTTGACTCTAATTGAAATAGATTTGACATTTGAGATATCAAGATAAGTAATTAGATATCCTGAGTATATCACTAATTATCATTCAAATAATAATATGAAGAAAATAAAACATAAAATGAAACAGACTAATTTCTAGGAAAAAATAATTTTGATATATTAGATAAAACATGTCCATATTTGAAAAATGAATTCTAATTAGATAATAATGAAATCTGGGAAAAAAAATATTGGTGCGTAGGCTAATTATCTCATAATGTTAGGGATTTATTATCCTGACCACCAACCCATGTGATGGTACGATTACAATAAATGATAAGTTCTCTTTTTTTTTTTTTAACAATTTTATTTATTTATTTATTTTTTGAGTACGTATTTATTTTTTGAATGTAATGATAAGTTCAATTAAAAATAGGAACATGTAATATATTTAAATGAACTTATCATTTAATGTCAACAAAACATGGTGATCATTATCATAGTGATAAATAGCATTTCTCAGAAGTGAAATTCTCCATTAAAGAAGATCTCCACGAATAATGCGGTGTGTATGTGACATGAGAGAGATAGACACATAAAAATTCATACATAAATTTTCTCTTTCTTCATTTTCACAATTTTCTCTATCTTTGGTAACTTTTTCTCCACATTGTGCTTGACACTTTCTACAACTAGACATTATTCTTGACAATGTGGAGCAAAAATTACCAAAAGTGGAGAAAAATGTAGAAATCAAGAGAGAGAAATTTGATGTTTTAATTTTTATGTCTCTATCTCTCTATGCCACGTGTGCACCGTGCACATTGTTGCATTGGAGATGCTCTTAGTTTTTTAGGTGACTTTACATGATAGATTGGGGGATCGGATAATTAATAAATGAAGTGAACACACTACATAGCATTGTGTATGCTTAACATATTTAAGTATTTTTCAATATAAGCATCACCATGCACATTCAAAAAAATAAGGACCAATTGTGTGCGCTCCTAAAATTATTATTATTATTATTTTTCTTCCGCTCGAAAGTTGCTGCCCTCAGTTCGGCAAGACAAGTTCCATTGTATAACAAAACAACATCCATATAAGCTTTCTGTTCCCAAAAAGAAAAATAATAAAAATAAAAATTACATGCATATAAGCTTTACATGGAAACAATATGTCAAATTGTCAATATTGATTTTCTACTAAAGCACCCATGGCTAGCTAGGCCCTAACGGGCATGATTTGATAGGAACCTTCCAGAAAATTTGCAAAATAAATGGAAGCAAGGCAAGTTCAGTTGTA
Source organism: Jasminum sambac (assembly GCA_018223645.1). Lineage (NCBI taxonomy): Eukaryota > Viridiplantae > Streptophyta > Magnoliopsida > Lamiales > Oleaceae > Jasminum > Jasminum sambac. The sequence goes on from CP073649.1 coordinate 24,787,270, forward strand.
ACATAAATGAATGGCAAAATTGTAATTAACCCAACGACTTAATTCATCCCAAAACTCTTTACTCGAATGGCAAATTTCATCACCAAGATGCCCGCTCCAAAATGGCATCGATGGATTGGAGACGATCTTGACCTTTGTGAATTTGGCAAGTTTGCCATCTTGGTCAAAGGTGGTCTTTCACCGCCCGAAAAATACTAGACCTTTGTGAATTTGGCAAGTTTGCCATCTTGGGTTGGCACTGATGGGAAGTACTGCTCTATTATCACAAAACAAAGGTATAGGTTGTCGGCAAGGAATATTGAAATCACGAAGGATATAGGAGATCCATAGTAGCTCACAAACAGTGAAGGCCATGCTTCTGTATTCAGCCTTAGCAGAGCTATGAGAGACAGTGGACTGTTTCTTGGTGTTCCAAGAAATTAAGGCACCAACCAAAAAAATGCAAAAACTAGTCAAGGATTTTCTTGTCTGGGGGCAGGCAACCCAGTCTACATCTGAGAATGCTATGATGTTAAGATCTGAAGAAGAGGGATAGTATAAGCCAACAGATAAGCTTCCTTTGATATATCACAGCAAGTGTTGTGCAGCACACCAATGGTAGAATGTTGTTGATTGGAGAAACTGACTTAGCTGTTGGACTCCATAGGCAATGTCTGGCCTTGTAATGCTTAGGTATAACAGCCTCCCAATGAGGCATATGTATTTATCTGGTTTCTTGTAGAGAGGAGAATCTGAATTATTGAATTTGATGCCAGGTGGGAGAGGGGAAGAGACTGTTTTACAAACTAGAAGACCTGTAGTTTGTAACAATTCCACAGCATATTTGCCTTGAGTAAGATAGGTGCCTTCATTGCCTCGAGCGATCTCTATGCCAAGGAAATATTTGGCATAGCCCAAATCTTTAATAGTGAAAGTATGATCCAGAGAAGCTTTGAAAACCCAATGTTTCGAGGTGTTTGCAAAGTTCAAAATTCCATTGTCTACTTGCTTGCTTCAAACCATACAAAGACCTCTTAAGTCTACATACCTGCCCTACTTTAGGTTTCAAATAACCTTGTGGGGGCTTCGTGTATACCTTCTCATCAAGAAAACCATGGAGGAAAGCATTATTGGTATCAAGTTGACACAAAGGCCAACTGTAGGCAGTAGCTATAGCAATAAATATACGAACTGTAACATGTTTAGCTAAGGGGGAAAAGCTTTCAAAGTAATCAACCCCTTCAATTTGATTAAAACCTTTGGCAACTAAACGTGCCTTACATCGATCGAGAGAGCTATCAGCCTTAAACTTCATCTTAAACACCCACTTGGAACATATGGGTGCCTTTCCAGGTATAGGGTCAAGCACTTCCCAAGTGTCGGTTTTTTCTAAAGCTGCCAATTCATGACGCATGGTTTCAACCCACTGTGGTTTTTTGCTTACTTCTTCAAAAGACATGGGTTTCTTTAGAGTATCCACATTAGCCAAAAACACCAAATAATCAGTGTTGAAGCTAGTTGTTGGAGAAAAAGGAAAGGTGTTGGGTGTATAGATGGAAGATTTAGGTGTTAAGGGAGCTGGAATAGGATTTGTATCAGTCAGGTTGACAACAAAATCATTTAACCAAGTTGGGGTATTTCTGGGTCTGGTACTTCCTCTCAGTTTTGCAGGTTGTATAGTTGTAATATCTTCTAAATTATTGGTAGAAGAAGGTGTTGTTTCATGTGCAGGATCCTAAGTATAGAGATCATTAGCAGTGGATGCATCATTGTCAGAAACAAACTGAGGAGTGTGAACACTGTTCTGTATTTTCTGTTTTAGTTATAGGACCAAATTCTGGGCGAGGAGATGAGGTAGGTGCTGAAATAGACTCTGTATCATTAAAAGGAATAAGACTGAGTGTGTTCAGGTTCTGTGACTTGTTTGTAGGGCAAGATCTGTTTGAAGAGTTTGATATATCTGGAGATAAAGATTTTCCTAGAAACCATATCAAACACTTTATGTCCATTTTGGCCAGTGTTAAATCCCCAAAACACTCATTTATGCTCTCTAGTATCAAATTTATCTTTGCGAGGAGTATAGGGAGAAAATTCAGATTTATTACAGGGAGGTACACAGCTCAAGTATACCAATATTTCTTTGAACAATGTCATAACCTTCTATGCCAAAGGTAAGCATCATCCTTGGCAATGTTATTCATTACTAGCCAATGTTTATTTTGAGGAAAAACAAAATGATTGAAATGTGCTAAGGGTTTACAATGTATAGAAGTGTATTTTTGTATAACTGTTTCTAAAAATGAATTGTTGTCTAGTATATAGATGTTCTTGATGGAGTATCCAATTGCTAATATCCTTTCAATCCTCAGGTCCTGCAATATACAATGATCAGGGAAGAAAGTGGATTTTATATTAGAATGTTTAGCCAATTTGTTGACTGAAGGAAGGTTGAATTTGAATGTTGGTACATGTAACACATCAGTGATGAAAATGTGTTTGCTCAACTCAACAGTGCCACTATGTTTTATCAAGTTAGAGCTTCTATCAGGTAGATAAATGGGTAGACCTTTGGCTATGGTTTTATAGGGTTTAAGCAGCTTCAACTGATTACAAACGTGATTTGTGGCTCCTGTGTCAATAATCCAGTTACCCTTTTCTAAAGAAGTAGAAGCATTTAAACAGATATGGAAGAAAGAGCCAAGAATTGACCTGGATAGTTAGAGATATTGGCGCAGTTAATCACTGCTGCGTCCTTCCCTTTGATAAGTCTCATCATCTGGTGCATTAGTTCAGCTAGCTGAGCATTATCATTCTGATTCTTTGAATCCATATCCATTTCCATCTTTTGCAAGCAAACACAATAATTTATTGATTTGTTAGTCAAATATTTTCTTTTCTGTTTCTTAACAATTAACTTGAATGTCTTTGTTACATTAACCTGGATGTCTTTCTTAACAATTAACTTGTCATCACTTGTCATTGCAGATAAACCAACTATACCACCTAATTTCGAAGAGACCACATGGGCGATGCTCAAGTCTTCCATCAATTCTGTTTTTCTGAGAAAAAACGTTGATAGGGAGTGCTTCTATCACGTAAAGTCTACTTTAGTTGGAGTGTGCAAAAGCTTTTCGTATTCAATTGCTTCATTATTTTCTATCTCTTGATTGTTAACCGAGCTACTTTACTTTAGGGTGTGCAAAACCTTTGTGTATTCAAAATGGTGAGTAATCTCTATCACTGCATTAACAATGAGTGTGACGCATATATATCTAAAACGGTAATGTCTTTGGATGACCAAAGTGAAGACCCGACGATTTTCTTAACACTTGTCGACAATTGTTGGGAAAATTACACTGAAAAAAATGTCGATAATTTGGCAAATGTCGTCCTATCTTGATTCTGAATTTGTAAGGGGTACAATAAATGCGCGCCCACTTCGTGAGATTGGATTCAATACTTTCAAGCGACATCTTGTGGAAAAAAATTGGAGCGCAAGATTGTGCTTAGCGTTGTAAAACTCATTGAGAACGAAAGGTAATTTCAACTACCTTGGGAATAACTCATTGTAAAAGTGTGAAACACATAATTTTATTTAAATTATTTTCCCTCACAGATCTGGTGCGACAATTGATAAAATGCTCCTTAGCCGTCTCCAGAACATGTTAACTGCTTGGAAATAAACATTGAATGTTTTGGGTTCATCAAACATACGTCTCAATTTTATGCCGAAGAAGGTGCAAAATACATTTCAGATTACTTGAAACTTGTAAAGGTGTGTCAATTTTAGATTGTTACAACTATTCTTTCCGTTTTCTTCCCGATTTTCTAGTATAACCTTCAATTATGATAATGACTAGCATACTCAGCTACATCTATGCTTTTCCAGAAAAGATTGGAAGAGGAAAAGGAAAGGCTCTTCTACTTGGAAGTAGATACAGTGAAGAAATTAATGGCCACGATAGAGCAAAAACTCATTGAACCTCAGAAATCAGCAATTCTCAATGTAAGGTTAATTTCTTTTATCACCTAGTTATCTTATAGGGTGATGGGGGTGTTTTTTAATGGTTTTTAATGATTTTTAATATAAAGGAGGAGAGAAAATGAGTGAAATTTAATGGTGGAGATTTGTGGATGTGACGAGATGTGTGGATGTGATTGATTTAGAGTAAAGAAATAATGTATAAAAAATTGGTAAAAAGTGAAAAAATTTGGAATAATTAATTCCCAATTAGGCTATTAATCTTGCATATATTTATCACCGCGGATCTTTTTTTGTTTGCATAGGCTTTCTCATTCTTCATGGATAGGATGCGTCTAGAGGATCTTGGAAATATGTATTTAATCTTCTCTGCGTCAGATACCCTCAAACCTAGAGAAAGGAGCAAAGAAGAATGCCTTATGCCATTAAATCTAGTCCTAAATGAGTATATCGTAGACAAAGGGAAATGCATCATGCGTGATGAGAGGGATGACACACATATGGTATCAAACTTGTTGCTGTTGAAGGGAAGTCTTGACACGATTTGGGAAAAAAGTTTTCTGAAAGATGGTGTACTTGGCTTGTTTATTAAATCTAGATTTCGGGATATCATCGATCTTCAAGAGGTAAAATTAATTTATTGTTGATTAGTTTCTTTTCCTACTTTAAACATACTAAAATATTTAGTACATTCCAGGAGCGAATTTCTGAGCTACTTGCTAAACACGTGATGAGGATGTTTTCCAAAAACAAGGGTACATTAGATGAGGGTGTGTTGGACAAAGTAGTGGATTTATTTGATTTTCTAAGATCACGGCATAAAGATGCATTTCAAGCCATCTACAAGAAATTTCTAGCACGAAGACTAGTATCAGGAATTAGGATAGATGCTGAGGAGATCATGCTGACCAAGGTAAACGCTTTTGCCCCTTTTTCCCAAAATATTCTTGAACTTAATGTTTTGTAATGTTTTGCGCCTTTTTGTCAGTTAAGGAGTGTTCGTGGCAAGCTACTAATGCATGATTTTGAGGTCATGTTGAAGGTTAGTAATGTTGTAGTTTTTTTCTTTTTCCTCTTAACCCATGCATCTTTTTCAGCCTGTATAATTAAATGCCTTGCTTGAGGAAACCATGCCTCTTTTTTTATCCATGCCCCTTTTTTTGATCCAAGGTTAGTAACCTTGAGATTTGCATGTACAAGGAAATATATAACTTGACATAAAAGAAATGCTAGTAAAGGAAAGTATAAATATAACAATGGAAATCATATATCATGATTCCTTTGCTTTATCACAGCTCTTGCTTTCTTTTCTGTAGGACATTGAAATCTCTAAAGAGATTAATGAATCATTCAAATCATCTCTTCCATTGGGAATCAAAGTGAACTTTCACGTCCTAAATTCAAAGTAAGTTGCATTTTTAATTACTTTATATTGATTATCTTATGCTTGTGTGAGTTTTATATGGAATAACTATCAAATTGCTATAGGAGTTGGCCAAAATATCCTGAGATGAGTATCAAGCTTGTAGGAAAACAAACTAGTCAATTCCCCATTATTTTGCTATGTAATTTAGGAGTTAGTATTCTTAATTTTGGCTAATTTCCTAGATATATATTCTGTGTATATAGATTTGATTTTGTACCATAGAATCATCGACTTTCCTATTTTTAGGAGTTGATTTAGGATCTAAATTTCTGATCCTCATGTATATATGTGTTCTCATCTTGTGATTAATAATACAAAAGAAAATTTTCCCAATTATTGAGTCTACCACACTATGGATGTCACGTTTTTTGAAGATAAACCATTCTTTCCTAATTTTTCAATTCAGGAGGAGTATGACACTCATGAATTACAAAATTGGGATTGGTCAACATTCATTGAGTCAAGTCTGCCTCATTTTTTGATCTCCAGTTTACCAAACTTGGTTCCTTTCTCTCAAGCACAAATGACCCCTCAAGAGTCATCAAATTCACCAAATTCATCATCTGAAATGAGTCCACCTTATCTAGTCTACCCTAAACATCTCCATCTCCCTGATGAAGAAATAAAAGTTTACACAAGAAGAAATGTACCTCTACAGCCCGAACTGAGTCAGCAAAATCAAGAGACTCTCCCGAGTTCAATTGATCCTAAAATTACTCAAGATGAGGAAGATTTTGGTCCACAGCCAAGTACTGAAAAAGTGATAAAGTATAATCCGGAGTTAGATCTGCCTATTGCTCAAAGAAAAGGAGTTCGATCATGTACCCAACACCCACTCAGCAATTACATCTCCTATTCAAACTTATCACAGAAATTCCGAGCATTTGTGGCTTCTTTGGATAAAATCACGATTCCAAGTTCAGTTCATGAAGCCCTGAAGGTCCCTGAATGGCGAACAGCAACCCTAGAGGAGTATAATGCACTTCAGAAAAATGGCACATGGACCCTATCATCACTACCACCTAGGAAGAGAGCTGTGGGATGTAAATGGATATTCTCAGTCAAACAAAAGGCCGATGGCAGTATTGATTGATACAAGGCTCGGTTAGTAGCTAGAGGGTTCACACAGTCATACGGGATTGATTATCAGGAGACCTTTGTCCCTATCGCCAAACTCAACACGATACGTATCTTATTATCCATTGTTGTCAATCAAGATTGGCCTCTTTTCAACTTCGATGTGAAGAATGCATTTCTAAATGGGGATTTAGTTGAGGAAGTCTTTATGGATATACCGGCCGGTTTTGAAACTGAGCAAACAACAGGAAAGGTGTGCAAGTTGCAAAAGGCGTTGTATGGACTCAAACAATCACTACGAGCATGGTTTGACAGGTTCAATAAGGTGCTCAAATATGATGGTTATTCACAGTCTCAAGCAGACCACGCATTATTCATTAAACACTTCGAAGATGGGAAAATTGCAGTGTTGATTGTTTATGTTGATGATATAGTTCTTACTGGGAATCACGAAGGCAAGATGAGAAGACTTAAGATCTTACTATCCAAGGAATTTGAAATCAAAGACTTGGGACATCTAAGATATTTTCCGGGAATGGAGGTGGCTAGAACTAGTAAAGGAATTTCAGTATCACAACGTAAATATGTTTTGGATCTTTTGCACGAGACCGGTATGAGTGGGTGCAAGCCGATTGAGACTCCTATGGACCCTAATACCAAATTGATGTCTCGGACTGAATAGTTGGCGACGGATAAGGGACAATACCAATGGTTGGTAGGAAAGATGATATATTTGACACACACGCTCAGATATAAGCTTTGCAGCCAGTATTGTTAGCCAATTCATGAGCAGTCCATCTATGGGTCACATGCAGGCGGTGAGTCGAATTCTTAGGTGTCTTAAAAAGGGTCCTGGAAAGGGGTTAATGTTCAAGAAAACAACTGATCAATCCCTAAAAATCTACACAGATGCAGATTGGGCCGGATTCCCTATCGATAGAAAGTCTACATCGGGATATTGCTCTTTTGTTTGGGGGTAACTTGGTGACATGGATGAGTAAAAAACAGCAGATGGTAGCTCGGAGTAGTGCCGAAGCCGAGTTTCGAGCATTGGTCCACAGCATATGTGAAGGAATTTGGCTAAATCGACTACTAGGTGAACTCAAGGTTGATACTTCGGATCCTATTAAGATAATGTGTGACAACCAATCTGCAATTGCAATTGCAATTGCCAAAAATCCGGTTCAACACGACAGGACAAAGCATGCCAAGATTGATAGGCACTTCATTAGTGAGAAAATTGAAGGCAACATGATTTCTCTCAACTATGTACCCTCTCAGCAACATGCTGCAGATATTCTAACAAAGGCCCTGTTTCGACCAAACTTCATTGAACTTAGTTCTATGCTTGGTTTAATGAACATATATCGACTAGTTTGAGGGAGAGTGTAGGAAAACAAACTAGTCAATTCCCCATTATTTTGCTCTGTAATTTAGGAGTTAGTATCCTTAATTTTGGCTAATTTCCTAGATATATATTCTGTGTATATAAATCTGATTTTGTACCATAGAATCATAGACTTTCCTATTTTTAGGAGTTGATTTAGGATCTAAATTTCTAATCCTCATGTATATATATGTTCTCATCTTGTGATTAATAATACAGAAGAAAATTTTCCCAATTATTCTTAGCTTCAAAGCTACCCCATGGTTTGAAGATGTATCAGGTTTGACAATTTGTACCATATATGCAGTTAATTGTGTTGTATGTCTACCAGTTTTTTATTGACAACTTGACAACTTGCAGAAGAGTTTTGAGAAGAGTTTTGAGAAGCATTATATGAGCAAAAGGAAACATTGGCAAAGGCATTTAATTTGGACATTGTCACTAAGTGAATGTGTGTTGAAGGCTGAAGGTAAAAAGAATATCACAACATCTATGTTTGAGGTTTGTCTCTTGTTGCTATGTCCTTCATAATTTTTGGTTAGGGATCATAGAACTTATATTTTTGGTCATCCTCGTGTATACAGATTATTGTCCTGTTGTTGTTTAACAATGTTGAAACTTTGAGCTTCCAAGCTATTAAAGCATCTACTGACATTGAAGATACACAACTTAGGAGAACCCTATAATCCCTTGTGCAGGGAAAATTTCATGTTCTACAAAAAGTGAGTAGTTTCAACTTTTTCTCCTAAATAAATGTTCGAAATTTAGTTGCATACTTGATAGGTATAGGGAATCCTTGCCATTTAGGTATCCAAGCAGCTCCTGATTTTTTCGAGTTCCTAACAACTTTCCCGTGCAGACTCCTACAAGCAGAGATGTGGAGGATGATGACTCCTTCAGTTTGAATGAAGAATTTGCAGATGAGTAAAACGACAAGCTCGGAGGATAAACATGCTGTATACCCCACTGTAACGAACAAATTTCTCTATTGTATCAAAATAATACAATTAAGAGTTGTTACAAATTGAGTTTGATATTTTGTAGTGGATTGACTCCCTTGATTTGAGCGATCCTCTGATTAACGATCTGCAGTTGGAGACGATGGGCCACGTGGCTTGATCCTACGCTCCAAAAGGACTTGATTGCTGACGGTGTGGATTCGTTGAAGAGCTTTGTTTTGGTTCTTCGACTTTGAATTTGTCTTCGTGGAAGAGCTTTATCTCCCGACGTTGATTTTGGCTTTAGCTTGATGCGGCCGGCTTTGTCGTGGATTCGAAGAACTGAAGAGATGTTTATATCTCTTCTTCTTCCTTCCTTCTTGACTTTAGCTTGGTTTTGGAGAACTGAAGACTTCTCCTTTCTTTTTCTTGTGTTTGGCTCTGAACTTCTGCAGCTCTTCGCCTCTTAACTCCTTGCTCTCCTCCCCTTGTTGGGGGTTTCTGCATTAGGGTTAGTGGCCTATTTATAGGCAAATTTGGATAGCCTTTCAACCACTTAAGAATTATCCGATTAATTTGAATAATTCTTTTGAAAAGTTTACTGATTATCTTAACCTATTTAAATGATTTATATAAATATAATGCTTTGATTATATTTAACTAAAACCAAGTAAAGATTAAGAAAAGTAGGATGGGCCACATGGGCTTTTAAATTGAATTCTTTAAATAGACATTAGGATTTTAATTGGCTTAATGGGTCAATTAATTAAAATTGACCTGGTCCAATAGACTTAATGGGCTAATTAAAATCAAATCGGCCCAAAGGAATTTTATTAAAAAAGATTTTAATGTTTACAAATGCCCCCTCAATATTTATCAATTTATTATTAAATAAATAAATTGGTAAATATTGAACTTTGATTTTACAACTTTTTTTTTTTTTGGGGGAATTTGACTTAATCTTGAATTTTGCTCAAGATCAAAAGATTTTTTTTTTAATCTTGAGTTTCACTCAAGATAATAATTTTCAAATCTTGAATTTTACTCAAGATTAAAAGACTTTTTTTTTTTGGTTAAAATATCTTGAATTTTCGTCAAGACAAGATTTTTTTATTTTTTTATTTTTTTAAACACTCGTTGTTCCCAATCTTAAATTTCGCTCAAGATTAAAGCACATTTTTTGTTAAAATATCTTGGATTTGTACGAGGTCAAAAGAGTCTCTTTTTTTTTTTTTTTTTTTTTTAAGTTTCAAATCTTGAATTTAGCTCAAGATAATTTTTTTTTGAATATTGAAATCATTTGCCATTGAACAAGTATATCTCCTAGGGGATCCGACTCCAAGTTGAAAATTAATAGGCGCCCACTTCTAGACATAAGCAACGTCCATCCTACAAAATTAAATCCAATCCCAAAGATGAAGATATGTTGAACTGAAGTCTTATTAAATTGAGAATTCCAATGGCATTTGAAGTCTGGTGCATCAACTCTTTTCCATTTGTGCAATTAATAAATTTAATCTTGAGACACGATTTGTTGACCTCCACACAGAGCTTGAAATCCTTTTTGCTGTCGTTCAAATCCTAATGAGCTTAACATGGACTTGAGATTTTGTCTTTATCCAAACAACTCACGTGCACACCCAAAAGAATTTTCTAGCAGCTGAGACTTTTTGTATTTAACTTAGAGCCAAAGTAGTCTTGGATTTCGGGGGACTTTTGCCGCTTAAAAGAATTAATTTGGATAACCATGGTTCACAATATCGATTTAAAGTCGGACTTGTTGCCTTCAATCAAAACTCCAAAATAGCTAGGATCAAAAATGTCTTTACTGACTTAAAGAATTCCAATTGACTTCCACGCAAGCAAAAGAATTTAAATTGTATTATAATTCCAATTGCTATCACCAGAAACCTAAGAGAATTCAATATAACTTGGGTCTCTTTTTGCCTTTAGATAAACTCGTGCATTAAAAGTGGAGACCAACCTTAGCCATCCAATTTGGAGAATTCGGGAGCAGGTTTGTCAGGGTGATTGTGAAAACAAGGCAAGTCGGCGATTTCTTCAATTCGACGTCCACGTTCTCGAGGTCCCTCATGGTTGAATCATACATTTAGCGTGGATCAAGGTGTGAGTTTTCAAAGGCAACCACCCAAAGTCGAGTATACGTTCACCGGTTTCGAGTCGTCGGATTTACAAAGCGATGAGACCCCGTTGACGTTAGTATATTTCATTCGCTTTCAACCAATCGGATCATCGGCGTTCGATTTCTCGACCTTCTTCCATGGGAGTTTTACTTGTTTAGTTCTAGAGAACCTTTGGTGTAGACTTTGAAGAAGACAATTTGGAGATCAAATTGTAGAGATACGATGGTGAGATAGATCCCATGTAGTCTCCTTTGCCGCTGACTTTGGTCCCTCTTGTCTTGCTTTTTTTTTTCTTTTAGATACATACACGCATACATGCAAATATTTGTAGCACATATTTGTCTCCCATGTCGCAGGTGGAGCACAACCAGAAAGCCAACAAGCTCACGTAGAAAGAGACGGTGGGATTAAATCTTTAAGTCGGCAGCCAAATACCTCTGTTTGAATCAACGCGTCCGCTCCCGAAGTTAACGGCCAGCATCGAGGTGTGCTGTCACGGGCTTCCCATCATTGATTTTGGAAGAGGTAACTTGTTGATCTGGATGCTGCACGACGATTTGCATGACTTTCTATTTGTTTTTTTCATCCTTTCCCTTGTGTTTTTTTTTTTGGATTTTGCATGTCAGAACATGTTTTGCTGTGTTTTTTTTTTTCATTATATGACATGAATGTAATTGGACCAATGTTTGACTTTCAACATTCACGTGTCAAGCTTTAGAGCTTTTTTTTTTTTTTTGTTGGATTTTGCATGTCAGAACATGTTTTGCTGTGTTTTTTTTTTCATTATATGGCATGAATGTAATTGGACCAATGTTTGACTTTCAACATTCACGTGTCAAGCTTTAGAGCTTTTTCTTTTTTCCCTTTTTTTGGATTTTGCATGTCAGAACATGTTTTGCTGTGTTTTTTTTTCATTATATGGCATGAATGTAATTGGCCCAATGTTTGACTTTCAACATCCACGTGTCAAGCTTTAGAGCCTTTTTTTTTTTTGGATTTTTTTTTTAACAATTATATCTAACAAGATTGTTTCTTCTTCTCTTTTTTTAGGAGCTTCAAGAGGTGCAAGAAATCGAAACTTGAAGATTTGGCGTGCCCATCCTCACAAGTGTTTTTATACACTTGTGTGATAATTGAAGACCGGAGACGATCAGGAGGCTCGAAGATTTGGCGTGCCCGTCCTCACAAGTGTTTTTGTGCACTTGTGTGATAATTGAAGACCAGAGACGATCAGGAGGCTCGAAGATTTGGCGTGCCCATCCTCACAAGTGTTTTTGTGCACTTGTGTGATAATTGAAGATCGGAGACGATCAGGAGGCTCGAAGATTTGGCGTGCCCATCCTCACAAGTGTTTTTGTGCACTTGTGTGATAATTGAAGATTGGAGTAGCTTGGGAGCTTGAAGATTTGGCGTGCCCATCCTCACGAGTGTTTTTGTACACTTGTGTGATAATTGAAGATTGGAGCAGCTTGGGAGCTTGAAGATTTGGCGTGCCCATCCTCACGAGTGTTTTTGTGCACTTGTGTGATAATTGAAGATTGGAGCAGTTTAGGAGTTTGAAGATTTGGTGTGCCCATCCTCTCCATTTATTACGGGACTTCCTGAGCTATCCACAGCATCAACAGGTTTGAAGATTTCAAAGTTTGGAGTATCTCTTGCGTCACAAGTGTTTACATACATTTGTGTGATAAACTAGAGCTCGCTCGGACATTTTAAAGGCTTCTATTTGTTTAATGGCTTGAAGCAGCGCTAAAGGATTTGTTGAAATTACATTTTCCTTTCTCTTTACTTATCCCTTTAATTTTTTTTTTTTTAACGACAAATTTCTCTCTATATATCTTTTTAGAGATATTCTGATGCCCCCGTTTTTCTTAATTTGTAGAAATGGTGAAGTCAAAGTCCGCTAAAGTTTTGAATGTTGATGGCCACATCATTACTGAAGACGTGGAACAAGGTACACGGTGTCTCCGGTTTGAAGGAACGGATGTGAAGTACCATAACTCTTCTAATGCGAGAGGGGAGCTAAAATTTCGCATCCACCAGGCAATGACGCGTCCTTCTCCTCCCGTTAACCTGGATTGCTTGTCTTCGCTGGCCATGCCAATGCTTTCGAAGGATCGAGGCCCCGCTACTTCTTCCAGGGCCGGCCGTTCAAATATCCAGCGTCCATTTCTGTGCCTTCCACCTCACCATGCCCTCGACAAGGATGCTGTTCCAACAGCTGTGCTCGCAGAGCGGATATATGACAAAGAAGTCAGGTGGGGAAGTGCTCTTACCAGCCGCGGGGAGATATCTTATCTGCGAGGTTTTTGGGAGTGGTCTCTTTGGATCCAGAAACTGCTTAAAAAGAGGCATATGTTAGATTTGGCTTCAGCTATTGGCGCGGCAGCGAAAGACTATAGTCGCCCAGCTTCTGCCTACAGGGCTCTTTGCGAGGTGTGGTGCCCCGACACTAACACTTTTGTTACTGCCGATGGCGAAATTGGCATCTCCCTCTGGGACCTTCAGATTATCACCGGACTGGCAATTCGTGGTGAATACTATGAAGAAGTTGTTCCCAGCCTTTCTGACTTGAAGAATCTACCAAGGTCTTGCCAACAGCTTTTTGTTATTTTCTCCCATATCGCTGATAAGAAAGAATCTGATCGTGTTAGCTACCAAGAATGGATTAGCTTTTGGTTCCGAGAAACTGGTTGTGCTAGAAACCCACAATTACAAGATTCTTACAAGACTGCAATGACATTGAATCCACACAAAAAAAGAACTCATCGCCGATTACAGGAGATCAGAAGACCCATGCTTGTAGATGAGCCCAAGGATCTGGAACTTCGAGACCGTGGCCATTGGGACGATATGCCATTTCCACTGAATGTCGAAGATGAAGAGCAATTAGAGATAGCAGCTTATCTTTCGCTCTGGTTGTGTCGTTTTGTGTTCCCTTCAAAAGATGAATTTCTTCGTGTGGAAACCTTCAAAGCAGCTTCTTTGATGGCAAGCGGAGTCACTTACAGCTTGGTCCCTCCTATCCTGGCCTGCATTTATAGGGGACTTACGCGAACCACGTACTGTCCCTCAGGTTATGACATCGGCTCAATTGTCGATCCATTTCCAGGACACTTCTTTTACGCTTGGGCCGCAGTTTACTTCGTTAGAGGCCTTTACCATCGAGTCGAGAGAAATTGTCGTTCCCCGACCATCAAAGGCATCGCCGGTATCCTTAACGCCTTGCAATCCTGGGAGGTCAGCGCCATTGACTGTCGAGACTTGATTCGTGGACGAATGGACTCCCGTGATTTTTGTTGGAATCCAACTACTTTGCCTCGTCCAGGAGATTTCAAGGATGATGGAGCAGTACCTGGAGAAGCAGCGGCTTTTATGATGAGCATCCGGGCCGGATTCATCTCTTACCATCGAGGAAGCTCCGTTTGCGTTATTGAAGCATACAATCCGCATAGGTTTGCAAGGCAGATGGGCTTCGAGCAGCAACTTCCAGGCTCACCGGGAAGGATAAAGCTTCAAGACACTGTGGTCCATGCGTACCAAGTTTGGTTATCCTTAACCATGGAATCCAGTGGCTCCACATTTCACATTCCGAGAAGTTCGAGTGGCATGCGACATGAAGCCGATAGCAAGTACTTTAAATGGTGGAGTGATGAAGTGTTACCAGGTTTATCAAAGATCTCGGTACAAGTTTTACGTGCTGCAGAGGGCCCTATTTTCACTCCTGACCAAGGTGCTGCGAGACAGACAAGTAGGGATAAGGCCACCATCCCGAACTCTTCTCGTGTCGCGTCTGAAGGAAAGTCTAAGAAGAGAGAGTTGCGTCCCGAAGAGGAGAAACGCCCAAAGAAGATTAAACTTATAAGGTCGAAATCTAATGCTACCAAAGGACAAGCTGCGGAGGCATCCAAAGTACCTTCAAGCGGGGCTGGAAGCCAACCTCCTCAACCAACTGCAATAGGCCTGTCTTCTGAAGATGAAAGTGACAATGTAGTTTTCTCTTTCTTTTTAGGCTTTGATTAATGAGAATTTTTTATTTTCCTTACATGCTTCATCTTTCCCTTTTAGGTTCTAATTTCTCAGCTGTCTCGACGAAAGCGTCAAACTCATCCGGTGGAATCCAAGGTGACGCCAAGTGATAAGGATGCTCAGATTGTCGACTCCATTGGCAAATACCTCGACCAAATGATATCAGATGATGAAAATTCTATCATATCTCCTTCAGCAATAAGAGAAGGTATATTACTTCACCATCATTCTTTCTCCTTTTTTTTTAGTGTTTTTTTATTTAAACGCTTCATCTCTTTTTTACTCGCCTCCTTCTTGTAGGTTTCCCACCAATTGACCAAGATTACCTAGCCAACTCCCAAGATCAAGCTGGCGAAGATCAAGATGCTAAGATTGGTGCGCTTGACGGGATTGAAGGCGATACTAACTTTCGAACACCTCCGTCCAAATCCCCTGGTCCTGCTGGTAGGGAGCGTCCGCCATCGACTGCGGCCCATGACGAAGAAGTGAATTCACAGCCTCCTGCAACCACAGATCCGAGAACTAGCGACCAGACCGCATTTGCAATGCCTTCAAAAACCTTGGACGTCGCTTCAACTTCCCTGGTGCCTACCAAAGTAGCAGCTCCAGCTTATTCTTCTATGGGAGGACCTCTAGCCCCGCTGACTGAAGATTCTCAATTTATGAAGACTGTGCTTGGAGATGCCATGAATGCTTCTCTGAAGAAGATTTTTGACGAGGCATTGAAAAGAGGATTTGCCCACCTTCGAGGGTGGTGGGAAGGGAGCAGTTCGACTATAGAGAATTTGGTTGTCAACTCCTTTCGAGCGGATCCAGCACCTTTGATGCACCGGATGGAAGCGTTCTTGAAAGAGGTGGACGATTATATTTTGGAAAGGACACACTGCATGGAATGCCCGACAGAGGAGGAGAAAGCTACACAGTTGAAAGTTTTGGAAGTTGACATCGAAGCTAAAGAGCGTGAATGCATATCTCTGGAAGGACGGTGAACGGTTGACTCATGAGCCGTAAAATCACAGCAATCAACCGGAAGAGCACTGGGAGCTTGGAGATACTTAGGAAAACAAAAGAAGTTCTAGAACAGACTCCAGCACGAGATACCTCCCGCGTACAATCAGTTGATCAAAAGAGAGGAAGCCTTGAAGACCGTTTCTTGCGGATTTTTGAGAGTAGCTCTGTGTAGAATCAAATTTTTTCCAAGGCTTTGCTCATTTTTTTTCTCTGTTTCTTTGCTTTTGGGTTGCCATTACATGACTTTTTCTTTTGTAATGACTCTATGGTAAATAACATTCTTGATTATTTTAATTTGTTGTCCTTCTTTTACTTGCCAAGTAGAACAATAAAAATTGTTTATTGATTTTTCGACTGAACTTGGATTTATAATTTTTTTTTAATCCAAGCTGCCTACGTACCCTTGGAAGGGATCAAGTCTGACGTAGTTCCTTACAAATGGTTTCTTTTTTTTTGAATTTGTTTTGCCGTTCACAGTTTATCCTCTTGCGGGCCAGGAGTGGTACAAAGAATTTTTTCAAAGCAGAACAAGGAACCCCAACAGATTCTACGCGTAGAAGCGCTTGAGGAATTTGCCGTTGATTGGTCCGATACGCAATCCGTCTTTGTCCACGATCATATACGCTCCATTGCTGAAGACTTGACTGACAACATACGGGCCATCCCACTTTGATTGGAACTTGCCTCCTGTTTTCCTTGTGATCACGATCGGTCTTCGTACTGAAAGCACTAGGTCACCAACTTGAAAAGACCTCAATCGTACTTTTTTGTTGAATGATTTCGCCATTCGTGCTCGATAGCATTCCAGTTGAGTTTGAGCTTCCAATCTCTTTTCATCCAAAGCTTCCAGTTCTTGAAGCCGGCGAGCATTTTCTTACGTAGTCAATCCTTCTTGGATAGCAATCCAGTTGATGGGATTTGACATTCCAAAGGAAGTACACTTCAACTCCATACACCAAAGAATATGGCGTAGCTCGAGTGGGAGTGCGAAAAGTTGTGCGATATGCCCATAATGCCTCGCCCATCCTTTCATGCCAGTCTCGCTTGGATTTTGACACGACTTTCTTCAACAGGCTGCATAGGGTATTGTTGAAAGCTTCTGCCAATCCATTAGTGGGCGCGTGGTACATGGAAGAGTTATCTTTGCTGCGAACTTTGCACATAAGTTATTTATGTGGCTATTGCGTAATGGTTTTCCATTGTCGGTGATGATACAGGGGACTCCATAGCGGTAAATGATTTGCACCGGATGAAATGCGCACGTTTTCCTTCTTTACCTCTCTGAGTGTACAGCTTGACCCACTTGGAGAAATAATCGATTCTTTGCAAGGATGTAGGAGTGTCCAGCTGAAGATTTTGGCGTTATAGGCCCAACTACGTCAAGTCCCCAGGCATCAAAAGGCCAAGATGCGACTGTTGGATGCAACGGTTCTGGAGGTTGGTGGATGAAATTTGCATGGATTTGGCAAGCTTCACACTTTTTCGCAAAATCCATGGAGTCTTGTACCATGGTCGGCCAATAGTACCCCATCCTTTTCACACTAAGTGAAGTTTCGCCCGATTGATGAGCGCCACATATTCGAGTGAGCTTCTTCCAACACACGTGCCGCTTCTTCATTATTTAAGCATCGAAGGAAGACTCCATCAAATGACCGTGCATGAGAACGTCTTTGTATAAGATGAAGCGGGCGCCTTCCGGACTTGAGTCTTTAAATCGAGGTTGTCCGGCAATTTCTGGTGTTGGAGGTAATCGATGAGTGGTCATCTCCAATCATCTTTTTGTTCACCGTTAGTTTCTACGCTGTTGTTCTCTTGCAGATCTTCAGGAGATAACAACGGAATCACCCATCTTTGAACCATTGACACCGGATGCAGCAAGTCTTCGTCTGATCGAGCGAGGACAGCAGCTAGGTTTGCTAAGGCGTCAGCTTCTCAATTTTCACTCCTTGGAACGAATTTGATTTTTAATGACTCGAATCGTTCCACGAGTGCTTGTGCATACTCGTGATATGGCTTCAAGTCCTTGTTCCGTACTTCGTATTCAGAGGCGAGTTGGTTTATTATCAATAGAGAGTCCCCATAGACCTCCAAGTGTTGAATTTCCATATCCAACGCCGTCTCCAAACCGATGAGTAAGGCTTGATACTCGGCTACATTGTTTGAGCATGTCTCAGTCAAGGAGAAAGCGTGAGGCATCACTTGATTATCAGGAGTGATGAATACAACTCCACCGCCATGACCGTATTTCCTAATTTGCTCCATCGAAGAACAACCTCCATGCAGGCACAACTTCGGTGAATATTACTTCTTCATCTGGAAAATCTTCAGGGAGCTCCCAATCCGCCGGGATTGGATGATCGGCAAGGAAATCTGCTAAGGCTTGTCCTTTTACCGCCTTTTGTGGAACGAACACTATGTCGAACTCCGATAGTAGAAGAGCCCATTTTCCAATCCTTCTAGAAAGAATTGGCCTTGACATGATATACTTCAATGGGTCAATCCTTGACACGAGGTTGACTGTGTGTGCCAACATGTAATGCCTCAACTTCTTTACTGCAAAGATCAAGGCTAAGCAGATTTTTTCAACTGGAGAATATTTTAGTTCAGCTCCCACCAGTGTTCGACTGAGGTAGTAGAGCGCACTCTCTTTCCCATCGTCGTTGCGTTGTACGAGCAATGCCCCCAGTGAGTATTCTTGTGCAGCAACATAGAGAGTCAATGGCTTTCTAGGAATTGGAGCTGTAAGTACTGGCGGATGTGATAGATACTGTTTAATGCTCTGAAAAGCTTTACTGCACGAACTGTCCCATTTGAAGGGTGTGTTCTTCTTTACCAATTTATGAAATAGATGGCAGCACCCCGCCAAATTGGAAATGAACCTTCGAATGTAGGCGAGCTTTCCTTGGAGGCTTTTCAATTCGTGCAAATTACTCGGTTCTGGCATGTTGACTATAGCGTCTATCTTTGATTGATCTATCTCAATGCCACGATGTCGAACAATGAAGCCAAGGAACTTTCCGGAAGTGACTCCGAAAGCACACTTTAGCGGGTTCATCTTCAGCTGATAGCGCCGAAGTTTGTTGAAGACGTCCCTAAGGTCTTGCAAATGGTCGTCCCGTTTCTTTGTCTTGACAACGAGATCATCCACATAGCACTCGACCTGTTTATGCATCATATCACCGAAGATTTTCTGCATCGCTCGCTGGTAAGTTGCTCCCGCATTCTTCAATCCGAACGGCATCACCTTATAACAGTATATGCCTTTTGGAGTTCGGAATGCTGTAAGTTCTTCATCTTTTGGATTCATCCGAATTTGGTTGTAGCCAGAGAAGCCATCCATGAAGGAAAGGACTGCATATCCAGTTGTTGCGTCCACCATCAACTCTGTTATTGGGAGCGGAAAGTCATCCTTCGGGCAAGCTTTGTTCAAGTCTCTAAAGTCAACACAGATGCGTAGCTGACCATTCTTCTTGCGGACCGGAACGACATTGGCGATCCACATTGGGTACTTGACTTCGCGTATAAATCCTGCTTCAATCAATTTGTCAACCTCTGTTTCAATTTGAGGGATAAGCTCCGGACGAAACTTTCTTTGAGGTTGCTTGATTGGGCGTACTCCATGCTTAACTGCGAGATGGTGCACGGCCACTTTAGGGTCGAGGCCTGGCATTTCTTTGTAGGACCATGCAAACACATCCTTATATTCTTGAAGCAAGTAGAAGTATTTGGATTCTTCTCCTTCGTTCAGGAGAGCACTCACAAAAACTGGCTTTGGATCTTCCTCCGTTCCTAAGTTTAGCTGCTTCAAATCATCTACTGATGCTTTGTCCTCCTTCTTCGAATGTTGGCGGAGCGGGTTGAGGCTCTTCGTCACTGGGAGAATTATCGGATTCAGACTCTGACCCAGAAGCTTCTTCGAACGTGATGTGATTGACGGCTACTACCTCGTTATCAGTCTTATCGTTTTGAAGTCGTGGATGCCTCTTATTCCTCTGTCTCCTCCTAGATCTCTGAGACTTGGAGCGTGGATTGGAGGTTTTGACTCCAAGCCGGAGAAGGCCGATTATGAGTTGACTCAGCTGAGTCTCGTGCTCGTTCATCGGTGCGAGCAGTGGTCGTAGCTTCACCACCCAACCTTTGAAACACAGATACCTTTTCTTTGAGCTCGACTATTGCTGATGGCTGTCCCTGCAGTCTCTGAAACACTGAGACCCTCGCGTCCTCGTTCTGGATTCTATCGAATACTGATGGTCACCTTTGCTCCTCATATTCTTCTTCAGGGACTTTGCAGATCTGGATCATGATGGGATTTGACGAAGCCTTCTTGATTTTGATGGGTTTCGGGGGATTCGGATTATACCCCAACCCATACTTTCCTTCTGCGGCCGGACGTCCACTGGAAAGAATTGCATCAAGATCGCCCAATTTTCGGGGTTCTCCTGTTCCAAATCCGGCATTCTCCAACAGCTTCTTGGCCTGAGGGTTATAACAGCCCTTGAAGATCTTCTTTGGTTCACCGCCACTTTCAACAGATTGCGGGATTTGTTTTGATGGACCTGAGCCATGTTTCGAACTGGTTGATGTAGCTGTTGGGCCCTTTGAAATTTTAGAGCCCTTCATGAACTCCTTCACTAACTCATGAGGCAGCAACAACTTTGGGATGCTAGGGATCGGGAAAGTTAACTCCTTCTGGGAGGTTGCTTCATGTTGCTTTCCCTTCGAGGATCCTTCCGGGTGCAGGTTTGACTTGCCAACCGGTAGTTGATGAGGTAGGATTACAACTTTGACTGTACCTTTGCCATCAGCATCAGCGTTGGGAACTTCAGCTTTGTGATTGTCCTCAAGGTAGAACTTTGCGTCAAAGAAGTAGGACTCTCGGCCGAGAAATGGTTTGGTTTGGTGCAACACACTTAACTTCTCCGTCTTGGCTATACTTGAAGCATTGATGCCAAGTTGAAGGGACCACTCCAGTTTCGTGCAACCAAACACGCCCTAGGAGCAGCTCGTATGATGTTTTGGCGTCAATGATATGGAAGAGAGCTGATGAAACCAACTCCCCAATTTTCAACTTCAATCGGATAGTACCCATGACTCTTTGACCTTTCTGGTTGAACCCTTGGATCATGATATTGTTCTTCGCAAGATCCTGAGCACGTATCCCAATCCTCTTCATGGTTTGGATGGGCATTATGTTGATAGCCGAGCCACAATCGATCATGATGCGCCGCATTTTACATTCTCGAATGCAGCCACTGACGTACAATGGACGATTGTGTAGTCGAGAACCCAATTGTAGATCCTCATCACTGAAGGTGATAGCAGTCATGCAATCTCTTTGAGTAGCCAGCTTGGTGGGCCTGAAGATTTTCTCTTCGTACTCTTCAGGATCGATCAGAGCTGCAATCAGAGCCATACGATCATCGAATGGAAGCTGGAGTATCCCCACGAGACTTATGTCAGGAGAAATTTTGTTGAGACGAGCAACGGTTTTCTCCAACTTGTCGCTTTGCTTTGAACTTTCCTCGACCTTTTCATTCTCCTTGGCCTTGAGCTTCCTACTATCTTTGACATTCGTGACATATGAAGTCACGGGTTGATATTTGAAATAACCTTTAGGAAAATAATCTCCTAAGGTTATCGGTTTGGGAAGAGTTGACGCAACCGCAGCTCCTAGAGTCGCTTTCTTTGATGCTACTCTATTTGTGGTGGGCTTCTTTCTTCGATCGCTAGACCACTTCCTTTTCCCTTGTGGTTCTTTGCGACTGTTGAAGCGTGGCGTCCTTGGGATCTTTCGGCGCCGTCTTGTAACGAGGGTCCATGCCCCCTGTCCATCGTCCGCTGTTGTTTCTTCGATGGGTTGGACTTCTTTATTTGGCGCCCCTAGTGTTTGCCCTGCAACAGGTTTAAGAAATGAGGCTTTACCTTTTTCACTCGATTTTGGACATTTCTTCTTCTTGCTCATGAAGGTGGACCAGCCATCGCCAACTTCATCCTCGGTTTCAGCATCGGATTCCCAGACGTCCAAGTCATCCGTCATGACTTCATAGAATGAAGGACGATTGGGAGCACGAGGTTTGTCCATCTCTGGATAGATGTATTCGGCGGTTACTTCTCCGTTGGCCCAAAACTCTACCAGTCTTGCTCCCTCCGGCAGTTGAGGTCCGAACTCAACTAGTTTCCGCGAAGGCATCCCTGCATTTTGGATGGAATGACAATTCTTCCCGTGATCTGGGATAGGGATTGGGTCAAACGACCCGAACGAAACCATTGAGCAGTTTGTCGTAGAGCTTTCGCCGGTTTCGAGCGTGATTTTATTTTCATTGCCCAAGCGGACAATGAGATCCTTCAGCACGAAGCACTTTTCCACGGGATGGCTAATGATCCGATGGTACCTGCAGTATTTTGGATGGTCAACCCGACCAACCTCATCCGGCCTTTTTGGCGCTGGAAGTTCAATTATATTTTGCACCAATAATTGATCCAGGATCCCGGAGACTTCAGAATCTGCGAATGGGTACTCTTTTTCTTCGAGCTCCTTTAGGCTTGGGAGACTCTTCTTTTGGGTTGGCGCCTTGTTAGGCTTGAATTCTTGCTTTGGCTTTGGGGCCTGATTTGAATTTGGTTTCTTGAAGGTGATTTTCGCTGGAGTCGTGGAAACGACCATTGCTTCCTTTGATTTCGTTGGCCTGCTGTCTTTTTTGACTTCTTTCTTTAACTCCTTTTGCTTTCTCGGATCACTTGGCAGATAGCTTCCATGCCTTGCGATCTGGATTTCGAGATCGTGCGCTCAAGTAGCCAACTCCTCAAAAGAATGTGGCATATTGGCTTGGAGATTGTACAACAATCCCCAGTGCATACCTTGGACGCACATATCGATGGACGAGGCCTCGCTTATGCGCTCCTTGCAGCTGAGCACGAGATTTCTCCATTGTTCGATGTATTCGATCACCGGCTCCTCCTTGCCTTGTTTTGTCCTGGCAAGTTCTGGAAGGCTGACCGTGCGCCTGGTGCTGTAAAAGCGAGTGAGAAACTCGCGTTCCAATTGATCCCAACTGTCGATCGATCCAGCTGAGAGGTCGGTGTACCATCTGAACGCCGCGCTTTGAGAGAGCGATTTAATCGCTTTCACCATCATGTCATTGTATGTACTGCGTTGTTGCAAGTTTCAATGAAATGAGCAATGTCTGCCGGGTTGCCTTTACCATCAAGCACCGGAACTTTGGAGGTTGATAGCCAAGGGCATCTTCAATTCGTCAATCCGACGGCTGTAGGGTTTTGCGTACACGAGTGATGATTGCGATGAACCACCGTATTGAGCACGGATGGTATCAGCAATCATGTGTTGAAGTTGCTGGACCGATAAAGAACCAACAGAGACATGTGTAGCATCATGGAACACATTTTTTAGCACGGTCCGATCATGCATGTCTTGTTTTTGCTCATCCTCATGAGTTTCGGGACGCTTGCCCCTGAAGGAGCCTTCATCTTTGTGGCTATCTTCTTTTTCTGACTCATGCATCTCCAATTTGTTCATGAGAGCGGCAATTTGGGCGTCTTTCTCTTCGAGAGACTTTGACAGCTTTTCGATTGCCAAAGCCATTTGTTGGAGCTTTTCATCCGAACTAGGACCCGCTTCAGTGACTAGCACGTCTTGAGCCGACTCCTCGAGAAGATGTGTAATCTCCCCATTTTCGAGAAGAGACGGCTTTGGCTGATCCAGCTTCAGACCCTTCATCTGAGGCAGAGTCGGATCCAGGGTGTTCTTGGAAAAGAGGGTTCTCTTGGAAGAGTTTTGCTTTTCCCTGAGAACAGGAGCTCGCTTTCCTGAGGTTAAGGATTTTTCCTTTACCTCTCTTGGAGAACTTCCTCAACGGAGATACCAGTCGAGATCTCCCAGCCCTTGTCTTTGCTCTGGTGGCATGGAGGAATTCAGCCAACGTCTCCTCGAAGTTCGCCCTGGTTTGCTTCACTTTTCCGTCAGTCATCATGTTTGTTGAATTTGGAATTTGAGATTTGTTGTAGATCGAAAGATGAGAGGCAAGAGGGTCCCACTGGGCGTGCCAGAAATTTGTAACGAACAAATTTCTTTATTGTATCAAAATAATACAATTAAGAGTTGTTACAAATTGAGTTTGATATTTTGTAGTGGATTGACTCCCTTGATTTGAGCGATCCTCTGATTAACGATCTGCAGTTGGAGACGAGGGGCCACGTGGCTTGATCCTACGCTCCAAAAGGACTTGATTGCTGACGGTGTGGATTCGTTGAAGAGCTTTGTTTTGGTTCTTCGACTTTGAATTTGTCTTCGTGGAAGAGCTTTATCTCCCGACGTTGATTTTGGCTTTAGCTTGATGCGGCCGGCTTTGTCGTGGATTCGAAGAACTGAAGAGATGTTTATATCTCTTCTTCTTCCTTCCTTCTTGACTTTAGCTTGGTTTTGGAGAACTGAAGAGTGTTTGTGCTCTTCTTCTCCTTTCTTTTTCTTGTGTTTGGCTCTGAACTTCTGCAGCTCTTCGCCTCTTGACTCCTTGCTCTCCTCCCCTTGTTGGGGGTTTCTGCATTAGGGTTAGTGGCCTATTTATAGGCAAATTTGGATAGCCTTTCAACCACTTAAGAATTATCCGATTAATTTGAATAATTCTTTTGAAAAGTTTACTGATTATCTTAACCTATTTAAATGATTTATATAAATATAATGCTTTGATTATATTTAACTAAAACCAAGTAAAGATTAAGCAAAGTAGGATGGGCCACATGGGCTTTTAAATTGAATTCTTTAAATAGACATTAGGATTTTAATTGGCTTAATAGGTCAATTAATTAAAATTGACCTGGTCCAATAGACTTAATGGGCTAATTAAAATCAAATCGGCCCAAAGGAATTTTATTAAAAAAGATTTTAATGTTTACACCCACTTTTCTTGTGACCTTCATCTCCTCTTCTTGCATGCTGGGTCGTGCTTTGTGTTTCAATTGAACAGGTTTTACTGATCGATTCCTATTCCATCCGGAATTTCATAGTTTCTGCCTGTTGCCATTACTCTCAGACTTATGTTCATGTTGTAGCGTATGTGCAAATCCGTGGTTCTCTCTCTTTATTCGTTATTTTGTTATGATTGTTTGTGTTTGTGCTACTTTTTTTCTGTGTTTTGTTCAAATTTTGCTATCGTACGAAAATTTTATATCTCTGCATATCAATCATCTCAGGGTCAGTTTCAAAAGCAAAAGAAAGAATTTCAAAATGACAGATACCTGGTGGCCGGCGTAAGGCCAGCAGGGCTGATTTGGCTGCGAACGGTGAAATGGTAACACGTTGAGTGTCAGTTTACTGGAATGGGAATTTAGCAACTGAGTAATTCAAGTGTAGGAGGAGATGCAGTATGGACTTATGGTGATGAATTTGGGGAGAAATCTGACACGAGTTTATTTGGGCCCCTTTTTTCCGGGTCTCTCTCCCTCTAAAGGGCAATTATCTAAATACGGCGTGCAATCGCAAATTCACTAAAACTTTGTTAAAGTCCTAGCATAAGATGGATGATAAGTGGATCATATTACTACATAGCAAGAAGGAACAACCGCCACGCCAAGCACTAAAACTTTGTTAAAGGTTCAATACTTGATTTCTTTTCTGTGATACTCATATTCTAAAAAATTTAAGATACATTTTATGTAATTTTATCTATCTTTCACCATATACAATATAAAGTAAGTGATCATTGCCAATGAAACTTTATGATCTTTTTATTTTGTAAAATAAAAAAATTCCATAAATAAATCTCGAAAATAATAATTCTTTTAATCAATGTTAAGTGTTTGCCATGAAAACACCTAAAATTAAAATGAATCAAAATACCAAACCCAAAATTGAAATGTAGAGAGAACGACACCCTCAGTTTGGTCTTTTAGCAGACAGACTTACTTGTTTTGTGGTGCAGCATGAGGAAATTTTCTTGCTGCTAGTGAAAACTATTGTTTCATATGGGTAAGGGGTGGACTAACAATACCCAGAAATATTCATAGTAATTTCGAAAATAGTATTTGAAAATTAAAGCTAAAGTTTTTGAAAATTAAAGCTAAAGTTCAATGCCGTACTTTGGATTTCGGGACCCTAAGTCGAGATCTGAAAATTGGGCCCCATACCATATCATAAATTCAAGAAGTGTTATTAATAAAACTAACAGAATTATAAAATATGTGTAAAATATCAAAAATATCGTACCAAACTCCATCGTAAATGATTATTTAAAAACTACACGCCTCGTTGTTTTGGAGGCAAAAATATCAGTTAATTTTTCATATTCGAGTTGAACTGTTGAAGACGAGCGATTTAAAAGAAATAAAGAAATAAAGAATTGCCGTGCGTAAATTACTATTGTAATAGGAATAGGAATAAGTTACTAACTAAAATTGGAATTGGATACTAACAAGTAATACCTCAGAGCCCATTTAATACTAAAATCCTCCCATGGTTTAGTCTACTAAAATAATTTTAAAAATACACGATGGTTAGTTATTTGGGGGCATTTCGAACCCAGGTGGGTATTGAAACGTGGAAACTGCTCATCCACCACACCACCAAACGTTATATTACTAACTTTTGCGTGGTTTAATATATATAAAAAAACATCTTGGAAATTCTGGGCCCCTAAAAAATTTCGAAATTTCGGGCCCCGAGACGGAGGCCTCTCGAGCCTCGCGGAAAGTCCGGCTCTGCTAAAGTTTAACTCAATAATAAAAACTGATTCTTGCTTGAATGAAGATAAAGTGTATCGCTAAATGACACGACTTAAGGCCCGTTTGGAAAGAGATTTAAAGTGTTTTAATGTAAAAGAGAGGAGAAAATGAGTGGAGTTGAGTGGTTAAGATCTGTGGATGTGATGAGATATGTGAATGTGATTGATTTGGAGAGAGAAATAATGTATAAAAAAGTTTAAAAAAATGGAAAAAAAACGTTTATAATGGGTTGCCAAACACCCTTTTATTCTTGCAAAATAAATTGGAGCAAAAATTGAACTCTTGAATAAAAATCTATATCCAAAATCACTAATTCCATGGAAAATGACATTGTGTTGATTGGCCCATAAAAAATTTAGGTGGAAAATAGTTCCAATCAAACACACCCTAAGTATTCTAAAAATTGTTAGCTTCGGTAGTTAACGTTGATGAAACCTCCTTCACTAGTGATAGAGATCAATTTTATAGTCAACATATGTCCAATATCTACATGATTCACAAAAGTTGAATATTCATCACCTAAATCTGGAATTTTGCTCCACACTCTTTCATTTCTTCGTGAAACTGCTAAATTGGGAAAAGATAAGCCTGATTAGCACCATGGATATGATGCTGCAAAAATCTCAAAGTTAGATATATACTCCTCTTCTTTCTTAAAAATGTCAGACTTACAAAATTGTGAACATGATCATCTTTTGGTCCTTGATCAATTTCTCAGCTTGTTTTTCAATTCATCTTGTCCTTTCTTCGGTCATTGCATTCTTTCAGAGCTTGAACTTCTGTTTTTCAAATAGAAAAATAAAACAACGCTTTAAGAAAGATTCAAATCTTTAATCACCAGTTAGAATTGGGAGTTAGAATTGAGCAGAGGATTTTATGAAAAACTGTACCACATAATAAATATATAATGGCAATGATATCCACATAAGCATATAGATAAAATTAATAACTCTCCAAGCATAACTGGGGGAAAATAAATTAGGGTTGAGTGAATTGGGGATTAAAATCATTACAAATGAACAGTTAGTGTTACAGAGAAATTACCCAATTGGCATGATTTCCAATTCCGGTTGGTTTTGATCAGACAATCCTGCGTAGGATTATCGTGGGTTTAGGGTTTAAGATAGAAAACCATAATGCTCATACGTAGATACACATATACCTGTAACCTTAAGTAGAGAGAAGAGCATTCTTTCAGACCCTTTACTGTCTCATCGTCTTCCTCCATATCAATCTGGTGGTGCAGCGGTGACGGTGGAGGCGGAGGCGGCGGCTTCGAGGGTGATTGCTGGCTTGGGCTCGTGTTCGTGGGAGGCGTTTCGTTCATCTTCATTAAGCTTCCGATGTCGAAAATTCTCGTGCAATGCTAACGAAGCCTTGAAAAAGAATAGTAAGTCCTCGCACTATTACCACGCACCAAAACAGTCCTCAAACTATAAACTAGTGTTTGCATAAAAAAATTTCTTTCATACTTTCTCATACTCTTTTCAATTCAAATTTAATCAAACAAATCACATCCACATATATCGCATCGTATAATCCACTTATACTATTAAATCTCTACTATTTAAGTCAACTCATTCTGTTGCTTATTACTTTTAAAAATACATTTTTATAAGTTTACAAACGCGCACATCCTATACTATTCCTTGAGCAGCATTTCGTTCTCCAACTATTTTCATGGATCAAGATTGTCTTCCAACCATTCAAAAGATAAACTAGTGTAATATGATGCGACAGTATATTAACTTGGACCATCCTCTTGTACATGGAAATGATCTCTCTATAGTTCTTGGTTTTGGCAACCGGGCCTATAATAAATTTGTTAAAAAGATAAGTCGGGAGGAAAGGGTTTCATCTTAGGCATCTCATAGAAACGGGTTCATGTATCGCTGGTGTCCATTTATGAGAACGTTTTTCAGTCTGTTTTTGGTGGGAAATGTGAACTCTCAAACAAGTTATATAAAATTTTCCCAAGTGAGTAATTCAATAGATAAGTTTCTATGTTACTTTGTGGTGACAATCTATATAATATATATAATACCGCTAGTGATCAGTTGCCCACATGTTGGCAACTTATGCTGCCAACAAGTGTGATGTCGCGCCCTGTGAAGGCGCCACGTCACCGAGCCAAAGTTTTTTTTAAAATTTTTTTTTTTTGGAATCTACGTCAAGTGAAATGAATAATATATAACTACCCCCTGATGGTGGGGGTTCGTGTGGGCCGCACATTTTTTTTTTCCCCAAAAAATGGGGTGTTAGCACGTTACGTTGCCAACTTGTTGGCAACGGAACGTGACTAAATATGATACATCTTCTCATATCAACGAGAGCTAAAAGCTAAAAGGTTTTTGACAATAACATTTGATGTTTGATTCAAACCTTAGAATTTGGGAATCAAGCTAGATATTTCGAACAATTTGTATCTATGAACAACACATCTAAAACTAGAGTCAGAGTGTATTCGTCTGGTATTATTTTTCTCTCTGCCATTTTCTGAAGAAGTTCAACCACTTTTGATGCCTTACAATGCTTGCATAATCCTTACATGAGCTTGTTAAAAGTCAACAATGTGGGTGCAGAACCCTCCTTTTCCATCAGCAAAAACAAATTATTTGTCTCTCCTACATTTCCGTCTCTACAAAGGCCGTGAATCATAATGGTATATGTAACGTGGTCTTGTGCCAAAACTAGGGACGGATGTATATTGTAACTGGACCGTGCTGTAGTTAAGTCTAGATATGGAATTAGTATTGAATTGTTCAGTAATTGACAGAAAGTGTAGTTTGGTGCAGTGGCTAGGTAGTTGTTCTTACAATCATGGGGTTGCCAGTTTGAAGTTCAACGCCGATCTATTTCTTATTTTAACAATTGTTCCCACTTGCAGATGCCCATCTATTTCTTATTTTAACAATTGTTCCCACTTGTAGACCTTTTCTTATTCTGTTATTATCATTTTTTTATTTCAAAAAGTTTAACGATATTTCATTTTAAAATTTTTAATTTTTGTATAATCCTACATTTTTAAAAGGCTTAAGTAATGTCATTTCCGCATGTACAATATTTTAAAGCATCGAATTTTATGAAAGATTTGCTATAATTATGGGTATGTGGGTAGATGTTGATGTGGCTTAAATTGTTAGTGCTATAAGAAATGAAACAAAACCAATTTTATAAATCAAATCAAATTAATATTATCATACATCAAAGCACCAAATCAAAAAAAAAAAATTAAATCATGTTTGTAAACCAAATCAATTTAAAATTATCATACATTAAAGCACCAAATCAAAATTTTTTTAATCATATTAGTGCGCTTCTATTTTACAAAATTAATCTAATGAATTATAATTTTTAATGATGTTTCGTAAATAAATTCTTTAGGAAAAAAAAAAATTGGGGGCACTACCCTGAAACCCCCGAGAAGGGTCGCTCCCTTCTAACTCTCGTAGAAACTCTCTTTCTTATGTTCAGTTAGGTCCTACAACAAATTCTGGATCCGTCCCTGGCCAAACCCATATAATCCAACTTCCCAAATACCTTCGTGGCAAAATTAATCTTTCCCTCTTTACACAAACCATCAAGAACAATATTATAGGTCTCAATGTCAAGATCAAGGATGGATCTTTTGGGTGTGTGAAATAGATCCATTGCCTCTCCAAAGCAATTATTTTTGAAAAATCCAACTAATAATATACGATAAGTAAAAGAATTCGGAGTCATTTATGGATCTCTACAAAAAAAAATTCCCGTACATCCTTAATTTGACCAACTCGTAACAAGCCAGACAACAAAAGATGACAGAAGCTGATTTGGCTACGAACTTGGTTTGAAGTAGGAAACAAATGTTCATTTAAACTTGCGTCCTTTAGCTTCCTCAACTTATTCCATAGTCCGAAGGCGAAAAAATTGTTTCTGTTTATTTTTTAACTAATTTTCCGAATTAATTAATTAATTATATTAACAGTGGAAGGTTAATGGAATATATGAGAGGAAAAAGTAGACAATTATATAGTAACTCTTTTACACCCTTCTCTTAACATAAAAAGTTACTTCAAATGTGGCAATAGATTGATTATGTATATATCATAACATAATCTCAAGGATACATGACAATTTTAAGAGGGTCTGTAGGGCAACACAATGGTATGAAATTACTGCAGCTGATGTGCACTCTTGGAATACCAGAAATGTTTTCTCTGATGTACATTGAATCAAAAAAGGAATTATCAGAAGATCGAAGTTCCACAACCACCAGACTAATACTCCATTTGAAAGCGTTAATTCCACACTGCCATGAAAGGGAGAAACCAAATTGATTTAGTCCACTCCAGTAAGAGTAAATTATGTAAATTCTCAACCTATTTGCTAAGGAAAATTCTATTGACGACATCAACAGGCAATGCGTAAGCTGGATCTATAGCTTTGAGCCCTGGATATTCAAGATGTGAAAGTCCTGCAATTCCCAAACACAAACGCAATATGTCAAATGTATATGACAGAGAATCATAATCAACTTAGCACATATGCTCCCAGGTTTGCAGTTGTTATGGTAGATGTTAAAATCCGAAGGTTCGTAAGTTTTGACTATGTCAACTTTCATGGAATAAACAACTCCTAACTTGTTTTAATTATTTTTTACGGCGAGATTTAAAATTTACCAGCAACTCCAAAATAGGTGTGGAAGACATCAACAGCATCGTCTGGCCTATCTGAAATCCCACCATTTTCATTATCCTACATCAATAAAGAATCAAAAATTTTGACTTCTTTCTTTCTTTGATATGATCCCTTCAAGATGCCTCGAGGGAGAGGAAAAATAAATAAATAAATAGAGGAAGAAGAACACAGATACAGAGATTCTCGTCTCTTCTCGGAGTAACCTGGCAATCCAAGATAAACTTGACAAGCTTTTCCTTATCAATCCAGTGAACTCTATCAATCATGATCAAGCTAGAGAGGACCCACCACGAGTAACACACCTGAAGTTAGGTCGAAGTAGCATAAGAACAGAATTGAATAATGTCTTAATTTCCTCTCTTAAAAATAAAGAATATCTGAGGAGCAAGATAACTCACATCAGGAAGCTTCTCGGGACGTCCATTTAGACCTCCAGATTTTACTTGTCGTTCACACAACCACCATCCTAGGAGGTCCTTGTCAACATGATGTAGAGAACCGGTAATAGCAAGAGCTCCCACACAGCAAAAAACTGCAGTGACAATGGTGTGATAGACAATGACAACTTAGTTGGCGGGACAACTCTTGCACAGACCTAAGCAAATACACAACATATGTGGCTGCTAACCGATAAGGATATGCTAAATTACACAACATATGTGGCTGCTAACCGATAAGGATATACTGACACGTGATTGGTCACTGATAACTAATCTTTTGTTAATGCTAATTTAAATTACTAGTCAACAATGAAAAGGATGAAGATATTTATTTTCAAAAATCTGTAAAGCCATAACAAGCAAAATTCTGTGCACCCATGTGTGCGGCTAGTGGAAGAGAGACTAAGATGATCCTTATGGAAATGCAACACAGCACATTACTTTGTCCTGCATGAGATTCTGCTCCCGGTGTGCATCCAAATCCACCATCTAAATTCTGGCAACTCAGGATGTACTCGACCGCTTTATTCACATTGATTTTGTCCAGCTGGTGTAATATCGCAAGAGAACATATTGCAATGTAAGAAAACCTAAACAGAGAGTGATTATTATCATTATATATACATCAAACGTTCATCATGAGGATGTTAAAATTGATAAAAAAGTGAGATCAAAGTAATAGGAGAAGAGGAAGTTATACCTTGTATCAACTTCACCCCACATGTCACCAGAAAAGGATCCATCTTCATTTTGTAAGGAGGCAATGTCTGGCTTATTGGTCAAGTTAAACATCTTACTTTAAATATCTTTCGATATAAGTACTAGTAGAGGAGGAACCATGACTGGAGGTGATGATCTCGGGGATTTTTAAAAGGCGACAATCTCATGGAATTCTGAAGTGAGAATGACAGCTGCCCAGTGTTTTCAGTCTCTTTAGTGCTGATTGAGGTCTATTGATTCAGACTTTTGGAGGGATTATTAAATAGAAATTTTGGCCTATTTATTTTAGACTTTCAAGACTTCAAAAGGACAAGTTGACTATAATTCATTTTGTGATGATTATAAGTGAAAGTGTATAGTGTTTGACCATTAATAACAATTTTTTGGACAAAACATAATTATCGCAAAATGTACAGATCAAAAATCAATACTGTAATTGAGGAATCATTTCTTTTTGGAATATCCATTCCTAGGACTGAGCACAGTTCCCTGTGAAACATTTAGAGCCACCCACATCACCCGCATAATCTAGATGATTAAGAGTCCAGTTTTATAGATGCATACACAAATGAAAATTAACAACCACCGCGACAGCTCTATTAGTCATTTCAGTAATTAACTCTTTTAAACAGGCATTCTGCATGTCTCGTTGATTTTAAATGAGCTATAAAGAGCTAAGCGTTAGCAGATCTAACCATTAATTCCATCCAGATTCAATATTCTAAACTATTTAATACCAAAATCATTTAAAGTAGAAGGATACAGTTTGAGATCTTTTCGATGTCAAGAGCATTTATCTTGTCAAATAATGCTAAAACCTGAATGGCACTGAGGGTATACAACACATGCGGGTCATGCCCTATATTACCACCAAAACCACCTGCATGAA
This sequence comes from Jasminum sambac, assembly GCA_018223645.1. Taxonomy (NCBI): domain Eukaryota; kingdom Viridiplantae; phylum Streptophyta; class Magnoliopsida; order Lamiales; family Oleaceae; genus Jasminum; species Jasminum sambac. The sequence continues at coordinate 24,820,706 of CP073649.1, forward strand.
CATAAATATAGTACAACATATGTGAATTTATAAGAACTATTACCTACATATGCATATAGTTTGTCTCGCAGCCAAAGGTAACCATGTATAGCAAAGGAGCCAGTTCATTCAGAACACAAATATGGAGGAAAGTTTAAGACTAATCAAAGCAATAATCACATTAATGACATCGTATACATCAGTATGACTTATATCTCCATCTCCATATATATATATATATATATATATATATATATATAGATATATATATATACACACACACGCACACGCACACGCACACACACACAGAGAGAGAGAGAGAGAGAGAGAGAGATGTACCAGAGTCGTGTTGGCACTGCATGACCCACGAAACAACCTCATCTTGATCTACCGCATCAAGCTTCCCCAAGATATCAAGAGTTGTCAACCCCCAATATGCTCCATTCAATCTTAGGTGCTCCATAACCACAGATGCAAAGTCATCCTTCCTCTTAAGGAAAATATGCGAAAAACTTGGTCAGACACATCCTTGGATACATCAAACGAAAAATGGTAATAGAATATCAATACCACCAAAATCGATAACTAGTGAAGCCATGAAAAAAAGTAAAGATACCCAATAAAAATAAAAATAATAAATAAAATAATAAAATAAAAATTGCAATTAGTTTTATAGACCAACAATAGCAACTATACTTTGCGCTTCTGCACCTTTTTATACCTATTTCTTCACCTTCAATCAAACATTAAAAAGTCATTTTTAAAGCATCTCTACCAGAAATGCTAAATTCTCTTCTATTGAAGTTGTTTAACGATTAACGGGGTTCCCAAAAATGTAAACATGACACATAAGCATTTAACTACACTAATTACTAATTTCGCTCTCACACTAATGACTCTACAAACAGAGTTCAGTTGTCGTCATTTTTTAATATTGGTATTTTTATTTAGTAAATCGAATTTAATTGTACAATTCTACAAATTCCTCAAGAATGTAAGGTTAGACTGTATGCGCTATATGGACATGCAATGTGAATAGGAAGGATAAAACCAAAAGATTTTTAACATACAGGAATACCTTCTCAATTGATAATATGTACTTGACATGCTTTTCACACTTGAGCTCTCCCATTCTGTCATTGACAAACCATTATTGGCATTCTCACAATGATTAACAGGTTAGAATTGTCAAACAGTCGATGCACACTATGAAACTTAATGTAGAATAACAATACAGGTAAATAAATCAATATAATTCAATTCATATAAAAATAAGCAAATTTTGACTTAAAAAATGAAACAATCGCCAACAATCTTTTTTCTATCTTTAGTTATGTCATCTTATGGCTTATGGGAACTGTTTACTGCACAGTAAGTTAATTACAATTGCAGGTTGAGATTGTGTTTTAGCATTTCTCCGTACTACAAAAGGCAGTAAAAATGCTATGAGCTAAAATAGTTCTAAAAACAATTTAACCTTCATAAAACTCAGGGTGTGTTTGCTACAACTTAAAACAAAACCATTTTATCAATTATCACTTTGAACGATTCATTTGATGGATCAGACAACTTTTTATTTTTTATGCCACGGTTTTTCTTTACTTTCAACCACACATTTAAAAATTTCTATCAAACATACTCTCATCAGTGTGCGAAAAAGTGTTACAAATTAATTTCAATCACTTGCTTTGTCTCAATTCTCAACAGCGTACCCAGAAATTCATTGGTATAAGCTAACAAAGGTGTGAAAACAGTTTAATCTACTCATAACTTATTTGTACATTCTATCAAACATGTTCTGCAGAAAAGATGATCACACGTTAATCCCCATTACTTGCTTCGAGCTGCTGCTGTCTTATTTTTCAGAAGTTCATCCCTCCCCCTCGCGGAAAGAATTAAATAAAATAAAAATAAAAATATTTGATACATAGTTCCTCTGATCACTGCTTTGGTGCATAGCCACACAAGCTCATAATCCGTAGTACCAAAAGCTTCAAATACCGTCATGACTTTTTATGCTTCCACGAAATCCTCCAAAATTGGAGCATACATTTCATACTTCTTTTCTGCTAATCGATTCAAAATTTTAAGTTTCTAGCAATTTTATTTTTTGTTTTTATCTTTCCAGAAATGGCAAATTATAATATCAATCCATATCCTCGGTTTTCCATCGAATCAAAACACAGCAAATGAATTCTTCTAAACGCATCTTGAAATTGAAAACTGAAAAAGCATCTCCGAAGTAAAAGTAGAATCACAGTACAATTTTTGCTTCTTTAAAGATGAATTCTTCCATAAACAAAATATTTACCTCCGTTGTTACCGATCGCCCGTTGCCTGCGTTCCTTGCTCAGTCATTCAGTCGTTCCCTTCTCGATCTTGACTTCACTGAAAACGAGCCAAATCGTAAAGCCCACGTCCCACACTTGTTTACTACTTTAGTCCAAATAACAGAAAGGCCCACGACCCACTTTTAACGGATCACAGCCCACTAACTTAGTTGTTTTCTCTGAGCCCAAATGGTAACAGAATAGCCCAGGATCCAAGACAGATAACTTTACTAGGCTTGACCAAAGTAACGGCTTCTTCTCCACATTCTTCACAGTCACATCTCTGCAAAACACACAGCGAAACGTGTTTTCTTACACAGTGATTACTTCTGCAACAACAATGGATCAATCAGCCACCGAAAAATTACACTCCGATATCGTACTTCCGGCTCAGCAACTGACTTCCACTCGTAGGGTCCCGAAGCGATTCGTGAAGAACCAAATACCGGATTCCATCCTAAACGACGCCGCTTTGAACGCCGCCATCTCGCTCCTTCCTTCCAACTACAACTTCGAGATTCACAAGATCATTTGGCGCGTGAAATCCACGAACGCCACCCGCATAGCCCTCCAGTTCCCGGAGGGCCTCCTGATGTACTCCCTCGTCATCTCCGACATACTCACCACATTCGCTAGCGTCACTCACTGCTTCGTACTCGGTGACGTCACCTACGGTGCCTGTTGCGTTGATGACCTCTCCGCGCGTGCGCTGGACGCGCAACTCCTCGTTCACTTTGGTCACAGCTGCCTCGTCCCCATCGACTCCACCACTGTCCCCACGCTTTACATCTTCGTTGAAATCGCAATCAATACACGTAATCTCCTTCAGGAATTGAATCATAACTTTCGCCCTGAAGAAACCAGTAGCTTCATCATGGCGGGAACAATCCAGTTCTCAAGTGCAATTCGTGCGGTGAAGCCAGAGCTCGAGAAGCTAGGGTTTAAGGTATTGATTCCTCAGGCGAAACCGCTATCTGCAGGGGAAGTTCTTGGGTGTACTGCTCCTAGTGTGAAATTAGAACCTCATTCTGAAAAGAACGATGTGATAATATTTGTGGCTGATGGTAGGTTCCATTTGGAGGCGTTTATGATAGCGAATCCCGGGATTAAGGCATTTCGATATGATCCCTATATGGGAAAATTGTTTCTTGAGGAATATGATCATGTTGGGATGAAAGACGAGAGGAGGAGAGCTATAGAGAGAGCGAGAGGGGCGAAGATTTGGGGAATTGTGTTGGGAACATTAGGAAGACAAGGGAATCCAAGGGTACTTGAGAGGCTGGAGAAGAAGATGAAGGAGAAGAATCTGGATTTTATGGTTGTTTTGATATCTGAATTGACACCTAAAAAAGTTGAGTTATTTGGAGATGCAGTGGATGCTTGGATTCAGATTGCATGCCCCAGGTTGTCCATTGACTGGGGCGATGCGTTTAAGAAGCCATTGTTGACATCCTTCGAAGCTGAGATTGCTCTCGGGGATTTGCCAGCATGGTGGGAGCGGAATTCGGAGTGCAAAAAGGGTGGTGATTGTTGTAAATATGAAGGTACACAGAAGAGAGGAGAGACGAGTGTAGATTATCCGATGGACTATTATGCACAAGATGGAGGTGAATGGAACTCGTGTTACTCAAAGAAACCTAATCAGTCTACACGGAGAAATAATCAGTGTTGTGGTAAAGGCTGAGATTTTCATGGGGTTGTGATTGCATCATTGATCATGTTCAATAGTTGGGTGTTGAAATCTTGGGATTCTAATGCTTGTACTTGTTTTCTCCATTTGTTGCTGTTCGTGTGATCTCAATTCTCAAGGCATATATTGTTCCAAAGGGTTTTTTTTATTGAGGTGGAAATGTTGAAACTGCTCTTCGTAGAGGTGGGATTTTGCACGTAGCTTGCAGCAATGTGGATTTTTGTCAACAAATTGCTGCAATAATCAGCTTGTAGAAGCAAGAAAACATAGGTTTCAGTTAAAATGTTGGTCAATTTCACATGAGATGAATGTCCATGTATTAAGTTACATTCATTCTATAGTAGACATTTTGTTAAGAATTACTTGTTAAGCCAATTACTTTCGCATGAAAGCACAAATGGGTGTATTACTTATCATTTTGCTCATCGAACAGTAGGTCGATATATTAACCACATTTCAAAACATTATTCATTATTACCTCCGCATCATGCGATGCTACTATAATTCAATCTGAAAAATTAATTTTAGCAGCAACAAAAGCTTGTCCAAACAAGCACACGCTATAGTGCGGAACGCCATCCATTATATGTACCAGCATTAAAAATTGGCAAGAATGTAGCTTCAAAGAAAGAAAAACCAGCCAATGTAACTATGATATTAAAGTGATCATTCCCATATTTTATTCATCAAAGTCCAAAGGTTGACAGACATTATAAAGGTAACTCATTTAAATATCACTTCTTCAACTTATCTGATTGTGTTGTGCTTCACCAAGTAAGAGGTTGTAAACGGTCGTGCTATCATTTTAACACTATTGTTATGAAAGTATTATCAGAAGCAACCAGAGCACATTTGCACATTTTTAAACTTTTAAATATGGACTATTTAGGTCTCTTTTTCAGAGCAAATTTGCACATTTTAAAACTTTCAAATATGGACTATTTAGATCTCTTTTTACACACTCGTGTGCTTATTTTGTTAGTGTAGATAAAAATTTGAATTCAAAGGCGTGAGAAGCAAAAGGAAAAAAATTTACATATGTGAAGTGAGAGAAGAAATAAATAAATATAGAACTCACAATACAACAAACTTCCTAGAGAAAAGACTACATCATGAGAAAGAAAATTGAATTTGAAGTTCATGCAAAAAAGAAACCGCAAATTTAGCATTGTAGATCAAAGGTCATAAACGTTTGAATGCAAGAACTTGTGGTGCCAAATTACGAGGACGCAAGTATAACCACCTCGGAAGACTATACAAGGATTGATACAACTCTTAGAGTTGTCAAACTATCGAGCAAATGAGCCATGCTTCGTAACCATTTTCCTAAGGAAAACAAAATTAATAATAAATAAATAATAATAATGTGAAACTGTCCAAATTATTAACTCACTGCTCAAATCTTCAACTTTTGGTTGGGAAAAACTGGTAAGCTACTAAGCACTATAAATTTTTCTTCACTCATCAATTTAGTTAGATAAGCTTTTGTGTTCCCCAAGTTGGGATGACAATCTATACCAGACATCCTTCCACTTCAGAAGGGACTAAAAGCTAGAAGGTTGTTTACAACAATAATTGATCTTTGATTCAACCTCAAAATTCAGGAATCAAGTTTAGATATTTTGAACAATTTGCATCTTTGGATAACATTTCAAAAACAATAGAGAGAGTGTATTCATCTGGGGTCATTTTTCTCTCCGCCATTTTCTGAAGAAGTTCAACTACTTTTGATGCCTTGTTATGCTTGCATAATCCTTGCATGAGCACGTTAAAAGTCCGGACAGAGGGGGCACAAGCTTCATTTTCCATCTTCAAAAACAAATTATTTGCCTCTCCCACATCTCCATATTTACAAAGGCCGAGAATCATAATGTTATATGTAATAACGCCTGGTACCAAACCCTTATGAGCCAAGTTCCCAAATACCTCTTTTGCAAAATCAATCTTTCCCGCTTTACACAAACCATCAAGAGCAGTGTTATAGGTCCCAATGTCCAGATTAAGGCTAGATCTTTCAAGAGTGTGAAACAGATCTATGGCGTCGCCAATGCAATTACTTTTGAAAAATCCATCCAATATTATGTTACAAGTAACAAGAGTCGGAGTCACTTTGTAGACTTTCATCTTTACAAAAAGTTCTTGTGCATCCTTAACTTTACCAACTCAAAACATACCAGTCAACAAAGAGTTGAATGTAATTGCATTCGGCATGCATTCATTGCGTACCATTTCTCTGAAAAGCGCCATGGCCTCCTCAAATTTGTGAATCTTGCAATATCCATCAATCAACGTGCTGTAGGACACAGTATCTGGCATATGGCCCTCAGCCTTCATGAAATCATATAACTCCTTTGCATTATCGATCTTATTCTCCTTGCAGAATGCCTTAATGAGTATGTTATATGTAAAGCAATCAGGTTTTACACCCATTTGAATCATCAAGTTGAACAAACCACCGGCTTCATCGATCTTTCCCTCAATACCAAGTGCCTTTATCAAGATATTGAATGATACCGTGTTTGGAGGAATGCCTCGATCCAACATGTCAATGAAGAACTGCTTTGCCTCCTCCCGGTCATCAACCTCGCACAACCCATGAATTAAACTGCTATATGTAATCACGTCTGGCATAATTCCCCTAGCCTTCATCTCCAAGAATAATTTTTTACCCTCGTCAACTAACCCCCCTTTACAAAGTCCGTCCATAAGGATGTTATAACAAAACACATCAGGCTTAAATCCGAAGTCAGACCTTGCGTCGACTTCATTAAGCAGCCAAAGAGCAGCCTCTACATTCCCACTCCTACACAGCCCCTTGATCAGAGTTCCACAAGTCGTAACATTTGCTTCAAAACCCATTTCTGTAATTTTCTTTAACAATGCGATTGCATCACCAATCTTACATTCCAATAGTAACCCATTAATCAATGAAGTGAAAGTTACAATACTTGGACTGTACCCCCTCTTGTAAAACCCACCCAAAACAACAAAACCAAGAGAACCAATCTTCAATCGACAATAACAATTCAGCAGAATATTCAGCGTAATGTAACTTGGCAATATATCAACTTCGACCATCCTCCGGTACATAGAAATGATATCTCGATAGTTCTTAGTTTTCGCAACAGAGCCTATAAATTTATTAAAAGATGAGTGGGGAGGCAAGGGATTCATCTTGAGCATCTCACAGAAACGGTTTAATGCGTCATTGGTGTCCATTTCTGTGGACGTTCCTGTTTCGAATTTTTCAAGTGACTTTAGGTTGGATTTTGAGGCGTGAGTTAACATTGCCCTAAGTTCACATCTCTGGGTAGTTTTGGTAAACATTTCAGATGCATCACAACAAAAAGAGATCCCTGAGCCACGTATTAGCTTTTCAAAACACTTGAAATGAGAGATACCTGGTTCACGAGTAATGATGAGAATCCATTATTCGGGTTAAGATGACAGCGGCAGGAGAGCCGTTGATTTTGCTACGAACTGAGAACGGTGTGGTGAAGAAGAAGGAGAAACTGTAACACGGATGGTATGGAAATTTTTATACGAGAGGGCCATTCTAACGGTGTGGTGAATTTGGGGAGAAATCTGAAATGAATAGATAGGGGCCATAGGGCTTTTCCCCTGTTTTTTCTGAACATACAAAATTCAAAAACTAAAAACTTTTTGGATACTAAAATGAAATTTATGTTATGAATAATTGAGAATAATTTGGTGGTTATGAATTATGAGGAATAATTTGGTGGAGGAATAATTTGGTGGAGGAATAATTTGGTAAAAGATGTAATTATTATATGTGAATGACTATTATACCCTTGATGAAATTATGTAATTACAGTTGCATTCATTCAAGTTTTCCTATAAATAGGGTTTCAATTATTAATGAAATTCATTCCCGAGAATTCCTTAAATTCATTCTCTAAATTCTCTCTATTGTTTCTATACTTTTATAACACGTTATCAAGATAGCTTCTAGCCACTAATTAATATGAAGGAATATCTTTCTACAACAGATCTTATAGATGATCTTACGTAAACCTTAATATTAGTTAGATTATAAACTTCATCACTTCTCTTCTCATTCTTCCGATTTGATACTGAAATCGTTTGGCTGATTCTATTATTTGGTATGCCGACAAGATTGGTTCTGTGGGAAAACACGTATCAACCCTTCCGTGTTGATCTGGCGTAGATTAACGTTGTTGCTTATGGGAGAAGATGATTGTGCGTGGCATTGATTCAGTGGAGCATTGAAATATCTATACAAATCAAATTGACATGAACGCAATGTTCTGCATCTTCTGGTAAGCAAAAACAATTTCAGAGCACAAATATATATATATATTATATTATATTATATTATATTATAATAATATATTAAACTATTACATTCGCTTTTCTCGGCGATAAGGAGCATACATTATCAAAATCAAATTTTCTCGACTCCATTATACTCGATTTAACGAGAGCTTCGATTTGACACCAATATTGATAGGGTAATAACTCGTTTTGAAATATGTTATTATCAAACTTTCAAAATTTACAAATCAGTACACCAACTTTTGAAATGTTACAAAATAGTCTTTAAACATTTTTATATTTACAAATTGAAGTAGAAAGGAGATAATTTTCCAATCGTAAAACATTGATAAAATATTTTTGACAATTTTACCTTTACGAATTGGAATGGACAATTTTACCCTTAGGTAAAACCGACCTAATTTTGACGACGTTGAAAAATGGATAGAATATTCATGAAGAAATTCTAAATCCATTGATTATATAAAATGGCTTGAAGTCCATTTGAGTTAAAAGATCGAATATTATTTTAACTCCAAGAGTTCAATTACATAATGTACTTATTCTAGAAGGATAAGTGTCTCTTGTAAGTAATGAGTATTTGTTCTAGAAGAACAAATTTGCTCCCGTGAGAAGCAGATTCAATATTTAATTCTCGCACTTTATTTACTGCAATTTAATTCATCGCAATACCTCCTACTTGATGATGGGTTTAACCGTCACTAAACGGAAGGTTTTATATATTTCTGCACTTTATATGCTAAGTGATGGGTAATACCTTCTACTAAGCAGATCATACTCCTGAAGAAGTAGTTAAATATTATGCAATTTAATTCTTGCCATTTAAATTCCGTAGATTTATATTTATTGCAATAATTCCCATAAGGTAGGTTCGACCACCTATTGGAGGAAATTTAATTTCTGCAATTTAAATTTATGCACTTTATAGTTTGAGTATATTTCCAATGTGGTGGGTAATACCACACGATTGGTGTGCATATTTCCAATGTGGTGGGTTATACTACACGATTGGTTATAACGAATCCTACTCCAGAAGAAGTAGTTGATCAAATATTCTAATCATACTCTCGAAGTAGTAGACGATGAGAATAAAATTACTTCCCCATATATACCTAATATTAATGGCGAAAATTGAACAAGTGGTACTTGAAGTCACCATTGGATAAATAGATGAAAATAAAATGCTCAATAGATCCCATGTTGATAAATCAAAGAAAATATATCGCATGGAGAGATTATATGAAGTAATCTCATCGATGATATGAGATTGTATTAATATGAGAATAAAATGCTCTTGAAGAAGCATAATCACTAGATTGTATTTGAATAAAGCCAATATGATATTATTATTATTACTCCGGAAGAAGTACAAAGCAGTAAGTGGAACATATTGAGAATATCAAAAGATGGCATTAAACACTGAAAATATAGAAATGCAAAAGAATATACATATCGAATCCATAAATGAGGGATGCGTCTCGAGAGTATAAATACTCGTAACTCGCCACCATCAACATTAGGATTCATAATGAAATATTTAAAGGATCCGAATTTCTTTTCGCTGACACCATTGATGCGTGAAGCGGACTGGGCTTCCACTGATTCTTGAACATATGCATGAAAATTTGATGAGTAGCTCATCAACGATTTAGCGTAAATAAGTATTTTTCTCATTGAATGAGAGATAAACTTATTATTTACACCGATCTAGAAACGCTTAGTAAGCCATCAAAGAAATTATTAATATTCAACAAACCTATTGGTTTGACATGAAAATTCCTTTGTGCCAACGAGGCTATATTGAATATTTCCTCCATGTGTTGTAGTCACTGGAAGGACAATGAAAGCATCACTATTATTCATCATATACATCATGCGATTGTGGATGGATTGCGCTTGTAGCACCAACCTCGCTGGACCCATGGTAGAAGCGGCTCCAATTCGAGTATTAGATCCAACTAGATGGAAAGGTATTACACTCGAAACTCTTATTCCCATGATTGTGCGGCCATTATAAGTCTAGCTAAAAGTTTGTTGTTGGTTCCTCCGTATAGTATATTGATTTCTTGTCTCCCTAACTCTTTATTTAGTTGGTTTGCCATATCCACATATTGGATATGGCCTACCAGCTTAGATCCACCAAGAATATATACGGTTTTAATATGGCGAGGTAAAAGTCGACTTGTATGAGATGATTCTAAAATCTCCACATCCATCTCTACTTCTATCTCTCTTTTGCACTATATTTTCAACATGAGAGATATATGAATCCTCTATTTAAAGAAAAATTTTAAAACCAATAATTGAGTGCACTATTTACTTTTTGACAAATATGAAAGAGAAAATGCAGAAATTTTTCTTTAGTGATATGACATATAGCTGTCAGTGATTGAAAAATAATATATATCTTAAAATTGAAAAACGATATTTACAAATAAAAGAAATATATTGATCTTTGTTATTACACCGAGCTTTCTTACATAAATATGGGAAAATCATTATGCTAAATTTTTCTACTAAATTTACAAAGCAGGATCTTCTAAAGTAAGTTTTTCAAGATGTAACGCGTTTGTTGATCTTTGAATTTGACCCATAAGGCCATTAGCTCACCTTGTATGCGTGTCCATTAGGATGTGTCTCAAGAGCACATTGAATATCATCCAAAGGCTCCTTACTCAATCCATCCTTAATGAATGCTATTTTATCTTCTCGATTTACGGACAAGTACCCCATGATTTACATCGAGTGTCACATGTCCACCGAGCACACTTATAGCATCCTCCTAATCTTTTGCTCTCCGTTTCTTTGAAAAACTACTTTTACCCATACCAGGCATGTATTTAGAGGGAATTGAAACCTCACCAGATAATCGAACCTTTGCTTCAATCAAGCATCGGATATCTTGTGGGATACCCTTATTCATTAGCATCCTTAATCTTTCCAAATTTACCTCGATAAATCCTTTTTAGGATTTTGATCCAGTAGTGATGGATAGTATTTTCGAAGATTTGAGAGCATATGATCCATTATAATGTATAGACCCTTGTTAGGATGAATTTTGCAATAATTTTGATGATTTATTTATAGAATAATACGACGCGTATGAAATAAGATTCCGATTTTAAATAAATAATATGAAGCGTAAGAGCTACGATTTGAATTAAATAATAGCCGGATGTGATGCGCATGAGTCAGTAACTCAGTGTTTGAGCGATAGTAGACAATAATGTCACCAAAAGATGATGGAATATGTCGGTGAATTATTTCTATGATAAATCATATTGAGCACTATACAGATACTAGTGAAATCGATATAAGAATTTACTGAACTAGAAGTTCAATAATACTCGTTTGCAAAACCGGACTGACCATCCCGGTTTAAATAATTATTGAAATCAATATTTCAAGTGAAGAATTAAAAGAATTCTTCAATGATTGTTCTCGATAAATGATGAAATCATTACTAGCCAATATTGGGAATAAATCCCAAATATATCTGGAATAAAGGATGAGAAGTATGGGCCCACTCATCCTACATGTGGACTACTAGATATTATGATATGGATCCACTAGATAGTCACATGTGTCTATGATTGAAATTTGAAATTTATTTAAATATTTGCTCACGGTATGAGCATGATTTCCAGATTTAATGATAAAGCTAGTAAATATATATATATATCCCAATGATTTGAATAAATCCCTGAAGGATTTGATTATGCGCATACAAGTGGGATATTATGTGGCAAATTATTTAAAGTCCTCAAATAAATTGCCGATATCGAGAATAGAATGCAAACGGTCTAAATTCCCATATTAAGGCTGAATGATGAGAACATATATGATTAAAATCATACCAACTGTATGAGTTTTGGTGTTCTAAATTTTCTCAGCATGAGGGGGAGTATTAAAGGTTGAAAATAATATGTGAAATGCATCATGTTATATCCTCGAAATTGAAATACGAACTTGAAGTTCAAAGATGCATGAAAGGCTATGAACAATCACATATATCAGCTACGATGCTTTGATAAGTTAGCACGCTAGAAACGTTGATATTTCCCCAAACATATATATCAAAGCAAATTATAAAAGATGGTCTTAATAACGGAGGCATATGCTCTTGAAGAGTATATAGATATAACTATATTGTGTAATCCTACAAGAGAATTGATAATGAGATATCTCGATAAGTTATGTCGATATGGGGAAAGAAATGAAATTGAAAAGTGTCGATACGATATGAAAATGTAGCGCTACATATGATCAATGATAATGAAAATATTGAGATATATTGAAGATGATAACTGGTGAATGTGAAATCCTTGATTTATGAGATGATGAGATGATGATGGCTGATGGTTAAGTTTAAAGATAAGCATGGTGGTCATTATATGTTGCATGCTCATGAAAGTTAAATTACTGATCGTGTGTGTAGTACCGAAAAGGAAATTAAAGGATCGGATGAGCTAAGCTCGTGTTTATAAGTACCCTAAAGGGCTAAGCCCCTGGGAATGAAATAACCTATTAAGTGAGTATTAAATGTTAAATGATATATTTTAAGTGTTAGTTAGTTATGAAGGTTTACTTATATGTTTACATGTTTTTACGATGAATTTATATGTTTTAAAATTGTGTATTTGGAGACATGTGTTCATGGTGAATGTTTTGTAGTTGTGTAAGAAAATTGATGCACTCTAAATGAGCAGAAGAGTATAAAACCAATGTATATGATACTCATACAAATGTATGAAAGATTTTGAAATGCTTACGACATACTTGTGTAAAATACGCATTGCACTCTTTTTCCCTTGGTGAGGTTTTATCCCATTGGGTTTTCCTAGCAAGGTTTTTAATGAGGCAACTTTAAAGGCGTATTCACATGAATAATGTACTCTTTTTCCTTCATTAGGGTTTTTCCACCTTTGGGTTTTCCTAATAAGGTTTTAACGAGGCATATTCATGGTATATTGAGAACGATAGGAGAAATTGATACAATGTATCTATTGGATCAAGTTATAATGGAGCTAATGCTTTAGATCCAAACGATGATGATATTGAAATCATTTACCGTAAGTAAAGATATCAGTTCTCAAGATATGAAATCAAGCGAGCATTGTACTCTTTTTCCTTCGATCAAGTTTTTTCCCCACTGGGTTTTCTTGACAAGGTTTTAACGAGCGACACATGAATACTCCTATACATTTGGAAGACATCGAGGAGCAATGTTTTGATGAAGCAGTATATAACCACTCCAAGCTATCCTGCAATCGGTTTGGAAGTTTTTTTTTCCCACTGGGTTTTTCTCCAAACAAGTCCAGAAGACATTTGTATTAATAGTCATTCAAGGGGGAGTGTTATGAATAATTGAGAATAATTTGGTGGTTATGAATTATGAGGAATAATTTGGTGGAGGAATAATTTGGTGGAGGAATAATTTGGTAAAAGATGTAATTATTATATGTGAATGACTATTATACCCTTGATGAAATTATGTAATTACGGTTGTACCATTCGAAGTTTTCCTATAAATAGGGTTTCAGTTATTAATGAAATTCATTCCTGAGAATTCCTTAGAATTCATTCTCTCTAAATTCTCTCTATTGTTTCTATACTTTTATAACAATTTAATCCTTTTTTTTTTTTTTTATCACAATTTGATATTTTCCAAATAGAATAATTCTGCAGAGACGTCAGATGGATCCAAATTGAATCCACTGGTTGTTTCATGAATCCAAATAGACACACCTGCACCAGGTGCACCATATCAGAATTGGAAATATTTAATATTGATATTTTAAACGATACTATATTGTATAGTCCGTTTCTGGAACCATCGGCAGTTCCTTAATTAGGGAATTATCGGGCCATTTTGAGGGCCCGTTTGACTTCCATTTTGAAAGTCGGGACTAGATCAAGAACCAACACGGTGAGATGGAGGTCCAGTAATTTTGAAAATTTTCCCGCGATACCGTGGCACCCGGTCAAAGGTTTAACAACAATTTCAGGCTAAAATTATTGCCAAAACTTTGACCAGCGCCACAACCCGCTACGGTGTCATCGGAAAATTTTCAAAATTATTGGAGCTCCCCATCACCGTGCTGATTCTAGATCTGATTCCAAATGTTAAAAAGGAGATCGAACGGGCCTTCAAAATGGCCGGAGTGTTCCTTACTTAAAAATCCATCGGTGGGTTTTGAAATTTTCTGCCATATTGTATTACCTATTTATTGGATGATAACAAATTGCATATATCACTTCACAGTCCCATGAAATTATGCAATAGTGGTCTTGTCACTTAAAAATCTCAATTTCAAATGCCAATATAGAACTGCTCTTTTCAAAATGGTATATTTTAATTCTTCTATTTCATGTTAGATATCCAAAGTTTTTAAGATGCAATTCACTTTTTTACAGTTTTTATTAGATTCTAAGTAATTTTTATTATGTTTTTCAGTATATAAAAGCCAATTTCAAACAAATAATTGGGCTTAAATGCATAAATACCTTAGTTTTGTAATCCCATTTGAATTTTACTTCTTTTAATATCTTTTATAATTTTTTAAAGACTAAAATTTTCTGGAATGTTACAATCTAAAACTTTTCAAATCTTATTCAAAAAACAAAAAAAAAAAAAAAAACTTTTCAAATGTATTGACATCATAATTTGACGCTTTAGTTTTTATTTTATTTTTACTTCTTAAAAGATTTGTTATTAATTTTCATCATGTTATGTCATTTTCATTATTCCCTTCTAGATTCATTATTTCCTTGTTATTAAAGTAAGCGGCATTAATTAATTAAACTAGAAGAAAATGAGAGGATAATGTGACCAGGAATGTTAAGGAACCAACTATGGTTATTTTCGGAACCGATCCAACCTCCATTTCGAAACTCGAGATCAAATCTGAAATTAGCACAGCGAGGGAGAGCTTTACAATTTTGAAAATTTTCCGACGATACCGTGGCTGGCCGTGGCGGCCAGTCAAAGTTTTGGCAATCATTTTGGCCTAAAATTGTTGCCAAAACTTTGACCGGCCACTACGGTGTCCCCAAAAAATTTTCAAATTTGGTGGAGCTCCCAATCGCATTGCTAATTCTAGATTTAGCCCCGAATTTCAAAATGGAGGTCGGATCGGCCATGAAAATGCCATCTATGGTGCCTGCCGTAATTACGGCACCATTGATGGTGCTTGAACGATACCCATAATGTGACACACAAATAAGATTTGGGTTTATCAAGGAGTTCACAAACTGTTCTAAAAAACTGTGGTTGAAATAAATATGTTTGAATTAAAAAATAAAATAAAATCGATAGAAACCTGCAACTATTTTATTTGTTTTTTTTTAAGTTAACGTGCAACTATTTTACAAGCAAGTGTTTGTTGTAGGAAAACAATTCATCAAACATATGCTTCATTAGGATTATATTGAAATTCAAGCCTTGTTCTTTTTGTCACAAAGTTATATGCATCTAATTCCGTGTAATCACACACACATTTTTTAATCTAATATTAATCACACATTTTATATAGAATATGTGCATATCAACTTTATCACCAATCACACATACCCTCAATTGATCGTTTTAATACATCTACGTACGGATTTTGAAAATCATTTAAAGATTCATTGTTGCTAAAACCATAAAATGTGGGGCAACACATGAGCAAATTAAAGCTTTTTCGGGTAAATTGTTGTATGAGTGGTGCTAGATACACCCACCTTTTTAATCCCAAAACCCACTTTTTTTCAAAATTCCAATTTTACCCTTTTATTAAATACCGGTGGGTGTGGGGAGCAATTTTTTTATGCTCGGCCGAGGACGACCGAGCTCCTCAAAGGGAGCTCGGCCATACCTGGCCGAGGCCCCTCAAAGGGGCCTCGGCCAAGGATGGCCGAGGCCCTCACAGGGCCCTCGGCCATGGATGGCCGAGGCCCCTGTGAAGGCCTCGGCCAGGGAGCTCGGCCCTATTTGGCCGAGCATAAAATTTTTTTTTTTTAAATTTTTTTCTTAATTTTTTGTTAAAATTTTTTTTTTAAATGATAATATAATTAGTATTTTTTTGATTTGAGGAATGAACATGTGATGTATGTTGGATCGAAACCGTACTTTGCAGATTTTAGTGTCCGGATTCCGTTTTAGACAAATAATATCCCGGACTAACTCGATGCCACGAGTCGAACTCATTGTTTTGCAATGATGTACGATGGATTTTGGGCATTCAACAGCGTTTAGGCACCGAAAATCGGCGTTTTTCTATTTTTCAAATAATTTTTAATTTTTCGAATAATTTTTTTCAAATAAAAATTGTTCGAAAAATTAAAAATTATTCGAAAAAAATAAAAAAAATTTGTCTACTCCAAATTATTCGAAAAATTAAAAATTATTCGAAAAATAGAAAACGCCGATTTTCGGTGCCTAAACGCGTTCAGATGCCCAAAATCCATCGTACATCATTGCAAAACAATGAGTTCGACTCGTGGCATCGAGCTACTCCAAATCGGGATATTATTTGTCTAAAACGGAATCCGGACACTAAAATCTGCAAAGTACGATTTCGATCCAACATACATCACATGTTCATTCCTCAAATCAAAAAAATACTAATTATATTATCATTTAAAAAAAAAATTTAACAAAAAATTAAGAAAAAAATTAAAAAAAAAAAAAATTTATGCTCGGCCAAAGAGGGCCGAGCTCCCTTTGAGGGAGCTCGGCCCTCAATGGCCGAGGCCCTCACAGGGGCCTCGGCCATCCATGGCCGAGGGCCTGACTCTGTGAGGGCCTCGGCCATCCTTGGCCGAGGCCCTTTGAGGGGCCTCGGCCAGGGATGGCCGAGCTCCCTTTGAGGAGCTCGGCCGTCCTCGGCCGAGCATAAAAAATTGCTCCCCCCACCCGCCGGTATTTAATAAAAAGGTAAAATTGGAATTTTCAAAAAAAATGGGTTTTGGGATTAAAAAGGTGGGTGTATCTAGCACCACTCTTGTTGTATTGCCAAAGATTAACTTTTTAAATTGATTACCGGTAGTATCACAAGATTATATACGGGAATGTTATGTTAAGAAATACTTGAAACGTGAGAAAAAATGTGAGAGAGATGTGGCGTGGCTTCATTCAGAGGCTGCAGTGGGATGTGAGTAGCTGGGAGAAATGTTGGGAGAATAACGCTGGGAATATAACATTTTCGAGATTATATAATAAGGAGCAATAATGTGAGATATATAATTGATATTGATATTTAACTTTGATAGTTTTTAAAAGAAAAAAAAAAGGTTAAAATGAGCACAGCTTAGCTAATTATGACCCAAAATAAACTCAAGTTAAAGTTACTTAGACCATCCCCAAAACTTTCTTTTGGAGTTCCAAAAACTCTAAAATAGAGTTTTGCATACTCTATATGGAATTATCTTCTTCAACCACAAATTCTATATTGATCCCCACACTTAATAAAATAGATTAACTACCATATTTTGTAAATATCCTACAATTTCATATATTCTTGGAAATTAATTACTTATATATTTAGACGTATTAATTTAATTATATAATCTCACGGAAAAAAAGTTACATTAATATTTTTTAGAGACAGCTTTCACATAAAAAAAACGGTGGACAACAACGAAAATGTGAAATTAAAAATAATAAAATGTTACTTCAACAAAGAAAAGATGCAACAAATACGGTAACAAACTACTGTAATTGTGCATGATTAAATATGCTAAGGGACACAAACGAAAATAATTTAACTACAAAATTAACACATTCTATAATATCAAAAATGCAAAAATAAAAAATAAAATAAGAGATGCAACCACATATAGTATTACATCTGGCATGCATTCATTGTGAATATGAGAAGCCCCCGATCAACAAAGAGTTGAATGTTATTACATCTGGCATGCATTCATTGTTTACCATTTTTTTGAAAAGCTCCATGGCCTCCTCAAATTGGTAAATCTTGCAATACCCATCAATCAACGTAGGTGTTATAGCACACAGTATTTGGCTTATGGCCCTTAGCCTTCATTAAAGCAAATAACCCCTTTGCATCGTCGATGTTATTCTCCTGGCAGAATGCCTTCATTAGAATGCTATATGTAAAAGAATCAGGTTTCACCCCTCTCAATCATCAAGTTCAACAAACCACTGGCTCCATCGGTCTTTCCCTCCGTACCAAGTGCCGTCATCAAGATATTGAATGATACCGTGTTTGGAGGAATGACTCGATCCAACATGTCAATGAAGAACCGCTTTGCCTCCTCTCAGTCATCAACCTTGCACACTCCACAAATTAAACTGCTATATGTAACCACGTAGAGGCGGTCCAAGATTTTTGGGACCCTAAACGAAATATTAATTGGGAGTCCTACCAATACTTATAATTAAATTTATATATAACGAAATTTAATATTTGTGGGTCTTTTATATTTAAAAGAAAAAGACACCTTGGAGGCCCCAAGCAGTCTCCTAATTCGCCTATACCTCGGGCCACCTCTATAACCACGTCTACCCATAATTCTCCTAGCCTTCATCTCCAAGAATAATTTTTTACCCTTGTCAACTAACCCCTCTTTACAAAATCCGTCCATAAGGATGTTATAACAAAACACATTAGGCTTAAATCTGAAGTCAGACCGGCGTTCGACTTCATTAAGCAGCCGAAGAACAGCCCCTGCATTCCCACTCCCACACAGCCCCTTGATCAGAGTTCCACAAGTCTTATCATCTGCTTGAAAACCCATTTCAGTAATGTTCTTCAACAATGCAATTGCATCACTAATCTTACCTTCCAATAGCAACCCATTAATCAATGAATTGAAAGTTACAATATCTAGACTATTGCCCCTCTTGTAAATCCCAACCATAAAAGCAAAACCAAGAGAAACCATCCTCAATCGACAATAACAATTCAGTAGAACATTCAATGCAACAAGATGAGGCAATATATCAACTTGGACCATCCTCTTGTACATAGAAATGATATCTGGATAGTTCTTGGTTTTCGCCGCCTGGCATATAAATTCGTTAAAGGATGAGTCGGGAGGCAAGGGTTTGGTCTTGAGCATCTCACAGAAACGGGTTAATACATCATTGGTGTCGATTTCTGAGGACGTTTTGAACCCTATTTCGATTTCTTCAAGTGAGTTTAGGTTGGATTTTTGGCCGTGGGTGAAAAGTGAAAACTGATTAAAGCTTATATCTCTGGATAGTTTTGGAAAACATTTCTGATGCGTCACAAGAAGAACAGATCCAAGAACCACATTAAATTTTCAGCACAGTTAAAATGAGAAATACCTGGCGTAGGAGTAATGGTGAGAATTCGTTATTCGGCGGATGATTCTGGTTAAGATGACAGTTAGCGAGAGGGTTTATTTTGCTACGAACTGAGCACCGTGCAGTGAATGAGAGTGAGAAACGTTAACGGTGATGGGATGAAAATTTTTACAGGACAAGAGAGAGGGAGCGCTTAAATGCACCCCCAACGTATCTTGACACACCCCCAAAATTTGAGTGCAAAATTGCTATTAATGTTATGACCAATTTACCCTTTCTTTGCACACCTCACATTCCGGATTGGACTGGCTTCCACACAAATGGCTTCCGCACAATTTTTTCACACTCTACTAGGGTGTGCCCCCTTCCCCGGGGAGGGGGGAGTTAGAATATTAAAAATTCACACCTTATTAGAGTGTGGATATTATGTGGACGCACAACTGTATGGAAAAAAACTTTATCCTTTCCTATTCTCGACTTTCTCCCAACTCCATTTCTAACTCACACCCAACTCTCTCAACTCTCCATCCCATCTTCGTCTCCATCTTAGAGTGCAACATCAATAGAAAAAGTAATGAGTAACCAAAAAAAAAAAAAGTTACAAAAGTAATAAAAAAAAAACCTTATTGTTCAGCCTCACATGGCCAAACACTGGCTGGCCGAACACTCTGCGACCTCCCAAATTTGCCCTTTTTTAGCCCAAAAAACCACAGGTTAGAGCACTCCATAGCTTTGGAATTTGATTGGGTGCAAGTTCAGAGTTCAATTGGGTGTTCGACGCAAGATTTCGATGGACGAAGAGCTTGTTCGGTGCACAGTGTGTTGGACGAAAAAGAAAGGAACGAGTTCCACGGTTTTGATGTCAGAGGGTAAAATAAGTGGTTTGGGGGTGTATTTAGTAATATCGGAGGTGGGTGCACTTATCAAAGTCGGTGTGTAAAGAAAAATTGGAGGGTGCATTTAGCCGCTCCCCAAGAGAAATTGAAGTGGTGTGGTGAATTTGTGGAGGAATTTATTTGAACGTTCAAATATTCAGTTTTTTGGGTACTGAAATGAAATTTAATCTTCTTCAAGGAAAAAAAAAATCCCTTTTCAATCACAATTTGATATTTTCCAAAAAGAATAATTTTACATAAACATTTACATTGACAATTTTAAGCGAAATTTTGATGTGTTATAATTTTGTAATATAGTAAAAAAAGTGTATACGTGCTTAGTGAAAAAAGTGTATATGTGCTTATTACTTCATGCATCTATAATGATAAACTGCAGCATTGTCATGTACCCGTGCCAATTAAAAATGTCACTTAAAATGCTACAATTTAATTCTTCTACTTCATGATATATCCCATTTTTCAGGACACTTCAATTTTTTCACAAGTTTTGTTATTATTATTATTATTATTATTATTATTATTATTATTATTATAACCAAATTAAAGTTTTATGGAAAAACTTTTCTATAACTCAAGATAACCGTTTAAAATTAAATAGTGGGACAACCGTAAAGTTAAATGGATAATAATAAGTAGTAATGCGAAACATGATTTTGATATTAATATTTAACTTCGATTAAGATAATAGAAATTAGTTTTTAAATATATAAAAATAATAATAATAAATGACCACGGCTTTAGTTAATCATAATAATCCAAATAAACTTAGCCACATCTGCATTTTCAAGTATACAAATGTTTCGGAATGCCTTGGCAGCATTTCTACTCAATCCAAGTCAAATTTTAATATTAAATACATCTCAAATCACTACTCATTATTATGAACGTATGCGAATCTCATGATGCAACTACAACTCGCTCTAAAAAATTAATCTCACACGCTTGTCAAACACCATTCATCTATAACATATATTATAGATACCAGCATATTGAAAATTGGCAAGAATAATAAAGTCGCAAGAAAGATTAAAAACAAAAAAAACTAGCCAATATACATGCCCATCACATAGAAAATCATCTAAATAGCAGCACTCTCTGTGACATGGCTTTTATAGGCACATCTAAGCATGCTTTGTATAACAGCTCAGGCAGAAAAGCAGCAACCTACATAGATGATTAGAGAAATTGACAAGACTTGATCATCTTCAACCCAGATATCATGTCATTATTATCTATAACATGGGAGAAAGAGATAAGAAGGGGATTCCAAAATCTCAAATTACTGTATAAACTAAGTGACCATTGTGGGCCCATTAAGCAAAAATGGCGGTAGGTAATGCTCTAAAACTGCTAATAACTCTTGTCTTTGGCCTGGCTCTTCCAGTACAAGGCCTTCAAGCCTTCTAGCAGCTTCCACAAGTTGCCCTCTGTGCCGCTGCGATAACAACCGGCCTCCTGCCTTAATGCATTCCCTATACAGTGGAAGGTAGGCTATGGCGACCCTGAGTGGGCCCGGGAGGTCCCTTAGGCAGATCGGGGATTCAGCCCATTTAAGAATTTGGACAATGTTCACGTAATGTACTTCACCTTGTCTAAGCCCGTCCAAGAAGGCCGCCTCAGACCAGTGCTCCTGGAGAAAAGCCTTGAGGTCAGGGGCAACGGCCTCGTCATCAGATCTAGCAATGCTGTCAGCCACCGCGTAAGTGGCGGCAGGGTCACCCAGAAAGTCTGACCGGAGGAGAAAAGCCACCCCGTCGAGAGAGCCACCACTTCGCCACCGGGCGGCCTTGAGAATTTCAATGCTGAGAGCAGCTAGGACGTGCTGCGGGACGTGGGGGAGAAGATATGCTGCAATGTCAACTTGGCTGCTGGAGGTGGCAGCTGTGAGAGCAAGACAGATTTCCATGTCACGACAACCCCTTTGGACAAACCACTCCACCACTGGCTTGCAACCCCTCTCAGCAGCTCTCATTAAAGGACCTAAGAAAGCCATGGCATTTCCTTCTTCTACTAGACATTCCATAGTGCCAATTTTACCATAATGGGAAGCAAAACCCAAGGCTAGGTCCACATCGACATCCAAGCTGTTCCTTTGAGCAATCTAATACCCACAAGTATGACCAACAAATGTACTTCGTATCAGGGCAGAAGAATGAAACAAAACATACAAAAGGTAAAGCAAGAACTTCCACTGTAATTCACTTATGCTTGACACGTGCAAACAGAATAATGATTCATGATTATGCTAACTTCATGTTCTATAGGAACGTCAATAAAGTTGTTTATTTGAACAAAATAATCAAGACAATTTTATGGCGTGGATACCAAAATCAAGAAAGGACATCCACAACCACTCATGCTTCGTCCAAATAACATATTGAATGTTCAGAATTGCTGAAGATGGGAAAAGATACAAAGAAAGTAGCCACATGCAAGCGTAAAGTCATCTATCCTCATTCTCCAATGCATACAGCACAAACATAGCCATTTTTGTAGACTAGAGATAGGATGATCGAGAAACACCGTCACCACGAAAACTCATTATTTAGACCGCATATAGCCATTTTTATGGCATGACAATTTAGTGCTGGTTTTGTCTAGATCATTCAATAATCAATTTTTATCCAAACTCATTTTCAACCACCGGCCACAACCCTAACCGTCACTTATTCCATAACCAGAAATGGCCTTTTCCACCGCTCATTGACCACTTATTCTTGAGATAATTAACCACACAAACAGCATCCTTGGGAATGTTTCTAAGTGATTAATGGTAGAAGTGACAAATAATGTGTGGACAAAAACTACATTCAACAAGCTTAAATTACACTTCAAGCTTTCCCAAACATGAATAATTTTTACAAGTTTAAATTCTGCTTATGAGCATGTCTTATATAATTTAGTGATTTGACTGCTATGTGTTGCATGTCAAACATATAGCCTACATATCCTTGATCAATCAGCTATTGGAATTCACACATGACTTGCAGGAACGAGTAATAGTTTGATAAGAAGGAAAAGTGGTTACAAAATCACCAGCCAAAAGCAGCACTGGTTTAGTGTAGTTTTTCAGGAGTGAAAATAGGCTTTTTTTAAACAAAATAAGTGGTTCTAAGCGGTACAAAAGTGGAAAGTAATGGGTCACAGATAACGTGCAGTTGGAATTGACTTAGGGAAAGATGGATTTGAAAAAACTAGACCAAACAAGGACTCAATTTGTCATTAAAATCTAGAAGTTATAAGAATGACAACTGGTACCATGTGTGGTAACCTCACTACAACATAAGTTCATAACTGGTCCAAGGAGAAAAAACACGTAAAACCAAAACACATTGCCACCAGTCTTTTCCATATGTCTATGAACACTTTCCAAACACGCTCTTAATCTAATGCTTATGGAAGAAGATGAAGTGCATATGTCTTCTAGGAATTTAATTATGTTCCTATTCCAATAACGCTAGGCAGCAGGATGGAGAGAGGGAATGCATTATGAAGTGATAAGTGGCAACAACACACATCCACAACATGTACACATAAAAGACAACAGTTACCAACAGTTATAGTTTAGAAAAGCAAGATGGCAAACCTTTTAGCATGCCCAGATTAAGTTACCTGCAATAAGATGCGAACAAGCTCAGTGCTCCCAAATCGTGAAGCTTCAAGAAAACATTGGTTGACATTGTCAGCACCACCCTCAACCAGCATGCCCAACAATCCTTGGATAGCAGTTGCTGATATGCCAGATGCCCAACCAGGATCAAATGAACTAGAGAATAGTGTCAACGGAAAGCAAGCAGCATCAAATGCTTCCGTAAAATCCTTCCCTGTAAGATTATTGCCAGCAAGATCTAAAAAGGTCTTAAAAGCAGACAATTGTAGCTGAATCTCAATGGCAGAGTTGCGACCAACTCTATCTCTATTTCCCTGGCAACGAGAGTGGAAACTTATACATTTTAGAGCCCATTCAGTGAATTTCTGGACTTTGGCTCCCGCTTCTGCCTTCAGAACTTCATCTCCATTGCATTCCTGTAGTCGTTCGTGCAACCTGCTAAGATGGGAGGAGAGATTTTGAGCTTCAATGCTACAGACGTATGAAATGACTTGAATTATAAACAGAAACTACCAACAGAAACAGAAAATCAATTATCGTGTTAAATTCCAGTTGCCAGCAGCAATTTAAGTCGGCCAGCCACCGGGCAAACTGAGGTTGCAATCCAGGGGTCCAAATGACCTATGATCTTATCTTCAAAATCAAAGATGAATAGCCAGAAGTTCCCATTTTCACAACTTTTTGAACTTGCTTATCTTGTTTTCTAATCCATCAGACCGATGTAAAGTTTCTCTCTCTGGTTTTATTATTTTTCCTCTGCGATACAAAGTATTCTACATCCCCTCCAGCAATTTTAGTCTTTGTTTATAATATTTAACATAATCAGGGGAATTATTATCCTAACAGCTGCCATATGTGTCGCAAGAGATACCGGCAATCATTTACTCAGAAGTATACATTTTCAGCCTAAATGAGCGGTCTCAAGTTATTAAAAATGGCCATGCTTAAGTTGATCGAGACTGTAAAGAAAACTGAAATCCATTTGAGGCCATGAAACTTCGGCGTCTGAAGTATATATTCTTCCGTTTCAGCATCCCAGAACAGAGTTAGAGAGATAAAATATACAGAAGGAGCTCAATATCTGTTCAGATGAAACATGGTTAGAAAAATAAGAGGAAATCCCTTTCAGCAATAAAGAATTTGGCTTGACATTTCCATGATTTATATGTTATGCTGCTTCTAAATACATGTAATATGTTGATTATACCTCTGTGCCATCACAGTAACAGTATCAGCCAGGCTCATTGTCCGACTCTGGCAAGCGGAAACACAGGAAGCAAGAAACGAAGTCCGAAGTGCAGCTCGAGTGAAGTCATACGCTCCATTGGAAACAATTTTCTTGATCAACCCAGTAATTCCATACAACTCTTGCTGTGTACTCAAGAACCAGATTGAATCCAGAGAAATGCAGAGGGCGTCATTGAGAGTCTGTGGATCTGCCAACAAGATCAGACTCTCAGCAAGCTCCCAATCATGGGAACTCACAGCACCCTGGAAAAACCGCCCTAACTCAATTCTATCCTGTCTACTAAGCTTTTTCTCATTCTTCCCTGTCTCAGAATCTGAAGCGGCCAATCTGGATTTAAGATTCTCAGCTCCACAGCTACATGTAGATATGCTCAAATCCTCTCGACTTACAAGTGGAGCTTCCCTAGAGAAAACCACATTCCCTTTGCTCCCTCCCTCAGCTTTCGACGAATCAACAATTAGAGTCTCATTTTGTTGATGATCACCCTTCGTGTGGTTTGAATCTCCAAAGTCATCAGTTTCCATTTCCATCACTTCCATCTGGGAACACTGTGGCTGTGAATGAGGCTCTGTCATATTGATTTCATCCCCAATACTCAATCCTTGACTTCTGATTTCACTCTTGCTGTCATTTCCCACAATAAAGATTTCCCCTTCATCCATTTTTTGCTTACTCCTAAATCGAAGAACCTAATACCAGTTCGCCAATTTCAAACACCCAATTCCTTCAGTCATAAACAATTTACGAAATATCCAAGAAAAATCCGCACTTTGTCGAACAGATTCCTGATGAATACTGCCTCAAACAGAATCAAAATTTCTCCTCCCCTCCTCCTTTCCTTTTTCTTTTTTTTTTTTTTTTGGATAATATATTTCAACAAAGAAAACAAAGAACCACAAAAAAGAACCTCAAATCTGTCCACCGACTCACAGATCAACCTTTTCGCGATATATCATCAGAGTAAGTGAGGGAAAACGAAAGACCTCACATAAGCAGATACAATCCCGTCGGAGGATCCGTTTTACCCTCTTGAACCGAAGACTTCAGGTTGAAGGCTCCACCATCAGAGTAGCTACAAACCCTAAGAAAACCTTTCAGGGTCCGGGAAAAAACTCAGTACAGATTTGCTGAAACTGATCCACCGGGAAAAACAAAAATCCTATAGAAAATCAAATTGTGTCATTAACAATATATCATTAATAAAATTGTTAAACAAATTTTTTTCTTTTTAGGAGAAAAAAAGAAAAAAAAGAGCAGAACAAATTAACAGATAGCAAGCAAAATCTAAAAATAATCTGACCAAATGCAAAAGATGAAATCAAATCACAATTATTGTTAAATTAAAAACTGGAGCAAAATGAAAAGGAAGAAAAATAGAGAGAGGGGGAGAAGAAAGGAGGAGGGAGAGACCAGAATAATTATGAGTGGGCGAGAGAGGAGAGAGAAAGCAGGCAGAACCCAGTGGTTGTGTTGTTCCCTCTTTGTTTCTGTGTGCTGGATGGTCCTCAGCTAATTTGTTTTCTTCTTTGTGGGTATTTTTCTCGTCACCCTCGCTTTTTCTAGTACTTTATAATTACACCCTTTTTGGGTGAATGATCTAATGCCAATATGTTGGCAATTTATGTTGCCAACATGTGTGATGTAGCACCCTCACAGGGCGCCACGCCACCGTTCAAAATTTTTTTTTTAAAATATTTTTTTTATTTTTTTTGGAATCTACATCAAGTGATATGAATAATACATAACTGTCCCCTGATGGTGGGGGGTCTCACCCGGCCTCTATTTTTTTCCTCCCGAAAATGGGGGTGTTTGCAACTTATATTATCAACGTGTTGGCAACAGAACGGGAGTACCCTTTTTGGATCAGCCTCCCCCTTCAATTTGTATTACTCCCTCCGTCCCATAAAGATAGTCCCACTTTGACTTTCACACAATTTAAAAAAAATATAATTAATATTATTGGAAATGTAAATTTTATTATATTTTTGAAATATGCCCCTATATTTAATAATATTAATATATCTTCATTAATAACAATGCATATTTAATAAGGGTATAATAGGAAAAATAAAAAAACTAAATATACATAAATAGAAAGTGAGCTATATTTTGGGACGGATGAAAGAGGAAAATGAGACTATCTTTGTGGGATGGAGGGAGTACATGTTGGAGCATCCCCATTGCACATTTTCTACACATTTTCTATTTTTACCTACGTGAAAGAGAGATAGAGACACATAAAAAAATTATGGATCCCATATTTTTTTCTTTTTCTCACTTTCTCTACTTTTTCCCTATTTTTCCCCACTTTTTCACCATAAAGTCTCGTATCCTTTTTACATCTAAAAGTCCAACTTCACATTCTCCACTATTATTTTATCATTATTTTTGAATTTATTTCTACATCTCTCATATTTTTTTCGCTTTTTCCTCTCTTTTGCACTGCAAATCTCTTATTCTCTTTTCAATTAAAATAATCATCTTCTCTCCATCTCTCGCCTCTACACCATTCCTTAACATCCTCATCACATCCATATACAATGAAGACGCTCTTAGGACTTCTCTAAGTTTAAGAGGGCGTCACACACAAAAAATAATAAATAATAATAATAATAATAATAATAATGGACCCCATATTTTTTTCTATCTTTCGCATTGTCCCCCATTTTTTTCACTTTTTCTCCAAAAATTTTCGTACCACTTTTATATTCTCACATTCACATTCATATCCCCCACTATTATTTTATCATTATTTTTTAATTTATTTCTATATCTCTCCTACTTTTTCACTTGTCCTTCTCTTTTTTACTACACATCCTATATTTCATTTTCAATTAAAATAATTATTTTCTTTCTATCTCTTTCCTCCATGACATTCTCACAATTCACATCCCAATGGAGGTGCTCTTAACATTTAGGCTATCTCCTATGACAATGGCATTGTTAATTGCCATCTTGTGCCAGTAGAGAGCGAGTGTGGAGAGAGATAGAAAGACGATTGTTATTTTATTGTAAACTGAATGGAAAGAAATATAGGGAAAAAAGAGGAAAAGTGAAAAAAAAAAAAGAAAAGAAGTAGAAATAAATTCAAAAATAATAATAAAATAGTAATGAAAGAAATTCTATAGGAAGTTTATTTCTAGATGTGGTACGAGAATATATTATTATATAAATTCGGAGATAATTCCCCCCCAGCTCTTTTTCACCCATTTCAATATCCTTTCAAGCGTTTAGGCTTTTTTTTCCTTTATAGGCTACGTAGCTGTAATAAATACAACCATGTAGGAATTCTATGTAAAGAAACAATTGGATGTCTTGGTTACAACTTACAACACTAAATTGAAGGTAGTGCTGCACGCAGGGCAAGGGTTTGAACCCCTTGCCACAAGCAATTATTTCTCTTTTTTTTGTTATTTAATGACTACACGGCTGTATTTATAGCAGTCATGTATCACATTTGACCAAGAATACCAAATGGCCTCTTGGTCACAGTGCTGCCTTTATCTTTTTTTAATAAAAAAGATAAGGGTAACGCAGCGTACGTGGCCAAGTTTCAATCCCTAGCTAGTGGCTACGGGCTTTAAATTTTTTTTATTTTTTTATTTTCCTTTTTTTAATATTTCTTTACTTTTTTTTCTCTGTCTTTCTTTATCTTTTTCTTTCTTTTTAAGTGAAAAAAATTTTCACATTGAAAATTTATGAAATGATATAGGATTTTTCATCTATAAAAGAAGGTTAACTTCTTTGATGCGGCAACAATTTGGGCCTAAGCAATCGGGTTCACAAGAAAGTATTAAGAAGTTTTTTTTTTTTACAAATATATCAATCTTATTTTATTTCTACATTTTTTTCCTTTTTTTCCCATTTCTTTCTAAGTGGGATAATTTGGGTTTTAGTAATCGGGTTTATATATACAAGTATTATAAAGTAATTATTTTTTTAATTTTTATCTTTTTTGGGCATTTCTTTTCTCTCTCTCTCTCTCTCTTTCTTTATATTTTCCTTTCTTTTTAAGTGGAAAAGAATCCTAAATTATAAAATGATGTGAGATTTCTCATCTATGAAAAGATGTTAAATTCCTTGATGCGGCAATGATTTGGGTCTAAGCAATTGGACTCATATATGTAAGTATTAAAAAATTTTCAAAAATATTTCAATATTATTTTATTTCTACATTTCTTTTCCTTTCCTTTTTTTCTCTTTTCTTCTTAAGTGGGATGATTTGGACCTTAATAATCAGGCTTATATATACAAGTATTAAAAAGTTGTAAAAATATTTCAATATTATTTTATTGTCATATATCTTTTGTTTTTCTTTTTGTTCATTTAAAATTCGTATGTCTTGGTTTTTTCTTTTTCCTTTTTTTCTCATTTTTTAATTTCTAAGTGGAAGAAGAATCCCACATTAAAAGTTAATGAAATTAAGAGGGATTTCTTATCCATAAAATGAGGTTGAGTTCCTTAATATGGTAATAATTTGGGCATTAACAATCGGGGTTTATATATGAAAGTATTAAAAAGTTTTTTTTTTTAATTTTTAAATTTTATTTTATGTATTGTTTTTTTTTTTTGTTCTTTTTTTTTTCTTTCTGAGTGGGAAAGGAGCTTCATATCGAAAGTTGATAAAATAAGCAGAGATTTTCTCATCTATAAAAGTAGAATAAAAAATTATCAAATAATTATTAAGAATAAAAAATTATCATATTATTATTACAATATTGGAATTACGGATTGTGGAAATTTTCTTAAAAAATATTTTATCTTCACATTTAAGTTATAATATCAAAATTTAATTATTGATACATTTTGTTGGAGAATTACCAACTTGCTTCTTTTTCAAATTTTTACTTCTCTAAAATTAAATTATTATTTATATTGCATTTAAAAAATAATATATTATATACATTTATGAGCACATATCTTCTTTACGAACAATGTGTAATGCCCCGCTCAAGTTCATCCCAAAACCGTATATGATTCCGTATGTGAAACGTATGTGACTTCGTATACGATGTGACATGCAATGAAGATGTCTTGATATGATGAATATGTTTACGTTATGTTTACGGCATGTTTACAAGTATATGTGATGTCCCAGGATCCGAAACGGCCTTTGAAGTCATGAAAAATGGAAGATGTCAGTAAAAGCAGAGTTAAGGCAGTAAATTTAAG
Organism: Jasminum sambac; assembly: GCA_018223645.1. Lineage (NCBI taxonomy): Eukaryota > Viridiplantae > Streptophyta > Magnoliopsida > Lamiales > Oleaceae > Jasminum > Jasminum sambac. The sequence continues at coordinate 24,851,227 of CP073649.1, forward strand.
GGTTACGGCCGTAAAGTAATGTTACGGGCATAAATGTATGTGGACACGGCCGTAAATGTTTAAAGAGATTAAGTACCAAAAATTTCAAAGAGTTCTATACAGTCGTAAGGCTATAGGATATGGCCGTAAAAGTCAATAAGAAGAAGTGAAAAATTTTCAGAGAGTTTCATACGGCCGTATGGTGGGGTGTTACGGCCGTATGAGTCATGTTACGGTTGTAATTTATGAGTATACGGCCGTAATTTCAGAAAAGGAAGATGGGTGGAGATTTTCAGAGGCCAAGATACGGCCGTAAGAAAATGTGATATGGCCATAAGTTATGAGTTACGGCGGTAAATCTAAAGGTTACGCTTGTAATTTTAAGTCAGCAAAAATGGTATTTCTAAACATTTCTCACCATTTCTTAGGTTATATCCATCCAAGCTCGGTTCCAACTCCTCAAAAACACTCCTAGGACCCCCAAGAATATATGGAAACACCTCAAACTCCCTATATCATGTGGGTGATTCATGTGTAATCTATGATTCCAAGAGGAAGGGAAGAAAGAAAGGAAAATGAAAAGAAGAAAAAGGATGGGAGAATGAAGGAAATGCTCCTAAAGCTTGCTTGTGCTTCATGTAAGATGGGTAATAGATATTTTATATGTGTTATGAAGTAGGTACATGCTTGTGATTGAATTGATCAAGAATTGGACATGTTTATGATGCTTATTTGAACAATAAGCATGTTAGGATCCTTTAGCCTTCCTTTATGATTGCGCTATGAAATGTTGATAATGTGTATATGTTCATGTGACCTATGTTGTCATTCATGCTTATTCCTGTAAATTATATAGTTATACGGGAGCTAGCAAAATAAAGTGAACGGTAACCTACAGGTATGGAACCAAATGAAGCAATGTCTTGTGTGAAGGGCTTGGCATCAAAACATGTTATATGTAATGAATGTAGTCCCATATGAAGTATCATGTGCCTATGTGGGATGATGATATGATTTTGAATGTTCATGAAACTTTATGTGATTATAAACTAAATTGCATTACGATAGATAGCATGTGGAATGTCCTGTACATTGAATGTGTATTGTTATCTATTTATTATTACCGTGTGATCGTGAAGCCGTGCATATGTGATATGTATTGATGACGATGAGTTAGATAAGAAAGATAACAAGGCTTAAAGGTAAGTTCTATGCACGATCTTGTCATGAAAACATGTGTGTATAAGGTTGCTTATCATGTGTTTACCAAATATGAAGGCTAATTTTTCCCAATGGGGGATCTAAGCCCCATATATGATCATATAGCCTTATATGGCGGCCTGATGGGCGAGTCAATCCTTTAGGCGACGGTCGAATGGGGGATCTAAACCCCAAGAATGATAAAAGGTTGGGCCAAAGATGTAATGATGTACAATAACGTCAGTGTATTCACATGATTAGCAACATGGCCCAAAGAAAGAAAGAAAAGACAATGACACATGCATTTTATACATTGCATTGTATCTATTTCCCACTAAATCTTTATGATTCATTATATGTACGTTTATGTCTTTGAAGGTATGACCCGTGTTATGTGCGTGGAAGTTGACGAAGAGTCCCGCAAGTTGATGTGGAAAGACGTGTGAGGGAAAAATGAATCTAACGATCTGACCATATATGTTAAATGTAAGTTCGATCTGAACGTGTTGTTACACAAAATAAGTGCAAATTCAGGGTTTCATATACGCGATATCCACAAGTAACGTCGCCCCTAGCGTCCACTTTGTTACGTATGTTCGTGTACGATGCCATGATGTTTATGAAATATCCATACACACCACGTGAGAATGACGTTATATGTACGGTTAACTAGGAGGGGGTGTTACACAATGACTTAAATTTATTTTTTTTTCAATTTTTTTTCATTTTTCTTGGTTTTTTTTCCTTTATTACTTTCAAAATGGAGAATAGTCACACATCGAAAATTTTAAAAAATGAAGAGGGATTTTCTCATCTATAAAAAGAGGTTGGATGCCTTAGCAATCGGCCCTATATATAGAAGTATTAAAAAAATGATATTATTTTGATATTATTTTATTTTTACTTTTGTTTTTTCGTTTCTTCAAGCTATTTTTTTCTTAATTATTTTTTAAGTGGGATATAAATCTCACATCAAAACTTGATAAAGAATATGGAATATTTTGGCTTATAAACGATGGATGTTTGTTTATTCATGTGGAGTAATCAGAGCCTTAACAATTAGATTTATATTCATATGGAGCAATCATTGAACGTTAGCAATTAGTTTTTGTAATCATTTGTAATAAGATAATGAGATTAAATTACTTTTATTTCATAACTTCCATATTTTATATCTTAATTCATATTTTTTTTGTAATTAAGAAGAATATATTTTTAGGTAGTAGAAGATTTCCGTGCATCGCACGAGTGATAGACTAATCTATGAAGAAAAAGTAGTAAAAAAGTGAAATAATTGAAATAAAAATAATTAAAAAATTAAAAAACGTAGGGCACCTCTTTTTTTTTTTTATTCTTCCTATCCCTCTCTATTCTTTCTCTACTGCCACAGCCAGCAATTGAAGGTGGCTATTGGAGATCGCCTTAGGAATGAACAAAGTGAGTATCCAGCGTTAGAAAATCACATCGCAATGAACAAAATAATGCAACATCTGGAGGTGATCAATTCTAATTAATTGTGAATAACTTATTAAATTATAGCCTATTGATTATTTCATTAATGAATTTGACTCTATGGATTCAACAAAATGTTCTCGAAATTTTTCGATCAAAAAGTTGACAAGATTATGCATTTTCTTTTACTGATCTAATTATTTGACAAAAATCTGTACCGCACAAGGTTTTTTTTTCATCGCAACAAAATGCATTAAACTCTTCTCGCCTCATTGATTTGATTTGCATTTAATGCTAGACTGACAAAACTATTTTGAAAGAAAAAATAATTTTCAGAGAGTGTGTGATTGAAAAACAAATAAGTGATGTAGGCGACAATCTACCACCAAAACAATCATCTACAAAGTTGGATTGCAATTTCAAATACGTTGAAACTTTTAGACTTTTAGTGTATGTTTGGCAAGGCTTAGAGCTTATAAGTCTATTTGGAGAACTTATAAGCTCTTTCTACTCAAATAAATTTTATTTGGCTAAGGAGTTATCTAAGAAGTTAGAGTTTATCTCAAAAGCCTTTTTTATAAACTTTTCTAATAAGCCCCCTTTAGCTTTGCGTTTTTTGTTCCATTTTCAACTTCTTCTTTTCTTTTTTCCTCCTAAATTTTACACTGCTAAAATATTATTTTAAACATGTTTCTTTGCATCACTTTTTATTTTTTAGCTAGCTTTTCAACTAGTCTTGTCCGGTTGTTTGACTTTGGCACTGTAACAGCATTTCTAATCTGGGAGCAAAAGCCCCTCCGTTTTCCCCTACAATTTTTCCCCATGCATTAGAATTGCTCTAAAGGATTTTTTTTTTTTAATACACAAGGTGGGGATTGTAGAGGTGGGGTGGTGTCTGGAACCCGAGTCAATTACCGATAAGGGGATGTCTTTTCCACTATGCCAATCCACTTGGATTCTCTAAAGGATTATTATTATTATTATTTTTAAGGGGAGCTCTGAAGGATGTGTTTGATTCACTAGATTTTTTAGGTAAATATCAAATCTAAGTATACTTTTCCAATTTTGGTGTTTGATAGGAAACTTTTTCTTGTACATTTCATTGATGCACAAAATAAATTTTCTAAGAAGAAAATCAAATCCAAAAAAGAGATGGCAAAATTTAGATAGAAAATCCAAATCCAAAACAATCATAGCTACAAAAGAGCGAAATATAATTTTTATTATAAAATATATTATTAGAAACAAGCATAAGAAAAAACAGTTTCCCTGAACATGCTTGTAGGCTTATCCCCAAATAAAATCACTTTACAAATTTTTAAAAAGAATAGAGATACATACAACAAAATATTATAGTTAAAAATAAATTAAACTTTTACTAAATATAAAAGAAGTAAGCCAAAACACATATATAATAATGAAATCACGGAAAAGTGAATATATGTTGGTGGAAAAAAAAAAGCTTCTTTTTTTTTTTTAAATAAAAGCAAGCTCTCTATGTTTGTAGTTTTTTTTTCACCGTGTTTAATAAGCAACAACGAAATTTCCATGCACTCAGAATCAAAATGCTATTGACTCAGAGGATTATTGACTCTTTTTCTGTCATGGAATCCAGAATAAAGAGGCTAATAACGTCTACTACAAGAACTAAGCAGTTTACTTAACTTTTCTTCTTTAAGGCCATGCTCGGAAAATAAAACAAGAAAGATAAGAACTTACTTGAAGGAGGTCTTTTATTAACAACTTCAAAAGTCTTTATGGCGATTTTTCTACAAAGTCATGAGAATACTAAAATTATTACTTGGCACTAGCTTGCGCTGTGTGTGTGTGAATATTGCGTAAAACTTGGAAAAACTTAGCCTTTTTTTAAATTTTATTTTACGCCCATATGTTTACATTTTAGAAGAATATAAGATTGGCAATTAGAAGAAATATTCGGAGAGAAAAAATAATAATAAAAATTCCCGAGTCAACTTTGCGATGAAATTGAAACATTAGAGAACAATATGTTACCTTTTAAAGATTGAGGAAAAAACTATCACAAGTGCTGGAACCAAGAGGACCAATACCACAATTTTACTTTTCCTTCTCGTCCTTGATCAACGACTTGCACCCCGTTCCTGCACTTTTTAGGCATAGCATAACTTTCAGATCGACACAGCGGGGTGCCCACATATGTGTACAGGCATCACCTGTCCTTTCCACAGTGAAGAGAACATGTATCGCGCATTCGGTTATGTATTAGCAACCGAACATTTGCGTTCAATTCACACTGAAAAACTAAGGGGGTAGTTTTTTTTCGAATGATTTTCTATTTTTTAGAAGAGCCAAAGAGGCGTTCAGTAGAGATTCTTGAAAAATTATTTTTGTCAAACAATACCTTTAACGGCTAATTTCATATTTATATATAATAATAAAAATAATAATTTCAACAACATCCACGAAAACAAAATTTTGAAAATTATATCTTTTAACTAAAAACTTGTTTGCAGTATTCTAAAAAGACAAAAGTTCAACTAGGTGATTATACTCGAAGATTTGGCACCATACATCAGTACTTGTGCTTTGTCACACATTAATCACATTTTTTTTATCATGTACTAGCCTCAATATTTGGCATAGACTTTTTTTAACACTATTAAAATTTTTTATCCTGAATATTTATTTGGTAAGTTATTGTTCAATGAAAATGTGTTTTAAACAATTTGTCAGATGCATCTTTAAATTACTCATTTTAAACATCTACGTATACCGTCTATTTCAAAATTCCTATACCGGTTCAAACAAAAATGTATTTGCAGCCTTTAACAAAATGCTCATTACATGCACGATTTAATTTGTAAGTAAATTAAGCACGGCATTCCCAAATTAAAAAAAAAAAGTAAATTAAGGATGGATGAGACTTTTAATTATTATTATCATTATTATTACTAGTATTTTCTCCCGTGTGTTGCACTGAGAGATATATATTTCAGTTATAATTCCAAATTTGTGTAAGAGAAAATTTGCAAAAGATTTTTTAAAATTTCAACAGCTTCAATATTTCGTACAAATCCATCCTCTTTCAATTTGAGTTTCTTTTTTTTTTCCAATTTGAGTAAAAATTTTCTTTGTTCAAATAAACGCATAGCGAAATTCAAGCTTTCCTCTTTTGTTGAGTAACAAACTGACAAACAGCATCAATCAGTATACCATATATTTAAATGCATTTAATGTATAGAATAAAATCAAATTAAAAAGGAAATAAAAAATGTAATTAACATTTATTTCTAAATACAATTTTTTGTCAAAGATTTCGCCTAAGATTTAGGAATAATCCAGGTGATTTGGGAATTTGATGCGTGAGCAAATTATGCCCTAAAATTTAGCAAGGCTTCTTTGCCTCTGAATTAAGACCGAATAGATAGAGACTAAATAAAGGGTGAATATTACCTTCCTTGTGGAGGGTCAAAAACAAAAATAATAGCTCGATAAATATGGAAGTTTTTCGCTCCGTATTATTCTATTCGATGAGATCTTTCATATGAGTATAATCTTGATGTATAAATTTTGATTACATTAAAAATTACTTATTTGACACAAAAATAAGCTAATAATCACTAAAATAAGTAACTTTTAATATAATTAAAATTTATATATTAAGATTGTACTCATATGAAAGATCTCATCGAGTAGAATAATACAGAACAAAAAAAAATTCATTTATTGAGCTATTATTTTTATTTTTGACCCTCCATAAAGAGGGTAATATATTATTATTTATTTAATGGAGAAAAGGGAATTAAAGATTTAATAATGATGAAAATGTACAAAGATTAAAATAATAATTTTTTAATTTTTTAATTCAGAAAAATAGTGAAATGGGCGGGAAAACTTGCTTGGTTTATATATATAATATATATATAATATATATATATATATATATATATATATATATATATATATATATAGATTATTTTTTAAAATAGTAACTTTTAAGCGCAGGTGATTTTAGTGAATTTTGTGGGATTCTAAACTTATTTTTACAGATCTATTGGGAGCGAATAAAAGTGTTTCATGCAATATGAATATTCAATAACTTAAACAAAAACAATTAAATACGGGCTAAGTCAGAATCAAATAAGATACACTAGAAAAGTCTTTCCCGTTCTTTCCCTCCTTTAAAAATCTCTACTGATATTGCAGATGAATATATTATAGGATTTGTTGTCGACAATTTTCCTGTTCAACTCTCTGAAAGTTATGTAAATCGGCAAATCCCCAAAGTATTATTCAATTTGAATATCCGTCTGACTTTTAAAGATTTTTTTACACAGAAAGACTTTTATATTCTTTGATTTGATAGTCTATACTGAATACTTTAGGACTTCTTATCAATTTTAAAAATCTACATGAATCCTGTAATGGTCTTGATACTTAATCATATAATTGACGAAGTGTTTATATTGCATTTTCATCGATCATTTAATTGTTTTATAAATACTCAATAAATAAATGAGTTTACAAATTATTTGCTAGATAAATTGTAAGTTTTGAAGATTATTTCCGCATTTTGTGAATAATAATATATCTATTTCATTTAATATTCCAAATGCCTCTTTAACACTTTAAAAGTTTCTAAAATGTTATTTATTATTATTTAAAAATTGTATATAATCATCTCCACTAGTTTGAAATTTCAAGAATGAAATACACGATAAAAAGTCCTTTTCTTCTGTATTATATTAAACAAAACATATCGAGACGGGAGATTACGTAAGTTTCTAAAATGTATGTGAAAGTTTTGTGCGATGTATGTGAAAGTTTTGTGCGATGACCTCAACAAAAGCTACTTACTTTTTACCTTCCTTGTCTCTTCTGCTAATTGTATATAATAACAATATAATATAATATAAAATAAGTTTTGAATATATACATATATATATATATATTAATTGAATAAATAGTTTATTAACACGCAACATCACTCTACGTAACTTGAATTCCATTTTGAGACACGTATTTTAATTTTCTTAGAATAAATTTTAAAATTATATATTTTGTAGTGTTAAGCATCTCCATCGATGAGGCCCACATGATCTCAATCGTGTCTGATATTTCTAGAGCTTCAGAAATTAATTTGTCTACCTAAACTAATTGACCACCACCAATCATTATGTGTTTTTAATATTTAATTAAAAGAATAATTGTATTTTATTCTCACTCTATTTTGGGTCTATAAATTGGGATTCCTGTATGTTGCTCCCAAAGTAATAATAATGTAACAAGTAGGTAATCAACTTTTTATTTGTATCAAATGAATCCATGCATAACCCATCATACTTATAACCAGGGATGTTATGTTGCATCCGGGTACTGAATCTAGATCCGATCCCGAAATTCAAATCGAAGGTCGGATGGACTGGTAAAAGCACCCGGGAGCATCATAACTATGATACACCCGGGTGCAATTGATCATTTTCGTATTTATAACACTCAAGTGCCAACAAGACAAAACTAGTCCATTTAAATTGTGAACAGTCCTGATCACAAACAATTCTTTTTTTGTGTTGAAGATAATTTTTAAATCATAAATACTTGATTCAATCTACAAATTTAAATTCTTTGATCAATAGTTTAATATAATATTACAATAGTTCTGAATTCGAATCTCACTGCCACCCATTTAAATGTATTACCCAGGTACTAGGCTTTGGTAGGAAAAAAACACGTCTGGTAGACACATGAAATGATATATTGAAAATAATAGTTAAATTAAAAATATGGTATGATCTATAAGTTTAAATTTTTTGGTCAATTAGTTTAACATTATGTAGCAATGAATATCATACACATATGGAAGGTGGCCACAGTGTAAAACTAGTGCCAAGATATAGTGGTGGTAATAGAGGTTTGGTGGTGTTTGGAATCTGCATTGGCGGTGTTGATGTGGCTCGGTATATCAGAAAAAAAGATGATGATTGGTTTTGTATAGTCCATGGCGACGATGGTTGTGAACGAAAACTATAACATCGAGGTGGTCTAGATTTTTATGAGTAACGATAGTGGTGTTTGCGAATATTTACTATCTATGCCATTGGTGACATCGATGAATATTGTCATCATTTAATGTGGTGACAGTCACGTGCGTACTTGAGATTTTGAATACCTTCAGCCAAGACACAAAAAATGTCCCCTAAATTGTAGTCTGTACTCAAATTTTATTTGAGAAATGCTATATATTAAGCAATGCTAGAAAATGTCTTCTAAAATATAGCACGATATTCAAATTTTATTTTAAGTAATGTTGCTTGGGGCTCTCGTTCCGTTGCCAACATGTTAACACAATAACGTGTCAACATGCCATGTAGCGTTCAGATATTAGTCCAATATGGGTGCAGGCCCTCCTCCATTCAGGGGATGACACATGGAAATATTTGTACTATAAGATGCCAACATACTGGCAATGAATTGTTAGCTTGCTGCATATCATTATTCTTTTATTTTTTCATGTAAAATAACAAACAATACTCTAAAATATTATTATTATTATTATTATTATTATTATTATACATGAAATAATAAAATAAGAAATGCTCTAAAAAAATTACCTTAATTTGGTCACACAAAAAGACACTTTTAGTATAAGACTTAAAAAAAAAAAAGTGCTGTACAAAAATGAACATATGAAACAAATATTTGTTAAGATATATGAAAATGATACATTCCAAGCGCTCCAGAGCTTAACGTGACGACTGTTTCTTGCTGCAATGTGGTAGCAGTGTTCACTTACCAATCCTCTGCTACTATGTGGCAGCGCTATAATGCGCCACATCGGTATTGAAATTTTAATAAAGTTCTAACTTTGGAAATGTGAGAATTTATGATGCAATTGAAATAAAATTACACAAATATCAATCCCTAGCTGCTAAGACAGTATGGTGGAAGCTAACCACGCTGGCCAACTAATTCAACATTACCTAAATCGTTATGCGCGTGCGCGCGCGCGCGCGCACACACACACACACACACATATATATATATATATATATATATATATATATATATATATAATAATCTATGTCAATTTTAAGGCCCCAGTGTTTTCAAAAATTTGGCCTTGAAGTGGAGGCCTCTTATAGGCTTCATATAAGGTCCAACCAATTATTACCAAATTGAAAGATTAAAGTTTTGTATGTATTGAAATTTTCATTGATTTCTGAAGGGGGATTATGGCACTCACTTTTATCTTTCATTTTTTTTTTTTTTTTTTTTTTTTTTGTGACCGGGGATAATCGGGGAGGGGGTAAGATTCGAACACATGTCCTTTGCTCGGCACGTGAGCGTTTTTACCACTGCGCCGCTTGTTCGAATCCTCACTTTCATATTGAATATTCATATTCCATACTTATACTTTATAGCCTTTTTTTTCAAAATAGAGAAATTTATTCAATAACTGCATCCAAAGCAAGAACATTAAAAATGAAAGTGGGCGATTCTCAATTCACTTTATGGATTCGCAGACCTCCTAATACAAGAGAATTTTACATTTCTCAATTCAAAAGCAATAGAACGACAATCTTCAATTAGTAGCCCAGAATACAAGTTGTCAACTCCTGTGCTGTGCAATGCATTGAAGACCAAAAGAGCATCCATTTCGATAGTAACATTATGCAAATTTTCAACTGTTTGACCTATAAGAGTGCCTCTCAAACTCCACACGCGTCCACCAACTTAGGGTCAAACACACATTCCACTGGTATCGATTTGGCGCCTCGAAAAGCAGCCTCGTGATCTCTTAAAATCATACCCAGCCATGCAATGCCGTGATTGAAACACAACTGCATCAACATTCAACTTGTACGAATCAACTTTGGGTCTTCGCCAATTGCAAGTAGCAACAACTGAGTTTCCATGCCAGCAATGTCAATGTCAAACATCATGAGTAACTAAACTTTATAAACTTTTAAATATTTGAAAAATGCCTACTAATGCATACAAATTTTAATGTATTTTTATGAGTAGGAAGAGAGAGAATGAGTGGAGTTGGATAATAGAAATTTAATAGTACATATGGACCCTACGAGATATATGGATGTGATTTGTGTAGACCAAATTTAAATTTTAAAAAGTAAGAGAATGTATGAATTTTTATGAGTATACAAACATGCACTAAATACTTCCTTCAATGACCTTTATCACCGTCGCCTATGGAGCAAGATTTATAACATTTTTATCACAAGCGCATTGTGTTGCATACAACACCATCTCGAACCCAAGCACTAATTAGCATTTGATGCTAATATATATTTTGAAAGTGCTATTGAACCATTTTGGTACTGTGAACAACAATGCACCAAAATTTGTGGAGCACTGTTCAATTGGTGCAAGCAGGCATTAAGAGTTTTTTTCTTTTTATTTCAATTCTCTCTTTTATTTATATTTATGTTTATTTATGTCAACAAATTTTCAAGTTGATGAGTTTTTTTTTTTTTTTTTTTTTTTTTTTGAAGACCACACACAACATATGCATACAAGGTACAAAGATTTAACATGGTAGTACTCAAAATTATGAAAATATTGAATATTGCAAAACTAGATATATACCAGAGACACCTGTTGAATAAGGAGAAAATGCCCAATAACTACAGATCAAACTCGGTCTTTACCCACTAAATCAAAACATTCTATTTTTTGATCACTAACTACAACTTATAAAAAGTGATTTACAAACTACTATTTTTAGGTATTTATGGACATTTTTGCCCCCCATCTTTCTTTTTCTACACTTCATTTTTTCTGTATCTTTTAAATTGCATAGGAGGTCCTCCAATTTTAAAAATTTGCATTATAGTCCTTAATTTTTAAATTTTCTTTCAAAAATACCCCAAATATTTGCACCCAAAGTTCTTTATCTTTCAAATTGTTTCATTTTAGTCCTCAAACTTTTGGATTTTTGACACTTTTAGTCCTTTTTGCTCATCTTTTTCCTTATTTACTTCTACATTTAGGAAATTTATCCACGAACACAATATTTAAAATAACATAAATAAATAAAATTTTCATCATGATTAAAAAAAATATTACAAGTATAAAGATAACTTTATACTTCATTTAATACTCTTGAAAGCGATTCATAAACATCAATGGACGTACAAATATTACTTCCCCAAGTAATATGGATTTCAACACCAAATAATACACATTATCTACCCTGGCAATCTCGACACATATCCAACTTCTCAATTCGCTCGTCTCTCAATTTCTCTCTCCAAATTATCACCCCAGGTAATATTGAAAAATATTCAACTTCTCGTTTCCCTCGTCTCACATTTTCTCTATATGTACTTTATCTCTCTAGATTACCACTATAGGTAATCTCGACAAATATTCAACTTCTCTCTCTTCCCTCACCTCGATTTTTTCTCTCTGCACACTTTCTCTCTTTAGATTTGATTATCACAACTGATAACAATATTATGGGTAGGTAACATTATTATTGGGGTAGGTAATGATATTATCGGGGGCATGTATTTGTGTTATTGAGGTAGTGACAGTGGTTCGGGAGGTAATATTGTTACTAAAGAAGATAATATGATTACTAAGGCATGTAATAATATCGATAAATAGTATTACTTTAGCAGGTAATAGTATTCCATAGGTGGTGGTGATGAAATGGCCACGACGGTGGTAGAATGGCGATAGTGGTGGTGGTGGTGGTGCGAGAATGGTGGTAGAATACCGAACATAACAAAAGAATATAAATTCTTTAGTTCTCTTTGTCTTTGTTTTGTAAGAATAATCTTATCGAGAAAATAATATCACACAAAATTTCTTGGAAAGACAATACTTAAACCCACTCTAGTTTTAGAGAACCACATTTTTCAGGTTAGGGGGAGTGAAAAGTTTCATTTTCAAAATATATATATTTAATATTTGATTTATTTGTCTATTTTGTGTCAATATTTGGGAAAGGGTTTATTCCTTTCTTACTCATGAATTATTATCTCAGACGCATTCCCAAATCATATTCCTTCCTCCGAAGGAAAGATTTCCTTTTGAGTTTTCCCTTTCTATCCGCTGAAATTTAGCAAAATATCAATAGCGTAAAATTGTTAACTACTTCAACTAAATAGTCAAACTCTATTTTTCGTAGAAATTCCATCCACAAATCAATTAAGTATTTGTTTCGAAGAAATATTAAAAATAATAATTTTTAAATATGCACTAGAAAAATTAAAAAGATTCGAAAATATGAAAAAAGTGATATGAATAAATGATTTTATTTAAAAAAATTGTACCAAACAAATTCTACAGCTTCTGCAATGAAACTCATTTTAAAAAAAAGTATATTTTAAAAATGAGTATAACACAATAATTAAAATTGAATTTTGTCCAACAATATTAAATTTTTTAGAATAGTGTCTCTATGACTTTAGCACAACATTTTATAATAATAATAGCTGTGGTGCCAAATTAACAAGTTGTGTTAACCATTGTTGATGCTTTCAATGAAATATTTTATAGAGATTCATAATTATTTTTAATTTTAATTATGTCACCGTGCATTCTATTAAAAAAAAAAAATTCATTTTTCGCCTAAAAAATTCTCCTAACAACGGTCCCAAACCCAAACGGCAGCATTTGTTTAACAAAAAATTATTTTGAAATCGATATTTTGATACATATATATATATTTTTACCAATAAACGTATTTTAATTACTAGTGATTTTTCTCAATTTTTTTTTTTTTGAAATAAATTCTCTCTTTTTATAATAGCGACCCTCATCATTTCAAAAAATAGTGATCCTCATGGTTCAACTTTTAAAATCACCTGACGAGTACACTTCTTCGTTTCCCTTTGACCCTTTCCCCTGAACAAATCTCACATATATAAATATATAGGTATATATCTTTATATCTATATCCATTCGCACCCTCGCACGCTTCTACTCTGATTCTGAAACCCTAGTCATTTATTTTCTCTTCCCCCTTTTCCCGATTTAGATCACAGACCAGTTCGATTTTAGCTGAACAATCAGTTAAGGGATGGATGAAGAGTACGATGTTATAGTGCTTGGAACGGGTCTCAAGGAATGCATTCTCAGCGGTCTCCTCTCTGTTGATGGACTTAAGGTTGATTTCCTTACTTCTTTACTGTTCTTGTTGCAAATCAAATGTTCGGATTATGATTGGGATTTATTTACTTTTATATCTACGTCTACTATGCTTGGATAATTGTTCTGATATCGACAAAACTTTAGTGATGCATCCGATTTGGTTTTCCATAGTTGAAGATCGGACTTCGGATGGATACCTACTGGATTTTGATCTGTTTGGTCTTGAATTCTTTCAATTGATGAGTTTCTGTACTTAAATTAATCTGACTTGTCTGAAAGGATCTTAGGATTCAACGCTCTAAATCTGTTGTGATGCAATTGGGTCCCGCTGACATCAATTTATTGCCATTTTTGGTTGCTTCATGCTTGATGTTAGTTGGAGTTATTGGATGGTGATATAATCAACTATTTATTTGTGAAACGCTGTAACCATAAGGCGCAATCGTCCCCGATCCACTTGGTTGACATGTAGCTTTTTAGTTAGAATCCTTAGTAATATAATTAGGTTGAGATAATTCATGATTAATTAACATGGGATTGATTTTGTTTTGACTTGTATACTAAAATGCCCGACCCTAGGCCTTAAAAGATTAATTTAAATGAGTGGATTGGCTTGATGCTAAGACCCTTGTCATCGCTATAACTTAAGAGTCTCTTCTGTACTTCCTTCTTTTTTTATTTTTTATTTTTTCACAACTGAACAATTCTGCATATAGATGTTAGTTGCCTTATTTGAAGAATTTCAGTTTTGGCATGTACATTGTATGTTAGTTTGTACGCTAATTATATCTATGTTTATGCCATTTCTTGCATGAATAGGACTGAATTATCATAATGTTTTCTCTTGTATCTTGTGTAATGCTAAATACTAGTTATGATTTACGAAGTCTACTTAGCTGTTGTTTGTATCTGAATTTAAACCTCTGGTACTTAGGTCCTGCACATGGATAGGAATGACTATTATGGTGGAGAATCGACTTCGCTTAATCTTATTCAGGTACTCCTATGTTTTATATTTGCAATAGATATATTGAACTTAAAACACCCTGTGCCCCTGTTGTCCTTGCTCAGTGTGCTGGAACAGTTTGTATATTCCTTCCTTTTTTGATGAAAATTATAATTACACAGCTTTGGAAGAGGTTTAGAGGAAGTGATCAGCCTCCAGCTCACTTGGGTTCTAGTAGAGATTATAATGTCGACATGATCCCAAAGGTTATTATTTGACCTGATATCTCGGAGTATCTGTCACTATATTTCTTTTTATCACTCTACTCTTATAATTAATTTCTTGATTTCCTCAGTTTATCATGGCAAATGGTGCTCTAGTACGAGTCCTCATACATACTAATGTTACTAAATATTTGTACTTCAAAGCTGTTGATGGCAGCTTTGTGTACAACAAAGGAAAGGTATAATCATTAATGTCTAAAACTTCTTTATTCTTTGGGCTGCAGTTCTGTAGTTTCTTTTCATGTAAAATCACCAAATTTCACCTCATATTTTTACTATATTTAACAGATCCACAAGGTGCCGGCAACTGACATGGAGGCCTTGAAATCCCCTCTTATGGGTATTTTTGAAAAGCGTCGTGCTCGAAAATTCTTCATATATGTGCAAGACTACAACGAAAGTGATCCTAAAACACATGAAGGAATGGACTTGACAAGAGTCACGACTAAACAGCTCATTGCGTATTTCTCAATCTTAATTCTCTCTGTCTAATATCACTGTGTTATAGATGCTTAAAAGCTTCCAAAACACTTAGAACTTGTTTGATATTGCTATTTTGAGAATCACATTTTCTGATAATTATTATCAACCTGACATTATAATTATAAAAGGATTCTCATGTTACATGCAAGTTTTACGAACTCTTTAAGAATGCATTTTCTAACAGTCAATTTTCAGAAAAGAAGAATTAAATAAAATAAACAAACTAAATAAAACTTCTCAAAGAGCTATATGAAACAAGGGCTTAATGTTCTTATTTGAAGAGAGAGATATCATATCTAACTTTAATAAGTAGCAGACATTCTCGTGTGAGGAAATAAAATGTTGTATTTATATAACACGTTATATGTGTTTAGAAGAACCTTTTTTGTGCTGAAAACTTTATTTTTCACGTAAATATTGGTAAAGACCGCAAAATACGTAAAGAAAAAAATAGTACTAATTTTGGATGTGTTGTTGAAATTAAAGTCTGGCCTTGACTGAGCAGTAGAAGTAAATCCTTTTTATTTTATTTTATTTTTTATTTTTAAAGGTCAAAACGAGCACACTATATGCATAATAGGCTGTTTCAGTTCTTTTTGACCAGTGAATATTTATGCTTATGGAACTTTGAACATCTGACAGGAATTATGGCCTTGATGACAACACTGTGGACTTCATTGGTCATGCAGTGGCTCTCCACAGAGATGATCGCTACTTAAATGAACCAGCATTGGATACCGTGAAGAGGATGAAGGTTCTTTTATTTACTCACTTTTTGATTTCATAATCAGGATTCCTAGAAAGTTAATGGAGCTCGTGACTTGTGTATCTCATCACTTGGCAGCTTTATGCTGAGTCTGTAGCACGTTTTGCTGGAGGATCACCATACATCTATCCTTTATATGGCCTAGGAGAGCTTCCCCAGGTTCACTTTCTTCTATGACTATGCACTTCCTGTTGAATATCTTATTTGCCTCTCTCTCTCTCTCTCTGCACTTTGCTTAGATGGTTTTGGATCCTCTGTGTTTTTTTAGGCTTTTGCTCGTCTGAGTGCTGTTTATGGTGGGACCTACATGTTGAATAAACCTGAGTGCAAGGTATTTCCTTGACCCCTCTCTCCCTCCCTCTGTGTGTGTTCCCTTTCCAGTAACTACACAATTCCTGTTTGAAATACAAAATGGGAAAATTGGGACACACAGGCATTTGTTTCTTCTTTGATTATCTCTTATTCAGTTCTTTATAAGGTAATAATCTTACTGCTGCGCTTATTCCGGTTTGTTATGCTTTGTTTTCTTTCATTGTTGCCTCTCATATTTTTTCATTCTTTCTATATTGTTTGGACAATATTTTTGTTTCTGTTATGTTAGTTGCTAGTTATGAACTTCTTCTTCCACGGACAATTGTTGAGTAGATTTTATAGTCACTCTCTCTGTTGGATGCATAATTTATAATTCTCGTGTTAAATTTGTAGTTGGTTTTTAAATGCAGCCTTCTTTTGTTGGCATGGATGCTTTGCTATAAGCCTGTAATGAATTTTCTTGTGCTAGGTGGAATTTGACGAAGAAGGAAAGGTGATTGGTGTGACATCAGAGGGTGAAACTGCAAAGTGCAAGAAAGTTGTATGTGATCCCTCCTACCTGCCTAACAAGGTAAATCTTTTCTTGAAATTATGGTGGTGGCTTCTATCTCACAAATGATTTTGTCCTAATTGCTTGAGTTTCACATCTACATCAAAAAAGTGAGTTGGAAGCAGTTGTGCAGTCTTATAATATTGGCTGTGTTGTAGCAGATCAATGTTCTGTAGTTGATTTCATGATATTTCCTGACACTAGCCCTAGATTCCATCTTCAAATCGTTGATATTGATGTACTGTGCTTTCAATAACTTGAGAAATGTTGCAGGTTAAGAAGGTTGGCAAAGTTGCCAGAGCCATTGCTATCATGAGCCACCCCATTCCAAATACCAATGACTCTCACTCAGCACAGGTTATTCTGCCTCAGAAGCAGTTGGGTCGCAAGTCAGATATGTGAGTGCTCTTATACGTGAAGGCTAAAAGGATCAACTACGTATATAATAATTTTCTTCAGGAGAAACTCTGGCCTTTGTTTGGGGAATTTGTTTTTCTTTTTGATTTTTCCCTTTTCTGTTTCCTCGCATTTATTCTTGTTTTTGCTTTGGTTCTAGTTAAAAGCATAAACCTTTAAACCAAAATGTGACATCTGACTGGCCAAAGTAACTGTTTCTATTATCCGCTGGGGATTCAAGTATCCTACTTGTCCCCAGGGTCAGGAAATTAACATGGGGGACCAAGTACTCTAATAAGCAAAAGTTGGAGACTGCAAATATACTTTTCCCTATCATCGATTTGGGGGTAGCAGCTCAATTTGAATTGTATCCCGATCGCGGATACCTAACATGTCATAATCTAGCTGCAAACCACTTAACATCTAATTTAGTGTTTGATGGCTCTGCAGGTACTTATTTTGTTGCTCTTATTCTCACAATGTTGCTCCAAAAGGGAAATTCATTGCATTTGTATCGACCGAAGCAGAAACTGATCATCCTGAGACTGAACTGAAGCCAGGAATTGATCTTCTTGGGCCTGTTGATGAGATCTTCTTTGAGACTTATGACAGATATGAACCAGTGAATGAACCTTCTCTGGACAATTGCTTCATATCAACTGTAAGTTCCCGTTTGGTTTGATTTCATAGAAGTTTTCTTGGCCGCTGCTTTCCTAGAATGGATGCACTTACTTCATGTCATATGACAGAGCTACGATGCCACAACTCACTTTGAGTCAACTGTGGTGGATGTGCTGAATATGTATACTCTGATTACTGGAAAGGTAAGTTTTTGAGTACGTAAATTTTTTCTTCATGTTGATTTTCCACGGCTCACATTTGCTAACATTACATCATTCCTCTTGGTATAATTAGGACTCAATTGTTCATAGTCGAATATATATGATATATCTATTGTTATTAATTGTTCTGTGATGATGCAGGTTCTTGATCTTAATGTGGATTTAAGTGCTGCCAGTGCTGCAGACGAGTGATAAAACCACCTCGTCTATTCTTCAACTGTTGTGTATTGTGTGCTACTAAACTCCCATTGATGGGCAAAAACTTGTCGTAGAATTTGTTGTGGTGTACAATTGGTGTCTAAGCTCTACTAATTTTTTTAAAATGCTTGTTGCTTAATGCTTGTTGAGATCTTGTGATGAGCTTTCTTATGCATCTCTAGGATCTGGTTCAAGCTCAAATCTATGTAAGACTACATTTGACAGGAAAGTCCAAAAAAGTTATCTTATTGTCCAACTGCATATGTTATTTGCGAGGGAATGACTTGCCCTCACAAATCACCAGCCAAAACTTCAAAATTCCGAGTCAAAGAAGTTACATTTCCAAATTCCGGAAGTGTGCCAAAACTTCAAAATTCCGTCAAAGAAGTCACTTTTCCAAATTCCAGAAGTGTTTCATTGCAGTTGTCCGATATACCCCTCACGTTACCCTCTTTTCCTATATTTGTGTTTGGTCTTCATCTCCAACAATTGTGGCACCTCTGGTCATCATCTCCAACACAAGCATCATCTCAGATCATTGTCTTCGACAGTTTCCGATTGTCTTCTCCGACAGCAGTAAGATACTTCTGGCGAGAAAAAACAGAAACCAACCACAATTTCATACAAACCAGACAATTTCTCTCTCAAGCCCCAAAATAGTCCATTGGATCTATGAAAACGATTGTGATAAGTTGAGAAATTGTAATTAACTCGAAGATCATATTAAATGTAGAAAAATTTGAGGGGATACCGGTATCATTTTTTATCATCCTCTCTGGCGTAATAAATAAATAAATAAATAAAATCAGATAATTGAACACTTTCAAGAATCTGGTCCACATCTCCCGTGAAGTTAGAATTTGATGTTAGAGATATTTCATCATTTCAAAGAGGAATGAACCAGAGAAACCAAATGGCATTCTTGGAGCTGCCAGAAAAGATGAACAATCATCGATTCTATACCCTATCATAAAGGATACAGACATTTTCTACAAATAAAAGTTCTGTAAAAAATTCTGACAACACGACCAATAATTAATAGTGTTAGCTATTGTACGGTCTACATCATGGTTCGATCCAAAGCTCCCATCTGTTATTTCCGACCTTCTTTGCCAACCTCTCCTTCAGGTATGTTTTATCTTATTATTATATATTTTTTTTAAAGATACACCTTCATTAATGGACTGATGGGTAACAAAATATTACACTAAGTAAAGTTTACTGAGCCACCATGAAAAGCACAAAAAACAAAACCACTAACAACACTAGGCACAAAAATTGCTCCACCCTCTACTAAGATCAAAGAAAGATAAACCCTCAAACTCTCTAGTGTTAAAAATCTATGTAGCAACCCAGAACTTGATTTTTTCCCACATCCTTTCAATTGATTCTTCTAGGCCTTCAAAAATCCTTCTATCTCTCTCAAGCCACACTGCCCAGCAAATTGTGAGAATTGTATCTGTCCATACTATTAAAGTCCTTTTCCTCCCTCCACTTTGCAGGCTAAAAGTTGACTGCAATCTTGAGGCATGCACCATGAAATATCAAGTTCATGGAAAAGTTTGGCCCATAATTTCTGGACCAAAGTGCATTCCAGAAAAAGATGAGAAACAATTTCCCATTATCTTTACAACATATGCACCATCCCGGAGACAAAACAAGATATGGATGTATCTTTTGTATATTGTCATGGACACCCAATTTTCCCAATGCCGATACGGACCATCTGATTTTATCTTGTAACTCTCACTGAGAGATCAAAAATAAAATAGCTATAAAATAAATAAATATAAAGGCTCAAAAATTGTATGGGTAGAGAAATTATCATCACTGCATTATGATGAAAGGAAGGTTAGTGAAGAAGAAAGGTGGTTTTATCACGTCTCAAGCAAAGAGAACGAATCTAGAAGGGAAAGAAAAGAAAGTTTTCAGGGCTTCGTGGAGAGGTAGTTTGGGGGTTGGTTTTAAATCAAAGGTGATTCTACAGGGTGTTAGCGTATAAATTATAATGTATTTTTATGAGTACAAAGAGAGAATGGGTGGAGTTGAATGATGGAGATTTAATAGTAGAAGTGGGCCCTACGAGATATGTGGATGTAATTTGTTTGACTAAATTTAAATTTTGAAAAGTATGAGAAATAATACATTTATAGTAGTATGCTAACATGGCCCTAGTCAATTCAAATGGAGAATCTTGTGAAATGTGGAATTCGTTAAAAGTTTAAATTTTTTTTCAGGAATTAGTATTTTTAAATTGGTCATTGTAGGTATTCTTCCTTTATTTGTTTGGATTATTATGATTGATAGAAATTGTCTCATTTTGAGATGATTGCCCTATTATTGTTGAATTACTGCGAAGAGATTGTGTCAATGATGAACTGGCTTGAAAAAATGATTTTAATAATTATATATAAATATTATTACCTGATTTGTAAAAAGTAAAGACCAAGTGTTCTTGTGTTGGAGAAATGGGGTAGTAAATCCAAGATTTCAATGACTCCAAGGTATGTAATTATACGCTATCTTTTAAGAGATGTTTCTCTCTGTATCAATAATATCACTTCGGGTGTAGAGAAAATCTCTCTCAGGATACAATGGAGTTCTTCGTTTGATTTAAATAGTGACAAGTTTGATCAAACCGAAGAGAAACTCCGGTTATTAACACTGATGATGCCGAATGCAAGGTATGAATTTCGCAATGTTTGATTTTCACATTAAAAATAGCAAATGACAAGGATTATTAGCACTGATGATGCTGAATGCAAAGTATGAATTTCATGATATTTGATTTTCAGATTAAAAATAGCAAATGATCATGATTGATGCATTATAAAGAGTGTTTGTTGGATAGAGATGTCATTCTTTTAAGAGATATGCCCTTCAAAGAGATGTGTCTGTTGATTCAACAAATACAACTTTTGGTATAGAACTATTAATTCACAAACACAAATTCTGTTTTCCTTTCGGGGGTGTTGCCCGGCGAGGGGGCGCTGCCCCCCTCAACCCCATGTCACGGAGAAACAATCATGAATTATGTCGGTAAGTCATTTGCAAAGATCTAAATGAAAATAAATATGAAAAGAGGTTTCTAAATGACAGGATTAGGCCAATTATCCATTTCGTTTATGAGTTGATTACGTTGCTCATTTTGGCTCATTTGAGAGGTTCGATTTCAAAGGATTTGCCTTCGTCGATTTTTGACTCGTCTTGTATTTCTGGTGGATGGACCGTAGGAGGCGACCCGTTGTGTGTCACTTGGGTTGAGCTGTTGGCGGCTTTTTTCTGTGCGTTGTTCCTTGCCTTCTTAGCCCATCCAGTAAGCTTCACTTGTATATGATCCTCAAATATAGCCCTGTTGAATGAACTTCCCATCTGCAATAAAATAAATAAAAAATAAATCAGAAAATTTACAATAAGGAAAATTTTTTCTCTCAATAGTGGAATCTTGAGGTAGAACAAACTGTAACTAGACTGACCTGTGCTACAATTGCATATAGTGGCAAGGTGCTATAACTACAAAGAAACTGCACAAGTACCCTACACAACAACTACAATAATTAGTTGTCATATGACAGTTAAGTGCCCAATATTGGTTGTATATCTGAAAAGTTACATTTAAGATTATCTAACTTTCAGTTAGTCAATCAATGTTGGACACATCACTCTATCAACATTTACTGGGCAGTGTTGAGTCGTGTGTGACACGTTTGACGTGCTTGTTTGAGTGGGAGATAAAGATACCCTGTGACGAGTCTGGGGATAATAAACCGAACTTGTCCCATAATGCACGAGTTGAATTTGAATATAAACTGTCATTTTCCATCAGGAATATACAGTGTATCAGTATTCCGTCTTTGTTAAATGAAATAAAGAAGACATACACAAAGTGGGAAGATTTTTTACCAGCATCCAGAAGAATACTGCAATCTCAAATGCATTTTGGAAGAGAATTATGTGAATCAAAACAAGGACCAGACGTGGTTTGTGGAACCAAAAATGATCATCAGATGGCCTCACTACCAAGTCTCCTGCAATAGCCGTGTGCCTTTGACCAACCTCTTGTGCCAATTGGGTAATAATGTGCTCAAGTTTGGTGCCCACAAGAAGCAAGAGCTGCAATCACAAATCAACCATAATTACCTTTTTTTTTTTTTTTATTTCTTTGTTACTTATTTCATCTCCATATTATGTAGTATTTGATGTAATTTGACAGAGATTTAAGTTTGCAGGGCTCCTTACAAGCAAGGGAATGAATGCTATATAAAAATAAGCATGCCAACCTGTACAAAATATTAGTGTGTTAGTGTTTTGAAACACGTAAAGCCTACAAGCCAAACTTCTGACATTTACAAACACAGGAGTCTAAGTACTACAGTTTATGCATAAAAAGCATAAAGTTTGCTAAGTAGTGAAACCAAACTTCAAGCTTAGACGATGACTAAATGAGATTTTAGAACAGAGTTTCTTCCCAAAAATAAATGATAAAGAAACCTATGATTAAGAGTTCCTTACCATGGACATTCAGCAACAAGAAAATAACCACAAACACCCATAGATACCAACTGCAAATGACATTAGCTTTTCAAATTAGTACATAGTAATCCAATATAATGTAGAAGTTTTTGATTCATTGGCAATGAAATTATTGTAACATTACCTTATTCCAACAACTTTCTTAAAGTCATTTTCAAGAGCTCGCATCATGTATTTGTAAAAGTTGAAGTTGGGATTGTCCCTGTAATGCATCTAAACGAATACAACATGAAAATGATACGTTATCTAACATATGCTGCCTGACAATTAATGTGTTTCAGTGTTTGTGTGAACTAGCAAAATCGTTTAATTTATTTAACCGAAACTCATTGACCATCGAACAGATATTAGCTTTGACATCATGCACTAAAAATTATCATCACAAATTTAAGTCAATTACCGCAATAAATCCACGTCGTAGGGTTTGATAATCCATTTCATTAACAGATCCATAAATTTGTTTGAAAAACGAGCGCTGCAAAAGATGCAAAGAGAAGGCGAAACAAGAAGTTAGTGTAATATGTCTGTCATAAGCAAATAAGTATTTTATTTACTAATTTATATCGACTTACCACCCAACTTAATAATGATACAACTTTACCAAAACCCCGAAACCTACGCTTGATAAAGTCGTGTTCTTGTACATGTGTCACTCTCGTTTGTTGTGCTGTATACACAATATAAAGAAGTCGGCATTTTAATAAATAAGTAAATAAATAAATAAATAAAACCCTTGGATCTTCGACGATAAATTTGACCAATAAACATTACCATGTTCGAGGTCATTTTGCCTTTTCTGAATAGAATCTTCCCATTGTTTCCATTGCCGTATCTGAGAGTACAAACGGTGCAATAGAAAAGCATATTACACTCATGTAATGTGTCAAAATCTTGCGAGGTGACATATCCTATCTCACTTGGCAGATAATTGACTTTCTTTTCATCTCTTTCTACTTTTTGATCATACACATTCTTTAAAAAAAAAATTCACATTTTTTCTGAAAAAATCTCATAATTAAGTAAGTACCTTCAAGGTTCCAAACAGAATGGTTAGAGCGGAGATGACTACGTGCACGACAGCCAGCACGAAGATAAATATATGCAGATCATGCACTGCTTGAAGAGATAACAATGGTGCTTTTCCCTTAAAAGATCAAACAATGTAACAACAAAAATAAATTATTATCCACATGGTAACCATCTTTGAAAATCATTTTTCTTCAGAATCATCTATATTGAAAAATTGAAAAATCTCTACCAAACAAACTTAAAAGGCGAAGAACATTCCTTCTTTTGTCTTTTCATATTTATAAAAATGATCTTAGGGGATTTTCAAGCTAAGACTTGGATTTTCGAGTTGAGATCACTTTACACAAAAAAGATGTACCTTATTCTTACAGTATCCTAACCCCACGGGAGCTTGATCAGCAAGCAGTCGACGCCCAAAGATGGCAAAACTGCTCTGCAAATGATTGGTCGATTTGTTATCTTTAGACTCATCCGACTTGCTACAAGGAAGCCAGCTGTGGGTTAAGTGTTCGCTGATGCATATTTTTGTGATTCTGCTTTGGAACACAGTTAGAAGCAGAGATATGAATCCCAAAAGCATCAACTCTGCATCATCATACATCATAAAATCAAAAACATTGATTTCTCAAAATATTTTGTTACAATAATAAACATTTAAAACTTGTAACAACACTGAATGTTACTAGTGTAGAGTGCCTCCTCTGACCTTCTTTTATCTTTTGCAAGGCTTGGAACAGAGCCTTTTGATTTTTCTTGATCAAGAACTGCAAAGCACCATCGAAATCCTCAGTATTAGGAAAATAATTACCAAACGAAGAACAATTACAAATGCACGAAAGTAACAGAGAGTTAACGAAAACGACCTTTCCAGCATAGTGGAGGAGTCTTTCGGCGACAAAAGAAATGGCAACAATCACGGTACAAACAAGGGCGACGACCCAAGTCGGCGTAAATTCCAAGGATTCTCCTTCACCTCCTCCTGCTGCCATCTGCGTTTTTCTTTCTTTTTCTTGAGCTTAACATGTTGAAATTTTGATACTTATAGAGAAAAAATATATATCCGATCAATGATCATTGGAGGGAGTATGTATGTGATTGAGTTGACCAAGAATTTGGTGAAGTCTTCCAACAGTATATTTATTGAAGTTCACATTGTGAAGTGGATTGGTCGGACGTTGGAGGCAGGCAGTGTACAAGGTAGGTAGTATTATAATAATATATTAAATATGTTGAATGTTTTGTTCCAATAGAGCAAGAGGAGCTTCGAGGTTGGCTTACATGAACGTTTTTCTTGTCCAAATTCAAACAAGTGTCTTATGTGGGGTGGGGTGGGGTGGCGGGCCGGGGCGGACATAAGAGGTGCCACATTAATGAAAGACAAAATTGATCTGATAACCGATACAAGCACCGTTATTTTGTGCCTGCAGCCGATGTGATTGTGGGCATCGACTTTTTTTGACAAGTGAATGCCCCGCACCCAACGTGGGCAACCATGTCAACAATGGTGCCCACAGTGGGCACCACACTAGTGCTCCTAAAAGATGATTTATCTAAATAGTGTGTTATTTATATAGGGATTTGAAACTTATGTATTAAATTATTCATGTTTGCTTGTCGTTGTATAATACTGTCCACATAAATCTTGTTACATGGTGAAATATGCTCCTCCATTTATTAAGTGTCAACTTGACGAATTTATAATTTGTTTGTAAATAATTTATAGTGAATATTGCGTAGCAATGCACGTACATGTAGCAATTTATGTATTCGAGTTTAGAAATTGTCAACACCTTTTTTGAAACAAGAAATCGACAAACTTTGTCCTATGTTTTTTCTTATGAAAATTGCACGATTCTGTCAAACTCCTACATTATTTATCACCACGATGATTACTACATTAAATATCGTCTATAAATATCGTAACTCTACAAAAACGAGTGACATTGTCCAAATCAAGTGCTTTATTTGGACCGTCACTTCCCTCATGAAAGTAACAAATCAAGTGCTTTATTTGGACCGTCACTTCCCTCGTGAAAGTAACAAACTTTTCATTTCCCTACAAATTTTCACTTCCAGTTTTCTACTTTTGTCCATATTCCAAGCCACCCATTTTATTTCCATTTATCCAAAACTAGTTCTAACATCTCACTACATGGGTAAAAAACTAGCATACATTCTTTATTACAATTTATCTATAAATTAAAATAATAAATTAATTAATATCACATCACCAATGGTGACAAAGAAAAATCACTTATGACACTACAAATAACATCACTCTTCAATTTTGTAGCCAACTTTTGTTTCGTATTCTAGTGTACTATTCTCTTTAATTTTATCCAGAGAATTGCTCCCCTTCCAACGGTGGAAAAGGTATCGACGTATCGTGCCCACCAGACACAAAGGGTGAATCTAGGGTCATCCCGCTCCTGCTTGGGGCGGGCTGGTCCACCATTCACAGGACAGCAAATTGCTCTCCATAAATATACTCTACACGTGTAACTAACTATGCAAGCAAAATCAAAGGACAATGCAACCATTCAAACAGTGGTATCAAAATCGACCGTGCCTGCGCAGAGCTGGAACGAGACTTTGCCTGAACTTGGGAATGGTGACACACAGACTTCCAATACTCAATTAAGACCAACATATTTCTATCAAAGAGTTAACAGTGACAGTATAGAATTGAAGATAACTTGAGCACCATATGCAATAGCAAGTTCTCTTGATGACATCGAAATCACACACTTACAGCAACATCGAATATATGGTCACGCCTACTTCTGATGAACTTTTCATGGAACTGCTGAAATCTTCCTTGTTTGATTGCTTCTCTTATCGACCGAAAGAACCCCAAATAGTGGTGTGTGTTATGTCTGCAAAAGGAGATTCACACAAGTACAGTTAAACAACAGTGCAATTGTGATGCGAGTTGAGAAGTATGAACACATGGGTAGGTACGTACATTTCTAGTAGAATCTGAGCCAACATTTCATGAACGTTAAACAAATGATTTATGTATGCCTTAGTATGATTTTGGCAGGTGTAACAATTGCAACTATCCACAATTGGTGAAGCATCTTTTCTGTGAAAACAAACAGCAATGAGCGTATATTATATCAAGACGGAGAAACCATGGTAAAATCAACTTCCAAATAGATGATACCAATATTCTGGAAAAATATTCAATAACAGTCACAAAGCCTAAGAAAAACTGAAAATGTTTGTTGTAGCCATGACCGACAATTCAGGATGACTAGGGGTCTGTCTAACACAACTGTTGTGAGTAGAGGTTTTAGAAGTAGAACTTTTAACAATAGAGCTTTTGATACAATATTGTTGATTGGTTGGATGTAAACCTAACAAGGGCATTTGGTGCACTGACAACTTCATTATTATTTTAATAAGGCTTAAATAAAGTTTCATTAAATATCAACTATTACTTTCTTGGAAAAAGCTAAAGTAGAGATCTTTCGGGAATAGCCAAATACACACAGTTATAAGTGCTTTTAGACTTCTACAAAACCCTTCCAAACACACACTAAGAAACGTACTCCACAAAATTCAAGTAATTCTAAACTTCCACGAGCAAAGCATTCGTATGATAGAGACTAGTAAACAAACAACAAGGATTTGAAGTCCATTCACTAAACTAAGATTAGTGATGCAAGCTTTCCATGTACTTCATAATTTGCAATAAGATCACAGTGGAGAAGAATTAACAAGCACAGAAATTCACACAAAAGAGTGCATCGAGGTGTAAATGAAACTATACATTATCCACAGCAAATAGAACTAAATTTATCTACTAACCAGATACGTAGAAAAAACAAGCTTGCGCATCAGGCCAACTAAACAAAGATTACTATAGTCTATATATACACATCATGAGATGCTCATGGGAACAAAAAGCAAAAAACTGAATTTGATGCAATAATATTCATTTCAGCATTCTGACAGTGTCAATTGTGGCTTGATAACAACATACCTGTAGAAGGTTGCTTTGAGATTGATTTTTGTGTCATCGCAACTGGTATCATCTTGTTGATCACCAGAACCACGTCTTTTGGTTTCCTCGGAATGGAATACAAGTGCAAAGCCTCCCACAGTGAGATGGTAAATATACCTGTGTAACAGTTATAAGCCCGTTTGAGTTTAATAGAAAAAACTCATAGTAGATAAGCTGATGAGAGTCTGAGTTTTAGCAATATACGAGGAATCAAATAGGTCAACGCCTGCAGCAACACCCTGCAAAACTTCCTCTACAAGATTGATATGTAGAAACAAATTCAGATTACAAAATCTAAAGAAAGGATTTTCTAAAAATCTATGACAAACAAGATCTAAAAAGAAAGATGCAAAGATAAAAACAATTCAGGATTCAATAAAAGATGAGCAGATACCTGGAAGTCCAAGGCCACTTATCTGTCGTGGCTTTTCCTCTGGTAAAATATCCTGATATTATAAATTACAAGCAACTAATAAACATATGATCCACTGAAGAAAGAATTCCACCATTGATGACATCAATTGAAACTAAATCAAATGGGACAATGCCCTAGCTATGTGTTCTCCTTTGTTATGATTGTACCCACTCCCTATCATGAAAAGACAATTTTGAGCAAAGTTCACCTCTTTTGGATAATCTTCTTCACTGAGTGACCGTTCATCAGATATTACTAGTGAACCATGCAGTTTTTATTCTTAACCTCTAGTGCAATGCCATGGATTTATGTCCTCGACACTTCTCTTTTACAAGAATCTAGACCCTTCTCTTTTACAAGAATAACATGTCAACCAAGGGAGCAAGACATGACATACTGTAACAGCATTGAGGAGGGCAGGGCGTTCCTCCATACTCTCACCAAGACCAAAACCACCAATATAATAACCTGCATCATGCAATCACTTCTTAGGGCGGTGACAAAACAAAGTTAATTTAGAGGCTTTGGAGCATCAAAAGATACATGGTAAAGATCGAAACAATTTATTTCTCAACATTCCTGTGGGATTATTATGACATGAGGAGCACAAAACATACTGCAGCCCAACAAATTGAACAGAAACATGTAAACTTTCAGCAAGCATAACATCGTCTTCATACAAGGAACAATTCAAGCAGCAACCACATAAATTGGCATATCTAAGGTTTCAGAAAGAACATAAACATAATAAATGGCTACAAGAACCTGATACATTTTGTCTTACAACTTCTTGTGCGCGTTGACGTTCTTCGACTCTAGAACCTCCGACAATGGATCCAAAAACAGCCCCACCTGACTGTTCTTCAACAGTTAATATGAGCAAAATAACATACTAATCGTTCAACAAATCCCGTTGGAATTTTATGGACTTCATCAAGGTTTTGGCATGAAATTGTTATTACAATTAGGTCATGATTTACTTTAACTAACTGGAATTGAATTATTGTTAAATAGAAATACATCCAGTCATTTACCATTGACTATGCATTTTCCAAAAATTCCAGTGAGTTGAAGAAAGTTTATGAGAATATTGCTACAAAATGAAAACGTTATATGACAGCAAAAAATAGAAGGCCATACAGCTGTAGCTAAATTTGAGGTGATGCAATCATTGAGCCATGTAAGTGTCCGATCAACTGAGGCTCTGTTCCTCTTATCCGAAACCCATGCAGGCACTTCATCAGCCAATGTGGCCCACATATTTGGCTTCATTGAAGAAACCATCTGCATATATTCTGCTGGCTTTATCTGTCAACACATTGTAGCCGTCATTAATTAATTCCATTTCCAACTGCACAAAGACTAACTCTACTTGTTATAAGTGCAAAAATAACGATAACATTACCAGGCGTCGACCAGTCGGAGTCTCAAAAGATGCACCAATCTTGTTAGTGCTGTCATAATCTGGAAGGGACAACATGGAATCCCTGGGAACAGCTGCAAATATATGGTCTTTCAAACCAAGCAACTGGTGCAGCCCACCAATTTCAGACACTGTTTTCGAAGAAATTGCATCTAAACTGAAATTTCAGATGGAAGAAATGAAGAATCAGTAAGAAAATGCAAGCAGCGATCAAACCAAGGCGTTTGCACATAATTACAAACACCTAACGTGCAACCCAAAAACCACTGAGAACACGAACCTATCTCCATTTTCTAACACACACGGTTAACTTACATTATAGTCCCATAAAGAAGCTCGAATATTATACCATGTTCATTAAATTTCTAACCAACCCAATGGACCCATAAACTTATTTATCGTCAATTTCTAAAAGGCGAACATGGTAAAAAGTTTTTCATGCCAGAGGGCAGAGGTTACTAGAAAATCCTCTGAAATAGTGAATATTCACAAAAAACAGAGATACTTACAAATGGAGGGGGCTGAATTGAAGCAGGCGAGAGTCTGGGGAAGGGAGAGAAGGCAGGAGGTCAGGAGAGATGAAAACGGGCAATCCTTTGCGAGTAGTGAGAAGAAGAGCTGGAGTTTCTAACTCGCAGCTTCCAATATGGAGAAGGCCTACACGAGCTCTGCCATTGCTCCATGTCTTTACGGCGAAGTTCATCTTCTTCTTTCCACTACTTCTTCTTGTCTCTGTTTTCCCGCCTGTTTATTTCACCCCCACGGTGCGCGTAAAGGTCTTGTCTTTGGTTTCTCTTGTAGAAATCGTCCATATTGTTTAATGTTTGACAATTTCATCCTCGCCGTTTCTTTGGGGAAGACCTTCGTGTTTAATTGCATCCCAAAATCCATTTAGATGATTTTAATTGAGGAATGATTTTATTCTTTATTTTTATCGCTTATTGGATTGATTTGATAATTATTTTCATTTTTTATACTTTTTTTTTAACTATATATTTGCGATAACTGATTTTAAATTGAAGTCCGGTTCAATGTTCCATTTAAATAAATAAATTCAAATTATGCAAATCTAATTGAAATTCGCTAAAATGCATATAAAAATATATCTGCGTGGAGTGTATGTACAAGAGACTACAAAAACAGTTGTTTTTCAATATGCAATTGAAAATTAAAAAATAGGAAAAAATTACGATATCATTTTTTTATTTGAAATATTATAGATAGAAAGAAAATGATCTTTTGAAATAAAGTGTGGCAAACAAACTAACAGTGGACATATTATTTTTTTTTTTGCAAATCATGTAAATTTTACACAAAAATGTAAATTACAATTGGGGTGGGATGGAATTGAACTCTAAATTTAGGGAATGGGGAACCAACTAAAATGCCATTAAACCATGTGAGTCTTAACATACAATTGATTACTAGAACTACATCAATAGCGCAACACAGGAAAAGAGGAAACATAAAAAAAGAAAAAAAAAAAAAAAAGAAGATATGATACTCGAAATATCTATGTTAGAACTTAGAAACATCAATAATAAAACAGAACATGTTTAAAATCATTGCTCAAATTTGTGTAGTCCTACTTCTGTGTCCTGAAAGCTCCTCCATTATTCCCGGGGGGGCGGGCGGAATAAATAAAAAGCATGTTTGGTTTGAACTTTGAAACGTGTCATTAATGAACAACATTTATTAGGATAGATTCTAAATTTTATCGTTGAAGAAAAGTGCAGAAGCTGGTCCAGCAACTCGAGAATATGGTATTGCACAAAGAATCCTTCAAATAATGCACAATCTTGAATCCCCTCTTTCCTATTCATAACTCATCACATTAAACCACAACAAGTACAGTACATTGCATTTGACTATGATATCCTTGCATTCTTGAGGGATTGGGAGACAATTAAACCTGCAGATGTTCGCATGTAATGCATTCCGAGCCCAGCCACACAAGAATCGTCTGTCTTGAGGTGAGGTTGGACTTGTTCCCAAATCTTTTTCTTCTGAACCTTCATCATCGAATTCAATACCAAACCAGTAGTAAGTAACCAAATTAAACATGCTTTTAATCATTTGTTTCACACTTTGTTTGTTTTGACTTTTTTTTCAACCTGAAAATTAACCTCTACTACTTCGTCAAAATCAAATATCATTATTAACCGCACATCTCAAATGAGTCACTGTTATCCACAAATATTCACAAATTTCATGGTTAAAAGGACAAAGGACTAAAATTGTAACATAAACTTACCTGGTTTGGTGACGCAGCATCTGGTAGTTTCTCTTTTTCGTCTGGAGAACCAAACCAAATTCTTTCACCAGGGATTGCACCCTCGGGTGGCACAAGAAGCTCCACATTCTCATGGGACTCATCTGAAGCAGCCATCAACATTCCGTTTGACTTCACACCCCGCATATTTCTGGGCTTAAGATTAGCCAGAACAATGACATTCCTATCCTGCAGCATCAAAATATTCATTACTATAGTATTTAAACTTAGGACTGAAAAATTATCCACAGAATGCAATGGAGTTGGATCTTATTTACTACCATGTAATTGTGTGCACATAGATTTAGCTGAAAAGGTCGCTGCAAGATTTAGCATTGAGAAAGACTGGCAGAAAATTATGCTGGACGATGAAGATCTGAAATGATTTCAGAAACACAAAATGAAGTTCTCTCCCTGTTTTCTAATATATGACCTTGGTAAATAATCTTTCATTTTGACTAAATCAGAAAGTCATTTGACATGAAGTGTCTGTAAATCTGTGTTTTGAACTCTTGCCACAAGTGATAGCTGCAACTGAGAAGCACTAGAGGAAGTTTTTAATCAAGTATTAGGAGAGGAAGCCATCAAACAGAACTCTCTCTGAAAGGGCTTAGTATTGGCTTTCTCATTTTACAGTGTGCAGCAGAAAATCCAGTGTCTATGGCACGTTTGGAAAACTTAAATAATAATTCTATCTGGGTGAAGATCCTTTTTTACTTATACATTTTATACAACCGTGATTACTGCTCACCTATTATCCACGTATTCAGTAGAATCCACAACCTTATGGTCTCTCAAATTTTAATTTAAGCTCACAAGCATTGCTAACAGATTTTACCTTGTTCGACAAGCGTTTAAATTACAAATACTTTTGACCAAATCATCTACACTTCTGAGAGGACCCACAGGTATCCACTTCTCTATCTATTCATTATTATGTCGATTATAAACACTAGCTAAGCATGATTGTGATTGTTGAACAGTAGAAGTTTTAAAAGAGAAAAATGCTAAAAAGTTCCACTGAAAATTCAACTGCTTTAGTTTTCTTCAATTTCCACCACAAATGGCGAAATGCTATGTTGTTCAAATTGTTATGCATTCTTTTATTCTATGTACCAGGATTCTGCACGCAGTTTACACTAGTCACCAATAAAGCATGCACTTCATACGAATACAGTTCTAGAAGTGTTTGCTTCAAGGGTAAGGCCAAATGAACATGTGAATACTTCAGGGAAAGGTCCCATGGACTTGATCCTAAGCTGCATCTATAAAGTAAATAAAGATGGAAAATTTCATAAGAGGCCATATCGTAAACATATTCCTCTGACCATATCTAACACTTTAAACTTTCAGATAAATTAATTCAACAGGGTAAATGAACAAGCTGAGATCCTACCTTCAAGTCTTGCAACCACTCTCATTGATAAAAAATTGTGCGCGTGTAACCTTATAGTTGGGAAAAAATGAATCCCACCTAAACATTACAAAGCATGTTCGAAACACCTATTTCAACGGTTTATTATCTTTTCGATCAAGTGTTTCAACAAGTCTCCAAATCCAAGAATCCATTTCAAAACATAATTTCACATTCCCATAAGAGAAGAAAGAATGAATAGGTCAATTGAGGTCTCAAATTCACAGAGACAAACTAAGCACCTAATAAGACAGAGAGCATATATTTTACAAGAAGCACCAATCTGCAAAATGGCACTCAATTGAAATGCATTAAGGATTCCCTCAACCCATGAAAACATTAAATCTATGCGAACAGGGCTAATGGCTTATTCTAACTGAGTAAATCGACAGAGAAATGGAACCTGTAGAAGCTGAAGAGGGACATATTTAACAAGGCCGCTACAGATGATTCTCGGCTCGGGTTCGCCGACGTCCACCTCCTCCACGTAGAGGGAATCAGCCTCTTCGTGCCTCCACGCCTTTAGGATTCTTCCAACCCTAATGTCCAACGTGTTAGCCGCCTCTCTAATTTTCTCCACCGTCGATTCTGCACTATCCTCCTCGATCTTCGCACTGCCTTCATCGGATGCTACAATGGTCTCCGATGCAATCGGAGCTGTGCAGTAGCAGAGAATCCCTTTAGGTTTCCTTTCCACCTTGCAGTAGTAAAAGTCCCCGGAAATGGGAGCGGGATGTGGCGAAGCGGCGAGTGGTGTAATGATTGTACTGTGAATGTGATTATTGATGATTCTGGCGGTGGCCGGAAGGAGTGAAGGGCGGCGGTGGAGGCGGTGGGAAGAGACTATGAATGAGCCACCGCCTTTGAGCAGATTACTGGTAGTCGTAGTTGATAACATCACCGCCAATTCCTCAAGCGAACTTTACCCTCCTATCTTAGAAGAGAAACAGTGCCGATTTGATTTCATGGGACACAATTTTTCTCGCGCTCTCACATGCGCGTGTTTTCGCTGACCGCGATTTTTTTTTTTTTTTTAAATCATTCAGTGAGGGCGATTTCATTCGACAGTAAGTGGAAATCAAAACGATTATCACAAGCTAACCTGAGACAACTGCTTGGGAGAATTAAAGAAATGCAAATTAGAATATTGAAAGATTCACATCTTTGATTTAAATTAAATTAAATTTATATTTCTCTCTTATCATTTTCAATTATTTATAATTTATACATCAATTTGATAATATATTTATTTATTTATAGCATAGTCGCGTGCATGCCCGTGGAACAAAATAAATGCAACACCCCTTGCCCTCTCCGCTTTTAATACACATTCTTTATTTCTTAAACATACAATAAAAGTTTAATTTTTGAATAATCTATATCAAACATACCCTTATTAGCATAATAAATAATTGGGCAATTAAATGTTCCGAAGTACAATAACAAATTATATTCATTGTGTTGATAAAAATAGTTTTTGAAAGCATACACGAGTTTTGCAGTATTGTAATATTATTAGATGAGAAAGAGTGAAAAAGCATCTTCCATTTAGGAAGATGATCTCATGCCCATTGTGGGCACCTTATGGTGCCCACCGTCACGGACCTAGTGTCCGTGCCCCACTTCTGAAGCACAGCAGGGTTGATATGTGCGAGATCGGTGGCTTATATACCCAAATTGTGCTGATTGTGGACTATGTTATCCAGGTATGTTCGTATTCATTCCCCAAAGTACTATGTTGCATGTGGCAAGCTTGTTAGTCCCAGGTAGGGATAAGGCTAGCCTCGGGTGCATGCAGGTGTGAGCGCGTGTTCTCAGGGCGCCGGACGGCCCGGCCATTACATTTGGTATCAGAGCAAGCTTCGTTGGGCCACTGCATTAGGAAATTGCGGGAGGTTCCGGCGTGGTGTTTCATTGAATGTGATCTTTAGGGTTGTGCGACCACTATACATGTTGGTTGGATTAGCAAGCATTGAATTGAAGTAAAGCTTTGGAATGTTGATGGATACGAGATAGGCCTTGTGATGGTTTGGCTCTCTGTTAACTTCTGAAAGCATCGTGGAAATGAAAAAAAGCTATTGAGGAGGCTCGATATGCGTGCGGGGCACAGCGGCATGAGGTGCTGTCCAACTCAGGTACTCATGACATAGAGGGCATATGGTGAAGGTTGGTGTCGAGGTTGTAATGCCCCGCTCAAAGTCGACCCGACATAATGTATATGTGTATGATGTGTTTATGAAATGTTTGGGAATGTATGAGACATGTCGAGTCAGCAGTAGTCGAAATGATGAAAACGGAAATTTCAAGAGTTCTTGCCAGTAAATGTAAGGATTACGACCGTAAATGTCGATTCTGGCCAGTAAGGGTCGGTTACGGTAGTAAATGGTGAACATTGGAAAATGTCCAAAAGTTTCAGAGAGCAAATTACGGTCGTATGTTACGAATATACGTAGTATGATTGGGGTTCTACGTATGATTGGAGTTCTACCGTAAGGATATGGTGTTACTGGCCAGTAAGTAAGGGTTCTGACCGTAAATGTGGAAGTTACGGCCGTAATTTTAAGTCGGCAGAAGTGTTATTTTAGAAGATTCTAGCCATTTCTTGGACATTTCTCACCCAAACTCGGTTCCAAAGCTCCCAAAACCCTTCCAAGTCCCTCATGAACCTATGGAATCATCTCCCACTCCATATATGACCTATGTAATGCTTGTGTAATCTATGATTTCAAGAAGGAAGGGAAAAGAAAAGGAAGAGAAAGAAAAGAGATGAAGAAGAAGGAGGGCTATCTATGGTTCTTGAGCTTGATTTCTTCTATAATGGTGAGTAATAGTTGTATAATATGTTATAGTATGAATATGATATGTTTATAGCATGTTTTTATGAGTTTAAGCATAAATATGAGAGGATATTCATGTTATTGCTTTGATATGTGAGTTTAGGTGAAAGTATGTGAAAGTATATGATGAACTTAGCATGTTGAAGGTTGTTCTTTGATAGATGTGAAGTTGTTTATGATATATGTGATGATTGAGATCATGTAATGATGCTAGAATGACATGAAAGCTAGGATATGTGAACGAATGCCAAGTGAATGATTACGTGAAGTACGTAACATGTTATGATGATGAATGGGATGTTATATGTAAGGATATGATATGTTCTATGATACGTAATGACAAGAAGAAGTTCATGAGAAAGTATGCTATGCAATACCAAGAATGTTATGATTACAATTACAAGGTGAAGCATGAATGATGTATGACACGAAGCATGACGTATGTGAAAGAATGTAGTTGCGTATCATGTGTTTATGACGAATGTAGCGCCCCAAGAGTGAAAGAACTTTTGGGGGACGGCTTATGATGTTCCCGGCGGCCTAACGGGTAAAAGAACCCTTGGGTGACGGCCTATAATGTTATGGACGGTCTAGGAGTAAAAGAACTCTTTAGACGACGGTCCCGGCGCCCCAAAGCGTAAAAAGAACCTTTGGGGGACGGCCTATGATATGATGATGATAACGTATTCACATGATTCGCAACTAGGGCCCAAAGAAAGGAAGAAAAGAATGTTACACGTGCATTCATGCATTGCATTGCATCTATTGCTCACTGAGTCCTCGTGACTCATTACGTGTACGTTTATGTGTTTATGATGCAGTTACGTGGAGAGTGGAGAATCCGACCGAGAATGATGTGTGCGGATGTGCGTGGGGAATGGAAGGATCACGGTCCTGCAGCCCGATTCCGGACGGGTCGTTACAGAGGCGGTAGGTGCACCGAGCACTGCAGGTTGTGCGCAGGGGCGCAACGTGAAAAGCCTGTCCATCAAGGTGGTGGTGCCGTATTTGTGCATGAAATTCCAGCTCTCAATGGAGGAAATGTGCGTGGAAGCGAGTTCTCTCGTCCATTACGAGGGCATTAGCAGATTGGGTGGGGAGTTTGTCACGGATCTAGTGTCCGTGCCCTACCCCTGAAGCAGTAGGGTTGACATGTGCGAGATTAGTGGCCTATATACTTGAATTGTGCTGATTGTGGGTTATGTTATTCAGGTATACTCGTATTCCTTCCCCAAAGTACTGTATTGCATGTGGCAAGCTTGCTAGTCCCGGGTTGGGGTAAGACTGGCCTCGGCTACATGCGGGTATAAGCGCGTGTTTTCGGGGCACCGGATGGCGTGACCGGTACACCACGCTCTAAAAAAAAATCGTAGAGGCTTAGGGCCCTCCACCATCAAGGGACAATTATATATTATTTATTTAATTTAACACAAATACTAAAAAAAATTTAAGGCTAACATGACACCAAGAAATGGCGCCATGTCGGTATGAGCACGGGTGTTATGTTGTCAACATTGGCAACAGAACACGAGCACTTCCATTTAATGTTATCCATATATCTAAACACGAATCAATTAAGCCAAGTTATCTATATATTAATAAAATGAGCACGCTTTCCCGCTCAAACTATCAATTTTTAGAATTAAAAAATTAATTACAAAATTTCATTTTCTACCTAATCCCTATATATTCATTTTTTAAGATTAAATGGTATATTTTGAGATAAGCCCAAATCTTTTATCAAAGAAATCTCCCTATATATAAGATTAAATTGTATATTTTGAGATAAGCCCAAATTTTTTATTAAAGAAACCTTACATACACGGGTATTTCCTTCTCATCTTTATCACTAACAGTTCACGCACGTCAATTGGGTATAAATTTTCCCGTGCAACGCGCGGGTGAAAACACTAGTTAAATTTAATGACATATCAACACAAAAATTCCTATTGTAAGTTGGAGCCTTGTTCGCGTGTCAGTGCTAGGAGGAAAGTTTCCTCCCAGAAAGAGAGAAGCCCCCTCTCCCCCGGGGCAAGCTCCACTGCAATTGGAGGAAGGGGGTGGGGGGCAGAGAGGCTGGGACCAAAAGTTCTGTTCCCAATGCTGGGAGGAGAATAAGACCGTTGTAAGTTATGGGATAATAATAATAATAATAATAATAATAATAATAATAATAATAATCATCATCTAGTGTTAGCGCTAGCGCTGTAGTTACGGTGCTACCGCTATCATTTCCGACCACATATGACCTTCATTTTGAAGTTCTAGATCATATCAATTTGACCAAAAACTTTGAACTTTGACTGGCGGCCACGATGTCACCGAAAAATTTTCCAAATTGCTGTAACCCCCTCGCCCTGCTAAACCAAAATTTGGTATCGAATTTTCAAAATAGAGATCGTATATAGTCGGAAATGCCAGCGGTAGCGCCGTAGCTAGTGCTAGCACTAGATCATTACCCGAGCAATAACAATGTGCACTTTTGTTCTGTTCACCCGGTAGGCACTTACCCACACTCACGTGGGGAACTCTGGTGAAGCCATGTCACCAGAGAAATTTTTTTTTTAGTATTTATGTTATATGAGATGAATAATACATGACTGTTCCATGATAGTGGGGGGGGGCCACCAACCCCCATGATTTTTTTTCCCGACTCAGTGGGTACCATATCATATATGTAACAATGTGTTGAAAAGAGACAACGAGTTCTTTATGTCACTGGATGAATGATAGATTTTTCTATTTTGATAAAAGGCTTTTAAAATTTCAGGATGAATAATAAGCTTTTCTTCTCAAGAAATTATATTTATACTTCTGCTCATTTTATAGAAATTTTCGAAAATCATTAAGGGTGTGTTTGATAGACTTTTTTTCCGGGAAAAAAAAGTTTTCCATCTTTTTTTTCTTACTTGGTTGTTTGTTTGACATTTCTTTTCCTGAAAAACATTTTTCAACTTTTCTTGAAATCCGTATTTTCCTTATTTTTTTCCTTGGGAGGAAGTGGTTTTTGTTTTCCGATAAAAGTTTGGTACTTTTTTTTAAAATGGACAATTTAATTAACCATAAAAATAAGGAAATTAATCAAATTTCATTAAAAAAAACTCAAAAATAAGGAAAATAATATTATTTTCCAACTTTCAAATTAACTCAATCAAACACCTACAACTATCATTTCCCTGGAAAACCTTTTCCCGAAATTTATTTACCCGGAAAATATTTTCCATCTAACCATTTTCCGGATTTACAATCAAACACACCCTAACAATTTGAAACCTCTCGAGTCTTCTCAAAACTTGTACAACCCAAAATCACATCCCAAGTATCAAGTGAGAAAATTGCCCTCTATCTGCACAAAACTAACCTAACTTTTGGGATGTTTACCCCAGTTTTGATACGTTGCTCCCGGGTGCGCCATAATTACAGCTCAGGAGTCTTTACTTGATTCGATCTCGGAGATTGAAATCGGGGATCGGATACAGATTAAGTAAGGTGAGGCAGCTCAGATAATTTTTTTCAAAATTTTTGCGACAGGTGGATGCCGTGGGGACCGGTCAAATTTTTAGCCAAATTTTAGTCAAAAATTTTACCAAAAGTTTGATCGGTCCCCACTAAGATTCATGTGTCGTAAAATTTTGAAAAATTACCGAAAGTCCGTCTCGTCTTGCTTAATCTAGATCCTGTCCCGAATTTCAAATTAAAGATCGGACAGGACTAAAAAAGACCCCAAAACGCCATAATTACGATGCACCCGGGAGCAATGGATCAATTTTGATGTTTACCTCGCGCCACCTCACCCCCGGGGAGGTGGGGCGGCCCGAGAATGACAAAATTACCCTATATTTGCAGAAAATTTACCCATCTTCACCGAATTGGCCAAATTGGGTTTTCCCCATTTTCTTCATTTCCAGCTTCCTGTTCGTTCCGCAGACGACGGACAACCCAATTCATTTCTTTTCCTTCTTAAGGCTAATCACATGAGGAAGCTAATCCCTTTCGCCGGTAATCCCAATTTAGACTCTACTTGTTTTGATTACAGAGTTTTCCATCTGCCAATGGAGAGAGATACAGTGTGAGGAGCTTTTCAAGTTTTCAATTGCAACACATCAGAATGTCGTCCAGAGGTAAGCTTTTATCGCTATCCACCGACACCCCAAAATCCACACACACCGCTCAATCTCTACTTCAAACCCTATACCCACTTGAAAAATTCGAAAAAGCCTGCAAATCCTTCGACACCAATGACGCACTAACCCATTTTTGTGAGATGCTCAACTCGAAACCCTTGCCTCCCCACTCATCTTTTAACGAATTTATATGCAACGCTGCGAAAATGAAGAACTATCCAGATATCATTTTTATGTACAATAGGATGGTCCAAGCTGATGTATTGCCTCATCTTTTTACACTGAATATTCTGCTGAATAGTTATTGTCGATTGAAAATGGTATCTCTTGGTTTCGCTGTTTTGGGTGGGATTTACAAGAGGGGGTATATTCCAGATATTATAACTTTGAATTCATTGATTAATGGGTTAGCATTGGAAGGTAAGATCGGTGATGCAATTAAGATGTTGAAGAAAATTAATGAGATGGGTTTTGAAGCAAATGTTAAGACTTGCGGACATCTCATCAAGGGGCTGTGTAGGAGTGGGAATGCAGAGGCAGCTCTTAGGTTGCTTAATGAATTGGAAGGCAGGTCTGACTTCAAATTAAAGCCTAACTTAATTTGTTACAGCATCCTTATCGATGGACTTTGTAAAGAGGGCTTGGTTGACAAGGCTAAACAATTATTCCTGGAGATGAAGGGGAGGGGAATCATGCCGAATGAGGTTACGTATAATAGCTTAATCCATGGTTTATGTGAGAGTGGTGACTGGGACAAGGCGAAGGGCTTCTTCATTGATATGTTGGATCAAGGCATTCGTCCAGATACGGTATCATTTAGTATCTTGATGAAGGCACTTGGTACAGAGGGAAAGATCAATGAAGCGAGTGGTTTATTGGACTTGATGATTCAGAGGGGTGTAAAACCTGATTGTTTTACATATAGCATATTGATTAAGGCATTCTGCGAGGAGAATAAGATCGACGATGCGAAAGAGTTATTTGTTTTCATGAATTCTAAGGGCCACAAGCCAAATACTGTGTGCTACAGCACATTGATTGACGGGTATTGCAAGAATAACAAAATAGAGGAGGCCATGGAGCTTTTCAAAGACATGGTATGCAAAGAATGCATCCCAAATATTATTACATTTAGTACTTTGTTGGCTGGTTTGTTTCGAGTAGGTCGAGTCAAGGATGCACAGAAACTTCTTGTAAGCATGAAAGGTCACAAAGTGGCTCTCAATTCTGCTACTTATCGTATAATATTGGATGGATTTTTCAAAAATAATTGCTTCGGGGAGGCAATGGATCTATTTCACACTCTTGAAAGATCTCGCCCGAATCTTGACATTGAGACCTATACCATTGTCCTTGATGGTTTGTGTAAAGCGGGAAAGATTGATTTTGCAAGGGAGTTATTTGGGAAGTTGGCTCATAAGGGCTTGGTACCAGATACAATTACATATAACATTATGATACACGGCCTTTGTAAGCATGGAGATCTGGCAGAGGCAAATAATTTGTTTTCGCAGATGGAGAAGGATGGTTGTGCGCCCACGGTGTGGACTTTTAACACGCTTATGCAAGGATTATGCAAGCATAACGAGGCATCAAAAGTGATCGAACTTCTTCAGAAAATGGCAGAGAAAAAAATGATCCCAGACGAATACACTCTAGCTCTAGCTCTGGATATGTTGTCCAAAGACACAAATTGTTCAAAATATCTAAACTCGATTCCAAAATTTTCTAACTAAGGCTTGGTCGAAGATCAAACATTGATGCCATAACCTTGTAGATTTTCGTCTCCCTCTGATATTGGAGAAAGATCAAACACCGTTCTTTAATTTTCGCTTCGCAATAAGAGATGTCTCGGTTTCTGTGCAGTAATTTCTCCTCCTATGATTAACATGTTTTACAGTCGCAAGAAATCCTTCACTGATGCCTCTTGGAGAATCAACCCAGACTGGGAAAAGTTTGTTAAGATCAACTACACAAAGAACGTGTATGTATCTTTTAAGAAACACCATTCTGCACGATGGCACTTAATGAAATAACAATTCCTTGAACCCGCAAAAATATTCAATGTAATAGCTTACTGGATAATGTGGGATATGAACATTTTCTGAGAGCTCGCACAATGTATGCATATATGTTGAATATGGGATTGTCCATGTAACCTATCTGACAAATTAATATAGAAATGATATATTATTCAATATGTATTGTCTGATAGTCGATATATTTGTGTTAAGTGACAAAATATTATAATTTAATAGAAATATATTGACTATTTAGTAATATAAGACGCTATAATATATCATGGTAAAATTAAATCAATGATTGCAATTAATCAATGTTATAGTGTTTGACAATATCCCACCGTGAATCGCTATATATGAGACCATTCTTCCAAAACGAAGCTCAAATGTCGGTCCCGAATTCAAAACCTCATCGGCAGCAGAGTTGCAAGTGACAAAATTGCCCTCTATTTGCACAAAATTTACCCGTTATGTTCACAGTTCACACACAAGGCTTTCCTTTCCACACGAAACAAATGACCAGGAAAACCACACCAAACAAATGACGCAAGCCTTAGTTTACAAATTTTCATTCATTTTCAATTTTGGTCAAACCAATCATATCTTCATATTTATTTTGTGGGACTTATATATATTATATAAATCTGAAATCTTCACCGTTCAATTCCACTAATTACCTCTCATATTTTACACAAAATTCATAAAAATAATAAAAATTTACACCCTAAGGGCAATCCAGAGTTGTTTTAAAAACCCCAACATTACTCATTCCCCCTCCTACAATCCCAATGCTAGTGCTCTCCTACACACTAGTGTGTAGGAGAGTGTGTACATTCCATGACGTGGCGCCACGTGATGGTGCCACGTCATCTAAATTTTTTTTTAATATATTTTTTGGAATCTACGATAAGTGAGATGACTAATACATAACTGCCCCCTGATTGTAGGGGTTATATAGCCCACACGAATTTTTGAATGAAAGTGTGCACGGGAGTGTGTACGTAAGAGTATATAGGAGAGCGGGAGCGAGTGAGCAACAATCCCAAATAGCGACGGGAAAATTCATTTTTCGATCGATTTGGGGGGAAAAAACCCCAAAAGCGGGGGCCAAATGTTTTTGCCCCTCCTTTTCCCCTTTCCTGTTTTCTCTGACACTCGGATCACGCGCTAAATCGGGTTCACTTCCGCCGACCACAAAATTGATTTTCAGAAGAGCTAAGTCCCAACTCTTCTTCCTCCCTTCTCTAGATTGCAAATAATTCTTTTAACCAATTCCTAATGGCATAACGAAGCCGATCCCTTTTCGCCAAGTAATCCCAATTTAGATTACAGAGTTTTCTGCTAAGAGGACCCATCTGTCAATGGAAAGACATACAGTGTGAGGAGTACTTAAATTTTTCAAATTCAAGGATCCATTCTTGTCGAATGGCTCCCAGAGTTAAGCTTTTATCAGTCGTCACTCACAACTCAAAATCCAAACACTCTGCTCAGTCTCAATGTCGAACACTTGAAAATATGACAACGGACTGCGACACCAATAACTCAGTAACTCGTTTCAGTGAGATGCTCAATACGAAACCCTTGCCTCCCCACCCATCTTTTAACAAATTTATAGGCACGGTAGCTAAAACCAAGAATTATAGAGATATCATTTATATGTACAAGAGGATGGCCCAAGTTAATATATTGCCTGATTCTATTACACTGAATATCCTGGTGAATTGTTACTGTCGATTGAAAATGGTTTGTCTTGGTTTTGCTGTTATGGGTGGGATTTACAAGAGGGGGTATAGTCCAAATATTATAACTTTCACTTCATTGATTAA
Organism: Jasminum sambac; assembly: GCA_018223645.1. Taxonomy (NCBI): domain Eukaryota; kingdom Viridiplantae; phylum Streptophyta; class Magnoliopsida; order Lamiales; family Oleaceae; genus Jasminum; species Jasminum sambac. The sequence goes on from CP073649.1 coordinate 24,895,638, forward strand.
TGGGTTATCATTGGATGGTAAGATTCGTGAAGCAATCGGGTTCTTGAAGAAAATTACTGAATTGGGTTTTGAAGCAAATGATTTGACTTTAGCAACACTGATCAAGGGGCTGTGTAGGAGTGGGAATGTAGAGGCCGCTCTTCGATTGCTTAATGAAGTGGAAGGCAGGTCTGACTTTATATTAAAGCCTAATATATTTTGTTACAGCATCCTTAGCGATGGACTTTGTAAAGAGGGGTTAGTGGACGAGGGTAAAAAATTATTGCTGCAGATGAAAGGAAGGGGAAGTATGCCAAATGAGGTTACGTATAATAGCTTAATCCATGGTTTATGTGAGAGTGGTGGCTGGGACAATGCAAAGCGCTTATTCATTGATATGTTGGATCAAGGCATTTGTCCAGGTGCGGTATCATTTCATACCTTGATAAAGGCACTTGCTACAGAGGGAAAGACCAATGAAGCGTGTGGTTTGTTGAACTTGATGATTCAGAGGGGTTTAAAACCTAATTGTTTAACATACAACGTATTGATGAAAGCATTCTGCCAGGAGAATGAGATCGGCAATGCAAATGAGTTATTTTCTTTGATGAAGGCTAAGGGCCATAAGCCAGATACTGTGTGCTACAACACGTTGATTGATTCGTATTGCAAGATTTACAAATTAGAGAAGGCCATGGCGCTTTTTGAAGAAATGGTAGGCAAAGAATGCAAGCCAGATGTAATTACATTCAACACTTTGATGACTGGTTTGTTTCGAGTGGGTAAAGTTAAGGATGCACGAGAACTTTTTGTAAACATGAAAGTCTACAAAGTGACTCCAGATTCCTTTACTTACTGTATATTATTGGATGGTTTTTTCAAAAATAATTTGCTTGAAGAGGCTATGGATCTATTTCACACTTTTAAAAGGTCGAGCCTTAAGCTTAGCATTGAGACATATAGCTGTATCCTTGATGGTTTGTGTAAAGCGAGAAGGATTGATTTTGCGAGGGAGGTATTTGGCGAGTTGGTTCATAAGGGCTTGGTGCCAAATATTGTTACATATACCATTATGATTCGTGGTCTTTGTGAGCATGGAAATTTGGGAGAGGCAAATAATTTGTTTTTGCAGATGGAAAAGGAAGGTTGTACACCAACAGTGTGGGTATTTAACACGCTCATGCAAGGTTTATGCAAGCATAACGAGGCATCGAAAGTGGTTGAACTTCTTCGGAAAATGGCAGAGAGAAAATGACCCCAAAACGACCACACTCTATCTGTAGTTTTAGATATGCTGTCGAGAGAGAAAAATTATTCAAAATATCTAAGTTTGATCCCAAAATTTTCTTAGTAAGGCTTGATCAAAGATCAAATATTGTTTGTCCCTTTTAGCTCTTCGTCTCCCTGTGATGGAAAAAGGTCAAATATTGTCATTCGATTGTTCATTCCCCCATAACAGATGCCGCGGTTTTTGGGCATTAATTTCTTCTCGTCTGATTAACATGTCATTCAGCCACAAGAAATCCTTCATGGCACCGGTCCTCTCAAAGAATCCTGCGAAACCGAAAAAAGTTTTTTAACGTTTCAGTTTGTTAAAAGCAATTATACAAAGAAGTGATTAAGTGAAGAACATGTATTCACTACACTACATAATGAGATTATAAAAGAGCTGGTGGCAAGTGAAGTCACAGTTCATTTGCGTCGTCGTCTAAAATGATGTGGTTTTGGAATTTCATTATGACACACTATTTCCTGCTGAAGTTTTGTTTTATATTTGAGTAATTTTATTTTTTGTTCTTCCTGATTTACTGAAATTGCGGAGTTTGGCTGTTTCTGGAATTCCAGGTACTGTTTTTGCCGTTAAAACTCACTTAGTTTGTTGCATTTTCATCCGAGTTATCTCTATGGCTCACCGTTTCTCTTTTTATAATCCTTTCCAGTGTTTCCAAGTTTACAAGGCTTGTGGAAGATGATTCTACATTTTTTATTCTGCTACGCAATCGTAAAGGAGGCACTTTTACTCGTCTCACAATGTGGGATATGTATGATAGTTTGTACATTAATTGCTGTGTCTAAATTTATGCCCTTGGGTTCTAGCTAGTAGACATGATTCAAATAATTTTTAGATTGTAAATAATTTTTTGACCAATTCCTAATCGTACGAGGAAGCTGATCCCAATTTAGATTGTACTTCTTTTGATTACAGAGTTTTCTTCTAAGAAGACCCATCTGCAAATGGAGATAGAGATATAGTGTGAGAAGCATTTCAAATTTTCAAATTCAAGGATCCGTTCTTGGCGTGGTACATCGAATGTCTTCCAGAGGTAAGCTTTTATCACTCTTCACTCACACCTCAAAATCCAAATGCTCTGCTCAATCTCTATTTCAAACCCTAACCCACTTGAAAATTTCGAAACAGGCTGCAAATCCTCCTCAGAAATTGGCACCAATGACGCACTAACCCGTTTCTGTGAGATGCTGAACTCAAAACCCTTGTGTCCCCACTCATCTTTTAACAAATTTATTGGCTCCGTAGCTAAAACCAGGAACTATAGAGATATCATTTCTATGTACAAGAGGATGGTGCTAGTTGATATATTGCCCGATTTTTTTACGCTGAATATTCTGCTGAATTGTTATTGTGGATTGAAAATGGCCTCTCTAGGTTTTGCTGTTATGGTGGGTGGGATTTAAGAAAGAGGGCCCCGGAACCTAGGGGGTAGAACCGGAACCGAACGGTTCTTTAAAAAATAATTAGGAACCAGAACCGGAATGAGAACCGAACGGATCCTTTTCTAAAAACCCGGAACCGGAATAGAACAAGAAATAGCACTATTTTTTCCACTTGATTGCCGACTTATGTGAATTCTTAAGGTAAATTCAAAATTTCTACAAAGATCGGTGCCAAACTGCCAACTATACGTTTAATATTAGCTAAGCAACAGAAGTTGCTGCTTAAAATTAAGCAGCAAGGCTGCTGCTAACAAGTAGCAGCTTTGCTGCAGCAAAGCTGCTGCTAACAAGCAGCTTCTGCTGCTGCTTGTTAGCAGCAGCAAGCAGAAGCTGCTGCTAGCTGCAGCTGCTTGTTAGCAGCAGCTGCTGCTAGAAGCTGCAATTTTATTTTTTTTCGGTGGGTTTATATTTCAATCAAAATTTTTATTTTTTTCTCCACGATTTTCAAGTAATAGAACATGTATCACAAAATAACCGGAACCGAACCGGAACCGGTCGGATATTGTTTTTGAACGGAATCGAACGGGTCCATTTTTCATGGAACCGGAATTTACGGTTCGGTTTCGGGTAATGCACTACCCGGAACCGTATCCGAAACGCCCACTCCTTGTTATAGTCCAAATATTGTAACATTCACTTCATTGATTAATGGGTTATTATTGGAAGGTAAGATAAGTGATGCAATCGGGTTGTTGAAGAAAATTACTGAAATGGGTTTTCAAGTGAACATTATAACATTTGGAACTCTGTTCAAGGGGCTGGGTCGTAGTGGGAATGCAGAGACTGCTCATAGGTTGTTTAATGAAGTGGGAGGCAGGTCTGACTTAAGATTTAAGCCTAATTTAATTTGTTACGGCATCCTTCTTGATGGACTTTGTAAAGAGGGGTTGGTTGACAAGGCTAAACAATTGTTTTTGGAGATGAAGGGTAGAGGAATTATGCCAAACCAGGTTGCGTATAGTAGTCTAATTCATGGTTTCTGTGAGAGGGGTGATTGGGAGGAGGTGAAGCGGGTTTTCATTGACATGTTGGATCAAGGCATTCGTCCAGATGCGATTTCATTTAATATCTTGATGAAGGCACTGAGTACGGATGGAAAGATCAATGAAGCCAGTGGTTTGTTGGACTTAATGATTCAGAGGGGTGTAAAACCTAATTGTTTTACATATATAACATACTAATTAAAGCATTCTGCAAAGAGAATAAGATCGATGACACAATGGAGTCATTTGCTTCCATGAAGGCCAAGGGGCATAGGCCAAATACTACTGTGTGCTACAACATCTTGATTGATGAGTATTGTAAGATTCACAAATTAGAGGAGGCCATCGAACTTTTCAAAGAAATGGTATGCAAAGAATGGATTTATGGCATTTCATTGAAATGAAATGACAGTTCCATGAACCCATGAAACAATTCAATGTAATAGTGCAATAGCCAATATATTAGAAAACAACAGTATATCATTATAAGAATGGATGATTGTGTGTTTGTCATTAACAAGTAAATGTAACTTTGGTTATATATCGATAGGGAAATGCCAGAAAATGGCCATATCTCGCAAGACCTCTGCAAGTGAGATTTCACACGTGACAGTTTGAGATTATAGCACTTTAACAGTGGTGCAATTATGGTTTCAACATTAGGAGATCAAAATCGTTGGTAGGCGTAACTAGAAATTTCATTTGCAACCGTGTCCGAAAGTTTTTCACTCTTGTTAAGTTTTTGTGCAGTCGACATTATTGTTTAAGTCATGAAAAGATTTGAGCAGCACAACAAAGAAATGAGAAAGATATCACTTTGACAGTTAAAAAAGAAAACATCTTTGAAAATCATAAATTATTCTTTCAACTTTGTGCCACTTCCAAAAAAAAAAAAAAAAAAGCTCAATTTGAGCAAAATTACAGTTTAACTAAGTCACAACCAAGTGTGACGAGCAGAGGTTTCAAATATCATGAAACAAAGGAATTCAATCTTCAAGAGGCAAATTATGGCTGGATATCTGTGCAATGGTTGAGCTTTAACTTTGTTATTATGGAAAATGATCTTGTTATTATTATTATATTGGGCTGCAAATCTTTATGAATGACAATCAGTGTAAATCACCTTGAGAAGATCATGAATGCAACAAGGAATAACATAATATGAAACGGGATGAGTATAAAAATGAGCCTCTCGTGCCAAGATGTGAGCGACTTCATTTGCTTGTCTCTTAATGATGGATTGAAAAGCCCCGTTCTAAGTAAATTAACCTCCTACATTCCTAATTCCAAAAAAAAAAAAAAGAAACCCTCCCCAACCATTCCTCCCACGAGCATCCGAGTTGAGACCACCCACTACCAATTTCTCATCAACTCCAAACCGCACTCCCCTTATAACTTGTAAGTTATAACCCATTGACGGCACCCATGACATGACATGGCATGGCAAAAGGCAAAACCTTCGGCTTCTTTAATCTGCATACGGAACCAGTCAACACCCAAGAATTTGAGAAGCAGAGTCACACATGTAGAATAGAGGGTGAAGATCAGATGCTCATTGTGGGCACCTTATGATGGCCACAGCCCCAAAAAAAAATATTCGTGTGGATCCCACCGACCCCCTTACCATCAGGAGACAATTATGTATTATTCATCTAACTTAACGTAGAAAAAAAATTTTTTAACACTAACGTGACGCCATGTCGGCGTGGACACAGCAATTACGTTGCCAACAGAACACTAGCGGTAGAATAGATGATCGGAATTTTCCACTTGATTCAAACATTACACGCGATAAAGGGACAGGAATTCCTCTAGTTAAAATGCCATGTTTTGTGAATGTGACAATGGAATGCTTGATATAGACGCTGCATCTCTATCATCGAATAGTTCCATCAATAACTCATGATCCCGTTCCCGCTTGCCTCTGAACCCGTAGGTTGAGCTCTCTTTAAGGAGGGAGCATAACGTTTGAATTCTTAAGTGAAGATCATTCTGAAGCCATCGATCAGTCCAAACGTTGATATTATTCCCATCACAATTCTTCCAACGAGGCCCCTTCTCAATCAATGTTGGTTACATTTTGGAAGAGAACAATACTTGCACAACCCAAATTCACAACCCTGTAGCAAGTGACAAAATTGCCCTCTATCTGCTCAAAATTTACCCATCTTTATCGCTCACCGCTTTCCTCGATTCCTTTGACTTACCGCCTTCCTCAATTCCTTACTACACTTCACAGCGCTTCCCCTTCGTTCCACAAATTTGATTTTCAGAATTAACTGCTCCAATCCCCAAGTTCCCTTCTTTAGATTGTAAATTACTTTTTAACCAATTCCTAATGGCATAAGGAAGCTGATCCCTTTCACAGCTAATCCCAATGTTGATTACAAGTTCACTGGAGAGTTTTGTATCTGCGAATGGAGAGAGATACAGTGTGGGGAGCTTTTCAATTTGTCAAATTCAACACATCAGAATGTCTTCCAGAGGTAAGCTTTTATCACTATGCACTCACACCTCAAAATCCAAACACTCCGCTCAATCTCTACCTCAAAACCGAAACCCACTTAAAAATTCCAAACTGGCTGCAAATCCTCCTCAAAAATCGACACCAAAGACGTATTAACCCGTTTCTGTGGGATGCTGCAAAAACCAAGAACTATAGATATATAATTTCTATGTACAATAGGATGGTCGAAGTTGATATATTGCCCGATTATATTACACTGAATATACTGCTGAATTGTTATTGTGGATCGAAAATGGCCTCTCTTGGTTTTGCTGTTATGGTTGGGATTTACAAGAGGGGGTATAGTCCAAATATTGTAACTTTCAATTCATTGATTAATGGGTTATTATTGGAAGGTAAGATAAGTGATGCAATCGGGTTGTTGAAGAAAATTACTGAAATGGGTTTTCAAGCGGACATTAGGACATTTGGAACTCTGTTCAAGGGGCTGTGTCGCGGTGGGAATGCAGAGGGCCGCTCTTAGGTTGTTTAATGAAGTGAGAGGCAGGTCTGACTTACGATTTAAGCCTAATTTAATTTGTTTCAACATCCTTATTGACGGGCTCTGCAAAGAGGGGATAATGGGCAAGGGTAAGAAATTATTCTTGGAGATGAAGGCTATGGGAATTATGCCAGACATTGTTACATACACACCAGTCTAATTCACTGTTTGCTTGAGAGTGGTGATTGGGAGGAGGCAAAGCGGATTTTCATTGACATGGTGGATCAAGGCATTCTTCCAGAGGTAATCTCATTTAATATCTCGATGAGGCCATGGGGCTTTTCAAAGAAATGGAATGCAAAGAATGCAAACCAAATGTACTTACATTTAACCTTTTGTTAACTGGTTTAGTTGAAGTAGGTAGAGTTAAGGATGCACTGGAACTTTTTGCAAAGATGAATGTCCATGAAGTGACTCCGGATTCTATTACCTATAATATATTACTAGGTGGATTTTTCAAAAGTAATTGGCATAGAGAAGCAATGGATCTATTTCACATTCTTGAAAGATCAAGCCTTAATCTCGACATTGATATGTATAACATTGTCCTCAATGGATTGTGTAAAGCAGGAAAGATTGATTATGTGAAGGAGATATTTGGGAAGTTGGCTTATAAGGGCTTGGTACCAGGTGTTATTACATATAACATTCTGATTCATGGCCTTTGTATAGACGGAAATGTAGTGGAGGCAAATAATTTGTTTTTGAGGATGGAAAAAGAAGGTTGTGTGCCAACAGTGAGTACTTATAACACGTTGATACAAGGATTATGCAAGCAGAACGAGGCATCAAGAGTGGTTGAACTTCTTCAAGAAATCGAAGAGAGAAAAATGACCCCAGACAAACCCATTTTAGTTGTAGCTTTAGATATGTTGTCTAAAGACACAAATTATTCAAAATATCTTACTTTGATTGCAAAATTTTCTCAGTGAGGCACTGAGGCTTGATCAAATATTATCAAATATTTTTGTCAACATTCTTTTACTTTTTGCCTCCCTTGGTGTGAAAAAGATCAAATATTGTTCTTCGATTTTCGCTTCTCAATAAGAGATGCCTCGATTTCCATGTAGTAATTGCTCCTCATCCCATTAAGGATATAAATGGGAAGGGGGACATAAAATCTTACCTTCCGGTAACAAAGCATATTTGTACTTGCAAAAATAAATCTATATATAGAGAATTAATCCCCTTCCGATGCCACGTGGCCTCGCCTCTAGGGATTGGAAGGAGGGCCTCAAATTAGGGTCCCACTTGAGGCCCCCTCCAATCTGGGGGGCACGTGGCGTGGGAAGGGGATTACTTGTGCTATATTTATATATAAGTAGCTAACGCCCTATCTATAGTAAGGGGCGCTTTCTTGCTAAAACTATTCAATGTAAACTATACTATTAATCCTTAGATATCAAGAGGAACCTCAGTCAACAGCTTTCTTTCCAAGTCTAACATTAGGTTGTTCAACCCAACATGGATATGAAATGTACAACCGTTTACATTGGTATTGGCTAACAGTGATTTGTGGTTTGAGGGGTTTTTCTTATTTATTTATTTTTACTTCTGAAATATATATATATATATATATATATATATATATATATATATATGCACACACTAATACTCCACTCTAATAGAGGGTCAAGTAGCTAGTGGCGAGCCGGCGCGGCCGCTGGTGCTGGATTCGTAAAATTTTCCAAGTTGGTAAAATAAAATAATAATAAATACTATTTACGAAAATTGTAAAAATATTTTTCTTTGAAGCTATAATTCTATAAAAATAGAGTTTGCTTCGACAGAAGCAGTTGAGAAGATGAACATTTTCCAATTCCCAATTCCCAATGAGTTATGTATTTGATTTTGGCAGATATACTAATATATTATTATATATAACACTTTAATAATACCATGTATCAAAGAACTATCATTAAATATTGACTTCAATAATTATTGGTTGTTATTAAATATTGACTTAATTTAACATTCTTTAAAAAAAAACTAATAATTTAACGTATGACGACATTTTAATTAAATGTAGACTCATTTTGTGGATGGTAGGTAGATTCAGTTTTCTTTTTTAATATATATATATATATATATATATATATATATATTATATAATATTATATATATATATCGATCATATTGTATATTAATTTTCCCATTAACCAATTATTTTTATTACTTTTTATCTATTTTTTATTTATCCTAAATTAATTACATTCACATATCTTATCACATCTACAAATCTCCACCACGTAACTCCACTCATTCTCTCTCCTCTTTTACATTAAAAACCTTTAAAAATTATTATAATTTATTCCTTGTCACTCTAAATATATCTATGCAAAAAATATGACAAACATGAATTTAAATTAATATAATATATTATTATATGTAAATATGATATTACTCTATCAAAGAGCTGTCATTAAAAAATAAATAAAAATAAAAAATCAATGAACAAAAAGGGCTTCAAAAATATACCTCTTTAAAAAATTATTATTTTTCATGAACTTATTTAGAAATTTTTTGCTTTAAATTAATTTAGACTACCATGTTACTGGGTTAACGACAGTTGATGGTCCATGTTCAGCGTCCGCTCTAGCTGGGATGAAATTCTGGATCCGTCCCTGTGTGGTTCATGTATAAGAGGTTAACTTACTAACCATTCAATACTTGTAATCACTAAAAAATACCAATCTTAATTGTATAAGGAACTGTTTTCAGATTGAACTAGTTGGTTCAATCGAGAAATCAACAACCATGATAGAAGATTGGGCAGGATGAAACCTAAAACTCAGTTGGGTCAAACATGAATCAATGCAATCTGGTACCATTTTTTAGCGCAGATTTTTTATTTTTTTTTTTGTATTTATATACTCCCTCCATCCCACATATATAGTCCATTTTGGGTTTTATATAATAAGGTGTTAGAAAAGTAAATTTAGAAACAAATTTTCTATAATATATCTTTATTTAAATGAATAGAAGTTATAAATATATTTATATTTTTAATAATATAGATGTGGTATAATTATAAATGAATATAAAAAATACTACTAGATATAATAAGAGGATTATATATGTGAGCCAATATAAAAAAGAAAAGTAGACTATATATGTGGGATGTGGGGAGTATTTTTCTAAATTTTATTATCATATTTTAATATTTTCTAAAACTATTATAATTACCAAATTGACTAGTTAATGGTGGGGTTGAAAAACCGTTGCTATTAGCATGTTGACAAACAAACAACGTGACAATGTAATTGTTGACTTTAGGAATTAGGAATGACATGAAACGTGAAAATAAATAAATAAATAATGGCCATAACATACACTTATAGGGTTAGGTTAAACATTTTTCTTCGCTTAAAAACCGTCTTTTTTTTTTTGGTAAATAGTAGTTTGAATTATAAGATGTCTAGATAATAATAAGAGATTATCTAAAATATGTGGTTTGATCTTTAAATTTGGCTAGTGGTAGATTTTTAGTTTAAAAAATTAATGTGAACATATAGGCTTATCAACTAGCTAGTTTGCCGATTCATTCAAAAAAAAAAAAAAAAAAAAGAGTAGTTTGCCTTTTTTTCTCAATAGTTTTAAAATCTAGTTTACCTAACCCCCGGGGGGAAATTTCACTTAACATCCCCAAACTTTGAAAATTGACACGTTTTGTCCCCCATTCTTTTTTTTTTTTTTTTAATCAGCATTTCTCCCAACTTACATATGTTTACACACTATGTCCCTTCCATCAAAATTTCCGATAAAATGAACATTAGTGAAGGGTAAAATGGGAATAAACTCTTCGTAATTTCACTCTACATCCTCAAGCTTTCAATTTTGACAAAATTTTGTTCCCAATCTTTTTTCTTTTAATTTACTGCTTTTCCCAAAATTTCTCTTGTTCATGTATTATTATGTCCCTCAATATCAAATTTTATCGACTATGTTTAATTGGCCAGATGTTGCTGAAAACATTATTTTTGACGCATTTTTTCGAATCACATGGTTAAGTGAGATTTTTGAGTTCGATATTTGGTTAATTGCTAATTTGGGAATTCCAAACATATTTGTGGTGTTACAGGTATTTAATCAAGTTTGATTTTTAATCTTCAAGAGGACTTTCTAGTTCCATACATCTGCAAAAGTGTTACCTTTACTATCCCTATTATTTTGAAGATATTGCATGCGTTGTGCTATACTCACTCTAGAGACAATATGTTTAAGTGTATGCTTATGTAGACAGGAGAACAAGGATGATTAAGCACCATCGAGCATTCCGTAGCTTACAGAATGTTTGGGCCATTTTGAGGCCCGTCTGATCTCTATTTTGAAATCTTTGACCAGATCTAGAATCAGTACGGCAAAGAGAGCTCCAGCAATTTGGAAAATTTTTCAGCGACATCGTATTGCCCGTGGTGGCCGGTCAAAGTTTTGGCAAATATTTTTGCCCAAAATTGTTGCCAAAACTTTGATCCGCCACCACCGGCCGATTCGGTGTCGTCGAAAAATTTTCCAAATTGCTGGAACTCCCCCTCGTAGTGCTGATTCTAAATCTGGTTTCTAATTTCAAAATGGAAATCGAATGGAATCTCAAAATGGTCCAAGTGTTCCGTTAAGGAACGCTCGATGGTTTAGAAAAGCTGCTGGACAGGAGAATACGATGGGTGGTTAATTAATTCTTACGAGGACGTAAATTGAAATTACCAAAAGCTTATGGGAACAAAATTTAAGTGCATGCTTATGGGGACAAAATTATATCAAAATTGAAAGTGTGGGGACGTAGAATGAAATTACCAAAACTTTATTCCCATTTTACCCCTCATTAATGTGCAATTTAATGGAAATTTTGATGGAAAGGACATGATGTGCGAATATATGAAGATTTGGGGACAGAAAAGGGTGACAAAAGAATGAGGACAAAATTGTCAATTTTCAAAGTTTGGAGATGTCAAGTGAAATTCCAAACACAACCACCCCCAACAACGCGCCCCCCCCCCCGGCCCCCACCCCCGGTCTCCTCAATCACTCATTTATGGCCGCGCTTTCTTCGTATGAACACCAATAGCCTTTATTAATGTAAAAATAATTAGGAATATTGAAAACTAAACTGACATCAAACCATATAATTCTATAACAAATGAACAATGATTTAATTGGAGAAAATAATCAATTTGAAGAATAATTGGTAAACTTTGAGTCTAATTAAAATAATAAGTTTTAAAATCAATAAATTTTTGAACAATCAAAATAAATTATATGGTATTAATTTTTTGGAATGCTAATATAAGACTCACTTTCAAGAAAAGTATGACCTGTTACATCCAAGTGCAAAAAGAGATAACTTATTAAATCATATTAATAAATAGCAGCCTTGATTTAGTGCCCTCGATAATACCTTGATGACACCTTAGGTAAGGTGTCATCGATGGTATTTTCGGGCCCGATCCAATGTCTGTTTTAAAATTCAAGGCCAGATCTACAATCAGCACCGCGAAAGGGAGCTCCAATAATTTTGAAAATTTTTCGGCTATATTGTGGCAGTCGGTCAAATTTTTGACCTTAATTTAATCATCTGATCCCGAATTTTAAAATGGATATCAGATCAAGTTTAAAAATATCATCGATGGCATCTTAGTCATATATTGATAGCACTAAAAAAATACCATAACAGATAGACAATAAGGGTTTGTTCTATACAAAATAAAACTCCATTAATTTTCCCTTATTTTTTTCTCTCTTATCATTTTCAACCACTCATATAATTATTTTACATTTTTAATATATTTTTTCAATTTTTAACCACACATCTAATGCGTCATTCGAGTAAATAAATAATATTATCAATAGAACAAGCCCTTATTCAATTCTCATTGATGAATATATAATAATTAATAAAAAATGAAACCCCCTCATTGTTAATAGATAATGAAAAATAAACTTAGTTTTATTATTTAAAACATATTTTCAATCTCCTCTCATGTATTTTTTTCATTTTTCAACCATCACGTTACACAAAGAGTTAACTAAGAAATGGTTTTTTTTATTTCAAAGTTAAAACTAAAAAAATATATATCATTTATAAATTTACTCACAAGTAAATGAATAAGCGAGCGAATAACTTTTATTATTTTTTATTACAAATGAATAACTAGTTTCATTATTAAATTTAAAATGAGCAATTTACTTAACTTATCACAAATGCATGTGTTTTACAAAATTACAACCTAGCAAATTTTAAGAATAACAACCTTAAGCTACCTTTATACTATCTTTCTTAAATAAACGAGTTATTTATTTTCCTGAATAATATGTTGTTATTTATTTTTTCCTTTGAATTTATATGATATTATTTATAATACCTTATAATGAGTTACTTGATTATATTTATAATGAAATAATATTAATTATTTTACTTTTAAACTTTCAGATAAAGTCCAAATTCTTTTGTGTGTTACATATCGGGAAAATGGTGGGGTTAAATGCACCATTTTTTTTTTAAATACACCTACTTTGCTAAATGCACACACTCAAATTTTTTATTAAATCCAATTTACTTAATACACTCCTAAATTCCTATTTCAACCACATAAAAAAAAGAACATTCGACCAATGCTGATCGAACAGTTTCAAAAGTGTCAATATTGTTCAACCAACGCTGGTCGAACATTTCATTTCATGTTCGGTGAATCAATGTCGAACCTCAAGTGAAATGTTCGGTCGATGTTTGTCAAGTGGCGTTAATCATTGCAAATGCAATTTTTATGTAAAATAAATAATGAATATCACTTACATTCTTTATGAGCATTAAATTTTGATAATCCATTGTGAGCGTTGAGAGGGAAGAGAGTTGAGAGTGAGTGGCTTGAGATGAGTTGAGACTTGAGAGTGAAGGGGGAGAGAGAGAGAGAGAGAGAGAGAGAGAGAGAGAGAGAGAGAGAGAGAGAGTTGATAAGAGTTAGTAGGGGTGTATTTGTAAGCGTATATTTTATGCACAATAATTTTTCATTAACTCATATTAAATTTTTTTCTCTTATTATTTTCAATCACTCAAATAATTATTTTATATTTTTTAATATTTTTTCGTAATTTTTAACTTCATATCTAATACATTATTCGAGTAGATCTATATTACTATATAAAACAAGGCGTAAGTTGATAGGAGGGGGTTGTATTTAGAAATTTTATTTTTATTTTTAAAAAAGGTAGATTGGTAATTGTACCTGGAAATATTTTTTATCCAAAAAATTTTGGGGGTGTATTTAGAAAAAGTGGGGTGCATTTAGCCCCACCCGTGGGGCAAATGGTTTGTTCAAACATCATTTGTCCTTTTTTTTTTTTTTTTTAACCGGAAAGTGAATGATTTTTTTTTTTTTTGATAAATCAAAAAATGGAAATATCATTTCTCTTGAGTAGATAACAAGGGTATGCTCTACACGGATATAGGCTTATTCTATATTTTATTTTACTCGAACAAAGTATTCGATGTGTGATTGATAATTGATGAAAATATATTAAAAAATATAAAGTAATTATATGAGTGGTTAAAAATAATAAAAAAAAAAATAGTAAAAATTTGGCCTTGTTTGATTCACAATAATTTTCTTTTTCATTTTCAACCACACATACAATTATTTTATATTTTTTAATACATTATCTCTAATTTTCAACCATATAATCTATACATAATTCGAGAAAATAAAATTTTATCCAACGAAACAAAAGTCTTAATGAAAAATTATTGTACATAGAACAAGCCTTTAATCTGATTAAATCTTAAACACTTTTTTAACTTTTATTTTCAACAATTTTTTTAATTGATTTGACAATTATTTTAATTTTTTATACAATTTTTCTCTACTTTCAACAACACGTTCAAACTACTTTAGTCTCTTTCCCAAATTGTGCCCTACAAATTTTTATATATTCTTTTCAATTCTACTTATTCTATCTCATATTTCACATCCACATATTTCATGGGATCCACCTGTACTACAAAAATCTCCACAATTCAACTCTACTTATTCTCTCTCCTATATCATATTAAAATTTATAAAAATTCATTTTTACACATTTTAGCATCAAAATTTTAATACATTTTAATGTACTTTTTTTAAAATTTTAAATTTCAAGGGTGTTAGCATGAAACTTTTAATATATTTTAATACATTTTTTTCAAATTTTAAATTTAGTCAAACATATCACATCCATATATTTCTTCACCCATTAAATCTCCACCATCCAACTTCATTCATTCTCTCTCTTCCTATTTATAAAAATACATTAAAATTCATCCGCTAACACACTCCCTACAGAACATTTCCAATGTACCAAAAATACCAACCGAATTCTAATTTATAAATTTCTAATCTCAACTTGTATAGATAGTAAAATTATTTACTCAAATTTCGTGTAGATTGGATGGTTGAAATTTGAAGACAATGTATTAAAAAATATAAAATAATTATATAAATAATTAAAAATGATGAGAGAAAAAAATTAGTGAAAATTAGTAGGTTTTATTATATATAGAACAAGCCCTAAAATGTTTCATATAATAATACTTCAAAAGAAAAAAAAAAGGTTTCATATAAAAATTAACAATCTAAAATATATGCTAACAAGAAATCAAAGAAGTGAAGAACGCATTCATCAGATACTCTTTTAACATTTGATTTGAATCAAACAAACAAAATCTCATTCTTCCTCCCACGCCATTTACACATACTTCCTCGTCGCATCTCGAACATTCGACGACGGCATGAAAGCCAACACCATTAGCAGCGCCAAAATGAAAATCGGAAGCAGCAAAAGCATCAACGGCGGCGGCGGCAATGGCGGAAGTATCAACGGCAGTATTAACAACGACGCCGTTAGACACACCAGTAGAAACAACGACTCCAACGTGAAGTAACGGAGAATTATCGGTCCATGTCCGCCAGAGAACGACCGGCTGTACTCCGATCTACTCGGATTTCTCGCCGGTTTTATGCTATTCAGGTACTGATCTTGTAGACTTACAATTCCTTTCGACATTGCCAGCTTCGTTTCCCGTTTCTCCGCAGTCATTGAAGCAATTGGGTATTTTGCGATTCAATTAGGGCGAGGTTGATTTTTTCTGAAATTTATCCCAATTGTGCGAAGTAGATAAAAGAGGAGAGAGAGAAGGATTGGAATGGCGGTTTTGTGAGGGGATAAAGAAAACCAGGGGCGAGTTTGGAGATTTGATTGACAATGACGCCAAATGGCTATTGCCAATATATGAGGTTTGGCCTCTGGGTATGTCTGGTAATTGAAGAAAGCCCGATATGTCGTTTCAGCTGTAGAGAGAGAAAGACACAATCATACCATATCGATATATATACACGCATACATATATAGATATAGCCATATAGGGGAGAGAGAGAGAGAGAGATAGAGACGGATTCAGTGCATGAGAAAGACAAGTGGGACATGCAGATTCATGGAAAGGGAAAATGAATGTGTGTTTGTGTGTGTGAGAGAGAGAGAGAGATGATGAATTCCAAATGCCAAGGTGCTTCTCCCCTGGACGTGACTTCTCTCCTACGCACCTCTTGCGCTTAATTTCTCTCTCTACATCTGCCCATTGTTTGGTGCTTTGGATGGAAGATTACCGTTTTAGGTAAAGGATTTGGACCACACTTTGCAATTTTCTAATACTGCTTTCAATAATGACGGTTCTAATTGGATTAGAATTCTATCTTCGCATTTTATCTTGTCAAAGCAAAGTATTTACAGTCAACTCCATATTTATTCTATACCTCGAGTAGGCGTCATAATAACATATTGGACTCTATTTTGAAACAAAGTGGAATGGAAAACAAGTATTATATTTCGGTGAGAAGATTGGATCAATATAATTGGTTTAGTGAGAAAAATACTCTTTTATCGGATAATTAATTTAGATTCGAGACACTACCCTGACTCTATGATCTACATTTAGTATTCAAAAAAAAAAAACGATAAGAAGAAGAAGTTGTTATTGATTTCAAATAAAAGTAAATTCTAATAAATTGTGTGAATTTGACTAGTCATGGAAAAATCCCTAAAAATCTCATTAAAATATGGAAATCTTGGAAGTAGACTTCTTTTTAAGACTTCCAAAAGATTTTATTTGAACTATAACGTGAATTTTATAGATTTTTGAAAGTTCCCAAAAATTCTCTCTTAAAATCCATAAAAACCATTGAATCCTCTTTACTTTTTTTTTTTTTGGAATTTTATTGAAATCTATTACTTCCTCCATCCTACAAAAATAGAACTAATTTGATTTTCACAAGAATGCAAAAATATAATTAATATTATTGAAAAAATAAAATTAATTGTAAATTTTCAAATATACCCCTACATTAAATGATGATAATGCATTTGCATTAATAACAATGTACATTAAATAACGATATAATAGAAAAAATTAAAAAATTAAATAGATATAAATAAAAAGTGATTTATATTTTAGGACGAATGAAAAAAGAAAATGAATCTATCTTTATGGGACGAATGGAGTAAATTCTCATTACAGTCTTTTAGAACACTTGCATTTAAAGGAGTTTAACAAAATATGCACTTTTTTGAGTCAATATGCAATTTTTTGAACACTTGTATTAACTAACAAAGTTTTAAGTCTCTATCAAAATTTCAAGTGATGACATTTTTGATGGAAAAAAAAAACATTTTTTGAAGTGGAGTTGAAATGTTATGAAAGAAGGAAAATATAAGAATACTGAAGTTGAATTGGTGCACTTCGAAGTATATATTATGGTGCATTTCGATTGATGTAATACTCTAATTTAATAGATGTAACACCTTAATTGACGTGTCATATTACTCGAAAATACTGTGTAATAATATATTCCAAAATGTATCAAATTAATTTTAATAAAAATATTATCACCTCAATGAAAGATTTGTCACGTATATCGTGTTTTCAGACATCGGTAATATTTACTTCTTATTCATTTTTATTATATTTTTATTTTTACAAGGCATTGATCCAAAGGTTCAAGACTCACATTCTCATACATTATATTAGAAAATTTTTTGAATAAAGGTTAAAAAGTAATTAATTTTTCTTAAACTTAAAATATAGTAGCACTATTTACATACAAAATCAGATGAAAGTTTAAACGTTTTCGACTTTTTAGACTTTATGCTTATACATCCCATTTTTTAACCTAAAAATCATTTATTATTAAAATTAAAATTAAATATTAATATCAATCACATATTTCATATTATTATCCATTATTAATTTTATATCTCGTAGCCCCCATCACTACTTATCAAAAAACTATTTTTAATTAATTTTTGGATAAAAAAATTCCACGCGGACACACGCTTTATCATATAAACACGGTACTCACACTTTCACACATACTTCATTGGGTCACCCGTCTCTTCACCTAGTCACCTAGCACGACAGGTAAAACGTCTCAGTATTCACCTTTAAAAAATTCGGAAGGGAAAATAATTACTCTATAATAATAATAAAATATTATGATAGTTTAGAGTTGGACGTAAATGCCACCAGTGGAAATTAAGCGTGTGTTCGTGTGTACTTATTTTTATCTAAAATTTTGCTAAAAGTGAAGTATAGTGGTGGGGACCACGAGATGTGTGGATAATAATGAATGATGATGTGAAATGTGTGGTTGATATTGATGTTTGACTTTGACTTTTAGTAGTAGGTAATTTTTAGGTGAAAATAAGTGGAAACGAACACACGCTAAGCCTATGCGTATGCATCACATGCCAATATGCCATGTCCATGTATATTTATGGTACATTTTAATAGAGATGGTCTCGGATCTGTTTTAAATCGGAATCGAATCGGAATTGAATCGGTCAAAATTGGAACCGAATTCGAGTTGACGGGTTCTAGTTTGGTTCCAAAATTTTTGGAACCAAAACTGTCAGTTCCGGTTCCAAAATGCCAAAAAATTTTTTTAAAAATTCTTCTTTTCTCTTTTTTTTTGGGAGCTCTTCAAGCTGTTGAACCGACTCCAAATTGGAACCGTGGCCATCTCTACATGTTGATCTTCTCTACTAGGCAATTTTAGAAATTAGTTATAAGCACATGTAAAACACGTGGTATTATATTATTATTATTATTTTCACCCAAAAACTAGTTACAATAAATTAGATTAAGAACGAATAGCTCACAAATGGTCCTAAAAATGAAAATGTCATTTCCATAAATAGAATTGATCGAGATTAAAATGTAAACATAATTAAAATTGAATTTAATATATTTCTATAAAGTAGCAATATCAATATGCAATTAAAAAAATTAAAATATATTTGAAGGACTAAATTAAGATGTTAAAAATATAGTTTGGATTTAAGCTGAACCAAGTATAATAGTTGAGTCTTTGATGAAAAATATAAAATGTAAAAATTAACACTTTTTTCGTGGTCTTTGAGGCCTATAACAAATTGTATGTTTATAATTAACTCTTAAAAGTAAGTTGTGTTAAATTTCAAATTGAGATCGACTTTCGGTTTGGCATCTGTGTTGCATACTTGTTGACTTAACTATGATGTCAATTTTTTCAAAAGTAAAAATATGAGAGTGAGAGTTGAAAAGAAAAGGAAAATAAAGAGTCTCTTAATTAATTAATGAATTAAGTTCAAATCAGGAATTAAAAACATATATAAGGGCAAAATAGAAAAATCAAAAGTTTCCACCTTATCCATGCTTTTATAGTGACAGTGATGGTGATGATCCAGTAACAGTACTGGAAAACTACATGTGTTTTAAGAAAAAATCACACGTGGTGGCATTGTTTCACGTATTTTAAAATGAAAAATAACATGCGATCTCTTCTGAAAATACATGAAATTATATGTGGTTTACCAGCTAGCGTTGATATCGTAAATGATACCAACACTGGTGTTAGATCATTTCTATAGAGTAGTTTGGGCGTGTCCTCAACTTCATTCATTTATAGATGAGTTCATATTCAACAATTTCATCACGTATTTATTGGATAAATGTTACCCCATTCTTTAAGTACTTAAATAGTGGGTGCAATCGAGGACGAGTGAATCTAATTAAACCGACTTACACACGTGCAAATGCAAACTGAATATAGAATCAATAATCTATTTAATTCAGTATGATATTTTATATATTGAGATGATATAAATTTTTTAAAGCAAATAGTCAATTTCCTCAAATCGATTTTCAAATTTCAACAACATATTTTAGCAAAATTCACTTTTTCTTCACTCTACAATCCCCATTCAAATAAGGTCCCATTTCCTTTTTATTTTTCAAAAATCTCTTTCGAGAACATAAACAAATAAATAATTAGGGTCCATAATTCTTTGCAACAAGATCAACCATGGAAAATGGGGTTGCTGTGTTGTACAGGTCAATGCCACACTGTCAACTCATTGAGTGACGCAACTCGAAAAAAATAACACTTTCAAGCTAAATGTGAAAAGAAATAAAAATAAAAAATCAATAAATCTTAATGTTATTTGATAGAATTAGAGTAATGTCAACAGATAGGTTTGGTGGAATGATAATGAAAAATAAATTGGTTGATGTTTCGATCTTAAATTTATCAAATTGGCCAATTGTGTTTATCAATTTTTCCAATTGTGTGAAAATGATTAATTTTCGATGTGGTTCATTTGTAAATGATAAGGTAGACATTTTCTTCTCTCTTTTTTACATGCAAGTAACGTGGTAAAATGTAATGAAAATGTTGCTTTATCACAAGTTGTGACAATATATTGCAGTTTTGTTTTTTTCCCATGTCTTGACTATATATAAAGGGTAGAGGCATGTCATGTGAAATTAATCAAATTATAGCTGTATGTAACTTGATCAGTTGATTGAAGCAAGTAGGACCCAGGAAGGAAATTCAGATCATGTCCATGGGGGACTGAGATTCAATGCATTTTCTAGGCAACTTGGTACATTTGTAATTCCTCGTACGACACGGCTACACCCACCCTTTTACTAAATTATGATTATGATTATGATTATAAATTTATAATTACAATTAAAAATGGGTTCATGTACAAATATACATCTTTAGCGCTACTTGTACATAGTTGCGTGCATGTGTTATTGTGTTTACATTTCTTTAATTTTTATATGGATATTGTCCCATTTATGTGTGCATCTAGCCATCTAATGCTAACTTGATGATCTTAGTTACCCCCACCCGCCAAAAAAAAAAAAAAAAAAGAAGTGCATGAGGGAGACGAGTTAAATGCACAAATAGAGGAAATTAGGCTAAACATTGCATTTAAGTTTAATATTTTAAAAATCCACCAAAACCAATCTAATTGTTGAAACCTGGCGCTTGCGGTCCAGCCCTACACCTGCCCCAGTTATTGGTATCTTCTACCGGTTCACTTTGGTCTATTTCTCAGCCTTTTCCTCAAAACTTTTTCCTTTACGGTTTTACCAATTCAATTTCCTTGTCTCTCTGCATACATAAGATTGGCAATGGAACATATATAATTCTAGGTGGATCTTCTCAAATTGGATGTTTTCTTAGCTGTTTCAATCCTCACAAAGAAGCGAAAACAACGAGAAACCTGGGCAACAAAACTGTCACAGGAGAGAAGGTAATACAAATTTCAATTCAATGATTTTCTTGAAAATTAATGATGTTAATGGTGTTGGTGAAAAAGGCATATGAATTGTCTGTTTTATGCGATGTTGAGATTGCTTTCATCATCTTCTCCAACAAAGGCAAGCTCTTTGAGTTTTGTAGTAGCCCTAGGCATGTCCCTATTTCTTTATAGATCTAATATTGTGAGACAAAGAGCTTGTTTGATTGGGGATAAAATTGATATGCGGTATTCCGTGTAAAATGTGTGGTTAATATTGTATTGAAAAGTATGTATATGATTGAAAAGAAGAGAGAGAAATGTGTGGGATAAAAATTATCCCCAATCAAACAAGGCCAAAATATGCGTTTTCTTGTCTTTTTCAAGCAAGATCTGAGAAATATATTTAACTAAATATAATATTTATTTTGATTAAAGCATGTATGAACTCTAGAATGGAAAAATTGGAATATTTGCACTTAGAGAAATTAATGATGTTAATGGTGTTCTTGTATATCGTTGTTCGACAATTGATGGCCGACGATGGATCAGGCGGCGAACTTGGTACAGAGGGTGGCAAACAGCAACATCGTGATAAACACTCTTCTAGCCGTGTAGAAATTAAAGGGCATTCTTTGATGGCAGATCGATTTAGTTGGCTGATTAATCTTGGTTTGTGTCATATGTCTCTAATATTAGATGAAGTATGCAATGACTATATACTGTATTACACAAAGTGTGCAATGGGTGTGTAATGAGTGTGTCAAATTATACAAAGTGTGTAATACGGATGTAATGTATTATATAAAGTGTGCAATGTGGGTAGTGCATTACACAAAGTGTGCAATGAGTTTGTGACATGCGTGTATAATGTGTTACCCAAAGTGTGTAATGGGTGTGTAATATTTATGTAATGGATGATGTAATAATTGTGTAACAACTAGAATTGAGTTTTTATTATTTTGGGCATAGAAACAAATTAGCACCATTAATTTTGATCAATGCTAATGTATACCACATATTAATTAATTAAATTAAACGATCAAACTATGAAATTATAAGCAAAGACGGAAAATGAATGTTTAAAATGAAAATTATAAAATGAATGGATGATTATAGGGACAAAAATAAATTGAAAAAAAGAATGGTGTAGTATGAATAATTACACATTATGTGTAATTCTGAATAATTACACATTATGTGTAATTCATCCTTATATTATAAAAAGACGAGTACGACCTAGGTACATTACCATGTTCACACTCCTTTAGTAAATTTTCTTTTTAAAAAAATCTTATTTAGAAACGAATATTAAATGACACATTATGTGTAATTCATCCTTATATTATAAAAAGACGAGTGTGACCTAGGTACATTACCATGTTTGCACTCCTGTAGTATGAATAATTACACATTATGTGTAATTCTGAATAATTACACATTATGTGTAATTCATCCTTATATTATAAAAAGACGAGTGCGACCTAGGTACATTACCATGTTCGCACTCCTTTAGTAAATTTTCTTTTTAAAAAAATCTTATTTAGAAACGAATATTAAATGACATTTAATAATTTCATTTTCTTATTTAATTTATTTTTGTTTCCATATTTACTATTTTTTATTTATTTTCAAGTTAACACTCATTTATTATAAATATAAAAAAACTAATTCTCAAAAAACATTAAATGTACATTTAATAATTTTATTTTTATTATTTAATTTATTTTGCTTTTCTCATTTATATATATTTTAAATTTTGAAATGAACTAAATGCATGAACTAATTAAAAACCTTACTATTAATAAAAACTGAAGTGCCAAATAGACACTATGCTAAGTTGGCAGATATTTATTTAAAATTAAAAAAGAAAATCCTATTTTGGAAACAAACATTAAATATGCACTTTATTATTTTATTTTCTTATTTAGCATATTTTTATTTAATTAATATTTTTTATTATTTTATTTTTTATATATATTTTCTAATTTTTATATAAATTTTAATTTTTGAATTATGCACATAATTGAAAATGAATTAAATACAAATATTAATGAAAAGATGATATGAGGTCAGAGTTACAAATTATAATGACAATTGAATTATTTCTAAAAATGGGAATTAAGATTTTTCATATACAGTTTAATTTTGAATTATATATATGTATGTGTGTGTGTGTATATATATATATATATATATATATATATATATATATATATTCTTCTTATTAAAAGAAGTTGAATTATCAACTTGGTACAGTGCCAGTGTGCCACGTTGACAATGATTTTCTATTTTAGAAAAAAATTTGTCTTTAGTTATTAAAAAATTAAATAAATTTTTTTAAATTTATTTTTTCCATGTTAAAATAATAGTTTTAGATAGTTTTTACGCGTAATGTGCATTGTGAGTTCAATAATCGAAAAATAAGTTTTGACTTCAATTTGTGTTTCTATTTTAGATCTTAAGCTTTCTAAACATATTATTTTATATTTACTTTATAATTTTTTCAAATATCTAATTTAGATAACACATGCTATTTCAATGCCAATTCAATATGCATGTGGTCTTTAAAGAATTTTTCAAATTTTAAATTATTTTAGGTATGTTCGTAAGGTTTCAATTTCAACATCCATACTAAATTTAAATGTTATGCAAATTATTATTACTTTTTTGGATTTATCATATAATTAAAAAAATTTTACGGAGTTTATTAATATTATACTTACCGATCCCATACATTGCACGAGGGTAGTACTAGTTTGTAATGTATAATACAATACATACCAATGAATTACACATTGTATGCAATAATGTGTAATGAATTACAAATTTAGTGTAATTAATATTTAATTCATAAATGTATTACACTTTATATGTAAGATATGTGTAATGTAGTAGCAAGAATTAATGTGCAATTCACTTCATCTTTATGTGCATTACACTTTATGTGTAAGGCATGTGTTATGTACTACACATTTTGTGTGAAATGGAGATAAGAATTTTTAAAAAGTAAATATTAAATTTATACATTATGTTTGAATCAAGAAATAATAGTTTAACATATGAAATAATAAAAAGAAATGGAAAAAATACTGTTTAAAATGACAAAAAACAAATTAAACAAAAAAAATAAAGGTAAAAGGCCAAAAGAAAATAATTGAAATGAAAATATCACAAATGCATATGCAAGGATTCAAACAAGGGATTACCAAGTGAAAGTGCAAAACCATAGCCAACAGGGCCGAGCAACTGGATATGCCTCAAATTGCTTCTCTTTTGTTCTTATATATTCCCAGCCGAACTAATTTAGTAAAGCCCGATTCAACAATGCAAGATTTTTGTAATTTATATCTCAACTTTGTGTTAAGCGTGCAATTAAGTCCATTTTACCTTATTTATAAAACATTAAACATAAACCTTTATATGAGTGTAAAAGACCTACACAAATAACCCACTTTACACATCAAAAATAAATCTTATGCAAAACTTTTAAAATCTGAAATTTACTACATTCTAAAAGTATCATAATATGATGCTTTCAAAGTATTACAATCTGATACTTTATAGTTTTTATGATACTTTATAAAATGTAAAGTATCACTATTATATGATACTTTCTAAGTCGTCGTCGTTGCTTCCATCTTCGCTGCGTCACCACCACCGAATAGTTCGATAGGGCACGGTGACGGTGGTGGCACGGTGGTGATGACTCAGAAAGTATCATATTGTGATACTATCTCGATAAAGCGCACACACACACACACACACACACACACATATATATATATATATATATATATATATTGTAAATCATAGCAATTTCATTTTTGATATGTAACTATAGTGATCAATGCATTTGATCCAAAACAAAAATGAAAAAAAAAGGATGAAAGTTGAAATTTGGGTATCGTATACCTTGTGACGTAACTCGTAAAGTATTGTCTATTTATTCGATAATTTCTTTTAAGAATTATTATTATTTTTAAATGTACAGTTAAAAGTAAGTAAAGATATGAAAGAATGTTAGTTTTTTTACTAGTATATATATACACACACGTGGTAATCAGATTAAGCGACATATATATATATATATATATATATTTATTTATTTATTTATTATTGTTGCATTATCACTTTTGCATTCAAGGCATTGTGACAGGAATATTATTGACCTACTATGAAATAGGAAGCCTGAGCATTCCTAATGTTGGGTGTAAAAAGCTAAAATCTGGGTGTTTATGTCCCTCGTGATCATGTAAAGTATGGGAAAGGGGAACAAAGTAAATTTTGGAGTGAAAAAAGCCAAATGAGGGATCAAATTTGTCCTCTCTTTTAGAGTATTTTTAGTGTGGGGGTGGAAAAAGTAGGAGCAAGGGGAAAAAACCTATGTCCCCCTCTTTTAGTTTTTTCCCCCCTAAATTCATCCAACAATGGATTTTTAGCCCTTAGATCTAAAGGGTGATAGGGAATAGATTATAATGATTTTTAAATATTTTTAATGTAAAAGAAGAGAGAGAATGAGTGGAGTTGAGTGGTTGAGATTTGTGGATGTGATGAGATATGTGGATGTGATTGATTTGGGAGAGAGAAAAAAGTTAAAAAAAAGTGTTTAAAACACTTTTAAATCAAAGCCAATCGGGGCTCTATTTGGCATTTTAGGGGAGAGGTAAAAATCGAAAGTTGAATTTTTACACCACAACACTAGAAGTGTTTGGTGGAAAGGCTTCCTAGTGGTGCAAACTAATTTTTTTTTACACTTTTACCCAAAATTTTCCCTATGTACCTTATTTGAGATTATATTTTTTCCCCCTTACCTTTTTCTTTTAAGTTATTGCCCCTTGATTTTTCGGCCTCAACATTAGAAATGCTTAGAGATTTAACCAAATGAAGAATTTTGGCCGCAACACGAGAAAAGGTAAGCAAAGTTCGCTTTAACCCATGATAGGATTGAAATTTTTATGAGTTTTTATGTAAAATATGATAGAGAATGAGTGTAGTTGAATGGTGGAGATTTGTATAGTTTATGTAGGTTTCACTAAATATGTGGATGTGATTGGTTTGACCAAATTTAAACTTAGAAAGAGTGGCCAAAAATTTTGATCTTAGCATGCTTTTAATCGTGATACCAAACGACAAAAGCATATCTATTACCAACAATCTGGCTATTAATAAAAACAATATATCCATGTTGGACAATGCGCCAACTTGGCATGCGGATTTTGAATATTTTTTTTAAAGAAAATAAAAAGAGAGATCTTTGGATGCAATTCAATTACCGAGTATATGTACATGTGGAATGATCTCATTGTGAAGAAAATGTGACAATGAAATATCTATACTATATTAAAAAGTGGGAATGTGTGAAAATCTTTTGATTTCCAATAAAATCCCCACTTATAATTTATTTAGTCCATTATACCCTTATTCAAAGAATATTTATATAAGTAATTATGAGCGACCCTTCATATTACACATCCCCACTTTTAATATAGTATAGATTTAGTCCATTCTACCCTTATTAAAAGAATATTTATATAAGTAATTATGAGCGACTCTTCATATTACATTGATAAAATTAAATTATAAATATTCTAATCTAATGTGATTTTATTCAACATATATATGAACTTTTGCATAAAATTCCAAAAAGTGTAATTGTATAACAATCAATTATTTTCGACTTATAATTGTGTCAACATTTCTTAATCCGATAACTTAAAAAATACATTTATATAACTAAGTTTTGAGTGGATTTTCAAATTAGTTTAATTCAATTAAACATGAATATATATATATATATATTGTACATTTATTCAATGCATGTAACTTAAAAACATATATTGTTTATTTTTTTCTATCAAATCTTTTACAGTTTTCTAATTAAGATATCGTATTTTCATAATTTTAATATTTGATTGATATCATATTTAATCGAGTCAAATATATGTGACTAATCTTATTGGCTTTTTTTTTGAATTAGATGTTTGGAGTAAGTTTAGAAAAGTGAGGTATATATTAATATTTCTACTTAGAGAATAAAATTACAAAAAGTGTCAATTAGCTTAGACATATGAGTTACTGATATTATATTGGCTAAATTTTATACTTTTTGGAGAAAACCAGAGTTGTAACTTAGAAATTTATGACTCAAAAACTTATTTAATTTATATGAAAAAGTACTATATCGCTATAATTTATAAAAGGTTTATTCATAATATATTTTTACCAATTTCAATTTATCTTTAACAATCTCAATTTACTTCAATTATTTTCATAAAGAATATTATTACCTTTTTTTTATGTCTTTCACTCATTTGTTGCATATAACGTGAGAAGCACGTTCTTATAACTAGTATATGGCAAAATCACGGTAATAATGTAGTGAAATTTACATGTTTATACACGGTTCATACTACCTTATGAAAAGTTGTCAAAATATTTTGTGATCTAAATTCCAATATGAACCCTATACTTATTGTTCTCATTTTGAAAAAATAAAAATAAAAAGAAAAGAAAAAAGAATAGTGTAATATATATCAGTTGGAATGATGGCATTCTAAAGAGAATCATAGCTTCACACAAGTAATAAGGGACATGGAATGATCTCATTTTGAAAAAAAAAAATACGGTGTAATATATATATATATATATATATATATATGTAACCTCTATGATCTTTGTGCATGGCATGTCAGCAGCTCACATTAATCAGCGACACACATTTCTTCACTAGCTCCCCTAAAATTCAAAATAGAATACTTATATTAAGATTTTAACCTAAAGTAAATAAATCTCTATCTCCATATTAATAAAAGTAAGAGTGTAAGCCTGTAAAAGGTCCACACTTGCTAACTGCATTTTTTTTTTAATTTCACAATTTTAAATTACTAGGAACAATTAGTGGAATAGTGTAATCACCTACAATAATATTTTTACAATAAATATTTTTTTGGGGTTAAATATAAGTATCTTAGGATATAAATATTTTTAAGAAAATAATTTCTAAATGTATAGTTAAAAAAAAGTGATGAAATTGATATAAAAAAAGATTTTAAAAAAAGTAACAAATCAATCAATAATTGGTTTAAAATGAGAATTGAAAATTTGATTTTTGTTTAATGATATACCAAACAAGCTCTTAATTATTTCATTAATTCCTTTTATCGCACCGAAGAAATACTAATTATTAAATATATATAAAAGTGCAGGGATCTTTTTGGAAGAACATGTGCAAATACAGAGTGATAATTACACATAATAACGTACAATTTAACAATTGTTATGAATAATAATTGAAGAATAATTATTAGGTGTTATGAATAATTGAGAATAATTTAGTGGTTATGAATTATGAGGAATAATTTGGTGGAGGAATAATTTGGTAAAAGATGTAATTATTATATGTGAATGACTATTATACCCTTGATGAAATTATGTAATTACGATTGTGCCATTCGAAGTTTTCCTATAAATAGGGCTTCAGTTATTAATGAAATTCATTCCTGAGAATTCCTTGAATTCATTCTCTCTAAATTCTCTCTATTGTTTCTATACTTTTATAACACGTTATCAGTCTCTAACCCTTTGAGTAATATGAAAGAAGTATCTTTCTACGATTGCATCTTATAGATGATCTTCTGTATTAGAAACTGGATTATTACCAATGAATTAATTTATCCTAATCAATCCTAAATAACTCTCTCTTTGCAAATACATCATTGAAACTTCCCTTTTGTTCATATTCCTCTCCCACAATTACTCATTTTACACAACCTGCTTGGAGATGTCTGAAATCCCAAAATTGGAAGAATGGAGTCCAAAGAATTTTCCGATCACGTAAATGGATTGCAAGTAAATCTCATCCATGGAATAATTAGAGAAAGGAAAAAAGGTAAATCATATGATTTTATAATATAATAATATATTAAACTATAACATCTGTTTTATCGAGATATAAGGAGCATACATTATCAAAATCAAATTTTCTCGACTCCATTATACTCGATTTAACGAGAGCTTCGATTTGACACCAACATTGATAGGGTAATAACTCGTTTTGAAATATGTTATTATCAAACTTTCAAAATTTACAAATCAGTACACCAACTTTTGAAATGTTACAAAATAGTCTTTAAACATTTTTATATTTACAAATTGAAGTAGAAAGGAGATAATTCTCCAATCGTAAAACATTGATAAAATATTTTTGACAATTTTACCTTTACGAATTGGAATGGACAATTTTACCATTAGGGTAAAACCGACCTAATTTTGACGACAGTGAAAAATGGATAGAATATTCATGAAGAAATTCTAAATCCATTGATTATATAAAATGGCTTGAAGTCCATTTGAGTTAAAAGATCGAATATTATTTTAACTCAGAAGAGTTCAATTACATAATGTACTTATTCTAGAAGGATAAGTGTGCTCTTGTAGAAGTAATGAGTATTTGTTCTAGAAGAACAAATTTGCTCCCGTAGAAGCAGTTCAATATTTAATTCTCGCACTTTATTTACTGCAATTTAATTACTGCAATACCTCCTACTTGATGATGGGTTTAACCGTCACTAAACGGAAGGTTTTATATATTTCTGCACTTTATATGCTAAGTGATGGGTAATACCTTCTACTAAGCAGATCCTACTCCTGAAGAAGTAGTTAAATATTATGCAATTTAATTCTTGCTATTTAAATTACGTAGATTTATATTTATTGCAATAATTCCCATAAGGTAGGTTCGACCACCTATTGGAGGAAATTTAATTTTTACAATTTAAATTTATGCACTTTATAGTTTGAGTATATTTCCAATGTGGTGGGTAATACCACACGATAGGTGTGCATATTTCCAATGTGGTGGGTTATACTACACGATTGGTTATAAGAATCCTACTCGGAAAAGTGTTGATCAAATATTCTAATCATACTCTGAAGCGATGAAGCGATGAGAATAAAATTACTTCTCCATATATAGAATATTAATGGAGAAAATTGAGCAAGTGGTACTTGAAGTTACCATTGGATAAATAGATGAAAGTAAAATGCTCAATAGATCCCATGTTGATAAATCAAAGAAAATATATCGCATGGAAAGCTTATATGAAGTAATCTCATCGATGATATGAGATTGTATTAATATGAGAATAAAATGCTCTTGAAGAAGTAAAATCACTAGATATCTGTATTTGAATAAAGCCAATATGATATTATTATTATTACTCCAGAAGAAGTACAAAACAGTCGAAGTGGAACATATTGAGAATATCAAAGATGGCAATAAACACTCGAAAATATAGAAATACGAAAAGAAAATATATATTGAACCCATAAATGAGGGATGCGTCTCGAGAGTATAAATACTCCGCAACTCTGCTACCATCAACATTAGGATTCATAATGAAATATTTAAAGGATCCGAATTTCTTTTTCGCTTGACACCAAAGGTTGATGCGTGGCCAAGCGGACTGGGCTTCCACAGATTCTTGAACATATGCATGAAATTTGATGAGTAGTTCATCAACGACTTAGCGAGAAATAAGTATTTTTCTCATTGAATGAGAGATAAACTTATTATTTACACCACGATCTAGAAATGCTAGTAAGCCATCAAAGAAATTATTAATATTCAACAAACCTATTGGTTTGACATGAAAATTCCATGTACAGCGATGCTATATTGAATATTTCCTCCATGTGTTGTAGCGCTGGAAGGACAATGAAAGCATCACTATTATTCATCATATACATCATGCGATTGTGGATGGATTGCGCTTGTAGCACCAACCTGCTGGACCCATGGTAGAACTGGCTCCAATTCGAGTATTAGATCCAACTAGATGGAAATGTATTACACTCGAAACTCTTATTCCCCATGATTGTGCGGCCATTATAAGTCTAGCTAAAAGTTTGTTGTTGGTTCCTCCGTATAGTATATTGATTTCTTGTCTCCCTAACTCTTTTCTGTCGGTTTGCCATATCCACATATTGGATATGGCCTACCAGTTTAGATCCACCAAGAATACATACGGTTTTAATATGGCGAGGTAAAAGCTGACTTGTATGAGATGATTCTAAAATCTCCACATCCATCTCTACTCCTATCTCTCTTTTTGCACTATATTTTCAACATGAGAGATATATGAATCCCTCTATTTAAAGAAAAATTTTCAAACCAATAATTGAGTGCACTATTTACTTTTTGACAAATATGAAAGAAAAAAAAAAGGCAGAAAATTTTTTTAGTGATATGACATATAGTAGAGATTGAAAAATAATATATATCTTAAAATTGAAAACGATATTTACAAATAAAAGAAATATATTGATCTTTGTTATTACACCGAGCTTTCTTACATAAATATGGGAAAATCATTATGCTAAATTTTTCTACTAAATTTACAAACGGGATCTTCTAAAGTAAGTTTTCAAGATGTAGCGTTTGTTGATCTTTGAATTTGGCCCATAAGGCCATTAGCTCACCTTATGCGTGTCCACTAGGATGTGTCTCAAGAGCTGTTGAATATCATCCAAAGGCTCCTTACTCCATCCATCCTTAATGAATGCTATTTTATCTTCTCGGTTTCGGACAAGTACCCCTGATTTACATCGAGTGTCACACGTCCATCGAGCACACTTGTAGCATCCTCCTAATCTTTTTGCTCTCGTTTCTTTGAAAAACTACTTTACCCATACCAGGCATGTATTTAGAGGGAATTGAAACCTCACGAGATAATCGAACCTTTGCTTCAATCAAGCATCGGATATCTTGTGGGATACCCTTATTCATTAGCATCCTCAATCTTTCCAGCCTACATTGATAAATCCTTTTTAAGATTTTAATCGGTAGTGATGGATAGTATTTTCGAAGATTTGAGAGCATATGATCCATTATAATGTATAGACCCTTGTTAGGATGAATTTTGCAATAATTTTGATGATTTATTTATAGAATAATACGACGCGTATGAAATAAGACTCGATTTTAAATAAATAATATGAGCGTAAGAGCTACGATTTGAATTAAATAATAGGGATGTGATGCGTATTGTAACTCGTGTTTGAATAGTGGTAGACAATAATGTCACCAAAAGATGATGGAATATGTCGGTGAATTATTTCTATGATAAATCATGTTGAGCACTATACGGATACTAGTGAAATCGATATAAGAATTTCTTGAACTAGAAGTTCAATAATACTCGTTTGCAATCTGGATGACCATCCGGTTTAAATAATTATTGAAATCAATATTTCAAGTGAAGAATTAAAGGAATTCTTCAATGATTGTTCTCGATAAATGATGAAATCATTACTAGCCAATATTGGGAATAAATCCCAAATATATACGGAATAAAGGATGAGAAGTATGGGCCACTCATCCTTCATGTAGACTACTAGATATTATGATATGGATCCACTAGATAGTCACATGAGTATATGATTCGTAATTTAAAATTTATTTAAAATATTTGCTCACTGATATGAGCATGATTTTCAGATTTAATGATAAAGCTAGTAAATATATATATATCCCAATGATTTGAATAAATCCTGAAGGATTTGAGTATGCATACAAGTGGGATATTATGTGGCAAATTATTTAAAGTCCTCAAATAAATTGCCGATATCGAGAATAGAATGCAAGCGGTCTAAATTCCCATATTAAAAATTTGAATAGTGAGAACATATATGATTAAAATCATACCAACTGTATGAGTTTTGGTGTTCTAAATTTTCTCGGCATGAGGGGAGTATTAAAGGTTGAAAATAATATATGAAATGCATCATGTTATATCCTCGAAATTGAAATCTGAACTTGAAGTTCAAAGATGCATGAAAGGCTATGAACAATCACATATATCACTACGATGCTTTGATAAGTTATACGCTAGAAGCGTTGATATTTCCCCAATCATATATATCAAAGCAAATTATAAAAGATGGTCTTAATAACGGAGGCATATGCTCTTGAAGAGTATATAGACATAACTATATTGTGTAATCCTACAAGAGGATTGATAATGAGATATCTCGATAAGTTATGTCGATATGGGGAGAGAAATGAAATTGAAAAGTGTCGACACGATATGAAAATGTAGCGCTACATATGATCAATGATAATGAAAATATTGAGATATATTGAAGATGATAAATCTTTGAATGTGAAATCCTTAACTTATGAGATGATGAGATGATGATGACTAGTGCTCAAGTTTAAAGATAAGCATGGTGGTCATTATATGTTGTATGCTCATGAAAGTTAAATTACCGATCGTGTGTGTAGTGCAGAAAAGGAAATTAAAGGATCGGGTGAGTTAAGCGTGTTTATGAGTACCCTAAAGGGTGAACTAAGCCCTGGGAATGAAATAACCTATTAAGTGAGTATTAAATGTTAAATGATATATTTTAAGTGTTAGTTAGTTATGAAGGTTTACTTATATGTTTACATGTTTTTACGATGAATTTATATGCTTTAAATTGTGTATTTGGAGACATATGTTCATGGTGAATGTTTTGTAGTTGTGTAAGAAAATTGATGCACTCTAAATGAGCGAAGAGTATAAAATCAATGTATATGATACTCATACAAATGTATGAAAGATTTTGAAATGCTTGCAAAGATACTTGTATAAAATACGCGTTGCACTCTTTTTCCCTTAGTGAGGTTTTATCCCATTGGGTTTTCCTAGCAAGGTTTTTAATGAGGCAACTTTAAAGCGTATTCACATGAATAATGTACTCTTTTTCCTTCATTAGGGTTTTTCCCCTGGGTTTTTCCTAATAAGGTTTTAATGAGGCATATTCATGGTATATTGAGAACGATAGGAGAAATTGATCGATGTATCTATTGGATCAAGTTATAATGGAGCTAATGCTTTAGATCCAAACGATGATGATATTGAAATCATTTACCGAAGTAAAGATATCGATTCTCAAGATATGAAATCGAGCGTTTGTACTCTTTTTCCTTTGATCAAGTTTTTCCCTGGGTTTCTTGACAAGGTTTTAACGAGCGACGTGAATACTCATACGTGATAGACATCGGGGAGCAATGTTTTGATGAAGAAAGATATAACCACTCCAAGCTATCCCAATCGGTTTGGAAGTTTTTTCCCAGGGTTTTTCTCCAAAGCAGTCAGGAAGACATTTGTATTAATAGTCATTCAAGAGGGAGTGTTATGAATAATAATTGAAGAATAATTATTATGTGTTATGAATAATTGAGAATAATTTGGTGGTTATGAATTATGAGGAATAATTTGGTGGAGGAATAATTTGGTAAAAGATGTAATTATTATATGTGAATGACTATTATACCCTTGATGAAATTATGTAATTACGATTGTGCCAATTCAAGTTTTTCACTATAAATAGAGCGATTATTAATGAAATTCATTCCTGAGAATTCCTTCGAATTCATTCTCTCTAAATTCTCTCTATTGTTTCTATACTTTTATAACAACAACCAGAGCTTCCAGAACTTTTTATTTTAAGTTGTCATAAATATCAGTTACTTTCATAGTTCATCCACAAATAGACACATGTGCTGGAGTCATTCTCATAAAACCCATGCCAAATACTTCAAAAACTATGCACATGTAGCATATCATTCATCATTTATACAAAATTTGTAACACATTTGCTTCCGACTAGTGTCGAAGTAAGCTACAATCAAAGCCAGTTCTAGTGCTTCAGGAGCATTAAACTTAGCGCTCCCAGATAATCGAGCACTGGCAAGTGGATAAGAGGCATCGATTAATTATTAATTAATTGGGACCCCATATCTCATTATCTTATTTCCAATTGGTTAGGAGTACTGAGTTTTCGTATTTTTGGAGAATTTTGTTAGTTTATTCCAGCAAACTTTATTTAATTATGTTATTAATTGTATCTCAATGTCTTACTTTATTATCTACATTACAATCTCAATTAATCAAAAGAAAGTTTTGATGTAGGAATGCTGGCTAAATAATCCAACCAGAAATGACAAATTGAAGGATAGTAAAATGAAAAGAACGTACGAAAAAAAATAATATTTAATTTCTACTTCAAAGGGTGGACACCTTGCATATGTGACAATTTTAAAATAATATTTCTGGTCTCTTGAAACAATTATTTAATTTGTTAATGTACAAAGCCAGAAAAGCATATGCCGGCCATTTGGTCTGAATTGGTTTTAGATAATCAAATTATTATGCCCAATCACCAACTGAAATCATAGCCATACATATGGGATGCTCTGCTCGGCTGCCCCCAATGCAAAGACAGCCCATATCTTGTATATCTTGTTAAGAACATTTGGTCCCTTGTTTGGTCTCTGGTTACTAACTTTTTGAACTTTTCCAATTGCAAAATGGTTTTAAAACAAGTAGAAATTATTTTCCAATTAATGAATCCATCTAACTTAATGAATATGAGCTTGCTTCGGGTCAAGCGGTGAACTTCAACAAATTTGAAATTCACTTAGCGCTAATGTTAAGCAGTCTATGAAAATGAGATTCTCATCCATGTTGGGAGTTTTGGCTCCGTTAAATATAGGTAAATACCTTGGGTTACGTCCCTCCTTGATTAGCAAAAAGAAGAAAGAGGTTTTTAATTTTATTCGGGAGATCGAGGTTATGGAGGAAATTGCAAGGTTGGAAAAGTAAGTTACATTGTGTTGAACTGCCAAAATGGATGAATTCCTTCTAGTGGGCCATCGAACAACAATGGGAGAAAAGGAATTTATTGGTATAGATGGGAGAGGCTATGCGTTAGAAAGGATTGTGATCGAAATCTGTATGTGGTTTCAATCTAGCAATGCTAGGGAAACAGGGTTGGAATTTGATATCTAACCCTAATGTTCTCGCTTCTCAAGTTTTCAAAGCTAAATATTTTCCACGAGGGAAAATTTTGTCAGCCAAATTAAACCATGATATATCCAAGCTATACTTGGAAGATCATTTGGACCTCTCAAGCGTTGTTGGAGAAAGAATGCAGACATGACCCATGGTTTCAAGAAGAGGACAGCCTGTGTCTCTAAACGATAGAAAATTTAGATGCTGCAAATAAATATATGTCCTCAAGAGGTGCTTAATTTTCTCGGGTTGTCAAGTGTGACATTTCGAGCTACTACAAGAGTTTTTCACTCCTATGGATGACAGTGCCACCATAAAAATCCCTTTCTCTATCTCACTTTAGATTTCCAGACAAATTAGTTTGGCACTAGTGTGATATGATACGCAACTAATTTTGCCACTTTTATCATTTTTTATTCATTTTTATCCATTTTTTATCAAACCAATCACATCTACATATCTCGTAGGACCCACATATACTACACAAATCTATGTTATTCAACCTCACTCATTCTCTCTCATCTTTTATATTACAAACCATAAAAACATAAAAAATACAATCCTATCACCCCTTATATATAGCAAAGGTAGTGGCTATTTCGTGATGGTTGAGTTGTTGGGGGTGCCGTTTGGTCGGTTTCCAATTTCCTTTTTTGTGCGTTTTTGTTTTCATTCCATATATATATTTCAATTTTTAAAATGGGTTCTCAAAGTTTAGCAACTCCAAGGTGTAGCTCACTATTATGCCAATTAACTATATTGATGTGTTCTAAAATGCTGCTTCGAGCTTGTTTAAGCGGCACTTAAGTGTAAAGTTTGACCTTATCGTTTCGTCATATTTCGCTTTTTTTATGGTTAGCCAACGCTTAAACGAGCTTAAACTCATTTAACCTGCTAAAAGCTTGAATCTTGGTCGTGCTGCTTTGCCAAACTTTATGTTTTTTAAAACATTGCTCTATTATATTTGATGAATTAGAATTTCTTTTCTCAAAATTTTTAGCAACTCCACTCTAGCCGCTTGCACAACTAACGGCTAAAGTAGATGGAATCCATCCAAAAAGACTGAAGGCAAACCATAACTTTTCCTTTTTTTTTTTTTTTAAAGAATAATTTCGTCATTTATTTGGCCAAATTCCCGTATATTTTCATCATTTTTTTGTACATAGAAATCTCCGGTGGAAGCCTATTCTCTGCTTAAAAAATTCTATTTTTCACCCCACCAGCAAGTGGTGCAGTGGTAAAGACTAGATCATCAGGGAGGTCGATGGTTCGAATCCTCAGGGGTTTAATAAAGCGCGTTATTGGGGTTTAATAAAGCGACTTGTGGGTAAGAGAGGCGAGTGCGAGATCTTTGCGTGATGTGAGATCTTGCCAGGTTGAGTTCTGGTAGAGGCCATAGGTGTGTATAAGCTGTATCGTTGGATTTAGGCGGGTGAACCATGGGGGAAAGCGCTCTTTCAGAAATTAGTCGGTATGGCCTGACATCTGAGTTATCAAAAAAAAAAAAAAAAAAAATTCTATTTTTCATTTCATTGGCATCTCGAAATCTCCGGTGGCACTGTCTCACTGTCTCCCGAGTCCTTAGATCTGGTTGATCGGTCTCCGCCTCACAATCTCTTCCCGTTCTATTACAATGACTACCGCCATATCTACCCTTTCCCTCTCCGGTTATTGTTTATTACTTATTAGGGTTTCGATTCTTTCCTTCCTTCAGGTTTCCTTAATTTACTGTTTTATAAATTGTTTCTGTTACCATATAGGTGGAAATTCTTTGAAGAATACGGATATGTCGTCTGTAAGGTCTGCCATTTTTCTCAGGACGCCATCGGTGACAATTCCTACCAAGACGAATCGCTCTGCGACCAGGCGCAACTTGTGTGTTCGTTCTGAAAACAGGTATACCGTATGCATTTGTCATTTGATGTGTCTGATATAGTAATGTTTTCTTTGGGCTATTTTGTAGATTGAGTTCTGCGATGCCTAAGAGAAATTTCTGGGTATGCACTTTGAAAACTTAGGATTTGTGTAAATTGTGGTGGTTGTAATTTTTTTTGTATTTTGGCCCTTGCATAGCAAAATCACGGGTTTGAAATTTCCTCAGCACGTGCCGAAATGTTGTAAATACAATTTTGCAGTTGTAAAATGAATTTGTTGAATTATAAATATGATATTGCTGGACTAGATAAAGAAAAATAGAATCAATAGATATGTTGCCCAAATATTGTTGCATTACATGATGCCTTTTCAATTAGCATATAATTCGTTGCTGTCGCCAGCTTTGACGTGTAACCAATAATGATGCATTTTGTCCTTCTGGTCACGGTGTTCCTGTTGCAACATCTCAT
Source organism: Jasminum sambac (assembly GCA_018223645.1). NCBI lineage: Eukaryota > Viridiplantae > Streptophyta > Magnoliopsida > Lamiales > Oleaceae > Jasminum > Jasminum sambac. The sequence goes on from CP073649.1 coordinate 24,934,118, forward strand.
TGCTATCTTATCTACTTTAGCCTGGAAATTTGCTGCTGCTCTTGTAAATTGTATGTATTTAAACTGTATGGACTTCCTCTCTGCTTAAGGACTTAATGTTCACTTCTTCTCTGAAATCACCACCTTCCATAACAGCTCATGATAATATATATATATATATATATATATATGAATTTTAAGTTAACCTAAAATATTGTATGCCATTTGATATATTCTCACTTCAGAATGAAATTACTAAAATATGTGTCTTAATCTATTCATTTTTTTTTTGCTTCTCTAGAGGGAAGCTCGGTTAGATGGCAGTCAGTCTGTTTTTTCATCCCCAAGATTCACCGTTTTCCCGGACAACATTTTCTTATAAGTTATAACTCTACATTTTAGACACTGTTCATAGGACTCAATAGGGTGCTGAGTTGTAGGCTTCAAGAAAACCTTAAAATAATTTAAATGATTGAAAAACCAGAATACACTCGTAATAAAGTTTTGACCATCTTGAAAATCCTCAATTGCTTGAATTAACTTACTATAGCTTCTTCACATTCTTTGCCATCACCTTGACTTGCAATAGTGCCTTCCCCTTCTCAATCACTTCCTTGTAACAGAAAAATGAAAACAAAACTTCAAATTTTCTTTGCTATACAATGTAGTCTGAAAAGGTGAAGTCTTCAGGAATAAAGAGTGAAGTTCCAGAAAGGTATGACAAATGATCAAACACTCGAACTGTTTTGCAGCTTAGCCTTGAAGCATAAACATTTGACATATAGCACGCATGGCAAAAGCTTCAACATGTTTACAAGAGGCAGACCTCAAAGGCTAAAGCTTCAGTCAACTTTTAAATTATCTTAAAAATTCATATTTGTTATCCTTACTTGTCGTTTCTGTCTTAAAAATTCAAATTTGGGTTTTAGGAATCCTCAAGCATAATTTGATTTTGTATTCCGACCATGTTTGATGCAGGTCTAGTCAGTGGGAATTAATTGGTTTCCAATGCATTTTTAAACTATACATGTGCCTACTACAGTCTATAGTCATTACTGGGTGTATTCATTATTATTTTGGCCAAAAGTGAAAGATTAACAAGTTGTCAGACTTCTGTCTCCTCATTGGTATATCGAGTGCTGAAGGCATATCAGGATGGAATTACTTCTGATGAATACTTTATGGTAGATACTCTTTCGCCAGCGGTTTCCATGATTATTGTAAAGGTTGTGGAGGCTATACATCTAAGCAATATCTGGAAAATCAATCTCTCTTACCCTTGCTTATACTCTTGTGTTTGTATTCAGTGCATTCCGATCTTGTGTTGATCTATGTTCTCCCTTTTACCTATTAAGTTGAACTGTAGCATTATCAATGGTGATGGCAAACCAATTTGTGGAGAATAACGGGAGGTACTATGAGCATTTGAATTTTCCATTCTTCACAATATTCTATTTTTGTGAACATATGAAAGGTATTCTTCCTAGAGTAATATCCTTTCCTTTGGCTCAGTGGAAAATACAATGTTTTGGTGTTTTCTTGTGCTTTTCCAGTTACTTCTCCTTGGTGATATGATATCTGCCATAACTCTTTCTTCTTACATGCAGGGAGCAAAGATCTGGAAGTGGTGATTTTATAGCTGGTTTTCTTGTAGGAGGTGCAATCTTTGGATCACTTGCCTATAAATATGCCCCGCAGGTGAGCATATACTTAATCTGATATTCGCCATATTTACTTTTGTAGCTGCTCTAGGGATGGTTCATGATTGATCTAGTCGACTTGTGGAAAACACTGTGGCCTGTTTTTCCTCCTAAACTTGTAGCCTGAGTACGAGAAAACTGAAAAGTTGTCACGAGTTTCTAAAATTGGCAGATTGGATACAATGGGTGAAGCCTGATTTATTTTTGCCAAAAAAGGTTTACCACAGACACAAACATGGAACTCCCCTACTGATATTTACCTAGAGCTGGTTTGACAAAGCTGTTTTTTGGGAAGAGAAGTAATTTTTTTGAGAGATTGTTAAATTGTAAGGAAGAACTTTGTGTTCTGTGAGAAAGATAAATGTATCACTTTATTGTTCCCAAATCACTGAGTGCAACGGTGTTCTATGATTCTATTTTCTGTTATATATCATTTACCTGTCTTTTTAATCACCAGATAAGAAGAACGCTGCGAAACGAAAATGAACATGGCTTTCAAAAGGCCAGGAAACCAGTTTACTTTGACGATGAGCCTGAGGTAATAACAATAATTTCAACTTTCATACTCGGTAACTTGTCTTTACCATAGTAAGAAGCTAAACTAGTACTTTTGGTTCTCTTTGATGAAATTCAGATACCGCGGATCTTGAATGAGAAAATAGGTCAACTCAATTCTGTCATTGACAAAGTAACCTCGCGGCTGAGAGGTAAAAAAATACCGAGGAGGAAAATTAATAGCCAACCAAAGAAAGCTACTCTGTAATACATTCTGTTTCGTTATCATCACAAGCATTACTAGTTGGCTTGAAATATTATGCTGTACATGCAAATGAATTGCTTGAAACATTTAATCTTTTGGGTTCTTGATGAACTATTTGGACATCGGAGGAGATTGCACATTATAAACGATTTGTAGCCCTCCTCCCAGTGTTAAATAAAGGTGGGCAGAGTTTGCTTGAAGAAGTTTGACCGGACCCCAACTTGAAATATACATTGAATTTGAAGTTCTATGACGGACGCGGGTAAGGGTGGTCATGGCGGGTCACGTGACCCTCAACTTTTAGACCCAACTTTTTTTTCCAGTTATAAAAAAAAAATAATAATAATAATGATAAATAAATAATCACAAGCACAAATATATGAATTCGAGTCCATGTAATTATTCACAAAGAATCATTGTGATTTCTTTTTGGGCGTCACTGTTATAATAGCCATTCTGAATACTTTATTGGATTCATGAACATACTTGTCTAGTTTTTTTTTATTCAAATAAATTTTTATTATTTAGCAATGGCAAGTGGGATTTAAGAGAGTTTGTTTAGTCCACTTAATTTAATGATGATTGACATTTTTCTAATTTAGACTATTTGTTTATTCTTACTCTAAAAATCTATGATTTCCCTTTGAACTTGAAAATTATATGTGTTAATTTTCTGTTAATTTATAATTAGAATATGTTTGGTAAAGATGTTTAAGAAAATGAATGTCAAATAAACTTTTCAAGCATATAATATTCAATCAAAGTTATTAATAGTAATCTTGTATCACACATCAATCCTTATTATTATCAAAAAGTCTTATAGTTCACTGTTTAAATCAAAGATTAACCCAAATACATATTAAATTTCTTATCTTTTAGTAATTTTTTTATCAGCCCGCCCTTTTAAAAAAATTTTCTGTGCAGGAGCTAATATTTGTGCCCCCTCAACTCTTAACCTCTGCCTCCGTCTCTGGAACAATTCTATGTTTCACAATTTTGACGTCTAGGGCCACTAGGCACAAATATGTATTGGTATTGTTTCCTCAGGCTAGGTATGCTATTAATGCACTAATGATCTCGTACCTACATTTGAGCACCATATGCCCATAGGTGACATGGCATTGGCCCCATGTCACATGTGGGCGTCAGATGTTGCCAACAAGTGGGCACTAGATCTCTTCTGGCTATCAGTGTAAACTTTAAGTACACTCAATGGAGATTTTTGAAATTTTTTTTTTTTTTTGTGAATGTGTGGTTAAGAAGTGAATCGAAAGTCTTAAGAAATTGTAACATTGAAGAAATGAGTGATTGAAATTGATCAAAACATGCCCTTACCTTTGGTTACTAAAGGTCTAAACCTTTGATGAGTGATGACACATGCAATTTAAGTACTTCGGATGGTCTATTCGGAAAAAAAAAAGGAAAAAGAAAAAAAAAAGAAAGAGGTACTTCTGATGGAAAATGACCACAAAAAAAAAAAAAAAAAAGAAAGAAAAGTCAAAGAAAGTCAAAGTCAAAAGTTGACTGATAGTGAACTATTTTTAAGATAATTTGAGATAACCTCGACCGTGCAATGCTGATGATATATTGAGAATCATTTATTGATTAGGAAATTGTGAAAATGCGCTTCGGCTGGGAAAATAACCCTTTGCAGTTTTGCACGACAGAGAGCATAACAAACTAGTAACTATTTCCAATTAATGTGGAAAGATTACGATGCAGAAAATTGAAGGAATCATCCAAGTTTTGGAAGACATCTACATTTTTTTTTATATAATATTTATTACTTTAAATCAAGTAAATCCACCACGAAAGCACCTAAAGAGAAAAGTAAAAAGACCACAATTATATCAGTATGTAATGACATGTTTTTATCGCGCTAACGACTATCAGTATATTCGATCAATATTTCAGAATACTGACGGCTGCAAATATTTACAATAAATACTCAGAATGACCCGGGATAATCTTGAATTGAAAAACTAAAAACTCTCTGCTCACAATATTTATCAAAGACGATAAGTTTCTACTTTCTCTTCCTTTCTTTCTTAATCTAGATATGAAATTCTCTCCATTTCTTCCCGTTTGTTTTTCGAGTCCAAACTCAAATTAAATTCAAACCCAAATACAATAGTCATTTGCTAATTACTAAACTCTCATCTGTCATCACCCATAATAAGTCAATGGAAACTCAAAATGTTAACCCGAAATTCAGCTCAATGTAGCCACCAATGAGCTCTTCACCACATCAACAACTTCTGTCAACTTTGGCAATCGATTGAGTTTCCACTTTTCCAACCATCGTCATCTTCTCCGCTGAAGCACATTGGAGAATAGAGGAGTCTTAATCATGGCAATGGATGGCTGAATTTTTTTGAATCTTCAAGATCTCCTCTTTACTCATTCCATGTGGCTTGTAACTGCTAACAGATCCAAGAGAAAGATGAACGTGTGTCATGGAGGGAAATTGGTGTAGATAAAGAAGTTAATGACTGGTAAGAAAGGTTTTGTGAATGGAGTGTATCAATATTGATGTTGTGTTTGTTTAATTGTAGATTAATGGAGAACTGAGGCTACTGTCCCTGAACGTAAGAAAATGGCTTTGTGAGGAGGGAGATTGGAAATTGATGAGTCTGATCCTCACACAGGTTTTATGGCTTATTCATTTTAATACTTTCTTGTTTTATTTGCTTCCAGGTGAAAATTTATAAGCTTAGTCATAGATTCTCACCAAACCTCAACTTATGAATAAGACGAATTTGTAAATGGGGTCATTTTTTCTCCTTATTTAGGAGCATAATGGATGCCAGCTAAGTAATAGATGTCTCCAATGCATGCCATGTGCTGTTGACGTATGATTAGATAACACAATTATTAAAGACGTGTCAATAGACTAATCAACCTAAAATTAATCTATTGCAGACTTAAAGAGAAAAGATACTGTTTAAAATAGATGAAGCTCAAAGTTAGTGGGAGATGACGTAGTCTACCCATGTTCTTATTGGCTAAAATATATATTACTTACAATATAATAATATATTAAACTATAACATTCGCTTTTCTGAGATATAAGAGTGATACATGATCAAATTAATTTTTCTCGACTCCATTATGCTTCGATTTAATGAGAGTTTCGATCTGACACCAATATCGATAAGGTGAATAACTCATTTTCAACATGTTATTATTAAACTTTCATAATTTGCAAAGTAATTCCCCAACTTTGAAAAGTTACAAAATAGTCCCAGAACGATTGACATTTACAAATCAAGTTTTAAATGAGATAATTTCCGATAGTATAATATCGCTAGAACATTTTCATAATTTTACCCTTCATGATTGGAATGATAATTTACATTTTATGATTGGAGTGGATAATTTACTCTCATGGATTGGAATTTATTAATTTATAACAGAGTTCTACCACCTATTGGAATCTAAATTTACATTTATTACTATAATTTCCATATGGCTTATACCCGCCTATCAAATTCTAAATTTATATTTATTGTGATAATTCATACTACAGAGTTCTACCACCCATTGGGGAGAATTTAATTTATATAATTTATGTTTTTATACTCAAATGTGATGGTTATACCACACGATTGAAAGTAAGATTTTTATGTGCTGCTATATCACACGATTAGAATGTATATCACTAAATGTGCCAAGTTGAATTAAACCTCACGATTGGTACTTAAATAATAGCAACCCATTTATATATATTCGCAAGAATGTTATATTGATATTGATAAAGAGATTTGAGCAAATGATGACATATGTATTGAAAATTGCTCAAAGAATCACATGGTAATAAATGAGAAAAAAATAATATGGTGAAAACTCATCAATATTATGAGGTTAGTATATTATATCGATATGATAAGAAATGCTCAAAGAAGCATTTGATAAAGATCCCAATTACCATGTATCAAATGAAATATATCGATCGTGGATCATATGAAACAATCTCTACCTAAGTGATATGAGATCGTATTGATATGAGAAGAAATGATATTGAAGAAATATATGTCACAAATATTATAATCGATGGTGCAAAATAGATTCCTATATTCAATAAAGTCAACATGATATCATTATTATTACTCTAGAAGATGCACAAAACAAGTTAAAGAGGAACATATTGAGAATATCAAAGGGTGGCAATAATAAACACTTGAAGATATAGAAATACAAAAAGAAAATACATATCAACTCCAGAATGAGGATGCTCAAGAGTATAAATACTCCGTGAACTCGCCACCCCTTGCATCCGGTTCATAATGAAAGATCCAAAGGATTCTTTTCCGCTGACACCAATGGTCTGTGACGACGGGTTTCAAATTTTCCATGCATTCTTGAACATATGATTGAATCTTGATGAGTAGATCAAAGAATCGTATTGCAGAATAAGTATATTTCCTCACGAACGAGAAATAAATTTTATATTCTACAATTTGATCTAGAAATGCTAGCAAACCATCAAAGAAATAATTAATATTCAACAAACCCATGGGTTTGGTATGAAAGTTCCATCGCGCTCATGACGCTATATTGAATATTTCTCCAAAGTGCATAAATTATAGCCGCTCGAAGGATAATAAAAGCATCACTATTGTTCATCATGTACATCATGCAGTCATGAATAGACTCGCTGCTTTTAGCATCAAGTCGAACCCATGATTGTACCTGATCCAATACGTTGCTAGCTCCAACTTGATGAAAAGGTAATACGCTGACACTTTATCCCCAATGTCGGCCATTGTAAGACTTCTTTAAAAGCTTGGTATTGGTCCCTCCATACAGATTGATGTTTTGTTTCCCTAACTCCTTTATAAGTTGGTTTGCCATATCTATATATTGGATATCACCTATCACCTAGATCCACCAAGAACACATAGCCTTAATCAGGTGAGGTGAAGATTGATTTGCATGAGATGATTCTAAAATTCCCATCGCCATCTCCATCTCCATCTCTCTCTTTACACCAAAGTTTCAACATAAATGAGAGATACATGAACCCTCTATTTAAAGATAAATTTTCAAATCAATAAATGATTTTACTATTTACCTTTGACAATATGAAAAAGAAAACAAAGAGAGGTAAATATCAATGAAATGACATACACTTTCTGGTGATTGAAATCTATATATAAATATATTTATTTATTTATTTACATACATATATATATTTCAAACAAAAACACGATATTTACAATTACGCTAAATACATCGATCTACGCCAAAATTTTTCACAATTACAGAAAATCATAATACTAAATTTTTCTACTAAATTTACAAATAGGATCTTTAGCAAGATTTTCTAGACTGCACTGTTCTTGTTCATCTTTAAATTTGGCCCATAAGGCCATAAGCTCACCTTTGCGTGTCCACTAGGATGTGTCTCAAGAGCCTGCTGAATATCATCCAAAGACTCTTACTCAATCCATCCTTAATGAATGCTATATTTTATCCTCTCGATTTTTGGACAAGTACTACAGATTTACATCGAAGTGTCACTTCACCATGAGCACATTTATAGCATCCTCCTAACCTTTTTGCTCAAGCTTTCTTCAAAAAACTACTTTTACCCATTCCGGCATGTATTTAGAAGGAATCTAAACCTCACCAGATAACCCACCTTTGCTTCAATCAACCATCGAATATCTTGTGGAATGCCCTTATTCATTAGTATCCTTAATCTTTCAAGTTCACATAGATAAATTCTCTTTAGAATTTTGATCGCATGAGGGATAGTATTTACGAAGATTCGAGAGCACATGATCCATTATAATATCCTGACCCTTGTTAGTGAATATTGTAAGTGTTTCTGATGATTTATAAACGCTGATGAGCAAGACCGCTTTAACAAAGGGCGTAACAGAAACGCATGCAGATAAGGCGATTCCCAATGCTTCAATAGTAATCGTAATAATGCCACCAAAAGAATGACGTGGATATGTCCTGTTGGCTATGCATGTGATGATCGTTAATAAATCATGTTGAGCACTATATAGATTGCTCGATTGATGTAAATAATTTATTGAAATCAAGAACCCAAGAAATTTCCAATGATTGTTCTCGATAAATAATTATTAGCCAATGATTGGGAATAAATCCCAAATATATCTTGAACATATATAAGGATGAGATATACGCCCACTCACCCTTTTATGTTGACTACTATATAATATAATATGGATTCACTATGTAGTCACATGTATATTGAAATGATTTGCTCGTGATATGAGCACGAGTTCCTGAATCTAATGATAAAACTAGTGAATGTATATCCCAATAATTTGAATAAGGCAAGAATGATTGGATATGCAGATGCGAGTGGGATATAATTGGAAAAATATTTAAAGTCCTCCAATCGATTTAATATAAAGAACAAGACACTAATAAATTCCCTCATTAAAGCTAAATATTGAGAATATATACAAGGAAAATCATACAAATTATACTGAGTTTCACAGCAGCATGAGGAGTATTAATAGTTGGAAATAATATATGAAATGCATCATGAATTTGAAATTCAAATATGAATAACCATCTCATATATCAATTATATATGTTTTGGACAAATTAGTCTCAAGTATTGATATTATTTAAATAAAAGTTCCCAAATATGTAGATCAAAGCAAATAATAGAAGATGATTTTGATAAAGGAGGTATACATTTTGAAGAGAATATAGACTCAGTATATTGTGCAATCCTAAAAGAGGATTGATAAATGAGATATCTCAATAAGCTTATATCACATGTGAAAAGAAATGAAATTTGAAAGTTATTAACGATATGAAAATATAAATACATATGATCAACGATAATGAGAATATTGAGATATATCAAGAATATTGAAATATACACTCTTATAATATATACGGGCTTGATTGGGAAAATAAATATAGAACCATTAAATGAATGACATTATTTGTAATAAAGCGTAAAGCATTGATATATGACTTCTTTCCTTTGCTTTGAGATTTTGATCCCAAAGGATTTTTTCCTAAATAAGGTTTTTAATGCAAATTAATCACAACTTATAGAAAATCTCAAAAGGAGATTTGAGTATATATATATCTCTCGATATAATGAGAATATAGATTGAGATTATTAATTACAAATGAGCTACTAATATAATATAGTATTTTGAAATATATTTCTACAAAATACACTTTGCATTTTGTTGGCTAAGGTTTTGTCCCACCTGGGTTTTCCTAGCAACGCTGTTAACGAGGCATATTCATGGACTACTAAAAGAAATAATGTTGATCCAGTTTATAATGACGAGATTACTTGTAATCGATAATGATGATATTGAATCTTTCTTTATCAAACACCAAGATATTTGGATTAAATGGAGAAATGTGATTCTTTTCCTTCGATCAAGTTTTTTCCCATCGGGTTTTCTGACAAGGTTTTAACGAGGCAAAGATATGAACTCCTAAGTGAGAATGATCGCCATCAGGGGAGCAACTTACCTTTTTCTCTTCAAGTTTTATTCTACGAGGCTTTCTTGAAGCAAAGATATGATCATTCAAGTTTGGAAGTTTTTTTCTCCCATCGGGTTTTTCTCCAAACAAATTTAAAAGACAGTTGTATAAATAGTCATTCAAGGGGGAGTGTTGTAAATCCACCACCGAAAGCACCGAAAGAGAAAAGTAAAAAGGCACCACAATTATATTGTATGTAATGATTATGTTTTATTGTGTGAATGACTATTGTATATTTGATCAATATTTGTAATACGATGTGCACCAAATATTTCTCTATAAATAGGGGTCATTTGTAATGAATTCGATAACGAGAATTGAAATGAAAAACTCTCTCGTTCACAACATAAACATTATAATGGGTGTGGAAAGATTACAATGCAGAAAAATCGATTTACATGCTATTAGACTATATGAGTCTTGATACAACTACTTATAATTGATGTGTGGATTTGATTCGTTGTCCACAATGGCTACCGTTTATTTTCTTGAATTTGTATCATGTCATAGGAGGATCTATGACTCACAACAACAACAAAAAAAAAAAAAAAAAACACGTATCATTTTTTAATATATAAGTTCCCGGAGGTCAAGGATCATATATCAGTCCTATATTATAAGAGGGAATAAGTTGGGGACTGTTCATTCCACCGTCGTCAAACGACGTCGGTTTTGTGAGGTTAGCAGTTCAAACGACGTCGTTTCCAGTTCTCGCGGATCTGCACCGGCCCAATAAGATTTGACCCGAGTTTCCGCTGCTTCTTTTGCGTAGGGTTTCATTTGTCCTCGTTATTCTTGCCGAGCTTCGGATCCTTCGTAGCTATAGTAGTACCGGCCCCCAGATCTTCGATTAGTCTCTTCGTTCAGCCGGATCGACCTTCAACTCACAATTTTAAGGTTCCATTCGACTTTTTCGAGCTACAATCGTGCGAAATCTGCCAGTTGGTCTCCAATTTCAGTTGCCTTTGAGCGACCTACGGACCACTGTTGTGTAATTAGTGCATTTCTCGAACTGAACTCGTGTTGTTGTTGCCCTCAGACGGACCTAGGAAGTCACTGTTGTAAGGTATATTTCAGCTATTTCGATCTCAAATTTTTGCTCCAGCCAAAAGAGTGAAATGGGGGTTTTGTTTCTTCTCCTTTGTCCGAGCTTCCATTATTTTTTTTAATTGTGCTCATCGAAATTTTCAGGTGTGATTCTACTTGTATACCAGCTGCTTCAACCTGTGGTCAGTAGACGTACCTTTTACATAGTTCTTTGCGGTTCCATTGAGGTCTTTGAAGGTCCGTTAGTGCTAAAACTTTAAGGATTTGCAGTATTTTGATGTTTTCATTCAGATTTTTGAATTTTCTGTTGAAGAATCACAATAAACTGCTTCAGACCTTAAGAGTTATCAGTTCATATGTACTTTTATGCTTTCAGATTGCCATATGATGTGATATTTACAGTTTTCAATTTTCTGTTCTATAGTGAAGATGAAAAATATGTGATTATAGTTGTTTAAAACTCAGATTTCTTTAAATTCTTACTAAACTTTGAACTGAGGTTGACGATTTGAAATATATTGTATAATTTTTTTTTTTAGTTAGGTATGATTCACAGTATTTTTTTACACCCTATAAAACCAAATGAGATGGAAAGAGAGAGAAGGAGAAAAAGATGGATAAAGAGTACAATGGAAGCCAGGATGCCGTGTGAGGGTCAGATGTAAAATGATCCGGGTGAGACCCGTGAGAATTGGAACTGATCCGATTGCAAATGGATAAAAACGACGTCGTTTTGGGGGTGGACAGACGAAACGGCGTCGTTTTAACGACGTTGAAAATTAATGAGTTAAGTTCAAATAGGGAATTTAAAATGAAAAATCTAAGGGCAAGTAGGAAAATCGAAAGTTGAAATCATTTTGTATATTTGTGAGAACTTAAATATGATATCACTTTTTTACAAAAGTAAAAAAAAAGGTAGGAATATAAAAGGGGAAAAAAAGAGCAATGAAAATGAAGAGTTTTAATTCTTTTTAATTAGTAAGTTATGGGTCAACAAGGAATTTTTTAAAAAAAAAGAAAAAAAAGAAAGATCAAATCGAGAAAATCAAAAGTTTCCTATCATCCACATTTTTAATCATTAGTCATAGTCATGGTCATAGTCGTTATTGATCTTTTTAGTTAATGAGTTCTCCAACGAAGGAATTTTAAAAATAATATAAGGGAAAACTAGGAAAATAAAAAATTTCCACTCATTCATGCTTATCTATTGAAAGCTAACTCTTATAAGATTTCAAATTGAGATCGACAATTCAAATTGCATAATGTATTCCCTTTTTTTTTCTTGGTTCCTTAGGCTAAAATATGATTTCAATTTTTTACGAAGGAAAAAAACGGAAGGTAATAATTTGAGAAGGAAAATGAAGAGGTTTTATTCTTTTTAATTAAATAATTAATAAGTTAAGAAGGGTGAACAAGGAACTTCAAAAAATATGTAAGGGCAAGGTATGAAGATCAAAAGTTTTGTGATTAAATAGAGGCTCTTTCGGTAGCTATTATGAATGTACAACCCAAAATAGATCCTAAAAATTATTCGTAAAAGTTTAAATGCTTGCATTTTTCATTTTTGAATTTGAATAATATTTTCTTATCTGTCAATTTGCTTCAGTTTAGTCTTCTTGAATAATATGAAATTCTTTGTAGTCATGCTATTCTTTCAATGTTATTTATAAAGGCTAATCGAATTTTGAGTGTGTAAAGAACTTAAGCCTCTATTTCTTCTGGTATCTTGTTATGATCAATCGTATTGACAGTTGAATATGTTTTTTTTTTGTTCTTTTAGTTCAAGAAATACCAATGGATCGTGATGCTATCAACAGAAGACGTCGGGAATTGTATAAAACGAGAAAGGATGAATTGAATTAGCAACGACGTAAACGAACAGCTGACAACAATAGCAGTAAAGTACATACATCCAATTTACAATCAGATAAGAGACGGCGTATTTCGTTTATTGAAGGTATATGTTTTTTGCCCAGCCATTTCTATCCACAAACATTACAGGTTTTTGTGTAAACAATTCACATTGTTTTTTATAACATCCTGTAAGGAACATCTTCAACTGGGAGTTGCGATCAATCTTTTGCTGCTGGAGTCATTTTGCCTTCACAAATTTCAGGTATGTTTCAATTAAGCGTTTCTTCTCTCATTTTCATTTGTCTTTCAGGTGTATTAATTGTTCTAGACTATTAATTTATATTGTCGGGCATTGTCAGATAATACTCCTCATGCATCTACAAGTAAGGTAGGTATTGTCTCACATGATTCGCAAGAACCATATATGTGTGCATCTAAAGATGCAACACACTTTGCTATTATTAAAACGGTCCCAAATGAACCATTTGTACTCCCAAAAGGATCAATTTGTCAACATTGTAATGCAAAAAGATTTTGGAAAGAAACAAATAATTTTCTTGTAAGCACGGTCAAGTGAAGTTATGTTTAAATTCAATGCCAATTGAACTTCGAGAATTATTCCTCACAAAGACAATTGCTTCAATGGAATTCCGCAAAATTTGTCGTAGTTATAATAACCACTTTGCTTTTACCTCATTTGGTGTAAACTATGATAGAGATATTTGTCGAATGAATAGGGGTATATATACTTTTAGGATACAAGGTCAAGTGCATCACTTTGTTAATACGTTACTACCAAAAGAGAACAACCCTTTGTACATGCAATTGTACTTTTATGATACCGATCATGAACTTAATCATAGAGCTACCATGTCTCCAAAATTTTGTGTTGATGTTTTGAAGACGTTAATTGACATATTAAGAGTTAATCCATATTCTCAATTTTTTCGCTCTCTTAGTCATCTTGATTCCATAGATTCTATTAGTATTGTTCTGCGAGCAAATCTGGCTCTTGATCAAAGAGTTTTCAATAAGCCTTCTGCATCCCAAGTGGCTGCAATTTGGGTTGAAGATGAGACCTCCAATAGTATCACTGATAGGGATATTTGTGTTCAAAGCCATTCAAATGAAATACACCGAGTCAAATACTACTATGGTTGTTATGATCCTTTACAATATCCCCTCTTGTTTCCTTTTGGTGAACTTGGCTGGCATGAAGGTATAAAAAGAATATCGAAAATAAACCGTGGCATTAACCAGCTAATACCTAATGATACATTTGATACAAGTGCATCTGTTGATCAACTTCTTCAACGAGAAGAAACAGGTTGCTAATTGTTTGTTCTCATTTATGTATTTTGATTGATTAGTCCCTAAGAATTTACTTTTTTTTTTGTATAGAAAATGCAAAAGCTAAATAACTGTTGCTATGTTGCATGATGCAGTTTTACAGACAAACCATTCATGGAGTCAAATCTCATTAATGGAGTATTACTGTTACAAGTTACAAATACGTAATTATGGTACATCTATTCTTCTTCATACTGGCAGATTACTACAACAATATGTTGTTGATATGTATGTCAAAATTGAGACAGCTAGGTTGGACTTCTATCGTAGAAATCAAACGGAAATAAGAGCTGATCTTTATCAAGGTATTGTCGATTCTGTCACAGTCTTACACGCACAAAAAAAAAAAAAAACCCTAAGACTGGTTGCCACAAATGGCCTTTTGCAAATCCCCATCTTCATCATCTTCATTGTCTTGTAAAGAAATAGGGGTTTTTTTTTAATTTGTGCCACAATTTATGTGCCCTTTTTGGGCCTTGGTCAGAGTTGTAGTTTCACATGGGTCCTAGATTAACTGGTATTTGGCTATCTCAGGCTTTGAAAAGTAACAACAATGACTTCGAGCCTTTGCTTCATGCTTGCAGGATATCCATTAGCACCAACTTAGCTCAGGTTAATATAACTTTGCCAACCCCAAAGGTATGTTACGACAATATATTTTACTTAATTGTTAAATCTTTTTTGTTAACTCAGATTCAAAGTTTTCTCATTATTCTTTAATCATCTAACTGCAGTTGAAAGTACTTAGACTTCCATTTGTCCTTACCATTTGCTGTACACAATTCATTTGCAATCTATCTGAATACTTTCTATGCTTTCTCCAGACTGTGCATGATCCATTTGATGTTACACAATTCATTTGACGAACCTGTTTTCTATTTGCTCCATGGTTGTGCAGATTGTATTACCTCTTTTGAACACACAACTTCATCTTGTACAGTTCAATCACCATTTTGCTGCACTACCATCAAACGCCCTCTATGCCATTGGTCATCACATGATCTTTTCTTTGATTGCTATGCTGTACTGTTGCTACACTTTCCATGTTGGTTTGTTACACTAATCCTGATTTTACATTTGTCTTTCTGATCTTCTAAATTTTGCTCATCTCTAGGAATGACAGCAACATCAAATAGCTTTGGAGAAGTTGTCAACATATGAAGGCATTGATTGGGTTGCTGAACTTGAAGAGCAAATAGACCCTCACACATACCAACCCTCATGCTATATAGTAATATTAAATAATACTATATGGTAATAGTAACTAAATAAAAATCGTGCTCAATCTCCTAATTTCTAGAATAAAATCTAATAAAATAATTAATTATATTATTCATGACTACTTTGACTAATTTCTTAAATTATTAATTATTTTCATGTCACAATATCAACACGATTTTGTGCCAACAATTAGGCAACATAATCTTAGTGGTTAATGATGACTTGCACCTTTATAGTTCGTGCCTTATTTCCCTATATTCAACACAGAGACTGTCTCCGTTGGTGAAGGTGAAATTACCTATCTTTGTTTTAATTTTATCTTTGTTCTCCCATAGTTAAAATTTGAATATGAATTTGTTATCCACTGCTCAAATAATTCATTAACACGTGTGCCATCTTCTCAAAATTTATTATAATATAAGGGAAAGAAACAGGGGCCAGATCAGGAAAAGGGGATGAAGCAGAGACTACATGAGGAATTTGTATTGCTAAAAACATGGTCCTTCGAAATATCAGGTAATATTATTTTATTTTTCATTTTTTTTATTCCTTTTTCTATTTTTGGCTGTTTGTACTTTTAATTTAACAATAGGGTTCACTCTTATAATATAGGAGCAATGTAGATAATAAACAATTTCCTATAAACCATACTTACTTTACCACCATTAAACAGCTACAATCAAAACTCTGCAAATTGCAGACTGAAATAGGACAGCCCCTACAGTCAATAGTATGACTATTGTACACTTACAGTTCAAACCTTTATTTTAAAAATGAAAAATCTCTGCCCTTCAGGTCAAGCCCACCTTTTCTGCAGAAAGACCACATCTACTGTCAGAATTTTACTGTGTCAACAGTTGTTTCCAACCACACATAACCAATCTTATACACATCTTATAACACAGTCAAACATGGGAAACTCCAACAGCAGATCTTTATCAATTGTTAGTCTTTCTTATCTCTTTAATATACTTTTATAATTTTATAATCCCCTAAAATAAATAGATACACATCTGCACTTGATCACTTTCTATATCAGTAAAAAAAAAAATTCTGCAATAACACTCTGTCAAAAAAAAACACACGACAGCTGCCTTTTTGCTGTAGCATTGTTATTTTATCAGTATGTTACTTGTCCACACAAACATCTCATCTATATGAGTCCTATATAAAAGAGAGTAAAGATAGAAATCCTACTCACTTAACCTTATTACTTCCAAGCTCCACTTCCAAACTGTTTAGGAGTTTCTCAAAAACATAGGTATACATAACCTTCACTTTTACCATTTCATTAACTAGCTCTCAAACAATGGATTCATATATTTGATACACATGTGCAATTTGTTTTGCCATAGTAGGAGTTCCATAAATAATTTAGTTCTCACTTCTTTTTAACATCAATAACTATTTGTTCATTTTTCTCCTTTTTTCTTCTTTTTTTTTTTTTGGAGTCTTCAGGCAATGGCATACCAGCTGATATCTGAAATACACAAGAAGACAACAAATTGGACTGCAAAAATCATTGTCGCTGAGAAATGCTCAACAAAAATTAGTCAGAATGCAGTACCATACCAACCAATGGTCTTTATGGATATGAAGGTGCAATTCTCACTGAACAACTTTCAACTTAGTATGCATTTAATAGATTTCAACAGACTTTCAACTACAAAAACCAAAATAGTGAAATTTAGCCATACAAAACACTATTACACTCATTGTTGCCATCTTATGCATAGTTTGTCGTACAAGCTACAACACATCTTTAACAAAACATATTAAATAGCCACACTTCTGTAACAATTACAGAAAAACCTCACTGTCAACATCTTTAAATCATATGGTTTATCAAATGGATATTCTCTTTAGGCTATTATGAAATCAATATTCTCTTTAGGCTATTCTCTCACATCAATCTTGCATCAAAAGTCTTTTGCCCACTATTTTAAACTTCATAACTGCACTGTATATGGCAATACAGGGAACCACCATTCACGCAGCCATTTACGAGCGGCACATTCCACCACTTGCCAATACATTAAAGTTGGGAAAAACTTACCTAATTTCAAATGCTAATGTGAAAGACGTGCCACCTAAATATCAAGCAACCATAGGTTAATTATAGTGGTCAATAACTGGTGCATGCAGCATCATCGAGGTCGGGGAAGACCACCACAATCTTGTCTTCTCGAGGATCAATCTCTGTCCATTCACACAGCTAGGACCACTGAAAAACCAAGAGATTCCAACAAGTAAGTTGAAGCTCCAATTTTCTTATATGAATGCTAACAAGGCCACTCTAATTTAGTTTCTACTCTAACTTTTTCATTTCATCTTACCACAGCCACAATTGGGATGGTAATTGCAGCAAAACTAGATCGTCCAGGACCATCAAAAACAGGACAACAATATATGATCCGTGACATCATCCTAATGGACAAGAGGTGATTTCCAAATACCTACAGCTTTAACTCCTCATTTACAAAGAATTTCCATGTTTTAACATATAAAATATTCTGCTACACAAACCATAAAGCTTTGAGACAGTGAACGTGAGACTCTGGTCATCATATGCTGAAAATGAAGGCCAAGAAATCGCCAACTTTGTTCACAGAATTCCGATCATAATTGTGAAAAATGTGTTTGTGACAACTTTTGAAGGTAAATACATCTCTCAAGCTAAGACAGTCAATGCTTTCATATTACTGCTGATGCTCAGCTCAGTGTTCTTTGTTTCATATCAGGCTTAGCACTGTCAACTACTCACGCTACATGTATCTACATCGACACCCCTTTTGAAGAAATCATTACATATAAAAAATGGTTTGTACAAAAGTACCCTGATTAGTATTATTCAACTCATGTTCAGCTCCTTAGAACAATGATGTTAATTGCCCAACGTCAATTAACAGGATGGAAGAAAATGAGGGTGCTATAAGTGAAATCAAAGCTCTACAAAAGTACTTGACACTAAAGAAAATTGAGGCAACTGAAGACGACACTGCAACCCCCATCAAAGATGCCTTCAACATGGTAAACTTCTACCTCTATAGAAAACAACGAAAGTATACCTGTTGAATAACATCATGTTCACACACACTTACAGCCTATCAAGAGCCATTGTTGGGTAAAAGGAACTGCCATAATTAGCCGCAAAGCTGCACCTTACTGGTACATGGCATGTAGCACTTGTTTCACATCTGCCAATGAAACAATTGCTGGCCGAAGCTTCACTTGTCGTTACTGCACACAAACGAATGTCACAGCAATCCCGAGGTTACGTTTTTGTAACCACAAATAAAATACCTTCAAGTAAACTTCCATAAACATCTAAATTGGCAGCTTCAATTCCCTTTATTTTGCA
This sequence comes from Jasminum sambac, assembly GCA_018223645.1. NCBI lineage: Eukaryota > Viridiplantae > Streptophyta > Magnoliopsida > Lamiales > Oleaceae > Jasminum > Jasminum sambac. The sequence continues at coordinate 24,952,893 of CP073649.1, forward strand.
GGGCCCGAGCTGAAGTCTACATAACTGACAGCACAGAAACAATGACAGCTCCATAATGGGACGCCCAACTCAAGAATTCCTCCAAGCAACTGCCTCAAAGCTCATGGACCTAACACATGCTGTGAGAATCATAACCCTTCCCGCAATATATATTTTCAGCCAATTATACATATATATCAATATAAGTTGGTTTGTCTAGCTATTAGAAAATCAGTATTATATCTGCCTTTCACTACCACATTACAGGGCATCAACCTAGAAGACCACATCCGTCTTGACATCACTGACGACCATCTTTTCTATATAAAGACTGTGCCAGGCCGACAATCGTCTACAGATCACAGCAGGGCAGTTTACTCACACATACAATACAGGTTCGAAGTTGTTGCTATTGATGAATATGACCCGCTCAAGCACAAAAACATCCCTGCGAAATCAGTGGTGAGCAATTCAATACGCCACCAGCCTCAACCCAATCATTTTCCACCACACACCTTGGTGCAACTACTACAACACCAAAAAGAAGCTTGTTTGAAGGGGAAGCTACACCAAGCAACAAAAAACTTCTGTCTAAGATGGACTAAGACCTCCAACTTACGTATTTTGTCAAGAAAAGCAGGCTTTTGCAAAGGCTGAATGGACAATGTTTGCTAAACCAACTTCAGTTTTGGGAAATGTTGTAAAATAGTTAGGTTCCATTCAGCTAACTAAGGCTGCCAACTCTACCTACAATGTAAAATAGATAGTGTGCATAGGATAGCCCCACTTACGTGTTTTGTCTACAAAAACAAGCTTTTGAAACAGGCTGAATAGACAATATTTTGCTAAACCAACTTCAATGTAGGAAAATGTTGTAAAATAGTTGGGTTCCATTCTGCCAACTAAGGCTACCAACGCTACCTTGAATGTAAATTGTAAAATACTCTTTTGTGAAGTCAACATATTCAGGTGTTTTCCAACCTGAGTCTATTAAATAGGCGGTATGAGCATTGACTAGCAGATTTGGCTTGATATTTTCATCTTGTTGATCATCCTGTTCAAATTCAATAGCACATTTGGCTTCATATTTTGATCATAGTCTATGTTGATAGCCCAGGCTGCCATTAAAATGCTAGCAGCTGGGCAAGAGACACTTACAGTGGAAATATACTATCTTTGATGCTTTCAGGATGTTTCATATGTTGATAGCTATCTTAGCACCATTGGAGTGGATTTTGTGAATTATACTCAGAATCATTTTAATATGTTGATATTTGTTTCCTGTTTATTAAATATTAATCCCAATTTCTTTGACATGTTTTGCGTATTGTCGAGTTAATTAACTAATTATCTGATTGTCGCCCTTTTTACTCAACATTGAACAACAACCATCTCATCTTCACTCTATCAAAAATCAATTTCTTTCCACAATGTCAAACGCTAGCTCACACACATTTCGATGAACGTGCATCGCACGTTCCCGCCCACCCTAGTATATATATATATATATATATATATATATATATTTATATATATTTGAGCGTTTGTTAAATAATTTGTGCGTATTATCCTACCTATTTTTATATATTTTTACACACAAATTTCGTGGGACCTACTTGTACAACACAAATCTCCATCATTCAATTACACTTTTTCTCTCTCCTATATCACATGATCACATAAAAATACATAAAAACACATAAAAATACATATCCCAACACGCTGACGGTCACGAGCCTTTCCACACTTCTAGAAAAGGTTAGGGAACCCAAATAAAAGTTTTCCATTTTTTTTAAATGTCATTTCTATTTTTATTTTTAGTAGTTTTTGAAATGACAAATTTACTCTTCTTAATGATAGTTTAATGTCACTTACATGGATTTTCTACATTTTGAGTTTCTCAACTAATTTTCTTTTTCTCTTTTTACTCTACCCTCATAAACTCACTACACACTAACATTTTATTGAGCGAAGGGATCGAAAAGAATTCATTATTTTATCTACAAGTAGGAAAAAATTTGATGACATGCTCTGAAGTTTGAAATACCATGAATCGGTTTTTTTTTTTTTTTTTTTTAAAATCAGTCACTATGTGATGACATGATAATTCATTTTATTATTATTATTATCTATTTAAGTTTATTTTTTAATTCAGTCACTATTAACATGATGAATTTTTTTCATTATTATCTATTTAAATCCGTGGCAACGTATGGTTTTATTTTTCAATTCACTTATAACTTAATGACATCATGAATTTTGTCATGATTATCTATTTAAATAAATTCGTGGTAATAGTAGACCTAGAAATAATGTAATAATTATTCAATAATTTACGATATTGCTTTTAGTTGTATTTTTAGAGAGGTCACAACCTACTTGTGTTAGGTATCGAGAATATTAATAATTACGCATGCAAACATCGACAATTTGTCAAACCATATTATTTTGGTATTTGACGTATTTTCTTATTGAGTTTCCAACAACTTAAAGGGTGTGTTTGATTCCACAAAAGTTTTCCTGGAAAACGAGTTTTTTAGAATTTTTTCCAATTTCGGGTGTTTGATTGATTTTTTTTCCAGGAAAACGTTTTCCAATTTTTCTTGCACTTTTCCTTGTTTTTTTTCCTTGGGGAGATGTGGTTTTTATTTTCCGGGAAAAGTTTGATACTTTTTTTTTAATGAACCATTTAATTTAATTATAAAGATAAGAAAAATGATCAAATTTCATTAAAAAAACTCAAAAATAAGGAAAATAACATTATTTTCCAACTTTCAAATTAACCCAATCAAACACCTACAACTATCATTTTCCTGGAAAACCTTTTCCCGGAATTCATTTACCCGAAAAATGTTTTCTTTCTAACCATTTTCCGGCTTTGCAATCAAACACACCCTTAATTCATTTGATACTCCTATTTTTTTCATTTGATATTTTTCTCTATAATATTGAATATACACATACTTCTACCTCTTTGAGAATGCCATTTTTCTTCTATGATGATTTGTCAAAAATTCACTAATGTTAGGCCTTGTTCTTTTGAAGGATTCGCTTATTTCTGTGTAAAATATGTAGTTAATATTGTATTAGAAAATATGTGTGTGATTGAAAATATGTGTAAGTTATACGGAAATACGCCAACCCATGAAAAGAACAAGGCCTTATTGATTTTGTTTGAACATTTATCTTATACAATTAAATTCTATTGTTAGAAATATGAAAATTACAAAATTAATATGACGCACCTTAGGGTGCACAGTATTCACATTGTTGGATGATTTGATATATCAATTGAATCGAAATGCCATATCAATTGAATCGAAATGCCATATCAATAAAGTTCTATATAGTATATACCATAAAGTGAAGGACGGATTAACTTCCACAAAAGTTAGTATATAATTTTTGGCGGTGGAATTTGACTATAAAATTTGAGAACAATTAGTGGGAGAAAATGAAGCGGCTAAGAAAAATTAGTTACAGGAGATGAAAAATGAATAACAGAAAGGCAAATGGTTTACTATATTATTTTTTGGGAAGAGTATCTATATTTTTCAAATGTGTGCCAAAAAAATCGGTCAGAAAATAAATTCCATTAATAATATTATATTTTTATATTATATTTATATTTATATTTATGGTATATTTAATTAGTGATAAAATTAATTTTTTTAATTTACGTATTGAATGTATGGTTGAAATTTGAAAAAAATATATTAAATAATTAAATATATGGTTGTAAATGATAAGAGAAAATAATTAATAAATTTTTTTATTTATATATTAAATGTGTTGTTGAAATTTATAAAAAAATATATTAAATAATTAAATATGTGATGTGATTGTAAATAATAAAAGGAAAAGAAAAATTGTGCTGAAAAGGAGAACGCCTTATACTATTACAGCAATATATCGTCGATTTCCTCCGCCGGAGCTCCCAGATACACATTACATCTGTCCTCTCAAAGGAGTACCTTTCGTCTCTTCCATATCCATCAAAAAACTTCAACAAAAGCTCTCGGTTTCTTTTGGAAAAAACCTCCCCTCTCCATAATTTATGTAATATGTGAAATTTAAGATTCTAATCGATCTGTTTTTGGTTAAATTTTGGTCCAATTCTCCACTGCCCCCTTCATGTTTCACAATTGTACTCCCACACAGCCACTGCCGTTGTAGCCACCGTCGGTGCCTCGTCCCGCCTCCGACGAATAAGTACCGCCAACTCACAACCTTAAATCGCCAAAGGAAACATCAATGGAGGGTGCTTTGTCTGCAATGAACCAGCACGTAGAGTATCTTCCTTTCTCGAAATTTTAGCTGGTCAAACGGCTAATACTTCCCCTTCAGTTCCTTCAGGTTATCCCCTTTTATTTAGACGGATTCATTGGTAATTTCTTGAATCTGGATACTAATAAATTCGTCATTTTAATCTGTTGATTCCTTGGATATGAATTGTTAAATTTCTAGATACTTGAATTGGGATGAATTGTTAAACCTTTTTTTTTCTAAAGCAAATTGATTTCCCGCAAGTTGAAGGTAACGACCCTTTTCTTCAGGATGTGTATTTTTCCTTTTTCTTTCCATAGAGATGATTGTATTGGAAAAATGTTTGGGCTGAATGTCATATGAGGTAGATATTCTTGATGTGGTTCATTGATAGTTGCTTGGTTTTGGTTCATTAATAGTTACCTTGTCAGGTTACGTCATGAAAGCATATTCATCCAAATATATAATATATCAGTCTTTTGGAGGATTATACTTTAAATCGGCAGATTATCCTTTCCCAGCAATACAGAATTGTGCTTTTGCAACTTTGTTGGAGTACATGTATTTTTTATACTATAGTTTTCCCAATTCCATATAGAGCAGGTTGGCTAACTTTATGCAAGCTTCATCATGTTTATGGAACGCTTCAATTTATGTTTCTAGCTACTCGTTTCCGGATTTAGTCTGCGTTGCTTGAAATTTAGTGAATTCATCATTTCCGGTTCACTGGTCAAGAAATTCCGACAGTCAACATCTCTCTCTTTCAATGCAGAGAAATTCTTTAAAGATACATCAAATGCTTCTAGTCATAACTTTTAAAACATGGACATATGATCTACGAGGAATTTTATTTTCAGACATCATATTAAAGCTTGTTAGAATTTCTCAATGAGTATGGAAAATCTGGAACATCATTTTTCTGGATTATGTTGATGACTTCCTATTGCACCATTGAGCACAAATAACCACATAGGTTGACTAATGCTATGACCTGAAATCAACATCCAAATATGATAGTTGAAAAGGTAGAGAAAAAATGTGATTATCAATTCTTGTGGTGCTTCTCAAACTTTTTGTTACTGTATGAATAGTTTGTTTCTGGTGAAAGAACCGAATTTATTAGGAGCATAGCTATAGAAGTGTTGGACTATCAATTGCACATCATAGAAGATTAGGCTTTTGATAAATTTTCTCATCTCATTTTAGAGAATAGATTTAGTTATTGAATAAGCTTTCTTGCACATCTTTATATTTCTCTCTCGTGACCAACAAGATGCATTACTTGTTCAGACGTTTTGAAGCATTGGTTTGCCACTGATAGATTATAGTAATAGCGTCATGTTGCATTAAGATTTCCAGTCTTTCTTTATATGTAAACTTATTAACATTTTCTATCTCCATCTTATCTTCAATGTGTGAGCAAGTGTAAAAGTACAACAAATTTTGTCCATCTGCTATATATGTAATGATGCGTGGCATGTAGGAGATATAGGAGGTCTCAGATTATAGGAGGACAAACTCAAGGCAGTTATTACTCTTTGGGCATAGAGATCAAGACACAAGTGTGATTTTGCTTCGCTTTTGTTTCATTCCTTTTGCACTTCCCGTTGCTTTTTTAACTTTAGTAGAATTAGTTTGTTCATGCAAAAAGTCGCGTGTGTATTGAATCCTACGTTCAGATTCCACACCGGACAAGCGGTATACTAGTTAAAATATTTGTTACTTAGATGCAAATTCTACATGCTCACCCCCTTGCAAGAAAGAAAACCCAGTAAAAACGTGCGTCATTGCAAATGATCGCCGCATAACCTAAATTTTCTGATCCCCCAATCTGTTGTATCCAAGATCACAATTTACAATCATCCACCCGTATATTCAATTAAAAAGCGTGTCTGTATACAATTTTTTATACAAGTAGCTGACAGCAATATGATACAAATTTTCGATTTGTTGTTTAGATCATGTTGTTTTAAAAATTAAACATGATGCGAATAATTGAGGAGTGTTCTTAGAGCTGTCGGCCCCATTACCTCCGGAGCTGGAATGTATTTATATGTTGAATTGAATGTGGGTTCTTCATTTTGGTTACCATTAGGTTCAAATATCTGCTCGGGCCTGTCAAGGTGATTGCGTTTTTCTACTTTTACGCTTTTCATGTGTGCATATCGGGAGGGATTGTCTTATTTTTACTTCTTGTATTGTACTGTGGTGTAATTCTTATCGTGTGGAATGAGATTTTTTTTTCCCCTCAGTTTTATTTACGATTTTGAGTGTATAAATGGTTTACTTTATTTTTACTGTTTAGAGTTTAGTGGATTTGTGTGAATTCTTTATTTGAAAATATGATTTTTTTTCTCATAAAAATTATGATAATTGACCTTAAATTGGAAAATGCTTGTTTTCTCTCCGTTAATTGGATCTCTTGGAATAAATTGTCTGAAATGGGAATTTTGTCAGTGCTGATATTTTTGACCTGCACAATTGGCAACACAGTTTATTGGATTTTATCAAATATATTTGGTGTTATTTCAATGGATTGATGCTAGTGAAAGTCTGAAATGGAAAACTGGGAAATTACTGGTTGATATCATGTTCTTGTGAACTAACATACCAATTACAAGCATGTTTGCCAAGTTTAAAATAAAATTAGAAGCTATTTTCTCTCAAACATGTTTAGATATATTCTTTGTTACGTTTCTGTTAGCAAATGGTACTTAATTTCGAACTAAATGTTATCCCACTTTCAAAATAAGATAATTATTGTGAATTGATGTTTAAGATAACTATTTATTTCAAACTGACTTGTGTTCCACTTTACTTATAAGTTGAAATTCTTTGCTTGGCACAACATGCGTTTAACTAAGAAATTTATTTCTGTTTGGGGTTTCATACTTTGAAGTGGCCAAGATTATATTACCGTTGCCATGGTTCTTTAACTTTATAATCTTCTGTGTTTGATGTCTTTTGGTGTATAAATAGCTATAAAGTTGATCAATCTATTTAGAACTGTGGAGCTTTTTGTTGTATCATGTTGAGGGTGGCAGTATTTAACTGTATTCAGTGCTTTGTGGATTCACTTTAGCAGTGAATATTGGCAACAAGCTATTTGATGTTCTGAGAAAATTCCTTTCAAGGCTATAAGCTGTTTCATTTGCTTCTTGACAAAAATTATGTTCATAAGGCCCATAGAAATTAACAAACGAAATTTTGGCAGGTAAATAGATGAATCAAATTGTCATGGACCACGATGATAACAGTAATTACTTATCAACTGCAGTGGCAATGGGTCCTGGTCAAGAATCAAGTAGGAGCAAAAGAAAGTTATCCTCAAAGGTATGGAATTACTCTATTTGCTTCCTTTGGTGATTGCACTCTTCTAGCTGAAAATAAATGTTGTTCATCACACTTAAAGAAGGAATGGAAGGATGAGATAAAACAACCACGCCAAATCTTGCATCTCGATGATTCAATTAATCATGATGTCACTCAATTCTATAGTTTCTTTGGGCATCTTGGCTTTCAGCATGAGAGCATTGTTCATCTTTACTAGCAAGTAGCATCCGTTAAGAATTCATGAGATATAAAGGCTTGTGTGTATTAGTTATGAAATTAGAGCATGTTAGGGATCTCATTTTTATACATTTTAATTTATTTTCTTTCAAATTTTTGGTCAAACGAATCACAGCCACATATTTTGTGGGACCTACATGTGCTATACAAATCTCCACCATTCAACTCCACTCAATTCTCTATCCTTTCACATGAAAATGCATAAAAATGAGATCCCTAACATGCACTTAATATCAAACATATCACATGCGAGCTCTTGTTCTTGGATTGGCAATATTGACAAATAGGAACTTATGTTGTGCTTCACTGAAGCTCTTGGAGAGAAAGTCTTTACGAGTATTAATATATTATTTTTCTATTGATTGGTGTTTGATATAATGGCCTTTGAACATGCATGAATGTAGGCTTTCTGCCCTAAATATTATTCGTTTTCTGAAATTTTAAACTTGTCTCCAGCCCACAAGGTTGATACAAGAAAGATCTTTCAATATAGTACTGTATGAATTTGTGCTAATCTTTCAATATAGTACTGTGTGAATTTGTGCTAATAATTCTATGTGCTGAAGTATGTAGTTTTCGACTTGCAGTTTTGTTTGGAGAACCTTCCCAGCATTCTAATGTTAGCCTACCAAAGCTTTGGGGTTGTGTATGGAGATCTGAGCACTTCACCTCTTTATGTGTTTAGTGGCATATTTGTTGGGAAGTTGCAGAATCATAAAAATCCTGATGCAGTATTTGGTGCATTTTCATTAATATTTTGGACCATAACGCTCATCCCTCTTCTGAAATATGTATTTATATTGCTCGGTGCTGATGATAATGGTGAAGGTACGGTAAAGCCCTGTTATACAATATTAACCAATAAAATTTTACTATCAACTAGCACTGATTGACCATATTTTACCCACCTCAGGTGGTACTTTTGCTCTTTACTCCTTGCTTTGCAGACATGCAAAATTCAGTTTACTTCCCAATCAACAAGCAGCTGATGAGGAGCTGTCAGCCTACAAATATGGCCCCTCAGGACAGTCTTCTGTATCTTTAGCACTGAAGAGGTTTCTTGAGAAACACAAGAAATTGCGTACCGTTCTATTGCTTGTGGTGTTACTGGGGGCTGGCATGGTCATAGGTGATGGTGTAATTACTCCTGCAATTTCAGGTATGATAATGATTAATGGCATCATTGATGTTGTTTAAACGAGATCTGGTCAAAGATATTTAATTTCATCCTTTGTGTCTGACGCTAAGACAACTTTATGATAATTTCTTTATTTTTATTTTTTTATTTTCTTTTCTTTTTAAGTAGTGATGATTGTTGTGCAATTAGAGTTCACTTAGTGACCGATATGTGCCTATTTTTTATTGCAGTTTTATCATCCGTATCTGGTCTTAAAGCTGCTGGAACAAATTTGAGTGAGGGTATGCAGAGTTTTTCCATATTTCGATAATTGGGTCGACTTCTATTCACTTTGAATAAATGCGTCATTTATATTTTTCTGGGCTTTATTATCGTTCTGATGATCAAAGCAATATCTTATCTGTAGGTGTAGTACTATTGATTGCTTGCATCATATTGGTTGGCCTATTTGCTTTGCAGCATGTTGGAACCCAGAAGGTGGGTTTCTTATTTGCACCCATTGTTATTCTCTGGTTGATATCAATTTTTGTCATTGGGCTATATAATACAATACACTGGAACCCGAAAATCGTGTTGGCTCTTTCTCCACACTATATTATCAAGTTATTTAGACAAACTGGTACAGAGGGATGGATTTCACTTGGAGGGGTCCTTCTTGCAATAACAGGTAACTTAAATCTAAAGTTTTGTATCTTGAGAACATTATTGTTATTTTTTCTTCTGTTAGATTTCAGATAGACCCTATTTTAAGGACTGCGAAAATTGCTTGAGTTTGAAACTAATGCTCTTTGTTTGTGGGGTTATCAGGCACTGAGGCAATGTTTGCAGATTTGGGCCATTTCAATGCATGTTCAATACGGGTAAGTCCACATCTTTGTAGCTTAAGCAACATCCAGGTGTGAATGTGCTTGATAAGAGTGCCATTGTTGCTTGATGCTGGGATAATAAGAATTTAATACTTAGCCTGTAATCGTTTTAACTTTTTTCTTCTTAAAAATCAACTTCTACTACTCAATCAACCTCAGACTTCACTACTCATTGTTATCCATGCATTTGGTGGTCCCCACGACTGTTCAACCTAAAAAAATAGTTTTCAGGAAAAAAAAAAGGGAATACATGCTTAGTTTAATGAACTTCTAGAATACATATTTTTTTCTTTATAAACTATCCATTAGCTCCCTTTAAATCTGAATTGTTTCGGTTTCTGCAGATTGCATTTGCATTCCTTGTATACCCTTGCTTAGTGGTGCAATATATGGGCCAGGCTGCTTTTCTATCCAGAAATATTTCTTCGATCCCAAATAGTTTCTATGATTCCATTCCTGGTTGGTTTTGTGTCCTATTATGTTGAAATTGGTAACGAGCTTGTTCGGTAAAGCTTAAATGGGGCGAAAAGGATAATGTTTTGGGAGAATGTGAGGTTAAAAGGTAACAGATTAAGGGGACGTGGTTGAAAATAAAAGTAAGAAAAAGTGATTAAATTTTATGTTTTGCCGAACAAGCTCAACATGGTCTTCTTTTCCTGAGTCTAATATGACTGGATTGCCTTGCAGGCAGTGTATTTTGGCCCGTCTTCATTATTGCCACTCTCGCAGCTATTGTCGCCAGTCAGGCTATCATTTCAGCCACATTCTCTATTGTTAAGCAATGCCACGCTCTTGGTTGCTTCCCGCGGGTAAAGGTTGTTCACACCTCAAAACATATACGTGGGCAGATCTATATACCAGAGATTAATTGGATCCTCATGATTCTTACTCTCGCTATAGCTATTGGGTTTCACGACATAACCACAATCGGAAATGCATACGGTAAGTCATAAGCATTCCATGGAATTCACTCTTTCGTTTTGGAGATCAGTTTTCCCTTTGTTTAGGTGTGTTTATCAGTTTTGGTTACTCCCTGATCTTGTTGCTTGCACTAGATGTTGTGCAAACTGTTGATGTGATACAATTTGGACCATGCTTCAAGTTGGGAAGCAGATGATGTGGCAGGCCCAGATTGCTTCACATTAGCTGCTTGTATAAGATTTAGTGCAAGCAACTTACACGGGATCTAAAGTGTTGTTTTGATTATTCTTTTTATTTTTGTCAATCATTTTCTTGCATTTACGCTCCTTGTTGCCAGGCCTAGCTTGCATGTCGGTTATGTTCATTACAACTTTTCTCATGGCCCTTGTCATGGTCTTCGTATGGCAAAAAAATATTATCCTCGCTTCTCTCTTCCTCCTTTTCTTCTGGTTCATTGAAGGCGCTTACTTATTCGCTGCATACACAAAAGTCCTTCAAGGAGGATGGGTATCCCTCACACTCTCTCTCATCTTCATGTTCATCATGTTTGTCTGGCACTATGGGACCCGCAAGAAGTACAACTTCGACCTATACAACAAAGTGCCCATGAAATGGATCCTGGGCCTGGGCCCAAGTCTTGGCATTGTCCGAGTGCCCGGTATAGGCCTTGTCTACTCTGAGCTTGCGACCGGCGTACCTGCCATTTTCTCCCACTTCGTCACAAATCTTCCTGCTTTTCACAACGTTTTGGTGTTTGTGTGTGTGAAATCAGTTCCCGTGCCCTACGTCTCGCCCGAGGAACGCTTCCTCATTGGCCGGATTGGCCCACGATCCTACCGTATGTATAGGTGCATTGTGAGATACGGGTACAAAGATTTGCAAAAAGATGATGAGAACTTTGAGAACCTTCTAATCCAAAGCATAGCCGAGTTTATCCAAATGGAGGCGGTCGAGCCTCAATTGTCAGGGTCAAACCCAGACGCCACGTCGTACGATGGGAGAATGGCTGTCATAAGCTCCCGAAGTGTTCAATCAAGCTCAACCCTAATTGTCTCAGAGACCGAGGATTTTGGTTCCATTAATTCCATACAAAGCAGTAAATCTTTAACTCTTCAGAGTTTACGATCGGACTACCGTGATGAGAACCCACCAATCAGAAGGCGCCACGTCAGATTCCAAGTGCCTAACGCCCCCGGGATGGATCCTGTGGTTAGAGACGAGCTTCTAGACTTGGTCCAGGCAAAAGAAGCTGGTGTTGCTTATATATTAGGACACTCTTATGTGAAGGCAAGGAGATCATCGTCATTTCTGAAGAAGTTTGTGATTGACATTGGGTACTCGTTTCTTCGCAAGAATTGCAGGGGTCCCTCCGTGGCGCTTCATATTCCTCACATTAGCTTGATTGAGGTAGGCATGATATATCATGTGTAGGGTTTACAGTTTGAAAGTCTCATCTATGTGGCGTTGCTGGGCTCGTCCATTTTATGTATATGCGTGACTTTTTCAATATAGTATAACTTTGTTGTTGCTACGCATATGATATGGGTTGAACCCTGGTACAAGTCTGGATTTGAAGTTAGATTTATACTTTGTTGTTGCAATTCAGTGTTTAGTATTCTGAGAGTTGTATGTTTTTTCTATAAAAAGTCCCTGTTGTAGGCTTTTTCGTCTGGAAATCAAATTTGTTCAGTAACTTGAGCTAGATTTTTACTTGATTGTGAAGATAGTCTTTACTTTACATTGAATGTTTTATGGGTTCAAGGAATTGTTATTTCACTTTGATCAAGTTCCATAACGCAGGTTGGTGCTTCTTAAAGTCACGTGCAAAGCACACGCCATACATTCTGCCAGTGCTTTTTACGTGTTGCATTAAACATTTGGATTACAAGGCAAATGTAGACACATGAAATTCATTTGAAGTTTCATTATGTCAAGGAAAAGCTTTTGCATAATACTAATTGAATATTTATTTAATGTCTATAATGCTCAATTTAAAGTTAAGCAAACAAGTAACGTTAAAAATAGAGATCTAAACGAGCATCAGTCGAATGTTTCCACTTAGACACTCGAAATTTTTTTTAAAGATATGCCGATGTTTCTATCAGTATGTTATAATAATAATAATAACTAATAATACACACACACACACTAGTTTCCATACCAACCACAGTAATGCAAATTACATACAAATAACTCAACTAGCAACCCAGACAAACTAGCTTTCAGAATAACAATAATGAATGTAAGAAACCACTAGTATTTACAAACTTTACAGTTGATAAATTAATCATTCAGAATCAAACATGAAGCACACAATTTAGCACAAAATTGAATGTTTTCCATAGACTCGGAATAACAATAATGATTTGCACATAATAATTTCAAAAGAAAAGGTTGGACAAAGATTCAAGATATTGAGAATGACTACAATAAGGAAAAGCCATTGATAATTCGACAGAAATGCAACACAGAAACGCAAAATTCATTCAAGAAGATAAGATCATCAAGTTTCAATCGGATCACCACAAATACAAATTTCAAGAAAATGAAAAGGATTCTAAAATGAGAAATGGTGGGCCCCAAAAGACAACTCGGATGAACATGCAACAAACTTAGCGCATGTTACTAGTATGTGTAAAAATGGATATTTATGGATTTTAATATGATATAGGAAAGAGAATGAGTGGAGTTGAATAGTGGAGATTTGTGTAGTACAGGTAGGTCCCACGAGATATGTGAATGTGAAATAGGAGAGACAGTGAGTGGGGTTGAAAAGAATATATAAAAATATATAAAAACTTATTAAAATGCATGCACTAACACGCGTAGTACTGTGTTAACGGTGGGAATAGCACAGAGATATCCAGAAATAGCCAAACCACATTTCGGTTAATCAAGAAGAACAAAAAATAAAACATAACTTGAGCAGGAAACCACGCTGTAACGACAAATTTCATTTTGTATTGATAAAAATAATACAATAGAATTGTTACAAATTGGAATTTGGAAATTTAAAGTGGAGTACATCCCTTAACTTGCAATCCTCGATTAACGATCTACCGATAGAAGATAAATGGCCACGCGACTTGATCCTATGCATCAAGAGATGGGATTTGATTTGATTGATGACGGTGTGGATTTGTTGAAGAAAACGTTAGCTTGACTCTTCATGCTTCAATTTAATTGAACTTGAAAAATGCTATGCTCTTGAGGTTTGGACTTTACTTCGACTTGAAGGCTTTGATTTGGATTTGAGATTTGGATGGAACTTGAGGATGACTTTGATCTTCAACCACTCCGTTTGAATTGAGATTTGAGTAGAACTTGAAGATGACTACGATTTTCAATGCTTGATCTGGAATTGAGATATGGATGGAACTTGAAGATGACTTTGATCTTCAACCACTTCATTTGAATTTGAGATTTGATTAGAAGTTGAAGATGACTTTGATCTTCAGGGACTCCATTTGGATTTGAGATTTGCCTTTAACTTGAAGATGACTTTGATCTTCAAGATTGCATTTGGATTTGAGATTTGATTGGAACTTGAAGATGACTTTGATCTTCGATGATTCCATTTGGGTTTGAGATTTGTCTTTAACTTGAAGATGACTTTGATCTTCGATGATTCCATTTGGGTTTGAGATTTGTCTTTAACTTGAAGATGACTTCGATCTTCAAGATTGCATTTGGATTTGAGATTTGGTTAGAACTTGAAGATGACTTTGATCTTCAATGATTCCATTTGGGTTTGAGATTTGTCTTTAACTTGAAGATGACTTTGATCTTCAAGACTCCGTTTGAATTGATTTGAAGAATTGAAGGGATTTTGATCCATTCTTCTTCATTCTTCCTTGAGCTTTGATTTGATTTGAAGAACGGAAGGGATTTTGATCCCTTCTTCTTCCTTCCTTCTTCGACTTCGATTTATTTTGAAGAATTGAAGAGAATTTTATTCTCTTCTTCTTCATTTCTCCTTCGTAGGATTTCTTTGCAGCTTTTCCTCCTTTTTGACCATTGCTAGCTCTACAATGGACCTAAGGTGGTATTTCTTTGCAGCCTGTTTTGAAATTTTCAAGTGGGTTTAGGGTTTGAAGTAGAGATTGAGGAGAGTTTTTGGATTTTGAGGTGTGAGTGAAGAGTGATAAAAGCTTACCTCTGGAAGACATTCTGATGTGTTGAATTTGAGAAATTGAAATGCTCCTCACACTGCATCTCTCTCCATTCACAGATGGATTGTCTTCGTAGAAAACTCCGTAATCAAACAAAGTAAATCTAAATTGGAATCAGCCAATCCGCTCCCCTGCCAGAGGAAAAAGTTCATGGGCCCACCAAGCCCACCATCAGGAGCCGTCATGTATTATTCACCTCATTTAATAAAAATATTAATGTGGCGCCCTTATATGACACCACGTCATAGCGTGGCAGGAGAGCAGTCGCATGGAATCAGCTTCCTTATGCGATTACGAGTTGGTTAAAAGGTTATTTGCAATCTAAACAAGGGAAGTTGGGGCGTGGAGCAGCTAATTCCGAAAAGGGTGCAGCTAAATGAACCCACCAAATCACTGACTACATCCATTTTTTCCCGAGTTTCCAATTGCACCCTCATAAAAAAGAAAAAAATGTGTTCACGTTGATGGGGTGTTCGCTCCAAGTGGAGCGAACACCTAGACACGTCAAATAAGTTCAGCGAATCGGCTCGGCTCACCTAAGGCTTATTCCAGCTCGACTCACTTAAGGCTTATTCCAGCTCGGCTCATGCAAGACTTATTCCAGCTCGGCTCGTTCTTTAGGCAAGCCGCTCGCTTGAGCTTGCGAGCTGAGCGAGTTCGAGACGAGTGGCTCGCCAATAATGGTGTTTGTGCTCGAGCTCGAGAGGCGAGCTGGTTCGGTGAGTCCGAGCGAGCTCACAAGCTTTTCCGGCTCTCAACTTTTTTGACATGTCTATGAGCATCCACATAATTAAAAAAAAGAAAAGAAAGAATGACAGGAATAATAACGAATGAAAAATTTTTACTATCATTTTTTGTTCAAATTTTTTGCAACCACTTTGATTAGTAATTTCAAAATTTATTTTAAATTTTTTTGCAACTACTCAAAGTGGCTGTAAAAAATTTTAAAAAATTTCGAAATTACTCGTCAAAGTGGTTGCAAAAAATTTTGAACAAAAATGATAGTAAAAATTGCATCTACGAACGAAAGATCAAATAAAAATTGCTCATTTTTTCTTCAAAATGTTTTGTATTTTCTTTTTACCCTTGTTCACTGCATTCATAGCGAGCCCATTGGAAAAAAAAAAAAAAAGAGGCGGATGTAATTAGTATGAGTATATTAGTCTTTTTCTTTCTTTTTTTTTTTAAAAGGGAGTTGAACTCTGTATTATGGGGGCGCATTTAGCTGCATATTTAGCCGCACCCTTCCAAAAAAAAAATTTGTGGAACGAAGGGAACACTGGAAGTGTGGAAAGGAATAGTGGAAAATGGTGAGTGAAAAGACGGGTAAAATTTGAACGAATAAAAGGGAAATTTTGTCATTAGCTACTCGATTGTCATTTGTCAAAAAGGTTGTGAATTTGGGTTGTGCAAGTGTTGTTCTCTTCCAAAATGTAGCCTTATTAAGCGAACCCACATTGAGCTTCTTTAAGAAGAATGGGTCACATTAGTCCTGTTCTACTCCTCACATGTAAGCACGATTGTCATTTGTCAAAAAGGTTGTGAATTTGGGTTGTGCAGGTGTTGTTCTCTTCCAAAATGTAGCCTTATTGAGCGAACCCACATTGAGCTTCTTTAAGAAGAATGGGTCACATTAGTCCTGTTCTACTCCTCACATGTAAGCACGATAAAATACTCATAGGTAGGTGGATGTCCTACACCTGCCCATAGACATCTACCATGTGTAAGGTCATGGATGTTGTCAATGGATTGCAAGGGGAGTGGGGTTTGAAGTTGATGAGAAATTGGCAGTGGATGCTCTCAACTCGGATGCTCATGATGCCACGGAGTTTGGTTGGGTGGTGGAGGAATGTAGGAGGGTTTTTTTTTTTTTTTTTAAATCGGGAATGTAGGAGGTTACTTAACTTAGGGTATGTTCTTATCAGCTTAAATTTGGTCAACTTAAATTTACTTTTTCTCTCTCATCATTTTCAACCATTCATTCATTGATTTGACAATTACTTTATATTTTTAATACTCCATCTCCAATTTTCAACCACACATTCTCACCAACTTCCCCACCAACTTAATCTACACCAAATTAATCTATAAAGAACATACCCTTAGAATGAGGCTTTTCGGTCCATCATGTTAAGAGACAAGCTAATGAGGCAGCTTAAGTCTTGGTACGACATGCTCGGTTTTATACTCATCTGTTTCATATTATGTTATTCCTAGTTGCATTCATGATCTTCTCAATATAATTTTGCACTAATTGTCATTCATAAAGATTTGCAGTCCAAAATAATAATAATAGTAATAATAACAACAAATTTAAAGCTCAACCGCCGCACAAATATCCAGCCATAATTTCCTTTTTGAAGTTTGAATTCCTTTCATGATATTTGAAACCTCTGCTCGTCACACTCGGTTGCGCCTTAGTTAAACTGTAATTTTGATCAAATTGAGACAAAGTTGAAAGAATAATTTATGATTTTCAAAGTTGTTTTCTTTTTTAATTCTCAAGTGATATCTTTCTCATTTCTTTGTTGTGCTGCTCAAATCTTTTCTTGACTTAAAAGAATAATGTCTACTGCAAAAATATTTAATAGGAGTGAAAAACTTTTGGACACAGTTGCAAATGAAATTTCCAGTTACGCCTAGCAACGATTTTGATCTCCTAATGGTTGAAACAATAATTGCACCACTGTTAAAGTGCTATAATCTCAAACTGCCACACGTGAAAATCTCACTTGTAACGATCTTGTAAAATATGTCCATTTTCTTATATTTCCTCGTCGATATATAACCAAAGTTACATTTACTTGTTAATGATAAACATGCAATTATTTATTTTTATAATGACACACCATTAGTCATCTAATATATTAGCTATTGAACTATTATATTGAATTGTTTTAGGGGTTCAAGGAACTGTTATTTCATTTCAATGAAGTGCCATAATGCAGATTGGTGCTACCTGTATAATACATGTTGTTTGTGTAAATTGTAATTGATTTCAACAAGCCCTTTTCCAATTTGGGTAGATGGGAACCGTGAAGGATTTGTTGTGGTTGAAAAACATGTTAATCAGACGGGAGGAAATTGCTATGCAGGAATCGAGGCATCTCTTATTGAGAAGGGAAGACCGAAGAAGGGACTACACATTTTAATTCACACACCATATTTAAAACAGCTGCTCTGATAAATGCACCACAAATAATTTACCTATCTAACCTAGACTCATTGATTATTAATTAATTATTAATATTAATTACATGTTAAAAACAAAAGACAATAAACAATCAAACCAAACAAAAATCCGAACTTGGACTACGCTTAAATAGAGTTTAGGTTTATAGGTAGTTTGAGAAGATTGGTCTATGTCTGAGTCTATGACCATCGTTTCTGTTTTTTGTTTTTTGTTTTTTGTTTTCCCTTTGACATCTCCAAGATTTCTTAGTCCTGGTCGAGTGTACATAAGCTCTGGAAATCTTGAGACTACAATTGTAATAAATTTTTCATACCTCTCAATGCTGTGGTCAATGGAAAAATGAAGCCCACTGGAATGTGAGAAATCAAAAGAGGGTGTATCGCTCCAATTGAAACTAAACCGCCGGAGAAATATATGAGACCAATGGGATAATGGATGTAGTGGTGGATTGGTGGCGTCAGTGGTGGAACTATGGGCCATGGTGGCGGCAATTGGCCTTCGCATGGGCTCGACGTGCTCTTGTAGAAATCTAAGAAATATATATATATATATATACGTAAAAAGAGGATACGGTAATTATAGTGTACACTAGTATACCGCTGCTTCTCGCGGCGGTATCCGAACGGAGTCTGACAGAGGAGGTGACGGCGTGGAAGAGGTTGAAGAAGGAGATGAAGTGGTTGAATTTGCAGAGAAAGAAGCGGGAGAAGGAAGAAGAGACCGGGTGAAGACGGAAAGACAAATCAAGATGGAACACGGACAAGTGCTTGTTTTGGTCCTTAAGTGGCGGAGAAAACCTCACTCCGTTCGATGATAATTTAAAAGATATTTAAATCATTTTATCCTTGTCTATTTTTGAAAAAGTAAAAAATATAGTGTGCTAAATACTTGTAATAGTGATAATATGATTATCCTCGAGTAAATTTGATTTGATTAAAAAAAAAATTGGGATGGGTGTATTTAAAGGGAAAAAAAAGAAGAAAAAGGGTGTATTTAGTAGTAGATTTGGTGATCTCCTTTGTGGCCACGATAAAATATGAGGAATTGCCCGGAATGAACTTCGCACACAAAACATTTGTGTGAATAGCCTTTGACCAATATGATTAAATAAAAATAAAATTAAAACAATTAAAACTCTAAAAATACCAAATTCTCCCTATCCAAATCAGGGCAAAAGGAGGCAAAAGACTTGGCATATTCCTCATTCCTCATTCCTCATTCACGACTTCCTTCCTTCCTCGGTTCCTGGCTGAGCTCTTCTCTATCGATTTCGTCCTCGCGTACAACAAGTGCAAGCTTCAATTCGAGGTAATCTTGATTCTTCACACTGAAAGTTATCTTCTTCTACAAACTCTCCCCTTTCCATTTCCACTAAATTGATTGTTGATTTGAAAAAATAAAATTGGAACCCTAGTTCTTCGGTTGATTTTTCTTGCTTTGGACAAAGTAGAACACACGTTTGAAGGTGAATGTTGGAGCTGCCCCATCCTTGCCTCTAGCTGTAGAGGGGCAAGCCCGCTGTCTAATAGCCAAAGCAGTTTCACACAGAAACCTCGGGAAGATGTATTTATGGTGGATGCTTTGGTTTTAGGAGTTACATGCACAGTGATTGCCAATTAATTTATGGGTATGCGTCATAGGCTCTTGATTTTATTTATTCTTGATAATATAAAATATTGGAAAAAATTGCATTAAGAACGCCATATTATCGAGTTCCATCTATCTGCGTAGGTGCACAAGCACTATATATTTTAACACATAGCGACATTCTCTGATATATCAGATTTTGCATAATCATCCCTCTGTAGATCCATTTTCATTGGAGGTAATTTGCATAGCCATTCCTTGAAAGCTTTTCCTTTTCCCATAAGACATCCAACATTCTTTCTATCAATTCTCATGGGACATTTCAGCGTAAGCATCATCTGTTTTACCAAATCCTTTACAGAGGATTCACCTCTCATAGCATTGTGCTTTCCAAGGGCACACACCACCAAAATTTCTGCCAGAGCCCCCTATTTTCCGGCCGTAAATCTCAGTTGCATCTTGCCAAGCCATTGTAAGAGAAACACATAAGTAGTACTCAAATGCATTCCCTTTTAACTTAATAGTTAATAGGTACTTAAGTTCATTAACAAGAATAATGTGTAATTCTGTGTTTGCTTATTATAGACTTGTATGGGTACATTTGCTGATAATGCACATTACCTTTTTTTTTTTCAGCAAAGCGGAAAGGTCAATGGACTAAAGCTTCTCTTCATGATTTAAAATATCCTAGTTTCATTCAGCTTTTCTTCATTTTTTTATAATTTAGGCAGAATATATAGCCTAGCTTGCAACTTAAGATAACTAGTTTTAAAGTTAATTGTTATAATTAATTGTTTTGTATGTTGCAAAGAAAGAAGTTTAAAGATGAGGGACTGTTAGAAGAGAATGAAGAGATAGCTAATGAGAAAAAACCGGAGAAGAATTTCTATTAAAGTTCAAACTTGTACAGGTGGAAAAAGTTCCTCAACAAAGCAATGGGTAAGGTTTATTAAAGTTACTTTAGGTATATATCTATCCAGTTTTATTTTCATTAGAGATCTCACTTAACAAACGATGATGAATTTGTAGATCAGACTATGGGATATTCGCTTTGAAATACATAGAATTTCTATTGGCGAAGCTGGATATACATGCGATTCGGACTGATTGCGTATCAACTTGGAGGAAGAAACTTACCGCGGAGTTGCTAGCATGACACTTTGACCCATAGAGCATGTCTTGTTTATCGAAGTAGTTGTTGGGGTGTAATATCTAACATTTCCCCTTTCTTGTGCTTTGGTGATAAACAGTGACATAATTTTATTTTTGTGGATGAATTTTTTGTGAATGATGTTATGTGGATGATATATTGTGGTACATATGAATGTGATCATTTTAGATGGATTTTTTATTGTCAAAGGTTCTACCATTGTTAATTTTTTGTTGTTATAGGTCCATCGAAAAAGAAAAATCTATTCAATGATGAATAACGATGTTATACTCGTTACAGACATACATATAATGATATTGAAGTTGTTATTTCACAACGAAAATAAAAAATCTACTCAAGGATAAATAACGATGGTGTACTCGTTATAGCCATGTGTATAACGATATTGAAGTTGTTATTTCACAACGAATATGGAAAATCTACTTAAGGATAAATAGCGATGTTGCAATCGGCATAGCCATACTTATAACGATATTGAAGTTGTTATTTCACCACAATGATGAAAAATCTAGCTTAAATGATACATAACGATATTATATTCGCTATAAGAATGTGTATAACGATATTCAAGTTGTTATTTCAACACGAAAAGGAAAAATCTAGCTATAGGGAAATAACGATATTATGCTCGTTATAGGCATATGTAAAATGATATTCAAGTTATTATTTCACCACAATGATGAAAAATCCACTTAAATGATACATAATGATATTATACTTGTTATAAGCATATGAATAACGATATTGGAGTTATTTCAACATCTAAAAATGGAAAATCTAGTTAAGAAGTAACGATGTTATACTCGTTATAGGCGTATGTAAAACGATATTCAAGTTGTTATTTCACCAAAATGATGAAAAATCCACTTAAATGATACATAACGATATTGAAGTTGTTATTTCAACACGAAAAGGGAAAATCTAGCTATGGAGAAATAACAATGTTATACTCGTTATAGGCATATATAAAACGATATTCAAGTTGTTATTTCACCACAATGATGAAAAATCCACTTAAATGCTACGTAACGATATTATACTCGTTATAAGCATATATATAATGATATTGAAGTTGTTATTTCAACATGAAAAGAGGAAATCTAGCTACGGAGAAATAACAATATTATACTCGTTATAGGCAAATGTAAAATGATATTCAAGTTGTTATTCCACCACAATGATAAAAAAAATCCACTTAACTGATACATAACGATATTATATTTGTTATAAGAATATGTATAACAATATTGAAATTATTATTTCAGCACGAAATGGGAAAATCTAACTACGGAGAAATAACGATTATATAGAAGTACATATATTTATATTAAAACTGGTGTTTGATGGGTTTCAATTATCACTCTAAGCCCAAGTTGGCTGTAATCTTCATAACTTAAATGACACAACATTAAATAGTCAAATGTGAATGACAATGGACGTCAATGTTACATAACAACTTATATTTGATTTGATTATAACCGAATACATATTTCACTGACTAATATATACATATTAAACAACTTATATTTGATATAATTATTTTCGTAATTCTTTAGTAGCTCTAATTAACAATTAAGTTGTTATAGTTCTTTCATATTCTTTCGTTAATAACATTTTACAAACTATATCATTAAAACTTAACATTTTGAACGATGAATCTAGGACTTTTAGTAGTACACGTTGGAGTATACAAAATATCAATTCGAGTTTTAATTCCTTTTGTAATTATTATGGTTACTTTACGTTATTATACTTCACGAATACATAATCCACTAATCAAAAATACTACAATGTAAAAAAAATATTGGATACATTCACGTTTTTATTTATGCAATTATTGTTCGTTCTCCGTTTTGTTTGTATTTTCTGTGATATACATGAATAGAATGTTAATGATTATATAATTGCTCATAGATATTTCAACTCATTAACTATTACTTCATATTTGGTTAAGAAAATTTTTATTTTGTATTAATGGTATTAATCCTTATATTTGAATTAATAAAAGAGTTATTATATAAGAAAAATAACCATACATGCTTATCATTTGATATAAATCATTAAAGCGTTGTAATTGTAATAACAATAATGAAGTCGTTCTTCTATACATTACCATCGATAATGAAATCGTTTCCACTACTTGTAGCTTTTAAGAGCGTATAAATGTTGTGATAACGATATTGAAATTGTTATGGCTGTCATAATGTGTTGGAAATCATTTTAATACTTGTAGTTTTTGCAAAATGTGTGAGTGCATTATAACAATTTCTCGCTGTTAGAACAACCTCAAAATCATTCTAGTACAAATGTACAAATCATGTGTTCTAACGATTCCAAACTGTTATAACGGCATGAAAGTCGTTCTAGTACTCCTTTTTTTGAACCATCAGCCGTTGCTTTTACGGAATGTAGAAATGTGTTATAACGATATCTAAGTCGTTATAGCGACATGGAAATCGTTCTAATACCTATTGCTATTTTTAAATCAGTACATGTTTAATTTCTTTTCTTTCTTTTGATAAGAATGTTCAATTTCTTTACAGAATGTAAAAATGTATTATAACGATATCAAAGTTGTTATAACGACATTAAAACCGTTCTAGTAACCATTGTTTTTTCCTTTTTGAACCAGCAACTGTTGGTTTCACGGAATGTAGAAATGTGTTATAACGATATAGAAGTCGTTATAGCGACATGGAAATCGTTCTAGTAGCTGTTGATGAATTTTGTAGTGAAATTAAGGACAAGATGGTCTTTTGGCACATAAGGATATAATAGTCATTTTATTTGTTCTTTTTCTATTTATTTGAACAAAAGGCTATCTAGACTGTTATAAAATCAAAGTAAAAAATACCTTAAATGCTACAAGAGAATAGAGAGGAAATATATTGAACTTTCTTCCTTCTTCTTCATTTATCAATTCATGAATTGAGGTCTATTTATAGACCATCAAGTGTAGAATCAAAACAAAAATGATGAGTCATATTACACATGATTATCAATCAAGTTGTACAATTATTCATGAATTATTTTCATCCTCACATGATTTCATAGTCATTCACAACTCATTCACAATAATGCATCCAACTTTTGAATTATTTATAACACTCCCCCTTGAATGACTATTTATACAATAAAGTTGATTGTGGGATGCCCATGTGTTGCCTCGTTAAAACCTTGTCAGAAAACCCATGGGATAAAACCTGATCGAAGGAAAAAGAGTACAACCGCTTCCCGATGTTCACCACAGAGTATAAATGTCTTTGCCTCATTAAAACCTTGTCGAAAACCCAATGGGATAAAACCTCGATCGAAGGAAAAAGAGTACATTACTCCCCTCATAATGACATTGTTCAAGGTCCTTAAGTCGCCGCATGCCAATTTGGTACACCAATTTTCTAAAGGTTGATGTTGGTAACGCCTTTGTGAACAAATCCAGCTAAATTGTCAATTGAGCGAATTTGTTGAACATCAATTTCACCACTTTTTCGAAGGTCATGTGTATAAAGAATTTTGGAGAGATATGCTTCGTTCTATCTCCCTTGATGTAACCTTTGTTGAGTTGTGTGATGCAAGCTGCATTATCCTCATACAATCTGATTGATTTTTCTTTTATTGAGGATAGCCCACATGACGCTTTGTATATGATGAGTCATATTCCTTAACCACATACATTCCCGACTTGTCTCATGAATTGCAATGAGTTCAGATTATTTGATGATGTTGCGCTCAAAGTTTGTTTTGTAGATTTCAAGATATAGCAGTTCCTCCACGGCGTAAATACATATCTGTTTGGGACTTGCCTTTATGGGGATCGATAAGTATCCTGCGTCTGCATATCCAACTAAAGTAGATCGAGAATTATGTGAATAAAATAAACCTAAATCAGGCGCACCTCTTAGATAACGGAGAATGTGTTTAATACCATTCCAATGTCTTTGGTAGGTGTATGACTATATCTTGCCAGTGAGATTCTGAGAAAAAGCTATGTCTGGTCGGAAAGTGCAATTTGTCGAGATAATGTAATGCTCCAATTGCACTAAGATACGGTATACGGACCAAGGATTTCTTCCCCATCTTGGTGGTGGAGCGCTGTCCCTTTCAACATCAAGTGTTCGAGCGACCATAGGTGATGTTAGAGGGTGTGCTTTATCCATACCAAATCGCTTTCAAAACCTTTTCAAGATATGAAGATTGATGAACAAAAACTCCTTACGGGAAATGTTCAATCGTAAACCTAGACAAAATTTGGTTTTGCCTAAATCTTTCATCTCAAATTCAGTTTTCAAGTACTTCATCCGCTTCATTAATCTCTTCAGAGTTCCAATGAGATTTAAATCATCAACATAGACTGCTATGATTGCAAATCCGACATCCGCTTTCTTTATGAAGACACAAGGACAAATGTCATCATTTTTGTATCCCCTTTTAACAGTAATTACTTAAGCAATTGAACCACATTCTTAGGATTGCTTCAAACCATATAGTGATCTTTGCAATTTAATTGATAACACATTATTTGGGCATGCACTAAGTGCTACGGCACTTTTATTCCTTCCTGGGAATTCTCATATATATATCATCAAGTGAACCATATAAATATCTGATTACTACATCCATAAGACGCATGTCAAGTTTTTATTCTGACCGGACTTATCAAAAATCTAAAAGTAATAGCATCCATTACGGAGAATACGTTTCTTCATAGTCAATTCCTGGTTTTGAGAGAATCCTTGCGCTACAAGCCTTGCTTTATACCTTGTAATTTCGTTCTTCTCATTTCTCTTTCTTACGAAAACCCATTTGTATCCTCAGGGGATTACATTTTTGGTGTTTGAACTACAGGTCCGAATACTTGGCGTTTATACAAAGAATTTAATTCGGCTGTATGGCTTCCTTCCATTTTGGCCAATCATTTCTATTTCGCAATCTTTAGCAGACAGATTGTGGCTCAGAATCCTCACTTTGCACAATTTCTTGGCAACATTAAAGGAGAATATATCATCTACAACTTGATTGCTTTCAGTTCCATAAGTTATTAGATAGTAAATAATCTATTGATATCTCATGGTTTTCGAATACTTCTGGTTCTGCGGGAACCTCAATCTTCTTGGATGCTTCTGGTTCTCTTGGAACTTTAAATATTTTATTTGATTGATCAATCGTTTTTATCATTACTTACGATTCTTTTGTTGGTTTTTGTCTTGTACCCTTCTCTTTCTAGGTACAGAATCCTTGGATCCAACTGGTCGACCACGCTTCTGGCGTATTTTAGATTCATTTGCTGTAACAGGTTGTCCTGCGGGGACATCAATTTTTGCCGGTGTATTCTCTACCGGTATATGCGACTTGGTGACTTTCCTTGTATTCACAAATGCATCAGGCAGTTCATATGCAGTTCTTTGCAAATGAATAAGATTTTCAATTTCTCTCTCACATTTATTGCTTCGGGGATCAAAGTGAGCTAGAGTCTTCTCATTCCAGGAAAGTTCATTTTTTCTTTCAGGATGTAGTTTTGTACCCCCCAGTGTTGGAAAATTCATTTCATTAAAATGACAATCATTAAAGCATGCATTAAATAGATCACCTGTTAAAGGTTCTAGGTACCTGATGATTGACGGTGAATTAAACCCAACATAAATTCCAAGCCTTCGTTGGGGACCCATTTTGATACTTATTTGTGGGGGTGCAATTGGTACTGTACTTCACAACCAAAAATTCGAAGATGAGAAACATTAGGTTCTTGACCAAATGCTAATTGTAAAGGGGAGTATTGATGATATGCAGTTGGTCTGAGACGTATCAATGCCGCAAAGCATGTAATATAGCATGTCCCCAAGTAGAAGTTGGGAGTTTTGACCTCATAAGCATAGGCCTAGCAATAAATTGGAGCGTTTAATAAATGATTACGCCAATCCATTTTGTGTATGGACATGAGCAGCAGAATATTCAACTTCAATTCCCATATTGTACAATAATCATCAAATGCTTTTGATCTAAATTCACCAAAGACATTATCAAATCGAATGGACTGGATCGAATAATCGTGAAATGAACTTCGCAATTTTATAATTTGGGCTAATAGTTTAGCAAATGCATCGCTTTCTAGTTGAAAGTAGGCAAACATGTGACCATCTAGTAGATGCATCAACTAAGACCAGAAAATAACGAAATGGTCCACAAGGTGGGTGTATAGGTCCACAAATATCACCTTGAATTCTTTTCAGAAAAGTTGGCGATTCAACATTTACCTTTGTTTTAGAGGGTCTGATGACTAATTTACCTTGTGAACAAGCTTCACATGGACACTCATTTGGTAAAATAGTCTTAAGGTTCTTAAAAGGATGTCCATGTGAGCTTTTAATTATTCGTTGCATCATAATCGTTCCTGGGTGCCCAAATCTATCATGCCAAAGTTTAAGAACCTTTGAGTCAATAAATTTTGATTTTATGATGTTGTTAGACTCAATCGTTCTTATGAATGTATAATACATTCCAGATGGAAGCGATGGAAATTTTTCTTTAATCTGCTTATGCCCAGATAGAAATGAGTTTATGTAAAGATATTCTTTATTATTTTCTTCCATTGTTTCAATGTGATATCCATTTTTGCGGATATCCTTAAAACTAAGCAAATTTCTTCTGGATTTGCTAGAATAAAGTGCATCATCTATATTCAATTGTGTATCATTTGGCAGGATAATACGAGCTCACCTGAGCCTTCAATAATATTTGATGCACGAAATTGTATAGACATAATTTTCTCGTATTGTCAAATCCAAGAAAAACTTCTTATCTTGTAAAATAGTATCGAAGTTGCGCTATCGGCTAGGCAAATATCTTGGCAATTTGTCATGGTCTACAAAAGAAATTTAAAATATAAAATTCATACCCAGTTAACAAACAACAATTACATATAACACTTAATGGAAAATAACAATACAAATATAAAGATAACAATTCCACACTTATCACACAAAAGCATTATAGAAAAATATTTCACACATAATACACCATAAATATAATAATACTTCATTAGAGAATTATTTAATCGATATTTTCCATCAAACTTCCAATGTTTGTATGATCTGCGGGATCCGGGAAAAAGTCGAGTATCAAAATGAGTTCCATTGACTCCGTCATCCCAATCAAGAAAATTGGTTTCAACTTTTTCTTTTCCTTTCTCTTTTCCCTTGGTCGAAGTTTATATATAAGTCCACCAAATGCTTTGGTGTCACGACATGTATGCGGGACCAATGCCCGTGTATTCCACATCGATAGCATCTGTCATTCTGCCTTTATCAAATGAATCATTTCCATTATTTTTCCGAAATTTGAACTCGCTATTATGTTCTTTGATTCCGCTCATTATATCGTAAATGAGCTTTTCCATTATCATGTTGGAATTTACGTCTAAACCCTCGCCCACGCCCACGCGGGCCCACGCCCACGCCCACGCGGGCCCACGCCCACGCCCACGCCCACGCCCGTAATTATTTTTCCGAAACGTTGCATTTACCTCAGGCCATATAGTTCCATTTGTTTACGGTATCACTGTGGATCCCGCTGGGACGTATCCCATGGTTTTTCATGAGTAGTTCATTATTTTGTTACGCTATTAATAAGCAAGATACAAGTTCGAATACGTTTGAAATCTACGCTCGATCTCGCTGCAGGGAACACTCGAGGCATGGAATGTTGAAAAAGTTTTTTCTAACATATCTTGCTCGATAATTTCTTCACCACAGAAAAGTAATTGTAACGATTCGAATAATAATTCGGAATTGTAATCTTTCTGATTTAAAATCTTGCGAGCGCAAGTGCATCCATCGATATCCGGCCTTGGGCGGACGCGTACCCTTTGGTGATCGAATCATCCTTTAAATTTTTCCACGTAACAGATGGATCTTTGATCGTGAGGTATTCTACCATCAGAGATGCATGTAGGTGTCGTCGAAGGAAAATTAACGCTTTGTTCGATCTGCTTGGGATCTTTCATTTCCTTCGATTATTGTTTCACCTAACCCTTTTGAGATCAAGTGAATCTCAAAGATCAAGTGTCCATGATGAATAATTATCACCGAAATATCAAGAAGCGACAAAATCAAGTTTTGCAAGCGACATTTTCAAAAATTTAGATGAGCTAGTATATTTTGTTTTGAAATTTGAATTAGTACTCGTAAGGCGTACAACAATAACAAAATAAAATTTCTTGTAAAAAAAAAATCGTGATTATCTTGTAATAATTAGGTTTTGATCAGAGGTCATCTATAAGATTTGAATTGTAGAAAGATATTTCCTTTTACTACAAAGAGTGAGCTCTAGTGTAGAGACTCAGCACGATAACGCTGTTATAAAATCAAAGAAAAATACCTTAAATGCTACAAGAGAATAGAGAGGAAATATATTGAACTTTCTTCCTTCTTCTTCATTTATCAATTCATGAATTGAGGCTCATTTATAGGCCAATCAGTGTAGAATCAAAACAAAAACGATGAGTATATTACATACGCATTATCAATCGTTTCTGACAATTATTCACGAATTATTTTCATCCTCACGTGATTTCATACTATTCACAACTCATTCAGCGATAACGATCCAACTTTTGAATTATTTATAACATAGACAAAGATTTATAATGTTGGTCTTTTTAAATGAAACTTTTGGTTGACTAACCCTTTTAAATGAATGCCTCATAAAATATCTATGTCTTGTTCGACATCGCAGCATAACTAATCAATCACGATCACTATGGTTTCATTTTTAAATTCTTTTCCTTAGATGGAACACGTCGACTCTAATCGTGCTACCCACGTTCAGATCCTTGTAAGAGAGTTCGATAATTTGCAAAAAGTCGTAGTGTTGATGAGCTGATGGATGAAAGCCACTCCAACCCCGTGGATTTTCTCGAAACTAGGGAGGATTTGACGTCAATTTTACCATATTTACCACTAATTCTCCGTTCGTCGGCCCTATTCTGGCCGCCGCCGGTGGTGGAAGCGCTGAAATGCCTTGCCGGAGGACCTATGCACAGTCACGTTGACTCCGGTCAAGTTCTTGCCATTGCAATTTCCGACCTACGCAATTCACTTTGTTTGTCGGACTCCGCGCTGCACCCCTCAGCACTTCACGGCTATGCCCTATACTTCGATGACGTAAGCAGTTATTTAATTGTTTCATTTTGCATTCAGTTTTACGTCTATGATGGACCGTGTAATTCTGGGACTTCATGTAGTGAAGTTTTGTCGGATCAGTTTATCAGGTAAATATTTGCAAGTTCTGATTAAATTTATAGGTTATAGCCAGCATTTTATGTTACATTGTTACTGTTTTATCGACATTGATGATTTTCTTTGCATTTCTACCCATTGCCAAATCAATTATCCGCTTGGGTGTTACATCCAAGGATAGTTATGACACAGCAACTTAACATTGGCGGACTCCAAAGTGGAATCTTTCAAACTCAATGAAAGATAAAAGCTTAAAATAGACTTAAACAAAATTTGTTTCTCAGAAGCTGGAGCGCTATGAACATAAAGAATGCTAGTAGATCTGATAAATATCTATCTGTGGAAATCCTAGATGAATGGAAACGGACATCACAGAACTTTTGGTATAGCCTGAAAAAGGTCCACTTTGCAAGAGTCATGCACTTCTGATATGAGCAAGTAGTAGACCAAACATCCATGACTTGAAGTTTTTGAAAAGATATGATCTATAAACGATGGCTCTAGATCAAATCGGATGGCAGAAAAGGATACATACATGATATAACTAAACCCTAAGTTATTTGGGAAGCTTTATCTTATTGTTCTTGACATCTTATTGAGTACTAATGGGTACAAGTGAAGTAGTATAGTGATTTGCCTCGTTTTTTAATTTCATATGCACGATCTATTTGTTGATTGAGGATAATAAGAATTACCTATTCTAACCCATTTGGCCATTTTGATTATAGCTAATGAGCAGGGATGCATCTGAGAAGTGGTTTGGACAGTTGGTACCACAATTGGCAGATTTGCTGTTGAGGCTACCTGAATTGTTGGAGAAACATTATCAGAATGCATTTAGTTTCAATGGAATGGAAACTTGTCTTCGGTTACTGGAATCACAACAGCAGGGTATTGTGTTTCTTAGTCAGGTAAACTTGCACAGTAGTTTTTAAGCCTGACTACTTGTATAGATATTTCTGATGCAGCACACAACATTTCAGATTGAGCAATACAGTATTCATGCCCCATTGTTACTTGTTCTCCTCGAACTTCTAAAACTTTGAATTGTTGATGATTAGTTTATGATGTTATTAAAGTTTAACTGCCACCGCAACTTTGGTTTATTTCATTAGCTGATTTAAAGTTGAATCCTTCTTTGGATTTTGAAAATGAGTTTTTACCTTTTAGGTGATTAGATTATACCATCTTCCCTGTTTATCTCTGTAGTCAATGTTGGATTTGTGACTGCATACTATTTGTTTTTTTCTTTTGTTTGCATTGTGGCATGGATCTCTCAGACTTCATATGTTCTTTTCAGTTAGCCTTGTATGTCTTTGTGGTTCATGAACTTAGAACATCTATTTTGACCTTGATCAAAATGTCAAAGTGTCCTGATGGGTGGTTCTTTTTTACCTGATATTGCACAAAGTTTTTTTCACAATTGCGGGATGACTATTTGATTTAAAATCTTTCGCGTGTGCTAACGCTTTGCTTACTTTGAAACCATTAATGAATTCTAAAAATGGTCTTTGCATTAGCTTTGACCATGTTCTTCTTAGGTCCTTTGAAATTACAATGATATTTTCTCATTGTGCTGTGGAAGTGTATGCTTCTTATTTTGTGCTGGTAGTGTTGTTTTATTAATGTGATGTTATACTTGCAATTTAATTTGTAAACAGAGATCTGGAAAGTTTATGCAAAATGTTGTGTTTTCTGAAGTTCAATAAAGAGCAAAAAATACCTGTGGATATCACAGAGATATTCATATTATAATGCTGGATTCAAACCAGGGAAAGAGGTCGTTTTAAAAATTCCTCACTTCAGCGATAGCAATATGATTGTGCTATGATGTTCCATCGAACACACTGATGCAGCAATGTGGTATATTATCCTCTTTGGACCTAATACTTGGTGGTGCCATGGTGGTGGGGACCTCTCAAGTATTTTTCTTGATAACTGTGATTTGACAAGTCTTCTCCTGCATAAGGTTCGGATTCCAACTGCTTAGTTCCTGCACTTTGGGCTTAGTAGAGGTCCTTGGCTGTCCCGGTGACAACCCTTCCTTGGATTCTCAAGTGAAAACAATGGCAGTGGGGAAAATCCGGGGCGAAGAAAACTAGAAAAGTATCTTCTTTGTTGCTTATTTGTGAATGAGTCTATACGGGACTCCAAGATTTCTTTAAGAGGTCCTTATCCTAGTCTATATCTGTAAAGCTGCATAGGTTCAACCGATTATTCATTGTCTAGGGCTTCACTTAGCTGTCAGCTGTTTCCTTTGAGTAATTGCCTCTTGTTTTGTTGATTGAATGAAGGCGCAAGGTAGTTCTAGTTGGCTCAAGGAGATGATTTAATTTAAAGGTTCTGGGCCTTGAACAAGGGTCATGGGTTTGAGCCAACTTGTAGCAGTGTATTTGATATGTGGGCTCACAGATCAATCCTTGATGCGGTAAATTAGACCCACTACAGGGGGTTGCCAAGTTAATTCCACTGGGAGAATGTCTATTGATCTTGAGTTGGGTTGAGTAACTGTCCCTTGCTTTTAGTGACTGTTGGATATTGTTTTTATTTGATTGTTTTTGTTAAAGGAATTTATTTTTAACTTATCCACGAACAACATAATTCAATCATTTGCTGCAATCTACTGGAACAAAAAAGGAAGCTTGAATGAGCAAATATGTTTCTATAAATCCCTTGGCATTTTCATTTCATGTATTGAGGTGTCCTTTTTCCGTAACTAAAGCTTAGAGAGCTTGTTCTTCTCAATTGAATATGGCTTGTATTCTGATCGTGAGTGGTTTTTGTTTATTTCAGGAATTGATTGCTGCACTTCTTGCCTGCTCTTTCTTTTGCTTGTTTCCAACCAGTAATAGACATCTCAAACATCTTCCAGCAATCAACTTTGATAACTTATTTACGTATGTTTTTCATCCACTCGTTCAATTATGTGTTTCTTTTTGTTAATTGGCTTTGGCATTCATAGTGATGAATGTTGATAAACATTTAATAATTGCCAGTTTTAGCAGAAAGACCTTTCCTGTAGTTCTTTCACGGTCTCAACTATTATGTCTTAAGGACCTTATTCTGACATTGAATGCAATGAATGTGCTATATGTATATAAAGTTATAAACAATGCATTGCGTGACATAGAAGGAAAACATCATTAACATGCTTCAGTAATGCTATTTGTACAAACTATTTACCGTCGTCTTGTGGTGCTATCAATCGATGAGGTTAATAAAGTGGTCTTGTATCTACTACATATTTAGTGCTTGTTTGCGAGAGTTTTGCAAATTGACTTTTGAATGTTTGGTTACAAAAGTGTAGTTGAAAATGATTTTTGTAAATCTTAGTCAATCAAGATCTTAATTGGACTCATCATGTCATTCCACATACTGGCAGTCTGGCACTGGCGATACAAAGCTTATGTATATCAACAGTATTCATCATCAATGATGCATAATTATTTAAATCTTTACTTTCCATTATATTTTCTTTTCTTTTTGTTTTTCTGTCAATGAATTTGTCGAACTGGAGAAAAGCTCCAGTACAAACACACATACAACAGACACACATGCATGCCTACTGGGTAATTTTATTTGCTGTGAAATTGCTCTAGATGCAGTTGCCTATCCATTCATTATGCATCAACGTAAAACAGTTAAAATTACTAAATGAATTAGAACATACTATTAGATAAGTTGCCATCGTCGGCCTTTTCCTTTTTCTCCTATTCTATTGTTTTTTCTGGAAACAAGCAATCATTTGACATATATCAGTGGCTTGACAGGATGATGTTTGTGTGAACTGCAAAGATGAAAATTGAATTTATTTTCTTGCTTTCATTTTACCTAAGATTATTGACTATTTTACTGGTCCAGTTGAGATAAATGAGTTTTGACCCGAAGGGTAATCTAATCACTGACTTGGGGGGGCAGTTGTTAATACTTAGGGACAGTCAACAAGGAAGCAGTATATATATATATGTATATGTATATATCGTCGAAGCCAAACATGTTGATATGATCGCTGTGTTTTCAGGTCTTTCTATGAATCCAACGATGCCAAACAGGAAAATAAGATAACGTGCATGGTTCACTACTTTGAGAAGATATGCTCTTGTATGCCTATGGGAAATGTCTCTTTCGAAAGAAGAGTTCTTCCTCTGACAGATAGTCCATCCCACATTTCTTTTCCAAAGCCTAATTTTTGGAGCAAGTCTAACATCTCCCTTTGCCGTTTGGAGGTAATCAGCAATCAACATTTACTTGGTGCTTTAAGCTTATTTTCAACTTGAGATTCGTTTAGAGCATTCCATAGCCTTATAGGCCTGCTGTATCTGGAGATGAAACCAGTCATGTCTGGTATTTAAATATTGGCAGGTTCACAGTTCTGGTTTGATTGAGGATCAACCCATGGAAGCTCTGGAAGTGGATTTCGCTAACAAATTCCTAGGAGGAGGTGCTCTTCACCATGGCTGTGTACAAGAGGAGATTCGTTTTATGATCAACCCAGAGTTGATTGCTGGCATGCTTTTCTTGCCTGCAATGGCAGACAATGAGGCCATTGAAATTATCGGTACACAGAGATTCTCGAATTACACTGGATATGCTTCTTCATTCTGCTTTTGTGGTGACTATGAGGATTACAAGGGCCTCGATAAAATGAGAAGACGCAAGACTAGGATAATTGCAATAGACGCACTCTCCCGTGTGGGTAGGAGACAATACACACCCGAATGCCTGCTAAGAGAGATTAATAAGGCATTTTGTGGCTTTTATGATCAATCCAAACTACAGCAATATGAAAATCTGTTTGTAGACACTGCATGTTCTGAAGCTGAATTTTATGGAAGTTCTAAAAGTAAATCCCCTAGTAGCCACCCAATGAGGAATGATGAGCAAAAGTGGGATGAAGACGGCGTTGGGATTGCTACTGGCAATTGGGGATGCGGTGCTTTTGGTGGGGATCCTGAAGTGAAAGCCATAATCCAGTGGCTAGCGGCGTCTCAGTCGTTAAGACCTTTCATCTTATACTACACATTTGGTTTGGAGAGATTGCGGAAGCTTGATAAGGCAGTAGAATGGATTATATCCCAAGAATGGACTGTGGGAGAACTTTGGGGAATGTTAGTTGAGTTTTCAAGGCAGAGACTGAAGAAAGAAACCCAGCTCGGCTTCTTCAAATGGCTTCTTCCCTCATTGTATGATGATGACGACGGTGATCATGGGATGATGGACTCGGCGTTTACTTGATAAATTTCTACGACAGTGTCATTCTTCAGGTTGCTTTTTGAGTTTGTTTTCATTTAAGTGAAACTATGGAATGGCACAAATGTAGATAAAACTGTTTGATGTTTGTTTTGTTAAGAGCATCTCCAATGGGGATGCTAGTGTGTAGATGATGTGGAGGATAGAGATAGAAAGAAGATGATTATTTTAATTGAAGTGCAATGGAAAGGAATGCAGCTAAAAAAAGAGGAAATAGTGAAAAAGAGGAGACAGATAAAAAAAAATTCAAAAATAATAATAAAATAATAGTAGCAAATGTGTATATCAATGTGTGGTTTTAGATGTGGCACGGAACGCGAGAAAGAAAAAGTGAGGAAAAAGTAAAAAAAAATAAAGATTAATAAATATGAAGTTGCGGGATTCATTTTTTTTAATGTGTGTGTATTTCTCTTCCAATGGTGTGTCACGTTGTATCCAATGGTGTGTATGGCATTGATGATGCTCTAAGAGTGAGAGTGTGTTTTATTTGATGGACATTCTATTGTTGTGCTTGATGATTTCAAGTCTATTATCACGATGTTGCGATGTATTTGTCTCTTGGTCTCTAATTCGATAGAAAAACAATTCACATTATTAAATTAATATATTTGATTATGTATATGAATTGTTTTGTTTTGTTTGCATGAGACATTTTAGGGGATGGGAGATTGAGACAACAGATGCCACACAAGATTTTGAATACGGAGTCCTCTCCCATTTCATCCTACCAGGGCAATGGTTACCTGAATTCTGTTGTTATAACAATGCTGATTAATAATTTTCATCAATTTGGGACTGGGACAATACATGAAGAGGTGGTGAAATTTGAAGCAAAAATGAAGTTAGTGACCCATTTGAAACTAAAACTTACTTTCAGTAATTTATCACAGCCGTGTGGAGTCTCTTAGAAAAAATTGTGAAATGTATATTAGTCTTTAACATATTTTAGGCAACAAGCCTCGAGAAATCTACGAAATCTATTCCGTACAACCATTACGGTTTTACGATCAACCTCAGAGCACAAAAGAAAGTAGTATACAAGAACCCGTTCAATGATTTGAGACGTGTTAAAATTTAGTGTCTAAATTGATTTTTTTTTTTTTAACCGAAGATAAAATTTTGCTAATACAGATTTCTCAAAGATGATCCAAAACCATCATAAGTTTTTTAACTATAAAACCATCGGCCCATTTGAGGGCCCGTCCGACCTCCGATTTGAAATTCGAAACCAGATCTAGAATTAACACGGTGAGGGAAGCTCCATCAATTTTAAAAATTTTTTGACGACACCGTAACGATCCACAGCGGCCGGTCAAAGTTTTGTAATATTTTTAGGCTAAAATTATTGATAAAACTTTGATCGGCTACAGTGACTCAGCGGTGTCATGGAAAATTTTTAAAATTCTGGAGTTCATCTTATCTTGATTCCAGATTTGATCACGGATTTTAAAACGGAGGTCACACAAGCGCTCAAAATAAGTTGATGGTTCATAGTTAAAAAAACTTTTGATGGTTTTTGAGCATTTTTGACAGATTTCTCCCGAATGTTCTTCTTTAGGGAAAACTCACGGCCCTTTCCCACCATTTCCTCCAGTTATTTTGGTAGAAGACAAAGTTCCTCAAACACCAACGGCAACACTGCATTTCCAGTAGCTACCAGAAGAAGGTAACAATTATATCAAGATTCGAGCTAATTGATTATCTGAAAGGCGTAATTGTTCATGTGTTACTGTTAGTTGTGATTCTGCAATTCAATACTTAAACTTTCAGCTCGGTCCGTTTCCTTTAGCATGAATCTACCGCTTTCAATTTTTCTTATGTCGCTTTTTTTTTTTTTTTTAATATTTGTTTAACACGTTTCAGTGCTGTTCGTTGCTGAAATTGGTTGATTGTTTTCTCAACTCCCAACTTTTGCATAATAGGTGTTTGTGATATTGTTTCACCTAAAAATATCTTCCATATTCTCTCCTTCAAAATCAAAATTCGGAAACCCTGCTAACTGTTTCTGTGATTTCACATCCTAATGTAATCCAAGTTAGTTTAATTAGCCCAATTCAGTTCCTATTATCGTCTTATTAGTTCCTGTTGATGTATGTTTCATTTGAAATGTATAATAATCAAAGGAAAAGTTCAATTTGAGTATGCAGGCAATGGAATTGTTTCAGCTTTCCTTGAGGCCACAACTGCTGTTTCCCTATATGAAACAAAGCTATTCAACTGATTTCTCGTCACATTATCGAGGTTCCTGTGTTCGGAGAAACAGACAGAGCAGCACTTCAGTTTCATCGTCAAGAATGGAGTCTTTCAGCCTATCTACTCGACAATATTTTAGATCACCTTTAAGGGTATGTATACATGATCTCCTAAATCTCCCCTATATGTTATATTCAATAAAACATTACAAGCATATGATGATTTGTGATTTGGGCTGCTATAACTTACGACAGAGGGATGATATTAGACCAGGTGGTATAAGAGCCTCGAAAATAGAAGAATTACTGAGGCAACGTGGTGGAAAGGACGAGGGAGAGGATGACTCGAGCAAGAGTGACACAGAGGAGGAGAAAGATGATGACTCTCTCATGGATGGAAATGAGAGGAGAGAATGGAGGCAAAAGATTAGAGAAGTTATTGGTAGGACACCTGATATTGAGGAGGAGGTCGACATGGTTGAGAAAAGGAAAAAGATGCAAAAGCTTTTGGCTGAATATCCTCTTGTGGTTGAGGAGGACGATCCAGATTGGCCCGAGAATGATGATGGGTGGGGTTTCAACTTGGATCAGTTCTTTAACAAAATTGTCATAAAGAATGTAAAGAAGGATGATGATGAGGATTATGATAGTGATAAGGAAATAGTGTGGCGTGATGACAATTACATTCGTCCAATCAAAGACATCACGTCTGCTGAATGGGAGGAGGCTGTGTGTAAGGATATCAGTCCTTTAGTTGTTCTTGTTCACAATCGCTACAAAAGGTCAGCTCTCTCCAATTTGTCTGTTTTAGTAATTTATCTCGTCCAATTTGGTGTTTCGGTTGAATTTTTTTTCCAGCTAAAAGCTAACTTTTTACATGAATATTGGTGGATACCACGATGTGAGTGGATAATAATGAGTGATAATGTGAGATGTATGGTTGATATTGATGTTTGACTTTGATTAGTAATACAAGTTGATTATTAGGTAGAAAAAAGTTAATATGAACAAAGGCCTTTGTTGAACCTGTTTATTTAACTAGTACCATTATAATCGTGCAGACCGAAGGAAAATGTTAGGATTCGAGATGAATTGGAGAAAGCTGTTCAGATCATATGGGATTGCCAGCTACCATCACCAAGAGTGCGTAAAATCATAAATTACATTATTTTCATCTTCCTTTTTTTTTTTTTTTGGTTAATACTAATGGATGACAATTGACAAACAGTGTGTTGCCATTGATGCTGTTGTGGAGCTCGATTTGGTCTCTGCCTTACAAGTGTCTGTCTTCCCAGAACTCATTTTCACCAAAGCTGGCAAAATCTTACACCGTGAAAAAGGTTAAAATTGATGTACGACGTAATACATTATTGATTACTTCCTTACATTATCGAAAATGTAATTTTTCCTTATACTCGGTGTCTAGTGGTAAGAACAGCGGACGAATTGTCAAAGATGATGGCGTTCTTTTACTTTGGTGCTGCCAAGCCTCCATGTCTGAGCGACCTTGGAAACTCAAATGAACCAATTCCTACATTTGAACGAAGCACCAAATCCACTTAAAGTCCATGTTTATAAAGTTACCCATATCTGCTCACAACTGTGATGAAATTTACTCCAATTGTTAATGTTTAGCGCCACCGAAGTTTGTCCAGGTGAGTGTATTTCGAGCAATGTAATGTTCATCAAGTCATGTATGCAAATTTTAAACAACTCGACTTGTTGCAGTGTGACAATTTGAAGTAATGGTCGTCATTAGAAGGCAGTTCGTCCCTGCAGGATATTATGAGCGGTTTGGGTGTTGGAATATGCAGTATGCATAATGCATGCCCATGGATGTAAACATTTGTATGTGAGTAATTTGCTACATTGCTAGTTGTTTTATGGATATGCTAGTCTGTGTAAAGATTTGCACGATTTTTCAGAATAAACAAGACAAACTAGTTACATGTATTCGCATTGGGGTAGCGACGGACGAGGGTGATCCTTTGGTTGTACTTTATGTGTTTAAGTTTTGATAGATGTATTTATAGAGTATTGTTCCATTATCCATATATGGGCACGTTGCGGTATTTATACGTGGGCGGATGGGCTCCATTTTCCCCCATCAAAGGGATCACCCATGTATAAAACACCATCACGTATTCACATGTAAGCAACAGAATAAATCCATGTATTTATAATTGATTGAATGTTGTGTTGTTTTGAGCTCTTGTGACACAGTTTTGATTATTGCATGTTGCCCACCTGGCTTACATGCAATGCATGGCAGCTGGAGCATACGCGTTGCACTTGGGAAGTCAAACTTTATAGTGTGTGGTGACGAGGCACTGAACCACTATTTTTTAACTTGGGCTTGTTTACATTCCCAGGGAGGCACCTAGCCTCCCAGCACTGGGGAAGTGTGCTCTCTCAAACCCACCCCCACGCGGGGCATTGAGGGAGGACTAAGTGTGGGTGGGGTCCACACTGGGAGAAAAATTCTCCCAGCACGGGCAGCTTGACAAGCTCGTTTTAACACATTGCCTTTAACTTTTCAAACGTTGGCAACTTGGCATCAAAGATCATTCTGTTCGCAAAACTGTTAATTTGAAGGTTAGCTGGTTTTTTTTTTTTTTTTAAATAATATAACAGTGTTACCCTTAATTTCATTTAAACAAATAAATAAAGAGAATATAAAAAAGAAAACCCTAAATCAACGTCATACCCAAATCATTAGATTTAGAGGTAACAATTCTAAGTCGAAATATTTTATCTTGGAATTCAAAATTGACGGACCAGATATAAAATTATCAACACCAAATTTCTTGGATTTGTTTTAACATTTTTTTTTTCTAATTAAAAATTTACTTTTTCCTTTTTCAAGGATATACTGGAAATCAACTTTTACACATAGTAAATATCCATTCATTGTTATCATGCATTTCCTTGTCCTCATTCATATATCAAATTGAAAAGAACTTACTTTCTAGCGGGCTGAAACCACCAAATCGGCGGGGAAGAAGAGGCAGATCATAAACAACGCTGTTTATAGTGAAAAAATTTTGATATAATTTTCTTATAATCACATATTTTGCTCATTTTCAGATTTTTGGGACAATCTCTGTGATAATTCCATCGATTTAACATCAAACGAATAAATCTAAAAACGGCAACTGAAAAGTGAAAACAATACTAGCTAACATTAATTTCCAAAATAAGTAACACAGATTTGATATAATAGCTCAGAAAACGGAAGTAACACAAATTTATGCACCAGAGACGCAGGAGAACATTCTGTAGCTCCTCAATCTCACAAATTGCTTGGACTCGGAAGCATCTTCCGACGAATAGTCTACCCGAACAGATTTCGATCGCCGGTGAAAGTTCG
Organism: Jasminum sambac; assembly: GCA_018223645.1. NCBI lineage: Eukaryota > Viridiplantae > Streptophyta > Magnoliopsida > Lamiales > Oleaceae > Jasminum > Jasminum sambac. The sequence continues at coordinate 24,993,801 of CP073649.1, forward strand.
CATTCCGTTCAATTTCAGGCTCTATCGCTTCACTTGTATACAAATCTGAGATATTATAGCTTTGCGACAGAGATTCGTATCGGCGATATCGGTGAGTTGTGTTCTTCTTTATGTTTCTCAATACTATCGGAATCAGGCCTTCCATTTTCTCGTCCCTAGCATCACCAATTCACCGTGTATCCGTGGCATTTATATGTACAACTTTCTTTTATAGACAACTTTCTCCACCAAATGCAGCAGGAGTGTAGGACCCACCCCGTTCGAAAACGGGTCGGGCTCCCCGGACCTTGATTCTTCATGGATAGCTAGCGCTCCCCTGCACACTAGTGTGCAGGGTAGCGTGCACACGGGGCGACGTGGCGCTCCCACAGGGCGCCACGTCGCCAAAATTTTTTTTTTTTTCAAATTTTTTTTTTATTATTTTTGGAATCTACGTTAAATTAGATGAATAATACATAACTCTCCCTGTTGGTAATGGTCGACTGCAATTAATACAGTGCGAGACGCGAGAAGTAGTGAAATGAGGAGAGTCTTGTATTTATGGTATATTACAATATTTAGTTCGGATTATTAAAAATATATATATATATATATTTTTTCTTGTTACTCTCTCGTTACATTAATTCGATAATATTTTTTTATTTTTTAAAATTATTTTCTTTACTTCTTAACATTACATTTAAAAATTATTTTTTACTTTTTCATAATGTCTATCAAATATACCCTCTTGACGAGTTTTGACAAAATTTATGATAATCAAAAGTATTTTTAGGATTCTTTACATACTTATTCTTGTCTAAGTTTTTTTTTTTTTTTAAAGTTTATTCTTGTCTAAGTATTTTAATCGGTACTAATCATGTGATTATTGTATGTATATAAGATGACTAATATTTATTGAATAAAAGTGTTGAGTTTTGGGCATGTCTACGAACATTCATGAGTGACGTAATTTGCTAATTGATTTTACTATCCTTGCAAGCAAATTGAAAATAATTCAATTTGGGCAAGTAGCTATGACCTCGTCAAATGAGCCATATCAACTTTGACTTTCTTGCCGAATAATGACAATAATTATTGCTGGATGAGTGGAAGTCTTTAGTGTCCTTTTGGCGGCATACGTCTTCTGCTTGTAAACTTCTCATTGGCAGCAAAACATCCAAAATGGAGTCGGTAGGTGCGTTCAAGTATGGCAACTTAGCAGTCTGGCTATTTTGTGCCCCAGCTAAAAGTTGCTGTTTTCAATTTCACGAGGTGAACAATATAAATGAATGACTTGTGTGGTGAAGAAAGATTGGAAAAGTCTTATCAATTTGACTACCTTAATTTATTTACGCCCTCCGTCCCACATATAAAGGATTATTTAATTTTTCATAAAAATTAAAAAAAATATTAAAAATATATGATTTGTGAATCGTGTTTCGAATTTATCTTTATTTAATGAGTAAAATTTAAAATTAATAGTTATAATTGAGTATTAAATAGGGATATATTAATAAAATATTATGATTTTAACCTTTCAAAAAAGAAATAAATAGATATATTTGGGACATTAAAAAAAAAAATATATAATTGAAACAAAGGGAATACTAGTTAAATGATTTCAAATCTTCCGTCCTTCCCCTTTGAACAGGTTATTGTCAACCTAGCTTGTTATACACTCTCGGGCATAATATTGGAAACTGTATGTTCTTCAATAATTAGAGCTTGTTCTATTTGATATAATTTTTATCCGCACGCAATTCCGTATAACTACATACACATTTTCAATCATACACACATCTCCCAATACAATATTAACCACATGTTTTACACGGAATATCGCACGGATAAAATTTACACCCAAAAGAACAAGCTCTTAATTAATCAGTCAAGAATGAATATTTGCAATGATGTTATTTATTCATTTATAGGTGATTACTATTTATTAATATTTTTATTAAAAAAACTATTTATTAATATGCAGTGTTAGATCCCACATTAGGCAATCAAGTGGTATAAAAACCAATTCATAAGGTGAGGATAAACCTCCCCTAATAAGCCGGTTTTCTATGAGGAGTTAGGCCCAATATCCTTCTTCACAGTATATATCTAAAAATAAATAAATTTGTTGAGATGAGTTTAGAATCTATGTATAAGAGCTTACTTTGGCATAAGTTGGAGAACATTATCAGAGGCAAAATCGGTGTATTTGATTATTTATAGACTTTCTGGTTATTAAAGGCTTGAAGTGTAGAATTTAATATGCGGGTGTTAACAGGCCGGGTTGGGCAATCCTATTGGCCCAAAGATGTTAATTCCGGATTGAATTTTTTATGATTTTTTATATAAAATATGAGAGAGAATATATGAAGTTGAATTATGAAAATATATAACATATGTAAGTCTCATAAGATAATTTAGAAATAATTGACAAAAATGTATAAAAATTTACACACCTTATATAAACTAGTATTTTCTCCAGGTGCGTTGCACGAAAAGATTTATGGTCAAGTTATAATTTAAAATATGTGTAAAATAAAAATTATAATAACATATTTTCTTTTTTTATGATAAATAGCATAAGAAACAAAATAATAAAATCAATAACTGGATCATAAATAATGTGTGATATAACATCTTTAAGGGAGATGACGAATCTATATAAAAGCACATTCGGTCAAAAAAGTATAAAAGTATATTATTTCGTCCCCGTTTGGTTATAAATTTTTCCTTGATTTTGCGTGATTTAATGGGAGAGATATGGATGGGAGATTTAAAAAGATCACATACGATAATAACACAGATTGGAAGGATAAGGAGTGATTCTATCAAAAGATCGAGGGTGATAATAACGGGAGATTATGCATGGGTTGAAAATTAGGTATTTGTGTTTGAGTGGGAAATATAAATAAAATATTATTTTTTAATTTTGAAAATTATAAAATTGAGCGGAAATCGATCTTATTTTATTAATATATAGATAGATATAGATATAGATTGTTAGTGTTGGATTAGTCTGCCAATGTTAAGTTTCGACTTCGGCCTACCATAGATTTGCATGCCCATCTAAAACTGTAGTTTGATTTGGGTCTGGACTATTTGTCAAATTCGAAGATTGAAAATCTCGCAAATGTCACAATCTTATTGACCAACTTGTCATCTTGTATATTGCATTGGAGCAAAATTAATCTGGGGGCAAAAAACAAAAATTATGGAAAAAAAAAATCATTCTCAAATGATATTCAGGAGGAAAAATTATGGGAGAAAATAATTAATTCTAATTAATTGTTAGACAAATTAATTCCTAAAAAATAAAAAATGAATTAATATCTAAGTAGAAATTGTAATATTTTTCTTGTTTACATCACATTATATTATTGATTGAGAACAAATTTTGTGGGCTATATTGTGAGATGTTATTCTTTAAAATTGGAGCCAAATTTGATCCCAATTGAGAGAATAAGTGACCCCTCAAATTTAGATTTATGGCTATAAAATTCATGTATCATTATTATTTAACATTTCAAGGGGGGAAAAACCTAAATCCTCCATTCAAATAACTATATCAATTCAAATAACTTTAACAATTGAATAATTTCAAATTAACAATGGAGAAACTACCACTACCACCGCATAGTTGCTGCCCTTTTCTCCCCTTTATGGTTTGCACGACCACCATGGTGGTGGTCACATGACCATGGAGGCGGTGTAATCACAATGGTGGGGCAACTGTACTGTGGTGATGGCTGTGAGCGGCAGCAATGGTGATTAGAGAGATGAGAGGAGAGTAAGTGTCAAATTATAGTTGGATTAAATTTTTAATTAGGATGCCTTCAATAATAATAATAATAATAATAACAAGAATAATTAGGAAGTATTCTATGAATTAATTTAAGAGAGCAAGCGTTTTATGAAATAGAATTTTTTTTTTTTTGGCATTTTACATAAATTCCTCTAAAAAATGAGGGAAAAAATTGAACCAAAATAAAAAGAAAGTAGGCTAAAACTCAAAAAGCTTCGTGTTACTTTATAATGGTTTTTAAATATCTAATGTTAGATAATATTTATTATTAATCAATACCAAGTCAGTATACTTATGGTCTTTAAAGAAAATTTTCAAATTGTATGTTGTTGAAGTTTTAATTTTGACATCAACACCTATTTAAATATTATTATTCATATTATGGTTTAGCTTTTGGCTTCATTATAAATTAAGATTTTTTTTTACAATTTTTATCGAAATCACTTTCATGGATAAAATGCACAGACGCAATACTAGTATATTATATATTATATATAATACTTTGTCAAGAAAAAAATAATAATAATACAAACGCACTCTTGTTTATACCTTGTTTTATACACACACATTAAATTTCAAAAGTTCAAATTTATTTTTTTTATCTCATTATTTTTCACTATCTAAATATTGATCTAATAATTTATTTATATTTTTTAATATATTTTTTCTAAACTTCAACAATCCATTCCACACAAAATTGGAGAGTAAACAAGAATGGTCATCTCCTCCCACGAGAAAACTCGTACCAAGTGTCAACTTGAAAAAAAAAAATAAAATTCCCACCCAAGGCTCCCTCCAATGAGGGGCACATAGCGTGGGTTTCTGCCGCATGGGAGGAGATCAAAACCGGAGCAAACAAATGTCAATGTGTACAGGGCTCAGTTCTTCGTCAGCTATTAGTCAGCACTAACCATATATCGATTATTTTATTTGTTTTCTTGAATAAGAAAAGGAATAATATCGATTCTTACAAAACCAGAAAGATTCACCAGCCAGCCAAAGTATTGGAAGAAATTAATCCGACCGGCAACCAGTTATTATCAAATCAAATCATGGCAGAACGCAAGAAAATTATCATCGACACGGATCCTGGCATTGGTAAGTACGTGTATATACCTGTGTTTACATTTCGTTGTGTATTTATATAATCTGACTTTAATTGCTCGAATTGAGATTCGGATTTCGTTGCTAATCGTTATGCTGAGCTTTTACTTCTATAGATGATGCGATGGCGATTTTTTTGGCACTAAAATCACCGGAAGTGGAAGTGATTGGGCTCACTACTATTTATGGCAACGTCTACACAACTCTCGCCACCAGAAATGCTTTGCATCTGGTACCTTCTTTACTAGATCGCGATACTTTCTTTTCTTCCCTTTTTCCCTGATTTCCCTGGAGTTGTATTTTAATTCGAGATCGAGGTGCAACGTTTGAAACAGAGCAGTGAGTAATTATTAGCCCTTTTACTGAGAGGAGCATTCTAACTGTAGTAACAACTTGAATGAATATTAAGCTGCAAACGGACGGATGAAGTATCAATATTGGGACCAATGAAGAGTACAGATCGAATTTAGTTAGGTCTAAGCAAGTCGATAAGGTACAATTATTAATGGTTAACTGTTTAGGTGTTACTGGTATGTGAAGTTGAAAGTTAGTCATCAGGGGACAATTAGCTATATAATAATTTTCATAGAAGCATGGCCACAATCTAAACAGTGTAATATAGCTACAATACTTGTTATAACTTATATATAGCTGAATAACCTGGCAATATCAAGTCTTGTTATTCGTGTTGTAAACTGGATCTCACAGTTAAGACAATGGATAAAAGATAAAATTTTTGCATATTTGTTAGGTTATGCATGAAAAAGGTACAATTTGATGAATTTAAGCATCAATTCTTACTTATCTTGGGTGGTTGGGCCAGTTACATGGATTCATAATTCATTTCTTCCCTTCTGCTCGATCTAGGGTGTGTAAAATCTGCACACCAATCCAAGAGACAAGTCGAACTAGAGTCCTTTCCAAGCACCACAGGAGTAAAAAGTCACTTCTCCATCTGAGCAACCTAAAGCTTTGACTACTAATGTGCTCATTAAACTTTTATATTTTAAGTTAGGGGAATGATGCAGCAGCTGATACTAGGACAACCGCTAACGTCGCGGGGGCGACCACCACCCCCAGCCACCCTTGTAGCTCCGCCGCTGCTTGTAATATTAAGTCTTGTTATTCGTGGTGTAAACTGGATCTCACAGTTAAGACAATGAATAAAAGACTGGATCTCACAGTTAAGACAATGGATAAAAGATAAAATTTTTGCATATGTATTAGGTTATGCATGAAAAAGTAGAATTTGATGAACTTAAGCATCACTTCTTACTTATCTTGGGGCAGTTACGTGGATTTGTAATTCATTTCTTCCGTTATGCTCGATCTAGGGTTTCTTGTGTTTTTTTTTTCCCCTAGATGAAATCATCAAAGTCAAAATTCTCTGAAGATCAACTATTCTCATTTGATCTTATTATCTTTTCTCCATAAGTTTGCTAAGTTTGCTAAGTTTTGATTAGTCAGGTTTCTAGTTTGTTTCTTTGGTGTGTAGTCCTTTTTAGAAGTTTTCTCGGTGGAAGGCTCATCCACTCTTTTTGTTGTAACATTTATTTTGCTTTTATCATTAATAAAAGTTCTGTTTCTTATTTAAAAAAAAAAAAAAAAAAAAGAGGTTAGTGTATCTAACATTATTAGTTGAGTGTGTTCAATTTGTTTCAAACTATTTTCCAACAATATTTTCTTCAAAATTTGCTACCTTACTAACTCAAGAATATGCATAATTTTACTCTGCACTGGTCTTACGGCTTTGCTACAGAATTTTATACCACCACTATCCCCTCACCTTTGAGAGTATTGAGATCAATCCCACCGCCTCTCTACTACTTTTACAATGAAATCACACTCCGCATACTTAGTCTTAACCTGAAAACTTTCAAACTGTTTGTTTGAAATACTCTCTGAGCAACAGTGACATATCAATTATAACAGGAGCATACATCCTTAGTTAAATTTGTCAAGGATCAAAACAAACAAACACGGTGAAACCTATGCTTGATCAAGTCCTTCTATAATCGAAACTTCACAATCTCTATTGATCTTATGGTTGTACTCTCCAGTTGGAATTATAACAGGAGTGTATAGAGTGTTGCCTGTTAATTTATGAGACCTACTTTCCATGGCCTACCCCAACCTCTGCTTCATTCTCAAAAGGACATACTGGATTATCAACTTGTTATGTCAAGCTCCGTATCTGATTTGGCTTTCTTTGTTTTGATTATAAATCAGTCAATTAAGAATATAGAAGATTGGGACCAAAAGCACTTCCTGACAATAATGAAGTCGTTCTGGAAGACGACATAAACAAGGCTACGCTGCAGGGGCAGATGAGACTAGAAAATTTGCATTTGTTGTGGTGTGTGTTACTAATTGCATCCGGTGATAATGGTAATAACGCAAAATAGATAAACTTGTTGCTCACCATGAATTCTTTTCCCTAGCAGAATTTGTTACAAATTAGTGACACAGTCACAACTCACAATTAGTGAAGTTAAATGTCTAAGAATGATGTACAACATTGACATTGAATTACAAAACTTCTGTTGGATGACATTGTTCTGGTGTGAGAAAATGATCCTATCCTGCTGTCGATGATGTTTCCTATTTTACTATTCAACCATTTTTTCAATTAACTGTCTGAGTGGTAAAATTAAATTTTCAAGTTTTAGTTGTCTGTTTTCATAAGTTTGGCTGCTGATGTTTTGAGGATTCCCTATTCCTTTTGACATTTTAAATTTACAATACAGTTGGAGATAGCTGACAGGATGGACATTCCTGTGGCCGAGGGCTCTCATGTAACAATCACTGTATGTATCATTGCTACATTGTCTACATTTTTTGCTTCTATATTTCTTAAAATTGAATACTTGATACAGATTTTACCTTTTATGTTTATCAGTGAAATGAGAAAGTCTTGATATCCTAAAAGGACAAACTGTATATGCATACAAACATGGAATGAAATTGGTTGGTTAAGTTTTACATTGGAGTGTTCCATTTAGTAATCTTAACCAGTAATGCAAGTGAACCTTTCTGTTGGTTATACTTGATGAGCATGGACGAGAGCTTGGAAGTATTTCAGTGAAAGCAAAGTTGGTAGTCAGGATTGTATGGGTCAGTTTTGGAACGCGTCAAAGAACAGCGTTCTCATTTAGTACTCTTGGTTGACAGAACTCGATTGAATAATAGTAAAATTCTTGGAACGTTGTTTATACACCAAATTGGTCAATTTTTCAATACGCCATAGAGTTATCCCTTATTCGATATGATTACCAGATATATGGCATTTGTGACGATATAGGAAATATAGAGCGTGTTTGACAAAACAATTTTGGGCAAGTGATTTTTTCTGGACAATGTGTGGCTAAAAATAAGGAGCTTTATTGAGAAACTTGGAAGTATTCTTTTCTAGTGTGTGTTGTTGAAAATGATTGTAGAAAAGAGTGATGGTAAGAATAGTATAAGCACATAGTTTGGATATGGTAAGAATAGTTTTATCAAACAAGCGCATAGTTTGGATAGAAAACTTTCTTCTGGATCCTTCTTTTTTGCATGTTTCTTTCGTTTTATGGAGTGAAATATTTTGTAACCTAATTGTATCCTCAGCAGACATGGGCTTCACATGCATAAGTTCTGTATCTAGCTAATTGGATAATTGTTTACAACTTTCCAAAAATGAATTAAAATTAATCAAATATCCTAGCCTTTAATCTGCATACTTAACTGCTAGAATAGTGGTAGAGGTGAAATTGTGCTCATAAAATTTCTTGTTCTTTTCTTTTGCATTGCGGTACGAAAGGTGAAAAGTTAAATTCCATTATTTTTTAATAGAATAATTTTGTTGACCTCAAGTGGAAAGGTTAATGCTTTCAGGAACTCATATGTTGCTTGCTGTCCTTCAGAGAGGAAGAGGGGTGGGGGGGAGGAAAACACAGAACTTTTTCCTTAATGCATTGGACTGAGCCCAAAGTTCAGTACCTGCAAATGCCTCTGCCCATGTTGATGAATTTGGTGACCTTTGTTGGAGAAATCATATGGCTAGATATCATAAAACAAATCACAAATTCATCGAAAGAAGCAGGCATCACCAATAGCCGTTTTATTTATCCAACAAATAAAGTTGCTCACATCTGCAGAAAATAAAAACCGAGACATCCTATATGGCCACAGTTTCCAGAAGCCACAGAGTAGATAAGATGTGGTAGTTTGTGAATTGCATTCTCAAGAATAGAGCATGACCTGTTCATTTGTATAAAGATAAACAAATTCCATATGTTAATGATCATAATTTTGGGACATGAACCAACTGCTTTTATCATGCTATGTACAAACTCGGTTCTTTCAGTGTTCTTTCTCAAGTGGGGATCAAACTGAATAAGGTATATCCTTGAAAAATGTACCGTCATTATGGCTTCTGGGGAACTTGAACTTTGAATGCTTTTCTGTGAGTTAGTTTTGGTGTGTGCTTGGTGACCTACTTGATATGAGTAAGGCATATCTCTAAGCAGATTCTGTTTTATGGATTACGACTTATAGATTCACTTCATTTCCAATTCAAGAAAGGTACAAAACTTCGAATTGCTGATTTTGTCCATGGTACGGATGGACTGGGAAACCAAAACTTTCCTCCACCAAAAGGAAAGCCAATCGAACTCTCTGCTGCTGATTTTCTTATCCAGCAAGCTAGTCTTTACCGTGGAAAGGTCACTGTTGTGGCCTTGGGCCCTCTCACTAATGTTGCACTGGTCAGTGCTTGAATCTAGCAATCAATACTGAGTTGGTTTTCTAAAAATATTCTCACTAGATTATTGACTAAACAGGCTATACAATCGGATCCTTCCTTCATCAAAAACATTGGGCAAATTGTTCTTCTTGGTGGTGCATTTTCCGTAAATGGGAATGTGAATCCTGCAGCTGAGGCGAATGTGAGTTGCTCATTCATGTACCTATGTGTTGCCCATAAGTCCTGCCCCTAATTTTTTACTTCTCCCCCCTGTTTGCCACTCTTGATTGGACAAAGATTTTTGGAGATCCAGAGGCTGCTGATATTGTATTCACGAGTGGAGCTGATGTTTTGGCTGTTGGGATAAATGTTACGCATCAAGTTGTTTTAACTGGTAATTATTTTCCTTCTGCTGTGTTTTAATATTGTAATCTTAGTTTACGAGCCTCTATCTGTCTTATCTTTTGCTTTATCATAGCAGCGTCTGGGATGTGATGACCAATTTATCTAACAGGTCTATGTGCCTGAATTTAATTGTGCTCTTTTATCTGTTGGTATCTTTCTATCCATCTCAATGCTTCTTGAACTTCCTCTTCAACACTGGGTCAACCATTTTTGACGAAGCAGAAAGCAGTAGAGCTTTTTTGATAATAACTTCTTCGTACACTCATTTCCAAAAACTCCTTATCTAACAAAAGTTATTTTTCACGTTGTTCCATAATTTTCCTTAATTTGTAGCCAACACATTCTTTAAAACAATCAATTTCTTGTAGAAAGGCTTTGTCAAAGAAGCTCTTATTTAACCACTCATTAGCTTGATTTACCTAACAATCAAATGAGATTCTCAGGAGCTATAAAATTTGCAACTCCTTCAGTTCTTGCATGTTCCTTTTATAGGTTAGAAGTGAACCGATTGGTTTCATTGTCTACAAAACATTCATGAAACTTTATTTGTCATGAGTTGTCAATTGGCATGTATATGAAACTGAATTTTACTCATTTCTTCTGTAGATGCTGACAGAGATAAGCTGGCAGAATCAACTGGAAAGTTTGCTCAGTATCTAGCGAAAATTTTAGATGTATATTTCTCTTATCATCATGAAGCATACAGCACGAAAGGTTTGTTCAGCGAACTGGTGCTAAAGAAATGGCTGGATATTGTGAACGTGTGTGCTGATTTGTGGTGTCTATATTTTCTTATGCAGGTGTTTACCTTCACGATCCCACAGCTCTTCTTGCTGCTGTTAATCCTTCGCTGGTCACCTATACAGAAGGTGCTGTTCGTGTCCAGACAACCGGCATCACTAGGGGTCTTACGTTGTTCGATAGCAAACAGAAAAGGTTGACATTCTTAACAAAAATGGTTGCAATATTGCACAAAAGGAAACTTTAGTATATATTTCATGATTGCAGTCACTATTATCTTTTCTCTTTTCTAATTTTGATTTTATAAAACCAAAATATCTAAGTGAGAGACTTTGGGAACCAGGTTCGAGGAAGTCAATGAATGGACAAATAAACCCTCGGTTAAGGTGGCGGTCACCGTCGATGCTCCGACAGTTGTGAAACTGGTCATGGAACGGCTAATGCATTCATAAATCTACTCAGAACGAAACAGTTATTACTTATTTTCCCCTTGGCACTTCCTGTCATGCACTTCGGTTGTATGCATGTTCAAAAATCCTGCTGGTAACCAAAATGAAACACTAAAAAGATTTATTCTTTGTTGTTACACTGTTTTATCCAAATGAATAGATGAATAAAGATATATTTCAGTGTACCTTTGAGATCATATTCCTCCTTTAACTGAATCTGTCATTTACCACGCGGAAAGATGGATGTGATGCTACATATTTTGCAGCTGGTGATGGCGGAGTTTTAAGAACTTCTTGAATGTGCAATAGTGTTTATGATCCATGAAGATGTGTTTTCTTCTTCCAAGATGAAAACATAACAATTTCTGGGTGATAGAATTGTATAATTTATGAAATTTTTATTCAATGTTGTTAACACTTAACAGCTAGAATGGGGTGTCTTTTCGATATATATATATATATATATATATATATATATATATATATATATTAGTTATAAGCAGGTGTTTTACACATAGTATTATATTATTATTTTTCACTCAAAAAAATGGTTACAATATGTTGGACTAAGAACGAATAGCTCACAAATGGTCATAAAAATGAAAGTGTTATTTCCATAGATGGATTATGCAATTGAGATTAAAATGTAAAAATAATTAAAACTTAGTTTAATTGGTTTTTATAAAGTAGCAATATCAATATGAAATTAAAAGGATTAAAATAACTTTGAAGAACTAAATTGATATGTTTCAAATATAGTTTGGATTTAACTGAACCAGGTATAATAGAATGAGTCTTGGATGAAAAATATAAAATGTGAAAATTAATACTTTTATCCGAATCTTTGAGGCCTACAACAAATTAATTGTACATTTCAATTTGATTTTTATGTTATATACTTGTTGACTTAACCATTAATGAGCTATGATGTCAAATTTTTTTTAAAAGAAAAACATCGGAGTGAGAGTTGAAAATAAAAGGAAAATAAAGAGTTTTAATTAATTAATTAAGACCAAATTAGGAATTAAAATATATATAAAAGGGTAAAATAGGAAAATCAAAAGTTTTCACACTGTCTATGCTTTTATATATTAGTGATTAGTGATAATGATAAGTGATAATGAAAGTGATGATTAATGATAATAATTAGTGATAGTGATATATGATGACATGTTACTTTTTTCTTTATAAAATGTTACATTTTAGTTTTAAAACAGGTAATGACTGTGAAATATATAAATAATATATAACTGAAGTTTTACAATCACATTAAAAGTAAATTTTTAAATAAAAATGTTACCATGTATATAAGCTAGATAAATTGGGGTTGGAGGGGGGCGGGGTTGGGGGGGAGGGGTTTGTCTGTGAATTTTAAAGAATTGTGTTTCAACTAAAGAAATATACCAAATATTCATACAGTGTGAATGATCAAGTGTTCACTAATGGATACGCTTTGCGTGTCTACTCGATGTGTTAATATTTGAACTAAAATTGAAGTGATCTATAGTTTTTAACTTTATAAATACTATATATGCCAAATGATATGCTAGTCTATACCAATCGTAAATAGAAGGACTATTGATTAAAAAAATTTACTAGTATATAATTAAAAACAAATTTTTGGAACAACAGGATAGTGTTTGTTTGACAATTTTCTTTCAATATTTTTTTTCCGTTACACACATCAAACTATCACTTTTTAACTTTCAAAAAAGCCAAAAAAAACACCACTACTTTTATATTTCTCATCAACATATTCTTTGTCTTTGATCACCTAATGTAAATAGATTTTCTTTTTCTACACTGATATAAAAAGGGGGAATGCCCAATAACTACGCTTATAAGAGAAAATTGACCATTAAATCAAAACATCTTATTTTTTTACAATTAGCTCATTTTTAATATTATAAGACAAAAAAGATCTTGAAAATCACAAATTTACAACAAATGCTATTACAATAAAAAATTCATAAAAAATTAAAATAAACACATTTTCAAATTACATAAGAGGTCCTCTATTTTTTAAATTGCACAAAAGGTCCTCAAAATTTCAAAGCTTGCACTTTAATCCTTTAACCACCATCATTCCAACACCGCCACCACTACCAAAACAAGTAAACCGTCGCCACCACCTCACCAACCACCACCGTCGCCACCACCTCACCAACCACCACCGTCGCCACCACCACCATTCCACCAACACAACCACCACGATCATTCAACCACCACCACCATCACTACTATAACCACCAAACCGCCGCCACCACTATCACCCCCACCCTACCACCACAACTATGTCGCCGCCACCACCACTACCAAACCACTGCCACCATTCTACCACCCCCACCACCACTAAGTTGCCACCACCACCCTACCCTCCGCCACCACCACTATTCCACCACCAAGATGCCATAGCCACCACCCCTACCCACCCTACCTACCCGCCACCACCCCTACCATCGCTCACCCCCACCCCTACTCTACCACCACAATCACCACCACCTCTCCACCACCACCACCACTAAACAACCACCCCACCAACACCATTTCACTACCATCACCATCACCATTCCACCACCACAACCACCAATACAACCACTAACACCACCACCATCATTCCACCATTCAACCACCACCACTACCATTCCTCCGCCACCTCGACCACCACTTCCTGTCGCCATCACCATTCCACCACCACCACCAAACCATCGCCACCATTCTACCACCCTCACCCCCACCACCATCATTCCACCACCAAACCACCACCAAGCCCACCACTACCCCACCACCACCACCATTGCACCACACCACCACCATTCCACCATCAAGCCCCGCTGCCACCACCGCCACCTTCACCCTACCCTACCCCACCACCACCCCACCACCACCCCACCACCGCTCCACCACCACAACCGTTAGTACCACCACCGCCACCATTCCACTATTTAATCGCCACGTCTACCATTCCAACCACCACCACCACCATCATTCCACCACCACCAACCCGCCGCCACCATTGCACCACACCACTACCATTCCACCATCAAGCCATGTCGCCACCACCGCCACCCTCTCCCCACCCTACCCCACCCCACCACCACCACCACCACCACCACCCCACCACCATTCCACTACCACCCCACCCCACCCCACCCTACCACCACCACCACCATTACCACCACCATCACTACCGCCACCACTATTCCACCACCATAACCACCGCCACCACCACCACCACTCACAACCACCACCACCATCATTCCACCATGCACCATCACCACAATCACCAAACCGGCCGTGACCACCACCAAACCATAGCCACCACCATTCCACCACCGCCGCCGCCATCATTGCACTATTCACCCTCCACCAAGTTGCCACCATCACCACCCCCACGCCACCCCCACCCCCACCGCCGCCACCGCCACCACCACCACCACCCACCCCATCACCACCGCCACTACTCGAGTAATATTATAACCTACATCGGTAATAATATTAACTGTATCTGTAATAGTATTATCGGGGTATCTACCTCGATAATACTATTAACAACCATGATAATCATAGCAATAACAAAAAAAAAAAAAAGAAAAAAAAAACAGAATTTCAATCTCATCCACAAAAACTCTGATTTCCTCTCTCTATGCACTTTCTTTCTCTTGTTACCGCTCCCCATAATGTAGAGTACCACTCCCAATAATCTAGATTACCATTCGCTTCTTACTTTCCTTATCTTCGACTTTTTCACTCTACACAATTTTTCTCTTTAGATTACCACCTCTCAGTAATCTAAATTACTATCCCTGGTAATCTATTACAACTCCCAAAATCTCTATCACAGTTCCGCAATGGTTAAAAAAATTCAATCAGAAGCCGATAATATTATTATTTACCTCGATAATAATATTATCTACTTTGGTGATCACTACCAAAAGGTCATGGACTCTAACTCTAACTTACCTTTTTAATAACCAAGCATTCTATAAATTAAAATTCACCTTTCCAAACACTATTTATCGAAAAATATTAATAAAGCAAGCGACAAAATAGAATTTACAAACTATAGATAATAGATTTGAGAAATTCTACCTATAAATTGTACTAATTAAATTATTAATATTCACAGCATATGTTTTGCATGCCTCACCACTCTCAGTAATCTTGGTCACCATTCAATTTCTTGCCTCTCTCACCTCCGATTTTCTCTTTGTAAAATACTACTCCCGGTAATAATATTACCTACTATGGTGATCTCGATAAATATTCAACTTTCCACTTCCCTCGTCTCTCACTTTCTCTCTCTAAATGACCATTCCCGGTAATATTATTCCACACCACGATAATAATATCATCTACCCCAATAACTTATATTACTAACTCAATATAAAATCTTTATTACAAGTCTGTAATGATTCAGGAAAAAGATAAATAAATAAATCACATCGAAGAACATTACCTATCACCATATTACTATTACCTACCATAATAATAATATTATATACCCCAATAATAATAAGAATGTGGCGAATTGCACAAACACTGTCTCCACTAGCAATCAAACATCTAGCTAGAAATGTAACCGTGGGATGTTAAAAGCTGCTTTTGGAAAAAACCATCTTCAACCGACCCAAGAAAGAACTAAAAATAAGAACTTCTCATACAATCAACAACAATAATTTTAATACCCTGGCATACTCTATTACAACTTAACAATAGTCAAAAATAACAAAAAGGGAAAAAATCATACTGCAAGAGAAATATTACCAACCCCGATAATATTATTACCTAAGAGAATAATAATATTACCTACACCGATAACATAACCAAAGCACTAAATTTTTTAAGTATAAATTCAAGCATAACCATTTCCCAGATTTTAACTCAAATTTAACTAATAAAAAGACAAAACGAACATTGAAATAAAATTTTGCAGGCAATTATCCAAATATTAGATGGTTGATAAGATTTAGAAAATAAAAAAACAATGAGAGGAAAAATTAAGGTATAAGGAAAGGAGGAACCAAAATTAAATGTCAATCACCACATTATAGCTACCGTAGATCTAACTAATTAAGCCTGGGCAACAAAGACCTATCATCTTCCTTGATATATAATCATACAATATTTAAAAATGTAAATCTGCACATTTGGCGGTAAGCAGCTTCATCAGCAACAAAGGACAAATATGGAGTCTTCCCAAAAACACTACTCATAACCCTCTAACTCAAAACGACAGCTTTCCCCTGACCTTAACAACGGATCCACCACCAATAAGTCTATTTTGTGGTTTCATGTCACGACGAATTATTCAACATTCTAACCTGAAAAATTAAATAGAAAAAGTTCAATCCATGAGGAAAAACGTTACTCCCACAAGCATGACTAAGATAAGGACAAAAATTCATGTATAAATCCAATTAACAAATTCATGGATAAATTCGAACATAGTTAACAAACTCAAGGACAAAAATTTTGCGCAGGTGCCAACTGCCGTGAGATCTCATCACAAAAACTAACGATAATAAATCAAAAGAATCTCATTCCTAAACCCTGTCTTTCATTCTAATTCGAGCGCAATTTAGAACTAGCTATTCCACTAATTTCACAAACCATAATTTCATAGATTACCTTCTTCCATCGACATGAAAATATGGCCGGAAAACGCGAGCTTCAATTTTGACTGATGAACATCTCCTTGTTTTCAGAAATTATTAGTGCTTGAAAGCTCAAAAGACAGAGAGATTGAGAAAGGGAGACCCAAGCTGCAAGATCTAGAGATGGACGAGCATCGCCATGTTCAAATTTCTTCTATTTTCAAAATTGCAGATAGAGAGAGGACTTGAGAGACAATGGACAATGGAGATCGGGAGAAGGAAGATATGTGAGAGAGAGAGGGTAGAATTGGGGTATAAGGGCAAATTTGTAACAAATAATTCGAAATTAGTTAATGGTAAAAAAAGATATAAAAAGTTGTAGTTAATAGGTAAACATAAGATGTTTCAAAGTTAGTTGGCAGAAAATGGCATTGGATTGTACTTTATGGTTATTTTCTCATATAAAAATATATGGTTGTTTGTATTTCCGTTATTTTATTTTACTTTTATCTTCTTTAATTATTTCTTCTCAAATTTTACAATAAGTTTCTATCGCAAACAAACAGTGTACTTGCAATATATATTATTTTAAAAATAACTTTTTTTTTTTAAAACATAAAATCAAACAACACGCATAATCCGAGCAACTTTTTATTATCTTTCTATCTCTCTTTGTTTTATTATTATTTTTAATTTTTAATTTTTGTTACTGGAAACAAAAAGCGAGCAAAAAGGACCAAATGATAAACGGGCTCCATCCACCCTTTTCATCAAATTCCACCACAATCTATCATCGAACACACCCCCTCCACCACTCTCTCTCTCTCTCAAAAAAAAAAAAAAAAAAGAGGAATTGGGAAAAAGGGATTTCATGAGAATAATGGGTAGAACTAGATTCTGTTGAGGATCGTGGACCAACCAATTAGAACAGGAAGTATTAGCAGAGTGGAAAGGCGATTAATCTTGTCTCTTGTATTGTTTATCAAGAAAGTGGGAGGAACAAACAGAGAAATGACGACGCCGTCATTGATGCATTTTGATTCCCTCAAACTTTCTCACTTTTCTACCGTTGGCATAACAGCTGCTACTAGTTTTAGCCCGTTTCAGTCCCTTTCTCTTTCAACGCGGAATGACTCGGGGTTTGCTTCTTCACAGTGCTCGTCTTTGCGGAGAAACAGGGTAATCTTTACATCTTTCTGTATGTTCGTCTTTTTGTGTGTTTTATGATGTAGTAAGGGCTGCGATTTATGGATCGTATGTAATTTGAGCTTGGGTGTGATATTTTTATTTTGTTGTTCTTCTACGCTGGTGTCTTTGTTTGCATTTCAGATTTTGGTTCCATTTTATTGCAAAATTGATGAGTTTTTAACTTTTTGTTGGATTATGTTAAATTATTTCCGTGCTGTGTGAGGACTGATGAATACTAGTCACTTCCGCGCACACTTTTTTTTTTCTTTTTAATTAACTGAAGCAGTGAGCTTAGGTCATGATGTTGTCAATCTGCTACAAGATTTTGATAGATCTCCCTAAAGTCCAGGATATTTTGAGTGATTTGAATCCGTAAAAAGGGGATTTAATATTAGTAAAGGTGTTAGAATCGTTCGAGCAGAAAAAAGAGGAAAATATTTTCTATAATACCTTATGATTTTAAATAAATAAGGTACTCCACTCAAGGATATTATAGTGCCAAAGGAAAAGAACCTGGTGTTGAAAGAAAAAAGAAGAAAGAACCCTATAATTGATAAGTTTAACATGATGCAGACAGAAGAAAAATAAAGAAAAGAAAAGGTTTTACACAGAAGTCACCCTAACTTGCATAATTGGGTGTAAATGAGAGTTGAAGTTGGAAAGTTGCAGGATAAATAGAATTCGATCATATGCCCATTAGATCTTATTTAGTGCGAAAGATAGAGTTTTGTTTTGGTAAAACCTTCCTTTCGTCTGTATTGTGTCATATGAGTTATTACCACTATAAATGGGATGTCCGTCCTGGACACTATGGAAAATCACGATGAAATTGGTCTCAAATTTCTTGCCCAAAACAAGGCAGGTCATCTAAGCGAACTACTCACTTGCGAATGTGGGATAACCTGTGCTCCAAGACTCAGGAGCAACTGTGGGACCCAGAATTACGACAATCCTGATTTTCCTAGAGAAACATTGCATAAAACGATGCAATTGTAGTTTGTTGAACATCAAACAGTCAGTATCTTTAAAACTGGTTAAAAATAGAGATTGCTCATTAAGATCTCATCATCGATCTGATCTAGTGAAAGGTGCAGAGAAGATTTTGGCTTAGTTCTCCAATGATAGTGAATTGATGGGTGTCACAGAATGAGGTTATCTTATTTCCGCTCAACTGGGATAAGACTAAGCTTGAAAGGAAGCTGACTTTTATTGTTTCTGTCAAGCCCCTTCATCGGTATCTATAATAAATTAGAATGTCTTTGCATTGTCAGTGTAGGCCATTGCTTCCTGTTTTACATTATGAGTTGCAAGATATCCATTTTGTCGATATGTATCGTCAATTAATGAATTTATATTATTGTGTTTTTCTGTTTTAAATGCAGATATGAAACTAAAATAAACAAATAAATGAACCCCAATAGGGGGAATGGTTAGGACGGGCCTGAGAAGTGTGGTTAGGTTCGCATCTCAGATTCGATTCCCTGTGGCTTCAAGTTCGCTTGTATTTCCTTCTTGGGGCCACTGGGGCGTCTAACGGTCGAAACGCTAGGGCCTCGTGGAATTAGTGTGGGGAGGGACCCCCCGATACCCTGGGTTATTAAAAAAAAAAAAGGACAAATAAGTGAATAGATAAACATATATTGATATACATTCTCAAGTATATTTAAGAAACAGAAGGTGGAAAAAGTGGATGTAAACGTCACTTAGTCTTGGCCCTGTATGGATTTTGTAACAAGTGCACCTTCTTCTTTAACTTTTGTAACTTTTCATGGATGGAATTGTCCAAACACGACCTGTTTCAAGTATAATTTTCCACGTATCAGTTGGTTTTCACTAATGATTTACTACCAGGGGCCTCTGTTTTCTATGTGCTCGTATAGTTGCTATGTGGATATGAGAGAAGACATCAAAGCATTGATTATCTGAGGGATGGGGACAAGAAAGGAATTCAGATGTTTGACTCTGATGAAGAATTCAAAACTCAGGTTCCAACCCAAGCCCAGTTTCTCCGTGAAGGTTCAGGGGCAGTTACAGCACCAGAGCTTAAGCCTGTCCCTGAACCTCTCCCCGATGTGGACTATCTACAGGTTTGTTGTTCACAGTAACCAAAACTGAATCTGAGTTTTAAAGTCTAGTCCAATATTTTTGAGAAGTTGATTATATTGTTATTTGTGGCACTTGTTTACTTTATATATTTGCATATTGTCTTCACTGTCTATTATCAGTCAAGCACTAAAGATATATCATCAAAGGAATACTATTAATGCAATCCTTCAACAAGGTTTTCATTTCGAACAAACTAAAAGAGTATTCCTCCAATTTTAGGTTCTATTTTCTTTTCTATTGCAAGGCACTTCAAATACTTCCAGTTCCATGTTTTTCTTCCTTTGTCTTTTCTGACACTCATCATATTTTGAATGCGTTCAACCAATCTGTGTGTTCCGTAATTTGTTTAGAGGCTTTAACGTCAAGCCTCAGGCTCTATTTTTAGAATTGAATACGATAAAACACATATTCTTGGTTGTTACTTCATCACTCTGTCAGATGTGGATTGCTGCTGACTGTTAAATGTGTGCATCTACAGAAAATATAACAATATATCTTGTTTTTGCTGTCTGTCAGGAGTTACTGGCAATTCAACAACAAGGCCCAAGAGCAATAGGCTTTTTTGGGACTCGAAATATGGGGTTCATGCACCAAGAACTTATTGAGATTCTCAGTTATGCATTGGTTATAACGGTATATTAATTCCATTTTAATTGATTCATAAAATAGAACTGCATGCCTGTGCTGGACTATTTATGGTTTGCTGAACCTTATTTGTTTTTTACTCTGTTTGATGAATTCTCGTCTGTTGATATCCTTTCTATCTTTTTAACTTTGCAGAAAAATCATATTTTTACGTCAGGAGCTTCAGGTACTAATGCTGCTGTTATTAGAGGCGCCCTTCGTGCTGAAAAACCAGAACTGCTCACCGTAATATTGCCACAAAGTTTGGCAAAGCAACCTCCAGAGAGTCAAGAGTTACTCGCTAAAGTAAGAAATGAGGAGTCAGATTAACTTATTCAGTTCTGCTTATCGATTTGTTCAAGACTATGACATGATTGCATATTATCTTTTATTTGGTATTTCATTCATTTTTATGTTGTTGCTCTACGCTTAGTGCTTGTTGGAGAGAGATTATTCAAACAAAAAACTTTTGAATGGTGGATGTGTTGGAAAAATAGAGAGAAGTTACAACTTCAATGAAACGGGTGATTGAAAATGATTTTTTGAAAATCGACACAAAGCAATCTCTTGGTTTCTTCAAAGCCCCGGACCAATCTTTCTGTATTTTCTACTGCTATCTGCTTTGAGCTTTGGTGAAGAGCCAAAAAGGGTTTCACATTGTGCAAGGGTGTTGAATGGTGGCAGATTATGAAGTAAATAAGCGTTTTGATCAAAGCACAACCCGAATCAGAAAGTGAAGGAAATGGGGACTGTATTATTTTTCTCAAAATCTTGAACCTTCTTCGATCTTCTGCATTACCAATTTACAACTGCGTGATGTATGAGGACGTGATGAGAGCATCATTTTCCCTATTTCACTAAAACAGTTGCTCTTTTCTTGGTGAAGTATTTCAGAACTGTCTCGGAGGACTATTGTTCACCACTTCACATAAAGAATTACTGCTTGCTGGTTAAGTGCTTGAAACCACATCAGGAAGACGAGGAAATCAATGTGATTTATATATCCTATTTATGCTCTGACACTGCTGATTTTTGCCAATTTTGATTGCTTCTTCAGTTGAATATTTATTGGTGTATTTGTCCTATAGTATGCTTGTGTTCCCTTCCTCCAAGTTTTTCTTCATATTTTCTCTAACTCTTTTAAATTCAAATTTGGTCAAACAAATCACATCCACATATCTCGTAGGGGTCCACTTGTACTACTAAACCTCTATCATTCAACTCTACTTGTTCTCTAGCTCTTCTTACTCATAGAAATGCATATTTATAAGTTTGCAAACACCCACTAAGTATGTTGCCTACCTTAATCAAGGGCAAGGTGCCAATAGATGTGTTGGGGGTGGGGCGTCGGAGAAAATTGGAATCTTTTCTGTCCAGTTTTAAGCAATATACTCTTTATTGTATTTGCAGGTAAAACATGTAATAGAGAAGCCCCACAATGATAATCTCCCATTGATAGAAGCTAGCAGGTACTCAACTGTCTTTTAGGCAAGCAAATTTTTTATTTCTTTCCTCTTCTTTTTCCCATTCTGTTTATGCTTTACTGCTGAGCTAAACTTTTGGGTGGACAATATGAAAGCAAAAAGATACAGCAGTACAAAGTGAACTGAAAATTGTAAACTACCAAACATATTTTGAGTTACTTTTAAGCTTACTCGATTGTGCTTGTGACGGTGAATGCAGGTTATGCAACATGGACATAATCTCAGAAGTACAGCAGGTTATTTGCTTTGCATTTCATGACAGTAAATTGCTCATGGAAACGTGTCAAGAAGCGAAGAACATGAGGAAGATTGTCACTCTTTTTTATCTGGATTAAGTTCCAAAGTACTATCAATTTGCCCATCTATTTTTCAACAAGTGAAGCTTATCTCTTGCTTGTAGATTTAGAACACGCAA
This sequence comes from Jasminum sambac, assembly GCA_018223645.1. Lineage (NCBI taxonomy): Eukaryota > Viridiplantae > Streptophyta > Magnoliopsida > Lamiales > Oleaceae > Jasminum > Jasminum sambac. The sequence continues at coordinate 25,016,418 of CP073649.1, forward strand.
ATTTGCTACTTTTTTGTCTAATCTGAGAAATGAAAAACTGCAAAGGTGTCACACATCAGGACTGTACCAGGATATTGAATGATTTGCGATACATATCCCATTCTATTGTCTTTCAATGTCCAATACTTTTAGAAAATAAGCGCGTGTTCTCCTACAAGTTTTAACGCATTTTTATACACAGATTTCGTGGGACCTATTTGAACTATACAAATCTCCACCATTTAATTCAATTTATTCTCTCTCCCATATCACATCAAATCACATAAAAACACACATCCTAACATCCGCTAAACTGTTGACACTCATTTTCTAGTTTGCATGTGGAGGGCAAAATTTTCCAGTTCGAGTAAAAAGGTTGCATGACTAGGGGCATCCCCAAAATTTAAGTTGATGACAAACTCTGACAATTACAACAAAAACAATTTTCATCTCTTTCGGCCAGAGATCGAAAGAGTTGTTTGATATCCAAAAAGTACTCCTACACAATGTGACTGATAAATACTGTTGTAAAGAAACTTCACGATAATATACATGGGTTCGTTAATCTTCCCAAATTTCAAATAAAGATTGGAACACATTAGAATTGTGTCATCTGGATGCAAGTTGCACTGTTGCAGTGGCAATATGGGATTCACATCAAGCAGGCAGTGGTTCCTCCATAGCTGAAAAACATGGAAAATAAAAGGTCAAAATTTGGGGTGAATTAATCAATAGATCAAATATTTTCAAGAACCTTCTGCAGTGAATATATACCTTTTCTCGCTGGAGGATCAGCCACTGGTGCTTTCGTTGGAACAGCAGGAAGATCCAGTTTCTCTTCTTTTTCGGGAGTTGGTGCCTTAATGGGAACTGGGGATGGAGGCGAGGGCAGACCTTCAAGGATTAACTGTCCAAAACCATAATATTCCTTAATTTGATGACTAGTGGTTTGTATTCAGATATAGGGGTCCCACATTGATAAAGTATATATATCTTCTCTCTTTAGATGACTACCTATTTTTCAGATAATTACATTTGAGGTATGGTAGACAAACAATAACCATCCAATCTCTATGTTTCTAACACTATTCCCATCAGATACTCATAGAAAAGTGAAGTAAAACCAAGGGAAACATGGAAACAGAAGTGCATTTCTTGATCACATAACACGAAAAAGTTTTACAAGCTTTAGTCTGAATTGTTTGCATAGAGAAGGAACAGACCTCCGACTCGAGATTTTCAAATTGTGCCAGTATTTCTTCTTCATCCTCTGCCGATAGCTTCTCTCCCAAAATTTCATTGATCTCCTGCAAAATATAAAGCACGCAAAATAACAGAAAAGAATGTTAGATAACATAATAGCAATAGGCATACAATTCCACCGTAAGATCTCACTTAGATTGGTAATAAGGCATAGCTGGTGGATATTCTTTTGGGAAGATGTAGGCCTCATGTTAGGTTTAATATTAACTAGAAGAAGGGTTAAGTATTGGAGGAAACAAAAAACAATGAGACATAAACTACTCAGAAGAAATAGAACTCCAATAGATGCCATGTCAATATCCGAATTCAAAGGCTCAATCATTTTGGAGAGCTCTTTTACTCCCACATCTGAGTTTGAAAATCTTTATTGAAGCTTCTTCGGAGTTTCAGGTAGGAGTCAAAGTAAAAATTGCAATCCAGAATGCTGGTCAATCATATCATCTATTATCTAGATTAAGAAATCATACTTCTGTATGTCAAATCTACTGTGAAAGAGCACATAATTTCAAGAAAATCCTGGAAGGGAAATGAATTCAGCCAATCCCAAATAGCAAGTACAATATTCAGCACTGACTCTCCTGTGGCCGACTATGGAATAAAATTTGTACCAGTGAAAAGAAATAATAAATGGCGACTCACTGTGTTTGATGGCCTGGACAAGCTACTTACCCTGGAATGATCTATTCTTATAAAGCAGTCTTTGAATCATCACATTTAAACTGAGCATTTCTTTTTCGATGACATTGTACAATTGTAAGCATAGTTTGCAAACATTAATGAAAGGTCTACTAAATGATTATATTACAATTTTCTAACCAATCAAAATCTTCAGAAAATTTACTGTGTAATAACGTTCTCGCACTACAAATTACTGTTTGTTTGCACAAAGAATGGCGAAGACAGATGCGGAGATGGGGAAGAAGCCCTTTTAGCTACCAACATCTTTCAAACGAAAATTCAAGGATCCAAAGTTCTGATTCGAGCTATTAATAATGGATAAATGTTTGCAAATAAACTGCTCAGAAAGCATTATCCTTAGATCCATTAACAGAAAGAAGGAAGAAAAATGAAGAAGAACTCACATCTTGATAAGCTTTGGCCTCAGCTGTATCATCCATCAGTTTTTGGACATCATCTAGATTGATCTCACTTTGTATTGCTTTAACAGCATTATTTCCTGCCTTCAAACTCTCAAATACTGCCTTCTGCTTGCTAGCCAGCTCAACGTCTGCCAACTAAAAAACTTCGATAATCAACTAGAATGGCACTTAGTATATACAGATACATGTAATTGAATAAAATGTGTTAAGAAAAATGAATATATGAAGCAGAAATGACAAGTAGGAAAACGATGAAGAAAAGAAGAAAATCAAGTTAACTTACTTGCTGCTCCACATTTATGAGCCAAGCATCAACTTGGGTCAGCAAATCTTCCTGAACCCTCTTCTTTTTCAAAGCTAATAAAGCTCTATCTTTCTTCTTTTCCCGAACCAATTCTTTTGCAGCATTTTTTTCAGCTTCAATGACAGCGACTAACTGAAAACAGGAGATGGCGGAAACAACTAATATGAGAATGCCTTCACATCAAATAATTCATAGTTATTAACATATTGGAAGTCTCAAAAGACAAATCAGTTATAACTACTTTCCCAGTTTATATGCAACAATCTTGGTTATATGATTCTAGAAATGAAGACACCTACTCGGACAAAAATGATACATCATTCTCTCCTCACCCCTCCTCCGCCTCCATGGGGGAGTCGGGGGTGATGGGTAGCAAAAAATTTAGTATTTAGTAAAATTTGGATAAGTGGTGTCCTAGAGCAGTGTTGCATTACAATTTGAAATCATTTACTTCCTCATATTTGGATCAAACACAGATAGCGAGTTCAGTACACTTGTTAGTATGTGATATCCTTTATCTTTCAAATAAGAAAGTTGCAGAATCAATAAAGACTTAGTAATTGATATCGAAACGAGGAACAAAAGAAAAACCTAAAAAGAAATAACAAAGTTTCAACAAACTTGAGTTCTGTGATGGAGAATCAATTTAGTGAATCAACACTATTAGAAATGGAAAATACAGGGAACTTCTGTCTAAGCACACATAAAGTAATGGTTTCTTTTAGTGAAAGATCAACGGATAGGATGGTCCACATCTCAACTGTCGCTACAATCCCCTACTATTCCATTTACTGGAACCTATGGGATTCTGATCCACTCGTTCCTTTATCTTCAAAAAAAAAAAAAATAATAATAATAATAATAATAAAATAAAAAATAAAAAAAAAAGGCCATAATCAGGTCATAACTGGTATCATCTTCATCGCTTTTGCACATGCATTTTGATTGTAATAACTTTTGCAGATTAATACTGCTTTCCTTCATTGTGTGAGTGATAACACTGATGCAATAGAATAGATGATCTCATGACACAAGCAATGAGTCCACCTTCTTCAGTTTCCATATCAAAATGACAAATGCAAACAATGAATCCCAAGAAAAATAAATTGCAGCTTTTCTCACATAGAAGATTGCGGTGCCAACTCACAAGATGCTCATAGGGTGAACAGACTCGTGATATTAAAATTAAGAGTTCTACTTGAATTTTGGCCAAGCCTCAAGATTGCTGTTTTTTACTTCAACATGCGCAAATTAATTCAGAAATGGGAGAAAATTAACAACTGTCCTATTGATATAATTTTTGAGCAGCTACATTCAAGGCCATAACGAACAGTCACAATATCAAGAAATCTGAACAATTAAATTCAATCCCACCTAATAAAATGCTCATTATTAACATAGAGCAATAAATTGGGAGACAAGAATCACCAAACGTAATGTAAATTTTCGTAGATAAATTAGAGACGAAATTGCTAAATTTTCAATCCAGCAGAAAACCAATTTTCCAGATACTCCTCCTGGAATCATAATCCCTCTCCATATTAGCCTTGAAAAAGTAATTAGCCTATCAGAAGTACAAATTCAACTTCAGTTTTAACTATTTTCTCCTATCCCAATTTCCTTTCCCTTTCTCTTGATCTGATTGATTGCTCTGATAAATAAATTACCAATTCAAACTTCACAGCAAATAGATATAATCAGAAAATAACGAATCAAACATACAAGGATACCTGTTGCTGATATTGACCAAGTTTACGCCTCTGGGTCTTGAGAGACAGAATAGCTCTATCCACCTCTGTTATCTTCGGTTTCTTCACGAATATATTTCCCATTTTCCAAAATACCAAAGAAATCTCAGTAAGATTCTAAAGGGTTCCTCTCTCGATCGATTGAGGGGGGAGAGATTTTCAATGGGTTTGGGCAGAAGGGGAACGACAAAAAGGTGAGCCGCTTGGGGCAAATTTTTCAAAAATTATTTTTTCTAAAACTATTTTCAATTCGACATGTTATTGGAGGGCGAAAATGTTATATTCCCAGCGTTATTCTCCCAGCATTTCTCCCAACTACTCACAACCCACTTGCAGCCCCCCTGAATGCGGTGGGACCGGGAGGCCTGCGCCCACATCTCTCTCACATTTTTTCTCCCAACATTTCCTAGCGCTCTTAACATAACATTCCCGTATTGAAGGGTAGGGCTAAATGCACTCACCCACTTTATTTTATACACTCATTGTTTACTATATCCCCATCATACCCTTGCACCCTTTCCCTTTTTTTCTTTTTTTTTTTTTTTAATTTAAATATGTTCGCCCATTGGGGCGAACAGCGTCATAGGCTGATCGCCCAATTGGGGCGAACATGCCAAAAAGAAAAAAAATAATTTGGACTATTTTTTTAATACTTATACTTATATTCGACACTAACCCGATAAATTTTATCAAATAAATTTTGAAATTTATCGCTAAAGTGGTTGCAAAAAAAGGTAAAAATTTTTTGAAATTAATCGATAAAATAGTTGTAAAAGATTTGATTTTTTTAATAATTATATTAGACAATAAAGCCAATTACTAATATCATCAAAAAATTTTAAAATTTATCTTCAAATTAGTTGTAAAAAATTTCGAAATTATTTATCAAAGTGGTTACAAAAATTTGAAAAAATTGTATCGATCAACAAAGATAAAAATTATTTATTTTTATTTTAATTTTTTTAAAATACATATTCGCTGTGAAACACAGCGAATAAGCAAAAGAAAAACAATAAAAAGAGAGTGTGTGTGGGGTGGGAGGGGTATATTAGTCATTTTTCTTTTTTCATTTGAAAATGGGTGCACCCAGCAAAAGGCTGGGTGCATTTAGACGTACCCGTTATTGAATTGACTGCAAATTTGATTTTAAAAGTAATTTTTATTATATGATTAACAAGTAAATAAAAATTTTAAAATACATAATTTTTAAAATTAATAAATTAAATTCTTGAAAAGTTCTCGCCTTCTCAATGAGAAAATAATTTCTAAGAAAATTGCATTGAATTGACATAATCTATATTATAAAATTTGAAAATAATGTTGAAAGAAAAATAATAATAATACATAAAAGCTTTTTAAAAAAAATTATCGCAATGATATGAGTAGTTAAAAATAATGTTGAATTTCCAATGGATTTGGACAACAAAGGAGAACGATAAAAATTAAATAGCTCACTCGGGGTAAATTTTTCAAAAATTATTTCGATTCCATATTTTATTTAATTGACTGCAAATATTTGTTGGGGAATTGTTTTTAACAAAATAATTTTTGAGTATGTGATTAACAAATAAATAAAAATTATGTAATTTGTTGAAGTAGTATAATAAATAGTGGAAAATGTTTGTGACGAGACATGTCACAATGGTGAAAATTCAAAAACTACACCATTTTTTGTTGGTTTATTAGCGCCATCAGGATCCGAAGTTTGAACTCGTTACGCACTAAGAACTTATACTTTTTTTCTTGGCAATTAAGTACCCAAGCTCGATATTTACTGCGCCGTAAGGACTTCCGTCAGCTTCCCACCATTAAGTCACTTCATGTGCGCATCACGTGCGGTTTTTCAAGGGTAAAATGATCCGAAACTTTGGGTATTATTACAATCAAGTCCCAAATTTTGAAAAATATATACTTTAGTACCAAGTTTAGTTAAATTATATAATTTTATATTTTATTTTTTTCTCTGGGTGCTTATTTGGTCAATAATTAATTTTATTGAATTGAATTAATTTGACACTGATTAAATAGTTTTTATTAAAAATTTTCAACACAGTAGTATTGTTCATATTAATATAATATCACCACTTTCCAAAATTTTGTTTAGGACTAGATACGTGCACATTGTGATTTTAACCAGCAGTTAATTGAGGATAACAGTTTTACCAATCGAACCGGAAATCCGAGGGTACTCGCTCCTAATGGAGCGGACCTGCCTCCTACTAAATGGGTAATAGGGACAGATCTATGGCGAATTTTGCGACCCGTGAATATTCTAGGGGAGGGTTTGGATTGGTATGTAACTACTCTGAACCGCCCCTATTACCCCCAAATATATTTATATTTTCTAAATTAATATGAAAAGTTAATATAATTAAAAATATTTTGACATTTACAAATGTAAAATTTAAACTCTTTAAATTACACACACAATTAAGTGTGTGACTTCTATTCTATTCACAATTTCTATGAGAAAAATTCGAGGTAAAAATAATAAAAAATAACTTTGTGTATCAATTTGTGGGCCTAAAGATTAACCCACCTCGTCCCTTGATCTGCCCCGACCCAACCCGCCCCTAGAACTCGTGGGTCTATGGGCAGATCCGAGGCACTCTATAGCTCATGGGTTTAGGGGCGGGTCTCGACCAACCCACCACAAATCAGACCCATTGTCATTCCTACAATTAATAATAAATATAATTATTGTATATACATAAAATTTTTGTAAGAATACACTATTGCAAAAAATATATCGAATATAAAAAATTAATCAAATCAAATCAAAAAATAAAAAATCCTCCCCACCCACCCTTCTGACATAGCACTTTGATTCCCAATCACTCCCTCTTCCCACCTCTTTTTACATCACATTGACAGTTGGAGACGGTGAAGAGTGGAGTTAGAAATCAGCCTTCTCCCCTTTCGCTATTTTGTTTTGATGCCTTCTGAGTTTGTCTCTATTGGCAGTGGACTGACGACAAACTTTTACTATTGAAAATCCAATTTTGTCTGTATTAATCATCAAATCTTATTCAATTTTATATACCGACTGAAAAGCAGTGTACATATTCTTGGACATTGGTTTTCACTTAACACAATGGATTAGTCACCGTTGTTTATTAACGTCTTTGCGCAATATGATGTAAAGTGGATTTGAATTCCTCAATTAAAAAAAATGAAAAACAATAAACACAACAGTATATTCTAAATGATGATCTCTATCAATTTGCGCAAGCCAAAAAAATAATAATAATAATAAAATAAATAAATAAAAATTCCAATTTGCACAGTTATTCTAGTTTGCTTCTATAGGGTAATTAAGCAAATTTCTTTAATTCCTTCCATGGGAATTTTTAGTTTTCAGAAATTGTTATTCTCATTCTCAGGAAGATGTGCCATGCTCTTTGAAAAATAATAATAATAAAGGAGAAGGAGGAGGAGGAAGTGCTATGTGATGAAATATGGAGGTTTCATGTTCGAATCCCACCAACAACACATTGCATTGTGTGGCTTTAGTAGCTACCCATAGGATAGTCTCATTAGTAGTTGAAGTTGTAATTGCATGCGGCTACAATTCTTCTATCTGTTAGACAACTATAGATCTCTCCTCGGTAGAGTTTCAATCTAGTAATTGTATCGTTGTGCATGAATATGGATTTAATGATATAATTTATACTTTCAAAAAATTTTGATTAGAAATAATCTAAACGTAATCTAAAATATAATTACTGTAATAAGTAAAAACAATATATATATATATATATATATATATATTAGTGAAATTAAAATATGATGTAATTACTTTTGAAAAAATGTGATGTAAATAGCAAAAACAGTTAGCTACTCGAAAAAGAGTCTCAAAGCAAATCCAGCAAGTATAACATGCTTTAACATGTACATTAGTAACATATTATTAAAGGAGAATACAGATATATTCGGATTTGTTCAGTTCCCCACGTGGGCACATTTCCACGCCCACGAACCCCATGAATTTTTTTTTTCCCGAAACTGCAGATATATTATATATTCAATGGTTTAGAGAGCGTGAAATCGAGTTATTATAAAATGTAGAAACCGCAATTTTTGAGGAAGGGTTCCACCTCCTACGGTCCAAGTACTTGTTAGTAGCTTCAATCCCGAGCAACCAGAACGATCTGTTTCCCAATGTTTTGCACTCTCGAGGCCTTCAACAATCTCTTCTACGTACATAATTTTCCCTTGTTTGATGTAAGAAAGCAAAATATTCAAAAACTACTTGTATTGATCGTAGTAATCATAAACAACGAAACCTTCCATTCGGATGCGTGTTTGGGTTAGGCATGTCAGGTATTTCACGCCTTCATGTTTGTCGCGGTTATATTGCGATATCATTAATTTCACACACAGCAATTCGACCATGTAACCTCATATTAACGAGAACTGCGTCCAACATTTTTCCCCCCGACATTTTCAAAGTAAAAGTCGATACCTTTGGGGAAATACCTGATCACAAATTCACAATCATGTCTCACAAGGGTTAGAATCCTAGCTAGGCATGCTCGAAAAATAAAGTTGACAATTGACTTAACAACCTTTTAAAGCTATATCGAAGTCATGCTCTTCCTGGTAATTAAAAGCCTCGTCAAATCCAAACTTATCCTTGAGAAGACGAACTTTAGTACACAAAATAGAAAAATGGAAATTTCTTTTAGTTATATATGTGAAACAGAAATTTTTAAGAAAAATTCTAAGTTTGGTATGATTCAGATAGTTGTATAACGAAGTGAGGTGTCACACTTGTATGCAATAATAAATCATCAACATTTTATCATTTTTATAAAGAATTGTGACAGTTCATTTAATTGTATAACTAATCAAATGATTAGAATTATCTTTTATTATAATTAGGCAAATCTTATCCCAGGATCAGTCGCTTTTTCTTCACTTCCAACTACATAGCAGCCGGATCAGAAAGATGATGAGAAAATACATTTTAAAAGAACCAGATGAAGAGTCCATCACAGACCTTCACATGGCAAAGGTTGACACAGCAATCTTCACCAATGCTATCCAGTCCAGTGGGAAGCATGGGGACAAAGTCATGGATTTTCTCTCTTACTCGTTACCTAAAATTTGAGTGGGTTCCACCCCCCACCCCCACCCCCCCCAACCCCCCCGCGGTCGCTCGCCCTCTGTGTGTGTGTGTGTGTGTGTGTGTGTGACGTGAAAATGAATATTTGATGAAAAAGTGGTAGTAAACGTGATAGGTTTCATCATAGTCCAGTGATTGCAAATGACATATTTAGTAGTGTAATTCAAATACAAGCAAGCACAGCTGAAGGATTTATCCCACGATTGGCGTTTGGTTTTGGAAGAAGTTTGGTCCATTTTTGATTGAGATTGGCAGCAAATTAATTAGTCCATTTGATGCTGACAAAACCTCGACTGGCCGGTTCAGGCAGAATTTAAGGCCGGGCCCGGTTACAACGGTCATCTGAGACGAGAGATGGTGGTTGCCAAGGTACTTTTGTCTAAAGAAACCCAGAGTTGAACCACCAGAAATCGACTGATCATGGGCAAAGATTGGAGTCGATATCCCAAGTTTCCAGTCCTTACATCATAAGGATATGAACTATAACCAATGAACGGGAACACTACGGCAGTATAAAAATTTCAACAAGACTTCAATAACATAAAAGATTAGAAGTACCTAGAAGACTTAATATAATGTACCTAGAAATAGCTAAGGAAACACAGTGTCAATCACTATACTATACTTGTAATGAAAAGATAAAGACTTAGTGTAGGTTGAATATGAACATCTAAAAATAGATAATAATTCTCGTCAGAGATGCATCTCAATTGCCTTGGAGGTTTCCTTCGTATTTTGCAACAAACTCATGAATGACCTGCAACCAATAAGTTAGTTAATTATTAGAATAATTCTAGAATCAGGTATAGTATTAGGTAAAGTTTTAGGTAAAGTGAAAAAGTGGACCTAATTACCCCCGCCCCCATGAATGCAGGGTGGGGGAGGGGGTAATTTGGTCAACTTTTTCACTTTACCTAAAACTTTACATAATCCTATACCTGCTCCTATAAAAGTCCTAATTATTAAGTATCCAAATCACAAAACATGATGCTGACCCTTGCAGATTTCAGATCTATTACACTTGTGTAATGTTGGAATTCAAGAAACCTAATACTGACTTTGTGTTATAAAAGTTATGCAAATGTTGGGTTTGCTAACACCATCAGGACATGGACATTGGGAGCCAAGCTCTCTCTCTCTCTCTCTTAGCAGCTAGCTCAATATCTCGATTTTCAGATGAAAAATACAATAAATAAAATCTTATAACTTGACATTCAACACACAACTCAATCTTAGGCATTCAATTTTATTAACCTGCGAATCAAAAGGTGCCATTCAAATAATGCACAGTAGAGAAGGCAATAATTTTAATTGGTTGCATTATGATCTTGAGCTCAAAAAATCAGCACCTTTATCTTCTTATAGTTTAACCTATTTCATGAACGTTCACATCTCTTAGATCCTAGGAGGGTAGTTCATTGGGACTAGGAATCTAGAGCATGAGGATCAGGATTGCAAAGAGGGCCCCTAAACTTATAAGCCAGCCTTGGATAGTAAGGGAATATGAGTAGTGTAGTAAGTCGTCTTCTCTCTGATTATCTAATTTTGCTTGCCTTCTTTTGGTGTTATGATCACCTAGGAAATACTGCATTAATAGGAAACATTCCATTGAGCCCAAAACATTCTAAATGCACCCCCCCCCTCTCTTTTGGACAAAAATATCATCAAGTAAAATTACCCACCCACCACACCCCCACCCCTTTTTAAATAAGTCCGACTACCCTTGGTCCAAAGTTGTCGAATAGTGTTCACAGCATGTTTGCTGCCATTTCCGGGAGCAGCAAAGAAAGGGGGAACCCCGCTCCTTTTTTATGCTGCCAGATTTTGTTGCGGGAGAGAAAGGGACAGGGGAGGGGGTTAGGGTAAATGTTAGTGGGCTGTATTAAGTAATTTTTGTGTGATAAGAGAAAGGAATGTGAGTGCATTGAGTAGATGGGATGTATTTAGAAAGGTTTTGGGGTGAAAATAGCCCCACCGGGTTCAATTCCCAGATGTGTCAAGCTCGTTTGTATTTCCTTCTTGAGGCAACGGGGTGTCTCCCGGTTGAAGCGCCTCGTGTGGGATTCTTGGGGGGGGGGGGGGGGTGGGTTGGTATGGAAAAAAAAAAAAAAAAGCCCCACCGTTTTGTTTTTCTACTCCAATCAGTAAGCACTCTTTCCTGAGCCTTTCCCTGCTTTTGCTGCCTTCAGTTTTTAATAATTCCAAATGTTATACTTCCATTACCTCAAACTTGAGTGACTCAAGACAACGTGAAACTCCGACTACAAAGAAAGGCAATTTAGTGGGTATGACATATTCAACATCAATAATCTTCATCTTGTTCATAAACTAGAAACCAAAGACAAAAAAATTACGTACCTAATAGTATGGTGATTTGCACACCGTTTGCAGAATGATTGCTCTCCTTGCAACCTTGTTGTCTTGTTTTAGCTGATTCTTTTCCTCCTCCAGTTTTTTTATCGTTTGTCGGTCGCGTTCAGAAATCTGCGGATCCGGATCTTCCCATCTTTTATTTTTGGCATCTCGATTGATCATGATTTCCTCAAGCAATTCCGTAAGGCCCATTAAGTTTTCAAATGCAGACTTCTTTGTTCGTTAGTTAGGGATGAGGATTTTGGTACGCCGGAACGCGTTTTTGTTCTTGAACTAGGGCTCAGTGATAGACTTTGGACAAGAGGCCACTATCTAAGGGCATCTCCGCATCTCGAAGGGTTTATTTTATTCCCCCAAATTTGGGGTAAAGTTTACCCTAAATTTGGCACAGACTACATTTTCTCGTTATGTTCCCAACTTTATTCTCCCAAAGATTTCTAAATGCCTCACAACCCACTACATTTCTGAATGTCAGGCAAAACTCATACCACATCTCTCTCACATTTTTTCTCCAAGCATTTCCCAGCGCTTTTAACGTAACATTACCGCCACATTTCTATAGGCATGCTTGAAAAATAAAGTTGGCAATTGACTTAACAACCTTGTTAAAGCTATATCGAAGTCATGCTCTTCCTTGTAATTAAAAGCTTCGTCAAATCCAAACTTATCCTTGAGAAGACGAACCTTAGTACACAAAATAGAAAAATGGAAATTTCTTTTACAAATATTTATATGTGAAATAGAAATTTTAAGAAAAATTCAAAGTTTGGTGTGATTCAGATAGTTGTATAATTAAGTGAGGTATCACACTTGTATGCAATAATAAATCATCACCATTTTATATTTTTATAAAGAATTGTGACAGTTCTTTAATTGTATAACTAATCAAATGACTAGAATTATCTTTTATTATAATTAGGCAAATCTTATCCTAGGATCAGTCGCTTTTTCATCACTTTCAGCACTTCCAACTACATAGCAGCCGGATTAGAAAGATGATAAGAATTAGGGATTAGTCGGTTTTTCATCACTTTCACCACATCCAACTATTTAGTGGTGTAATTCAAATACAAGCAAGCACAGCTGAAGGATTTATCCCACGATTGGCATTTGGTTTCGGAAGTTTGGTCCATTTTGAGATTGGCAGCAAATTAATTAGTCCATTTGATGCTGACAAATTAATTAAGGTCATCTGAGACGATCATGGGCAAATAATGGAGTCGATATCCCAAGTTTCCAGTCTCTACAAACACCTGGAAACCTGAAAGGGCATATTCCCTTATAATTTGTATCACAAAAGGTCCATTGACACTCACCAAATTCTCTCACACTCCAAAGACACACCCCCATTGACATGGCCATTTGTCCAATGGAAAAAGCTTGGTGCCCACACAAAAATTGTGTGATAATTTACCACACCCTAACAGGGGATAGTGGTAAATTACCATATTACCCCCCTAAAAGTTGAGGGGCCCAGACCCCTATTAGGACATGGTAAATTATCACACAAAAATTGTGTAGACACCGAGCATCACTCTTGTCCAATACCACTTTCTAATAAAAACAACCAGTTATCTACACACCACTAATGCATATATATGTGCAAATCATCAATTTTCTCGTTTTCTTTGGCCAAGACACAAGAACAAGCTCTTGGAACAATTTTTATACATTTTAATTTATGCTCTTTTGAATTTGATCAAATCAATCACATCCATATATCTCGTGGGATCTATAAATATTGCACAAATCTTTATCATTCAACTCCACTCATTCTCTCTCATATTTCACATAAAGTACTCGAATTAGGGATTTAAAGTACTCGAATTTTTCATATGATATCTATTATTTGATGCTAATCTTCACTTGCTTAAACCAAGTATGAAATGATTTTGGAAGAATATGAGAGTAATGAGTGAGTTAAAAGGGAATCCGAGGACTATGGGTATGTTTGGTGGAATTAGCTAATAAGCTAATTGAGATAGCTTATGGCTTATAACTGATAGTTGATAAGTTAGCTGATATAAATAAAAATATTTGGCAAAATAACTGATAAATTGACTCATAAATAAAAAATTACACAAAATGATATATTTAAAATATATTTCTAAAAATTTTTAGGGGTAAAAATAGAATAAAAAGCGAAAAACTTATGAGCTGACTTGAAAAGCTAGTAAAAAAACTTTTCAAATAAGTTCTTCCAACCAAACGGACCTTATTTAATTATGAGGAACTTATAAGCTTTTCAATAAGTTATAAGTTAACTTATTTGGCTTACTAAACATACCCTATGCCCGTTGCAATGACTAGGTTCAACCTACTAATTTATTCTCGACTTTAATTATGTTAATCTTTTGATGGAATTATACGAGATTATGTAATTATTATTAATATAGGGAAAGAGGAAGAAATTCTTGAAAATCCCAAAATTGAGCCTTCTAATTAATTTTCAATGAAAGGGTAATTTTAATGAGTTGATGATTACAAGTTGAAAGTCGATAACCCAGAGGAAAATTGGTGCCCGTTTTGAAGATTAATTTGCTAATTAAGATTTTTATGAAGTGCGTGGCTTGAAATTCGCGAAATATTTGATGAAAACTTTGAGATATTATTGTAAAATGTTGTTGTTATGAGATATTCGAAGAAAAACCATGTTTGGGCATCATTTTGTTTCCTACATGGATAATATGCATGGTAAAGCAATCTGAAAATTTTCCTGAGGCGTGTGGTTGTGAAGTTTTGAGTGTATTTGATGAATTGTTTGAAGATTTTATGAAGGTTCTCCTTCCTCTTTTTTTATTTTTTTATTTTTTATTTTTTGGTGTGTGAATAAAATGTCGGGATTGTAGGGGTGGGGGTATCTCCAACCCAGGCGATCACCCAGTAAGAAGTGTTTTTTCTACCAGGCCAATCCACTTGGACAAGATTTTAGGAAGTGACTTGATTTTTGTGATGCCTATGGTTGAATTTGCATGGATGAGTTATTATATCCTCCTTAAGGGTGCCCAATGATGAGAAATCACGAGGTAGATCATCATTAAGTACTAGAAATTGCACGGGAGGCTGTGACTGTTTTATTCACGTCCTGCGTGTTTTGTACTTAATGGAACGACAAACCCCCCTAGTGTATGGCCTAGAGTTGAAGACATGAAGTTTGCTCATAATCTTGTTTCTACTCAGAATAAAGTACTATTATCTCTGGTTATAATGCGATCTATAGGAATGCTATTATCAAGAAGGGTTGCACACTGCCGACGTGATTACCGAAATAAGGACAAAATAGTCGTTCATTAGCTACGTGAGTCTTTCAGGACAAGTAGCATTACTATAAATTGTAGAAGTGAACTATATTATACAAAGTACAATTGCAATGTTTGATAGTTTAGGAGTGCGAATTGGGTTGGTTTCGAAAATTTTGAACCTATCCAAGTCCAACACAAACCAATTTTGACACTTCAAAGTTCAAAATACTTTGTGAAACCTACCCAACTCATAGCATTAATGGAACAAACAAAACCCAATCCTACTAATTCAATTGGATTGGGTAGATTAGTTAAATATTTTAATCGTGCCAAGTTTTTCATTTTCTTTTTTGTCATTTTTTTTCTTGGAACTAACGTCAGTAATGAAATTTGAATAATTTACTTAGGGTGTGTTTGATAGGATTCCAGGAAAAGGAATTCCCGGAAAACGAATTCCCAGAAAACCGATTCCCACCCTTTTCTTGGATTGAATTTTCCAGGAAAATCATTGTTTTTGTGCTTTAAGGACTTGTACCTGGAAAACGAATTCCCGGAAAACAAATGCAATCAAACACACAAGTTGGAAAATGATTTCCTTAATTTGATATTTTCCTGGAAAATATTTACCAATCAAACACACCCTTAATGTCTTCCTGAGAGTACATATATACGAGTTAATTAGTCCTTGAAGCCATCAACTCAACCCAACTTAACCAATATCAAGTTTGGTTGGTTTGGTTCCAACCAAGAAATGGGCTGGAATGGTATGAACCCCAAGAACCCAATCATAAAATGGATTGAGTTTAACAATTGGCATGATAATCAAACTGGACTAAGTTGGGTTGTGGCTAACCCAACCCAATGCCAATGAACCCAGAAAAGCCATCCTTTGGGCAACTTCTCATTTCTTCATTTCATCGCTAACAAAAAGCTCATTTTTCAAAAGCAACTTGGGACCCTTTCTACATACAATGGTGTTGATCTAATGCCAATTGCCAACCCCCATGACACGTCACATTGGCATTGGACACAATCAACTCAACATACAACATACTATACCACTTCGGTATTATCTAATAGTAAGGTGGTACATGGTTTGTGTCTCTGTGAGCACAATAAACTATTCTCACGTAGACAATATATGTGATTTATGTCAACCTATGAATGATACAATAAGTAAAAGGAATACCTGAAGTTGTGACAAGAAATGGCAAAAGGGCCCAATCACAAATAACCATAACGAATAATGGATTTATTGCCAACCTCCAAAACTCCCCAACACTAATCGAGACAGGCAAATTTTAGCAGTGAATAAGGGTATAACGACATCCATAATCTCATGTTTTATTCAAACACCTATAAGAGATCAAAGGGTGTCCTAGTGATCACATTAACTCACCTGCAAGCAATGCAAGTCTGAATCTCAGGTAGTTCAGTGGTAGATGGATTATGGAACATAATTTTTCACTTTTCAAAGCACGGCATGGAAAATCATCACTTACCCCGAAAGTAATGGATGACGATAAACCGTGACAGAGTGAGTTTCTCAATTCCTCCAATGAGTTCCATCATGCACTACACTTACCCGAATTTTATTGGAATCTCATCTAAATGGCAGCTCTGCTCTGTTTCACTTTAGCCTTGTCAGCATCAATAATGGACTCCACCAGCTTCACCGAGCTTTCAAACTCACCTTCCTTGTTTATGACTATACATAATCAGACCCTTTCATATGTCACACCTCTTGCCTAGAGGTTGCCACCACCCTCATAATCAGAGTCTCCTTAGTTTCAGTCTTCCTATGAATCAATCTCTTCACCAAAGCCTACTCAATCTCAACCACTAAGAACACGAAAACCACATTCTCATTCAAGATCCTTCTCAGAGTCATAGCACCCTGTATATCAACTCTCAACACAATGTAACACCCTTTCTCCATATACTGCCTAATCTGCTGCTTTGGGTGGTCCCTTTATAGTCATCATAATGTATACTCCAACAACTCCTTTTTATTGATCATTCAAAAAAAAAACTCCCCTCTTCACTCACAAAAAAGTAATCATTTCCATCAACTTCACAGGGCCGTTTAGCCCGGCTAGTTGCTGTAAGCACAAAATGCAAATTTTCTCTAAATTGCTTTAATATTTCTCCAATTAGGAAGTTACTGCTTGAAATTTAGGCTTTAGTTGGTAAATCCAGCGATTTGCATAGATAAGCTAGGGATTATGATCTGGACATTACAAGAAATGGCACATAACTTAATTGAAATCTTGTAGGTTTTAAATAAGCAAATGTCGGTACCTATGAAAAATGAAAGTGACCGGTGTTGATTACATTCTTAAACCAATGTGAACAAAAATAAAACAGTTCTTAAATCAGAGCAAATTCTAATACATACAAAACTTTGAACTTTCACTTTTGTTTATTTGATTTAACAACTTTTTATGTTTTTTTAAAACTTTCACTTTAAATTTCAATCACACGCTCAAAAATTATTTTCTCAAAAATTTCTAACAATCATATTCTCGTTTTAAAAAAGAAAATTAAAATAAACCTTGATCCGATGAAGAAATGAACTCGAAACTATGATTTGGGAGTTAAGACTAACTCGAAGAAAGAATCACAAAATTGAAATGAGTTGGACACAATCACTTAAAAAAAAAAACAGAAAAGGAAAAGGATTGTCAAAATCTTTAGGAGGGCACGTCCCCAGTAGGCCCCGGAGTGCCTTCCCCGCTGATTTCAAGGAAACATGCTACTACAAGTATATATATATATAACAAAAAGTGTGCTACATGATGTGGCACATAGAAAGCAAGATAAAGTCATGCTACTCCAGCTACATGATTTAAATTGCAAGAAAGGCTCCACTACATGATTATAGAACATCAAGTTAGATTCAAAATTAGAACTAGAAAGTAATGTCATGCATAATGTCTATTACAACCCCATCGAATCAAAAGTCATGAAAGTGACCAAAATAGGTCCATAAAGCCTACAGGGATACACAAAATAAGGGAAGCCTACAGGGATACACGAAATAAGGGAGTGGGAAATATGCTAAAAGTCAAAGTATTTCACCTGTATCTCTTATTTCATTTCGTGGAGTACTTGGAAATTGGTAAACCCATTCATCAGCAAATTTATCCTGAAATATTCATTGTATTGGTTACTTATTAACTAACACGAAGTTGAAAGAATCCGACAAAAATTAATTAACATCTATAAGAAGCTGAAAATTAATGAACTTCCGAACATAAAAAACATCTCCATACCTATCCCGGATAGTCCTCCTTTAAAATCTCATCCAGGATAGTCCTTCCTTTAAAATCTCATTCTCCTTTTTCAACTGAGCGATTTCATCCTGAAGAGCGTTGATAATTTCTTGGCCAGATTTAGGAGGAGGAGGGGGTGGAAGATAAATCATCCTTTGATTTTCAGGTACTCGATAGATTTTAAATTCACAGCGATAAACGGAGTCCTTTTGAGCAACGGGCACCTTATGTTCCCCCAGTATTATGAAGTCGAATATAACGTCGAATATATTTTTCATTTTGCTTGCAGCAAGTCTACGGGGGCCTACCAGAGGGAGGAAAATTAGGTTTTCTATTAAAGAGATGATTTATTATAAAATATGACATTCGCGATGGAGAACCAATATATATATATATATATATATATGTGTGTGTGTGTGTGTATAATAAAATAAAATAAAAATTAAAACCCTGAAAGATAGTGCTCTGCAAAAGGTCTTATAATGTTGTTGAATACTTTAGGCAAATCAAAAGGCATTATAATATGGAACACTTCAAGCAAATCACCTAGAAAGAGCGCAGGTGTAGAATGGCAAGAGCAAAGGTGTAGAACCCCAAATTTATGTACAAGGTTTTCTGGATTTGCTTGGGACCTGAGCAGTTACCAGATGAAATAAAAGAAAGAAAAATGTATTAAAAAACAGAAAATGAAGAAATAACGGCAAGCAAGTAGTACCTTTTCCAAATGAAAATGATTAGATTAGAGACCATAGTCGACAATGAAAAGAAGAAAAGAAATCACAAGCAAGATCTTTGGTAAACACAGATTACAAAAAAAAGAAAAAAAAAAGTGGCGCAATTTCTGAAAGGTGCACAATAGTAACATCAGATGCAGTAAAAGTTGAGAGAAAATTCGGGGGAAAAAGATTCACCTTTTTCCTTGTATACAATGGAGGATGAGGAAATAAATCGGTAAGGAACTTCAAACGTGCAAGCAAACGATACCAAATAAATGGCAACATGTTGGAAAATAAAACAAATAATAAATGAAAGGCCAATAAGAGTAAGATTCCTTCTAACAAAACAAATATAAAACTGGAACATAATTTATTTATTTATTTTTTTTTAAAAAAAAGTAAGAAAAGGCCACCTTTTCTTTCTAAACGAGACAAAATCCAAGGGATGAAGATCTCTCTTTCTCCGAACCAGCTGGGTGATAACAATGTCAAAGATCACCAAGGGGAGAAGAGGAAGCCTAGAAATCTGATACATGATCAAACCGAAAACTCAAAAAATTAGTACAAAGACGAAAACCATTTAGAATGAAGCAAAAACCGTACAAATGGCAGGAAACAAACCTTCGGACTGTGGATCGCGCACAATCAAATGGAAGATAGTAGAAAGAAAAAGGAAAAAAAATGTGACTATAAAAATAAAAACACTTGCATGCCATTAAAAATATTTTGAATTGAATGGACATAATAGTCAAAGCTTCAAATATAAATAGATCTGGTCCAAATGAGAGAATTCAGAAGAAGATGAAACTTATGGACAGAAAATATGGAAGATATATTTCTCAATAAAATTTATTTTTATTTATATGATCCTTAATAAGGTGAAGCCTTTTGAGGGACACTTCTACTGCCAAATTATGTAATCATAATTTAAAAACTAAGTACCTTAACTTTGTTCAGATGATTTCTCCAGAAGAGACCTATTCCTTCATATGATATTGGAACTAGAGCATGTAAAATTAGGATCAATAGTGTAATAACCTGCACAAGTCATAAGACAGTGGATAAATATTGAATCTACAAAAGAAAAAATGCAAAACTTGAGTTATCCATGAAATTCCCAAAGTTGACAAGACTTAAAAACTCGAACCACTAAAGTCAAATGTAAACAAACTATTCAGGAACTTCAGCCACTAGCAAAAGTGCAGGTGGAATTGCATTTTTAACCTTTTCACATACAGATGACATTTCTGTCCTGCAGTAAAGTAAATTATCTATAGCCGAAGTATTGCACAGTCCTTATGCAGAATGGAAACACCATTTGATAGAAGTGACCTATTTGATAATGCATATTTCTCTTTTTTTCCTGTTAGGGCGGCCTGTGAAGTGTGGTTAGGCGCACATCCCAAGTTTGATTTTCCGCGGCATCAAGCTCGTTTCTATTTCCTACTTCGGGCCAGTGGGGCATCTCCCAATCAAAGCGTCGGGCCTCGTGAGATTAGTGGGGTGGGGCCCGATACACTTGGTTATCAAAAAAATAAAAATTAAAAAAATTAAATAATAATAATAATGCATATTTCTTTTTTTTTATATATATATAATGCATATTTCTCAAGTACGGGCGGCAAGGCAACTGACCGAGGAAAGACGAAGGTCGAACAAGATTATAAACTTTGGTAAAATTAATTTAACCAGATAAGTAATTTTGTCTTTGAAAAATATACAAATATAAGGTGAAAAACTGGGAAAACCTGTGTCTGTTCATGTGAACCAACCTGGTCCTGATTATTCGAACTTTGATTTTCCCATGTTTGAGATCTACAGAAGAAATGGAGCAGCACAGTGGAGACAGGAAGATGGTTAAAACAAGAAAAATCGCTTCAAAATTATACTGAAAAAACACAATGAAACCAGGCAATTTGATGCTGAGAAGCAAACTATTTCAAGCAACTTTTTCCAGTGTGGTTCGGTACCTGGTCAGTTCCAACACCACAGTGAAGAACTGAAGATGATAAAAATTACAGAAAGCTCGAGTAAAAGGTAAAGTAAAAGAAGGAATCGAAAACCTTAATATTAAGGTAACACCCAACCTTGATTCCGTTCCTTTGGGCCAAAATTCGACCTCCAACAGCGAAATGAGAGCTTGCAATAGTAGGTAGAAGGTAGATCTGCGTCAACGAAGCTTGAATCGGGTAGTGTACGAGCAGATCTGGCGACGAAGAGACGAAGCTTTCCACGGTATAAGCTGATGAAAAGGCAGAGAAAAAAGGAAAGAGAGAGGTCAGATGCAAGACAGGGTACAAAATAGGAGGGTGGGCCGAGTTATGTCTAATGGGCCGGGGATGACCCGCGAGTTACTGTTCGGGTCAAATAAGGTAGTGCCGTAAACAAACGCGGCGTACCCGTTATCTTTTCCCTTTTTCCAGGCACGGCGTACCATTCTACAATGATGTACTTTTTGATTTCATATCATCGGATTGGCTCTGTTCCCCACACTGGGGAACATAAACCAATCCCCACGCTGACGTGGCGTCACCTGGTGGCGCCATGTCAGCATGCAAATTTTTTTTTTTTTTTTGGAATTTACGTTAAGTTAGATGAATAATACATAATTGTCCCCTGATGGCGGGGAGTCTCACCCGACCTCCAAAATTTTTTTTTCCCCGACTGTGGGTACCGTAAGGTACCCACAGTGGGTAGGAGAGCCGGACTGTTCATATCATATATGTAAAAGACTCGTTTTGAAACGGTTGTACGAACAGTAAAACCTAAATTGCAATTTATAAGATAGTATAAGTATTGATAAATTGTGTGCAACTAATTATAATGGAGTGTAATGAATTACAGATATTATGTAAGAAATTACAAAATACTGTATAATAGTTTACTTATATACTGCTTTATAGCGGTTCAATCGACCGAAAGTTGGGGAAGAACAATAAGAAGATTTGAAGAGATTTTACAATTTTTGTGGTTTCGAAGTTTGGTGAAGACGGAAGTAAGTTTTACAATTTCATATCACGAAGAAACTCCCTTCGGTCGTGACAAGGAGTGTGTAAGAAATTACAAATATTATGTAATAAATTACAAATTATGTGTAATACTATGTAACATATTACAGAGTGCATGTAACAATGTGCAATACTGCGTAATAGCGTGTAATAGTATAATCTTATAAACAAATTGGAGTTCTACTATTAGTTTTTATAGCTGTTGAATTTGAGTTTAGAATTCGCATATAATGTCTCTTTGTTTTGGACGAATAACATATGTTTTTCGAGTTTCTGGACGAGCCCATTCCAACATCGGCTTTGCCGGTGTTTAATATCGCTTTTCGCAAATTATCTTTCGTTTATGAGTTATCGGCCAATTTTTTTAAAACCAAAAAAAATTGTGTCATGTGATCGTGCATGTGGTTGCATGGTTGCGCACGATTGCATGTATCAATCGTGAAAAACCAAAAATTTGTAAATAGTTTGAAAAACCTTATTTTTTAATTTTCCATTTTCAATCTTTGTATTTGTGTAAAGAAGCCGTTTGTCAACTCCCAATCTTATTCACTTTTGAAAAAAAAATAATGAAGATAGTATATGGAAACAAGGAAAAAAAAGTTAACTAGTATACCGCTATAGTGGCGGTTATGACCGTAGGATTGATGAAGATTTGAATAGCATATGCAAGAGAATGGAGAAGAATAGTTGAAGAAGAAAAAACAGAGACATTACTTCAAATCCAGGGTGATATTGAAATCTTTTACTAGAAGTAAAGATGTCAGTTCTCAAGCTATAAAATCAGATGGAGTAGTTGTAATTTTTTTTCTTCGATCAAGTTTTTTCCGATTGGATTTTCTTGACAAGGCTTTAATAAGACAACACGTGAATACTTCTATACCACTAATCGATATCAGGGAAAGCAACTATACTCTAGGTTCCTTACATGGGTTTTGTCCCAAAGGGTTTTTCCTGGCAATGTTTTGACGAAGTCGTATATGACCACTCTAAACTCTCCTACAATCAGTTTGAAAGTTTTTTCCTTCGAAGTTTTTCTCCAAACAAGTTTAGAAGATATTTCTACTAATCAGTGTTCTAAAAAGTATAAAATGT
This sequence comes from Jasminum sambac, assembly GCA_018223645.1. NCBI lineage: Eukaryota > Viridiplantae > Streptophyta > Magnoliopsida > Lamiales > Oleaceae > Jasminum > Jasminum sambac. The sequence goes on from CP073649.1 coordinate 25,039,646, forward strand.
TGAAAAGCATGGACCCAAAACTTTGAGCATTACAAGCTTAAGTGCACTTAGGCTGTCGCCTAGGCTTTAAAAAGCGTTTTTCAAATTTTCAATTTAAAATTTTTTTTTATTAGTCTAAGCTATTAAATAATTAAAATAATATATACTAAATTAGAAAATAGATCTAAATTCATAAATATTATATCTATTTTGTAATTTCAACAAACTTATAATATAATTTTAATATTCTCAAATGAAAAAATAAAAAACTGGACAATTATACTTAATAGATTTATAGAGATTACATAATTGCTGTTGCCACAGTGTTCGTATGGCCAGACTGAGAATCCAAGATGTTTAAGATTTTGAAATTGAATTGGTATTTTCGATTTTATGTTTGTGGTGTGAGATGTATTGTATTTGTTTTATTTTTATTTAATTTATTATTTTCTTCCTTTGGATTGGGCTTAAGCTCAAAAACATAGATATGAAAAAAAAAAGATGCCACTTAGTTGCGCCTAGGCATGCCTAGTCGCGCATTGGTGGTCAACAATCTGCATTGACCATTTTTTCCATGCTTTTGGCCTACGCGGCGCGTGGAGGTGACGCTTCATGCCTAGGCGCGACGCCGCCTAAAAGCGCTTTTTAGAACATTGGTACTAATAGTCATTCTAGGGGGAATATTATGAATAATCGATGGGTCATTGTGATATAACAGGGAGCAAAATGATGGCGTATACGGTGATGTAATTACGATTGTGCCATTTGAAGTTTCTATAAATAAGAGCTTCATTTCTTAATGAAATTTATCACAAGGAATTCATCTTCTCTAAATTCTCTCTATTTCTCCGTAGTTTTATAACATAATCTTTTTATGACTTCTTTGTTAATTTTATATAAGATGAAAGCCTATAATTGAAAACAGAAGGAAATTGAACTACATAACAAACCTGTTAACCAAAGCAACAATTGAGGTCCAAAAACAAACTCAGAATGTCCATATACAATGTAGTGACAAGTATGATCGAAGACAAGGTGTACAGTCACTGTGAGTTTACTAAAAAGGTTAAAGTGATTGAACTTTATAAATAAAAAGTTGGGATTCATGATTTAGGAAAAACAAAAAACAAGAAATTAATTTTTGTTAAAAAAAGAGAGAGAAATCTCAAAAGGTGGCCCCCATGGGGCAGGCATCTAAAGCAAGTGATTCACTTGCCTCAATAAAATGGACCGATCTTGGAAATTCGTAAGCCGAAATTCAAGCAATTAAAAGGATGGACCGAGGCGAGCATTTGATTCTCTTTACTTAAGACGAAATCGGTCTCCTACAGTGCTAACAGGATGACAGGTATACGTTTCTCAAGGTATGATCCCTACTTGGTCACGTAACAGTCCGACGGCAAGTTTGACGAACACAAAAATCCAACTTTACTCTCTATTACGCGAACAAATACGAAGATGAAACTATGTGCAAACTAGTGGAACTGATTTCTTCTTGTTGACAGAAGTACGTAGAGAAATAGCTAGAGGAATTGCTATTGTTTCTGTATTGTCTGTGTTTAATTGCAAAACTAATGAGGAAATATATATATATATATAGAAATAAGACGTAACCGTCAACCGCCAACCGCTAGCGGTTATTGTTTAAAAACTACCAAGGTGCCATGTGTCACAGAGAGACTTCACCACTTGTGATACAAGTGGCCTACCATTTATTGCGCACATAGTTTTTATCTTTTACTAGTTTTTAAGCTTGTGCGTTGCACGGTAGTAAAATTATGTTAAGTAAACAATGAATTATTTCAGACATGATCTACAATTTTGTTTAATTGGTAGTAGCATAATATTTGTTACAATTTGGTAGCATATATTATGAAAATATTTCTATGTTAAGTGTGCTATGTGTTCACAATTAAAATGATTAAAAATAAATGGTGAAAGACTAATTTAAAAAATTGTGTGATGTTTGAAAGATAAATAAAATAAATTGTAATATTCAAAATTACAATCAATAAGTATTTAAATGAGATTAGTTTTAAATGAATTACAATGAAATATAATAAAATTATAGTTTTTAAGTTCTAATAATGCTTTAACAATGTCAAATATGCACATATCAACAAATTAGCATAATGTACAGTTGAATATTAAATAATTTAAAAATAATGTCAAAATAACGTTGAATTAAAATATAAACGTAATTCAAAACAAACACATAAAGTACGCTAACGATAATGGTAATCATATAACATAGAAGAAATATAGGTTAAAGTAAAAATATATGTAAAATTAAAAATTATTTAAAATCAATATCAATTTACAATTCTGTCACGTTATCTTCTATTATTAATTGTGGTGAACCTGCAAAAGAGATAATATGTAATGTATTACAAAAGACACCAGACATCATTTTCGTACATCATTTGCACCAACCCAAGACATTACATTTCATACAAATTTAAATTTCATGATTTTATTTTTGTTTTTCAATGATTTAACTTATAATTCATTATTTTATTGTCTCTTTTACAATTAACTTAAATTATACATTATTTTTGGGTATTTGAGGTCATCTTGGCCAAAGCCAGAAAATTAATTTCATAAACCTTTTTCTTAATTTTGACCCAAAAAAAGTCACTACGAAAAAAGAGAATTTTCATCATTAACTTTTTCCCCCCAAAAAATCAAAAAAAAAATTCAAAAAAAAAATAAATAAAACGTACTAAAGAAAAAATGGAAGGTAGATGTGTAAAAGTCTAAGACCTTTCAATCTCCAAAAAAATAAAGAGGATAATCAAACTATCATTTTTCATAAAATACTGGTCACAACATGGTAATTTTGCAAGGACGAAATCACCAAAAATAAAATTTTTTATAACGCATCAATTCTCAAGTAACAACGTAAACAATCTACATGAACTAAATAGTAAGCAAGCTCAATAGGAGCTAAAAAAGGCAAATAATCTTATACACTTTTACTCCCAGCATTCTAAAAATTATTATTTTCGCATTAACTTAGTTTTAAATTTTTATTTCCTTCCTGACACTTGTGCAATACACGGCGTGTCACTAACAAAAAATAGTAAGATATTGAAAACATAGCATGATCCAAGGTGAATAAAGGAAATTTGTGATTCAAATGTAAAAAAATTAGTAGATATTTAAAATTTTTAAAAGATATATAATGTATATAATTTTTAGAGATGCTAAAAAGAAAGTAAAAAATTTGTAAAACACGTAAAAAATAAAAAGACTTGCTGATAAATTTTTGCCACCAAAAGAGCAATTAATATAATATATGATTACAAAAAAAAATTAAATTACAATGATCGATTATTAATGCATAATGTTAACATTATGTGTGTACACCATTAATTCAACTTATTTAAAAACTATAACAATGTCCTAAATTGATTAATAGATATTTCATTATTGGTCACCATTTAAAGTACTATAATAAGTTGAATTTTTATTCAAAAAAATAATTTAAATTTATAATAATTGATTAAAAATATTTAAGTAACATAATAATTTTTTACCTTGTAATAATTGATTTATATAACTCATACCATAATTAGTTTCTATTCATCAAATCACGTATAAATACTTTAATTAAATTATAGCAAGGAAATTTAAAAATTAATGGTGACATTGTTAAAACTCATTCTCCAAAATAAATTTATTTTATTTTTCAATATTTATTATTATGTAGAGTTTAAGAATTAATCTAGTCGAAAATGGAAAATATTGTTTCCATCTTCAGATATTATTTAAAGATATTTATTGTATCATTTTATTCATTTGTGTAAAACCTATCATCTTCATGTATTACATAATTATTATTGATAAACACTGTGCAAAAAAAAGCTATTTGACTTGTTCAAATTAAGAAGTTAGAGCAAAAAATTAGGATACATTTGTTGAAGTAAATTAGACAATCGTTTGAAAAATCAACTCCTCCTGTATGTACTGATACTTAAAACTACCTGTACACGTGGTATCCAATCATAGGGACATCAATTAAAAAAATAACTTTTTTTGTCCTAAAACCATTATCAGAAAATAAAAATACTATCCACCTCTACTTTATATATATTATAGATTTTTATAATTTGTTATTTGTAATTCCTTTTTAATCAACAATTAAAAAAATTAAAAGAATTTTCGGATTTTAAGATATCTTTATAATATAAAAAGTTGGATCCCCAGTGTGTGTTTTTACACACAGTTTCCCGCCTAAGTTTCTTTTTTTTTATTTTTTATGTTTTCATAGTCATTATATACAAGTGGCTGCTTACTTAATAAAGTATCAAGATGTGAAACGTGTGAACTAAAAGGAAAACCGTGTGATATAAAAAAAGAAATAATCTTACACTGCAAATAAAAGGAAAATCGTGTGATATAAAAAGGATGTAATCGTACAGCACCATCTTGAATGAAAGTAATTGGTTCAATCAACCTACATATAATTAATCAAGCTTAACTAACGTGGGAAATTAAAAAAAGGCAAGTTTATAACAACCAAGGCTATATTACAGCTACAGTCTTGAATCAAATTTATTGCGATTGGCATCAATTAACTCAGCATCAAATCCCTACGGTTGGCTGCAAATCTGCTTTGAAATTGCTGACTAATCCTAATTAACTCACCCAAAATTGCTGACTGATCCCTGCATGGAAAAAAATAAGAATAAGAATGAATAAAAATCCTATAAATCCTACCAAAAATAATGAGCATCCGTGTACATCCGTGTACCAAATCCTACCAAAAAAAACTATCTACCAATGCTATATTTAACAACCAAGGCTATATTACAGCTACAGTCTTGAATCAAATTTATTGCGATTGGCATCAATTAACTCAGCATCAAATCCCTCTGGTTGGCTGCAAATCTGCTTTGAAATTGCTGACTAATCCTAATTAACTCACCCAATTGCTGACTGATCCCTGCATGGAAAAAAATAAGAATAAGAATGAATAAAAATCCTATAAATCCTACCAAAAATAATGAGCATCCGTGTACATCCGTGTACCAAATCCTACCAAAAAAAACTATCTACCAATGCTATATTTAAACACATTTACTCAGTTGACAGGCACAGCACATCCGTGTACCAAAAAGCTTACCTTTTCACTGCCAAACAAGAAACAGATTCCACTCTAACACGTTTTCATTTTCAACAAATGGCTGGACTTGCTAATGACTCTCTTTCAACTGTCAACCCAACCCGTATTGATTGGGGGTTTAAAGCTCGGGTTGTGAGGAAGTATAATGTTCCAAATTACAGCAACAAAGACGAGGTAAATACGGTGGAATTGGTGTTGCAAGACCGTGAGGTGAGTCCATACATTTTTCATATTGCCTATTAGTTAACAGTCATAACTCATTCTGTTAATAATTCCTAATTGTTTATTTCTATGTGGTTTTATTGTAGGGCACAAGGATACATGCCAGCATTAGAAAGGCTCTAATCCAACAAAAGGCTGACAAAATACGTGAACACGATGTATATATAATGAAGAACTTTGTGGTTGTTCAAAATAGCGCCAAGTATAAGATAAACAGTCACCCCTATAAGTTACTCTTCATGAAAAACACACAAATAGCTGAAGTCGACGATGAGGGTTTTCCAACAAGCATTTTCCAATTCAAGCCATTTGAAGAAATCATTGGCAATTTAACTATAGACGATGGTGAATTATTTGGTTAGTATTTTACTATATTGATCCTATTAAAGATAAGTTAATTGTGTGTTAGTCATTTTTCTTTTTTTTTTAAATGTAAATTGTTTCTTTCAGATATTATTGGAGAGATCGTAGGAAGTGATTCGGTTAAGACTCAAGGGACTAGAGAAAGTGCTAAAAAGCTCATTGATTTGGAGATTCGAGATGCCGAGTATGTAATTTTTAACGTAACATCAGATTGAAAGAATGTTTAATGTCGACTTATTATTGCCCTTCGATAGAATATTTGGTTTATATTTTCTTTTCTTTTGTTAATCTTATGTTTGCAGGGACAAACGTTTGTTTGTAACTTTGTGGGGTGAAATTGTTGATATGGTTGATTCTTTCATAAAAAAAGCCTCTACAAACCCTGTTATAATAATCTTGCAACTGGGTCGTGCAAAAAATTTTATGGGTATTGATTTTCAACTGTTTCATAAGCATTTTCAGCTTTAAGATATTATTTTAAAGTTAATTCACTTTTTTTTGTACTGTTCACTAATAGGTGATGTAAAAGTTTGTAGCGCTTTGTATGCTTCTAAAGTGTTTGTCAACACTCCATTCCCAGCTTGAAGAATTTCATGGAAGGTATGTTGTTATGTATATGGTTTTTTTTTTTGGAGTGCGTGTGTTAGATAAACTTATAATTTTCAATATATTACTCAACTATTATTTCATAATGAAACTGTCATAAAGGTTGTTAAGTGGAAGAGTTTCACCAACACAAGGAATCAGTCAAATTTCTTCTTCAAGTGTTTATTCTATAGTGGAGGATTTGGAAAGTGGCACTCACATGTTTAAAAAGGTCGCAGTTGATTGAAGAGGAAGAGGTATGTTTAAAAATGGGTTTCTTTTCTTGAAGTGTTTAGCTTGAAATGATTCTTGGGAAAAAAAAAAGAAAAATATTTTTTAATAGGGGTTTATTAACTATCTTTTTGGGGGAAAAAAACAGGTTACAAAATTTTGGCTCATTGTAACTATTCAAGAGGTTGAATCGGAAGAGGACTGGTGGTACTTGGGATGCAAGAAGTGCTCGAAAAAGTTGACTACCCAAGATAAGCACTTTTATTGTGGAAAGTGCAAAGTTTCGAGTTCGAGCGGAGTTCCCAAGTAAGTAAACTATTCTTTCGTAGTTTTTGGGGTTTTATTGATTTTTTATCTAAAGTAATCTTAATATATATTTAATCTTTTTATCTTTAAAAAAAACAAAATTTCACATTTTCTATCTTTAAAAAACAAATTCAATAGATTTAAAGTTCAAGTGCGAGTTGGTGATGGTACTGGAAGTGTTGTTCTCCTATTGTGGGATAAGGAGTGCAAGCAACTTATTGGGAAGTCGGCTAAGGAATTGAGGGAGTGCATTGTCAAAGTAATTCACATTCTACTTACTTACCACACATATTTTAATTGTGATATATGAATCATTTTTATATTTACCGCTTATCTCTTTAATTAATGGTAAACAGGATGTTGAAGGAAGAAGCTACCCAGTAGATATTGATTCATTGGTGGATAAAAAACTGTTGTGCAAAGTAGAAGTTAGAGCACAGAACATTATTGGAAACGATGATGTTTATAGTGTCGTCCATTTTACAAGTGATCCCGAATTGATCTCGAAGTATGAGGTCATACTGCATGAACAGACAAAGGTATAAACTAGCTTTTTTTTGGATACTTTATATTATGTGAGTTGAACGGTTTATTAATAATACTGAATTTAAATTTTTACCCAGCAAACCGCAAAGTTGTCTATGCGTGAGGTCTCTACTGAGATTATTTCAAAGGTATTTGCCTATTTTCTTCAATCTTGCTTACACATATTAAGTGATTTATTTCTTATTGGTTAATATTTCAATTACCAATTTTTTGTCATAGGATTCTGTGTCCGAAAATGAGGTTAACACCCCAGGGACCAGCCAGCTTGGACATGGAGGAGTAGGTGATATGGATGATGAACTTTTTAGTAAAGAAGTTGTTGAGGGTGGCCCATCAAGCTCTATGTCAACAAACAAGATTCGTAGGATTGTCAAGACTGAGAAGTGAGAGTTTTGAAGAATGAGAATGAGAGTTTTGAGAAAAAAATTTTGGTCTGTTCTTTTTTTTTTGTGATTTCAGCATGAAGTTTGGTTTATGGTTTTTTTCCCCTTATTATCCTATCATGCAGTTTAATAATAAATTATTTTCAGTTCATATTATTTTAAATTTCATGGTTCCTTATGAAGATAAGTCACTACATAAGTGCAATAAGTTAAAAAGTGAAAAAAACTCTTTAATGGAAGATATTTCATCAAACCAGTTTTTATGGAAAATACTTTGAGATCGGAACAAATAAAACGAGAGCAGATCTCCCTCAAAAACTCAATAAAAAATAAAAAAATACTAGGAAATACAAAACAAGTCAATGAAAAACAGATAAAAAGATGGGAAAAACTAACCTTAAAGTGATATCTAAAGTTCCTTCAACTCCCGAGGAAACATTGTTGAGTTAATTCCACTACAAGCAAGATGATAAAAAATGGACGAGTTAGAATCAGAGAAAAAAATGACAAAGCAAAGCGAAGTTGCTACTAAAATTTTGTAGTTACCTATTTAAAAAGTCAAGCACTATAATGTAGACAAAACACATTCTATACAATTGAATGTCACAAAAACACTCAATTCCAGTAGTTGTATCGTGCATTGATTTCAAATATCAATTGTCATGCATACAATGAAACACTAAACAGGTCATTTTTGCTTATAATTAAGTCTCATTACTTCAGCCTTCAAATCGTTTTTTTTGTTGGGTGTAGATGTTTAAAGTTAAAGTTAACTTCCATCCTATGCAGAGAATCACAGTTCATTCATTTTTTCCACTCCTTTGACAAATAATCAGTCAAGAATTTTGTTTGGAATTCTGATTATTGCAAGTCCATGGAAAAGCTTACGAGATCAACTATCATAAACAACAAGCGTAGGCGGGATGATCAAGCAGACAAAGGTAAGTTTTCTGTTGAAACAAGTAATTCCAGAAAGTAGAATATCACGTTATCATTACTACTTGCAATGATCACATAACTTACAGAGGTTAATAGAAGGTAAAAAATGTATCAATTAAGACAGTGACTTTCCTTGAGTTTCGAATACTGAGATCAGCAGCATTATTGTATCACGTGAACAGTGAAGGGCACGAACAAAATTTATTGATTTGAATGAATCACTCTCAACCAAGATTTCCTTTTCCATTTTTTGGTACTCGGGCTTCCATTGATAGGTATAGTCTCCGGTAAAGAAGTACCTAACAAACCAAGACAAATAGATAGGAGAGAAGAACTTGAACCATGACCTAAAATGGTTGGATAATAATTGATGGAAAACTCAATTTTTTGCAGTAAAATTCTCTTATTTGAGCCATAGAGTAGAGAAATTACCTTTTTTTTGCTGGAATCGAAGGCGATGATATAGTTTAATATGAACCCCTATGAAGTCCCGTGGCGTGTCTCCGTATTTTGTCTGCAGTACCATCATTTGTAGATCTGGTGTTTAACGGATATGTGATTTGCGATAACTGAAGGTTGAAGTGTGGATCTCAGTTTGAATGTTCTGGATCGAAGGTTTTTGGGTTTGAATACGAGAGTAAATTGAAGAAATCGTAACATGAATCTGAGAGAATGACTTGATGGTTCTATCTGAGAAAACTTTGATGATTCTACATCCAGAGTCGATCATCGGTGCGGGCGAAAGCGATAAAGGTGGCGGATCTCGTCGGAGAGCAGCCACCGATGTAGATCTAGGGTTGCGAGAGAGGATCTTCTGGAAAAGGAAAGTATGGAACACGTTTGGTAAGTGGAACGCGTTTGGTAAGTTGTAGGTTTTCTCAGTGTGTGGCGGGTATGGTGTCGGGTATGTGGGTTTTGGAAGGTGCAAATGGATCCGAGTGTGGGCTTGAATCAGTGGGTTAGGGTGGATTCGAATAATGGCTTTTGGGGTGATTGCGTGAAAAATGTAATAGACTGACCCATATTGATGGGCTCATTATATTATTTTTAATGTGTTTGATCCATTAATGGACTTATTATATTATATTGAATTTGTTCTATTTTCTACTTATTTTAGCAAAAGTATGTTTCAAATATATTCCATGTATCAATAATTTAATTTCTTCTTTTTTGTGTTATTTAAAATTTTGTTATAACTATTCAAAACTGAAAACGTATAATTTTCCAAATTAATGGGCTTCTTTGATTCAAACCCCGTCTCGAAGCGGCAAAACATAAGTTGAGGCGGCAAGACATTTGGAAAAATCTAAACGAAAATAAATATGACAAATATCTAACAATTTCGTAGTTTTTCATTTTAATCTTAAGCAATTTAATTATTTTTGTGTTTTAAGATAGGGTTTTTGAGAAACACTTGGACATTTCAAAAATTTTAATAAATCTTTTGGTATATCTTTTGCATATATACCCATTAGAAGAATGTAGTCATAAATTTTTTGTTCTCTTTCACTTTTTAAGTGTTTTGAATAATCAAACATTCTTAAGTAAATTTATTATAGACGAAATAAAATTAGGATCAAATTAATTTAAAAAATTAGGACTAAATTGCAAAAAATTACAATTAAAATTGTTAAAATTGTGATTTGTAATATTTATTTGGTTTAGATGCATATTGCAAAAATGTTACTTTACGTATTCATTTGTACTTCCATATAATGCGTGTTACATCATAACTATTTTATTTTGATTGCCGTATAATTTTATTCAATAATAATATTTTTATTTTTAATGCGAGACATGGCTTAAATATTCAATAATATATTCTTATTAAATAATATATTGTTTATGTTAATCTTATTGTTAGAGATATTGTTTATTTTAATCTTAGATTAACTATTTTTTCTTTTGAACTATTTGATGCAGAGAATACTGGATCTCGACCAATATGCCTGTCAAACTCTCACATAGGAATAAATGAAAATGCGAGTTCGCAAAGTCAACCTATTTCTCATAATCAAAATCATTCTTTTAGGAGTCCATTAAGTACAATCACTAATGGCATTGTACTCTTTGCATACATAGAAAATGATCCATTTAGATATTTCATCTCTTAATAACAAATCATAATGTTTGTTTCTTTCAGGAATTCATTCAAACACTGGCTCAAAAACTTTTGTTTTTGGCGGATTTCGCGGTGATAGTTCGGTTTTGCAAAGTAGAAGGAACCCAAGATTTGAGTCTACCAATACAATCATACCGATGATAGATTTGACAAATAGTGGTACTTCCAATTTGAATTATGCTAACCCATTTTACAATCTATTTAACATCTAATTTTTTTTCCATAACATTACCTCAACTTTATTGTTGAAATATTTAGATGAGGATGAGAACATTGAATCTCCGTGGTCATGCCCTTCAAAAAACTCAAGACACACTTTGCAAAGTGCATCTATGCAGAGGATCCAACCCATTTCCGAATCTCCAAATATTTCCTTGAGAAGTCCATTAAGCACAATAACTGATGGTATTATCCATTTGTGCATATTAATAATTTAATATTTTTATTGTTCTATTATGTATTTTAATAAATCTTGAATTTACAATCTTTAATTATTATATTTGAATGATTTATTACTTTGATTGTTCAGGTGTTCAATCTCAAAAGAAACCTAAAAGTTTTGTTTTGGCGAGAAATAGATGTCGAGAACAATGTCTGTTGATGGACATTACAGTAACCCTAATAGTTCATCGAACAATGCTTCAACCAGTAGAGGTTCAAATGAGGGCTCCACATCACATGCGAAAGAACGTGTTTCTATGGATGTTCATCAACGTACAACCATCGTAGATAATGGTTTGCATTTTCTATTACCATCTGTTTTTTTTTCATAATCTAATAATAATGTCGCTAGATGTCATTGATGTGTGATTGTATAACCATATGTAAGATGATTTTTTTTTCTTAAAAGTGGGGGATGATTCGAAAGAAGACAACTGTGACGACGAAGGTAAAACATTATTTACTTGGTCGAAATTTCATGCTTATATTTTCAACTGATGGGGTGTGACTTAAAGTTATAATTGTTTTTAAAGAATATTATATTGTGTTTTAATTTCAGGTGAAGAGTTAGAAATTGTAGGGACATTAAATTCAGGTATATGTGTTTTTTATGTTTAATATCAACATTTTTTAAATTTATGTTGTTTGAATTTCTAAAAAGTCATGCGTACCATAGCTGTCGTTATAGCGATTGAATTGATCCATAAGGTTTGTGAATTTACTTTTTTTTTCACAGTGTATTGGGATATTGGAGATGCATCGCACAATTGTGAACACTGTGGCGCTTTGTTTTGGTATCCTGAGAGGATTAACAAGGATAAAAATACAAGGAATCCAAGATTTTTAATGTGCTGCAGGAAAGGACAAATTCAGATTCCGTTGATGCAGCATCCTCCTGCAGTTCTGAGAAATCTACTGTATGGATCAGATGGTAGAAGCAAACACTTTCGTGAAAACATTCGATGTTACAATACGATGTTTTCATTCACGTCCATGGGAGGGACGATTGATAAGGGCGTAAACAAAGGGAAAGGACCTCCAATATTTAGAATTAATGGCCAAAATTACCATCGGATTGGGAGTTTACTTCCTGTGAGAGGTTCAGAACCAAAATTTGCACAATTATATATTTATGACACTGCCAACGAGGTCCAGAATAGAATAAATGCTGTGAGGTTCGGTTTCAATTTCTTGTGTGCATTTTGGTGTAGTAAGTTTCATTGAATTGTACATAATGCTGACAATAGTTCTATTTTTTTACAGCCAAAATACTGATTCAAATAAGATACATAAAGAGATCGTTGAAGATTTGAAGGCAATGTTGGATGAAAACAATGTCCTGGTGAAATCATTTCGAATGGTGAGGGAAACGATTCAACAAGATGGATGCTCGAATGTGAAGCTAAAGCTTATTGGAAGAAGGGAAAAAGATGGAAGAATGTACAATATCTCGTCTGTTTCTGAAATTGCAGCGTTGATAGTGGATGATTTTGAGAACGAACCACTTGACAGAGATATTGTAGTGGAAACTCAAACTGGACAGTTGAAGCGGATAAATGAATTGCATCCATGTTATCTCGGCCTCCAGTATCCATTGCTTTTTCCATACGGTCAAGATGGTTTTCTAGAAGGCACTCTTACTAAAAATACCGACGATAATTCATCCAGTGGAAGAAAGACTATAAGTATGAGGGAGTTTATTGTGTTTCGATTGCAAGAAAGAGGACGTGAATCACAGAATATTTTATTTTCGAGGAGATTATTCCAGCAATTTGTCGTCGATACATATACAATGATTGAATCGAGGCGTCTTTGGTATATACGCACTCATCAAACAGAACTAAGATGTGACATGTTTAGTGGGCTGTCAGATGCACTCTGCAGAGGTGACACAGATCCTTCATCGCAAGGTAAACGGATTGTTTTACCTTCTAGCTTTACAGAAGAGCGAGGTATATGATTAATAATTACCAAGATGCGATGACGATATGTAAGTGGGTTGGATATCCCGATCTCTTCATTACATTTACGTGTAATCCTAAATGGCCTGAAATACAGCGTCATTTGAGGGACAAAGGGTTGAAACCAGAGGACCGTCCAGATATTGTTTGTAGAGTTTTCAAGATGAAATTAGATATTCTTATGAAGGATCTGAAAAAGAACAAAATATTTGGCAAAGTCAATGCAGGTAATAGTTTTTATTGTTTTTGTTTTACGCATGAGTAAAGTTGTTTCAATATTTCTCTAAATAATTGGAATCGTTAAATTTAAATTGGATAATGTTTAACTGGATTTTTTTTGTGTAGCTATGTACACTGTCGAGTTTCAAAAACGTGGGTTGCCTCATGCACATATATTGCTATTTTTGGCACGAGAAGACAAATATCCTACTCCGGATGACATCGATCGTATTATATCGGCTGAAATTCCGGATGAAAAATCAGATCCTGCAGTATTATGCTACAGTGAAAGATTTGATGATGCATGGTCCATGTGGCAATGCTATGAAGACATCTCCGTGCATGGCTAAGGGGAAGTGTACAAAATATTTTCCAAAGAAGTTCACCAATGGTACAACCATTGACGAAGATGGCTATGCTGTTTATAGGAGGAGAGATGATGGTAGGACGGTAACGAAGAACGGCGTTGAGTTGGACAACAAATATGTGGTTCCTCACAATAGAGACCTATTGATGAGGTACGATGCTCATATCAATGTCGAGTGGTGCAATCAGTCGAGATCGATAAAATATCTATTTAAGTATGTCAACAAAGGTCATGATCGTGTGACTCTAACATTTTATCAGAATGCGAATGAGAGCGGGGAGAAAGTTATTGATGAGATCAATATGTACTACGATTGCAGATATATTTCTTCGTGCGAGGCTGCTTGGAGATTGTTTGCATTCGATATTCATTATAGGGAACCTTCTGTTGAAAGATTAGCTATCCATCTTCCGAACGAGCAAGCCGTGTTCTTTAAAGATTCCGATACCATTGAAGAAGTGATGGATCGTCCAACTGTGAAACAGAGTATGTTTTTGGGTTGGTTTGAAGCGAATAAAAAATATGAAGCGGCCAGGTAACTGACTTACGCAGAGCTTCCGACGAAGTTTGTTTGGGACAAGAAAGCTAAGGAATGGAAGCCAAGACAATATGGGGACAAGATTGGCCGAGTCCAACATGTTGCACCGGGTTCTGGTGAGCGGTATTATATGAAAATGTTGGTAAACATAGTTCGTGGACCAGTGTGTTATGAGGATTTGAGAATCGTTGATGGAATTCAATTTCAGACTTACAGAGATGCTTGCTACTCCCGTGGTTTGTTGGATGATGACAGAGAATATGTGGATGGTATAGTCGAAGCGAGTCATTAGGACACAGGGCACTCTTTGAGGACGTTATTTGCTACGTTATTGTCTTCTAATTGTTTGGTCAGACCTGAATTTGTATGGGAAAGATGTTGGGAGATTTTATCGGAAGACTTACTACGTAGACAACAGAGGATTATGGAACATCCAGGTATTGTGTGCTCATCAATTTTATGTTCTCATCTTACTTTTTTTAATAAATCTCTGTAGTTGCCATGTACTTTATCTGTTCTCTTAATTTCGTATGTAGGTTTGCACTTAACTACCGAGGAATTGAAAAATTACGCTCTTGTGGAAATTGAGAAAATATTGAAAAGGTGTGGGAGAAGTCTTCGGGAATTTAACACGATGCCTTTTCCTGATGCATCATTTTTTTCTGTGGAGAGTAATAAGCTAATTCAAGATGAATTGAATTACGACAAGAAAAAAATGGCTGAAGAACACAAATTATTGGTTTCCAAGTTGAACGAAGAACAAAAAAATGCATACGAGACGGTAATTCGTGCAGTTGAGTCTGATAAAGGATGCGTATTCTTTTTATATGGGTATGGTGGCACTGGAAAGACTTTTGTTTGGAGAACCCTATCGGCAGCTCTGAGATCAAAAGTTGAGATTGTCCTTAATGTTGCCTCCAGCGGTATAGCTTCATTGCTCCTGCCTGGTGGGAGAACGGCTCATTCTAGGTTTGCTATTCCTTTGAGCCCCACTGAAGAATCTACGTGCAACATAAAACAAGGTAGTCAACTGGCAGAGTTGATTGTTAGGTGCAAGCTTATCATTTGGGATGAGGCTCCTATGATGACTAAATATTGTTTTGAAGCATTGGATAAGAGTTTGCAAGACATTATAAGGTTTGCTAACCCGTTGAGTACGGAGCTGCCGTTTGGAGGCAAAACAATTGTTTTTGGAGGTGATTTTAGACAGATCTTGCCTGTAATACCGAAAGGAACGAGGCAAGAAATTGTGCTCTCATGTATTAATTCGTCGTACATTTGGAGCTTCTGTAAGGTGTTGAGATTGACGAAGAACATGAGGCTTCAGCGTGTGGGTTTGGAAACTGAACGTGCTCAGTTGAAAGAATTCTCTGATTGGATATCGAGTATTGGGGATGGCACGATTGGAGGTCCGAACGATGGGACGGCGATAATTGAAATTCCTGCCGATTTATTGATTAAGGCTTCTGATGATCCGATGGGGTCGATTGTAGGCAGTGTATATCCGCACTTAATGGATGGCAGTGATGACACGAGTAATTTGCAAGGCAGGGCGATACTCGCACCGACTCTTGATATGGTTGAGTTGATCAACGACTATATCGTGTCTCGCATTCAGGGCGAGACTAAGGTGTATTATAGTGCTGACAGCACGTGCAAGTCTGATTGCAATAATGATTTTTTTCAGGATTTGCACTCTCAGGACTTTTTAAATGCCATTCGGTGTTCTGGTGTGCCGAATCACGAATTGAAGTTGAAGGTCGGCATTCCTGTAATGTTGTTAAGAAATATTGATCATTCAGTGGGTTTGTGTAATGGAACCCGATTGATAATCACAAGACTTGGAAAACACGTGGTTGAGGCAGAAATTATTTCTGGAGGCAATGTAGGTCATAGGATATTCATTCCTAGAATGACGTTGACTCCGTCGGATCCAAGATTGCCATTTAAATTCCAACGAAGACAGTTTCCTCTGATTGTATCCTATGCGATGACAATCAACAAGAGTCCGGGTCAATCGCTTTCTAATGTAGGCATTTACTTGAAAAGGCCTGTATTCAGCCATGGACAGTTGTATGTTGCTTTATCCAGAGTCACAAATAGGAGTGGATTGAAGATTTTGATCTGTGACAAGGATTGTCATCTGGAAAATACGACGACGAATGTGGTGTTTAAAGAAGTGTTTCGAAATTTAGATTGATTTTTGTGATTTACAATATTTATTTGTTTTAAATGCATGAAACCGCAATGTTATTCTATCTATTCAAATGGACTTCCATCTAACGTGTTACGTTATAATTGTTTTAGTTCGATTTTCGCACAATATTGTTCAACTATAGTTGTATACATAAAAAATGAGCCTTAAATGTTTTATATTGAATGTTGAAAATATTTATTTATTAATTTAATTATATTTTCAACTAATGAGTGTTGCTTAAAAAATTTTATTAGTACATCTATCACGCATTTTAGAATATTTTCATCCCGTGCAACGCACGGGTTGGATACTAGTGTTATAAGATGGACACATAGTAAAACAAAGAGTATAGTTTTGTTCACCCTCCTAAA
The DNA here is from genome assembly GCA_018223645.1 of Jasminum sambac. Lineage (NCBI taxonomy): Eukaryota > Viridiplantae > Streptophyta > Magnoliopsida > Lamiales > Oleaceae > Jasminum > Jasminum sambac. The sequence continues at coordinate 25,056,544 of CP073649.1, forward strand.
AGAGGGTGAACATTAGTATAAAAAATTAAAAAATTGCGATTTTTTTGTTTCGTATTATTCGATTCATTGAGAGCTTCAATTTGAGTATAATATTGATATATAATTTTTACTAGTTTAAAAAGTTACTTATTTTATGATAAGTTACTTATGTATTTGTAAAATAAGTAACTTTTTAAAACAATAAAAATTATGTATCAATATTATACTCAAATTGAAGCTCTCGATGAATAAAATAATACAAAATAAAAATTTTCAAAAATTTTCAATTTTTTATACCTCAAATTTACCCTCCCAAAGGAGGGTAATATTTAACCAAACTGGACTATAAAACAAATGGTATATGTTGGAAGTTGAAATTAATGCACACGTGACAGCAATTTGTTGAATTATTACTGTTGTCCTAAAACCACTTCCAGATTTCAAAAAAACCATGCACCTCTACTTTATATATATTATAGATTTTCCTCCATTAGTTGTCCAAATCTAAACCATAATTTCCCTTTCATCTGAAAATTGTTGTTTATAATTGGATATACCACGTTCATCTATCAAAACGTAGAATTTAATTCACCTATTAATTAGACAAAACGAAAATCGGTTTCACCCGAACTTATGGTCAAATGTAAGCATTTCCAAAAATATTTTTGTAAGATAGAGGGTATGGATGATTTGTTAATTTGTTTTGTCAAAAACATTGTTTCATATAACCTCCCTGTATTTTTTGAGGGGAGAACAAAAAAAGAAAAACAAAATATAACCTCCCTGTATAAGAATAACCCAAAAAAAAAAAAGAAAAAAAGAAAACAAAAGAAAGAAAAGAAAAGGAAAAAAGGGTACCATATCCGATTATTGATACGTCCACAACCTCCCGTGATGGTGGAGGGAGGGGAATCACGTGCCAATTATCAATGCATTTATGGGCACATTAAGATGCTTATATTTGGACATTCAGATTAAAGATAATTAGATTTGATCTAGTGCATTCGGAAGTGTTATATTATGGCACTCCCGCTAACATGGGTTGCCGACACGGCTCGCCACATTACTTTCCCATATTGTGTGCATCCGAAACTGTCATATATTATGGCACTCCTGTTGGTGTCGTGGAAGAGGGTCGAGTGATCCATTGAGATAAACACGAAATGGGCTGCCTGGTTAATTTGGCCCATTAGGTAATTGAACGAAAGATCAGTGCCGTAACGGCCAATTTCCATCGGCGTCTGCTCTCACAATATAAAGGAAACCCTTCCCTCATTCGCCCTCGGAATTTGTTTGATTCGACAAGAAATATCTGGAATAATTATGGGGTTCCTTCGCTTCTCAGGCTTCAAAGAGCTAATCGATTCGTTGGCAGAAGATGAGGTTGAGGGACAACAGGATCCATTGGAATGGTTCCAGACCTTAAGTAAGATGATAGGACAAGGTTTTTTTTTGGGCAGCTTCGTGGGCATGTTTTTCGACTTCTTCAAAGGTATGTTTACTGCTCCTGAAGGCAAGCGCCTCACTGGAGGCTTAGATTATGTACAAAAGAATGGGGCCTTTCATCACGGACCCATTGTTGTTGTCCATGTTTGTGCTATTCGTCTCTTTGAAACACTGATTCCCTGTGATACAAAACTGGCTTGGGCTCTCGCCTTCGGTGCAATTCACTGGATCCGTACAAAAAACGTTGACTGTGCTGCACAATCAGCTCTTGGCGGTGGCCTTCTCTGCTTCTCCCTGTTTAAGATACTTGGCATCACTGAGGCCGATGTGACAGAATTCAGAGCTCGAAAATTGAACAAAAGGGGTAAAAATGACTCGCCAATAGTTGCAACGATTGAATTCGGATTCTAGCTCTATCAACCAGTTCATAAATATTTATTTTCCTATGTTGATGATGTTTATTTATCTCCTTATGTACTTATTCCGTATACCGTAACACTTAATTTGAATGCTGAAAGGGGCACATCAGTGTGTTCAATTTTGAAAAAAAGGAATCAGGGCTTGTAATTAGACTGTACTCTTTCCATCCAGTTGTTTTCCCCATACTAGGCCACCCTTCTTCAAATTTGGATATGTTGAATCCACCACTTCAGCCACTCCATAACCAGATAAGGCCCCCACAAAAAAAAAAAAAAAAAATTCTATTGGTGAAAAGAGACCATAATTAATTAAATATTGCAATCTATGCATAGGTTGTCAATATATTTAAAGGTACAAGAGGATAAGGTATATCTTGAGGTGATATGACACTATCATATAAGCCAAGAGTGATGATGTGATACTGTCACATTATTATTTATTATCATTATTTTTAACAAATATATGATGATTACACAATGTCACATTACTACCCCTAACCGTCAACTGAGGATATATTACTCATAAATATTAGAGCCTCAGAGAGAAACTAAAGAGGGAGTATATAGTGTATACATACAGAACCAAGTGTGTTGGAAGAGAGTAGGCCTTGACAAAAGTTGAAATCCTTCATACTAATACACGCATATGGTTCACAACACAGCCATAAATTCTTCAAAATTCCAACTCCTTTTAATCCTTGTGGCATTTTCAAGCATATATTGTTTTCTGAAGTAACCAACATATCTGACTCCTTTGGATACCCATTCTTGAGATATTTCAATATAACTTGCTTGTTCTTCACCAACTCTCCTTCTCCCATTCTTGCAACTACTTTCCCTTCTCTATCTCCCTCTATGCCTACTCATATAGCCCTTGTGTAGTTCCTGTACAAATGTGTACCGTGGACACATAATAATATAAGACACCTAATGCATTTGTATATTCATTAAAAGTCAAATTTTGATTTACACCTAATTGGGAAAACATTTTCGAAGTCCCTTATTTTTGAAAATTGATTCTTAGATAGCATTAATGGGTTTTGTTTTGGTACCTTACAAGGGTACATATCTGATAGAGAGAGGAAAAAAATATATACGTGGGCCCCGTGTTGGGTACCTAAGCTTGGGCGTTGCATTAATTCTTCCCCAAAGGAACACAACATGGGAACAACACCTCTAACCAATATGATATGATAATACCATGCTGCTCCAGTGCTCCACTGGGAAATATTATAAGATATAGCATAAGTTTTCTGTAAGATTCACTACATTGCAAAACATTTGAATCGAGGATTCAATAAGATAATGAATCTCGAATCTCCACTATCCCTCAAAGCGCATATAAAAAGAAGTTCATCGTTGTTATTGTTTCTAGATGATCAGTTTTCTATTAAACCTTCAATCAAGCTTAGTAGAAGATGCAAGTTGATTTAACAATGAAGTAATTAGAACAGCTAATATATTCACATGTTGGATGACACCGAGGGCTCTTTCTATTGCCTCATCCTATCTCAAATCCTTGTGAAATGAGTGTCGTATTTCACTCACTCAGGTTATACCTTTGTGAGTCGTTAAAATTCTATGCAGTGAAATGTCTTATCGGTATTATTTCACTTCACACAATTTTGACGCATAATGTAACACTATTTACAACTTTGTATATATAAGTAGTGTATCTTAAATAAACACTTGACGTATGTGAGCCTTAATTAAGACCAAAAGGTTAAAAACTAACCTTGGTTCACGTCAAAGTGGAGAAACCACCATGGGCCCTCTTTTGACATTAACATGAAGAGCAACAGTAGTCATGAGGGTTCCCAACAAAGGACAAAAATCACACCATTCACAATCTTAATATTTTTCGTTCATCAAAAAATGACTTTAGAATGTGTAGCTAACAATTAAAGAAAGACATTGAAGGAGGAGAAAAATCATTTTTTTAATAGAAACTAGAATATATAATTGAAAATGAGTATAAGAGAGTTATTCTAATAATAGTTTTCTCCGATGTGTTATTAGAACTACATTAGGACTAGTTCTTCAAAAAGTCAAAATCCACCTTATGAACAGTAGACCGCTCATGCTGTTCCCCACAGAAGCTAGTAATAGTCAAGAAAAAAAGAAAAAGGTCAAAATGATGATGAGGAGAGAGATAATGATTATTTAATTTGAAAAAGAAAGAGAAAGAAGAGTAAGAAAAAAAGAGTGAAAATAAAGATAGATATAAAAAAAAATAAAAAAATAATCATAAAATAATAGAAGACGATGTTTAAATGGGTGTCTATTTATAAACATTATACAAGAATTTGGAAAGAAAAAGTGGGGTGATCGACCATTCAACTGTTGAATTTGAGCTCCAAGCATATATACCGAATTATTATTGTTGATATTTATTTTCAACAAACCTAAAAATGCATTTGTAGAACAAGAATATACATTGAGTTTACATACATAAATTTATTATAGATGACTTTTATAATCACGGGAAATCTGTGCGTATGGCCTCTTTTTGTAGTAGTACGTTGAATTATGACTGATTTTTCATAAATACAATTTATTAATTATTATGTGTATGGCCTCTTTTTGTAGTAGTACGTTGAATTATGACTAATTTTTCATAAATACAATTTATTAATTATTATATAAGTAAAATGTATCGCACTATGTGTTTCTTTAAAAAAATTTGTCAGAATTTGCCCCCCGTAAGCTTGTTTCCTGGCTATGCCCCTGTGTGAAAGCTCGGTCTCCAAGTTAGTAATTCTGCGATGCAATGGATCTTGTTCGTCCAGGCCTCCAGCAAAGGGGAATTAGGTGGTGGCAATCCCACGCCGGATGTTTCAGAGCCGTTGGATTGGAGATCATATGGAGGGATGTGATTTGTTCGAAGTTCTCCGGTGATCGCTTCGTACGCTTCGGCTAATGCGTGATACATTCGGTTGAAGTCATCGACTAGAGTTATTGACTCTGGTCTCTTTTGATAATACCTTTCTGCTCTTTTTGCAAATCAATGTGCATCCTCTTCTATGAGTTTCAGCATCCATTTAACTTTCTCGTCCATTTCTGGAATAAATAAACCAAACAAGTACTATTAATGGGATGAACAACAATAATATTAACTTATTAAATAGGTAATAAACTTATGAACAATGCTACTTCAACAAATTGACTACATAGTATTTGGCATAAAGAGATGTGTCAAAATTCGTGAAATTATATAATAAAGATAAGACTATTTCACGGCTCGTTATATGTGTTTATCTACACTATTGAAGTATTGTGTATCAAAACTTTCAAATTTCTTTTCGTTTTATTTTCAATTAACCTAGATTGTTATAATTAGTTATAAAAGGGATCCACGTGTTTTGATAAAAATTTTATTGTGCTAGCTAAAGTTACTTTTTAGATTGAATAATTATGAGATTAATGAATTGAAGATTGCTAAAAACTTGCGATTATTCTTTGCAAATTCACTTATTAGTCTAAATGGACACACCACACCACCACATTCTAGACAATGCTGCATTTCACTTTTCAAGCTTCAATCTATGACCAAATTGTTTAAAATATATATTTTCTTTCAATTAATTTTGTTCGAATGATTGTATAACAGAAGAATATGTTTTTTTTGCTATATATGCAGATTTCCTTGAACGTTGACTATGGCTATGAGAGGGAAAATAATATAGCACAAGAAGAAACCTTAAATAATTTTTAAGATATTTAAAGATACCGACAGAAATTTATATTGCCAGCGATGAAAAATAAGAGTGAATTATGAAGAAATGATGATTGTAGAATATAGATAGCTTTATTGTTTGCCATAATAATAATAATATTTTGAAAAGAATAATTTTTTTTTTTTTGATATTAATAGTAAGTCACTGTTGTTTATTAATATTGGTAGTTGATGTATGTCACCTTTGACTTGATTTTCTTTCTTTTCTCCTTTTTTTTTTTTTTTTGGAATGACCTAACACTATTAGTTACCAAGATAAATAACATGGCTATGAAAAATACCGCTGGATTATCCTCCCAGCACTCACAATCCCCCTGAATGCAGGGGTTTGGAGGGCTGTAAATATTGTGATCGGTAGCACTAGGAGAATAACATCCTCGATAAAAAAAAAAAAATATGTGTAGGTGTAATTATGATGGTCACCGTCCCAAGCATCAGGATATGGTACATTGGTACTATATTCTGAGGAGGTTAACTTTATTTGAGGAAATTTGAAAATAATATATCAACGCCCAAGGGTCCAATTGAAAGTAAAATGAAATTGAGTAATCTAATAGCGATGAATCAAAAGTATAGTGACCTAATTAGATACTTCCCAAAAACAGTGACCGCAGGTGAAACATAACTACGTAATATTGCTGTCCATACTACAAAGCACGGGGCTGTAATTAACGCACCGTACACAGACGAAGGCCAACACAGAACGGAATCACCTCGACCGCGCCGCCCAATTTCACCGTACATTTCGAGCAATTCAACTCACATTAGACGCAGAAATGGGAGAGGAAACTGTGAGCAACACACAGATTGTATTGAAAGATTGCGTTAATGGTTTTCCCAAAGAATCAGATATGATACTGAAGAGCACCACAATCAAACTCAAGATTCCACCAGATGCCCCCAATTCAATATTGGTGAAGAATCTGTATCTGTCTTGCGATCCTTATATGCGTAGTCGGATGAGCAAATTGGAGGGAAGCTACGTCGACTCTTTTACTCCCGGCTCTGTAAGCCGTTTCTAATTACCGTTAGATTTTATTGGCAATTCAGTGTTGTTTAACTCATTTATGGGATTGAGTTATTTGTGAATGTGATTTGGTTGAAGAAACTGGAAAAATTCAGTCCCTAATTTGAAAAATGGAGAATTATCATGGAGGACATATATTTTTCGAAACTGTTTTACATAGTTATAAGGTGTTTAAATCATAATATTTGCTACTAAACATTTGGTTTTCAGAATATGAACTTGTTGGTGATTCAATTTTTGTGCAAAATACTCAACTATGAAAGACAATTCCGTTTAGCAATTTGATCTCTGTGCTAATGAATTCAAGCTAATGTGCTACTGTGGAGTAAATACTCAATTGATTATTGAATTAGCATTTAGTCAAAATCAAGATTGCGTTTCAGGTGTAAAAGGGAACCAGTTGTTTTGATTATCTCACATGCGTTGTAACATTGTGCTGTTGTTAACCTTCTCCAATATTTTGTTTCTTAGCCTATAATAGGATATGGAGTCGCCAGAGTGGTGGACTCTACGCATCCCAATTTTAACAAGGGTGACCTGGTTTGGGGGATGACTGGATGGGAGGAGTATAGCCTTATAGAATCTACAGAGAAGTTATTTAAGATTCAGCACACAGATGTGCCTCTCTCCTACTATACTGGAATACTCGGTAAGTCATAGTTTGAGAATTCCTTCAGCAGTAATGAGATTTATTTTCCTTATTGTTTGATATTCGCGTGTTTCATGCCTTGAGTCTTTCAACCATATGAGTAACTGTCTTTTGATTCTTTGCAGTGTTTGATGCCTCTACATGATTATATACTGATTTACAAGTGTGTCAGCTCTAAATTAACACTGTATTTGATTGCACCATTTTGGGGAATAATTGCTATAATCCTTCTTGGCGAACTATTTATGAATGAGGAACCGTTACACCAAAAAACAAGAAATAAAAGAAAAGGAGAGCAAGTGGGTGTTGAACCTTCTAAGTTTATATATGTATATATTTCAGGAATTATCATGCTATACTACAATGACAAAAATAGTCAATTCCTGGACATTTTGTGCCTCTGTTTTAGTGACACAATTGAGCCAGTTATTCAAGCAGGCTCAATTTGTGTACGTTAGCTGCAAATGCAAAATTTTCGTGAGATATATTTTCTGTGTCATTCATATGTAGTCAAGGTATTCATTTATCTTACTCTGATACTTGGGGTTTCATTGTCTAATCATTTCCTATAGATGATCTAAGGTACAGTTTTTGAGTGTCTGAAACAAATACTAATATTCATTATGTTTGTTTTCAGGTATGCCCGGAGCAACTGCTTATTTTGGTTTCTACGAGGTATGCTCGCCTAAGAAGGGAGAAACTGTCTTTGTCTCTGCTGCATCCGGAGCAGTTGGTCAGCTTGTTGGCCAATTTGCAAAGTTGTTGGGATGCTATGTTGTTGGAAGTGCGGGAAGCAAAGAAAAGGTTTGTAGCCTCTCTCTCTCTTTCAAGTACTCATAATATTTATTTGTGGGCGACATCAAGACCGGCAAAGAGAAAAGTTGATCATTACTTTGTTCAGTTCTATTAGTCAATTTAGCTTCTGTTCCACAACAGTGGGCCCAAAATACTGACCTTCCATCATCTTCGGTTTTACACACTTGATATCGATTTCTTGTGTAAAAGCTTGTTCCTCTATTCTATAATATAAAAGATCACAAGTATTCTGTGATAAGCACATCTTTTAAGTTTAAGTGATATAGACATAGGAACAAAATGTATGAGGATTTATGAAATCAAATAGATGCTTTCAAATTTAGAACTGTAATTGAATCGGTATCCAATCTGCTTCTGAGCTCAATATCTCATTCCTCACCTCATCAATCCCGTTGTTCATAATGTGCACTCTGCAATAAATTCACTCTCAGTCTCAAAAGTATCAAAAAAATCATACAACATGCAAGAGCTAATGAAGAGAGAAGAGAAATGTACAATTGTTGGAAATTGAGATCAATGCTCCATTCCTCTGCAGTGTCCAGAGAAATATAAAGAGCCGAAAAGATATAAAATGTACAGAGATTAATAACACAAGAATTTGCATTGAAATTAATCCAGGATATCTTGTGGTTCTTCTTTACTTTCCTCTCTGTCAGGCTACTTGATTTTTGGTGAACCTTGTTTATGTCCAGTTGACTAGAGTCGACCTGCTATTTTTTTTTCTTTAGAAGTTATATTGTAACATCCAGATTTTTGGCTGAGGGATTATTACTTGATTGAAGTTTGAACTGATAGGATTAGATTACAAGATGTTCTTAGAAACGAAAAATAAAATACCACTTGAAAGAGTAAAAGGATCATGATGATTTGGGGGTTGCTGGGCCTGGCATCTTCAATCAAAAGATTATTGATAACAGAAGTATGGCTAGTCTGTTTAGTTTTGAGAGCAAATACTGACACCAGTTCAGAGATTCATCAACTCAAGAATTTTGCCACATGGTATATCTCAAAGGTCTAGTTTCACATATTCTGCCAGTTCCAATTTATTTAAGTACCTTGCCTTTGTTTTTCTTGAATCGTTTTTAAACTCAATCCTTTTGGCTGACGCAACTAATTGAACCATAGAAATGAGGTGATTGTTCGAATAATTTGGTTCTCGGTCAAACCTACTGCTTTTGGGTTTGGCAAACAATGTTTTCACTAACCAAACATAATAAATGGATGTATACCATTTATTGCTTGTGTTTTGGCTATCTATAAACATTAGGGCCTTGTTCTTTGTAGAGTAAATTTTATTTACTCAAATTGTATGTAGATTGTGTGTTTAAAAATGAGAGATAGTATATTAAAAAATGTAAAGTAATTGTGTGTGTGGTTGAATAGGAGGAGAGAGAAAGTTTTTGAATGTTATTGTGAATCAAACAACCCCTCGACTTTTGTCTGAACGATTTTGATATTGGATTACAAAGAATGAGAAAATTTGAAGATATACATTTACGGAAACACAACTCGAAAACTATGTTGAGTTGTGAAGTCATGATCATACAGGAACTTCTATAAAACCTAGGTGGTAGACTTGGTATTCTGCCACATTAACCTGTGGTTGTTGACTAATTCTTCTTTAACATTGAAGGTTGATCTTTTGAAGAACAAATTTGGGTTCGATGATGCCTTCAACTACAAAGAAGAGCCAGACCTGGCTGTAGCTTTGAAAAGGTTACTTCCCCTCCCCCACGACTGAGGTTGAAAATGCTTGGAAATTGTACCACTAAACAAAACGTGCATTGTGTTTGTTAGGTACTTCCCCGATGGAATTGATATTTACTTTGAAAATGTTGGGGAAAGATGCTCGATGCAGTTCTCCTCAACATGAAACTCCACGGTCGCATTGCTGTCTGTGGCATGATTTCACAATACAACTTGGAGAAGCCTGAAGGAGTACACAACTTAACCTGCATTATCATAAAGCGAATCCATATGAAAGGCTTTTTGGTCATGGACTATTATCACAAATACTCCAAGTTTCTTGAGGAGGTTCTGCCAAAAATAAAAGATGGAAAAATTACATATATAGAAGACACGGCTGAAGGCCTTGAAAATGCACCAGCTGCTCTTGTTGGGCTCTTCTCTGGACGCAACGTCGGGAAGCAGTTGGTGGTTGTCGCCCGAGAGTAAGTAATGTGCTTCATAAACATCTTCATGGGTATTGTACCAATGCTTTTGAGGTGGCAATTCAAATGAATAATGGGTGTATGTGACATGGCTGTTAGCCATTGCATTTTTACAAACTTTTACACATTTTTACACATGCTTTTTGAAATTTGAACTAATCATATCTACATATCTCGTAGGACCTACCTGTATTACATAAATCTCCACCATTCAACTCCACTCATTCTCTTTCTTATATCATATTTTAATCCATAAAAATTCATTTTTACACATACACTAGAGTGAGTCTTATATAGGCCATTGTTCAAGCCTTTCCTTCTAGGCTTCCAACATGTTTCCTACGTGCTTTTATGACATCTTTCTGGTTAGGCTTTGGTTGGTATGGATATAGAGGTGAGTAGGTGACTGATATTTTTTTGGAAGAATATATGGTTAAAATGTGGTTAAAAAAGAGAGAAATTTTAAGTCTCGTTAACTAATAATCCTCCGCAACGCTAGAATGTAGATGATTTTATTTCCCTTTGTGTAAAGAAAATAGGCATCTCTTATTCTTGTTATTGTTCAATGAAGAACTAACAAATCAATATGTCATTTGAAAACATTGATGAACAATGTTTTTTTCCAGAATTATTCTTTCCCTAATGTTGTTGGTGGAGCAAATCCAGTTTAATTATTACTTCAACAAATGAAATGAACGCACCACCACATCCCAAACGACGTTCTATTTTACGTTCAAACATCAATCATCTATAACTAATTAAACAACAGGAAGAAAGGGAAGGCTAATTAGGGTGCACTCCCCTTTAATTTCTCAACATTATGCTTTAATATATTTCTTTTAATAAAGCATAGTAGAAAACTTAAATAAGGTTTAGGATGGTTGAATGGTGGATACGACAGATATGAGTCAATTATGAAGAATATAATAGGAACCGGAATTTGAAGAAATGATACATGAATAATGTTATTCATATTCGTTATATTATAGTAGTCAGTTGTGTGGGTTAGTGGTAAAATATTTTGTAAAAAATAATGTTTGTAAATTGATTGTGTTAATGATTAAGAATAACATTATTCTTTCTAAACATCACTATTATAAAGTAAATCAGAAAGAGTTCTATGTTGTGTCGAAATGAGTGAAGAGTGAATGACAAGAAGATAAAATATAGTACACCAACAACGGCATGGATTTCTTAGCACTTGAGTATCATAACATTTTGTATGTATTCAATTAGATGTGAAATTAGAATAGATTTATATTGCAAAAAATAAAAAATAAAAAAATCATCTCTTGATATAACAAGATTTGTGGTGAGCTAATACATTCCAAAAGAACGAATTTTGTTTAATCAAAAGAATGAGATGTTCAGGCCTCTGCTTTGTCCCCAATGTGGCAGAATAGAGTTCTCATTCCATGCTTGTTTGACAAAACTTGTATCGGAGTCTTGTGCAATTAATAGTACAATATTGTCCAAGGGGTCTGGCCTAATGGTAAAGCATTCGATTTGTCCCCAATGTGGCAGAATAGAGTTCTCATTCCATGCTTGTTTGACAAAAATTGTATCGGAGTCTCGTGCAATTAATAGTGCAATATTGTCTAAGGGGTCTGGCCGAATGGTAAAACATTCTTTTATCGGTTTGTCCCGAATTCGAGACACTACACCTCACCCCTATAATCCTCAGTTTGTATTAAAAAAATATAAAAATAGTGCAATATTAAGGAGATCAATTCGACAAAAGAAGCAAACAATACCCAGTGTGTATCTCCGAAAGTCCGACTACAAGTTTAGTTTGAGAGGTATAAAGTTCAACAGTTCAACCTGTTGCTGAGGGTTTCTTGTAACAAGACGACATTGTTTCAAAAACATCCTGAATTTCTCGAAAAGTAGGAAAAATTAAGGAGCCAAATTACAATTAGTAGGTTTGGGCGACGTCCTGACTCGTAAGAAGGCCATAAGAGTGACATTTTGCAATTTTTGCATTTTTTGCTTCTTATTTTTCGTTAGTTTTTATTTCAAAAATATACTTCTGAGGAAAAATATTCTTCAATTAAGAGCAACTTTCGACATTTAAAACTCGAACACAAGGCAATAATAAGAATTGAACACTACGTCGTGCTTGTCTTTTTCTCTCTCTTTCTTTCCTTTTTCTTTTTTCTTTTTTTTATGAATTAAAATCTGTTATCTCATTTCTTGTTTCTTGTTTCATTAACTGTACTCCCTCCGTTCCACAAAGATAGACTTGTATTCTATTTTAGTCCGTCCCATAAAGATAGACCACTTTTCTTAAATGGAGTAGTTAAAATATTAAGTTCCTTATATATCCCCATTTAATTTACATTGTCATCAACAAAATAAAATTATTAAAGTATAATAATTAGTAAGTTAAAGGGTATATTAGGAAAATACTCTTATATTTTATTTTTTCAATAATATTAATTGATGTTTTCTTAATTCTTGAAAAAAAAGTCAACAAATATATTTTTGTGGAACGGAGGGAGTATCATTCAATTAAATCAATCGATGCTATAATTAATGCATCTGAATCACAAAGTTACATAAAGTCATAAACAGCAAATCTTTGCCACTGCTTGATGTGTCAACATTGACAATAAATAGATGTTGACAAATGACGCCTACAATATTTGCATTGATATTGTGGCTAGTATTATTTCTTCCATTCCAATTACATAGGCCTCGTTTTTTTTTTTTTAATCTCAATTACATAGCATAGCTGCATTGGTATAGCGAGAGATCACAAAGAAAACATGTTCTACGGCTTCTATGAACCATATAACACGACCACCATTCTTGCTGTTGAGCTTCATGCTATTGAATCTGGCATCATACTAGGCATGCTAAGCAACGTCCATAGAATCATTAATATTGAGACTGACTCTCTTGCTGCTATTCAAATGTGCCTCAAAATCACTACTGGTCTTTGGCATAAAATCCAGTACATTTTAGAAAGAATTTGGACTTACACCAACAGGGCAGATATCAAATTTTCCCACTCAGGAGGGAAGGCAACCACCTTGCAGACTACCTCGCCAATATAGGTTTGTAAAACAGAAAACTACAGTTTGCTAAACTGTAGAAGATCTTGACACCTAGGCTAAAGGCCTTTTGCGACTTGAGAAAATAGGGCTAGTCGATATTAGAACTAGAAACAGTATTTTTAAGTTTTCTATTTCCTAGAAAACATTGTGTTTTGAAAAATGGTGTTTTGAGAAAATTGAAAATGCGTTTGATTTCAAAACTCGCAATTTTGTCCCACCCCCACTAGAGCCAGACCCAAAGCAAGGCACAAGTACCTGCTTTCGGCCCAGCTTGGTAAGGCTCCCAAAATGGTTTTTTTAATTATTATTATTATTTTTTTTAACTTTATAATAAATTCGCCTGATCAACGGTCAAAAAAATAATAATAAAAATATTGGCCTAATCAACGGTCAGAAAAATTGGCCTAATCAATTAACAAACACAATTAGCTGATTTCTTGCGGCTGGCTTCAATTAGTACAGCTCGAGTTTTGAGAAGCAAACATCACAAGTTCAATTCTTTTCTTTTTTTTTTTTTATTATTATTTGAAACCGAATATTTATTTAGTATTTGTTAATTATTATTATAAAGTAAAGTATATGATACGGTATGAACAATATTAATGGTTAATTATGCATTGTAAATGGTTTAATTAGTTTGCTAATTTGCTCAATTGATTAGTTAATTATTTTTATTAAGTTCAATGGTGAAAGTTAATTAATGTTAATTAGAACTTAAGTAAACTATAGTTTATGCATTGAATGTTGACAATTTGATAATAATAATCATTATAAAAAATACGTGTACACAGATTGTAATTTTGTTTTTACACCTTTTCAATTTCAGTATTGCACTAAGTACTTTAATAAATTCGCATTAAATTTTATCCTGTTATTGAGATACACCCATTTACCAGGTACTTATTTAGTGATTACTAGTTTGACATTAGTGATTCTATGTGAACGATTTTTTTGAGTTGTTGCATTGCTGACATATTAACTTTAAGCATGCGGATTTTTAATTTGCTGAATAGTTGTTGCCTTAAATCATATTACTTTTTAATTGTTGAATTTGTGATTTATTAAATTTTTTTAGTTTTTATATACTGAGAGTCGTGATCACAGGGCCCAATAAATAAAATTCGCTTTGAGCCCTATAGAGGATAGGTCCGATTGCCAACCACCAGGTGAACCCAGGTGGTGAAGTTCGCCACGAACCCAATTTTGGGGGTGACACTAGCGGTGGCAGTGGCACAGATGGGGTACGAGTTAAAATGAGGAAGAAAAGAAAGCGATATTAAAAAAATATTGATAATCATAGCTTTAATATGGTACATATAGGATAATATCACTTTTTTTAATTCTTGTTTGATAAAGGCTCTTTGGGGGTGGGTTTGGTTGAAAAGAAAGTGAATATTATTTGTGAATTTCATGTAGAATACGTCAAAAGTGTAAAATTGAGTAGTAGGACACTAGGATTTTATTTTTCATTTTGTTTGATGTAAATTTGAGTAAATGTTCCGCTGAATATATTGCGATACAAAATGACTATGATAGTTAGCAATTATGAATAACATTAAATTTTTCTAAAATTAACTCTTTGAGAGTATTTTAAAGTGACTCTTTAAATATAATATTTTCTCTATTTAAGAGAGTAAATATCCAAAAATAAGGTCCAAGAGGATCTTTAAATTAATTTTTCTAAATAGAGAGTGAATTAATTACTACAAGTTTCAGTGCTCTTGTTTTGGTTTAACAAAACTATAATTGATTTTATTGGTTGTTAATATCTAAAAATATTAAATATTAATTTATAATGAGAATTATAATAAATATTTATCTTAAAAAGTAAAATAAAGAGTTATAAATAAAGAACTAGCAGGAGAAAGATTAAAAAAAAAATCTCTATAAATCTAAAAGTACTCTTTAAAATATGGAATATTCTTTTTTAAAATAGGGAACCTTTTGAAAATACTCTAATACTATATTATGCCCCTTGCAAAATAGTGTCATTGTCTAAATCGATAATCTTGGATTGAAGTGCGACAAATCATTGCTTGGTCCAGGTTTTGTGAACATATGGACAAATAAGTTGACGATACAATCAATAGAAATGATAATTAGCCATGAGACTCGACAATGATAGAATTAAAACAAAAATACAGCATCAACCATCAGTTCCAACACAAGTACATTATTTTTTATAGTTCTACTATATTTTGTCAGAAAAAAAAAATGATATAACTATATAGATATATATATATATATATATATATATATATATGTGTGTGTGTGTGTGTGTGTGTAATTATCACGATTACGAGCCAAATCAACATCAAAATATGATGGATGCTAATTTTAGATCTGAGAAACTGAAAAAAACGCTTCTGTATTGCTAAAAGAAAAGTCAATAATGGTGTACAGTAATCAAGTATTTAAACAGCTAAGTAAGGCTAACTAAAAGCTAACTAAAGCAACGTTCCTAACAAGAAAGATGCCAGTCAGCTAACTAACATCAAAGATATTACAATGAGGTCCTACACTAACAGCAAACATATTAGAATAAGGATCTAAACTAACATAAGTTACATGTGGGTCCTAATACCCTCCCCTCAAGATGGATTGTAGAGATTCTTGACATTCATCTTGGACATCAAGAACTGCAGCGTGTGGGCAGGTAATGCTTTGGTGAAGACATCAGCTAACTGATGATTGGATCTCACAGGCATTAGTTTCAACAGTCCCTCAGTTAGCTTTTCACGGATGAAGTGGCAGTCGATTTCAATATGTTTCGTCCTTTCATGAAAAGTGGGATTGTTGGCTATGTGAATGGCAGATTGGTTATCACAGAACAGTAGCGTGCGCGAAGAAAGCTTAATCTGAAAATCCTTAGTCAATTGCAGCAACCACACCAATTCACTGGCAGCCATGGCCAAGGCTCGATATTCAACCTCTATTGAGGATCTGGATACGGTGGACTGTTTCTTGGCCTTCCAAGAAATGAGTGAATCTCCCAAAAATACACAGAAGCCAGTGATTGATCTTCTAGAATCAAGACAAGAACCCCAGTCAGAATCTGCAAAGGCTTTGAGCTGCATAGGGGATTTGGACGAAAGGAATAGGCCCAGTCCTACTGTCCCTTTAATGTATCTAAGTAGGTGGTGAGCAGCTTGTAGATGAGAAGAGTAAGGTTTAGACACATACTGGTTTAGTTTCTGTACTGTGAAACTTATATCAGGTCTGGACAAAGTTAGGTAGAGCAGCTTACCAATTAGCCTCCTATATTCTATGTTGTCCTTCAATGGTTCCCCATCTTCAGCCCCTAATCTCAAGTTTGGGTCCATGGGAAAGGAATAAGGCTTACAACCCAGGAATCCAGCATCTTCGAGTAATTGGAGGCTGTAATGTTGTTGTGATAATACCAAACCTTCAGGGGACTGCGCTATCTCAAAGCCAAGGAAGTACTTTAGCTTTCCAAGATCCTTAAGCCTAAAACGGTTGTGAAGGAAGTCTTTCAACTCACGAATCAGATGGAGGTTTGGCCCAGCCACTATGATATCATCTACATACACCAGCAGGGCGAAGAAGTTGGGTCCAGATCCTTTTGTGAACAAGGAATAGTTAGCTTTAGATTGCACAAACCCATAGGTAAAGAGGGCATCTGAGAACTTGGAGTACCATTGTCTAGATGCCTGCTTTAATCCATAAATAGACTTGTGCAGTCTACACACCAGATTTGGCTCCCCCTGTTTGTGCAATCCCAAAGGCAAATCCATGTAAACTTCTTCAAACAAATCGCCATGCAAAAAGGCATTATTGACATCCAATTGGGTAAGCTCCCATTTTTGAGTGGCAACAAGAGCAAGAAAGTTTCACGGTGACAGATTTCGCTACAGGGGAAAAAGTGTCAAAGTAATCCAAACCCTCTTGTTGAGTGTAACCTTTAGCCACAAGACAAGCTTTGTGTCGCTCAATGGAACCATCGGATTTGTACTTGATTTTGAATACCCACTTACAGCCAATGGAATGTTTGCCTGGAGGAAGAGGAACAAGAGACCAAGTCTAATTGGTAGCCATAGCTTCAAGCTCAGCAGCCATAGCTGCCCTCCATTCGGGGTATGCAACAGTTTCTTGGTATGTTTGGGGTTCAAAGTTGGTCGAGATGTTGAGGATGAGGTGTCTGTATAGGGGGCTGATGGAATAATAAGACAAGAAGTTGGAAAGGGGATAAGGAGTAGAGGTAGTGGAGGTAGGAAGAGGAGATGAAGTAAGGAGGCTGCAGTGGTAGTCTCTGAGGTAGGAAGGAGGATTGTGAAGTCTGTGGGACCTGCGTGGAGAATGAGGAAGAGGATGAGGAGAAGATGAAGAGTGTTGAGCTGAGGAATTGTGCTGGGGAAGAGAGTGAGGAGAGAAATGAGGGGTAGAGTGAAGATCAGTGGAGTGCTCTGGAATGGGAGTAGGGGGAAAAGAGTTTATTGTCTCTGTAATTGGCACTATTGGTAAAACCAAATATGGAAAAGAGTTGTCCTGGGGTGTGGTTTGTAACCTATGAAAGGGGAACGTGTCCTCATGGAAGACAACATCTCGTGAGATAAAGACGTGTTTAGAACTTAAATCCATCAGTTTATACCCTTTCACCCCAGGGGGATAACCAAGAAAGACACACTCACGAGCCCGGGGTGCAAATTTGGTTCTTCCAGTAGATAAAGTAGAGGCAAAAGCCAAACAACCAAAAACTCTGAGGTTTGAATAGCAGGGAAGACTGTTGTAAAGTAGTTCATAGGGAGATTTATGGTGGAGATGAAAGGAAGGTGTTCTCTTTATGAGATATGTGGCAGTTAAAATGCATTCAGTCCACATTGAAGTGGGAATTCTGGATTGGAAATAAAGTGCTCTAGCCACATTAAGGAGATGTTGGTGCTTTCGTTCAACGATTGAGTTTTGTTGAGGCGTTTGGACACAAGATAATTGATGAAGGACCCCTTTTGAAGTGTAGGTTTTTGCTCTGATACCATTTTAGATCTGAGAAACTGAAAAAAACGCTTCTGTATTGCTAAAAGAAAAGTCAATAATGGTGTACAGTAATCAAGTATTTAAACAGCTAAGTAAGGCTAACTAAAAGCTAACTAAAGCAACGTTCCTAACAAGAAAGATGCCAGTCAGCTAACTAACATCAAAGATATTACAATGAGGTCCTACACTAACAGCAAACATATTAGAATAAGGATCTAAACTAACATAAATTACATGTGGGTCCTAATAGCTAAACAAGTTGAATTTTTTGGAGCTTTGGTGGCATTTTTGAAACTAATGTCAAAGTTTAGTACTTTAAGAACCAAATCTAGAGATTAGAGTCCTAGGAAGTTGGATATGGCCGGTACTCCGTTTTTGAATGTGACATGGCCGGTATACATAATTTACTAATTTAGGGTATGCTCTTCTCAAATTAATATCACTTTAAAATTAAACTATTTTTTCTAACTCCTGTTTTTAACGACTCATTGGGAATAATCATGAAGAAAATGTGTGCATCAGAAAGTGGATTTTTCCCCACCCCTGGTGCCAATGAAATGTGTCAAATATATTATGTTGTGTAATTTGATTGAATAAGGAGAAATATGGAAAAGCAAAACATCACTATCTATAGAATTAATTTTTCATAGAAAACTATTTAAATTGTGTTTTAAATATTTATACATGAAAATTTTTCCAATCAAATAATAAATTTAATTAAACTGTTTAATTGCATATGGAATTAGAAGTGGAATTTAACAAAATTTGTAACCTTAATTATTTATTATTTATTCACTACATATCTAAATGATGCAAATAACTTTAATAAATAAGAAAATTAAATATATTAAAATTCTATCATCAATCAATAGACATAACAATGTATAAAATAACAAGTTTGTACACCTATATTATTTCACGATCGAGTGCTATTCTCTTTAGTGTTATTATTTGTCATTTTTTTTTTTTGGTTTGTACCTTTTAGTTTTTACAGCATTTGGTCAAGGTAGTTGATTAATTGATGAACGATAACCAACCAATTAACAGGTGAAAGTTAAATGTAATGTTGTGATAACACACAAGGCGCTATTTTATATCCAACATTTTCAGGCTACATTATTATAAAATACAAATACAAAATATCTGAATTAGTATATTTAATATAATATTCCATTAATTTCGATTAGTTTAGATAACTTGATAATATTGATATGATAGTTTAGATTTGATTAATCATAGTCAGTGTCGATTAATCATCCGAGGGTCCTTTATTTACAGACTTTTTAGAGAAAAGATTAAATGGTCAAATTTAGACTAATTGAGGCACTGAAAAGTAGATGGAGGAGATCAGTTAATTGAGTAATTGGGACTATCATATTCCATTTATCTTATTTCTAATTGGCCAGGAGTATTGAGTGTTTCATACTCCTGGAATATTAGAAATTTTTCCGTATTATATGTTATAACTATTAGTGAGAGTCAAGGTTAATCATTTTTGTATATTGTATAATAAGTCAGTAGTTAGTCGTCATTGATAGCTCTATGTAATAATAGTGTAGAGAGTTACGAACGTGGCCAGCTTGAAAATGCTGATATGTGATGAAAATGGAACCTAACAAAGGTCGTAGATAAGAAG
Source organism: Jasminum sambac (assembly GCA_018223645.1). Taxonomy (NCBI): domain Eukaryota; kingdom Viridiplantae; phylum Streptophyta; class Magnoliopsida; order Lamiales; family Oleaceae; genus Jasminum; species Jasminum sambac. Next base: position 25,076,474 of record CP073649.1, read on the forward strand.
GTTTTTCAAAATTTATACTATTCTTTATTATAAAAATAATAATAATAATAATAATTTATTATATTAAAAAAAAGAATTTATTATTATTTAAATCTGGCCTTTCATTGTTTACTTTTCATTTTTTAGTGTGTTATTCCATTTCGATACACCATACTAATTTAAAATAAGTAAATAACAAAAATTAACAAATGTGTCAAAAAATAAGTGCAGTGTGAAATGTTAATTAGTCAAACTGAAATCTGCATCGGCCAGTTAAAAACGTTTCATGGCTTAAAAAATGGGCGATGGCTTTGAAAAAGTAAAAATGATATAAAAAGAACGGTCAAAATTGGTGCCCATAAAAAAATCAAATGACGTCTTCTGTGAAAAATAACTACTGCGAAACCTTTCCCGCGCGCCCAGCTTTGCAGGGCTATAAATAACGACTCCAGACGAAGACGAAAGTCACCGAGCTGAATCACTTTAACCGCACCGCCGATTTTCACAGTAGATTTCGAGTAAGTAATCGCAGGCAGATTAGACTCAGAAATGGGAGAGGCAACTGTGACCAACAAACAGATCGTATTGAAACAGTACGTTAATGGTTATCCCAAAGAATCTGATATGTTACTGAAGAGTACCACTATCAAACTCGAGGTTCCATCAGATTCCCCCAATTCAATGTTGGTCAAGAATCTGTATTTGTCTTGCGATCCTTACGTGCGAAATATTATGATAAGTGAATGGGATGGCGAAATGCGACCTTTTCCTCTTGGCTCTGTAAGTACTCGCCCCTAAAATATACTACCAAAAACTGGGCCACTAGGGGTAGTTTGTTGTCCCAATAGCCTCATTCCTATAGAGCATTAGGGGCGATATGCTATCATGTCACCTCTAATACTCTATATGGACGACAGGTCCCTAAAAGTCCAGTTTCTTATAGTGCCAACTCTATATTTTCATTGCAGTATGATGTAGTGTTATTCAACTCGTTTATGAGATCTTGAGTTATTTCAGTTAGTAATTTGAGAAATGGAGAAGAGAATTACCATATGTGGATTGTAAATCTGTGCTGTTTTTTACCTTGTCCAATATTTTTGTTGCTTTAGACTATAACAGGATTTGGAGTTGGGAAAGTAGTGGACTCAACGCATCCCAATTTCAAGAAGGGTGACCTGGTTTGGGGGATGACTACATGGGAGGAGTATAGCCTTATCAAATCTCCCGAGACTTTCTTTAAGATTGAGGATACAGATGTGCCTCTCTCTTACTATATCGGAATACTCGGTGAGTCGCACTAGTAAGATATTTTTCCGAATATTTTGATATTTGTGTGATTCATGCCCTGAGTTTTGTAAACATATGAGTTACTATCTTTTGATTCTTTCAGTTACACCAAAAAAGAAGTTATTAATTGTTTCTTTTCAGGTATGCCTGGAATAATTGCTTATTTCGGTTTCTACGAGGTATGCTCGCCCAAGAAGGGAGACACTGTCTTTGTCTCTGCTGCATCTGGCGCAGTTGGTCAGCTTGTTGGCCAATACGCAAAGTCGTTCGGATGCTATGTTGTTGGAAGTGCTGGAACCAAAGAAAAGGTTTCTGCTCTCTCTCTTTTTCAAATACTAATACTTTTTGAGAGACGGAGTTATTTGACAGCTAAAAAACAGTTAGAGAAGAAGATCGATTATCACTCTGTTAAGTTCTATTAGTCATTTTTAGGGTGATAGGATTGAATTTTTTATGGATTTTTATGTAAAAAATGAGAGAGGATTAATAGAGTTGAATAATAGAGATCTGTGTAATACATCTAGGTCTCACTAGATATATAAATGTGATTGGTTTAATAAAAAAGAATAAAAAATAAATTAAAAATAAATTTAAAGGCAATCCTATCACCAGCTTTGTCTTCTAGCATTTAGATTTTTGACTGGTGGATATTTAATTGATTGAAGTTTGAACTGATAGGCTTAGATTATCAGATGTTCTTAGAAATAAAAAATAAAATATTTTACTTTATAATTTATTGAAGTACCTGTTCTAATACACTGCCTGTCCCAATTTATAATATACTGAAGTACCTTGACTTTGCTTTTCTTAAAATGTTTTTGTAAACAATCTTTTTAGCTTATACTACTGATTTAGTCAAATAAATGAGGCAGCTGTTTACTAATTCTTCTTTAACGTTGAAGGTTGATCTTTTGAAGAACAAATTTGGGTACGATGATGCCTTCAACTACAAAGAAGAGCCAGATTTATCTGCAGCTTTGAAAAGGTAAAAGGATAACTGCTAGAGATGCTAACAACACATGAAATGTTTGAAATGGTAACGAATAAACGAGATATATATGCAGAAACGATCTGTTGCCAACTCATATCATACCAACACCCCCAATTTTGGAGGGGAAAAATGTGGGGCCCACACGGGCCCCCCACCCATTAGAAGGCAGTTATGTATTATTCATCTCATTCAACGTAGATTTCAAAAAAAAAAAAAATTTTGGCCGATGACGTGTCACCCTGTGAGGGCACCATGTCACTCCATTGGCAATTACGCTGCCAACAGGTTGGCAACAGAACAACACCGGATGTATATGATATATGCATTGTGTTTATTAGGTGCTTCCCTGATGGAATCGATATTTACTTTGAGAACGTCGGAGGAGAAATCCTGGACGCAGCGCTCATGAACATGAACGTCCATGGTCGCATTGCTGTTAGTGGCTTGATCTCACAATACAACCTGGAGAAGCCTGAAGGTTTGTACAACTTGGTATATCTTATCAAAAGGAGACTCCGTATGGAAGGATTTTCGGTCACCGACTATTATCACAAATATTCCAAGTTTGTTGAGGATGTTTTGCCTAAAATAAAAGAAGGAAAAATTACATACATAGAAGACAGAGCTGAAGGCATTGAAAGTGCGCCGGCTGCTCTTGTCGGGATCTACCATGGGCGCAACGTCGGGAAGCAATTGGTGGTTGTCGCCCGAGAATAAGTGGTGAACAGCTTCACCAACGCTTTCAGGTGCAATTCGAATGAATAATTTGTATCCATATGATGTTACAGAAACATACTTCAGTTTGTAGGCTAAATTTTGTGTTGCTCTACTAGAGTCAGACTTATTAGGCCATTGTTCAACTCTTTCCTTCGAGGCTTCCTACATGTTTCCTACGTGCTTTTATCTATATATTTCGTGCAACCTATGGGGTACTGTTTAATTTATTTAAATCTTTATTACTCATCACTATTCCCAAGCACTTCAATTCAAATAGTAGTTCAGATCAACTTTTTTTTGCTTTTGTGACACGTACGGATAACACTGTATTCATCATTAAAATAAAAATATATAAAAAATAAAAAAACTGATTCAATCAATGTTAGATTGTTAATTGTTGTTGTCGTTGTTATGTGTGTCATAATCATCTAGAATACATTAAAAAAAAAAGTGTCAAACGTAATCTTAGTCATGTTGAGAAATAAATTAAAAAAATGCTCACACCCTGTTTGGTTAATAATAATAATAATAATAATAATAATAATAATAATAATAATAATAATAATAATAATAAGATGATCGATTCTATTTCTTTTGTCTAACACACATGTGTATTTTTTTATTATTCAATGAAGAACTAATTAATTGATGTGGCACTTAAAAATATCGATAAACATGTATCTCTAGAATTATGCTTTCCCTACTGTTGTTGGTAGCGCAAATTCAGTTTAATTAGTACTTCAAGAAATGAAATGAACACAACTCCACATCCTGAACGATATTCTATTTCACTTTCAAAAATTGATAGTTTATATCTAAACAAAGGGAAGAAAGGGAAGGCTTTATGCACTCACCTTTAATTTCTGATCATTGTTTTAAACAATATTTCTTTTCATAAAGCACAGGCAGAAAATTTAAATAATGTTTAGGATGTTTGAAGATACTAAGAGAAACTTATGGTGGATACGATAAACATGAGACAATTGTGAAGAACATAGTAGCTAGGAATTAGAATTTGAAAATACTACACAAATAATGCTCTTGCCCATTCAAACGGATCTTTAATTTCGTGTATAATCCTGCACAATCTCGAATGTTATCAATTCCGGAGCGTAGACCAAATAATTATACAATGCAAGCAAAAGTTCCACATTCATTATACTATTATTATAGTTTGTTATGTGGCAAAGACGTAAAATATTTTGTGAAGAATAATGTTTGTAAATTGATTATGTTAATGATTAACAATAGTATTACTCTTTTCAAAACACTATCATAAAGTAAATCAGAAAGTGGTCTCTGCTCTATCAAAATGAGTGAAAAGTGAATGACAAAAACATGAGATAGTACACTACCATAGCATTTTGTATTTATCAAATTAGATGTCAAGTTTGAATAAATTGATAGAGAGAGAAAATAAAAAAGAAAAATTATTGCTTAATTATATTCATCTCTTGGTATAACAAGATTTGGGAGAGCTAACTTTACACAAGATTAATCAAAAGAGTGATGTTCAAGGCAAAGCTTTGTCCCAAGATGCGGGGAATATAGAGATCTCAATCCATGCTTGTTTGACAAAACTTTTAGAAGAAACTTGTGAAGGAGTTAGCAGTGCAATATTAAGGAGATCAGTTCAACAAAGAAGTAAACAGTATCTAGTGTGTAGCTTTAAGTTTGACTACAATCTTGACGTTGACGTCGAGAGAAGTGAATAAAACTAGATGTCCACACAAACATCTTTCACACCCTAATAGAGATTTTTTAAAGTGACTATATTGCCCCCTGAAAGTGGGGGGCCCACACCCCTATTTGAGTGTGGATATCACCACACACAAAAGTGTGTGGAGATCTAGCATTGCTCGAGAGAAGTTCAACTTGTTGCTAAGGGTCTTCTTGAAAAAGAAGGTATTAATTTCAAAAACTTTCCTGATTCTTAAAGAAGGAAAAATTAGGGATGCAAATTACATTTAGTAGGGGTGGGGATCGTCATAAGTGTGACATTTTGCAATTTTGCCTGAACTCCATTTTTTTTTCTTCCCTCCCTTCTTTGCAAGTTATTATTTCCGAAATCTAGTTTTGTGGAAAATTTTCTTCAATTAAGAGCTCGTTTCGATATTTGACATTGGAACATAAGGCGCGCACGAAGTACTTGAGTTTGTAATCTCTCAAAATCTCAAGTTGATGAAATATTTATAAAGTGATGTGGGGATTTGTTCGCAAAATGACTAATAAAACTCAACGAAGTAAAGATCGACTTTCCTCTTTAATGGTCTTGATGTCGCCAACAAAATTATAAGCACTTGAAAGAGAGAGAGACTACAAACCTTTGCTTTTGTTCTGGCACTTCCAACAACATAGCATCTCGTTATGATTTGGACACGTTCAGGTATCCAAATTGGATACTGAATCAAAACTATATAAAATATATAGATGGAGATTATTTACGTTACTTTAAAGTGTATATATACAGATTTCCTTGAATGTTGACTATGGCTATGAGAGTGAAACAATGTATTATATATGTATGTATAGCTTAAGAAGAAAGCTTAAATTATTTCTAGGATATTTAAATATATGGAGAATAATTAAAATTTATGGGAGATGAGAAATATGAGTGTTGTGAAGAAGTGACTATAGAATTTTTATTTTTATTTTTTGGCAAGTCACTGCAGATAGTTGATGTATGTAATTGTCTATATAGTTGGAGTTGATTTTTCATTTTATATATAGAGAGAGTAATCTTTAGAAATATAATGTCAAAAACTCACTCCGTCCTTTCTCGCGAAGATAGGCTTGTATTTATTTTTTATCCGTGTAAATTATAGTTCATTTACTTTGTTCAAGGTGCATTAATTTTTTTATTCCCTAACTTACCCTTATTTAATGTATTGGTATTTTTACCTTTTCCCACTACATTTTAAGTAATTATAAGGGTATATTGGGAAAACTATTGTAAAATTTATTTATTCCCTAATGCATTAATTGATTTTTCTTATCAAAATAGGAATTAGTCTATCTTCATAGGACGGGAGGTCGTATATTGTAATATAAAATAACTATGATAGCTAGCAATTTTGAATAACATTTCTTTTTCTAAAGTTACACTATATTATTATGTTGTGTCATCGCAAGATTGCGCCATTGTCTAAGATGTGAGCTTAGATTGAAGTGTGACAAAACATTGCACGGTCCAAGATGTAGTGAGCATACGACCTGATAAGTTTATACATGGGATACAGAGGGAGAGCCATTGAATACCTTATCCAGAAAATGATTATCGATGACATATTTCTGCATCCCAGAGTGAAAAATTAAATTAGCATAAAGATAACTAGCCACGAAATTAGACGATGGTAAAATTGAAGTAATTAAGGATGCAATACTTAGCATGAATTCCAACCAAAGTGCAATTTTTCTTAGAGTAGTCATTAAATTAAAATAACTCATATAGTTATGGAGGAAAAAAAATAGGTATGTATATTTATGAGTTTTGATCCCCTCCCCATCGCTTATGTGGACCAATCAGATTTTATATGTGGAGCCGCCATATCATTTCAGAACCAATAAAAAATTGTCACATCCCCATGTGGGAAGAATATTATCTCCCCATATGGGGAGGAGATCATTTTTGGTGTATTTATCGTTGTCAATGTCTCAATTAGCATCAGAATATGGTACATGCCGAGGAGGTCGCCTTTGTTTGAGGTTTGGTTGAATTTGAAACTAATATCAATGTTGAGTGGTCTAATTGAAAGTAAATCAAAATTTAGTAACCTAATTGACGTGAGTCAAAGTTTAGTGACCTCATTACGAACTTTTTGATAAAACAGTGACGGTCGATGACATGTAACCAAAACAAAACGCGTTTCGGGGTCAATGTCCATGCACTATACATTTCCCGATTATTAGTACTAGAGTAGCATCTCATGTTATTAATTATTATTATTATTATTATTATTTTTTAATCCAGCATCTCGTGTTATTATTTCTAGATATAAATAGGGATGGCAAAATAACCCGTCCCGACCCAAATCCGCCGGCAACCCGCCCCGAATGGGTCGGATTTTTCCGACCCGTGGATCGACGGGTCGGGTTTGGATTGGCAGAGCCGACCCGAGGCGGGTCGCGGGTTGGGTTCGGGTCGGTAGTGACCCGAGCCGAGCCGCCCGAAAATAACACTATTTTTTTTTTATTTGTCAAAAGACAGAATGTGTGATTGGCATTTCGTATGTATTTTATAGATTGTGGTTATTTGTGGATGAATTTTGTTTTATATTTAAGTAGTTAGTAGTTACTAGTTAAATTAGTAATTTAGTATTGAATAATTGAAAGTTATTAGCCATTTACTTATTTAGTCTAGTTAATAATATTTTAAAGTTTGGAGAATTTCTAACTCTATCAAGTATGGAGGAGTGTTAAAAAAAAAGGATCAACAGGCGGGTCAACTGTTTGACCCGAGCCGTCCGTGGCCCGACCCGAGCCAACCCACGCCGATTACTCGTGGGTCACTGGGCGGGTTTGGGTCGGAATTTAATTCGCGGGGCGAAAATGGAAATAGTTGACCCGACCCGAACCCGACCCGTTGACATCCCTAGATATAAACGTGCTACTAATTCCTTAATATTGTATTATTTTTCGATTATTACTAATTGTATTATACTAATAATATAAAAAAAGGTGTGCCACCTTTGTTCAAAAAAAGAAAAACAAAGGTGTGCCGCTACCACCTAATTATATAATAATAATAATAATAATAATAATAATAATAATAATAATAATAATAATAATAATAATAATATAAGAAAGAAGGTGAGCCATTTACTATATTTCTTAATTTGTTTTATCCTGGCTTTTCTTACTACTCATCTTTGATCCGTAATACTTCTCTCTCTACTAGTACTACACTCGTGCGATGCACGGGAACAATTAAATTTATGTATAATAAATAATTGATATAACATTATAAATATATTGAATATGAATATTGAATCACATAACTGAGGTAATTTATGCATAGGAGATTGCATAATTATAAATAATTATTAAAATCTATAATATTGTATATTATAGTCAATGCAAAAAACGCGAAGTAAATTCGCAATTGTAAATTAAAAAATTCATGTGCATCGCATAATTAAGATATTTATCAAAATGTGTAACTTTAATTCCAAATGTCATGGATAGCATTGCACAACAGTGATCGTGGAGATTAATTAAATATAAACGAATAATTGGGAATGAATATATACAAATTCTTTGATTATCAAAACATGTCTTTCTCGTTAGTACAAATGAAATTTATATTGAACACTTTTTTTCCTTTTGAAATGGATATTACGTACTCTAAATTTTATGATTTTATGCATTTTTTAATGATTATCTGTAATTGCTACTTAATTTTAACTTTATTGTATGACAAGTATTATGCATAATTTTATGTAACTTAAATTTGTAGTAATACCGATAATTTTTCCGCATCTACATAATTTATTTGATTTTTTTCCATTTACATAAACTGTATTTTAATTTTAGAAAAAAAACTATTTACTTTTAATTTTATATACTAAGAAAAGGAAAAACGCATACAATGCAAAATTCAATCAGTGAGCATATCACATCAGCTATATTAACAATAGAAAATATCAATTAACTTTTTTAATTAAAAACCGTGCGTCATGTCAGCACTACCAATATGGCATCCGCCAAACGTGACACTTCAATTGTAATAATATAAAAATTAATAAATTACCATTTATTTAAAAATTGATAAATTATTCAACGTAAATCTAGTTATATATAATTTTAACTACTCACAATTTGATTTAAAAAATAAAAAAAAGTAAAAAATACGCACTATTTTTGAATAGTCCAATTCACGTAATCAAGCAAAACTATCAAGACCTACAATTTTAACATGATGAAAATAAATAAAATATTTATTATTTAATATTTTGAATTAGAACTTTAAAAAAGTGAAGTTATATTTAAAATCTTTCCAAAACCAATTTTTTCTCATTAAATATTTTCTTTAAATATTGGTTTATTTTTAATTATGTTTTTAAGTACTATTAATTAATGTTGGATTATTTCAAAAACAAATTTTATAATTTTTTTAAAAAAATATTTAATGTGTTCCATGTTAGCATCTTTACTTATTACGCGACACTCCAAGTTTTTTAATATAAAGAAAGATTAATAAATTACTATTTACTTAAAAATTCATAAATTTTTAAGCATAAATCCAGTTATAACTACTCACAATTTGATTTCAAAATATTAAAAAAAATATATCCACTATTTTTGAATAGTCCAATTCGCCCAACCAAGCAAAATTATCAAAATTTATAATTTTAACACGATGAAAATAAATAAAAAAATATTTATTATTTAATATTTTGAATTCAAATTTTTAAAAATGAAGTTATATTTAAAGTCTTTCGAAAACTATTTTTTTCTCATTAAACAATTGCTTTAAATATTGTTTATTTTTAATTACTACTAATTAATATTGGATTAGTTCCAAAACTAATTTTTAAATTTTTTAAAAATATTTAATGTGTGTTACATTAACATCTTTGCCAACGTGACACTCCAGTTATTTTAATATAAAGATTTTTCCTTGTTTGTAGAAACTATATCGTTTAGGTTCTTGCTCTAGGAACCACCTTCTTTCCTAGTCTTTTTTTTGGGGGGTGGGGGGTGTTTACGCGGTTCATATTGAACCAAAATAATGCATTTAAATAACATTTCTTTATTTTATTCACTTTTGTTTTGTCTTTCTTTAATGATACTACTCATATTAGAAAGGTGCGAATTTAAATAACATTTTCTTTTTTTTCTTTTTTTTTTTTAGCTTTTTCCTTTTACCTTTGTCCAATCATCATATGTATTTCATTTCTCTCCACTTCGCCCTCTTCACCTCTTAAATCCTAAATCAGGATAGTGTGTCGTTTGCTTTTGTTCCACTTGTAGCTCTATGGGGTTCAATGTCTTCTCTCTTTTTTTAAAAAAAAATTTCTTTACGTTAACACTTTCACTTTCCATAGGTTTGCTCTCTTTGATTTTCTGAAGTTTTACATCCTGTGGAACAATATGCATGGTGAAAGAACATATATAGATGTATGAGATTTTAGAGAATCTCCAATGCACAATGAGGATTGGAGATGTCGTGAATGAGAGAGAGAGAGAGAGAAAATATGATTATTTTAATTAAAGAGAACTAAAAAAATGCGTAGAGAAGAAAGAAATGGAAAATTGAAAATGGTAAGAGACATAGAGATAAATTCAAAAATAACAATAAAATAATAGTAAAAGATATGTATTTGAATGTGAGAATGTACATGACATGAAAACCATGAAGAAAAACTGTGTAAAAAGTGAAGAAAGTGAGAGAAAAGTGATTAAAAAAAGAGAAAATTGTAAATATATAGCATCAGTGTGCTTTGTGATTTTATAATGTTCACATTATTGCATTGGATATACTCCAAAAGCCATGCATGCACAAGTGGTTAATTTTATTTTATTTTTTGGGGGAATTATAAGGAGGAGTGTAATGGAAGGAAGTTGAACCCTTGACCTAAGAGATGTGAGACCAACTCAGATGTCGCTAGATTACATGGGTCATTGCACTGGTGGTTAATGTTTAAAAAAAACAAAAGAAAAGAAAGAAAAAAAAATGAAATGAGTCAAATGACCGGTCAAAATTCGTGTCCGTGGGTAAAAAATGAATAATAAATAAAATAAAATGAGGTGCCGATGGGAAATAATAATTAGGGACAATGTTCCCTTGCAGGGCCATAAATACCCAGTCCAGACGAAGGCGAAACCCACAACAGAATGGAATCATTCCGACACCACCGCAACGCATCCCAATTTCGACAAGGGTGACGTAGTTTGGGGGGTGACTGGATGGGAAGAGTATAGCCTTATTAAGTTTACAGACAATTTCTTTAAGATTCAGCACTCAGATGCACCTCTCCTACTATACAAGAATACTCTGTGAGTCAGTATACAAGTGCAAATTAAAGTCTTTATGCAGATATATTTTCTGTGTCATTCTGATTTCTGATACAGTCAAGGTATACATTTATCTTACTCTGGTACTTTGTTTTTCATTCTGTAATCATTTCCAATAGATGATTTAAAGTACAATTTTGAGCTTGCGAAAATAACTATCACAAAAATTGCGGAACATTTTAAGTGTTAATTGCTCCGGAGCAATTATTATCTACTGGACTAGAATTCATAATGTTTTTTTTCAGGTATGCCTGGTGCAACTGCTTATTTTGGTTTCTATGAAGTATGCTTGCCTAAGAAAGGAGAAATTGTCTTTGTCTCTGCTGCATCTGGAGCAATTGGTCAGCTTGTTGGCCAATTTGCAAAGTTGATGGGTTGCGATGTTGTTGGTAGTGCGGCAAGCAAAGGAAAGGTTTCTAGGCTTCTCTCTTTTTCAAGTGCTCATATTTTTCGTGCATGAAGTTGTTTGACAATTAAAATTAAAAGACAGTTAAAGAAGAAAGTCGATTATTACTCTATTGAGTTTTATTCATCATTTTATCTTTTGTTCACAAACTACATTAAGTTCTGAAGTTGGGATCATACAGGACATTCTATAAGACTTATTTTTGCCGATAATCGTTTTTCTTTTAAAGCAGAGTAAGGTTGCTAAGTGCCCATTCATTTAATAGAAATCATGCTTATTTATATAAATATCTTTATTATGTTCATATTGCTACAAGAAACTGCACTATAGAGGTGACTAAGTCCTATTTCTAATGGTATATACATTAACATGGTAGATTTTATATTCTACCACCCTAACCACTGGCGGCAGGCATGTCAATTTGGCTCGGCAAGCCGGCTCACTGTTCGGGCTCGACTCGTGTGTTACATGAGCCGCTCGCATCGAGCTCAAGCTGAGCGAGCTCGAGCATTTGGTGTTTGTGCTCGGGCTCGAGCTCACCTTTAGGCGAGCCGAGCGGATCTCGGCTCAACGAGCACGAGCCGAGCTCGCGAGCCATTTTGACAAGTCTAACTGGCGGAGATGAAGGTATTTCTGGGGATTCCTGAGAATACCCAGCTTTTATGGATTTTTATTTTTATTTTTTTTCAAATTTTTATAGTTAGTTATTGTCAAAATTTGGTTGTAATTGTTTGACTTTTCTCTCCACTTACAAAATAAAGCCTTAAAGGTTTCTGCCAATTACCTTCTACGTGCCTCTTGATAAAGTTCCTAAATCTTTTTTATATAATTAAATAATTATATTTATGTGGGTGTGGATAGATTCCAGATTATACATATGAGCATATCTAATCATCTATTAGGGTTTCATAAAATGAAGATTATAGGTAATTTTAAGGAGATTTGAGTAACTAGCAAATTTTTCTACATAAAGACTATATCATAGTTCACTGAGGATTACAATGATTTAATTTTAACAATCAAACTAATTTTTGAAGCACTGACATTTTTATAAACAATTAATAATGAACATTCATTAATTGTGTACATTAAAAAGGATGTTTTTGACATTTTTTTTACACTATTGATAACGATATAATTGTACAATGTTACCAAAGTATGAAACCGCACAAGGTACAAAGGTAATGAATGCTAGAGTTTTTTCAACTAATGTTTTGTGGTTTTAAGTTTTCATTACAAATTATAGTGTGTATACCCATACGATGAAGTCTAGCCCCGCCATTGACCCTAACTCATGGTTGTTGACTAATTTTTCTTTAATGCTGAAGGTTGATCTTTTGAAGAACAAATTTGTGTTTGACGATGCCTTCAACTACAAAGAAGAGCCAGATCTGACTGTAGCTTTGAAAAGGTTACTTCCTTTCCCCCACGATTGAGGTTGATAACTGCTAGAGATGCTAAAGATGAAATGCTTGAAATGGTTACTAATAAATGAGACATGTTTTGTGTTTGTTAGGTACTTCCCCGATGGAATTGACATTTATTTTGACAATGTGGGTGGAAAGATGCTCGACTCAGTGCTCCCCAGCATGAAACTCCACGGTTGCATTGCTGTCTACGGCATGATCTCACAGTACAACTTTGAGAAGCTTGAAGGTGTACACAACTTATTATGTCTTATCGGAAAGCGAATCCGCATGGAAGGGTTTTCAGTCTCCGATGATTTTCATAAATGCTCCACGTTTGTTGAGGATTTTCTGCCTAAAATAAAAAATGGAAGAATTACATATATAGAAGACAGAGTTGAAGGCCTTGAAAGTGCACTATCTGCTCTCATTGGCCTCTTCTCTGGGCGCAACGTTGGGAAGCAGTTGGTGGTTGTCCCCCACAAGTAAATTGTGCATGTGATGTGATGTTATAAAAACGTACTTTAGTTTCCTTTTATGCACTATTGTTCGCATCTTTCCTTCAAGGCTTTCCACATGTTGCATATGTGCCTTTATCGACTTCATCCCAGTTAAGGCTTGGTGGTATCGATAAAGAGGCGACTGATATTTTTTTGAGAATATATGGTCAAAATGTGGTTTAAAAGTGAAAAACAAACTTTTAATTACTTTTTTTTTTCTTTAACAAGCACTCAAAACATTTTTTTGCTTGATCAGTTGATTTGACTTATTCAAAATTTAACATTGGAACAAAGGTAATTAGCCACAAGACTTGAAGGTAGAATGTTAAAGCAAGAATGCAGCAACCAGCATCAATTCCAGCAAAAGTATAGTACTTTTTAGACCCATACAGAGTCACCAAAAATAAATGATATAGCTATAGAGAAAACTATATACATGTAATTATCACAATTACGACCCAATTAACATCAGAATACGATGGGTGCTGAGGAGGTTGATTTTTTTTTTAGATCTGGTGGAGTTTGACACTAGTGTCGAAGTTCAGTGATTTAATTGAAATTTAATAACCTGCTAATTGAGATGAACTTTAGTGACCAAATGAAGCAGTTTTTGATACTCTCTCTGTCCCACAAAGATAGACTTGTATTCTATTTTGGTCCGTCTCATAAAGATATGCCACTTTCTTTAAATGTAATAATTAGTAAGTTAAAGAATATATTAGGAAAACACTCTTAAATTTTATTTTTTCCGATAATATTAATTGACATTTTCTTAATTATTGTAAAAAAATCAACCATTCTATTTTTATGGGACAGAGTGAATAAAATAGTAACCGCTAAAGACATGTAACATTACCAAAAGTCAAAAACAAATTGAATTTCGAGATCCTGTCCGTGCATTGTTTACTTTTACATTTGTTCTCTTTCTGGCGCTAAGATGAGAAAAATCCTCCCCTTATGAAATGTGTTCGTAAGACTTAGGGTATGTTTGATTGGTGATAAAGTTGATATGCACGTAATTGCGTATAAAATGTGTGGTTAGTATCGTATTGAAAAATATATATGCGGTTGAAAATGTACGTGTAATTACATAAAATTGCGTGCATATAACTTTGTGACAAAAAAAAAGACTTAGTAGTTTGATAATATTGTAGCTTCTCAAATAAGAAGTTTCTACTTTGTTGAATAGAAAGACATATTTTTTAGAAAAATTAATTTAGTATTTGATAAACTTTTGTATTAAAGTTATTGTACAGTCCAAAAATAATTTTTAAATATTTGGTAAATTTTATTATTTTATTGCTGTGTCGGTTTATCATTACTAAAAAGTACATGAATTTTAATAATAGTTATCCATTTTATGTCTCCGTACACGTTTCTTCTATTTTAGGGTATTTGAAGATATTGGGAGAAATTTATCGACGGAAATGAGAAATATGTGTGAACTGTGAAGAATTATCATAGTAACAAGAATTTAATTTATTAAAGGAAAAAAAAGCATTGTCATTTGCCAGAATATTTTGAAAAGAATTAATGCTTTTTATTGCATGTCACTACCCGTAGTTGGTGCATGTGACATTTGATGTAAGTAGACTTGAGGTTTCATGTTCATTGATATAAAAATTGATATACATCACTTTTTTTCAAAGTTTCTCCTTAATATTATAATATAATATTATGGCACTCACACCATGGCAGCGTGCCTAAGACTTCAATCTTTGATTGAAGTGCGACAAATCATTGCTTGGCCCGAGGTTTTATGGGTAAATGGGTAGATAAGTTGACAATATGTCAAATATTACAAGAGAGTCATAATATATTATACCCAATACAAAGTGATTATTAATCACAAATTGCTTCTTCCGGAAGTGAAAAAAGAATATTTGGATTGGCAAAAAGATAATTAGGCATGAGACTCGACGGTGATAAAATTAAAGCTGGATTACATGAGTGAGCATTAGTGATGGCAAAAAATCGATCCGATCCAAATTCGATGGATACCCGATCCGAATGGAATAATTTTTTACCGATCCGACGATCCGTGGATCATTGATCCGTGGATCGGCCGATCCGAAACGGATTTGGATTTGGATTTGGATTAGCCGATCCGATCCGAATTGATTTTTGATTTTTGATTTTTGATTTTTAAATTTTATTTTTATTGTTATTTTTTTATAAAAACCTTTACCAATATGGATCGTATTTGGATTTTTTTTGATCCGATCCGATCCGATCCGATGAATTTAGATTTGATTTGATTTGGATCGGGGTGATTGATTTGGATTTGAATTTGGATTAGGCCGATCCGATCCAAACCCGATCCATTGCCAACACTAGTGAGCATCAATTCCATCAAAAGTATAACATCTTTTACCATACTACTATACTAGCAATTATAAAAAATAAATGACATGGCTATAGAAAAAATTATATACTTGTAATTATCATGATTACAATCCAATCAATATTAGAAAAATATGATGGATATTGGAAGAGTTTGAAATTTATTTTATTTTCTTTATTTATTTTATTTTATTTTATTATTATTATTTTTTTTAGGTTTGGTGAATTTGAGAAACTAATGTCGAAGTCCAGTGGTGTGAATTTGAGATTCGTGAGATGAATTAAAGTTTAGTGATCAAATTAAAGTTTTTCTCAAAGAACAATGACCGCCGATGTAATATAATTAAAACAAATCAAATTTCGTGATTCGACAGATGGCGCGGGGGCTATAAAATAAGCTACCGTACACCGAAGAAAAGCCACCGAACTGGATCACCACCACCTCCACACCAGTACAGCACCGCTCATCTTCACCGCACATTTCGAGCAAGTCAACGGAGAAATGGCGGAGGAAACTGTGAACAACAAACAGGTCCTATTCAAAGACCACATTACTGGTTTTCCCAAAGAATCAGATATGTTGTTGACGAGCACCACTATCAAACTCGAGGTTCCTCCTGATTCTCCCAATTCGATACTTGTGAAGAATCTGTATTTGTCTTGCGATCCTTATATGCGAAATCGGATGAGCAAATCGGGCCACGTCGAGCCTTTTACTCCTGGATCTGTAAGCCAGTTCTTAATTAAATTTAAGTTTTCAAGGCAAGTCAGTGTTGTTTAACTCGTTTATGAGATGGAGTTATTTGTGAATACGATTTGGTTTAAGAAACTTGAAAATTCCTGTTAGTAATTAGAGAAACTTGAAAATTCAGTTATCTCATATTTTGTCAAATTCTCAACAATGGAATGAAACGTCCAGTAGCAGTGATCTAGTATTCTGGATATTAAACGAAGATAAAGGTATTTATTGGGAAACAAATCAATGATTTCTGAAAAAGAGTATCTATGAGTATTTAACAATTTGGTCTCTGTGATTTCAAACTACTGTGCTACAGGACAGCAGTCAAGTGATTTTGTTAGTCACTGTTGAAAAACGAAGCAGTTATTTTGCTTACCCCACATGAATTGTGACTTTGTGCTGTTGTTAACCTTGACCATTATTTTGTTGCTTAGCCTGTAACAGGATATGGAGTTGCCAAAGTATTAGACTCTACGCATCCCAATTTCAACAAGGGTGACCTATTTTGGGGGATAACTGGATGGGAGGAGTATAGCCTTCTCAAATCTCCAGCAATAACCTTTAAAATTGAGCATACAGATGTGCCTCTCTCCTACTATCTCGGAATTCTGGGTAAGTAACACAGTTGAGAACTCCACCAGCACTAGAAGGAAATCTAGTTTCCTTATAGTTTGGTATTTGTGTGTTTCATGCCCTGAGTCTTGCAACCATATGAGTTATTGTCTTTTGGATCATTTAAAGCTTCTTTCCAGTGTTCAAAGGCTCTACTTGATTGTATACTGCTCAAAAGTGTTTCAGCTCTAAATTAACTTTTTATTTGATCATGTTTCTTTGTGAACAATTTATGAATGAGAGAAACCCTTAGCCAAAAACAAAAAATAGAAGAAAAGGAGAGTGACTGGGTGTTGAACCTATATATACATGGATGACAAAAACAGAATTCCTGGACATTTTGTGCTGCTGTTTTAGTGACACAAATTGAGCCTGATTGAATGCTACTTGGTCATTAGCTACAAGTACAAAATCTTTATGTAGATATATTAGACTATTTTCTGTGTTGTTGTTATGCAGTCAAGGTATGGATCTATCTTACTCTGATACTTGGATTTTGATTGTCTAATCATTTCCTAGTTCCCTACAGATTGTTTGAGGTCCAGTTTTAAGCTTGTGAAAGTAAATATCATGACAATCGGGGAACGTTTTAAGCATTAATTGCTTCAGATCAAATGACCAGTTGTTATCTACCTTACTAATCTTCGCTGTGTTCCTCTTCAGGTATGCCTGGTGCAACTGCTTATTTTGGTTTTTACGGGGTATGCTCAGCTAAGAAGGGAGAAACTGTCTTTGTCTCTGCTGCATCGGGAGCAGTTGGTCAGCTTGTTGGCCAATTTGCCAAGTTGTCAGGATGCCATGTTGTTGGAACTGCAAGCAGCAAAGAAAAGGTTTGTAGTCTCTCTCAATTTCAAGTACTTGCATTTTTTGCAGATGACGTTGTGCAACAATTAAAAAACCGTTCACAATGGCAAGGTCCTAATGCTGACTTTCTATCATTTTTCCATTGTAAACACTTGATGGCGATTTACTTGTCTAATAAGCAACATACTTCTAATCTATAACATAAAAGATTGCAGGTACTCTTTGTTAGCGATATCTTCGAAGTTTCAGCGATGTAGACTTTATTAGGAACAAAATGTTTGACTATTTAGGCAATCAACTAAATGGTTTGGAATCTAACCCGTAATTGGATCAGTAATCCCATCTGCTTCGTGGCTCAAATAGTTCAACATAAACAAGTGGCTGAGCGACGTAGATGACACTGTTAATGCGGTTTAAGAATTAAAATCATGAGGTCCTATCTTTCCAATAGTTAGCTTTACCCCAGTGGCAGGCTACCAGTATCTCGTTCCTCACCTCATCAAGCATGGAAAAATTACCAGATCTAACTCCAGAAATATCAATTATCGGGATTTTGATTATCCAAAGTTGAAGAAATCGGACCTGGTGAATGAATCAAGGAACCACGATCTCGAATCTCACCACAAGAATTTGGACACAATTCTTGATAAATTAATTTAATTTCTACCAAAGAAATTGAGACGAGAATAAAATTCTCAAACAATTCACAAAGGGCAAGACTCAACTAAAAATAAAGTTACAAAAACAAGGTATTTATAGATAAAATCTAATCTTACCTCAACTTGGTAAGCAAAAAAACTAATTTAAAACTAATTAAAACATGGGAAATCCTAAAACTACTAAAAGACTCAATGACACTCCTAAAATATGAAAATGATTAACAAAAATACAGAAAACCGTAAATCATGAAATATTGCTAAATTGTCCAAATTTCTGCATGCGCGACTTTACTGTTTTGATTCTCAACTCTGATTGAGCTAATTGAAAGTGCATTAGAACCCAGACGCAGAGGCTTCGATTCTTCATGAAATAAACAATTTGAAATTCGGCTTTTATACCATCCAAAACTTTACTCCTTTGCAGCACATTTGCCCTCAAACTTTAATTCTTGGTCAATTTGACCTCGAAGTGTGTTTCTTTGTCGTTCTTGACGTCCATCTTCATCCAATTTAAATATAAGGGGACCTTGGTCGTATCACTTTTGTTCATAAGGTGCACTTTGCAATAAATTTACTATCAAATAAATAAATAAATAAAAATAAAAATAAATGAAATCATAATACTACACGGAAGAGCTAATGAAGTGAAAAGAGAAGCTAGTGAACCAAAAAATTATTGGTAGCAGCACTATGACTAGTCTGTTTAGTTCTGTGAACAAAAACAAATAGTGACGTTACTTTAAAAATTCATCAACTTTAGGCTTTTGTCACACATTAAATGATTAAACATTCTCAAAAGTCAAAAGTCCAGCGTCATATACTATTCCAGTACTTATGTCTTGAAGGGATAATGTTAGAGGAACAACCAATTTGTAAAATTAGGTGTACAACCTTCTAATAGAGGGGCATGGAAAATACTATTTTTATCCCCCCTGTATTGGTGGGGTCCAGCCTCTCTATTAGAGAATTGTACACTTGATTGTACATTTTAGTTGTTTCTCTAGCATTGCTCTTGTTGAAGTACCCTGCTTTTGTTTTTCTCAAAATGTTTTTGCAATCAATCCTTCTGAACTAAATAAATGAGCTGGCTGATGGAACAAGTTTGTTTAGCCTTGGTCAAACCAGCTGCTTTCCTTCGGGTTTGACAAACAATGTTTTCACTAGCCAAACACAATAACGTGATGAAGATTGACGTTTATTTTCTGTGCCTTGGATGTCTAGAAACATTAGACTTTATCTGGACGACGGTAATGTTAGATTACAAAGAATGAGAAATTTTGAAAATTGATACTCAAGGAAACACAACTCAAAAAACATATTAAGTTGTGAAGTTCGGTTCATGCAGTAACTTCTATAAAACTTATTTTTGCCAATGATTTTTTTTTTCCTTTTAAAGCAGCGTAAAGGTACTGCACATTCATTTGATACAAAGCTTTTATAGATCTCTTTATTAAGATCTTATGTGCGTATTGAGGTGGTAGACCTTGTATGCTGCCACATTAGCTCGTGGTGCTTGTCTAATTTTTCTTTAACAATGAAGGTTGATCTTTTGAAGAACAAATGTGGGTTTGATGATGCCTTCAACTACAAAGAAGAGCCAGATCTGGCTGCAGCTTTGAAAAGGTCAGTCTAAACTTACAGTTATTTTCAACTTTGAAAGATCATATGGGTAACTGCTAGCGATGCTAAAGATGAAATGCTTGAAATGGTAACCCATAAACGAGACATGCACTGTGTTTATTAGGTACTTTCCCGATGGAATTGACATTTACTTTGAGAACGTCGGTGGAAAGATGCTCGACGCAGTTCTCCTGAACATGAAAATCGGAGGGCGTATTGCTGTGTGTGGCATGATTTCACAGTACAACCTTGAGAAGCCTGAAGGTGTACACAACTTATCCTGTATTACCCAAAAGCGAATCCGTATGGAAGGGTTTGGAGTCCGCGACCATTTTCACGAATACTCAAAGTTTGTTGAGGATGTTCTGCCTAAAATAAACGATGGAAAAATTACATATATGGAAGACATTGCTGAAGGCCTTGAAAGTGCACCAGCTGCTCTTGTTGGGATCTTCTCTGGGCGCAATGTTGGGAAGCAGTTGGTGGTCGTCGCCCATGAGTGAGTAATGCACTACATAAGCATCTTCATGTGTATTATGTCTGTGCTTTTCTGCCTTTTCAGTTTGTATGCATGTGAGGTTATAAAGGCATGCTTCAGCTTGTAGATAGCTAGTGTTTCACGTCCCACGAATAAGTGATGCACTGCATAAGCATCTTCACGTCAATTTTCTCATTAACTCATTCAGTGTACTCGTTGATGATACGATCCGACCTGGCTAAGATTCAAATCGTTGTGCAGAAGCATCAATAGATTGCAGATCTGACCCTAACTCTTCAAATTCGGGATTTAAATTGTCCAAGAACAAAGAAACCGGACCCGTAAACAAACCTCGATCTTAATAAATTCACCACAAGAACCTTGTATAGATTCTTGATAAAGATTAATTTCTACCAAAGAAATTAACGATAATAAAAAGTTTCACACACAAGAGAAAATTCTCTAATTTTATTCAATAACCAAAAATTTTGTTCTTATAATGAAATATGATGGGTATTTATAGTACTAGATATTCACAAGACTTACATCTTGTTAGTATATGTGTATTTATGAGTATTTATGAGTTTTGATGTGAAATAGGAGAGAGAATGAGTGGGATTGAGTGGTGGAGATTTATGTAGTACAGTGTGGCGTAAAAAATATGTGGATGTAATTGGTTTGACTTTTGATGTGAATGTGTTAAAATGTGTAAAAATTTGTTAAAAGTGGTAGAAGAACGGGGGCTAGACAACACAAAAATATGTTTAAAAATTCAAGAATAATAATTACATAACGTAAACATCAAATTCTAAATGAAAAAAGAAATATATAATGCATATGCCAGATTTTGGCCCATGCAACCGCATGCTTGTCTTAGTTACGGCCGTGATTCTTTAGTTATGGCCATAATTAAGTTTTTGCTGAAAAATTTCAAAAATTCATTTTTTGTACCAAGCGGTGGTGTGTGCGACCGCATGCCTTAATCTATTCGATCAGTTGTGCATCGCGCAATTTTTTCACCATAACTTTTGATCTTAAACTCCGATTGAGTTGATTCAAAGTGCGTTGGAACCTAAACGAAGAGGGCCCCAATTCTTCAAGAAATAGGAATTTTGAAGTTCGACTTTTATTTTCACCGAATTCTTCCTCAAACTTAAATTTTTGGTCAATTTGGTCTTGAAATGACTTTTTTGGCGAAATTTTTGCATTGAACCTCTTTCTTGAGCTATTCCTTGGCAGCTTTGGGCCTCCATTGCCAAGTATCAATCCCATTAAACCTTTGGACCTTTTTCGAATCAACCCGCGGCCATTTGATCATAACAGTTGAGGTCTTATTACTTTATCTAGATAAATTCGACTTGAAAGCAAATTTTTGGTAGCAAGTTTGTAATGGAAAATAACAACAAAGAATGTGGTTAAAAAGAATAGAAAGTAAGTAGAAATAGCACAAAATTTTATGTGGCAAGTTTGTTCTCTTTGTATGGCAAGTTTTGTAAATACCTTAAAAAAATATTAGGGAGGACTGTTCCTTTTCTTCATCTACGTATATTGTGTTTGATCTCTTCAATTCTCTGCCACTCGTTTTTTAGATTTCTAGAATAGAAATTATTCCCAAGCACTTCAAATGGGACAAGTTAATTTTTGTTTTTGTTTTTGTTTTTGACAGATAATCTGGGCGGAATAAACAATCATTCAATTAATTTGGGCGGTTGTTACTGCTTGACTGTTACTGTTTTACACGCAGTTCACAAAAGTCATCACATGAAAACCATGAAGAAAAAGTGTGAAAAAAAGTGAAGAAAGTGAGAGAATAGTGATTAAAAAAGGAGAAAGTTGTAAAAACGTAAGGTCCACCAAAATTTTTTTATATTTCTCATCAATAGACATTCCATCTATACACGAGCATTGGAGGTGCTCTTCTTATATGTCTATCTCTCTTAGAACATCTCCAATACGATAATGTCAATTGTGAATGTCTTGACAAATGACAAAAAATGCATATGTGACACACTAAATGCTAAACATTTTCAATGACAATGTCCAACTATGTTTAACATTAATGCAATATTATTTATCCAATCACTGGCTAGAATTCTCTCTCTGTGTTTTTATAATAAACTAATGCTAATAACTTGTCACATGCAGTCTTCTTAAAAAAAAAAAAAAAAAAAAACACTTCTCATATGTACACCGTTGTTATTATTCTTGCATTTGAGATATTTTTTGTTGTGGTGTCAGTGTCCTTTGTAATTTTATAATGTTTATATTATTGCATTAGAAGTGCTCCAAAAGCAACACATGTTAAGTGGTTAAATTTTTTTCCTCTTAAATTACAAGGAGGAATGTAGGAGAGGGGAATTGGACTCTTGACCTAAGGGATGCGAAACCAACTCGGATGCCACTACACTATATGGGTCTTGGAAGAATCTGTATCTGTCTTGCAATCCTTACGTGCGAAGTCTGATGAGCACATTTAAGGACGAGGACTTCGAATCTTTCACTCCTGGCTCTATAAGTCGTCCCTAAATAAATTTATATTTTCATTGATCCGTGATGTTTAACTCATTTATGGAGTCATTTGTGAATATGATTTGGTTGAAGAAACTCGAATTTTCAGTTAGTAATTTGAGAAATGGAGATTAATTATCATGAATTTTACATTTGAGCTGTTGTTAATTTACCTTCCCCAATATTTGAGTCGCCAAAGTGGTGGACTCAGCACACAGATGTGCCTCTCTCCAACTATACGGGAATACTCGGTGAGTCACTAAACAAGTGCAAATTAAAGTCTTTATGTAGATATATTTTGTGTCATTCTGATTTCTGATACAGTCAAGGTATACATTTATCTTACTTTGGTATTTGGATTTTCATTCTGTAATCATTTCCAATACATGATTTGAGGTACAATTTTGAGCTTGCGAATATAACTATCACAAAAATTGTGGAACATTTTAAGTGTTAATGGCTTCGGACAAATTATTATCTACTACACTAGTATTCATAATGTTTGTTTTCAGGTATGCCTAGTGCAACTGCTTATTTTGGTTTCTATGAAGTATGCTTGCCTGAGAAAGGAGAAACTGTCTTTGTCTCTCCTGCATCTGGAGCAATTGGCCAGCTTGTTGGCCAATTTGCAAAGTTGATGGGATGCTATGTTGTTGGTAGTGCGGGAAGCAAAGAAAAGGTTTCTAGTCCTCTCTCTTTTTCGAGTGCTCATATTTTTTGTGGATGAAGTTGTTTGACAATTAAATCTAAAAGATAGTTAAAGAGGAAAGTCGATAATTACTCTATTGAGTTTTATTCATCATTTTATCTGTTGTTCACAAACTACATCTAGTTCCGACGTTGGGATCATATAGAACATTATATAAGCTAGACTTATTTTTACCAATGATTGTTTTTCTTTTAAAGCAGAGTAAAGTTACTGAGTGCGCATTCATTTGATAGAGATCGAGCTTCTTCATATAAATTTCTTTATTATGTTCGTATTGTTACGAGAAGCTATATTATAGTCTATAGAGGTGATCGGTTACCCCTAAAGGTCTTGTTTCTGGTAGTATATATATTGAGATGATGGTAGACTTTATATTCGGCCACATTAACTCATGGTTGTTGACTAATTTTTCTTTAATGCCGAAGGTTGATCTTTTGAAAGAACAAATTTGGGCTCGACGATGCCTTCAACTACAAAGAAGAGCCAGATTTGACTGTAGCTTTGAAAAGGTTACTTCCTCTACCCCACCATTGAGGTTGATAACTGCTAGGGATGCTAAAGATGAAATGCTTGAAATGGTTACTAATAAATGAGACATGTTTTGTGCTTGTTAGGACTTCGCCGATGGAATTGACATTTATTTTGACAATGTGGATGGAAAGATGCTCCACTCAGTGCTCCCCAGCATGAAACGCCGCGGTCGCATCGCTGTTTGCTGCATGATCTCACAGTACAGCCTGGAGAAACTTGAAGGTGTAAACAACTTATTATGTCTTATCGGAAAATGAATCCCATGGAAGGGTTTTCAATCTCCGATTATTTTCACAAATACTCCAATTTTGTTGAGCATGTTCTGCCGAAAATAAAAGATGAAAAAATTAGATATATAGAAGACAGAGCTGAAGGCCTCAAAAGTGCGCCATCTGCTCTCATTGGGCTCTTCTCGGGGGACCATGTTGGGAAGCAGTTGGTGGTTGTCTTCCGCAAGTAAATTGTGCTACATAAACTACAATTTATTTGTTACCCATTTACTTCCTCAATCTCTTTCCAGCTAGCCACTCAGGTATATAACAAAAGATTAAAAAAAAATTCAAAAACATTCCTAAAATCCATTTGATTAAGATTATATTGTGCTAATCCAAAATTTTCTCCTACGGCCGGCCGAAGATATTGCCCAAGATACAAGCCCCCTTGAATGCAGGGGCGGGGGGCCCACACCCAATGTAAGAGAGGCCGAAGATTTGCTGCACCATAAAACCGGGTTTGTGCTAATGTATTGTTCTAAATTTTTGCCCCTCTCGAACTAATTTGTATACTCATGTTAAATGCTCTGGGTCCGCCATCGATTCAAATGAATAATTTGTATGCATGTGATGTTATAAAAACGTACATTAGTTTCCTTTTATGCACTATTGTTGGCTTTCCTTCAAGGCTTTCTACACGTTTCCTATGTGCCTTTATCAACTTCATCCCCGGTGGGGGCTCGGTTGGTATCGATAAAGAGGCGACTGATATTTTTTTCGAAAATACGTGGTTTAAAAGTGAAAACTAAACTTTTAATTACTTCTTTGTTTTCTTTAACAAGCAGTTAAAACATTTTTATTTTTTTGCTTCGTCAGTTGATATTGGCTATTCAAAATTTAACATTGGAACAAAGATAATTAGCCACAAGGCTTGACGGTAGAAAATTAAAGCAAGCATCAATTCCAGCAAAAATATAGAACTTTTTAGAGCGCTACCATATAGAGTCACAAAAAATAAATGATATAGCTAGAGAGAACTATATGCGTGTAATTATCACAATTACAACCCAATTACCATCAGGATATAGATGATGGGTGTTGGAGATGTTGACTTTTTTCAGAGATTTGGTGGAATTTGAAACTAATGTCGAAGTTCAGTGATTTAATTGCAATTTAATGACCTACTAATTGAGATCAACTTTAGTGACCAAATGAAACACTTTATGTCACCGTCCCATAAAGATAGGCTTGTATTCTATTTTGATCCGTCTCATAGAGATATGCTACTTTCCTTAAATGAAGTAGTAAAAATATTAATTTCCGTATATATCCTTATTTAATGTGCATTATTATTAACAAAATATAATTATTAACAGGCTTATTAGCTCCATAAAAACCCAACATTTCATCTCGTTGCACACTAATTAAGGACCTATGGTTTATTTCTTGGTATTTTAGTTGCCAAACTTAATATCCCCTGTGCATTAAGGACTTCCGTTAGTATTGCACCGTTAAATCACCCCATATGCATCTCACGTGTTGTTTTTCAATGGCAAAATAGTCTGAAACTTTGGGTATTATTACAATCAAGTCCAAAAATTTGAAAAATGTATACTTTAATCCCAAATTTAGTTAAATTTGATTAAATAGTCTCAAATTTACTTAATTTTAGTCCCAAATTTAATTAAATTTATTGAATTAATTTGATACTAATTAAATAATTTTTATCAAAAATTTTCAACACAATAGTATTTGTTCGTATTAATATAATATCACAAATTCAAAATTTTCTTTAGCACTGGAGACTCACATTTTGATTTTAACCAATATTTAATAATAAATATAATTATTGTACATGAATAAAATTTTATTAGGAATATATTACTGGAAAAAATATATATCGAATACAAAGAATTAACCAAATCAAATAAAAATACAAAAAAAAAAAAAGAAAAAATTCAAAAAAAAAATTTAGCATTAGAGAGGCACACATTTTAATTTTAAACAATAATTAATAATAAATGCAATTATTATACCTACATAAAATTTTATTAGGAATATATTACAGTAAAAAATATACCAAATAAAAAGAATTAATCACAAAAATAGAATAAAAAAACCCACCCCCTGAAATCATCACCACAGCCAATGGTCTTTCGAAAATTTTCTTTAACATTAGACACGCTCACATTTTTATTTTAAGAAACAATTAATAATAAATATAATATAATTACTGTATCTAAATAAAATTTTATTAAGAATATATCGCTGTGAAAAATATATCGAATGTAAAGAATTAATAAAAAAATAAAAAATCCACAAAGAATTAATCAAAAAAATTTTTTTTTAAAAGCCACCCCCACCCCCCAACACCACCACCAGTCTGCTGGTGGTGGTGGTTCGAACCACTAGCACCTGCGAATATATAACAGTACTATGTGGTCACATCACATAATTAATTTGATAGTCACTATCAAATTACACATTTCAAATTTAAACTGCCAATTAGAAGAACTTATAAGGTCATGACCGTGTCTACTAAATAGGTGACGGATTCCATACTACAAATATATGTTCCTCGTTGTTTCACTTTAATTCCCAAAGTACCAAGACATCGATTAGTAATTTAATCTCACCCACTGATACTTCAAAGAACTTCAAGTTAGTAATCGAAGTTCATTACTCGTACAGGATTAAGGTATCTCATACGATAATCAAGTGAAATTAATTCTCGTGGTCAAATCCACAAATTGAATTTCATGTGCTCTAATGCAATATGTACAAATATATATTCTTAACGTTGGTACCAAGCCAGAGATAGACTTTAATAAAATTAAGGCGACCTGACAAAATAAATTATCCAAATTTATTTACTGATCGTGGACAAGAAAATTTCAAATTGAATTATAAATCGAATCTTTTTGTGTTTAATAAATAAACACTCGAATTATAATATCGAATAATTAGTGGACAAGTGCAAGCTCACAAGTAATTTATAAAATAAATTAACAACAATAATTTATTTAATTTCAAATAAATGTCACAACTACATAATATTTACTCGAAGGGCATAAAATATCTAACAATCGTCCCCTTATGTAATGTGTTCGTAAGACTCAGTTTGATAATGCTATAGCTTCTCAAATAAAAAGTTTCTACTTTATTGAATAAAAGACATATTTAAAAAAAAAACCATTTTAGTGTTTGGCGAAATTTTGTATTAAAATTATTGTACAATCCGAAAACAATTTTTAAATATTTGGTAAATTTTATTATTTTATTGCTGTATTAGTTTATAATTACTAAAAAGTACGTGAAGTCTAATAATAGCTATCCATTTTATGTTCCCTTACATGTCTCTTCCTTTTTAAGGTATTTGAAGTTATTGTGAGAAATTTATCGATGGAAATGAGAAATATGTGTCAACTGCGAAGAATTATCTAGTAACGAGAATTTAACTTATTATGGAAAATGATTGTTGGGAAAAAAATTTTTGAAAATAATTAATGCTTTTTCTTGTATGCTGCTACCCGGAGTTGGTGCATGTGACATTCGCTGTAAGTAGACTCGAGTTTTCATGTTCATTGATATAAAAATTGATATACATCACTTTTTTAGAAGTTGCTCCTTAATATTATGATATAATATTATGGCGCTCACACAATAGTATCATGTAGGAGTGGGTGATTAAAATTCGGTTATGGGTAGTATATTGCCCAGAACCGAACCATAAATTTTCGTTTTACAAAAAAATGGAACCATTCGATTTTGTCAAACAAAATACTTGTCCAGTTCCAGTTATTTTGCAATGCATTGTTTATTACCTGAAAATCACGAACAAAAAAATAAAAATTTTGATTCAAGTATAAACATAACAAAAAAAAAATTTGAAGCTAAGAAGCTGCTTAGCTGCTATTTTCTGAACAGCTTAGCTGGTGCTCAACAGCAGCAGTTAAGCATAACTATTGATGTTAAGCAGCAGCAACTAAGCTACTACAATTAGCTGAAATCCTTGTAGAGATTGTGAATTTACCAAAAGAAATCATAAAAGTCAACAATAAAATGAAGTAAACAGTGCTATTTCTTATTCTAAATCGGTTTCCGATTATTACAAGGAACTTTTCGGTTTTCGGTTCCCTATTTTTCTATTCTGGTTCGGTTCCAATTTTTAATTTTTTTAAAAAAAAAACTATTCACTTTCCATTCTTTCGATTCGATTCTGAGTTTTTGCCCACTCCTAATATCATGCGGGAGACTTCGATCTTTGATTGAAGTGCGACAAGTCATTGCTTGGCCCAAGAGATTAGGCGTACAATGAATTAATAAGTTTACAATATGTGAAATATTACAAGAGACTGGAGAGTCATAATATGTATCCAATACAAAGTGATTATTAATCACAAATTGCATCATCAGGAAGTTAAAAAAAATAAATATATAAATAAAAGGATTGACAAAAGGATAATTAGCCATGAGACTCCACGATGATAAAATTAAAGCAAGTTTACAGTAGCAAGCTTCAATTCAAACAAAAGTATAACATCTTTTGCAAACTACTATACCAGAAATTATAAAAAATAAATGATATAGTTATAGAGAAAGATATATACGTGTAATTATCACGATTACGGCCCAATCAATATCAGAATATGATGGGTGTTTGAAGAGTTCAAATTTTATTTTATTTTCTTTATTTTTTTGTGTTCATTTTTTTTTTAAGGTTGGTGAGTTTGATAAACTAATGTCGAAGTCCAGTGGTCAAATTGAAAGTTAATTTGAGTTTCGTGAGATGCATTAAAGCTTAGTGATCAAATTAAAGTTTTTATCGAAGAATAATGATGAACGATAAAATATAAATAAAACAAAACAAAGGGTGAGGCTATATGCACCCACTTCATTTGCGGCCTGCACAGGCCGAACATGCCTATATATATTGTTATGTTCAGCAAATAGACTTCTGAATGAATGAATGAGATTTTGTATGAATAATTAAAAAACTAGCTATATTGCAAATTTCTTAGAATAATAAAGGTGTATGAAATAATTAAAAAAATTTTTGTACGAAATGATTCATTTGGATGGAATCCGTCCGTTTAACCGTTAGTCAAAGTTCATTGTTGAAAACTTGGGTGCGCATTTGGTCCATTTCATTTGAAATAAATTGCACAAAAGGTCCTAACTTTAAATATTGTTATAATTAAGCCCTAAAGTTTAAAAACTACATACTTTACTCTCAAATTTAGTTAAATTGTATAATTTTATATTTTATTTTTCTATGGGTGCTTATTTGGTCCGTAATTAATTTTATTGAATTAATTTGATACCGATTAAATAGTTTTTATAAAAAAAATTCAACACAGTAGTATTTATTCGTATTAATATAATATCACAACTTTCGAAAATTTGCTTTAGCACTAGAAACGCACACATTTTGATTTTGACCAATAGCTAATAATAAATATAATTATTGTACCTATATAAAATTTTATTAGGAATATAAAATCAAAATGTGCGGGTCTCTAATGCTAAAGAAAATTTTCGAAAGTTGTGACACTATATTAATACAAACAAATGCTACTGTGTTGAAATTTTTTAATAAAAACCATTTAATCGGTATCAAATTAATTCAATAAAATTAATTACGGACCAAATAAGTACCTATAGAAAAAATAAAATATAAAATTATACAATTTAACTAATTTTGGACTAAAGTATATATTTTTCAAACTTTGGGACTTGATTGTAACAATATCTAAAATTAGGACCTTTTCTACAATTTATTTCAAGTGAAATGGACCAAATGTGCACTCAAGTTTTCAGCAGTTGACTTTGACTAACGATTAAACGGATGAATTCCATCCAAATGGACAATTTGCGCACCAAAGTTTTTTCTTGGGATCATTTGCGCTATTTTTTATTATTTAAAACTAAATCTGCAATATGACTAACTTTTGAGACTATTTGCGCCAAAATCCCATGAATGAATCGTAATCTTTTGGTATTCAATTATTTTGAATTTCATGTGTGATTATAATCTTTTTTTGTGGCGCCATTGATATAAAGGATTATAATGACAGATGAAATTCAAAATAATTTACCAAAAGATTATGCTTCATTCTTTCGGACAAGCCTCGGTTTGTTTGGCCTCTTCAAACTGAATATTTAAAAATAAAATAAAATAAAATAGAAATAAAAAATAAAAAAGGAAAAAAAGAAAAGGGGAATGGAAAGAGAGAGGGTGCGAGGGTGCAAAAATTATGGAAGAGAGGGTGTGCTTAGCAAATGGGGTGAGTGCTTATAGCCGCAGCCGCACCCCAAAACAAATTACGTGATTCGTCAGATGGCGCGGGGACTATAAAATATAAGGCAACCGTGCACCGGCGAAAAGCCACCGAACTGGATCACCGTCACCTCCACGCCAATACAGCGCCGTTCATCTTCACCGCACATTTCGAACCGCAGAAATGGCGGAGGAAACTGTGAGCAACAAACA
The DNA here is from genome assembly GCA_018223645.1 of Jasminum sambac. NCBI lineage: Eukaryota > Viridiplantae > Streptophyta > Magnoliopsida > Lamiales > Oleaceae > Jasminum > Jasminum sambac. The sequence continues at coordinate 25,107,484 of CP073649.1, forward strand.
GGTCCTATTCAAAGGCTACGTTAGTGGTTTTCCCAAAGAATCAGATATGTTGTTGACGAGCACCACTATCAAACTCGAGGTTCCTCCAGATTCCCCCAATTCGATACTGGTGAAGAATCTGTATTTGTCTTGCGATCCTATTATGCGAACTCGGATGAGTAAACAGGGCCACCTCGAGCCATTTACTCCTGGATCTGTAAGCAGTTCTTAATTAACTTTAAGTTTTCCAAGCAATTCAGTGTTGTTTAACTCGCTTATGAGAGAGAGTTATTTGTGAATATGATTTGGTTGAAAGAAACTTCAAAATTCCAGTTAGTAATTAGAGAAACTTGAAAATTCCAGTTAGAATATTAACTAATTAGTAAATTCAGTTATCTCATATTTTGTCAAATTCTCAACAATGAAATGAAATATCCAGTAGCAGTGATCTAGTATTCTGGATATTAAACGAAGATAAAGGTATTTACTGGGAAACAAATCAATGATTTCTGAAAAAGAGTATGTATAAGTATTTAGCAATTTGCTCTCTGTGATTTCAAGCTACTGTGCTACAGGACAGCAGTCAAGTGATTTCGTTAGTCACTGTTGAAAACGAATCAGTTATTTTGCTTACTTCAAATGAATTGTAACTTTGTGCTGTTGTTAAACTTCTCCATTATTTTGTTGCTTAGCCTATAACAGGATATGGAGTTGCCAAAGTATTAGACTCTACGCATCCCAATTTCAACAAGCGTGACCTGTTTTGGGGGAAAACTGGATGGGAGGAGTATAGCCTTCTCAAATCTCCAGCGATAATCTTTAAAATTGAGCATACAGATGTGCCTCTCTCATACTATACAGGAATTCTCGGTAAGTGACACTACTGTGAACTCCATCAGCACTAGAACGAAATCTAGCGGTTGTTAGTGTATGTGTAAAAATGAGTTTTTATGTGTTTCTATGTGATGAGAGAGAATGAATGTAGTTGAATGGTGGAGATTTGTGTGGTACAGGTAGGTCTCATGAGATGTGTGGATGTGAAATAGGAGAGCGAATTATTGGGTTGAAAGGAATATATAAAAATGTGTAAAAACATGTAGAAGAACACGCGCTAGTTTCCTGATAGTTTGGTGTTTTCATGCCCTGAGTTTTGCAACCATATGAGTTAATGTCTTTTGGATCATTTAAAGCTTTCTTTCCAGAGTCCAGAGCCTCTCCTTGATTGTATACTGTTCAAAAGCATTTCAGCTCTAAATTAACTTTTTATTTGATCATGTTTCTTTGTGAACAATTTATGAATGAGAGAAACCCTTGGCCAAAAACAAAAAATAGAAGAAAAAGAGACTGAATGGATGTTGAACCTATATATACATAGATGAGAAAAACAGAATCCTGGACATTTTGTGCCGCTGTTTTAGAGACACATATTGAGCCTGATTGACTGGTACTCAGTCATTAGCTACAGTACAAAATCTTTATGTAGATATATTAGATTATTTTCTGTGTCATTCTTATGCAGTCAAGGTATGGATTTATCTTACTCTGATACTTGGTTTTGACTGTCTAATCATTTCCTAGTTCCTACAAATGGTTTAAGGTAACCGGCGGTTGCCGGTTCGGTGGTTTTATTAAAAGAGAGAGAGAGAGAGAGAGAGAAGGCTTTAACTTAATTTTCTTATAAAAAATTAAGCTATCTACTGCATGAATTTAATTTTCTTACCAAAACGGCTTGAATTTGATTTTTTTAAAATATATAGATTTTTTTGTTTTTGGCAACTTTGGAACCAGACCCGCAGATTTTTTTGTTTTTGGCAACTTTGGAACTGGACCCGCCGGTTCTGGTTCAAAACCGACGGGTCCAGTTCCGGTTTGGAACCAAACCGGAGCCGGGTTTGATCCGGTTTCTGTCCGGTTTGGAACCGGAACCGGTGTTGACCGGTTCCAGTTCGGTTTTGACCGGTTCGGTTCCGGTTCAAAACCGAGTCATGGCGATCTCTAGTTTAAGGTCCAATTTTAAGCTTGTATAAGTAAAAATCAAGACAATTGAGGCACAGTTTAAGCGTTAATTGCTTTAGATCAAATGATCAGTTATTATCTACTTTACTAATCTTCGCTATATTCCTCTTCAGGTATGCCTGGCACAACTGCTTATTTTGGTTTTTACAGGATATGCTCGGCTAAGAAGGGAGAAACTGTCTTTGTCTCCGCTGCGTCGGGAGCAGTTGGTCAGCTTGTTGGCCAATTTGCCAAGTTGTCAGGATGCTACGTCGTTGGAACTGCTGGAAGCAAAGAAAAGGTTTGTACTCTCTCTTCTCAATTTCAAGTACTTGCAATTTTTGTGGATGACATTGTACAACAGCTAAAAAACCATTCACAATAGTAGTGTCCTAATGCCGACTTTCTATCATTTTTCCGTTGTAAACACTTGATGGCGATTTACTCGTCTAATGAAATCATAACACTACATGGAAGAGTTAATGAAGTGAAAAGAGAAGTGAACCAAAAAATTATTGGTAGCAGTGTTGTGACTAGTATGTTTAGTTCTGTGAACAAGAACAAATACCGACGTTACTTTAGAAATTCATCAATTTTAGATTTTTGTCAGTAAATGATTAAACATTCTCAAAAGCCAAAAGTCCAGCATCACGTACTGTTCCAGTACTCATTTATTGAAGTACCCTTCTTTTGTTTTTCTTAAAATGTTTTTGCGATCAATCCTTTTTAACTAAATAAATGAGCTAGCTGATGGAACAAGTTTGTTTAGTCTTGATCAAACCAGCTGCTTTCCTTCAGGTTTGACAAACAATGTTTTCACTAGCCAAACACAATAACGTGATGAATATTGATGTTTATTTTCTGTGCCTTGGATGTCTAGAAACATTAGACTTATTTGGACAATGGTAATGTCAGATTACAAAGATTGAGAAAATTTGAAGATATATATGTAAGGAAACACAACTCAAAAAACATATTAAGTTGCGAAGTCGGGTTCATGCCGGAGCTTCTATAAAACTTATTTTTGCCAATGATTTTTTTTCCCTAGAGTAAAGGTACTGCACATTCGTTTGATACAAGGCTTTTATAGATCTCTTTATTAAGTTCATATTTGAGTATTGAGGTGGTAGACCTTGTATGCTGCCACGTTAGCTCGTGGTGCTAGTCTAATTTTTCTTTAACAATGAAGGTTGATCTTTTGAAGAACAAATGTGGGTTCGATGATGCCTTCAACTACAAAGAAGAGCCAGATCTGGCTGCAGCTTTGAAAAGGTCAGTCTAAACTTACCGTTTTCGGCTTCAAAAGATGATATGGGTAACTGCTAGCAATTCTAAAGATGAAATGCTTGAAATGGTAACCCATAAACCAGACACGCACTGTGTTTATCAGGTACTTCCCTGATGGAATTGACATTTACTTTGAGAACGTCGGTGGAAAGATGCTCGATGCAGTGCTCCTGAACATGAAAATCCGAGGGCGCATTGCTGTGTGTGGCATGATTTCACAGTACAACCTTGAGAAGCCTGAAGGTGTACACAACGTATTATGTATTACCCAAAGGCAAATCCGTATGGAAGGGTTTGGAGCCCGCAACTATTTTCACTGTTAAGAGAGCCGTAGGCTTCTTGTGGGCTTATCTCCCTCGGCCCATGCTAGGTTAAGTGTGTAGGGTTTTTTTGTTCTTCTATTGTTATGCCGGCTTATAGTGTATTGCTAGGGTTATAACCTTATTATATATATATGAGATCGGCTAAGCCCTATGTAAGCGATCTCTTTTCTTGTTCATATTTGTTTCTTTTCTATTCTTTCATACTTTTAAATTCAACTTGGTATCAGAGCCTAATCCTTCTCTTTTTCCCTTTCAAACACCTTTCCTATTCTTTTTTTTCCTTTTTCCCATAATCGAAGTGTTCTTGGGGGTTCTTTTAAACCCTTTGTGTCAAGTGTGTTAAATCTCTGATGTATTAAAGTTGGTGAAGTCGTGGGTTTGTGCTGTGTTTCGATCGGTGTGGGCTTCGTAGTGTTGTTGGTGCGTATGTTATAAGTTGTTGAAATCAAGTCTGCATCGATCAAATCTAGGTTTGTTGCCGTCCAATTTGCGCAGCTTTCTGTTACTTCTGATAATCTCGCTCTGATGGACGCCGCTACGATGAATCGCGCTCTGATGTCCAATTTGTGCAGTTTTCGGTTGCTACAGTGACCGCGCTACAGTGACGTCGCTACAGTGATTCTGCTACAGTAGTATCGCTACAGTAGTATTTGTTTTCCATAGTGATTATTGTTCATAGGGTTTGTTTTGGTGTGAAAAGTTGAAATTCAGATTTGATCAGCTATCTGGTTTGACCCGGTGAACAATGGGAGATGAGACTGAAACCTACATCAACCGCCGCTAGCCTGGCAAAGAAGCCATCTTTGTATTATATTAATGACGACCTTGGCAAGCCAATTACCAATATTCGCGAATGGAAATAATTATCTGTCTTGGAGTTATCTTTGTTGAGCACTTTATTCGTGCTAAAAGGAAAATCAAATTTCTTAAGGATGATCCTCCAAGTAGTCTTGATCCAGTATGAGGAGTGGGAATCCTCTAACTCGATGGTTCTAACATGGTTATGGAACAAAGATGGAACCTAAAGTTCTTACTAATGTGCGCTTTTACCAACAAACTAAACGGGTTTGGTCATCCTCAAGGAAATGTATTCTCAAGAGAACAATATCTCACGCATTTATGATCCGTATGAATCCTTGTTTAAGACCAAACAGGTGAGAGAACCATTGATGAGTATTACAAAGACTATGAAGGGATTGTGGGAAGAACTTTTGCTTTATCAACCGCTACACGGTGGATCTCGAGCAACAACGACAAGCTCGAGAACAGCTTCGTAGCGCTCCTTTGCATGGGCTCAATTCAATATAGCGTGTACAAAGATCACCATGCAAGCTAGTGAAACAGTTCCCACCGCCGAGCTTTCTCGCCTTAAAAGGCGACGCCAAGAGAGTGGTGAATCGTTACTCTTCAAAGGAGTCGTCTGCGTTATCGCATACGCATCGGGTGGGCGAGGAGGATCGAGTGGTGGTCGAGGTTCTATGGTCGTGGAGGTCGTGGAAATTCTAATGGTAGGAGCTCACGTGGTGGTAGAGGTAATCGTGGTCGTGGTGGAAGGAATGGTGGTACTGACGAAAGAAAATGCACACATTGTGGTTTGGAAGGACATACTGAACCATTTTGTTGGGATAAATATGGGAAGCCAACTTATGCCAATCATGTTGTCGATCAATCTTTGGAGGCATCCGATGTGGCACCACCCACACCTTCTGATAACTCGACTCCAGTTATTTTGGATCAGATTCTGAGTCGTCTAAACTCCTTGTCTACATCTTTTGGCATGCCCACTGCTACCGTTGCTAGTTCTGGTAAGTCTGCTAATTTGGCAATGCCTTCTTCATCTTGGATCATTGATTCAGGAGCTAGTGCCCATATGACTGGTAATTCCTCTCTTCTTTCCAACCTTGTGTCTACTAAATCCAGTATGAGTTTAGCTGATGGTTCTTCGCGTCCAGTTCTTGGTAGTGGAACCCTCCATCCAACTCAATCTTTAGAGTTGAAATCGGGTCTCTATGTGCCAAATCTTTCATTTAACCTTGTTTCTGTTAGTGCTCTTACTAAAGCTCTAAACTGCTCCATAACCTTCACCGCTACTGGTTGTGTTTTTCAGGACCTCCAAATGAAGATGATGATTGGTTCGGGATATGAGCGCGATGGATTATATGTGTTGGATGTTGAGGAGTCTAGTTCTGCGTCTGCACTGAGTGCCTCTGTGTCGCCACTTCAATGGCATTGTCGTCTTGGTCATCCATCTCTTGTTAAATTACGTCAGTTAATTCCTAATTTGAGTCCTATGTCTGCTTTAGAGTGTGAAAGCGTGTCAATTGGGAAAACATCATCGTAGTACATTTCCCAATAGGATTGATAAACGGTCGCTAAGGTCCATTTGATGTAGTCCATACGGACATTTGGGGGTCCCGCAAGAAATAAAAGTTTGTCCTGGTTTTCTTTACTTTGTGGTATTTGTCGATGATTATTCACGAATGACATGGTTTGTATTTATTAAAAGATCGCACCGAAGTTACCAGTATTCTTTCTAATTTCTACAATGAAATTGAGACCCAATTCCATACAAAACTTAAAATATTTCGTCCGATAATGCCTTAGAGTATACCCAATCTGTGTCAAATCCTTTTGTGAAGATCGAGGGTTATTCATCAAACCACTTGCCCATATACCTCGCATATGAATGGAGTTCTTGAACGAACCTGCGTCATCTACTAGATGTTACTCGTACTATGATGTTTGCTATGGGAGTACCTAAGCCATATCAATCGACGCCGTTCTTACTACTAATTACCTTGTTAATCGTATGCCATCTTCTCGTCCTTGCTAAGCAGTCTCCTTTCCAGCTTGTTGTACCTGGTCAAACGACCTATCATGTTCCACCTAGAGTGTTTGGTTGTGTCGCATTTGTTCATGTTCTCACTACGGTCATGACAAGTTGGACCCTCGGTCGATCAAGTGTGTATTTGTTGGTTATTCCCGCACTGAAAGGGTACCGTTGTTATAATCTCGTTACCCATCGGTATTATGTTAGTGCCGATGTCACATTCTTTGAGTCTACATCCTACTTTTCCTCTTCTCGCGAACAATTTGATTGAGTTAGTATCTTGTCGTGAGGGAGCTTCTTAGTCCATCTCCTCCATCGTTCTGTCCCCAGCTTGTCCCTTGTGATGTCGACACGAAATGTCGTCGTGTTCCAATTACTACTGCGTGATATGCCCATTTATGCTCAGATCATCGCCGTGACCGTGAGAAAAGACACTGCAAGTGAATTGCCTTTGAACCAATCATCATCCTCTACAGAGGCTCCTGTCGTTCGTACTAAGAGCGTTGATGTAGAACCCATTGCTACAAGAACCAGGTCCAAAACAGCCCATCCTATATCTCAGTTTGTTTCATTTCATCGTGTTGCTCCTGCTTTTCGTACATTTGCATTGTCCATATCTTCTGTCTCCGTCCCATCTTCTCTTACTCAGGCACTAGCTTCCCCTGGTTGGAAATTTGCCATGAAGGAGGAACTATCTGCTCTTCATGAGAATAAGACTTGGGATTTGACCCCGCTTCCCCATGGAAAAACAACGGTAGGATGTCGATGGGTATATACGGTTAAGTATTTACCAGATGGCTCGTAGAGCGCTTGAAGGCTCGTTTGGTTGCCAAAGGGTATACTCGGACTTATGGGGTGGATTATATGGAGACCTTTTCTCCAGCTTGCTCTACCAATTCAATCGAATCTTGCTCTCTGTTGCTGTTTGTAAGAGGTGGCCTCTATATCAATTGGACATTAAAAATGCCTTTTTGCATGGAGTGTTACATGAAGAGGTTTATATGGACCAACCCCCTGGGTTTGTAGTTCCAGGCCAAGAACATATGGTGTGTAAGTTGAAGAAGGCGATTTACGGGTTGAAACAGTCGCCCCGTGCGTGGTTTGATCGGTTTAGTTCTGTGGTTCTCCAGTTTGGCCTTTGTCGTTCGGCATGTGATCATTCGTTGTTTGTTCGGCATTCCCCTTCTGGTACCATTATTCTCATTGTTTATGTGGACGATATTATAATTTCTGGAAGTGATGTTGTTGGTATTTCCGCTTTGAAGAAATACTTAGAAGCTAGATTCCATACGAAAGATTTAGGCGTCCTTCGTTACTTCCTTGGGATAGAGGTTGCTCGTTCAGGTAGTGGTCTTAATCTCTCTCAGCGTAAGTATGTGTTGGATCTACTTACTGAGACTGGGCTTCTCGGTTCCAAGCCTATAAATACACCTATGGATCCTGCAATGAAGCTGGATGCCGAACAGGGGGAGGTGTTTCCTGATTCGGGTCGATATCGACGCCTTGTTGGCCGTCTCATCTATCTAATCGTGACTCGCCACGATATTACTTATCGTTAGTATTGTTAGTAAGTTTATGCACGATCCGCGCGCGTTCCTCATTGGAATGTCGTGATTGATTCTACGATACTTGAAGGGTTCTCCTGGCAAGGGACTTCTTTATCGGCCTTCACAAAGCATGTCGATATCGATGGATTCTCGGATCTTGATTAGGCGGTGATTCCACCGATCGTCGGTCAACGCCTGGATATTGTACTCTAGTTGGTGGTAATCTTGTTACTTGGCGAAGTAAGAAGCAAAATGTTGTGGCTCGATCAAGTCAAGCCGAATATCGAGCTATGGCACATACAAAGAAATTGAGATGATATGGGTTCGTTCACTTTGTCCGAGATGGGTATTATGATAACTTCTCCTATGCCGATGTATTGTGATAATAAAGCGGCAATATTTATAGCAAGCAACCCAGGTGTTTCACGAGCGCACTCAAGCATATCGAGGTTGATTGTCATTTTATTCGTGATTTGATGATGTCAAAGGCATTGTTACTCCATATGTGAAGTCTCAAGATCGGTTGGGTGATATCTTCACCAAGCCTGCGGCTCGTGATAGTTTTACTTTGTGTTTCAAGTCGGGCATGTTTGATTTGTATGCTCCTTGAGGGGAGTGTTAAGAGAGCCGTAGGCTTCTTGTGGGCTTATCTCCTCGGCCCATGCTAGGTTAAGTGTGTAGGGTTTTTTTGTTCTTCTATTGTTATGCCGGCTTATAGTGTATTGCTAGGGTTATAACCTTATTATATATATATGAGATCGGCTAAGCCCTATGTAAGCGATCTCTTTTCTTGTTCATATTTGTTTCTTTTCTATTCTTTCATACTTTTAAATTCAACTTTCACGAATACTCCAAGTTTGTTGAGGATGTTCTGCCTAAAATAAAAGATGGAAAATTTACATACATGGAAGACATTGCTGAAGGCCTTGAAATGGCACCAGCTGCTCTTGTCAGGATCTTCTATGGGCACAATGTTGGGAAGCAGTTGGTGGTTGTCGCCCGTGAGTGAGTAATGCACTGCATAAGCATCTTCATGTGTATTATGTCTGTGCTTTTCAGTTTGTATGCATGCGAGTTTATAAGGGCATACTTCAGCTTGTAGATAGCTAGTGTTTCGCGCCCCACCGATAAGTGATCTCCATGTCTAGAATATCAATGCTTTCGGTTTGTACGCATGTCAACATCTTTGTGGTTAGGACTTGATAGTAATCGCTAAAGAGGTGACTGATATTTAAAACGTGAGAAAATTTGAAAATCTTGTAATGTTGAGAAAACACGGGAATGTTATGTTAAGAGCGCTGGGAAACGCTGGGAGAAAAAATGTGAGAGAGATGTGGCGGGGCCCCCCACCGCATTCAGGGGGGCCTGCAAGTGGGTTGTGAGTAGCTGGGAGAAATGCTGGGAGAATAACGCTGGGAATATAACATTTTCGTGAGAAAACATGAATTTAGTTGAAGCTTGGCAGCTCTTAATAACATTGGAGGTCATCTGCTGCACCCAGTGCGGAACTCATTATTCTTTATTTATTGTTATATGGTCTGGATCATTGTTCAGTAAAATAAAAATTTATACGAGCGCATTAATATTTGTTTGTTTCATATCAATTTTCTAATTAAATCATTTAGTGTACGTACTCGTTGAGGTCTTGTTACTTCATCTAGATATATTCGACTTGAAAGAAAATTTTTAGTAACAAGTTCGTAATGGAAAATAGCAACAAAGAATGCGGTTAAAACGAATTGAAAGTGAGTAGAAATAGCACAAAATTTTATGTGGCAAGTTTGTTGTCTTTGTGTCAAGTTTTGTAAATATCTTACTACCTCCGTCCCATAATTATAGTCCACTATTCCTTTTTAGGCCGTCCCAAAATATAGGTCACCTTCCTTTTAAAGATATTGTTAAAATATTAGTTGTCTTATATGTCTCCATTTAATGTACATAGTTATTATCAAAATAACTTAATTGAAATAAAACATCCAATAAATAAAGGGGTATAATAGGAAAATAAGTTTAAATTTTACTTTTCCAACACTATTAATTATAGTTTTCTTAATCTTTATGAAATTGAAAGTGGACTATAATTATGGGACGGAGGTAGTAAAAAATAGAGATATTAGGGGGGACGGTTCCTTTTCTTCATCTACATATATTGTGTTTGATCTATTCAATTATCTGCCACTCATTTTTTAGATTCCCACAAATTATCCCCAAGCACTTTGAATAAACAATCATTTGTTATGAATAATAATTGAAGTGTTATGAATAATTGAGAATAATTTGGTGGTTATGAATTATGAGGAATAATTTGGTGGAGGAATAATTTGGTAAAAGATGTAATTATTATATGTGAATGACTATTATACCCTTGATGAAATTATGTAATTACGATTGTGCCATTCGAAGTTTTCCTATAAATAGGGCTTCAATCATTAATGAAATTCATTCCTGAGAATTCTTTAGAATTCATTCTCTCTAAATTCTCTCTATTGTTTCTATACTTTTATAACACGTTATTAAGACGCTTCAACCATTCGAGTAATACGGTGAAAGATGCTTCTACAATCATCTATTGATGAACCTCCAGACGTAAAACCTTAATATTAATCAAATTAATTGTCTCTAAAACTATGCTCAAGAACAATTCCTTCACGGATCAAGATTCTCTCCTCTCAAAATCATCTTCATTCGAGAGATCTCCATTATTCTTCTTCCTCTTCTCTCACTACCTCCGTTTCTCTTTCTTCAAAGACGCAACATTCATAACTTTTCTCTCATCTCTGGTGTTTAATTATAGTTTAATAATATTATATTTTGGCTTAATGATGATTATTGCATTATGGGCAATTCAAGAATTGGCAAATGGAGAAAATACGTCGTATGCTCAATCGCTTCGCTAAAGAAAATGGAAAAGGTATATATATATTATATTACTTTATAATATAATAATATATTAAACTATAATATTCGCTTTTCTCGAGATATAAGGAGCATCACGTTATCAAAATCAAATTTTCTCGACTCCATTATACTCGATTTAACGAGAGCTTCGATTTGACACTAATATTGATAAGGTAAGCTTTCAAAAATTTGCAAACAAGACTTCAATTTTTGAAAAAGTTACAAAATAGTCCTTGAACATTTTGATATTGATAAATTGAAGTAGAAAGGAGATAATTTTCAATCGTAAAATATTGATAAAATATTTTTGACAATTTTACCTTTGCGAATTGAATGGACAATTTTACCCTTAGGGTAAACCGACCTAATTTTGACGACAGTGAAAAATGGATAGAATATTCATGAAGAAATTCTAAATTCATTGATTATATAAAATGGCTTGAAGTCAATTTGAGTTAAAAGATCGAAATATTAATGTAACTCCCGAAGAGTTCAATTACATAATGTACTTATTCTAGAAGGATAAGTGTGCTCTTGTAGAAGTAATGAGTATTTGTTCTAGAAGAACAAATCCGCTCTGCAGGTTAGCGATTCAATATTTAATTCTCGCACTTTATTTATTACAATTTAATTACTGCAATACCTCCTACTTGATGATGGGTTCAACCGTCACTAAACGGAAGGTTTTATATATTTCTGCACTTTATATGCTAAGTGATGGGTAATACCTTCTACTAAGCAGATCCTACTCCTGAAGAAGTAGTTAAACATTATACATTTTAATTCTCGCAATTTAAATTCGTAAAATTTATATTTATTGCAATAATTCCCATAAGGTAGATTCGACCACCTATTGGAGGAAATTTAATTTCTGCAATTTAAATTTATACACTTTATAGTTTGAGTATATTTCCAATGTGGTGGGTAATACCACACTATTGGTGTGCATATTTTCAATGTGGTGGGTTATACTACACGATTGGTTATAACGAATCCTACTCCAAAAGAAGTAGTTGATCAAATATTCTAATCATACTCTCAAGCAAGAGACGATGAGAATAAAATTACTTTTCCATATATACCGAATATTAATGGAGAAAATTGAGCAAGTGGTACTTGAAGTTACCATTGGATAAATAGATGAAAGTAAAATGCTCAATAGATTCCATGTTGATAAATCAAAGAAAATATATCGCATGGAAAGGTTATATGAAGTAATCTCATCGATGATATGAGATTGTATTAATATGAGAATAAAATGCTCTTGAAGAAGCAAAATCACTAGATATCCAGTATTTGAATAAAGCCAATATGATATTATTATTATTACTCCGTAAGAAGTACAAAACAAATTAAGTGGAACATATTGAGAATATCAAAGATGGCAATAAACACTTTCGAAAAATATAGAAATATGAAAAGAAAATATATATTGAACCCATAAATGAGGGATACGCCTCGAGAGTATAAATACTGTAACTCGCCACCTCTAACATTCGGGTTCATAATGAAAGATCCAAAGGATCTCTTTTCGCTGACACCGATGATCTGTGACCGATGGGTTTCAGCTTTCCATAGATTTTTGAACATATGATTGAATCTTGATGAGTAGATCAAAGAATCGTATAGCAGAAACAAGTATATTTCTCATTAACGAGAAATAAACTTATATTCTACACCCCGATCTAGAAATGCTAGCAAACCATCGAAGAAATAATTAATATTCAACAAACCTATGGGTTTGGTATGAAAAATTCCACTGTGCAAATGACGCTATATTGAATATTTCCTCCAGTGTTATAGCTACCGAAGAACAATAAAAGCATCACTATTGCTCATCATGTACATCGCAATCATGGATGGATTGTGTTTGTAGCATCAATCTAGTTGGACTAATGACATTTCTAACTCCAATTCGACATCGCATCCAATTCGATGAAAAGGTATTATACTTGACACTCTTATCCCCATGATTGTGCGACCATTGTAAGACTCCTTAATAGTTTGTTATTAGTCCCTCCATATAGTATATTGATATTTTGTTTCCCTAACTTTCTTACAAGTTGGTCTGCCATATCCACATATTGGATATGACCTACTAGTCTGGAGCCACCAAGAACACATATAGTTTTTACCTGGCGAGGTAAAGATTGACTTACATGAGATGATTCTGATATCTCCATCTCCATCTCCACATCTATTTTTCTCTTTCAACGAATGAATGATAGATATATGAATCCCTCTATTTAAAGAAAAATTTTCAAACCAATAATTGAGTGCACTATTTACTTTTTGACAAATATGAAAGAGAAAAAAGCAGAAATTTTTTTTTAGTAATATGACATATAGCTGTCAGTGATTGAAAAATAATATATATCTTAAAATTGAAAAATGATATTTACAAATAAAAGAAATATATTGATCTTTGTTATTACACCGAGTTTTCTTACATAAATATGGAAAAATCATTATACTAAATTTTTCTACTAAATTTACAAACAGGATCTTCTAAAGTAAGTTTTTCAAGACTGTAACGCGTTTGTTGATCTTTGAATTTGGCCCATAAGGCTATTAGCTCACCTTGTACGTGTCCACTAGGATGTGTCTCAAGAGCCTGTTGAATATCATCCAAAGGCTCCTTACTCAATCCATCTTTAATGAATGCTATTTTATCTTCTCGGTTTCTGGACAAGTACCCCACAGATTTACATTGAGTGTCACATGTCCACCGAGCACACTTGTAGCATCCTCCTAATCTTTTTCCTCTCCGTTTCTTTGAAAAACTACTTTTACCCATACCAGGCATGTATTTAGAAGGAATTGAAACCTCACCAGATAATCGAACCTTTGCTTCAATCAAGCATCGGATATCTTGTGGGATACCCTTATTCATTAGCATCCTTAATCTTTCAAGCCTACCTCGATAAATCCTTTTTAGGATTTTGATCGGTAGTGATGGATAGTATTTTCGAAGATTTGAGAGCATATGATCCATTATAATGTATAGACCCTTGTTAGGATGAATTTTGCAAAAATTTTGATGATTTATTTATAGAATAATACGACGCGTATCAAATAAGACTCCGATTTTAAATAAATAATATGAAGCGTAAGAGCTACAATTTCGGAATTAAATAATAGCGGATGTGATGCGATGAGTCAGAATCTGTTTGAATAGTAGTAGACAATAATGTCACCAAAAGATGATGGAATATGTCGGTGAATTGTTTCTATGATAAATCATGTTGAGCACTATACAGATACTAGTGAAATCGATATAAGAATTTACTGAACTAGAAGTTCAATAATACTCGTTTGCAAAACCGGACTGACCATCCAGGTTTAAATAATTATTGAAATCAATATTTCAAGTGAAGAATTAAAAGAATTCTTCAATGATTGTTCTCGATAAATGATGAAATTATTACTAGCCAATATTGGGAATATATCCCAAATATATCTGGAATAAAGGATGAGAAATATGGGTCCACTCATCCTCCATGTGGACTACTAGATATTATGATATGGATCCACTAGATAGTCACATGTGTATATGATTCGTAATTTGATATTTACGAAATATTTGCTCACGGTATGGGCATGATTTTCAGATTTAATGATAAAGCTAGTAAATGTATATCCCAATACTTGAATAAATCCCTGAAGGATTGAGTATGCGCATACAAGTGAGATATTATATGGCAAATTATTTAAAGTCCTCAAATAAATTGCCGATATCGAGAATAGAATGCAAACGGTCTAAATTCTCATATTAAGGCTGAATGATGAGAACATATATGATTAAAATCATACCAACTGTATGAGTTTTGGTGTTCTAAATTTTCAAAGATGAGGGGAGTATTAAAGGTTGAAAATAATATGTGTAATGCATCATGTTATATCCTCGCAATTGAAATACGAACTTGAAGTTCAAAGATGCATGAAAGGCTATGAACAATCACATATATCAACTACGATGCTTTGATAAGTTAGCACGCCAGAAGCGTTGATATTTCCCCAAGCATATATATCAAAGCAAATTATAAAAGATGGTCTTAATAACGGAGGCATATGCTTTTGAAAAGTATATAGACATAACTATATTGTGTAATCCTAAACGAGGATTGATAAAGAGATATCTCGATAAGTTATGTCGATATGGGGAAAGAAATGAAATTGAAAAGTGTCGACACGGTATGAAAATGTAGCGCTACATATGATCAATGATAATGAACATATTGAGATATATTGAAGATGATAAATGGTGAATGTGAAATCTTTAACTTATGAGATGATGATGACTAGTGCTCAAGTTTAAAGATAAGCATGGTGGTCATTATATGTTGCATGCTCATGAAAGTTAAATTACCGATCGTGTGTGTAGTACCGAAAAGGAAATTAAAGGATCGGGTGAGCTAAGCCCATGTTTATGAGTACCCTAAAGGGTGAGCTAAGCCCCTGAGAATGAAATAACCTATTAAGTGAGTATTAAATGTTAAATGATATATTTTAAATGTTAGTTAGTTATGAAGGTTTACTTATATGTTTACATGTTTTTACGATGAATTTATATGCTTTAAATTGTGTGTTTGGAGGCATGTGTTCATGGTAAATGTTTTGTAGTTGTGTAAGAAAATTGATGCACTCTAAATGAACGAAGAGTATAAAACCAATGAATATGATACTCATACAAATGTATGAAAAATTTTGAAATGCTTGCAGCATACTTGTATAAAATACGCGTTGCACTCTTTTTCCCTTGACTGAGGTTTTATCCCAGTGGGTTTTCCTAGCAAGGTTTTTAATGAGGCAACTTTAATGGCGTATTCACATGAATAATGTACTCTTTTTCCTTCATTAGGTTTTTCCCAGGGTTTTTCCTAATAAGGTTTTAACGAGGCATATTCATGGTATATTGAGAACTATAGGAGAAATTGATACAGTGTATCTATTGGATCAAGTTATAATGGAGCTAATGCTTTAGATCCAAACGATGATGATATTGAAATTATTTACCAGAAGTAAAGATATCGGTTCTCAAGATATGAAATCAAACGGAGCAGATGTACTCTTTTTCCTTCGATCAAGTTTTTCCCAATCGAAGTTTTCTTGACAAGGTTTTAACGAGGCAAAGACGTGAATACTCATATGCCGATAGACATCGGGGAGCAATGTTTTGATGAAGCAAAGGTATAAACAACTCCATTTATCCCGCAATATCGGTTTTGGAAGTTTTTTCCACTGGTTTTTTCTCCAAACAGTCCCGTAAGACATTTGTATTAATAAATATTCAAGGAGTGTTATGAATAATAATTGAAGTGTTATGAATAATTGAGAATAATTTGGTGGTTATGAATTATGAGGAATAATTTGGTGGAGGAATAATTTGGTAAAAGATGTAATTATTATATGTGAATGACTATTATACCCTTGATGAAATTATGTAATTACGATTGTGCCATTCGAAGTTTTCCTATAAATAGGGCTTCAGTTATTAATGAAATTCATTCCTGAGAATTCCTTAGAATTCATTCTCTCTAAATTCTCTCTATTGTTTCTATACTTTTATAACATCATTCAATTAATTTGGGCGGCTCTTATTATTTGTGGCGTTTACTCATCTGGAATACTCAAAAGTGTGTAATGTTAACACGTCACGTCGTCACCTCCGGAAAATGAAAAAATTAGGGTGATAGGGATTAGTTTTTAATGATTCTTAAAGATTTTTAATGTAAAAGAGGAGAGTGAATGAGTGGAGTGAATGGTGGAGATTTATGAATATAATGTGATTAATTTAGGATAAAAAAATTATAAAAAACTTTTAAAAGAATTCCTATCATGGTAAATAGTTCGTGGTTATTTGGGTAGGCTTGTTCTCTCTAATTTATATTTCCTTGGGTATCACATAATTAAATTATATTATTTATTACGTCAATACATTTTAACTAATTTTATACACATTCAAATTAGCGATACATACAATTTTAGTTGGAGGAGAAAATTTAAAGAGAGATAATAAATCCCAACTCTAACAGATTAGTGTCAACCACAAACCCTGCCCTCCAAAAAAGAGGAAATAAAAAGTCCATCTACAACACAAGAGGCCAGATGATTTCATTTCCTATGGTTTTCACAACCCCCCAACAAAAAAAAAAAAGGAAAGAAAAAATGTCCATCTACAACACAAGAGGCCAGATGATTTCATTTCCTATGGTTTTTCCTAATGTTGTCGGTAGAGTATTAATTTGTGTTTATACGAATTTCGTGTAAAATTTGTGGTTGAAATTTAGAAAAGATATTAATATATATATAAATTATCAAATTAATATTTAGATGATGGAAAACGATGAAAAAGAATAAGTAAATTTAAGTTTTGAAATTTTAATATTTCTAAGACAATTAGTCATATACTTCAAGAAATGAAATGAACGCACCACCACATTCTATAAGATATTGTATTTCACTGTCCGACTCTAATTTGTAACTCAGGGGAAGGAAAGGAAGGCAATAGACAGTCGCGTTTATTTGTGGTAATTGTTATATTTCTTGGGTAAATTTAACTCCGGTTCCTAACTTGTTGGAGGTGTTATGATAGAGTTATTAACCTTCAAATTATCATACCCAAAGTCTTATATTTCTAACATTAGTAGCCGAAACATTTCTGTCAAAATGCTGTTAGTTTTGACGATCAAACAGTTAAAATATTGTAAAATGGTAAACTTATCCCTCAAATAATTTAAGTTAAATGCATTATTTATAGGGATGTGCAAATTAATTCTTTTTCTTTCATGGTATAAATTATATCATCGAATCCATATTCCAACACAACGATACATACTCAACTGAAATTCTTCTGAGGCGGAACCTATAACCGTGTAGCCAACGAAAGAAATATTGCCGCACTACAATTACAATTTCAACTACTGCTAAAGCCGCCCTATAGGCGATGAATATAACTACTATTAAGGTTGCCATATGGGCGGCAACGAAAGTCACACGACGCAATACACTGTCTGTGGGATTTGAACTTGAGACTTGTAGGTCTCATGGCTCAGCCTTTGTCTATCTAACCAACTGCACAACGGCCTCATTCGCCAGAGGTGCAAATTAATTCTAAATCTCTTTAAATTTCACAATTTAAATTTAAATTTTTTTTTTAAATATTTTGATTTGAACCCATAATTAAAATTATTAAAATTATTCAACTATTTCGGTCATAACTAAATAATTTTTATCGAAAATTTTTCGTACATTTAACCTATACTTGCATTAATCTTTTGACTTTTGCAAATTTTCTCTTGTATTAGAGACAAGCCAAACAAATAATGATTAATGTTATTAGTATATCGCCCATAGTTTATAGTTGAGACATTAATGAAAATAACAAAAAAATTAGAAATAAAATAAAATAACAAATTTGAAAAAAATGTAAATAAAAAGTATAGAAATAAAATAAAATAAAATTATCTCCCCTCTTTTAAAAGGTACAATAGGTTGTAAAATATTTGGTCCCTAAAATACACTCAGACAATAGATAATTTCCCTTTGTTAATAATTTTTAGTGGATTGGCCCAAAATACCCTCAAACACTACATAATTACCCTGTGTCAATAATTAATTGTGGACCGTTATTTTTTCTTATTTTCCTTCTTACCCAACGTAAACGGCATTTCTTTTCTTTATCGTTGCCTATTTTTCATCGCCCTCCCACATCAAACCTAGCCTAGATCTAGCAAGTATTTGCTATCGTTTTGATTTTTCGTGAAAATTAAAGTTGAAAGAGTTTATTAATTTGTTCGACCGAAAACACACTACATGTATTTTACATGAATAATTTATTTTAACTTTTCTCTTTTATGTCAAAATAATGTATTAGTAATTCGGTGTAAGAAAGATGTTGGGATACCAAATTAGGTTTGTATGTCCCTATAAAAAGCAAACAACATCTTCTAAATCAAAAATGTTCAAGAACGCCCGGGCGTTCCATAGCTTACGGAACGACCGGGCCTTTTACGGGCCAGTCGAACCTCCGATTTGAAATCCGAAAATTTTTCCCAGATTCAGCACGACGAGGTGAAGCTCCCAACAACTTGGAAACAAATTTTCGACACCGTGACAATCGGTGGCGGCCGGTCAAAGTTTTTAGCCAAATTTTAACCAAATTTTGGCAAAAAACTTTGATCAGCCACCACCGGTCGTCACGGTGTCGAAAATTTTTTTTCCAAGTTGTTGGAAGTTCCACCTCATCGTACTGAATCTGGAAAAATTTTTGAATTTCAAATCGGAGGCCCAGCGGGCCGGTAAAAGGCCCGAGCGTTTCGTAAGCTATGGAACGCCCGGACGTTCCTGAAAACAACTGTCTTCTAAATAAAGTTCAAAATACACGTGCAACAAACTAGTTGTTCAAAAAAGAGAAAAAAAAACTCACCACCCTTCCCCAACCCACCCCCAAAGGAAACCCTACCCCCCGACCACCTAAAATACCAACTAGGGAAGGTTCTTTTCCTTGATTTTTTGCTGTCAACAAGATTGCTAGCAGCCTACTACCTCATTAGCGACAAGAAAACTAGGGGAAGAAGGTCCCTGATCAATTTATTTTCCAAGTGAATCATGCATCATGACCCACATGACTGGTCAGTTTTGATTTACGACCCATCGTAAAAAGCCAACAGGGGGTTTCCCTTTGGTTTTTTCATCGCCAATGGGGTTGCGGGTTGTCAGCGACCTTGCCGACAACAAGAAATCCAAGGAGAAACCCATCGCCTCCGATCAACATTTTAGGGGTGGGGAAGGGTTTCATTTGGGTTGGGGGAAGAAGGTGGTGATGGGTTTAGGAGAGTGGGTTTTTTTTTCAAAAAATAATTTTATTTTATTTTATTTCTACACTTTTTTACAATTTTTGAAAAAATATAATTTTATATATTAATTTTTGTGCAATCAATGTATTTTTATTAATAATTAAACAATAAATTATGCCAATATAATAATAACATTAATTATCAGTTGTTGGCTGTACTTACTACAGAAGAAATTTTTTCAAAAAAATTATAAGGTTTAATGCAAATATGTGTTGAATGTATCAAAAATTTTGAAAAAATTTATTTAATTGTGGCAAAATAGTTCAATAAATTTAACAATTTTAATAGTGGACTCAACTGAAAATTAAAAAAATAAAAAAATAGAGTTTAAATTGTGTAATTTAAAATTTTTTAGAACTAATTTTCATATTTCTAAAACTTATGAATTGAATTGAAATTTTTTTTTCATCGATTAAAGGGTCAATTTTGTCATTTTACAACAAATTAACATTTTGACTATCAAAACTAAGCTCCTTTTTTTTTTAAACTATAGAAGGATCTCGACTACTAAGGGTGTGTTTGATTGCAAAGTCGGAAAATGGTTAGAAGGAAAACGTTTTCCGGGTAAATGAATTCCGGGAAAAAGTTTTCCAGGGAAATGGTAATTGTAGGTGTTTGATTGGGTTAATTTGAAAGTTGGAAAATGATGTTATTTTCCTTATTTTTGAGGTTTTTTTTAATAAAATTTGATCATTTTCCTTATCTTTATGGTTAAAATAAATTGTCTATTAAAAAAAAAAGAAAAAAAGTGCCAAACTTTTCCCGGAAAACAAAAACCACCTCCACCCCAAGGAAAACATTTTCCTCCAAAACAAGGAAAAGAACGGAAATCGAGAAAAAGTTGGAAAACGTTTTCCAGGAAAAAAAATGCAATCAAACGGCCAAGGATGGAAAAAAAAGCCGGAAAATGAGTTTTCCTGGAAAAAATTGGTTGAATCAAACACACCCTAACATTTGCAATCTTAGAGACTTTGGGAATGATACTTTGAAGATTTGAGATCCTATTATAACAAGCCCAAAGATTGCCCCAAAGATTACGAATCCTCACTGCAATTTACCTTATTTCTTTTAATAAAGCATAAGTAGAAAATCACATAATGTTT
This sequence comes from Jasminum sambac, assembly GCA_018223645.1. Lineage (NCBI taxonomy): Eukaryota > Viridiplantae > Streptophyta > Magnoliopsida > Lamiales > Oleaceae > Jasminum > Jasminum sambac. The sequence goes on from CP073649.1 coordinate 25,128,304, forward strand.
AGGATATTGAAGATATTGAGAAAAATTTATTAATGGAAATGAAAAATATGAGTTAATTGTGAAGAATTATTAACTAGAATTTGGAGAAATGATACACCAATAATGCTATTTGTAGTCATTATATTATACTATTATAATCAGTTATGTGCTATAGTGGCGAAATATTTTATAAAAAATAATGTCTGAAAATTGATTATGTTAATGATTAAAAATAATATTAATTTTTCAAAATACTGTCATATAGTAAATTAGAAAACGGTCTCTACTCTGCCAAAATTCAAAGCAAATGAAAAATAAATAACAAAATGATGAGACAATAAACACCAACAATATGGATTACTCAACATTTGAGCATCGTTATATTTTGTTTGTACATAGCGAATTAGATGTGAGCTCAGAACAAATTGCCAAAATGAAATTCACTTAATTCGTTGTTCAGGCTGGATGTTGAGTAGTCTAGTTGAGAGTTAGTCAAAACTCAGTGACCAATTGCGAATTAAAGTTTATTGACCTAATAAAAATATTTCTGGAAAGTCAGTGACCACCCATGAAATTTAACCAAAAAAATTAATTAAGAAAATTAAAATTCTTTTTCTGTGAACTGTGATTGTCAGTTGTTATAAACTAGTAATTGCACCCGTGCGTTGCATGGGAAAAAATCAATGCATAAACACAATTTCTTTTTCATTAATACGAATTAATTTCACATTAAATCATTACCATCATATAAAAGAAGCACAGTTTGATAATACTTTATTACATAAATTTCACAAATTTTGGATTACTTCTTGAATTTCACAAATTTTTGATTACTTCTTGATATACAACGCTTGAAGTTCTATTTGTTAGATTCCCAAATTTATTATATATCAACTTTGTTAGTCATTTCCGACTCATAGCTCTTGAAATGGCAATATATAATTGCACATGACTAAATACCGACATTTTCAAGAAAAAACTAACATGAGACAATGATTAACCTTGTCTCATTGAAATTAACATTCTTTGACTCGTCAAAATTTGTGCTTAAATGACATGAAAACCCAATTTCGTAATTACCAATGTCCGATTAACAATCCAGCCAAATGATCAATATTTTTCAACATAGTTATTAAACTCAAATCGAATCGGACCGGCCGGTCCGATTGGAAAACCGGTGACCCAGACCCTAAATCGATCCAATTAACTTAATTGGACCGCTAGACAATTGACTTGGTTATGACCCAAAAAATTGGCCAATTTTTAGCTAACTCGGGAGCGAAATCCGGTGATCCAGCCTGGTCATAGCATGTTTTTAAAAAATCTAAATTTTTGTAATGCAAGACATACTGATAGGAGTTGAAAATACAACATTACAATTTCAAATTTCAAAGATAGTTGAAAAACTATCAAACCAAAGTTTATTAGTTTATATATAAAATGGAATTTTATTTATTTTAACACATAAAGTATTGTTTCTTAATTTTTAAAATCAAAAGTATAGCTCAGTATTCAAACCATGTACCTCAAGATGAAAACCTTCAATTTGCACTAAAATCCATTGTGCAAACGTCTAATTTTGTTCATTATATTTTAACTTATTATATATAATTTAAATTAATGATCCAACGGTTCAAACCCGAACCTGGCGGTCCAACCATTACCTTGCTGGCCCAAAAACTTTGCCAAGTCCATGTCCGGTCTGGTTTTAATAACTATGTTTGTCAATAACATGATCATAACACCTACTTTGAAATTTAACTTGTGATTAGGCATATCGGAATACTTTATATCATTTGGGAATTCCATGGAATGCAGTTATTCAAAAAATCCAACACTTCTATCTCCTTTACATATTTAGGCCAAGCACAAAGAAAATTTTCCAATTAAAATTATTCGTAGATACCACGTATTCATTAATCGTATTAATGCTTTTGTTAATAATAACAAAGTTTAGATGGAATTAATATTATTAAATAAAAAAATATAATATCATTATTTTTATTATAAAAATATCACAAATTTCAAAATACTTTTTTATGTATAACAATCGTATTTGTATTTGTTAGATTCTTATTATTATCACATATCAATATTTTCAACCCATTGTTATACGTAATCCTGATACTGCAACATACAACTTATGAGTTATGATAGTGAATTCGAATTTCAAATAATAACTAAACATTTGTAAATAACAATTATATCAATTTACAATTAAACAAAATCAAGGCTATAGTACATTAATAAATAATAAAAAGGATATAAATAAAAATAGTAATTTGTTACAAACAGAAAAAATGCATTAAGATACCACTCAATACTAAAAATAATGTAGCCCTTAATAAAAAGTTATTACGATGACAATTGTTTGTCAAAAATTTTCCAATTTCAAAATTTTAAGTTCATAAATTTATTTAAAAATTTAATATTTGAAAAAAAACACCAATCGCAAATTTTCCCAAATTTTTTTTTTTAAAGCCTCGTGTTACTTTAACCAAGCAATTTTTTTAAGTCGTGACATAACTAACTATATCTATAATTAACGAAAATAACAAAAAAATTATTTTATTGAACCTGAGATGGAATCATTATAAATGAAAAACATACAGTCATCTATTTAAATAAGAACTACAATTAAGGTAAAATATTATACATCAAATAACAAAATTTAGGTACGACATTTTAAATCAAATATTTTTCTAATATTTTATTCTTTCGAATAGATAAGAAGCTATATGTCACTTAGTAAAAAATTAATCCAATTTAATCTCTATAATGAATTTTCTAATCTATAAAATGAAAATAAATTTAAATTATTGTTAGTTAATAGCACTACAAGAGCTTATAGTTACAAATATATGCAATATGTGATTTTTTTTCAAAAAAACAAAATATACAACATAAATATTAATTTAATTTTAGTAAACCAAAAAATAATTTAGAAATAATTTCAGTTATATTATTGGTGGTACCTATCCATAAAGGTAGAAAGGTAGTTACATTGATTAAAAAATTATTAAAATATACATTAAATCATTCACCTTTTAATTGTTAAATATACTATTTTACCTAATCATGTACAGTTAATCAATTATAGTTCGGTTAATTAATTAATTATTGACTCAAATAGCATTATAAAATATAGTTTATTATTTAAAACTTTAATTTAAATCGAAGAAATATTGAAAAGGAAACAATAAAAAAACAATTTGAACAAATTTTAGAGAGTGTGGTCGATGAGAAATAGATATAAAGTAGGAAAGTTGAAAATCTCACATTGGTAACCAATCACAATCACTATTACAGTAACATCATATGTCCAATTCAAAATTTCAACAAAATGAAAAATTTTAAAATAAGCAAGTTGGTAATTTTCAAACAAATTATACAAATAATTAAAATATGATACTATAATTTAACTTTTACTATAAAATAGCATTTAAAATAACTTTCTTTAAATCATAATCCTCATGTTGTAATTCTTGATTTTTAAATAAAATATTCATTCAAATTCAATTAATTCATATTCAAATAATGAACATTTTTATATAAGTTTTGTTTTATGTTTTAATATTTTGTAATTATATATGTGTGTGTGTAGATACAAAAAGAATAAACCAAAATTTTATAATAGTATTAATGTAAAATAAAATATCAATTAGATAATGACAACAAAATTATATTTAAACATTCAAAAAAATATAATTCAATAGAAGATATTACAAAAACACAACACTTTCACGATAGTATTTATTATGAAAATTATATTAACTTATAATCTCTTAGTTAATTTAGATAATGACACCAAAATTATATTTGGACATTCAAAAGAATATAATTCAATAGAAAATATTATAAAACAATAATATTTTCACAGTCGTGTTTATTATGATCTCTTAATTAATTTAGAGTATTTCTTCCATAAATAAATGCATTGTTCGACTATGCATCGTTTATTAAAGAAATTAATTTTAATATAAATGTATTATATTTTAAAACTAATAAAATATTTGAATTGCTAATAAATACGTAAAGAATTTATGATTTTCAAAAAATTAGTATTATCTAGAAAGTATTTAAATCACAAAAATGTAAATTGAAATTATAATTATAATAATAATAAATTAGTAAATTTATTAAATGTGATAAGAAAAATAAAACTCAAAATCTTGAAAAAGAAATATCAATATAAATCAACATAAAAAAGAATTAAAAAATTGCATTAAATAAATAAAATTAAAAAGAATTTAAAAAAGCAATCATTGCACATTGTGTAATACAAAAAGTGCATTGTACAATGTGCAACGGCATTGCACTTCTCAATGTGAGAAGTGCAATGCCATATTACATAGGAACTTTCAAAGAAAACAAAAAAGTCTTAAGTAATAAATGGAATTTTGAAGGGAAAATAATTCTTGATTGTATTTTAGTCGTATATACATATGATATCATATATGATATATGCAGTTCTGATCAGTACAGATTTACATCTGTGATGGGGAAAAAAAAAAATCATAGGGGTCGGGTGAGATCCCCACCATCAGGGGACAGTTATGTATTATTCGTCTAACTTAACGTAGATTCCAAAAAAAATTAAAAAAAAAATTCGGTGCGATGACGTGGCGCCACCAGCCCACTGTGGGTACCATACGGTACCCACAGTGGGTACTTGAACAAATCCGATGATATATGATTAGTAACGATCTGGTACCTACTGGGGGTACCTTACGGTACCCACAATCGGAGAAAAAAAATTTTGGGAGTCGGGTGAGACTCCCCGCCATCAGGGGGCAGTTATGTATTATTCGTCTAACTTAACGTAGATTCCAAAAAATTTAAAAAAATTAAAAAAATTTTGGTGTGATGACGTGGCGCCACCATATGGCGCCACGTGTCCACTGTGGGTACCTTACGGTACCCACTGTGGGCGTCTGATCATTTCTAGATATATGATATGATATCATACCGTACACGAACGAAACCCACACAACGGAATCACCTCACCGTACTGCCAATTTTCGCTGTACGTTTCGAGCACCGACGCTGATACATACAGCACACACAGAATCAGACGCAGAAATGGGAGAGAGAGCTGTGATCAACAAACAGATTGTACTGAAAGACTATGTTAGTGGTTTCCCCAAAGAATCTGATATGTTATTGAAAACCACCACTATCGAACTCAAGGTTCCACCAGATTCCCCCAATTCAATATTGGTGAAGAATCTGTATTTGTCTTGCGATCCTTATATGCGAAATCGGATGAGTAAATTGGAGGGAAGCTACGTCGACTCTTTTACCCCTGGCTCTGTAAGTCGTTTCTGATTAACTTGAAATTTTCGTAGCAATTCAGTGTTGTCTAACTAGTTTATGAGATGGAGTTATTTGTGAGTATGATTTGGTTGAAGAAACTGAGAATTTTGAGTGGTTTGTTTGAGAAAGGGAGATTATCGTAGAGGTTTTAAGATTATTCAAGTATGAAATAAATTTTATTCGGAGAAAGTATGGTGTCGACATTTTTTTTTAATCATAATTATAAGGTGTTTGAAGTACATAATTAGAGTGTGAACGTATATTTATTGTTCGCCAATTCAATTCTGCTCATATTTTGTGAAATTCGCAACAATTGTGATAGTATACAATGTCATATTTTGTGTGTTTAGCAATTTTTTTTCAGTGCTAATGACCTCATCAAACTATAATGTCCTGACACTACAGAAGTACTCAAATAATTAATGGATTTGTATTTATCAAAATCAAAATTCAGTTAATCGCTCAAAATTTTGGTTACCTCACATGCATTGTAACTGTGTGCCAGTATTAACCTTCTCCAATATTTTGTTGCTTAGCCTATAACAGGATTTGGAGTCGCCAAAGTGGTGGACTCTGCGCATCCCAATTTCAACAAGGGTGACCTGGTTTGGGGACGGACTGGATGGGAGGAGTATAGCCTTATCAAATCTCCAGAGACGTTATTTAAGATTCAGCATACAGATGTGCCTCTCTCCTACTATACGGGACTACTTGGTAAGTCACACATTCAAGAATTGCATCAGCACTAGAAAAATATTTATTATTTCCTATAGTCTAATCTTTGTGTTTTTCATGCCTTGAATTTTGCAAATACTCAATATTTCATTCATTTTGTCGTTGTTGGGTGTGGAAGCGAAGTGGTGAAGAAAATTTGAACTGTTACTGATAATTTATGAGTTGCTACATCAAACTCTTTCTAACAATTTGATTTTCCTCACACCAATCTTGATTCTTGCCTTTTTTCCTTTTTTTTTTTTTGTTCCCTTGGCTTTCATTACTGCAGCAAGGTCCATTATTTATAGTGCCCTGTGCATAACTCTAATTGTCAAAATAATTAATGTAACATTGTTTTTTTCACTTACAATAATGATCTTTAAGTTTCCATGGTAGATTTCTTGATCCCAATGTCATCTTCATTTCCACTGATATTTTGTTGACTTGTTGTCTTCAATGCGGTGGCCTTCCAATATCTCTGATGCCTGTTGAGGATTGCAAATTACTTGATTTACACGCAGTTCGCAAGAAAAAGTCATCCATTTGGCATGATTCCATATCTCATGGAGAAAAACTCTTCAGGATTTCCACCCAACTGATTTTATCTAAAACAATTAAGTACACATTTCGGAAAGACTTATCATGCTCGATAATAATTTTAAATATGACATTCATACCATTAGTTATTCCTTAGAGATCCTGAACCATGAAGTGGATATCTCAATCTGAGCACTGCAAACCTTATAGCCCAAAGGTTGAGTTCAATATTTTCCCTGAAGGTTCTTCTTCATGTTTTATGTCCTGTAGAATCTCTTAAACCTCATATTTGCTTTGAAATTGCTCTGAAGTATAAAATTTAGTATTTCGAGCTTCTGAAGATTCTTCAAATAAAACATGAATCGAACTTGAATGCATGTGCAATTTTGAAGTATCAGTTGCTTCAGACCAATTATTATCTACTTTTTACCAATGGAGCTGTTCTATTTCTTTTCAGGTATGGCTGGCGCAACTGCTTATTTTGGTTTCTATGAGATATGCTCGGCTAAGAAAGGAGAAACTGTCTTTGTTTCTGCTGCATCTGGAGCAGTTGGTCAGCTTGTGGGGCAATTTGCAAAGTCTTTGGGATGCTACGTTGTTGGAAGTGCAGGAAGCAAAGAAAAGGTTTGTAATCTCTCCTTTTGAAGTACTCATAATTGTTGCTCTTGAAGGTTTAACAGCTAAAAGACCTAAGAGAAAGTGGATCATTACTTTGTTGAGTTTTATTAGTCAGTTTTGCTTGTGGTCACAATAGAAATGTTATAAGTTCCTATTATTTTTATGTTGTAAGCACTTAATATCGATTTTCTCGTCGGAAGAGCTACATATTTTCAATCAATAATATAAAAGGAGAGATTATTAACACATGGTCCTTCACTGATTATTCTTTAACTTTGAAGGTTGATCTTTTGAAGAACAAATTTGGGTTCAACGATGCCTTCAACTATAAAGAAGAGCCAGATCTGACTGTTGCTTTGAAAAGGTCACTTGTAACCTTCCTTTTCAGTTTTGAAAGATCAAATGTGGTTGCTCTACAAGAGCCCTCAACCTTACGTTGTAGTTGCTAACGATGAAGTGCTTGCAATAGTACTAATAGACCATACATGCAATGTGTTTGTCATATTCTGTTAGGTACTTCCCTGATGGAATTGATATTTACTTTGAGAATGTTGGAGGAAAGATGCTCGATGCAGTGCTCCTCAACATGAATATCTATGGTCGCATTGCTGCTTGTGGCATGATCTCACAGTACAACCTGGAGAAGCCTGAAGGTGTTCACAACTTATTTTGTATTGTCACAAAGCGAATCCGTATGGAAGGATTTCTAGTCTTCGACTACTTTCCCAAATACTCTAAGTTTGTTGAGGAGGTTCTGCCTAAAATAAAAGATGGAAAAATTACGTACATAGAAGACATAGCTGAAGGCCTTGAAAGTGCACCATCTGCTCTCATTGGGCTCTTCTTGGGGCGCAACGTTGGGAAGCAGTTGGTGGTCGTGGCCCGTGAGTAAGTAATGCAATGCGAAATATGTTTTGTCTATTTTGCTAATGCTTTTAGCCTTTTTGCTTTTGACGTGCAGTTAAAGGTATGATTCGTATGCGTGTGATGTTATGTTATGAAAACAAACATGATTATGTATATGGATACATAGATCATGAGTTTGCTTCTTGTTTGTTTAATATTTACATCATCCATTCCATCTAGAATGGTTGTAATCATACGACAAAGCAAGAGGAATCATGCGTCCACGACAGCATACATCGGTTTTGTATATTAGGGGCATGCATGATGTCGTGCCAACTTGGAGAAAGCGTGTTAAAATTTGATATTTGTGTTAAAATTTGATATTTGTGTTAAAATTTAAAGCTTGTTCTATTGGGTGTAAAACTAATCCGCACGCAATTCCGTATAACTAATACACATTTTCAATTACACATACATCTCCCAATACAATATTAACCACATATTTTTACACGGAATACCGCGCGGATAAAATTTACACCCAATCAAACAAACCCTTAAAGAAACCTTGCTTACGAAAGAATATCTTGATTCTGTCTACTTCAAGGATTTGGAGTTCTTGATGGAGAGCAAAAATACCGTACATGAGCACATTTAAACTATGATAATTGAATTATTCAACAAGCACTGTAGATTGAGTTTAGGACTGTATAAACACGAGTTAATCCATAATGTTACTTGTCTGTGTTTAAGTGAATTTTGTTTTTATTAAAAACAAATTTTAAAATTGAAGTGTTTGGGAATTATGAGATGTGTGATGTGTGGATAAAAATGAATAATAAGGTGAGCATTTGATATTAATATTTGATTTTGACTGAATAAGTGTTAATTTATAGATAGACACAAATTTAACGAACTCAATCTTTATCCTTTCAAATTGGGAGGCTTCATTAAGGCCATCTCCAATGCCTCTGTTAATTGTCATCCGATTTCAGTAGAGAGAGATAGGAAGAAATTTATTATTTTATTTGAAAATGAAGTGAATGAAGTATATGGGAAAAAAGAGCGAGAGAGAGAGAGAGAGAGAGGGAAAAGTAAAAAAGATGAGAGAGATAGAGATAAATTCAAAAATAATAATAAAATAATAGTGAAAGAATTCTAGACGAGTGTCTATTTTTAAACGTAGCACGGGTATCTATAAAGAAAAAATAAGATAATCTATCTATATATTAATAAAATGAGCACGTTTTCCCGCTCAAACTATCAATTTTTAGAATTAAAAATTAATTATAAAATTTCATTTCCGTACCCAATCCCTATATATTCATTTTTTAAGATTAAATGGTATATTTTGAGATAAGCGTAAATCTTTTATTAAAAAAATCTCCCTATATATAAGATTAAATGGTATATTTTGAGATAGTTCCCAAATTTTTATTAAAGAAATCTTACATACGGGTATTTCCTTCTCATCTTTATCACTAACAGTTCACGCACGTCAATTGAATATAAGTTTTCCCGTGCAACGCGAGGGTGAAAACACTAGTTGAAATAAAAGTGATAAAAAATTTAAAAAAATTAGAAAAAAGTGGGTCCCTCGCTGTTTTTTCCCTTCCCCCCTCTCTCCTCTCTCTACCGCCGCACGATGCCAATCCACGACTGCGTTGGAGATGGCCTCAGAGCATCTCCATTACATCTCGTCTCCACATCCTTTAGTTTTACTTAGGGTTATTTTCGCATTACACCCCCAACCTTTCTGATTTGATACAATTACAACCCCATTCTTTTTTTTCGTCCTCCTACACCCCCAACCTATCATAAATTGTCACCACAGGCCCCTAATGACGTTTTCCATCCAAATAAACCGTTAACTTGCCCTTTTTTTGTCTTTTAGTGCAGGGGCAAAATGGTCAAGTAAAAATCCATGAAAGGTTGGGGTCCTGTAATGATAATATCAATAAGGGTTATTTTCGCATTACCCCCCCAACCTTTCTGATTTGATACAATTCCAACCCCATTCTTTTTTTTCGTCCTCCTACACCCCCAACCTATCATAAATTATCACCAGGAGCCCTAATGGCGTTTTCCATCCAAATAAACCGTTAACTTGCCTTTTTTGTCTTTTAGTGAAGGGGCAAAATGGTCAAGTAAAAATCCATGAAAGGTTGGGGTCCTGTAATGAAAATGTCAATAATTAACTAATTGCTGAAATGTTGGGGTCCTGTAATGAAAATATCAATAATTAGCTTTAATTTAATACTAAATATTTCCAAATTTGATATTTTTAATCTTAATTTTTAATATATTTCCATTTATTCGTATTTTCACATAGTATTTGTTCGTATTTCCACGGTAGTATTTCTTTAGCATTAGAGATGCACGACTTTATTTTAACCGATATTTAATAATAAATATAATTATTCTTTTAAAAATAATAATAAATATAATTATTGTACCTAAATCTGTTTGGATTTTCACACAGTAGCATTTCTTTGGCATTAAAGACGCGTAGACTTTATTTTAACCAACATTCAATAATAGATATAATTATTTTTTCAAAAAATAATAAATATAATTATTGTACCTAAATTTGTTGTATTTCCACACAGTAGAATTTCTTTAGCATTAGAGACACGCACACTTTATTTTAACCAATATTTAATAATAAATATAATTATTCTTCCAAAAAAATAATAAATATAATTATTTTACCTTAATAAAATTAGCACTGTAAAAAATTTATTGAATACAAAGAATTAATAAAATCAAATCAAAAAATCAAAAAATTCATTGTACTAAGGTCGCATCTTCCTTGTAATAACACTTTTTATCAATAAAATTTATTTTACAAGCTTGAATTTTTGAATGCGGATATTTCTAAAAAATGAAAAATTCGACCGCCACATATCTGAGGTGGTTGAAACCACCACTGCAGCTTGATGGTGGTGGTGGTGGTGGTTCAAGGGGGTGGGGGTGGGTGGGTCGATGGGAATATTGATATTTTTTTATTTTTTAGAAACTCAGATATATGGCGGTCGAATTTTATATTTTTTATAAATATCCGCATTCAAAAATTCAAGCTTGTAAAATAAATTTTATTGATAAAAAGAGTTATTACAAGGAAGATGCATGCTTAGTACAACGAATTTTTTAATATTCTGATTCGATTTTATTAATTCTTTGTATTTGATAAAATTTTTACACTGATATATTTCTAATAAAATTTTATTTAGGTACAATAATTATATTTATTATTTTTTTGGAAGAATAATTATATTTATTATTAAATATTGGTTAAAATAAAGTGTGTACGTCTCTAATGCTAAATAAATGCTACTGTGCGAAAATACGTACAAATTTAGGTACAATAATTATATTTATTATTTTTTTAAAGAATAATTAAATTTATTATCGAATGTTGGTTAAAATAAAGTGTGCGCGTCTCTAATGCCAAAGAAATACTACTGTGTGAAAATACGAACAGATTTAGGTACAATAATTATATTTATTATTATTTTTAAAAGAATAATTATATTTATTATTAAATATCGGTTAAAATAAAGTGTGTGCATCTCTAATGCTAAAGAAATACTACTGTGTGGAAATACGAACAAATACTACTGTGTGAAAATACGAATAAATGGAAATATATTAAAAATTAAGATTAAAAATATCAAATTTGGAAATATTTAGTATTAAATTAAAGCTAATTATTGATATTTTCATTACAGGACCCCAACCTTTCAGTGATCAGTTAATTATTGATATTATCATTACAGGACCCCAACCTTTCATGGATTTTTACTTGACCATTTTGCCCCTGCACTAAAAGACAAAAAAGGGCAAGTTAACGGTTTATTTGGATGGGAAACGTCATTAGGGGCCTGTGGTGACAATTTATAATAGGTTGGGGTGTAGGATGACGAAAAAAAGAATGGGGTTGGAATTGTATCAAATCAGAAAGGTTGGGGGTGTAATGCGAAAATAACCCTATCAATAATTAACTGATCGCTGAAAGGTTGGGGTCCTATAATGAAAATATCAATAATTAGCTTTAATTTAATACTAAATATTTCCAAATTTGATATTTTTAATCTTAATTTTTAATATATTTCCATTTATTCGTATTTTCACACAGTAGTATTTGTTCGTATTTCCACACAGTAGTATTTCTTTAGCATTAGATATGCACGCACTTTATTTTAACCGATATTTAATAATAAATATAATTATTCTTTTAAAAATAATAATAAATATAATTATTGTACCTAAATCTGTTCGTATTTTCACACAGTAGTATTTCTTTGGCATTAGAGATGCGCACACTTTATTTTAACCAACATTCAATAATAAATATAATTATTCTTTAAAAAAATAATAAATATAATTATTGTACCTAAATTTGTACGTATTTTCGCACAGTAGCATTTATTTAGCATTAGAGATGTACACACTTTATTTTAACCAATATTTAATAATAAATATAATTATTCTTCCAAAAAAATAATAAATATAATTATTGTACCTAAATAAAATTTTATTATAAATATATCAGTGTAAAAATTTTATCAAATACAAAGAATTAATAAAATCGAATCAGAATATTAAAAAATTCGTTGTACTAAGCATGCATCTTCCTTGTAATAACTCTTTTTATCAATAAAATTTATTTTACAAGCTTGAATTTTTGAATGCGGATATTTCTAAAAAATATAAAATTCGACCGCCATATATCTGAGTTTCTAAAAAATAAAAAAATATCCATATTCCCACCGGCCCACCCACCGCCACCCCCTTGAACCACCACCACCACCAAGCTGCAGTGGTGGTTTCAACCACCTCAGATATGTGGCGGTCGAATTTTTCATTTTTTAGAAATATCCGCATTCAAAAATTCAAGCTTGTAAAATAAATTTTATTGATAAAAAGAGTTATTACAAGAAAGATGCGACCTTAGTACAATGAATTTTTTTAATTTTTTGATTCGATTTTATTAATTCTTTGTATTCAATAAATTTTTCACAGTGATAATTTTATTAAGGTAAAATAATTATATTTATTATTTTTTTGGAAGCATAATTATATTTATTATTAAATATTGGTTAAAATAAAGTGTGCGTGTCTCTAATGTTAAAGAAATGCTACTGTGTGGAAATACGAACAAATTTAGGTACAATAATTATATTTATTATTTTTTGAAAAAATAATTATATCTATTATTGAATGTTGGTTAAAATAAAGTCTGCGCGTCTTTAATGCCAAAGAAATGCTACTGTGTGAAAATCCAAACAGATTTAGGTACAATAATTATATTTATTATTATTTTTAAAAGAATAATTATATTTATTATTAAATATCGGTTAAAATAAAGTGTGTGCATCTCTAATGCTAAAGAAATACTACTGTGTGGAAATACGAACAAATACTACTGTGTGAAAATACGAATAAATGGAAATATATTAAAAATTAAGATTAAAAATATCAAATTTGGAAATATTTAGTATTAAATTAAAGCTAATTATTGATATTTTCATTACAGGACCCCAACATTTCAGCAATTAGTTAATTATTTACATTTTCATTACAGGACCCCAACCTTTCATGGATTTTTACTTGACCATTTTGCCCCTGCACTAAAAGACAAAAAGGGCAAGTTAACGGTTTATTTGGATGGAAAACGTCATTAGGGGCATGTGGTGATAATTTATGATAGGTTGGGGGTGTAGGAGGACAAAAAAAAAAAAGAATGGGGTTGAAATTGTATCAAATCAGAAAGGTTGGGGGTAATGCGAAAATAACCCTTTTACTTACGTGGATGAGAGAGAGACACAAAAACTGTGAGTTCCACATTTTCTTCTAATTTGCTCACTTTTCTCCACTTCTCTCCATAAATTCCCATGTCACCTTTCACATCTAGAATTCCATCTTTACATCTTCCATTATTATTTTTTTATTATTTTTGAATTTGTTTCCACATTTTCCTACTTTTTCACTTTTCCGTATCTTTTTCACTAAATATCTTTTATTCTCTTTTTAATTAAAATAATCATCTTTTCTCTATCTCTCTCCTCCACATCATCCCTTAATATCACATTAGCAATGGAGATGTTGTCGTCTCCAAACCATCGGCCCATTTTTTGCACCATTTGTCGTATTTTGGTCCACATACCACTCCATTTTTTAAATCCATCTCCAACCCGTTGAATTATTTTCACACCAAATCTTATTTCTATTGTTATATCGTTTAATTTTTAATTGGAATTTATTATATTTATGTTTTACAATGAATTTAAAATAATATTTTATTTTATTTTGTTTTATTTCTTACAATTAAGTTACAACAGTTTAACTACGTAGACAACACCCTATAATATAGGACAAATATGCACCCCCAAGAACAAACAACCAACAACATTTGGTTGTAACATTCTTTCCAACATTTAAACCAAAAAAATAAAAAGATTGACAAAAGATTAACAAAACAAACACAAATTTAAAAAAAAAAAAAAAACGAAAGCAAAGATTGATAGAGAGAGATGGTGTGTTCAATTGGGGTGTTACTATTCAACACCGTATTTTAGTCCAAGGAAATGGGACATGGTCTCAGCGCCATTTGGGACCATTTTGGTGCCCAAGTACAAACAACCAAACAATATTTGGTCGTAACATTTTTTCCAACATTTGAACCAAAAAATAAAGAGACAAGCAAAAGATTAACGAAACAGACACAAATTTATTTCGAGAGAGAGATAGAGAGAGAGATGGCAATTTGGTAAATAAATTGTATGGACCTCGAAGATGGGGTCTTGAATAGTAACATCCCGATTTGGGTGTTACTACTCAACACCCTATTTTAGTCCAAGGAAATAGGCCATGGTTGGAGTGCCATTTAGGACCATTTTGGTGTTTTTGGGGTAAATGGGGGTGAGGGTTGGAGATGGCCTTTAACAAACTTTCTAGATGACGTAACCCTCTTGAATTCACCTGCGAGCATTGTCACTCAAGATCAGAAGTGTTCAAGTACCAACACAGATGCATGCACCAAAAACCCTTACATGTGATTTCAACAAGAAACTATGGCTACATGTGAAACCACGTGTAATTTGATGAAACTACATCTGGTGGGTTTACGCGCGCTCGTACCTCAACATTCGCACACTCAAGACGGGATAAAAGTTTCGAGCACTAGTACCTGAACATTTGCATGCTCAAGATGGAATAAAAGTTTCGAGCCCTGCCCTTTCGGTGTTTTGCGACTATATTATGAGGTGTTTTTCACTTTAGCACTGAATTGCCATGATGCTATCAATGCGGTAGAAACAACTTGACCAGCAGGTGAACACTTGAAATACAATGGTACCATCTTCAATTGTGTGATTGTCCAGAGGAGCTTCTCGCCCAAAGGAACATGTGGCATTGTGCCAATTGTATCAAATGCTTCTCAACTTAATTACTCTTTGAGTTGACCAAGTCCAAAGTACTTAATCTTATGAATTACGACTCAAAATCTAATGCATTCTAGTGTCTAGCCCTGTTGAATGAACAATTAAATATATCCTCCACAGTGACCGCGGGTATAATTATCAAAGAACGCCTCATCAAACTAGACTTCAAGCACCATCATACCACAGTAGTGTATTTTTCCACACATCAAACAGTCATTGACATAAGTCATAACTCTGCATCTAGCTTATAGAAACAAAACGAGCATTCTCCATGCTGAGTAAACTCGACAAATCCATACTTACAATGGATAAGAGTACCCACGCAGGTACCTTGAGTCAACACCTGACCCTCGTACCAATGCCAGTCTTCCGGTTCGAGCCACCTGCACAAACAAAATGTTCTCAGTTACAAAGTTTATGTTAATCTCAGAAAGAGAAACAATAATAAGGAGGAGGAGGTACAAGAGCAAACAGAACACTATCAATTACAAAAGCATGTATATATTTGAGCAAAGTGAATAATCTGACCAGTATGAAAACAACAGATCAGGCAAAGAAGAACGAAGAGAAAACTGTTCCTTGCGCGTAGAAAACAATCATAATTACAACTTTCCAACATGGGGAAAATGTTGACAGAGAAGGGAATTTCTTGTCAATATGACAGGCAAATAACAAAGTTCGTGGTTTTAGGACCAAAGATCATTTAAATGCCTTGCAACAGGTCTGTATAATGTGTTTCGAGTAGTTCTAAGGCAAGGATCATAACCAGTGTTAATCCATGAAGAAATACCAAAAATCGTACACATACCTCACAAATGCCAAAAGGTTCCAACAACCTTTGCAAAGCAACCATCTTGTCCAGATCCCCAGTAAGCTGGAAAAGGTACAACAAGGAAAGTCAATAATAGAAAGATACCAGGAACAAGGACATAGCTAAAATGTCACTGTTGTATTAAACTTCAGTTAGCTCCAGTTAGTTGTTCAAATTTGTGTCAGCTTTTGTAAGTTTCATTCAAAATCTCTCTTTACTCAAAAACTTAAGATGCATCCACTATGCCATCTTTCAACTATTCCTCATCAGGGGTGGAGAACAATCAGTTTTCGAAAACATATAGGATAAAGAATTGTTACTATTTGTCTCAATTACAAAAGCTTTTGTAAGTTTCATTCAAAATCTCTCTTTACTCAAAAACTTAAGATGCATCCACTATGCCATCTTTCAACTATTCCTCATCAGGGGTGGAGAACAGTCAGTTTTCGAAAACATATAGGATAAAGAATTGTTACTATTTGTCTCATCCACTATGCCATCTTTCAACTATTCCTCATCAGGGGTGGAGAACAGTCAGTTTTCGAAAACATATAGGATAAAGAATTGTTACTATTTGTCTCAATTACATACCGATCACCTTATGAATTACAAGATACAAGTATGACATATGTACATTGCATAACAATATAAGTTGAATGAAAGACCAAGGTAAGGTCATATTTTGGATTAGTACGTTTTCTTCTGCTCTTTCAAACAGTAATGCCACGCCCTGCAAGTCATTAGAGCATTCAACCATCTACGCTACAATGGAGTTTTATTGCAAAAGGGCTAGGCCGAGCAAGTACACAAGGCAACGACAACCAGGTATGGCCTTCTTATGGAGAATTCTCACGAAGTTGCATAAGATATCTTGCAAAAATAATTTAGATGAGTCGTGCATATCTCACTGCCATTTTGTAATACCTCGGAAGAACCAAATATCGTGTTATTAGGGTGAAAGGAAGTGTGTCAAAAAGTTGTACTGCTAAGACACCATACCTCAAGAGTTATAGTGTGATCAGAGACATCAACAGCTTTGGCTCTAAAAATACTGGCAATATCGAGAACATTACGCCGAGCAGTGGCATTCACTGCAATTTTTATCAACATCAATTCTCTCTCAGCGAAAGGCAAATGCGTAAGATCCTTTACCTGAAAAAGTAATGTGTAAATGACAAAGGCGCAGCACTGCATATGAATCGTGTGATATTGCAATTCAACAGGAAAAAAGAATCCCATGCCATCACCTCATGAAGATCCACAAGTTTGTTAAGTTGTTGCACCAACTTGCTGATTGATTCATCTGTACCGGGGACAACAGTAGTAATGCGAGAAATCCCCTCAACTTCAGAATGACCAACGGCTAAACTCTAGCGATAAGAATTATAAAAATGCACAAAAGATAAGAAGAAGCAGATTTATTCTACACTTTCTGCAAGGAAAAAAATATCGGTGCATACCTGAATATTGTATCCTCTTCGAGCAAAAACCCCTGTGACAAGATTAAGAACTCCGGGAACATCATTAACAAGCATTGAGAGAGTGTGAGAACGAAGACCACTTGTCTACAAGCATCAAAGTAAGGAATCGAAGCAAGGAACAATCAGACAATTTATACAAAGAACTTACCAACGCAAAACTCACACCATCTAGACGGTATGAGAAAATTTCATAAATAAATTTTCAGAAATGTATAAATCAGCATATCAAAAGGCTCTGAAATAAACAGAGAGAATTTCTTACATCATCATCATTCAGCACACCCCAGTGAGCATCAAGAACTTGACTGAATGAAATATTATCAGCTGTTTCTACAGGATAAACATCTCCCTTCAAACGACATAAATGCAAAATCTCAGCTAATTTTGTAATTCTTCATATAGCATGAAAGAAGCTGGGGAGTAAACGGACGTTAATCATACAAAAGAGGAGTACAATAAAACGGTATACTTCTATCTAGGTGCAAGTATCACCTAGAGATTCACATTGAAGAGACTTGTATCTTCCAATAACTGCTAGGGAGAATAAGTACAATACAAGTATTGGTGAGCCAAAATGCGCCCAAAAAAAAAAAAAAAAAAAATGTACTTCCTCCATCCCAATTATATAGGCTTGTTGATATTTTCACAAAGATTAAGAAAAGTTATTGGAAAAGTAAATTTTGCAACTAGTTTCCAAACCTAGGCTCATTTAATGAGCATTATTCAAAAATAATGGTTATAACTATGCAAATTAAATAAAGTTGTTTTGGTTTTAAAAAAAAAAACCTTGATATAGAAACAAAACTATGCATTTGAAACATCCCAAAAGGGAAAACAAACCTATATATGTGGGGCGGAGGGAGTACTTGCTCGAGTTATTGTTCTCAAAGAATTCTTTAAAGAACCAAATAATTCTTTTGATGATTTAATAACTTGAGCATCTTTTTGCATAGTTTAAGCCCACTGTTCCAACCATGGTTGTTACAGAAAGAACTACATAGATCTCCATAACTCTTCACAACACAAACACACTCTATGGATATTACATTAATATGACACATGAACTTTGAAAATCTAGAAGAAGCCCCACAAGAATCATCCTAAGAGATAAATTAAAATTTTCCAACAGAACAGTTTGGATGTACATTTTCAACAAAATTATTTATGTTCATACTCATTTCTGTGCAATAAAATGGCCATGTTCAACTTTTAAGAAAATTCAGTTTGTGGAACCATATAATGGTCTGATACGGATTGTTGAAAATTTTGATTTTAGATGTGTTGTTGAAAAGTAAAAAAGAAGTATAATAAATATTTTAAAAATTGCCAATCAATGTATGAGTGGTTGAAAATGATGCAAGAGAAAAATTTATTTAAATTTAATTTGTATCAAACAAGCCCATAATTCATCAATAATTCAGTATCATCTATAAATGATATAAAGTGCGAATCAAATTTGCTTAATGGGAAACGTATTAAAGTCCTTGTGTTAGTTTTCAGGCTTCTGTGATGAAATTTTGCTCATGAACTTGGAGTTAAAGTGGTAAGGTCCTCGCAATTAGTTGAGTTTCTTGATCCTACATCAGCAATGCCCAAGCAATTATATCTTTATGTCAGACTTAATATCCACCTAGAGCAAGAACCAGTCTAGAACATATGTGACATGCGTGACATAGTGAAAATAAAATAGAAAAAGTTATACGATGCTCCATGCAAGGTCTAACAAACAGGCGTACCCCGTCAGATGTATCAGATACTGCATCAGGTGTTCTCTTTACAGAATTTGGAACTGTATCAACTGGCCGAGATTCTTCAAGATCTGGATACGAAGCTGCCGAGAACCGCCAAAAGGGAGCGGATTCTCCCATCTTTTCTCTTCTCAAGGCAATCTAAATAGGATCAATGAAACGTCCAGCTTATATTGATAGATAAAGAGAGGATAAATACACTATCACACATTCTCTAAGACACCTACTTTCCCTGTCCTGGCAATCTCCCTTATTCCAAATTTACTTAAATTCCTTTGTACTGCAACCATCTTTCCAGGATCTCCAGTTACCTATACACAAAAAATTCGAAGTGTTTATAAAGAATGATGCTTATTGCTAGAAAGAGATAAATAGTGAATTAAGTGGACATCAATTGTAAGTCTTATGAAATATGTGGATTGAAGTGATTTAACTTTGGCAATTGATAAAACATGTTTAATCTATAGACTTGTCAAACACATACAAATATCTCCTCACCCCGTAAATGTAACAAACTATTAGATGCAAGCAAAGGAACAGTGGTATGTGGGCAAAATGTACATTACAGACACACCTCAAGCCCAATATGAGAGGCCAAATCATATTTCTACTTGTGCACAAGAACAAACCTAGTGGTCAATTGTTGCTCCTTTGTGGACCCAAAAAACCAAAAAGAAACGATCAACTCAACCCTTAAACTAAAACCGGAGCAATCAAGTCAACCAGGGGACTTCCTACTATGTGGCCAAAATAAGCAGCAATAGCCACTGAAACAATTTGACTCCAAAGACTTTTGAGTGTAACTGGAAGGGAAAATCTTTAATAAGCAAAGAGTGTAACTTTTGATGATAATATTGTCCTCATGTATAAGACTCAATGAGACTAGGAGATAACTGTTTTAGAATTGGAGTTGTACGGAGACCATATTTAATTATAAGAATCAATAACACAGTATGAAACTAGGTACATCGAAGTCTAATCTTATTGGACCAAAGTGGAAAGGAGAATTTATCTACCAAGGCTAAGGTTTTCCTGTATTAATTTGAATGTCCATCATCTAGAACATAACTATTACTATTTCTTATAAGAGCCTGTTCGGTAAAACTTAAAATCTACATCACTTTTATTACTTTCATTTACAACCACAGGCTCTTCTATATTAAATTTCATGAGCTCTCTTACTTTTTATCTCCACATTCTAAGAAAACGATTTTCTTCTCATTTGAGATTTCTGGACAAGATCTAAATTGCTAGAGTGAGATAAATCAAAGTTACTTAGGTGAGACTCAATAACTAATGAAATATATATTGTAGCAGAAACTGTCAAGGCAGTTTAAAATGCATTAAACCCCCAGTTCAGATAGAACATTACCAGAATTACATGGAGAGTGCACCTTAGCATGGCCAAATTTTAAATATACAGGCAATAGCCTGTATGCATAACTTAAATCATGAAAAATTGCATATCCTGGTTAATTACTTCCTACCAAAAATCTATACGAACTAGTTGCATTAAGACGTCACGGAAATTTAAATGCAACAGACAGAACCAGTCATCACCTCAATTGTTAATGACTGATCAGAGATGTCCACAATTTTTGCCCGAAAAATGTCCACCAACCACATGACCTGGAGATTATATCCAAAACGGTAAACTATAAAATAACAACAAAAGAGAGAAATAAATGTCTATGAAAACTATAGAAACATCATGAACCTTCCAGATACACTAATTTCCTTGAGTAATTTTAGACTACAAGCAATATGACATAGAGGAAAAAGAAAAGTTGACGCTAAGGTACCCAGCATTGCTACCTCTGCTTGATACTTTGGATCTGCATTGATTTTTATGAGCATTAACTCGCGTTCTACTTGTGGCTCCTTGGAGAGGTCTTCAACCTGGAAGTTAAGATACAGAAATCACATTAAAATGGAAGCAATCAACCCAACCAAAACAATAGTAGAATTTTTTGTTTTTACAGTAAGCTGGACTAGGAAAATTAGAACGGAAGTCTCAAGAGTCAATTTTTTATACAAGCGGAAATTGAAAAATATTGGCTAGGTAAGAAAAGTAAGAAATAATAATATCTCTAATTATAAATAATAATAATAATAATAATAATAATAATAATAATAATAATAATAAAACAAGTTTTATTGGTTTCATACAAGTAGCTCCTTGTCAAGAAAGATAGTACTGGGGTAAGAAACTCATTTTATGAAAAAACAACGTGCTTGAGAATCAAAGATGAGATCATAACCTTTAGTACATTCACAAGCTTCTGGAGCTGTTCCATAACTTGTTGCAGTACTTTCTCAGTTCCAAACACAACTATTGTAAAAAGAGCTTTGTCCTTGTTCAGTCCAACCGCAAGGGACTCAATGTTATACCCTCTTCTTGCAAAAACTCCAGCAATTCGGTTTATCATTCCACTTTCATCACCCACAAAAACTGAAATTGTGTGGCGCTTCACCCTGGATTTACAGTCATGACAAACAGTAATACTTAACAACTTCAATACCTTACATGCCTATTAAAGTAATGTTATAGCATAAATATTTGGTTCGGTATTGTTTTTTCCATTAGTTCATTTCTAATGATTCTGCATGCGTTTTCTCTGAAGTAATTATGTCAGACATTTAAGCAAGGGGCACTTCAGATGGTCTTTCTCAAATTTCAACTGCTAAAGCAATGCCAAATACTGCAATACTTTGTATTTCTAGTGCTAATTGTCAGGTTTCTATTTCAGTTTTTCATTGTATACACAAAATGGGGGAGCCTGAAACCCCAAATTTTCCGATTTGAAGTCTCTGCTGAGGATACTAATTAAAACATATACAATTGAACCAAAGATACTATGGCATCTCTGCAAATATTTTTTCGATTAACTTTGCCCTTTGTGGAATGTTGTTCCTAAACAAAAACATCTAAACACTTTGGATAACATTTTCACATATGACACAGTTGTACCACTTACTTCTTACCCACTCATTCTAATTGTCTTTAAATAAAATCTTTTGTAAATAACTTCCAAAAATGCCCTTCATTGGTCCACTCCTCCACTATTGCAAGTTTATACTATCATAATAAACACTGAAATAAAAAGAGAAACAATGGAATTATCAATATTGCTGTATGAAAAGCTAAAGATGATAATCATATTGCTCCTATTCTCCGGACAACAATCATTTTGGCTTTCTACTTTCTAGATAGCGAAATGA
Source organism: Jasminum sambac (assembly GCA_018223645.1). Classification (NCBI taxonomy): domain Eukaryota; kingdom Viridiplantae; phylum Streptophyta; class Magnoliopsida; order Lamiales; family Oleaceae; genus Jasminum; species Jasminum sambac. Next base: position 25,151,018 of record CP073649.1, read on the forward strand.
GGATATTTAAATACATCGGAAGGGGTTAATTTTTCCCCTCTATCCTTCCCTTCCTCTACGCCTGCAACCAAAACTCTTGATTCATCATTTTCCATGCAATATACTAATGTGCCTCAACAAGGTAAAATGTCTTGCATCTCACTTTAGACTTTTTAAACTTAATTGATCATTTTGCATTTTACCATAAACAAGTATGTTTGCACCGCAAACCTACTTTTTAGTCGTTCCTTTCTTTGGAGTCATACCGATGTCCATTGGTTAGCCCAATATCCCCTAAGAGATAATTTTAATATTTTTTATTTCTCTCTTGATTATAGCAATATTGTAATGTACATACAACACATTAATGTGTAGTTTAAAGCAATGCAAGTAGGGAGGTTACCAGATCAAATTTGATTCTAGTATGAGCTTCAACAGCGATTTTCGTTCTACAGATTACCCCAATCAAATAGAACAAGAAGTTTTAATTATTCTGTGCGGACAAACAATTTGCATATTAATTTACATAAACAAACGTTTCTTTGCCTTAACAGTGAGCCACTAATCATTAATTTGCAAGTAGAACAACTCTCTCTGATACAATCCAGATATACATAGATTAGAAGATTGTCATATAGTAGGTAACAATCTAAGTAAGATTTTAATATGCAAGTTGGTATTCACAAACAACTTCAGGAGCAAAAAGAGCCTTCCAATTTCGCATTTCCTATTCATAACCACAATTTAAACACGATTCCGAAATTATTAATAGCATTTCCTCTTGAGAAAATCATCGTACCTTTGTCTGGGGGAGGCTGTGGAGACGACAACAGGAGAATCTGAAATGGAAACACTACTGTTTTTCGGCTGATTATTGCTATCTCCATGGGCGGTTTGAGCAGATACAGCAAATCTTCCTTTAGACTTTGAGAGTGTCACTGAAACTCTGGAGATGCATAGATTGTTACTGCTGCTGCTTTTGGGATGGGATTCCGAGGAGGTGGGGTGTAGTGCACAGTGCGCGGATACGGCCGCCATTGGACAACTGAAAGGTGAGGGTTGGTGTGTGGAGTCACTGTGTACTGAAGTTCAGTAAATAACCGATTAAACGTGTACTTGTGTTGTTCCCTGAGTTCCCTCGCCTACGTGTTACTTTCCTCGGAAATTTTAAGGTGCCAATGGCACCTTAATTATGGTGCCGTGGGCATTTTGGGGTCCGATTCGATGTTCGATTTGAAATTTGGGATCAGATTTGAAATCAGCACGACGAGGAGGAGCTCCAGCAATTTTGAAAATTTTCCGGCGAGACCGTGGCGGTCCGTGGTGGCCGGTAAAAGTTTTGGTCAATTTTTTGCCTAATTTTATGCCCAAAATTGACCAAAACTTTGACCGCCACCACGCCACTGCCTCCGAAAATTTTCAAAATCTGAGCTTCCTCAGATCTTGATTCCAGATCTGATCCTAGATTTCAAATCGGACACCGAATCGGGCCCCAAAATGCCAACGATGGCACTGTAATTAAGGTGTCATCGTTGGCACCGGATCGTTCCTGTTACTTTCCTTGTTAACATTGAATTTTAGGGTATATCTGATTGGTGATAAAGTTAATTTTCTTGGTATACGTATTGAATGTGTTGTTGAAATTTGATGAAAATATATTAAATAATTGAATGTGTGGTTGTAAATGATGAGAGAAAAAAAAATCGATAAAATTTGTGTTGGTTTAAGTTGAATAGAACAAGGCCTAACTTTATACTTTTAAAAAAGACATTGATTTTTACTCGTGAGGAGAAAATAACTGGCATACACCTTCTTCTTCTTCTTCTTCTTCTTTTTTCCCCTTTTTTTGTTTTCTTAACATGTTGAGTACAATCTCCAATTAAAATATATAGCACAATGAAACCCCTAATCCAGGCAGTATAACTCCTTATCGTATCTCCATACTGAAGCACTATATCTTTATATTGAGACTAGGAGTGGGCGTTCCGGATTCGGTTCTGGGTAGTTCATTACCTGGAACCGAACTGTAAATTCTGGTTCCTTGAAAAATGAAACCATTCGGTTCCTTTCAAACGAAGTACTCGTCCGGTTCTTGTTTCTTCCGATTTCGATTATTTTGCGATGTATTTTTTATTACTTGAAAATCACGAGAAAAAAAATTTTGATTCAAACATAAATGTAACCAAAAAAATTGAAGCGATTAATAGCTACTTAACAGCAACAGAAACTGCTACTATTAAAAAACAACAACTACAGATGCTATTTTAGCAGCAGCTAAGCTGATGTTTAATAGCAGTTATGTTGTTAAACAGCAGTTCAAGCCTAGAATTAGCACTAATTTTTAATTAGCACTGATTTTTAAATTTACCAAAAGAATTCACAGAAATTGACAGCCAAGTGAAATAAACATTGTTATTTTTTATTCTAAATCAATTCCGGTTCGGTTTTCGATTATTACAAAGGAATCATCCGGTTTTTTTTTGGTTCCGATTCTTAATTATTTTTTAAAAGAACTGTTCGGTTCCAGTTCTTTTTGGTTCGCTTCCGGTTCTATCCGTTCGATTCCCCTTTTTTTGTCCACTCCTAATTGAGCCATTGTAATCCTCCTAAATAGATAAAGTAAGCGATTTCACTCATGGAGCAGTTGTGTTGTTAAACATCAGTTTAAGCCTAGAATTAGCACTGATTTTTAAATTTACCAAAAGAATTCACAGAAATCGGCAGCCAAGTGAAAGAAACAGTGCTATTTCTTATTCTAAATCAGTTCCGGTTCGGTTTCCGATTATTACAAAATAATCAATTGGTTATTTTTTCGGTTCCGATTCTTAATTTTTTTTAAAAGAACCATTCGGTTCCAATTCTTTTGGTTCGATTCCAGTTCTATCCGCTCGATTCCCCTTTTTTTGCTCATACCTAATTGAGCCATTTTAATCTTCCTAACGAGAGGTAGTACGCGATTTCGCTCATGGAGAAATTGAACCTCTAGGGCTTTGGTCTCCTAAACCATTAGGCCAAAGCCTCATTAACAATATACCACTTTTAGGTGGTTGAATTTGAAGATGAAGATTTGGTTGAGAAATCAAAAGAATTTGGTAAAATTTTAAATAGTTTTTTTTTCCGAGAGACATATGTCTAATTATTTTTGAGTTTGTAGGGGAAACCTCCTGACGATAATAAAATTATGTATTTCTCAGGGGTACATTTGATATGTATTATTGAAAACAAAAGAGAAAATTAATTATGTGATTATGGGATAAAGAGATGTAATAGTTTCCTATTTCTATAGCCGTAGTTCCGACCGTAACGTTGATACAAATTTTAAGAACATATGCAATATATTGGAAAGGAGAAGGTAAAGACGGAATGACAGAGGGACGGACATACATGTTATTTTTTTCTATCCTTGTAGGAGATAGAACCTTCGTATGGCCGGTGATTAAAAACTATGGTTAATTACGTTCACTGGCGGAGCCACTCATAGGCCAGTGCGGTCCTCGGACCGCACTGGATTTTTGGATGCCTTTGTAAGCCTATCTGACCATACTTACGAAAAAAGACCCAAAATCCAAACAGCAGACAATAGCCGGCAAAGTGTTAAGTGAAAAGGGATGTCAAGAATGAAAATCCAATTGCAATTTAATTTAATTCAAATCAAATTCTAAACTCACCGAAATGCATGCTCTTCGCAGTGGCGGAGCCCAATTTTTGAGAATTCTTTTTATTTTTTAATTTTTTTAAAGATTCGGTTTCAGAATGGTATGTTTTTGGGATACGGAGAAGACGATGAACAGTGGTAATATGAGAAAGTTCATGAATGTCAAGAAATTAATAGGCCAAGTCGGTCATTCTCTCTCTCTCTCTCTCTCACTGCTGGTCATGACCTCTCTCACTAATTTGTCCAATTTTCTTTGTCTTTTTCTTTTATTTTTTGTTTCCTAACTACCCTTTTTTTATAATCTTTTTTTTTTATAATCTTTTTCTTCTCTTTTTAGAGTTTAGCAGCGAGTCATTGTAAATTAAAATTGCTTTATGGTTCATAACTTATTATTATTTGCATATTACTTTTTTCATTTCACATATATAGATTATTTTTTCTTTTTGAGTTATCCCATATATACAACTATTTTTTATATTTAATAGTAATTTTTATTTTCATTTATTATTATACCCCACCTATATTTTTAAAAATTTATCCATATGAATATGTATTTTTCAAGAAAATATTTGTTAAATAATATATAAATTTTGGAACATATAATTTTCAAACTACTTAAAATTTATTAAAATGAATATTACTTTTTACTCACAAAATAAACATTAGTTAACCTTTTTTAAAAATAAGAAGAAATTAAAGTTTAAAATATAATATGGATAAAGAACATAACCATATTAAAATGAAGTTACTTCATCAATGAATTAAATAGAAAAAAACAACACTTTAACAATCCATTCCGAAAAGGGAGAGAAAAAATGAAAGAAAACTATATAATTTCCGTTATTTTTTTGGTAATTTTTGTTTTCAATTTGTGCATACCCAAAGTCCAGACGTTGGCTCCGCCACTGGCTCTTCATCCCACCAATTGAATCGACTACAAGCAGCGACCTCAGCCATCTGCAGATTCAAGCAGCGCGCTGACTCCGACTATCAATTCTTCATTTTTCTCGAGCTACTGAGCTCAGCCAGCGATGATAAGTCCACAGCAGCCTGCAAGTCTTCTTGAATTTTTCTTCTTCTTTTTGTTTCTTTTTTCTTTTTTGGAGTTGAATCTTTTTCCTTACCTGTTAATTAGGTTAATTACGTGATTATTCACTAGTATACAATTGACATTGGGTGTTGCCCATTGGATGACGGTTTTATAGAAAAACGCCACTCAAAAATAAAGGGTGGTGGTTTTTTAGAAGAAACCGCCACCCATTATGCATTTTTTTTAAAATTATTTTAAACTTTGGGTGGCGGTTCTTGAAAACAACCGCCACCCAAACTAGAACAACGGGTGGCGGTTCGTTCAAAAACCACCACCTAAAGTTTAAATATATTTTTTTTAAATGCACATTGGGTAGCGTTGTTTCTACAACTACCACCTATTCTCTACATTTAAAAAATATATAATAATAATAAATTTTTAGGGTGGCCGTTCCAAACTACAACTGGCACCCGTTTGCTTGGACCGCACTGAAAATTTTTTCTGGCTACGCCACTGATTACGTTAATGCTTCCCACATTTTTACTTCATTTGCACTTTGGTTCCCAACCTTTTTCTTTGCACCCCATAACTCCCAAGTTTTCAAAAATTATGGTCATTAGTCCCTATTGGCCTCGTAAACTTGCAATAGCAAGTTATTATATCATTTTCAGTTTTTATTTTAAAAAATGTAATTTGGTGATTTAATATCTACTTTTACTATTTTATTAATTTATTAATATATAAGGATCAAGTCCTTATTTCTTATTTGCATTTTGAAATCTATCATAAATATTACATTGAAATTCATAAATTATTATTAAAATTTCTCACACAGTTCCTGACACCAACCCCACCCTCAAAAATTGTTCTCACCCCAATTGTCTCCAAACACCACACCAACCATGAAAACAAAGAGTCCTAGGTGCCACTGGAAAACAAGTTTGTTTACCAATGACAACAAGGAGGTTTCCTCCCAAATTTAATGTTGAGAAACCAGCATGAGCGTTTATTTTAATGCTGGAAAACTAACATGGTCTTACATTAGTTTTTTAGCATTAAAACTATGAAAAGACATCTGAGATAAACAAACATGGTTTGGGGGTTTTCCCTTGATAAATATACGTGCGGAAAATCCCATGGGAACGCCGAAAAACATGCATGTATTCTAGTGTTACTAAGGGAATCGTCCTTTTGGTAAACATAGTGGAAAACCAACATATCTCATGCTGGTTTTTTGCTATTAAACTAGGGAAAATCCTGTAGTTTCCATGGCTGGTGTGAAGTGTGGGAAGTGTTGTGATGGGGATGGGCTTTGGGATGGAGTAGATAGGGGTAGACACTTGGGTTCCTATTAGAAATTTGAATAACTTAGAACTTCAATGCAATATTTACAATAAATTTTAAATTACAAATTAGAACTTAATCTTTCTTTATTAATAAAATGATAAAAGTAGATGTTAAGTTGTCAAAGTATCTTTATTTTATTAAAAAAAATGACCTAATGACCTGCAATTATGGGTTACCAGGTCAATGCAGATTCAATGGCCTGATTTTTGAAAGGTTTGGGTCGTATGCTACTTATAGGTTACCAAGTCCCATCGTCCCCTATCTGCATTTTTTCTATGGAATTTGATGTTATTTGTGCATTAAAAACTTATATATAGTGAAGCATTTTTCTTGAAAAATGGTTGTCTAGAAAAATCAAGCGGGAAAACTTTTTATAGAAAATATTGCCAAGTAAACATAGATAGGGATATGTTTTGTCCACACCTCACTAATAAAGAAGGGTGTGTTTGATTAGAGATAGCAAAAAAATTCAACCCGCCCCAAACTCGGCAATAACCCACCCCAAATGGATGAGATTTTGCTGACCCACAGGTCAACGGGGCGGGTCTAGGTAGCAGCACACCTTGTAAGTATATTAATTTAAGTGCACAAAGCACATTTATAAAATAAGTGTTTCATATGTGAAAAATATAAAATAAATAAATAAAAATAAAATCGGGCCAATAGGTCTACCTGAACCTGATTGTTAGCAAGTCATGAAACGGAAATGGATCAGCCACGGGATCAGCCGACCCGACCCGTTGCCATCCTAATTTGATTGGCACCTTGCTAAGTACTTGAGGTGACAATGTGAATATGAAAAAGTAATAGTTTGTTTAACCATTCGTTAGTCAACAAACTATCATTAAAGCATCTTCAATGTAAAAATAATTATTATGTTGTTGTAGCAAAAGACATTGATATTATAACAAAAAACCTTCTCAAATGCATCAATATTTATGTTGTATATGTGGCAAATTATTGTATGACTTTTAGAAAAAAATAAAGAGAGAAATAAAATAATTGAATAGTGGGCTTTAAATTAATAGTAAACATTATCCCGTGTAATGTCTAAAATGAGACATTGCTCTTGACAATGTCTAGTATTTAATGTGTCACATAATCAATTTTTTTCATTTGTTAAAATTTTTTCCGTTGATATTGTTATATTGGAGTTGCTCTTAATATTTAATACCAAATTAGCATCGAATTTAGTGATTCTACAACTATATATTTGCTCCTTTTTCTAGTCACATAAATCTTTGTATCACTCAGGACGTTGAAATAGTAACATACATCCAGTGTTTTTCACTGTTATCGGTGAGAGGATATGAGACAACATTAAAAGCATTTTCCTTACGAAAATCTTTTCTTACCAAGAATTATAAAAGTTATTTCGTGCTTTATTTCATAATAATATACAATTCTTTTATTTGTGGAATTATTTTTCCACGAGAGGTAATAAGAAGAATTATGGAGTGGACTGCTACAAATGCTTAGATCACAGACTCAAGATGCCATCCTGTCACTTTATGTAGAAATTGTTGATAATACACAACATATAACTAGTTTGAAAGAACCAATTGATTTGTGTATTGGATTACAAATCGAGAAAAATCCTTATATATCATATTAACAATCAAAATACAATCAAAAGAAAATTCTCTAGTTGGAAACCCATGCTCAATTCAATCCAATTGGATTTATCATTTCCGTATTGGCAATTGAATATAGATGAACGTAGGGCAAGAATGCAAGAACAAGATTTTTAAGTGAAATGCCGTATTTCAATAATTTACAATAACTACAATCAATAGTTTAGAATTTGTTTAGGATGAAATTTGTCTTCTTCTAAATTATAATTGAAATTAAACATATTTATCAAATGACAGAAACAACTCAAGAGGCCCCTAATTCAATAAGTTTACATCCACACACTTTCACTATATAATTCGTCTATATCTACTCATTGCATGCAGCACGAGTTCTAAATTTTGTACCCATGTGTATTATGTGATTGATCACTTCTAGTCTTCAAGAACATCATTCTCAAATATACTCTACTTGGCGTCTCAATACCTTTGTTCCAACCCTAATTTCTTATATTGATTAATCCCCAAAAACAAAGTACAATTGAGCAATACACAACATACGTGCACACTATTAACAAAAAATTCAAGACAAGATATTTCATGTGACGAAGAGATTCAACTTGTCCGCTTAAAACAACATTTTAATAGAAATATGAGCTGGTAGTTCCCCGATTTAGCGTGATGTAGAGATAAAAATACTGCATCTTGACAACGAATGAGCAAAAATTCAAAATTATTCCTCTCTTTTATTTTATAGGAAATCAATCATATCATACTAGAACAAACCTTATCAGTCATATTACCGTATCGCTATCTATCTTACTAAATATTTATTTCCAAAAGAAGGTCAATGTATTGTGTGAATGCTTTCTACTTATGTGTCAATGCCAAACTCTACCATCCATATTTCATCTTATCCATTGTTGCTCCTCACTCCTCCACTAAATCAGGGACTTTCTCTAAAATCTTCGCCACTTGTTTTTGCGAAATTGTAAAAATTTTCCAAACATAAACTTATATATAAAATAATTAGAGGTACGGTGAAAACTTATGGTATATGTTCTTACTAGAAAAAAAATACTGAAATATATATATTTTTTGGAACTTTCCTATACCCATAATCATCATCAATTGTAAAAATATTCAACGTAGCCATATGTGATCACATTTCGATTTCGGTCAACACTCCACTCAAATTTTTTTTCCTACTATTAACATTTGTTCTGTTTTCACGAAAATTAAACACTACCCGATTTCAAGGGTGTTAGCATGCATTAAAAAATGCATTTTAATACATTTTTTTCAAATTTCAAATTTGGTCAAACAAATCACATCCATATTTCTCCCCACTCATTAAATCTCCACCATCCAACTTCACTCATTCTCTCTCTTCATACTCATAAAAATATATTAAAACACATCCGCTAACACCCTCTTCATTTTCGTCCAAATCAACAACGTAAACAGGGTAAATTTGCGGGTAAAGATCACGTGCTTAACAGCCCATAAGCACTTAAACCTTTTGCTAAATCTTAAAGCAACAACAGCCAACGGGACAGGGACCGGCGAGTAAGGGTTTTTTTGCTGGGCATTATTGCACAGCACTAAAAATGGGGAGCAATTTACTGTGAAGGAGAGAGGGAAGAAGAAATACGCACTCTAACAACCTCGGACATCAATTTTTCTCGCATTGCAGTGATTTCTACTCAAATTCTTCACCACCATACTTGGAAGGTATCAGATTTGTCTTTGTATAAACGGGCTTTGTATGTTGAATTGCATTCGGATCTGATTATTTTGAAAGAATTGACTTCAATTCAAGTCCTTAGAGCTTGTTTACATTTTTTCCGAAGTTGTTGTTCTTTTAAAGGTAATTTTCCACTACCACAGCGATTTTCTCGACTACATTTCTCTCGACTACATTTCTCTCGAATTACCAGTCTCTTTGTTTCCAGAACTAGCCTCCGGCAAGTTTAATCCGTGAAGTACCCATTGCCAAATCCAGCGGGGGGCAGTTACTCCCATCAGACATTAGGCGGCTTCGTGCCTGCTTCTACTTTGGTGCTGTCAAATCTATCTTTGTAACGCTCTATTAAAAATTCAACTACAGTAATCTGTTTACTATACGTGATATAGCAGGAAAATGGTGATTCGGCTGCTGCCAATATTACCAATAAACAAATAAATAGCAAACTATTGTCCTACTTGTCTCCTCCGCCTTAGATTGTAGTTATAAATTGTGTCCGGGACACCAGAATCTGTCTACATTTTGGTTCTTCGTTTACATCGTCACGTAGTTATTACATTGCTAAGTTTATGAAGCTAAACTTTTTCCTCGACTTGAACCAGTGTCTAGGAATTTAAAGTAAGACCTGTTACCATGAATGGTTTGAATTAACGGTTACGCGGAGAGGTACTCTTGTTGTGGGATGGACTTTGCACTATAATGAAATGTCATGGACCAATTTGCTCCTCCGACAACAATGAGCAATGACACGATCCCCCCACTCCAACCAAAAATATATACACATATATATCCATATTCAATATCCAAAGTGAGTCTTCATGCACTAACTATATTTCCCTTCATGTTGGTTTCAGGCAATGGAAAATCTATCTGCCAATGGGCTTCGTTTCCGAAGAATTCCGCGTCAATCATTTTCTACTAGTTTTAAGTTGGACCCGCTGGTGAGTCTGACATATGCACTTTATTGGATATGGATTATCTAATGTTCATGCTCATTTGGATATCCGACTTCATTAAAAGGGAAGTTATTTGTCTGCACTCATCGAGATTTGAAATTTCCTGTTTTTGGCAATACGGTAATTGTCAAGAAATTTCTCTTGCTGACTTGTGTAACAACTATAACTGTATTAGCTTAATTATGATACTGGTTGACTGTTTCTTTCTGGGTTTATCTACTTTATATGCTGTATAGCTTTGGTCAGTTGCTCCAGTCAGTGTCCTGAATTATGTGCAAGAAAGACTTATTCGACAAGCGTTTGATCAGCAAAACTGTAACTCTATTATTTGCTGTTTTATTCCAGGTTGATGAAAACTTGGAACAGTGGCCACATTTAAATGAACTTGTTCAATGCTATGGTTCTGAATGGGTTAAAGATGAATACAAGTATGGGCACTATGAAAGCATTGGCCCTATCTCATTCCAGAACCAGATATTTGAGGGGCCTGATACTGATATCGAAACGGGTTGGTAGATTTTCATGGCAATGATTCTAATGTTTCCATTACAAGAGAACATTTTATAGCCGGAGATGTTATATTTTATGAACCCATCCCCCTTCTAGCAAGTATGATCATATTTTCTACTTTATTCTCACAAAATAGCCTTGAATCCATTCTGTTCAAAGACAACATGCATTATGTTTGCTTTATAGCATTGTATGAGTGAAATTCCCATACAAACCCCATCTAACTTAATTGCACGATTATGAGTCGGGACCTAGTGAACGATTGAAAAAGTTGTCATCTAACCTATGGTCGCAGAAGGGAACTGAGTATCTAATTTACTCAATACAAGGTACATTTTTAATAACTCTCTATGTGTTCCTGAACTTCAGAAATGAATCTTGCTAATGCTAGAAGAACCAAGAGAGAAGATTCGATGGATGAAGAAATGCCTAGTACATCTAGGCATCACTTCTCAGAAGAAAACTTCTACGAATCATCCAATGCAAAATTTTCTAAGGTCTGCGCCTAGCATAATATTTCTGATTGTGCATCTGCGTGTTTGTTGCTGCTTAAATATTTTTACATTATTTTAAGTTACTTGCAGCATTTTGGAGAATCCCCATTGCCTGCTTATGAACCTGTTTTTGACTGGGAAAATGAGAGATCAATGATATTTGGGCAAAGAATTCCTGCAACTAACACATCTCAGTATACCAGGTCTCTTCTCTCTGTTCTGTGCATGCGTGATCTGTACTTGGATCTCTCTCTCTCTCTCTCTCTCTCAACAATCATTTCATTCTTGTAGTGGGCTAAAGATTGCGGTGAAGGTGTTATCCTTGACATTTCAAGTCGGGCTTGTTGGTGAGTCTGTACATTTGGATATTCACTGCTGGATTATTTCTGCCACTGTTCCTTTCTGTTTATTTTTGAGCTACACACCATTCCATAGCTGAGATACCGAAGTTTTCTTGTAGAGCCATTTTATGGCACGATTTGTTTATATAATAGGGAGAGAAGGGAAAAACTTTCGGAAGACTTCATTTTCCGCCTGTTACCAGCTGATATGCAAGATGTAAGCCATTGCTGCTTTACTGTGTTCAGACATCTCTGGTGTTGGGAAATTATATGAAATGAATTTATGCTTTCTCTTTCAACTACCACTTGACAGCGCACACCACCACCACTGGGCCAAAAGATGAGACCATAGTTGCAATTTATTGTGTTCTTGTTCGTGATGTTACAGTTAGAAATTCACATTCTTTTGTTACCATTATCAGACTAGCAGTTCTTCGGAAGCTCGTGGTGTTTTCCATCTAGATGCTCCATCCGCTTCAGTCTGTCTGCTTATCCAGTTAGAAAAGTCAGTTACTGAAGAAGGCGGGGTGACGACCTCTGTATATTCACGCAAAGAACCAGTAAGCATAGAATTTTTAATATATACTGAAGATTATAATTCCTTGGGTACTTTTTTTTTTTTTTTTTTGAAAAAGAAACAAATTTATTAATGTGCTATTCAAAATACAAAAACTGCTCTGTCATTACAAGTTTCTGAGAAAGCAAGGATAGAAGCACATCAACCTAGGTAGAACAATTCCTCCATTCTCTACTAAGTACTACAAATGATAATCCTTCAAACTCTTTAGTGTTAAATATCCAAGTTGCAACCCAAACTTTATCTTTTCCCAAATTCTTTCAGCAGTTTCTTCTGCATCTTCAAAAATCCTCTTGTTTCTCTCTAACCAGACTGCCCAACAGATTGCAAGGATAGCTGCTGTCCAAACTCTTGAAGTCCTATTTCCTCCCTCTAATTTACTTGCCAAAAGCATACTACAAGATCGAGGCATACCATTGGATGTCAAATTCATGAAATAATCTGGGCCATAGTTTCTGGACTAAAGTACATTCCAAAAATAAATGTGATACTGTCTCCCTGTTACTCCTACAGCATACGCACCATCCCGGAGATAATGTTTGATATGGGTGCCTATTTTGAATATTCTCATGTGCACTCAATTTCCCCAAAGCCAAAAGCCATCCAAAGACTTTGTTTCTAGATGGAGCAAGGCTCTTCCATAATGTTTTAGCCCATTGTTCCTCTGGTTTCTGGTTGTCTAAATTAAGAGCAGAAAATGCAGATTTGCAAGAAAACATTCCACTCTTGTCTGGGGTCCAAATTCTCGTGTCTTCCATCAGCTCACACAAGGAGAAGGGTTCTAACAAACTTAATAATTCCAAGCAACTAGGAATTTCCCGATCAAACAGATTTCTTCAAAAAGAAAGGTTCCATCCTTGCTCATATGCCAAATTCCCGGCAACTCCTTGATACTTTTATTCCTTGCATTGGATATGTTAGCTCACTGTGGAAACCTGTCTTTGAAGGCAATGTCCCCGACCCATGCATCCTCCCAAAATCTGACTATATTCCCCTTTCCCCCTTGGGTACGTTTTCATCCCATAATGTTTGACAACAAAAATAGATTAAGCAATTTTGAGACTTCATTGAACTGGAAAGTTGACCTTGTGTTCTGTTTGGGCCAGGATTAAAACAGGATAGAGGAAGATATTTTATGTTTTAGTTGTACTTGATTGGACTAGGAATCTGAATTATTATTCATCAGACAATGATGCTGAAGCATTAATCCCATTAACACACAGACACATGTATATCATGTAGCAATTAATCGTAAAGATAGTTATTCACTTGTTCACTCAGCTATTGCATAGTGCTCGTGTTTCCCTATTACATAATTTTCACCTGAACAGGTTCATCTGACTGAAAGGGAGAAGCAAAAACTTCAAGTCTGGTCTCGTATCATGCCTTACAGGGAATCCTTTGCCTGGGCAATGATTCCACTTTTCGATAGTGGCATTACCATTTCTTCTGGTGGATCTGCTTCCCCCAGCAGTCCACTCACTACTAGCATATCTGGTTCAAATTCTCAAGAGAGTGCTGCTGAACCAGTTGCAAAGATCACATTGGATGGAAAGCTTGGGTACGCAAGCGGAAACTCTGTTGTGGTTGAAGTTTCAAATTTGAACAAAGTTAAAGAGGGCTACACGGAGGACTTAATCCAGGTTAATCCATTTGTATTTTGTTGAAATAGGCATTGTTTAAATTTTCCATCTGCCATTGAGAATTTCTCTAGTTTGTGATTGATATTTTCTTTCTTTTCTCTTTCCAATTTTTAATCTGTGTATCTTCTTATGTTTCATGGGAGGATCAGTTGGCTGCACAAATTTAATCTATTTTCAAGTTTAATGCTATTGTATTAATTAACATTTTAAAACATGAACATAATCTGTTGCAATATTCTTTTCTTTCTCCATTATCAGGATCCTAGGCGCAAAGTTCATAAGCCAGTAAAGGGTATCCTAAAATTGGAAATTGAAAAGCTCCAAGCTCGCATTGTGGATATTGAAAAGGCTTTGGAAAATAGAAGTATGAACTCTTATGTTGTAGAACACGGGAATTGCTTATCCCACGCTGGATCTGATGGGCCTCAGAATGCTGATTCGGAGTCACATTCCTTTAATAGGATAGAGCTGGATCAAAATGGATCGACATTGCATTCAGATATTAGCGCCAATGACGTAAGAGATTCATTTGTATTTTTCTAGCTAAATCCTTGATTTGTACCAGTAACCGAGCCTAGCAAAGTATGCAAAAATTCACATCTATTTTTGACCGATTCATGCATTTCTCTACCAAAGTTTTTACAAAAGGTCAAGGCCTCTAGCTCATCCGCAAAGAGAACTAGCTATTCACTGAGTCACTGACTAGCTGAAAGATCTCATTAGATAGTTGCTAAGTATGACTTAAAGAAATTACTAGTATTTTCGATTCAAAAATATGTTTCAAGCATCAAACTCTTCAAAACAAATCTGGTCAATCAAATTTATCAATTGGTTAAGCTTTTCTGTGGAATTTCTTATTTATAACAATGTTCAGTGAGTGAAGCTCTACAATCTTGTTGTATTTGCAGTTCCAAGCATTCGACTTCCGCACAACATCGAGGAATGAGCCTTTCTTGCATCTTTTCCATTGCCTTTATGTCTATCCCTTGACCGTTAGCATGAGTAGGAAGAGGAATTTGTTTATACGGGTTGAACTGAGGAAGGATGATGTAGATATCCGCAAACCACCTCTTGAGGTAGGTTGCATTAGTTAATCCTGAAATGGTATAAATCTATTGCTTATGGTTATTAAAGAAGATGTAGATATCCGCAACTTACATCTAGGGGTCGGTTGCATTATTTGTGCTCCTGAAATGGAGTGGATCTGTTTCATATGATTATTATTGAACAGGCAATGCATCCAAGGGAACCGGGTGCTGTACTTCAAAAATGGGCTCATACTCAAGTTGCTGTTGGGGCTAGGGCTGCTTGCTACCATGATGAGATCAAAGTTTCTTTACCTGCTATTATGACCCCGACACACCATCTCTTGTTTACTTTCTTTCACGTCGACCTTCAAACAAAACTAGAAGCTCCAAAACCTGTAAGTGCAAGCACAATGATTTTTATTTGCTTTTGAGGATATGCCACAGGGTCTTGCATTTATCATTCTTTACATTTTGAAATGAAAATAGTTACAATTCCACAGTTCTGCTTAATTTCAATTTTGGTTTCTTGCATCTATCCCGTAATTCATGTTATGTGGCTACATTTTCTGATACATTTTGATACCATGTCTTAGCTATGAAAGTTATAGGTGTATGTTTATTGCAGGTGGTGATAGGATATGCTTCGCTGCCATTATCCACCCATGCACAGTATGTGTTTATGAGCTGCTACTCTATTTTATACAATCTTTCGCTTACCATATATGTGCAGTAATTATTGGGAAAATGTGGTAGGACTAGGTTTTATGCTGCCTATACAACTAGTTCCATTCCCTTTGTTTCGATGAAACTGATTTAAATCGATAGGAAAATGTGATTATCAAATTTTGTAATGTTACACATTATGAGATATCTGTCCATATTTTGGCCAAAACTATTTTATGGTGATGTCAAAAAGGATATAGGCAGAACCTGATTATTTTAATTGGTTATTCAAATTAATTATGCTATGCTAAAATTGAACAGTTTGGTATTTATACATGCTTAGGTAAGGCCTTGTTCTATGCACATTAAATTTGAGTTACTCAAATTACGTGTTGGATGTGTGGTTAAAAATTGGAGAAAATGTATTAAAAAATGTTGAAAATGATGAGAAAGAAAATTAGTGAAATTTAATGTGTATAGAGCAAGGCCTAAGTATGCTTTCCAAGAAGGAAAAAAGAAAAAGAAAAAGACGAAAAAGTAATAATAAGAAATGTAGACCTTACTACCAGTATGGAAAAATTAATATCAACTCATCCAGGTATGATACAAATGGAAATGAATAGTTCAGGATAAGAATGCTAAAGCAGATCCGAGATATGATATTTTGTATATCATATCTAATGGTCAAATATCTATTAATCTGTCCTGGAACACATTTTAATATGCAATATGTATTTTATGTTATGATTATGAACATGATGTGCATGTTACTGTGTCTCCACTAAGATCTTAGTTGTGAGTTTGAGATGTAGGATATGTTTGACGTGGATTATTGGAAAATTAAATTCCAGATGTTTGATTGAGAAGTAAAAAAGAGTTATTAAAAAATGAAAAAAATTGTCTAATCAATGAATAGTGGTTGAAAATAATGAGAGAAACTGAATTAAATTTATTTTGTATCAAACAAGCCAACAATTATTTGATATATTAATTAGACTTACACTTTTAGGGTTAGTAACTGTTAAGACTGTATTTACATAACAAATTTTATTATGCCAGTCTCCAGCCACAAGCAAACGCTTTTGTTTATGAACTTACGCTTACTGAAAATACATCTTGGCTATTGCTTTTGCGAGAAAGAAAGATGAATACATTTAGCCAATATTTTGAACTTCCACCTCAAACTCATGCCAATTTGTTTCATTCATTTATGGACGGAGGTATTTGAATCTTTCTTTGACAAATTCATGTTCCATAACAAAAATAAAAGTTTCAATTTATCAACTAAGAGCATCTAGTCTGATATTCTTTTACTCCAAAAGCATGGTTGTAAGTTCATTGTGTAGTCTTTGACTATCTCTCACTATTTAAAGTCAAATTTGCCTCTGTCTTCGATTTGGATTCCGTTTCATCACCATGCTACTTATATTGTGCAATTTCCTTGGAACAATTATGCAAAATTGGGCCTTTTATTTGACATCTTTGTAGCAAGATCGTTGTCAACAGTATGATTAGATGTTAACAATACGAAATTGCAAGATAACATTATGTACTTTAATGGTCAAATGTCAGGTTAAAGTCTGAAATTTCATTGCCTATTACGACTGAATTGGCTCCGCAGTATCTCCAAGATAGTGGCAGGGTATGTTTCCACTAGCAGCTTGATTCTCTTTATATATGTTAATGATTTCTCTTTTGGTTTTCCTAGCATTTATGTCAACCTCCTGTAGTTTACCATTTGACGACTTAAAAAAAAAAATTATTTGGTTGTCAATTAAATTCCTGTATTAGTCCCCTCTCTCCTTCCTCCTCCCCAACTGATAGAGTTCTTGTCAACATTTGAATACATTGGCGCTCAATTTGTGGAATTAAGTAGAATGTTCCCTTGAAAATGTTCATCAGAGTCATTACCAGCTGGGGAGGAGGAGGATCAGTTGGCCGGGATCAAAAATTCAAAATTATGTGATATTGAACTGATTGGCACTTACCCTTTCGACTGACCAAACCGTTCAATTTCAAAGATGGCCCATAGGAGTTTCCTACTTTGCCTATTTTAACTCTTCTTCCGCAAAGGAAATTGAAGCTTGGTGTTGCACATGTATAGCTACAGGACCTAGTTGTGAGGGGATAATAATTCAAGTAAATACCAACTTTTCTGCTAAAAGAGTGGGAGAACAAGATGAAAACGTTTTCAGGTAATCAGGGATTGTGTGAAGCTTTTCTTTTGAATACTCGGATGACAGTGGTAACTGAATCCTAAGTGATGGTAATAGCAAATTTCCTTACAAACTTGAACATTCAAGAGTGGACAGTGTACTCAGGGTGCCTTGTGCAAGGCATACATGCGAAACAGACATTCAAGTCCCATAATGCGTTACTTTTAGCCCAAAATATTCCCATTTCGGCATTTCCCATCACCAACACTGTAATGTTGATCTGTTGACAGTTCCTTCTCCTCAGTATTGCAGTTTTGAGTAGGCCTATGGTTTCATCATGAGAGGGGGAAAAAATAATTGGAGTATCAATTAACAGAATCTTGCCCATTAACTGGGAACTCATTCAAGGTGCTAGTCATTCAAGTAATAAGGCGTACAGAGTTTTCCGATTCCTCTTGGAAAGGTTTCTAACACGTGAGATGTTTCTACCCTGCAAGTGTTATCGTTGAAAATTCAGTCATCATGGATGATGTTTTTAACAGTGGAGTGTTAGCTCCTCATTGTCTCTGTCAATGCTTTTTTTTTTTTTCTTTTAGGAGCTTTATATTTGTCTGGTGCATGGAACATCAGTTCCTTTTTATTATCTGGTGTATCGGTTGCAGATATCTTACTGTATAATTTGATGACTGTTTCCAGGAGAAAATTTATTTATAATTTAATATGGTCTCCTTGTGCTTTGCTGGCTTCCGATGTTGGCCGGATAAAAGATAATTTCCTTTTAGAAGGTTGACTTGAAAAAGGAAATTAATTATTACATGATCATGTAACCTAAACGATATCTTTTTAATTGTTTTATTTGGTGGCTGATTTGTACTGTGTTTACGCCTGGATTATCTTGCAGGAGAGGGTAAATTATTTGGAGGATGGCAAAAATGTATTTAGACTTAGGCTACGACTATGTTCATCATTGTACCCAATTAGTGAGCGCATCAGAGACTTTTTCCTCGAGTATGACAGGCATGTTCTTCGAACAAGTCCCCCGTGGGGATCTGAGCTTCTTGAGGTTTGTTTTTTATAGCTCTATTGTTGTCTTGTTTTTGTTTTTCTCGGATGAACCATGAAAAGCTCATGGTGGCCTACCTTATACAAGATAAAAATCGTAGCTAAATAATGCCTTGTGAATTGTGATTTTGGATGTGAAATCTTCTGTATGCCTTGGTTGAACATTATAAAAGCCCAAAAAAACCACTTCTGATCGTATCATATTTTTGGATGCCTTTTGTTTTCTATTTTGCATTTACATTATCACAAAACCAAAGTGTATTTTGAATAAGGCTTAGCTTCCTTTTGTTCGGATTCAAATTCTAAAAGAAGTATTTTTCTTTATTCTAGTAAGAAGTCTTCACGAAATGCATATAGTTTCCTGAGTTAAGTAATTTCTACCAAGAACAATGTATTGCTCTGTGGAACATGTTGAATTATGGTGCCATGTGCTGGAAGCACTTGGACTCTCTCCATGTTAGCATTTTGTAACTGCTGACTTACCTATGCAAGTGTGACTACAGTTGGCCACCAATGTGCTTAATGTTCTTTTGCTTATTTCTCCTTTTATTGGCCACTTTCCTAGTTGGACAATTAGATTTGAGATTTCTTCCTTTTATGTGCACTACCACAAAGTCCATACAATGGAGGAGCATCTCATACGAATGGCAACAATTTCAAAGAAATCGTGTTGGCGCGTCCAACACTCTTGTCCTTCTTTACAGAATTAGCCCATGTTATCAAACTCATTCACCTTCAAAATAGAATTTGATCAAACTAATCACATCGACATATCTCACTGTCTCCATTATTGGACTATGGGCTCGGGCCGCTGGATTATTTTGTGAATTAGATGATTTTTGGTTTTGCCTGGGTCGTACGAGCTCTCTTTGTACTTTAGTTCTGAGCAGTTTTGTTTAGACTTTTTGATTTAGCATAGATTCTGATAGGATTCTGGTGGTGGAAGTCTCGTCCACCCCTTTTCGTTGTAATAATCAGTAGTTATTATTTCAATAACAAGTTCAGTTTCTTATTTAAAAAAATAATCTGAAATGTCTTCAAATTACCTCATGGTGCTGTTGTTCTTATACCTGTTATTAAATCTTCTCATAGCAATTTTTTGATTATAAATACAATGCTGAAATTTCTTACTCTGTGATTTTTCTTGTAGGCGATTAACAGTTTGAAGAATGTAGATTCAACAGCTTTGCTTCAGTTTCTTCAGCCAATCTTGAACATGCTTCTCCATCTCATTGGCAATGGTGGAGAGACTCTACAGGTTAACTGAGAGATCTTTAACAATGTTTCCTACTTTTTCCCTTTTTACATTTACAATTCCCTCACTACTTATTTGCACCACATATTTGTCAGTTACCATCTAAAGCTATTTTTGGTAGCATAACATTGATTAAGTGTATATTTTCCGACATTCAGGTTGCAGCCTTCAGAGCGATGGTTAACATTCTAACACGGTATTGTTTATAACTATGATTAAAAATCTCGCATATGGGTTTACTCCTGAACATACAGTTTCATTCTATTCCCCTCGTGCATGCATGCATTAATGGCACGTTCTATATAAATTTAATCTCTTTAAAACTTAAAACACCTTTTTTAACTCTCATTTTCAACCATACATTTGATTGATTTGACAGTTGTTTTAATGTTTTACGCTATTTTCCTCCATTTTTCACCACACATCTAAACCATTTTAAAATCACTTTGAACTTAAATCTCTATCAAACATACCCTAAGTTTTTATCAAGTATTTTCATATCAGTCTGTAAAAAATGTGCATCACTTGCATGCAACCTTTATAAATATGGTGATCTGCAGGGTGCAGCAGGAGTCAGTCGATGAAGGTGAAAGAAATGTTTTCCTAGTAAACTATGTTGATTGCGCTTTTAATGATTTTGGTGGTCGTCAACCACCGGTGTATCCTGGTTTGTCCACGGTGTGGGGAAGTTTGGCTCGCAGCAAGGTAATTTTGATGCCCACTTTGTCTTTGCCCTTTAAAATAAGGGAATTGGAAGAAAATAGGAAATATTGCTGATGTTCTTGTGTGATGTCTGACCCTAAAGACATCAGACTTGATTGCATTCTGTATTTTATATGTTCAGTGCAATTAAGTTATCTTCCCAAGCAATCCATTTACACATGATAAACTATTAATTAACATTTGATGCATAATTCTATTATTTTCTTTCTAGTTGCCATTTCTTCAGATTAGATGATCATACTTTAGATATGGGAAGGCTGCTCACTGGTTTTACTGTTCTGTGATTTTGAATACTAGGCCAAGGGTTACCGCGTTGGACCAGTCTACGATGATGTCTTGGCCATGGCTTGGTTTTTCCTTGAGTTAATTGTCAAATCGATGGCCTTGGAGCAGACACTATTGTTTTGTCACGATCTTCCTTTGGGTAACTGCTTTTACATCAGACTGTCTATTCAATTGTTTTGCTATCCTATTTTTCCATTCATGGAACTGATTTGTTTCATAATGTTGGTTCTTTTCTGACCGAGGAAATTTTTTTGGTGTATATGTTGGTGTATTACTGGTTTGCTTACCAACTCAGCTAACTCTTAATTTAACATCCTGCAAGGAACTCTTGACGATGTCAATTTTGTCAGGCTCCCAATCAACATCTGAGATGAAAGTTGGAAACTAATAGCTTTTTTGCAAAGTTTTCCCTAAGCATTTCCCTTAAACTCAATTTATTTGTACAGTTTATGGAATCCAGTTAGTATGCTCTTTCTTCATCCCTCTCTTTTTATTTTTGGTTGTTGTTGTTGTTCTCCTGGGGCTTGTAATCACGTTCAGGCGCACTTTCTCTCAAAAATTATTTTTTCTTAAGAGATCTGTATCTAAGTAGTTCTAAATCAGCAAATTCTCATGTCCTGTAGCCTCTCTAAGTTTTGACACCTTTTTGCCTGTTCGTTATAACTGTAGTGGTTAGCTATGCCTTAACAAACCAGGTCATGTATGTGTTTCCTTCTTTGTCCTTATGTTTCATTTTATCATGCAGCCAATTAGGATATGTATTTCGAGCTTTAGTATTTTGATACATGAATATCTTGTTTTAATTATGAGGAATATTTTAAACTCTCGGTCACTTCTAAAAAATAATTATTACTATGGAATGGTTATATGGACAGAAGTTGAGGCCTTTCTCATATCAGGAACTGTTGAGCATACTTATATGATATCTCTGCACAAGTGGACATTTCACATCTCATTGATCTGCTGCATTTCTCTGTAGGTGAAGATGTTCCACCAATGCAGTTGAAAGAAGGTGTTTTCAGGTGTATAATGCAACTGTATGATTGCCTGTTAACGGAAGTTCACGAGCGCTGCAAAAAGGGTCTAGGATTGGCCAAATATCTAAACAGTAGTTTGGCTTTCTTTTGTTATGATCTTTTGTCCATTGTTGAGCCTCGCCAAGTTTTTGAGCTGGTATGTTCTACTTTATGGAGTTCCTTGAACCTACTTGGTCTTGCATGCGGACAAAGCATCTTCTGTCTGTATCTCACGCTCGCTAGATCATCTAGAGGTTTATTGTTCCATTCCGAGCTTATCTAACATCATAAGATATGTGAAATTATTATGTTATAAGTAGCCAAGCACGGAACAATAATTTAGTTAACATTGGAGTAAAATGGTTAACAAATCCTTTGTTTGTGTACTTTGTTAATCTAGAAATAAATACACTGTAATCCTTTTCTTCTGTTTTATGGTGGAATCATGCAGTGGCAGATGGAGTAGCTCCTCTATTGTGATTGACCACTATAAATCATGTGTTTTTACTTGCTTTCATTCCCATTTCATGTTAGTCATTGCTGCTCAATGTGCTCGTCCTATGGATTAATTGTTAAAATACATAATATTCTGTGCCCAAATTCTATGTTGTGCTGCCTTCTTGAAGTTTTGGTTTTCTCTTTATTTGTCTGTTAACAATTTTTCCCCACAGACTGAAGCACTTACCCTATATTTCCATTCTTCTTGCTTTTCTCTGGTTTTAGATTTTACACTTCAGTTTTTGGTAGTAACCGCAACTGATTTTTTGGCTATAGGTGTCCTTGTACCTGGATAAGTTCTCGGGGGTGTGTCAGTCAGCACTGCATGACTGCAAGCTTACATTTTTGCAAATTTTATGTGACCACGATCTTTTTGTTGAAATGCCAGGAAGAGATCCTTCAGATAGGTAGTGATTGTAATTTTATCATCAAGCCTTCTTTGCAACTACCATGCATGCCATTTTTACTGTTTTTGTTATATAGTTCAGGGTCATTAAAATTATTCAGGAATTTAAATGCATTCTTTTAGATCAGCCTTCAGGGCTTCACCTGAAGATCAGGATTCTTGTTTAGTGGTATATCTCATGTTTATCATGGTGAGCTTTACTAGTTTTGTCACATTATCCATCTACCATGAGCATGGCTACCCTAAATGTGCTGACTTTCAAGATCTAAACTGTTTACCAAAAAATGTGGGTTTCAGACTACTAGTTATTCTTAACAAGTTTCAGAATATTGCAGTAGATTAAATCTCAGCGAGATCAACCTAAGCTAGTCACACTGTCCTGGACCTTTCAAAGAAATCATGAAAGTCAAGCTGGTCATGGAAGCATTAGTATTCTAGATCTCGTGTTGCATTCTTTCCCCTCAGATGCATAGTTGATAAGCTGCAAGCAATGAACATTAATGGTGTGTTCGGATAAACTTTTATTTAGCTAACAATTAACTCTTTAGGTTGGATAGTGGTTGGGGCCATGAGATGTTAATAATAATGAGTAATAGTGTGAGATGTGTGGTTGATATTGATGTTTGACTTTGAGTAGTAGAACAAAAACTACGTGATCTCTACTCCTACTGCAGATGTTCATGTATATGACCCGGCATTATTTTTTACTGCAGGAACTACCTTTCATCAGTCCTAATACAAGAGATTTTTCTTACGTGGGATCATGATGATTTATCTATGAGGGCCAAGGTGAGTGCTGCATATTAACAGGACACAGTCATGGCAGTAAATTTTTCCCCTGCAGCGGGCAAACATCTCTCGATTGATTTCCTGAATATGCTCTCTGAAACAGTTGCCAAAATTCATGCAACATTTCCTTTTGGATATTTGTAGGCGGCTAGAACTTTGGTGGTTCTTTTGTGCAAGCACGAGTTTGATGTTCGTTACCAGAAGCCTGAAGATAAATTATATATAGCACAATTATACTTTCCTCTTGTAGGCCAGGTACGTTATCATTATGCTTGTCGACATTCTCCATAATTAGTTGTTCAATGTGTCCACGCTATATGTGTCTCTGTGGCGTGCTGGCGTGTGTGCATGCGTGTGTGTTTGTTTTATTTTTCTGTAGGACTCTACTTGTTCAAGTATTGCACATGGCAGTACACTATTACATCATGCTTGATGTTATGACTGTAGAAACAAAGTCCTTCATGAAATTACTATTGAATGCTTAGCAGCAGTTCATTAGTTCCGTCACCCGTCATCTTCATTGCTTTATTGACATGGGTGCATCACATGAATACTTGTTTACTTGTAAACTGTAGGAAGTTTGTTGATGTTGCTTTTCCTGTTATGATGTTGGATTGGAGTTCCAATGTTTCCATTGCAAGGGGTGGGACTTGGAGCTCACGTCTCAAGTTTGTCATTTCAGTTTGTTGTTTGTAGAGACTCGTGCTCTTCAACCTCAACAGCTAGCTTTAGAGGTGTAGGTCTCCAAGTCTATGTCAGGCTAATTTTGTTGGGTCGGACCAGAATATAATCCAAATTTTTTCTTTCTTCTTTCCTTCTCCTTTTCTTTCTTAGTTTCTTTTTTTTTTTTTGCTCTCTCTCTCTCACTCTCTCTCTAGTGTGGAAGTACAACCACACTGTGTTATCATCAATGGACTCTAATTATAATGTACTTCTACAGAGGAGATGAAGTTATGATTTTCATGGCAAGCGATGCAGATTTTTATATGTGAAGGCTCTCCCATTTCCTTCAATTTTGATTTTTTTAAACTAATGATGATACAGTTATGTAGTTCATTTGCACTCATTGAATCCTTATCCATTTCCTGAACGCCTTATTATGAATATTTCTGGTTTATGCTTGCCCTATTTTACTATCTCATTTGATGGCAGCTATACTTATCCAAATCCTAAATCTGTATATTATGCAGACTGTACAATATATCTAAAATTGATTGTTACATCGTGTTCTGCAGTATAGTTTTGCCTTCTCAATCCTACATAAGAAAGGCTAGCAAATAGGCAGAAACTAGTATGACTTGAGTCCGTCAATTATTTGAACAGACATTTATATTCAGGAATGGTTTGTCTTTGTTCCTCATATCGCAGACAGCATTGATTACTCTGGCCAATTTGATTTTGCATATGGTGCATCAAAGGGTGTCGACATGCATAAATGCTTGTGCGTTTTACTTGTTAAGTTGTAACATTTCCTTATTCCTTTGATCTGTTAATGCAGATACTGGATGAAATGCCTGTCTTCTACAATCTGAGTACAATTGAAAAGCGAGAAGTGCTGATTATCATCTTACAAATCATACGCAACTTGGATGATTCCTCTCTTATCAAAGCTTGGCAGCAAAGCATTGCCCGTACCCGATTATTTTTCAAACTTTTGGAGGAAAGTTTGAGTAGTTTCGAGGTTAATATATTCTCTACTGCAGTTTTTTATTGATGATTTTGTGCAAGTTCACTTATCATTGGTATATAGTTGTTTTACGATCACCTAGCACGATATGTCATAAATAAGAAACAAATATGCCCCCTTTTCATGTGTTGTTGAGCAATCCTCTCATTCTCCCCGGCAAATGGTTGTTGCTTGCTGTCTGCTGTCGGTCATTAACAGAGCATGTCGTAGGGCTGTTTCATTGACAGAACATGTCACAGGGCTGTCCTGTTGAAAAAGAAAACCATACATGGAATCAAAACGTGCCACTTGGCTTATCTCTAATAACGCCAATGGTTGGGCTGGTACCTATCTCGACCCAGGCCTTCCATACTGCAAGCATTTATTCTTTGATGTACAAGACGAGTCATATTTTGCAAGGAAACCCACCGCACTTTGGGGGAAGGAGGTGGTGGGTAAGCATAACTCATGCAAAGCATATGGGGTTTGCAAGTTCATTTTTGTATTTTCAAATGTTAAAACTTGAGATAAAATGGCCCTCTAGTCAAGATCTACTATGAGATTTACATCCTGGATGACCGTCTTTGGCTTGTGAATCATAGTATCATTTCCTTCGTGCATTTTACACTGCTTTACTACAACTACATGATGCAGTTGGTCAATCAATGTATATTCTAGAGTCACGATTTACACAAAAGAGGGAATGTCTGAGGAACCACACATAGTTGTTTTGTTGGTGAGTTGGGTTAACACGCTGAAGGTTTCAGATGGCAAAATTACCTCACTTCCACAGTTCCACTCTCAAGTCAATTATATCATACTGCTTTGTTCCCTTAAGCTTATGCATATGGATATATGTTTTATGTTTGTTACTCATTTCTTTTTTCTGTATCCTAATTTTAATTGATATATTGAGCAGCACAGAAAACCTGATGATGGCATGCTTATCGGCAGTAGTTCTCGCAGCACGCTAGGAGATAAACCTGTATCCCCAAAGTATTCTGAGAGACTTTCCCCTGCCATTAACCACTATTTGTCGGAGGCTGCACGTCAAGAAATTGGTGTATGTTTTTCCTTTTCGAAGTAATTGTTTCTTTGGGACACAGCCAATCATAATTTAATGTTTTTGTCGCTTAATGACTGAAGAACTCTTGACCAATGCAGCCTCAGGGGACACCTGAAAATGGTTATTTTTGGCAAAGAGTAAACTCCCAACTAAGCTCACCTAGCCAACCATATTCCTTGAGGGAGGCTCTTGCTCAGGCCCAATCGTCCAGAATCGGCGCTTCAACCCAAGCATTAAGAGAATCGCTGCACCCAATATTAAGGCAAAAACTGGTAGGGTGTTATTGGAGATAGATAGCATTACTGTGTGGACTTAGATGGTTAATTATTGCTTTATTTTTTGGCTGGTGACATTAATACAATTGGTCATTTTAGTAGTACAGCTGGCATTTATTCTCAGGTGTGCAAATAGTATTAGACAGCTGATACCTACGTGGATACTTATCTGACTGTTGAAAATATACTTCCAGGATACCGGGCTTCTGTACCTTTTGTGCAAAGTATCCCAAACTAGTTTGCATTTCTCTCTTGCCTTGCATTGTTCATTTATTCCTTTTTGTTGTCTTTGCCTTTCTACTTCAGGAACTTTGGGAAGAAAACTTGAGTGCCGCTGTCTGTCTTCAAGTTCTGGAAATATTGGATAAATTTTCTGGAACCGTAGCATCTCATTCGATTGCAACTGATTACGGAAAACTTGATTGCTTTACTTCTATATTTATGAGCATCTTTTCACGTAGTCAGCCGTTGGTTTTCTGGAAAGCCCTTTTTCCAGTGTTCAATAGTGTCTTTGAGTTTCATGGAGCAACACTCATGGCGAGGGAAAATGATCGCTTCCTAAAGCAAGTTTCTTTTCATCTTCTTCGCCTTGCGGTTTTCAGGAATGAAAATATTAGGAAGAGGGCTGTTATTGGGCTGCAGATACTTGTTCGGGTATGCTTCCTGAGTTTTTGCGATCTTCTGTCTGGAACTTTATTTTCCTTTCACGCTGCTATAGCTTATCAAATTTCTGTTTTGCAGTGTTCTTTTTCTCACTTTATGCAGACATCAAGACTACGGGTTGTGTTAACTATTACATTATCCGAGTTGATGTCTGAAGTCCAGGTGACACAGATGAGGTCTGATGGAACACTTGAAGAAAGTGGAGAAGCGTGTCGTCTTCGAAAATCTTTGATGGAAATGGCAGATGAATCAAAAAGCCTCAGTACATTAATAGAGTGTAGTCTTCCAGAAAATGCACTTTCCACTACTACTGAAAAATTAGAGAACATTTGGTCCTGGTCAGAAGTGAAGTTTTTCTCGGACAGCCTTCTTTTGGCTCTTGATGCTAGTCTGGAACACGCACTTCTGGTATATGTTGACCTCCTTGCTTGTACTTACATGTTGCACCACTTCTCAAGTGACTAATATGACATGTTGAATTTTTGTAGTCGTCCATCATGACTGTGGACAGGTATGCTGCTGCCGAGAGTTTTTACAAACTGGCAATGGCATTTGCTCCAGTTCCAGACCTTCACATAATGTGGTTATTGCATCTGTGTGATGCACATCAGGAGATGCAGTCTTGGGCTGAAGCAGCACAGTGTGCTGTTGCTGTCGCCGGTGTTGTGATGCAAGTAAGATTTTTTGGCTGATTTTAATTTTCTCGGATGATTGCTACTTGCATTTTAGCATTTCTTTTTTAAATTGTTGAGTCCTTTAAATTCCAGTTTGAGCAGGCATCCTCATTATGAATATGAATATCGTTAGATGGTTTTTATTTTTTATTTTTTGTTAAATGCAAATTGAGACCGTTTTATTTTTATTTTTGAACGTGTAACTAAAGGACTCTTTCTAATCTAATGAAATAAATTGCTCTGGGTTTTATGCCTGTAAAGTTGTATGCTTATGTGAACACAATGCATTTTCTTCTAGGCCCTTGTGAGTAGGAATGACGGGGTATGGAGCTCTGATCATGTGACTGCATTGCGCAAAATATGTCCCATGGTTAGTGGTGAAATAACTTCGGAGGCCTCATCGGCTGAGGTAGAAGGATACGGTGCTTCAAAACTCACCGTTGACTCAGCTGTGAAGTACCTGCAACTTGCAAATAAACTCTTTTCTCAAGCTGAGCTTCACCACTTCTGTGCCAGTATTCTCGAACTTGTAATTCCAGTTTATAAGAGTAGAAGGTCATATGGACAGCTGGCAAAATGTCACACAATGCTAACCAACATCTATGAATCAATTCTTGAGCAAGAATCAAGTCCCATACCATTCACAGACGCAACATATTATAGAGTTGGATTCTATGGCGAAAAATTTGGGAAGCTTGATAGAAAAGAATATGTTTACAGGGAGCCTCGTGATGTACGCCTGGGTGATATAATGGAGAAACTTAGTCATATATATGAATCAAGAATGAATGGCACGACACTGCACATAATCCCAGATTCTCGACAGGTCAAAGCCGATGAACTGCAGAATGAAGTTTGCTACCTGCAGATAACTGCAGTCGACCCAGTTATGGAAGATGAGGATCTGGGAAGCAGAAGGGAAAGAATATTTTCTCTCTCTACTGGAAGCGTGCGGGCACGTGTATTTGATCGCTTTTTGTTTGACACTCCTTTCACTAAAAATGGGAAAACTCAAGGAGGGCTAGAGGACCAATGGAAGCGGAGAACTGTATTAAAGACAGAGGGCTCTTTCCCTGCCCTAGTCAATCGTCTATTGGTTGTCAAATCAGAATCACTTGAGTTTTCCCCAGTAGAGAACGCAATTGGTATGATCGAAACACGAACAGCAGCCCTAAGAAACGAACTTGAAGAGCCTCGAAGCTCAGAAGGGGATCAACTCCCTCGTCTCCAGAGTTTACAAAGGATACTTCAAGGCTCTGTTGCAGTTCAAGTAAGTTACTACGATCTTCTAAGTAACACCAACTTTTAATTATTTTTCATTACGTCTATGTTCTCATATACTCGTATGTTTACAGGTGAACAGTGGGGTGCTCAGTGTGTGTACAGCTTTCCTTTCTGGTGAGCCTGCAACAAGATTACGGTCGCAGGAGCTCCAACAACTGATTGCTGCTCTTCTTGAATTTATGGCAGTTTGTAAGCGTGCAATACGTGTGCACTTCAGATTAATTGGTGAGGAAGATCAGGAGTTCCACACACAGCTTGTCAATGGGTTTCAGTCACTAACTGCAGAATTGTCTCATTACATCCCTGCTATTCTTTCTGAACTTTGACCATTAACATGTCTGGTTCATTCCCTTTGCATTTTCATTTTGTAGTTTTTATTTTGGGTAGAGAAAAAGAGCAAGGGTAGAACTGTCTTCTGTTTATAATTGTGTTTCAAAGTGTATACTCGGTGTTTGTTCATATGTGTGCTGACAGTAGGTTCTTGATTTGAGAAAGCTAATGTATTTCAAATTGTTTTTCATAGCTATTGTCTATTACCGTTTACCGGTTGAGTTCTGAGTTTATTTTCTGTGGAGGTACACAATAAATCCCATTAATTGTCTGTGTAAAAACTTTTATGACATAGTTTATTCCATATCTGCATTTGTCGTTGACTAATATCTTAAGCATATATGCCTGCTAAAGACTATCTCCATGTGAGGGTCATATTATTGGTTGAGAATTTCTGAAGTAGGGGCACATGGTAGTAGTTGCATTTTTCTGACATAATCACTACAATCGTCAAGATTCCTTGCTTGAGCTGTTTATGGTAATGCATAGCCACTCTTCATTGGAGATGTTTTTTTTACTTGTCCTCTATTGTACATGTGACACACGTCCACGCCAATCCACGAGGTACAAATATAATAGGTGAAGTTCTTGTACGTCCTATTTGAAGTAAATGCCCGCGACTCTTTGTTAATGACTCGGGTCTGTTTGATTGTGGCCAAATGCATGGAAAATGTCAAATCGTGGAAAATATTTTCCTGCTTTTGTTGTTTGATTGCTACATGTAAAATACATTTATTTTATAAGATACAATTACTTCATGCACCATTTTGGCCAAATGCATGTAAAATGTTTTCCTATGGGTTTAGGTGGGAAAACATTTTACATGTAAAATGCTTTTCATGTAAAATGTTTTCTTCTAATCAAACACTGGGTGTGTTTGATTGGAATTGGTTTTGCATGCAAATGTCAAATCGTGTAAAATATTTTACATTTTCGCTGTTTGATTACAAGTTGTAAAATGAAATGATTTTACAAGGTACAACCGTTTTAAGCACAATTTTCACCAAAAGCATGAAAACGTTTTCTTAAGAGGGTAGGTGGTATTTCGTTTACCACGCAAACATTTTCCCGCTTTTCCTTTGCAACCCGTCAATCAAACTTTAGTGAAAAAGCATGCGATTAAAAAAACCTAACCATATGTCTCCCTTGTGTCGGTTCATAATAAATGTATACATGCAAATATGATTCTAGCAACATCCTCACACTAGTGGGTGGTTACACCTATCTTATTTAAGCAAAATGAAACATGGGAACGCAGTAGACTGCGTCTTTAAGCAAGTTAAAGTGCAAAGTGCGGGTTAAAAGTTAGAAACCAACGAAATTGAGTTTAAGCGCAAAAATGGTGTGAAGGGTCCCTTAATGCATTTTTGCGATTTATATTTTTTAGAACTTTGCCAACATAGTGGGTCACATAAGGGGTGCCTAACATGTCCGTAGGCCTGCTATTAAACTGGTGAATCGAGTTCTTCAACATATGAAATTGTAAATGTAAGGCTCAGCTGGTGTTAATGTACATGTAAAAATAGATTTTTATAGATTTTAATGTGATATAAGAGAGAGAATAAGTGGAGTTGAATGGTGGAGATTTGTGTAGTATATTTACGCTCCACGAGATATGTGGATGTGTAATAGGATAGTGAATGAGTGGAGTTGAAAAGAATATATAAAAATATGCGAAAATTTATAAAAATGAGTGGGCTAACACGAGCTCAATCTTTAACCATTGTTCTCATGAAATTGGAGTTGAAATGGATATATTAATTTGATAATTTCTTTGTATTTTTTAATACTCCTTCAGTTTTCTTTCCTTTTTTTTTTGAAAAAATGATACTCCTTCAGTTTTCAACAACACATCAAAAAGTAAATTTAATTTGAATGAAAGAAAGCTTGTAAAATTGTATGATCGCTCTATTGAACAATGACATTTGTTCATGACAAGTTTAAAATTTTTTAGGCAATTCCTAAAGTGCACGCTTCTTAAAATAATCGGTCATTTTAAAATCTTGAGATAGTGACATTATTTTCTTTTGAAATGTTCTTTTCTTTCTCTAATAAATGTTGGGATAAGTAGGCTTTGGACTTCAACACACGTGGTCGGCGGTTTGCTTATATCCAAGCACGAGAAAATAACGTTTCTTATTAGAAACAACTTGGATGAGTTTTCACACGCTTTTAGCAACGTAATTCATTTTTTGATTCGGTATAAACGTTGGATCAATGTGGTAATATAAAATAAATAAATAAATAAATAAAATATTAATAATAACAATAATGATGATAATAATAATAAAAAATATAATAATACATGAAACAGCGTGACCAACAGAGTCGTATATATTCCAAAATACTGAGATTTAAATCCCAAAAAAAAGGAAAAAAATATCCAACAATTAAACAGATGGAGTTGCAACGACTATGACCCAATCTCTCTCCTTCGAGGAATATACCAAAGAAGAAACAAAAATTGAAAATCTAGCGAAAAGTGGATAAAATAGAATCGAGTGTTTGAAGGAGTCAGTTGGGAGCCAGTTGGGGTAATAATTGAATCCAGTTGCATCATGACCCAATCATTAATGCCGCGTTCTCTCATTGTCCAAGCAACTGCAGCCATCACATGACAAAGACCTAGAGACCACACCCCTCATTATGGGCTTATTATATATACAGTATTAGGAATTTACTCGAATGATGTGTTAAATGTGTTATTGAAAATTGAAAAAAATATATTAAAAAATATTAAATAATTATATGAGTGATTAGAAATAATAAAAGAAAAAAATTAATGAAAATTTATTGTATGGAGAACAAGCCCATAACTTCTAATACATTTACAAATTTTCGGCCTCTCTCACATGGGGCGTGGCTCTGCCCCCTGCATCCCCCGTGCGCCGGGGGGGGGGGGCCTATAGTTTCAAATCCAAATTTCTTTGTACACCAAAACGAGTTATGCATAGCATCATTGATTTCTTTGAGTGAAGAGCAAATAACACGTGATTGGAAAAATGTGATAGTTCTGAAAATAAAATAAAACTGGATATAAATGACTAATTGAAATCAAGCAAAGCCTATCCCCATTTTCATTATTTCATCATACTATCTCCACCCTTTCAAGATTGAGGCCGAAAGGTTACCTACTTTAGAAAGTTGAAAAAGGCTTTTATTCTCCTCCTTTTACATTTGTGCTTTCATTTCCCACGATACTTCATTTCACGTTAGCTAGTATCTTAAAAAAATAGCGGTATCTTAATCAACAACGGTAAAAACATTTTTCATTGTTACAAGAAAAAAAGTACATATACTTCATGACAAAATCTTTAGGAGATTGGGATTTGGATTCTCGTGGTCTAAGTTAGGGCAAAGGAGCGCTTTTATCAATGAGTTTGATAATTTTGGGGCCCTTTTTGTATTGACAAAAAAAATATAAATAAATAAAATGGATAGGGGGCTTAGGCGGTCACCTAGATTGTCTAGCCTCAAATGGCAATGGATCGGCCAAATCCAAATCCAAATCCAAATTTTTTGGATCGAATCAAGAAAAGAAATCCAAATATAATTCATATTGGTAGAGCTTGTTTTTCAAAATTTTAAACATCAATTACATAATTAAACATTGGAGAATCCAAAATGCATAATTTAAGTATTCAGACAATCCAAAATAAAAATATAAAAAAACATTATTTTTCATCTCCATAAATTTGTCTTCATGAGTTAAAAAAAAAAATTGTCTCCGCGGAATCAGAAGTGAAAACCAAAAGTGCACATATTTGACCTGGAAATGCCTTCATGCAATAAGAAATCAATAAATAAATATTGTATTAAATATTATCAAACTATTGTAATTGGCATATTAATATAACAAAAATTAAACTTATCACGCTCTCATGAAATTCCTCGTCACTAAACCTAGTGCAAGTATATTTTATAAAATAAAAAATCAATTCGGATCTGGTGGAATCGAATCAGGCCTGATTTGATCTGAATCTGAATCCATATCAGATCACGCCGATCCACGGATCGTCGGATCAATAAAAAATAGTTTCATTCGGATTGGATATCTATCAAATTTGGATCAGATCGAATTTTTTTCCATCACTAAGCATTAGAGCCACCCCTAGACAAATTATTCTCTTGATCTTTGAACACCTCCAATATACTCAATGAATTAAGAATAATAGAACTTTGGATGGATAGATTGATAATATCATGGAGAAACAGCTCTCCAATAAAATATATCCTTTTTTTGTTCGAAAGGGAATATAATATATCAAGTATTATGGTGGTTGATGTTAAAAAAATAATATACTAGACATTGTGAGGCATCATGCTTCTTCTAAAAATCATATGCGATTTAATATGACTCATAAGTTTTTTTTTTTTTTTAAACTTATTTATGCATTATAAACTAAATGGTAAATTGTAGCTAAAGATATAATGTGTGTCATAATCAGTACTCTTTCTGTCCCACCAAAAAGGGTTTGGTTTTACTTCCACATAATTTAAGAAATTATAATTAATATATTATTATTGAAGATTTGAATTTTACTTATATTTTTAAAAGATACCCTTGCATTAAATAATGTTAATGCATTTTTATTAATAACAATATATATTAAATAAGGCACAATGGAAAAACAAAAGAAATTAAATGCACACAAAAGTGAACTATATTTTATGATGAACGAAAATAGAATACAAGCACATTTTTGTCGGAAGGAAAAAGTAGTATTTATGTATATCTATTACTCCCTCTAGCCTCCATTCCACTAAAATAGACTTGTTTTCCATTTTCGTGTATCCTAAATTATAGTTTAATTTTCATATTGAGAGTATCATTGAGTCTTTAATTGACTAAAATACTCTTACTCCCTCCATCTGACTAAAATACTCTTACTCCCTCCATCTGACAAAGATAATCCTATAATTAATTTTCATAGAGATTTAAAAAATGATGATTAAGTTAGTTGAAACATTAAATTTTACCTTATTTTTCCATATATACCCTTATGCATTATTAATTATTATACATATGTAATTGATGTGGAAGAATAACAAAGTATATTAATACGTTGTATTTATGGAAATGAAAAATTAAAGGTATGTTCAATATGGAAAGTGAGTTATCTTTTTGGAAGAAACAAAAATAGTATATTGGACTATTTTTATGAGACGGAAAGAGTTTTAAAATAGTTGGAATACTGAGCATTAAAATAGGTATTTTATCTCTCACAAGATCTTTAAACTTTTTCACACTACTTTTTAACTATTTATGTGAAGATAGAATAGAAAGAATATAAAAATATTTTATAATTTCAACAATATTTAAAGATGTCTTCTTAATATATGTGAAAAATAGTAACTCACGATCTTAGAGGCTTAGAGCTTATTCTATAGAAGTTGTTGATTTATATTGATTTACTCGAACGATGTGTTAGATGTATGGTAAAAATTTGAAAAATATTATAAAATAATTATATGAATGGTTGAAAATAATGAGAAAGAAAAAATTACTCCTTCCGTCCCACATAATAGACTTGTTTTCCATTTTCATCCGTCCCAAAATATAGGCAACTTTTTATTTATAGCTATTTTATTTTTTTAATTTTTCCTATTATACACTTATTTAATGAGCATTATTATTAGTAAAAGTATGTAATTATCATTTAATATATGGGTATATATGAAAAAATACAACTAAAATTTACTTTTCTAATTATATTAATTACTATTTCAGTAGTAGTATTTCTTAATCACTGTACAAGTCAAATCAAGCCTATTTTTATGGAACCGAGGGAGTAACAAAAAAAAAGTGTATAGAACAACCATTTAGCACGTGTTCTTCTATATGTTTTTACATATTTTTACACATTCTTTTCAACTCACTAATTATCTCTCTTATTTCACATTCACATATCTCGTGGGACCTAACTGTACTACACAAATCTCCACCATTCTATTCCACTCATTTTCTCTGCTGTATTATATAAAAACGCATAAAAATCTATTTTTACACACATCCTAATACCTTTTTTGATGCTAATATCTCTCACTTTAAGATACCCAGTAAAATACCGTAGCGTTGCATTAATGGAGCGCAGAACCGTATGGGCTTACAAAAATGTTCACTCGCATGCAAATTGTCGGCACAGAATTTGCGTAACGTCTTTTTCGGTGCCACTTGTGAATAAAATACCTTCAAATTCTTCCTTTTTCGTCCATCAACTTTTTCTTGTTACTCCATTTTCATCGCTATCTCTCTACTTCTTCCATCTCTCATTGATCCTGAGATCCATTCAATTTGCTTCCCTCTTCTCCCCTTCGAGAGCTAGAGCTCCGTAGCAGCTCTCGATAACCGAGTTAGAGCCTCCGAATTTAGCCGTCTTTGATTTTATTGCTTTTCACATTTTAACTCCACTTGTAAATCGAATATTCGAGTTCATTGCACAAACAGGGGTTAGATTAGATGAATTTGGATTGATCGAGAAGAAACTGTGAATGGTGTTATTCTGAAACAAAACAAGGGGAAGATTGAAGAATAGCATCATCATTAATTAATCTTTTAATAATTAATCCATAGCGATGGATATCGCGTCGCAATTAAAGCGCGGAATATCACGCCAATTCTCAACAGGGTCGTTGAGAAGGAGCGGGAGATTCAGTTTCAAGAGGCAAAATTCGCTTGACCCGAAAAGGAACAATTTCCGGTTCAGCTTTGGGAGGCAATCATCATTGGACCCAATAAGGCGGAGCTCGGTCGAGGACGATGGGCCGACTGTACCGGGGAATTTGGACTCCACAATGCAGCTGCTATTCTTGGCTTGTAAAGGGGATGTGAAGGGCGTGCAGGAGTTGCTGGATGAAGGGGTTGATGTAAATAGCATTGATTTGGATGGGAGGACAGCTTTGCACATTTCATCCTGTGAGGGGCATGTTGAGGTTGTTAATCTTCTGCTCAGTAGGAGGGCTAATATCGATGCTCGTGATCGATGGGGCAGCACGGTACTGTTGATTTCCCCTGTTTCTTTTGGTTAATTTGGCTCCTGTTTTCTGTTTGGTTAATTATACACCGTGATACTAAAAGAGCAACGTGATGACTCATGAGTGCAGAAAAAGGTATTACAGTCGGTGACGAGTAAGAAATAAATGTGTTAAAACTTATTTGTATGTTATGAAGTTGTTCGGGGAAGTGGCCTTTTGAGGGTAGAAATTCTGAAATGGAATTTCAATGTCTTGACGAACTTTTTTCATTATAGAATCGAGAAATTTAGTTCAAATTCCGTTTATCTTGGCGCATCTCCAATGGAGAATGTGCATTTTAAACTATGTGGCAATTAAATAGTAGGGCTTGCAGTTCATATTGCATTAAGTTTAGAGAATAGACGGGCAAGTTCAAAAGTCTTCACTCATGATTGCCCATGAACTAGGGTGTGTTTGATTGCCAAAAATTTTCTAAGAAAATGTCAAATTAAGGAAAAAGCTTTCCTACTTTATTGTTTGATAGGAAAACTTTTGATGGAAAACATTTTCCATGTACAACCCTTTCAAGCACAAAATGAGCCATTTTTCATGAAAAATGTAATCTAAGGGAGAGGTGGGAAAATATTTTCTAGAAATGCAAATGAAGGAAATTTTTTTTTTAGGAATGCAATCAAACACATTCTAAATTTTATTTCTAATGTATTGTTAATAAGTAGTATAAAGAAAAAAAGGAAACAAGCGAGAGAAAGATAGGAGAGAGAAACATTAGATCATGGTAATTCATACCGCGGCCTTCTTGAAAATGTGATTATTATTGTCACATCAACTAAATGTAATTCTAGACATGATGCACTCGATATGAATGTTTGTAGACATTGCCTATGTTAACTTATGTTGCAACTTTGCTAGTGAAATCTACATTAGCATTGGATATGCTCTTACAGAATTGTTATTCAGTACTCATCAGTTACAGGACATATTAGTATTGGCTGGTGTTGGTAGAATGATGT
Organism: Jasminum sambac; assembly: GCA_018223645.1. Classification (NCBI taxonomy): domain Eukaryota; kingdom Viridiplantae; phylum Streptophyta; class Magnoliopsida; order Lamiales; family Oleaceae; genus Jasminum; species Jasminum sambac. The sequence goes on from CP073649.1 coordinate 25,188,692, forward strand.
TTGCAGCAGCAAATCCAAGTTGGATGGCCTTTTGCCAGTGGCTTCAACTGAAGAAACCATCTATGTGGTTTGAGATCATTGATTTTATTTGCAAGTCTACTATCTAGCATTCTTAAACCGTGTCGCAAGATCAGTGATGACTGTACATTGCATAAATGCCCGTCCATCCTTCTAACCCTCGTGGATTTCTTATTAAAATTTTCAATTTGACAGTCTGCTGCTGATGCCAAGTACTATGGAAATGTTGAAGTTTACAATATTTTGAAGGCCCGAGGGGCCAGAATTCCTGTAAGTGGGAACATGTTACTAATTTCAGTCTGCAACTTTCTTTTCTTTTCGTTCTTCGCAACACTCAAAGAAGTTCATTGTCCTAATCTAGAAAACAAGAAAGACACCGATGACTGTTGCAAATCCACGTGAAGTTCCAGAGTACGAGCTCAACCCACTAGATATCCAGATTAGAAGAAGTGACGGTATCTCAAAGGTGCATCCATTTTTCTTGAAATCTGCAAAAGCATTTGAAGGCCAATGAGACAATTGTTGTTAATTCCGCAAAAATAATGTTTTCTTCTTGTTAATATCCAAACAATGTTGTCTTTCTCTTACAAATACTTGTAACTTCAGTTACTTGCATTGTGTGATTATTGTTCTTTTATAACATTTGACAGGGATCGTATCAAATTGCTAAATGGAATGGCACAAAAGTCTCTGTCAAAATTCTTGACAAGGATAGCTATTTAGACCCTGAATCCATGTAGATACCCCCTTCCTTTCAGTTTTTTGCTCAATGAAAATTGTATTATCTTATACTTTATGCCAGCTAATTAGGCCTTTGAACTGCAAATGGTTTATACTTTCTGTTTCACTGGAAGTTGTCATGCTAACCAAAAATCCATATTTCTTCTGGTTGAGTTGTTGAGATATACTAATGTTATATTTATATACCTCAGAAATGCTTTTAAGCATGAGTTGACATTGTTAGAGAAGGTCCGGCATCCTAATGTGGTTCAGTTTGTCGGTGCTGTAACCCAAGAGGTCCCCATGATGATCGTTTTGGAGTATCATGCAAGAGTAATCATCTCTCTCTCTCTCTCTCTCGTGTGTCACGTTTGAATTTGTGATGAATCATGATTTGATGTAACTAAATTTCCATACTAGTAATTTATTTGTATTAAACTTTACTAGTGATGAATTATGACTTTAAAGTGCTTGTCATTTAACTTTACTAGTGGAAGTCGAAGTGAGTTTAATCTCTGAATTTAATTTGTTCTTCCACACCTTCTTACATTAGCATGTTGGAAGTACCTTATTTTTGCAGCAAAATTTTCAGGGTGACCTTAGTGGCTATCTTCAAAAGAAAGGGCGTTTATCTCCATCAAAAGCACTAAGATTCGGTATTGAAATTGCAAGGTAATTTGAGTTCTAACATTTTCATAGTTTTAACAACAAAAATAATTTGGAAGTAACATTTGATAGATGTGAATGTGTACTAGGTTCAAATTATTTAACATGGGCCTGTCCCAGCTTAAATGTTTTGATGTACGAACTATGTTACTCTGCAGGGGCATGAATTGTCTTCACGAATGCAAACCGGAACCCATAATCCATTGTGGTTTAGAGCCAAAGTAAGGCAACTAAATGCTTAAGTTGATTGAAATTTGTACAGTGACTTTAAGCCACTCGTTTTAATACTTGAAATTTTGGTAAGGTGCCAGAAATATTTTGCTGGATTGTGGAGGGCAGCTGAAGGTAGCAGGATTCGGTGTTGTTAGGTTGTCAACATTTTCACCTGATAAAGCAAAATTAGCGCAACCTGAGGCCGTAGATCGTACAAGTGAGTCCCCACTTAATGTTTTGCCTTCCAAATATGGATTAGTAGTTGCCAGTTGGTCAATTCCGGATTTTAGGGTGGCAAAGCCTTGGCCTTCTATTACTTTCAATTTTAACCTTTTCTCCCTTGTCATGTGTAGATCCGTATGTGGCACCTGAAATTTATAGAGATGAAATATTCGACAAAAGTGTGGACGTGTACTCCTTTGGCATTATGCTATATGAGGTACTTTATGCACTCATTCTTTCGATTTTGCTTGTAGTTTGCTGAAACTCATTAACAGGAAAGTGGGTTTAGTATCTGAAAGGCCTATAGATCTTCTCTGTTACTGCAACAGATAAATCACACTGCTTTTAAAATTTACAGATTGTGCAATATGCATGGTTAAAACTTCCTGTTTTTACAAGCTTTTTACTTCATGGATTCAGATGATTGAAGGGGCTCTCCCATTTTCTTCCAAGGATCCGGAGGAAGCTACTAAATTGCTGTGCTTAGAAGCAGGGAGACCAGCGATCAAGTCAAAGTCCAAATATCCTTCTGATCTAAAAGAGTGAGTTGTTCTTCTCCGTTTTCTTTCGGTACCACTGTGCTACAATTCAACCAAGAAAATGTGAGAATGGGTGATCTTAGTAAGCTATACCTATGATGATCTTCTTCATCAACTGTCATTGAAATTTTACTTCTGAAATCTCCATTTTTGCTGCAATTTTATTTTTTTATTTTCTAATTAATTTTGGGTTTTCCTAGGTTGATTGAACAATGTTGGCATCCAGACAGCGCCATGCGGCCAGCTTTCTCGGATATCATTGTGCGACTCGATAAAATTATTACCAACGGCTCCAAACATGGGTGGTGGAAAGACACTTTCAAGTTCCCTTGGTATGTTCTTGCCACTTTAATGTTTCTCGCTCTCTGTTAGACGTCCCTAAATAATTTGCCAGAGTCAAAATATGCCCAATCGGGAATAATGGGCACCAAAAATGGAAGTTTAGCTGTTTAGGGGACCTAAATGCTCATCTATGAAAGTTTAACGTGGTCACATATCTGATTTGTTGATCACCGTTGTGCAGGAAATAAAAGACGTGTGCAATTCGATGAACTGAAAATATGAGAACCCACGTAGAAGTTGATCGTTCTGTGATCATATAAAATGGATCTTGCAACTGATTATTGAGATTTTGTAAGTGGATTACATTGCAAAATTTCTTAGAAAAAGCTTCATGTCTCTACTCGTGTAATGATATGTATACGGAAGATCATTGGACAATTAAATGTGACATATTAGTAGGAAATCCATATTTTTTGTTCTTCTTCTTTCAGCCAATTTGCTTAATACAGCTGTTTTGGAATACAAAATTGTACTCGAAACATGTCTTGTCCTTGTCTTTTGTGAGAGAACAGAAATGTTGTCTTTTCTGACATGGAGATGAGTTATTCTCCCCACTTATTGATATTTCAATATTTGAGCCTATTGTCGATAACAAGAATAGGGTTTAATTGTTGATGTGTTAATACACGTTAGCGGTAGTAAGAATAACTCCTCTCCACACGAGGAGAAGAATATTTCTCCATAAACAAAAGTATTCTTTCAAATAAACATTTGAAATTAGCATTTTTAAATAACATTTTGTACTATCATAAAAGGTGCCCTCTCATACGATGAAGAAGTAAATGTCACTTAAAAAATTTATGTGTCAAATGTTCACCTAAAAATTAAATTAGTTTGGAACAGAATGGCGTGGGAACGAGAGCCTTCACATATGCTTTCTCATTCAATCAAGATAATCAATATCATTGAATTAACAACCTTGATTATGCATATGAATTATTATTATTTTATTTTTTTAATTTTAATTTTTAGTACAACATACAAGCATTGAATAGTACAAGAATGCTTATAGATATTGTTCTACTAAAGCACGGTGTAAATACCACACCACAGTGTAAAAAAACCTCTACTATGTAAGTAACCCATTGTCGAGGGTAGTAAGATTTTCCAATTAAGGAATTGAACCCAAAATGCCTTAACTTGATCTCCCTAAATTAATGGGGCGTATGAATTATTTTGATCATATGAGATTCTTCATGAAAAATTAATGGGGCGTATGAATTATTTTGATCATATGAGATTCTTCATGAAAAATGAAATGCCATTAGTGTAACGCCCTCCCTAGACCCACATCAATTACGTCATCATTCATGTATTACTTGTGGTTTAGACACAATGTCACACTCATCTATCTTTCTTTTAAAACAAAAATACAAACTTGAGTCCATTTGAAAACAAAATATCTTTACTCGGAACATGTCCATCATATAGATTATACACCAAGTTAGGACTTAAACTATAGAATAAGCATATACAACTTCAAACATTTAACATATAAACAGAACTTAAAATGTTTTCCAAAATAAGTATAGCACAAGATCCCTTCTTCCCTATCTTTTCACACATCATGTTCTGGACGACTCTCCGCCATCTCCAACCTATTTGCCATGTCTTGCATCAACTAAAAACATAAACAAACACAACATGAGTCACGAAAACTCAATAGGTATAGATGCAAATGCAATGCATGCCACATTCTTACATTGGGTCGTGTTGCGAATTATGTGTTTATAATGGCGCCAACTAGTTCATTTCATTTCTTCGGCCATCACCTATGGCTTAACTTACCATTAGGCAGCCACACGTAAGCAATCGTAATTAAATCGTTATATTGGCCGTCACCTACGGGCTTAACTCACCCAGTAGGCCGTTCAACTTTCGTAGGTTGTAAACACATGATAAACAACTTACGTTCACATGCTTTGAAGCTATAGTCGTGCAAACATCTTCATTTCAAGCTTTGAAACAAATACATTTCGTAACATAACATTAAGGTTCTACAAACATGTAGGCGACATACCAACATCGAATTCAATTTCTTATCATCATAACTTCATCACATATATCATGCTAAGATCCAAAGTCTATCAACATCTCATAGGAACATTTATGTCATTTGATTACATATACTTGCCCACACAAGAAGCTTGTTTTCAAACACTAATTCAATCAATCACAAAGCTCAGTATACTTTACAAACATATTTCTTATCTTGCAACACATGTAAATACATTTATAACTTACCTTAATGTGGAAGAAAACAAGCTCAAAGGTACTTGCTTAACTCTTCTCCTCCCTCCTTTTCTTTCATCTTCTTTTTCCTTCCTTGTTATCCCAAATATGTAATATATTGATCAATAAATTCAAGAAAGAGATTTGGGAAGTTTGGAAATGTTTGGTGATGTTCTAGGGTGTCTTATGGTGTATTAGGACCGAGTTTTGGGTATAATATATCAGCCAAGTGATTTGGAAACCTCCAGGAAATTTTCTGCCGCCTTACTTTTACTGCTATCTGCTGTATTTCTTAAAATTACGGTCGTAGCCTGAGTGATACGGCCATATCAAGAATAAGTACGGCCGTATAAAAGCTTTAAAACTTTTCCACCATCCTTCATACTTTACCGTTATAGCCGTATACTGATTTTTACGGCCGTATCCTATGTATTACGGCCATATCCTTCATAAGTACGACCATATAAAAGTCTGTGAAAATTTTTCACATTTCTTCATAATTTACTATTAAGCCCGTATAATTACTAATTACGGCCGTATCATATTATCATACGGCCATAATCTATCATACAGTCATATTCGTCTTTTATACAACCGGACAAAGCTCTCTGAAAATTTCACTCCTTCCTTTACGGCCGTATCTCATAAAATTACGGCTGTAACTAAACATTTACGGCCTTATGGTTAAATCTTACAGCCATAATTTTCAATTTTTCTGCATATTCTTCCCGACACAAATTCAAGGCCGTCTTATTTCCCTATACATTAAATACACCCCCGAGCATCCCGTAAACATGTCACATACATCATCAGCACTTATGAACTTTACACATAAATCACATATAATCACATCTAATCGTACACGTAATCAGTCGGGGTGTTACAATTAGATTTGAAATTTGAACGAGAATAGTAGTGGAGAGTGGAGACGAGGAAAGGGGAATATGGTCTCTAGAGTCGGCACTATTTTACTAATTATATTAAATATTTTATTTTCTTGTATCTAACGTATTTAAAAATAAATATATAACTAATTGAAATAGTAAAATGTCGATTTTTCATAGTCTCTACTATTTTCTATCGACTCTGGCATGACTGGGAAAAAATAATCACAATTAATCATCTATAGTAATCATCAAATTATCCCATAACAAAATTGTATATTTTTCATGCAATTGAAAGCTAGTCCGGATTCGATGAAAATAAATAAATGTGGGGATTGCATGGGCATGAACCACGTATGGAAAGAACAATCAATCAATCAATAAAGTATTAGAAATTCTTTTCCATGAGAGGTTGGAAATTACCGGTCCATTCTAATTCCAGCGCTGGAACTTTAACAAATTACAACGCCGGTAAAAATTTTATAAATCATATGTAGTTTACTGGCGCTGAAACTTTAACAAGTTCCAGTGTGGTACCTGAACATTTCTATCGAAATTACATTAACTTGTATGCCAAGTGAATAGACACAAATCAAACATTTGAAAACTATGTGGCAATATTCGTAGTTGAATGACGATTAATACCTAAAAATGATGGAAGACGAGGTCTGAACAACATTCGAAATCGTTGTTCTAAAGGTATATTTGCTCCATTTCTTTTGGGATTCCTCTTGGGACTACAACGCAAATGACTTTACCGGGTTAATTGAGCCTTCTGTTAGGATCGGTTGTGGAACTAAGCACACAATTACAACTGAAATAGAAATGAGAAAAACAAGAAACACCAGATTTTACCGTGGAAAACCCCAAATTAATTTGGGGTAAAAACCACGGGCAAACGGTAGAAGGATTTCACTATCGACAAAAGGATTACAACAACTTCTCTCTAAAATAAGGAGAGTACAATTGACGATAACCTCTCTCTTATAATAGGAGAAAACACACATCCACTAGATAAAGGAGATACAACAAGTATTAGGAGAAACTCACCATTTTTTCTCTAATCTCTCACTACTCTCTTTATCTCTCACTCTTTGAGAATGCACTCAATTGTGGTGTGTTGTGGTGTAGTTGTATACTGAAGAAGGGCCTCAATTTATAGGAGAATATGGTGCCAATTGTCAACATTTCCAACTGCATGCATTGACTTCCATCTCCCTATCCGTGTGCCAACAACCAAGAAATCTTTCCAAATCTTCCTAACCACCAACCATCTTGTCTCCCACTTGTCTCCACATTTCACCAACTTATAGCAACAACAATTGACCAAAAAATAAGGCCACGTTTGGCTCCACTTTCAACAATCTCCCACTTGGAGCAAATGTGGGTATTCCAAGTAACCCTTCAATCCTTTCTACGCTTGCCATGCCCATACTGCTTACGTTTTTGTTAGGCCAATAGAAGATTGACACAAAACAAATTTGTCATTGTTGACCGGCTTTGTAAACATATCCACTAGGTTGTCTTTCGTATGGATTTTCTAAATATCCACACTTCCTTCTTCCACCTTCTTACGAACAAAGTGATATTGAACCCGAATATGTTTCGTCCTTGAATGAAATGCTGGATTCTTTGCCAAATGCAAAGCCCTCTGACTGTCACAAAATAGAGTAATCTTCTCATGTTTGTGCCCAAGTTCTTCCAATAACATTTGCAACCATATTGCCTCTTTGTTGGCTTGTGTAGCTGCCACGTATTCTGCCTCCATCGTTGACGTAGCCACGATAGACTGCAGTTTCGAAACCCAACTCACTGCTCCCCCAATAAGAGTAAACACATAACCTGTGGTGGATTTGCTTTTATCAAGATCACCTGCATAATCCGAATCAACATAGCCTCTGACAATAAAGTCTGATCCTCCATAATCAGTGTTCTAAAAAGCGTGAAGCGTGGAAAAGCGTGGGCCTGAAACTTCAGGCATTGCGAGCTTAAGCGCGTCTTAGCGACGCCTAGGCGTTAAAAAGCGTTTTGTCTTTTTTTTTTTTTTAATTTTTTGATTGATCTAAACTATTAAATGATTGAAATAATGTATATTAAAGTTGTAAATACATCTAAAAGGACTAAAATCATAAATATTTTATCTATTTCATGATTTCAACAAATTTAAAATACGATTTCTAATTTTCAAAAGTCAAAAGATGGATAATTCCTACATACTAGATTAATTGGGATTAAGTATTTCATACATCCCAACAAAAAATGGTATCAAATCTCAATACCATATGATATTTAGTGATTAGTAATTACATGATTAGTGAGTTCAATCTTCAACTTGTTTCATGCCTTCCGACTAGACACGATTAAGCTTTATAAAGCGCGACTAGGCGCGCCTAGTCGCGCCTAGTCGGCGCCTAGTCGCGCCTAAGCGGTCAACGAAAACCGTTGACCGCTTTTTACACGCTTATGCCATAAGCGGCGCGTTTAGGCGGCGCGTCGCGCCTAGGCGCGCTTTTTAGAACACTGTCCATAATATAATGCAGCATCTGAGGTACCCTTGATATATTTCAAGATCCTTTTCACAATATTCCAATGCTCTCTACCAGGATTCGCCATGTACCGACTAACCGCTCCCACTGCTTGTGCAATGTCTGGCCTTGTACAAATTATAGCGAACATTAAACTACCTACTGCTGATGCATACGGCACTCGAGATATCTCCATCCTCTCTGCTTTACTGCTAGGACTCATATTTGAGGATAACTTGAAATTAATAGGAAGAGAGGCAGAGATTGGCTTACAATCTTGCATGTTGAAGCGTCGCAAGATTTTCTTCAAATAATTCTTCTGAGAAAGCCAAATCTTCCTATTATTTCTGTCTCGATAAATTTGCATCTCTAGAATCTTGTTTACTGGTCCCAAATCCTTCATTTCAAACTCCCTAGCCAATTGATCCTTAAATTCTATAATACGATCTTTGTTGGGACATGCTACCAACATGTCGTCAACATACAACAGTAGAATAATAAAATCACCATTACCAAATCTCTTATTATAGACACAAGGATCTGCATTCAATCTGTTATATCCAAGGCTCGTGATGAAGGAATCAAATCTCTTATACCAACATCTCGGCGCCTGTTTGAGACCGTATAGAGATTTATTCAACCTACAAACCAAGTTCTCTTTTCCTTTTTCTTCGAAACCATCTGGTTGGAGCATAAAAATTTCTTCTTCAAGTTCTCCATGAAGAAACGCAGTTTTCACATCCAACTGCTCCAAGTACAAATCAAATGTAGCACACATCGCCAGAACCACTCGAACTGTTGTCAGTCGAACAACAGGAGAAAATATTTCGTTGAAATCAATACCTTCTTTCTGAGCAAATCCTTTCACCACCAATCTAGCACGATACCGCTCCACTTGGTCATTGCCATCTCGTTTGATCTTGTAGACCCATTTATTTCCGATGGCTTTCCTTCCATATGGCAGTGGAATAAGATCCCAAGTTTTATTTTTATGAAGAGCTTCCATTTTTTCTTGCATTGCTGTCATCCACAGAGAAACGTCTTGACTCTTTATAGCCTCCATGAAAGTCGATGGCTCCCCATCCTCTGTTAGTAGACAGTACGCAATATTACCCTCCATAATATAATATGAGTACCAAGCTGGTCCCCTTCTCTCCCGAGTTGACCGTCTAACTTGTGGAATCACAAACTCAGTTTGCTCTTGTTTTTCGTACTCTGGCACTGCTTCAGAAGAATCTAGAACTTCTTGTTCTAGTTGATCTTCAACTTGAACTACAGTAGTATCTGGTTTCTCCTTTAAAATGATATCATCACTTTGCACTTTATCTTCTGCAAATACAACGTCCCTGCTGATTATAACCTTGTGGGCAGTGGGATCCCACAGGCGATACCCCTTAACACCATCAGCATACCCTAAGACAATACATTTCCTGGATTTTAGATCCAACTTCGATATTTCTTGGGCGTTGTACATAGCATACGCAGAACTTTCAAACGTATGTAAGCGAGAATAATCAGCTGGCTTGCCCGTCCACATCTCCATAGGAGTCTTCAGATCAATTGCGGTTGATGGTGACCGATTGATCACATAACAGGTGGTTTTGACTGCTTCAGCCCAAAATGATTTGGCCAACCCTGCAGTTTTCAACATCGCTCTTATCCTTTCTAACAAGATTCTTGTTCATCCGCTCTGCTACTCCATTTTGTTGTGGAGTCTGTGCCACCGTAAATTACCTTTTGATACCTTCTTGTTTGCAGAAACTATCAAATTCATCACCAGTATATTCTCCTTCATTGTCTGTCCTCAAAGACTTGATCTTTTTCTCAGATTCAAGTTCAACCCGCGCTTTGAAGATTTTGAAAACTTCAAACACATCTGACTTCTTTCTAATTGGATACACCCAACATCTCCTGGAGTAATCGTCAATAAATGATACAAAGTATCTGACACCTCATAGAGACACAACCGGTGCTTGCCAAACGTCAGAGTGAACCAACTCAAGTATAGCTTTACTTCTAGCAGTGGAACTGCTGAACTTCAATCTGTGCTGCTTACTAGTAACACAATGCTCACAAAATGGTAAAGATACCTTTTTGAGCCCCAGAAGAAGCTTTCTTTCTGAGAGAATCTTCAAACCTCGTTCAGACATGTGGCCAAGTTTACGGCGCCACATCATCGTCACGTCTTCTCCAAAATTCACCATCGCATTTGACGCTTCTCCTTCTTATTGTGTTTCACCTTTAAGCATGTACAGATTTACTGCTATCTTTTCTGCTTTCATCACCACAAGCGCGCCTTTAACAATCTTTATGATCCCATCATGAATATGAGTTGTACACCCAATACTATCTAATTGTCCAAGAGACAATAGATTTTTCTTCAGACCTTTCATATGTCGTACCTCCTGGATGGTGCGAACAGTACCATCATACATCACCAATTTGATGGTACCAATGCCAACAATCTCCAAGGTATTATCGTTACCCATAAACACAAATCCTCTTGAGATAGGTTCATATTGGTGGAATCATTCTCTCCTAGGGGTCATATGACATGTAGCTCCTGAATCCAAAAGCCACACGTAGGTGAACCTTCTTCTGCCTTCAACAACTGTCGTTGCTTCGCTGTATAATATCTCGCCTTCATCCGATGTATTCGCTACACAACTCTGAGCATTTAATGTCTCAGGCCGTTTTCCTTTTACTTCCTCAATCTTCTTGAGCTGCCAACACTCCCTTTTGTAGTGCCTCTTCTTGCCACAGTGATAACACTTGATATTTTTCTTACTTCTCGACTTTGATCTACTCTGATTTTGACTCCCACTGGGGCCACGTTCCGTTGATCTACTCTCGCCATCGTTAAAGCTTTAGCTTGTTGTGAGTTCCCTAACCTATCTTCTTTATTTTTGCCTCGACTTTCTTCTTCAAGAACCGCAGATACAATATCGTCAAAGACTAGTATCTCCAAATTGTTGGTCAAATTGATGATGAGTTGATCATACGAATCAGGTAGACTTTGAAGTAGAATTTCGGCACGTTCACCCGTCTCTATATTATGCCCCATTGTTGTGAGCTGTGAAAATAGAGTGTTCAGGGTGTTGATGTGGTCTGTCACCAAAATTGACTCCATCATCCGAAAGGTGTATAACTTCCTCTTCAAGAAGATCTTGTTGTGTAGTGATTTGTCCTCGTACAATTTTGTGAGAGTATCCCAAATCACTTTTGCCGTCTTTTTCTCCGCTACACTTGACAATACTCCGTCGGCTAGTGCTAGATGTAAATTAGCAATAGCATTGCCATCCATCTCGCTCCATTTACCATCAGTGATATCGTCGGGCCTTTCTCCAATTGCCGCCAAGCAGTTATCTTTTCTCAATACTGCTTTTATTCTCATTTTCCACAATGAGAAATTATTCCCATTAAATTTCTCTATTTCATATTTCGTCGCCATTTTTATAGATGCCTTTTTTCCACTAACTAGATCTGATGTTAGCACGAACTCGGCTATAGATCTAGTGATTTTCTCAAAAAATCATTTCTGATGTGTAAGATCAGTCTATGCTGCAACCACAGAGCATACTAAGAATTTAATGAAAAATCACAACCAAAACTCTGATACCACTTGTTAGGATCGGTTGTGAAATTGGGCACACAATTACAATTGAAGTAGAAATGAGAAAAATAAGAAACACCAGATTTTACGTGGAAAACCCCCAAATTAATTTGGGGTAAAAATCACGGGCAAACGGTAGAAGGATTTCACTATCGACAAAAGGATTACAACAACTTATCTCTAAAATAAGGAGAGTACAATTGACGATAACCTTTCTCTTATAATAGGAGAAAACACACATCCACTAGATAAAGGAGATACAACAAGTATTAGGAGAAACTCACCATTTTCTCTCTAATCTCTCACTACTCTCTTTATCTCTCACTCTTTGAGAATGCACTCAATTGTGGTGTGTTGTGGTGTAGTTGTATACTGAAGAAGGGCCTCAATTTATAGGAGAAGATGGTGCCAATTGTCAATATTTCCAACTGCATGCATTGACTTCCATCTCCCTATCCGTGTGCCAACAACCAAGAAATCTTTTCAAATCTTCCTAACCACACCAACCATCTTGTCTCCACATTTCACCAACTTATAGCCACAATAATTGACCAAAAAACAAGGCCACGTTTGGCTCCATTTTCAACACCTTTAAACCGGATGTGTATAAAGCACAATAAACACTCGGGGAGGAATAAAGGGATTTGATAAATAATCTTAAATAGAATTAGTTGGTGATCTTTTCACAATACTTTTTGATGCATTTGCCTTCTATAGAAATATCAAGATTGTCACCTATATGCTGGCGTGTGAACAAACTCATATATATGGATGATGCAGGCTCGCAATTGAACGGACGAAATGCTGTCGTAGAAAGGATGTATCTGTAACTATGAATAGATACAATTCCTGAGATTGAAGAGACAACTCTAAAAAACAAGGTACAAAACTTTTAAATTAAAAAGACACTTGTCCATTCATTTATTTTGATCACCATTCAATATTATAAATTTGAATAATTTATTGGAATATAATTTCAACACAAAGCCTTTATTGGCTAACTTATTGCTATCAATTTAAGCTAATCTAAAACTAATGTATTTGATTCAGTCCAATCGACGAAGGAAGATCGAGAAGTACAAATTTTATTATAGTTCTAGCGGTTGAAGTAGTGATGTCCTCTGTTGTTACGTGGTTATCCAACCTCACTTATCAGTCTTCTATTGCTGTGTGGCAGCGTCAGAATGTGCTACGTTAGTATTGAAACTACAACAAAATTTCAACGTTGTGATTAGAAAGCAATAGTAGCAGTAATAATAATAATAATAATAATAATAATAATAATAATAATAATAACAAACAAACACTAGGTAAAAATTGAAAGTAGTATACAGACGCAATGCTGGAAGCTGTTCTTTTTTACTTTTTAATTCGTATTTCTTGTAAATTTTTTAGTCAAGGATGACGTGTTATTGGAAGAATCAATGGTCCATATTGTCGGGGTGCACCCGACTCCAGAGACACACCCGATCGCTGCTCCTTTCCCGTTCTAAAACCTCAGAGCACTGTTACTATTCGTTCCTCAAAACCCCTCCGGCACTCTGTCTTTCTCGCACACACTTCACACACACACTCACTCTCTCTCTCTCTCTCTCTCTCTCACGCAGAGCTATACATATGGTCATATATGTGACAAGGCAATAATCCTCCGCTTCTGTTGTTCAGTTTCATTTGCTAACTGTAAGTCACCTGCCCTCTGATACGATGATTTTTTGTGTGTTTTATTGCTTTCTTAGAAGGAAAAATAAAAAATAAAAAATTTCGAGCTATCTTGCTTATATTATTGATTCTGGTATATCTTCATAGACTCAAAGTTTATTTTAAGCCTGTTTCCTCTGCAATGGGTTCGTTTATTATGCCATAGATTTGAAATTCTTCAGACTGAGTGAATTGACATAGAAACAGGACAGATGAGGAGAACTGTTTCTGCACAAGCAGTTGCTTTCTTGAAAGTTGGAGAAGTTGAATCCGAAACTATATAATTTCATTCAGCACAATCGAGTTATACCATTTGGATTGAGAAAATTATGATGTTATGATTGTTGATTGCAGTCAAAACAATCAACTACTGTTAGAACGAGCCTTTTACGTAGAGAAAATCAATTGCTATTTGGAATCCTCTTATTTATGGAAGAGATTACCTATATATGCAGTGATGAGACATTGAAGTCGATGTAACTTTCTTTTCTATTATCTTACATGTGTGAGTGTTTTTCCTCCTCCATTTCAGTTATGAAACAGGATCACCTAATTTACAGTTACCTCAGAGTTCACAAGAATTTCATTTATAAACTTATTTTAGGTGAAACCTCTTGTGGTGCATAACTTGCAATCTTTATCCAGTCAATCTATGCTCTTATTCTGAAATGAAAAATTTGATTGGCAGTTTTTCTATTACTGTCCTAGCTTAACTAGTAGGGTTCTGGGAATGTGACTTCAGTTTTAGTTTGGAAGAGAGGAAAGCTGGACGATGGCTTCTAGGGCAATCTTGAGGAGGAGAAAAATTACCTCTGGTTACTTGGATCCAGTTCGATATCTTCAGAGTTTCCAAACACTCAGTCAGGATCAATCTAGTCAGTGTTCAGATTCTTGTGGTTTCAGCACTGTTGCAAACCACTTATTTCGAAGTTCAGATAATCCAGAGTCTAAAAATGACGAAACTCCAGTTTACAACAATAAATTGTTGAATCTCCCAACATTAGGTCTCCCTAGGAATAAAACTTATGGGAATACATTTCACCAATATGGAAATGGAAGGCTAGATCTTAATTCCCTGATAGGAGCCAGGTTTATGTTGCAAACTGCACGATATGCCTCTACAGCAACTGCAAAGCAGCCTGATTTTGGAAGTGATGATGAAAATGAGGATATATTGGTTGCCAAAAAGAGAAAGGAAGCATCTCCAGAGGAATGTGATCAAGCAGTTGTAGGTTTAAGCGCTGTGAAGGCCAAAGCAAAAGCTAAGCAGCTAGAAGAATCACAGAAGGTTGCTAAGTCCATTCTGCAGGGGCTGTGGGCTAGGCTTCTGGGGATTGGTCCAGCTTTGAGAGCTGTCACTTCCATGAGCAGGTTGGATTGTTATCCAACATACTGACTTTTTTGTTGGGTCAACTGTCAATTCATCTCATGTCCCTTTTCACTCATCCTTTCAGGGAAGATTGGTCTGCAAAACTTGTTCACTGGAAAAATGAGTTTGTATCGACGATGCAGCATTACTGGTTGGGTTGTAAGCTTCTGTGGGCTGATGTGAGGATAAGTTCAAGATTGATGCTGAAACTTGCTGGCGGAAAGAGTCTCTCTAGAAGGGAGAGGCAACAGCTTACCAGAACGACTGCTGATATTTTTAGGCTAGTTCCATTTGCTGTTTTTATTATAGTTCCGTTCATGGAATTCTTGTTGCCTGTGTTCCTGAAGCTGTTTCCAAATATGTTACCTTCGACCTTCCAAGACAAAATGAAAGAGCAGGTTCGATTCAAATCTTAACTGATAGTATCTT
Source organism: Jasminum sambac (assembly GCA_018223645.1). Lineage (NCBI taxonomy): Eukaryota > Viridiplantae > Streptophyta > Magnoliopsida > Lamiales > Oleaceae > Jasminum > Jasminum sambac. The sequence continues at coordinate 25,204,162 of CP073649.1, forward strand.
TTAATTAACTTATTTTCCCATGCTATTCCATTTGCTATTTTATTCTTCTAAATTAAACCATATTCTCCATATCTGCTTCCCTGTCTATCTGTGTTTTACGAGGAAAATCTCAGTTTATACTATTGCAACTCCAGTCATCTACACTGAATTTTGCTGCTTGGAATTGTTTCATGTTTTCCCATGATCATTCTTCGGAGCTATATATTCTACTCTTCATTTTTGTTTACCTGAACCACTATGGCCTTGTTCTATACACATTAAATTTCAAAAACTTAAATTTACTTTTTCTCTGTCATCATTTTCCATCCCTCAAACATTGATTTGACAATTTATTTACATTTTTTAATGCATATTCTCCAAATTTCAACCACCCATTCTACACGAAATTCGAGTAAACACAAATTAATGTGTATAGAACAAGTCCTATATATCCTGTAATGTCTAACAGTTTTAAGTTATAACTTTTCTCATAGTATTTTCTTCCCTCAGTTTAACAATAGTTTCAAATAATAATTTTTAAAGATGCTTCTCTCCACATCCATAATACTGCTTAATCATCTACTTCTACAATTGCTTGCTATCTTGTCTTATTAAGAGATATTGTATATTTTCCATTGTTTTCTCTAGAATTTTCTTGGTATGCATTGATGTTATCCTTGAGTTATCCAGTTATCAAGATTTATGTTAGTTTTCGAGGTGTCTTTGGACACAGTTCTGTACATTTCCCAAACCAAAATACTTTGTCAAAATTGCTATACAGTTTCACAGGAGATATTTGAAGTTATTTCGTGGAAAGCCAACTACAAACTTGCAAATAGAATTTTAGCATATTGTGGGCAGATGTCAAACTTCAAGTTGTATTGAAAAGTTGAAGATTTAGTACCATTTTTACCTTTCAGAGATGTGACTTACATCTTTTGATGCAGCAAAATGGATGCATTCATCATTTGAATTATCTTTTGATGTTAGGTTCTATATCATGATCAATAAGTGCTCTTTCTCTATGAGAACTTCTGTGTGAAAACTTTTTCTATGTCATGCCATGATTGGCTTGTGTATAGGTGCTACAACAACCCCATTTGTTTTAGGTTTGGAGAACGAACATAACTCGAGCCAACTTATGCAGTTGCATGAGGATAAACTTGTGGATTTTTTTTAGTTATCCTTTATTCTGTCCTTGTTTGGATATTAGTTTTACAAGGATAGGCTTGTAGGAAGCATTGAAGAGGCGGCTAATTGCTAGAATGGAGTATGCAAAGTTCCTTCAAGATACAGTCAAAGAAATGGCAAAGGAAGTTCAAAATTCACGACGTGGAGAGATTAAGAAAACTGCTGAAGACCTTGATGAATTTCTCAATCGGGTTAGTATACAGTTGATTATCAGTCTGCCATTGTATTCGCCCTACCTCTACAGATCTTGTATACAAAACTTCCATCAAATTTAGTGTATGATTTGATTGTTTGATACACAGGTCAGAAAAGGTGCTGGTGTCTCCAACGAGGAGATCTTGGGTTTTGCTAAGCTGTTCAATGATGAACTCACTCTAGATAATATCAGCAGGTTGACTATTTGCAATTGTCATGTCTAATATTTCAATGCCTTAAACATGGACATCTTTGTTGTTATTTAGAGTGTATCATGATACCCAAATCTTTGTCACTGATAGGCCTCGACTAGTCAGTATGTGCAAGTATATGGGAATTAGTTCTATAGGAACGGATGCTTACTTGCGCTATATGCTCCGAAAGAGATTGCAAAGGTATGCACATTTCCTGTTCTTTATATGGTTTATTTAACAGGTTCTGGCCTCTAGCTGGATGCTGAGAGCTTATTTTTAGGCTTGGGCTGGAAAAGTAATTCAAGCTTTATCAAAGTAATTTGTCTAAAAAGTTAAATGTTCAGAAGTATTCAAATTATTAGTTCCTTGTCTGAAAATTAAATACAGTGACCTGCTATTATCTGTCTCTCTTTTTCCTTGGAAGTACAATGTAGATCCATGCTCTAAGAACTCGTGTTTTAATTCATTAGTTAGCACATTTCTTTTATTGTATGAGTCAATTAAATAATTTGAACATGATATTTTGTGTCAACCATTTCAAGTTTTTATTTTATTTTCTCCCTTAGGATTAAGAATGATGACATATTAATTCAATCCGAGGGCGTAGAGTCTCTATCAGAAACTGAGCTTCGTGAAGAATGTAGAGAGCGAGGAATGCTTGGGCTACTTTCAGTGGATGAAATGCGCCAACAGGTTCTTAAATTTTCAAAAAAAAAAAAAAAAAAAAAGTTTTTAAATATAAACTGACGTTAAAGGATTATATTACAGTTTGATGTGTAAATCATTGTTCCACAGTTTAGCCTGCCTTTCAACGCATATTTTTTCGTCTCTTATATTAATAAGACAATGTTCTCTATGTATGATATTGCTACTACTGTCAATTTTTGGGGGCTGTGTGAAAGTGTAATAGTCGATATTTATGCCACAATAGATTGTGCTGAGGCTGCAATGACACATTATTAGCCCATGAAATTGGATATGTGGATGCCCCTTTGATCATATAGCATTGTTTAAATGCCACTTTGTATATTTGGCACATAATGTGTGTATGTCTATTTGTTTGAGCGAGTGAATTGTGTAGCACAAATATGAACCAGTCTTAAAAACATATCTACAAAGCAAATTTTTATGCTAGAACCTTTAAGGCTTCACGGCATGCTGGGTTTATATGATTTTCTTTCACTTGCATTAGGAAGTCGGAGGTCATTGCTAGGATCTTAAAGTCCTTTTGATTGATCTCTTCAAGAGAGATTATAATCCTTTTTTCTCTACTTGACCGAGCAATAACAGGCCCTGTTTCTTATTTACTAGTGCAAAATTTTTCTGGAGCAGGCATAATGGGTACAAATAAATTAACTCATTATGTTTCCTTGCAGCTGCGCAGATTGGCTAGACTTATCACTGAATCACTCTGTTCCATCTTCACTTCTGATTCTTTCCAGGTACATTTTGTGGAAGCTCTTTCCTTCAGTTACCTTCTTCCCTGTTCAAGATTTTTTTTTTTTTTTTTTTTTCAATTATTTTCTCTTCCAGTTAATCCTTGGATGATATCTGACCGTTTCTCTTTCTGTTGACAGAGCCTTCACAGTATCAGGAAAGTTGAGGCCAGAGGAAGCTGTTCAAGCTACCCTCTCTTCTTTACCAGATGAGGTTGTAGATACTGTTGGCAAAGAAAAATTGTCATCTGAGGATTCTGTTGCAGAAAGGAGAAGAAAATTGGATTTCCTTGAAATGCAAGAGGAACTTATTAAGGTTGGCTGAGATTGTGTATATGTTGCCTAAAGATAAGAGTTAAATTGCTATAGAAATGGTTTCCTGTTTTCTATCCCATACACACTGCCAATAAATAAGAGGGCTTAGAGTTTCCTTAATTCCTGAAGTTCTGTGTGCTATGTTGGCTTCAAGTTCAACATGCTGTCCTATACCTGTAAGTAAACTTGTTGCTCTGTTGAGAAGGTGATACAAATGCCGTGTTCAATTGATTGTAGGAGGAGGAGAAAAATGAAGAGATAGCCGCAAAAAACGTATCTGCTTGTGAAGATGATGTCGCTTTGAAGGAGATGACCATTCCAACGGCAAGAGAAGCACAAGAGCAAGCTAGAGCAAGAGCCCTGGAGAAACGCGAGCAGCTTTGTGAACTTAGCCGTGCATTAGCTGTTTTAGCTGCAGCTTCTGTAAGGAGTTTGCAAAGATGTTTGAGTTTCTAATGAGTTTGTACTAACTAGTTCTCTTCACTAATTTTTGGATTTTCTCATTCCCATTTGTTTGCAATTGCAGACAGTGAGCAGGGAGCGTGAAGAATTTTTAAGCCTTGTCAATAAAGAGGTATATTGTGAATCTTTGATGTGAGACACACCTCTTAAGTTAATTGTTACTGGTAAGCAGAATAAAGTTGCAATATGGAGTACTGAAACGATTTCTCTTTGTATTGACAATGAGAACTACTTATGTTTCCTTTATTGTTTGACACTATTTACCTTGAATGCATAATAGAAATATCATGTTGGACATTCCTAATCTTGCTGTGATGTGACTATTCTGCTTCAGGATTGATCATTTTGGTAAACATCTTTATTTCAGAATCATTAAAATATACTTAAATCCAAAATAAGATCGCATCTGATATTGTTACTCACCTTTGTGCTTGTGCCTATAGATGATGTATTCTTACGTCAGTGATGTTAGTAATTGTAATTTTTTCTCAATCTTTTCCAGATTGGACTTTACAACAGTGTGGTGGATGGAGATGGTATCAATGGTGAAGCAGAGGCAGTGAAGGCATATAAAGCTACCTGTGATGGTGATAATGAAGTTCCTGAGCACGACAAAGTTTCATCTGCTCTCATAGATAAGGTGAGATTTTTTTGTCGCTAACAGTCCCTAACCTTGATTAGTATGTGTCCCTTTCCCTCTGGCCGTGGAAGAAAGAGTCTCCTAAAACATGGGTTAAGTGTTCAATTGGATGCAACAGAAAAGGAAAATACCTTGTGAAGAAAAAATGCACAATGTTTAAAATATCTCACATGGATCATGGATGTATTAAAACTAAGTTATCTAATGGGCTGCTTGCCTCCAGGTTGATGCTATGCTTCAAAGGCTTGAGAAAGAAATTGATGATGTTGATGTAAAGATTGGCGATCATTGGCGAGTACTAGACAGGTAAATTGAGGATTGTGATTTTTATGCTTTAGCACGATTTCAAATCTTGCAAGTCTTCTAACAATATCTTCTAGAATCTCTTTCACCTACTCTTTACGTCTTATTAAAGTTTCACTTTTGCTGAGAAAGATTATTACTCCATCCCAATTATATAGTCTTCTTCCTATATTAAGGAGTATTTTTTTGTTCATTTACCAAAATAATCTTATTTAGTTTGCCTAGTTATAAACTCATTAAATAGGGTAAGACTAGGAAACCATTTACAAAATTTACTTTTGCAACAGCTGTTCTTAATCTTTGTGAAAAAAAAAAACAAGCCTACATAATTGGGACGGAGGGAATATATCGTTCTTTAAAGTCAGTTTATTGAAGTTCGTACTTATGAAACTTCTAAAAAAATCACCATTGTTGTATGTGCATAGAGACTATGATGGTAAAGTGACTCGGAGGAGGTGGCTGCAGCCGCTATGTACTTGAAAGACACTTTAGGCAAGGAGGGGGTTCAAGAACTCATCAGCAACCTTTCCAAAGACTCAGGTAAGATATTCTTGATTCTTTATTTGCGTGTAATTTCCAATTTGATGTACCATCTGGGTTTATGTCATGTTTGAAGCTCAAAAGTAAGTAAAAGCTACTTTCTAAATGATCTTCTTTATCAAATGTTTTTGGACCACTAACTTTTTCCTTTTTACATTCAAAAGTTACTTAATTTGAAAATACTGTTTCCTCACTTCTAAAGTAAGTATTTGGTAGATTTAATCTCAGCGAGTTTTGTGAAATACGTAGATAAAATGTAGTTTGGCTTGTGACAGTGTTTTATCACTTTTATGTCCAGATTTAATTCTTGCCAAACTCACTTTTTCTTCTTTTTGGTGGTTACCGTTATTCTGTGCTTCTTGTTGATATATTTTGCTTCAGACGGAAAGATCCTTGTTGAAGACATAGTGAGGTTGGGTAGCCGTGCTGAAGATAGCTGTACTGGTGAACGTGGGAAAATGTAGACGACTAACACAAAATACTACGATATTGGATTGCTTTGGTGGGACTTTACCGTTCTAGTTAGATGCGAAGAGATACATATTAGGCAAAAAAAAACTCTGATAAAAGTGAGGTGTCATGTAGATAGTTATCATACCAATATGGAAAAAAGAGCATATACGCACGTACGAGATCTATGGCTAGTCTCTCATTCCGTGATCAATGGACAATGGTGCTGCATATTTGGATAGATATCATCTTTAAATTAGAGAGCTTGTCATCTCCACTAAATAGATATCATCTTTAAATTAAAGAGTGGAAATTTTTCATCACTCACGCAAAGTCTCTGTTTTTTTATTTTTTATATTTTTGAAGTAATAAAATCTCTATTTTTAGCTCTTTATTTTACATTTTTGAAGTAAATTTGTTATCTTATCTTATTTTTTAATTGATAATAACATCTATGAATGACCGGTAGAATTATCAAAAATGTCTTTACGGTTTCAAACATATATTTTTGATTTCCCTTTTTCATTGGAGTATATTTTTGTTTGATTTGATAAATATTTTTTGGTTCAAACCTTATTAATTAATTTTTGTAATAATACTGTTATATTACAAATATATGTGGACGTATAATGATAATATTAATTTTTAATGGTTTGTGAAATTAAGAGCTTGTTTGATTGGGTATAAAGTTGATATGCGTGATATTCTGTGTAAAATGTGTTGTTAATATTGTATTAGAAATGTGTGTGTGGTTGAAAAGATGAGAGAGAAAGGTGTTGGGGTAATGTTATCCCCAATCAAACAAGCTCTAAAGTGTGTGTATCTGACTTTAGGCATGTGTGTTGCACGTGCCTAGATGATGATGGAAATGAATGGCGAACTGATTGAAATCCTTGTTTTGTACGGAAATATTTGCAATAGGTTTTGAAATGTATTAATTTTTTAATAAATTCTTCGTTCTGTAATAACGTTAAACGTTGTGTCTTGATTGTATCAATTAGTCTTGTGTGATTGAATACAATTTTTAGGGTGTGTTTGACGGCGAATTAAAAACACGTAACGCCAAATCGCGCACTGCTTTTACATTTTCGCCGTTTGATTAAATGTTGTAAATGTAATTGATTTCTGCGACAATCATTCGTGCGGGTTTTACTAATCGTGTAAATGTTTTCAGGGGTAGACGTAAATATTTTTCATGTAAATATTTTACACGCAAATATTTTACATCTTTCAATCAAACACATATAGTTGAAAATCAATGCAACATACAACCATCCGTTTTACTGTGCAAATGTCCATTTGGGTCCATGGGACACAGTTCCTGGACATTGAAGAGCGTTCATTAATATTAGACCAACCATGTAGTCCTTGATTTTCAGTGTAGAACCAAGCACGAGTTCTGACCAAATCGAATTCAACAACTTTAAAGTCACTTGTATAAAAATACTGATAGTTCTGTGAACAATAAATAAATATACATTTCTCCATGAAATTATCTTCATTTCATGAAATTTGAAAAGAACATTTGACATTTTTTTTTCTTTGAATCGAGAACACTTGACGTTACATTAACTCAAAATAATCTCATGTCTTTTTTTGGGGTTTCAATTTGTAATTTTGAATTTTAAATTTATTTTCAATTATTTGCTTTCGAGTTGAAGAGAGTAAATTGACTAACAAATTTTTGCGTCAGTTTTTAATTATTTTTATAAGTTTTTTCTGTATTTTTGAAAATACTTTTTAATATATATATATATATATATATATATATATATATTATATTGAAAATACACAGTGATATGTAAAATCGAAAACAGTTACCAATGAAATGAAGAGTTCCTCCTTGATGAAAAGGTGCAACAAAATGAAATAAAACGCTTGGGCCAGCAACTTTTTACAAATGAATAAATGCATCCAACACTACAATAACATCCAAATTCAAGTTTACTATCATTTCCAAAGAAAATGGAAAATACTTCATGGGGAAAAACAATAAATAATGATCTCCCAATATCCTCTTGTGTATTGTTATTTATCAAATTTCGTTCACATTTCACATAAAAAAACAATAAATAAAAAATTGATGTACAAATGACATTTACAAAAATATTTACAAAGATTACTCAATTTCATTATAACTAACGTGAATATAGAGTACCCATAATTGCAAGACGTTTTTAAGATAATATTATTTTTATATTTTACGAGTGTCTACTACAAGATGACTGCATTTCATATTTCATAATGTTACTAGAAAAACATACAATCGTAATTCATGTTTTACGCAATATTATTTTTACTGTCTTGTACTGCGAAATTTAACCTATGATTTATTTAAGACAAAAATGTCCTAGAAGGAACTAACTTTTATTGCTTTTCTTTTCTATATATTATTTTTATTAAAAACAAAAATACATACTACTCCCATTGTCTTGAGTAACATTATTACATGGAGTTAAACTTTGCAATAACAGTTAAAGGGATTCTTTTATGCACTGTAATACCACCACCTTCACTCATATCCAAATCTTCCCCACTCACTCCACCAGGCAATGAGAAATCAAAGTTGAGAACAAGATTTGCCAATGCAAGCTCACCTATCCCCATGGCAAATGCGGCACCAGGACAGCTTCTTCGACCAGCGCCAAACGGGATAAATTCAAAATCTCTCCCTTTGAAATCTATTGGGCTGTTCAAGAACCTTTCGGGCCAAAAATTTTCGGGCTTCTCCCATAATGATGGATCTCGACCAATAGCCCAAGTGTTGACAATTACTCGTGTCCCAGCTCCGATGTCATAGCCCAAGAGTTTAACTTCTTGAGTTGATTCATGAGGGACGAGTAATGGGAGTGGAGGGTGAAGCCTTAGAGTCTCTTTTATGATTGCTTTTAAGTATTGGAGTTTGTCTAAATCGTCTTCTCTTATGTGTAATTTGTCTCCTGCAATACTTCTAACTTCACTCTTCAACTTCTTCATTATGTGATTGTGTTTTATGAGTTCCGCAATTGTCCACTCAAGAAGTGTGAATGTTGTATCAGTCCCAGCTGCAAACATGTCCTGTGACAATTACCTTTTCTTAGTTTCAGGTTGAACTCATAAACTTAGGACAACAATCAACCTATAAAGTATGGCCACAAGAAACAATATCGTAATATGTCAAAGTGTGGATCACTTCATTCCTCGAGTGAGTCATGATGTGAAATGAACCACAATCAATTAAATTTTAAATCAACTATTTTACAACCTTTTTACTTTGAAAAACAATTATTTTAATCTTTAACATAAAATAAATTCAAATCAAGGCCTGTCTAATCTTGATGATCAAAGAAGGGCATTTTCGAAAAATACAAGAGAAGGCAATCCTATCTCCGTGGTAAAAAAATGAAAATTTTCACAAATACATTATTCCTTGGAGCTTCATGTATGCTTGGGTTCGTTTTCACCTTACTTTCTTAAATAAAATTCACTTTTACAATCAACTAATGTCAACCACACATTGAAAACAAGTTCTTCTAGTGAATATTGTCCCATGTTTGCAATTTCATAACACTATTCAAAAATAAATTTTTCAAGAAAATAAAAATTTACCGAAATACATAGAATTACACATCTTACCAAGATGAGAGCTTTAATAGAGATCCCATCAAGAAGCCCTTTCTCATTTTTCTCTTGGATTTCAAGCAAAACATCCACAAAATCTTGCCTTTGGTCATCACTATATCCCACCCTTCTCTTCTCATCAATATGCCTTTGCACTACACTTTCAAGGAACTCATCAAGATCTTTAGCAACTTTCTTCACTTTCAAATCCATACCGTTGATATATTTCATCCACGCAAGCCATGGAATAAATTCTCCTACATCAAAAGCACCCAATAATTCCCCCAAAGTCTCCAAAACCTCTTTAAACTTCGTCCCACCTTCTCCATCACTATACTTCCTTCCCAATGCCACCCTACAAATCACATCACTTGTGAGTGATGCAAAAATCTCACCCAAATTTATAATCGCATTTTGACAACCCGATTCTTTAATCTTCTCCACCATTAGAGCAACTTCTTCCTCTCTAACATGCCTAAAAGACTGCACTTTTCTATTGCTTAAAAGCTGATTAACACAAATACCCTTCACCTGTCTCCAATACTCACCATAGGGAGAAAATGCTATGTCTTTACAGTGATAAATCCCACTTGCTACACTTGATTTAGGCCTATTTGAGAAAATGGGATCATGGGTTTTCAAGATTTCTCGAGCTGTGTTGGCTGATGAGACAACAAGAAGTGGGATATTGCCCAGATGAAGAAGCATTAGTGGGCCATGTTTTTGGGCTAGGGTTTGAAGAGCTCTGTGGGGATTTAACCCAATTTGGTGTAGATTCCCAATTATTGGGAGTTTTGGGGGAGATGGTGGGTTGTTTAGAGGGGTGATTTTAGGTGGGGTAAACAACTTCTTCATCAAGAAAATGGTGAGCAGAAACAAGGGGAGGAGAAGCCATGGATTTTCTTGATCAAGATTAAAACCAAACATGATCGTCAACACAAAATTAAAGCATTTGGGTGTGGATTCGGTTTCAAATACGGAGTTGATATAATGTGGAGAGTAGTAGTAGTAGCTTTTACAGTCCAATCAGCGCTTGTTCTGTACAGTACAGCGAAAATGTAGATTTAGAGCTTGTTCGGTTGGTAAGAAAATAGTTGGGATATTTCGTATAAAATGTGTGGTTAATATTGTATTGGAGAATGTGTATGATTGAAAAGAGGAGAGATAATTTTTTTTGTATATAATCCAACCGAACAATCTCTTAATCGAGCAACTTGTTACATCTGTGATTGAATATTAAAAAAATATATATTAAAAATATAAAATAATTATATAAGTAGTTACAGATAATAACAGAAAAAATTAGTAGAAACCGGTAAAAGATTACTGCATAAAGAACAAGAACTGAGAATGACAGTTGTTGACTTTTCTTTATGAATATGGACAGTTGTAGACTTGTAGTATATAGATGTTGCAATTCATTTACGTGCCTTTTTGTCAAAGTTGTGATAGGGAGATGATAAGTCTGAACATCCATACAATTGTGCGGTTGTGTTCTATTCCCAGCACTGGGAGTCTATTCTAGGCTCCCAGCGTGGGAAAATGAACTATCCCCCTACAATCAGGGGGGTGGGCTGTGTGTGGGAGAAAGTACTGGGAGCCTAGAATAGGCTCCTGTGAAATAATCAGTAGTGTTCGTATATTCAAAGAACAGATGAGAAGAGAAGAGGAAGAAGGGAGAAACAAAACGAATTTCATTCAAGACGTATTACAACAAGTAGGGTTTACCTATATATATACAGGTCAACAATACCTAACTTATAAAAATAACATAATGAATAATAATAATAATAATAACCAAATAATAATGCTAACATTAACATCCCCTCAAACTCACGACAGACAAGAATGTAGCCGAGTTTGGCAAGCGTTAAACAAGCGCGAACGGAATGGGCCTTAGTAAAGAAGTCGGTGAAGTGAGGAGGAGATAAATGGCAAGGCAAGAGTCCCTTGCTGTAGGTGATGACGAACAAAGTGACAATCAATCTCAACATGTTTGGTGCGCTCATGAAACATAGAGTTGTGGGAGATCCGCATGGCGCTTTTATTATCGCAGTACATAGGAGTAGGAGAAGAGAACTGAACACCCATATCAGGAAGTAACTAACGCAGCCAAACAATCTCAGCAGTGGTAGAGGCCATAGCACGATATTCGTCAGAGGAGGCGGAAACAACGAGGTTGTTTCTTGCTCTTCCACGAAATAAGAGAGTCACCTAAGAAGATGCAAAAGCGGTGGTGGACTTACGATCGGAAGGGTTACTGCCCTGTCAAGATCGTAATAGGCACGAAGCTCAAGAGAAGAGGTCGAAGGAAAAAGAAGACTCTGAAAACAGGAACCACGAAGATATCGAAAAATACGCACAATGCAGACTGAGTCGTAGTAGAGCAGAGACATCTTGACTAACTACATGCACAAAGATACGCAATGTCGGGGCGTGTAATGGTAAGATAAACAAGAGAACCAACAACGGTGCGATACAACGTGGGATCACCAACGATGCGCCATCGTAGGAGAATAACGAGCATTAGTTTCAATGGGACTATCAACTGTTTTGTCATCAGTGAGGCGGGCACGCTGAATAATATCAGCAGTATACTTGGACTGAGAAAGCAAATAACCCCTGGGGGAAGAAGCAACCTCAATTCCCAAAAAATAAGATAGTGGTCCCAAATCCTTCATCTCAAAGAGACGAGCCAGTTCAATTTTCAAATCGGCGATCCCTACAACATCATCACCAGTAAGGATCATGTCATCAACATATAACAAAAGAAGAATGCGTCCTGCTGAAGTGCACCGAGTAAAGAGAGCGGAGTCGTGATGACTAGACACAAAGCCAAGAGATAAAAGAGAAGTGGAGAATCGCTCAAACCAGGCACAAGGAGCTTGTTTCAAACCATAGAGTGCCTTTTTGAGCTTACAAACATAGCCAGGAGAATGAGGAACACCAGGAGGAGGGGTCATATAAACTTCTTCGTGAAGAATCCCATTTAAGAAGGCATTTTTAACATCCATTTGAGAAAGATTCCATTGACGGACAGGGCAACGACAATAAGAGCACGTACAGTGGTCATCTTGGCAACTGGGGAAAAAGTTTCCTCATAATCCAAGCCGTACTCCTGGGCAAACCCTTTAGCAACCAAGCGAGCCTTGTAACGCTCAACGTGCCATCGTGACTTAGTTTTAATCTTATACACCCAACGAGAACCAATAGCATGCTTACCAGAGGGTAAAGGGACCAATTCCCAAGTATCAGTCTTATGTAAAGCAATGAGTTCATCAGCCATAGCACTTTGTTGCCAAAGGGGATCTGGTGCTTCTTTATAAGAGGAAGGTTGTAGAGTTTGTGAAGAGAAGATAAGAAACAACAAAAAGATTCGGAGTAGCAAGAGTAATCGAAATCAGGTAATTGAGTGGACTTACGGATACGGGGTGGATATCGAGGCGCTGGGGGTGGTGGTGGTGGAGATGGCGGATCCTCAGCCTGAGATGATGATGGAGACAGCAAAGGAGAAGGAGATGGAACACCCGGCGACGACGCATGTGTACCTGCAGTAGGGGAAGAGGAAGATGGGGGAATAGACATGGGTTGACTGGTATCATCATCTGCAAAGGGATCTATACTGACAAGATCGGACTTTCTCACGGGAGGTGTATTATCAGCAAGCGAGAAGAAGGGAATGTGTTCAAGAAACACTACATGACGAGACACATATAATTTTTGTCCAATGGGATCAAAACAACGATAACCCTTTTGACCATCACCGTAGCCTAAGAAAACACATATAGCAGAGCGAGAAATCAATTTACTACGTTCAACTGTAGGACGAAGAACAAAGCAAGTGCATCCAAAAACTCTCAAGGAAGAATAATCAGGAGAATACCCAAATAAAGTTTCAAATGGCGACAATCCAGATGTATAAGAGGATGGGATTCGATTAATTAAATGGACAGCAGTAAGAGATGCCTCTCCCCAAAACTCACTGAGCACTTTGGAAGATAGAAGAAGAGAACGTGCTATGTCAAGAATGTGCCTATGTTTGCGCTCAGCAACACCATTTTGCTGAGGAGTATCAATACATGAAGTTTGAAAAGTAGTGCCGTCCTCAACGAGTAACTCGTGAAAGGAAGTCGAGGTATATTCACCACCCGAATCACACCTAAAACACTTAATTATAGCAGAGTGTTGTGTTTTAACAAGCATACGAAAAGAGCGGTAAACATCAACAAAATCAGAACGTCTTTTCATAAGATATATCCAACAATAACGACTATAATCATCAATGAACGAGACATAATATCTAGACCCTCCTTTAGTGGAAACAGGAGCTGGGCCCCACACATCTGAGTGAACCAAATCAAAAGGTGCAAGCGAACGAGAAGTACTACGAGAAAATGGTAAAGCAGAAAATTTGGCAAGTTTGCAACCACTACAATCTGAAATGTCATGAATATCTAAGTCTCCTAAACAACCTTTAGAAACTAAGAACGTTAAACGACTAGCTGACACATGTCCAAGGCGAGAGTGCCACAAATAGAATTGAGAAGAAGAAGAATTCAATTGAAAAGATGAAATGTCAACACCAGAGGCTGCAACATGCGCGGGTTCCAGAGTGTCCAAAACATAAAGCCCTCCTTTCTTCCTATGGCCTATCCCAATCAGCTTCTAAGACTGTGGATCCTATACATAACAAGCAGTTGAGGAAAAGTTAACCAAATATCCAGAATCACATAATTGACCGACAGATACGAGATTCAAAGTAAGGCCAGGAACACAACAAACATTGGAAAGAGACAAGTTAGAAGTGTGAATAGAGCCAACACCAGCTAAAGGTAATGAGGTGCCATTAGCAGTAATAACAAAAGTAGAGGAGGGGGAAGAACATAATGAATCAAAGAGAGCGGAATTGAGGACATATGTTTGGAAGCACTGAGTCAAGGATCCAAGGTGAAAAGGTACCGATCGATTATGTGATGACAAACCTGGCATGCGATCCGACATGGCACGCGTGGTCGTGTGGCTAAGAACTTCAAACCGCTCACTAAGATCGCACAATTGAGAATCGCATTTACGGTGGTGGTCCAAGTATAGAAGAGTCGGCCGATGGTACAATGCCATTATATTGGCATGTGGACGAGAAAAGCTGCTGACGACGAGGATTGTTGCTTCAACAACTTAGGACATTGAGCCTCCAATGTCCTTTTTGCTTACAAAAGCTGCACGTATCATATGGAACCTTAGCATGCCCCTTGCCCCAGTTTTGCGTAGAAGATACAGCCAATACTGAAGTCCCCGAATGAGGTAAAGACACCTCAGTGGAAAGAGACTTCAATCGAGTCTCCTCAGCAACCAGCTCACTAACAAAAGAATCCACAGATGGAAGAGGAGAACGATGTAAAATAGAGCCTCGGAGTCCCTCAAAATCACTACGCAATGCCATCAAGAACTGTACCAAACGTTGCTCCTCTCTATAGGTAATGTAATCATCAGAGTTCTTTAACCCTGCAGGTTCAATAAGAGCCAACTCGTCCCAAATTGCCGGCATAGCCGTATAAAACTCCAGAACGCTCATATTCTTTTGTTGCAATGCTCGAATATCATTCTCCAACTGATAGCGCTTTGCAAAATTAGTCTTAGTGTACAGTTTTTGTAAATGGTCCCAAACTTCCTTCGCTGTCTCATACTTTGCCAACTGAACCCCTATACTATGATCAACAGAATTATTGACACACGTAAGAATTTTCGAATTGTTTGCATCCCAATTGTCTATCGTTGTATCATAATCATCATCAGTACTTTCGGGTTTGACAACCGTACCACTAACATAACCCCATAGCTTCTTGCCCTTCAAAAAGTGTTTCATTACATGGTTCCAATGGGAATAATTCTTTCCATTCAATCGAACACCTATTGCTTGGAGAGAATCATCGGACGCCATAACGAGAGAGAACACGCAACAACCGGAGCACAAAAAGTAACCACAAGTAAAGGAACCTCAACCAAACCCCTGTAATCCAATTACAAGGCAGCTGTAATCCCAAACAAACCCTGTAATGCAATTACACGCCCGCTGTAATCGGATCTGCAACAAAGAATAATCCAATTACAAGGCAGTTGTAATCCCAAACAAACCCTGTAATGCAATTACACGGCCACTGTAATCCGATCTGCAACAAAGAGCCCAAATCCCGACTGTAATCACGTACTGTGACTCGATCCGAACACCAAACGTGAAATTGACCACAGATTTAGAAACTAGAGAGAGAGACGATCACAACCACAAAAAGATCTCCGCCTGACGATGCCCGACGCGCCTCCACGCACCGCCCCAAGCCGCGGCTGCCGAAGAACTCCGGTCTGCCAAGTGGCGTGTGGTACTACACGCGCCTCACCGGAAGGAAGACCGACGCTTGGGCACCCCGAATATGGTCTTGGTTTGTCAAAAAGGGTTCTGGAAGTGGTTCGAATCTTGAGTCAAAGTTCTCGGCTAGAGAAGAAAGAAGGAATTCAAGGCGGCTAGGGTTTTTCGTGCGTGAATTCAAGAATCCTAACGTCAAATATTACCACAAATGCTCTGATACCATGTGAAATAATCAGTAGTGTTCGTATATTCAAAGAACAGATGAGAAGAGAAGAGGAAGAAGGGAGAAACAAAACGAATTTCATTCAAGACGTATTACAACAAGTAGGGTTTACCTATATATATACAGGTCAACAATACCTAACTTATAAAAATAACATAATGAATAATAATAATAATAATAACCAAATAATAATGCTAACATTAACAGCTCCCAACGCTAGTTACGTAACAAATCTGTACAACTGTGAGCTTGACATCTTGACAAATATTTTTTCACCAAATGTGGGGGCGAGAGTGTCGTATATGTTGAAAGCATCTTCCAAATACTCTTTAAACGGAGGATGATGCTTTTTAAAATAATCCTTTAAAATGGGCTCCAATAAATTATTTAGTGTATAGATATTTATGTGTATATATTTGTATGTGCATTGGTTATTTTCGTAAATTTTGTATTAGTTCTATACTTTTATTAAATGATTTGGTACTACTAACTGTCCATTTCTGGAATTTTTGCAATAACTCATTGTGGCAGTGTGGAAAGTTACTCTCAGGAAGACCGAAGATGGGAAGAACCAAAAAATAATAATAATAATAATAATAATAATAATAATAACAAATAAATAAATCTTAACAACAATTTTGGAGTGTGTTGGAGGGTTTTACAGATACATGCAGGGAA
This sequence comes from Jasminum sambac, assembly GCA_018223645.1. Classification (NCBI taxonomy): domain Eukaryota; kingdom Viridiplantae; phylum Streptophyta; class Magnoliopsida; order Lamiales; family Oleaceae; genus Jasminum; species Jasminum sambac. Next base: position 25,220,729 of record CP073649.1, read on the forward strand.
AAACAAAAAATAATACTCAAATATAAAAAGTGTATTGAAAGGAGCTTGTTTCAAGTATCCGTTTCCGGTACACATACGAGTGAGGGGGGGAACCCCCCCCCCACCAAAACCCCGTGGGGTGGGGTGGGGTGGCCCGGGGGGAGGCTGTCTCTATAGGGTACATACCTTACACGGATATTTGAACAAATGGGGTATTCGAAGATGTCAAAAATTCAACTCTTTAAATTTATATCAAAAGATATTCTTAATTTTGATAAATGTGTTCGTTAAATATAAAGAGTCTTTAAAGATGTTTGTGAGAAATTTTTGTAAAATTAATTTTTAAATATGTAGTTGAAAATATGAAATAAAAAAATAAATAAATAAAATATTAAGGAGCTTAGTTTTTACTGCGCTAGAGAAAAATATTCTAAGAAAATATTATGGCAAATAAAATTTAGCTTTAATTATTTTTGACTTTTCATAATGCTCTACCCCACTATCGAATAGGTTTTAACTTGTAAGCTGCGCAATTCACCTCCTTTCAAGTTTCAATCACCACCAGCCATCTTTATTCGAGAAAATTTATTTTTCAGACAAATTAATTTATTTGCTCATAGGATTCTATATGTTCTCTCAGAATCCGTTTACAATAAATTTGCGGGTGTTAGGATGTGTATTTTTATATATTTTTATGTAATTTGATATGATATAGGAGAGAGAATGAGTGAAATTGAATGGTGGAGATTTGTGTAGTACAAGTAGGTCTCACGAAATTTATGTGTAAAAATATGTAAAAATATATTAAAAGTTGTAGGAGAACACGCACTAGCATGTTGACTTATAATATTTGTTTTTACTAGTATTTTCCGTGTGTGATGCACACGATGATTAAAATAGTTTATTTACATAAAACAACAATAATACAAAATAAAAATAACAATATATATATATATATATTTACAAATTTTGATTCGAACCATTATCTTGTAGAAAAAATATCATATAAGTTGTTGTAATTGATGATTTTAGGCAATACCAAATTTGTGGGGTTAAAATTTAGACAATACTTATTTGAACAAAAAGAAATAGTCTTATTAAAAATTTTTCCAAAATTTTTATCATCAACGCCATTTCAGTAATTTTTTTGAACACGGATTTTAGAATATTAAGGCTGTGTTCTGTTTGGCGTTTTCAACCCGTTTTCTATTTTCTGTTTTCGAAAATGTTGAAAACGCGTTCTGCTCATTGTTTTCGAAAATACGTTTTCGAAATCGTTTTCAAGATTTGTATAGAAAACATGAAAACGTCTTTTTAACGTTTTCGGCATTTTCTGTATTAAATGTTGAAAATAAGGAAAACGCGTTTTCTAATTTTAAACTTTACATTTATTCCATTTGAGTCCCAAATTTTTGTTTTTGTATATTTTAGTCCAACCACCAATGACCACCACCGGCACCACCGGAAAAAAGTCAAACCACCAGATCTGATGGTTTGACCACAAGATCTGGTGGTTCTCCACCTGAGAACCACCATCGCGGTGGTTATCAGGTGGAAAACCACCATCGGATGGTGGTTCTCCACCCTCAAGGGTGGAAAACCACATGTCGCAGGTGGTTTACCACCTTCGAGAACCACCTGCGAAGGTGGAGAAGGTGGTTCTCCACCACCTGCGAAGGTAGAGAACCACCTTTGCAGGTGGTTAGCAGTCGCCGGCGACGTTGCCGGCGACTGCAAATGGAGGAAAAAGGTGGGCGTGGGGTAGGGTGGGGTGGGGGTAGGGTTGATGAAGAAGATGAGGACCTTTTTTGATATGTTGAAAAGTTTAGGGACCTTTTTATAATTTTTATTATACCAAATTGTATTTTTTTAAAAGTATAAATCAAACACGTTTTCTATTTTCTCTTCTCAAAAATAATTTTTTCAAAACAACAAACCAAACGCATTTTCTATTTTCTAAAAACAACAATTGAAAACAGAAAACACCAAAATATTTTCGAAAATGAAAACAGAAAATACAAAACAAACAGAACGCCCCCTAAGTGTTCGAAAATTTATGCTATGTGCATTGTGTATTGTATGAAACAATAGGATCTTACAAAATATTTATAGGTAAAACTCTACATATTGATTTTTCGGTAGTAAAAATTTGTTCAGAATAATTGAGAAAAAATTTTAAAAATCCTAATGATTGCAATACTAAATATAAAAAAAATTGAAAATTTAATTTGAAAATGAAGAGATGATTAGATGATAATTTTGACGATTTTTTTTTTCAGTGGCTTGTGAAATAATGAATTGGGATATGAAAGTTGTCGTTTTCTATTTCTTTTCTAATTACTTAATTAATTACTCATTATAAATTTAATTATTTAAATACTCATTATTTGATTTTAAAAAAATTACTCACTATTTGGGAAACTTAATACGCATTACATGAAAATTATTTAAAATTACCATTTTAATATGATAAAAATAAAAAACATTCTTTTGCCTAATTTTTTAAATACGTAAAAAGTTTTTTTTTTAAAACAGAAAACCACAGCTTATGTGGCATCGTGCAAAGTAGACACTTCAATTTTTGTTAATAAAAAAATACATATGCATATATATAATTTGAAAATAAATAATTAAAATATAATATCCAAACATTAAAAAATATATATAGAAAATATTAATTCTCATTTTCAGAATTAATTTAACGGGTATTATAACTTTGATTTCGTATGACTTTTTCATTAATACATGCAACACTAAATATAAAAGAATTAAAAAAATTAGAATACAAATAAGAACACCAAATAAGAATAAAATAGAATAAATTAAAGACTAAGTAATTAAATTTAAAAAAAAATAACCAAACATAGCACTGTCACAGGTGCCTAAGTGGCCCTTTTAAATATATATATATATATATATATATATATATAATTAGATTTTTTGCATTTTTCATTTTATTGTTTGGGCCCAAAGTTATATGGGATCCAAAATTTTTTCCCCTTCATTTGTTTAACTGTTCAATTTTAATTATTTAATCTAATTTACATATTTAATTAATTATTTAGAGTAATTCCTAATTATTTATGTTTAGAGTTAATTTGTTTACGTTAAAATAATCTTTCTAAATATTTAAGAAAGACCTAATTTTGCCAATTGTAATTTATGAAATCCTAGAATACCACAAAGAAGGATAATGAATGTTCTGAATTAACGGTCCATTTTTGTTAAATTTTCATCAAGAAATACATTGCATTTGATTGAATTTTTTGTCAAAATTGAATAAAAGAATCATTGTAATTGATTTTTGAATCTCTTCAAACATTAAAAAAAAAACGTTGCAATCTTGATGAAAAGTGATGTAGTGATAGAGAAAAAGAGGATAATGCTAAACATACAAAGTGCTTACCATAATAGGTGACATATTAGAAGTGAAAAGTTATAATACCTTTAATGATTGTATAATATTCTATAAGGAAGAGTAAATGTGATATAATCATTTTACCTAATTATATAACTCTTTATGTAACTCTCTATGTCCCTATAGTATGACCGAAAAAAGAAGTCAGGAGTGAAATAAAAATTTTTGAAATATACAACCTATAATACGAATTTGTATTTGACAAGGAAAGAAAAATGTATAATTTACATGAGTCGCCTTAAATTTATCTATTTATTATTTGATATATAAAGTTTGAAGAAATAATTATTATACAATAAATAGTTAAATAGAAGTGGTGATTGAGGGTCCAATTTTTCGTGTTTGCTTTGGGCCCTTTGAAGGTTAGGTCTGGCTTTGGGTGAAGAGGCTTAGTGTATAGAAAAGATAATATAAGGTGGTCCATTCTTATTTGAATAATTCTCGGGGGATATTGTTTATACACAATTTTAACTAATATTATGATGTGCAATTTTCTCATTGGATGATAATGATAATTTCCATATGATGTACATTCAAATCACATCCTTATTCCCCCATGATAAAATACTTTATCACCATGCTACTTAAAAATATCTATAAAAAATATCCCCCAAGAATCACTGTTTTTATTTAGAAGTTCATGTTCACATATAAGTTGTTTTTTGTTATGATTTGGTGACCGATTAAATCACGGGGAAAAAAAACACCAGAGAGAGGGAAAAAGATTAAAAGAAAAGAAAAAATGGAAAGTGACAATCTTGTAAGTTTGGTGACATATCTTTCGATATGTCATGATATATATTGGGTCAGACCTATCGATATAATACATCAACTCAATAATTTCTCTTTTACATAAAACAATAAAAATATATATGTTTATAAATATTGCTCATTTTGCTCAGATCGATAGCAAATATTTTAATAAATTCAATGTTAAAACGTTGAGACGCTCTTAGATTATAGCAAACGACCACCACATAATTAGTCAAACTAAAGAAAATGAAAATAGAACTATGGAAATTCAATTGAGAGTAGTTCAGCATTATCTAGCCTCCAGTCCACAACCTCATGAATATCTTTCACTAAAGTTATATCCACACAAGTGATTCCCCCATGTGGGGAGACTTCCCACGTTACATCCTCCACTTGAGGTCCCCCGTCCCCCTCCAATCAGAAGGGAACATGTAACGTGAGGAAAGAATTAATCTTCTTATATTAAAATGCAGAAAAATGATACTTGTACAATTTTAATTGACAACTAAGTAACATGAAAAAATCACATAAAGTAATAATAGTACAATAATAATAACATACAATTTTATAATATTCCATTATACTACATAATTATCACCGAATTGTCAACAAAAGTCTCGACTCTAGCTCTAAGAGTTTTTGTTCAACTTGGAAATAAACTCATCAATATTTTTATCAGAAGTCCCACCCTCACAAACTGCCTCAATAGCCAAATCTTTCCATTTACTAGCATTTTTCTTCATCTCTTTCCCCTTTTCACCTTCCATTACTTCCCTCAAACAACCCTCAATCTCTTCTCTCCAAACAATCCCATTTTCACCAACTTTCACCCTTAATCCCATCTTCCAAACATCCTCCACAAGCTTAGCATTTGTTGTTTGATCTGTCCATTGTGGCATCACCACCATTGGCACCCCCATGCTCAATGCTTCGATCGTCGAATTCCACCCACCGTGCGAAAAGAAACACCCTATGGCCTTGTTTGACAGCACTTTAAGCTGTGGACTCCAACTCACAAACAAGCCCTTATTGTCATATGTTGTCTCTTGGACAAAATCTTTGGGGAGTTTTTCTTTCTCAGAAGATTTGGCGACCCATAAGAAGTTGAGATTGCTGTTTTTTATCCCCATTGCAAGTTCTTCCATTTGCCTTTCTGGGAGATTCACCATGCTACCAAATGCGACGTAGACGATGGATCCTTCCGGCTTGGTGTTAAGCCAGTCGATGCAGTTCGACGAACAATCTAAGTCGAAGAGGTTGAGTTCATAATCATTGTCGTTTTTTACTCGTTTGTCCAAATAGACCGACGGAATTGTTGGCCCTATTGTTAACACTGGACGCGCTTTCATCATTTCGTTAGCAACCTATCCAAACAAAAAACATGATAAGCAGATAGCCATTTGCGAGAGGTACGCACAATTTTTGTGTGTATTTCAACCACACGGGTGTGGGCCCCTCCTTTCAAGGAGAGTTAATATGGCCACTTCCCACCACACCTTATTAGAGTGTGGTGGTGTCTTTCAAGCAGATAATACTAAACACAGTACCTAACAAAGGCTCTAGCTAGTGACTTACTCTTTCCTCTAGCTTGTGATACGTATTAACAAGCACGAAATCAGCCTTATCGTAGTTCGAAAATTGATTCAGCACCAACTCGAAGTAAGCCGGATAAGATCCGGTTACATAAATGAACGACGGCATATCGGGCAAATTAAGGGGCGGCAATCCCGGAATCTCGATCGGTAGGGTCGAAACGGGAAGTTTCAACAACCCATTATGCACATAATAGTACACACAATTAACAGCACAAGCTTGAGTGAAAAAACATGCTCCAAGAATCCCAAACTCTCTAGCCACTTCCAAAGCCCAAGGCAAAAATGAATCATAAACAATACAATCAATAGGATGGTCTGATTTTTGGTACTTTTGAATAAGTTGTGCCACTGTTTTAGAGCCTGCTTTTTCCAAGCGTGTAAGGTATTCGTCGACGCTGGCGGCTTGCGCAACGCCGCCTTCGTCGTAGCCATCGGAAAATGTGTCGATAGCGACCGTTTCGCATTTTGGGCGGTTGGTCTTGGAAATATAGTTGGTGATTGCTAAGGTTGCTTTTGCTCCTTTGGAGATTAATCTCTTGCAAAGTTGGCACAATGGATTTACATGGCCTTGGCTTGGGTAGGGGAGAGCCAAAACATGAACCATTCTAGACGCCTTTTTTTGCTTATCCATTATGATTTGTTCTTGTGGTTTAATAATTTTGAAGGAATTATTGTCGAGAAAGCTCTTGTGGTTTTGAAGTAATCTATCTATTTACAAAATTGTTGGATGAATGTGATACGTACTGACAAAACGATAGCGTATGTTAGCATCTATCAGGACATCTCGGATGTTAAAAGTTGATATAGAGGAGATAAATAGAAAAAAGATGATTATTTTAATTATATATAATAATTAAAAAAAAGAAATGTAGGAAAAAGAGGGAAAAGTGAGAAAAAGATAAGAGATATAGAAATAAATGTAAAAATAATAATAAAATAATAGTAGAAGGTGTGAAATTGGATGTGAGAATATAAAAGTGGCACAAGAATTTATGTAGAAAAGTAAAGAAAATTTGAAGTAAATGAGAGAAAAATAAATTTTAACAAATATGGGGCCCAAAACTTTTTTTGAATCTATGTCTCACATACCTAGATATTGGATTTGAACTTTGTGCAATGGAGATGCACTTTACAGATTTTTATACATTTTAACTTATTCTTTTTAAATTTAAATATGTTACATATATTAATTTTCGTGTAATTCTATGACGTGACATCTTCAAGTCCAAATCTATAACGATACTAGTCCTTATCTTTATATTAAAATGGGTAAAGTTTGAAAATTTTCCACCGCCTTATTGTCGGTTCCAACTGCTCCACCCAAATTTTATAGTATTTATATAGATAAGAAATTATAAGAAAAAAAAATTATGCTTCATATTAGGATATGTGTAAAAATAAATTTTTATATATTTTTATATGATATGAGAGAAAGAATGAGTGAAATTGAATGGTGGAGATTTATATATAATATAAATAGATCTTATGAGATATATGAATATGAAATAAGAAAAAATATGAATAGAATTAAAAAAATATGTAAAAATATGCAGAATCATAGAAACTGATTTGGTTTACTTGTGTTATGACGCACCCAAACTCATAAGACCTCGATTGATTTGTCAGTTCACCGTAATTTGCATCCGAAGATGAGCCTGGTCAATTTCGTACGCCGAAGTTTCTTATGCCAAATTAATTGGAGTCATTCTACAGCACATGTACAACAAGACTACACAAGTTGTACAAATATAAATATACTTGAGAGAGCAATACTAGAGAAATAACAAAAAATATATAATTAGGTGTATAATTCTCTAATAGAAGTAATGGATCTTACAAATACAGGAAGGATAAAAATGGTATTTTTCATACCTCTTTATTAGAGGGTTATACACCTAATTATACAAATTAATTGTTCATCAAATATTATCCTACTTGAGATATTGGCGGAGCCATAAATTTTTATTTGCAGGAATGAAAAAATATTAAATACAAAATGTCCAAGGGAAAAAATTTTTGGGGCGACTGCCATCCCCTAACCCCATAGCTCCGCCTATGATATCTTGGCAGAATCCTGTTTCTCTCTACATATATTGTTATTATTTTTTGAATAACACGTGTTATTATTTTTAGTTCAATAATTATCAAATGAATTATATGTGTGTTATACATTTTTTTGGTACATTTTTATTGCACAAAGTATGTATTCGTCTCCATTTATTTTTATTTAAAAATTACATGATATTAAAAGTTCAAGTCAAATATTAATATATTAACTACATATTTCAAATCATCACTCATTATTATATCTACACATCTTATGGCCCCATTACTATTTATGCAAAAAAATTAGCTAATTTTTAAGTGAAAATAAATTTAAGGGTGTGCTTGATACGCCAAAATTTGGATGGAAAATGTCATTTCAAGAAAAAGATTTTCCCACTTGTGTGTTTGATGTAAAATTTTTTCTTAAAAAGTGTTTTTCATGTAAAAGTCTCTAAAGCATAAATTTGGCTAATTTTCTTGGAAAAGTGAAACTAGTGTTGAGGTGGAAAAACCTTTTGCATGAAAAATATTTTCCACCTCCATTTCCATGTTGAATCAAACACACCCTTGGGTGTGTTTGATTGAGTACATTTTTCCAGGAAAAATGGAGTGTTTAATAGTCAAAGTTTTCCAGGAAAGTGTTTTCCTCGCTCTCTCCACATGTGAGCTCTTTTCCACATTTTGAAGGAATTTCAATTCCTACCACTTGGCCAGTTTGTGTTTTGCAGACAAAATTTTGGTTCTTTTTTTTTAATAGATAATTTGCTTTAACCATAAAGATATGAAAATTATCAAATTTTATTAAAAATACAAAAATAAGGAAAACAACACTATTGTCCAATTTATAAATTAATCATATCAAACACCTACAACTAGGGTTGGGCAAAAAGGATAAACCGCCAAACTAACCGCATCAAGTCGGTTAGGTTGGGTTTTTTTAGCCGGTCGGTTTGGTTTTTGGTTTGGTTTTTACTATACTAAAAAACCGATCGGTTTAAAAAGAAAGAGAGAGAGAGAGAGAAAAAGCGAAAAAAAAAACCAAAAAAACTGACAAAACCGAATCGGTTGGGTCGGTTGATTTTGATTTATCGAACTGAACTTTTTTTGGCCAAACTAACTTCGAGTGGGTAGGTTTTGGTTCCGGTGGAAAATCAACCCACCCAAACCGATGCCTATCTCGACCTACAACTATCATTTTCCTCTGAAACCTTTTGCGTGGAATTCATTTATCTGAAAAATTTTCTCTTTCCAATTATTTTCCGACTTTACAATCAAACACACTATATTTGACACTTTAGCCGATTGATTCTCTTGATAATTTCAATCATTTGCTCACAATGTAACTTTATAATGCACGAGACCCTACGCGTTAGAAAAATACCATAAATGATAATATTATTGGTACAAGTGCATCATAGTTTACTATTTGATTAATAATTAGATATCATATTACAGTTTGCATGGTAATGATACAAGAATTATATTATTTATACATGACAACTTAATTTTTTGACAATCTAATAGTACCATAAATTTTATGAGTTAAGTAACATGTAATTTTTATTGTACAATCAGTCTATATAATTTTACCACATCACTTGATTGTCAAAAAATTATCCAATATTTCTCTAATTATCTATACGAAGACCATCATTTACTATATAATTAATTAACACGTTACTCATTGATAAGCACAACTTATTTGTAAATTTATTCTCGCGCTTCATACCACGTCTTGCTCGAGAAAAGTTCAATTAGTCATAAAATTATAGGCGGGTTTATATTTGGTCATTGAACTTCAATTTTTTTTCAAACTAATCATCAAAATTTAAGACCTATTCATATAGAACAGAACTAATTCACTGAACTTTAACTAGTTACACCTTCATTTCGTCTTAATTGAGAAGTCTCTATGTAAAACTTTTCATTTTCTCTAAATGCATGGACTCTCGGAGTTTAAATTAACAATTAGTTATTCAAAATATAAATAATACTAGAGTGACATAGCGTTTGACATGATTGATGACACAATGCTAATAAAATCCATTTATTGCCATTAATGAATGATTGTATTAATAATTGAGATAAAGGGTATTAAAGTCATTTTATTTTATTATGGCATTCTTTATGGCATTTGATATGTCATTGTAACACAGTCGTCAAAAAATATAGACGAATTCAACAACAAATATGAATCAAAAACCACATCACAGTAATTAAGAATTCATTTTCCATGAAATTAATTAAAAGCAAGTTTAAAGTAATTGTCTTAGGAATTTAAGCTTTATTTTGTAATTTTGCAGAGAATACAAAGTGGGAAACTTTTCATGAAAGTATTTTTATTTTCCACCCAATTTCACGTGGTCAAACACGTACACTAGTTAAACAATAAATTTGGGAAAAATTAAAGTTAAGTTGCCAAACACGTGGATTTCATAAAATTATTCTTATGATAGATATTTGGTAGATTGAAATTGAATTAGGTTGATAAACATTTAGAAAAATAAAAAATAAACTAATGAATAGAATTAAAATTTAAAAGAAAATTTTTTATTATGTATTGACCCAATCACGGCCAAACAGTTGTTCCTTTATCGTTCTCAAAACAAGAAAACAAATTGATTTAGTGGACCTTTCTCTATATCCTTTTAATGTTCAATCACACGTCACTTATACAAATTATTTCTTTTCCTTAAAAATTTTTTTATTGAACAAGCTCTTAACTATCGTTTATCATCCTCAAGCTCACTATTAACACGTATGTACGTTATGTTGATGTCGAAATCAGTAAGGACTAATTACTTATCAACTGAGGTAGGTGTCAGGACCTGAGTAATGGTAACTGAAGAAGTAAAATATATGTGTATAATGTCCGAGCTAGTCCTTGTTTACGGAGAGTTTTCTCGTGTGTCAAATGAATGCTAAGTGTTCTATTTATAGTGTGCAATCTGGTAGGAGGGTAGTAGGTCATCATGGCGCCGGCTAGGTCTGCTCCAGAATAGATGCAATGATGATGTCTATTGTACTTCAGGCAGTCTCGCATTTAAGGCGTTGACCTCGAAACTTGGGTATAGCCGTCGTTGCATTAATGGGGAAAGGATGGTCTGTCGGCTGCAGGTGGTGTCAGGATGTCAGGTGACACGTGGGTTGTCGCTGTTGCCATCAGAATGTGGCGGGATTGGTCACACACCATGGCCGAGCTGACCTCGGACCATCTGTCAGACATTAGCGATGGGAATGACTCTCTCCACGCTCGGCCGACTGGGCCCTTGGTCGAGCCAGGTGGCCGAGTGGGACCCTCCACATATTCTCTAGTGAGGTGAATTCAGGTCAATCCGACCAGACACTGGACACGCCACCGGCCGACCTGGTGCCCTTACACGTCAGCGAGGGGTCCATGTTGTCCTGAGGACCTGGGGTGAGTCCGTGCCACGTCACCAGGGTGCCAACACGTTACATGCATAACATTTCATGGTAATACTCTATGAAAAATAGTTAAAAGAATTGAATAAAAGAAAAGGTAAGTCAAACGAATATGTGAATGAATATTTATTTATATGAAATCATGGATATAATTTTAAAAGATGAATAATTAAATCAAAGTGTAATGTTGTGATTTAATGACGACACTTTTGTGCACGTAATTTTTTTCTTTTGAAGAGGTTCCATACTTTTCTTGATATGAGTAAGATACATGTACTTATAATAACTAACCACTTAAATTAAAAAATCATTAATTGAATAATAATAAATACATTTTTTTAACGAAATACGTTTATTCTGGTAATAGCATGGATTAAGAGTCAAAACATTTCAATGTTATTGAACTTTTACAATGATCTCTTGAGTCTTGACTGTCATCGAATGTCACTCATCACTGCCACTGAAATATCCAAAAGGTTCATCCACTGCCACTCAATTAACTTTTCATTAAATAAAGTAACAGCCTCATATCTCCATTTCCCTATACTTGGATCACGTAACATATTTCTTTCATAGATGATAAGCAAGAAACCTTATTGGACTTTTTTATTAACCAAAAATAATAGACACATAGAGTATAATTAAGATGACAATTGACTTTTTATGTTTTAATTAAGAAAAATGGATTGATGACTCGTATTAAACAGCAAACATATCAATCAAATATGGCTAAGATCATTTTACCATTTTTTAAGTCAATATTTTGGGCATATTTGACTTAAGAAGTGGTGTAGGATAGAGACCACATCCTAATTTGAATGGTATAATTGCCCTATATTGACTTTAAAATGCTCGATCTTCGAATTTCACGAAAAAAATAAATTTGTCACTAAATCACCTTTGTCCAAATAAAACATGTAATATTTCTGTAATTTTGTGTGCGTGTGAGTGATACAGTTTATATCTTATACTTATGCAAAAGAAGAATATAATCCATTCTACTTGCTAGTGTGTTCCGCCTAAACCATCTTCTATAATTATTAATAAAAGAATAAAAATGAAAATAATGGATGCTAGCTGCAGCCAATATTATGGGCCCAACGGCCTAAAAGCCTGCACGCATGTATTTATTTTTCTTTTTAATGTAGAAATTTTTATGCATAAATTTTTTCATGTGATTCTAGAGACTATATATAAATAAAAATAAATAAAATTTTATTTTTCTATTTAACTTTGAAATCCCAAAATCAGATCGATCAGAAAATCTGTTAAATTAGGATAATTGTTAAATTTTTATTTAACAAATAAAAATAATAATTAATATAATGTCATAACAATGGTTAGACTTAATTTTTTTTTTTTTACTTTATAAGATATACTAGTATATCTAGATAAAAGTATTCATTATTAATAAAAATACAAATAGTTAATGTACAACATTTATTAAAATTAATGATTTTAGGAAAAGAGTTGACATAAGTAATTAATGCTTAACAAGTCATTGCAGAATTTTATGTCATAAAATCTTAGGGATGGCTCGGCTCGGCTCAGCTCGTAAAAAATAAGCTCGGGTTCAGCTCGGCTGGTCCGGCTCACGAGTCGAACCCGAGTAGTCCACGAACTTCTCGGCTCAGCTAGGTCTTTTTTTTGTATATATAATTACAATTTCAAATATTCAATTACTTAAGTGACTCGCTTTTTTGAATAACTACTTAAGTAACTTAAATTAATTAACATGACTTGTCCGTATTAGTTAAAAGTAGACATTGATTAATTAAAAGCGAACACGATAAACTAGAAAAAATTGACATGAAAATAGTTTTCTAATTAAAAATTTTAAAATTGCAACTCATTAAAATTTGACGAGCTCACGAGCAGGTCCACGAACTTTACGAGTCGAACACTAACTGTCCATTTCCTAATTTTTCTGCTCTGTCCAAGTCCAAGTATGTGTTTTGACGAGCCAAACACGAACTTTTGAAGAGCTGAACCGAGCCCAATACACTAACTCGCGAACTGTCCAACTCGTTTGCCATCCCTATAAAATCTTTTATGTGCATTGAAATAATAATGATTACTACCTCCGTCTAAAAAATATAGTCTACTTTTCATATTTCACCCATCCCAAAATATTGGCCCTATTCTTTTAAAAGACGGAGTTATCATATATGCCATCATTTAATATACATCGTTATCACTAAAATAAATTAATTGAAATAAAATATCAGATAAATGAAAGGTAATATTAGGAAAATAATTTTAGGCTTTAATTTTCAACTACTATTATTAATTGTATTTTTTAAATATTTATGAAAATAGAAATTAGTTATACTTATGAAGCGGAGGTTGTGGAGTACTGTTTTATAAAAATAGTTAGTCTTATATTTATTTTTCAATGTTATTAGCATACATAAATAAATATACTTATTAAGTTTCTTTTTAATTTTTCATTAATATTGTCAATACGAAGAAAGGAAAACTAATTAATGTACAGTATTTATTAAAATTAATTATTATTGTTTGAGTAAAACACTGGAAATAAATAATTAATGCTTAAAAATAAAAATATCCAAAACATGTCTATCCTACACCACATTTTGAGAAGAATATAATGAATAATATGACATGTATAAAGAGAAGCGACGATATTAAAGAGAATATGTAAGTGGGGTCTTGAACATTTATTGTATAAAATTGAGTTTGTAGCTCAAAAGATTTTTTTTAGAAAATAAAGTTTTATTTATTGAACCGCGAAGTGTGATTCATGGTTTGTTTCCTCGCAAGGCTGTTAAACAATTGATCGATCCGTAATTTTATTAAAATAGTAAAATGATATTTATATGTCATAAAAGATGGTAGAACTTTATGTTTTAATTTTATTGACATAGATAGACAAAAATGCTCATTAAATATATTTATTTAAATTTTCATTAATAACGAATAAGAAGAAACAATAATTAATTAATGTGCAATATTTATTCAAAATAATTCTTACTTTTTGTGACATTGTTTGAACTAATAATTAATGCTCAAAAAGTAAAAATATACAAAAAAAAAAAAAAAAAAAGGTGTTGTAAAGATGGAGTAAATCCACCGAAAGAGAAAAGAAAAAGCAGCGTAATTATATTGTAGGTAATGATTATGTTTTATTGTGTGAATGACTATTGTATATTTGATCAATATTTGTAATACGATGTGCCCCAAATATTTCTCTATAAATAGGGGTCATTTGTAATGAATTCAATAACGAGAATTGAAATGAAAAACTCTCTCGTTCACAACACGTTATCAGCACGAATTGTCTCTAAAAATCTACTCATTAATTCTCTTCAATAACTCCGTATGATTTTCTCTAAACCATCCAATCTACTCCAACTTTCTCTCTCTCACCGACACATTACATCATTTCTCCCTTTGCAGAAGCTCCCCATTTGTTGCTGCTTTATCTTCTTCACCTTTCATTCTCCCAGTCTCTCTTCAATTCTCTCTCTATTCACGCAATTACACATACTTCTCCTTCCAACGCCGATAAAATCACAGCCATTGCACAACTTCTCTATGCCCAACTCAAATGGGCTCACAAGAATCCGAACTCACAGCACCACCGTTTCCGCCGCCGCGATTCCCCTGACAACCGCCAACCCAAAGGTGATTCCCAATCGGATATTCGAGTTGTTAGGACCAGAATCGAACAATTCCTACTATTCAAAAGCTCGATGCGGGGCGGTGTAACTAGTGTGCAAAAAGCAGAGAAAACATGAAGGTTCTGCTTTTCTTGGCAATTCTCTCTCTTTCTTCCCTGCTCCTATGTGGTGTTTTAGCAGAAAATGAGGAAGCTACAGCAGTTGGTCTTTTAATGAACTACTACAAAGACACATGCCCACAAGTCAAGACAGGAGCTTTGGGATGAGAAATTTCAACTACATCGAGGCGGAAGCTGAGGTATATATATATATATATATATATATATATTATATTATATTATAATATATTACTTTATAATATAATAATATATTAAACTATAACAACCGTTTTATCGAGATATAAGGAGCATACATTATCAAAATCAAATTTTCTCGACTCCATTGTACTCGATTTAACGAGAGTTTCGATTTGACACCAATATTGATAAGATAATAACTCGTTTTGAAATATGTTATTATTAAACTTTATAATTTGTAAAGTAATACCCCAATTTTGAGAAAATTACAAAATAGTCTTGGAAGCGATTGATATTTACAAATTGGAATGGAAATGAAACAATTTCCCGATAGTACAATATTGCTAGAACATTTTCGACAATTTTACCTTTGTGGACTGGAGTGGATAATTTTACCTCTGCGGATTCGAATGGACGATTTCCATATGGTAGGTTCTACCACCTATTGGAATTTAAATTTACATTTATTACTATAATTTCTATATGGTCAAGGTTATACCACCTATTGAAATTTAAATTTCTATTTATTATGATAATTCCCATACGGTAGGTTCTACCACCTATTGGGGAGAATTTAATTTCTATAATTTATGTTTTTATACTTCAAATGTGATGGGTTATACCACAAGTATTTTTGATGTGGTGGGTTATACCACACAATTAGAATGTATATCACCAATGTGGTTGGATTAAACCCCACGATTGGTACTAAATAATAATAACCGATTTATATATTCGACAAGGATGTTATATTGATATTAACAAAGAGATTTGAGCAAATGATGATATATGTGTTGATAAATTGCTCAAAGAATTCCATGGTGATAAAAGAGAAAGAAAATATACCATGGTGAAAAATCTCATTATGAGATTAATATATTGTGATACATTGATACAATGACGAGAAATACTCTCAAAGAAACATTTAATGAAGGAATATTCATTCTCCACGTTTATTAAATATTGATGGAGAACATTTGAGTAAGAGGTACCAAAAGTTACCGTTGAATAAATATATAAAAGAGAAATGCTCAATAGATCCCAATTGACAAATCAAATGAAATGAATCATATGGTGGGATCATTTGAAATAATCCTATTGATGATATGAGATCGTATTGATATGAGAAGAAAACGACATCAAGAAGCATATGTTATGCTAATGGTACAATAGACTTTTATATTCGAACAAAATATGATATTATTGTTATTTTAGAAGAAGTACCAAATAAATTAAATTGGAATACATTGACAATATCAAAAGGCGGCAATAAACACTCGAAAATATAGAAATATAAAAGAAAATACGTATTGAACCCTTAAATGAGGGATGCGTCGAGAGTATAAATACTCGTAACTCGCCATCCCTAACATTCAGGTTCATAATGAAAGATCCAAAGGATCTCTTTTCCGCTTGACACCAATGGTGCATGAATCGACGGGTTTCAGCTTCCCATGATTCTTGAACATATGATTGAATCTTGATGAGTAGATCAAGAATCGATCGGCGAAACAAGTATATTTCTCGTGAACGAGAAATAAATTTATAATCTACACTCGATCTAGAAATGCTAGCAAACCATCAAAGAAATAATTAATATTCAACAAACCTATGGGTTTGGTATGAAAATTCCACGTGCCCATGATGCTATATTGAATATTTCCTCCAGTGTGATAGCGCCTGGAAGGACAATAAAAGCATCACTATTGTTCATCATGTACATCATGCAGTCATGAATAGACTGCGTTTAAAGATCACCCTGAACCCATGATTATCTTTGGATCCAATACGATTGCTAGCTCCAACTTGATGAAAAGGTAATACGCTGACACTCTTATCCCCATAATTGTGCGGCCATTGTAAGACTTTTTAAAAGCTTGGTATTGGTCCCTCCATACAAGATATTGATGTTTTGTTTCCCAATTCCTTTATAAGTTGGTTTGCCATATCTATATATTGGATATCACCTATCGCCTAGATCCACCAAGAACACATACAGTCTTAATCAGGTGAGGTGAAGATTGATTTGCATGAGATGATTCTAAAATTCCCATCGCCATCTCCATCTCCATCTCTCTCTTTACACTAAAGTTTCAATGTATGAATGAGAGATACGTGAATCCCTCTATTTAAAGATAAATTTTCAAACCAATAAGTGATTTTACTATTTACCTTTTGACAATATGAGAAAAGAGAACAGTAGAAAAATATCAGTGAAATGACATACACTTTCGGTGATTGAAATCTATATATAAATATATTTATTTATTTATTTACATACATATATATATTTGAAAAAAAAAAACACGATATTTACAATTACGCGAAATACATCGATTTACGCCGATTTACTTTGAGAAAATCATAATACTAAGTTTTTCTACTAAATTTACAAACAGGATCTTTTAAAGTAAGATTTTCGAGACTGTACCGTTCTTGTTCATCTTTAAATTTGGCCCATAAGGCCATAAGCTCACCTTGTACGTGTCCACTAGGATGTGTCTCAAGAGCCTGTTGAATATCATCCAAAGACTCCTTACTCAATCCATCCTTAATGAATGCTATTTTATCTTCTCGATTTTTGGACAAGTACCCCACAGATTTACATCGAGTGTCACAAGTCCACCGAGCACATTTATAGCATCCTCCTAACCTTTTTGCTCGCTTCTTCGAAAAACTACTTTTACCCATTCCAGGCATGTATTTAGAAGGAATCGAAACCTCACCAGATAACCGGACCTTTGCTTCAATCAACCATCGAATATCTTGTGGAATGCCCTTATTCATTAGTATCCTTAATCTTTCAAGTCTACATAGATAAATTCTCTTTAGAATTTTGATCGGCAGTGAGGGATAGTATTTACGAAGATTCGAGAGCACATGATCCATTATAATATCTGGACCCTTGTTAGGGTGAATATTGTAAGTGCTCGAATGATTTATAAACGCGTATGAGGTAAGACTCCGCGTTTTAACAGTGACGTAACAGGAAACGTATGAGATAAGATTCCACGTTTCAATAGTAATCGTAATAATGCCACCGAAAGAATGACGTGATATGTCGGTTGGCTATGCATGTGATGACGGTAATAAATCATGTTGAGAACTATATAGATTCCGGTTCGATTGATGTAAATAATTTATTGAAATCAAGAACCGGAAGAAATTTCCAATGATTGTTCTCGATAAATGATTGCTAGCTAATGATTGGAAATAAATCCCAAATATATCTGGAACATATATAAGGGATGAGATATATGGGCCCACTCACCCTTTTATGTTGACTACTATATGGATTCACTATGTAGTCACATGTGTATATTGAAATGATTTGCTCATGATATGAGCACGAGTTCCAGATCTAATGATAAAACTAGTGAATGTATATCCCAATAATTTGAATAAGGCCGTAAATGATTGGATATGCGCATGCGAGTGGGATATAATTGGCAAAATATTTAAAGTCCTCCAATCGATTTGCCAATATCGAGAACAAAACACAGACTGAATAAATTCCCCTATTAAAGCTAAATATTGAGAATATATACAAGGAAAATCATACAAATTATACTGAGTTTGGTTGCTAGCATGAGGGGAGTATTAATAGTTGGAAATGATATATGAAATGCATCACGATATGAATTTGAAATACAAAGATGCATGAAAGACTCAGAACGATCTCATATACCAACTATACATGTTTTGATAAATTGACGAGCCCGAAGTATTGATATTATTTGATTCCCCAAAAATATATAGCAAATGATAAAGGATGGTCTTATTAAAGGAGGCATACAAATTGAAGAGTATATAAACTCAAGTATATTGTGCAATCCTAAAAGAGGATCGAAAATGAGATATCTCAATAAGTTATATTGTTATGGGGAAAGAAATGAAAATGGAAAGTGTCGACACAATATGAAAATGTAGCGCTACATACGATAAACGATAATGAGGATATTGAGATATATCGAAGAATAATATTGAAATATGCGGGCTTGATAAGAAAATTGAATATAGAACTATTAACAGGATAACATTATTTGTAATAGCTTAAAACAATGATATTGTTGTACGCTGTACTCTTTTCCTTATTTGAGGTTTTTATCCCAAAGGGTTTTTCCTAAATAAGGTTTTTAATGAGGCAGCCTAATCACAACTAATAGGAAATCTCGAGAAGAGATTCGGATATATATATATCGATACAGTGAAAATTTAAGATCGAGATTGTCGATTGCAAATAAATACTAAATATGACATAGTGATAATACTTACCTGAAGGATTTTGATATGCTTGAAGTATACTTGTACAAAATACGCGTTGCACTCTTTTTCCCTTGATTAAGGTTTTATCCCATTGGGTTTTCCTAGCAAGGTTTTTAACGAGGCAACGTTTATGACATATTCACATGAATAATGAGAAATTGACTCAATGAATCTATTGGATCAAATGATAATGAAGAGATTACTCGGAATCAACTGATGATGGTATTGAAATTTTTCACCAAAAGTGAATGTATCAGTTACCAAGATTCGGAACCAAATGGAATAGCTGTACTCTTTTTCCTTCGATCAAGTTTTTCCCCATTGGGTTTTCTTGACAAAGTTTTAACGAGGCAGCATATGAATACTTCTATAAGAATGATCGTCATCAGGGGGAGCAACTTACTTTTGCCTCAGGTTTTGCCCCACGAAGTTTTCTTGCAGCAGTATATGATCTATCAAGTTCTCCTACAATCAATTTGGAAGTTTTCACACTAGATCTTTCTCCAAACAAGTTTAAAAGGCAATTGTATCAAATAGTCATTCAAGGGGGAGTGTTGTAAAGATGGAGTAAATCCACCGAAAGAGAAAAGAAAAAGCAGCGTAATTATATTGTAGGTAATGATTATGTTTTATTGTGTGAATGACTATTGTATATTTGATCAATATTTGTAATACGATGTGCCCCAAATATTTCTCTATAAATAGGGGTCATTTGTAATGAATTCAATAACGAGAATTGAAATGAAAAACTCTCTCGTTCACAACAAAAGGGTCTCGTTCCGCCACTTTTTGAGAAGAATACAGTAGCGGATTTGGAGGGGGTCCGAGAGGGTACGTGACCCCCCTTGAGAATTTTTTTTATATACAAAATTCAAAATGTATTAAAAGGATAGCGTATGTTAGTATCTATCAGGACATCTCGGTATTGATGTTAAAAGTTGATATAGAGGAGATAAATAGAAAGAAGATTATTTTAATTATATATATATATATAAAAAAAGAAATGCAGGAAAAAGAGAGAAAAGTGAGAAAAAAAAGAGATGTAGAAATAAATATAAAAATAATAATAAAATAATAGTAGAGGGTGTGAAATTGGATGTGAGAATATAAAAATGGAACGAGAATTTATATAGAAAAGTAAAGAAAATTTGAAGTAAATGAGAGAAAAATAATTTTTAAAAAATATGGGACCCGAAAAAATTTTTAAATCTATCTCTCACATACCTAAATATTGGATTTGAACTTTGTGCAATGGAGATGCTCTTTACAGATTTTTATACATTTTAACTCATTTTTTAATTTAAATTTAATCAAACTAAATTATATATATTCACACATTTTATGGGATTTACATATATTACATATTGTTATAAAAGTATAGAAACAATAGAGAGAATTTAGAGAGAATGAATTCGAAGGAATTCTCAGGAATGAATTTCATTAATAACTGAAGCCCTATTTATAGGAAAACTTCGAATGGTACAACCGTAATTACATAATTTCATCAAGGGTATAATAGTCATTCACATATAATAATTACATCTTTTACCAAATTATTCCTCCACCAAATTATTCCTCCACCAAATTATTCCTCATAATTCATAACCACCAAATTATTCTCAATTATTCATAACACTCCCCCTTGAATGACTATTAATACAAATGTCTTCTGGACTTGTTTGGAGAAAAACCCAGTGGGAAAAAAACTTCCAAACCGATTGCAGGATAGCTTGGAGTGGTTATATACTGCTTCATCAAAACATTGCTCCCCCTGATGTCTTCCAGCGGTATAGGAGTATTCATGTGCTGCCTCGTTAAAACCTTGTCAAGAAAACCCGGGGAAAAACTTGATCGAAGGAAAAAGAGTACAATTGCTCGCTTGATTTCATATCTTGAGAACTGATATCTTTACTTCTGGTAAATGATTTCAATATCATCATCGTTTGGATCTAAAGCATTAGCTCCATTATAACTTGATCCAATAGATACACTGTATCAATTTCTCCTATCGTTCTCAATATACCATGAATATGCCTCATTAAAACCTTATTAGGAAAAACCCAGTGGGAAAAACCCTAATGAAGGAAAAAGAGTACATTATTCATGTGAATACGCCTTTAAAGTTGCCTCATTAAAAACCTTGTTAGGAAAACCCAATGGGATAAAACCTCAGTCAAGGGAAAAAGAGTGCAACGCGTATTTTATACAAGTATGCTGCAAGCATTTCAAAATCTTTCATACGTTTGTATGAGTATCATATACATTGATTTTATACTCTTCGTTCATTTAGAGTGCATCAATTTTCTTACACAACTACAAAACATTTACCATGAACACATGTCTCCAAATACACAATTTAAAGCCTATAAATTCATTGTAAAAACATGTAAACATATAAGTAAACCTTCATAACTAACTAACATTTAAAATATATCATTTAACATTAATACTCACTTAATAGGTTATTTCATTCCCAGGGGCTTAGTTCACCCTTTAGGGTACTCATAAACACGGGTTTAGCTCATCCGATCCTTTAATTTCCTTTTCGGCACTACACACACGATCGGTAATTTAACTTTCATGAGCATGCAACATATAATGACCACCATGCTTATCTTTAAACTTGAGCATTAGTCATCATCATCTCATCATCTCATAAGTTAAGGATTTCACATTCACCATTTATCATCTTCAATATATCTCAATATTTTCATTATCATTGATCATATGTAGCGCTACATTTTCATATCGTGTCGACACTTTTCAATTTCATTTCTTTCCCCATATCGACATAACTTATCGAGATATCTCATTATCAATCCTCTTGTAGGATTACACAATATAGTTATGTCTATATACTCTTCAAGAGCATATGCCTCCGTTATTAAGACCATCTTTTATAATTTGCTTTGATATATATGTTCGGGGAAATCTCATAATATCAACGCTTTTGGCGTGCTAACTTATCAAAGCATCTTAACTGATATATGTGATTGTTCATAGCATCTTTTATGCATATTTGAACTTCAAGTTCATATTTTAATTGTGAGGATATAACATGATGCATTTCACATATCATTTTCAACCTTTAATACTCCCCTCATGTTTGAGAAAATTTAGAACACCAAAACTCATACAGTTGGTATGATTTTAATCATATATGTTCTCATCATTCAGCCTTAATATGGGAATTTAGACCGTTTGCATTCTATTCTCGATATCGGCAATTTATTTGAGGACTTTAAACAATTTGCCATATAATATCCCACTTGTATGCGCATACTCAAATCCTTCAGGGATTTATTCAAGTATTGGGATATACATTTACTAGCTTTATCATTAAATCTGAAAATCATGCTCATACCGTGAGCAAATATTTAAATAAATTTCGAATCATATACACATGTGACTATCTAGTGGATCCATATCATAATATCTAGTAGTCCACATGGAGGATGAAATGGGCCCATATTTCTCATCCTTTATTCCGGATATATTTGGGATTTATTCCCAATATTGGCTAGTAATGATTTCATCATTTATCGAGAACAATCATTGAAGAATTCTTTTAATTCTTCACTTGAAATATTGATTTCAATAATTATTTAAACCGGGATGGTCGAGTCCGGTTTGCAAGCAGTATTATTGAACTTCTAGTTCAAGAAATTCTTATATCGATTTCACTAGTATCTGTATAGTGCTCAACATGATTTATCATAGAAACAATTCACCGACATATTCCATCATCTTTTGGTGACATTATTGTCTACTACTGTTCAAACACGGAGTTACAGCTCATACGCATCACATCCGACTATTATTTAATTCCGAAATCGTAGCTCTTACGCTTTATTTAAAATCGGAGTCTTATTTCATACGCGTCGTATTATTCTATAAATAAATCATCAAAATTATTGCAAAATTCATCCTAATAAGGGTCTATACATTATAATGGATCATATGTTCTCAAATCTTCGAAAATACTATCCATCACTACCGATCAAAATCCTAAAAAGGATTTATCGATGTAAGTGGAAAGATTAAGGATGCTAATGAATAAGGGTATCCCACAAGATATCCGATACTTGATTGAAGCAAAGGTTCGATTATCTGGTGAGGTTTCAATTCCTTCTAAATACATGTCTGGTATGGGTAAAAGTAGTTTTTCAAAGAAACGGAGAGCAAAAAGATTAGGAGGATGCTACAAGTGTGCTCGGTGGACATGTGACACTCGATGTAAATCTGTGGGGTACTTGTCCAGAAATCGAGAAGATAAAATAGCATTCATTAAGGATGGATTGAGTAAGGAGCCTTTGGATGATATTCAACAGGCTCTTGAGACACATCCTAGTGGACACGTACAAGGTGAGCTAATGGCCTTATGGGCCAAATTCAAAGATCAACAAACGCGTTACAGTCTTGAAAAACTTACTTTAGAAGATCCTGTTTGTAAATTTAGTAGAAAAATTTAGCATAATGATTTTCCCATATTTATGTAAGAAAGCTCGTGTAATAACAAAGATCAATATATTTCTTTTATTTGTAAATATCGTTTTTCAATTTTAAGATATATATTATTTTTCAATCACTGACAGCTATATGTCATATCACTAAAGAAAAATTTCTGCCTTTTTCTCTTTCATATTTGTCAAAAAGTAAATAGTGCACTCAATTATTGGTTTTAAAATTTTTCTTTAAATAGAGGGATTCATATATCTCTCATGTTGAAAATATAGTGCAAAAAGAGAGATAGGAGTAGAGATGGATGTGGAGATTTTAGAATCATCTCATACAAGTCGACTTTTACCTCGCCATATTAAAACCGTATGTATTCTTGGTGGATCTAAAGCGGTAGGCCATATCCAATATGTGGATATGGCAAACCGACTAAATAAGAGTTAGGGAGACAAGAAATCAATATACTATACGGAGGAACCAACAACAAACTTTTAGCTAGACTTATAATGGCCGCACAATCATGGGGAATAAGAGTTTGAGTGTAATACCTTTCCATCTAGTTGGATCTAATACTCGAATTGGAGCCAGTTCTACCATGGGTCCGGCAGGTTGGTGCTACAAGCGCAATCCATTCACAAGCGCATGATGTATATGATGAATAATAGTGATGCTTTCATTGTCCTTCCAGCGCTACAACACACCGGAGGAAATATTCAATATAGCCTCGTTGGCACGATGGAATTTTCATGTCAAACCAATAGGTTTGTTGAATATTAATAATTTCTTTGATGGCTTACTAGCGTTTCTAGATCGGTGTAAATAATAAGTTTATCTCTCATTCAATGAGAAAAATACTTATTTCTCGCTAGCATGCGTTGATGAACTACTCATCAAATTTCATGCATATGTTCAAGAATCTGTGGAAGACCAGTCCGTCGGTCACAGCACCATTGGTGTCAAGCGAAAAAGAAATTCGGATCCTTTAAATATTTCATTATGAATCCTAATGTTGATGGTGGCAGAGTTACGGAGTATTTATACTCTCGAGACGCATCCCTCATTTATGGGTTCAATATATATTTTCTTTTCGTATTTCTATATTTTCGAGTGTTTATTGCCATCTTTGATATTCTCAATATGTTCCACTTCTACATTTGCTTTGTACTTCTTACGGAGTAATAATAATATCATATTGGCTTTATTCAAATACGTAAATCTAGTGATTATGCTTCTTCAAGAGCATTTTATTCTCATATTAATACAATCTCATATCATCGATGAGATTACTTCATATAATTTCTCCATGCGATATATTATCTTTGATTTATCAACATGGGATCTATTCAACATTTTACTTTCGTCTATTTATCCAATGGTAACTTCAAGTACCACTTGCTCAATTTTCATATTCGGTATATATGAAGAAGTAATTTTATTCTCATCGTCTACTTCTTCGAGAGTATGATTAGAATATTTGATCAACTACTTCTTCCTGTAGGATTCGTTATAACCAATCGTGTAGTATAACCCACCACATTGGAAATATGCACACCAATCGTGTGGTATTACCCACCACATTGGAAATATACTCAAACTATAAAGTGCATAAATTTAAATTGCAAAATTAAATTTCCTCCAATAGGTGGTCGAACCTACCTTATGGGAATTATTGCAATAAATATAAATCTACGGAATTTAAATAGCAAGAATTAAATTGCATAATATTTAACTACTTCTTCAGAGTAGGATGCTTAGTAGAAGGTATTACCCATCACTTAGCATATAAAGTGCAGAAACATATAAAACCTTCCGTTTAGTGACGGTTTGAACCCATCATCAAGTAGGAGGTATTGCAGTAATTAAATTGCAGTAAATAAAGTGCGAGAATTAAATATTGAACTGCTTCTACGGGAGCAAATTTGTTCTTCTAGAACAAATACTCATTACTTCTACAAAGACACTTATCCTTACTGGAATAAGTACATTATGTAATTGAACTCTTGGGAGTTACATTAATATTTCGATCTTTTAACTCAAATGGACTTCAAGCCATTTTATATAATCAATGGATTTAGAATTTCTTCATGAATATTCTATCCATTTTTCACTGTCGTCAAAATTAGGTCGGTTTTACCCTAAGGGTAAAATTGTCCATTCCAATTCGCAAAGGTAAAATTGTCAAAAATATTTTATCAATGTTTTACGATTGGAAAATTATCTCCTTTCTACTTTAATTTATCAATATCAAAATATTCAATGACTATTTTGTAACTTTTTCAAAAGTTGGTGTACTGATTTGTAAATTTTGAAAGTTTGATAATAACATATTTCAAAACGAGTTATTACCCTATCAATGTTTGTGTCAAATCGAAGCTCTCGTTAAATCGAGTATAATGGAGTCGAGAAAATTTGATTTTGATAATGTATACTCCTTATATCTCGATAAAACGAATATTATAGTTTAATATATTATTATATTATAAAATTATATGATTTACCTTTTTCCCTTTCTCTAATTATTCCATGGATGAGATTTACTTGCAATCCATTTACGTGATCGGAAAATTCTTTGGACTCCATTCTTCCAATTTTGGAATTTCAGACATCTCCAAGCAGGTTGTGTAGAATGAGGAATTGTGGGAGAAGAATATGAACAAAGGGAATTTTCAATGATGTATTTGCAAAGAGAGAGTTATTTAGGATTGATGAGGATGAATTAATTCATTGGTAATAATCAGCTTTACGATCTGAAGATCAATCTATAAGATCTGTTGTAAGCATACTTCTTTCATATTACTCAAAATTTAGAGGCTCGTCGATAACGTGTTATAAAAGTATAGAAACAATAGAGAGAATTTAGAGAGAATGAATTGAAGGAATTCTCGGGAATGAATTTCATTAATAGCTGAGCACTATTTATAGGAAAGCTTGAATGAATACAATGTAATTACATAATTTCATTAAGGGTATAATAGTCATTCACATATAATAATTACATCTTTTACCAAATTATTCCTCCACCAAATTATTCCTCATAATTCATAACCACCAAATTATTCTCAATTATTCATAACACATATATTAATTTTCGTGTAATTCTATGACGCGACATCTTCAAATCCAAATCTATAATGATACTCCTTATCTTTATGTTAAAATAAAATGGGTAAAGTTTGAGATTTTTCCACCGCCTTACTGTCGGTTCCAACTTCTCCACCCAAATTTTATAGTATTAAATTATATAGATAAGAAATTATAAGAAGAAAAATATATGCTGGTGTTAGGATGTGTGTAAAATTAAATTTTTATATATTTTTATGTGATATGGGGGACAGAATCTGTGAAATTGAATAGTGGAGATTTATATAATACAAGCAGATCCCATGAGATATATGGATATGAAATAGGAGAAAAAATGAGTGGGATTGAAAAAAATATGTAAAATTGTGTAGAATCATAGAAACTGATTTGGTTTACTTGTATTATGACACACCCAAACTCATAACACCTCGATTGATTTGTCAGTTTACCATAATTTGCACCCGAAGATGAGCCTGGTCAATTTCGTCATCCGAAGTTTCTTATGCCAAACAAATTTGAATTATACTAGCAAGTTGTACAACAAGACTATACAAGTTGTACAAATATACCTGAGAGAGCAATGCTAGAGAAAGAATAAAAAATATATAATTAGGTGTACAATTCTCTAATAAAAGAGTTAGATCCCACTAATATAAATTGATTGTTCCTGAAACACTATCCTACTTGAGATATTGGCGGAGCTAGAAATTTTTATTTGGAGGAATGAAAAAATATTAAACACAAAATATCAAAGGAAGAAATTTTTGGACGACAACTTCATGGCGGCGACAAATAGAGCGGAGGGGCGACCGCCACTCCCTAACCCCATAGCTCCGCCTATGATGTCTTGGCAAAATCATGTTTCGCTCTACACATATTATTATTATTTTTCGAATAACACGTGTTATTATTTTTAGTTCAATAATTATCGAATGAATTATATGTGTGTTATACATTTTTTTACACATTTTTATGGCCAAAACATGTATTCGTCTCCACTTATTTTTATTTAAAAATTACATGCTATTAAAAGTTCAAATCAAATATTAATATATCAGTTACACATTTCAAATCATCACTCATTATTATTCACATATTTTATGGCCAAATTACTGTTTATACAAAAAAATTTAGCTAATTTTTAAGTGAAAATAAATTTAGGCGTGTGCTTGATATGACAAAATTTGGATGGAAAATGTCATTTCAAGGAAAAAAATTTTCCACTTGTGTGTTTGATGTAAATTTTTTCTTAAAAAGTGTTTTTATATAGAAGTCTCTAAAGCACAAATTTGACCAATTTTCTTAGAAAAGTGAAACTAGTGTTGAGGTGGGAAAACCTTTTACATGGAAAAGGTTTTCCACCTCCATTTTGAGGTTGAATCAAACACACCCGTAGGGTGTGTTTGATTGAGTATCTTTTTCTAGGGAAAGGGATTTTTCCAGGAAAAATGGAGCGTTTATTAATAGCCAAAGTTTTCCGGAAAAGTGTTTTCCTCTGTCTCTCTACACGTGAGCTCTTTTCCATCTTTTGAAGGAATTCCAATTCCTACCACTTGGCAAGTTTGTGTTTTTCAGACAAACTTTTGGTTCTTTTTTTTAATGGATAATTTGCTTTAACCATAAAGATAAGAAAAATGATCAAATTTTATGAAAAAAATACAAAAACGAGGAAAACAACACTATTGTCCAACTTATAATTAATGCTATCAAACACTTACAACTACTATTTTCCTAAAAACTTTTTTCCCAGAAAATCTTTTCCCCGAAATTCATTTATCCAGAAAATATTTCCCTTCCAATTATTTTCCAGTTTTGTAATCAATTTTTATGCCATAAATTTTTTCATGTGATTCTAGAGAGTATATATAAATAAAAATAAATAAAATTTTATTTTTCTATTTAACTTTCAAATCCAAAAATCAGATCGATCAGAAAACCTGTCAAATTAGGATAATTGTTAAATTTTTATTTAACAAGTAAAAATAATAATTAATATAATGTCATAAAAATTGTTAGACTTAAGTTTTTTTTTTTTGACTTTATAAGATATATATCTAGATAAAAGTATTCATTATTAATAAAAATACAAATAGTTAATGTACAACATTTATTAAAAGTAATGATTTTAGGAAAAGAGTTGACATAAGTAATTAATGCTTAATAAGTCATTGCAGAATTTACTGTCATAAAATCTTAGGGATGGCAAACGAGTCGAGCAGAACCGGCTTGGCTCGTAAAAAACGAGCTCGGGTTCAGCTCGGCTAGTGATCCAATTCTTGGCCTCGGGTTCGGCTGGGCTGGTCCGGCTCATGAGCCGAACCCGAATAATCCACGAATGGCTCAACTCGGCTAGGTTTTTTTTTTTTTTATTACAATTTCAAATGTTCAATTTCTTAAGTGACTCACTTTTTTGAATAATTATTTAAGTAACTTAAATTAATTAGTATAACTTATCCATATTGGTTAAAAGTATACATTGATTAATTAAAAGTGAACACGACAAAATTAGAAAAAATCGAAATGAAAATAGTTTTTCAATTAAAAAATTTAAAATTGCAACGCATTAAAATTTGACGAGCTCACGAGCCGGTTCACGAACTTTACGAGCTGAACTCGAATTGCCCCGTTTCCTAATTTTTCGGCTCTGTTCAAGTCCAAGTCTATGTTTTGACGAGCCGAACATGAACTTTTGACGAGTCAAACCGAGTCGAATATACTAACTCACGAATTGTCCAACTCGTTTGCCATCCCTATAAAATCTTTTATGTGCATTGAAATAATAATGATTACTACCTCCGTCTCAAAAATATAGTCTACTTTTTATATTTCATCCGTCCCAAAATATATGTCATATTCCTTTGAAAGACATATTTATCATATATGTCATCACTTAATATACATAGTTATCACTAAAATAGATTAGTTGAAATAAAATATCAGATAAATGAAAGGTAATATTAGGAAAATAATTTTAGGTTTAATTTTCAAATATTATTAATTACATTTTTTTAATTTATTAAAATAGAAATGAGCTATACTTATGAGACGGGGTTGTGGAGTACTATTTTATAAAAATAGTTAGTCTTATATTTATTTTTCAATGTTATTAGCATACATAAATAAATATACTTATTAAGTATCTTTTTAATTTTTCATTAATATTGTCTATATGAAGAAAGGAAAACTAATTAATGTACAATATTTATTAAAATTAATTATTATTGTTTTAGTAAAACACTGGAAATAAATAATTAATGCTTAAAAAATCAAAATATCCAAAACATGTCTATCCTACACCACATTTTGGGAAGAATATAATGAATAATATATCGTGCTGATAACGTGTTATAAAACTATAAAAATAATAGAGAGAGTTTAGAGAGAATGAATTCTAAAGAATTCACATGAATGAATTTCATTAATAACTGAAACCCTATTTATAGGGAAACTTCGAATGGCACAATCGTAATTACATAATTTCATCAAGGGTATAATAGTCATTCACATAAAATAATTATTGACAAGGGAAATTATATTGCCACTACAAACTTTATTTCTCACACCACAAATTAAATTTTTTTTTGTATTTACTTAAATGCCCTTAATTGAACTTACATTAATATCCTCTATTTAAATATGTTTTCATGATTCTTTTCTTATGCACACCACATTAAAGGGGGCAAAGTCCTGAGAATTAAAACTCTTATCTCAAGAAATAGAAAAACCTTGAGAAATAAAACTCTTTATCTCATGAATCCCTTTCAAGAGACAAAACCTAGTCGATCAACCAATAATTATACCCAGGCAAAGGACTCATGATAGGATGGGAAGATACAGTTATTATTGATTAAACAATTAAGCTGCATCCAAATCAGAAAAATATTTCAAGAAGTAAAAGAATAAAAAAGACCAAAGCAAAACGTAATTCATGAGATGTAATTTTCATTGTTTTCTGGAAGGAATAGAGTGAAGGAAAATTTTGAGACATTTGTATTTGGATTTATCTTTGAACACGGCCAAGTGCAAATGTCAAGTCTTAGAATTTTATTTCATGGGTATTAGATCATCAGAATAGTCATTGAGTTTCTTTGTATGAGAATCGAGATGATTTACTATCGTTTTTAATTTACTAGCTTATAAAAATTGTTCCTTATTAATCAAAATTCTGTAAATTTTAAAGCATAAAAAATAAAAAATAAAAACTCTCAAAAGAAAAATTCAGACTTCAAAGACGGTTTCCTTGAATTCAATTGGCTTCGGTAGGAGATTTTCCAGCAAAATCAAACATGAAACGCTTTTGTTTGAATTAAAAGAGATTTTACACCACACTTGTTTTATTTCATATTTTCATTTGTGTTAGATTTTATATATGTTAGGGGTATTGGCTAAAGATGTAAATTTGATGTAGTGTCTTTAGTCATTTTGTATTTTATTTGTGGTGGGATTAAAATGTGGTGTGATAAATAAATTTTGAAGTGGCAATATAATTGCCCTATTGACAATTGTGTCATCGTATGTATCATCATTTTTATCTTTATTCACCAACTTATCCCCCTAATTATTCGTAACAGAGACGATATTAAAGAGAATATGTAAGTGGGGTCTTGAGCATTTATTGTATGAAATTGAGTTTGTAGTTCAAAAGATTTTTTAGAAAATAAAGTTTTATTTATTGAACCGCGAAGTGTGATTCATGGTTTGTTTCCTCGCAAGGCAGTTAAACAATTGATCGATCCGTAACTTTATTAAAATAGTAAAATGATACTACCTCCGTCCCAAAAATATAGTCCGCTAGTCCTTTTTCGTCCGTCCCAAAATATATGTCACATTACTTTTTAAAATAATTAAAATATTATTTATCTTTTATACCCCCATTTAATATATATTGTTATCATCAAAATAAAGTAGTTGAAATAAAACATCTAATAAATGAGATGACATATTAGGAAAATAATCTTGAATTATATTTTTCCAATACCATTAATTGTATTTTTCTTAATCTGTATAAAGATAAGAAAATGGTTATAATTTTGGGACGGCGGTAGCGTTTATATGTCATAAAAGATGGTAGAACTTCATTTTTTAATTTTATTGACATATATAGACAAAAATGCTCATTAAATATATTTATTTAAATTTTCATTAATAATCAATAAGAAGAAACAATAATTAAATGATGTGTAATATTTATTCAAAACAATTACTTCCTCCGTCCCACTAAGAGAGGCTTGTATTCCATTTTCGTTTGCCTCAAATTATAGTCTACTTTTCTCATTGAGAATATGATTTATTCTGTAGTTGACTAAAGTATTCCTATTTAATATTATTGGAATACTAAAAATCAACTAGTTATTCAATCTTTCAAAAATATTAATAATATTCACACTACTTTTTTTATTTAATGAAAGGGAAAAAGAGAAATAAAATAGAAATATTTTATAATTCTAACAATATTTCCTTAACATATATGAAAATGGTGGATATTTATCTTAGTGGGACGGAAGGAGTATTACTTTTTGTGACATTGTTTGAATTAATAATTAATGATCAAAAAGTAAAAATATACCAAAAGAGTCTAGTCACGCCGCTTTTTGAGAAGAATACAGTAGCGGATTTGGATGGGGTCCCAGGGGTACGTGACCCCCCAACCCCCTTGAGATTTTTTTTTTATATTTAAAAATTCAAAATGTATTAAAAAAAGATTTTTAATAAATTTTTGAAAGATTAGGAAGATTGTATTTTAATTTGATAAGTAATCTCATTGTCTCAATTTAAATTGTATTTTAATTTTATAAATTGAAATTGTTTATATTTGATAAATTATAAAGTGTGTGATTTTATAATTTATATTTTATTAGTTAAGCCTACATCCTTCGTTCTACTTTTGTATTTATGTGAATATGTAATTTTAGTTTGAAATTTAATACTTTTTGTCGATAAATTTTTTATAT
The DNA here is from genome assembly GCA_018223645.1 of Jasminum sambac. Classification (NCBI taxonomy): domain Eukaryota; kingdom Viridiplantae; phylum Streptophyta; class Magnoliopsida; order Lamiales; family Oleaceae; genus Jasminum; species Jasminum sambac. The sequence continues at coordinate 25,253,639 of CP073649.1, forward strand.
GATAATTAGCTTCGCCTAAAAATTGCAGGGAGCCACCATGGGTGTCCCCTAATTCTAAATCTCTAGATCCGCCACTGGAAGAATATGATGAGAGACAACATGTATACAAAGAATTATGGTTCTGAAAAAATTTATGGTGGATCTTGCACATGTAATGTATGCTCTAACTTTGTGGTTCTTATTTAAACAAAAACAAAAAAAAAAAAAAAAGAAAAAGAAAAAAAACTGAAAATATTTTATCACGCCGCAGAAACGTGAAATCAATCAATCGAATAACCCTCTGAATTAGGATAATTTGACGACGAGTATTCAAATTTACATTAATATATTCAATTAAATGCATCACATTTATTTAATGGTGCATTTAAATATTAAATCTCAATATTTTAAGACTCAAATACATTTAAGACATGAAATATGTAATATTATTATTTCGATTCATGATATCTTTTGTGCATGCATATCAATTTCCGTGCATTGCACTGGCCATGTTCTAGTATAAATAGAAGGAAGAGAGAACTTCAAATCACGAGAGCAAACCATAATGGATACGCAAAAGAATGGGTCTAGGATGGCTCATGTTTTGCTTATCCCATATCCAAGCCAAGGCCACATTAACCCACTCTGCCAATTTGCCAAGAGATTAATCTCCAAAGGAACAAAAGCAACCTTAGCAATCACTAACTACATTTCCAGCACCAACCGCCCAAAATCCGACATAGTAGCTTTCGACACATTTTCCGATGGCTACGACGAAGGCGGCTTTGCTGAAGCCACCAGTATCGACGAGTACCTGACGCGTATGGAAAAAGCAGGCTCCAAAACACTGAGAGAGCTTATTCAAAAGTACCAAAATTCAGATCATCCTATTGATTGTATTGTTTATGATTCATTTTTGACTTGGGCTTTGGATGTGGCTAGAGAGTTTGGGATTCTTGGTGCATGTTTTTTCACTCAGGCTTGTGCTGTTCATTATGTGTACTATTATGTACATCATGGGTTGTTGACACTCCCCGTTTCGACCCTGCCAGTCGAGATTCCGGGATTGCCACCGCTTGGTCTGCCTGATCTTCCGTCGTACATTTCTGAACACGGAACTTATCCGGCTTACTTCGAGTTGTTGCTGCGACAATTTTCGAACCTCGACGAGGCTGATTTTGTGCTTGCTAATTCGTATCACGAGTTAGAGGAAAAAGTAAGTCACTAGTTACTGTCTTTGCCAATTATTTTTATCTTGTCCAGTTCTGTTTAGATTTATCTCGCTACTTATTGCATGATTTGATTGGGCAGGTAATTGCCGAGATGGCAAAAGTGTGTCCAATGTTAGCAATAGGACCGACAGTTCCGTCTTTCTATTTGGACAATCGAGTCGAAAATGACGAAAACTGTGAACTCAACCTCTTCGAGTTAGATCGTTGGTCGAATTGCATCAACTGGCTTGACGCCAAGCCGGAAGGATCCGTCGTCTATGTCGCATTTGGTAGCATGGTCAATCTCCAAGAAAAGCAAATACAAGAACTTGCAATGGGCATAAAAAACAGCAATGTCAACTTCTTATGGGTGGTCAAATCTTCTGAGCAAGAAAAACTCCCCAAAGATTTTGTCCAAGAGACAACATGTGACAATAAGGGCTTGTTTGTGAGCTGGAGTCCACAGCTTAAAGTGCTGTCAAACAAGGCCTTAGGTTGTTTCGTTTCGCACGGGGGATGGAATTCGACGCTGGAAGCATTGAGCACGGGGGTGCCAATGGTGGTGATGCCACAATGGACAGATCAAACAACAAATGCTAAGCTTGTGGAGGATGTTTGGAAGATGGGATTAAGGGTGAAAGTTGGTGAGAATGGGATTGTTTGGAGAGAAGAGATTGAGGGTTGTTTGAGGGAAGTAATGGAAGGTGAGAAGGGGAAAGAGATAAAGAAAAATGCTAGTAAATGGAAAGATTTGGCTGTGGAGGCAGTTTGTGAGGGTGGTACTTCTGATACAAATATTAATTATTTTATTTCTAAGTTGAATAAAGACATTTAAAGCCTCAGAGATGCATTCTGAAGTGGATTAATTAGTGAAGGATTAAAATTTAAATTGCTATGGGTTTGAATTTTTCATTTGTACTTAGATCTGTGAATCAAGTCAAACATAGGCTAGCTTTGGAGCGGATGATTTTATAAGAGACTCTTTTGACAGAGTGACTATTCCATCCATTTTTATGTCTGATGTAATCCTTTTGTACAATTCAATTGAATAAATTTTGCCTAGTGAATGGAGAAAAAAAAAAAAAAAAAAAAGCCTTGCTGTATTATTTTCATATTTGCTTTGGTTGTGCCTCATTATGTGTTACTTGTGTACTATGATTAAGAGCGTCTCTTTTTTTACAAGACTTGGCATCGCCTATATTGAAAACAAACTATCTCAATTTACGCAATAGGGATAACACAACATAATGTTTATCAAATTTCTTTGATGTGCTATGACTCTGAGAATCCCAACCTATTCTCTGTGCATTCTTTGATGGTAATTTTATTAGTATCGAGAACATTTAACTTTGATTTTTTAAGTAACACTTGTAACGTATCATAGTTTTAAGTAACACTTGACCTAAATACTAAGGCACATATGTATGTATATTTGCATCTATCAATTGATAATTAACATGTCACCGTGTCATTTAAAATTGTTATTGATGACGTTCATCTATAATTACTAAAAAAAAAAAAGATATAAAGGAGTTGGTTGTCAGGAGAAAATGGAACTTTAAGAAAGCATGTGTTCGCCTCATCTTTTTTTCACCTATACTACTAAAAATTAAAGTCAAACATAAAAAACAACCGCACATTTCACATCATCACTCATTATTATCCACATATCTCGTAGTCCCCACCACTCTCTATCCCAAAAGTTAATTTTTAACCAAATTTTAGATTAAAAAAAAAAAATACACACGAACACACGCAAAATCTTGATAATTGAGGTAAAGTGATGCTTTCCGAAACCAAAAAGAAAAGGGCCGGGATAATTCTAGTTATACAAGATGCCACAACCTTATAGAGAGCAGGTAGAATAATGGTGGCATATGGTTGCGTAAAATTATGATACGGGTTTATTCTATTTACATTAAATTTATTTTTAAATATGTGGTTCAGAAACATTCAAATATATATATATATATATATATATATATTTATATATATAAAATTGAGAATTAGACAACGAGTACTAAAAAAAAATATATTATTATCGAATTAACATACGAGTATGGGAAGTTGGATGGGACATGAGAAAAGTAGATTCAATTAGAACAAGTCCACTGGCAAGGTCCAAGCAAAAAAATATCATCCAGACAATGAACGCCCACCCGTGGATGGCAAAGGCCGTCCATTCTCTCCTTTTCGCATCACCGCACGTTTCCCCTCCCGTTTGCATTATTTACCCACATGTTGTTTGTTCCTACTTTTGACAACCATTATTGAAATGGTTGAATCATGGGTCACGTACGTCACTCTAACGAGCCGTAAACGTCCTACTGCTGAATCATGTCTTACGTCACTCTTTCAGAAAGCTTAAGTTGTACGTTCTTTGCACTTTGGTACTAACGAAAATGTTATATTCCCAGCGTTATTCTCCCAGCATTTCTCCCAGCTACTCACAACCCACTGCTGAATGCGGTGGGGTACCTCACCCACATCTTCTCGTATATTTTTCTCCCAAAGCTTTTAAAGTATTTCTTAACATAACATTAAGATTGGTACTAAAGCTATATTGTTAAAAATTCTTAAAATAAAATGAAAAAGTAATTTTTAAAAAAATTGATATATTAGGTTTGAATGTAAATGTAAATAATCTTATTTAATTTTCTATATTTCGATATCACATAGACGTAATCTGTTATCACTTGTTGAATAATCATCCATATATAATTACAATTAGGTGCTTGAAAATATTTAATTGTAATTGACCAATGTGTAATGAAAGTTGTCAATTTCAAAACCTACAATTTATCACACTAATTGAAATTGACCACACTAATTGTTTTAGCGGAAAGGTTGAATGCAATTAATCACACTAATTGAACATAACAAATATGTCATGTAAATAATGAGTGACAAATGGATACTAAATGACACTTGTTGATTATATTTATTTGTAATAGATAATTAAAGTATAAGTTAAATGAAAATAAGCAAAATGGGCAATAATTTAAAAAAGTGAGGGTAATATGAGAATGTGAATATTATACGCACATCTCACCTTTTATATATTAGAAGTGATTAGTGAGAGTAATATCAGTTTTACTTGCAAACGTGTATTTTTAAAATCAACTTAGAACATCATCGTGATTATTGCACACATAGTGTGCATATGTGCAATTGACCATGACATAACACCCTATAAATCTTAAAACTATAATAAAGTAATAACTATTGATGGAAGCATTAATAACCTTCAATCAATGACAAATGATACTAAATGACGCGTGTTGATTATATTTTAGTCATCATTTTGTAAATTCACATAAATTTTGGTGCCGATAAAATTAACACCAAGGTTGTGTTTAATTGTAAAATCAAAAAATAGTTGAAAAGAAAATATTTTTAGGTAAATAAATTTCGGAAAAATATTTTTCAGGGAAAATGGTAGTTATAAGTGTTTGATTGCATTAATTTACAAGTTAGAAAATAGTGTTATTTATTTTTTTAATGAAATTTAAATATTTTTCTTATCTTTATGGTTAAAACAAATTGTTTATTAAAAAGAAAAAAAAAAGAGGCAAACTTTTCTTGAAAACAAAAACCATATTTCCCCTAAGGAAAACGTTTTCCTTTAAATATGGAAAAGAACGGATTTCGAGAAAAGTTGAAAACGTTTTTCTAGAAAAAAAAAGATGCAATCAAATAGACCAAAAGCAGAAAAAATATGGAAAAGTTGATTTTTCCTAGAAAAGTTTGTCCAATCAAATACACCCTAATGGGTGTGTTTTGCCTGGAAAAGGAAAAGTGGGAAGGTTTTCGGGGAAAATGACTTGTTTGATGGCCAAAGTTTTCCAGTTTTTGGTTGCCCTTCTTCTTCCCATTTTCCAACTTTTGGAGGAAAAGTATTTCCCACCTTTCGGCTGGATTTTAGTTTTCCTCGAAAACTTTGCTCCCCCCTTTTTTTGAATTGGGAATTTACTTTAACCATAAAAATAAGAAAAATGATCAAATTTCATTAAAAAACACAAAAATAAGGAAAATAACATTATTTTCTAATTTATAAATTAATGCAATCAAATACCTACAATTAGCTTTTTCTCCGGAATTTATTTACTCGAAAAATATTTTCTTTCCAACTATTTTCTGGCTTTACAATTAAACACACCCTAAAAGTAATGTTTTTTGCACACATTTACATATGAGGTTATATTTTTTTAAGCAGTAAAATTTTGTTAAATGAGATAATTCTATCATTATTATCTTACTTTACATGATTTTAGATACGTCAAATGAGTGTGGCCTTGTGTGCATGCTGATTATGTAGTTTTCGAGGTCTAATGGGCACTCTGGTGGTTGGACTCGTGAATCACTGAGGGTATATTTGGTGAAAAATAATCAACTTTGTTTAAGCACAAGCGGCAGTCTAGCCATATACGATTTCCATTTTGAAATCAGATGGAGAGTGCACATCTCTAAAAGGTTAATATATAAGGTCGCCCATGAATACCATTTGGTTAGATCAAAAGGTACCCTGGTCACTTTACATGAAAATGGCTTAGGCTATCTCCAATGCACATGTTTATTCCCAATTTTCATCTAGGAGAGAGAGAAAGACACAAAAATTTAAGTAAATCTCATATATTTCCTTTTTGAATTTATTTTTGATTTTTTAAAATCACTTTTTACTCATTCATCCTACTTTTTCCCATTTTTCTACATGAATTTTCGTGCTATGTCTAGAAATAGACACTCATATATAATTCTTCCACTATTATTTTATTATTTTTTTAAAATTTATTTTTACATCTCTCATCATTTTCACTTGTTCTTTTTTTTCCCTACACCTCTTTTCATTCATCTTCAATTTAAATAATTATCTCTCTTTATCTTTCTCGTTCACATCATTATGCAATTCACATCCTTATCGGAGATGACCTTATAGAGAAGCTAAGCAAACAGGAATGACAAATCGCATACGCTATTGGAATTCAAACATGATGCTTGGGATCAATTGCCCTGAAATAATCAAGCAAAGTTCGCTCGGAATGCATGTCCAGTGACAAATTTGTGAGACATTTATTGATAGTATGTATTGACATTGGAAATAGTTATCCATCTAGAATTTTTCCACTATTATTTTATTTGTTTTTTAAAGTTATCTATACATCTCGCATCTTTTTCATTTTTCTCTCTATTTTTTCCTACACATCCTTCCATTCTCTTCTAATTAAAATAATTATCTCTCTTTCACCTTGTTAGTGTATGTGTATTTATGAGTATTTATGAGTTTTGATGTGAAATAGGAGAGAGAATGAGTGGGATTGAGTGGTGGAGATTTATGTAGTACAGTGGGTCCCAGAAAATATGTGGATGTAATTGGTTTGACTTTTGATGTGAATGTGTTAAAATGTGTAAAAATTTATTAAAAGTTATAAAAGAACGGACGATTTATCTCTTTCCTTCACTTCATCATGCAATTCGCATCCCTATTGAAGATGGCCTTACAGATAAGCTAAACAAATAGGAATGACAACTCGCATACGTTGTTGGAATTCAAACACAATGCTTGGGATCATGGGTCCTTAAATAATCAAGCAAAGTTTGCTCGGAATGTGTGTCCAGAGACAAACTCGTGAGACATTTATTGATAGTCTGAGTTGACGTTGGAAGGAACCCGTCTCATCTAAGTTTTAAGTATTATATATATATATATATATATATATATATATATATTTATTTATTTATTTATAAAATTCTATATTATTCTCAAATTTTTAAGTGGAGATAGTTTTAAAAAAATATTATTTTTTCTGTAATTTTTTTATGTTTATATGTTATTTTTCTTTCTTTTTATAATAGTTTTATCATAATATTTAATTATTTTAGATTTACATGTCAGTCAAACTTGTTATGGTAGGAAAAGAAAGTTTTATTAAAAATTTTTATTATGAATATTAGTGATTTTACTTGGAAATTTTCTCTTAATCAATGATGAGTTGGTTAAATTTTAACAAGAAATTAGATTTTGAGAAATTAGATTTATGGCTTTTCAATTGAAAATATTTTTTCATTTGCATATTTACCAAAAAAAATAACAGAAAAAAGAAAAAGTGAAAAACAAGAGAGGAGGGGGACAGAGGTTTAAATGGGAATTACAATTATCCTTGACCCAATCTCACCCCAACTAATTGGGGATGGGAAATGAAAAACCTCAGTGGGTGGGGGCAGGGAATGAGGTCCTCTACCCGAACCTTCCCCATTGCTACCATGGAAATTGATTTTCAAAGTCTAATGACTTATTGAGGTGAGCGATACAATTAAACGCCATCGCGACTATAAGTCCATACACCATCAATTTGGTACAAGTTGCGTTTACTAGATCTTTTGCAAGCAGTTGATATTGTGTGATCTGGACCTGTCGCATCAGCTCCTTCCCAACTTGCAGTATAGTTCATATCGTATTACATTAACCGTTTGTATGAAATCTAGTGCAAGCAGTTTTGCACCAAATTGAGATTATTCTGCACTAGTGATCTAACGCACGCTGCTTGTACCAAATTTTGTTAAAGCAGTTAATATGGTGGGATTTGAACTATCATATCAGATGCTTCCTAACTTATAGTACGATATAAATTGCACGATATTAACTGCTTATACAAAATTTAGAGCAAGCAACTTTGCACCAGATCAAAAACCTTTGCACTCCCAATCTCAAAAAGAAATCCAATGATCTCAAATTCTTTGTTTTCCTTACTTCCTTATAAAAGCATTTATTCACTATAATTTGAATAAGACTTTACAAATATTATTCCAAGTAAATGGATATATTCTCTCTAAAATATTTATCAACAAGTAACATGCCAGGTGACATAATATTTGACAAGGTGTGTGATAACTATTGATCCAAAACTAATGTTTTTGTCGAATAACAATATCATGTCAATATCTATAAACTATTAGCGTGTTAGGCAAACTCTTTAAAAATTTTGTTAACACTTTTTATCACTTTTTTATCTATTATTTTTTTATTCTAAATCAATCATATCCACATATCACATCATATTTGTTGATGTCGAAATCAGTAAGAACTAATTACTTATCAACTGAGGTGGGTGTCAGGACCTGAGTAGTAGTAACTGAAGAAGTAAAGAATATAAGTGTATTATGTCCGAGCTAGTTCTTGATTACAGAGATTTTTTGTGTGTCAAATGAATGCTAAGTGTTCTATTTATAGTGTGCAATCTGGTAGGAGGGTAGTAGGTCATCATGGCGCCGGCTAGGTCTGCTCCAGAATAGATGCAATGATGATGTCTGTTGTACTTCAGGCAGTCTCGCATTTAAGGCGTTGACCTCGAAACTTGGGTGCTAGTCGTTGCATTAATGGGGAAAGGATGGTCCGTTTGCCGGTGGTGTCGGGTGTGACACGTGGGTTGTCCTTGTTGTCGCCACGATGGCGAGTGGGCGGAGCACGCATATGGCCGAGCCGACCTCGCCCATCGGGTGGTCATTTGTGATGGGAAGAGTTTTCCACGGGTTGGCCGACCTGGGCCCTAGGGCGGCAGCAGCTGGGCTTAGCCGAGCTGAACTGGGACACTCCGCCAATTCCCTGTTGGGGTGAATTCCGCGATCAATCCGACCTGGGACACATGACACGTCACCGGCCGACCTGGCTCTCCTACACGTAGACAAGGGGTCCACGTGGGGCGTAGGCCTGGGCGCACTCGTGCCACGTCACCAGGGTGCCAACAATATTCATAAATCTCCACAATTAAACTCCACTCATTATCTCTCCTCCTTTACATTAAAAATATTTAAAAACCATTAAAAATCAGCCCCTATCGCTATTGTCAACTCTATGTAATTCGATAAGCTATAGCTTAGCCTAAATTGGGGTGTTTCGAAAACGTTCAAGCACCACTGGTCAAAGCTTTGATACTATTTTTCGCTCAAAAATATTGCCAAAAACTTGATCGGTGGCCACGACTATACAGTATCGTCGGAAAAAATTTAAAAAATTACTGAAATTCCATATTACCGTACTGATTCTAGATTTGATTCCAAATTTCAAACCATAGTGCTTGAACAATCCTGTCGGGTGTTTACCCTTTGTTTTTTCCCTCCCATTTTGCTAGACTAGATCCTTGAAAAGCCCCTTGTCAGCATAAACCGTCCAACCAATTAACTGGTTCTACTTTTCTTCTCTCTCACCTGCTCACATCTGCTTTTTCTTTGTTCTTCAACAATCTTTTTACGAGAATTAGACTCCAATTTTCGCATGTACACAAGTCATCCAAGGAATCGCAGTGTAATTTTTTGCGTGGGTAAGCTTCAGAATGAGCTCTTGAAGCAATTTCATCTCCTCCTTGTCCTTTGTTTCCTTTTCGGGGATGTTATAGATCTTTATTGTTGAGCGGTTTGCATTGCCTGCTAACTTTTTGATCATTCAATTTGCTATTGGTTTTTTTGGTTCATACAATAATCAGCACTGGATTTTACTATTGTGACCAAAAGTAAATGGTGTCTTCTTCAATATTTTTCGGTTTTTCCTAAATGATTGCATTTTTCTGATTGTACTTCACGCGGGTAGTAAGCAGTCATAGGTATTGGATTCCCCTTGGATGGGGCTCTTATAATTGAAAAGTTATTGTTGATTTCCTCTCGTTTTGACTGAATCTGTACTTGGGTTCTTTGATTTGTAGATATCGCAAGTAATTTGTTTATAAATTCTGGCGCAATTTATTTATTGTTCCCAATTTATTTTGTCAAGACTAAAATGGAGTAATAGATATCTTGGTTATGCATTAAATTGTGCTTACAATTACTTCCAAGTCGATGAAATTGGCATAACTATAGAGGTGCAGAAGCCAATTTTTGTTTTTTCAGGCCTTTTGTTTTTCTTTTTTACATAGACTATGTTGGGTAGAGATTTTTGGAAAAATTGCTTTTGTACATGTGGTTGAGAAGGAAGGTAGAAGTATTAAAAACTATTAAAAGTTTTCAAGTCAATGAAACGAGTGGTTGAAATTGATGTTGGAGAAAACTGCTTAAATGATTCTTGAGATAATGAGTATCAAAGAAGTGAAAGCTAACAAATTTATCTGTTCGATGTTGTATACAGATTTATTGTCGAATATTTTTGTGATTGATGGGTTCACCATGTCATGATAAGTCCTGTAATCAGTCTTCAAAGATATGCATAAAGGAAGAGAATTCAACGAATGTTTCACATGCTCTTAAGGAGACGAACTCTATGTGTTACAATCATAAAATTCCTTTACCTCCTCAGCCGCCTGGTAAAGGTCATCCAAGACTGGAAACACGCATAGTGATTAAAGACTCTCATTGTGTTCCCAAAGAAACAAAAGATACATGGGACAAACTTTTCTTACTGGGATATGCAGCCGACGTGCATATCATCACTGGGGATGGGCTGATCATTGCAGCTCATACAAGTGTTTTGGTAAGCAACTATTTCCAATAGTTTACCTTATTTCGATTTTCTGTTTGGCATATTTGTTTATGGACAAGTTTTAATTCTGATTAGATAGATTTTGTGGGATCTTGACATATATTCGATATTAATGAGCATAATCTAGTTACATGAGATGATCTCTGTTTATAGTGACTTGTTCAGACAAAGTGTACCTTTGACAAGCAAAACTAGAATGAGAACAAAATCTTTATTAGTACTTGTAATGTTACCTTTCCTGATTTGTGATCTTGGGCTTCGTTTGCAGATTATAATGATTATCTTTTTTCCTTGTTGATTAGAGTATTGCATCACCAGTGCTACGGAATTTGCTGCAGCAATCGAAAATTACAAATGGAATCAGATGTATAAAGATCTCCGGGGTACCTTATGGCGCTCTCTGGAGTTTTATACGTTTTCTTTATTCATCTTGGTATGCTGTAATACTTCCTTTCGTGTTATTATTTTTCTCATAACACAGCGGAATATGTAGATATAATTTTATTTACGCAGCTATGAAGAAGTTGAGATGAAGAAATGTGTTCTCCATTTGTTGGTTTTATCACATTCCTATGTGGTGCCATATCTCAAAAGAGAGTGTACACAACTTTTGGAACGTGGTTGGTTGACCAAAGAAAACATTGTAGACGTGCTGCAGTTGGCTGTGAAATGTGATGCACCACGACTCGCCTTGGTTTGCATGCGTATGATAGTGAGCGACTTCAAGTCCATATCGTTGACTGAAGGATGGAGAGTAATGACGCGTACTAACCCTGCTCTTGAACAGCAGCTTTTAGAGTCGCTCGTTGAAGCAGATTCAGTAAGTTGACTTTCTTCATCCAATATGTTGTATCACTTTGGAGTATGTTTGCTTCACAACAAATTTTTAGTAAGTTTTTAAAGCTGTTTGTACAAACAATTAGTGCTGTTGATTTTTCAAGTGACGTGTGAGAACATCTGGTCACATGTCTTGTTTGTAAGCCTGTTCTTATACAGATGACTAGTATCTTACTTAACATATTTTCTTAGAGAAAACAAGAAAGATTGAAGAAAATTGAGGAGAAGAGAGTATATCTGCAACTGCACGAGGCCATGGAGGCTTTGCTTCACATTTGCAGGGATGGATGTAGGACGATAGGGCCTCGTGATAAAGCACTGAAAGTAAGTGAGGCCCCATGCAGTTTCCCGGCTTGCAAAGGACTCGAAATTTTACTTCGCCATTTCTTGGGGTGTAATACAAGAGTTCCTGGGGGATGTGTCCATTGTAAGCGTGTTTGGCAGCTTCTTGAACTACATTCTTGCGTGTGCAGTGAGCCCAGTCGTTGCAATGTCCCTCTTTGTAGGTGCGTATGCTCATATTGAATTTCCCAAGATTGCTGGATGATGAGAGAAATAACGACGTCTTACCTGTGGCTTGTTTGGAACACGTTGTTTTTTACAACGTTTCTAGACACTAATAGTACCCACTTATTTATCACTCATTTCAGATGATTCTAGACGCTGTCCAAACAAGCCGTTGGATTAGATGTCGTCTTTGACATATTGCCTTTTGACTCAACTTGGCTTTAAGCATTATTCTTTGCATAATTCGATTGTAGGCATTTCAAGGAGAAAATGCAGCGAAGAAGCAAGAAAGAAGAAGTGAAATGGAAACTTTTGGTGAACAAAATTGAAATGGCGAAAATTAGTTTACGACTATTCTCATCTGAGCGGTCGATTTTTTGATGACCAGATTCCAGACGTTAATCGTCATATTGGAGTTGGGCCGATATTTTTGCTGGCCTTACTCGGACAAACAATATATTTAGCGATAGAGACCAGGAGATGTACTGTAATGAATCTCGTTGTGTGGGTTGTTCGCCCTCCATTATTGCGACCAACCTCATGTATCATCACTAATATTTTGTTAGCATGAGAAAAAATAATTTAACTTTTGTATATCGATTTAATCAATGAGTTTTTAAATATAGACACATCCAACTGCCTGTAAAATCATGTTCCAAACTATATATTACACTAAATTTTAATGTCTTCTTAGCAGTGTGTAAGAGAAATACAATTCATTAATTTTCATACCTCGTAACAATCACATCCATTATTGAAAATCAAACTATTTTGGGCAGTTTGATATGACTATGGATCAGGTTTGTTTTAGAAATTTTGATTGCATTTTAATTTGCATAAAACTGTCACGTTTATCAACAAAAATCTTTGTTTTACATCTTTTTCACGATGAATTTTGCTTCGACAAAAGACTCCAAAAATAATCTGTTTCGATATAGTTATCACAGTTAATTATCTCGCCGTGTTAGGCTTTTCCTTCATTTTTTTTTTCTACTTTTCGGGTTATCATAGAACTTGGACCAACTAATTATATATCAAAGTTGCTCTGTCAATCACACCAGAAACAAGGACAAGCTGAAGATGTGTTAGTCCAAACGGTTATCCTAGAAAAATTATGCATTTGATTCTTTGTTGTAAAACTCAAACTCTCACGTCACCAAGTTAGCTGTCTGGTCCCAATTACAAAGTCTATTCAACACAACTTACACAAGTATGGAAGAAAAATGTTATTTGCACAAACGAAAAGATGATACATATATTTCAACGGCGATGTAACTATTTTATAATAAGTAATTTTTCAAGAACGTAATGTGCAAAAGAAGATTCTTGCCACTTCTCCCACATCTGTCCCATAGAGATAATTCCTTTTTATTTTCAGTTCGATTAAGAAATTACAATTAATTTTGTTGAAAAAGTAATATTTGTTTGTATCTTTAAATATACCCCTACACTAGTTATTAATTTTAACTAGTGTTTCTACTCGTGCGTTACACGGGGAGACATATATTTAAGATATAATTTAATTAGAATTTGTGGGTGTATTTTGTATTATGTAAACTTAAAAAAAAATACAATGATACTATAGCGAGGAAGAGTACTAATTAATAGAGAGGTTTTCTTGAAGATGGATACGTAATGTAATTCAGAAAATAGATAAATACCAAGATTATTATCCTTTGCGTGGGAATATGATTTTTTTTATTAATTATTTAATTCAGAAAATAGGTAGAATGAGCGGGAAAATGTGCTGGTTTTATATATTGGTGATAATAAACATCAAATATGAGCTTAAGACTTTAATATACTCTCAATAAAAAAAATAGACTATAATTTGGGACACATACAAAACAAATAAAAGACATTTTTTGCACAAAGATAGATTTTTTTCCCTTTTTTGTTTTTCGTTTTGTTTTTTTTTTTTTGTTTTTGTTTTTTTTTTGTTGGGGTTTTTTTTTGGTTCGGTTTTTTTTTTTTGGAAGTAGACAGATAGAATATATATATTGTTAGCAAGTATGATTGTATACTTATTTATACATGTAGGAAAACTCAATATCCCAATGGCACATCAATACACGCATGCATATATGCATAATTTTCCTACCTACTTCAAGCCCAATAATTTGTTGCCAAATTATTAATTAAGCCAATTAATCTCTTCCCAACCTACAAATATATAAACCTCAGTGGTTAGTGCACATATTCGCTTCAACAACGTAAGATAATATATCAACAAAGAAAATGATCATATTTGTAATGAAAAAAATCTTTGTTTTTTCCTTCTTGTTTGTTGCTGCTTTTGCCGGAAATTTCAATCAGGATTTCGATATTATATGGGGTGACCAACGGGCAAAAGTACTCAATAATGGGGATCTTCTTACATTGTCAATGGACATAACTTCTGGTTCTGGATTTAAATCGAAAAATCAATATTTATTTGGAAAGTTCAATATGCAATTAAAACTTGTTCCTGGCAATTCTGCTGGCACGGTCACCACTTACTATGTGAGTTTGTTAAATTTATTATGTCTTGTAACTTTTTGTTGTTGATTTTTTCTTATTAATTCTTAAAGTCTGATGCTGTTAATGTCAATTCAGTTGTCTTCCGTAGGATCGAATCACGATGAAATCGACTTTGAGTTTCTTGGTAACCTAAGCGGGGACCCTTATATTCTTCATACAAATGTGATCGCTCAAGGAATCGGTAATAGAGAGCAACAGTTTTATCTTTGGTTCGACCCCACTAACGACTTCCACACCTATTCCATTCTCTGGAACCCACAAAGCATCATGTAAACCAAAATAAACTCTCTCTAGTATATCTTCTTCTTTTTCTTTTTCTTTTTCTTTTGTTTTTTTTTGTGTCACGATGAATCTGACATCAAGCTTTTGAGACGTGTATTGGGAGTTGGGACTAAAAAGGGGGAAAAAGACGGAAATGTACAACATTCTTAAAGAGAAAAAGACGAACTTTAGAGGATGAAGAGAGAGAGAGAGAGAGAGAGGTGAGGAGTTTGTGAAGACACGCATGCATGTGTGTATTTATTTATTTTTTCAGAGTCTAAAACCTCTTTAAAATTAGTGAAACTAGATAAGTATTTTATGCCTAAATTATCGAATACTATACAATCTACCTTACGATTAGAAAGAAAAAGATTGCGTGTAGGTTATGTTAATCGAAATCCCATCATTGATCATAGAGTCTTAGGACTTGACTTATTTACATATTTCCAAAACAGACTTTCTGTAGATGGGACTCCAATCAGGCAATTCAAGAACTTGGAAGCCAAAGGAATCCCATACCCAAAAACCCAACCAATGTGGATTTACTCAACTTTATGGGATGGAGATAGTTGGGCCACAAGAGGAGGACTTGTTAAAACTGATTGGAGCCAAGCCCCCTTCACAGCTTCTTACACAAATTTTAATGCTCAAGCTTGCATAATTTCCATAACTGATTCTTGCTCCAATACTTCTTCTGGATATCCATGGCTAACAGAATCATTGGACAGCAATGGTGAAGAAAAAATTAAATTGGTGCAGACAAAATTCATGATATACAACTATTGTAATGATTATAAGCGTTTCCCTCAAGGACTTCCTCCAGAATGTACAATGGGATGAACTATAAATGGATTGTTGTCTTTTATTTCCTTTCTTATAATGCAATAAAATTAAAACGTATGTATGTATGTTTGTTAATTCATTTTTTCGTTGTTCATCATTTTATTATAAATAGGGCTGTATCATCATTCAATAATATGAATGAAAGTTATTGTTTTCTCAGTTTATATTTTTTATCAGTCATCACTCTTACTGATCCGCAAAAAGAATGAAATGGTCAATTTGAATCAAGTTGTGGGAACTGCATGTCCAAGTGATGGGATATGTGGAGACTCGAGAGCTCCCTAGTCAAGATAGTGGAGGCATTGACGTTAGATTATAAATTACAATTCGCCTTCGTGGTGAATGCAGGCTGATCGTCGCTAAGTTAGATTCAAGAAGATTGATGAATAAGGGTAGCGAGTTCATTCGGATCAAAATGCTAGAGTGTTGAGAGTCAGATTATCCAATGTTGAATGGCCGAATCAAGTTGGTTTGTGGCTAAAAGAACTCATCTTTAAGGGTGTTAGGCAACCAGTTTAAAATTTTTTTACCACTTTTTTGCCACATTTTTATCCGTTTTTTCTTTACCTCAAATCAATCATATCTACATATCACATCACATCCATAAATCTCCACGATTCAACTCCACTCATCCTCTCTCCTCCTTTACATTAAAAATATTTAAAAATCATTAAAAATCAACCCCTATCACCCTATTACTCCCGTTCCGTTGCCAACTTGTTGGCGTCATAAGTCTCCAACACCCCCTTTTTTGGGGGGGAAGGTGGGAAAGATATGGGCCGGGTGAGGCTCCCCACTATCAGGGGGCAATTATGTATTATTCATCTCATTTAATATAGATTCCAAAAAAATTAAAAATTAAAAAAAAAGAGCGGTGACGTGGCGCCCTGTAAAGGCACCACGTCATCCTTGTTGGCAACTTATGTTGCCAACAAGTTGGTAGGTGATCATTCACCATCACCCTATAACTTAATTTTGCACAAATTTCATTTTTGTAATCTAATTTCGTCAGTTCAACCCTCACTTCTCCAATTTCTACCGGTTATTGAATTCTTGCTACCGTAAATTCTATTATCAAGAGTAATGACAAGAGGAGATCATATATAAGACATAATGTTCAATGATCCATGTTATGACTATGGTAGTCATATTGGCAACGGAACATGTCAACACCCATTTTTTGGTCGGAAAAAAAAGATTGATGTGTCCTTGAAAATCCAAAACAGATTTTAAAAAATATAAAGGAATTATTAAATCAACCAACGCGAATTGAACAAGAAGACCATGCCTCTGTTATACACCTACTAGAGCTGATCTAACACCTTGCGTAGATGAGCATGTTTGTTAAGCGTTCAACCCTAATTTTCAACAATGAATCAATGTTCTTTCCAAAATACTCTGCCACATTTTCATTCACAGATAGATGCATGTTGGTGATTTCATGCCTCCTCTCTAAATTCACCCATTCGATTTCCACAATTATGCTCTCTTACGTCCAATTTTCATCTCAACACCCTCCTGCGGGTCGGCTTATTGTTTGGTAGCACCACCTTTCCTTGCCTCTTCACATGCCGCCACTCCCAACCCCCAAATGCTTAGCCAAAATCCGCAATATTGCCTCCTCCCTTCCCGGAGGAATCGGACCTATTGCCATTGCTGGAATTTCCAGGATGATTTGAAGCTTTCATTTTACTTCGGAAGCAACTCCATTATCGAATCATTCAATGGAAATCTCAAACCCTACACGTAGAGGAGAAAGCTTCGAAGATTTTAATGGAGAAATTGAATATTACATAAAATACAGCTCGAGTCCGGACCACAGTCCAACAGAATCCGGTGATACATACAAGTATTCCTTGCGAAGGTCAGTTAAATTCACTCCTTAGTCCTTATTTACTGCCCGTACTAAAGTTCACAAGTTTCTGTTACATACAGCTTTAAGCTTCACTGTGTTCCACGCCGTAATGCTAATTCTTTCAGAAGTTCGGGGGTTGTAATTTTTTGCCACATCTTTTTACTATCTTACGTGCATATAATGTAGTTGTCCTTAGACACTGAAATGAGGCGGGCAAACAGAAGCCTTTTTTCTTCTCTTATCTATTTTTCCTTCTCTCCCCCCATTGAGCTAGCCGAGATTCTTGTGCTTGGTAGTTAATCCAGTTGCCTTCAAGGGGGGTGGGGGTGGGAGGGGGAATGTATAACAGGGGCTGTACTTGGAAAATGTGAGGTGAGGGGTGGCTGGGAGGAGAGGTGAGTGATGATGACAATTTGGGGTGGTAATTAGCCATATTTCTTAGTCTTTCAGTAATGTGCTGTGCTAAAGCATAGCAAGTGAAGTGTTTATATGTAAAATTATGATTTGTCTGTATACCAGGAAAAAAGACGATATATGAATATGAATGAGCACTAACTGCGATGATAAAGGATTACTACTTCCAACTTCTGTTCAATTGTATGATTAATTTTGTTTCTACTTTATTTTTGGTTGAAAGCTGTCACCTTTTTCAAGTTACTTATGAAGCAATTCAGAATATGATTTATCAGAAGACAACTAGACCTAGCTCAAGTGAAGGGCCAGATGAGGCCTCAGTTTGGCAAATTTTTATATCTGGAAGTAATGGGTCCAACGAAATGTGTAGATAGTAATGAGTATTAATATTAATTGTAAATGTGGGATTAACATTAGTTCCTGACAGGAATTAGTTTATAAATTGTTTCTAAATTTGTATCCAAACAGAGGCGAAGTGATCCATCCTCTGGTCCATCATCGCCAGGGTTCTTATTCCTATTTACTGATTTATTGCCCTGCTTATGTGGTACTTTCTTTTTTTAATGCTACTACAAACATTTATTAATACACAAACTTATGAGCACCAAATTTTAAACTTTAGAGGAACTAGGATGAGCCTTGAGTAAAAAGGCAACAAACTCTGGGTAGCTTCAAATTAAAAACTACATCGATTAATATATATACTCACCTTGATAAAATCGCACGACGACTATAATGATAAGAATGAATAATCTATATGAAGAAACAGCTCACCATGGAGGAGACAGAATTTTTTATCATATAGAATGGCCCAACGGAACCAAGTGGTCTGCCTTACTGTTACCTTCTCTGAGAATGTGAGAAAATGAAGCCGTCAATGGTTTCCACGTCAAACACAAATGTAGTTGTATATTATCATGGATGCAACTACATAAAATGGCATATCCTTATCATTACAGAATAAGGGTATGTTTGATACAAATTTTTGAAAAAAAAAAAAAAATGAATTTTAGATATGTGGTTGATAAGTAAAAAGCTTTATTAAAAAATATAAAAAAGTTGCCAACTCAATGTAATGAGTGGTAAAAAAATGATGATGGAGAAAAATCATATTATGCTTAAATTGTATTAAACAAGCCCTAAGTACTTTATAGCATTCTTATCCCTTATTAATGCCCTTCACCAGATTGACTATATTTTGGACCTTGTTTGTATGAGATATATGCTAGTTATATTGTGAGATATATGTTTTCTGTATGTGCAGCAACGTTTTCTGTATGTGCAGCAATTCTCATGGTAAATGATATAGTCGTGTCCACATCCCATGGAGCCTCCCAAAATTCCTCAGATATCCAATTTACTCACCTTTGTGAATATTAAATTTTTAATTCAATGTAAAATTCTTCACCGGTATTACTACTACCATTGTCTCCCATTCTTTCTAACAACAGACCTTTATTACTGACATTTTGCCACAGGTGTTTAATTCACATTGACACACCTTGTAATCCATCGTTTTGAAAATGATCTAAAACTAGGAATATAGTTTGTATTTTGTTTTCTATTATACCTTCAATTTGAGCGGCAATTTGGAATGTAAATGTGGGAGAACTTCAAATTTTTTGTGATTTATTTTTTATTTTTTGTAAAGGAAATATTCAGCTAAACAACAGATGCTGTCAAGTTTTGTAGCATCTCTGGATCTATATCATATAAGCTAAAATTTTAAGATGAACCATATATGCCTTGTTGGCAACTTGGCATGTATTTTTTTTTTGATAAGAAACGATTATTATTATTGCCAAAAAAACTCAAGGATTACAACACAAGTGGATAAGCCATCCACCAAAACCCAACAAGAGGGTGACCAAAATCAAAGCTAGCTATTGCACTATAGTACTATACAATGGTACAAAAGTAACCAACGGGATCTAGGCGGAAAAGAAAATTATCCATATTACACAATAATCCAGCTGCTTTAGCCCAAAGTCCCGAGTGAAATAAGATGGTATCCCATATATCATCTACCGAGCTCACCATATCGTGAAAGATCCTTCTATTCCTTTCCTTCCATAATACCCAATTTGCCGCCATCACCATTAGTTTCCAAAACTCCTTTTTTGTTTCGATTACCTCCAAAAGACCATTTAATGAGGATCAAATTTGCCCATTTTCTTGGTAGAGCACTGACTACTTCAAATAGGTTCAAAATTCTACTCCAAATCATTGTGGCTACCTCGCAATGAATAAGGACATGATCAATGGTTTCATTGTCCTTACGACACATGATGCAAAATGATGGAGAAATGCTTAGAAAAGGTCTTCTCAATTGCGACAAATCACAAGTATTTACCTTTCCTAACGTCACTAACCAAGCAAAAACTTTCACTTTTGAAGGCACCACCGTTCGGATGAATTTGAATTGTGGGAAGGGTAAATTACATGAGGCTTGACAAAGAACCTTGAAGAAGGATTTACAAGAGAATTGACCCGATGAATGAGCATTCAGATTCTTTTATCAGTACCAAAGGGTTGATTTATGGTTTCAAGTTTGTTTAAGAGGGAGATAAAATCATCGGCATCTCTATCTGAAGTTCCTAGTGAATTCAAGATTCGGCTTTCGGGCAAGATGGGGATGGAAAAGAGGTAATATCACAAATGAGCGAGTCTTTCTTGGTCGACAACCTAAAAGAGCGGGAAAAGCTTTGAAAAATGCGATCGGCTACCCATTTGTCTAACCAAAATCGGATTTTATCACCTTTACCAACTGCTAATGTGGTACACTCTATGAATTTATCCCAAATTTTTGCAATGGATTTCGGGTGCAGAAGAGTGGAGTAAACGTCAATATTTGCGTCCACTCATTAGATTGTAAGCCATACCTCTGCCGATAACGAGTGCCAGAGTGAATCCAATTCTATAGGGAATCTCCAAAGCCATTTGCCAAGAAGGGCCAAGTTCTTCAAGTTGAGATTACCAATCCCCAATCCCCCGACCTGTTTTGGTAGTGTTGCAATTTCAACTTGGCATATTGAATGAGCAAGCTGTTTTAGCCCAGGTGCAAGTTTTGTTAAATGCATGCATTTTGAATCCGTGTTATTATTTTTACAATCGAAGACTCTTAGATTGTCTTATAGTGTGTTCATGTAAACTTCCTTCTCTCTCTCTCGTGCGCGCTAAAAATTAACATTTTAGATTGAATAGTAGTGGTGGCCACAAGATGTGCGGATAATACTGAGTGATGACCTAAGATATGTAATTGATATTGATGTTTGACTAGGGTTGGCAACGGGTCGGTTTGGCTCGAACCGTGAACTGAACCGGCCGTTGTTAAAATCTATAACCATAACCGAACCGAACCCCTGGTGTTTCGGTTCGGTTCGGTTAAGGGTTCCAAACCGTTTTTGAAACCCCCTCCTCCCCCCTTTCCCTTTTTTTTTTGAATTTCTATAAAAACAAACCAATTGTATGGAGTAGGACTCGAACTCGAGCGTTTTGATTGCAAGATGCCGCTGCTAACCAACAACTTGTGAACGCAATTGCACAATTCAGTAATTATTATCACTTGTAGGCTGTTGCTTCATCCATGCTCGGGTAAACGATTCGGTTCGATTTTTTTTACCTAAATTGTAATTGACACGAACCGAACCGGCTTATGAAATAGAAAACCATGTTTGCGTTATCGACCTATGGGTTCGGTTTTTTTCGCCTCGTTCGGTTCAGGTAATCACGATTTTCAGTTTTCACAGTTTTTTTTACCATCCCTATGTTTGACTTTGACTAATAGGTAATTTTTAGGTAGAAAAATGGTAAAGCAAACAAACGCTTAGTCTGCTAGGAAAATAGTGATACTTTACAATCTACTATGATTTTACCACAATTGGGACTGGAAAATAACTAATAAGCTTTATTGCTAACCATTTAGGCCTTGTTCTACTCAACACAATTCAATACAAATTTTATCAACTTTTTCTCTCTAATCATTTACAACCACTCATTCAATTATTTAATATACTTTCCCCAAATTTTAACTAAACATTCAACACGTACATAAAAAAATTAACTTTATCATTAATCAAACATACCCTTAATGTAACCACTAGTGACTTGTCTTGACGTCACTAATTTTTTGTAACTGTTTTCCTGGACTTGGAGTTGTTTTGGTGTAACCACAGGATTTGTCTTCTTGGTTGCAGGGGAATTTAGGCTCTGCTTGTGGTCATGGTGGTGGATTGGAGGTGAGATGAAAGGTACATTCATGTTTAGATTGTTGTGATGTGGCTGTAATGCACTGCTGGGGAGGAAAGAAGATGCTGGTATTGTGATCTATGGGTTGCTTACAACCTCTTATATAAGATAGAGACGCAAAGGATGGGTAGGAGGAAGAAGGAAATAGAGCAAGGTTGGTTTATTAATTCTATTATATTTTTAATGATCTTGTTATTTAATTTTGATGTTTAATTTGGGTAAGTAATCATTACTGAGAAACTGAAGAACTACAGCCTACTATGTAACACGGGGGTTTCTTAATTTACGCTGGACAGCAACTAAGTCTCGTTCTGTATAGCATAAAGGAGATGTTCTGTGCAAGCTTGACATTGTTTTTTGGACAAAAATACAAAGTATAATTTTTTATGGGGAAAAGGTGTACTTGGCGTGTGATCTGAAAGATAATGAAGAAGGCTGCATTTCACTGGCCGAGTAAACATTTTTCACCTTCCTATTGCATATAAATGCTTGCTTCGACTATTATGGTAAAATGTTGTGAAGAGTGCATACTAGATTACTAGTGTACTACCATCTATGTAAAAGTTCAGATTTTACTTCCAACCTTTATTTATTTTCAAAATTAATGAAGAGTGAAGAGGCTGCATTGTGTTTCTTTTTAAGAGTACAGGTTTGGTTGGTGTGAACTCCCACTTTCATAAAGGTATTTCAGTCCCAAATTAACCTAGTTAAGTAGTGAGAAACAGTCCAGTAAAAATTTCAAGATTATTATGCAGCATTTGATCCAAACTCATTTACTGATCAATTTCCAATTTAGTGGTTGTCTGTGTAATGTTATAAACTAATGTCACACCGACAATTTACACCAAGAGGACAGCATTTTGTCTTGAAAGGAAGACTAGGATTTTGAAAGATCAGTTATCTCCTCTTCACTGGAGTCGATCTAATTATCCTTTTAGCTTGTTGACCGGCCATATTCGCTTTCCTTTTTGAAGGGGTTGTTTTGATTTATTTACAAAATTTTGGGTGATGTGTTTTGAAATAGGGACAAATGAATGGTGGAGCTGTCTGGAAATGTGTGTGGATAAAGCAGGGGTTATGTAGGTAATTTTGTAATTATGTAGGTAATTTTGTAAACACATGTTTCTGAGGAAAATAAAATATGAAATAAACAGACACACATACAGTGCCAAATATGCTTTTATAGTGAACTGGAGTGATGATTTTCTTTTTCCACTTTTTCTTGATCATTTTTCTTGATTATACACAGCTCAATACATACTTCCCCTTAATTGGGCACCAAAATTTGTTTGGCTTTAGTCTGAAATTGTTTCAATAGTTGCCACTATTGCTTAACTTTTATCTGCTTGGCCTTGGACGGGGTATCTATTAATTGTTTGCCAGTTTACAATATTTCAGATCTAAAGCTAATTTTCCTCCATCACTTCCATCGACGTCATCAGCCACAAAAGCTATTGCTGCCACAATTTCAAGTTCTTGGATTGGAGGTGCTTTCTTGTTTAGCATCTTCAATTTTTTTAATCGATTCATTACCTAGTTCCGATGTCTCAATGTCTACCTCTTTTTTCATTTTTCATGGTTGTTGTGAGTTAATTTCCACTTCTGATGTTTTCATCAAATATTCAAGCTTTGATCTCTGAAGTAGAGATCATGACACAACCCACGACCTTCAACCATGACCCCACTGGTTATGGGAAAAATTACAGTAAACTATCGAGATTTAGGACTAGATACAAGGAGTTCACGATTAGATTGATCAAAGATGGGGGCTCAATTCGGATAACAGAACGTACGAGGTCAAGGGATTACGAAATTTCAGTCACGGTGGATGCAGCCTTCTGGTTAGTTCATCTGATGGGAGTGATACGCAAGAATGAGAAACCTTCGATCATCAACACAGTTTTCAGAAACAGTGCAATGAGTGTATGGATAGAACGATTCAAGAACAATAGAGGGGATTTCTTAAAGATATCTACTTTAACACACAAGATGGTAAGGAGTATCATAGTACCCTCGGAAGAAAATTCCACAGGATGGAGAAAGTTAGAAGAATGCCTTGATTCTGAACTTGGGAAAAAGAAACAGCAGCAAAGAGAGAAAATAGCACCTGTGAAAACAACAAGATCAGGCTGGGATTCTCGGATTAGGCAGAGGCATACTACAGAAGGTACTTTGGGAACGAGATCATGGGCATATGTAGTTAAAAATGGGGCATCAGAGAAACAGGAAGAAGTCATGTATCAGAATATAACCAAGAAGGAGGCAAGCAGAACCTTAAAAAGGGGGGCAGAGGGAGTATTGATGTTTAGGGAGAGCAGCCACATCCCATGGGAGGCTATCCAATATGGCTTGAAAAACACTGTGAATAAGAACTACGAAGTCAGACCACTTCAAGACGACAGAGCTATAATTTGGTGCCAACGTGAGGGGGAGAAACACGAGTTAATTAAAACAAGTAGGCTGAAGATCCCCGCGGTTACAACAGTGTCCTTTGTCCCATGGAGTTGGAAGAACCAGTCTGAAGGAATTAAGATTGACTGCCGATATAGCTGGATTGGAATTGAAGGCATACCTTTAAACCTGTGGAACATTCATGTATTCAAGGTGATTGGCTCTTTTTGCGGGGGATTACTGGATGTAGACAAAGACACGCTGGAATTGAACTTCTTAAAACATGCCAGATTGAAGTTAAAAGGCAGCAAACAGGGGTTTATCCACGAATCCATGGTGTTGCCCTACGAAGGCTCGAAAATTACAGTGAAATTCTTTAAATTAAATGACCGTCAATACAGATTTCACGGGACATGTGGTAGTATATGGCAGAAAGAGTGCAATAGAAAGAGCTCAGAACAAGCAACAGAGAAAGCTTTCCCAGAAAAATCAGGCGAAGAAGATGATGATGTGGCAGATGACTGGCTCAAAGGTACACATGACATGGCAAGCTGTACAAGTGTCGCTGATATAGGTAATTACAGTAACAAAGAAGGAAACGACGTGTGGCAGTAGGACACATCAAATCTGGTACACAAGCTGTGATAACCGTTGGAATTCGAAGAACAAAAGCCTCATTAATGGAGTAGCTGAGAACAGTAATGTTGAGTGGAGACGCTGCGTGCCCTCGAAGAAGATGGCTGTCAACGGTATTGTGAGGCGCGAGGAGAATACGATCAGTCTACAAAGGATATTTACAAGAATTAATGGAAGCCTGACAGTAGAACCACGATTATCAACAAAGCTTTTCGAATTTAGGGTTTCTCGGGGTGATATATTCAACGATGGTAATTGCAATATGTTCAGGTGGAATTGGGCTTACCCTATTTCAGATAGCTTGCATTGGGCCCAGTTAATTAATGAGTTTAAGTCTTTGGGCTCTAAGGAAAGGGCCTTAGGCAGCGACGAGTTAAAGGATTATCCTCAGGCCCATCAAGATAAATGCGTGGACCATGGTAGGAGTGAGGCGACTTTTAAAAAGGCCCAATTAAGAACAGATATGGACGGTGGACTGTCAAATGGACCTGGATTGATAAGTGATAATGGGCTAACCAAGAAGTTAACACCCAAGACTAAAGAACAATTTAGAGAGGCAGCTATTCTAACCTGGTTGGATTTTGCAGCCCACAATCGCAATAAAGGATCATCGGTGTTGATACAAGAGCTAGACCTAGAAGACGAGAAAGATAGACCACAGGAATTTTTCTCGAAGGTGTATTCAAGGAAGAATCACCAAGTCACTGTGGATCGCGATCTGGGAGAAACTGCGATGGAGGATTTCACTCAAGAAGACATCAAACAAACTGACGATTTTCAAGATACAGTGACTATTGAGGATGAGTCAGAGCACTGTACATCTGAGGAAGAGGATACGGATTCTGATGCTTCAGTAGAAGTGCCGACGGAAGATTCTTTAGCCCATATAAGAGATCTGTGGACTGACGGTAAAGAAAAGAACAAATGTGAGCCAGAGTATGAAAGCCCTCACGAAGACAGAGGCAACAATATTCGGTTTTCTTCAGAGGTAAGCACTATTACTTATCAGAATGCAACAAACAACGAAGCAGAGGCAAGAAAGTGGGAGACCCTTTCCAGTTCAATGAACACATTGGGTATGAAGGTGATTACTAAGAAGAGTAGGGAGTTAAAAAATCTGATGTTCAATGTTAATTATGACAAAAATACGAGTAAGAGAGGGGAGTTGTGGAAGTTACAATGAAAATTTTGACTTGGAATGTTAGGGGTACTAGGTCAGTGGAGAAGAGAAGAGCTATCAAAGCCACCATTTGCAAGGCTAATCCAGACTTAGTGGTTCTGCAGGAAGTGAAGAGAGAAGTTGTGGACAGAAAATTCGTGGGAAGTGTATGGCGATCTCGTTTTAAAGCCTGGATTCTATTGCCAGCTGTTGGAAGGTCAGGAGGAACTTTGATGATTTGGGATACCAGAAGTATTACAGTAACAGATTCTTTGATTGGAGAATTTACAGTGTCTATTCAGCTAGAAGCGGAAGGAAATGAGCCGTGGTGGTTTTCTGGAGTGTATGGTCCTTGTAAAGTCACGGGAAGAACAAATTTTTGGGATGAAGTGGCAGGATTGAGCTCTATTTGCGGAGAAAATTGGTGTTTAGGAGGAGATTTCAACGTGGTTAGAAGGACACAGGAAAAACACAATAGCATTTCGAATACGAGAAGCATGAAGATGTTTGACGATTTGATTAAGGAGCTGAAATTGATCGATCCACACTTGAATAATGGTAGATTTACTTGGTCTAATTTCAGAGAGAGGCCAATTTGCTGCAGATTAGACAGATTCCTTTTTACAGATAAGTGGGCGACACTTTATCCTTACATCAGACAAGAGGTGTGGGTTAGAAACGATTCGATCACTGGCCCGATCGTCTTTGGACTCAATCCTCCCTCTTGGGGTCCAAGCCCTTTTAGATTCGACAACACATGGTTAGAGAACAAATCTTTCAAAAAAGAGTTTCAAATATGGTGGGAAAGAGCCAGAACTGTGGGGTGGCCAGGGTATAGATTTATGAATAAGCTGAAGAGTGTTAAAGAGGACATTAAAGTGTGGAGTAAACATATCTACGGGAACAGAATTCTTCTCAAACATGCACTTGAAAGGAAGATAGTTAGCCTTGATAGACAAGAGGAGAGCGGGTGTTGGAACAACAAACTCCAAGAAGAAAGGGCTAATGTGAAGAAAGAATGGCATCAAATTGTGTTTGAAGAAGATAGAAGACTGGGAAGGTTATCAAAGTATAAATGGGCCAAAGAAGGAGATGTAAATTCAAGAATGTTTCATAGCATTTTGAATGCGAGAAAAGCAAAGAACTTCATTTCAAAAATTGAAAGAGACGATGGCACAATCAGTGATAATGAGGAAGATATTGAGGCTGAAATAATCAGGTTCTTTTCCAGCTTATACACCTCAAAGGAGAGAGGAATTGTTGGAATTGAAGGTATAGAGTGGAAAGGCATACCCACCTACATGGCACAACATATTGAGAGGCCCTTCGAGGAAGACGAGATTAAAAGGGCGGTTTTTGACTGTGATGGTGACAAGGCACCTGGTCCCGATGGCTTCACATTAGCGATTTCAGAGAATTGGACTGTAATTAAAGAGGAACTGATGGAAGTCTTCAACAGGTTCGCAAAAGATGGAGTTATTCATGGGAACATGAATGAGACATATATCTGTCTCATCCCAAAGAAACTCAACAGCTGCAAGGTTAAAGACTATAGGCCGATCAGTCTGGTCACATGCCTGTACAAGATTATTGCCAAAGTACTATCCCAAAGGTTGAAAGATGTATTGTCAGATACGATTTCAAACGCACAAGGGGCCTTTGTAGAAGGAAGACAAATTCTCGATACAATTTTGGTGGCTAATGAGGTTGTAGAAGAATATAAGAGCAAAGGTAAAAGCGGGCTGGTCTTTAAAATTGATTTTGAGAAGGCATACGACTATGTGGAATGGGACTTTTTGGATTTTGTTTTGGAAAATAAGGGATTTGGGTCAATATGGCGTAAATGGATAAGAGGCTGCATTTCTTCAGTTTCTTTTTCCGTATTTATTAATGGTAAACCTAGAGGGAAGTTCTGGGGATCTAGAGGATTGAGACAAGGCGACCCTCTATCCCCGCTTTTATTCACATTGGTGGTTGACGTATTAGGAAGAATGATGGACAAAGCTACTTTTTCAGCTCGGTTGAAAGGTTTCATCATTGGGAAAGATAAGGTGGAAGTGAGCCACCTTCAGTTTGCGGATGAAACCATCTTCTTTGTGCAAGACAATAATTCCCTTCGGCTACTTATGGAGGTGGTGCAGACTTTTTGTGCTATGTCTGGAATGAAGATTAACCTGCTGAAAAGCCAGTTACTTGGGATCAACATGGAGGAAAAGGAGGTCGTACAATATGCTACACAGATTGGATGCGAAGTAGGGCAATGGCCTATGAAGTATTTGGGGCTGCCATTGGGTGGAAATCCGAGGAAATTGTCATTTTGGGAGCCAGTAGTTATGAAGTGTGCCAAAAGACTTGACAATTGGAAATGCGCATTCCTTTCCAGGGGAGGCAGATTGACACTTATTCAATCAGTCCTTTCAGCGCTGCCTACATACTTTCTCTCAGTCTTTAAGGCTCCTAAATCTGTAATAAATGCACTGGAGAAAATCATGAGGGACTTCCTTTGGGAAGGTGGTGACTTCTCCAGTCACAACCATCTGGCCGCGTGGGAAGAGGTCTGCAAATCAAAAATTCAGGGTGGACTGGGCATTGGGAAAATTGAAATCAGAAATAAGGCCTTTCTTATGAAGTGGCTGTGGAGATTTCCCTTGGAAAGAGGAACGTTATGGCACAAAGTTATCAGAAGCCGATTCGGAAGAGAAAAAAATCTTTGGGATACAAAGAAGGGAGAAAGAATGACAAGCAGAAGTCCATGGAAAGGTATTGCTTCCCTATACGATGAATTTCTTAGCCTTACTAAATATAAGGTAGGGAGAGGAGACAAAATCAGATTTTGGGAGGATGCTTGGGCCGGGGATATGGCGTTGAAGGATAGATTCCCCGATCTAGCTACATTATCATTGGCTAAGAACAAATGCATTAGGGATATGTTAGTGGGTCACGAAGGAGAGTCTACTGCTGGACATGGGTGGAACTTCTTTTTTAGGAGAAATATGCATGATAGAGAGATTTTGAGTTGGTTGAATCTGATGAATTTGTTGAATACTTTCACATTTTGTGAGTTACTGGATGACAGCCGCATATGGACAGCCGACGAGAATGGAGGTTTTTCATGTAAAACAGCCTATAAAGCTCTAAATTCTGAAAATTTAAGACCAGGGGAGAAGTGGGCTGAAGTCCTATGGAAGAGCCTTGTTCCATCAAGAATTAAGGTGTTTGGATGGCTATTGATGATCGGCAAACTTAACGTACATGAAAACTTACAAAAGAGACAACCCTACATTTCTATGTCTCCCGGATGGTGTGTTTGTTGTAAAAGAAATGGCTAAACAAAGATCTCATCTCTTTTGGAATGTACTATGGCATGTGGTTGTGGACAAAGCTCCTCTGTGAGTTTGGAGTCCAATGGTGTATGCCCCAATATTGCAAACAGCTATTGGTATGCAAAATGGCGGGCGATAAGAGAATTTCGAATTTGTGGGCTGCATCAGTTATAGCGGTGTTTTGGGCTGTGTGGTTAGAGAGAAATAGAAGAATTTTCGAAGAAAGAGAAGAAACAATTGAAAGAATATGGGAGAAGATCAAGTTCTGGATAGCATCATGGTTCCACAACACCAAAGATTTTGAGGGGCTATCATTTCTAGATTTTAGCAGGGAATGGATTTCCTTCTTGTATTAGTCAAAATTGATTGTAATAGGAGACAAGTTGTAGATCTGTTAGGATCTCTTCTTTTGTTCTTTTGTCTTAGATGCAAATGTACCTCATAATTTTTCAGCAATAAGATCGGTTTCTTTTTCAAAAAAAAAAAAATTTCCACTTCTGATGTTTTGAAGATTTTTTGTGAAGGATCACTTCAAACACTAAATTTGATAAGTGATAAAGCTGAGCAATTTTCCATATTTAATTTGTTGAGGGAAAAAAAGGAAAACATTGCATTTGGCATGGGAATAACTCTAAGTATGACGAATAGAAGGCATGCTGTTGGATGGATTCCGAAAAGTTAACCATAAACTTCCTTGTCTATAGATTCTTTCGAACAAATTGGTAGATTTAGTGGCTGCATTGTGATGGTATGCTTGATAGAGATTATTGAGAAAATGATTTTTAGTTATCTGGTTGAGAAGTAAAGAAAACGTATTAAAAAATATAAAAAATTGTAATCAATGTAATGAGTTGTTAAAAATGATTTTTTGTTAAAAGTTGTATCAAACAAGCCTCAAATATGTTTATCAATTAGAAGGCATGCAACAATTGCTGAAATATCTGTGACCTAAAGTTTTGTATAATAATAAAAGAACAATTCTGGAAAAGGAAAATAATTCATGAAAATAAGAATTATTTATCTAATATTAAACATATTTAATGCAATTAATTTGGTGCCTTATATGATGGATTATAAAATTCTTGATCTATATTAAATGTTGAATTGGAATCTTATATTTGAATTGGCTTGAAAACTTTTGGCACTCAAAATGCTACATCATGTCCTCTTTTATTTTCCCACCATGACTGAAAAAGCACGTGCCATTATTTCAATTCCATAATGAGATCGAAGGGTTTTTCTTGTGGTTAAATTTATGAAGGAACTGTTATACAATCAAGTTTTGAAGTCAGAGTTGGAAGGATCTAATTAAACTTTTATTATCATTCCGCATCAATAAATGTTTTGACATGCATCCATGGGTCTTATGCGTGTCCGTTCTCTGAGATAGACTATGTCGATATGAGTGACTTCCAGGATCTCGTGAAGATGACTAGTTAAATCCACCTTTAATAATAAATCCTCATCTTCCGCTAGCCATTTTGGTTTCCACTGTACTTTATTGATTCTCTTAACAATTTTATGCTGATATTCTTGATATTTTTCCCTAGATATACTTCATATTACCATTCATCCTCAATGCATGTTATTTTTTCTTGATGAAAGTAGATTTCTACTTCAATCCACAAAACAAAAAAAAAAAAAAAAAAAAAGAGAGAGAGAGAGAAGAAAGTGGGAAAAAAGGGAAAACCAAGATTTAAGCAAACTTCAATTACTGTTCCACTAGTTGCCTCATCTTCATGAATGACAAAGGAGTTTGTTAATAAATACTTGTAATTTTGGCGCCAATTGGTTTGTATTAGATTTGTTTATCTTCAACACAACACAGACATAAACACTATACTATTAAGATTTAGATTGATTTTGTTTGAAGCTTCAAGCTCCTCGTCAGTTCCATAAATTCCATCAATGCTATGCTATTCCTGACATTGCCCATCGAGTTCTTAGAGGTTCCTTTATATTTGGCCCCACCCCAACCAATTTTTTTTCCCTCTCACAAGTATTGTTGTGAATGAATTTTCCATTAGCGGCAAACAAGTTTTCGTTAAAACTAATAATTTGAACGTAACAATTTACCATATTTAAGTAAATAATTTCTGAAGAAAAATAATTGGAATATAAATAAATATAACTTTAACTAATGAAAGCCAAGAAAGACAATGAATCCGAAACAATTGGTAAATTACTAAATTGGGGGAGCATTTGTAGCTATTCTTTGAAATAAAAGGTTAGTGGTAGTAAATGAAATCTCTAAAGAAAAATTTTCTCTTAACAAGAAAGGAAAATTTAAAAGGAAAATAATAAATGGGAAGAGCACAGTTGAATTTGAAAGAAAAGAATTACTAACAATGTCTTTGATGCAATTAATTTGATACCTCATATGACTAATATTAAATCTCTTAGGAGAATAATTATATATTGATTTATTTTTTCAAATTGGGCATCACTTAAATTTTGTCTTGAAAAGCTTTGCTGCCAGAAAGGCATGTATAAATATTAAGGAAGAGTTCATTAATAAGTATTTATACATGCCTTTCTGGCACTTGATTGTGGTAATATTCTACTGATTACATCTACCTAATTTCTAAAATCCCATGGAGATTATGCGTCTTACATGTACATGTTATTTTCCTATTGAAGTGAGCCACATATAAACATAAGTATGTTCAAAAACAACACATCCACTACATAAGCGCATTTTTTAAATCACGGACTGATGAGCACGCACGCTTATGCAAACACAAAAATTCGACGTAAAGCCATTTATACACGCATTGATGCTGCACACAAATAAAAGGGAATGTATTAATTGTATCAATACATACCTATTTTTCAGAGTTGGATCTTTTCCTTTGAGTTCCGCACCCCGGTTCCATCGACCCCATCAATCTGCTGTGTTATCGCTCGCATTGCTGTCAAGTTCTAAAAGGTTCATTCTTTGTTTACCTTGTTGACTTTCTCCTTCACTTTTTTATACATTTTGGTTGATGTTAAATTTAGACGATTTTTTATTTTTTGCCCTTTTTTCATCAAGTGAATTGTTGTGGTTTAGTTTTATCTATTTTTTTGAAATGTCATTTCTTAAGGAATCATTTTGAAAGAAAATCTATATAATTCAACAGATCGAAGCCAAGCTATTGAATGTATGCAAAGGAATTACCATGACTGTCCTGGGCTAAAATTTCTGTTTCTTCATTCTATATTTGTTATATTGTTCAGTTTTACCCATTTATTAACTGATGGATTGTTGTAAACAAACTTTCCGGTGGTGGGGATTGTCAAATGAATAATCATAAAGGAATCAATTTGAGAGATTTGAGTAAATTGATAGATCAAGGGAATGGAATTTCAATATGCATCAAATAGACGGTAAGTTACACTCTTACAGCAAATGAATATCTAGAAAGAAAGATCTGTAGGAGCAATGAGAGAAATCTATAGAAGGAAAATAATTGATACCAATAGCTCATCATCTTATTTAGAATGTCTGAAATACAATGAATGTTATGCCTTATATTTTTGACAGAAAAGTGCTTCCAAACGTATTTATCCACTTCAAGTGGTTAGAAACATGAGCATTACTTGAACAACGGTTAATAATGTTAAATGGCCTCTTATAGTCTTATTTGTATATTTTTGCAAAGAAAAACTGCTGGCCTTTGTTTCCTTTACTTAATAAGATTATATGTTCTTTCCTTTGGATTGGTTGAAAAAGGGTAGTTTTCTAATTCAAGTTCATTCCAAGTCAATTTCCAAAACATTGCCAAGATTGATTCAAAAGCAAAAGGTTCAAACTATGTATATGATCAAGACTTTGTGAGTAGTTCAAGTGAAGGGTGAGTGATGTGTAGAAATGGTGACAGTGAATAGGTGTCAAATTTTAAGTCATCAAAGGAAAAACTATCAGCCTTAAAAGAGAAGGGGCAGATTGAAGGGAACACAAATATTTGTTGGAGTACTAAACTGACATGTCAAGTCATCTTTTGTGCATTCCATTTTTTCTAGGAGGTTGACCTTTTACATGTCCCATGCGCTGTATGTTTTTCAAGATGTTCTGAAAAGGAAGTTTTTATTATCATGCATCTGGAGTAACTGTATGTGGGTGCTTAGTCATCACACGTGTTTAATAAGGTTGATCAGAAGCCTTCACAGGCTTGTTGGCAAGAGCAGCCGGAATGTTTGAAACGTTGGAGAATTACATGTTTCGGCTGGATCCTAACTTGATACCATTGATTCTTGTTCTCTTGTTTTTGGCATCTTTTGTGGATGGTTTTCCGGCCTTCGTTGGATGTCTTATCCACTTTCTTTGTTTTTTTTGTTCAGTTTTTTGTGAATAAAATTCATGTTTCTTATAAAAAAAAATGGTTGATCAGAAGTACTTTATTTTAATACAATTAGCTGATAATCAAGTGGCTATTACAGTTGTTATGATTTATACTTTATTCCCTTTTTTAATTCTGAAATTCATTTTGTTCATTAAGATTTTTGAAGCTTGACTCTTGCTTTGTTACATTGAATGAACCATCTCTTTTCTTTTTCGAACGTAAAAAAATCTACTTAATAGCATAAGCAATAAACACATTCTTGTAATTGTTTCCCTTTTCAGTAAAGGAAAAATGTAAAGGAGCTCCTATTCTCCTACTACTGCATAAAAGCTTTTAACTCAAACTATTTAACGTTCCAAACCTCCTCATGCTGGACTCATAAATGCCAAGTCAAATACTTGATTGGGAATAGAGACTAACCTTTATTACTTTTGAAGGAGCCTCATAAGCTCAATACTTATATTCCTTTAAGATTCCATTCTTTAGTATATTTTTAGTGTGAACCACCGGCCTACTTAAGTAAGGTTGACCTTCTACATGAAGACAGGACTTGGTTGACATTTAATCTGTTTTATGCTTGTGTGGAAATGATTAATTTGATGTCATGTTATAATTATATGCTAGTGACATTTAAAATTTCTTAGAGAACTACCTCTCTAATAATTACTTCCTTTTCCCTTTTCCCTCAGGAAGTTCAGTTTACCTCTGATATTAGTCTTGTAGCTTTAGTGGACCTTGGTACCGCCATATTTTCCATCAATTTGTTGCATGCCTGTACTCTAGCTTGATATCATCTGTTATCAGTTTGTTGCATGCATGTACTCTAGCTTGATATCATTTGTTATGTTAACCAAAAGTTTTCATATGAGTGTTAAAATGTTAGGAGGTCATGGGTTCCTGCGACTTGCCCAATAACTGCCAGCATAGAACTTCATTGCCTCTTAAGTGAGGTCTTGGGTTCTGTTGTGGGATGCGAAAGAAAATCATGTTAGAGTTCAGCTTTGCTGCGGATGCATGGAATATGGACCGAATACCAAATAGATGAAGATGATTAAATGTTTGAGTGGTTCAGTAATTAGAATGTATGTGACAATAAAGTAAACCATTTAAATTAAACTTTAGAGAAAAGTGTTGCATTTATTTACTTAGATTGGGGCCAGATCTTTTATCTTTCTGTAGTAGCATACAAACCATGTTACCTGAAAACTTAAGCAATTAGAGAGGGCAAGACGTTTACTAATTAAATTCAATCTTCAAATATTAGTTTCCATGACAATTGTTACACGGTTAGAGCAAGTAATGGAGAGTAAATATTTTGAAGAATCTAAATCCTAGCACAAGATCTTTTTGTTCAAATTTCTCTGTTTATACCATTTCTTGGTTGATGACTGGAGCTACAAATTAGTCAGTTCAAATTTGAGACGTATATTCTAATTCATTGTCCAATAAAAAGGGAAAATTAAGTCGTGTTGCCCTTTCCTCTACGATCTCATGCCTCAGGTGTAATACATCTAATAGTGTTCTATGACCCTCAAAAGAGTTTGGCTCTTAACTAAGATCAGCAAAGATGAGAGGATCTATTGGTGTTCCTATGTTGGGAGATTATTATTTGACTCTTGTTAATTTGACTGTTAGCAATAAGCTGTTTCCTATCATTTTGCTAAGTACTCATTTATAGTATATATGATTCAGTGAAAGTGTCAGGAATGGGGATAAACACTTTAATGTAATTCTGCAGAATACCATAGGAGATTGGATTTTTTATTTTTATTTCTTTGATCTCCAAAATTTCTTCACAATTTAATCAAACTCTTCATGATGACAATTCTGTAACAAGACTTTTAAGTAGTAAGACCCAATAGATACCCTAAACTTGAAAAGAACAAAAACATGACTTAAGAGTACAAGTGCAAGAAAGAAGAAACCAGATGAAGCCTGGAAAATAAAGATCAATAAAACTAGTGTCTGTCTTCATCACTCTCCTTGAGTCAAACAAGATTCCTCCTTGATTCTTTCCCGGCTTCTTCATCCAATGCCTTATTCTATTGCTACTCCATCCATTAAGAATTTCATGAACCTAGCTAATCCACCTTGAAGAGTTGTTGCAATATTGGAAATGTCTATTAATATAAGAGTATCCATCTCAAAATCCGTACAATAATCTAAATCACCATCATCCAAGGCTATTGCTCCTTCTACTCAATTTGAATCCTGGGGTTCTATGCCAGAACTTGGTCCAACCCCCTCGAGCCCAAACTCAAAATAAGAAGGTTCATTAGTTGACTAGACTGCAGTTGATTGCAGAACAAAATTATGTTGTAAAAAGTCGCTAATATTTTATTGTGAACCCAAAAGTGTTGAAACATTAGTAGTTGTGTGCAGCCAAAATTTGCTTTTTATGTTTGACTTGGCCACGTGACATAACTTGACTAGACATTAGTTATTTATGATAAAACTCAAACCTTTTGGACTGTTATTTATTTCACGTGACACTGAAAATATAGAAACTCCACTTAATTTGCATTTCATTCTTAAGCTATATCTAGCTCTTTCTCGATAAGGTCAGAATCTAAAAGGGATTTAAAGGGCTATTTTATTGGCCAGAAGTTCCCTTTTCCAGCAACCAAAGAGTCATTATTTCAAGAATTGGAGATGTTGCTCTTCATGTTGAGTTTTTGAGCTTAAGAAAGCCCTTTCAAGGTCAAGCTACTGCTTGAAAAAGCAATAGAGAAGAGATTGTTCTCCGCTTTCAAGTTGGTAGTAGAGTGAAGAGATTTTTTGTTATTCTTGATTCTTTTCTTGTTTTTTCTATCTCCATTATTGGAGTTCACATTAATTTATGATGAAGATAATCCCGATTTTCAGAATTTATTTAATTACCAACTATAGGGAGGTTTTCTCTCCTATAGTAGTATATTGTTGTCTATCATTCTGTCATTCCGTCTTCATCTTCCCCAATTGGTTTTTCTAAGACCTTTCATCATCTCCAATTGATTTTTCTCAGAACGTAGAGTCGAATGTCACCGCAAAAGCGGTATACTAGTAGATTGTTTACTTTCTTGCTCTTCAAGTAGCATAAGGGCCATAATTTGGGGTCTTTAGGGTCACACTAGGTTTTTTCAATATAAGTAGGAGTCTTGTATTCATTGTTTCTTGGTAGAATTTGTATTAGAATTGCATAAATTAAAGAATTAAAGAATTTCTTCAATTGTGCACCTAAATGATTGATTTGTGCCCGAATCTCCATTTATAATCTCGCATTGGTTATCTATTGTTCTTCTACTTACATCAGTTTAATGATGAAGATAAGAATAAATTAAAAGATATCCGGGTCGTAGTCGATTTTAGAAGCTATTTAATAGCTTATTTATTTTTCTTGCTCTTCAAGTAGCATAGGGACAATTATAGAGTTTGGGTTTTTTAGATTACACTAAATTTTTTCTATATAAGCTCAAGTATTGTGTTCATTGTTTCTTGGTTGAATTTGGAATCAAATTACATAAATTAAAGAGTTTCTTCAATTGTGTACCTAAATGGTTAATCGTGCGCGAATCCCCATTTATAATCTCGTATTGGTTATTGTTGCTCTTCCGCTTGCATAGTTGGTATCAACATAGCCTACGCTCTTGACAATGGGTCGAGGACATGTTAGACGTCATGATGCCAAATTTAAGGGGAACGAAGAGATGAACTAATACAAATCCGCCAATAGTTGAAGACTAACACGATGGATGGCAACCATTTTCGGCAATAGATGAGAGGCACGAGGTGGTGGTCGAGATGGGATTAATCACTAGTCTAATAGTGGACATGGTTCTAATAGAAGAATCCGGGGATTTAGAGTCTGTCGACAGCCAAGGGGTATCGTTGGTTTGCTGAACCATCATGTTCTTTCTTTTTCTGGAATTACGTATCTAGGTTTTCTTTGTCTTTGGTTCACACTAAGTTTTTAGGTGTTTCGAATGCTTTATTGATGGTTTTGTGTTATGATTGCCATTGCAAGGCATGAGACTTGTCCCATATCGGAAGCATTGGCTTTAAGTGTGTGATTTATAACCCTTTGAGCACCCTACCTCAATAGCTAGCTTTTGCGGGTGAGTTCTACCTGAGAGATTATAATAATGGTATCAAAGCAGGCATGTCGTCTCTCGGTTGCAATCGAGCGATTCCAGATGGTGACTCCAGGTATACAAGTGTCTGTTTAGGGCTATAGATGGGCTAGGACAAAGCCAATCCGGCATGGGTTCTGGGATTGTGGAGGATGTTGGATTGTGATGATTACTACTGCAAGGTATGCGACTTGTCCCACACTGGAAGTATGGGTTTCAAGTGTGTGATTTATAATCCTTTGGGCACCATCCCTTTAACAGTTGGCTTTGGAAAGTGAGTTCTACCCAGGGGTTGTAACATTTTGCTATGTTACTTTCACGTAGTTTCTAAGACAAAAACTAAGTGCATGGTTGGTGAACTACGTTTTTCAGATAAAATTGATGATTTGATGGAACGTTTTGTTGGAAAATGTGAAAAGTGATGGGTCACATAGAAATGTGTGGTAGAATATGCATTTGGAGGAAAATAGTGTGGAAAGTAGTCGGACCAAACAAACACTAAGTCTATCATTTCAAAGAACTGCCAGGACATGATTAAGAAAAACATTTAAAAGCTACAAACCCAACTGTAACATGACATAATTTCTAAATCCAAACTTAACAAAACAATCCAACCTAAACCTGCCATCTTTACTTGTTAGCTGCTTGACCAAACCCAACGGACCTTGAATAACATTAGATTGGTCAAGAACTGATGAAGAACCTGAATAAATAAAGGTTTAACCATTCACACCTGGTTGACCAGCTCTTGACTGATTCTCAACACCCCCACCCCCCAAATTGAGATGTTGGGATCATGGTTTTATGCCTTCACTAGTGGTTTGAAAATGATGGAGCACTAACAATGTACCAAATGTTTTTCTGCTATTTCAGTATATATAATGTATGCATGTCAATATAAGAAAATCTTTAATTTTTGTTGTACCGATTCATTAGTGTCCAATATTTTTTAGCAAACATGTCTTAATTAATAACCATGTATAAGCTTGAAAGGAATATTTGTCTCGATTTTTAAGTATCAATCAACTAGTTTATGAATTGTAAAGATGTAAAGTTTGTTAGTTTTTAAGCTTAGAGAAATGTAATTCCTTAATATAAAAAAAAATAAAAATAAAAATATGTATGATGATATTATTCATCAAAACACTTGCTCCAATTCCCTTTGACAAAATGGTGTAGTTGAAACAATAGTACCTTCTTGAAATTATCCAAGCTCTAACGTTATCTAGAAACTGTCCTCAACACTTAAAAGAGCTCTCATGACAGTGAGGAGCCATGGTTGTTGTAGCTTCTTAAAAGAGCTCCCTTGACATTGGTTACGAATTTGTTGCATACTAGGGATGCCATTTTGCTATTTTAGTTGACGGTTTAGAAGAGGAAGTTTATGTGGTGCATCTTGGATTTAGAAATAAATAATTGCAATGAAAAAGTTGCAAGTTGAAGTCTTTGTGCGTGGTGAAGCAATCATTCGGAGTGTGGTTCAATGGGTTCTATAACCCCTTGAAATAGGTTTGGTTGCACTTGGCGATAGGTGTGCACTCTCTTTTGTCAAGCATATGCATACATTATGTGGAGGACATTATATTATGCTCCCTGTGTCCCAATTACATAGGCTCATTTTCGTTTCTTGGTTGTCCCAATTATATAGGTCTCTTTGTGTTAAATTATTATTATACCCTCATTTAATTCGCACAACTTTAAGTCATTTGATAGTCCCAACAACTTTTTAAGCTTGTTAAACAAGGGTAAGGTAAGAATTCCATTCGTGTTATTTACATTTCCAATCAAAGTCTTAATCTGTGTGAAAAATGAAAGGGCCTATATAATTGGGACGGCGGGAGCAATTTGGTGATGACACTTTTGGGATGGAGAGATTTAAGAGACATCTTGGGTAAAGAGCTTGAAAACAAATTCTTAAGGAATCTAAGTTATGATTTAATTTGTGAGAGTATCAAGTGTATTCTCTATGTCCAGAGAAGATTTCCTAAACTCAGAAGAAATTTAAATTCTTTCATTGTAGATGAGTTTAGCTCCAATGGGCCAGAGGCATGGGTCGAACAATTAATTAGAGAGTGAATTTAGAGGTTTTATCTTTATTTTGTTAGCTAGAAGAAATACTCTCTATCTAGTCATTTTTTATTTTTCATGGTACATAAATAAAATGTTGTGTGATAGTCCTTTTCCGAGCTTAGGTTTTATTACCCCCTGCGTAGATCTACTCTTGGTATCTTTCTTAATAAAACCTGTTCATATAAAGGGTGATAGGATTGAAATTTTACAATTTTTTCCACTTTTTTATTCATGTTTATACATTCTTTCTTTTGGTCAAACCAATCACATCCATATATCTCATGGGACCTACATGTACTACACAAATCTCTACCATTCAACTCTGCTCACTCTCTCCTCTTTTATATAAAAATCCATAAAAAATTCAATTCTATCACCCCCATAGTAATGTTTCTTCATCAATGCATAAAATATGTAAGACAGAGGAGCACTTTTTTTTTTTTTTTTTTTTCTTTTTTCTCCTCCAGTAATTGTAGTAGGAGTTATCATACTTGATTTGAACTTTGAAGTATGGTTTTTTGTATTTAGAAGTTGGGGTTTATTGAACTTGATTTATCAAGAATACTTAACAAAAGTTATGTATAGGTAATTGTTTTCAAGAAGTATGAAAATAGCAAACAACTTCCTGGAGTATTAATAGATGTAACTTGGTGGAGTTCTAAACATTTATGTCTATCGACTTAGTTTATCTTGTGGTTCATCGCCAGGTACTGAATATTCTGAACCTGTGGGAAGCTACAGCTAGGCACTTTGATACTTCCAGTGAGCATCTAGCCATGAGAAGTGCTGACAGGCTGAGTAGTTTGCCAGACGAAATTCAGCGACAGATTCTGTCATTTCTTCCAACAATTGATGCAGCAAGAACTGCCATTTTGTCTAGAACTTGGAGGACAAGATGTTATTCGCTTGAAAGACTTTGTTTTTATTACAATCCGTTTCCACCAATACCAGGGAGGACAGAAGCTTTTGAAGATTTTGTTGACCAAGTTCTTGCTCGTCGTGACGAGTCAGATGTTCATGTCTTTGAACTCTGCATTGCACCTTCACGCATATATCGTGTTCCAATCAAGAACGATTGGATTGTATATCAAACTAAATAGATTCAATTTAATTCGATACTCTTCATTGAGATATCAACCTCTTTAAATAGAGTTACAACATACACAACTCAAAACCCTAATGTACAATGGGCCTAAATAATAACTAATAGTATATGGGCTCTAATTACAACTAAAGCTCTAATTACAACTAATATACAAGTAGTCAAATATCGTAACATCCCCCCTCAAATTGATGCGGGAGGGTCCGAAAGCATCAATTTGCCCACTAAGAACTGATGACGCTCACGAGATAATGCTTTGGTGAATACATCAGCTGCTTGTAACTCCGTGGTGATGTGAGGAAGATTGATCACATGGTGATCAAATGCTTCACGGATAGAATGACAATCAACCTCAATATGTTTTGTACGCTCATGGAAAACAGGATTCTCTGCAATTTGAATGGCACTAGTGTTGTCGGCATGTAGTGGAGTGGAAGAAGATTGAGGAATACCAAGCTCGCCTAACAAACCACGAAGCCACACAATCTCGGAAAAGGCTAAGGACATGGCACGGTACTTCGGATTGAGAGGATTTAGAAACCCGATCTTGTTTCTTACTTTTCCAAGAGATGAGAGCATCCCCCAGAAATATACACCATCCTGTAATAGACCGACGCGTATCTGAACAGCCAGCCCAATCGGCATCACTATAACCCACCAATCGTAATGGATTCATCTTAGGGAAAAATAACCCACGGCCAGAAGTACCCTTAAGATAACGAAGAATACTAACAATACCGCTAAATGAGAATGCCGAGGGGCCTTCATAAATTGACTGACTTGCTGAACGGCAAAAGAAATATCAGGTCGCGTGATAGTCAAATAATTCAAACTCCCCACAAGTTGTCGATATAACAAGGGATCTGGTAACAATTCACCATCTTCTTGACAAAGTTTCAAATTCACTTCCATTGGTGTAAGAACAGGATTCCCAGACTGGAGACCAGCTAAAGTGAGAATATCTTGGGTGTATTTGTGTTGATGCAGGAGAATACCAGTGGAAGACGAATGAACTTCAAGACCAAGAAAGTACTGAAGGGAGCCAAGATCTTTCATGTGGAAAGAGGACTGAAGATGCTGCTGGAGTTTGCTAATTGTTTGAACATCAGATCCGGTAATGACAATGTCATCCACATAAACTAAGAGCAGCACTATCCCTGTAGGAGTCTTCTTGAGAAAAAGAGAGGAATCATATTGACTCTGAGTGAAGTGAAAACCGAGAAGTGTAGCACGAAATTTCTCAAACCAAGCACGGGGTGCCTGTTTTAATCCGTATAGAGAGCGTTTTAAGCGACAAACTTCACTCGATTGTGTAAGAAATAGCCCAGGGGGTGGGACCATATAAATCTCTTCCTTTAGATCCCCATGTAAGAAGGCATTCTTTACATCCATCTGATGCAATGACCAACCTTTGGAAGCAGAAATGGCCAAAACAGTCCGAACTGTAGTCATCTTAGCAACCGGAGCAAAAGTCTCTTCATAATCAAGTCCATATTCTTGGCAATTGCCAAGTGCCACCAACCGAGCTTTATATCTATCAATAGTTCCATCAGAACGGAGTTTGACTGTATACACCCACTTACAACCGATGAGTTTGACCCCTTCAGGGCGAGGGACTATATCCCAGGTGTGATTCTCCAGAAGCGCTGAAGTTCGTCTTTCATAGCTTGCTGCCAACAGGCCTGACCAGCTGCCTGTGAATAAGACTTAGGAATAACAGTAGTATCCGTAGTAGCCTGATTAGCAGTATGAGAGAATCCATACCGATCCGGTGGTCGGGATATACGAGTCGTCCTCCGTGGTGCATGTGAACGAGAATCAGACATCGGTTCAGGATCTGGAAGGGGCGTTGGTACCCGAGGAGGACGTCTTTGATACACTATTCCTTTCCAACGATCAGTTGTAGAAGTATCATGATCAAATGTAGGAAGGGAAGTAATCTCATATGGTGGGGGAATAGAGGACTGGAAGAAATACTGAGTTTCAAAGAAAATAACATTACGAGAGATGCGAAGTTTATTAGCAGCGGAATCATAACATATATATCCCTTATGAGAAGTACTGTACCCGAGAAAAGCGCACCGTGCCGCTTGAGCAGTGAGTTTGTTTCGTTCTGTAGGAGGTAAGTGAACAAAACAGACACAACCAAAAATACGAAGAGAATTATAGTCAGGAATGACACCGAACAAACGATAATATGGAGAGTCAAATTGAAGAACTTGAGAAGGCAACCGATTAATCAGATAGACCGATGTAG
This sequence comes from Jasminum sambac, assembly GCA_018223645.1. Taxonomy (NCBI): domain Eukaryota; kingdom Viridiplantae; phylum Streptophyta; class Magnoliopsida; order Lamiales; family Oleaceae; genus Jasminum; species Jasminum sambac. The sequence goes on from CP073649.1 coordinate 25,297,149, forward strand.
ACAACGCTTCGACCCAGAAACGAGAAGGAACAGATGATTCGATCATGAGAGTACGAACTACATCTAAGAGGTGTCGATTCTTACGCTCTGCTACTCCATTTTGTTGTGGAGAATATGGACAAGATCGTTGAGACAAAATACCCATAGACGTGAGAAAATTGTGAAACTCGATAGACATGTATTCCCCTCCGGAATCAGATCGTAAGATCTTAATCTGAGCAGAAAATTGAGTTTGAACAAGTGCAAGAAATTCTCGAAATTTGGAGAACACTTCAGATTTAGATCGTAGAAAATATATCCAAGTGAAACGACTATAATCATCAATAAAAGTCACAAAATACTTATATTGAGCATGTGAAATAACAGGACTAATACCCCAAACATCGGTATGCACAATCTCAAAACATGCAGAAGCACGACTCCCATGAGAAGGAAATGGTAAACATTTACTTTTACCCAACTTACAAGTAGTGCAACCAGAACATATATCAGAAAATGAAATTTTATTGCCCAATTGACCAGTTTTGACAAGATGAGATAAAACAACTTGATTGGGATGGCCTAATTTCTTATGCCAAACATCACTATTGCTAATAACAGCAGAACAACCTATTGAATTAAAACCGTAATTAATCAATTGGAACCGAATTAGAAATGGAGAATTGAAGAGGAAACAGACGCCCAACTTTAGGCCCCTTCATGATCACCTTCCCGATGTTTGATCCTCGCACACAACAACCATTACGATCAAAGTGAATTTTGCAATTATTATCCACCAATTGTCCAACGTAAATTAAATTTGAAGATAATCGTTAAACGAGGACATTATCAAAGGTATTCCCAAGAGACCCGATAGCAAGAATAGGAATAGTATTACCATTTGCTATTTGAATATGCCGACACCGTATACTTACGAATATCACGCAAAATAGCAGGATTTCCTGTCATATGATTTGAAGTTGCTGAATCAACCAACCAAGGGGAAGTACGAGAATGATTCGTACCTTGGATACTAAAAGCAGATAAGGCAGAGACAATCATCCGTTGGACCATTTCTCGAGTCAAAGGAGATGGACAATTAGGTGGAACAGTCGCCGCGGCATGCGCAAGAGTAACATCTGCAAGATTAGACTGAATGACAGAATTAGAACTCTGCCCTTGTCTATTTTGAGGCCGGATTCGACAATCTTTGATGAGATGCCCCTCTTTCTTACAGTAATTACAGAACTTCTTAGTGCAGTGTCTTGCAATGTGCCCAAACTCCTTACAGCGATAGCATTGTATCTGTACATCGGTTTTTCCTTTGGCTTGAGCAGCATAAGCAACATTCATCAGCTCAGTGGGGGCAGAGTCTTGATTAAGACTGATCTGAGTTGCTAAACGCTGTTCTTCACGCAATAGTGCACTTAAACAAGTGTCTAAGGACGGTATAGGATGGCGATTAATTAACCCACCACGTGCAGTTTCAAACTCTGGGCGAAGCTTCATCAGAAATTGGTCTCTCTGGCTGTCATCATGAATTTTCTTTAAAGATTCTAATGCCTCCTGTGGAACCGCGGAAGAAACAATTCCAGAATATTCACTCCAAAGATTCCGAAATCCAGAATAAAACTGCTGAATAGTGAGATTGCCTTGTCGATAATTAGAAATATCTAACTCCAACCGGTATTTTCTAGCAAGATATCCTCGATAATAGACACGCTGAATATAATCCCACATCTCCTTTGCAGTTGCAAAAGGTCGCAGATCATTTATCATAAATGGTTCAATTGAACCAAGCAACCAAGTTATAATCTGTGCATCCTTAATCACCCATCGAGCACGCTCCTTAGGATCTGTAGGAGCCTTCGTAGTACCATCTAAGTGACCCCATAAATCTTTTCCTTTAACATACATTGAGAATTGAAATTCCCAAATACTATAATTCTTCCCGTTAAAACGAACAATCGAAATCTTGTCTTCAGCCATTTATGTGAAATCGAAAAAATATGCGGTGAACAAGACTGATGAACAAAGGCGCGATGAACAAGATCTGATGAACAAAGGCGCGATGAAACAAGATTCTCGATGAACAAGATTCGCGATGAAACAATGCGCGATGAACAGTAACTCCGATGAACAGTGCGCGATGAACAGTAACTCCGATGAACAGTGCACGATCGTAAAATCGATCAATTCCTAGAACCTGGCTCTGATACCATGTCAAACTAAATAGATTCAATTTAATTCGATACTCTTCATTGAGATATCAACCTCTTTAAATAGAGTTACAACATACACAACTCAAAACCTTAATGTACAATGGGCCTAATTAATGGGCCTAAATAATAACTAATAGTATATGGGCTCTAATTACAACTAAAGCTCTAATTACAACTAATATACAAGTAGTCAAATATCGTAACACTCTACTACACAATGTTCAGAACCTTGTCCTCTGTGGAAGCATTGAAGAAGTTGAAAAGCTTCCAGATTTTTTGTTTTCATGCAAGTCCCTGGTGAAGCTGGAACTGGCATTATTAGACTATGCCCTAGTCTGGCCTGAAAATTTTGAACTTCCCAACCTCAGGGAGCTGTGCCTCAAGTTTTTAGAACTTTCCGAGCAGGGTTTCAGTCAAGATGTTTTTTCGAGTTTGCCAGCATTGGAGAAATTGTCAATTCTCCTTTGCAGTGTTGGAAGTTTCAAAAATGTTTCTATTTCTTCTGCTAGCAGATTAAAAACTTTTATCATGTGTAACTGTCCGGGGATGGATGAATGCTCCATCAGCATAAAAGCTCCATCCCTCACACAGTTCATATATGCCGGTGGTGTTAGCAGATCTGATGATTTCGACATACCTCGACGTGCTTACAAATTTGTTGCTAATGCTGAATTTCCTCGTGTAATTAATGTTGGAAGTGAACTTAGTCAATCTGTGATTGAAGTTACCAGAGAGCTTTTCAAGGCTTCTTATTTAGCAATCAACCATCCATTTGTTTGGGTAAAATATTTGTTTGTCTCAGAATAATGAAACATACCTTTCAGTATTTGATTATTAATATGTCTCCTGATTGATTTTTCAGGCTCTTTCGACTGTTCCGCATCTGCCAAGCTGCTTTGCTTCGGATGTATTTGATAGCGTGACGATCTTGAGAATTTTTTTGTGCCCAGTAGATTGCTACATTAAGGCAACAATGGCACTCGTCTGCAGATGTCCAAACCTCTCTGTGCTCAGGCTTTACACTGTGGTAAAAGGCATCTATTTATGGTAATTATGTTTCTTGTGTTTTGTGCTCTTTCCCACTCTCTCTACTACTGTCCCTTTTTCAGAGGGGTGAAAGACAACTTCTTGGAAGGAATTATTTGGAGCCAAATTTGGTAAATTCTGAGGGAGCCTCTCATAGAATTCTCTTCACTGACATAGAGGATTTTGGAGGAAATGAATGCGAAATGGGGCTAGCGAAGTATTTGCTTTACAATGCGCAACTATTCTTTGTGTTGAGGATTGTGTTTGACGGGTCCATGTTGCACGATGCGTTGGAGTTGAGGTTGAAAATCTCCCAACTACGTGAATTTGAGAGAGCTTCTCGGCATGGCACACTCATACTATGAGCCCTCTTGGACATGTAAAGTGTTTAGATCTCATGCATATTTTACATTTTATCATGAATGAGTTAATAAAAACATTTCTTTGATTTCGCTTAAGTTATATTCTAGTTAGTTTGTACTTAAGGGGATATCTTGGTGGTTCTAGTCATCCGTGAAGCCTCGTTCGCTCTCTGATAAATGACTCATTGATGATGGGAAAACTTGCAATGATAAGCATATTGTCTCTGAAGTTCTCTTAAATATCCTTACTTCTAATTTTATGCATCGTAGTGTTTGTTTTGTTACGATATGGTGCACATTTATGGCCCAAAAATGAACATGCTTGTGCTTATAGCTGATGTCCATGTCATGCAGGTGCAATAGGTCGGAGATTTAAGGAGGCAATTTCATCACCCGAATCATGCTGGATTCATCTATATAATGATCCCTATGTTGTTTGATTATGTTTGGATGTTTCAGTTTCTATTTGGTCAGTATTTCCAAAACTTATTTCCCAAAAAGGATTTATGAACTTGTGTCCATTTATGTGTTTTTATGAATTGTTCGAAATATTTGGGGACAACCGGTTCTTTGCTGACACATTATTGATGTGAAACCTCATTTGTTGTTTGAATATTGGATGATTTCCTAGACCTCAGTTTCATCGTTGATTATTAGACTATAGAATGGTATAATTGTGGACTCCAGATGATGTCCAAATTAAATGCATAATTTTCTCACCAGTGGCCATTGTTGCTATTCATTATTGTCTATGCAATAGTAAGGTTACTGTCACATTATTGAGGGTTTGTTTTATACAACTTTTAACAAACAAATAATAATAATAATAATAATAATAATAATAATAATATTACTTTCATTGTTAGTTACTCATTACATTGAATTGACGTTTTCTTTTTTATATTTTCTTTACTTTTAAATCACACATTTACAAATAATGTTTTCAATAATCTCTATCATACATACCCCGAGTAAAACCTGAAACTAGAAATCTAGAATGCATTGAGGAGTTGATCTGTTAGGGGCTTTGCATTTTGTAAAATGTTGTAGGGCCAAGCGTTTCATTTGATTTTGTTGCACCTTTTCATCAACGAGTAACGTTTCATCTAATTATCGTACCGGTGAGATATTTGATACAACTGAAAATTAAATAGATCGTTTGGGTTCGTTTGGTGTCTCAAATATTACTTTTTAGTTAAAATTTTCTGTTGTATGGTTGTGTTTTCTCTTTGTTTGAAATTGTTTTCAGTTTTACACATCACTAAAAAGTTGATTACTATTATATTGATGAAAATGTATTTTTAAAAATAAGGAAAAAATTATACTCTCTTCGACTCAGAAGAAAATAACTGAAAATAAATTTAAAATTGAAAATTACAAATCGAAATCCCAAAAAAAGACGAGAATATTTTTGTGTTAATGTAATGCCTAAGTTTTCTTCTCAAATTTCATGAAATGATGGTATTTTCTTGCAGAATTGCAAATGTATTTATTGTCACATAAATATCAACATTTTATAGAGGCCTTTTTTAATTACTTTATGCTCGTGACTTTAAAGTTGTTGAACTCGATTCAGCGTTATGGTAGCACTCTTTTGTTTGGTTCTACACTAATAATCAAGGACCAACAATTGATGCAACAAGAACTGCCATTTTGTCTAGAGCTTGGAGGATGAAATGTTATTCGCTTGAAAGACTTTGTTTTTATTACAATCCATTTCCACCAATACCAGGGAGGAGAGAAGCTTTTGAAAATTTTGTCGATCAAGTTCTTGCTCGGCGTGACGAGTCAGATGTTCATGTTTTTGAACTCTGCATTGCACCTTCACGACATCATGTTCCAATCAAGAATGATTGGATTGTATATCCTTTACTACACAATGTTCAGAACCTTGTCCTCTGCGGAAGCATTGATGAAGTTCAAAAGCTTCCAGATTTTTTATTTGCATGCAAATCCCTGGTGAAGCTGGAACTGGCATTATCAGACCATGTCCTAGTCTGGCCTGAAAATTTTGAACTTCCCAACTTCAGGGAGCTGTGCCTCAAGTTTTTAGTACTTTCCAATGAGGGTTTAAGAGAAGATCTATTCTCGAGTTTTCCAGCATTGGAGAAGTTGTCATTTTTTCTTTGCAATGTCAGAAGTTTCAACAAGTTTCTATTTCTTCTGCTAGCACATTAAAAACTTTTATCATGTGCAACTGTCAAGGAATGGATGGATGCTCCATCAGCATCAAGGCACCATCCCTCATGCAGTTCATATACACCGGTGGTGTTAGAAGATCTGATGATTTTGACATACCTCGACATGCTCACAAATTTGTTGCTAATGCTGAATTTCCTCGTGTAATCAATGTCGGAAGTGAACTTAGTCAATCTCTGATGAAAATTACCAGAGAGCTTTTCAAGGCTGCCTATCTACAAATCAACCATCCATTTGTTTGGGTAAAATATTTGTTTGCCTGTTAATAATGAAACATATCTTTTAGTATGTGATTATGAATATGTGCCTCGATTTATTTTTCAGGCACTTTCGACAGTTCCTCATCTGCCAAGATGCTTTGCTTCAGATGTATTTGATAACATGGATGGCCTTGAAAGTTCATTTATGCCCAATAGATTATTACATTAAGTCTGCAGATGTCCAAACCTCGGTGTGCTTGTGATTAACATTGTGGTAAAAGGATGTTAAGTATATTTATGGTAGTTATGCTTCTCGTGTTTTAGTTCTCTTTCCCACTCTCCCTACTCCTATCATTTTGCTTTTTCCAGGGGGTGAACAACAACTTGTTGGAAGGGATGATTTGGAGCTGAATTTGGAAAATGGTGAAGGAGCCTCTCATAAAATGATCTTTGTTAACATAGAGAATTTTGGAGGAAATGAATGTGAAATGGGGTTGGTAAAGTATCTCCTTGATAATGCTCAACTATTCTCTATAGTGATGATTGAGTTCGACAGGTCTATTATCGGCAATGAGTTGGAGTTGAAAATCTCCCAACTACATGAAATTATGGAACCTTTTCGGGGTGTGACAGCCAGAGTCATCATAGGTGCTTAATTTCTTCAGTGGTTCTCTCTCTCTCTCTCTCTCTCTCTCTCTCTCATGTAAAATATGTAAATGTTCACATATTGTATCCTTCGCTCTCTGATAAATGAATCATTGCTGAAGGGGGGAAAACTTGCAAGACTACGCATATTATCTCCAAATTCTGCTAAATATTCTTTTCCTCTAATTATGTGCATCATACTGTTTGTTTTGTTAGGCTATGGTGCGCATGGACATCCGAAAAGAACATGCTTATGCTGATAACTGCTGTCAATGTCAATGTCTCGCAGGCGCATTAGGTTGAAGATTTAAGGAGGCAATTTCATCAGCTGAATCATGCTGGATATCATACCTTTTGAGATTATCTGTTTGTTGTTTGATTAAAGTTTCGTTGTTTGTGTTTTTATTTGGTCAGTAGTTCCAAAACTTGTTTCTCAAAAACTGATTTATAATGATGCTCTTCGACTTGTGTCTGACTCATTGTTTGAAATATTTGGGCACCAACCAGTTCTTTGTTATGGTTGCTTTGATTGTAAACCTCATTTGTTTGAATATTGGATGATATATCACACACTATCGATGGTGCCATAGTTATGGCACCATCGGCGATTTTCGGTCGAACGAGTCAGTTTTTGAAGTCAGGATTTGATCAAGACGCGACGGAAGCAGAATTTTCGAGCGACGCGTGATCGCGTGATTATCGGTCAAAGTTTTGGCACTATTTTTTGGGCCAAAAATAGTGCCAAAACTTTGACCGATAATCACGCGCCACGGGTCGCCGAAAAATTCGAAAATTTTTGAACTTTCCATCCTCGCCGATTCCAGATCTGCCTCAATTTCAAAACGGAGGTCGAATGAATCCCGAAAACACCATCGATGGTGCCGTAACTAAAGCACCATCGATGGTGCTTTATCTTTTCCGGATTTACCAGACCACAATTTCATCCTTGATTATGTGTCTATTAAATGATATAATTGTCTAGAGTGTCCAAGTGATACCCCTTTAAATGCTTACTTTTCTTACGAATATTTCTATTCACTATTGTCTATGCAGCAACAGCAAGGTTAGTGTCACATTATTCAGTGAAGCTAGAATGCATTGAGGGGGTTGGATTAGGATTTCTTTTATATTTTCTTAATTAAGAATCTGGTTTGATTTTGCATTTTGTAAAAAGCTGTTGACCCAAGTGTTTCATTTCATTTTGTTGCACCTTTTTCTCAAGGACTAACCTTTCATCTAATTGAATTCAGACCTTCATATTGGTTTAGGTATTTGATACCTTAAAAATCAAGTAGATTGTTTCGGTCCGTTTTGCTGAAATTTCCTATTGCGTTGGTATGTTTTCTGTGCCATTTTGAATTGTTTTCAGTTTTACATTACTGAAAATTTGTTTACTCTCATATTTGTGAAATGTATTTTTGAAAACAAAGATAAATTTATAAAGAGAACTGGAACCTAAAGTAAAAATTTGTCAATGTGTTTGAAATAAGGAAGGTACACGAATGTTTACTCTCTCCAACTCGAAAGCAGAACTCGAAAGCAGATAACTAAAATGAAAAAAAAAAAACCGATGACACAAGATTATTTTTGGAGTTAATGCAATGTGAAGGTTTCTTTTCAAATATGGTATTTTCTATTTCTCTTGCATGAGGGTTTGTTTATTTATTTTGACATTCAGTAAAGGTCTCTTTACTTTCAGACATGGCTTTAAAGTTGCTGGATTTCATTTAATGTCGAAGATACATGTGTCCTGTAGACTCAAATGAACCTTCGACTACTCATTATGCATTGCTTTTGAGAAACATGTCTTTTATTTTTCTTAAAATATAAGATACTAATGTCTAGGGTTGGCCCATGTTTATTTTCATCAGTGAGCAAGTACCGTTGGAGTTGGGGAGTTATGCAATGCATCTATTTTTAACTAAAAAGTAAAAATTGTACACAATTGCACAATCATCTTTAGATGCTTAAATTGAAGCTGCCGCCATCGAACCAACACGGCACAACCCTCTTCGGCTCTAAACTAGAAAGAGCAGTTATTTGTTAACACATACAATATTAATCTCGCGGGAAGAGCCGTTATTTCATCCTTTTGTCTCAAAATGCCAAGCAAATGTGCAAATAAATGCAAAAAATGACATAAATTTTAACATGGATTTTCAAAGTACAACGAACTTGGATTTTGTTTATGCTAATTTAGCCGCATTGAACATGAGATGAATAATTCGATTATAAGAAGGCTTTCTTCTCTATACTCACAAGAAAGAATATATTGTTTTTATTGTTTTGTCTTTACTATTGTTTTCTTTAATTATTTCTTCTCAAATCTTACAGTCGATTTCTACTGCGATAAAACGGTATACTAGTAATACTTCAACACTCACAAATATAAATAATTTTTTTTAATGGTACATTGCAAATTAGACATATTATATTAGAATATATCATTCAATTATTTGAAGTACAATCCATTCCAATCTCGAGTTGGGACTCACGGAGAATGAATATAGGGGCGCATCTCAGTGCTCCATAACCATCATATTACAACGAACTAACAGAAACAAACGAAACAAACAAACCATCACATAAGGGTGTACAAACCATAAACACCACATAGGGTGTAAAAATAATATTATTAATACTACTTATAGAGTTTGAACCTTGGGCCTCCTGCTAAACAGGAGATATTCTGATTACCCGGTTAATCCTGATGGTTACAAATATAAATACCTGACACAATGAGAGACGTTGCATTTCTGTCGTCGGGAAAAAAAAAATAATAATAATAAAAACACAGACAACGGTATACTGTTGCTCCTCCATCTAGGCCCCACCCGCAGACTCCAAATTCCGACGCTTGAATATCCTGGTTGCAAAGCCGTTTCACTCTATTGGAGCTAAAGATCCATTTTCAATACATATATTACTGTTACTCCTTTGCATGAATCCATGAAATATCCAAGTACTCCATTTATTTTCCCCTTGTTTAATCATCTGAATAAATCATCATCACTCGTTTCTCACGTTCCGTCTCCACAATCACCCCAAACCCCACAGAGATTCAACATTCTTTACACCAAGATTCTTTCCTCCTCTTCTGTAAATCCACAAAATAACGATCTCCGCTTTACTCACAACCTGAATTCTTCCAAAACGAGCCAAAAACCACTCAATTTCATCCCAATTAGATTATTTTCATCTTCTCCATCAGACCCTTCTGCCAGTAAGTTAGATCCAGTCCCCGTTGTTTCCACTGTTAAATCACCGTTCGAAAGCTCTCCTACGATTGATGCAGGTTCTTCAATCAGAAAGCCTATCAGCTTATGGCCTGGAATGTACCATTCGCCTGTGACGAATGCATTGTGGGAAGCAAGAAGAAGTATCTTCGAGAGGCTATCGAATGTTCCCGAAAATGCCCCTCCACAAAGTGAATTGATCACAAAGAGCCCATCAAATAGTAGGACTAGTATAATTTACAAATTCTCAGATGATTATATACTTAGGGAGCAGTATAGGAATCCGTGGAATGAGATTAGAATGGGAAAATTGCTTGAGGATCTTGATGCTTTGGCTGGAACGATATCCTTTAAGGTGAAATAAATATTTCTTTCTATGAATTTTCAGTGTGTATTTTGAGCTTGTTTTAATGAATTTGTATGCTGGTTTGTTAAGCATTACTCATTTACTTTAACTTGTTGTCTCTGCATTGTTTCTTGAATTCTGCTTGCGGTTTTGAAGCAATTGATGATCAAGGAAAAAAGAAGCTTGGTCTTATTCACTTCTTTAAATGCAGAAAGCTGTGAAATTTTTGAAAGAAAATTTTGGGTAAGAAAATAAGGGGAAAAAATGAGGAGGGGATGAATATTGGCAGTGGTAAAAAATGGGAAAAGCACATAGAAGGTGAATATGTCATGTAGAAAATTATGCATGTTTAGAAGGGGAAAATCTGATTGCATTGGTGGAGAAGAAATGCACAGTTGTTAATGTGTTTAGTAATGCAGAAAAGGAAGTAATTAGGGGCTAACTCAGATGTTGTATGTAAGATGAGCTGGTTGGCTTGACTAAAGAATGCTAAGTTTGGTCTTCAATATGTTAAAACTTGCTGCTGTGTTGAATCAGACTTCATAGGAAAACTAAGACTAACTCAATCTCATGCCAAGTATCTACATTGTTCAATTCTGTTTAATTCTATTTGATTTAGTCTAATGTATTAAATCTGGGAAGTATAAAAACCTCTAGAAAACAATTGTGATACAATTGAAAAACTATAATTCTTATATAACCCGGTTCCAAACTTTTTATTAGTACTTAAATGCCCCCAGTGACATTGCTCAACCCCTCCTCCCTGAGGAATCTGGAGGTGTTTTAGGAGGGTTGGCTCTGATTTGAGGCACTCCTTTGATTTTCTTAACCCATTTGAGATAATGAACGGAATGGTAGTGTCTAAATAGAAATACTTTCTTTTTACCTTTTCGACTGGTTTCAATCTCAAATTTTGGGTACCTTGAGTTACTTTTCGTCAAAGTGGGTCCCTTGAGCATTATTTTTGGCAGTCTGATATAGTTGCTAAAAGCATGGTTTTGCCTGTAGAAACAAATATTTCTTCAAGAAAAGCTGTAACTTACATTGGATTTCATATTCTGTACTTAAAGCTGATTTTATGTGATTCTGAGTGTGGTAAACTTTAATTGTTCACTTGCCAAGCTAGTGTGTAATATTTTGCTTTCTATTTCGTTGTGGTTCACATTTTGCTTTCTGTAGAAACACCTATTACGCACTATTCAACAGGCCAATTAATATAGATTTCTTCTTCACAAAGCCCTTGATTAATCACAAGCATTTCCTTTTCCCTTGTTTGTAAACCAGCACTGTTCCAATGACGATAGCACAACAAGGCCTATAATATTAGTCACAGCGTCAGTTGACAGAATGGTTCTAAAGAAACCAATTCTGGTTGACGCTGATCTAAAAATTGTCGGAGCTGTCACTTGGGTCGGCCGCTCATCCATGGAGATCCAACTCGAAGTCACTCAATCCTCAGGAGGTATCTCATGAGATTAAAAAAAAAAAAAATGGCAACCCCTTCATTTTTTATTCTTCATTTTTGTCTCCATTTTGTTCATATATATAATTGTTTGAGACAGAGAATATGATTTTGCAGTAGCTCTAATGGCGAACTTCACATTTGTGGCCCGTGATTCGAAGACCGGGAAATCAGCTCCAATCAATCATATCTCTCCCGAAACCGAGAAAGAAAAACAGCTATGGAAAGAAGCTGAAGAAAGGAACAAAATGAGAAAAATAAAGAAACAAGAACAAAAAAAGGTGATCGATAATGATGAAGTGAGTAGGCTCAATGAATTGCTATCTGAGGGTCGAATCTTTTGTGACATGCCAGCTTTGGCCGATAGAGATAGTATTCTGATAAAAGACACATGTCTTCAAAATTCGCTAATTTGCCAACCACAGCAGAGGAACATCCATGGTCGAATTTTTGGTGGATTTTTAATGCGTAGAGCTTTTGAGTTGGCTTATGCAACCGCTTATGCCTTTGCTGGAAGTGCACCTGGCTTTCTTGAAGTCGATCATGTTGATTTCCTAAAACCCGTAAGTTGATGCCTCTCTTTCTTTCTTCTTGATTTCACATTTGAAGACAACATTTGCTGGTTAAGAATCTTGTATTAAGATTTGATGTTCTATCTGAAGAGGTCAGCGTTATTAAGAATCATGCGTCTGATTTGATGTCTATCTTGGCAGGTTGATGTTGGAAACTTCCTGCGTTTGAAATCTTGTGTTTTGTACACAGAACTTGACAACCCAACAAATCCTCAGATTAATGTGGAAGTTGTAGCTCATGTTACGAGACCAGAGCTTAGATCCAGTGAGGTGAGCATATGAACACTCCAGGGATTGTTATCTGTACATTTTGTGGGACCCACAAGTAGTAACTACTAGTCTATGAACACTTACTGCACGCTCAGTTAAATTTATTTCATCTTTTTTTTTTTTTTTTTTTTGGGATTTGGAACTGTTTCTCACGCATGCTGGTGTTGTTTGCAATTTGACTAGGTATCGAACAGGTTCTACTTCACGTTCACTGTTCGACCAGATGCAATGAGCGATGGCCAGAAAATCCGAAATGTAGTTCCTGGTACGGAGGAGGAAGCACGGCGAGTAATTGAACGCATGGACGCTGAGAGGTCATAGAATTGTGAATTTTACCTTTCTATGGTTGGGTAGGCGTAAAATAGCGATCAGAGGAGCACAAGTTTTCAAGTTTAGCTAGTGAACATATATATATATACATATATATATATATATATATATATATATTAATTGAAGAACAATTTAGCAATTTTATTTTTTAATAATCAATTCTAATAAAATACTTGGTGAGTAATTCTAGTTTTCATAGTATTTTACATCGTGACCATAAACAAGAGTCAAGAACAAATCACAATAGCATGTCGGACTTTCCCGAAAATACCGGTGCTTAGTCATGAGTAATTGTATGTCGCTATTTAGTAAGGTACTAGTCATGCGGGATTAAATATACTTCTTTGTGATAAAAAAATATGAAAAACCACAAATGTCACTTCAAATGTTGTACATAAGGAAGTTTTACACAATCTAAAATCACACTATTTCAAAAACCAACATTTCATAACTTGTGAGGTACTATAATAATTTTTATTATCTTTTAACAATTGAGTCTTTACTTTTAAAAAAAACCAATTGAGTCTTAATTTTATATACTATACACCGTTATATATTACTTTCCGCTTAACGCAAAAATGCGGTTAATACTTATGTGAACTAGTACTGTTATAGGAGCCAAAATTAATAAAAGTAATGAATTGATAAAATTAAAAATATACTATCAAATTGATTGTATATTTTAAATTTGTTATTAAGTAATGCTATTTGAAAGTAATAGATTTTTTTTTTTTAATTATTTGAAAGTAACAGTGGACATAGTTGAAATACTATGAAGTGAAATAATAATATATTTTAACTTGTGTTTGAACTATAAGTCTAGATATATATATATATATATATATATATATATATAGATGATTTTAAAATTCACCCTTGAAGTAAATTTAACTTTGATCTAACAATTAATAGTTGATTAGGATAATTTGTCTTCCTCAGCATTTTTTAGAGTTTATTTGCTACACTTATTTCAAATATTATGTTTTTAAACATTGTTTTTAATCATTCATTTTATTGATAATTTTTTTAATTCATATTTTGTCCAACTTCGTTTTACTTTAAAAACCATACATGTAAAAAAAAAAAAATTTCATTCATTTTATATAATGAAGGTTCTTAAAGATAAAAATGATCCGTTAACAAAGTGTGACAAAAATGTAACGAGATTACAAAAAAAAGTATAAGATTTAACCCTTTTTTATGTATAATATATAATTAACCTTGAATGTAAAAACGATAAAAAGAAAATGATTAATGTAAAAAATAATTTTAAAAGTATTTTGTTAAACTTGCTATCCATTTTGGGAAGAATTTCAAGCACCATCGAACGGTTCTTAATTATGGAACGCTCGGGCCATTTTGATGGCCCATTCGATCTCCATTTTAAAATCCAGGACCAGATCTAGAATCAGCACGGCGAGAGTGAGTTCCAGGAATTTTTAAAATTTTTTCCGACGACTCAGAGTCGTTGGCACGGTTGTTTAACAATATTTTTTGCCCAAAAAATATTGTTAAACTTTGACCGACGGTCACTACTGCTAGAGTCGAAAAAGTTCAAAAATTCCTAAACTCACTGGCGATTCTAGATTTAATCCCGAATTTCAAAATAGATGTCAAACAGACCATCAAAATGGCCCGAGCGTTCCGTAAAATACGGAACGCTCGATGATACCGGAAACAACCTCATCTATTTTGTTAGCCTATTATCTATTTGTCGACATTAATTAATGAAATAATAATTCTCTCCTTCCATTCAACAAACAGACAAAAAATTTAAAAAATTAATAATAATAATAATAATAATAATAATAATAATAATAATAATAATAATTGTTATGAATATTATATGTATATGAATATTATATGTATTAATGAGGGGAATGAGGGGATGATTTTATTATATTTTATTTATGTGAATTACTATTATACCTTGATAAATTATGAATTTGATTGTAACATTCAAGTTTCACTATAAATAGGGTTTAGATTGTTAATAAAATTTACCCACTAGATTTCTATAAATTCATTCTCTCTAAACTCTCTCTACTTTTCTATAGTTTTATAACAGCGTTATGTGTGATTCTAACCCTTAAGTAATATGAAAGAAGTATGCTCACAATTGCAAATCTTATAGATGATCTTACATGTCGAGCCTGGATTATTACAATTTGAAATACTCAATTTTCTACAAATTCTCTCTCTCCATTCTCTCTAAAGTAGATAAGCAGACGCTCTCTGGTGAATATATACCCAACCAAGCGGTAATATAACAATTCATTCCTAACACAGTGCGTATTGGTTCATAGAAATCCTTATAATTTCACTTCAAATGGTGGGATTAACCACCAAATGAAAATATCCACACTCTTTATATTAGATAAATAGTTTTACCACCATGAGGCAGTCTAAGAGATTCTTTATTGATGAAAGAATTTATTTATGAATTACTAAGCTTGTTAGACTAAGTTATCAAATAGTTTAATTATCTTACAATTCAAATATTGACATACCCATTTTTGTGATAAGTACAACTATCATAAATTGGGTGGTTTGCATGAATTCTTACATCTTTTTGTATTAATATTTACCACACTCAAAGGAGGCATTTGCCACTAGTGGAGGTTTTAACTATTTATGCGATTTATATCAATTAATTACATCTTTCTCAGTACTACTATTTACTACTACCAAAGGATATTACCTAGTGGAGGTTTAGCTATTTACTCTGATTTATATTAATTAAATTAATTGAGACTATACTATTTGTGTTACATTTTATTACATGTATCTAATATGGTATTCTAGCATAATACTACATGATTAATAAATAATTAATCATACTGAAAATGATAAATAAGAAAATATTTTTCTTCTTCAAAATCACTATTAATCTATCCTACTTTTTATTAATTATTACTAAACAATATTATATCAACCTACTTTTAAGAGTAATTAAATATATAATGGCAATTATTTTGTCTAGTTAGTTAATATAATAACAATAATTTTTATCTAGTTAATTGATGTTCTAACTTATTTTTAATTATTTTATAGTATGGCATCAAATATTACAAAGTTAGAGTTTTGCGTGCTCGATATTCTTGGAAAGAATTATCTATCATGGATTCTTGATGCCAAAATGCATTTAAATGCCAAAGGCCTCAGATACAATTAAGAAGGAAATGAAACATCGAGAAAGGACAAGGCAAATGCTATGATCTTTATTCGTCATCATCTTGATGAAGCATTAAAAATGAATATCTTACAGCTTGAAGATCGCCGAACTCAGGGAAAATTTAAAAGAAAGATATGATCACCAGAAAAGCTGTAATCCTCCCCAAAGCTCGTTTAGATTGGTTACATTTAAGGTTGCAAGATTTTAAATCGATGAATGAATATAAGCTCATGAATGTTCAAAATCACTTCTACATTAAAATTATGCGGAGAAACAATTACGGATGATGATATGTTAGAAAAAACATTCTCTACTTTTCATGCCTCAAATATAGTCTTGCAACAACAATATAGAGCGAGGGCTTTAAAAAATGTGAGTTGATATCTTGCTTACTTGTGGCGAAACGAGGAATAACGAGTTGTTATTGAAAAATCATAAATCTCGTCAACGGGATCTTTACCAATACGAAGTAAACAACATGGCGTCTACAAGTCAGGACAAGGATACAATAGCGAGATCCAATTTTGGCAATACTCGAGGCGAGGTCGAGGCCAGTGGTCGAGGACGAAATTTTTCATGGCATAAAGTGGTTATGAAAATTTCCCAAAATTCAAGAAGGCAAATAATCATGGTGAAAGAAGGGGAAATCTCTACAAAAGAAAATGTGAATGAATATGGTGAAAGAAGGGGAAATCTCTATAAGAGAATGTGAATGAATCAACAAGGAGCAGATAATTAGTGCCATAGATGCGGCATGAAAGGTCATGGGCAAAAGTGCGTGAGCTGCTAAACACCTTGTTGATTTATATCAAGCATCTAAAAGGAGAAAGGAAATAATATTGAGGACCAATTTCTCATATAAGGAAGAAATTTCACTCTTGGAGCCATCAATAGCGACACATCTTGAAGTTCTTGATTTTTACTGAACCAAATGAGAATTGATATTTCTTTCTGATATTATAATAGTTGTAGTTTCATCCTGTATTTGTATGAAAGATAATAATGTGTATTGTGAGTTTGTGTAATAAATAATGATGTATAATATGTGTGTGGTAGTGTGGATGTGTATGTTTGTAAAATATTATGTTCTAATTTTATATAAATAAAATACTTCATTCTAAAATTAATTATTTCTTTTGAAGGAAAATATTGGTAGCCTTTTGAGTGACTCCAAAGTCATGGATGAAGAAATACATTTAGCGAGATAGTGCTTCTACACACTCCATATTAAGAAATAAAAAGTATTTTGCTAACTTGACTTGTGATGAAGAATGATGTAATAACTGATCAGGTTAGCTGACAATTGTGAAGGCTCTGGAAGAGCAAATGTCATATTGAAAGGGGGAACACAAATTATTATCAATAATGCCTTGTTCCCCCTAAATCAAAAAGGAATCTATTGAGTTTTAAAGATATACTGGAGTAATGGATACCATATTGAGGCAATGAAAAGAAAATATCTGAACATATCTATATATAACTACTATGATTTCCAAAAGGAAACATGTGCTAGAAAAAATGCCCGCATACTCTTAGTGCATTATACCAATATTAGTACAATTGAAGTACATATTACATCTAAGCGGAAGATTGAAAATCAACCGATTTTAATATTTGGCATGACCGTTTAGGTCATCCTGGCTCGACAATGATGAGAGAATAATTGAAAATTCAAGCGGACATTCTCACGAAAAGTCAAAAGATTCTCAATCTAGTGAATTTTAGTGTCTTTGCATATTCTCGGGAAAATTGATTATGAGACCATCACTAGTTAAAGTCGGAAATGAATTTCTCAACATTTACGGAGCGGATACAAAGGTGATATATGTGGACCTATTCACGCCATATGGACTATTCGGATATTTTATGGTTTTAATAGATGCCTCCACAAAATGGTCCCATGTATGCTTGTTATCCACTCGAAATATGGCATTTGGCGAGATTGCTCGCACAAATTATAAGGTTCTGAGCACATTTTCCAGGATTATCCAATCAAAACAATCCGACCGGATAATGCTAGTGAATTTACATCACATGCTTTTAATGATTATTGTATGTCAATTGGAATAAAAGTTGAACATCGATTCCTATGTTCATACTCAAAATGGTCTAGGCGAATCATTTATTAAAAACCTCCAACTAATTGCTTGACCATTACTCATGAGGACCAAAAACTCCCAATTCCGCATGGGGATATGCTATTTACATCTTGACGGAACTTACATGCAAGTTAAGACCAGCGTCCCAATAATCAATTCTTCCCATTACAATTGGTATCGAAAAAGAGCCTAATGTTTCTCATTTGAAAATATTTGGTTGTCAAGATATGTACCCATTACTCCTCCACAACGTATTAAGATGGGACCTCAAAGAAGATTGAGAATATATATTGGTTTTGAATCTCCATCTATAATTAAATATCTTGAACCCAAACAGAAATATTTTTAATGCGTTTGCCGATTGTCGGTTTGATGAAGCAGTATTCCCACCTTTAGGGGAGAAGATAAAAAGTTGAGAAGGAAGTGACATATAAAAGGTTGGAAAAGGAAGTGACATGGAATACTACAGCATTATCCAACCTAGATCCTCAGACTTTGGGACATGCGAGCAAGAAGTTCAAAAGATAATTTACTTACAAGGAACAGGTCGATTGCGGAAGCTTTTTACAGACAGGCTAAAGGAATAACTAAGTCACATATTCCAGTTGAGAATACTCCTATGCAATTGAGATTCCAAAACAAGCGAAATCGCAAATGAATCAAGAACAAAATTAAAGCGTGGAAGGCCCATCGGATCAAAAGACAAATCCTCGAAAAAGAGGAGAGCAAATGCTCAAAATAATTGCGATGGGAGGCGAAGATATAAATGAATCATTAGATGCAATCGAGCAAGAACCTCTGAGAAGGTTCTGTACACGAAAATGATGAAATTAACGATGAAATCTCTATGAACTATGCTTTCACAAAAGGAGATGGAATAGAAAAGGAGCGATCGTCAATAATGCATTTGCATATAATGTAGCACTTGATATAATCAATGAAGTTGAAGATATTGAACCACAATCTGTTGATGAATGTCGATTAAGAGATGATTGGTTAAAATGGAAAGAGGCCATTCAAGCGAGAACTAGATTCGTTAGAAAACGTAATGTTTTTCGGACCTATAATGCAAACACACCAAAAGGGGTCAAACTTAGGGTATAAATGGGTATTAGATAAAAGCAAATGAGAAGAATGAAGTAGTGAGATATAAAGCACGATTGGTTGCAGAGATTTTAAGACGGAATTGACTATGAAGAAACATACTCCTGTAATGGATGCAATTACTTTTCGATATCTTGTCGGTTTAGCGCACATGAGAAGCTTAATATAAGGCTAATGGATGAATTCTGACCCTACTTATGGCATAATCGACAATGATATCTATATGAAACTCACTGAAGAGTGAGATTGCTGCGAAGCACATAATTGAATGATCGTGGAAATTTATTCGATAAAACTCGAGATCATTATATGGATTGAAACAACTGGGCGTATGTGGTATAATCGCAAGTGAATATCTTACGAAAGAAGGATACAAAAACAATCATATATGTCCATGCGTCTTTATAAAAAGGTCAATTTGGGATTTGTCATTATTCTTTGTATATGTAGATGATCTAAACATTATGGACAAATGAAGAGATTCCAAAAGCGATTGATTATTTAAAAGCGAATTGAGATGAAAGATCTTGGAAGAACTAAGTTTTGCCATGGCTTGCAAATTGAACATTTAAAAGATGGGATATTAACTTACACTACTCTACATATACGGAAAAGGTCATAGCGATTTTATATGGATAAAGCACACCCACTAAGTACCCCAATGAGTGTTCGGTCTCTTGATGTGAAAAAGGATCCTTTTAGACCTCGAGAGGAAAAATGAAATTGTGCTTGGTCCCGACGTACCATATCTTAGTGCAATAGGTGCGCTATTATATCTTGCTAATAATACAAGCAGGATATATCTTTTTGCGGTAAATCTATTGGCAAGATATAGTTACGCTCCAACAGAGAACCTTTGGAATGGAATCAAACATGTGTTCCATACCTTGAGCTTGATTGATATGGGCCTATTTTACTCAAACAAAACTAAATCTGAATTAGTTGGTTATCTTTGATCTGGGATATTTATCTGATCCACATAGAAGCAAAATCTCAAGCAAAGGTTATCTATTTGCATGCTGAGAGCGCAATATCATGGCGGTCGATCAAGCAAACACTGATACGTCTTCAAACCATGCGAATTGATAGCAATATATGAAGCAAGTCGAGAATGCGTATGGTTGAAATCAATGATACAACATATTCGAAAGAGTATGGTTTATCCTCTATTACAGCAATCCAATCATTATGTATGAGGGCAATACGATCTGCATAACTCAACTAAAGGATGGATACATTAAAGCGAGGGACCAAACACATTTCATCAAAGTTCTTTTTCACTTCGTGAACTTGATAAGAATAATGAAATTGATGTACAACAAATTCGTTCAAGGATAATCTTGCAGATCTATTGACGAAAAGCATTGCCAGCAACATTTGAAGGATTGGTGCACAATATTGGAGTTGCGAAGATTTAAAGATATCAGTGATATTACATTGATGAGGAGCATTTTCATTCCTCTTTCAGCCGTCCAGGTTTTATCCTATGGGATTTTCTTGTGAGGTTTTAACGACGTCAGCTGTCTTTCCTATACTGTTGATAGAAATGAGGGAGCAATATTTTGGCAAAACACTACATAACCACTCCAAATTTTACATAATGTCAGTTTAGAAGATAATTTATGAAATAGTATTCGAAGTGTTATGAATATTATATGTATATGAATATTATATGTATTAATGAGGGAATGAGGGATGATTTTATTATATTTTATTTATGTGAATTACTATTATACCCTTGATGAAATTATGTAATTCTGATTGTAACGTTAGTTTCATATAAATAGAAACGAGTTGTTAATAAAATTTAACGAGATTTACATAAATTAAATTCTCTTCTAAAAGCTTCTACTTTTCTATAGTTTTATAACAATAATAATAATAATAATAATAATAATAATAATAATAATAATAATAATAATAATAATAATAATAATAATCTCTTTCAGCCCCAAAGCCAGTCCACACTAGGTCTATCGCAAACGCTCGAGGAACTCGATTCCCAAATCTTCAAATGGTTTTCAAAATTAAATTACCGCAGTAGCTCATAAATTTGGTTTCTTCCACAAAGGTTTCAAAATTTTTCCAATTTCTTGCCATATATTTCTTCCATTTTCTTACTGTATAAATTTTGAGGGTCCTGTCTAGTTAGACGAAAAATTGTGATAGGAAATAGGTAAAAATGGGCAAAAATCAAGCGTATAAAGCGATGCAGAGAGCTCGGCTCGGCTCCAGCTCCGGTGGCCCGGAAGAGGTCGAAGATGGCATGGTTCGTACCCTTTCATACTATTGTGTGTAAATATCTGTGTTCTGATTCGAACGAGGATTAGAAATTTGGTGGATGTTCTAATTTTGTAGATGGAAATGATTACTACTTCCGTAATTGACTGAGATGTATTGAAAATAACTAAGCAGGGTAAATTTCGCATTACTTCAATGGGGGCTTGAATTAAAGCCTTTCTGGATTTTATACGATTGATATTGTTCAAGGGAACAGAGAATGAGAATTTCGAGTGGCTTGTGATTATTGGTGTATGGCTTTATTTTATTTTAACCAAGTTTGCTCTTTCTCACTCGACTTGGACATTTATTTTTCATGAATTGTTGTTTTCCAGGAAATTGAAAATGTTTTGCTGCTAGTCAAAAGTTTCTGGGTTTCTACTACATTTGTGCAGGGAACTTGGTTGGGGTACCGAGAGAAGTTTGTGTAGATTCAACTATATGAATGAACTGATAGAATTAACTTTTATGAACATGGATTTGTTTCAGCAGTTAAGGTTGTTCTGCATTTTTGCTAGTACATGGCTGTCGCAGAAGTGGTTGAATTCTTGCAAAGAGAAAGATGTAATCATGTAAATGAGATGGACTGCAAATAGCTACTTTAGACTTCTGCCTATCCATAATTCTATACATGATGCTTCGGGTGTAATTATTCTCTTTTGTTAGAGAAAGTTTCTTTTTCATATAATATCTTCGGCTGGAAGGACTAGTTTGTCTTAGACTATGTATCATAACTTTTTTCATGTAGATATTACATTTACCTTAGCTTGGCACTTGTTGTTCAACATCATATGCTGTCAGATAACTTTTAGAATGTGGAGTATGTGTTTTCTTTTCCTGGTGCTTCTTCTGATGAGGGCAGACGCAGGTGGACGGTTCATTTCATTCTCCAGAATGGCATGCTGCTCGTTTGGCTAGTCTGAAAACAACCCATACAGTTACTTGGGAGGAGTTCAAAAGGAAGCAAAAGGTTATTTATGCGACTCTATACTGTTTTTCTCGTTACGTTGATCTTCATCTTTATAGAAATTCTTGTATGTTGTACAGAGATTTAGAACTTAAGATTGATTGTTAGCCATCAGATCTCATTTCATAATGGGAAGTAGTTGAATGTCTCAAGAGAGAGGCATATTAACATAATCAAATGTCATTTTACTTCATCAGATCTATAAATAGATGCAGCGTTGAAGCAGTATTCAGTCCCATCCCTACTGAAAACAAGTCATAACTTGATTCCAGAAACGCACCTGAGGGATTCCCTGGAATGTTCTTATTTGCACCTCAATCTTGTCACCTTAACATTCTTGACATATTGAAACATTGTTGCACCTTATGTGCAACAAACAGAGTATTACCTTTTTGCAAAACTTCAGATGGGGTCTTGAGTAGAGAGTAAGGGAGGTTGGAACCTTACCTATATATAATTACAAAGTGCATATAACTAAGATTAGTCCTGTACTAGACAACGATCTTCGAGCATAGGAATTGAAATTACCATTTTAGTGTGTGTTAAGTAAGACATTAGAAATTTAGAATGAGAGAACACGTCGTGAAGTGAAAACACCTCACTAAAGTGTCATTCAGCTTCATGTGTCTTATAACTAAGATTGGTCCTCGATTAGACAACGGTCTTCTATCATAGGAATTGAAATTACCATTTTAGTGCGTGTTAAGTAAGACATTAGAAACTTAGAATAAGAGAACATGTTGTGAAGTGAAAACACCTCACTACATTGTCATTCAGCTTCATGTGTGTTATGTTTTGTGATTATAATCGTTACCTTTATGATAAAGCTTTAATTATTCTTATTCTCAACTTAGAAATAGCCTGTTGCAGCTGATATTCAAAAATTATTTGGTCAGTACTTGTTAACCAGCATGCATGCTTCTCTAGACACAACCTACGAGATCTTCAAGCTTCACCTTGTATGAATTAGTTCTTATCCTTGCTCTTTGGCTATTTGTAAGAGCATCAAAGTGAACCATTTTCCAGTGGAGTCTTCATGAGACTAGAAGTTAGTCTCTCCACCCTCTTGAAAGAGCCTTTCCTTGGCATGGTTTCTTTGTAACAAAAAATGCATTAGTCCATGTCTCCTGCTGTGTACATTTCCTGCTAGAATATCATTTAATGAAAACAACAATCACATTCATTCTTGTTATAGAATCTTGCAAAACTAATCTTTTTAGTGCTAACATTGGAGACCCTGAGTTAACTTTCTGTGATTGTAATCTTCACCTGTAAATGCAACCTAGAGATGAGCTATTTGTCTTTTGGATAACTAAAAGGTATACGTAATAATTGAACTTGCCTCATTTATTCTTTGCTATTTACATCTCGTGTATGATAAAGCAAATGTGGATGGACATCACATTTACCATGACAAGATTGACCTAGGAACTTTAGAATGACTCTTATGGATTCAACTGGAGGTGATATCTTGCCAAAAGAAGGTCTTCTACAAAACATTTAGTGTTTTTTTGATGAGATTATTGAAAAATGAGATGTGGGAAAAGTAAACAAGAAGGTTTAAAAAATATGAAAAAGTTGCGAAAGCAATGTAATTGGTGCTGTTGGAGAAAAATGATACTTTGCGAGTTTGTCCTGTTTCTAATGTCTATTGTAAGGAATGCTACGGGTGCAATTTCATATCCCTTCTTCTGGGTTTATCTTTTGTGATGCTTACCATGCTTAATGAAATAATCTACAGTGCTCAGCATGGAAAATTGAGATATCATGTGCTCATAATCCTTAGTGTTTTCGGGAGGCTTTATCCTAACAGCTTCCCAGGAGAATAATAATCTCTTCCTCATGTGCGGGGGCTGCACAAATGGATATATTTAAAGAATCTACCAGTAACTTTGCTTACCGTGGGGTGTAATTTCTTATCCCTTCTTCTGGGTTATGTTCTTTCGTGTTGCTTACCATGCTTAATGAAATAATATACAGTGCTCAGCATGGAAAATTGAGATATCATGTGCTCATAATCCTTAGTGTTTTCGGGAGGGTTTATCCTAACAGCTTCCCAGGAGAATAATAATCTCTTACTCATGTACTGGGGCTGCATTAATTGATATATTTAAAGAATTTACCAGTAACTTTGCTTCTCACTGGAATTTATTCATTATTGTTTTTAGGATCCGTGGTTCAAACCAATGCTGACATAAAAGGTGATGTAAATCACAGGATTAATGTTGGATGGATGAAGTGGAGATGTGCTTCTGGGATTTTATGTGATCGTACTATGCCTTTAAAATTAAAAGGGAAAATTTATAGAACATTGTGAGACTCAGATTACTATATGGTGAGTGTTGGGTTAAGAATGTAGATGAACACAAATTGAATGTTGCGTAAATGCGATGGCGAGGTGGATGTGTGGTAAGACTAGGAAGGATAAAATTACCAATGAAGATATTCGTGGTAGACAGAGTCGCCCGATTGAGGATAAGATGAGGAGAACCGATTGAGATGGTTTGGACACATATCATGAGACCGAGAATGCACCCGTGAGAAAGAGTGAGAGAGTATTAGGGTAGGACATATAAGGAAAGGTAGAGGAAGACCGTTACAAACGTGGATGCAAGTCATTCTGCAGATATGCTTATTAAATGTAGATGGGCAACTAGCTTTGGATAGGAAGGCAGTAAAGAAAACTCATACCTACGATCCGAATGAGTTTCATATGGTTCCCATACAACACCCTATCCTAGGGAATAAGGCTTAGTTTGTTGTTGTTGTTGTTGTATTGTTTTATCTTGTATTGTACAGTTTTGGTATCCTTAAACACCCCCTCTATTTTTCTGTTTTGAGTCTGTTGACAAGCTTTTCCCTTTTTGAGGTGGGTGTGGGTTTGTGTGTGTGTGTGTGAAATGCTAATGTGGTCAATTGCTAGGAAGAAGAAATGAGAAAGGGAGAGTTGGAAGCTGATAAAGATAAAATGATGAGAGAATATAGGGCGCAGCTGGATGCTGAAAGGTCACGTAAGCTTGCTCAGGGAAGAAACCACTCAAGTAGCAAATCCTCTCGCAGAAAGGGTAATGCATTGGATTCTTTCAAGTTCAAAATGAAATTTCTGTAACCCCACAACTCCAACGATGACATACTGCTCATATTATTGTTAAATGTTCTTGCAGATAAGAAGGAAAAGGATTCAAGAAAACACAGCAGCAAGAAGCGTAAGGTGAATTCAGTTTTCTCTTCTTTTTAGTTTTCTATTCACGTTGTTCTTGATGGAATAATTTACTGGATATGACAAAGACATCTTAAAAGTCGGCCTTCTATTACATTTGGGTCCAATTGATGTAACAGAAAAATCGATTTAAGAGTAGTTGAGGGTATGTCTAGCTTTATTATGAGTCTAAACATTGTTTTGGTGCTGAATTTTAGCGGTCAAGGAGATCCTCTGATTCTAGCTCATCAAGTTCGACGTCAGAATCTTCAAGCAGTGATGATGAAGAGAGAGAATCGCGGAGATCAAAATCTAAGAGGAAGGGAAAGAAGCACCATTCAAGATCAAAGCGGGCAAAGAGCGATGATGAACAGCCCAAGGGGCCTTTACCACTTTCTAGATTCTTTGGGAAAACATGAAAATGTGATGTGTTTTTCATCTTGTATTACTTTAATCTTTCTACATCAGTAAGAGATTTTTGAGGCTTTTATTTATCTGTTTTGCTATATTACTCAAGTTCGGGAAATTTTTTAGGGCTCCTTTAAATCTCTTAGTAAGTACCGTATACAATTTTGAATAATTATTTGGTTTTCATCTGATTTACATGAAGTTCTCACTGTAGCAGGTGAGAAGTATCCGTGAAGCGCACACGCTTTATTATTGTCTTAGATGAAATGCTCACTCTATCGATGCCCCACATAACACGTAAACAGTTAAGTAACGTCATTTTGAACATCGTACACATGGGTTCATTTGCATTATCATTCTCAACTTTAACCAGCTCTTGCAACTGTGGCGGATGAAGCTTGATTTGGTCGTTAAGGTGGTTGATCTTGTCCGGATACAACTTTAAAGGTGTGATATTTGTTGAGCTTGGTGCCATTATTTAGGGAATGGGGATCTTGCATGGTAACTACCAAGTTGGTTCTCAAGAAAATAAGTAAATAAATAAAAAATATTAGTGTGACAAAGATGGAGACATAATGACCAAATAAACAATACAAACTCTCAACTAATCTCAACCTAATACTCAACTAATCCATATTCTCCTCAATACATAAGAAATTTGTATATAATATTATATGTACTAAGACATACTGGAAAATAGGATGACTTTCTGAAGAAATCAGGACACGGTTAAGGTTGAAACATAGGATGCAACAAGAAGTAGTAAAAACAGCAGTGGCGCTCCCATTTTTGTGGAAGTTGCATCTGAGGAATTATTTCCTGTGGTTCCACCACCTGCATCATTGTACAAGCAAAAAGAATAATGATCTAAAATGCATAAATGAAGACTAGACTACTTATGACTTAATCATTAGAGATTAATTATGTACCAGGAGAACCAGTGTTTGGAGAATTCGATGTACCGGGTGATCCAGATGGCGACCCAACTGTGAAAACAACATAATTATCATTAAGAATCAAAGTATTGCTATTCATAAACAGTGCTGATTTATCAATAGCATGATATCACTACTGATTCTACTAGCATTGTTTCTGATAATTACAACTAGCCTAATTAATGAGAGGATTATTACCATTGCATTGGCTAGCCGGAGGAGTTTGGATGTTACACGCTCTAGGCAACGCTAGAGCTTGTGTCTGGTTTATGTTGAGGCCGAGGGAGGAGCCACCACCGTTAAGTACTTGACACAAGCATTGGGGTTGTGATCGGACGACGGTAGCAAGCTGCGTGCAACATCCACCGGATGGACTTGAAGAGTTTCCGGTGATGTAGTTTAGGCACGGCGACATACTAACAATGGAATTTGTGCAATCGCTTGACTGCGCATTGATACCACCGGAGAACATGGCTACAAGAATCAACACTATTCCCATTCCAACTTTTTGATGTGCCATAGTGAATGAATTGTTGTGGGAAAAATGTTTGTGGACTAGCAAGAGAAGTTGATGCTTAATGGAGAGGCGTCTGCGATTCTGTTGGGTGTTTGTTATATGTAGAGGGGCCGCGGGGGGTAAGTTTGGGGTAGGTAAGGGCGTGGGGTTCCGTATGTTTTTGCTATCTTTTTTGTTCAAAGTCTTCGAGATGATTTGCTGTATTTTTGAGAGCTTTCAGACATGGCCGTACAAGTGGAAAAAGTTAGTTATTTGGGTGTCCAACTTTAATTAGATGTAGAAAAATGCTAAAACTACACACAAATCCACTATCACACACTACCACACCCTAATACACAAAATACAAAATGATCCAAAATGTCCCCTGAACTTTTTGGGAGGCCATACCTATTAAGATGTAGATTTTATCCACACAAAAAGTGTGTGTCTTGGCATTCTTCTTAGGGATGTATCTAGCACAATGGTCCTTCGGTTAAATGGGAAAAATTTTCGCACTCCTAATATATTTTCCGTATATTAAATCAATTAATGTTGGCTTCTTATTCAGTGAGACTATTATTTAGCTGATTATGGTCTTTATGATCAAAATACTAAGCACTCGATATCAGAAGAATTACTGAGTGTGCGTCTGGGTAAATTTTTATTATGTTAAAAATTACTTTTTTAGGTTGAATTGTAGTATGCTATGAGATATGTGAATAATGATCATTCAGATTCTTTGCGGTGGATCTGGTTATAATCTATGATAATACTTGGATTAATGACAAATGTGAGGAAATTGTTGGCCCCCTCTCTAGTACCCACTGTGGACAACGGAGCGCTAGCGATGTGAATAATAATGAGTTTTGATATGAGATATGCAAATGATATTGATATTGATATTTGATTTTAATTAAATAGTAAAATTATTTTTTAAATTGAAAAAGAAAATTAAGAGGAGCCTAAGGCTAAAGTTTTTCCTTAGTCCTGAAGTTGTTTGAATGAGGAATTGTTAAGATTTTTCTTCGCTTTATTCCAAGTACTAGTGCATTGCTTGTCCTTGACTCCTACCTTTTGAAAATGGGGCCATTCTTCTCCATCTTCTTAAAATTGGTAAAAAAAAATGAATGTTCTTTTAGTTCCATCATACCATTTAGCCAAGTGGCTTTCTTTCCTCATGACTTTTCTGTTGTCTACTTTTCTTCAGCTTGCAATTAATGACTGACGAGGTCCTTATCCCCCCCCCCCCCCCCCCCAAAAAAAACCCCTGTTTTTTTGTTGGGGGGGTTGGGGGGTTAGCACGGGGGGTGTGGAGGGAGGAATTTGAAATTTCATTATTAGGTGATGAAATTATAGGTGGAATCATATTTATATATACTTATACTCATAAGAGGTGTCTCAAAGAAAGAAATGTTAATTGCACAATATAAAAATTATCAATAACGACGTATAAAAAAATTATCGATAAAGATTACATTGGCAATTGTTTGCATTTCTTTTGAGTGGCAGTCCAATACAACTCAGAAAAATATTGCATGTAAACCCCAATCTACTCTGGGGCGTACACCACTCGATGCAGGGGAGAGGAGTCACTGTTTTTTCCCCTCTCGCTCAATTGTGAGAGATGGTGGTACATTTTGCAG
Organism: Jasminum sambac; assembly: GCA_018223645.1. Classification (NCBI taxonomy): domain Eukaryota; kingdom Viridiplantae; phylum Streptophyta; class Magnoliopsida; order Lamiales; family Oleaceae; genus Jasminum; species Jasminum sambac. The sequence continues at coordinate 25,326,304 of CP073649.1, forward strand.
TTGACAAAGATGTACAACATTGCTGCTATAACTTTTTTGGATGTTTACATTAGTCTTGTATAATTTGTGCATGTGGTCTTATATCTTTTAGAAAGTTAACCCATTGGTCCCTGGTTCAATTTTTTTGCATGATTTTGGCATATTAAACTTTTGGAAGACCACCTAATCAGATCATGTAATCTTGGTAATTATGTAATTTTAATATGTAAAATATGACTAATATCTTACGACAATTAATTGGTTCCTTTTAAATTATGATGATACGAACTTGTGGCTGATAACCTAACACAATAGTTTGACTTGGAATTATTCTGCTGGCTTATTTTATCAATTTTGCTATCATTTCATCTGTTTTAGGTCTCGGTGGGTGCCCTAATTAGGTCTAAAGTCCGAATCTACAATAGAATTTTTTTGTCACATGTTGAGGGTCTTGAGCGAAATTTGATATTGATTTTTGTGTTTTTCTTTTTAAATAGATCTAAAATTATTATTGTTTTAGAGTTGTAGTGGTCGATTAATAAAAAAAAACTACAATTTGATGGATGTAATAAATCTGATTTGTCATTTGAATCTATGTTTGATGCAATATTTATAAAGCTCATTTTCTTTGCTGGTCTGAAGGAAACATTTTACAAACAATAATAAGTTATAGATGGAATTCATTGAAGAGTAATTTTTAAATCACATTATCTATTCAATCAATATAAAAATATGTGAACCGACTTATTCCGTAAGTAAAAATTCGTTCAAGATGTTGTAAGCAATTCTTGAGTTGATAACAAACGAATTAAGTCAATTGAAAAGATACAATGGGACTCATTGGCAAATAAAATTTACAAATAACCATAATAACCAATAGGACAAAAACAAGAAGTATTTGAACAATTATTAAAATTGGAGTTTGTTAAAGTAGTTGATCCACAAAACCCACTTGAAAATAATCCATTATGCTTCCTTCCATCTATAAATTAAATTCCACAACAAATTCTTGATTCCTGACTTAATTCTCTTCAGACAACACAATCCTTAACCAATCAACTTCTCCAAACTTCAAGAACTCAATCCATCATTCAATGGGTTCCAAATTCCTTTTTCCAACTCTAGCAATTTCCTTAATGGTTCTAAGTTTACCCACTTATGCCCAAATCACAATGCCATGCACCCCTTCAATGATTTCTACCTTCACACCTTGCGTGAATTATCTTGCTAATAGTAGTTTCAATGGGACTTCTCCCTCCGCTGATTGTTGTAATTCACTAAGATCTTTGATGAGCCGCGGTAAGGATTGTTTCTGCTTTATCACAACCGGAAGAGTACCGTTTAATATACCTATCAACCGGACCTTAGCCCTTTCTCTGCCTCGGGCTTGTAACATGCCAAGTGTACCCCTCCAGTGTCAAGGTGAGATATTCTTAAGAATAACATACCATTATATTATTATTATTCTCCATTTTACTACTCCCGCAGTCCCACAATTATAGGCTTGCTTTCCTTTTTAAGATATCCCAAATATATAATCTTATTTCTATATTAAGAAAATTTTTTTATTCATTTACAAAAACAACCTTATTTAATTTACCTGGTTATAACCATTATTTTTAAATATTGTTCATTAAATGAGAATAGATTAGGAAACTAGTTATAAAATTTACTTTTTCAATAATTTTTTGAAAAATCAATGTTCTATATTATCATTTTATGGAGATTTATTATTATTATCATTATTATTATTATTATTATTATTATGAGATACAATTTAGACTTTACTAAATTAACACTTGTCTTCATCTTGTATGTAGCATCTGGAGCTCCAGCTCCAAGCCCATCGGCATTTGGACCCACAGTGTCACCTAACCCGGCTCCTTCTCCTTCTCATTCTCCTGCTCCTTCTCCTTCTCCAACTCCTAAAGGTAATAAAATTGACTAAACAAATATTTATTAATTTTAAACAAGAAAACTGTTTTTTTTTTTTTCAGAATATATATAGTTAAAAAGCAAGGAAATTACATAGAAAAGTGAATAATTGATAATTGACATAAATGTAACATTTTTTTTTTTATTTGGTAGCTCCAGCGTCTCCTGAGCCTCTGTCCCCAACGTTATCTCCAGAAGCTGATGCAACCCCAACTCCACCATCGGCAACCACTGGTACCGGAGCCCCAACAAGCAATTCAGGGAATTCAGGGAACAGAGCAGCTGGAGTCACCCCATCGGCGTCTCAACCTTCATTAAGTGCTTCGCCGTTGCTCCTTCTTGCTATGCTCGGAGTTTTTGCTTTCAAATGCTACTAGTTTGATTCTTCATATATGTATTTGTCATATTTCTTGAGTTATATAGTGTATTCTTTGGAGATGTGGAGGTCCCTATATAGTTTGAGTGATTGGATTTGTTGAGGCAGTGATTTCTTTTTTATTTTTGTAATATAAATTAATAGTGATTTGTGGTTATAGTAAACAATTTATTTTTTTGAATTGGAATCTCATTACGCTTAATAGAAATCTTAACATAAAGTTGGTCGAATAGTTGAAATTAATTAGATTTGCTTGTATAGATCTTGTATAGTCAAATACAAAGAAAAACTAAGATTCGAACAAGAAGGTATAACTAATTAACTGGATATTTATACTTTTACCAATTCTTAAGTTTCATATTTTAAAAATTACGTAAAATAGACTTATTTACAAAAATTCTATGTTCCTAGGTCAACCACGCGATTGCGCAGTATAAATTTGGCATCGCTAAGATTTTGTGCCCTGCGATGGCACAACATAATTTTTAAATTTATTTTTATGTTGTAATCTTATTTCCTCATTTTGAACCCAACATAGCTTGTAATGCATTACATAGAGAATGTAATGGATTACAAATAATATGTAATGGCCATGTAATGACTTATACACAATTTGTAATGCAATGACCAGAACTGGAAAAACGCAATTTCGGAGCCCTAAACGACCTCAAATGACCAAAAACATCAGGGCTCATTGCAGAGTGATGAATCTTGTAGATGTCATTGAGACAACTATGGAGTATGGTCATGGGTTGAAAACAGGCATTGTATCCAAAGTTATGCTTATTTGAAGCTTAGCATGGTCGAAATGTCATGCCCAATGATCCCTTTGCTCTAGACAATCCAATGCCTTGTCATGGATCACGTCACTATCATGTTCTTCATCAATTGCACACTTTTGCTTTTTTAAAAAAAGTGTTTGTGTTGTTCGTCGCACGGTTTTCTACAGTGCGATTCCACAACACAAATCTGGATGATTTACATTGCATGATCGCGTGGAACAAATCTATGTTGTTGCATAACTACTAAAATCTGTTATCATGCATGTGTCGCATAACTAACAAAAAATATGGCATAAATCAAAGAATACCACATTGTTTTCGCGGTTTGAAAACTGCTATCTAACTCTATAAGGTTGGTTAGTCACTAGATTCCACTAATCGTCAAATCTTTACAAGTTTAGGGTACAAGATCTCAGACATAAATCCTCAAATACATCAACTTCACATAACCCCCTTTCACAACATCAGCTCCACTAAACTGCAACATTATTACATCAAGAGACACATATTCAATCTATTACATCTTCCTCACAAACGATAAGAAGACAAGAAAATTATATTATGAGCACGAAAAAGAAAGAGGCACGCAACATAATGAAGAATTTGGGAGTTCACCATTTCAACCACTCATTGTATTGATTAGATAACTTATATATATATTTTTTAACTTCTTTAGTTACTTCTCAATTATGCATTTGAAAATCATTCTTCATATAATCTCTTATCTCTATGAAACATACACTTCATGCTCATAAATGAAAAAGATGTGAACGTTTTATTTTAAAATTGATAATGAAGGCATATATTTTATTCCATTTTAATTAAGTTTCAATCAAAATTATAAGTTTTTAAATAAAATATATAAATTTAATATACATAATAATAATAATATTGTTATTCCAAATTCTAACATCACATGCATTATACTTGTTATATATTAATGAATCGACATATTTCATAAAGAAAAAATATAAACTTAAAAGACACATCATATATCATATTTACAAACCTCGTAACATAGTAAAAGAAAAATCTACAAAAATTTGTGTTCTAGGTGAAAAATTCATGAAAAAAAAAAAAAAAAAATGTAGAACTGGTTATCTCATAACTTGTGAAAAAGAAAAAATAAAATTAGTACGTCCAACTAGTTATTGGCCCACACACATGTCGAGGTAGAGAAATAGGAAAATATGATTCCAGAACTTTAGCCTATATATTTGACCAAGAATCTCTGTTTAAGAAAATAAATAAATATTTTATATAAATAATATATATAATAATTTTTTAACTTATCTTTTATTTACATATATCCTTTAGATCACTTCTCCATAATTCTCTTATTTTATATTTATCAAAAATACATTCCTAATGTGCCTATAAACAACATATACTCTCACCAAGTCAACTGTTTTACACAAAATGGCAATGAGACAAATTAGAAAGGTGACCTAAATCTCTCTTGTCACAGATTTAGTTTAGGTAGTTGAGCCCCAAAACCGACCCCCACTCCACATGTTTTTCTCTCCTTTTTCTCCATAATCCCAAATTCCTATATATAATCTCCCCACAGTTATTCTCTCATTACCAAAAAATTCACATGCATTCTTAAAATTAATAATCCAAACAAATAAACTTGTCCCCGAGTCGATAATTATAACAAAATTATGGACCGGTTCACTAGTTTTCCATACATCTTGGCACTATGTTTTATCTTTCTAGCAATTCCAATTGAGGGCCAGACAAGCAGAGCATGCACTGGATCAATGATCAATAGCTTTGGCAATTGCATTGGCTTTCTTTCTGGTGGGTCGAGATCGTCGTCACCGACTACAGAGTGTTGTCGTTCGCTAAAGAGCTTAATGAGCAACGGACAAGACTGTTTGTGCCTTATCGTCACCGGTGGCGTCCCTTTTCAAGTGCCCCTAAACCGAACCCTTGCGATTTCTCTCCCGCGTGCTTGTCGGATGTCTGGGCGTGCAATTGAATGTAAAGGTAACACAGTTGATACGAATTTTATCAGTCGATCTAATATCTACGTCAATACATACTTATTATTAAACTCAATGAATACATGATAATGCTATGAACATTATCTAATGTCGAAGTAACGTGTGTCTCGTGAACACAATAAGTTATGCCTACGTGGATATTAAATCGGTAATTATGTAGATGTTTGTGTTTCTTGTTTCAAATTAATTTGATTTGAGAATACTAAATTTGTTTTTTTGGTTAACTTTTTCTCTCTCTTTGCAAATGCAGCCACTAGCTCACCTATTCCAGCCCCAGGTACCAATTTGCTACAACTTTACTTTTAGTGGATCAAGCTTCAATAGAATGGGAATTGAACTTTTTGGTCCCCATAATTTTGTTAGATTTTATTTATTTTCACAATTAACCAAGAAATACATGGAAATAAACTATTTAATGATTTGATGTAACAGGTCCAACCAATGGAGGCGGGGGTGGGTCGAACTTGTCACCTAGATCATCTCCGTTGAGGCCCACAGGTATTTTTGGTAGAAAGTTCTAAAAACTAAAAAATAATGTTTAAATGTGTCGTAAAAACTTGAAAAAAATTTTAATAAAATACTGGTGGAGTATTATATTATTTTAACTATTTTGCAGTTCCAACTTTTCCGTTGCCATTTACACCGCCTCAGCCGCCAGCGAGCGGCTTCACACCACCACAAGGAGGCATGACGCCACCAGCACCAGACGGTGATATTGTTCCAACACTGACACCGCCAGGAATGCGACCGACTTTGATTCCTTCGGCGGCCCAGCCGTGTCACGGTCTTTCGCCTTTTCTTCTGCTAGTTATGTTAGGAGTCATTTTGATCTCCAATAACCATTGATGTGCTTGTAGGACCTCGAATTTTTTCCCTTTTTTTCTGTTTTTTTTTTTCTATTCCTTGGATTGTTTGGTTATTTGAGTAACCTTTTTGTATCATTTTGTGTACAAAATGGTTATTGGTTTGATTCGTTTTGATCGAGAACTGTGCATTTAATTCAAAATTTTTATTGGTAACATGTCCAATGTTGTGAGTCTTTTCTTTTCTTTTTTTTTTTTTTTTTTTCTTTTCAACATTCGCAGATTGAAATAATTTTATATAGAAATGATCGGTTGCAACATCATTCCAATACCCCTTTTGGGAAGCGATGTGAGACCCACATGAGCCTCCACCATCAGAGATAATTATATATTATTCATCTCACTCACCGTAGATTTAAAAAAAATTAACAGATAACGTGGCATCGCGCTACGTCACCTTATTGGCAGCATAAGCTGCCAACCTAGAACAGCAGCGTAGTTTTATATTGAGCCTCTAGACTAACTGTCTAATTTACCCATCCTTGAGACATCATTGATTTTATGTACATGCATGCCACCACCAAAATCGGTCTAGAAAATTGAGGGAAAAAGTAGAAAAAAAAATGTCAAAGTTTCTTATTTTGTTAAAAGGAACACAAAAGAAAATGTAAAAGTTTGTTGTCACAAAATCTACAATTCTACTCTTTTGAGATAGCTTCACTCACTTTCGTCATAGACCTTTATCTATCCTGTAAATATGTAGCGTCTTTGTTTTCTTCAAATACACACTAAGTAAAATTTTCACGATTAATTGATTGATTATTGTCATCTCGATTATCAATATGTTTCAATTTAAGATATGCCTGTAAGATTACTTAAAAAATAATTTTTAGACGTGTAGTTGAAGTAAAATAATATCATATTAATATAATAAATAATTAAAAATAATAAAAAAAATAAATAGACTTTTCATTTAAAATTGTATTAAATGCAAGTCCTTAATTAGTGATGTAAACCACTGTATTAGATAGTCGCACCATGTTACAAGAATTTTTAAAGTATTAATGACGCCTAAAGTATATAGTATGAATAGATTTTAGAATCATTTTTCTTTGAAGCGGATGAGGCTAGTGCCTCGGATATTGGAAAGTGTTTTCCAAGATAAGAAAAAAAAAGGGATGTAAATTTGGGTTCCTTATTTAGAAGAAAAAAAAATGGGGGTATAAACAGGAAAATGGGACCAAAAAAAGGGGAAAAGAAGTGGATCAAAACTACAAGACGGGGGACCAAATTGAAAATTTTAAAGTTCACCTCAAGTGGGACAGCTACCAGCAATGTATTGATTTCTGGACTATAAATATCTGAGCCTTTTCGCGCCATTTACACTGGAAAACAGAATAACCACCCTTCCTCAAACAAACCTCTCCGTCTGCCATGGACGAACGTTCAAGCCTGCTTTTCCTCTTCACCATCAATATCATCGTTCTTTTCGGTTGTCATTGCTCCCGTTCCTCTCCATCACCGCCTCCACCATCGCCGTCACCCCCGACCACCTGCTCCGACGAGCTGGTCTCCTTCTCTCCATGTCTTCCCTATATCTCCGCTTTCCCCAATAACATTTCTGAAATCCCTCCGCCTCAGTGCTGTGATGTCGTATCCACTAGCTTTGCCTCTGGATCCGCCATCTGCCTCTGCTATTTGGTTCACCGGCCTGGAATTCTCGGTTTTCCGCTTAACTCTACGAAGCTGATGTCTCTCACTTCTGTCTGTCCGGAGAAACGTCATGGATCTAAAGTCAATTTCTCTCTCAAGTACCTCTGCTCAGGTTTAAAACCTGAATATACTGTATTTTCTATTTTTGTTTAATTATTATGAGTTGTTTAGCTATTTCTAAATTCTAATATTTTAGTCAATTGATCGAGAGTTGAATACATGTTATATTTGCGATTTTGCTTAATTCTGAGATGTTCAGCAATCTCGTGCTTAATTGCTAGAAATTCTGGTTTTTCATCATATTGAAGTTGGAGAAATGTAAATTCTGTCTGGAATATGGATGTGCGTGCGTGTGTGTGCGCATTCAAGTGAAACCTGTGCGGTGAGATGAGATCTGTGGATCTCGAACTGAATTAGACTAAAATTCCTTTCGTTTTTTGAGTTCGTGACTAATAATAACTTTTGGAAGCAAAAATTGTAAATAGGGGGAGGTGATAGTCCTTTTCCTAACAAAATGTAGTTGTTGTCTTTGCTTGGGATATTCGAAAGTTACCTAGTTCTCTTAAAGCCTTGCCATCTCTTGGGAAAACTAAAATCAGTAGGAGCACCCTATGTGTGTTGCTGAATCATTTTCTCTGTTGTCTTTATCATGACTTACAATCAGTCATATTCATAGCATGAACTTTGGCCTTCTTGTGGCTTGTGCTCAGCCGGTTGGCCCTCTTTCCTACGTCACTACTTAGCTTCCCAAAATTTTGCCCTGTCAAGCTTCAGATGCGATGATGTACGGGGTAACAGTTTTCAAAGTTAAGAGAGTAGTCGCCAATTATTTGAATCTTGAAGTTTAATAAGTGGGTAGTAACATTGGGTAAGGTTGAGCGATGAGTAGTGCAATTAATAGTCAAATCAAGCTCGGCCTTCCTATGGCATGATCAACTTGTTCAGCTATACTCATAAGCAACCAATTTGAAGTTAATATGTAGATCACTTAATTTAAGTCATTTTGTATGAGAAATCGTAACTCCTAAGTTGATTTCTTTATGCTGATACAGTATAATTTATACTATGTTAATCAACAAATTAATTTTGGTGAATCAGGATCAACTGCCCTGCCTCCTCTCAATGTTATAAAAGGTCATGCACCTGCTCCTTTGGTTCTTGGTTCTTGCTTTTTCCCTTTTCCTCCTTTCTTCTGCATCAAGTAATGAGGTTGATGGAGTGAAACTTATTTTAAGTTAGTTTCTTTTTATCAACAAAGCTTACTTTTCGACAAAGTGATTTTTAACATATGTTTTATTGAAAGCACAGCTGAGTCATTTATTGATCATTGCAATTTTATGTTGCAGATCTAGGTCATTCCAAGCAAAACAACTCTGGTAAAAATCTGCTAATTTCCCACGCTCCTAAATCAATCATTCTATGTTAGATGCTTCTAAAGTTACTTTCTTTAATCAACAAAACTTACTTTTCTATCCAGTAACTTTTGGCTTGTATATTTTACTCTAAGCACTGTTGAGTAATTTATCAATTACTTTGCAGATCCAGACCATTCGAAGCCAAACAACTCTGGTAAAAATCTTCTCAGTTCTTATACTCTGTATCTTTAGAATCATTCTATCATTCTTCTTCTAAGCATCACTTTTTTAGTTATTCATCTACAACCACATATGCCTGGTGGTAGCATCAACCATGTATAACGTAACAGATGAACAACTAAAATCTGAATTAGATTTGTACTTCCTGGATTAAATGGAGCAATAGAAAAGATTCATATTGTGGTAAATTCTTAAACTATTTGAAAACAGAACCGAGTTCAATGTTATTGTAATTTCATTTGTTGAAAACAGATTTGATGTACTCATGACTCTTTTAATTTCATTTAACACGATTTGACTTTTATTACCAGTTGTTGTTGCTGCTAGTCCTCCACCATCTTTGATGGACTCATCTCAAGAATCCGACAATGCTTCAGAACCAGAACGTTCTAAAGAATCACCGCCCACCGAACAAAGCAATTCATCCACACCTCCAGAAACTTCGTCTGCTGTGAGAAGCATACAATCTGAACTATTCCTGCTAGTCATACTAACCGTACTTGTATGTGTGAGTTATATAGCCACCATGTTCATCTTGCTTTATCGCTACTATTGTGAATGTATGTAATGAATGAACATTCCTTCGTTCCATAACAGGGTAAGTTCGCATGACTGTATCGTGCTTAGCTTCAGACAAGCAAGCTACTAATAGTAAATTTTGGAAATTCAGGTAATACTTGATTAATTGTATGCAAAATATCGAAATGTATTTCGTCGCAAACTCTGCAGTCCATCTAAACGAACTATAAATTACTCTATAAGTCATCCCACGGCACACTAGAGGGCTTAAAATTGTTCTCCAAATGATCCCATGGCATGTTAAAGTTGTTTTCTGCCTCAACCTTCTGAACGTCCAAGGAGGGCTTCATCTCGTTTTCTGGTTCACCCAATGGCACATCAGATGGCTTAACATTGTTTTCTGATTGATCCGATGGCAAGGTATACTCATTTTCTGCCTCACTGCTCTGCACATCCGACGGCTTAAACTCGCTTTCTGGTTCACCCCATTGCACATCAGATGGCTGATAATTGTTTCCTTCATCACCCCGACTCCATTGACTTTCAGATGACTGACAATTGTTTTTTCCTTCATCACCCCAACCCCACTGAGGATCAGATGGTTGATAATTGTTATTTCCTTCATCACCCCAACCCCACTGAGCATCAGATGGCTGATAATGATTTTCGACTTGATCGCCTGAAAACTGTTCCTTCTCAACTCCTTCACTGAGCTCCTCTCTGTCAGGGAGAAAGCTACCCTTATAGGAGCCATTATCAACAATGTACCACAAAAGCTTGTTCCAGTATGGATCCTACAAACATCACCAAAAACCACCAAGATGTATAAAATATACAATTGTCTAAGTAAATAAAGGAAATGGCACTATCAGGAAGACTAATGGTTACTGTCACCTTGCAAAGGATGTGTGGATTCCCAACAACAATCAGCAAAGATTTGGCTCGGGTGATTGCAACGTTGAACCTTCTCGAATTGCTCAAAAACCCCAAATAGTGTACTCTGTCAAATTCGTTGTGTTTCACAGTTGATCGTACAGTAGATATGATAATGACTTGCTTCTCTTGCCCTTGGAATTGTTCAACACTGCCAACTTTAATATTGAGTCGTCCAAGATTCTCCAACACCCTTCTTATTTTCAGAACCTGCTGCCTATAAGGTGTTATAACCCCAATATCTTCTTCCTTCAGACCATTGTGCTCAATTAGATCACTAACAATCTCAACCACCTTGCTCACCTCAATTCTGTTAAACCATGATGGATTAGTCCCTTCTCTCTCATCACAACCTTGAATACCAAAGAAAATCAAAGGAAACTCCTTATTTGGGAGAAGATTTTCCTCAGATGTCAGAAAACCCGAGCTCTCATTGTAACACGGGACGAGTTCACCGCCATAAAACAGTTCTGAAGGGAGGCAAAGAATTGCAGGATGAGATCGATAATTTCTAACCAATTTTGTGAGATAATTCTCGTCTCCACTATTATATAAATCACAATTGAACAACCTCTCCAAATATGAAGTTCCCAATCCATAGGTTTCAGCATCTTTGTTAAAAATTACAGGACCTAGCTGCAAAGGATCTCCAGCAAGAACAACAACAGTATCGTACGCACAAAGGTGAGATAGTGGAACCATTGTCTCTGGCTCTGAAGCTTGGCCAGCCTCGTCCAAGAAAATATACGAGAAATGGCCTCTCCTTATGCCTTCCGTGTAGAGAAGAGAGGCACTTGTGTATGTTGATATAATGATCCTATAGCGCAAAAGGTCCCTAATCTGAGGACACTTGAAAATGTCATCTTCAACAAAGCAATAGTCAATATGATCAGGGTTGACATCATCAAAAGGACGGGTGATTGCATTGAGCCTAAAGATTTCAGTTTTCTGAATCTTTGTCTTTGTGTTACTGATTAGTCGCTCCAGGATATGGTCAGCTGCACTATTTGAAGGTGCACATACTAGAAACCGAGCTTTTCGTCTTTTACTGTAAATTTGCAGAATAGCTTCAATTACTGTCCTTGTTTTTCCTGTACCCGGAGGTCCGTGAATCACATAAGGAGACCCTCCTTTGCAGGCAAGAATCATTTCAACTGCACGCATTTGCTCCTCGTTAAGGGCATCTGATATGGGCACCGTTGATGCAGGTTGAACGAGTCTTCTTTCAGAAGACTCGGATGGGAAAAGAAAATTTCTCTCCAAATGATGAGTAGCTTCAATTGCCTGATACAGCCTCCTCATATTGAGTCGGTTATAGTTAAATTGTACATTATAAAGGTTGCCGTCCCTGTGGCTTGAGTGAAAGCTTCCGTGAAATTTCAGATATATCTCTTCAGCCTCTACCCGGTGAATGTAACCCTGTGGCAACAGCAACTAAGAAGTTCAGTTTCCTTGAATGAAAATCAAGAGCCAGTTCTCTTGGCTAGCTTATAAATCGTAAAGTTTTGCTCACAAGCAAATATAAGTAACAAATGTTATGCTTCAAAAAAAGGATTCAATGTTGTTGCGTAATGTTAATAAATTATAAAGAAGCTAAAATCTTGTTTGCTATATTCTACAAACCTTGCTCGTGTAGTGTATAAAACGTGTGGTGTCTGCATTTAGAGCCAGAACACAAAAATCAAACACTTGACTAAATAGACTAAATAATATGGTATATGCTACGATGCTTCCACCCGAACTAACCCCTCACATTCATTTAAGGCATATAACAATAAGAATAATACGCAACAAACTAATTATATCTTGGTTAGCATTTGTATGATCAGTGATCCTTCTGCAGTTGAATTCAATGCCAGTATGCCAACATGAATGAATGGAAATAATAAAGGGTCAAATGAGGGCATTCTGATCATAAGGATGCACGAAATACTTATAAAAGATAAGGAATCTTTAGTTTGTGCATGCGTGTTGTAACGTAATACCATAACACAGGAGTAGTTTGAACTATGATAGGTCTAACTTGGAGATCCTGGCATGATATTCTAGTAAAATTTTCCATAGGGCAAAGATGACATGTGATTACGCATAACAGTTTTAATCACAAAGCAACTGAACTGATGTAAATACAAATCCAGACAACTGAAGAACCTTTCCATAAGCTATCAGAATAGATACTTCAGAGAACTAAAATATGACAACAATTGAGAAGAAACCTGATAAGTATTATTCCCTGTTGTATCCTCAGAAGCAAGCTTTGCAAATATAAAATCTCCATTCACAAGTGAAGGCCTTCTTTCAGCTAGTCCTGGGACCTCAAGAGACAATAACTGGTTCTTCTTGCTCTTCATAGTGACAGACTCCATGTCATATGTTCGCATGTCTTCCTATATTCATAAGAACTAAAATTAGTTTACTCAAATTAGTTATCTATTTCATAGAATGAGAGATACTTCAAATAATAGGAAATCTATAATAAAAATATAAAAATGTTTTAAAAAGAAAACCTCCATTTTGATTTCTTCCATGTTTAGCAACGTTTTGAAGAGTGAAATATAGTTATCTTCGGTGAGACCCTCGTTGACTGGATCAGGAAGCTGCCCGTTATTCATCGCGTCCCTGATATTTACAGGCACACGATATTCAAGCAGCTTGTGCCTATAAACACGATTTGAAGGCTTGTAAGGACGAGAGCCTGTAACATAAGCACCATCTGCAGAAAGTACATCAACCACCGCCGGTTTCTTTCTCCGAGCTCTGTAAAATGGTTTAGTACAGGATAAAGATTTGGAGATCTTATCTTCTCCCAACACAAAAACAAGTCTCTCTATCGTCTCATCACCAACACTAAAGTGCACAGCTGAAGTGTGCACCCCAATTTCCTTACATTTGCATGACAACCATATAGTCAAAGTTTGACCTGGTCTTAGAATTCGATCTTCCAATGTAAAGGATTCTACAAAGTCTTGGATGTATTCAGCATCAGAATCCGCAGTTGGAGGCTTCATCAAAGAAATTGTGAAGGAATCTGGAGGTTTTGAATCATAGATGCTAACAGACCAGACGTCCAAGTGTTCGTCTGTAGTGTTTTTTATGGTTACAGAATCAGCAACTGTTTCTCCAACAAATCCCGACTGAAGCTTTCCATCGATGAAAGGAAATGGAATGGAGATATTGACTACATCACTCTCTGCAGAGGGATTGTAGTTACAAAGAGAAGCGCAATTTCCAAGATCAAGGAATCCAATGTCACCTTTATCTCCAATGACAGAGTATTCTTCATCAGATCTATCACCAACAGTACTCATAGCAAGTCTGCAAGCAAAAACAGAAGCTGCCAAGTAACGCTACTGCTAAAAGAGAATTGAATAAATTTTGGAACATAGTAATAAACATAATATACTTTTAACCAAGAACTGAGACTAAAAATGACAATGTAACATTCACTAGCAAAACAAATTCAAACAATAAGTAAACCAGTCATATTTGATAGAAAGACTAGATTATGGGATTAGAGTTCAGGCAGGAGCAGAAGCAAACGTTTATATAGCTCGTGAAAAACGTATATCATTTTGTGCAAGCATTTTCGAAATTCCAACTAATCAAATAGGCCTAATATCATTCATCTAGCTAATAGTCAGTCTCCAGTTTAAGAACTAAGTTCGTGTTTGGCGAAGCTTAAATCTTATTTTAACTTGGTCAATATACGTTAGGCAAGAATCAAGATCCACAAGGCGTCAACTTAGTACTAATTTATTATCTACAAAATTCGACTCATGGTCATGTGAAAACAAGAAAGTAAAGAATGTACTAAAACTCTAAGTTCACTCACAGCATGAAACACATGCCAACAATGGCTGTAACATACTAATCATTTATTATCTACATAGATGTGCTACAAGTTTACCCACAGCAGGAAATATAAACCAATGATATATCAAATCTTGTGTCTAAACTGAATAATTTTTATTTTATTTATTTCTTTACTTTTTTAAAAAGGCATCAGTTTCGAATAAAAGACAGGACTCCCATAAAAGCTCTGGAGAAAACCACCATCTAAGGGTAATCGGAACAGAGTAAGTGATCTCATTACCCGATTATATCATCTCTGATCACATCAAACACTAAACAAATACCCAAATCAAAATGCAGGTAATGACCCATCCAAAAGCACCCAGAAAATCAATGAACATAAATTGAAATTTTCCATTCAGATTGTTAAGAAGAATTTAACCTAAAAAGAAACAGATAAATAAAACAAACAAGGAGAAAAAGAAAGCGGAAAGCTCATACAAGAATCAACGGACAGAAAATTACTTTAAACCCTGAATGCCCGACTCGTCCAAAAAACGAATGGGTTTTCCGAAATAAAACGAAAAAGTTGTGAATACATTATACATACAAATGTGGTCCTGCTTGAATGCAAAAGCATATAAAGGGGAAAGAGTAAAGGCGATTCAATCTGCATACCAAATGTACGTTTTTCCTTTTCTGTGAAAGCTCTGTGATTTCCTGAATTTCCGTCTAGCAGCAAGCAGAAACCGAGTGAAGTGGAAAGAGTAAAGACTCCGTCTCTTCGGACTCGTTTGGAAGGGATTATTCGAAAACTACTTTTTTTTTTTTTTTTTTTTTACTTTTATCATTTTTAATCACTTTTTTTTTCTCTTATCATTTTTAATCACTTATGCATTGCTTTGATAATATTTTAATTTTTTAAAATTATTTAATTTCTTTTTGAAGTATTTTTCTTTGATTCCTGATCACACATTTAGTAATTTTTTCCATACTTTCCAACAAATATATATCTTTCTAACGTCTCCAACTCTCAATCCGTTCACATCGTTTACACCAAAATAGTGTAAAAACACACTTCAATCGTGAAACATAAAATCACACTTCAATCCTGAAACATCTTCTTAGGGCAAAATGATGGTACGAAGAATAAGCAAATTGTAAATAATTCATCAATGCCACATTAGTGCGTCCTTCCACTACTACATAGCAATAGGGGTTGATAAGTGAATCTTACCGTTGATGGTATTAAGGGATAATTATGACGTCAAGCACGGTAACTTAACTATCATTTTCGCTAAAGATGGTGTTCACATCATTGTCGGCGTACATGTATTATTTACAATTTTGTCATTTAATTTTAGGGATTTTGAGCGATTGAGGGTTCTTGATATGACACTAATATTTTATGGAAATTGAAAACTCGGTCCTCCACTGATTGATTAATTTTTTTCCTTATTTATTTATTTTACATCTTCGTATCCAATCCAATAATATAATATAAATAAATAATAAATGAAAAAAAAATTTGTGAAAAGTCAACAGAATTACTTAAAAATATCCAATTTGAAAAAGGTGCGGGTACGTTTGCTTTAGCTGAAATGACTTGAGTTTGGGCAAAACGCACAAATGGTGCCTTATCTTTGAAATGTGGTGCAAAATGGTCCTAATCTTTTGAATCCTTTTGTCACAATCAGAAAGAAGAGAGAGGTTTTAGTGGAGTCATACCAAGGCTACGGTTAGCTACTTAGCTGTAAAACTTGGAAAAGTGAAATTAATTACAGGAAAAATGAAACATATAAAATCATCCCCTTTTATTAATCCTTCTACAAAATTTGAAGAAACAAGCTTAAATTTTTTTACTTCTCACTTTATATCAAGCACCAACTATGAAAATTTCTATAGATAACATATTCATTTTTCATCCAATTCCACCAAATCAAAAACCCCAGGTAAGATGGTGTGCCAATTCTTGAGGTATTGTAACTTTACTGAACCTACAGAATAAATGTTATCACATAAGTTATATTTCCTCTATCTCATTGTTACTTCATATACATATTCAGTATAAAAATCCAACTGAAAATTCTCATATATGTGGACGATGGGATAGACATTGTCATGTAAGTATTTTTATGCCATTTGAAACCACATTTTCTACTGTTCAGATATGGACTATCTCATATACTTTCCAAAAAAAAAAGGAAGGACGGACTACCTCATATGTTGTGTTTGAACTTAAAAGCAGTTTTGCAGCAGCAGGTTCTGTTCTTTAATTTGTTGATGGCCAAGTTGATTGATCACCTGTGAGATATTTACAAAAGCCTTAAATTGCATAGTGGTCTTTCTTAATCAATGTAATATTATTTATCCAACGTAGAATTTGGACGTTAGATCCTTAAACTTAGAGCATCTCAAACGGTGATTGGAATTCTCTAAACTAATTGATATGACAGTTAAAATAGATATTATATATATAAAACATTCTCCAATGATTGATGATTAGGATGCTACATCGGCATCGGTATGTACCCATGAGGGTAGAAAATCAAATCTGATGTTTCAAGATGTCAAATAAAATTAGACATTGTTAACTTTCTATTTTTCTTTTGTTGGAACATTTCAAAGGTTCCATAAAAAATCTAGCTACAAGCCAATTACTTGTAAGAAAGGTGTTGTGGATTTTTCAGTCATCGACCAAGAACAACCCTATTGTAACCTATCATACACTTGACTAAGCATTGAAAATTTGACAGAAAATATGAAAATGAAACGCGAACATCAACGGACTTGTTTGGCACCGTAAAATTACCACCAGATTTCTCAATCACTATATTCTATCTGTTGAATTCAACACAATTTTTGAATTCACTATATTCTCAACCTATCATCACTATATTCTTGCATGAGCATTCATCAACGGAATGCTCATGCAAGAATAGAACACACAATTTTTGCTCAAAGTTCTTCTAAGTTTATCATGGTATCAGAGCCACAATTCCGAATGTTCATGTGTCTCTAGTTCTTAAATCTTGTTTTGTCTAATACAGTCCCTTGTTCTTGGTTATTCTTGATCAAGTTCATTGAGCCTCATGTCTACAGATAAGTATGGCGCCTTCTTGATTCGTTTTAATGGCAAAAACTACTTAGCTTGGGCATTCCACTTCAAGATATTTGTCAAGGGCAAAGACTTGTGGAGCCATATTGATGGTAGTAGACCAACTCCTGACAAAGTTAAAGAGAGGGATTAGCACGCCAAGTGGGAGGTTAAGGATGCTCAAATCATGGCATGGATTCTAGGATCTGTTGAATCCAAAATTATTTTGAATCTTTGACCCTTCAAGACTGTAGCTGAAACGTGGGGTTACTTGAAGAAACTATATAGCCAACAAAACACTGCTCGTCGGTTCCAACAGGGCAATTTCTCTATTTCTGACTTTTATTCTAGCTTCACAAATCTTTAGGCTAAATATACTGATATAGTTTATGCTAGCTTACCTGCTGAAGGCCTTAGATCTGTTCAATCTATTCATGAGATTACTAAGAGGGATCAATTTCTCATGAAACTCATATCTGAATTTGAAGGTACGAGGTTGAATCTTACGAATCGAGACCCTGTTCCTTCTCTGGATACATGTCTCAATGATTTGTTTCGTGAGGAGCGGTGACTTCTCACTCAAACCACCATGGAACAACACAAATCTGCCTCCATTCCTATGCTATATGCAGCTCAAGACAAGACAAAAGGTAGGGACATAAACACTATTCAATGCTTTTGTTGCAAAGGATTTGGTCATTATGCCTCAAATTGTTCAAAAAATTTTTGTAACTACTGCAAAAATAATGGTCATATCATCAAGGAATGCCCTACTCGACCCCTAAATAGATTTGCAACAGCATATGCTACTTCAATCGGTTCTTCTAGTGCCAGTAATTCTGGGGATATAGTGAATTTGACACAAAGTGCTCCTACGCTTGCTCCTATTCAACCTGTAACTCCTGAAATGATTCAGCAAATGATCATGTCTGCATTCTTCGCTTTAGGACTCTCGGGTAAACCCTTCCATATGTCAACATCTTGGTACTTTGACTCATGGGCTTCACATCATATGACAAAAACCCTAATCTCCTTACTAATGTAAGTAAATACTCTGGAAATCTTGAGATTTATACAGTTGATGGGAACCCTTTACCTATCACTTCCACTGGTGATGTTTCTTCCTCCATAATCAATGTCTTTGTCTTTCCCAAACTTACAACTAATCTTGTTTCTGTCGGTCAGCTAGTTGACAATGATTGTAAGGTTGAATTTTCTAAACATGGTTGTGTTGTGTAGGATCAACAATTGGGGAAGACGATCACAAGGCGGCCTAAAGTGGGACGGCTTTTCCCACTCCAATTTCCTTCATCTGTTTGTTTCTCTTTGCTTAGTATTACTTGTAATTCTGCTTCTGTTGATTACCGAGCATGGCATAAACATCTCGGGCATCCAAATTCCAATGTACTTCATACTTTATTAAATTTTGGTTTGTTTGAGAATAAAGGATCATACTCTCTTAATGCTGTTCAATTTGATTGCAATTCTTGTAAGCTTGGAAAAGTAAAACTTTGCCATTTCCTGCTTACACTCAAAAGGTTATCTAGCCTTTTGATATGATACATAGTGCTGTATAGGGTATGGCACCGATTACTTCTCATGCTAATTACAAGTACTTTGTGACTTTTATTGATGACTATAGTCGGTTCACATGGATCTATTTTCTACATTCCAAAGGTGAAGTATTTTTTATTTTTAAGGTTTTTCATGCATATATTAAGACCCAATTTTCTGCAAATATCAAAATTCTTCGTTCTGATAATGGGGTGAGTACATGTCTAGTTTATTTCAAGAATTTTTGCAAACCAATGGCATAATTTCTTAACAGTCTTGTCCTTCAACTCCACAACAAAATGGGGAGGTTTAAAGAAAGAGTAGTCATCTTCTCGATGTTGTCGGTACTCTTCTATTAGAATCATTTGTGCCCTCTCGTTTTTGGTGTGAAGCACTTTCCACTGCTGTCCACCCCATCAATAAATTGCCATCTCCATCTTTAAATCATGTCTCTCCTTTATGTTCCAACCTATTCTAACCTTCGTACCTTCGGTTGTATATGCTATGTTCATCTTCCGACACATGAATGCACAAAACTCACTGCGCAATCGGTTAAATGTGTTTTTCTAGGCTATTCAGTACACTAGAAAGGTTTTCTTTGCTATGATCCCAATTTGCGTCGCATTCGGATTTCTCGAAATGTGATCTTCTTGGAAAATCCATATTTCTTTTCCACTAACCATGATGAAGATTCTCCTTCATTTTCTATTCTACCAGATTTTACTAACTCTTCTGCAGATCAGGTACCTTCAAAACCTCTCATAGTCTATCAAAGACGCAAAATTTTAGAACATCCAAGGCCCACTCAAGATCATTCCCCGAATGACGATCCTGTTCCATCACCTGCACCTGCACCTCCACCTCTTCGACATAGTAGTCGGGTTCGTAGACCTCCGAACATGTACGGATTCACCCATCCTTTTTCATTGTTAGTAACTTTGTCTTCTATTTCTATTCCCACATCCTATAAGCAGGCAATGAAGCATGAGTGTTGGCGAAATGCTATTGAAACAAAATTGCTTGCACTTGAAGAAAATCAAACCTGGGATGTTGTTCCATGTCCCCCATCTGTGAAACCTCTAGGTAGTAAATTTGTGTTTTCTGTAAAGCTTCATTCTAATGGGTCCATAGAGCGCTTCAAGGCTCGGTTGGTAGCTCTTGGAAACAAGCAAGAATATGGCCTCGACTACGATAAGACTTTCATGCCGGTAGCAAACATGACCACCGTAAGAATTTATTAGCTCTTGCTACATCTCAATCATGGCCTTTACACCAAATGGGTGTAAAAAATGCATTCTTACATGGTGATTTGAAGGATGAAGTTTACATGAAACTTCCTTTGGTATGCCTACTCCTCCAGCTAATGATGTTTGCAAGTTAAAATGCTCTTTGTATGGCTTGAGGTAGGCACCACGAATAGGGTTTGAAAAGTTTCGATCTACTCTCCTTGGCTTTTCCTTTAGACAAAGTCAATATGATTCTTCTCTATTCTTGCAACAAACATCTAAGGGCATAGTTGTTCTCCTTGTTTATGTTGATGACAAGGTTTTCACTAGATTGGATATGGAGGCTATGTCTAAAATTAAGAATTTGTTAAGTTCTACTTTCCATATGAAAGACCTCGGCCAACTCACTTATTTTTTGGGATTAGAGGTGCATCATCAACCTCAAGGTATCTTCTTGAATCAACACAAGTATATTCTGGACTTGATTCAATTAGCTAAACTCAAGGATGCTACTTCTGTTGACACCCCAATGGAACTTAATGTGAAACATCGACATGACAAAGGGAAACTTCTTGAGGATCCTACTTTATATCGAAAGCTTGTTGGCAGCCTCATCTATCTAATCATCACATGACCAGATATCTCTTATGCTGTTCATATAGTTAGCAAGTTCATGCTAGCAACTCGACATCACCACCTATCAACCGTTCGTCGCATTATTAGATATATTCTTGGTACACCTAGTTGTGGATAATTCTTTCCTACAAGTTCTTCACTCCAACTACAAGCCTATTGTGATGCGGACTGGGCCGATTGCCCTGACACTAAGAAATCTACTATGGTATGGTGCATGTTTAGTGGTGATGCTCTTATCTCATGGAAATGCAAAAAGCAAGACTCTGTGTCCAAACCATCCAGGGAGGCAGAGTATCGCCCCAAGTCTTTAGCATGCTCTGAGATCATTTGGCTGTGTGTCTCCTTACAGAGTTTGGTTTTGCTTCGGTTCAACCTACTCCACTATATGCTGATAACACTAGTGCGATCCAAATTGCTGCCAATCCTATCTACCCCAAACGCACAAAACACATAGAGGTCGACTGTCACTCGATCCGAACAGCCTATGACCATCAAGTTATTACACTTCCCCATATCTCGAGTAGTCTACAAATTGCAGATATCTTCACCAAATCCCTGACACATCAACGACATACTTTCCTTGTTGGCAAATTGATGCTTGTAGAGCTACCAGCATCAATTTGGGGGGATGTCAAAAGAATTAAAGGGAAAATTGCAGATTTTTGGGACATTGCATATTTTTTGGGATATTGCAAATTTTAAGCTTCCAAATGATGGCACATTGCAGATTTTATGCTTTTTACCGCTTTGACAACTTTATTTTGTAATCGTAATCTTTTATTCTTTCCGTAATTAGGATATATGAGCGGCATATTACTGTTAGACAAATCTGTAGATGATAATTTAGGGCTAAAAGTCGGCATATATTTTATGATATATAAGGGGGAATGCTCCTGCAAGAATAGAACACAGAATTTTTGCTCAAGTTCTAAGTTTATCGCACCAAACAAGAACTGGCCTTTTCATTGATCCACAAACTAGTTATTTTGCTGGGATCAATTCCAAGAATAAGAGAACAAACCTCTAAGTTGTAACTGTGCAAATTCCACAAGTATTTACCAGATGCATAGACAATGGCCATCAGATCCACTAAAAGGGACTATGCAACAATTTTGATAAAATACACTTTTGGTCAACTCTCAATTTCAAGACCAAAATGTTCCTTGAGGGTATTTTTGGGAACTCTTCCAAATCCCTTTGCCACTTGTCCCATGTCCTTTAGTTTCGAAACTTCCCGTTTTATCTGCTCGACCCTGCTCTGAACAGCACTGATTAAGGTAATATTCGCATCCTTTAATGATGTGTGTTTTGAGAGGTCACATTTTTCCTTATCAAGCTGTTGATAGAGATTTAAGATATAGCTCTTATGATCGGAAAGCCGTTCTTCTGCAAGCCTGTATTCAAAATCCTGGGACTTCCTCAATGCATACAGAATTTGATCAATCTCATCCTCGAGTTTGAGTGACTCAACACGATGATCAAAATGTGATGATAGAGGCTGAGGGCTTCCAATTTTGCAATCATTTGGCTCCTCAAGATTTGCACAATTTGCATTTTCAAACAGCCCTATAATTATTACAAGTCAAGACAGCATTAAATAAGTAACAACTTTATCAGATAACATGATGAGTAATGCTAGAGGAAGAACCAATTTGTACTAGGTGTACAATCCTCTAATAGAAAGCTAGATCTCATTAATACAGAGGGGTAAAAATGGTATTTTATCATGGCCCTCTATTAGAGGGTTGTAATACCTAGTTATACACCTAACATTATTCTTATATGTACACCTCTTTAACTCTTTCTTTGATCAGTTAAAAGTTTATAGCAGTACGGGTTAAAAGCAGTACCTCTAGTATCTTCTCTATCTTCCTTCTTCCATATCTCCTCAAGGGAAGCTCCATTCCTAAGCTGATGTAGATAACATATTAATAATGCCTGAGCTTCAAAGAAACCTGGAAACAACTGAAAAAATGAACTTGAAAGGAAACAAAGAAAGGTCATCTACATTTCATCAATACCTTTGCCATCGCCGTCTCAATATGATCTAACAACTTCTTTGCACTTGTTTTCTTTGATCCACGTAAAATACAAATACCAACATTCAAAATCTTCTTAATGTCATCCCGAGAAGCAATGGTTTTGCATGTTTCTAGAAGCTTCTCGACATGCAAAACAAGATCTGTCATTGAATCACATCGGCGGCAATAATACTCGGCGTCCAGACCTATGCTTCCTCCAACAGTCCCAGCAACGTAAGCCCGTAAAGCACACTCAATGTGAGCATAGTGCCCGCAAACAGAGTCATTTATTTTAGCTTCACATCTAATGTAACTGTACCCGCTAAATGCCATATATATAGTCTTACAACAAAGAATACAACAACAATCTCTACAGAAGGCAGGTTCACTGCAGCAAACATCACAAAACATTAAATCTGAAACAGAGTCCTCCGTTGCAGACAAACTGCTGCACTCACGGTTACCGGCCTTACAACAAGGTATGTCAGCAAACTGTGGTTCTGCACCTGAATGTTCTACAGTTGGTTTGAGAGGCTGAAACAGTTCAATATCATCTACAAATAAAACAGACAAACTTTGTAAAGGTTATTCTACAAGCCACTGTAAGAATAAGCAATCTACCATCACTCAAAATGCTTGACAATATGGTCTTCCATCAATAGTATTGATAGTTAGACAGGCTATGTTTGACAGAGATTATTGGAAAAAATGACTTTTTGATGTATCGTTGAGAGTTAAAGAAAGTGTGCGAAAAAATAAAAGTAAAAGAATTGTCAAATCAATGAATGACCAGTTGAAAATGATGAAAGAGAAAAATTGAATTTTATTAAAGTTGTATCAAACAAGCCCTTAGTATTTTAGAGAAACTCTTGTTAAAAGGGGATCATCAAGTCTTTATGGGCCAACAAGCAAAATAAGATGCACATATATATTTCTCCATGTAAACACAGACGATTAAATCACAAATCTTGTCGGCTATACATAACTCAAAGAACTTAATTAATGAAGTCGCAAATCATACAAATGCGATATCCAAGTTATTTAATGCACAACTTTCACTTTCTAATTTCTATCAGATGCTTTATGCTTTCCAGACATGGCCATTAAAATACAACCAGTTATCCCCCATACCAGCAAATTTCAGTTGTCATGAACAATAATACTTCAAAATCCTGAATGCTTAGAATCATTAACATCCCAGAAATGTTACAAATATAAATGAACTCAAAAGAGGTGATTTGTTGACATAATAGAGAAAAAAAGATTAATTGTATAATAACAAAACAAAGCCTGACCTTTCTTGCCTGATTTTGAAGGGATCCTCCAACTAAATGATGCGAAAAATGCATTAACATCTGTATCAGGGAAATTTTTTCGAATGTACTGTTCGAGAGAGAGCTTGCTTGCAAACCCAATTTTCCGTCCGCCCTCCCTGAGACGCGCTGGAGCATACATGTATCTATCCAAAAAATATCCAGAAAGTGCAATTCTTCCCCCTACTTTCCAGCTCCACTTATCACCAGGATTAGGCCAATCTTCGGGGGCATATGGAAGACCTTCACCTGAAGAATGAGCAGAAACTGGATAGAGAGGTATGCCATTTTCCTTCAACTCACATGAGCTGCCTTTAGTTACAGTGGTGCCGTCAATATCCATAAACTCTCAAAGTTGACAGGAATGGTAATATCAAACTCTGCGTAAAGCAATGGAGAAATTGAAATTGTAAAGGAAAATCGACATGTTATATAGATTTAAGAAGATGAATATACTCAAGTCATTTGGAAAAAGAAGATAGTCAAAAGGGAAAATATAGAGTACTCTGAACAAATTAAAATGTATAGCTGTGTCACGGCAAAGACTGGTATCCCATGTTTGAAACCATTTATAGACAAAAAATTTGTATGTTGGACCTTTGAAGTCTATAATAAGATTCTCACTTTCTTCAGCTATCATGAATCCAAATCTAGCAAAGGAAAAAATCAAAGTGGTAGTACGAAAAAAATGATATCCATCCTACAGCCAAAAAATGATACCAGTGAGATGTACTTAATTATCAATTGCAATGACACTGAATCCAAAGATGACTTCTTGTGGTCTAAGTGGGCATTTGTGAAAAATAGGAGAGTATCTTACCACCAATAAATTGGAAAATATTTCCTTCCCTGCACATCCGGAACAAGTAGCCATATAAGCTCATCGTATCATATATTACTTTGCTTTCTTTTCAGTGAGAAATTCTCTTCGTCTAGTCAATGTAACTTGACTAACTTTATTATAACAATTAGAATCTCTGAAGAATATCTGTAATCAGCTGGATAAATTGTTCCCAATGTTCCTTTTATCCGTATTTACTATCTTTGGAAAAGGGTAAAACTCATAAATAATCAACAAAGTTCGACGAATTAACTGTTTACACACTGAACATTGAAATAGAAGATGGCTCACTGAACTTTTGGGTATGTCAACTGTCCACCACTCTTCACCCATCCGTTTGTAGAATTTAATTGAAAACAAATCAAATGTTGCAATGTTAATTCATTAACGCAACTAAATCAGCAAAATCTCCTTCCCAACAAGCCATATCAGTGGACTAAAGAAGCCCCAAAACCAAAAGCTACTTCAGCCCTTCATTTAGAAATTTTCAATCTCTTTTGTCCACCCATGAATGAGGAAGAGATTTTTACTAATGTGGCTTCTTTAATGTTTCCATATATGATTTTGTTATCCATGAGTCATTTTCCATTGAGTTTTATAAACAAAGAGGTGAGAAGCTGTAGACGGTTGACAAGTTAACTTCTATTTCGAGCTTCAATTCAATAAGTCATCTTTAATTCAAGATTGACGAGTGTTCAATAGTTTGCCCCCCTTAATGTAATTATTATACACTCAAAATGGCTCACACTATTATCCATAGCACTGATTCATGCATAAACACGTGCCCATGGAAACAGTACACAGAAATGTGATTACATTTTTCACCAGAGACGGTAATAGATTCTGCTATACTGCTCCTACAGTATATCAAATATTTTCAGAGAAATCATCTCATGGTTGCCCGACAGGGGAAGAGCCATCTGAAGTCGTTTGGAGAGATTTTAGTGTAGAAATTTCGTTGATTACACTTAGAGAAGGGTAAAACTATAACCAACAGCGAAAAATATTTTTGGCAGAATCAAATTGCTACGGAAACAACAATGCAGGAAATTAAATAAATCATATAATAACTCTGATACTACATACCTTTCAAGATTGGCGATGATGGAACAACTCGAGTAGGGATCACTGCAATACTTGATAGATATTTTGGTGACAAGGGAGAGGGATGAATACCGAGTACGCCTCCCTTTTCCCTCCCCGATTTTCCCTCACCTGATGTCAACAAGGCCTAAAGCAGGCGTACCCCCACTCCTCCTCACACTGTAGCCTGTTTTCGAGATGGGCCTCAACAAATAACTTCGGAAAATTAGGGAAAAACAAGAAATTAGTATAAAACCAAACCGGCCCGCCCCGCCCCCTTGTCTCCCCCTTCTCTCTTTTTTGAATGGTACACATTACAAGGTAAATATACATTAAAACATTTGAAACACAGTAATAAATTCATTCCAATATCGACCTGAAATATTGGGGCTCGCAAAGAACGAATTTGGGAGTGCATATCAGGATTTCATAACTACCATGTGACAACGAAAGAATAATTGAAATAAAGGAAACAAAACAAGCCACACAAAGGTGAATAAGTCAAACCACTACATAAGAGTGTAAATACCTTATTTATTTAATATTTATATTTTACATAATTCGAACCTTGGACCTCCTACCAGCCAGTAGTGATTTCGGCCACCAGACTAACCCTGGTGATTAGTATACCGCTTTTATATCATGGAATTCGACTATAGTAGGAAGTTTACCTGTTGATCTATGGTGATCGGAGATGGGAACTAAGATTTGTTGGGAAGAATTTGTGATTTGATTGGAAAACTGAAGGGATTTTGAAAAATTGTGGGAACATTTTTGTGTTTGGGATAGATCATATTTTATTTTATGCGCCCATGGAAGAAACCTCTCTATGGTCACTGATTAGAGCTTGATATATTAAAAAATAAGGTTAACTCGTTGATCTAATTCAAGTCACACACAATCTGATTCCTAGCAAATTGAGTAGCACCTAAATTTGAGCGAGGTCAAATGTCAACTGGATGTTCATTCAGATTTGTACTTTAAACAATTCTAAATTTTCTACTAAGCGATCGCCCAGTTGTTTTATATGAGATTGCTCAGTTTTTCCAGATCTACTTTCTTATTTGTGAACCTTATTAAATAGTTATGTGGAACACATGCTCGAGTGGATTAAAAAGACATAATCATAATTTGACAGTATGGCACTCACTGATTAAGGCAAAATGATACCTTTCCAAAAGTGGAACGACGAGATTGGTATAAATAACTACCTCTTTGTGGTGAGGAATGATGGATTTTGGCCATTCGTGATCATTTGGGCCTTGGAATTTCAATTTCTCGGTATTCTAAATTTTATTTTGTAAATTTTAATTTATTGCTTTGCCCCGGCGGCTTAATTACGGCTTAATTACACATATTTATAAGTTGATTAGGGTGTTATAATTCATTACACAAAGTCTGTAATCTGTTGTAATGCATTAGACAAAGTCTATAATATTTGTAGTTGCAAACGATCCACCTTAAGGTAGGCAGGATGATTAACAAGTATCCTCTCTAATGGTGGGGGAACACTTGCTCATCATGCGGATATATATGGATACCAGATCGGGAGTGTGTTACAAAGCAAAAAAAAAATTTGTGCTAGGCGATCGGCTGTATTTCGTATTAGGCAATTGTGTAGTTATAACCTACTCCTGGCTTTTTTCTAATTAATTGATTTTTTCTTGATTTTTGAATTATTAAATAATAATATTTTGTAGAAGTTTAAAGATAAAGATCTCATAATGTCTCCTAAGAGATTGTTTGCTGCAAGCCTGCAATGTAAAACACAATTTATTTTGTCAATTATCAAGTCATTTTTCAATCACCCGTTTGATTGATTATGCATGTGTTTGCCTCATTTTTTTAATCTAAAAATTATTTACTACTAAAATTCGAAATCAAACATCAATATCAACCACACATTTCATATCATTACTCATTATTATTCACAAATCTCGTAGTCTCCACCACTATTTATCCAAAAAGTTAATTTTTAACCAAATTTTAGACCCAAAAAAATATACATGAACACACGCTACGTTTTTTCCCCTATCGTTCTTTTTCCTTTTTAATTAGATATTTAAAATTTTTCAAAAATCTCTGCCACACATGGACTAAATCCTCTCTTTTAATAAAAAATAACCGTTTCACTCGTGCGTTGCACGGAGGACAAATTTTTCAACTAATAACGGTATTGATAGATATTAATAATATTAACATAAAACCTAAAAAAAATTAAAATACAGAATGTGTTATAACAATAAACTTAATTAATTTAACTTGAAATAATTCTACAAAAATTTCGACAGATTTTCCCCCATATTTCGTCGTAATTCATCTTGCAAATATGTAAGGATAATTCACGAAAATTCACACAACTTAATTTAAGGACAATTCACAAAAATTCACACAACTTAATTTAAGGATAATTCACAAAAATTCACACAACTTGATTTACTATTCTCTATACAATAGTAACTTAATTAGCATTTATACCCGTGCTTTACACGGGATGACAATTTAATGTATAAATTGTGATAATATATTACATTTTACTCATTGCAAGATTAATAATCTATTAATATAAATCCAAAATTAAATAACATTAAATATTATAGTTATCAAAATAACCATACTAAAATAACTCTACTAGCATTTGTAGAGCTCATGGTTTTTTCTTTAAAATTGTTTTATATTCTATTATATGCAATTATAAATTTTTGGAGATATTACTTATACATCAATGTGATATACGTTATTAACAATTAATATGTAAATAATGATTTTAAAATTTTAATTATGAAATATAATCAGCATAGAGATATATTATAAAAATAACAATATAGCGAGTATAGTCCTACAGACCCAAACACCTCGTTCCTACCACGCCGTGAAACATTTATCCTCATTCCGGCCCTTCTTCATTTAATCTAAGGCGAGCAATGATGATATAAGAATTACAATAGGATGGGAACTTCCATTCCCCGTCCTCGCCGCATTAGAAAATTCTCATCCCGTCCACGCCCCATCATGATAGTTTAATAAAAAACTTTTATTTCCACTTCTTAATATATGTGTTACTGACATTTTATTTATTCAATAAATACCTTCTAAATATATTAAACATGTATATTAATGTATTAGGTATAAACTCGCTAATTTAACATATTCGGCGTATTACACTAGTACAAAAAAGAGAAAGGGTGGCGGTTGTTTCGGGCAATGGGTGGCGGTTCTTTGACCGCCACCCAAAATGGCGACACCCAAAGTCGCTAGAAAGGGTGGCGGTCCAAAATACGCCACCCAAAACGTTTAATCTAGTTTTTTTTTTTTAAGAAAACATCGGGTGGCGGTTGTTAATCAAAGAACCGCCACCCATTCTAATTAAAAAAACCTTTAGGTGGCGGTTCCGGTGCTAAGAACCGCCACCTAAAACCCATTTTCAAAAAAAAAAGAAGAAATACGAAAAAGTTCTGTGCAGACTGCAAAAAATCCAAAAGAGCCCATTGAAATTTCAAAAAATACAGATTGTGTTGCAAGAATATAGATCTATACAAAACTTCAATAATATTTCAAGAGCATAAACTTGCAGATCTATACAATTTCAAGACATAAACTAAATCAAAAAATACAGATCTATACAATTTCAAAAAAGTCCTACAAGCAACAATAAATACAAATCGAAAAAGGAAAAAAAAAACTTATAAACTTGTTGAAAGGCAAGAATGAAACCAGATCAGCTTAGGTAAATCTCGTTCTAAAATTGTTGACCCACTTTTGACGTAAATCCCTCGAAAATCACTCGAAATTCTTGAGCTCGGCATTGAGAACAACTGGAGTAATCATCGTGCTCAACCTTCCATTTCGAATGCATAACGCGGCTCAGCTCCTCGGCTCCAAAGGCAGTGAGCTTTACAGCTGTGAAAACAACAGCAGTGGGCTTCTCAGTTCCACTTCCGTTATATATATAACTCAATCGCGAACTTATCAGATTGAGAGTTTGTAAAAGGCTAAAAGCTAATAGAGAAAGAGAAAGGAAAGACATGAACCGTGAAATAAGTCAAGAACCATGAATTAATGACCGTAAAAGTTAGGGGAGAGAGAGAGAAAAAGATCTAGACATATGGGTCATTAATTGTCTGCAAAGTAAATGGCCGCCTAGCATTTAAGTTTTTTTTTTTTTTAATTATTACAAATGGGTGGCAGTTTTGGTGGAAGAAACCGCCACCAAAACTTAAAAAAGGGTAGCGGTTCCTTTGAGGAACCGCCACCCGTTATATGATATATTTATATATTTTTAATTTTTTTATATTAGGTGGCGGTTGTATTAAGGAACTGCCACCT
Source organism: Jasminum sambac (assembly GCA_018223645.1). Taxonomy (NCBI): domain Eukaryota; kingdom Viridiplantae; phylum Streptophyta; class Magnoliopsida; order Lamiales; family Oleaceae; genus Jasminum; species Jasminum sambac. The sequence continues at coordinate 25,356,837 of CP073649.1, forward strand.
GTTTTTTAAGAAAGGGTGGCGGTTTCGTACTTCAACCGCCATTTTTTATTTTATTCAATTTAATTTTTAATTTTAAATTCGTTTTGGGTGACGGATTTTTTTTACAACCGCCACCCTTTGTATATCAGAAAATTACAATTATGCCACTATTAATTTCGGGTGGCGTTTTAAAGTAAAAACGCCACTCAATAGGCGACTCCTAATGTTCATTGTGTACTAGTGTTAAATATTGAATGATTTGATATAAAATTTAAATTAATTTAGATAAGATAAATAAATTGAAATATATATGATTAATATTTAAAATATACAACCTAATTGATGATGCTTAAAACTTAAATAAAATCTCATGTGGAAAAATTCGGTATAAAATAAATAATTCAAAATAGTTAGGATTTTTAATATTTATTTAGAAGATCGAAAGTTAAACAAATATTTAATGCAATCAAAAGCCCGTTTAAATATTCTAATTGAGTCGTATAATTTAAAAATTGATTGAGCCGGTAATCAATTGTTTAGTAAGAATTCTTAGACTTACTCTACAATAAGATGTAACATTCAAATTCTAAGAATCCAAAATCTTATAGGTGCCAACTTAACTTTATTTTAAAATACATAAATAGAGAATTTAATTTTGGAAGCACATTTTTCATCCCCGTATCAATCTAATTAATTTTAATTATTTTTTATTTTTTGAAATAATTATGTTTTCCCAGTTTAGCAATTTAATTAATTTCAATTAATTTTTGTCTAATAAAACTATCTTAATTTTCGTCCAATGAAAATATATCCAATTAAATCTAAAAAATATAATTAATTGTAATATAATTAATTCTAATTAATTCTTTTTAGCTAATTATTTATAAAAATAATTACTTCTTTAATTGCAATTTTAAGAATTGCATGAATTTAATTATGAAGATATTTCATAACTGAAAAGACATCTTCCATGTCAAAAGATGCCTTTCATTTTTTTGGAAAATCTAGTCAACTATGACAATCTAATGAATTTAATAATTATTTATTTTTTACTTAATACTATTTTTATTCTAGCAATATAATTAATTTTGATTAATTTTTTCCAATAAAATCATGACAATTTTCACCCATTGAAACCAAGTCCAATTAAATCGTAATAATATTATTAATTTTAATTAATTGTAATATAATTAGTTTTAATTGATTTTCATTTTTAGCTAATTATGTATGAAAAGAATTAATTATTTATGAAATAATCATTTTAATATTTGTACTTTTAATAATTGTATGAATCTAATTTTGAAAAAATCTTGTAATTTAAAAGATATATTGCAATTAATTTTTTTTTTCATTTTTTAGAGAAAACCCATTGCAATCTAATTTTTTTTATTTTTTAAATTAATTATATTTCCCCTTTTAAAAATATAATTAATTTTGATTAATCTTTATCCAATGAACTCATGTCCAACTAAATATTAGTAATAGAATTTATTATTTTAATTAATTATAGTATAAATAATTTTTGTTAATTTTTGGTCTTAAGCTAATTATTTTTAAAAATAATTATTTCCAAAATAATTTGCTTGATAAGCATAATTTTGAGAATTATTGGAATCTAATTTTACCGATATCATATAATTGAAACGATATCTTGGAATTTAAAAGATATAGATATAGATTCAATTAATTAAAAAGTTGATTAATACTACAATTGAATGATTAATTTAACAAAATTGATGTTGGATGTTTCTTTTTATTTTTTTGTAAAAATTAAATAAATTATAATTTTTTATCACATCAAAATTAAATCTTAGGAAATTGCTAATTTTAATTAATTTTCATTTATTAGCTAATTAGTATTTTTAAAAATAATGAATTCTTTCTAAAATTAATTAAAGGATCCAAGATAAGTTTTAATTTTTCATGTTACACATTTATAAAATAAAGTTAGCTTTAGCATATATTTGCGATATAAAAAAATTTTTAGGCATTATTTTTTATTTAATTTATTTCAAGGTGAATCAAATGCGGAATGGAATTAAAGCTAAAACAATTTATACACCTCATTATACTTGAATTTTATGCACAAATATCAATTAAGTGTCGTAACCAATTATCTATTTTTTAATCTCATTATATTAGTAATCATTAATCTATATTAATATCAATTTATATTTAAGTTGGACACTAATTTATGTATTTGAGGTAAATTTTAATTTTTTAAAAAATAAAAATTTATATATTCATAGTATATTTATTTTAAAACTCTCATCAAGTCGAATAAAATAGAATCACAATTTTTTTTTTAGTTTATAAGTTGAAAATGAAAAAACAAAAAGGGTAAAAAATGATAGATAGAGTATTTAGATATTATGAGATTAAGTACAATATGGTAGAAATGGATTAGAAAAGAAAAAAATAAGATAAAAAGAGAATTTGTTTTAAATGGGAAAATGGATTTAAGGCAATAAAAATTATAATATTAAAAAAGAATTATTTTCTATATATATAAATTATTTTATATATAGATTGAAGATTATATTAGGCAAATTTAATAGGCGAAAAAATTGACGATGTATTTAGGCGGGAAAAATGGCTCTTTTATATATATATATAGATAGAAAAGACAATCCTCTCTTTTAACTAGTGATCTTTTCGAACTAGAAAGCATCATTCTATGACTTGCCTTGCCTTAATTAAAATTGAGTAATTCGTGAAACATCTCTCACATTTTATTTATGCTCTACAAATCGGTTATATGTTTAAAATCTTGGCATTTTCATTCTCAAATATGTCATTTATTTTGGCTAAACATTTTTTGTATTAATTTCATCTTGTTGAACATTGTACAATGACAATTGTACTTTTATCTTAAAAAATAAAATAAAATGCATAAAGTAAAGAAAAATGACAAAAAATATATTGCATCAAGAATCTCAATTATTATTTAAAAATTAATGCACATGAATCCCATTTTCCGAAAATTAAAAACATATTTGGGACTAAATATATTTAGAAATTTTTTTCTTTACTTTGTTTATTTTGTGTATGATTTTCAAAAGATAAGGACAAAATTATCATTTTACTAAGTTTAGAAAAGAAAATCAATGTAATGCTAGTTATATTCGTACTAGAAATTATGTTATGGTCACCACATATTAATTGTATGAAATGGTCTTCAACTTTGTTTACTATTAATTTCAAGGGAAAAAAACTTTGTTTACTAGTTACTAGTACAATGTGTCTTCAAAATATTTGGTTTTATTTTTTAATTAATTTCTAATAATAAACTTACTCAGTACATAAGTAATACTCTATCCGTCTTGAAATAATAGATCTACTTTTCTTTTTTATTTATCCCAAAATACAGTCCACTTACTAAATCAAAAGTGTTTTTAATTTTCCATATTCCTATTACGCTCTCCATTAATTTGACAAATTTAATGAATAATTCTTACAATTCTCAACTATTTACATTGAGAATGTAATGCATATTCATTTTCCCATAAATTAGCTCGCAGAAGTTTGCAATTATGTAGGGGGATATGGGGAATGTTATATGAATATTTTATTTCTCCTATATTATTAATTGATATTTCTTAAATTATGTTAAAAAAGAAGTGGGTCTATTATTTTGGGATGGAGAGAGTAGTCTATATCTAAGGGTGTGTTTGATTCCATATTTTTTTCCAGGAAAACTCATTTTCCAGCTTTTTTTTCACCTTAGGCCGTTTGATTGTACTTTTTTTCTTGGAAAAGATTTTTCAACTTTTTCTCGATTTCTGTTCTTTTCCTTATTTTGAAGGAAAACGTTTTCCTTGGGGGAAAGGTGGTTTTTGTTTTCCGGGAAAAGTTTGGCCTTTTTCTTTTTTTTTTTAAATGGACAATTTACTTTAACCATAAAAATAAGGAAAATGATTAAATTTCATGAAAAAAACACAAAAATAAAGAAAATAACATCATGTTCCAACTTTCAAATTAATCCAATCAAACGCTTACAACTACTATTTTCCCGAAAAACCTTTTCCCGGAATTCATTTACCCGGAAAATCTTTTCCTTCAAATCATTTTCCGAGTTTGCAATCAAACACACCCTAAATGTCATGTTGGCATGCTTAAAAGTTAAAAGCAAAATTCGTGCTTTCATATCCTTTATTATTTACATTATTTAAAATTATCGTTAATAAATAAGCAATTCAATGTCCACATGAAGGAAATTTTTAGTGAAATGAGGGTGTTAGCGGATGAGTTTTAATGTATTTTTATGAGTATGAAGAGAGAGAATGAGTGGAGTTGGGTGGTGGAGATTTAATGATAGGAGAGATAGATGGATGTGATTTGTTTGACCAAATTTGAAATTTGAAAAAAATGCATTAAAATGCATTTTTTTGGATGGATGTATAAACAAAATTTGCTCACAGTGGAATATTAATAATTGCAAAAAGAATGTTAAGGACATGAATGTATCGAAATGTAAATATTAAAAACCTTTAGGAAAAGTATGATGTGGTGCACTAAAAAACATTTGTGGTGTAAATATAATTAGTATTAATAAAAAGAATATTTAGTATATAAAAATTGTCTACTTAAAGATAAAAATCACACTTTATTTTCTTTCAAGACCCAATTGCTGAATATTCATGTTTGACTCAAATTAATGCTCCGAATAACACTTCTTTTTTACACCAATTGCATTTAGGGTGTGTTTGATTGGGTTTTTTTTTTTTTTTTTTGGGGGAAAATCAAATTTTCACCTTTTTTCAATTTTTAGTCTGTTTGATTGCATCTTTTTTCAAGGAAAATATTTTTCAACTTTTCTCAAAATCTATTCTTTTCCTTATTTTGATGGAAAATGTTTTCCTTGGAGGGAGGAGATTTTTATTTCTTGGAAAATTTGTTCTTTTACTCTTTTTAATAGTGGACAATTTGCTTTAACCATACAGATAAGGAAAATGATCAAATTTCATGAAAAAACCATAAAAATAAGGAAAACAACACTATTTTTCAAATTGTAAATTAATACAATCAAACATCTACAACTACCATTTTCCTTGAAACTTCTTTTCCAAATTCATTTACCCATATATCGTTTTCCCTCAAAACGTTTTTCGGCTTTCCAATCAAACACACCCTTAGATCTGTTTCTTTCTTTTCTTATTTTGTTTAAATAAATTAATTAATTGTTACATACTAACGCTAGATATTTGCACAATGAATCAAACATTAGTCAAGTTAAGGCCATCCCAGAACATTAGTCAAACATTAGTTATGGTACGTTCGATAATTTTTGAACATTTCTTAAAACCAAAAATAAAAGTGTAAAACATTCTTAACGTTGAATTTTTTTTCTTACTAAGATACTCATTTTGAGTAGCATGACAAACGAAAATGATACATCCCAAGCCCTTAAACTCTACGTCAGCACTAAAACTTTAATAAAATTTCATGTTAGGAATGTATCATTCTTAATATGATAAAACTGTTAAATAAAGAAATATCATTCATGGAGAAAAATCTAAAGTGACAAAAAAAATATATTATCAAAGGTGTAAATGAAGTGGTAGGTAAGGCATTTTTTTTTGTATGGCATTTTTGAATGGGAATTATCTAAGGGTCGGGCTAAATGCACCCCCTAGACTTGCTTTTCACACCCCCTTCTTTTAAATTTTAAACAATTCAATAAAATTACCAACTTATCCCTCTTCTTCTTCTTTTCTATTCTTTTTCCTTTCCTATTCTACACACCCCTACCACCAGCACCAGAAAAAAAAGAAAAAAAAGAAAACGAAGACAAAGGATTAGCTGCCATTAATGGGAGCTTAAAGCTTTCCTTGATCCTTCTTTCTTCCTTCATTTTTGTGATTGGCTACCCACTTATCCCTCTTCCTTTATATTTCTTCTTCTTTTTTTTTCCGCAAAATTCAAGCATCGACCTGAATTTCGACCCCTTCGGGTAGAAATTCAAGCCTGCATTTCGACCCCTTCAGGTTGAAACTTCGCAAATCAGAATTTTTTTTTCTTCTTCTTTGGTTGGTTGCCAATTAATGGCAGCAGAATTTTTTTTTTTTCTTTCTTCTTCCTTGGCAGCCAAGCCAAAGCTTTAAGTTGCAGCGAAAACAACATGCTTGTTCTTGTGGCATCCATGTTGTTACCAACTTATCCGTCTTCATTACCAACTTTTCTTTCTCGTTATTTGCTTCTTCTTCTTGGCTGCCATTAATGGCAACTGAAGTTTCGACCACCACTCAATAACGAAGAAGAAGGAAAGGAAAGGAAAACAGAAAAAGAAGAAGTTGAGGGTAATCAAGGAAATCGGGGAGTGTGTTGACTAAATGGGGTTTATTCAATTAGGTCAGGGGGGTCTGCGAGTAAAGGGGGCGTAAAAAGTAGGAAAGGGGGTGTATTTAGTCGCGCCCATTATCTGAGGGGTCTGTGAGTAAAGGGGGCGTAAAAAGTGGGAAAGGGGGTGTATTTAGTCGCACCCATTATCTAATTGAACCGTGTTACCAAGACCCTCTGCTTTTGACATTTCCCTCCATTCCTCCCTTCAAATGATTGTTACCGTCCCAGTCCCACTCTCCATGGCCACCTTCACCCATCCCTTTCCGCCATTCTCCGCTTCCACCACCACCCGCCGTCGAATCAGACTCAGCAAATCACATTTCCACGCCCGTCGCACATATGCCATAGCTAGTGCACAACAGGATACTCATAAAGATGCATCTACACTCCACAAAACTACCCCTATCAACCACCACCATAGCTACACAGATCTCATTTCCACCGCCGTCTCCCTCCCCCACCTCAAACAAATACATGCCCGGCTGCTCAAACTTCACCTCCACCACAATCTCCTTCTTCAGCTCCTCCTTTCTTCCATTTCCATCTCTTCCTCCACTTCCTATGCCCTCAATATCCTATCCTCACTGCACTATATCCCTCCGCCGAAAATCTCCAATCAGATCCTGATGCGTGTCTCCCGCTCAATCCACTCCGATTATGTACTCTATTTTTTTGAGAGAATGCGAAACAATGGGTTCCCAATTGACAGGTTCACCTTCCCTACATTGCTAAAGGTAGCAGCCAAATGTGGGGTCTATAGTGAAGGAAGATTGATTCATGGATTGGCTTCAAAACTAGGGTTCCATACGGACCCATTTGTGGAGACTGCTTTGGTAGGATTTTATGCTTCTTGTGGAAAAATTTCTGAGGCCCGCTTGGTGTTCGATAAAATGCTTTATAGAGATGTTGTCACTTGGAATATTATGATTGATGGGTAAGGATTTCTTAAACCTATATCGAGAAAATTTGATCATGATGCTCAATTGGATACTTCCCTGATGATGGATTTTTTATGTATGTAATAGTTATTGTCAGATTGGGCTTCTTGATGATGTCTTCAAGTTGGTGGAAGAGATGAAAAACTCCAATATTGAACCAGATGAGAGAGTTTTTACAACCATTCTTTCAGCATGTGCTCGACTTAAAAACTTAGAAGCAGGGAAATTAGTCCACAAGTTTATACCTGAGAATGACATTGTGGGCAACTCTTATACGCAGAGAGCTTTAATTGGCATGTATTCAAGTTGTGGTGCAATGGATGTTGCTCAGAGTTTATATGATACATTTGCAGAGAAGAATTTGATGGTCTCAACTACCATGGTCACTGGATACTCAAGAATTGGCAATATAGAAGCTGCTCGTGCCATATTTGATCAAATGGTCAAAAAGGACTTAATTTGCTGGAGTGCAATGATCTCTGGTTATGCTGGGAGTGATAAGCCTCAAGAAGCTCTCAAGATATTTCTTGAAATGAAGGAATCTGGTATTAAACCTGATCAAGTAACAATTTTGAGTGTGATATCAGCTTGTGCTCATCTTGGTGCTTTGGATATGGCAAAACAGCTACATAAGTTCGTTGATGAGAATGGATTTGGAAAAGCTTTGCCTGTGAATAATGCCCTTATTGACATGTATGCTAAGTGTGGAAATCTTGAAGGAGCTAAAGAAGTTTTTGGTCGAATGTATAGGAAGAATGTTATATCATGGACGAGTATAATCAATGCTTATGCCATCCATGGCGATGTTGATAGTGCCTTAAGCCATTTTGAGGAGATGAAACGTGAAAATGTTAAACCTAATTGGATAACTTTTGTTGGTGTTCTCTATGCTTGTAGCCATGCAGGATTAGTTGAACACGGGCAAACAATCTTTGCTTCAATGGTGGACGACTATGGGATTGAGCCAAAACTCGAACACTATGGTTGTATGGTGGATCTATATAGTCGTTCAAATCGTCTTAGAGATGCGTTAGAGCTGGCCAAGAGAATGCCTATGGTGCCAAATGTCATCATTTGGGGATCCATAATGGCTGCTTGCCAGAGATACAATGAGTTGGAGTTAGGAGAATCTGCTGCCAAACGGGTTCTTGAGTTAGATCCTGACCACGATGGGGCCCATGTGTTCTTATCCAACCTATATGCCACCCAAAAGAGATGGGAAAATGTTGGGGAGGTCAGAAAGTTTATGAAGCACAAAAGGATTTTGAAAGAAAGAGGATGGAGTAAGATTGAGATGGATAATGAAGTTCATGAATTTTTGACAGCAGATAGAGCTCATAAACATGCTGATGAAATTTATGCAAAGTTGAATGAGGTGGTTGATAAGTTGAAAGATGAAGGCTATGTCCCGGATACTAGTTGCGTGTTGGTTGATCTTGGTGAAGATGAAAAGGAGGATGCAATACTTTGGCATAGTGAAAAGTTGGCGTTTTGTTATGGTCTAATACGAGGGGAAAAAGGTTCCTGTATACGTATAATCAAGAACCTTAGGATTTGTGAAGACTGTCACAACTTTATGAAGATGGCTTCGAAGGTGTTTGATAGGAAAATTGTTGTAAGAGATAGGACGAGGTTTCACCACTGTGTTGATGGTTTTTGTTCTTGTAAAGACCACTGGTGAATGTTCAAATTATAAAAATGCTATATTTATCGACCCATTTACTACTTGGTATATTGTACTAGATATATAAACAGTGAAATGACGATTCTATATCTGTGAACCCGCATTATTTTGTCACGAAGGGACTCTGGTGTTACATGAAAGTGAAATTAGCAAATTGATAAGTTACATGCACAAGTAGTCGATATTCGATAATATCTAATATGACATAGTTCTTTTTAAGTAAGAAGTGATTTTTGGGATAATGTGAGTTTTAAAAAAATGTAGAAAAATACAATTAAAATAAAAGAAAAATATAATTAAAATAAAATTTTATTGCCGAATGTATGATTAGAAATGATTGTAAAAAGTTCAATTTGAAAGAAGCTTTTTCAAAGGCAAAGCGTTGGTAATCTTTCCAAACCAAAAGTCACATTTGCCGTCAGCTAAGAGCATCTCCAATGCATAAATTCCTCACATCCTCTACTTTTATCTGTGTGACGGAGAGATAGAGACACACAAAAAAAATTACTGGTCCCTCATTTTTTTCTTTTTTTCTCACTTTTCCCACTTTTTCACCATAAATTCCCGTGTCACCTCTACATCTAGAAGTCCAACTTCACATCCTCCACTATTATTATTATTTTTGAATTTATTTCTAAATCTCTCCTACTTTTTCACTTTTCCCTCTCTTTTACACTACACATCCTCTATTCTCTTTTTAATCCACCTAATCATCTTCTCTCTATATCTCTCCTCCACATCATCCCTTAACACCACATTGCAATGGAGATGCTCTAACACCATATTTATGAACTAGACCTTTGTACGATTATACATATATATATATATATATATATTTCTGGAGAATGATTTTTTAAGAGAACGTGTGACTAAAAAATGCTCCTTCCATCCCATAAATATAGTATATAGGTTTATTTTTTGTATCCCAAATATATAGTCTTATTTCTATATTAAAAAATATTTTTTATTTATTTATCAAAATAATCTTATTTAATTTGCTTAGTTATAATCATTAATTTTTAATATTATTTATTAAATGAGGATAGATTATGAAATTAGTTATAAAATTTATTTTTTCGATAATTTTTTTAATTTTTGTAAAAAAATTAATAAATTTATATAATTAGGATGGACGGAGTAATAAATTTTGGCGAGAAATAAGGAAAAATATTGTCATCATTCAGCACATGTAGTGATTATTAAAATACTTTTGTCAACGGCCACGATGGACCTTATTAGATCATGTGTTGAGACCAGACTGGGGAAAAGTTAAAGTGGAGTAGTTGTTCCAAAATCACTAGTTGTATTATTCAGAATATAATGTTAAAATATGATTAAATTTTTTTTGGAATAAAAAATATGATTAAATTAATTAAAGGATATAGGACAATAATTCTTGGACAGACCTTTCCGGTTTAGTGGAAATTGACCTCGCATGTTAATTTTATTTTGACGTATGATTCCTCGCTCCTCTTTCTCTTTTTTCCTTTCCTATAAAGCTCCAAATAGTCATGTTTTTTTCTTTTTCTTTTTTTTTTTTAAATTTTGAAAAAGGTATATGACAAGAGCAATAAACCTCTCCAATGGGCCATAGCAATGGAATTAAGAAATCCCATATAGATTTACTGTAGGGTATATCGCACTAAATACGAAAAAAATGACTATTTTATCTTCCTCTATGGAATAGCACGCCTGAACAAGCAGTGCACCTATAGCATTGCTTATCCAATTATTAGAATGATGATAATTAAAAAGTGAAAAAGCCATTTCACAAAAGAGGTTCACCCTCTTTTGACTAAAGAGCCAAGACTATGAACAAGGTAGATAAACAAAAAGGAAAGCTCCATTGAAATTATGCCATCTCGATATACAAAAACAAGACAAAACAAGTCGAGAAATACTATTAAATCAATAATAAGAAACGGTGGAGTGATCTCCTAGCTGCGACGTAGCTGATGACGATCGAGCATACTTGTTAGATGAAGCAGATGACATATGATGATCACCGGATGATCTTCTTCTCAACATCTGTCCTCATTCCATCGGCGACTCGTATCGCCGGATTCGCATTATATTTCCTGCAAAATGACATGTGAGCTTTAACAGCATCTTCAACATCATATTGTTTTTTCCCTCTCTGAATTTCGTCCCTCACGGCTTCCGAACACAGCCCGCATAGCCATTTTCCGTCGAATTTCGATTTCACTTCAGTTATGTAGTCTTGTGTGCAATCTTCTTTAAGTCCACAGCACTCACACTTCACCACTTCAATATCCATTATTATATATCCCTCTTTGGATTTAAGTCTTAATTCCTTTTGGGGTTATTTATTTGGTGTGTAGAATTAATGGGAATGAGAGGGAGAGAGAGAAGTAGTAGGAGGGAGGAGAGGGAAAAGAGAGAGCTTTATAGTAGCGAAATTAGCTAAACTATCCCATAATTTCCTCCATGTTCTAAGGTACATTGAGCAGTGGAACATGAGACAAATGGGCCCCACGGATGCCCCTTTCTTGCACTTGTGAAATAACATTTTAGCGTGCCATAGCCTAAATTTTGTACCCCATTTTTTTTTCACTTTTATATTTATTTTTGTCATTTTTTAGTCAAATCAATCACATTCACATATCTTATGACTATATGTACATTACGAATCTCAATCATTCAACTCCACTCATTCTCTCTTATTTTTTACATAAAAATCATAAAAAATTCAATCCTATCACCCCCATAATTGATGCATGTTATCTTGTCCTAATCTAATATATTGGTGAATATGATTTATTGTTACGATTAAATTAAATGTGACAACTTCGACATTATTTAATTATTGATTTATATGTTTTTTGTGGTTACAATAAGTCTGTACTTATAATATGGATAACAGATTGTTTATATGCATTTAGAAATGTAGCTAAGAAGTTGTTGACCACAATACTCTACCCACGTTTCACGTGAACTTAATTATTGAGTACGACAGTAGACAAGATACTGTTATATATTATACGTAAGAGATAAGTTTTTATGCACATTCAACTTAATATAATAAATAAATTTGCGTCTTCTTTTAACAGTTTAAACTTTTAAATAAACATAATCACATGCTCAGGTTTCAAAACACCTGCTAGTGTTTCTAGATGCTATCCCCATCTCTATATCACTATGTGTATTGTCTTGCATACTAGGAAAGTTAGCTGACATAAGAGACCTACAATGATATTACAAAATACTAGTGAGATGCTGTCTGCCTGTCTTGCGTACGTTGATGTTAAAAAAGATTTTTGCATGATTGAACACATTAATTGAGCCAATTTCTTCGGTTCAGACGTCAGTGCTGAGCTGAAATTGATTATAGAAAGTAACTAAGTTAACGTTGGAAAATGTTAATTGTGTTTGCATGAGCAATTGGTCATATTTGGTTTATAAAAACAAGTTTATGAATAAAATTATTTTTTGTCTATATGTTTTATAAATAGCATATCATGCAACAAGTTTAACCTGAAATTGATTGCAATTCGTGAGTTGAATCGAATGTCCCTGTCTACATTTTTTAGAGTTAAAATGTTGTCCAGTTTTGGCAACTAATTTGCGGATCTGTAAGGGGTTATTAAAAATAAAAAATTAAAATAAAAAATTAAAATCGATTTTACTGTTTAAAATATTTACTTCTAACCAAACATTTTTTTACGGTCAATTTGTTGGGTTAAATTTCTTGTCGTGGTATCTAGGAGGGTCCCAGAATCGAGAAATTTCTATATCCTTTTTTTTTTGGTGTGTAATAAATAAATATTTTCATTAGAAAATGCCCAAATAAAATATAATATGACTTTTTAAAATCATTTTTCTTGAATATCCCATTTACTTTTAGATTATAAATTTATTTCTAATGTACCTTATTCGATTGAGAGAGAGAGAGAGAGAGAGCAAATTTCATCGCAAGTTAGGGCATGCTTCCTTCTTTTTTTGGTAAACTAGTTAGGCCTTTTATCTCGTTGAGCTGGTGGGCTTCACGGGTAGGGTGGGCATCCAGACCACTAGCCTGAACAGACCCAAATCGACCTGAGTCCGGTCGAGTTGGTTTTTGGGTTGACAATTGTCAACTTGAAAACCGATCGGGTTCCTAAAAAAAAAAAAAAAAGGAGTGCAGTAACCGACCCGATCCAAATCGACCCCAATCGGGTCGGTTTTGGGTCAGGCTCAAACCCGGCCAGACCTTATGCCCATCCCTATTCACGAGGCCTCATCATAGGGCTGCATTAGATCTCTTCGAAGGGCTAATTCCGTGCCTCTAGAAGCATAATAGCAATCATGTCTCAAAACTTTTAAATTTTAACCTTGAAAGCTTCAACTTTTGAAGCGTATACATTTGAGAGTTTTTTTTTCCTCAAAAAAAATGTCAATATTAAATTTGTAACACTACTTTCCTTCCATCACATATTTTTTCCACATTGTGAAATATTATAAAATACAAAAAAGACTGTATTTAGGGGGGCAAAGAAAAAAGAAAGCCAAAAAAATGACATGACTCGATAGATATTTCATATTTCCGGGCTTCTTAAGTCGGCCGCATAAACTGTGCATCTAATTTTAACATCCAGATGAACTTTTTTTTATCCTAAAGGAACCTAAATGCATGTACATCAAAAGTTGGGGACTTCGGATCCTAGAGTTTGAAGGATCGAAACCCCGATCCTTATTATCTATCTATACAAAGGTTACTTTTAATATCCTTGTATTGTAAGCAAATACTCGTGAGCAGACTTTCTAAGGTCAGCCAAACGTGCCCTGCCCATTATTATCCAACACTACCTTCAAAGTTCAAACCAAATTCATCATCACAAATTAAATTTCTTCCGCATTTTAATTTGTAGCTTTTGAGGAGCCATGTCACTGATACACCCACGGCCTAGGGCAATTATATATATATATATATATATATATCTTTCAAGTTATTTGTTTACAATTAATATTTATTCTTTTTAACTTGCTACTGTTTTTTGTAGCTTGTACTTAATTTAAACTAATAACTTTAGAAAAAGAAAAGGGAAAAAGCGATGCTAATCAGCACAACCACAGCCCAAAATAAAAAAACGACAAATAAAATCACAGTGCCCAACTACTTTTTAATCATGATGATACTTATCATGTTTATTTAAGCTTGTTTACCAAGCAATTTTATTCTATAGACTCGTTTTATAAATGCTCTAGACAAGGAACGAATGAGTGGCGTTGCTGTAGTACCGCGGGCCGTTGACCGGGGTTCGATTCCTACCCCGCCCCTGTGGGCCCCCCCTTCCCCGATATCCCCTTGTAACAAAAAAAATAAAAATAAATAAATGCTCTACACACACACACATATATATATATATATATATATATATTCCACTTTCTTATTTATTTTTACTTTCCATTTTTGTGAACTTTTCTGCAATTCTTCTTTAAATTACATCTGTTACTTATTTACTTATGTTTGATTGGTGATAAAGTTAATTTTCTTGATATACGTATTGAATGTGTGGTTGAAATTTGAGAAAAGCATATTAAATAATTGAATGAGTTGTGGTAAATGATGAGAGAGAAAAATTTGCTAAAATTTATATTGAATTATATTGAATAGAACAAGGCCTCAATTTATAACACTAAATTGTGAGAGATGCACTTCTTCGTATATACTACCCATAGCTAATTAGCTATCGCTGTAAAATGGTGATAAGTTTTAGACCATTTTACGTAACAGTAGTATATTGATAAGCTTTAAGTAACGAGATTCTCCCACGTGCATTAAAATAATTAATAATTCTAAACAAATATTTTAAATTAATATTTGAAATTGATATTATCATAGGTCACTTTTTAATTGGGTGATAAAAAAAAAGTGCATCTGTGCAGTTAATCTACTTATTTATCATCCAATAAAAAAATGATATATTAAAATATTACTTTAAATATCAATTTAAAACATTCATGTATAATCACTCTAAAATAATAGTAGGTAACTATTAATTCAACTAATAATGATTTTAAGAGTAAGAAAGAGATAATGGTGCCAATAAATATGGATAATCAATCATTATGTCTTTGATTTGTTAGATTTCGTGAGATAATTATGTGGCTATGTGGTTACGAAACAAATGGTAAATAATTGAAAATGCTTAAAAACTTTCACTTTTTTTAGGCCTACTGTCAACGTCAACTCGGGTCCCACACAGTCATTAGTAATTCGACGTAAATGTGAAAATATAAGAAGCATATAAGACATATTAACAACGCATAGAAGTCAAAGACTTAAGTCTTGCAAGTTAGTCCAAGTCTAATAAAATGTTAAATAAATAAAATGATATGTTGAAAGTTTTTAAAAGCTTCACACATATTTTCAGTAAATCAGTAAAACATAATGTAATTTTTCTACCGTATAGATTGGTGCATGAAATTCTATGTGATCATAACAATTGTTGATGGTTGAAATATTTGATGCCGTAAATTTTTGTCATATTATTCATTTTTATGTTTTATTATAGTCTAAATTGATAATGACGAAAATTTTTTTAATAAAGTAAAGTAAATTTGATCTATTGAACAAGTGATCAGATTTATATTTGAAAGTGAATGAGGAACATAATGGTTAAAAATGAGTTGTGGAAAAGTATTACTTATAAATCCCACTAAATATCTCGATGGGATTGATTTTAATCCATTCAATTCCAAATGTGAATACATTGACAAACATCTGAAGAGCATTCAGTAGTTAAGAATATTGGTACGAAAGAAAAAATCTCTATCTAATATATATAATGAATAGAAATTTGATGAAATAATCAATTTTGAACTTTGTGATAAGTAACAAGTCAGGTCGTACTTGTTGATCAAGACTCGAATGTACAACCTTTGAAAAGAAAACCAAGACTCGAATGTACAACCTTTGAAAAGAAAACCAATGTTGTACCAGTAACAACATTGAAAATTTTGAATTTAATGCTATTCATAGTAATTATGCTCACTGAAACTGATTCGTTATTCCTTAAAAATGTATATTAGGACACACCCTGACTAACATAACACTCCAGTCCGACTAATTTGACGCCCTAACTGATGTACTACATGATCCATATCACCTTAAAATGCACCATAATATGCATCTCGAGGATCATCGCATCAGTTTCGGTTCCATTTGATACGCCACAAACCAATAACAAAAGGTCAACAACACAAGTTATTATATTGGTCCGATCCACCCCATCCGTATAGTAAGTAGCCTTCCCCTACCATGTGGGATTGTTGTTGAGTTTCTCTACATCATGTAAAAAGTTAGGCCACACCCAAAATGTGTGGTCATTTTCTCGACTTCAAACATGTGAATTCTTGTCCAGTAGGCAACCCACAAATCCAAAGACCACGAAGGCCCTTGCTACGCAACAAATTCAGGCACGAGTAGTATAAATTGTCTCATATCAAAAGAAATGAACTTTCTTGCTAAAATTTTGACCCATACCAAAGCGGCTTCGTGGTTATCTAGTGTGGTTGTATATGACTACAGGGTCGTAGGTAGTCATCTAGATCATCTAGCCTCGGTGTTGAGGATAACACTGAATTAATAATATAAATTGGAATCGATTTATCAGTTTAAGTTTTTAGATTAAGCGGTTCAACACTCGAGATCGCTGATCTATTTATGTATGATATAAAGCAATTAGATTTGACTAAATTAGTAATTTTTTTATTTAATTCGTGTGGTCCTGAAATAAATAGTGTTTTTCTCTTCACCTATATGCTAATTTGGTTCTTTCTTCTTCTCTTTTATTTTATTTTTGAATTATTTATGTGATTTATTTAGTGTACACCTCTCTACTAGATAATTAGGAAAAATATCATTTTTACTTCCTATATTGATAGAGTTCAGTCTTACATTAGACGAGTTTACAAGGATATACACAAACTAAGTGTATAGTAATTATTATTATTATTATTTTTTGGTTGCATACAAAAGGTTAGCACTTTAGTCAACCCAAAATCTCCCGTTATATCCGCTTTTAGAAGGTGGAAATTATATTGAAAACCAATAACAATTAGAAAAAATAAATGACAATGAAATAAATAATGATTTGCAAAAAAATTGTTTACTAATGGAGTAGCTAGCAATTATTTAAATTTTAGAATAATTCAGGTCTTCTTTCCTTATCTCAAGATTCATTGTTCATAATTTCCATGATGATTCCTCACATGGGTTCTTGGCTTCTTGTGCTAAATTTTGATGGATGCCTAGCTTCTATTTGATACTCCCTCACATGGCTTGGAACATGCCTTATATGTTTTGTACTTTAATCACTCAAAATTATTGTTTGTCCAATTCTCCTCTTTTGATACTTCTTTCATTTAGAGCATCTTCATTGCAAACTTCCATTTCATCCTATGTGAATTTTACATGGCACTAAGTTTTGAAGAGAGATATAGACACATATAAATAGTGGATCCCACTTTTCTCTATTTATTACTCTTATTTACTCACTTTTTTTCCTAACTTTCTGTGTCACTTCTACATTCCCACATTAAATTTCACACCATTCACTATTATTTTATCATTACTTTTGAATTTGTTTCTACATCGCCCCTCTTTCCTACTTTTTCTTCTCTTTTTTCTACACTTCTTTCTATTTCATTCCAATTAAAACAATCATCTTTCCTCTATCTCTTTCGTTCACATCATTACAAAAATTCAATGTGAAGACAATATGCAATGGAGATGCTCTTATTTCTCACACCAATCATCCAATATTTTAGATATGTTTGATATGCATTATTGAAAATATAAATTCTCTAAATGAATGTGTGATTAAAAAGTAAATAAAATATTTTAAAAAATATTTTAAAAAATTGTCAATTGAATATATAAATAGTTGAAAATAATAAGAAAGAAAAAATAAAATAAAATAAAATTTGATTTAATTTGTATCAAACAAACCCTTATCATCACATGATTTTCCAATGACACAAAAAAAAAAAAAAATGAAACATCCTTTCATAAAAAAAAAAATGAAACATAAAATAAAATAATTAAAATCCCAAACCTATTATCAAATAGGCCGAGTTGCCAAAGTTCAACCATTGACTCAACTATGTGAAGTAGTGGTTTACATTTTGAACGACACAATGATTTCATTTTCATAGGATAATTTAGAAAATAACAACGAACTTCTACGTTAATAATTATTTTTTTAAAAAAAAACCCTCAATCCACAGATTTGTTTTGTTTTGCTTTTTTTTTTGAATAACACTGAATTGTTTTGTTGTCTGTTGTTAAACAATATATGTTGCTCGAGTGATATATACATATCATTCTCACTCAGTCTAGACCTAATTGAAACTAAAATATCAATTTGATGATCAAATTGTGGAAAATAAAATGAAATTCAATAAAATTGTGAAAGTTGATGTATATATTTTAATATCAATTACAAAATTTGATAATATAAGGTGGGTTACTTATAATTATCTTCCCCATTTATATATCATATATGGGGGAAATGGGAATACTATAGCAACTCTTTATTTCTTGCTAGTTGCTAGATTTGGTGCCACATTATTGAGGCATACTAGTTAATATTTTATTAATCTGAATGATTGGTTCGACGGAGTCGTTAGCTAAATTACTATAATTGTAATCATTATTGTATTTAACAAACCTATATAGACTATCTGATTAAAGATTAACAACATTTTTGTCAAAACAAGCACATGCTACAACCACAGTTAGAAAATGTTTGTTACAAATAATATTAAAAATGACTTAAAAAATATAAATTGCGTTGTATTTAATAAACATGAGATGCTTCCAATAAGTGTGAATTTCTTAAACTATAGAATAGAAAAAAAATAACACATCCATGTGACATTTACCGACAAATGCACACCAAGACCTTTTTGCATTAATACAATATTGATCCAATCATCCATGGGCTAACAATTTAATACTGTCCAACTCTCTACATTAATCGAAATAGCTTTCTGGATATTAGGCTAAATAATTATAGGTTACTATTATATTTGATTTGATCATGGTAAAAGATCTTATCCATAAATTAATGAAACAAGGCAAGCCACTTATTTTCCCAAGTAACAGATACGCTAGTGCTCTAACGCCCACTTGTTGGTATTGGAATGGGACTAATAACAAATATGTAACACCCACAATCTCACATCGCTTAGGCATAAGAGAAGAGTCCAGTTTATAAGTTAAGAGACCATTCCAATTAGGCATGAGGCATTTTGGGGTAAGCTCAAGAACAAAACCATGCGGGTTAGATCCAAAGTGGATAATATCATGCCAATGTGGATCGGGTTGCTAACGGACCGTATCCAAATCCGTATAGTCTTCATCGAGGCACAGCAGGCTAGATTCGAGTGAGCCATGACGGGGGTCGGGCCGTTACAAAATAAGAGAATACAATAAAAGGTAATTTATTCCTATCTAACAGACAAGCCGCTTGTATAATTTATCAAAGATAGAGGAAGAGTGCTCGTGCTGGATTAATAGGGAGCAGATAACACGAACTGCTCGAGTGGATCATGTTACGGTATTACCTAATTAGACATCTTTTGAGATCATCATCTGACAGTTTTAATTTTGAGCAATGCTACGCGTACACTCATTTTGTGTACATTCATATACTTCTATGCAATAGAGAATTAAATCCTACGAGAATAGGAAGTTAAAATTAATATTTTCTTGACTTTCTATTAAAAAGTCATATTCAGCCACACAGATGTAAATAAAATAAACATATCGAACATTGGTTCTTTACCAACTGGTCTCCAACTTGTAAAAAGGTAGGAAGTTGGTCATGCCTCTCATTCTAATTCTAATATTTCAATTCACTTTCAATGATGTAAATTTTCTGAATATTCAGAAAATTGTCCTATATGGCCTTCACTAATAATACATCTTCCATCCTAATGTGTTTTTAGCATTACTTATACATTCTACAGTATTATTCTAATATCACTGTAGTGAACAATAAAGTATCGTGTTTCAAGTATATATGGAGTGATGATACAATAGTTATACGGGTGATAAAAATGAATTTTTTTATGGATTTTTATGTAAAAGATAAGAGAAAATAAGTGAATTTGAATGGTGAAGATTTGTGCAGTAAATGAAGGTCCCACAGGATATGTGGATATAATTGATTTGATCAAAACAAAAAATAGATAAAAAAGTTTTTAAAAAAAATTTGTATAAAGTGGAGGCTATCACATGCATAATATATCACTCATTTTGACACGCTACCCGATTGGAGATGTTTTATAGCGTTAGTCTTTATAGTATATCATCGAACAACACACAATCCCAAGTATTTCACAAGTAAGAAAAAAAATTGTCCAGAGTCGAGAACTAACTAGAAACATTGTGAGTGGCGCTATTTGAATACGGTGATTCACACAGTGTAATGTGTCAAAATTATAGAAAATATGTAATGTGTCAAAATTATAGAAAATGTGTAATGTATCAAAATTATAGAAAATAAAATAATCATAATAGAAATATTTTACTTTATACAATTTTGACACGTCACATTTGTATTTATCATTGTATCAATCGTAATTTTGATCACATATCCACATGTGAATAGGTTAAAATACCCACAAGTTAATGTGACAATTTACAAATGGTTTGGATAGCATGTAGATCAACCACATACTGAATCAATAATAAATTATCAAATTATTATATGGATATTTTAACCTATTCACATATAAGTAGGTGATCAAAACTAGTATCATTCAATGTGTTTTAAGGAGCATTATTCAACCTTATTGCGAAGGGCGGGTCTGATTTGAGAAAAAAACAAATAAATTCCACGTGGGGTATAGTGTGAAATTTGAACTTAAGTTGACACGTAGTTCCAAATCACGGCCACAACATGTCAACATTCCTATTTGTGACCACATCCAAATCCAGATGAAGAAACACAAAACTCTCGTTATAAATTAATCAGGAAAATTGTGTCTTGCAATTAATAAATACACCTCATTTGTCCTCATGGTTTTGAGACACGTATCTACCCTTTGCAGAGGTCCAGTACGTACAACGAAAACTCGAAACTTTAGTTTAGTCGAGATTGATTATCAATATAATATATAATTACTGAATAAATCATACGATCTCATATGTGTCAATAATCAATACTTTTAATTAATATAATACACATCATGGATTAAAAATATAGTCATGTCATGACTCACAGTATTATGTCAAGTGAAAATTAAATAAATCCATTTTTGTAAAATAAAAAAATAAAAAATCAATTTCAGAATTGATTTCTCGATAACTAGATGATTCGTGTGGGAAGTGGAAGATGGATTTGTAGGGAAGACAATTTATTTATTGCTCTCCAGTCTCCACATACGTATAATTGGTTTGGTTGTTAGTACAATTTGACTACACATTGAAGGGGCATTGGTCGACCCACCCCATGTGATTTCCAATCAGTTTGCCAAGCGAAGCGTTCTCCATATGTGGGCTCACCTTCTTTGATGAACTCTATTATATTACACATATACTTTTATATATTATTATATAAAATTTAAAATTTTATATAAAAATAAAATAAATTTTAAAATGTTACAGAGACGATCTCCATTCTATGCTTCCTCTCGCTCTACTTCTAAGACATACAATCATCGGTCGACGTGCCTGAATATGCAACATGGAGCATACAGAATGTGAAATTGAAAAATTTTTTAGATTCCGCAATACCTCCGAATTTCGATTAGAAAATGAATGAAAGAAATATTAAATCTGTCATATATTTGATCGTACAAAATACTCAGGTTTTGGCCATGTGCCCAAATGGATAATAATTATCTATAATGGCACTTGTGGGGAGTTTGGTATCATGAGTGAATATTTCTTTTTTGGCCAAATTAGGAAATACAGTTATTCAATTGATTTTGGTACAATTATTGCATTCCCAAATAAATAAATTTAATATATTTCTAAAAGATAGATATGAATTAAGATTTAGGGGACATGAATTGATACACTCAATTTGGAGGGAAATTGGCCAATGCCTGCCTAATTAATATGCCTTATATGCATAAGTTTCTTTGTCTTGTTCGTGGATGTTCAGGTCAGTATAGGTCTCGACAAAGTCGGCCCCGGATGTTCAAGGTTTTGTGTCAAATTTAACATTGTAATAAGTTTTTTGTTTATGTATGTAAGTTTGATATTTGAACTCTCATAAAGGATTTTATGTTGAGGTCTCGTAAACCGGTACTCTCATTCCAGTACCATCCTTTGGTTGGTGCCGCGACTGATGTGGATGTCAGCCTTGCACGCCAGGCGACTAACCCCACTGATAGGGAGTTACTTGGAAATGGGACCAACCATTTGATATCATAATGGTACTAGTTGCTGGTACTATAAAATTTTCGTCATCTAAGTTTATGCCACCATTGGGCTGTGCATAAAGCTGTAAATTCATGTCAACCTTGGATAGGATATATTGTCAACCCAATATAAGGACGGGCATGTTGTTCAATGTTGACTCCACAATCCACACCTCTAGCCTATCATTGACCGGGAAAAACGCCTACATATGGAGCCTCTCTCTAAAAGAAGCCTACATATCTTCATAGACACGCCTAGACTCGCAAAACTGGGCGACAACTTTCTGAATCGCCACACCCCATAAGCTGAGTAGTCTGTAAAAGGACCATGATTACTAGCAGGCCTTTCTTGGCCTACCTATGGAAAGAATAATTGAGCCTGTAGAGGTCCGGTGGGTCAATCTGGGCTGGTTAGATGAAACCAATAACAAAAGAAGGAAGTTTTAAGTAAACACAGCCCATTTTCAAATTGCAGTCAATTTCTCAAGTCATCAACAATGCAAGGTTCTAGCATATCACAAATCAAACACAAAGAAATCCCAATACTCGAACACATTGCAGTCATTAAGACAAGATTATAGAGTGCATCAACTAGGAAACAAAAACTATTTAAAACCCCTGAAAAGCCTCAAACTGGAACATGGGCATCCTTGATAGATTGACGCCAAGCATACTCCCTCGCCCCATCTTTGTCAACAATCTTGATTACAAAGTTTGGTGGGGCAACGACCAGCCTACTTCGAATTTCCATGATCACCTTGTCAACTAAATCAACAGCTTCTTCGACTGTCATGTCTTTGCGGTAGTGCCTATCCATCATGGAGAGTGCAAAATATGATCCATAACCAAATGCTGCTTTGTCAAGTTTGTGAAGGGAAGCAATGTAATCAATGAAGTATAGAGACGGGCCCATGTCCTTGTCATAGCCAGCCATGATTATATTCACCATATATGGATTCTGAAGAAAATAAAAAATATATATAAATAACTGAATAAATCAATCACTCGCTAAAATTTCAAGTCGAACTAATATGACTCTTGAACAGCATACCTTTCTCAACGCTGTGGCGAGCTCGCCTCGGGTAAAATTTGCAGCAGCGGCAGTTGTCAAAGGGATGCCATTACGAAATTGGTAGAGAGCCACATTCTTCTGTATGTACTCTGTGAACTGAGCCCTGATACAAGATTCCCGGGGAAAAATTAAATACCGCTATCACAATTCAAATGATCATATATGTCTTTAGAGATTCCAGTAATGTATAACGATAGAGATACTCATCAACCTCAACTGGAAGCATTGCATCATATACTTGGGTTCAGATATGACATAACTGGACTCTAAATATGGCCCAATGTTTAAACAACGTTTCAAGTTGGTTTCCCAGTGAAGCTATAACCTCCCCATAACCGAAACAAAGCCCCAAGTCGCCATTGGAAAAGCAATTATATTTGGAAAAGCCAAAAAGCTGCAATGATTAGTGAGACTGAGGCACATGCCTCAACCATCGTGAGGCACATACACCAAAGCCCACGTCCCAAACCATGAGGTCGCCGCAAACGAATATTGCATAAAATAGCACTCCGTTCCACCTTTTCAAACCATGCTATGACGTAATAAATGTAATTTTTTATTATCAGCGCAATAAGTACCAAACAATAGAAGAATCACAATGTAATAGCACAACTAGATGAAGACCCTAAGAATATAGGGCTTGTTCTATACACAAACGACGTATTAGATGTGTGGTTAAAAATTAGGAAAAATGTATTAAAAATATAAACAATTGTATGAGTGGTTAAAAATAACGAGAGAGAAAAAGTTAGTAGAAGTTAGTGAAAAATTGTTGTGTATAGTACCAGCCCTTAATGACATTAACATTGACTAAGTAATTCAAATCTAGCTATTTCAGTGCTCAAATAAAGCATCGAAAATATGATTATTAAGCACAATATTGGTTACAAATGCCTAGGCACGAAAGTCCATAAGCCAAAACTCAGCAAACCAAAACCAATCCAAAATTACATGCACAAGGAACAAATATAGCCATGGGAAGCTTATATAACACTACCTCTGTCCCAAAAATATAGCCCCTTTTCTTATCTTCACACAGATTAAGGAATGATAGTTAATATAGTCAAAATGTTAAATTTTACCTACACTTTTCCCATTATACCCTTCTGTTAATATCAATAACACATTAATGAATTGAAATTAGTTGCAATTTTAGTGGCTAGATGTTTATCTAGGAACAGCGTTGTATGTGAAAGCAAACCCCTTTTATGTTCGCAAAATGAGTTAAGTGAATTCTTTTAAATTTTATTGTTTTCCCACTAAAAATTAATGAATGATTTGGTAGATACCAAAGTACATTTAGTAGGGGCATATGAGGAAGTGAATAAATAAAATACATACTTAATATAGTAAGTGACTTATATTTTGGAACGGACAAAAAAAGAAAAGTTGACTATATTTTTGGGACGTTGGTGGTAGAGGAACAAGAAATGAGATTCCTGTACTACGAGAATATTATGTCCTGTAACTTGCAAACTAAACTGAATATTCCTGTTTCGTTCTGAAATAGCGTGAAAGTCATCTTATAGTTTTTGAACTGTTTATCCCACAAGGACTTGAAGATTTGTAAATGATATAACTGTGCAACGGAAATTGAACACTGTTGTGTTGTAAGAGAATCGATATCAATTATCAAAGTAAGGAAGACTAACTGTAGTTTTACAGTGTCTACTTAATCAGATGAAATCAAACAACAAATACAAGGGATTCAAGAGTACTGGACTCTCTCCAATTTCAGTCTCAGTTCATGACAATAACAACTCGTCCACCACTTCCCTCCCTTCCTCGTTCACCTTTTTGACCTTTAAAAATTTATTCAAACATTTTGTGAACAACCCTGTCAAACTTAGCCAATCGAAAAAAGAAAACAGGCTTAATGCTAAATCAGGAGCCTGCCAATTTATGTTCATTTCAACGTCCAAGGAGACTTACTAACGACAGCAACATTTAAAATTTTCCTCATCAAATGTTTTTATGTTTGCAGATTTTAGTATACTGAACTGAAACATTTAATATCACAGTAGTTCAAAGTTACGGCTTTAGTTTACACAATGAATAGCAAGATAATATAATACAGATTGGAAGATAGGAAATAAAGAACACGATGGTGTCCTGAACAAATAAAGCCCAAACTGGAAGGATCACATGAGCAAACCACATACAAATGTTAAAGAATATGTCAAACTACTTTCACAATGTTCATCCAGCAAAGAAGTAAACTGCAAACTAAAGAAAACCCAATTAGTAAAACTAGTATAGTAAAAGTAATCATGAATACATAGAATATCAAGCACGACGAGCTAAAAGAAATGCCAATCAAACATCTCAAAAACCAGCAAGACAAATGAACTTCACCCAATCTACAGACAATGAAACCACACACAAAAATAATCGAACTGGAACACAAACAAGGTCCATCAAATATACGTACTACAAATTCTAGGTTTTTATAAGTATTTGATATCCAATCCCACTGGATAGAAAATTTAGGGAGGGAAAAGGCTTGCGAAAGAATCCCAAAGCAAATAATTAAACTGGAACAGAAAACCTAGGGAGGAAAAATGGGCTTGCTAAAAATCCCAAATCAAGTAATTAAAGCATACAAGTTATGTCTGCTTCTGCTGCATCTACACAGACACACCTATCTACAATATGGTCATGTAAATTACAATTTTAAGAAGCAATCAATTAGCCCAACAAAAATCTATATAAATTTCAAAGAATACTTGCACATATGGTAAGTATACCTAATTCTACTCTACGTCGATATCAAACATTCTACCTTGCACAGAAAATTAGAACAAAAAAATCCCCGTAAATTACTCAAACCAGTACTTGCACGTAAATAATATATACAGACGTATTTGAAACAGGGTTATACCGGTCGCCGGTTTCGCCAGATGCCCCCATGAGTTTGTGGGAATCAAGGAGCATGATCTTGTCCTCATTGGTCTTGTGCACGAGAATGCTATGCACCGCCGATGAGTCCGCTGCGACAATTGCGAAATCTTTGCCTACTAATCCAAATACAGATTCCATTTTCCCCTTCCTTCTTTTTCAGTCCGTATTTTCTTCAGATCTGTTATTTCGTTGTTTCTTCTCGTTATTCAATAAATCTACCAATCTCTGTGACTGTGGGGTTTCAATTTCGTGTTCAGTATATTTGATTGATTAGTAGAGAGCTGAAGGTAGGTTGTCTTGGAGAAGAGGAAAGGAAGGCGAAAGTCGTGAAAGGGCAAGAAGTCGCTTTTCCACGAAACGCGATTACTGAGGCAAAATAGAACGACTTTAGCAATATATTAAGGCCTTGTTCTATTTGGTGTTAACCAAATCCGCACGCAATTTCGTATACCTCATACTCATTTTCAACCACACACACATTTCCCAAAATAATATTAACCACACATTTTTACACGGAATACCGCGCGGAACAACTAAACCCCCAATCAAACAAGGCCTAAATCTACCACCTTGTTTATTTTTACTTAATAGTATTTTTTTTTTGAATAACTTATTAGTATATATTGCTAGAATATCTCAAAAATGTGAGGGCGGTGGAGCAGTGGCAATCAGACAAGACAATTCGTAAGTTTGTGTATTTGATTCGATTTGAGTCTTGATTCAGTTCAAGAGTTTGTATTCGACTCATGTAAATATGGAATTGAATTGAGTTGAAAAATCAGATGTTGGACAGTTCGGGTTTAATTCATGACATTCATACACCGCCCATAGACAAACTCAATGAACCGATCCATGAATAGCTCATGGGCTCGTCTCATGAGCCGGACTTTAAACCACTATTTTTCTTTAAATTTTAATAGACTTACTATTTTCCTTTAATATTGTAATTTTTTTATTTTTGTATTTAAAAATTTTCTTTCAATTCTTTTGTCCACTTGTAATATTTAAGTTTAATTTACATATTATTTCCGAAAACTTAGAAAAATGAAAATTTTCACCGACTTGGATGAGCCCCTGGACAACTCGAGACATCATGTGGTTCAAAGGACCACGAGCCAAACTGAGCTCACTTGCTGGGCCCAAATGAGCCGAACCTGAACTCAAATTTAACAGCCTGGCTCAACCCATTTACCATCCATTGCGCAATGGTTGGAGTAAGAGTAAAAGATAGAAAATTGCATTTAGAACATCTCTAATGCATACCTTCTATTCTTTCCTATAAGACACACAACTTGAAGAGAGATGAAGACATATTAAAATCGTGGATCCCACCCCTCTCCCTTTGTTATTTGCTATTTCTTCACTTTTTTTTTTTTCATTTTTTCTTCATTGCTGTCCGTGCCACTTTTACATTCGCACTTGCCTTATCCAATTTCACATTCTCCACTATTATTTCATTATTATTTTTAAATTTATTTTTATATCTCTCATATTTTATAACTTTTCCCCCCATTTTTTCCTGTACTTATTTCTTTTTCTCTTCAATTAAAATAATCTTCCTCTATCTGTCTCCTCCACGTCATCCTACACATTCACCTTAGCAATGGAGATGCTCTTAGAATCTATGGCCTTGTCTCACTATCAATAACAGATTGATTATGTTGTTAGGGTCAACTCCGATCTCTGAGGTAATAAAATTCTAGTTCTAGGTGAAACTTAATATTGGAGGCCTAAACGGAACTTAATTTTGGAGCTTTTTTATGACTTTGAAAATTTGGAATTCTTTTGTTTTAACTAAAAAATGGTTTAAATTGGGGGCCAAAGTGATTGGTTCTCATGGTGGCCACTGTATGATATTTAAGAATAGTGTAACTTCTCTTTCAACTAGAAACATTTTGAAGCCAGTTTAAAGAGGATCATAAGGTTTCAGCCCACTTAAAATTCGACGCAATCTCAATTAGTAGTAAAATTTATTCTATAATAGATGTAACTTGTAAGGAGGTTAGTGTGTATGTCTACCTTGGGGATAAACACGGGCTGTAATCTATGCCGACCCAAAAATTTTCAAAATTTTATATAAAACCTTTTTTATTCATCATCTTAATGGAATTAAATTTTTTCTTTGCTCCAATTTGCATCATTAAAATTTCTTGCTCGGCTGTGAAAAGTTACTGAATGGAATCATGGAGGCAGCCAGGATATGGAGCCATGGGGAACATGGGGTACCATCGGTAAATAGGCAATGATATTTATTTACTGTCACAGTCACACTTTTGCCGATGCACACTTTTCCTTTGCCTCTCTGACATTGCGTGCGTCTATTGAAACACGCAATTAAAAGAACGTGTTAAGTTGGCCGTTGTTGAGTTCCCCACGTGGGGATGGTACTTACGTCACGTGACACTTTTTGAAAGTGTCACGCCATCGATTAAATTTTTGTTTTTTAATTTCTTTTAATATCTATGTTAGGTTTGATGAATAATACATGATTGCTCATTGACGGTGGAACGGTCGATGAGACCCACACAAATTTTTTTGGGAGACTATGGATACCATAATGTACCCATTCACAATGGGTACCTGATCGTTTCTCATGTTAAGTTACATGCTAAAATAGCATGTCAATTAGGAGTCAAAATTTTGGATACAAATGAGTCTTGGTCTGGTACCCACTATGGGTACCTTATGGTACACATAGTCGGAGAAAAAAATTCGTGGGATTTGTAGAGCTCTTCACCATCAGAGGACAATTGTGTATTATTAATCTGACCTAACGTAAATACCAAAAAAAATTAAATTTTTTTTTTTATTAATAACGAGACGCCACCAGAAGGCACCACATGGCGTAGATACCAAACCCACGTGGGAAACAAATCACTAGCATGCAATGGAGACATGTTATAGTAGGCATATTAAAAGAATAGAAATATTCAAGAACCATCGAGCGTGCTATAGTTCATACCATAATTATAGCACACTCGATGATTTTCCGATCTCATACAATTTTCGTTGAGAAAACCGAAACCAAATATCTAAAAGCAATACGACGCGAAAGATACATTGAACAAGAAAGTTAAATGGCGAATTGGCAATTCGCTAATAATATCAACGCAATGGCTTAATTGATGTAGGTGGATAATAATATCAATGATTATCATGTGAAGAGAAATAATAAGAAACGTAATTTTTCAATTCAAGTCTCCACCAATTCACCTGCCATTTCTGCATATTTGAGCTTTTTCTCTTTTCTTTTGTGGAGCATTATTACAAAAGAAAAACTGATATGAGCATGCAAGGAAAAGGGATGGGAGGGAACAAAAGAAATAATTACTTCGTAAAATCATTGGCACCAAACAGAGCACTCACATTACATTTTCACTTCTCTACTCACTAAAATAAAAAAAAAAAGGGGTACAAATGAAATAATTGTAATTGTAGTCCTCAAGAATAAAGAATCATTAAAAAAAAAAAAAGGAAAAGATCAATCTTGTATTTCCACTTGCAATTCTACTCCTGCAAAATTATGCAAGCCAAAGAGAAACAAACGTATCAAATCTTGTTCATTGTACTGCACAGTCGTCCATTCTACAATGCAAATTGAACTAGCATGTTGAAACGGGAAGTTGCCTTATACCTAATCAAGTGGTGGCGTGTCGTATCAGATATTGTAATATCTACACCTGAGAACGATGTAAGGAATAACGTTAGAAAAACAAACATAAAAATCTCTATCTCTAGCACCATCAAAATTCAAAACAAGAAGGCTCACCTCTATTGTTAACGGGCAAAGCCCTCGTCCCCACGTTGCTTAAAGTCGAATCTTTTCGAAACAAAATTGCCACCTGCAAATGGAGACAAACAATGTATTAAAAAGAGGCGCATTCGGTTCTAAAGCGCAACGAAAGAAATTTATGTCCTGTAATGATACTTGTATACACAGGTTTACAAACAGGGCTACACTTATGACCTCGCAAATTTTTTATACATAACATGAATGGTGTACAAGCTTGTTTATACAAGTAATGTATTCCATTTAACTCATGTTTGGTAAGGTGGGCTCGGCACTCGTATAGAACATCAAAGTAGACAAAGAAAAGCTTAAAATCTACTCAATCATACTACCCGGCTGTATTCATGCCAAACACGTCTTAACATTTTATAATCATACCTTCCTTTAGAAGAAGCAGAGCTCTGTATAACCATGCGAGTATGGTAACAGCTCTTCGACCTCAATCCTCGAATTGGAACAACTCATGCTCTTCCTCAACCGGTTGGGGACAGATTCAACCTCGGCCCAAAACATGCTGGACACGGGCCTATGATCTGAAAACCTTAACTCACCACGCACGTACGACAATTGCTGAAGGCCAGTTCCATGCCATAGAATCCGGTCGCACCTTCACGTATTAAGCAACCAAATCAGTTTTACACTTACCAAATTATTTAGCCAAGAAATATAAATTATATTATATAAGAAATAATTTGGAGAGAGAAGACGAAGAGCCCTCACCATGCAGGTGTGCGCCTTTTTTCTTTTGGGTGCATGTCGTCACCTGCATATCTGTCTGAGTTATGTGAATACTTATATGTTGGAGGGAAATATATCTTCCCTTCTCTCCATCCATCAAAAACTCGGCCTCGTGCTTGTTCGATCCTGAGCTGTTATTGAAAACAAGAACTGTTTATTTAGTTTGCCAAAAATGTATTGGGTACAATTTATTGTGCAATTTTGTTGTACCTATAGCATAACTCATTGAACAAATGCGAGATGAAAATGAAGCTACCGATAAGTTTTGGCAGAATATAGATACCTGGTCCCGCTCTGACAATGCTCTCCAGTTTTGCATCTCAATAAGTGCTTTGGCAGACCGGTAGGGTAATGCTATTCGATAGTTCAGATCTCCTAGCCAAATAACCCGACTGGATAAAATTTAACATTCATAATGACGGTTAGTTATGTAATATTAAAAGTAAAAAATAATCAAACAGGCAAGAAAGAAATCTTACTCGTGCTCAAGGATTGTCTCGGGGGATTTCTCATCACTAACAGTGTTAACTTGTGGGAACCTTGTTTTTTTAATAATTTCCATGACATCAGCATTTCTACGAAGCTCATCACCATCCTTCTGACCTGACGTCAAGTGGCTACACACGAAGCAGAGGCTAGTCTGATGCAATAACATGCTGATGGCAATGGAGCCCTGCAAAACAAAGCATTAGTTAATCTCCAATCGACATCATGGAAAAGGTAAAACATCCTAAGTCAGCAATCAGACAAGAAATACCTTATTTCCTAGGTAACCCATCAATCCTCGGCCAACACACGAGACTTTCATGTTCCTAACATGTTCACGCAATTCACTACGAACCCATACAGTAAGGAAAATGCCCACCATTTGCTTGCTAGCAACCAAACAGTATTTCGAATGCTCGGGAAGTCTATATCCTTCTTCCATTGGTGAGTACAAAACCGTACTAGGTGAATTACCCACGTAGTCCTCGTCTGAGCCCCAACGTGAGAAGTCACTTGGCCTTTGACCAGACGAGGCCCATGAATAGTCACTAGACCGCCGACCAGAGGAGTAATCACTTGGACGGCGACCAGAGGAGTAATCACTTGGACGGCGACTAGAGGAATAATCACTTGGTCTTTGACTAGAGGAGGAGTCACTTGGTCGATAACCCCATCGGATATTTGGATCGAAATCACTAGCCCTATGACCAAAAATTATCCGGTCACAAACACTAAGTCGCCGATCAAGTCGAGGTTGGGGGACATCGTTCTCCATTCCTGAACATTGTGGTGTTTGAAAAGATCTTCGAGGGAATAAAGATGAGGCCTTTTTCCTAAATGAACCCCCAAAATCCGCATTCCATTCGGCAATTGGGTCAGGGATTGGAGATGGGGTGTAGCATCCACTGCCTGTGCTAGTTCCAGGAGAATTATTCAAAGTCCTTCGAATAAGATGGAGCCATTTTTGGCGGGGCCATTGTCTTCGGAGCCCAAAATGTTACTCGCGTTCAATGGAACTATTTCTTGAAATCTGAACAACAAAACAAGATGAGAACTTCTCATAGTCAAACACTAAGCGACGCTCCCAATCTGGTGCAAGACGCTTGAACCAGATCTGGTGCAAGCAACTTCCACCCGATCGGGAGCACACTAAGTAATCTATGCAAATAAACAGTCAAATCATAACTTTAAATCCTACCCGAGTACATAGATGTCTGCGGGAGGTGAAGAATGTAGCCAATCATCGAGATTCATGCTGCTAGGCGGTGATTTTCCTCCAACATTCCAAGTGGACACAAAGACACTGCTCCAAAAGACAGAAATGCTTGTGAATTTCAACTACAAGCTTTAAACTATCATACAAGAATGTCTGAAAAAGAGATGTACCTATAATTGTGGACATTTATGATCTGAGGGTGATCGAGGTAACCTCTCCCCCGTCTGGAACGCGAACGAGAACGTGAGCGCTCGATGTTCTTAGCTGATTTCTCTGTCAAACAACGTGGGGAAAGAAATTAAGATTGATAATTTAGAGATATTTCGGGTTGTGGACTAGAAAGTTAAAGCATAGTTGAAAATACCAGTTCTGCTTTTCTTGATTGTGGATGGCTCCCTCTCGGCGAAGCTATTCCTCCATTCGACATTAACACCTGGAGAGAGAATCATTGCTAACAATTCAATCCTCCAAAATCAAACAGTGTTAAATGATGACTAAAGCTAACATTTTACCTAGTAAACAAATGGAATTATAATGTTATTGCTTGATGGACAAATTCAGCAGCCAAATTCTAAGTATATGAATAATAGAAAAGATTAAGATAGGACAAAGGAAGTGATAAAATGAGCAGAAATGTCTAAAACTGATGTACTAACTGTCCATCGATCAAGAATTAATAAAGAAAACAATTAATTAAACAAAAATGAAAAAACCCCCAAAAAAGAAATCAATTAACCTAGAAAATGAAGTGATATCAAACCTATAAAATCCAGAAAATTGAACAGTTACCTGTGTAAACAACTTCATCAGCCTGAAATTCCTCTGTTTTACATTTGATATTGAACCATTTTCTGATCAGTTTCCTTGACCATGACAGCTTCATTTTGCCAATTAAACAAGCACAAACAGTTAGCTAATGACTAAGATTTTCAAAAGAAAACTATAATAATTCCAAAAAAAAAAACAAAAAGAAATAGCAAAATTAAAGGAAAAACCTTGTTTTTCTTGCAATTTTCATCTCTCATTGTTTCGCCTATTTCTTCATGCGGCAGTTTTTGCACACTTTCCCTTCCCCCACTCTCTCCACAATTTGAGATCTTTTTCCCAAAATCCAAATTAAAAAATAAAAAAAGAAAAAAAGACACAAAATCCAGGAAATTATGAACCCTTGATTGACAACTTCCAGATGGGCGTTTGTATTTCCTTAAAATCCTCAGTTCTTCAGCATTCTACCTTCTGGGCAAAATTTCCTCATGCAACTCCTAAAGAAACCTCAAGAATCACTCTTACAACGTTAGCACACATAGAATGCGTGTATGTGTGTGTATATAGGAACAAGATTTTGAACAGACTCCAAAGGGAAATACAATATAAAAACAAAAGTGTGTTGCCCAACTCGAAAAACCCGCAGTGGAATGACCGAGAATGAGACAAGACTTCAACTTAGGAACAAGATTATGCAATTATCGCAGTCTAGAGAGAGAATGAGAAGGAGAGAGAAAGGGGTTTTCTTTTCTTTTTCTTCTTCCTCGTTTTGAGTGGTAAATAATAGCAAGGTGTCGAATTTGAACGGAATAAAGCGCACACACACAATAGTGACTTAGTGAGTGAGTGGGCTCTCTCTCGCTGCTCTCCTCTCTCCATCAAACACACACACACCCCAATGTGGGTGTGTGTTTCTTGCTTTTTGTTTCTTTTTTTATTTACCCAACCCCAAGGCGGGGCCAGCGTGCTTTTGGGCAATGGCCATGTCGTTTTAGTGCAATTAAAGGCGTAATACGACTGGATGCGCTGCCCGAGTAGCTGCCCGTTTCTTGGTCAGCAAAGTGCAGGAATTGCAAGATCTGCTAAGACTTCACTTTGCCATTTGGTCTAACAAACAAAGTTAAAGCAACTAAAGAAGATAAAGCATGTAGAAGAGACAGTATTACTATTACTGAATTAAAAAAAAAAAATCAATGTTGTATCATGCTTTTTCATTCCTATATATTTTTATTTTATTTGCTTGGAATGAAGATTTTGTCTGTTAGAATTAAAGAATATTTGGAGGACCGTATCGGCCGTTCTTTGTGTGTACAGGAATTCTTCTTCTTCTTTTTTTTTTTTTTAAATATAAATTGGGGATCATGAGAGTGGAGTGTGGTGTTTCGAACTCAGGACAATTCGATAAGCGGGAACAACTACAATTGTACAAATAATGTTCCCCTGCCTGCATATGAAGGAATTATTTTTCCCACCAGCTGATATGACAACCAATGAGTTATTATCAATTCTCTTAAATATATAAAAATAGAAGTGAACGTACTTCTTTTTTCCCACTTATTATTGCACCTCTTTCCATTAATTTTTTTTAATTTTTATTTTAAAATTTTAAATTCTTTTGGAGGATTATTATACTGAATATACATCTTCACAATACAATACATATTCGAGACTATTTAAAACATAAACTCCATTCAATACAAAAACTCAAATATATTAGATTTCAATACATTGAAGACTCCATTATGCCTTAAATTATTCCACCCACTGCAACCCCCACAATACACTCAATTTCCCATACATTCAAGACTCCATTAATTAATAATTCAGCTTACTATTTTTCGTATAATTAATTATTTAATTTTCGTTGTTTATAGTATCCATCTTAACAAAAACCTCTTTATTATCCATGATGAAGTAAGTTTAGGATATATAATATTTTTGAGAAATAAGCATAATCACATCCAATTGATTTTCAAATTATAGTTTCAACAAACACGACGTCTACTGCATTGTTTATGTGGTTAGACTTATTTCCCAACAATATATATATATAACAAAAACACGAACTTTTACAAGGATTTCTCAATAATGTTTATCCGCATGTAGCTTCAAAATAACAAAAACGTGGGCCAACATGTATAACCATGGAAGGTCGGTGAACACAACAACCAATGTTGTATATAAGAAAGTGTTTCAAAATTTGTAATAGTTTATCTTAAAATAATAAGATTGAGTTACTTTTTTATCGTAACGTTAATTTATATTAACTCAAGTCATATGTTATATACAATTAAAAAAAGAAACTCATTAGCATAAATAAATTCATGTGCATCGGGTAGGTAGTACACTAGTTAATATTAAAAGTTGAGTCTCACTATTAATATGTTAACCTTTAACTGTTGACACATTAACAATGGGGAGAATAACTTCTCCCGAGCAAAGAGAACATTACTTGTTTGAACAATCTGGGGCTAAAAATAATGTTATGCCATGTAGACGGGGGGTAGTTGGTTAGAATTTAAGAAAGGGTCTCAGTCTATTAATTCACATCCATATCTGTGTCTACAATAAAGAAAATTTCCTAGTACATCTAAAACACGATATGTTTAAAGAATGATAATAAAAAATAAATAAATCGAACGATCATATTACTACCATCAAATTTGTTTGTTTCACCATACTATGGGTATTTTTCTTATTCACAAAAATAACTAAAAATAAAATGTCATTAACCGCCGCTCCAATCCAAGTATTTGATTCCTTGTACACAACAAATTTTTTCCCTTTCCTCCCCATCTCTATCTCCATTTTAGCGTCTCTATGTGTACTTACTTTTTCTTCAATAATCATATTACTTTCTCTTACATATAATCTCGTTCTCGTACTGATTTCAATTTGCTTCTTAATTAAATTGTCAAAATAACAATATATAGAGAATAAGCACAATAAAACATGATCCAAATTGATAATGTCATTTTCAAATGAGAATTAGTAGGATGTAGAAACTTTGTAAGATCATATATCATCATCGAAGTCTACAAAAGTGTGGCCTCTCTTATTCATTGTAGGGTAAAGGTAAATGTGGTAAAAAGGAGGGGAAGGGTTTTTTTTTTTTTTTGGGGGGGGACGAGCTGAGGTTGGAAGAGGAAGAATTGGATATTTGGATGGAGCGGATGAAAATGCTAGATGGGAATATGGGATGGTGACATAGTTTGGTGTACTTCAAATTTTCAATTTTTCTTTATATTCTTTTTTCTAGTGTAGTTATGTAAAACAAACATTGACGGTTGTATATGCAAAATGACACATAACAGATGGGGTTATATAGTTACTCAAAAAATACTTTTTAAATTAAACACATTAATGCAGAGTCTTTTAAGGAAAAAATTATTGGAGAAACATCATAAGTATATTTTTTCAAAGAATCCATAATTAAAAATCTATCTATACTACATTAAAAAGTGGGGTGTGTGGAAATCTTTCAATTTCCAATAATGTCCCTACTTATATTTTATTTAGTCCAAAATATCCTTATTAAAAATATATATTTATATAAATAATTAATGAGTGACTCTTCCTATTACATTGAAAAAATTAAACTACAAATATTCTAATACATTTTGATTGTATTCAATGTATATGACTTAAAATGATTATTAATAGCTTTCTTCTTCTTCTTTTTTTTTGAAAAAAAAAGAATCTTTTACAAAGTCATGTAGTTGTATGACAATCTTTTGATTTAAAATTATGTCAGAAATATTTTTATAGTCCAATAATTAAAAAAATATATAATTACATAACCAATTTTGGGCGATTTTTAAAAGTACTTTAATTTGATTAAACTACAAATATTTCAATATATAATGTACTTTCATTCAATGCGTATAATTTCAAAATGTATATTGATCAGATTTTTTCTATAATATCTTTCACAACTTTCTAATTAAGATATCATGTTTTTATAGTTTTAAAATTGCATTGGCACCATATTTAATCAACTCAAATATATGATCAAAAGTGTCACTTAGCTTACATACATGTATGAATTACTAATACTATATTTGTTTAATTTTATATTTTTTAAAAAAATTAAAGTTAAAACTTAAAATTTTATGATTAAAAAAATTATCATTTTATAATACGTGTGAAGCACATACTTAAAACTAGTAGTTGTAAAGGGTAAGTCTTAAAAAAAAAAAAAGCATGTAATTTGAACTGGTATTAGAACTTCATTGACTGGTCTAAACGCATACAAATACAATTATGGTAATTGCAAGACTGCACGCCCTATGCAACTTGCAATTTCATGATTATTTTGGGCATAATTAATATAATTAGCACTCAATTATGAAAAGATCATAAAACCCATGTCGATAACGTTACAAATATTTGTTTATCTTTAAGACTGACGGCGGAAGTGATTATTTTGGACCCATAAAACCCATGTCGATCAACAAAATAAAAATTCTTGAAAATTAATTTAATGAAATTTTCCACTATCCATGTGTAGCATCCACCACCATAAGACACTTTTTTGGGTCCCAAAAAAATTGTGATGATTAAGGGTTTGTATAAAGTCATATAGTTGTCTAAACTTGTCAAATTATATTTTCTTGGGTGGGTGTCTAATTGATTGTCAAATTAAATGTATTGGTGTCCCATTGCAATTATGTTTGTGTTTTATCATTTTTTTGCACCTTAATAAAGTTTTGAGGAGTGCTACTAATTATAATCATCATCAAAATGAGGATTAAATGAGGAAATATATAATCACTTCCTGATGAAATTATGACTTCAAAAATATTTACAATTAAGTTGACAATAGGGAAAAAAAAAAGCAGGTAAAAGAAAGTATTAAAATACCACCCCGACTGGAGGGAGGATTTCTCTCTCACTCACTTAAAAAAGATTATATACGTCCAATTCCGTCTTCAACGTCACTCAAGCTCTGCTTCTCCTCTCCCACCCTGCCATTTTTAACATCGCCGACCATTTTTTTCTCCACCCACTAAAGGTTGGATCCACTGCTAAAAAGCAACGGTATACTAATATACTCATATCTTGAATTGTTTGCTATATTATGAAAGTGAAACTATCACTAAAATTCACGAACCATTCTTTCAGGAAAATTAGTGGAATTCTATTAAATCCTCGGGAGTTACTTCTAGAGAAATAATAATGCTAAGAAGACCAGCCTTAGATTGTTCTTCTTGATAATAATGATTTTTTTAAAAAAAAAATTGAGACAGAAAGACGAATGTTCAATATAATGTAATAATAAAACTTGAAAGTAAGAATTTGTCTAAAAACTAAAGAGCAATGGGGCCATTATTGGCTGATGAATATCTAAAGAGCAAGAAGAGGTGGGCCTAATATAACTTTGAAAGAAATTCCATAACAACATGTCTTTGAATTAATAGCACCAAATTTTTTTTATATTCAAGAAAATTATGATTAAAAGTTGGCTCCGGGCTTCATTTTCTTCATGCCTCATCGAATGGTTGTGAAAAAAAGATTGAGTTATATGGTTGACTTCGTTAAAATGACAAACAAATTATATTTTATACTTAAAACATCATTCATAATTAACTTGTTCAGCTTCATATTGAATGAGGTAACATTCATATACCATCTATCAGTAATGGTACTAGAATCAATAGTGATATAGTCTTTTGCTATTAATTATAATTGTTATAAGAACAGTATAATACTAACTAATATTAAGATGTTATATAACTACGTATTGACTCATCTGTTTATAAATTGTGATTATCTTATTAATATTTAGATATTCATGTATCTACATAATTGATGTGTAAAAAACGACAAGGACATATATGGTAGAGATGCATTCGATCCATTTTCTTACTAGGAATTGATAGGATAGGATATGACATGTAGCGGTGGTGACAAATTGAATACAGTCATCATTTCTTGAATGAATCTAGATAGTGATACTCCAATTTTTCATGAAATGGTATCTTGAATAAATGACTATGATGGTTTCAAAATGGCCTCTTCTCATTTTCTCATGCTGTCACTTGGTGTGTGTGTGTTTGATTATATAAGAGCAAAACTAGTGGGAGGCGGAAAAAGTAAAGGGGAAAAATGAGGAGGAAATGGTTAAAGCAGGGGCCAAATCCTCCCCCAATTTACATATCTCCCTCTTGCAGCATTTCTAGTCAT
This sequence comes from Jasminum sambac, assembly GCA_018223645.1. Taxonomy (NCBI): domain Eukaryota; kingdom Viridiplantae; phylum Streptophyta; class Magnoliopsida; order Lamiales; family Oleaceae; genus Jasminum; species Jasminum sambac. The sequence continues at coordinate 25,396,314 of CP073649.1, forward strand.
GGGCTAGAAAAACCCTTCCCCCCTCTTCTACAAATCTATTCAATATAAAGAGGAAAAACTTCAAAATTTAATTCATTTGGGGTGTAAAAACACAAAGTGCCAAATTTGGCACCTTGTTTGGGGTTTTCCACCAATGATTGGACATTTTTCCCTCCCCTTGGGTTTTTTCACCTAATTATTAGAAATGATCTCAAATGGGTTTAATTATAATTTTTTTCCACCTTGTAGTTATTTAAGTGTGGGGGAGAAGGGCAAATAAACTCATATTTGGGGTTTTCCCCCCTCCCATTAGTTTTGCTATAAGGAATGAGAAATACAAAAATTTTAAATTTTTTCTGTTTATGTTTCAATTTTGAGTTTTAAAAATAGTTTTAATTTTTCTATTTTGAGTTTTTATTTTGAGGAAACTAGTATATTTGTCATTCCCAAAACTAATTTTTTTAAAAAGAGAAAATTAGATTCGAATTTTCTTAATGAATAATAAATTGATATAAACAAAATTACCTAGAGATCTTATAACTTTTAAAGTGATACAACTTGATCTCATCCTCACCAACTACCACACCCCACCCTATAAACTGGTTCGCCAATGAGCCACTAGTTTGCCACCAAAGTAGCAAGTTGGTAGTTTACCAATCTCCATGGTGGTTCACGGCTACTAAACCACTAGAAATTGGTGGTTCAGTGCAATTGAACAGCCAATTTTAGGTTCACTAGCAAATAGTTAATGGGGAAGGAGAGATGGCGGTGAGGAGCTACGGTCGCGGGCCACAGTGACGATAGTGGTAGGTGATAATTTAATTGCAAACTCAAATGAAGATCGAACGAAAATATGGACCTTGGTTGAAATTAATTTAAAATTCAAAATCTCAAAACATGTTGTCGATGTTTTTAACATAGAAAATACCCAAAATCAAAAAAAAAAAAGTCATCTTGAGTTTTCTTTGCAATTTTTTTCTTGTTTTCGAAAATGTGTTGTTGCAAAAATGAAAAAAAAACACACACACACAATTTCAATGTTTCAAAAAGTCGAAAGCAACGAAGAACAGACTTATTCCAAAACCAACACTGGTTTTGGGATACAAAATTAGCATGCTGTTTTGGGAAAGAAACCAATATTAGTTTCTAAAATCTAATGTAGATTTTAGACTTTAGAATAGAAATGGAATTGGAATTCCAATTCCCACCACCTCATGAGAGTTTAAATTTCTTGATTTCAAGGAAAATCACTCCAAATTTTGGCTTGAAGTGAAATTTCAATTCCATGAAATTCAAAATGTGTTTGATGAACAAAGTAGGAATTTGGATGGAAAATGTAGGCAAATCAAACACACCTTAGAAACTAACATTGATTTCTTATTAAAAAAAGCATATTTGTTTTGTGATACAAAATCAGCACTTGGGCTTAATCATTTTCCCCAACAAAGAGAACACTTACGAATGTTCCCACCCCCAATACAAGGTCCAATTTTTAGTGGAATTGATGCCAAAATGTGCTTTATTAACTCATATATCAAAATTGTTTTCCGTGGAAAATTACTAGTTTACTATTACCTATGTCCTATAAATATAACCCATTTTCATTTTCACAAAAAATTAAAAAATATAATTAATAGTGTTAAGATGATTTTTTTAATATGTCATTTCATTTATTAGATGTTCAATTTCAATTAATCTATTTTGTTGACAGCAATTCTATATCCAAAGAGGCCATATAAGATAAGTAATATTCTAAGTACATATTTAAAAAGAACGTGACCTATGTGTTTGGGATAGATGAAAAATGAAATTTGGTATATCTTTATAGGACCGAGGCAGTATATCATACACACCACTAGATTGTGAAAGTGTAGTGAGAGACATCAAATTTCACAAGGTTATTAAGGATATTTTAGTGAACAAATAAGTTAATTTTTAGATTTAAAAGGCTAAATGGTGCGAATTGACCTAATATTTTGGATCATTGCAGAATGAGAACTTTTTTTTAAATCTTGACATTTGTCTCTAGTTCCTTTTGTTTTTTAGCAAATAAAATATTTTTGAGGCCTAACAAGTGAGAAGTTATGAAGAAAACTAATAGTTACCATATATATATATATATATATATATATTACATATTATCTGAATGAAAAAAGAAAGATAATGTTGTCATTTTTGCTTCAAAAGTCACTATTTTGTTCAGAAAACTTAGAGATAAGAACTAAAATGCACAATTTTGAAAAAGAGTTTTCATTTTACAGTGGTCTTAAATATTATGTCATATTTGTGCTAACTAGTCTATGAGTATGTGCATTGCACGTTGTATGTAGACAATGGAGGATATGCATAATTTTTTTCAAATAGTAACAATGCGTTTGCATTGTATTTAATTTTCAGCGTTGGGTTCTGAAACTGTTATATATGAAATTTTTGTCTTAGGTACTTTTTTTCATATTTTTTTAATAACTATTTTTACCTATGTGAGAATTGTGATTTATTATTATGTATATATTTGATCATTTAATTGAATAAATATAAATTCGCAATACAATGAGACGGTGATAAAATAAGTAATTCAGTAATTTAATTATTATGTCATATTTATTTTGTAAATCTAAAACTTATAATATCAAGTGAATTCCACACAAATCCATAAAAGTTTTGGAGCAAAGTTTGTTCAAATATTCATAGACTACTTCTACAAATTCCGTGAAAATCTACAAAAATCAATAATTCATTAAATTCTACAAAACTCACCCACTTTAAAGTTCATAAAAGTCCTTATAAATCGAAATTAGATATAGATTCTTGAACACAATTCTGAAGATTGTGGTAAGTGAAATGACTGACTAGCTTTTGTTTAATTCACAAATTGAAAAAAAAAAGAAAGATAAAGAGTTGGTAAGCCCACCTCCTAGAAAACTTAAAGAAAGTGATACATTTTCAATTTTGAATAATCGTTTCTTTCTGTTTACTCTTCCCAATTAAATTATATTCTCAAGGGATTTATTCTTTAGATGATATAATTAACTTCGATTTTTGTGCTAATAAAGCCACGATCAACTCCTGCGGATCTAGATTCTATCTTAGTCTTCATTTTTATGGGGTTTTTTTTCTCCGTTCTCTTTGGGGTGAATTGATGAAGCGTTTTGATTATAATTTAAACTGACATGCAAGGGTAAAAATAGAACAAAATATTTTTCCAAACTAGCCAAATAAAAATACCAATCTAAGCTGGTGACATTTTTTATTGTATAATAACTACCTAGTTAAATATATATGTTAAATCACTACTTATTATCATCCGCACATCTTGTGATTTTCACTCTTATTAAACCTTAAAAAAAAAAAGTTGCCTCCTTTTATATTTGAGTTTCAATTTTTTGTTTTGCATATCTATTTGTAAAAAATTATGTGCGGGTTTTGTTTGTCATTTTGAAAAACTATTTATGAAAAGAAAAATTATAAAACAAATTTGATATGAATTTCTTAAAAAAAAATTGATAAATTAAAATTTATATAGAGGTCTTCAAATGTTCAAATTGTATAATTTGACCCTGACCTTCAACTTAACACCAAACTCCCCGCACATTCCCCAATCCTCATTCTTTTCCTCTGTGGTGTTCTCCGGTTTGGAAATGTGTTTCTACTTTCTAGTTTGAGCATGTGTTCGGATAGATTCTTTTTCCTAAAAATTATCTACTACTAAAAGTCAAAGTAAAATATTAATATCAACCACATATTTCATATCATCACTCATTATTATCCACACATCTCGTGGTCCTCGCCACTATCTATCCAACAATTTCATCTTTAGTCAATTTTTAGGCAAAAAAAAGTGCACACAAATACATGCTGAAAATTGTGATGTGCGAGTTAGGCAGGTCATGGCTTTGAAGTCCAGTGATTAAATGTTGGTGTGCATTTTTAATAAAAATAAATAAATACTCCACCAGTCCCATAAAGATAGTCCATATGCCATATTTAGTATATCTTTAATTTGTCATTTCCATTCGTGCCCTTAATTAATGTACCTTCAATTACCTATATATTGAAAGTATTTTCAAATAATTAATGATATATATAAAGGTATATATAGAAAAATAATATAAAATTTAATATTTTAACTTAATTAACTACCATTTTCTTAACATGTGTGAAAATAATTAATGGATTATTTTTGTGGGATAGGAGGGAGTATATCTTTTACAAAGACAGGGGAAGGCGCCTCCCTATATAATAGCCCATGCATTTAGTATTTGTTTGTGTCTTTTGATAGAAATAATGTAACGTAAAATAACAATGGTGAATGAGTAGTAATAAATTAATTCATTAATGAAATAACCAAATAGTAATATTTCACTTAGGCCTTGTTCTATTCAATACAAAACTCATCAATTTTTTCCCTCTCTTTATTTTCAACAACTTATTCACTTATTTAATATATTTTTTCGAATTCCAACCACACATTCAATACGTAAATAAAAAAAAAAATAAAACTTATCAACCAAAAAACAAAGCCTTAATGTCTTATTTTGTATTTCATTACTAGTATTTAACAAAAGTCGGAAAAACATTAAAATTTTAAAAATATATAATTTTTATTTGCACACGCTAAGTGGGCCGACCCCGCGGTCCGAAACCCATATGGACTCAATATGTATGGATGTGATGGGCCTATCGGACTTCACACAAATATGTGGACCAAGTCAACCTAGCCCGCAAACCCGAAGTGGGTTGGAATATGGGCCATCGGCGGGTTTGTTTATAAATAGGCCGAACCAGCTGCTTAACCCAGACCCGAGCGCACACCCTCTCAGAAATGTTAAATGTTACTCCTCTCTCCAATTGGTAACGTTGCAGCTTTCTTCAAAATTTGCTATAGGTACGGTTGCAGTGATGAAGACAATCACCAAATTGGTAATTTTATCAAATCTATTTAATGATTTACCTCTCGATTTAACATTAATCTTCGTGAGCAACAGCGATTTCTCGATTTCAAAGTTTTAATTGTTCAAAGGATAATTAAGAATGTTACGAAAGTCGAAGCATTTATATTCCTTTTGGCAACTGGAATCTCTATTGCGTTTGAGTACTCGTCGACAAGATTATTATAACAACAGTGGAGTGAATAATTTATTGTGCAATCAATTTTGCACTACGGTTGAGCAGAGTAGAGGTGATGGCTTAGCCTTTGTTACTGAGTCTCCTGCACTTCCAGATTGGGTTAGGTTTTCCGATGAATATACACCTGTTAGTAAATCGGGGGATGATGAGTTTGTGCCTCCTTCAATGACATATTGGATTGAGAATCAAGAAATTAGTGATCAAAAAACAGATATCAAATCCATAGTGAATGATATAGTTGAGAGTGATGTCGATAAGATCAGTAAGGTTCTAAAGAATCATTTTCAATCCCCTGATGCAGTTTTAGATAAATTGAATTGCTGTGATTTCAAGCCATCTGAGGGGCTGGTTGAGCAAATCTTGAAGAGATTCAGCTGTGAGTGGATACCAGCATATGGGTTTTTCAAATGGGCTGAATTTCGAGGAATAACAAAACATTCACCATACTTGTACAACTTGATGGTTGACAACTTGGGAAAGACTAAAATGTTTAATCTCATGTGGGACTTAGTCGAAGAGATGAACAGGTGGGAAGGGTATGTTACATTGGACACAATGACTAAAGTCATGAGACGTCTTGCAAAGGCTGGTAAGTACGAGGAAGCAATAGAGGCATTTAAGAAATTAAAACTATTTGGAGTAAACAAAGATATAACTGCAATGAATTTACTATTGGATGCCTTGGTCAAGCAAGGAAGTGTTGAGCATGCAGAAAAGGTCTTCTCGGAGTTGAAGGATCAGATACCTCCGAATTTTCAAACTTGGAATGTGTTAGTTCATGGTTGGTGCAAAACTAGGCAGATTAGTAAAGCTAAACAGACAGTTGCTGTGATGAAAGCACATGGGTTTGCCCCTGATGCTATTACTTACACCAGTTTCATTGAAGCTTATTGTCGTGAAAAAGATTTTCGCAAAGTAGATGCTGCTTTAGATGAGATGAAAAAGAATGGGTGTCCCCCAAGTGTAGTGACATACACTTTGATAATCAATGCTTTGGGTAAGGCGAAAGAAACAAACAAAGCGTTAGAGGTTTATGAGAAAATGAAGCAACACGGCTGTTCTCCAGATGCTTCGTTTTATAGTTGCTTCATTGTTGCTCTAAGCAAAGCTGGAAGAATAAAGGATTGTAACGAGCTGTTTGAGGATATGTTGAAGCAGGGTGTTGCCCCAGATGTGTTGATGTACAACACGTTGATCACAATATCTGCCCGACACTTGCAGGAAGAGAGAGCTCTGAAGTTACTGAAAGCAATGGAGGAGAGCAAGTGTAAGCCTGATGTTAATACGTATGCGCCGCTGTTGAAGATGTGTTGCAGGCTAAAGAGAATGAAGGTGCTTTCGTTTTTGTTGAGTCATATGTTCAAGAATGATGTCAGCATGGATCTTGGTACGTATTCTCTTTTGGTTCGAGGGCTGTGTAGGAATGGGAAGCTTGATTATGCTTGCTCCTATTTTGAAGAATCTGTTTTGAAAGGATTTGTTCCAATGGAGAGCATGTATAAGAATCTGGTGGAAGAACTTGATAAGAAAGGGCAGCTTATAAAGAGAAGGAACGGATTGACGAATTGATGCTAATGGTTAAGAAATAAGAATCTTTAGATTCTGGTTAAACCGATCAAAATGACTTGCATTGATAGAATGATGTTCTCCTCCCATATGGAGGAGAATAGTACATCCCCACTGCTGACATGCCAGTCATCAAGAGTCGTCAAGAGATGATGTGACATTGCCATATCATCATCTCCAACCAATATGTGACAATGCGATAGTGCCACATCATCACCTTTTGCCGATGATGCACTGTCATGTTAGCGACGTGGATGCACTTATCACTCAGCAGGGCATGTCAGTTTGGTTTGTTGAGTTTTCGAGCACTTATAACTTGGGTCCATCTGCAAGTGGAAACCTTAAGAGGATTTGTTCCACAAATCCATCTCTAATGTTGTATTGTTTGCTGATTAAGTTTTTTGAGAAGATAACTAATTTTCATGTTGCTTGTTAGCTCCTTTCTTTGAAGATCTAATGTTTCATTTGTAAAAATACCTGCTGTACTTACTCCAGGTATTGTTGAAATCAAGAACCAAAATATTGACAAAACCATTAGAATTTTATTTGCAAACGATGTTACATGAGCATATGCCTATACATAACCACCTTTAATTTCATTTCATAACCATAAGGATAATACAATAACATGGGAACTATTTCCCAGAGAACCCAAAACTACTGTTTCTGAGTAGAACGAGAGGAAAGGGCCTCAGAAATAGCTCTAATGGTATTTGGGGTGGTTCTACAGCAACCTCCAACAATTGAAGCCCCCGCATCACGCCATTTGCCCACAAACGACACAAAATCCACATCTGAAACGCCAGTTGAGTTCTGCAACACAGAACAACTAATCAACGTTTCCTCGTTTCAACTACGGAGAGAAAATCTGTAAGATCCAAAGTCATATAATCATCTTAATATAATGATCAGTGAGACTCACCAGCCACTCTTTTCTATCAGCATCATAAGTCTCACCACTGTTTGGATATATGAGAATTGGTTTAGTAGTCACCTGCAGAAAAAGTCCACCATGAAAACACAAACTATAAAGAAAATAACAATAGCTTCATAAGCATCAGTTTTGTTAGTTACTTGTCCAATCGACTGGATAAGTCCATGAATGTATCGCGGTGGAGTACAATTTATTCCAACTGCAAAGACTTGTTCGCACGAATGAGCTATTGACGCACAATCCTCAATTGAATCCCCACTCACGACATTGGTTCCATCCTTCGAATTGAAGGAAAACCAAGCTGGAATTTTTATGGCCTCTTCCTCAAGAAGCTCTGCATATGCCTACATCACATGAGAATCACATAGGTAGAAATCTCCAAATCATAAAACAAGAACATAGTACTAATCCTTAGAAGGAGCACACATGTTGTTGTGATTCTTGTATGATAGTAATACATACAAAACAAATGCTGATGTGTCGCGTCATTGCTGATTCAATCTGCAACATTATTTGAATGAAAATTAACATAAACAATGGAAATACCCTGGCTTCCAGTTTATTTGGAATGGTTTCAAATGCAATCAAGTCAGCACCAGAATCAGCTAATACTTGGACCCTTCTGCGGTGAAAATCTTTCAGAGTCTCCAAACCGACATCTTTCCCATAAATTCCACTGTAAGATTATACACATAATCATCATCAACATCAGAGCTTCTAAAAGAGGACACCTATGAAGGATAATTATTATTCATTTATCAGACCTATACTCAGAGCCATCAGCCAAATAAGCTCCATAGCTCCCCACAGATGCAGCAACAAGAACTGGACGTCGTCCTGGGATTTCATCTCCTGTAACATCGCAGGAACCTTTGGCAGCTCCTTCATGATATACATCCCGTGCTTCACGAGCTATTTCAACGCTTTTTCTGAGTAAATTTTCCCCTTCTTCTCTAGACAATCCCTTGGATTCAAACCCCTGAAGAGTAGCCTACTTTGTGCAAACAAGACACTACAAGTTGCTGACTCTGCATATATATTAGCTATTTGGCTTATGAAGGAAAGCAGAGTTATGAATACCTGATAAGATGCAGATATAATGATATTTGCACCAGCTTCCAGGTAATCAAGGTGAACCTGTATTGTATAATAGTATAAACAAATTTAGCTTATCATAACTTCATAATTAAGGACTTGTTACAAGAAATTGAAATAGGCCAAATTAAAGCATTAGCACCAAATTTTAAAGTATGAATGGATAAATAAATGATAGACTTATAGAAGGGGTTTCGAGATTACCCTTTTGATTAGGTGAGGTGAGCTAATGAGGCACTTGGCGCTCCATAGAGGGTCATTGAGGTTAGCACCATGCCTCTCCAGCTCCGTCGCAAGGCCGCCGTCAATGACGGCGTAACCGCCGCACTGCCGGAGGAAACTTTCCATAACTATGATGCGATCCAATAATCAATTGTCTATCCCGATTTTTAATCCTTCCGACAAATTTCACGACGGTTTTGATCTTTCCTTTTTCGAATAATTAATTCTAATTCTTGCTCTTCTTGAGTGAATGGTGATGTTCGCGTTTGCGGTGGCGGTTTCAGCGGCGTCGCGGTTACGGTGATCGGAGAAAGCAAAGTTAGCAGAAAATGAAACGTTAACACAGCTGATACAATTTGATTGATGTGTCACCTTCAAAATGGCCCATGTGGCAAATTTATAGGACAAGCATTCAAAACTTTATACTTCTGCCCCAATAGTATTGTTTAGTTAACTAATTCGTCCACACCCTTTTAAACTGATCGATTTGGTGCCAGTGTAGCAATCCACCGCGTCACACAAAATTTTATTTTAGTATAAATAAATTGGAAAAATGTTATAAGTCCACTCCGGTCTATCACAGGGTGAACCACATAAGATACACTAGATTTTAGAAACTATGATAGAATCTTATCTATTTTGGCATGTTGATGCTATAACAAGATATTAGTATTGGTGTTAGATCACACCCGTTTATATTTTTATATTTTGAGAGAATTGTAGATTTATCTTAAAATTACAATTTTATGTATTCTAAAAAATAAAAAAATAAAAATAAAATAATGATAATCATAATTAAAAAAAATAAAAAATTATTTTATGTCCATGAATCAGAGAAAATTCATGTAGCCTGAATTATTGCTTCCCAAATGTATCTGGCCTTGTTTATGGCAAACATTATTTTCCATGCGAAACAAGATAGCCAGGTGATGACAATAGGGGTAAGTAAGAAAAGCTTCTAGTTCCATACTTCCATTATCCTCATTTTAGGTTACTAGTTCACGGAAATTCCAAAGACGTGATTTTCACGATGAAATTGATTCGAAGATGTCAGTTAAAAGTAGTGTTTCAAGAAACTTGCCTAGCGCCTATATAGCGTTTAAACTCAATGCTTGGACTTTATATTTTATCAGGCACTACATTTTATCACACATTGATCACGTATTAGTGCGCTTAAACTCGCTTACGCTCAATATTTGGGATCGATACTTTTTCAAGCCTTACGCTTTTTAAAACTTCGATTAAAATTGAATGTTGAAAAATATTTTTTAAAATATGAAAAATAATGATACAGATCGTAAATTTTTAGGTTGAGTTAAAAGAGAATTCATAAAAAAAAAAAAAAATGACGAGATTTTAAATTTTTAAAGTTCACCTTGAACACAGACTTTTAAGACCCTTGCTTGTATAGGCACGAGCTTGTTCTCTTCCTAGCTACAATTGTCTCAATAAAATTTCAGCCAAGACACATCCCCTTGAATGCTAAATGTGGGGGCCCGCGATCGGGGAATGAAATTTTCTCTCTTGATGGGTTTTCTTCTCTTCCCAGCGCTGGGAAGAGAAGCTTGCTATGTATAAACATATGAACTCTACTAGGCATATATATGTCCATTTTTGGTCAAATGTGATGCTAATTGTTATAAAAGTATAGAAATAATAGAGAGAGTTTAGAGAGAATGAATTCTAAGGAATTCATGGGAATAAATTCGTTAATAAGCGAAAGCCCTTATTTATAGGAAAAGCTTGAATGGCATGTCGTAATTACATAATTTAAATCGAGACATAATAGTCATTCACATAAATTAAAATATAATTTTATATCTTCCTCGGGTGCCTCATGTCTCATTAATATATTCATAACACTCCCCCTTGAATGACTATTAATACAAATGTCTTCTAGCCTTGTTTGGAGAAAAATCCGGTGGGAAAAAACTTCCAAACAGGTGCGGATAGCTTGGGTGGTTATATCTGCTTCATCAAAACATTGCTCACGATGATGTCTATCGGCCGGTATAAGAGTATTCAGCGTCTTGCCTCGTTAAAACCTTGTCAAGAAAACCGGTGGGAAAAAACTTGATCGAAGGAAAAAGTAAACTACTCTATCTCGATTTCATATCTTGAGGATGGATATCCTTACAGTAAAGGATTTCAATATCATCATTATTTGGATCTAAATCATTGTCTCTATTATAACTTGATCCAATAGATACAGCGTGTCGATTTCTCTTAATAGTCCTCAATATACCATGAATATGCCTCGTTAAAACCTTATTAGGAAAAATCCGGTGGGAAAAATCCTAATGAAGGAAAAAGTGCATTATTCATGTGAATACGCTTTAATGTTGCCTCATTAAAAACCTTGTTAGGAAAACCACGATGGGATAAAACCTCGATCAAGGAAAAAGAGTGCGTATTTTATACAAGTATCTTTGCAAGCATTTCAAAATCTTTCATAGATTTGTATGAGTATCATATACATTGATTGATACTCTTCATTCATCTCCACGTGAATGAAATTTTAGATGTTATACAATATCATGTTATATTGATGCATATATGCAATCAGCGACCGATCTCATTTTCTCAATATATCGAAGATATATACCTAAATCTCTTCCTGGAGATTTCATATTACTTGATTGAAATTTGCCTCATTAAAACCTTATTTGATAAAAACCCTTTTGGGACAAAAACATCAATCAAGGAAAAAGAGTACATCATATGAATTTCTCAACAATATCAATGTAGATATTTTTGGCCGTTGCATGCATAATAATACATTTGAAACCTCTTCAAGAGTTTCATTCTCATTTCTCATTAAACTTAGTGCATAAACACTTTAATCATAAGGACATATATTTATTATCGGCATTTTGATGGATTTTAATATCCTCACTATTATTGATAGTATGTAGCGCTATCTTTTCACAATTATTATGCGACACTTTTCAATTTTATTTCTTTCCCCATATCGACATAACTTATCGAGATATCATTATCAATCTCTTGTAGGATTACACATATAGTTATGTCTATATACTCTTCAAGAGTATATGCCTCCGTTATTAAGACCATCTTTTACAATTTGCTTTGATATATATGATTGGGGAACTCTTATATATCAACATTTCTAATAATATTAACTTATCAAAGCATCACAGCTTATATGCGATTGTTCATAATCTTTCATGCATCCTTGAACTTGAAGTTCATATTTCAATTGTGAGGATATAGTATGATGCTATTCACATATCATTTTGACCTTTAATACTCCCCTCATGCTTTAGAAAATTTAGAACACTAAAACTCATATATGTTCTCATCATTCAGCCTTAATATGAGAATTTATATAGTTTGCATTCTATTCTCGATATTGGTAATTTATTGGAGAACTTTAAATATTTTGCCACATAATATCCCACTTGTATGGCATACTCAATCCTTGGGATTTATTTAAGTATTAGGATATACATTTACTAACTTTATCATTAAATCGAAAATCAAATACTCCATCAGTGAGCAAATATTTAAGTAAATTTCAAATTACAGATCATATACACATGTGACTATCTAGTGGATCATATCATAATATCTAGTAGTTACATGGAGGATGAGTGGGCTCATATTTCTCATCCTTTATTCCCGGATATATTTGGGATTTATTCCCAATATTACCACAATAATGATTTCATCATTTATCGAGAACAATCATTGAAGAATTCTTTTAATTCTTCACTTGAAATATTGATTTCAATAATTATTTAAGCAGGGATGGTCGGTCAGGTTACGCATAAGCAGTATTATTGAACTTTTAGTTCGGTGAATTCTTATATCCATTTCACTAGTATACGTATAGTGCTCAACATGATTTATTACTTTCATCATATGGATAGCTCACCGACATATTCCATCATGTTTGGTAGCATTATTACACATCCTTTGTTCAAGCGGAATCTTAGCACATCACGCTTCATGTTTAAATCTTTTGTTCCAAATGGAGCCTTACCTCATCTGGCGTTTATAAATTATCAGGGCACTTACGATTATTAACCATAATAATGGTCCATATATAATAATGGATAATTTGCTCTCAAATCTTAAAAAATACTATCCATCACTCTGGAGTCAAAATCCTAAAAATGATTTATCGAAGTAGGCTTGAAAGGTTGAGGATACTAATGAATAAGGGTATCCCACAAGATATCAGATGGTTGATTGAAGCAAAGGTTCAATTATACGTGAGGTTTCAATTCCTTCTAAATACATGCGGTATGGGAAAAAGTAGTTTTCAAAGAAATGGAGAGCAAAAAGATTAGGAGGATGCTACAAAGTGTGCTCGGTGGACATGTGATCTTTCGATGTAAATCGTGAGGTACTTGTCCGAGCGAGAAGATAAAAATAGTATTCATTAAGGATGGATTGAGTAAAGAGCCTTTGGATGATATTCAGCAGCTCTTGAGGCACATCTGGTGGACATGTACAAGGTGACACATTGGCCTTATGGGCCAAATTCAAAGATGAACAATCACGTTATAGTCTTGAAAAACTTACTTTAGAAGATCCTGTTTGTAAATTTAGTAGAAAAACTTAGTATAATAATTTTCTCATATTAATATAAGGAAGTTGATTGTAATACTTGAAGATCAATGTTTTCTTGTAATTGAAGATATTGTTTTTCAATTTTTAAGATATATATATGTATATATATATTATTTTCAATCAAGCAGTATATGTATTCACTAAAATTTTTACTGTTTTTTTTCTTTCATATTTGTCAAAAAAGTAAATAGTACAAATCAATTATTGGTTTGAAAATTTTTCTTTAAATAGAGGATTCATATATCTCTCATGTTCATACATTAAAAAGTATAGTGCAAAAGAGAGACAAGAGTAGAGATGGATATGGAGATTTTAGAATCATCTCATACAAGTCTACCCTTCTACCCATGAGATTAAAACCATATGTGTTCTTGGTGGCTCCAGACTAGTAGGTCATATCCAATATGTGGATATGGCGAGACCAACTTGTAAGGGAGTTAGGAAAACAAAATATCAATATACTATATGGAGGGACTAATAACAAACTATTAAGGAGTCTTATGATGGCACGCACAATCATGGGGGATAAGAGTGTCAAGTGTAATACCTTTTAAATCCGAATTGGAAGCGATGTCGAATTGGAGTTAGAAATGTCATTAGTCGGTTGGATTGATGCTACAAACACAATCCATCCACCATTGTCTCGATGTACATGATGAGCAATAGTGATGCTTTTATTATTCTTCCAGACGGCTATAACATTTGGAGGAAATATTCAATATAGCGCCATTTGCCGCGTGGAACTTTCATAACAAACGTAGGTTTGTTGAATATTATTATTTCTTTGATGGTTTGCTAGCATTTCTAGATCAGGGCGTAGAACATAAATTTATTTCGTTAGAAATATACTTGTTTACGCTATCTGATTCTTGATCTACTCATCAAGATTCAATCATATGTTCAAAAATACATGGAAGCTAAAACCCATCGGTCTGACCATCGGTGTCAAGCGAAAAAGATCATTTGGATCTTTCATTATGAATCAGAATGTTAGGTGGCGATTCTGGAGTATTTATACTCTCGAGGCGCATCCCCTCATTTATGGAGTTCAATATGTATTTTCTTTTAAGCATTTCTATATTTTATTGTCATCTTTGATATTCTCAATATGTTCCACTTGGTGTTTTGTCTTCTTACGGGTAATAATAATATCGTATTTATTCAAATCTGACGAAATCTAGTGATTATGTTCTTCAAGAGCATTTTATGCTTATATCAATCTGATCTCATGCTCATTAATGAGATTACTTCATATAATCTCTTCATGCGATATATTTTCTTTGATTTATCAACATGGGATCTATTAGCATTTTATTTATCCAATGGTAACCCGGTACCACCTCAAATTTTCTCCATCAATATTCAATAGGCGTGGAAAGTGAGCATTCCTTTATTAAATGCTTCTTTAGAGCATTTCTCATCATATCACAATATACTAATCTCGTAATGAGATTTTTCACATGATATATTTTCTTTCTCTTTTATCACAATGGGATTCTTTGGCAATTTTATTTCATCAATACATACAACGGTAAATTGCATCACTTGCTCAAATCCCTTCTTTAATATCAATAGAATATTCATATCGAACATATATAAATCAATTATCCAATTGTGGGGTTTAATCCAACCACATTTTGTAATAAGTATTCTAAGCGTGTGGTATATCCCACCACATGGCGTTGAAAATATGCATACCAATCGTGTGATATAACTCACATTGAAAATATATACAAATTTCAAAGTGCATAAATTTAAATTCTGAGAATTAAATTATCCTCATAGGTGGTTGAGCCTCTGGAAATTATCATGATAAATATAAAGTTCTGAAATTTAAATTAGAATTAAATTAACTTAACATTTAACTACTTATTAGGGAGTAGATTATGCTTAGTAGAAGGTATTACTCTTCACTTAGCATATAAAATGCATAAATATATAAAATCTTAGTTTAGTGATGGTTGAACCCATCATCGGTAGGATATTTCAATATTTAAATTGCGATAAATAAAGTGCAAAAATTAAATATCTATAGAAGAAAATTTGTTCTAACTATTTCTTCAAAATATAATTATCGTCCAAGTAAGTAGAATTGAAATATCTGCTGACTTTAGAGCTAGTTCTTGTGGCGATCTTGCTGGCAGTGCGATAGCGCTACACATATTCTTTATAAAACATTAATACATACTCAATTTCTTTGCCCAAGCTACGATTCTTGGCTGAAATCTTGCTTTGATATTCTACATATTTCTTTATAAAGTTTTGACATTATAAGCATTAATACATAAATATTCACAAGTTCAAGGACCCTTTTGTAACTTTTTTCAAAAATTGGAAGTCTTGATTTGTAAATTTTGAAAGTTCCTTTATCGATATTGATGTAAATCGAAGATCTCGTTGAATCAAGTATAATGGAGTCGAGAAAATTTGATTTTGATAATGTATCTTTCCATATATCTAGAAAGCGAATGTTATAATTTAATATATTATTATATTATAAAGTAATATAATATAATATAATATATATATTATATACCTCCCACTTTGACAGCCCACAACAATATGTTCTTCTTCTTTGGTTAATGCAGACAAAAACTCCTCTACAAACTTTGGATTTTTAACCTGGCCTTGTGGTGTGATGAACATGTACGGAATGTTGAAGGCTTTCTCCACATGACCATTCTCAAATTCTTCTAATGTTATATGTTTTGTATGTATACTGTATATATATATATATATATATATATAGGAGTGAAAATGGGATGTGAGATGTGAGAGGTCAAAGCAAAGAGTAAAATGGGAGCTATAATACTGGCAGTGTTATAGAGTTATAGAAAAATTTGAGCGAGAGAGAGAAATATCATGTGCTTGATATTTTTGAAAATTGGGAAAGAATTTGGCTTATAATTATATAGATTTACGTTAAAAATTGAGTATTTTTAAATTGTAATAATCAGGTTTACGTCTGAGAAGATCATCATAAGATCTGGCTGTAGAAGCATCTTTATGCTTGTACTCGAGTTAGAGACTCGTCTTTGATAACGTGTTATAAAAGTATAGAAATAATAGAGAGAGTTTAGAGAATGAATTCTAAGGAATTCATGGGAATGAATTTAATTAATAAGCTGAGCGCATTTATAGGAAAGCTTGAATGGTATAAATCGTAATTATATAATTTAAATCGAGAGACATAATGATATTCACATAAATTAAAATATAATTTTATATCTTCCTCGGGTGCCTCATGTCTCATTAATATATTCATAACACTAATTAACCTTTTTATTATTACATTATTTTTTATTATTTTTAGAGAACCATAGATAATCCAATAATAAATAATTATTTTGAAGTGATAGAAGAGAAACCCACAATGAAGTAATTATATATTTTGGTCAAGTCGCAATATTTAGAGCTAATTTAGAAATAGACAAGCATTAACGAACTTTCACACTATCACTGTGTATAATTTTTCTTTGATATAACTTATCTTGACAACCTCATTGTCAATTGAATTGGACGTAATTTTGTTTCATATATTTTAATATGAATGATGACATGATTTAAATCTTGTAGTACAATCAACCTCAATATTATCTTGAATAAATAGAAAGCCAACAAAAATAAGTGGTTTTAATTAAAGTGGCCATTTTGTGTTAGTGACGTGACGAGGAATATGGTGCTGATAATCTTAGCAAACAGCCATGGTGGACTTGAATTCTGGTCCGCCATGAAAATTGACATTATTGATTAGGCTTCCACGAGTGCCTATCTTGATGTAATGGCAAAGGTTATCCTAAGAAAAGGATATAATAACAATTATCAAATGCTGACTAAATATGGAATATATATCAGTGTAAATTTAACTAGTCAACTGTAAAATTCGAGTTCTTTAAGGTAGGCATAAATTTTAGTTTTGTTACAAATGCTAACTTTTATGTTACAATTAAAGTTTTATTTTGATTGGATAGCAAGAATGAATTTTTAAATAAATAAATTACAAAAAACGTTGCAAATACGAAGATAGGATAAAGTTTAATCACCTACGAAATATAACAAGTTGGATATAGGGATGACAATTTTACCGAATAAAACCAAGATTCATGGGGTACCTGCCTCTAATGGGGTGGATCCGTCCTAACTAAATAGGTATTAGGGGTGGGTATGGTTCTCAATTTGGAACTGAGAAAGTTTTATGGGCGGGTCTGAGGTAGCATGTACCCGCCCCGGATCCGACCCTAAACCCATTTTTCCTTTATTTTTAAGTTAATATTTTTTAAGTTACCTAAAACTTTTGTGAAATTCACAAAAATTTTCTTCTTCTAAGTATTGCTATAGGAAAGTCAAATTTTAAGAAATCCAAATTAGACAAAAAAAAAAAAAAAAAAAAAGGAAAGATACAAGATGATATTTAAGGCCATAATGAAAAAAAAGAAGGAAAATTGGTAGTTGGTGGGTTTTTATTGGACCCGCCCCCCTCCTAGAACCTACCTGCCTCAGGAGCTCGCTGATCGGGTTGACCTTAGACTTTGCAGGTCCAAGGGTGGTTCTTGACTGACCTGCCCCAGAACCGACCCATTATCATTCTTAGTTGAACACTAATATGGTGGGTTTTCAATAAGGAAGGAGCTACGAAATTGTGGATAAAAAATAAAAAACAAAAATTAACATTTGCTAGTTTGTGCTTTTGTTTTGGTAATTTTATTTGAATTTATATAAACTAGTATTTTCTCCCGTGCGTTGCACGGAGAGATTTATAGCCAACTTATAATTTAAAATATGTGTACAATAAAAATTATAATAATATATTTTCCTTTTTTTTCATGGTAAAAAGATATGGACAGGAGATTTAAAAAGATCACACATAATAATAACCCGGATTGGAGGGATAAGGAGTGATTCTATCAAAAGATTAGGGGTGATAATAACGGGAGATTATCCATGGGTTGAAAATTAAGTATTTATTTATGCTTGAGTGGGAAATATAAATAAAATAGTATTTTTTAATTCTGAAAATTATAAGATTGAGCGGGAAACTGATAAGATTAGGGGTGATAATAATGAGAGATTATCCATGGGTTGAAAATTTGGTATTTATACTTGAATGGGAAATATAAATAAAATAGTATTTTTTAATTTTGAAAATTATAAGATTGAGCGGGAAACTGATATCATTTTATTAATATATAGATTGGGTTAATTTCACCGGCAGCCATTCAAATTATACAAAAATAATAAAATTATCACTGAATTTCTAAATTTACACCCTCAGTCACTAATTTTAAATTACTATTAATAATTGCAATCAATGTCGAAATTGTTCAAAGCAAAATTTAAAGCATTAAATTGTAATTTTATATTCAAAAACAAAATTACAACGAAGCTCCCATCTACCGTATCCGACCATCACCACTGTCTGCTCTAACCACCTCCAGGACGAAAACACAATTACTACCAACGCCACATCTCTGTTGCCTTTTTCACCACAAATCTGATGCGAAACAACACAAATTTGGTGAAAAATTGCACAAGTTTTAAACCAGTTTCACTGGTGCATTTTCACATCAAATTTATATTGTCATTTCGTACTAGCTCTATGAAGCATTTCACACCAAATATCAGTGCATTGCAAGACCGCGTGAGTGGTCGTGGTGGTCTGAGGCTGCAGTTGTGGTGGCTGGATCGAAAAAGAAAAGAGTTTTCTTATAATTTTCTTTTGGATATAAAATTACACTTTGGTCCTTTAAATTTTATTTTGGATGATTTGGATGTCCAATCACCACAAGAATGTTTAAGCACAAATGCTAGCGTCACAATTATGGTGCTAACACTGTGTTTTCCGACCACATACAACCTTTGCTTAAATCAAACCAGATCTATAAAGACAAAGAAGTGAGAATAGCTCCAGTTCGAAAAATTTTCCGGACACCATGGCCGCCGGTGGCTATTGTCAAAGTTTTTTATCATAGGTTGGTCAAATCAGAAGAAAAACTTTGACTAGCAAATACCCATGGCACAGTATCGTCGAAAGATTTTTCGAATCAAGTTTTCCTCGCGAACTAGATTTGATTTCAGATTATGGCCAAAAAATTTGATTAGCAGGCACCGGCGCCCACGGTGTCGCCGAAATTTTGAATTGGTGGAGCTAGATCTGATCTTAGATTTCAAAACGGAGGTCGTATATGACTGGAAAACACAGAGTTAGCGTAGTAACTACGGTGCTAGCACTTGTGCTTGAACATTACTACCAATCACCATTAGTAAAATTAATTTAAACTTCAGTGATTTAGTGCAAGCTTGGAATTTCAGTGACCATTTTATTATTTTTATATAATTTGAGTGATTGTTGATCAAATTAACACTATTTATTTTGAAATAATTAACCCTGACAGAGAGAGAGATTATCATTTTGGCACACTGTAATGCTTTCAAGACTTTTAATTGAAATCAGTCAAAATGGACAAATGATGCATAGTAATATATAATAATTAACATACTGTTAAGCAGCGTCCATAATGACGATTAATTCAAAATTGATGTGATCATATCTATTATAACAATTGTTACTAGTAGGATTTCCAAATGCCATCCCTGGAGACATCCAAGTGCTATCCGCGGACATTCCCCGATATGAATGATTGTCCAAGCCCAATCTTTCCTTCAGTTCCGAAGACACCGCCCGTGTCTTGTGCCAAGTCTTCAGGTGACAGCTATGTCCACGTGGCAACAAACGAATATTGACAAGACGAGAAAAACTTGGGTACGCCTGCCCTACCATCCCAGTGGTAGGGCAACCCAATAGAGTTTTGCCAAGTCATTTCATTTGTTTTGTCCACTAATACTCTTTGTTTCTTTTTTTTTTTTTAACCTCTAAGTGGTCCCCATGAATTAATGCGGCTATGATTAACGGCATACTCCATGTTTTGAGATTTCTAACAATCCCTGTTACCAATATTTATTGAAACGTTTATTTATTTACTTTTTTGGGTTATCTTTTAATGGACTTCACTCATTTTTAAAATAAGTTTCTCTCGCGTAAAAATATTAAGCATCAATGTGTGCTATTTTTCCACATTTTTCCACTTTTTCAATTTTTTTCAACTTTTTTCTCTCTCCTAAATCAATTACATCCACACATCTCATCATATCCATAAATCTCAACCACTCACCTCCACTCATCCTCTCTCCTCTTTTACTTTAAGACACTTTAAAACACTTTTAATTTACTCACATTCACCCTTATTATATCATTTATTTAAACACTAAATAATAGCATGTATATATCCAAAAAAATGTATATAATAAAATGACATTTGGAGAAAATAAAATAACAAGACGCTGATGTGGCACCACCACAGGAAGCCATGTCAGGATTAAATTTTTTTATAGTATCTACGTTGGATAAGATAAATGACAAATACCCTCTAATAGTGGGAACCCCCGAGCCCATATTTTTTCCCTGCGTGGGTATATGGATAAAGGAAAATTACCCATAAGATTAAATTGGATATTTGAAAGTCACATATTTAAGTTTACAATTAAGTGGGGCCAATTTTTACATAAAAAACAAAAAAGTGAAAAAGTGAATTACAAGAGACAGAGAAACTAAAATGCACAACGGACACTTGTCATTTTCTTATTGGGTTGCCCTACCACCGGGATGGTAGGGCAGGCGTACCCAAGTTTTTCTCTGACAAGACACCTAGGCGACTAACAGTATAGGGCATATGTATCTGTCACATTTAATAAATAGCTCGAACCCCCATGCACCAGAAGCTACTACATGCCATCGCCAGCCATTGCTAGGACTTGATCGAAAGCCAACCACCTCCCACCACGTGCACGGCCATCATGAACCGGTCAGCTCCTGGTCAGCCTTATCAAACACTATTAGTGGTGTCAATCCAGGTGAATGGGATAGGCCTAGTAAATCTTGGCTCGTAATCAGTCCTCTTGGTTATAGGCCCACTCATATAGGTTGGCGGGCTGGGTTGACCCGACCCATATTTTTTTGTTGTGATCCGGCGCCACCGTCAACTCATATGGGCCAATTCGGATGGCTCAATGAACGGGCCGACCATATGAATCAAAATAAAATTTTTTAATTATTAAATTTTAAATTTAGTGTTATAATACACAAATTTGAAAAAATTTCAAAATTTAGAAATTTAATGTCATTAATTTAGTGATATAATAATATAATACAAATAAATAAATATATAAAATGTTAATTTGACTTTGAGGGGACGTTATGTCCCCTCAAAGTCAAATATGGCTGCATTAGGCTGCAATGTTGCAGCATTTTTTTTAAAATTTTTTTTACGAGCCAGCAGTTAATCGCTGGCCTGTTTAGTTGGACCTGGTCCGTTCGAGTTCAATTTAATGTGGATTGTGGGTTGACTTGTAGTTTGGGCTTGAAGCCAATGGGCTAGTCCAGGTTTGACCAGCCCATCCATCTGGCCAATACTAAACACTATAAACCCTCATTCTCCCAGAAAGAAGGTAAGTGAAATTCTCTCTACACCTTTTACACAAACTCACTCCATTTAGCATGCCAACCAAGTTGGTCTCATTAACACCTTGGTTAAGGCTCCACTGGTTATTCACGCCAGTGCCGTACTTGAGATTTCGGGACCCTAAGTCGAAATATAGAAAATGGCATTTAAGACAGATAAGTCAATCTTGTGTTCTACAGACTACAGAGTAAGAATTTAGTATCATTTTCAATTCTTCAAATATAATAGTCTTCAAAAATTTAAGAAATAATGGAGATTAACCGCTATAAGGTGCGCCAATTATTAAGGGAGGGGGGATGGTGAGAGAGAGTGCTTGAGGAATTAAAATTAGTCTTCACTATCAATCCAATCTTAATTGCTAGTTTGCTTATATTAAATAATAATAATAATAATAATAATAATAATAATAATAATGATAATATAATATAATAATAATTAGAAAAAAAATTTAAAAAAAGAAGGGAGGAAAAGTAGTGCCTTCAATAAAGAACGGAGAAAAGGAGAGAAAGTAGTGCCTTGATGGAGATTCAAACCCTTGACTACATACGTCGAGTGACTTAACAAAAACTTCAATTACAGCGGCTATAACAATGAACTTTTCTGTTCAATAGTTTGCACGAATGTATATCTATATAAACAATCTGTTTCAATTTTGGGGCCCGGGGGATAGGTCTCTCAAACCTCACGGTAAGTCCGGCCCTGATCCACACTCATTTTACACTCATATATGATGGGCCCATTTGAGTTGACCACCGGAGTGCGTTCGATTGCCGCCCCTCTCGTCATTTGAAAGGGGGTCATCATGGTCAATCGCCTCTAATGTTTTTCCAAGCATGCAGATTCAAGTCGGAATAGATAGAAGGGAGACAGGCGGCTACTGGCCTTTATTTTTTACTGTCAACAACAATCATTATATAATTTAATTTTATTTTATTTTATTTTTTGGGTTGGGGGAGGGGGGGTATATCGACTCGAAAATCAAAACTCAAGATACAATTTTATGAAAATAATGGAAAAATCATTATATAATTTATTATGTTTATGTAACATTGTAATTTCTATTTATTAAGAGTCTCTTTCATTTGATGATTATTTTACTTGGAAAATGAAAATTTTCACCTACTTTATTTTCCACAATTTGCTTGATTGATAGCACACATTTTCCACGGAATTCTGTCCTTGAAAACCTAACGCGATAGTGTGATTACATTTTCCTCACAAACAAGGAAATGCTTTTCTTACCTCCTTCTAGATTGAATTTTCCATGGCATTAGACCCAAGCACAAGTCCGAAAAATCTTTCCTTCTATGGAAAATATCACCCATTAAACACAAAAGAAGGGAAATAACAACATTTCATAAGACTTAAATTGAAAATTAAATTCTCTCAAACCTATCATTTTTCAACCAAATTCCACCCTTCAATCGAACGCACCTTTGTGACTCTAAGCAAAACTAAAGACCCCTTTGTGCTTGTTGAAATGTTTTTGAAATCTAATTGTGTAATTTTTCTTTGTTGTTTTAATGAGAACAAATTTGTCATTTTACATTAGGTTAACAATATAAATGGACTAAAACCGTGACCAGGGATCAAATTCAAGAGTTAAGGACTAAACGGAATAATTCACGATGAACTTGGCTAAAATTTGGAAAAAGTTAAAAAGTAAAATGTGAAAATTGCCGGCTAGAAAGAATCGACTTTCAAGTGGACCCAACATTCATCATTAGTGGCCTAGTTGAAATCCATCTTCCAACTTTTTTCCCACCAAAAGCATTTATTTCTACAGCTTAGTTTAAGTTAAATCACAGTTAAAACCACACCACCACAATTCGAACAAGTAAATTTTCCTGTAAAAAATATTTACCCGAACACATTATTTAAGCATAAGCATGAATTGACCATGAATTGTCAATCAGCAAATTTATATATATTTATGTCATCTCCAACATGAGACTAATGTTTCAGCAAAAAGATGGATCAAACATACTAAATTCAATTCACCAAGTCAATTTGTTTCCATCGTTTTCACGGACCGCGAGTTGGCGCGAAGCAGAAACAGCCCCCAGCTTGGTCTTCCGGTATCATTCCACCTCCCTTGCTCGTATCAATCGCCTCCAGCAACCTCACAACCTCATCCATGTCGGGTCGCTTCTCGGGGTTTGCATCCCAACACTTTTTCATGATGTTTGCGAAAGCACTTGGACAACAACGCGGGATTTCGGGCCTCAAATTCTGTCCAAAACAATCATGTCAAAATTCAGTTGAAAACATTAATAGCTAAGCAAAATATTTCGAGACGAGAAGGAAGTTCAAAGTCATAAAACTGACCTGTCTAACAACAGCGGAAGAAACCTCAGCAAAGCTGAGATCAGGGTATGGCAGGTCACAGCAATAGATTTCCCATAAGCAGACGCCGAAGCTGTAGACGTCACATTTTCTGTTATAAGGCTTTCCGTCGAGTACCTAAAAACATTAAGCACAGTTCATTTTAACTTTTTTCTACTTTAAAAGTAACTTTTACATATCAGTCGAAGTGAAACATCATTATCTAACATCACTATTCATTATTATTCACGCATCTCGTCGTCCCCAACACTACTATTCAACTTAAACTCATTGTTACCAACAGATTTAAAGGATATTAATGCCTCTAATTCACAGGGAGTGTGTGTCAAAGTATAATATATTTTTCAAAATTATTGGCAACAAATAATGAGATAGAGTGAATACCTCGGGGGCCATGTACCCAAGGGTCCCAGTTTCACCGGTCATGTCCTTGGGATTCTGAGCTTCAACACGCGCAACACCAAAATCAGCAATTTTAAGTGTTCTCTTAGTGTCCAACAACATATTTTCAGCTTTGACGTCCCGATGTACAATCTTCTTCGAATGTAGATAGCTCAGCCTGTGCATATAATACGAGATGAGTACATATTTTCTATACATATTTTCTAAAAGAATCTGAACTCAAATAAATGAATTCCATAAGAAAGTTACCCCCGAGATAGATCTAAAGCAAGTTGAATCACGATTTTATATGCGAGCTTCTTCTTTCTGTTCTTGTACAAGAAGTTCTTCAACGTCCCTCCTTGAAGAAATTCAACAAGAACACAGCATGCCCTCGATGGAAGGTTGGAATAACCATCGGACGGGTTTTTGGACGGAATTTTGAGTTGTGAAGTCCCCATCGAAGCACCGACAAACTGCAAGAAGCCGTAAGTTAAGAAACAAAAGGGCATAAAAAATTGTGTTTGGTTTCCCAATTTTCCAAAATTGAAAAGTACCAGGAAAGTCAAAGAATCAGATATTTACTCTTGTGACGTTTGGATGGTCGAGCTTGTGCCAAACGGCAACCTCCTGTTTAAATGATGCCCGTAGAGCAGCAGTTTCGGTGGCTGTCGCCATGCCATCCTCTCCCCAATCCAGCAACTTCACTGCGTGCCAAAATATTGGATGTGTCTTAAGGCAAGAATCATTCATTTGAATAGGTTTAACCAAACAATCATTAGCTACACAATCTCAGTCTTCGAATATTAGTCCATACAAAATGCAGGACAACCTCAAAGTCCACATCCTCAATATTTCAAAATTCAACATTTACTTATATAGCGAAGATCATTACCATTTCTGAGGGAAAAAATTTTTTTTTTGCTTAAAAAGAAATTTGTTATACCTGCAACATCCTGATTATCGTAAGTGCCACGATAAACAGTGCCATATGTGCCTTGAGCAACAAGATATCGAATTTCCAACTTGGAGGGATCAATTTCCCAGACTTCCTTGGGTATCTGGCTTTGATTTTGATTCTGATTCTCGACATTTCTCGACCAAACCCTGCTCAAGTGCTTCTCAAGCTGAACATCCAAGCTTTTGAGATCAATCTTATCAGCCCTGAAAATCATATCTTTGCTACCAATGCTTCCAGGACCATTGCTCGTCAAGGACTTTTCACAAACACCTTCTGTGCCCCTCAGCTTGGAGGCTCCCTCATGATTTTCTTCACTTGTTTTCATGTCCATTTTTTCAGAGAATCCAATGATTTTCAATCCCAGACCCTAAATTTCCAATCAAGCAATCAAGATCCCGATTTCATCAATCCAATAAAACAATATTTTCTTGATTTCTTCGAGTCAAATCCCGATATTAACAACTTTTCATCATCATCAATTTGTGGGAAACAAGAAATCGAATTATAATTGCAGGGAAAAAAAGAAAAAAAAAAAAAACCCAAATAAGTGATAAAAAATTAGACAAAGGAAATTGACTTTTGGAGAATTCAAAAGGTTAATAATTAATTAACCCTCACCAACTCTCCCATTGCTTAACGAACAAAGCACGTTTAAATAAATAAATAAACAAAAAAGTAAACCCTAAGACCCTAAGATACTGACGCAATTTCTTAAATCTACGTGGAATTAGGAATTAGGTTTGACGAAGCCCAGAAACACACATACCTTCCAAACCCATAATCAAGAGGAAACGTAAAGCCGGAAAAGTTGACCAGAGCTTTGAATAACCCTTTTCGAAATTCAAAGGGAAATTGGGAAAAGGAATGTCTGGTGAAACGGATCTCAGAAAATTGGAGAGAGAAAATTGTGTGGATGGAGAAGAAGAAAAAGGGCGGTTTGAGAGCGAATGGCGGAGAATGCCAAAAATTATGGGCTTCTTCTTCTTCTCCGCTGTTTTAGTTAGGAGTCTAGAGAGAGAAAAAGAGAAGATTCTGTGACAGCAATGCATCCAAAGGATTCTGGAAACAACAACAATTGTACTGTTCCGTGCATGTCCTTCCAACCAAATTACCGGCAACAAAAGTACTTATTTTTTACTATTTTTTATTCACCAATCATCCTTTTCATCTCTCTGCCTCTCTGGAATAATGTTTATTTATTTATTTATTTATAAAAACATTGCTACATTATTTGACTAGTATAATAAGGTTTTTATTTAATATATGTAATATTAAAAAAATAAATCAATTTAACATTCTGATGCGTTATTGATGATGGATAAATAATTATGATAAATATCATTATTTTTATCTAGCAAAAGAAAGTAGGTTAGAACCATTCAATCGTCCATGTATATTAGTATACCGCTTCTTGGCGGTAGAATCAACTGTAAGAATTGGAAAGAATAATTGAATGAGACAATAACAATGAAGAAGGATGTACTGCAAGATAGGCATCGATCTGTTCTTTTTTGTATTTATATTATATAGAAGAGAAAACTTCCTTAGAGTCGGTGATTATTCTTCATGTGACTCTTAAGATCAAGAACACAATTTTGTAGTACTGTTTACTGTCAATGCAACAATATGTTATTACTTTACATAATAATAATAATAATATATGTTGTGACAGTGGATAACATAAACTGTATCCAAAGCACTAAAAATCCAGTATGAGCATTGAAATGAGATTAACCAACAAACATCGGATAAGTCGAGTAGTTGGCTATTGGCTATTAAGAATTGAATCAAAGATGTACAACAAAAATTAAATAAATTCAATCTCAATACCACTTTTTTTTTCTTTTTATTTTTTGAGAAAAAGAAGTTTATTCATTTAACGAATCGGCAACCAATACATTGGAAATAAACAAAGGAGTGAAATTAAACCATTCAACACAATCTGACAATGAATTCGGTGCCCTCGCAAGCGTGTGAGCAACGCGATTCACAGATCATCTAATCCAACTAAACCTCAAACGCGGGAACTCACGAGCAATGTTCCACTTTATTCTCAATACCACTCTTTTAAGTTCACTAGGTTTTGTTATAAGAATAATACCTTAAATGAATATGGTGGAGTCTTATAGTTTGATCACAATATTCGTCACGACAATTGTCTGCTTTTCAAGTCTCTCTAATCCACACAGCAAGAACAAAAGTAACATGAACAATTGGATACAAGGATAAGCAATAATCGAGAATCTTGTGTCTCATCTGTCTAAATCAATGTCTCTGATTTGCATAGGTATCTAACAAATAGCAATCCTAATCTGAGTGGCATCAGGATACTATAATTACAACACTGAATTAATAGAAGTTTGCTTAATGGGATTAGACGTCATAATAGATTGGACTGAATCAATCTAATTAGGGTGTGTTTGCTTGCAAAGACGGAAAATTGGTGGAAGGCAAATATTTTTTGGGTAAATGAATTTTGGGAAAAGATTTTCCAAGAAAAATTATAGTTGTAGGTGTTTGATTGCATTAATTTGCAAGTTAGAAAATAGTGTTATTTTTCTTATTTTTTCATGAAATTTGAACATTTTTCTTATCTTTATGGTTAAAGCAAATTGTCCGCTAAAAAAAAAGGCAAACTTTTCCCGGAAAACAAAAACCACCCCCCAAGGAAAATGTTTTCCTTCAAAACAAGGAAAATAATAGATTTCGAGAAATATTGGAAAACATTTTCTTGGAAAAAAGATGCAATCAAAGAGACCAAAAGTGGAAAAAATGTGGAAAAATTGATTTTCCCTGTAAAAATTTGCCAAATCAAACACACCCTTAGACATTTTCCTTGAAAACAATGAAAATATTTTCCTATGAGTAAATGTGGGAAAATATTTCCCACTTCCATTTTTGGGAAAATATTTCCCACTTCCATTTTTTTTTCTCCAATCAAACACACACTTACAGGATTTTATTTATGCCGTTTTACATTAATTCGTGTCCAATGGATTGGTCTAGTGGACAATGTATCTCCTTACCAAGTGATTGACCCAGGTCGAGACACCATCTCACCCCTATAATCCCCAACCTTTATTGAAAAAATAAATAAATAAATTTGCTCAATTTTTATGATATTTAGTTATTTACAAGACCATCATTTTGCTTGCAGAACTTGAAAATGTTATTAAGATTTATTAGGAAATCCAGGACAAGAGTACTTGCAACAATTTTACAAAATGGAACCGGGAAATACAATTAATCAATGATTAAAAAAAAAAAGTTAAAACGACATTGAATCGATTTAATTAAATAATAAAAAAATTTAACTTTTACACAAAATTTTTTGAAAAAATAAACTTTTTTTTCTGGTTTATATTATTGGTTTAGACCGATTTAATATGATGTTTGACCAATTCCAATCTAATTTTCTACCCGTCGATTTTTAGGGTGAATCAGACTATTTTTAAGACCGATTTGAATTTTTGCAATT
Organism: Jasminum sambac; assembly: GCA_018223645.1. NCBI lineage: Eukaryota > Viridiplantae > Streptophyta > Magnoliopsida > Lamiales > Oleaceae > Jasminum > Jasminum sambac. Next base: position 25,425,518 of record CP073649.1, read on the forward strand.
CAACCAGTCAGTTCTGTTCGATTTTCGAAGCCCCTACATATTTGCAATGATGGGGACAGATGATTACACAGTTAAACGGCAACGACGTGTAAATAGGTACAGCCGGAGTCCCGGCTGGCCGGCGGAACATTATTATATGATAATATCAATTAATCTTTGTTTTGCAGCTACTGTTGGAGACATAATTAATTACTCAAATTATAGCCAACACACACGCTTGTCCAACAGAATAGGGATTACCATTTTGGCCGCTTTCAGATGGACACATGATCAGAATCGACAACGAGTTTTTTCGACTAGCATGTTTGTCATGAGAAATAATTGTTAGAAATAAGAAAGTACTGCACCACCAACCTCCTAAAAAGTAAAAAAAAAAAAAAAAAAAAAAAAAAAACCCTTTTCATAATGATTGAGGGTCTCACATAGAAATTACAACACCGCACACCTTTTTCCGAAAACTCAATCGAAACACGCTGATAATGACGTCAATAATTGAATATCTCAAACTAAAACAATGCTATCGAAAGACATACAAACAGCTGACGAAAAAGTGTCTTACTAGTAATATGACATCATAATTTTAATTCTAATCCATCCCCTGCACATATGAAGGTTAAACCAAATAGATACAGCATTGACAAAGAAAAATGAAGTTCTTTCCTTCTCTAACCAAAAGAAGGGGATAGAGGATCTAAGGGAGGTCAAGATCCTAAATCATTAGTAATATGTCAATAAACTAACTCAGAAAATCATAATATATCAGACGACTATCGACTCCAAAACATCGACCAGAACGTTGCCATGCTAGGTTGAGAGAGACGGGAGTAATAATGTAAAGACCAGGTCCTCAACGAGAAATGTTTGCTCGTCTAGTTATCCCTTGGTTCTCATAATGGTAATGCTACCTTTTCCACCTTCAGTGCGAATCTTAGTTTTCCCCACCACGGGCTTCCCGGTAATTGCAGATGTGGGGTAAGAGAGAGAAGGGTCTTCGTTCTTTGGCGCTGGCGGCGAATGAATCCTTTTGTTTATGTCCTTCAATGTCAGGTCTCCGAGCATCCCACATGGTTTAATGAAGGCAAATGGATACACAACTGAAGAAGCCAACTTTGGTGGACTCCTAATATATGATTTCCTACCTGATAATTAATAATTTTGATATCATAAGAACTATAATTAAGAATAATGTCAGATACTACAATCAACCTTAAAGAACCGATAACAGACAAATTACCTCTGAGAACAACATTTCCTCGGGTTCGAACAGGTGGTTTTTCGACTGCGTTGATTTGAGAGTGAGGAGGGGTGTCACATAAATCTGCAATAGTACCTTATCCATTTTATAAGGGAAATGAAAAATGTTGGAAAATAGATGGCGATAATAACGAAATGAATATTGATGGGGAATTTTTGACATGCCTGAAATGTCAATTTGAACATCAGACGCCTCGGCTGCACTACTACAGTTTCACACACGATAAAGTAATTAGGAAACTAGGGTTCCACAAGAAATGAGGAATCTGATGGCAAAATGTAAAGAAAACATACAAATCATTACTGTTGGAAAGCATCTCAGCATCATTCAAGCAATCAGAAATCCATCCTTCAGATGTGGGATCCAAGAAGCAGTCGTTACTGGAAGTGGACGTGCCTTCTGGAAAAGAAAACATCAGATTTGTCACTAGACACTACATATAGGAATCATAAATCTGGTCATTATGTACTTCAAAGCAAAAACTACAAGAAACGAACCTGCAAATCCAGCAACCCACTGTGACATCTCAGACATACCTTCTTCAAGCGAGTCTCGTGTCTCCTAAACGGAGAAATTTTGATTATTTCTTGTTACCACATTAGGTGATGATATAGAACAAATTTTTTTGGGAAAACAGGCAGTGGGGCACAGTGCATAGAGCTCACCAAGTGATATATACAGAGAAAAAAACAATCACAGTAATTTTTCAGAATCAGGGTATGCTGGAGAAACAGAGCATTGCTCGTTTTGTTAAAAGAATAAAGAGAAAACTTATTCCCAAACAAACACCAGTGTGATCTAGGCATTTAATCCGGATGCTCCTCTTCTTTTCACTCTGATAGTTGAACTTTGGATGACAGGATACCCTTCTTGAAAATCATTTTTATCAAAATATCAAAGAAATCCTCTTGATCAAAATAAAAGAGTTCGAGGGTTCCTGTGTTAATGACTAATATACGAGGGAGAAAATCAATTTTCCCAGCTTTTGGTGAAAGAAAGATGGATCAGTATAGACAAATCTGTAACTTAAAATTTCAATAGGATGTTTGGATAACGAATTGGGGCAAAAATCCATGCTGTAAACCAAGGAATCCATCCGGGACCGAAATGGGAACTGATATTGATCTCACAAAGCAAACCATGGACCTCAAGCGCTAATTCTCGTGAAAAGGAGCTGTGCCACAAACTTAAAATTAAGTACAGGTGATAGTGAGCAATGAAGACCAGAGAGTCCTGAGAGGTGAATGTATCAAGAGACCCAAGTTGCAAATCATTCATGCTGTTTTTCCTCCGTGTAATCATTAAGAAAAATCAAAACCAAGATGGGAGCCTGGGACCAAGTCGATGTTTCACCATTTATATGCATAGAGACTGAAGGCTGGCATAAATGGAGGCTGCTGTGCTGGAAATATTAGTGCTTGTTTGACAACTTATTTCACAATCACTCTATCCAACACCCATTTCCAGCCAAACACACTATAAAATAATATTATCTTTTACGTTTCTCAGTAACTTGCCTTGCTTTTCACCACACATTCCCCAACAGGCCTTGTCAAACGAGCTATTAATAATATTGTTCTGTAAGATGAACAACAATCAGCAGAATTTTGCAAACTTGTACGATTATAACTTCACGCATATGAAACTCCTAGTCTGGTACTATGAACAGAAAAGAAAAGAAAACGACACCTTTGTTCTAGGTACATTAATCTTTTGGCTCTCACAGTCTCACTCTATTCAGTGTATCAGACAATGCAGATATAAAAAGACCAACAAAAAACTCATTCAGGTGACATTTTGTTTCTTGTAAAGCCTTCAATCCTACCGCTGATAACATTTCATTTCTCATAGAGCAGCTGATGCGTTATAATACCACCAATTCACTCCTATGAGGCAACCTCCTTGACAGAAGAAATGTTAAACCACAATTGCAAGATTATAAACATGCATGGGTCCAAGCAAAAAGAGTTAAGTGCGGCACCAACCTGTGATCTCAAAAATGCCTCATCATTGCAAAGGGACGCATCCACAACCTCCGACCCAAACTGTAGTGTTCGGCGCCTTTTGACTTGTGAAGAAGGCTCCCTGGATGGTTCTAACTCTTTGCCTGGAGTTGCTGTAGTTCATTCAATCAAATGACTCCCTTGATGAGTTACATAATGATCACTTAATTTCAATCAAGATTAATTATATTCCAAATAGAAAATCTTATATGATCTGATAAATATCACAGATTCGTCTGTATGTTCAGATTCACATATCTCAACACAAACAAAATTTTAATGTTACCTTTTTTGTCAATCTAAAGATGTGTTTGCATGTTTCCACAATATGCACACACATCTTCACCAAGATAAACAGCTAAATTTGCAAAATACTGGCAGAAGCATGCTAAGTATAATTGACAATCAGTTAAAGAAACAGCCTATATTTATAAGAAAGTCATATCCTACCACAGTTGGTGGCACGGTAAGCTAAGTCCCCACACGCCTTAACTGGAGTAGCTTCATCCTCAAAGACAATAGAGATATCTTCGTCTTGGTTTTCCCCATACAACAGGCCTTTAGATACATCTGCTCAACAAGACAAATTCCACATCAACAACCTCACTTTGACCAACATAAATGGTAGTCCTGAACTTAAAGACCAGCATAAGGCTTACCAATACTTGTATTATCTTCAAGAATACGTTCTGGACATTGCCAATCCCACATGTCGCTGTTAAATTTTGATATTATAGGCAACAAATACAGGCAGGTCAGTTTAAAATGCAATGTAAAACGACAGGAATCAAATTCGAACAAGCATGCAATATGAAGAAATTGTACACACAAATTAAATCGTCTATACGTTATCAAGCAATGGGAGTGAACATCAAGGTGCATTTGATAATAGATAAACCAACAATAAGTTCCAAAGTTCAAAACCAAAACATGAACACAGAACACAGTTACAGTGACAGAACAGGCAATCCGGATATCTTCATAATACTCATTAACAAAACAACCCGGGGGGTGGGGGGTGGGGGGGTGTAAATATAAATGCGAATTTATACATATATATGAGTCATAAAGCACATCACAATTCACAGCATTATACTCATCGCTCAATTTAAGCTGAATAACACCGAACTCGTAGAAGTGAACATAAAATTAATCAAGAAAATAAACACAAAATCAAGCACGAACCATATCATTTATCAGCATTTCAGTTGTTAAATCCCCTCGCAAATGAATTTCCGCAAAAAATAAAATAAATTAAATCGGCAGCATTTTACGGAGCTAACGCTCAAGCCCAAGCCCAAGCTATACATCCGCTACCATCAAACAAATAAAAATCAACTTCCTTAAAAAATAAAATAAAAATCAACTTACCCAGCATTATCGTGGTTCATTTCTTTTTGAGTTTCTTTGCTCCGATATAAACGAAACGGGAATGATTGCTGTATTTAGTCAAAATCCTAGATCCCAAACCTTTAACAGTAAAAATAGCCGTTGTTACGGATCCGAAAAGGAAAACGGGTTTATAAAATGAGCACAGCCGCAGAAATTCCTTAACACTGTCGTTGGTTTATGGAACACAACCATGAAAATAAAATGCATAAAACTGTCCCTTGAAATATGGAACTGGAGGAAATGGTTTTTGACGGGTCATTGACTCGAAGGCTGAAATCAAATATTTCGGGCCATACATCAGCCCATCGGACTCTTGAACCCAATAATCGTTAACAGTAATCACTTTGTCTTGAAATAAATAGCCTACCGCTTTAGGACAGCGAATTATTATGGAAGAAGATGATTATTCACCATTTTAAAAATGACAGATTTTAATGCAGTTTTGGAAGAATTTTGTAAAAGAAAATTGGGAGTCATATTTAGCGAAGGCAAATATAAATGAGCTTTTGAACCAATAACGGAGAAAACTTTCCTTCTATTATTACGAAACTAGCAACTTTTAAAAATAACACTTATAATTTTAAAAGGTCACATACGAACTCAAAAAAATCAGAAAATTTTTTTGAAAAAAAAAACACGATTACACAGTGGTAAAAATTTTGGGTGATTGTCTGAGCTAAATTTGGCACATGCGATCGCGCAGAGCAATCACACACGCCGTATTTTAAATTTTCAAATCATGAACATATATATCCAATTTCAAAAGTTAAGAGGGTACATGACCTTCTGTTTGGGTAAACATTTTTTAGTTAAAAAATGATTTTTTTAGATTAAATAGTGGTAGAGACACAAGATGTATGAATATATAATAATGAATGATGTCGTGAGAAGCATAACTAATATTGACTGGCTTTGACTAATAATAAAAGATAACTTCTATGTAGAAAAAGTTAGCACAAACAAAAGGCTAAAAAAATTTTCTTGTGTGTCTATAATACTACTTATTTGTCAAAATTGACTTTTACAATTAGTAAAAAATAAAAATAAAAATTACTAAGGACCTAAAAAAAAAAGAAAAAACGTAAAAGGTAAAATAATCCCAAAAGAAATTTGCATATATATCATCACAATCATTACCATTTAAAAAAATGCGTATCATGGGAAATCTTTTAATTCCTGTTTTGCCTTATTTTGTCTTTAAAGGTTACACTAATGCCCTATTTAATTTAACATTAAATAAGTTTTTTTATATACTTATTATTATTGAGTACTAACTTTTCTCATTATTATTAACTTTTCACCTTCGAGGTCCCCTCTTTCTCCTGGCATAGCAGTTTACAAATTTCATTTTTTATTAAAATTAAAATTTGTTTTAATCTAAATAATAAATTTAATATCCACACACACACACACATTTCTTCTACTAATATCAATTATTAAAATTACTCTCCAATAATATTGCTACTTCAAAAGTATATATAACAATCATCATTTAGATAAGATGGACAATATATATTAATATTATATAAAAGTGACTTGAGATGGAGATTATTTTATGGGCAATTTTATCCAATATATTTCGACAATAACATGTTATACATTTAAATCTAACAAATTAAAAAAAAATAAAAATGATGCTAAAGAAATACGTACATTAAAATTAGTTAGATAGACAACCAACAATTATCAATTTTTTATTATGCAAAATACTATATTATCTCCAACCTCCGATTTGTTACCGATGGAAAAACATTATGCGTGCAACAATAAATTTTTTGAGTTAGTATTCTTAGATAAACATCATCCTCAATAAAAATAACATTACCATTTTTGTATCTTATAGTGAACTATTTTAAATAGCTTCAGAGACACGACTAATATCATCCATCCTTAAATAAGACATGTAAAGCACGTTCTTACGGACTACTAATAATAAAAGTATTAAGCTGTAACATTTATTTAAAAAAAAAAAGATTACATTACTTTTTCCCTTTTTTTTTCTTTTTTGAATTGAATTACATTCATTTTAAGACGTGTACTGCACCCATTTCATTTTAATCCCTAACGGTACAGCTAAATGCACCCGGTGCATTACTAAGTGCACCCATTAAAAAAAAAAAAAAAACAAAAGTAAAAATCAAAAGACTAACAAGCCCCTGTTGCTTTTTTTTTTAGAATGTTCGCTGTGTTGAACACAGTGAACAAGCTTTTGCTTGTTCACTGTGTTGACAGCGAACAAGCAACATACTGTTCTCTGCATTTGTAGGAGACAAGCTTTTGCTTGTTCGTTGTGAATGCAGGGAGCATTTAAAAAAAAATAAAAAATGAGTAATTTTTATTTGATTTTTGGTTCCTTAATGTAATTTTTGTTATGATTTTTTATTCAAATTTTTTACAACCACTTTGACGATTAATTTCGAAAATTTTTTGTAATTACTTTGATGGTGAATTTTGAAAATTTTTTGATAATAAAATAATTAGTTTTATCCATTTAGTATTGAATACAATTATTAAAAAATTCAATTTTCTTATTACCACTTTAACGACTAATTTTGAAAATTTTTAAAGGTTTTTGCAACCACTGTAACGATGAATTTCAAAAATTTTTTTGATAATACAATAATTAGTTTTATTCAATTAGTGTTAAATACAATTAAAAAAGTTCAACAAAAAATGATACTAAAAATTTTTTATCGATAATTCTTCGTTTCTTTTTTTTTTTCTTCTTCTTTTTTAATTATATGTTCGCCCCATTGGGGGCGCCGGTGTTCCCCCAATTTGGGTGAACCCTCACGGGTGTTCACCCCCGGATACGGCAAACATTTATTTTATTTTATTTTATTTTATTTATTTTTTATTTTTGTTTAAAGGTTAGAAGATATTGGGGGTAAAATTAGAATATGGAACAAAATGGGTGCATGGAGGAATTGAGTGGGTGTATATAGCCACGGCCAATCCCTAATTCGTTTCAGATTTCTCCCCAAATTCAGCACACTACTCTAATTTCCCTGCTCCGAAATTCCTATGCCATCACTCAGCATGTTACTCAGTTCGTAGCAAAATCAACCCTCTCGCTTGCAGCTGTCATCTTGACCCGAGTAAGGAATTCTCACCATTACTCGTACACCAGGTATCTTTCATTTTAAGTGTTTTCAAAATTGAATATGTAGTTCAGAAATCTGTTCTTGTTGTGATGCATCAGAAATGTTTCCTCAAAACTACCCAGAGATGTAAGCTTTCAGCAATGGTTCACTCGCACGCCAAAATCTAACCTAAACCTACTTAAAAATCGAAACAGGCCGCAAAGCATCCTCAGAAATAGACACCAATGACGCATTAACCCGTTTCTGTGAGATGCTCAAGATGAAAACCTTGCCTCCCGACTCATCTTTTAACAAATTTACAGGCACGGTTGCTCAAACCAAGAATTATAGAGATATCATTTCTATGTACCCGAGGATGGTTGAAGTTGATATACTGCCTGATTACATTACACTGAATATTCTCCTAAATTGTTATTGCGGATTGAAAAATGGTTTCTCTTGGTTTTGCTGTTTTGGGTGGGATTTACAAGTGGGGGTTTAGTCCAGATATTATCACTTTGATTTGAATTCATTGATTAATGGGTTAGTATTGGAAGGTAAGATCGGTGGTGCAATTAAGATGTTGAAGAAAATTAATGAAATGGGTTTTGAAGCAAATGTTAAGGCTTGTGGAACTCTAATCAAGGGGTTGTGTAGGAGTGGGAATTCAGAGGGTGCACTTAGGTTGCTTAATGAAGTACGGCGCAGGCCTGATTTAAGATTAACTCTTGATTTAATTTGTTACAATATCTTTATCGATGAACTTTGTAAAAGAGCTGCTCGACAAGGCTAAACAGTTGTTTTTGGAAATGAAGGATAGGGGATTACAACCGGACTTGTTTACATAAAATAGTTTAATTCATGGCTTGTGCTTGTGCGAGGGTGGTGATTGGGAGGAAGCACAGCGCTTATTTATTGATACGTTGGATCAAGGCACTCGCCCAACTACAGTATCATTTAATATCTTGATGAAGGCACTTTGTATAGAGGGAAAGACTGATGAAGCCAGAGGTTTGTTGAACTTGATGATTCAGAGGGGTGTAAAACCTGATTGTTTTACAGATCGCATACTGATGAAGGCATTCTGCCAGGAGAATAAGATCGATGACGCGATGGAGTTATTTGATTTCATGAAGGCTGAGGGCCATAAGCTAGACATTGATTGATTCATAGGTATTGCAAGATTCACAAATTAGAGGAGGTCATGGAGCTTTTCAAAGAAATGGTACACAATGAATGCATGCCAAACCTATTTAAATTCAATACTTTGTTGACTGGTATGTTTCGAGTAGGTAAAGTTGAGGATGCATGGAAACTTTTTGTAAAGACGAAAGTCCACAAAGTGACTCCGACCCTTTTTACTTATAGTATATTATTGGATGGATTTGTCAAAAATAATTGCGTTGGAGACGGCAATGGATCTATTTTATTCCCTTGAGAAATCTATGGTTGATATTGACATCACGACTTATAACATTGTTGTTGATGTAGAGATGGCAACGGTTCGGTTCGGGGACGGTTCGGCCCGAACCGCGAACCGAACCACCGGGTAAAAACCATACCCGTAACCGAACCGAACCGTTTGTAATTCGGTTCGGGTCGGTTCGCGGTTCGGTTCGGGTTGGAGTTCCGAACCGTTTTAAAAACCCTTTTTTTTTTTTTTTTTTTTATATACCCTTCAACCTTTAATGGGCTATTGGGCTTTCAAACTTAAAGCGGGTTGTGGGTTGTTATTTGGAAAAGGCCCATTAAATATATAAGCATTTTAATTATTAACGGGTAAACGGTTCGGTTCGGGTTTTTTTTCCCCGAACCGAACCCGAACCGAACCGAACCGGGTCTGTAAAATTAAAAACCATATTTGCCCCATCGACCCATCGGTTCGGGTTTTTTCGACCCGTTCGGTTCGGGTAACCCGCGGTTCTCGGGTTTCTCGACCCGTTTTGCCATCCCTATGTTGATGGTTTGTGCAAAGCAAGAAAGATTGATTGTGCGAGGGAAGTATTTGGAGAGTTGGCTCATATCGGTTTGGCAAAAACACGACGTTACATATACCATTATAATTAAGAGCCTTTGTAAATACAGAAATGTGAGAGAGGCAAATGATTTGTTTTTGCTGATGGAAAAGGACCGTCGCGCACCCACAGTGGACTTTTAACACACTTATGTAAGCCTTATGTGAGCACAACGAGGCATTGAAAGTGGTTGAACTTCTTCAGAAAATGGCGAACAGAAAAATGACCCAAGACGAATGCACTCTATCTGTAGTTTTAAATATGCTATCCAAAGACTCAAATTGTTCAACATATATCTAAGTTTGATTCCAAAATTTTCGATCTGAAGTTTGAATCAAAAATCAAATATTGCTGTTTTAGTCTCTGCCGAATGTCTAAGGAATTACGAGTTAGGGAACACAAAAACTTACTAATTGAATTGGTGAAGTGGATTATTTATGGAAAATTTACAATACTTATTTTCATGGATTTCTTTCATCTACATCTCTTCCTCTAGAAAAATGGATTGCGAGCATAGCATTATTCGAGGGTTTGACAGTTCCCTAGTGTATCAATCCTTCTGTGGTCTCTGGAGATGAATGTACTTGTTTGCTCCAAAACGGATTGTTTGGACTCAACCTGTCCAATGCGCTTATGAGCCCAGATTCACGGGCTGATCCACAAGCTAACGAGCGGGCCCAACTAGCTTGGCACTGCTCCTTGTCCATTGGAGGCCCACAAACCCGGACCAAACTGAGCCCCATTTTTGTACTGGGCCAAGCCACTGCTCGACCCATTTCAATTCCGAAGTGGGCCTTATGCACGCTACATTTGAGCATGCAAGCATAGTGCATATGAAATGAATGATGTGAAAGAATGGGGCCACGAGACCGTAGCATGGACTTAAGAGTTTTGTTCACAGAATAGACAACAAAATAATTGGACAAAGCCACAAATATTGGTAAGTGTCCTTTTTGTTGATGGGGTCCTTAGCTGGCTGTCACACTTGGCTACGAAACAAAAACAACATTTGGATCATTTCTTTATGCAAACGAAACCATGTGAATATGTTACTTTTTCTCTTTGCTCCCCACCTTTCTAAATTTTGTAGCACCCAAAATTATTGTTTTCCTTTCCATGCTCTAGCTAGGTTGGTGGAAAGATGTTGCATTAATTTGATGGGAAATATAAGGGTTTTTTTTTTAACAATCATTGAAATGTTAACAAAATTACAAGCAGTGGCTAAAGTTTTGATGTTTCAATGTTGTTCCTTGAAATGTAATTTTTCTCGAGACATGTTACACACGATAACAATATTTTAGATTGATTAGGTGAACAATTCTAGGCAAAATATTATCATGTGAGTGCGATCCAGCAAAATTATGTAACATGAGGGTTGGTAATGGGTAAAACAATTTTCAAAGTTTAAGAGCGCATAAATCCTTCCCAATGTAAGAATAAATTGAAAAATAATAATAAAATAGTACTAGAGGAATTCTAGACATTTTTGTATTTCTAGATGTAGAACGGGAATCTATGAAGAAAAAGTGGGGTAAATAAGAGAAAAGTAATTAAAGAAAATAGAAATCGAAAAAAATGGGACATGTGTACTGTTTATATTCCTGTGTCTCTCTAACATGTAGAATTTCAATTGAGGCGTAGTGTTCTATTGCCAACGTTATGTTTAAGAGCCGTGCCCACGTCGACGTGGCGCCATTTCGTGGTCCTACGTCATCGACCAAAAATTTTTTCCTTAAAATTTTTTTTTTTTGTATTTACGTTAAATCAGATGGATAATACATAACTGCTCCCTAATGGTGGAAAATCACAGGGACCCACATGAATTTTTTTTTGGGGACTGTGGGCACCATAAGGTGCCCACAGCGGATAGGAGATCATCTCCCCAATTGAGATATGCATTACAGATGGCCTTACAATGTCTCTGAATCATAATTTCTATTGCCTGTACCATCTACGTACAAATATACATGGTCAAATCTCATTTTACAATACGAATTTCAACAGTATAAAAATCGAGTATATCTTCACTATCATGCTGGTGGAGGGCAACATCAATGCCAGTGTGATACTTTTACTTCAGAGGAAAGGAGTGGATGAAAAATGCATATTTTCTAATTTGTCTTACTCTTGGCAACAATTTGATGTGACATAAAAAGGCAAGTGCGATGAGTAATCATTTTAAAAGTAAATTAAAGGTGGCTAATAAGTTAAATTAAATGGATTGATCAGTTGGATTATTGATGTCAATATAATCATTTTATTAAAAATTTCTCCAAGACTACTTTTCATGACTGTTGTTTCACACACTCTTCATTTTTCATTAGATTACACCGTGCATCTTGATTAGATGGGTTTCTGTGGTCATAATTAATCTTTCCCATTTCTTGTCATTGTGGGAGTTTTAAGAAATTATATAGTTATTGAGATCGTCAAAGATATGATATGTTGTAAACATGGATAATGTAATTTTTCTTTAACAAGGAAGAACTCAATGTGGGACTTGTTTAACTTAAAAGTTGAGAAGAAAAACAAAGCAGGTAAAGTAATTTTAAAGAATTTTGAGTAGAGGTGTTGTTACATTATAACGCTACAAATAAACTCAGTAACACAATATATATGAAAGAAAAGTGTACATATTAATTTCCTAGTCGAGCATACCAATTTTTTGAATCTATATATATAGTTATACTGATATTGCTTCTACAAATAATTTCGCCACACATTATTAATAGAGTGATTGAATTGAATATCACATATTAATTTCCTAGTCGAGCATACCAATTTTTTGAATCTATATATATAGTTATACTGATATTGCTTCTACAAATAATTTCGCCACACATTATTAATAGAGTGATTGAATTGAATATTTGATATATATATATATATATATATATCACATATATCATCAATCTTCTAAAACTCATGCATATAGAAGAATTTTGAAGAAATATATAAACTTGTTTGAGTTGTGCAATACGATTAGTGGAAATGTCTTTGTATATAATATTGTTAATTAAGATATTATCCTATTGAAGCTAATCCATGTGAAATTTGGATTTATGCTTGTCATATACCTATAATAAAGATAATTTTAACGCATAAGAAATACTTTAAACGCTTGAGAAAAAATGCTGAAGAGTAGATGGCGGCTTCCTACCCACCGCATTCAGGTGCCTGCATGGGATGAGAAATTTTAAACGCTTTATAATAACGTTTAATATAACATTTTCGAATAAGTATATGCACGGTGGACCTGCTTCATGAATTGTCATGATTTTAGAATGATTCGAATTGAAGATTGGCAAGATATTGCCATTCCTTAACATTAATTATTTGTTGATCTTGCTTTAAGTGGAAAAAACGTTAACATATGTTTACATATATCTTACAAAAAGGATGTTGGAGGCGTGAATAAAATATTCGTTTCGCAGCTATATACCACCAAGAAATCTATTATTATTATTATTATTTTTAGTATCAAGAAACCACATTTACATGCAAAAGAGTAAGGGAAAATGCCCAATAATTATATACTCCCTCCGTCCCATTTCGACAGCATTGTTTACTTTTCACACCTGACAAGACTAAATTAATATTTATTTGAAATGAAATTTTACTTCAGATATTTTCTCAACGCACTCTATATTAAATACTTACAACTTACTTTTATTAATAACCATGCATAATAAATAGGGGTAGATTAGGAAATGAAGAAATTAAATTTATACCAATAAGGAAAGTAGCTTATATTTTTGTGACTGATAAAAATGAAAACAAAGTTCTTATCAAAACGGGACTACAGGAGTATTTTTAAAAAATTACTCAATTAATTATAATATCTTTTTTTTACCATTAACTTTATTTTTTCCTAATAAGACACACACATCCATCCACCCCATTTAATTTACCACTATGCCACCAGTTAAACCCAAAACCCAAACAACTTAGATTATCACTCATACAAAAGGTCTCATATCTCTCAAATTGCAAGGTAGGTCCTCCAACTTTCAAATTTTGCACTTTAATCCTCAATTTTGAACTTTCTTTCAAAAATACTCCAAAAATATTTGTATCCAAAGTCCTCCATCTTTCGGCTTGTTTCATTTTAGTCCTTAAACTTTTGAATTTTTGACACTTTTAGTTCTTTTTACTCATCTTTTTCCTTATTTTCTTCTACATTTAGGAAATTCATGAACAAACACTATATTTAAGATAACATAAATAAATAAATTTGTCATATCTTCCACAGTACGCACATTCAACTTCTTCATTCCTTGTCTTCGACTTTCTCTCTCTACGCACCGTAAGAAAAATGTTACCTACCCGCAATAATTTTACTACATACCCAAATAATAATATGACTTACCTTGACTAACATTCAACTTTTACTTCCCTCACCCCAACTTTCTCTCTAGATTATCACTATAACCATAACTCCACCGCCACCAACATTCCCCCACCAACACGACCACCATCTCCACCACCGCCATCTCGACCACCACCACCATCACCATTCGACCACACCTCCGCCACTACCAATTCCGCTGCCACCACCATCACTACGACCACCACTATTCCACCACCACTATCATCATTATTACTGTTGGCACCTTGGTGACGTGGCACGAGCGCGCCCAGGCCCTGCACCCAATGTGGATCCCTCTCCGACGTGTAGGAGTGTAAGGTCGGCCGGTGACGAGTCCACTGACTTAGGTCGGATTAGCCATGGAATTCACCCCATCGAGAATTCCGCTGGTTGCCCCGCCCAGCTCTGCCAGTTCGGCCGACGACCCTCTAGCCCAGTCGGCCAAATTGATGGAGAGTCGTTCCCATCACCATCGACCACCGATGGGCCGAGGTCAGCTCTGCCATGTCCTTGCCCAATCCCACTCGCTACAGTAGCCGACAAGGACAACCCACGTGTAACCTGACACACCGACACTCGACACCACCGCAACCTACATGAGCATCTTGTCCCCATTAATGCGTTGGCGGCTACACCCAAATTCCGAGGTCAACGCCTTAAATGCATGACGGCTTTGCGTGTGCTACAGAGACATCATTACACCTATTCTGGGCCTAGGTCTGCAGGCGCCATGATGACCCACTTCGCCTCACCGATTTTCAGACTATAAATAGAACACTTAGCATTCATTTGGGAAAACGAGAAATTCTCTGTAAACAAGGACTAGCTCGGATATAATACACTTTCATTCTTTACTTCTTCAGTTATTACTACTCAAGTCTTAATATCCACCTCAGTTGATAAGTAATCGGTCCTAACTGATTTCGACATCAACAATTACTTACCACAATAATACTTTTATCTGCTCCAATAATACTATTATCGATATTATTACATGTCATGATAATCATATTATCTTTCCTAGTAATAGCGTTACCTGCCAAACCACCACCATCCATCCCCCCCTCCCCCAACCACGATTGCCGTTCCGCCGCTGCCGCCGTCGCCGCCATTCCATCACCACCATCCATACAACCATTTCTTACCCATGATAATACTATTGCCTACCAGAGTAATACTATTATTGATATTATTGCATGCCCTAGTAATCATATTACCTTCTCTAGTAACAATATTATCTACCAAATCACCACCACCACTACCCCAATAATACAAATACATGCCCCTGATAATATCATTATCTACCCCCAATAATAATGTTACATACTCGATAATGTTATTACCAATTATGATAATCTAGAGAGAGAAAGTTGGGGCGAGGGAAGCGAGAAGATGAATATTTATCGAGGATAATGTTATTATCTAAGGTGGTAATTTGGAGAGAGAAAGTGTATAGAGAGAAAGTGAGACGAGGGAAACTAGAAGTTGAATATTTTGAAAATTACCTGGAGTGGTAATTTGGAGAGAGAAATTGAGAGACCAGTGAAGCGAGAAATTGATATTTATCGAGATTATCGGGGTAAGTAATGTGCATTACTTGGTGTAGTAATCTATATTACTTGATAAGGTAATATTTGCACGTCCATTCACGTTTATGAATTGCTACAAAAAGTATTAAATGAAATATAAAGTTATCTTTATACTTAGAATATTTTTTTATTATGATGACAAATTTATTTATTTATGTTATCTTAAATATTATGTTTGTCAGTGAATTTCGTAAATGTAAAAGAAAACAAGGAAAAAGATGAGTAAAAAGGACTAAAAGTGTCAACAATCTAAAAGTTTGATGACCAAAATGAAGTAATCCGAAAGATAGAGGACCTTGGATGCAAATATTTTGAGGTATTTGTGAAAGAAAATTAAAAATTTGAGTACTAAAATGAAAATTTTGAAAATTGGAGGACCTCCTGTGCAATTTAAAAGATGGAGGAAAATGAAGGCGTAGAAAGAGAAAGATGGGACAAAAATGTCCATAAACACCTAAAAAGAGTAATTGGTAAAATCACTTTTTATAAGTTGTAGTTAGTGACTAAGAAATAAGATTTTTTAATTTGGTGGATAAAGACCGATTTTGACTTGTAGTTATTGGACATTTTCTCAAAGATTAAACTAATTAAATGAGAAACAAGAGGACAAATTTCTAAAGAGGCTTTTAGTACACTTATCAATCTATTAACACAATAGAAATTCACACACATGTTCGCATTCTGTATGTGTGATATCACAATAAAATCATATTAGAAAAAGAATAGGAAAACTAAAATTGATTTGTCCTTTTATTGCTGATTCGAAGTTAAATTTCCTTGAATTAATGTCTCAAATGAAACCCCACCCTGAAATACAAAGCAAATTTTATTGATCAATCACCAAGAACAAAGGTCGTTTACTATAAGTCATCTTAGGACAAAAGTTTTCAAACAAAATCTAATATTTTATCTTTTGGGTCTCTCTATTGATGAGAAATACAGCTCATATTATTTCAGAGTGATTGATAACACTCATTAATTGGCTAACTCAATGTATGCACGGTATTAGATTATGCAACAAACAAAATGGACATCATACAATAATGTTCAAGTCCGTTCGAGCTCGGGCCATTTTGAGGGCTTGTTCGATCTCCATTTTGAAATTCGGGATCAGATCTAGAATCTACATGACGAGGGGGAGCGCCCAAAAATGTTGCCAAACTTTGACCGGCCACCACGGGCCCATAAGGTATCGTCGGAAAATTTTCAAAATTATTTGATTTTTCCCCTCATAGATTCTAGATCTAATCTCAATTTCAAAATCTGGAAATCGACCCTCAAAATCACTTCTCGAAATGTTTCCTTATTTTATTAACGCCGATGGTTCCCCGAACAAGCCTGAAATATATCATATATTTAATCTAAACAATACTTACTAACATTAAATTAATTAGACATTGTCCTAATAGTATTATTGTATTATTAAGTACGCCGCCCAACAATTAGACTACACTACATAGTGTAAAATAAAAAAATATATATTAAATTTCGGTACCAAATAAAAAAAAATATTGGTGAACGGTAGAAGGACTTTTCGAATCCTCCAAAGCAATACGTACAAGTGGACCCTGGATTTTGTGAGAAAACTTGCTGTGTCTTCCATGTGCAGAGCCATAAATTCTACAGCCCTGCGATGTTGAGGTATCACTTAGAATATGAATATGTTACAACCACATAGAATTATTTACTAGGCAGCTTGAAATAATTTAAAATCTAATGGCTATTATTTACTAGGCAGCTTGAAATAATTTAAAATCTAGTAGCTATCTTTCGTTTCATAATTTATCTAACAATGTTTTAATTTGCACAACCGCATATTCTCATATATATCAAACTTAAAATATGCAACTAACAACTGCAAATTTATTCTACAATTCTGCTACTAATTAATGTTCTTTAAATCATAAATTTTTGTTAGGTGATCACAATGTTTTAAATTTTAAAACTTCAGACGAATTTTATGTACACATGCAATGAAAAAATCAAGTCTTTACGAGGGGAAAAAGTTCAAAATCTTACCATCTTTTTGGTAGAAAAAGTCAAATTTTCATTACATTTAAGTCCCCACATTCTTATCGCAAAAAGAAAAAAGGGCCCCTACAATCTTTTATTTCAATTATTATCCCTTTCGAAACTCATTTTGGTAGCAAATTATTGTGTAGAATGAATGTGTAAGGGTTGAATATTGGCTTTGTGCTATATTTTCATGCCGACACAAACAAGGCGGTGACAATTATTAGATTGACTTATGTTCACTTTTGTAAAGGTTCTCATATATGAAACAAAAATGTTATTCATTAGTTTCACTTAGTCATTTGTATAGATAATGTATAGATTTGTGTAAATAGAATGCTTTACTTATTAAATTGTTTGTTTTAGACAACGTTCTAAAAAATATAAGTCAAGAGATCAAAATGAGATTGTCCATCAAATATCGAATTTCAGCACGTGCCTTTTTAATTAAAATGTTAATTTTAAGTTATGGGACTTTCTTACTTAATAAAGTGTTCAAAAATGCATAAAATGTTCTTAGGCTTGAATGTTAAATATAAAAGGGAGTAAGATGGAAAATAAAATCACCTTACTGCTGAAAATTATTTTACATAGAATTGGCCAAAAAATTTTAGAGTGATTGTATTATAGAATTTAAATTCTATTTTCAACATTGCATATAAATTAAAACAAAATATATGAAGATTTTTATGTAAAACATTTTTCCATTTCTACCTGATACGAACCCAATCAAACACACCCTAGGTGTTTGCCCTCCATCCGACACAATACATGGACACTTGATAATGACCAATGTCTTAATTATGATACTTACTAATATTGATTACATATATATCAAACTAGATAGGTGTAAATATTGAATGAAGAATTCGTTGATTACCAATATAATGAAAATGGGTCTTAATCCATAAAACACATAGCAAACTAGAAGATATAAATGAATGAAGAATTATTTTGATTATTAACATTGTGAAAATGTCCAAGTCAAAATGTGGCTTAAAGATTAAGGGATTATTTTGATTATCAATAATTCAATATCGATCTGGGTTTTACCTTTTCTCGAGTGGCCTTATTACCATGTCAATGACCGCAAAAATGCAAAATTAGGTAATTGTAAACAATCATACATTTAAGTACGCTTGTTAACTAAATATTGTGCGTATAACAACATCAGGACTCACGTGTATAAAGTCCGTGCATTTCTATTGATCCCAAGTAGATAAATTTTCATATAGATTGAGACCAGCATATGGTCCTAGATGTCTCATGTGTAGTCAATTCACAATTACAAGACGATTTTGTGGACTCTTGTTATAATTGACGTGGATCCCCTAATGCATGGGAAAAAAAGTGTTAGCTAGTTGAGTGATAATTATGAAAATGTTTTTATTATCTAAATTACTTAGTATATATTACTTTGATGATGGGACCACTCTATATGCAAGTTCTGATTCTTGATAGGTTTCTGATGTTCTTGTTGCTGTTTTCAAATGACTTCCATATTGTGTTCACGAGTTGGTTAAACATATTGAGAATGGATATATCATAGATTTGTATACAATTGTTATGATTAGGGATTACTTGTGCTTTTATAAGAAAAAGTTATGGCCAAAGGCTTCACGTTGGATTGTTGATTTAGCCCAACCTCACATTCTCCATTTAGAATAATTTCTTTTTAGAGGAAATTATGCCAAATGTCTAAAATTTGAAGGTATTTAATTAATAAAATATTCCTTAGTTTAAATTATTGATAAAATGGTTCTTAATCTTAAACTCTAATCCAAACTATCTCTCTCTCCCCCTCTCTCCCTTCTTCCCTCCCCGCATAGTCGCCACTGCCACCAGAACTAGTGGTTCTAATCATGAACCAGAACCACCGCTGACCATTGCCCATGGCGGTACACTATTTTGCTAAGTAGAATTGTTAAGTTAAATTGTTAAATAAATTGTTACTTTCTCCGTCCGAGTTATTTTTCTTTGACTGTTTTCACGGATTAAGATTTCATTAGAAAAGTAAATAATATAAATAATTTTCCTACTTTATCTTTACTAATGAGTCTAAAAAATTATTACAATTATCAAGAGTGTTTAAAGTGTGTAAATTAAATGGGGGTATACTAGTAAATGAATGGAAAAGAGCCGATATAATTGAGACAACTAAAAAAAAGAAAGGTATTGTTTGAAAGGCATTGTTTAGAAAAATATCTCTCTCATTTGATCCAATGACTTTCTTTTTTTTTTTTGTGGAAAAAAATAAATAACCCTCTATTAGATAGGAACGCATGTGATAAATACTCAAAACTCTCGAATAGAATTTTAGAATGGAAAGATCCACCACTGTTAGGTCAGAGCCATCTCTAATGAAATAGCTAATGCCTTCGACACTTGAAAATAATAATAATAATAATAATAATAATTCCTTCAAAAATGTATCAGTTCGGACCAGGCGGAGTATTTTGGTGTTGGGGCTATTATTCAAGACTCTCTGGGACATGTTGTGGGCTGTTTTGCCACTTGAAGAGCAACCCATCGACGGAGTTAGCAGAATGCACAACGATGCTTGAAAGGTTGCGATTTGTTCAGCAACGTCGTCTTCCCATATGCAATGTTGGGTCGGATTGTCAAGTACTGTTGATTCAAGTTATGTACTCACATACAGTGTTACCCGCTTTTTCCATTTTCCACGATGTATTGTTGTTGTTGGCTTTGTTGGATAATTAGCAAACATATTCGTCGAAGGCTAATATGGTTGTCCATTCCCTAGCCACGATTATGCTATCTCATCATTTCCAGTGTAATTTGGTGGATTGGGCACCTTAGTTTTTGAGTGCCTTTGTGCGTGTTGATATGCAATAAACACAATCCCACTTAAAAAAAAAAAGGAAGTATCAATAGTTAATGCCTTAGTGACTTCAAAATAATAATAATAATAATAATAATAATAATAATAATAATAATAATAATCACCGAACGGAGTGAGGTTTTCTCTGCTACATAAAGGAACCAAAACAAGCACTTGTCCATATTCCGTCTTCATTTGTCCTTCCATCTTCACACGCTCTCTTCTTCCTTCTTTCACTTCTTTCTCTGCAAATCCAACCACTTCCTCTCCTTCTTCAACCTCCTCCACGCCGTTACCTCCTCCGTCGGACTCCGTACGGACATCACCGCGAGAAGCAGCGGTATACTAGTAATAATAATTATTATTATTCCTTCAAAAAATATATCAATAATTAAAAATAATGAGAAAAAATAATTTAAATTTAAATTTAAATTGTATCAAAGAAGCGAAAAATGAAGTTTTTCCATCAATTACATGAAGTCTTACCCACCCATACAGGGGTGGATGGACGTCACCTGCCCCTACCATTGAGAGACACATATCACGCATTCGCATATGTGTAGGCACTCTAACATGTCCATATATAGGTAACGGAACATTTGCTCATTATCCTCAACCCTCCTTTCCTTGCGCTTGTCATGAGTACACCCCATTTGCGTTACCCAATAAAGTAACGACAGTATTCACGGAGAAAACATGTCCGTTTTCAGAATCCCAATTAATCAAATCATGACTGTTACTCGCTAATTTATTTTCCCTAATTTTTAGCCCATAATAAAGATAAATAATGTAGGCAGGTAGATATACTGTATATATATATATATATACGTATAGAGAGAGAAAGAGAGAAGCTTTTCGTTTAGAGGACTTTTCCAGTTTATTATCACACCAACACAGGACTTGACAGTGACTTCAGAATAAAAATGCAGATGACCCATCTCCGATAAACAGAGATTGCAGTTTAATCTGAGGAGGAAAATGGACTGAAAGTGAAAATTTTAGCAGCTGGGTGATTTTCGTTACCGCTGCTGACCAAGATTCTGTAAATCGGGTTTTCGTTTTCGTTGTAAGTTTTTGATCTTCTTTCTTGTATTGTTCTTGTTTTGCTTGTTAGAAAATTCGAAAAAGTTCTAATCTTGCAGTTGTTTAGAAGCCCATTCGCATAAATTTCATGATTTATTGCGATATTTGACATATTCAAGAATTTGGGACTCAGTAGAACCGTAATTTTTACTGTTCTTGTTTTTTAGGGTAATGGCTTATTAGATTTCTTCCTGTTCTTCCCTTAGCCTGTGATTGGAGCCTTCGCTGAGATTTCGTCTTTGCAAGTTTTCTTGAAAAACAACTTGGGGAATTAGTTTGATCCAACTGTTTGAGCCTTCAATTTTACCCACTGGAGTCTGTTAATTTAATTTTTGTTTCATTTAAAAAATAATTAAAATTCTGCACTATCTCTTTAATGGGATCATGATGGAAGGGCTAATTTGCTTAAATCTATGAGATCCACTTACATTTTAAGGTTTGCAATGTTCAACATAAATCCCAACAACGTTGTATTTACTAATCCTGTGCTGCAGGTTTGCTGTGTGCATTAGCTTAGAGACTATTCGACTAGAATCTTGTATTCCGTTAACTTCCGACTGGCACCTGATTTATCAGGTAACACCGAATGCCATAGTGGATCATTGTATAGAAGCATAATTCATTGAAATTCTCGAAAAAGATTTATCTCATTTTGTAAACCAATCAAACACCGTGTTTATTTTTGTTATTCTATAACCAGGTGACTGAGTATTGGATAACTTATACTGGCCTGGATTAGTTATCTAGACTATAAGGGCTTCCCCAAATCAAAGGCAGTTACATTTTTGTTACTTGCTGGTGTAATGGGAACATTGTTAAACTCTGAGTCGAGGCGCCTCTATTCATGGTGGTGGGACAGCCATGTCAGCCCGAAGAACTCCAAATGGCTCAAAGAAAACCTTGCTGGTCGGTATTTATTTTATTCGTATTTTAATTTTCTTTGTCGCAAGATTTTATTAATGTGATGTGTTTGATGAACAGATATTGATGCCAAAGTGAAATCCATGATCAAGCTAATTGAAGAAGATGCAGATTCATTTGCAAGACGGGCCGAGATGTACTACAAGAAACGGCCCGAGTTGATGAAATTGGTGGAGGAGTTCTACCGGGCTTACCGTGCACTAGCAGAAAGATATGATCATGCAACTGGTGAGCTCCGCCATGCACACAAGACCATAGCTGAGGCATTTCCCGATCAAGTACCTTATTATCTGGTTGAAGATTCGCCTTCAAAGTCCACAGGTCAAGATATGGAGCCTCACACACCAGAAAGAAATACAGGTTTGAAGCAATTCCATGAGATATTCTCAGGAGGAGTAAAACGAGGTCTTAACATGGAAAAAGAAGGCAATCACGATGAAGTTCTCCAATTGGCTAATGAAAATGAGAATCTCAAAGCGAAGGTTCTTTCTGAGTCGACTAGAGCAGGTGAAGCTGAAAATGAAGTTCGTGGGTTGAAGAAAGCACTCGAAGATATGAAACGTGAAATGGAAGATGTGTTTCTTAAGTATCAAAGGTGTTTAGAGAAAATGTCTAACCTTGAAGGAGAACTTGATTATGCAAAGACTAATTCCACTCGCCTTGATGAGAAAGCAAGTAGGGCTGAGATTGAAGTTCAAACACTGAAGGAAGCTCTTGCACAGTTAGAGGCTGAAAGAGACATTGGTTTAATCAAACAAAAGGAGTATGTGAAGAAGATATCTAATCTTGAGGCTATGGTCTCACAAATCCAAGAAGATATGAAGGAACAAGGGATTAAGGCTGAAAACGTAGCTGAAGCTCTGAAAAATGAGATTTCAAGGTTAAAGTCTGAGAAAGAAACTGCATTTTGCAAGTACAATCACTGTCTAGAAAGGATATCGGATTTGGAGAAAACAGTTGCAATAGTCAACGAGGAAGCTCGAGTTCTTAAGACACAAGCAGAAAGAGCTGAAACTGAAGTCCGTGAACTAAGGAAAGCTCTCGCTAAGCTCAACGAAGAGAAAGAAGCTATTGCCTTTTTATACAAAGGCTGCTTGGTGACCATATCAAAGCTTGAGCATGATCTAAGTCATGCTAAAGAGGAATGTGATCATCTTAGGGGTGAGGTTCTTAAAGGGACGGAGAATCTCAAGAACGCTGAAGAGAAGTGTTCTCTGTTGGAGTTGAATAATCAATCCCTATCTGTTGAGGCAGATAATTTGGTGAAGAAGATAGCTAAGAAAGATCTAGAACTTTCCGAGAAGGAGGATGAGTTAGAGAAACTTCAAGCTCAACTTCTAGCCGAGCAACTACGTTATGCACAAATTGAAGCCACTCTAAAGACCCTACAAAGTTTGCACTCACAATCACAAGATGACCACAAGGCTCTGGCGTTGGAACTCAAAAACGGGCTTCAAATGCTAAAGGACTTGGAAACATGCAAACATGGGTTGGAAGAAGAAATTCGCCTGGTGAAGCTTGAAAATCATAGCTTGTGTGAAATGAAACTATCTTCAACTGTTTCAATGGAGAATATGCAAACTGAAATTCTTGGGTTAAGGGAGATGAAGGAGAGGCTTGAAAAAGAGGTGTCCCACCAAATGGAGAAAAGTAACTTGCTTCTACAAGAAATCTCGTGTTTGAAAGAGGAAATGAAAGGGTTAAACAGTAAATACCTGGCTTTTGTTGAACAAGTTGAAGCAGCAGGTCTGAACCCAGACTGTATTGGGACTTCAATAAAGAGCTTTTGGGATGAGAACTTGAGATTGAAACAAGTCTGTGACCAAGAAAGCAATGAGAAAGAAGTACTGTTGAAGAAGTTGGAAAATATGGAAGACCTTTTGAAGGAAAAAGCTGCTGTGGAGAGCTCTTTATCAGACACAAATGGCGAGGTTGAAAGACTGCGTGAAACTATGAAGACATTGCAAGAATCTTGCCAGTTTCTCCATGGAGAAAAATCTGCGTTAGTTGCAGAGAAAGCTTCTATTCTTTCTCAGTTACATGCCATAACTGAGAACATGCATAAGTTGTTGGAGAAAAATGCTGTTCTGGAGAACTCTCTGTCGACTGCAAAGGTTGAACTTGAAGGTCTGAGGGAAAAATCGAAGGGCTTAGAAGAGATATGTCAATTGCTGAAGGATGAAAAATCCCATCTTTTGAGTGAAAAGGGCTGCTTAGTTGCTAAGTTGGAAAATGTTGAGAGAAGACTAGAATGCCTTGAGAAAAGGTTTACGGGGTTGGAAGAAAAATATGCAGGGATCGAGAAGGAGAATGACGGTATGCACTTTCAGTTCGAAGAACTGAAGGTTTCACTTGGTGTTGAAAAGCAAGAACGAACAAGCTGCAATCGTGAAACTGACGGCAGATTCTGTGTGTTAGAAAACCATATTCATCTCCTGCAAGAAGAAAATAGATGGAAAAAGAAGGAATACGAAGAGGAACGTGATAAAGCGCTTAAAGCCCAGTTCGAGATGTATGTCCTGCAAAAGTTCATTAAAGATATGGAAGAGAAAAATTACTCTCTCATTATGGACTGTCAGAAACATGTTGAGGCTTCTAAATTGGCAAATAAAGTGATTGCAGAGCTGGAGAGTGAAAATCTTGAGCAGCAAGTAGAAGCTGAGGTCCTGTTAGATGAAATTGAAAGGCTGAGATTGGGTATCTACCAAGTTTTCAGGTCCCTTGAAATTGGTAATGATTTCAATCCTGAGGATAGGGTTGAAAATGAGCAAACGTTTGTGCATCACGTTCTTGAAAATATTGAGGGTATGAAACGCAAAATCTTGAAACACGAGGACGATAAGCAACAGCTTTTGGTTGAAAACTCAGTTCTTGTAACACTTCTTGAGCAGTTGGAGTCGAAGGGCATAGAAATCGAGTCTCAGAAGACATACTTTGAGCAGGAGTTCAAAATTGAAGCTGAGAAGCTTATTGAAGCTAAAAATGAAAAAGACGAACTGCTGAAAATCAATACGAAACTGGAATCTGAGGTGATCAAGAGTCATCAACACACTGCTGATCTTGACATGGAAATGGGGAATCTTCTTGTACAACAAGCTGACTTGCGTGAAGCTTACATTGCATTACAACAAGCACATTCGAATGTTCTTGAAGAAAATAGATCTTTGCTGAAGAAGTTAGCTGATTTCAAGGAGGAGAAATGGCTGGTGGACCAAGAAAATGACGTGGTTGTCCTCGAATTGCTAGCCATTGCCAACCAATCTGCAGTTTTCAGGAATTTTGGGGAGGAAAAAGTTACAGAGTTAAACTCACTGCTTGATGATTTGCACAACCAACACGAAGTCAACAGTAACCTTGAAAATGAAATGAGCTTCTTGAGGGGGAAGCTTGAAGTTCAAGAAGCGGAAAATCTAATGCTTCAAGATGCCATTCATGGAATGGAGATAGAACTGCAAGAGAGCAAAGAATATAATGTTGAGATGAAGCAAGAAATTTGTGATGGAAATGAGATTTTGATTCAGAAAGAAGCAAAGCTTTTGGATGCCAAGATGAAGCTTGAAGCTGCGGAAAACCTGAACTCTACATTGTGCAAAACAGTCAACAGACTGGAGAGCAATATTCAAGAGTCGATGAAGATGAGAGAGAATCTTGAAAAGGAGATGCTTCATCTCTCTGAAAAAATTGCTATTCAGAACAAGGAAATTGAAACCCTTCATGCGGTTAATGAAAATTTAGTGTCTGAACTGAATGAACTACACGAAGAAATAGTAGAACAAAAATCAGTGCGCAAAATCTGAGTTTAGAGCTCGAAGAGAAAAATGGAGAGTCAGAACTCTGGGAGGCTGAAGCAGCTGCATTTTACTTTGATCTGCAGATTTCTTCGACCTATGAAGTTTTATATGAAAATAAGGTGCATGATCTGATGGAGGCATGTGAGAGTCTTGAGAATGAAAATGAGTCGAAGACATCGGAGATTGAATGGATGAGGGGGAAAATTAGTTCAATGGAGACAGAAATTGCAGGGCTAAAATTCCAACTACATGCATATGCTCCCATGGTAGCTTCTTTAAAAGATGATGTGGCATTGCTCGAGCATAATGCACTCTTCCATACGAAAATTAAAGCAGCTCAGAGTTTGGAACTCGAGGTAACTTCTCAAATTTTACATATGTTTGGAATTCAGAACCAGTGTTACTCGTAAGTGATTCTACTTTCTTGTAAGTTTTCTCTGCAGAATTCAGAACCAGTGGTTGAAAACCATGCAGAAGATCAACTCCCCATGCCCAACGAAATTCTAGACCTGAAAAAACTGCAGGCGAGAATCAAAGAAGTCGGGAAGGCAATGGAAGAGATGAACAAATCTGTTTTGTCGGGAGGATCAAACTCCAACTCCAACATCAAGAAAGCAGCAGATTCATCGACGGCTGAGATTGAGCGATCAAAATCCCGACGAAGATCGAGTCGGGAGAAGCTCTTTAACGACCTCAACGATTCTCCCAAGTTGCATAAAATAAAAACCAAGTCCATTGAACCCCGAAATGGCATGCTGATGAAAGACATTCCTCTTGACAACGTTTCTGATAGCACATTACGCTGGGCCCGCAGGAGAGGTGCCGATGATCAGATGCTCGAGCTATGGGAAACTACTGAGGATGGAAATCGTGGAGGGTCACCAAAGCAGACATATAAATTGAAGGAAAGAGATATGGTATATGATCATTTTGAGAATCTAAAGAGAGAGACAGAACCTTGTCCAGATATAGAAGTTGAGAAGGAGTTGGCTGTTGATAAGTCGGAGCTATCTGCAAGGTATACAGAACCCAGTTTGGAAATGAGTGGTACAAAGATCCTCGACCGACTCATGTCCGATGGGCAGAAACTTGAAGGTCTTCAGACAACAGTGCAGACATTGAAATGGAAACTGGACATGATCAGAAATGCTAATAAGTCCAAGCAGCCGTCCAAGACTGTTGATTTTGAGACAGTTGAAGATCAGTTAGCAGAAGCCGAGGTAACTGTGAGACAACTAGTTGATTTAAATGGCAAACTGATGAAAGATATTGAAGAGCAACCTTCTCCAGATGGAAGGGCGTCTCCTGAGTCGAGAGAGAGTGTGAAACTCAGCAGGAAGAAAGCCTCAGAACAGGCACAAAAGGGGCGGGAGCGAATTGGTCGTCTGCAATTAGAGCTTCAGAAGATACAGTACGTGCTGATGGAGCTTGAGGATGAGAAGAAAAGCAAGGGACGCGGCAAATCTTTGCGCAGCAAGACGAGTGTTATTTTGAGGGATTTTGTTTACTATGGGAGGAAGAACAGTGGGAAGAGAAAGAAGAGTCCCTTTTGTGGGTGTTTTAAGCCTTCAGCTAGTAGAAATGGGAGAAGCTTATGAGCGTTTATGTTTACTGAGTTTTTGTTAAGCAGCTTTCTCTTCAAATGGTTCTTGTTACTGTACCTGAAAGGACCTTCTTTATGTAGAACTGAGTTTCTTGTTCTAGAGTTGATCTAATTCTAATAAGCTACTCACCTATTTAAGTTTCTATAAGGGTGTGTTTGATCGAACTCTCTTTTCCTGGAAAAGGGAGTTTTTCGGGAAAAAAATCAGATTAGGGGTATTCGATTGCATTTGTTTGTCCAGGAAAATATTTTCCAACTTTTCTCGAAATTCACACTTTTTCTTATTTTGGAGGAAAACATTTTCCTTGGAGAGGTGGTAGGTGGTTTTTGTTTTCTGGGAAATTGTCTCTTTTTGGGTTTTTTTTTAGACAATTTATTTTAACCATAAAGATAAGGGAACTGATCAAATTTAATGAAAAAAAGCACGAAAACAACACTATTTTCTAATTTTCAAATTAATCTAATCAAACACCTACATTACCATTTTTCTTGGAAAACCTTTTTCCGGAATTCATTCACCCTGAAAATGTTTCTTCTAACTATTTTCTGGCTTTACAATCAAACACACCCTAATTGTTTTGCGTTTTCTGACTTCTGTAAGTTGTGAAGTCGTAAATGGAAATGTTAACAGAGAAACCGGAAATAATATTTTGTAACAGTGATTGAAAGTAAATTAACTAAGGACTAGATGTGATTTACATGTTTGAAGTTTTATTTTATCTTTCTCCATAAACTACAAATGTTGTTTCACATATTTAAAGAGAATGGAAAATCTGTCGTTGATTTTATGTTATGACTTCCTGGGGTCACCGGTCGCAAATCTAAAATCTCGTTGCATTGCATCTTGGGTGGGAAATGAGATTCAAGGCGAGCTTACCTCAAAATCCTACACCTTCTCAAGGGTTAAGCTAAATAATTAGTAATTTTTAACAAATTACAAATTTACACAAGCACTAAAATAGCGAAAGGCCAAATACTCGTGAAAGACGTAAATTTTTTGGTGAGTCGTGTTTTGTAGTTGTAGTTATCCAAGTGTCTTAAACTTGCACAACTTTCTATGCAAAATTTCTACAACTACTCTTTCACTCCCCACTCATACACCCCTTACCAAGCATGTTTTTGAGCATGGGGAATGATCCGATCCCCACTGTAGGAATCTTATGATCCCCTCACAGTGGGGACGTGTCCCCTCCTAATTGGTGGGGGGACCGTGCGGGTGGGGGTGTTACAAGTCTTCTACCTACAAATTTTTATCAATTAGTGGATTTGATTATAAGCTAGAGAAGGTTCTAAAAGTTTTATGTCCGTATAAGACAAGTTGCTTGCCTCGAAACAGTGCCCTCCACCAATAAGGAGGGAACACATCCCCACTGTAGGGATCTTATGGGATCAAAACAAAACCATTTTGAGCATTGTTTTGGGACAAGCAACCTGTCTCGTATGGACATAAAACTTTCAGAACCTTCTCCAGCTTATAGTCAAATCCACTAATTAATAAAATTTCTAGGTAGAAGACTCGTAACACTTTGTGCATGCATTTTGACAACACCTCTCTGGTTCAAACTGTGCAAGAATCGCGTAGGAACCCGGATCTTAAAGGCACAATGAAACAAGACAATGTTCTACGGACACTGCAAATGAAAATAGATGTGAAAAATGTATGATAAGAGCATTACATTTATCAAAAATTCCGGAACCAAAAGTTGTAGTCTTCGAAAGGAAAAAAAAGGGAACTAATTTGCCTCAGCCAACTAAATCACTCCAAAAGTAAATCTTAAACGGAACTAACAGAGCTGCAAAAGCCAGCACAGATGAGACATCTTTCAGGCACCAACCACTTCAGTTGCCTCAGCCATTGGCTCCTCAACAGGCCTGTCCAACTTGACACCAACATCTTCAGTATAATCACCATGGACCTACATGACAGTACAAAACAGGTCATTTCGATAATACATCAATTTAAACTAATCCAAACACAAGAAGTTTTTAACCGCGTAATGTACATTTGAGAACACAACACAAGTTCATGGAAAAGTAAGGAAGATAACTTGCCTCCATTAATTTGCCAAGGTCAAATTTGGGAGCTTTCAGGATCTTAACTTTCCTAATGTAAACATTTTGCAGAGGGTAAATACTGGAAGTTGCTTTCTCAATCTCCTTCCCGATTGATTCGGGAATGAACTTCTGAACCAAATCCTTGAGGTCACAAGATTGTGCCTGGTTGACCATGATCTCCCTCATCTTCCTTCGGATCTAACAAACCATCACAGAAAGATCAACAACACTAATAAAAAGTAAAATAGTACATTTACAGAAGAACACCTTAACTCAGTTTATGCATCTAAGGGCTCGTTCTATACACAATTTCCACTAACTTCAACTAACTTTTTCTCTTTCATTATTTTCAACCACTCATACAATTACTTCACATTTTTTAATATATTTTCCCCAATTTTCAACCACACATCTACCATGTCGTTCGAGTAAATCGAAAAACTGTGTAGAACAAGCCCTAAAATAAACTTGTGAATGTGAACACTGAGTAGCAGATCATCAAATTAACCTGGCGAATCTGACTTGACTGTGCATAACAAGTCCTCTTTTGCTGGTTTGCACGCTTCTTAGTGAAACCAATGCAGAACATCCTCAATGTATAGTTGTCGGTTGTCTTAACATCAACATGAGCTTCAATCAGTGACTGCCATTTCCTCACAAGTGACCTTAATTTATCAGTTGTGAAGTTCATGCCCTGCAATTAAAACAAGATAACATGGCCTTAAAATTCCTCTTTAAGAAGGCATTTGTCAGTGGAGAAGTCAAAATTAAAAACATTGCTTTTGTCATACCCAGAAGTTAGTGAGAACATTCTTCCCCTGAACGTCTTCAGCTCTCAACCGGATCTTTCTGAAGGCATGGTCCTCATCACCTTGCAGATCAGCCAAGGAAACTTCAAATACACGATGCTTAAGTCCTTCTGAAGCAATCTGATTGAGAAAATGATTCCATCAGCACAAGTACCTCTATTCAGGATAACAGTCAACTAAACGTTTACAAGAAATAAAATATAAGATGTTTGTTCCAGTAGTTGCAAGGCATAAACCACGTTCGGCAGTAGAACCACCCTTCCACAACATTCTAGTCTGATAGTTAAGATATATATAAACCGCAGCGTATGAAGATGTCACGAAGGCCAGGAAACTCTGCTATTAATTCCTTCAAGCAGTAGAAAGTTAAACTAAATGTTCTCATTCAACAGCAGAACAACCCTCACAATGTTCTAGTTTGATAGTTAAGATACATATAAACCACAACTATGAAGATGTCAAGAAGGCCAGGTAACTCTGCCTCTGCTATTATTCCTTCAAGCAGTAGATAGTGAACCTATATATGCTTTTGAGGGCCTGCAGGCTTATTAGATTTATTGCCAAACCAAACTAATTACAAGAAACTCAAGAATTGTTTTCATTCACCATTACATTATATAATCTAGCCAATAAAGCAAAGGCCTGGCCCAATTGACTTCGAAACCTCAAATTCAGCATGCAAGCAACGGAAGGCACTTACCCAAATATGTACAAGTAGTCTTGCATGTAATCAATGAATCACGACTACCAAGTAGATATCAAATTTCTTCTTTTTTGGGTCTGTTTTGCTCGGTCCACAAAGCAACGCTAAAATTAACTGCTACCAAATACATAATCTGCAGAGTTGTTGAAACCCTCACCATCCTTGAATTTATCCTGTATCTTTTCTTAAGAGATGCTAGAGACAAATGAAACCCCAAGACAAATTTATTGATGTTGTTTGATACTGTTTTGAGATTTAGTCAAGCTATTTTTCTGTGAAAAGGATTTTTCCAGAGAATGTATTGTCGAAAAGTAAGGAATGTTACATAGAAACGCGAGAAGGTTGTAGGAAAATAAGTGTAAGAAAGAAAAAATCATTAACTTTTAAGAATTTTCAAACAAGATCTTACTATCATGCGTAAGAGTCTTACAACAGGCATTATTCACTAGACTTTTGTCTATGATGACAAACATTTCCATGATACCATATGTGACCACATTTTAATGCATACATCAAACATTTATGTGCCTTTATTTTAGTCAAATTTATAGACCTTAGAAAACAATTCTATTGGTAATGTTTGATTTAGCAGTCTATATCTGTTGTAATGTTGATTTTGATACAAAATAAAACACGTCTAACCTGAACAAAAATTAAAAATTCTAAAAGCGTAAACCACTTAAACATCAACCACGTACACTCACTTCACCGAGATAAACAATTCATTTACTGATCTAAACTATATTAAAACAAACAGAAGGAGCATTATAAATAATTATCACTAAAATGTGAATTACTAGTATTTTATTTTAACTATTTAAAAGTTCTACCTTAGTGCCCTGGGTGCGAGTAACGAGTGTCTTGCCAATGTTCCTGGTATTGAAAACTGATGGCGCTTTGATGTCATACCAGTCCTTTTTTGCGAATGGATCAGCTCTATACATACACAAAACCACAAGATTTGATTAAAAAGAGAGAAATAAAAGATCCACAAGAAGTTGAAGATTTGATTAAAAAGAGAGAAATAAAAGATCCACAAGAAGTTGAAGGAAAATGAAAAGGCAACAGATATATTCGAAAAAATTAAAAATCTCACGCTTTCTTCTTCCCTCCCTTCTTTCCCTTGGAAATCCGCTTGTTTTTCCTATTCCACGTCAGACAGTTAATCCATATTAACAACCGAAACCAGGAAATCATGTGAACTATATAAACGTATATCCAGAGAGAGAGTGTGTGTTTACCCGACGGCCATGGCTTCTGCGGCGGCGCAACAGTTGCTAGATGCAGAGACGACAGTGGCACAAGCTGCGGTTAACGAAAAACCCTAATTTTGGGATTTATATATTGTGGTGTTGTGCCCTCGAGGGACTGTTTTGTCTTTTAAGTAATGTTGCAGGGTATTTTCGTCTGATAAGCTTCTACAGTGAGAACCCCGCGAGGCTAATAAATTTTCCCTTCGACCAGTCCATGGAAAAATCCAAATTTTGGTTAATTTACGGTGGAAAAAATAGGAGGTGAGATCAA
Organism: Jasminum sambac; assembly: GCA_018223645.1. Taxonomy (NCBI): domain Eukaryota; kingdom Viridiplantae; phylum Streptophyta; class Magnoliopsida; order Lamiales; family Oleaceae; genus Jasminum; species Jasminum sambac. The sequence continues at coordinate 25,458,568 of CP073649.1, forward strand.
AATTGATACTTCTTTTATATTTTCTCCCTCCGTTTTCCGTTCACTTTTCACCCCCGACATGAGATATGTTCTTAGTCAAGGATGATTCAATACCATAACTAAAATTTTGTTATACATCGCTGATATAACGCATATTTTGTTATACATCGCTGATATAATGCATTTTGACGTTGTTATGCAACAATAAGAGAGTTGATACATAGGGTTGGATAGCCATATGGTAGAGGGAATAGTATCACATCAAGCACTAAGACTGTAACAAAATTCTAGCACTATGAGTGGATCTAATTTGTGCTCTTAGTGCATGTTATTTTTCTCATTTTATTTTATCATCTTTTAAATTTGATCCACATATCTTGTGGAGCCTATATATAGTACATAAAACTCCACTATTCAACTATACTCATTCTCTCCCTCCTATTTAATATAAAAATGTATCAAAATGTGAGCACTGAATGCTCATGAACGTTAAATATATTGACACTATCTATTTTCATAGGAAAAATATAGTATTAATTGCCACATTTTGTAATTCACATATCACATAATAGATATAATTGATACTCATTTAAAATAATTTCTTTGAAAAAAAACAGGGCAAAGTAGGGGTAGGGGTGGGGATAGGATTCGAAACCAAGCCTTCTACCTCGAATGCAAGCATTTTAACTATTGTACCACTTATTCGAATCCTAAAAATAATTTCCTATCATTCACTAATATATCTCTTATAAAATGCTACGACACTCACTCACCCTCGTACAAAACCTTTAATTCTCAAAACTATGTCTTTGCCTCTACTGACCTTTTTGGTTCCAGTATTCTCTCAAACAATAGTTATTGATGGAAAAGGGAGGAAAATCAAATCAAAATCTCAAATACTCTCTTGAATTGAAATTGGACCATTTATGTAGCTTTTGGGAAATCTAATAGACATTTTTCCAGAGAGAATTTTTCCATTTGGAACGGCTTGATCACGTTGTACCTTAGGCATTGGAGTATTTACTCGTTAGAGCATAACTAATGTTTGTAATGATGTGACTTAAATTTTAAATTTAGACAACTAGTGGTGTGTTATCGGCCAATTGAGACACATTCATCGACAATAGCACGTTTGGCACGAATTAATTTCAAAGTTTGGGGGAATGCTTAAGAGTGGAAAAACCAAACAATCCTCTCGCCCTCTGTACTTACATCAAGAAGAAAAGACACCCAAACGTTATGTAGTAATTATTTGTTTGACTATGTAATTTCAAAATCCAACTTGAAAAACCATTTAATTGTATGACACTCATTGCACCTGAATGCTAGAGGCACACACAATTTTTGTGTACCAAACCCACCAACACCCTAATAGGGTGTTGGCCCCCAACTTTCAGAGGCATTAGATCGTTTTCCACTACCCTATCAGGGTGTGGTAATGTATGGCAACCTAATTGTGTGTACATCAAGTATTTTCCTACTTGATTAACAGTCCCAAACATGCATTAATAAAATTTTAACATTATTTAATTAATTTTTCCCACGTGCTTATGATGAATCGATGGTCAATAGTCAACGACTGTTGATGGTTAATGGTCAAAGGCTCCTCTAACCAGGCTTAGATTCCAGATCCATCCCTATGTATATGATACTTTTAAAAGAAGTAAATTGGGTGGTGAAATATTATTCTATAAGTCCTATAAATATTTTTCATTTTATAGTTAAATGTATTAGAGTGGCACAGCGGAAGCATGATGGGCCCATAACCCATAGGTCACGGGATTGAAACTATCTCTAACTAGTCTATTACCCGTGCGATGCACGGGAATCTCTTACTGTCTAAAGACGTATTTTTCTTAATCATGAAATAAAATTAATTTAATCGCATTATCTTATTACAAATTATCACCAAAACTAATTGCTAATCCCCAATGATTGATTTACATAAATATAAGCTCAATTGCTAAGGCTCAATGATTACTCCACCTGAATAAATAAAACTCAATCTTTTATAGGCCAAAATATTCCATCTTCTTTATCAAGTTTTGATGTGGGATTCATATGGACCGCTTAAAAATAATTAAGAAAATACAATTTAAAGAAACGAATAAAAGGAAAAAAATAAAAATAAAATAATATCAAAATATTATCAATTTTTTTAGTACTTATATATAGACCCGATTACTAATGCCAAAATCATTGTTACATAAAGGCACCCAACCTCTCATCATTTTATTAAACTTTCAATGTGTAACTCTTCGTCCACTTAGGAAGTAAGAAAGGAAAAAGAAAAAACCAAGAAAAACAGTTTTTTTTTTTTAAATCATCAATAAATTTAAGTAATTGTTAGTAACGAAGAGCATGTGCTCATAAATGTATATAATATATTATTTTTTTAAATAAATGCAACACAAATAATAATTTAATTTTAGAGAAGCAAAAAAATATTTTAAAAAGAAGCAAGTTGGTAATTCTCCAACAAAATGTATTAATAATTTAATTTTGATACTATAACTTAAATGTGAAGATAAAATATGCTTTAAGAAAATTTCCACAAACCGCAGTTCCAATGTTGTAATAATAATATGATAGTTTTTTTTATTCTCCTTTTATCAACTTTTGGTGTGGGGACTCTTCTTCCCCTTAGAAAGAAAATGGAAAAATGAACAGTAAAATAATAATAATAATAATAATAATAATAAATAAAATAAAATAAAATTTAAAACTTTTCAAAAAACTTTTTAATACATTGTATATATAGACCCAATTATTAAGGCCCAAATCATTGCCACATTAAGGAACTTAACCTCCTTTTATAGATAAGAAATCCCTCATTATTTTAATTAACTTTTGATATGGTACTTTTCTCCCACTTAAAAAGAAAGAAAAGAGAAAAATAATAAGAAATACGATTTTTTTTAAAAAAACCCATAAATGGACAAAAAGAAAAATAAAAAGATAAATGAAAATAAAATAATAAAATAATATTGAAATATTTTTACAAAACTTTTTAATACTTCTATATATATGCCTGATTATAAAACCCAAATCATCCCGTTTAGAAAGAAAGGGTAAAAAAAAGAAAAATAAATATAAATATATAAAAATAAAATAATATTGAAATATATTTTAGAACAAATTTTTAATACTTGCATGTATGAGCCCGATTGCTCAGGCCCAAATCATTGTTGTAATAAGAAATTTAACCTCCTTTTATAGATAAGAAATCTTATATCATTTCATAAATTTTCGATGTGGGATTCTTCTCCACTTAAAAAGAAAGGAAAAGATAAAGAAAAAGAAAAAAAATGAAAAATGAAAATAAAATAATAAAATTATATTGAAATATTTTTACAAAACTTTTTAATACTTTTATATATATGCCCGATTATTAAGACCCAAATCATCCCATTTAAAAAGAAATGGTAAAAAAAGAAAAATAAATATAAAAATAAAATAATATTGAAATATATTTTAGAAAAACTTTTTAATACTTGCATGTATGAGCCTGATTGCTCAGGCCCAAATTATTGTCGTAATAAAAAATTTAATCTCCTTTTATAGATAAGAAATCCTATATCATTTTATAAATTTTCGATGTGGGATTCTTCTCCACTTAAAAAGAAAGGAAAAGATAAAGAAAGAGAGAGAAAAAAAGGAAAAGAAAATGCCCAAAAAAGAAAAAATGGAAAAACAAAAAAAAATTAATGCGCGTGGTCAGGGAAAGGGAATTGATCCCTGGCCACGCACCAACACCGCTGCCTTAATGGTAGCGTTGTGACCAAGGGAGCAATTGGTCTCCTTGGTCAAAAATACTACACGCCTGCTATAAATGTAACTGTGTAGCCACTAAATATTAAAAAAATGAAAAGAGAGATATGTGTAAAGAGAATATTGGGACTTGTGAAGAGGAATTTTAGGCGGGAAAAACACCAAAATCACTTCTGTTTTTATATATTATATAGATATTTTTCACTAAATTTAATTACATTCTAAAGTGAACTAGTTTTTGTATTAACTTTATATATTTTTTCCATATTTTAAACTAACAAATCAGAGTGAATATTTTTCATCTTATAGTTGAATATATTACAGTGGCGTAGTGGAAGCATGTTGGGCCATAACCTACGAGTTACAGGATCGAAACTTGTCTCCGATATATTTTACTAAATTTACATTTTGAAAGTGAAATAATTTTGTGTTAACTCTCTCTCTCTATATATATAGATATAGTGAATATTTTTCATCTTATAGTTGAATATATTAGAGTAGTATAGAGGGAGCATGATGGACCCATGACCTACGAGTCACAGGATCGAAACTCGGTCTCTATATAGCCCACCGCACATCCAAAGTTATGTCTGGCTTATAATGCTAAGTGAGCCTTCGATTGGACCAAAAGAGCTAAGTTGTAGAAACATCGACACACTAAAGGCAAGAAAGCTTACAAGCCTTTTTGTCGTTACAAATGAGCTCTCAACCTTATTTATACTATCACCACATTTGAGTGGATTGTGGATATTAATTAGATCTAATGGCCTAGATTTGTCATCTAGAGTATTTTCACAAATGTATGAATAAAATATACATAATAGTTACAATATAAAGATTTCTAGGTAAGTTTTCCAAAATAGCCTATGAAAGTCTCTATCTAGCTAGTTTATGGAAGCCTTGGAAGATCCTAGCAAAATGTCTCGAATGCTTAGCTTTAGAACTTTCAGAACACAGGCGGAGACGGATGGGCCAAGCTGGGGTTTGGCCCACCCCAAATCTGGTCCATATTTTGAAAATGGGGGTCCATTTTCCAAATTTTTCCATATATGGTTTGCGTAATGTTGTATCCATGGCTTAGTGGTAAAATGTGGGCCAGTTGGGATTGAAGAGCACACGAGTTCGAGTCTTCACTGCTGGTTTTGTCAATTTCTTTCATTGTTTTTTTCCCATTTTGTTGTTTTACCTTTTCAAATTGCTTATAGAAATTATACAATTCCTAACATTATTTTAATTATTTTGCTTTCTTTAATTCCTCATAAGAATTATATAAGTCTTAACATTATTATTCCATTTTATTTTTTATTTTTTGCTTTCTTTGAAAGGCGAAGAAGGAAAAAAAAAAAAAAAACAAAAACAAAAACAAAAAAAGAGAAAACAAGTGAGAAGAAATTTTCTCGGCCTTCCAAAACGATATATTTTTAATCCAATGTTTTGAATCTTTTATTTATTCATTATTTTTCTCCTTCTTTTTATTTTCTATTGAAATTGTGGGAATGATTTTTCAAATATCATTTTCTAAAAATTTATCTACGTGCAAGTTGCAACTACAAATTTTCAAAAGTATAGATATATATATATATATATATATATTCGTGATTGAGGAAATTTTCTTCCAACATTCTTCAAAGATTTTCATATTATCAAATAAAATATATTTCAAACAATAGTACAGGGCATGAATAAAGTATAAAAGATTTTTTAAAATTGACTAACCAAGGGGCTTGTGCTACTTATTAAAATAGTCCATTGCCGATATATTTGATTTAGGACCCACTCCTATATAATTCCCCCTTATTACTAATAAAAAAAGAGAAAATATTGAAAATGGACAGCATGAGCTTCATTTATTTAGGAACAAAAATGTGAGTTTTACACATATTAACAAATATCATATATGAGCGAAATGTCCTAAATTGGAAAGATAAAAAATTTACTTGACGAACTACACATTTAATTTTAATTCAAAATTGTGAGTCGAGTGAGTCAAAAGCTAAATTATTAAAAAATTGATTAATATTTTTCCTTCCATAGAAAAATAAGAAATATCAAATTCCAAAATTGCTATTAGATTACAACAAAGATGATCCAAAACTATTAAAAGTTTTTTAACTATAAAACCATCGGCCCATTTGAGGGCCCGTCCGACCCCCTTTTTGAAATCCGGGACCAGATCTAGAATCAGCACGACGAGGGGGAGCTCTAGCAATTTTGAAAATTTTCTGGCGACACCGTGACAACCCACGGCGGCCGGTCAAAGTTTTGTAATATTTTTAGGGTAAAATTATTGATAAAACTTTGACTGGCCGCCACGGTGTCGCCGGAAAATTTTCAAAATTGCTGGAGCTTTCCCTCGCCGTACTGATTCCAGATCTGGTCCCAAATTTCAAAATTGAGGTCGGATGAGTGCTCAAAATAGGTTGATGGTTCCGTAGTTAGACCCCGTTCTCCTACTCATTTTTACACATTTTTACACACAAAATCTCGTGGGACCTACCTGTACTACACAAATCTCCACCATTCAATTCCACTTTTTCTCTCTCCTATATCACATCAAAACACATAAAAATGCATAAAAACACATACCCTAACACGCACTTAAAAAAACTTTTGATGGTTTTTGAACATTTTTGTAGATCCCAATGGGAAATGAGGTATTATAGAGGTTTTTTATTTCTTTTTTTTTTTACTATTGTCTTTCCAGTTAACTAATGGTTTTTTTTTTAATTATTAGAGTTTAAGATCTCCATTTTCTGAACTTCGACGTAGGCCTCGAACATCACAGAATCGGCAATAAGTTTGGCTCCTCCTATTGATAACTCCAGGCTACGCCCCAGTTTCAGAATGTGCGTGCCGTGACACGATGTTATTGCTACCCTTGAAACTCACTTGGTATGTGTAGTAACATTGCTACCTAAAACAGAGTTTTGATTAAGTTGATGGTCACGGTTATGAATTGGATATATGGAGAATTTCTTCCATGTTTTTTAATTTACGAGTCAATACAGATTAATCTGTATTACCATCAATTTTGATTTTCTTTTTACGTTGTTTGATTATTGATTTGATTCTGACAGAAAAGCTGTGAACAATTTGTTTAATTCTCTTATGAAAACTATTCCAAACCTTCTTTACTTTTCATGGGTTAATGGACCGAAATTTAATCTGAAAGCAAGGGTTATAACGATCTATTGACTTGATGGCTATAATGACACTAATGGAATCAAAGCTACGCAGAGTACCCTTACGATACTATATCTTTAATCTTTAATATATAAAAAGTAATTTAAGGTGAGAATCATTTTTTAGATTTTTACCTCATTTATATTCAATTAATTACAAAGATATCTCATATGATCATATTTTAGAATTTCCTAACGAGATGTATTAATATTTCTTGATTATGCATGCACATACTCTAGAAATTAAAATTTAAATAGGTTAGTTAGCCATGCATGTACTTGAAGTGGACATTTAAAGAATTTAAAATTAATACGTGGAAAAGATACACATTATTGAAGTTTACCCGTGCATATATTTCAAGATCATTAGAGGACAATCAAAGTCATTTATTTAATGGACAATCAAAATCTTCTTACTAACGTTACTACTTTGAAATTCTTGAAACTAAAGAATTGGCCCTCATCATCCACGAATTGCATTTAACTTTATACATTGATCAATGTATGCAATCAAAGCTTTCCCATGTCTCCCCAAAAAACTAAGTCAATATCGAAATTAATGCAATGTAAGGCTTAACTATTTAAAAGTGCCATCCCGAATTGTTTCATTTCAATTGCCCATCATTTTCTCTATCACATATTGTCGATATGTTTTAAGAGTTTATATTTATATTATGGAGGCAAGGGTTAATTATAAGAGGGTTATCAGCATACGAGGATGAATGGTCCACCAACATGACAGCTACCTGAAAGAGTTTATCCGTGTAGTTTAATGACATATCCAAATCCAGTAGTCGAAACACATTGCTTGGGAATTTGGAAACTCATTATATTTCTACCCTTATTTACACGAACACACATATTAGTTTTCCTTATTAGCTTAATGTAGATTTTCTCCCCTGCACACGCTCATGAAAAAATTTGTATGGCCCTCACGTCGGGACATGTGCATGGTTCTCCTGCACACTAGTGTGCAGGAAAGCAGCGGCATAGCTTAATGTCTTCACTTGTTATGTACAAATATTGTGGGAATGGTTGTCAAAGCACGGACCTCATTTGTTGTGAATTTCAAGAAGGCAGTTGAATGGACAACGAGAAAACATGAAATGATTCTGCTTGACAACACGTAAACATCTTCCAAAATTTTGACACTGTTGAATTAGAAAATGTAAGAGTTAGAAATTCAATTACATAAACATGGATCGTTTGACATCTTCGTCTTAATATACAGGAAAAACACAATCAAATCGTATTTACGAGAAGACTTACCAGACAATTAGGGTAAAATTCTAGAAGATGTTTTTAATTTAAGGCCGACTATTGCAACTTTGAATGTAAGGACAGGATACTACGATATTCAAATTGATTTAATAAATTGATTTACTTTATTATTAAAAAGAGTCACTCTAGCAAACTAAATGTATCTCTTCGCCATTGATTTTAATTTTTTGTTTTCAACATATGAGCTCCAAGTATTGACTTTAAATGTTATCGTATCATTGGGATCAATCCAAAGTTTTAAGAAAATGAAGCTATAAAAAAAGAGGTCATCCTCATTATTGTATTTGTTTCTTTCTTTTTTTTTTTTGTATAGTTTTTCATTGTTTATGTTTATTGAAGTACAACAACACATCAACATTTGATTCATCTATTAGGTTCATTGGTAGAATCTTAATGAAGTTAATTGTAACATTTTTTTCTCCAGTAGAAAATATATATCATGTGATGAAAGGTTATACAAAGTATTGGAACACACAAAGAGGATGATGGACGCTGTGATCGTAAAATTAGATATTATTTCAAGCAAGATGGATAAACTATGTTGCACGTTCATAGAGAAGATTGTCAAGGTTCAAAACAAAAGCAATCCATGGTATGAAACATATAGTAAGTGTAATACAAGCGTTCATCCTAAAGGTCATACTCTCCTTATTCTTTTTCTTCTTGAAAACCATATTTTTCCATTACAACTATGAATTTCATTTGTATTTGCATCAAACGTCCCTAAATATCCGCCACACGTTTAACTATCATTTACAATTTCATCAAAAAAATTACAATTGCACGTTCTTTTATGACTAGTGTTTAGATAGATATATATATATATATATATATATATATATATATATATATATATGAAAACGCCAAAGTTTGTGTTTCTCGAGGCATCATTTAATGAATATTCAGACAAGATGACGAAATTGCACATTATTGGATCTGGCATGCATGAAAATTGTGATACTTTACATAATTACATAATTAATTATACACTAAAATTATCGTTATATTTATTCCAGAAATCACGAACAAGGTTATATTTGAAAATAAATGCTCGACAATAATATTATCTCAAGGCGTCAAGTAAAAAATATTTGAACCTCTTTAGATAGATATTTTGTGTTTGAATGTAGAAATTATTTTCTTCTAAACTCAATTATATTGTATCTACCATTATGAGAATTAAAATCCTGTACAGATTTTATACACTAATAATAAAATCTAAGGTTGCACCGCTGCAGGGGTTAAAAAGTCATTTAAATAATCTATACTATATTAAAAAATGGGGATGTGTGGAAATCTTTTGATTTCCAATAATATCTCTACTAATATTTTGTTTAGTCCAAAATGCCTTTATTAAAGAAATATATTTAATTATATAAATAATTAATGGGTGACTTTTCATATTACATTAAATAAATTAAACTACAAATATTTTAAATATATTTTGATTTTATTCAATGTAAAAATAATTATTAATAACTAGAAATCTTTTACAGAGTTATGTAGTTATATGATAATTTTTTGATTTAAAAATATGCCACAAACATTTTTGCAGTGCAATAATTAAAAAATATAATTATATAACTAATTTTTGAGCAATTTTTAAAATTACTTTGATTTGATCAAACTACAAATATTTCGATATATAATGTATTCTTATTCAATATGTATAATTTAAAAATATATATTGATTATTTTTTTCTATAACATCTTTCACAATTTTCTATTTAGGATATCATGCTTTTATAGTTTTAAAATTGGATTACTATCATATTTAATCAACTTTAATATATGTGACTAATCTTATTGGAAAAGAAGTTTTTGTAGATTAGATATTTGGACTAATTTGATAGAAAATTGAGATATTAATATTTTTACTTAATGTATAAAATAATCAAAGTGTTATTTAACTTACACGTATGAGTTGCTAATACTATATTGATTTAATTTTATAGATTTTTTGAAAAAAATTAAAGTTAAAACTTAAAAATTTATAATTAAAAAAAGTCATTATTTTATATCACGTGCGAAGCACGTACTCTAAATTAGTATATAATAATGTCCATAAATTGTCGATAGGTACTAGTTTAAACACACTCCATATAATTTTGTCCAATTGCCGATAGGTTAAATTGTCTAATTGCTGATAATTGTTGATAGATCAAAATTAAAGATGGGGACGAATATGAATATTTAAAATAATATTTACATAACATTATATTTTCATTTGACAATGACAATGATACGTATACTCTAAGGAATGTTGACTTTTGGGGAATAAAATGAAATATCAATAGAGTTATAGATGTATGGACTTGGACCTTTCATCTTGAAAGAGTAAATATCCTAGAACGACGTTGGTTGAGTAAGGTCTTGTTCAATTTGGTGTTAATTAAATTCGCACGTAATTTTGTATATCTCATACTCATTTTCAATCACACACACATTTTCCAAAATAATATTAACCATACATTTTTACACGGAATATCGCGCGGAACAACTAAACCCCCAATCAAACAAGGCTTAAATGATATTCTGAATGTGACTTTTTTCATTGGCGGTGTCTTGGAGTACCCCACCAATGGCTTGTCTATATCTTTTCAAAATGTGGTTTTTCACGCAAAAATAATAATAATAATAATAAAATAATAAAATAAAAAAAGTCATGTGGCACATTTCATACATTTAGGGCGTGTTTGATTGAAAGATGTAAAATATTTGCTTGTAAAATATTTAATACGAAACATTTACGCTTACTCCCAAGAAAAACATTTACATGCAATCGCCAAAAACCCGCCTAAACGATCAGAATCGCGAAATCAATTACATTTACAACGTGCAATCAAACGGCGAAGATGTAAAACGAATTACACGATTTGACATTTACGTGTTTTTGAATTGCCAATCAAACACACCCTTAGACTATATGCATATATACATTAGATATTATCTATTTAAGTTTTTTATTAACTTTTTCAAACTTTTTTTTAACTAATAATTGATGCATATATAATTATGCACTCTTTTAATTCACAGTGACCAGAAGAGATATTTTCTCTTTATTTCTATTATAATAATTGCTACATCAACGAGAATTCATACTACACCATTAGAGATACTTTTAATGACATCGTACATCGACACTTTTTCATCAAATGTTAATTAAAATTATACATTTATCACAGGCAGCGGGGAGGTTTTTCGATGGAAATGAAAAGTAAACTCTATCAGAAACAAGATTTTAAAGAGTGGGAGTCATTCTATAACCTTATGCCGTAGAGTAATAGCAACGATACTCGAGTATATCGTTGCTATTGCTCTACAAGTATGAGATTATAAGAACAATTGAGCGGTCTTTAAAAATCCAGTTTCTTGTAGTGAAACTAGTTGTCTGTTTTTATCTTTTTTTTAAAAAAAATATTCTTCTTTATATTTACGGTAGGAGTCCATTGTAAAAAAGTACTAATTATTGATCTTGTTTCTTGAGATAATGACTTCTAATTTTTTTAAATTTTCCTTGTGTCCGAGAGAGGACGATAATTTGAACTACCAAATTTAAAGAAACGAACACAAAAACCTGAATCACATATTGTCGAGTATTATTACCAACCCAAAGTAATACATGCATTGCATATATAAGTGGAAAAAAATTAAAATTAAAATAACTAACAGATCATATATGTCATATATGATTGAGTGGGATTTTGGAATAGAAATTGTATCATGTGTACCTTTTTTTTTTAATTATTGATTTTGTTCTATGTGTTTACTTTTTCTTGTAAGCAATGACAAAAAAACAATTAAGCTAAAAAAAAAAGGGATCATGAGAAGTAAACAAAGTAAAAGAAGTAAAAGAAATCAATCAAGAAAGATGCTAATGATGATAATAATTAATAATACGGTGGAGGAGGAGGAGGTGACTGCGGTGGTGGCGGTGAGGGTGGCGGTGGCGAGGGTGGCGGCGGAGACTGTGGTGGAGGTGGTGGTAAACAACCAAAAGCACTACAATCCACAGGACGCGAATAAAAGGACTTGCATTCCATATCTGACCGCTGTTTGGGTCTATACGGTATACAATTCTTCCTATCATCTTTATCCTTCAACTTGAGACACGATGTCGCTTCGCTACAGAAGTAGTTATCAGAGTACGTGAAATTCTCCAACCTCGGCAACGAGCAAATACTGTCTGGAATATCACCCGACAGCTTATTACTTGCGACATTTAACTGCTCAAGATTCTTCATATTCGCCATAGATTTAGGCAATGTCCCAACAAGATTATTGTTACTTACATCAAAAACTGTCACCTTATTTAACATCCCAATTTCCGGTGGCAAACAGCCGCTCAATCCGGCGTTGCTGAGGATAATCTCGTTTAGGGTTTTCCCCATTTTGCTTATACTCGTTGGCAAACACCCCTGGAGATTGTTGTTGGCAAGGACAATGACTGAGACGGTCGAGTTTCCGAGATTCTTGGGGAGGTTTGATTGGAAATTGTTGTTGTTTATGAACAACGCGTCGAGTTTGAGGTCGAAAAGATCACTCGGGATCTTGCCGGAGAACTTGTTGTATCGGATGTCGAGAAATTTGAGTGAGGGAAGGCAAAGAACGACGGAAGGGAACTCGCCGGAAAAGAGGTTGTTGCTCACGTCGAGCTCGTAAAGCAGACGGAGCTGGCGGAAACTGGCCGGAAGTGTGCCGTGGAACTTGTTTGAGTTTATATGAAAGAGGGAAAGATCGGTGAGGAGCCCTAGTTCTTCCGGCAAAGAGCCGGATATTCCAGCGTGGTTGAGGTCAATTCCGGCGACCGTGGAGGTGTAGGGATCGTCCTGGGCCGGTGCGCAGTATACTCCGGTGTAGTTGCATACTGAATAGCCATTCCAGTTTGAAGTGAAGCCCCTAGGATCATCTGTGATGGCATGTTTCCATGCTTGGAGGGCTATAAAGGCATTTTGCAGCCTAGGATTGTAAGTTTCTTGAAAAGAGGGTTTTGTGAAGAAGAAGAAGAGGGCTAATAATGCCCATAGGTATGAATTCATTGAGGTTGATTGTACATACATGACAAAATCTTGGTCTTGTTAAGGTTGTAAGTATGTAGCCTAGTAGATCGATGTTACAATGTTTGCGTATATATATGTGTGCGTGTGTTTGTGGGCTTGCTAGTATCTCAGTCTCATGTGTAAAATATATGAAAAAAGAATTGGGTAGCAGCTGATGTATGCAAGGAATTAATATTCCAATTTGCGCTCATATATATTTTTTTTAACTAATGAAATGAACTGGCAACCATGGATAAAATTGGATGGTTTTCTGTAGTTTTCAAAGGGTTGGATGAAGAATAGCCAACAAAAACACGCTTCCTAATTAATTAATCATAATACTCGGTGGGAGAGTTTAGAATAATATTAGTCTATTCACACAATAACATGACATGACATATAATAAAACAAGGACACAAAAGAAATGAAATTTATTTAATTTCATTTAATTTATATTGTTATGAATAATTGAGAATAATTTGGTTGTTATGAATTATGAGGAATAATTTGGTGGAGGAATAATTTGGTGGAGGAATAATTTGGTAAAAGATGTAATTATTATATGTGAATGACTATTATACCCTTGATGAAATTATGTAATTACGGTTGTACCATTCGAAATTTTCCTATAAATAGGGCTTCAGTTATTAATGAAATTCATTCACTGAGAATTCATTCAATTCATTCTCTAAATTCTCTATTGTTTTCATACTTTTATAACACGTTATCAAGACGATCTCAGCCATTTGAGTAATATGAAGAGTATGCTCTACGCCAGATCTTATAGATGATCTTCTCAGACGTAAACCTAATTATTATAAATAACCTAATCCATCTCCAATCAATACTTATCTTTCTTTTCTCTCTTATCTTTTCCCCACTTTCTCACGCCTCACTCTCTCTATCTTCTCAATCACTCACGAAAACATTTACGCAGAGACAAAGAGTTGTGAGCAATTCAAGAATTGGCAAATTGAGGAAATACGTGCATGTTCAATTGCTTCTCCCTAAGAAAAAGGAAAAGGTATATATATTATATTACTTTATACTATAATAATATATTAAACTATAATATTCGTTTTCTCGAGATATAAGGAGCATACATTATCAAAATCAAATTTTCTCGACTCCATTATACTCGATTTAACGAGAGCTTCGATTTGACACCAACATTGATAGGGTAATAACTCGTTGTTTGAAATATGTTATTATCAAACTTTCAAAATTTACAAATTAGTACACCAACTTTTGAAAAAGTTACAAAATAGTCCTTGAATATTTTGATATTGATAAATTGAAGTAGAAAGGAGATAATTTTCCAATCGTAAAACATTGATAAAATATTTTTGACAATTTTACCTTTGCGAATTAGAATGGACAATTTTACCCTTAGGGTAAAACCGACCTAATTTTGACGACAGTGAAAAATGGATAGAATATTCATGAAGAAATTCTAAATCCATTGATTATATAAAATGGCTTGAAGTCCATTTGAGTTAAAAGATCGAAATATTAATGTAACTCCAGAAGAGTTCAATTACATAATGTACTTATTCTAGAAGGATAAGTGTGCTCTTGTAGAAGTAATGAGTATTTGTTCTAGAAGAACAAATCTGCTCCCGTAGAAGCAGTTCAATATTTAATTCTCGCACTTTATTTACTGCAATTTAATTACTGCAATACCTCCTACTTGATGATGGGTTCAACCGTCACTAAACGGAAGGTTTTATATATTTCTGCACTTTATATGCTAAGTGATGGGTAATACCTTCTACTAAGCAGATCCTACTCCTGAAGAAGTAGTTAAATATTATGCAATTTAATTCTTGCTATTTAAATTCCGTAAATTTATATTTATTGCAATAATTCCCATAAGGTAGGTTCGACCACCTATTGGAGGAAATTTAATTTCTACAATTTAAATTTATGCACTTTATAGTTTGAGTATATTTCCAATGTGGTGGGTAATACCACACGATTGGTGTGCATATTTCCAATATGGTGGATTATACTACACGATTGGTTATAACGAATCTTACTCCAGAAGAAGTAGTTGATCAAATATTCTAATCATACTCTCGAAGAAGTAGACGATGAGAATAAAATTACTTCTTTATATATACCGAATATGAATGGAGAAAATTGAGCAAGTGGTACTTGAAGTTACCATTGGATAAATAGACGAAAGTAAAGTGCTGAATAGATCCCATGTTGATAAATCAAAGAAAATATATCGCATGAAAAGCTTACATGAAGTAATCTTATCGATGATATGAGATTGTATTAATATGAGAATAAAATGCTCTTGAAGAAGCATAATCACTAGATTTACGTATTTGAATAAAGCCAATATGATATTATTATTACTCCGTAAGAAGTACAAAGCAGTAGAAGTGGAACATATTGAGAATATCAAAAGACGGCATTAAACACTCGAAAATATAGAAATGCAAAAGAATATACATCTTGAATCCATAAATGAGGGATGCGTCTCGAGAGTATAAATACTCAAGTAACTCGCCACCATCAACATTAGGATTCATAATGAAATATTTAAAGGATCCGAATTTCTTTTTCGCTGACACCAGTGGTCCGTGACCGACGGACTGGGCTTCCACAGATTCTTGAACATATGCATGAAATTTGATGAGTAGTTCATCAACGATTTAGCAGAAATAAGTATTTTTCTGAATGAGAGATAAACTTATTATTTACACTCGATCTAGAAACGCTAGTAAGCCATCAAAGAAATTATTAATATTCAACAAACCTATTGGTTTGACATGAAAATTCCATCGTACCAACGAGGCTATATTGAATATTTCCTCCAGGTGTGTTGTAGCGCTGGAAGGACAATGAAAGCATCACTATTATTCATCATATACATCATGCGCTTGTGGATGGATTGCGCTTTGTAGCCCCAACCTGCTGACCCATGGTAGAACTGGCTCCACCCGAGTATTAGATCCAACTAGATGGAAAGGTATTAGGCTCGAAACTCTTATTCCCCATGATTGTGCGGCCATTATAAGTCTAGCTAAAAGTTTGTTGTTGGTTCCTCCAGATAGTATATTGATTTCTTGTCTCCTAACTCTTTTTACAAGTCGGTTTGCCATATCCACATATTGGATATGGCTCACCAGCTTTAGATCCACCAAGAATACATACGGTTTTAATCAAGAGGTAAAGGTGACTTGTATGAGATGATTCTAAAATCTCCATATCCATCTCTACTCCTATATCTCTTTTTGCACTATACTTTTAATGTATGAACATGAGAGATATATGAATCCCTCTATTTAAAGAAAAATTTTCAAACCAATAATTGAGTGCACTATTTACTTGTTGACAAATATGAAAGAGAAAAAGGCAGAAATTTTTCTTTAGTGATATGACATATAGCTGTCAGTGATTGAAAAATAATAGATATTTTAAAATTGAAAAACGATATTTACAAATAAAAGAAATATATTGATCTTTGTTATTACACCGAGCTTTCTTACATAAATATGGGAAAATCATTATGCTAAATTTTTCTACTAAATTTACAAACAGGATCTTCTAAAGTAAGTTTTTCAAGACTGTAACGCTGTTTGTTGATCTTTGAATTTGGCCCATAAGGCCATTAGCTCACCTCATGCGTGTCCACTAGGATGTGTCTCAAGAGCCTGTTGAATATCATCCAAAGGCTCCTTACTCAATCCATCCTTAATGAACGCTATTTTATCTTCTCGATTTACGGACAAGTACCCCATGATTTACATCGAGTGTCACATGTCCATCGAGCACACTTGTAGCATCCTCCTAATCTTTGCTCTCGTTTCTTTGAAAAACTACTTTTACCCATACCAGGCATGTATTTAGAAGGAATTGAAACCTCACAGATAATCGAACCTTTGCTTCAATCAAGCATCGGATATCTTGTGGGATACCCTTATTCATTAGCATCCTTAATCTTTCCGACCTACATCGATAAATCCTTTTTAGGATTTTGACTCAGAGTGATGGATAGTATTTTCAAGATTTGAGAGCATATGATCCATTATAATGTATAAACCCTTGTTAGGATGAATTTTGCAATAATTTTGATGATTTATTTATAGAATAATACGACGCGTATGAAATAAGACTCGATTTTAAATAAATAATATGAAGCGTAAGAGCTACGATTTCGAATTAAATAATAGCGGATGTGATGCGTATTTTGTAACTCAGTGTTTGAACAGTAGTAGACAATAATGTCACCAAAAGATGATGGAATATGTCGGTGAATTGTTTCTATGATAAATCATATTGAGCACTATACAGATACTAGTGAAATCGATATAAGAATTTACTGAACTAGAAGTTCAATAATACTCGTTTGCAAAATCGGACTGACCATCCCGGTTTAAATAATTATTGAAATCAATATTTCAAGTGAAGAATTAAAAGAATTCTTCAATGATTGTTCTCGATAAATGATGAAATCATTACTAGCCAATATTGGGAATAAATCCCAAATATATCTGGAATAAAGGATGAGAAGTATGGGCCCACTCATCCTCCATGTACTACTAGATATTATGATATGGATCCACTAGATAGTCACATGTGTATATGATTCGTAATTTGAAATTTCTGAAATATTTGCTCATGATGAGCATGATTTTGATTTAATGATAAAGCTAGTAAATGTATATCCCAATACTTGAATAAATCCCTGAAGGATTTGAGTATGCGCATACAAGTGGGATATTATATGGCAAATTATTTAAAGTCCTCAAATAAATTGCCGATATCGAGAATAGAATGCAAACGGTATAAATTCCCATATTAAGGCTGAATGATGAGAACATATATGATTAAAATCATACCAACTGTATGAGTTTTGGTGTTCTAAATTTTCTCAGCATGAGGGGGAGTATTAAAAGTTGAAAATAATATGTGAAATGCATCATGTTATATCCTTGAAATTGAAATACGAACTTGAAGTTCAAAGATGCATGAAAGGCTATGAACAATCACATATATCAGCTACGATGCTTTGATAAGTTAGCACGCTAGAAGCGTTGATATTTCCCCAATCATATATATCAAAGCAAATTATAAAAGATGGTCTTAATAACGGAGGCATATACTCTTGAAGAGTATATAGACATAACTATATTGTATAATCCTACAAGAGGATTGATAATGAGATATCTCGATAAGTTATGTCGATATGGGGAAAGAAATGAAATTGAAAAGTGTCGACACGATATGAAAATGTAGCGCTACATATGATCAATGATAATGAAAATATTGAGATATATTGAAGATGATAAATGGTGAATGTGAAATCCTTAACTTATGAGATGATGAGATGATGATGACTAGTGCTCAAGTTTAAAGATAAGCATGGTGGTCATTATATGTTGCATGCTCATGAAAGTTAAATTACCGATCGTGTGTAGTAATGCGAAAAGGAAATTAAAGGATCGGATGAGCTAAACCCGTGTTTATGAGTACCCTAAAGGATGAGCTAAACCCCTGGGAATGAAATAACCTATTAAGTGAGTATTAAATGTTAAATGATATATTTTAAGTGTTAGTTAGTTATGAAGGTTTACTTATATGTTTACATGTTTTTACTATGAATTTATATGCTTTAAATTGTGTGTTTGGAGACATGTGTTCATGGTGAATGTTTTGTAGTTGTGTAACAAAATTGATGCACTCTAAATGAACGAAGAGTATAAAATCAATGTATATGATACTCATACAAATGTATGAAAGATTTTGAAATGCTTGCAAAGATACTTGTATAAAATACGCGTTGCACTCTTTTTCCTCGATCGAGGTTTTATCCCATTGGGTTTTCCTAGCAAGGTTTTTAATGAGGCAACTTTAAAGGCGTATTCACATGAATAATGTACTCTTTTTCCTTCATTAGGTTTTTCCCACCGGGTTTTTCCTAATAAGGTTTTAACGAGGCATATTCATGGTATATTGAGAACGATAGGAGAAATTGATACAGTGTATCTATTGGATCAAGTTATAATGGAGCTAATGCTTTAGATCCAAACGATGATGATATTGAAATCATTTACCGTAAGTAAAGATATCGCTTAAAGATATGAAATCAAACTGAGAAATTGACTCTTTTTCCTTCGATCAAGTTTTTCCCACCGGGTTTTCTTGACAAGGTTTTAACGAGGCAAAGACATGAATACTCCTATACACGGGAAGACATCAGGGGAGCAATGTTTTGATGAAGCAAGATATAACCACTCCAAGCTATCCTCGCAATCGGTTTGGAAGTTTTTTTCCAGGGTTTTTCTCCAAACAAGTCCGTAAGACATTTGTATTAATAGTCATTCAAGGGGGAGTGTTATGAATAATTGAGAATAATTTGGTGGTTATGAATTATGAGGAATAATTTGGTGGAGGAATAATTTGGTAAAAGATGTAATTATTATATGTGAATGACTATTATACCCTTGATGAAATTATGTAATTACGGTTGTAACAATTCAAATTTTCCTATAAATAGGGCTTCAGTTATTAATGAAATTCATTCCTGAGAATTCATTCGAATTCATTCTCTCTAAATTCTCTCTATTGTTTTCATACTTTTATAACATATATATAGTATTGAGTGAAAATTGAATTTTAATTTCAATAATGCGTTTGCTATCAATATACTTAGCAGTCTAGCTACTTCTATTCAACTTAAAATTTTAATCGATTAAACAAAATAAAATTTACTTGAACACATTCATCTCGAAACAAAAGTACGATATCGATTATTTGGCGGATGTGCGGTATTTGATTGCAGAACGTACAATTAGATAGAAAATTGTGCGCAGGAGCAACCTCCTAAGACAAAGTACAAGCAAGAGATGCGATTATGAATCGAAGTCAGCCTCCAACATGAAAACACACAATTATAATGAAAATTTGAAGATTAAATGCGTAAAGCCGTAAAAATAAAGATAAAAGAAATGAGAACTGATAAGAGTTGATTGATTGGTTCATATAGCGACATTGTTCTGTCCCCAGCATGCACTTGTGCTATTGCTATAATATAGCACCAATGCTGATGTCGTTGTCTCTTCTACTGTCATGTAGCCATTCAGCCCCATCCAAGCCCATATACTAGTGTGCTGGGAAAAAAACATGCATTCCCGATCATATTGATGTCAGCATGATTTTTTTTTTTCAATTAACTTCACGAATAATGGCTATTGGAAATAGCATTATTATCACCAGGACTTTGCTATGTATCCACACATTTTTTTGTGTAGATACCATCCACACCCCCATTAAGGCTGTGGGCCCCCCACTTTCAGGGGAGCAATATGGCCATTTATCACACTCCTCTATTGGTGTGTGGAGATCTCCACACAAAAAAACGTGTGGAGATCTAGCGTTTTTTCTTATCGCCAGTTCTTGATATCTTTTTGCTTTGGCCCTAATTGGAAACAACGGCATGCCTCTTGACCGGTCAAACACCATTGAAAGATTTTGTGGTTTAACAATAATTATGAACTTGATCAAGTCTAGATTTTCGAGGGTCACTGGCTGGATTGCTCATGACCAACAAAAAATTGTACGAAAAGTTTTGGGTATATTATTCGTCATGATCGAAGACCTAATTAATTTAGCTAAAAACCTTTGCATACTCTTTTTTATGTTATCTTTAACCATATAGCTTGTTAAAGCATATTGCTTCGCTTTGAATATAATGTTTGGTTAGGAATTTTTCATTTTTCAGTTTCAAGACTGAGCCTCTTGTGTTTTTTACTACTATGTATAATCACTTACATTGGCAAAGTAATAATTTATTAATCCACGTGATTAAGACCTTAAACCTCCCTTAAAAAAAGACCTTAATTAATAAACTTATTGAAGGGTTAATTTCATCTGCAGTCATTGTACTTCCGCTTAATTGTAACTGTCAGGTTTCTCTACTTCAATTTGGAGCCAATCGGTCTCCCACACTTTGATTTTGTGTCAATTGGGTACTTCAGCTTTGTTTCAATTTGGGACAAAATATACGGATACGAATAATAGAGTTAACATAAATTTTAAATGTCGACTCTTTTAAATTCAGCAATAATTAATACTGTTACAAGTAAAAGTTTAAGGTTTCCACCGATTCAAACACAGGAAAGCAGTTGATGAACTTGTCAATAGATGGAAAGGGTCGTTTACCATGGGCCGGGTATGGTCTAACAAAGCATGCTTAACTAATTTCATTTATTAACTTAGAAATGTTTTGTTTACTTTGTGAATTGGTTTTCTTGTGATATAAAGAGGGTTTAATTTAATTCCACTTGCATGTGGAAACTTGTGAAAGTCAGAGGACCAATAGTTTGGTTGGAATTAGATGATGAGGTATGTTGGGAAATTCTCACCCACATTCTCCAAACATTACAACTTGTTGCACTTGGACCTTCATTTATTTGACGCCTGTTCTTCTATTTATTTTTACATATTTTTACATATTTTTATACTACTCATTTCGTGGAACCTACTTGTATGACACAAATCTCCACCATTCAATTCCACTTTTTCTCTCTCCTATATCACATCAAAATACATAAAAATACACACCCTAACACGCGCTTATTATTTTTCGGTCGCATTCAAGTCCTTTAACTATCTCTTATAGTGCACATAAGGACAAATATTGTGTCAAATAGTCACTTGAAAGAACCGGGATCGATTTGAGGTTACAGACTTACAAGTGGGTGTAAATACGTCTGCTAGATTGTACACCCGTTTATTTAAATAATTTAATTTTCTCGTCGCCTGCATCAAAAAATGAATAAATATAAAGAACGAGTTTGGAGAGCAAAGTGTGATGAGAAAATTACACAGAAATTAGCACATCATTAAATTTCTTGAAGCGAATTAAGAATGAATAATATTAAGTGTGTAAATTTCTCAGCAGGAAAATATTTTAATTATTAAATGAAGTCAACTACCAAATTCAGCAGACCAATTCATGAAATATATTAGGTATGATCTCGTCAATATATACAGGACAAAATTAAAAAATGCGTTTTCACATATGCAATTGTTTGCAGGTTAATGGTTAAAAGGTCAATAGGTAATAGATAAAAAAAAATTATGCAAATAAGCAAATAAAAGATTAATGGTTAAAGGTAAATAGGTAATAGATAAAAAAAAATTAGTGTAAGTAATTAAAGATGAACTACTAAACCGTAGAAGATGAAACTTAACAAAAATAAAGAAACATACATTTATACAAACTTAAAGGTTAATAAAATTCACATATGTGAATGGACACTTGCCTTAGGGTGTGTTTAGTGCTAGCGATAATTGAATATACATGAACAGTGGTAGATTTGTGATGAAAACATGGCTTTTGAATAGAACGCTCGAATTAGGTATACTATCATCTTCAACAAAATTTTGGTCCAGGCTTTCTCCTCAAGAATTATGAAATCTACTCTAAAATATTTGAAATAATAAAATTTATTATATTAACTAAAGATCCTAAAAAATTATAATAAGAGTATACTCATAATGTATATATTTGGAAAAATAAATATTTGTAATAACATAGAGTTTTTTATTACTGTGAAACTATGTCTTCGAGATGAAAAAATATTCCATTAATCCTCGATTCTTTTTAAATTAGTGTAATAGTGTTTAATGGATAGTTTCTCTATATATATTATGTCATTTTTTTATAATTTTAATTTGTTTTCAATGATGCTAAAATGGAATGCCTTCTAACATAACACCATGCTTTTCGATTTAATAAATATTATCAAACAATTTTGAATCGGTCAATTCTGATTATATTATTCATTTATCAAATTCAACGTTTAAATGGTGCATACAAACCATTTATCACTTTTTTTTTTCAATTATTAGTTTTGCATTTATGGAGAACTTTTAAATGTAATACATTACGTATTACTTATTTGTAAGTTTGTAATAATTAACACTAGATGGTAATGCGACGAAACTATAACTGACATTTATATACAAGAAGTGTGAATATTTTGATAAAATTAAGTAAGCATTTCAATACATAAACTTTCTATTTTTTTTCAATGTTACATATATTTTCTAATTTGTCATAGGATGAAAGGTAGACTACACCCTAATTACTCGATCCATGAAAAAAGCAAGACTCATTTCTTCTTTATTTTTTAAACATCGTTATCATTAGTGTACTTTATGTGGTTGTTTTGAATTACATTTATTTTTAAATTCAACAATTCAATATTGCCTTCATATCGTTTTCAAAATAATTAATTTTCAGTTGTACATTGCATTCATTTGTGATCATTTTTATTTGTCAAAGAATTTAATTCATTAATAAATATTTTCTTTAATGTATTATTTATTCTATATAGGAAGATAAGATTCTGTCATTTGTGGAAATCATGATGGGATAACATCTACCGAAAATGGATAAAATCAATTAAAATATGCTTTTCTTTCAAAGCAAACATGTAATTTTGTTTTTGTTATGCAAGTATTGTCATTGAATTATTATTATTGTTGTTGTTGTTGTTGTTGTTGCTGCTGCTGCTATTGTTATTGTTGTTGTTGTTATTTTTAATTATTCTAAATAGTTTCAAATTAGACGTAGAGTGTATATTTTTCACATGGTATTATATTTAAATTTTATTAGTTCTACTTATAAATGTGTTTGTAAAATAATTAATCACTTTATTGAAATGTAATTCGGATTGAAATAAATTTGATATAACAAAATAGTTGACGTATTGTTGATTAATTTACACTCAATTATAAGATATATATAACACATTTTCAATATAAACAGTCCATTAATTGAAAATAATTGCAAATTATATGTAAAATATTTTATTTTTCATTCAATTGACACAATTTTACTCCCGTGCAACATGCGGGTGTGAAAACTAGTTACTATGCCAACAGGCTCTTGAAACACTGCACATGTCATTTCATTTCAGTAAATGTCAAAAGTACTGTTGGGCCTAATTTGCTCAATTTTTGGTTGTATTGACTAAGGTTTGATCTAAAATTTTAAAGGGCCAACCCAAAGGCCACTACAGGCATTCCGCCTTACTATGCCTAAACGGGCTTCCCTTTTGCAAGAGAGGACCTACAAAAATTGCAAAACCAAACTCAACACTACAATACAGAATAGAATCACTACACGAAATTCAAAGGAAAAAGAACAACTTGAAGTATTGAGTGCATCGATGAGTGTATATAAACTTTTTTTTTTTTTTTAACAACTATCTCGTAAAATTTACGTTTGAGATAGAACTTATTAATGAGGGTATAAGGTATACAACCCTGATTATTGCAATTAGTGTTCTTGTTTTATGTGGATAATATCTTGTCGGAGATTTATTAACTGACGTGACATGCTGGTCATTTCTTACCATCAACAGTTTCAATAGAAAATTTAAAATTCCGCTCAAGCAATAATAAAACACGAAATGCGACTGAAAAACTTTTAAATTGAAACATGTGAAAGAATGAAAAAGCAAGAAGCGTCTCACTTATCACGTTTTACATTTTCTAGAACCTTGATTGTATGCGTGTTAATAGCTTATATTAAGCACCACCGACATATGCATGAATGATCTCCTACGAAGTTGAAGTTTAATTTTGAAAAAAATACAAAAGGTCTTTAAAAGCACAACTCACGTCGATATCATAAACACATTGAATACAGAAATCAGCACAAACTTTACAGAAACAGAGCTTCAAAACAATGCTCCTCAGAAATAAAATAAAATCAAAAAGAAAAAAAAAGAAGAAGATAAAAGTAAAGAAAAAGAAGAAACTTTCACAAATAAATGAACAAGGTTCAAGTTAAGTACTTGTACAGCCTCTGATGCTTTGCTTGTTAAGTTATTCATTCGTCCTTCAACTTCACACACACACTGCTCTGGTTGTCCCAAGAAATTAGTACTTAGTGCCTATTTCCTTGAACCTGCAAACAAAAGTACGAAAGAACAAAAATCAAAATACTAAGAATTTTGGTTGACATGAAGCCTAGTTATAGTTACTTTTACTCACGTCGAATCCAACGAGGGATCTGCAATAATTTGCGTTAGTAAGCATGGTGCTGGTTGATCCACATTCACTATCTTTAAGTGACACTGCTGATCTATCAAGCTTGAGTGACCACGGATAACGATAATTCTGAGCAGTCGAACCCACGTGAGACGATGATCTTTGCATTCTCACCGCCCGTGGGACGTTTCTTCCTTCCAATGACGACCTGCGCCTGTTGCAGGAATCATGAATGTACAGTTGAAATTAATGTTTGAATTTGATTAAAGTGAGTTGAAATTAATATTTGACTTTGACTGAACCGACAGTACTAGTCAGACTGCACAATACCTGCTTGGTTGTCTCTCGAAGGTTTCAACAGGTCGTTGCTTGGGAGCACTATGCGAACGCACTTTAGCCCTTGAAGACTCTGTATTGGCCATATAGCTTGGATAAAATGGGTACTCACTCGAAAGGGATTCTGCGTATTCTGATCGAGGATAAGGAGATGGATTTCTTGACTCGGGTTTGGAGAAGGCGGAGTGACACCGAGGACTACTCTGTGCTGTATTGAATGAGTACTCATCAAAATGGCCACTACATGCTTTTGGGCTCATATCAGTTATGGTTGAGGGCACCGGTGAGATCTGGTGATGCTCGGGTTTTGTGTATGCATTGTGCATATAAATTCTTTGCTCGGGTTTCTCGACTTGTCCATAGTTAGAGTAGCTGTTTCTAGCTTTAGTACTTGGCCTTGCGTCTCCAAGATCCATTTCCACTATCTTGATGTTCTCTTCAAAATCCTACATCAAGCATCAAGAAGTCAATTCTTGAATCCAGAACTGTTCTAACGCCCAATTTGGATACAATTTATGAGCCCACCGTCCATGTGGGCAAACATATACAATGTGGGCCCACATATACAACGATATGCTGTCACATAGATAGTAGGCTAAAATGGGACATTCTTGAATCCCATAGACTAATAGATCTAAAACTATATCCAAGAACAGGGCAAGAGGATTTCATACTTGATTTGAGGGCCTAAATCTATTCTCTTGTGTTGATTTTCTATGATTGAATGACTTTTGATTGTTGAACCGTGTTGTTTCTTGAGCCATTCGGATTCGTTGGGCTCGAGCCCTTTCTTGAGCAGTCACCAATGCCTGCATACACCTCAGTGTAGCAGTGGCCTGTTTTCTCACCAAATGGCCCCTAACCAAAGCCTGCAACTTCACCAAGCCTTTCAATGCATTCAAAGCTTTTCTTGCCTGAGAAACACATTAAAATCACAAAATTTCTCGTAATGAATCGAGTCTTTAGTATTCTGGCAAATAAATATTAGCTACCTATTAATTAGCGAGTACCGATGTGACAATGTAAGCAGTGAGTTTCAATTAGTACAAATAAGCAACAATATGTGTACCACAAATGCTTTCAATTTCTTGATTGATTGTAGAATGTGTAACTCAAGAAAATTTCATACCAGATACCCACGAAAAACTGACTGAATTTTGATTGCAGCGGCCGTCTCTCTCCCGGAGGCGGCAGCGGTGGTTAACTGGATCATTGCGGCAGCTGCCTTGGCTGCCGCCACGGCGGCATCGGCAGCTGCAGCGGTGGCCATGGCCACCGCTAATGCATGCCTTTTGGGATCATTCTCTGCTTCTATTGCTGCATTAGTACATTCCCCAGAATTCAAATCCTGCTGGCCGGAGGCGGAAGCCGACGACCTTCGAAAACTCCACCGCCTCTTCTCCTTCGGGGTTGTCGGCTGGATTAGGGTTGTCGGAGGCTGGTGGTGGAAATTTCCGGTGGAAATCGGAGCATCATTCTTCTCAGCTGATTTCTCCTTATCCTTCTTCCCTGTCAAGAAATTCTTTATCCACTTGCTTGTCTTCCCCATTAACTTTGACTGTAACGCCTTCACTTCCATTACATCAGAAAGCAACTAATGAAAAGGGATTTTGTTCGGTTTCTCCTCTCATGTGTCTCTATCTAACCGTCTTCTACGTACGATTAGTAGCTTTCGAAATAATTAAGGTCTTTATTATGGGATCACATTAAATCTTTCACTGTTTTATTAATGATTTCTTGAAGTACTCTTATCGTAGTGTGTCGGAGAGGAAAGAGAGAAGAAGTTCCCCACTTGAGAGTTGAAACTTCCTTCAAATAGTATCTTACCGTCGTTGATTCTTAACCTCTTGGGAGAGGCTAGCAACTTATCCTCACCCACCCACGGTGGGTATCATATGGTACTCCACAGTGGGCACATGGCGCCACGTCATCACACCAAATTTTTTTTTAATTTTTTTGGAATTTTTTTTGTATTTATGTTAAGTTAAATGAATAATACGTAACTGTCCCCTGATGGTGGGAGGCCTCACCCGACCCCTATCATTTTTTTCCCCGACTCTGGGTAGCGTTACCCACAGTGGGTACCGGATCGTAACTGCCTCACCCAAACATATCCCCCATTCATTTTCAACCGTGCTTTTTTCTTCTTTTTTTTTGTTGCGACGAAGAATAATATTAAAGTATAACGGAATTAGTATAAGAGTTGGTATAATCTCTAATAGCCAACAACACCAGTGATCGGGTGCCTACATGTGGGCTGATGATTGATATTTGCCCCTTTATACTAATTATTGTACTAATTTTATTACACTTGTAGCATGGTTCTTTTTAGAATATTATTATTTTGTATATGGAACAAACCATTAAATTTTATTATGTAAATTGTTTTAATTAAATAAAACAACGAACAACCAATCATTTTAATTTATACTTTAATTTGAATTCTATATTTGATTATTATCTACAATTATTATTTTATGAATTAAAACATTTTGCTCCCCTTTTCACTGTGTGGGCACTGGGCAGGGGAGGCATGCCCACGTCTGATGTGGCGGCCACATCGGGCACGTGTCAAGCCAGGATAATGCCCTGGTTTGGCACACAACCACGTCAGGTGTGGATACAGTCTCTCTACCCACAGGCCACTTCAGGAGTGGACGCCTTGATTTGATGCACTTGACGTGGACGTGGAGGCCATATCAAGCATGGACAAGGCCCACTGCCCACACAATAGGCAGGGGACCAATTGCTTGAATTAAAAAGTTACTTCGATTTTCAGGTAAGATAAGAGGAAGTGGAAGATGAAAAAGAGAGTTGTGGTAACTCCGAGGGTGCTGTTGGGATTATCAGAAGCCATGTGAAATTGGGTTGAGTAAGACGCCAAATGCTTGTAAAATAAAACGATTGTCAGTCAGGTAGGATCGTCTCATATGTATAAATATTAATATGTGGGGGCAGATTTTGGTCATGGGCTTAAATTCATTGTCTCTCTACATAATAGTCTTCTTTTTCATTCATTTTGTCATTTTCAATTAATTTTGCTTCGCTACGATGATTTTGTGAAAACACTTTGAACCAACAATTTGAGGTTGGACATCAATATTGTTTCATATCTTAATTGAATGATGAAAAAGTGCTCACCTACTTTATCTTTATCTAATTAAATAGATCACGTCGAGTGTACTACTTGAAAATATCAATTTCACGTCTCTCTTTAAAATTATTATTTATGCTTTATTCAAAAAAAAATATTATTTATGCTTTGGATGTGATTTCTATAAGCACATCTATGAGGTAATTATTTGTTCCAAGAATATTTGTCAATCCTATGTCAGTTTAGGTAACTACATGAACATCACAAAATTTGTTTCTTAAAAATTATTTTATGTATGTCGCCTAAAATAGAATACGTTTTAACATAAATACATGTATTTTCATTTGTTTATATATTTATGAACTCAAACAATTTTTAATATTTCCATCATAAGTCCATAACTACTATCTTGTGTCCTCTTTTCCCCCCCTACAATGTGTATTTCTCGTCAGTTTTGTTTTAATTTTATTTCTTTTATATTGAATTCGGGGGACCACATGTTTTTTATTCACTAGGAAAATATCAAATTAAATAAAAAAATTTCAGAATTTGGTGTTTGAAAGGAAACTTTTTCATAGAAAATATTTTTCATATACAACCTATTGACGCAAAAAAACAAAAAACAAAAAAACAAAAGAGTCAATTTGTATGAAAAATCCAAACCAAGGGAGAGGTGGAAAATCCAAAGCAAGGAAAATATTTTCTTAAAAAAATTTTCTACGCAATCACACACAACAAGCATTTATTTCTAAGATATATTTTAAAAATTAGTTTTTGAATGTGTAGTTAAAATAAAACGAAGAAAATTAGCGACAGAATGTATATCTACCGCTTTTTAAAAAAAAAAATATTTATGTTAAGAAGATAAATTTTAAATCGATTTAGTGTAGTACTACCTCCGTTTCTACTATTCCTTTTTAGGTCGTCCCAAAATATAGGCCACATTCCTTTTAAAGATATAATTAAAATATTAGTTGTCTTATATACCCTTATTTAATTTACATAGTTATCACCAAAATAACTTAATTGAAATAAAACATCCAATAAATTAAAAGGGTATAGTAGGAAAATAAGTTTAAGTTTTACTTTTCCAATATTATTAATTACATTTTTCTTAATCTTTGTGAAATTGAAAGTGGGCTATATTTATGGGACGGGAGTAGTATTTGTCAAAAGTATATTTCATCATTTTTTTTTCTTTTTTTCTGAAAAGTTCATTAAAATGTTGTTACAACGTTAAAAGTTAATCTTGGTGATTAATGGCCCCAAAAGCTGGTGTTGCGAGGGGTGAGATGTAGCACATGGTGACCTGTTGGTGGACTATCTCTTTAACTAAAAATTTCACGATCCAAGAAAATAATTAATTATTAGGTATTGCGCTATACGATAAGAATACATAATCCACCATAATTTATTGCTATTTGTTTCTCTGTATTACGTGGTGCCTGCATGTACATGCCTGTCTTAACATTACAAAAACATTGGTCCCCACAGTTTTATAACACAGTGAAGTGAGCAAATTTGCAAACCACCCCCCCGCCCTTTTTTCTGGAAAAGGACCATTAATTCGCAATGTTATTAGTTCGGCCTTCAAATCTAGTAAACGGACTGTACTTATAACATTATACTTACAAAAATTGTAACTGACACAACATCCATACATGCATGAATGACTGACGTAGTATCTTGCACAGCCGTAGACAACTTATTAATGTTCTTAGTGTGGACCTAAAACTTAATGTTGTATCAACTTGAATTTCAAAAGTTACAGTGTAATAGAATTTATTTATATGGTAGAATTATAATTACACCATACTGTTCATCAAGTTTTGTAATCGGTTGCGTTTTAAATTCTAAAAATTTATCGAAAACTCATTTTGATGATCTCTCTTTCGTATGTCAATAATGTAATGCAATAATTCTACAAGTGCATGTAACCCCCGCCCCCCCCCCCCCTTCTTTTCCAAAATTGTACACATTCTTTTTCAATTTTAAAAATATCTGATGGGGATCTCCGATACTACACAAATCTCCACAATTCAACTATACCCATTCTCTCTCTTATTTCATATCAAAATCCATAAAAATTCAAATCCTAACACACACTTAAGGTGATATTGCATACCAATCAAACCAAACTCATATCAACATCTATACACATAACGGTAACTAGAACAAGATATAATTCCCTCTTTGTCTCTGTGTGTGAAGATTGCCCGTAGTTGAACCGTGGAAGGATGCATGGAGGATTGTAGACAGTAGTTAAGCCCAGTTTTCGTGACCAAGGTTAGCAAACCAATCCATTTCCCTATTCGACGCTCTCCAAATGTGCTTTATAGTCCATCCCTCAATTAATAACGTCCTATTTTTTATTTTACCAATCTCAAGTAACTGTATTACAAGCGTTCAAAGAGTCTGTCTCCACGCATACTTTATGAAAGCCACGAGCAGTACAAAGTTTAATTCTCATTACAAGAGCCTTAATCTCAGCCTCAAGTATGGAATTACCATTCTGTAAATAGCAAATCCAAAAATAGGCAGCCAAGATGAATCTCTAATTAGGATGCCCCCGGCATCAAGCTTACCTACTTTACAACTTCCATCAATATTATTAAGCTTGAAGTACCCATGTGGGAGTTTAGATCATCTCACAACATTAAACTGGGGAGAGATAAATCATCAATTTATAAATTAAAAGTTTAAATAAACACATGCTAAATATAAAAGTTGTAATGATTGGTGATTTGGACCAAAGTTGAGAGTCTAAGTAGATCTAACCCATCAAATGTGGAGTAATTCTAAATTTGTAATTAAAGTTAAACTTTGATTTTGACTGAAAATTTTACTCGTATTAATTCATTCTTTGAATCTTAAGATGTCATCCGAGAATTTGAGCTCAAACTAACTACCATATATACTAGTACAAAAAGGAGCTTAGGTGGCGGTTGTTTTAGATTTAGGGTGACGGTTTTTTCATCGCCACCCAAAACGGCGACACCCAAAGTTGTCGAAAGGGTGGCGGTTGAAAAAACGCCACCCAAAAAGACAACCGCCACCCTAAGTCTTTTTTTTTTTTT
Source organism: Jasminum sambac (assembly GCA_018223645.1). NCBI lineage: Eukaryota > Viridiplantae > Streptophyta > Magnoliopsida > Lamiales > Oleaceae > Jasminum > Jasminum sambac. The sequence continues at coordinate 25,490,351 of CP073649.1, forward strand.
TTAAACACATAGGGTGGCGGTTGTGAAGAAATTGTACTTAAATATGATTTGAAATCGTGAATATTGCAAAAAATTGCGAGAAAATTTTCGAAAGAAGAAGGAAAGAAGCGGGAATATGACTATCTAGTGAGTTGATAAAATATTTAAAGAGAAAAGGTGGAGGTTGTAGCAAAAAACCGCCACCCAAAGTATTTTTAATAATAAAAAAATTAAAAAAAGGGGTAACGGTTGTAGTACGGAACCACCACCCTAAATATTTATTATTATAATAATTTTTTTAATGTATAGAATGGGTGGCGGTTGTAGAAATAACCGCCACCCAAAGTTTAATATATATATATATATATATATATATATTTTAAATGTATAAAGGGTGGCTGTTTTTTCTAACAACCGTCACCCTTTATTTTTTCGGTGGCGTTTTTTTATAGAACCGTCATTCAATGAGCGACGCTCAATGTCAATTGTGTACTAGTATATAATTATAGTATCCTGGTTACTCTTTTTGTCAAACTTAAACATATGTGCCTTCACAACTCACCAAAAGTAGAAATAACCCCAACTCTAACTAAAGAACACAGCATATCACTGCCATGCAACCTCTTCTAGATATAATAATATATCAACCATTTATAACCTAAGAAAAAATAAATACAATGTGACTCCTAGTTTTATCGTGTTCCTATGATCGGACCCTCGTTTATGTCTAGTTGGCCGGGTTAACGTTGCCCAATTGAACGTAGTTAGGGTATGTTCTATAGAGATTAAATTTGAGAGTGAGATCAAAGTGGTTTAAATGTATGGTGAAAAGTAAAGAAAAGTTATATAAAAAATTGAAATAACTGTCAAATCAAATGAGTGGTTGAAAATGAAAATTGAAAAGGGCGTTTGAAATTTAATGGGATTAAATCTGACGAGAACATATCTTTAATGGTATACTGTTTACATTAATTATGTTACATAGACACAGCGAATCAGTCAATGATTGATACAGAAAATACTTGACATGACTGTATATTTATACTCATTAGATCATATTTGACTCAATGACTATTACATAGACTGCTTAGGATTAATTATGTAAAGTATCAAGTTCAACACTGCCGCATAATATGGCGAACTTTAGATGTGAATTAAAACATTTATAACTATGTTTTTACATAAAACATAAACATGGATATAAACAATTTAAGGATTGTAGCTAATTGACTCCCTGTGTTGAATAATTGCTTCTCCATTATTAGGTGATTGGACTACTAATAAATGATTAGTTGGCCGTCACATGCTTTGTTTATATGCTTCCCCTTTGAGTCTAGCCTTTGCAAATTACTTAATTAGCCCCTTCATCGTTATGTAGTTAATGTCTATGTCAATATTGATTATTCCATTGGTAAGACACATATCACATCGTCACAATATAATTATTTTAAAATTATTTAATTTAATATCAAAATAATATATTTTTTTTGTGAGTACGTACAAAAACTAATCTGTCGCAAATATATTTAATGCTCTGAAAAACTACTCAAATTTATTAATTTTCTTGTTCAAATTGACTCTAATCATGTCCATGGTTACCATTCATTGTATGGAAGAAACATTATGAAATCAAACAATAGTTAATAAACCTTTAATTTATTCACTGATTATGAAATAAATTTATTTTACATGTGTTCCAATAATTTTGATACACACACAAATTGAGATGTTTGTACTATCTGGTTGGTGGTAACCACATGATAATAAATTAAATTTAATCTTTATTTTTAAAAAAAAAATTAAATTTAATCTGCATGTGGATATTGCATGGTTGGATAGATATGAAATTTGTCACAAGTATTTGTATTTAATTTAATCTGTCTGCATTTGCGATTTGTTCCTGCATTGCACATGGGTTTCTTCACTCGATAATTAGGATGGTTACGTATTGTCTCTCTGGCAACTGTAATGTGATTACGATGTTGACTACTTGTATTTGATTTAAATTACCCAAAAAAAAAAAAAAAAATTTATTTGGCAGCGACCCGGCCACTGCTTGCAGCTTGCAAACAATTAGCTAACTGGCCTGTGGGCTCATGAGACTAGCTGACTGATGGCCCAACTCGTTGGACAAGCCCAAGTGGTGGCTTGTCGGATAGTTCATGTGCATGTCGAAAGCTGGACGGAATGCTAAAGATTTTAGGTTTGGCCCAAGCCGAAAATCGAGTCCAAGTCTGTTTCCAAATTAGGCCAACATAAGTTTGGACTGGGGCGAAAAAAGTAGGATACCCAAACTCACAAATGGTCTGGGTCATTTGCAACCCCTCTTCAGTCTTAACATGCAGGCTTAAGATTAAAGATCATTGACTGGACCAACGATGAGTTTGTTTGTTACAGTTTATTCAATTTTTTTAGTAATTTTTATCGGTTCATTATATTAACTAGCATTGCCCCCGTGTGATACACGGTGACGATTAAAATGATGAATTTACATAAAATACTGCTGTAAAATAAGAAAATGCATTGTTTTGTAAAATAAGAAAATGCATTATTTATGATTATACAATAAAAATAACAAAGCATATGTAATATTAAAATATATTTCAATAATATTTTACAAATTATGATCCAAAATATTATGTTGTAGAAAAATTTTTTATATCAATTATCGTTTTCAGACTTGAATAATTTTATCGTTGTCTTTTTTTATTTTTTATGTTAGTTATCATTGTTTAGTGACTTAACTAATTTTAAAAGATTATGATACTAAGGAAAATTTTAAAAATAAATAATTTATAATTTCTACCTTTAATATAAATTTATTTTGAATATGTTTAACATTTAATGTACACAATTAGTTAGACACAAAAAATCCATTGGTAAGAAAAAATATTATCTAAAAGTTAAAAAAAATCATTATCTACAAAAAATGCTTTAGACATAAAAATATATGTCTCAAATATCTACCTTTACACAGGAAAAGAGAAAAATATATTTTTATATATATAAAAAAGTTAATTTTACAACCTTGAATTATTTTTTTTAAAAGTAAAAGATAAATAGGGTGTTAGCCAACCCTTTTAAAAATTTTTTACTATTTTTATCACTTTTTTATATATTTTTTCTTTACCCCAAATCAATCATATCCACATATCACATCACATCCATAAATCTCCACCATTCAACTCCACTCACTCTCTCTCCTCCTTAACATTAAAAACCTTTAAAAACCATTAAAAACCAACCACTATCACCCTAAAAAATAGATCTATTTAAATAGAAATCAATCAAAAAATGAAAAATAAATTAATTAGGGTTCTAATGAATTTAGGGAACTGTATTCATATTTCTCATAGTTAACATGGTTTATGGGAACCGTTTAAGAAAAGAGGAGGCTTTCATTAAAAAAAATAAAAAAAAAATATTATAACATTTAGGAGGGAAAATACAGAATTAATTATGGCAGAAACTCATTCTTTTATATATATAAAGATTTTTGATAATTTTTTTATATTTTTAAATATATGTCAAAAATTTATTTTATCAATCTTAATATCAATCTTAATATAATAGTAAGAAAAGTGTCACCTAAGCAAAATGCTTGAGTGGCAATGTCACGTTTGGGATTTTTGTTAGGGGTTTAATTTTTTTTTTCTTATTTAGTTTATTTTGTTTTCGTTGTTTGATATTGTTTTTCTTATTTTTACTTTTTGAAATGTGTTTTAATTTTTTTTTTTTTGTATGTATCCCAAATTTCAAATTGATTCATATATATTTTTTAATTCATTTATTTTTAGTGTTGCATCCATTAACGAAATTCAATTCGATATTCAAGCAGTCTATGTGTATCTATAGATAGATGATAAGATAATCTTGAACAATTATATATGACTCATAAAAAATGATATTTATATTTTTATTTGTCCAAATAAGTATATTATAATCTAAATTTTATTCCGAAATGTTCTATTCTTGTTTAAAATCACCAATTACGATAATTGATATGATTTTTTTCTTATAAGATAATATTTTTTACCAAAATTTATAAACCATTATTGAAATCTATAATATTGAATATGCTTCGTCATTTTTGTTTATATTCATAATAATTCATTTTCTTATTTTATAATATTATTTTATGTAAATATAATATACCATATTAATCATCTCGTGAATTGGACGGACTAGTATTTTCTATAAAGCAAACCACAAATATGTCATCAATCCAGTTTGAGTTAGTTGCACTTCAAGAGTGATTCCGCTATATTATATATGACTGATTCAAATAAAGTGACATAATTTTAGGCCTTGTTCTTTTCAAGGTTTCACCCAATTTCGTGTAATTTGCACACATTTTCAAGCACACACGTATTTTTTTAATATAATACCAATTACACATTTTATATAAAATAGCATGAACTTTTCAAAAGAATATGCCCTTAATACTTACTAAAGATATTAGCAATGTCATGTGATGACGAAAAAGTAAAGAGGAAAAATTTGTTATCCACATGACACCGGTGGCAAAGACTTTCAAATACTCGTATGATATGATATGACTTCACACAGCCATCTATACTGCAAATTCAATTGTTCGAGAAGGCTGGTGTTCATATGGTCCCCGTGAGAAAATTTCAACTGGGGTAGTTCGTCCAGATTTTCAATATTGGTAGGTAGTAAAACTTAATGTTCAGATTAACCCATTCATACGGCGAGCATCTTTTCAAGAGAAATGAGATGCGACAATATCTACGCCGCAATGAAGTATTTATCTCGTTATATATGGAGTACAAAGAATTTTGGACAATGAATTAAGTAGTTGGTTGGTTACATGACTGCTAATTCTTACGGATTAGCTATTTGTACAAAAAATTGATGTTATCAAAATTCAAATACACAATCGATATGATTCAGTTGTTTAGACAAGATCGCATCACCTACATAGCAATCCATGATTGTACATATAAAATTAGATAAATTGACAAACAAAGTAGAAAAATTAGCTGATTGATCACAGTCAATTGAGAAAATAGTCTCAACTGGAAATTAGATAAATTGAGAGACACTCGTAGAAAATTTTAATTGGCACGTACTCCATAGAATTTCTAATTTTACCGTTAAATGGACATAGATGTGCTGGTTATAAAGTATTGAAGATGGGGAAGGATTTTTTACTTAGAAATAAAAGATTGGGACGAATTGCACAATGTCATCTATATGGACAGAACGCTCGTTTCAATGCCAATATATTGATATCGTAAGGTGTCAATATGCCATGTAGAGTATGGATATTGTTACAAAGTATTGCCTTTGTTCACTTGCCAATAGTTGGCATGCCCGCGCCTCCACGTGGCGCTCCTCACAGGGCGCCACGTCATCCTGTGAAAAAAATTAAATTTTTTTTTTGTATTTACGTGATGTGAGATGAATAATACATAAATATCCCCTGATGGTGAGTGGATCCGTGTGGACCCCATAATTTTTTATTGGAATGTGAGCATGCCAACTATTGGCATTGGATCAAAACTATACAAAGTATTAATGGAGTAACAAATGAACACAAAGTTTGAGTACCTGAGTGGCAATTGTTGTAATTTATCCAAAATCTACACTAGATAGATGAGCAAAAAGTCAATAGACTGATCACACTTCAACTTCCAACGAATCCCTAAAACTGTTTGACCTTATAGAAAATAACCACGTAATCCTTTCAATTTAATTAATTAATTCAAATATTAAAATATTAGTATTAGTATTATTCTGTTGCGACCATCCCTCTTCTTTTCTTTAAACCACTTCGCTTCTCATTCTCTGTATTTCTGGTATTTTCTAATCGAAATCTTAAAAAAAAAAATGTCTACTATCGACAATCTTGCTATTCTTACAGTCGTTCTTCTGCTGCAACCTTGGACTGCCACCAGCGGCTTCTGGAGTCCTATATTCCGTTCGTATCTCAACTTCTTTCTTTCTCGTATATTTGTGATTGTTGATGAAAATTTGTTTGCGATAAGATTATGCAGGATTCTTGTACTTGTCTTGAGGACGATTAGGTTTACGAAGGGGTTAATTTTCTTGTACAGGAAATGGGATTTCATGAAATTATTAACTGGGCTTGTCTTCAATTTGATATTGATGTGATTCTTGTCATCTTGCGAAAATTTTTCTGCTATACTTGGTTCGAAGATGGAGAAAATTAGGGATTTTCATTTTTTGATTTATTCTTATTTATGAATTTGAACTTCTGGGATGTCTTTGGTTTACCCAATTCTGTGAATCTTGATGTAATTTTTAGGGATTTTGATTGAAGTTTTGTCCCATAATGATACTCTGTGGTTGTTAACTTGCTATTTCTTGAAATGGACTATAGTCTAAAGCCATATGATGAATCTTGTCAAACAGGGTGTCTTTGTATTTTCATATATATATGTGATTGTCGAGTCGATGTGACCAATGATTTTATTTACTTTTTATTCTACTTGATTGAAATATTTATTCAGCGCTTGTTAGTTTACATATTATAACAAATTTTTACACATTTTAATTCATTTTCATCTAAAGCCAAACCAATCATATTCATGTATCTCGTGGGATTCACTGTAGTACACAAAGCTCTACCCTTCAATCTCACTCATTCTCTCTGCTATTACACATTAAAATCTATAAAAATCTCTATCCTAACACACGCTGAGTTGTGCCGATAGGTGATGCTTGCAAAGAAGAAAATATATGCGGAAAGGGTAATTGCAGAGCTTCAAATGAGACTAATTTCGGTTTTGTATGTGAATGCGAAGCCGGATGGAAACAAGCTCGCTCCGATAACGATACTGATTTCAAGTTTTTGCCTTGTGTCATCCCGAATTGTGAGTTAATCTTGAATTACTTCTATGAATTTTTCATTATATTTTGTTAATTGTTCATTGATTATTAGAACTTAAGAAACCTAGCCAAATAAGTGGTTATGATATGAGCAGCTTAGTTCTTTAACCCAGTATCAGAGGTTCCAAGTTTGAATCTTTCAATGCCCTCTACAAAAATATTGAAAATTGTAGGAAAACAAAGACAAGAAAGATAAGATAGCGATAATTAATTGCGTTACATGTGTTTTTTTTTTAACAAAGTTAATCGAGTAACTAGATAACGAAAAGGATTGCAACGAAAATTAAGGATATTTTCGATTTACACGGAAGGACACGCGATACTAGTTTTTTGGCTCTATGATTGAATTATGGTTTCTTGTATAAGTAAACCATTAGAAAATGTACCAAAAGGCTACTTATTTTGATAATGATAATAATAATGACAATGATGGATGCTTTGTTCTTCAGGTACAATCAACTCCTCGTGTGGAAGGGTCCCAGCACCTGCCCCAGAAAGTGCAAAGAGAGCTAATCTGTCAATTTTCGACCGTAATACCCAGCCTAGATTTTAAGTTACGATTTTTTAACACGTATGTTTGTTTATTAATTAACATTTTTTAAAAAAATATGTCGCAGCTTGTTATTGGACGGATTGTGGTGGAGGCACCTGCAACAAGAAGTCCCTGTTCACACACCGGTGTGAATGTCAAGAGGGTTATTACAATCTACTCAACGTAACTGCTTTCCCGTGCTTCAGGGAATGTAAGTGCTCGATTGGAGATTTGAGTTATTTGAGTTTCAATGGTGATTTAAGTGAATATTAAATTGATTGTAAATGAATTGTTAGGTTCGATTGGAACGGACTGCTCGAGGTTGGGATTTGATATATTGAATAGGTCAAGTCCTTCGTCTAGCCCGGATGTGGCTAATGATCAAGGTGACTGAGATTAATCCCTTTCTTTTTGTTTTTAATTTCTTTTCTGGTTCATCCGTCGTATTCTGTTGAGGGTGTTGACATTTTGTTGTCTTTGTTAAAGGATCAAGCTTGGCCTATAGAGACGAGGTTGGTTGGGTGATTATTGTGGGAACAATATTGGCTGCCCTAGTTATGGTGAAGTAGATATTGTTTACAATGTCCCGTTTATTGTTCGTTCATTTAGATTTTGGGATGTGGGTCATATTGGTTTGTACATTAGTTGCTTGGGTTTTTTGAGCATTTCTTGGCACTAGATAGAGAGATTTCATTTTATACATCTCCATTTTTGTAAAAATTATGTTGCAACCTTCCATGATTAGTTGGAACATTGATGTATTGAACTACTTTTTGTGACGAATAATACTCCTATTTACTATATATGTTGATTGAATCAGTGTTAACGTGTACTTTGTACACGCCTATACTTTGTGATTACATAGCTGTAGTGATAATATATCACATAACCACCAATCGACCTAGTTCTTCAAATACAAAATTGATTAGTATAAAATTGAACATGTTTGGCATATGCTCCTATATAAAAATTATCGTCAATTATTTTTATTATTAAGGGTTTGTTCTATAGAAAATATTACGTGTTAGATTTATGGTTGAAAATTGTGGAAAATATATCAAAAAATATAAAATGATAGTATGAATCGTTGAAAATGATGATTGAGAAAAAATTAATGGAAATCAATGAAAAACGATAATGTATACAACAGGCGCTACATATAACAAGATTTCCAAGGGCCAGAGTTCCTAATCTTATATAATTTAATTAATTTGTGTAAAAACTGAAAAGGAAAAAATACAGAGAGGTTATGATTTTTCCTCAATGATGATGATGAATGATCAAAACGAGAACCTGGAGGAATTGTCTGCTTACTCAAACTGAATTAAGCCCTTTATCATCCTCATTACCAGAAAGCTTCACTATTGACAATGGTGTTCTTAAGTAGCCTTCAATTTTACTCGGTGAAAGCTTACGATACTTTGCAAACTGCTCGCTGGCCTCTTCTTCCCTATCCAACAAACTGTATATCATCCCTTTACAGAAATAGGCTCTGAAATCATCAGGATTTTCCCTAACAAGTTCATCGTAGATCTTCAATGCACCATCAACGTTCTTCTGTAAGTACTGCATTTGCGCCATTATAAACTTCACTTCTCTCGCCTCCTTCGATTTATTCTCCTCCTCTGCAATTCTCAACGCCACTTCTAATCTCTTCATCACTTCATCGCCTTCACCAGATCTGTCCATCAACAGAGCGTTCTCAAACAATGCCTCGACGGAAAAAGGATTTCTCGCCAAAATATCTGCGTAAATATCGCGAGCTTCTTTGATTTTTCCAATTTCGGTTAAAATCATCGCGATTGTGAATTTCCATTCCTCGTTGTCAGGCTGAAGGGATGATAAGTCGTTTAGTATAGTTAAGCTACCTTCATACTCGCCTGCCTCCAGCTTTTGATGGAGCAGTTTTTTCAGGTTATCAACGGCTTCCGATTTAGAATATTCATCTTCTACCTCTTCTCGGGTTTGGGAATCGTCTTCATTTAGCTCTTCCGTCAAATTTGTTGGAGGAGATGAAACTTCGGCTTTCGACGGCAGCTGCTGAAATTTTGCGAAGATGGCCGCCGCAAAAACGACGGCGACGGCTGCCGTCTTGAGATGCGAGATTAATGGATTCGGTTTTCGAAATGGAACGGAATTGTTGGAGGGGGACGAAGAAGAAGCTGCTTTGACGGTGAATTTAAGGTCACGATGTGTAGTGGCAGTTTGTAAGAACTTGTCCGCCGGCAGCGGACTGGTGGTTATGGAGGGAGGATTGAAGGACGCGGTGGCTGCAGGTGGCGGAAAGCGGAGGAGCCAATTGTAAGGGATGCATCCATTTCGGGGTTTTAGGGTTTTTGCAAGAAGAAAGAATTTTGATGGATCTCAGAATTTAATGGGCTGAATATGGACTTGGACCTGTATTCAATCAACGGGCCCTGAAAGAGGTTCCTTTAGCTATAATTTCCCCCAATCCGACTCATAACTGATTTTCTATCATTTTTCCACAAAAATTCATAGGTGGAAATTAGGACAGGGCCTCCATTTTTTTGTCAGACAATTTTTTTTTTTTTTTAATTGTAGATATTTTATTTTTTTAATTAAAAATTCCAATTTACGTTTTTAGGGGACATTTCGCTAGTTTTCTAATGAGACCGACCTGTTCCGGTAATTTGAAATTTGATAACAATGTGTAGAACACCCATACTTGTCCTCAATAAACTACTAATATTGTAAACAGAGGAAGATTAGATTTAGTTCCATAAACTTTCACCCATCCATGACTCCGTTTACTTTGCTTTTATGTTTAATGTCGTATTTGAAACAGGTGCAATTGTCAATGTAATGTCAAATTATTTAGTTATCCTTTAAGCTAATATACAAACTTTACTTTTTATCTTTTACATTGATATTATGTAGATAGGTAAATTGCAGGTAAAAGTTTGGTTTGATTTCAAAATGAAATTGTTTTGCTGCTGAAAGTTTTTGAAATAGCTAGAAAATGTTTGATTTAATTTAAGTATCAACAGGCAGGAAAAGGCGCCGCCTAGGCGTGATGCGGCGTGAAAACATCTCGCATAATAGGTAGGCGTGAAAAAAGGCGCCAAAGGCATGAAAAGTCAGGCCTATGCGGGCCTTGAGGCGCCTAGTCATGAAAATGCGCAAACCTTTTGGTTAAAATCAGCTAGTTTTTTATTATTATTATAAATATTAGATTATTTGTACATGTTATTTTTGAAGTTAAACCAACTTATGAAAAAAATATTTTCCACTTGTACTCGTTTTGTAATTTAATTGTAAGAATTGATAATAATTTGCTAAGTATTTGAATTTTTTAGTACTTTAAATATTATATATTTTATTGAAAAAATGAAAAATATATTGAAATTTATATAAAATATCTCAAATATGAATTTATTTATTTATTTATTACTTTAAAATAATTTTAAAAAATGAAAAACGCCTTTGTGCACCTAAACTTCGCCTAGGCTCACCTGAGCTTCTAAGGCTTGAGGTTTCCCCTCGCTGCCTTGCCACACCCGTTTCTTTTAGAACCTTGTCTCCAATGCATAATGTGTATTGGGAATGATGGGGAAAGGGGGGGGAGGAATATAATGATTTTAATTGAAGATTAATGGAAAGATGTGTAATGAAAAAAGAGGGAAAAATTAAAAGGAAGATAGATGTAAAAAAAAATTCAAAATCATTAATAAATAGTAGTGAAAATGTGAAGTTTGATGTGAGAATATAAATATGGTAACAAAACGATTGAATAACAAGTGGGGGAAAAATGAAAAATATGAGAGAAAAATATAAAATAAAAAAGAAATAAAAAAAATATGCAAACACATAAGACCAAAATGTGTCTTTATGCATCTTCATTGCAATCCTTAATTAGGGATCCTATGTGTCAGAAAGAGGTTGACATAGGAAAAAAATTATGAATGCCACATTTTATCTTTTTTTTTCACTTTCCTCACTTTTTTCACACTTATTTCTACTTTTTCTCTATAAATTCTCGTGCCACTTCTATATTCTCACATCCACCTTCACAACCCTCACTATTATTTTATCATTATTATTGAATTTATTTTTACATCTCTCATGTTTTTTCACTTTTCACTCTTCACTCTTTTTTTTGTCATACATTCTTATTCTCTTTTCAATTAAAATAATCATCTTCTCTCTACTTCTCTCCTCCGTATCATTTCCTCAATTCACTTCCCCAATGAAGATGCTTTTAGTAGTCATTTTGTGTAAAAATGTACATTGGAGATGATTGAGGAATGTTAGGGAAACAAAAGGATTCAATTCGATGTACACCATTTTAATAGAGGGTTCCCATAAAAATAATTGGGGTAAAAATGATATTTTTAATGACCTTCTATAGAGAATTGTTTATCTAATTGTACATCTAGCATTGTTCGAGCTTCCGTACTTCAATATTTTTACTTCATGTTTTAACATCACACTCTAAAGCCATTTGTACAATCTCGCGCAAGAATAATGTTAGGTGTACAATCAATTTATACAATTAGTTGTACAATCTTGTAATAAAGAGAAGTCGAACCCTCTATTATACATCTAACTATATCTATTTATTATTCCTGCAGCATTGCTCTTTAGAAAACTGTAATCTCAATGAAATGAATAATTGAAATTAGTATTTTAAAAAGAGTAAAGCGTGGTGAAGTAATATGACCAAGTTTTAAATTTTTAGGAGTTTCAGCGAGCCTGATTATAGATTAAGCGTAATAAAATGATAAGATTAACTTTCATATTAAAATATCATTTAAACGAGGTTGAAGTGTGTTAGGATCGGTTGTGGAACTGGGCACACAATTACAACTGAAGTAGAAATGAGAAAAATAAGAAACACCAGATTTTACGTGGAAAACCCCCAAATTAATTCGGGGTAAAAACCACCGGCAAACGGTAGAAGGATTTCACTATCGACAAAAGGATTACAACAACTTCTCTCTAATATAAGGAGAGTACAATTGACGATAACCTTTCTCTTATAATAGGAGAAAACACACATCCACTAGATAAAGGAGATACAACAAATATTATGATAAACTCATCATTTTCTCTCTAACCTCTCGCTACTCTCTTTATCTCTCACTCTTTGAGAATGCACTCAATTATGGTGTGGTGTATACTGAAGAAGGGTCTCAATTTATAGGAGAAGATGGTGCCAATTGTCAACATTTTCCAACTGCATGCATTGACTTCCATCTCCCTATCCATGTGCCAACAACCAGGAAATCTTTCCAAATCTTCATAGCCACCAACCATCTTGTCTCGCACTTGTCTCCACATTTCACCAACTTATAGCCACAATAATTGACCAAAAAACAAGGCCACGTTTGGCTCCACTTTCAACAATCTCCCACTTGGAGCAAATGTGGGTATTCCAATTAACCCTTCAATCATTTCTACGCTTACCATGCCTATACTGCTTACGTTTTTGCTAGGCCAATAGAAGATCAACACAAAACAAATTTGTCATTGTTGACCGGCTTTGTAAACATATCCGCTAGGTTGTCTTTCGTATGGATTTTCTAAATATCCACACTTCCTTCTTCCACATTCTCACGAACAAAGTGATATTGAACCCGAATGTGTTTCGTCCTTAAATGAAATGCTGGATTCTTTGCCAAATGCAAAGCGCTCTGACTGTCGCAAAATAGAGTAATCTTCTCATGTTTGTGCCCAAGTTCTTCCAATAATATTTGCAACCATATTGCCTCTTTGCTGGCTTGTGTAGCTGCCACGTATTCTGCCTCCGTCGTTGACGTAGCCACGATAGACTGCAGTTTCGAAACCCAACTCACTGCTCCCCCAACAAGAGTAAACACATAACCTGTGGTGGATTTGCTTTTATCAAGATCATCTGCATAATCCGAATCAACATAGCCTCTGACAATAAAGTCTGATCATCCATAACATAATGCAGCATCTGAGGTACCCTTGATATATCTCAAGATCCTCTTCACAATACTCCAATGCTCTCTCCCATGATTCGCTATGTATCGACTAACGGCTCCCACTGCTTGTGCAATGTCTGGTCTTGTACAAACCATAGCGAACATTAAACTATCCACTGCTGATGCATACGGCACTCGAGACATCTCCATCCTCTCCGCTTTACTGCTAGGACTCATACTTGAGGATAACTTAAAATTAATAGGAAGAGGGGTAGAGATTGGCTTACAATCTAGCATGTTGAAGCGTCGCAATATTTTCTTCAAGTAATTCTTCTGAGAAAGTCAAATCTTCCTATTATTTCTGTCTCGGTAAATTTGCATCCCTAGAATCTTGTTTGCTGGTTCCAAGTCATTCATTTCAAACTCCCTAGCCAATTGAGCCTTCAATTCTGTAATACGATCTTTGTTGGGGCCTGCTACCAACATGTCGTCAACATACAACGGTAGAATAATGAAATCACCATCACCAAATCTCTTGTTGTAGGCACAAGGATCTGCATTCAATCTGTTGTATCCAAGGCTCGTGATGAAGGAATCAAATCTCTTATACCAACATCTCGGCGCCTGTTTGAGACCGTATAGAGATTTGTTCAACTTACAAACTAAGTTCTCTTTTCCTTTTTCTTCGAAACCATCTGGTTGAAGCATAAAAATTTCTTCTTCAAGTTCTCCATGAAGAAATGCAGTTTTCACATCAACCTGCTCCAAGTACAAATCAAATGTAGCACACATCACCAGAACCACTCGAACTGTTGTCAGTCGAACAACATGAGAAATATTTCGTTGAAATCAATACCTTCTTTCTGAGCAAATCCTTTCACCACCAATCTAGCACGATACCGCTCCACTTGATCATTGCCATCTCGTTTGATCTTGTAGACCCATTTATTTTCGATGACTTTCCTTCCATTGGGCAGTGGAATAAGATCCCAAGTTTTATTTTTATGAAGAGCTTCCATTTCTTCTTGCATTGCTGTCATCCACAGAGAAACATCTTAACTTTTTATAGCCTCCATGAAAGTCGATGGCTCCCCATCCTCTGTTAGTAGACAGTACACAATATTACCCTCCATAATATAATCTGAGTGTCAAGCTGGTCCTCTTTTCTCTCGAGTTGACCGTCTAACTTGTGGAATCACAAACTCAGCTTGCTCTTGTTCTTCGTGCTCTGGTACTGCTTCAGAAGAATCTAGAACTTCTTGTTTTAGTTGATCTTCAACTTGAACTACAGTAGTCTCTGGTTTCTCCTTTGAAATGCTATCATCACTTTGCACCTTATCTTCTGCAAATACAATGTCCCTGCTGATTATAACCTTGTGGGCAGTGGGATCCCACAGGCGATACCCCTTAACACCATCAGCATACCCTAAGACAATACATTTCCTGGATTTTAGATCCAACTTCGATATTTCTTGGGCGTTGTACATAGCATACGCAGAACTTCCAAACGTATGTAAGCGAGAATAATCAGCTGGCTTGCCCGTCCACATCTCCATAGGAGTCTTCAGATCAATTGCGGTTGATGGTGACCGATTGATCACATAACAGGCGGTCTTGACTGCTTTAGCCCAAAATGATTTGGCCAACCCTGCACTTCTCAACATCGCTCTTGTACTTTCTAATAAGGTTCTGTTCATCCGCTATGCTACTCCATTTTGTTGTGGAGTGTGTGCCACCGTAAATTGCCTTTTGATACCTTCTTGTTTACAGAAGCTATCAAATTCATCGCCAGTATATTCTCCTCCATTGTCTGTCCTCAAACACTTGATCTTTTTCTCAGATTCAAGTTCAACCCGCGCTTTGAAGATTTTAAAAACTTCAA
This sequence comes from Jasminum sambac, assembly GCA_018223645.1. Classification (NCBI taxonomy): domain Eukaryota; kingdom Viridiplantae; phylum Streptophyta; class Magnoliopsida; order Lamiales; family Oleaceae; genus Jasminum; species Jasminum sambac. The sequence continues at coordinate 25,505,529 of CP073649.1, forward strand.
ACACATCTGACTTCTTTCTAATTGGATACACCCAACATCTCCTGGAGTAATCGTCAATAAATGATACAAAGTATCTGGTACCTCCTAGGGACACAACCGGTGCTTGCCAAACGTCACAGTAAACTAATTCAAGAATAGCATTGCTTCTAGCAGTAGAACTGCTGAACTTCAATATGTGCTGCTTACTAGTAACACAATACTCACAAAATGGTAAAGATACCTTTTTGAATCCTGGAAGAAGCTTTCTTTCTGAGAGAATCTTCAAACCTCGTTCAGACATGTGGCCAAGTTTACGGTGCCACATCATCGTCACGTCTTCTCCCGAATTCACCGTCGCAGTTGACGCTTCTCCTTCTTGTTGTGTTTCGCCTTTAAGCATGTACAGATTTGCTGCTATGTTTTCTGCTTTCATCACCACAAGCGCGCCTTTAACAATCTTCATGATCCCATCATGAATATGGGTACTACACCCAACACTATCTAATTGTCCCAGTGACAATAGATTTTTCTTCAGGCATTTCACATGTCGTACCTCCTGGATGGTGCGAACAGTACCATCATACATCACCAATTTGATGGTACCAATACCAACGATCTCCAAGGCATGATCGTCCCCCATAAACACAGATCCTTCTGAGATAGGTTCATATTGGTGAAACCATTCTCTCCTAATGGTCATATGCCATATGGCTCCTAAATCCATGAGCCACACGGCGGTGAACCTTCTTCTGCCTTCAACAATTGTTGTTGCTTCGCTGTATAATATCTCGCACTCATCCGATGTATTCGCTACACAACCCTGAGCATTTAATGTCTCAAGCCGTTTTCCTTTTGCTTCCTCAATTTTCTTGAGCTGCCAACACTCCCTTTTGTAGTGTCCCTTCTTGCCACAGTGATGACACTTGACATTTTTCTTACTTCTCGACTTTGATCTACTCTGATTTTGACTCCCACTGGGACCACGTTCCGTTGATCTACCTCTCGCCATCGTTAAAGCTTCAGCCTGTTGTGAGTTCCCTAGCCTATCTTCTTTATTTTTGCGCCGACTTTCTTCTTCAAGAACCGCAGCTGCAATATCGTCAAAGACTAGTATCTCCAAATTGTTGGTCAAATTGATGATGAGTTGATCATACACGAATCGTGTAGACTCAAAGTAGAATTTCAAAGACGTTCACGATCTCTATATTATGCCCAATTGTTGTGAGTTTGTGAAAATAGAGTGTTCAGGGTGTTGATGTGGTCTGTCACCGAAATTGACTCCATCATCAGAAGGGTGTATAACTTCCTCTTCAAGAAGATCTTGTTGTGTAGTGATTTGGCATCGTACAATTTTGTGAGGGTATCCCAAATCTCTTTTACCGTCTTTTTCTCCGATACACTTGACAATACGCCGTCGGCTAGTGTTAGATGTAGATTAGCAATAGCATTGCCATCCATCTCGCTCCATTTATCATCAGTGAGCTCATCTGGCCTTTCTCCAATTGCCGCCAAGCAGTTATCTTTTCTCAATACTGCTTTTATTCTCATTTTCCACAATGAGAAATTATTCCTATTGAATTTCTCTATTTCATATTTCATCGCCATTTTTATAGATGCCTCTTTTCCACTAATTAGATCTGATGTTAGCACGTACTCGGCTATAGATCTAGTGATTTTCTCAAAAAATCGTTTCTGATGTGGAAGATCAGTCTATACTGCAACCACAGAGCATACTAAGAATTTAGTGAAAAATCACAACCAAAGCTCTGATACCACTTGTTAGGATCGGTTGTGGAACTGGACACACAATTACAATTGAAGTAGAAATGAGAAAAATAAAAAACACCAGATTTTACGTGGAAAACTCCCAAATTAATTCGGGGTAAAAACCACCGGCAAACGGTAGAAGGATTTTACTATCGACAAAAGGATTACAACAACTTCTCTTTAATATAAGGAAAGTACAATTGACGATAACCTCTCTCTTATAATAGGAGAAAACACACATCCACTAGATAAAGGAGATACAACAAGTATTAGGAGAAACTCATCATTTTCTCTCTAACCTCTCGCTACTCTTTTTATCTCTCACTCTTTGAGAATGCACTCAATTATGGTGTGGTGTATACTGAATAAGGGTCTCAATTTATGGGAGAAGATGGTGCCAATTGTCAATATTTCCAACTGCATGCATTGACTTCCATCTCCCTATCCGTGTGCCAACAACCACGAAATCTTTCCAAATCTTCCTAGCCACCAACCATCTTGTCTCCCACTTATCTCCATATTTCACTAACTTATAGCCACAATAATTGACCAAAAAATAAGGCCACGTTTGGCTCACTTTCAACAGTGAGCTTTTGAGAAGTGTGAATGAATTAATACCTGTGGGACTGGCGCAGCAAGTACATCACTAATTACTCACAGTCAAATCCCTGAAATACAGCGTGAAAATACAAGCTTCCAATTTTTTCTTTCAGGCAATTAAACAAGTCTGCGAGATAAGACGGCAGATTTCGACCGCCGTCGCTGGCTAATCGGCGGCGAAATTTCATGATCACATACATGGAAAAATACGCTCCACAGCCTACCTATACAACCAACTCCCTACACCCGCAGATCATTCACGGCTCTTCATTGCATTGGGAATTTGACACAAAAGTACATGTCATTTTCGCTTTCTCTGCATTTCTTCGAAATCTGTGTATGAATTATTGCTAACTTTTTTCCAGTAATGGCCTTTGCTTTTTCTCTTCTTCATTCTTTAAAGCTTTACCTTTCTAATACAATGGCGCGTCATACGGTCTCATCAAACCCCTTGTCTCACACAAATTATTTTCGCTCCTCGGTTGGAGCTTTGATTCGAAATTGACTCAGTAATTAAAATAATATTTAAAATATATTTTAATTAATATATCATTTCTATAACGATGATTCCGATTGTAGGATTTATATAAATTTTGAAGAGCAGATGCAAAAGATTGGAGAGGAGAAGGAGAAGAAGAAGGTGAGGGCGGAATGACCGATAAACAGACGTATGTATTCTTTTTGAATCCTTACAGCAGAAAAAACTTCCCTATGATCGTTGATAATTAAGTATAATTACAATTTTAATGATAAAAAAGTATCCAAAAAAAAAAGAAGGAAGACTAGGATCAAAATTGGTGTTAGATTGCTCGGATCGATCTAATTTGAAATTTCTCGAGCAAATCTAATCTTTGACAGAGTTAGCTTGAACTAGAATTCAAGATCACCCCACCCGATTATCTAGTTCGGTTAGACCAATCGATTTGAAAACAGTGGACTTTAAAAATGTTGTAGTTTTTTACTATGCACGACATTGTTATTTACTTACAAAAATTGATTAATGAATCGATAATTAAGTGACATTTCATCAAATTCATGTAAATTATCACATCTTGTTGATTTGATTCAGCATTGTTCATAATTTTATTTTTGTTTTTTTGTTAAAGTTGTATCAGAATTAATAATGTTTAAGCATTATTTAGATAATCGAAGGAGAATATTGAAATTTGCAAATTGTTACTGCATTATAAATGAAAAAAGATAAAAATTATTAAAGAGACTCTTGGAGCCTCTTTTCAAATAATGATTCTTTAATAGTCTCTTGGGGATGTCCTCAAGTTCTTACCTAAAAAAACTTTTGATTATGTCAAACATGATTCTTTAATAATCTCCTGGGGATGCTCTGGACTTCTTAACTAGAAAAGCTTTTGATTATGTCACTCTTCATTTACTTATTTCATCTGATCAAGAAATATTATTCACTTGTAATCATAAATCTTTTTCTCTTTATAGGCACTACTCTGTATTATTTAGTAATTCTAGTTGTATTTAAATACAACTTAAAATTACATATTACATATCACTTATCACTTAAAAAGTACTCATTTTATCTCAGAAGCGAAGTATTTATTTATATTTTCACGCAGACTTCATAATTAATATTGTTGTATAAATAATTTACATGTCGATCCTTATCGCTATGAACTACAATCAACGAAGCATAATCACTCTTACCGTGTGTGCGATTGATATAAGGCAAAAGTAAAGAACGATCGTGAGCAGTGAACATCAATCTTTGCGATTGATCTACATGCTTACATCATCAAGTCAATACATGTACATGAATGAACATTGCTGAGCAAAAAGCGGTGACAACATCATTGTGTTTTTCAAGCAAAGATTGATTTCAAATTATCTCCCAATTGGTCAGTATTTAATATTTACGCAATAGTGTGAAATGTGGAACTGGAATTTTATCCGTGTTTCACTCTGACAATTCTACATTCGACATTTAACCCTTATAATTTGCAATATGCAATGCCACTTGTAAATTTTACAAGCGAATAATGATGTGCGATCTCTCTACATCGACAAAATAAAACCAAAACAAAAAAATTACTCTATACGACTTTTTAAAAGAATAATAAAAATGATGGTCCCCAGTGAAGACAATCCTTGGCTTTAGACATGAGTAGTCATAATCCGTTGCCCACATTTGATTAGATGATGGATAAGTATTTTCTCCCATTAAGGGTATATATGTTGATTATTCGACCACGTGTGAGCAGCATAAAGTATCCACGTATGAACACTGGATTATTTTCCTAAACATGAGATCCAAATGATATGGCCCTTGATTGGCCAAAACTAACAAGGGATGGAACAAATCAAGAGTCCAATAAGTACAAAGGTTTAATCAAATGAAAAGGATTTAGATTAGAATCCTAGTATTCTGTATTCATTACACAAGCAACACTTGATGTCCTGTCTTCCACCATGCGCGGCATTTGTCCAACCAAATTCAATGGTTCTAATGGGTTTCCAACACTTTGGAGGTTGGTGATGGATTTAATATTTAATAACCCAATATTTATTTCTTATTTTCGACCCCACTGAATTAGAGATCTGTCCCCATCTCATTTTCCCATCACGTCAATTGGTCAATTACACCCTTTGCCTCATTTTCCTTGCCTTGCTTAAGAGTTAGGGTGTGTTTGATTGTACAGTCGGAAAATAATTAGAAGGAAAATATTTTTTGGGTAAATAAATTTCGGAAAAAGGTTTTCTAGGGAAATGATAGTTGTAGGTGTTTGATTGGATTAATTTGAAAGTTGGAAAATAATATTATTTTCCTTATTTTTGAGTTTTTTTAATAAAATTTGATCATTTTCCTTATCTTTATGGTTAAATTAAATTGTCTATTAAAAAAAAGAAAAAAAATACAAAAATTTTTCCGGAAAACAAAAACCACCTCCCCCAAGGGAAAAAAAAGGAAAAGTGTAGATTTCGAGAAAAGTTGGAAAACGTTTTCCGGGGAAAAAATACTATCAAACAATACCAAAGTGGGAAAAAAAGGTGGAAAACTCACTTTTCCGGGTAAATAATATTCAATCAAACACACCCTTAGAAATGATTGACCCATTAACGGTTTTTAATAACATAATGGTGTATTTGATTGGAAGAAAAAATATGATTTTTTCTATATTTTTAAGGAAAAAATCATATTTTTTGCATTGTAAAGAAAATAATTTTTATAGAAAATGTTATAATTAAATATCAAAAATGAAAAATTTAGGTTAAAAATATTTTCCAACCTCATTTTCCATCCCCAATCAAAGAAATCCTAAGAGGGCATTCTGCTTGCTGTTTTCTATTTTCAAAAATGTTAAAAACGCGTTCTGTTTATTATATTGGAAAACACATTTTCGAAATCGTTTTCAAAATTTGTATAAAAAACCTGAAAACGTCTTTTTATCGTTTTTGGCGCTTTCAATGTTAAACTTTACTTTTATTACATTTGAGTCTCAACTTTTATTTTTTGTACGTTTCAATCCCGACCACCGCTAGAAAAGTCAAACCACCATATTTGGTGCTTTCTCCACTTAAGAACCAATGCAACGGTGGTCAGTGGTGAAGCCAAGCTTTTGAGCCAGTGTAGTCACAATCAGGGACGGATTTAGGGGGACTCAACTAGGTTGAAACCCCCCATCCCAACCTCGGAAAAAATTCCAAGTTCCATATAGAATTTTTTTATTTTTTTGCATGACTTTAATTGAATTAGACTTTTTCTTTATTATACCTCCCTGATAAAAATTTCTAGATCCGTCCCTAGTCACAATTTAACTTACAAATAAAATTTATGACCTGAGTTTCTTCGATTTAAAAACCAACCTGCCGATTCGAAGAAAATTGGAACCAGGTAGGTTGTGTGAAGAGTGAAGCCGATAACTGATAATGATTATATTAGGTATGAGGCATTGAGTAATTTGTCAAATTTGGGAATTGGGGGAATGTGGCTTCAAATTTGGACTTGGATTAATGGGTTGAGAGTAGGTAATCAGGCTAGTGGGTAATTGGGTAATGAGTATTATATTATTAGATTAGATTTTTGGGCTTTAACAATTTAGCCATTTAGGCCTTTTGGAATTAAAAAGTAAACAACAATACAACTTACAAGCCATTTTCATCTTTTTAGCATGGAAAAAAAACAAAACAAAAAAATTCTGAAAAACCTGTGTAGGCACTTGCCTACACAGGACCTCACCTCCCTTCGCCACTGACGGTGGTTCTCAGGTGGAGAACCACCATGCTCAGGAGAACCACATTCGTAGGTGGTCATTAGTCGCGCGGCGAGGTTGTTGGCGACTGCAAGAGGAAAAAGAAGTAGTGGGGTAGGGGTATGGTTGGTGATGATGAGGGCTTGTTTGAAGATTTTGAAAAGTTTTAAGACTTTTTTGTAATTTTTATTATGTGAAATTGTATTTTTTAAAAAGTATAATTTAAACACGTTTTCTATTTTCTCTGCTCAAAAATAATTTTTCAAAATAACAAACCAAACACATTTTCAACTTTCTCAAAACAACAATTGCAAATAGAAAATACCAAAATCTTTTCAAAAATAAAAATACAAAATACAAAACAAACAGAATGCCCCCTAAGTAATTTTTTTCCTCTAAAACTAAGATTGTAACGATTTTAGTACAGTTAACTATAAGTTTAAAAGTTTGAAGTTTTATTTTAACATGATAACTTTATTAATAAAAATTAATTATCTTCTAGATTAATTAAAACTTCTATGTCTATATTTAGCACTTCAAGTTATTAATGATTAGTCATATTAAATATGACACAAGTGCCCGTCATAATTTATTTTTCGAGTGATGCTACATATATAATAAATTTATATATCAAGTTGTACAATAAATTATCAGTATTGTACTTTTGCGCACATCATATTATTTTTAAATCAGTAGCCACCAAATGGGTCACATATATGTATTGTACTACCTATTATATAATTTATTATTCCAGAATTCTGATCATATTTTTCTTATTTTATTAAGTGATAATTATACAATTAATTATATAATTAAGTCAAGTGTCACAACCTTATACATAAAAAATCATTATTTTTTTATTATCACTCCATTGCTTTACAGGATTTTAAAAAGTCAATTAATTCGACAATTAGAAGTGTCCAATTTAATTTATTACTTACTGGTATTATTTTCTCATAATTGACGCTTTTCAGTTTAGGTGTTAATATGACTCGCAAGGGTAATTTTGTCTTTGCAAACGACTTGTTAATTTTGGGATCACCTTGGGCCTTGGGTCCAGATTCCAATCAAAGCCTATTTAAGCTTGATGTGATACAGTCAGGGTGCTAAATTTAATGATGACAAAGAGGATACTTTATTTGATTGAAAAATAATAACACCACCCTACCCCACTTTTTTTTTTTTTTTTTTTTTTTTTTTAAGTTACCCCACTTTAATTTGTTCTTCGTCGCTTTTCTCTTTTTGTTTTTTCACGGGGTTAACTGGCACAATAGCACCCCTCGTTATGGTTGGTGTAAAGTCGTTACATTTTGGTGTTTATTGTTTAATTTTTAAAAGTATTATCATTTTATTTTAGGTCAAATAAAAATATGTTCAACTACAATTAAATACAAAAGTTTAAACATTCGCAAATTGAACCTAACTGCTAGCGCATTTGATCTCAATTAAACAAATTAAATTTTTTTAATTCGAAAATATTTACATCAATATATAATTGTTTAACTTTTTTCTAATAATTAGACAAATTTTAATTGCAAACTACAATTTAAAATTAATGTTATTATATATACTAGTACTACACCCGTGTAATATACGGAAATAATTAAATTTATATACAAAAAATAATTGATACAATATTATAAATATATTGAATATAAATATTCAATTACATGATTGATGTAATTCATGCATAGGAAATTGCATAATTGTAAACAATTATTGAAATTTATAATTTTGTATATTATAGTCAATGCAAAAAATACGGAGTAAATTCACAATTGTAAATTAAAAAAATTCATGTTCATCGCATAATTAAGAAGTTTATCAAAACGTATAATTTTAATTCTAATTGCTGTGCATCACATTGCATAACAGTGCTTGTGGAGATTAATTAATTGTAAACGAATCATTGGGAATGAATATATAAAAATTATTTGATTATTAAAACTTGTCTTTCTCGTTGGTACAAATGAAATTTATATTGAATATCTTTTTTCTTTCTGAAATTGATATGACGCACTCTAAATTTTATGATTTTATGCGTTTAGTGATTAGTTGCAATTGCTACTTAGTTTTTGCTCTGTTGTATAAGAAGTATTATACTTAATTTTATGTGACTTAAATTTGTAGTAATACCAACAATTTTTTGCATCTACATAATTCATTTGATTTCTTTCTATTTACGTAAATCATATTTTAATTGTAGAAAGAAAACCTTTTTATTTTTAATTTTATATACTTAGAAAAAGAAAAACTCTTGCAATGCAAAATCTAATTAGTGGGCATATTACATCAGCCGTATTAAAAACGAAAAACATTAATTAACTTTTTTATTAGAAACTGTGTGTCATGTTGACACTACCAATAGGGTATTCGTCAAACGTGGTACTTCAATTATAATAATATAAAGAGTAAAAAATTGCTATTTACTGAAAAAATAGATAATTATTAAATATAAATCCAATTATGATTTTAACTACTCACTATTTGATTATAAAACAAGAAAAAAGTACCCACTATTTTTGAATAGTCCAATTCACGTAACCAATTAAAACTATCAAAACTTATAATTTTAACACAATGAAAATAAATAAATAATATTTATTATTTAATATTTTGTATTAGAACTTTAAAAAATGAAGTTATATTTAAAATCTTTCCAAAACCAATTTTTTTATTAAGTATTTGCTTTAAATATTGTTTTATTTTTAATTATGTTTTTAATTACTACTAATTAATGTTGGATTATTTCCAAACCAATTTTATAATTTTTTAAAAATATTTAATGTGTGCCACATTGGCATCTTTGCTAATATGACACTCCGATTTTTTAATATAGAGATGTCCACAAGTTTTAGTTAATTAGCACTATTATTAAAACTAGAAAATAATATTTGAGAAAAAATACTGAATGAAATAAAAAATTGAACCAAAAAGAAAAAGCACAAAATAAAAACGTCCCCGAGCTCCATTGGAGGTAGATTATTTAAGGGAAAAAAATATTTTTCAATTACATATAAATACTTAGAGGAGGAAATTTTAGTGGGAAAATGAAGTTCATAAAATGTTAAAAATGGCCTAAATTTGATCTCTCTTTTACATTTTTAACTCAAAAAATGAGTTTTTTCACCCATATTTCTCTCAATATTATTCACCTCTGGTCAAAATTGAATTTTTTACCCACCATTGAAAATGTTGTTAACAATTTTAAGTCGACCTATATTTTCACCTCTCTCTCTCTCTCTCCCCCTTTTTCTTTTTTTTTTTTTTTTTTTGAAATAATGAACGAACCATCGCGTAACGAAGGGAGCACGCGAACAGATTCTGCAAAAGCTTTTGGAAGTTCGGAGAGAAGCTGAAAGCAACATAGGTGGATGATGACGTCCCCTGTATATGCACCCCATGCGCAGTTTAGCACTACGCAATATTCTATTTCTGCAATTCCAGACGGTGTGCTTCCGTAAAAATTGTCCAACATTTGGCCAACACTGGGTGACAAATTTCTGTGCGTTATACTATTTCGACACGTGTTCAGTTTAATGCAAAATAGTAGAATTACCAAAATTTCTGTAAATTAGCACTAATACAAATAGATGCAATGTTATTTTGTTTATTTGTGGCATAACTTAATTAATGACACGAGAATCCTTGATTCTTGTTCTTGTGAGTAAAAACAAAATATTCTATTAGATTATATAATTTACATTTCATTAGAATATTCAATATTCAATGTGGAAATAAATTTCCAACGAAAGGAAATTTGGTTTTACTTGCAACTTGTCCTTTGCAAACCTCGGCCGCTCTCTCTGGGGTGGCCCCCATTATCTTCGCGTCTTCAATGCACATGTCCAATTCGTCGAGTGTATTATCAGCCTTGATCGAGATTGCAAACATCACTAACATTGCGATAAAGAACGCAACTACAGCTTTGGATGAGGAATTCATTTCGCTTTTAGCTGCGATGTATTTGTTTTTGTAGAAACAAATTGAATATTAATATAGCACATCTTTTAAGTACGTAGAAATAGAATGGAACTATTTATAGACCTCAATGTGAAGTGTACAATATGACATATCCCTTTTTTCGCTCGTCTTGCGTTTGTGGTACGAGAAAAGAAAGGAAAAGTTTTCACTATAACCATAAAAAATCAATGGTGAATTTTGAGATCTAATTGTCCAATCTCTAATTTGTCTCCCAATTTTCAGAAATATAAATTTATCACCTTAAAGCAAGGGAATATACTTTAAGTTGATCAAATTGTTAAAAGAGTTGATTCCTATTTATTTACAGTTTACCCGAATTATAATTTATGACCAACTTATGTATAGTCTAGTTAATTTAACGTACTATAGAGTCTACTCAACCGACAAGGGCCATTTTATTTATTTCTTCGCTAATATTGAGTGATGAATCGTAGTATTATTTCGACAAACATGAATCATGAGTGGATAGGTATACCCCAGTATTTGAGTAGCCGCGTTTATCCAGCTTAGATAGATAAAACAATAATTGAGAAGGGCAATGGACAAACATTTTGCATTACATGCGGGAGATATAACTCCCAATCATTGATTAAAACCGCTCATTCTCCAAGAGGGTCCTAGTAGGGTTCTTCATCAATAATAACCTCAAATAGGTATGGCCCTTCAATTAATTTTTCCACATATATGTATACAAATTTTAGGTTGTTGACCTCGACATGTTGTGCATTGACCTTCTTCATTGCTCATTCTTTCATTCACTCGGAATTTTCCTTTTATGTACGTATACGCGTAGAGTACCATGTCACAATACATGCAATCAGCATGTGCACATAATGCAGCACATTATTCACTTAATTATAATATCTGCTCATCATCAATACTCAACAATCTAATTAACATCTGCTCATCACCGATGCTCACTAATTTTCCTTTCTACATCTAGCATTGATGAACCGAGTACACATCAGCAACCATTGGAGATGCTCTAATAATGCCATTTGGATTGACAATTTGCAAAGACGGCAAGTACATTCATGAGATTGATGAACCGAGTTCTCTGTCCTTTTGTTGGTTCAGCAGTCGCGTATTTCGATGACATTCTCATCTATGAAAAATCCAAGAAAGACAATTTAAATCACCTAAGGCAAGTAGGTATATATGTCGGCAAGCTGAACTAGCTTGCTAGCGAAATTTCAAGCTCGGTCTTGGATCAGCTCGCAAGTGAGTGAGCTTTTCCCTAGCAAGAGCCAATTAATTGAGTTTAGCGCGCTTTCAAAGACGAAGCCACACCAGGGATCGAGCTCAGTGTTCAATTTGACGGCCTTTGACCCAATTCGAGTCAAGCTGGGTCGGTTTTAGCTCAGACAATTTTGCTCTTTTTCTGCTTTTCTAATAATTTAAGGAGTCGTTTTAAAATCCTCCTCCCTTTTCTGGGCTAGCTCGGAACCAACATGAGTTAAAATTTTACACGAAAAAAATAATTACGTGAATTTATTTTGTTTCGAAATTTTTAATTTAAATAAATAAAGATTTAGAATTTGTTTGTGATAACTTTTTTTTTCATCTAAAATTACTTTGTATTAATTATTATACTCAAACTAGATCACTTCAATTAATTATTGGTCAAACTCACTCAATAACATGGGTTATACATCTCACATTATTATATTATTATTTAAATAGCTTGTAATTCCTACTACTATTCAATTTAAAAATTAATTTTTTACGGAAAAAAAAAGAAATAAGAAAATTATCCGAACACACTATTAATATGGAAAACATGTTGAATCGTTCAACTTCACACCACAATATGAAGGCGCTAATTAGTAACAAAACTTTTATGATCAGTACCAACGAGGCTTGGCCTGTTAGGCCCTACTCTCAATAAAGGGTTTATACTATTCAAATAAGAGTTTTTCTCCACAATAAAAGTTAAAACTGTTCTTCACCTATTGGACCATAAAACATTTGTTGTTGTTATTTAGATTTTGGGTTAAAAGTTTCGGCCATTCATGACGAATTTTTCCTTCTATTTTGTATAGAACATTTAGCCGTAAGATGTTTGGTTCAATCAATTATCTTAAAATAATTAAAATTCTTGGATCATAAAGCATTCCTTTTGAGTGAGTTAAAATTATTTCTGTAGAAAAAAATTTCATCTTCTTATTGAAATATATTTGTGCATTGCATGGGTGAATTACTAGTAGACAAATTAAGACTTTCGCATGAATTTTATTCCATTTATAAAAATCTGAATTTGATTTTTTTTTTAATCTAAACATTACTTTTTTTTTTTTGAGTGAGTTTAAAAATTACTTTTACTATTAAGTTAAAATTAAATATCAATATCAATAGTACACTTTTATCACAGTATGATCTGTACTCTTAATTAACCTAAAAGTTTAAATTTTGAACAAATAAAAATTTATTTAAACATGCCTTTGCTGTGGTTAAACGTGTGTTCGTGTATACTTTTTTTTGGATCAAAAATCTTCCTAAAAATAAAATTTTTGGATAAATAGTGGTAGGGACTACGAGATGTGTATATAATAATGAGTAATGATATGAGATGTATGACTGATATTGATATTTGAATTTGACTTTTAAGAATAAATGATTTTTATGTAATAAAAAGAAGGATAAATTGATCCGATCCATTTATATCATATGACCTGGAAAGGGCCCACACCAGCACACCTTGTGTTTCAAAAAGAAAAGAAAAGGAAAAAAAAAACACCAGTACACATTTAGTGCTTACTGAATGAAGTAGATTGGGAAAATTACATTTTAGGGTATGTTTGATAGAGATTATTTTAAAATGTATGTTTGAAGAATCAAAAAAAAAAAAAAAAAAGGAGAGTGTCAAATGAAGTGCTATATAAACAATTTTGTCATTTAAAAAAATAAAAAATAAAAAACAATAAACAATTGTGTCATTTATTTAAGACGTTGTAATTTAGGAATAACTCATTTTTGTATTACTCACATTTGAAAATCAAAGGACGACGAGCGTTTAATTTATAATTTAAAGCTCGTAAAGTTTTTCACGCATATATGTAAAGCTTGTTTTGTTCCTCTAAAGGGCATAGTAAATAGTTTGAAGACAATTCAAATTTTTTATGCATAAAACATGAATCCAATGTTATTCCAATTTCCATACCATCAAAACATCAAGAGTAATAAATGACTGAACTCGTGATGACATTTTATATAGTCATTCGAGACGAAAGTAAAGAAGAATCAAAAAGTTCCCCTTCGACTTGGGCACGGTTTGGATTTGTATGATTCTCGGAATAATTTTTGGTCAAATGTGGAATCAGCCCCAAACTTTCTGTTTCAGTGAAAATTGATATATGCCATATTATTCTTTGTTGGAACAGTTTTCAAAAGAATGTCGTTTTAACATTGGTAACAGAAAGATGCGACTATTGTGAAGAGTTGTAACTTTTGAAATTTCTCAATCAAATGGAGTGACATTTAGAAAAGTCATGGCATTTGATCAAAAGATATGAAACTTGTAACAATGTGACTTTTGATCATTTGGATCAAAGCCTATAATCCCTTAAAGAGTTGTAATTTCAAATAGAAGTTTGTGACTCCTATGAAGAATCTTAGGGTGTGTTTTTCAGGGAAAAAGTAAGATTTTTCACCATTTTCTATTTTTTTGGTTGTTTGATTGCACTTTTTTTTCTCGAAAAAAGTTTTTTAACTTTTCTCGATTTCCGTTCTTTTCCTTGTTTTAAAGGAAAACGTTTTTCATGGGAGAGAGGTAGTTTTTGTTTTTCGGGAAAATTTGGCTCTTTTTTCTTTTTTCTTTTTTTTTTTATGGACAATTTACTTTGACCATAGAGGTAAGGAAAATGATCAAATTTTATGGAAAAAAACACAAAACCAAGGAAAATAATATAATTTTCCAACTTTCAAATTAATTCAATCAAACATCTATAACTATAATTTTGCTTGGAAAACCTTTTCCTGGAATTCATTTACCTGAAAAATATTTTTCTTGTAACCATTTTTCGATTTTGCAATCAAACACATCCTTAATTCTTATGAAAGAGCGGTAACTCTAGGAAAGAGTTTGCAAATCTAAGATGTCAATTTATTCGTTGGTCGGCAACTAAAAATAGAACAAACTAAATATGAATTAATGTTCTACTCCCGTTCCGTTGCCAACTTGTTGGCGTCATAAGATGCCAACACCCCCATTTTGGGGGGGAAAAAAAGATAGGGGCCGGGTGAGACCCCCCACCATCAGAGGGTAGTTATGTATTATTCATCTCATTTAATATAGATTCCAAAAAAAAATTCAAAAAAAAATTGGGCCGTGACGTGGCGCCCTGTGAGGGCGCCACGTCACCTTTGTTGGCAACTTATGTTGCCAATAAGTTGGTAGGTGATCATTCACCATGAATGTTCATTGTTTCATGGTTTCCTCCTACATTTTCGACACTAGTTTTCTTGCATATTAAATTCTCATTCTTGCATTGTTTTCACTAAATATTGCTTATACTTTGTCTAGTCAACATAACACCGTATAAAGCGCAAATATAGACATCATATGTCCATACTTGCGCCTTCATTGTATTTCGAATGCATATTTTTCGACCCGAGTGCATCACGATTTATAGTGGGGGCAAATAGCGTCTTTAAGAAAGTGTTTTTATGCGCGCCTTGAAGCCATCTTTTCGTAACTTTGACGACATTCGTGATTCAGGGCCACATCCAAGAAATGCCACCAACATTCTTCTCATTTTAATTCATTCTCTTTTAAATTTTAATTTGATCAAATCAATCACATTTACGTATCTCGTGAAATCAATGTACTGTATAAATCTCAACTATTCAACTGCATTCATTCTCTTTTCCATTTCAGATAAAAATGAATAAAAATGTGAATGCGAAGCGGAGTTTTAGGGTGTGTTTGATTGCAAAGCTATAAAATTGTTGGAAGGAAAATATTTTTCGGGTAAATGAACCCGGGAAAAAGTTTTCCAGGGAAAATGGAAGTGAAGATGTTTGATTGGATTAATTTGAAAGTTGGAAAATAGCGTTATTTTCCTTATTTTCGTGCTTTTTTTTTATGAAATTTGATTATTTTCCTTATCTTTATAATTAAAGCAATTTGTTCATAAAAAAACAAAAAAGAGACAAATTTTTCCCGGGAAACAAACACTACCTTTCCCCTAACGAAAATGTTTTCCTCCAAAATAAGGAAAAGTGCAAATTTCGAGAAAAAATGAAAAATATTTTCCTGGAAAAACAAATGCAATCAAACACCCCTAAATTGGATTTTTTCCCGGAAAACTCTTTTCCAGGAAAAGAGAGTTCAATCAAACACACGCTTAGTGTTTGCAAGTTGATTTTGTAACCCTGGCGTTTCCTTTTCTTAATTTCTAACTAGCTTGATTTTGGGCGGCGTGTTCATGATTCCAAATCGATCTAGTTATGCGATTCATAAGGGGTGCATATTAACCATTGTTCTCATTCTATGCTTAACAATTAAGGAAAATTATTTATAATTATTATTGATCTTGAAGGTTTATTTGCTGCACTCAAAGGTGCACATTATGTCACACTATAAAGTAATATGGCATATCAATTTTCATGTGGATGAATAAGTAAACAATTGAATTGTATTTGATTGAATGATACCAACGAAGTCGGGTGCCACGATCCAACGAATTGTGTGAGAATCAATAGAATTCTTTTGCGTGAGCGATTAATCTTTCACGAATGCATCGCAGTAGACAACTCTACATCTTGCTCCCACATTCTTACCCTACGAGTCTTAGTGTAGGAGGAAAAAGTCGCGACAAAAAGAAATGGTAATGGAAAGGTTTCTCCTATATGTGCAACTCCAAATCGGGAGGATGATCTTTACCCAGCATATAGCATAAACCTAAAAAGATGAAAGAGACCCATTTAGGAAGAAGCTATTGCCTCGCCAATAACTGATGAGACGAGATGCAAGCGCCTCCTCGGGTGGATTTCTCCGTTTTCTCTTAAGCTTATGAGGTGTTAGTAGTTCTTTCAAGTTGTTGTTTCCCTTCCAAATGCAGGTTCTCACGTGTTACTGATCACGTGTTAAGCAAAAACCACTTTCTGTTTGATTTACATTAGGATGTTGCATCCCCAAGGCTAGCTTACTACATGAGTCAAGATACACTATAGTAGTCACCCTAAAGTACACATGATTAATATCATTATTATCCAATAAGGGCTTATTTGATGCAAATTAAATTTAGTTCATATTTTCCCCCTCATCATTCTCAACCGTTTATACATTAATTTGATAATTTTTTAATATATATATATATATATATATATATATTTCCAACCACACATCTAAACATAAATTAAATTAAATTTGTACGAAACAAAGCTATTAGTAAAGATGTAGCAATGATAAACATTTTTATTACTCAAATTAATTGAATTGAGTGTGCCGGGGGTTACGTGTGTTTAAGCGAATAAAATTTATACCTTAATTCCACTCGGTTAAATGTTCGATACTAGTAACCACACCCATACAATAAATGAAAAATATTATAGGCAAAACAATTTTAAAATAAACTAATAATCCATACAAATAATCAACAAACTGACATAACAAATTTATACACATCCCGTTATTCGTTAAAAGAATTTATGGGGTAAGAAAATAAATCAATAATTGAAATTGCTAGGATTGAATATTGAGACATATTTATATTTTTAAAATTTTTATTGAAAAATTGATATCGACAATTAGGAGTAGTTCATAGGAATCATCAACCATTGATTAATAATAAAGAATCACTATAATCTTAATAATTAGCAATACAAACGCACATTCATTACAGCTCAACGCAAAGAACTCATACAAATTATAACCACACAACATGGAAAAAACATAAGCCTCACAACTGGTGGGAAAAAGCCACAATACACAAGATCAGTGAAACTTGAATTTGAGACCTCTAAGTTTTAGAACCTTAACCGTCATCCTAATTATTAGTAAGTATTGACTCTTAATTATTAATTATTAAAACTAATTTTTTATTTAACCTTAGTATGAGATAATAGGCTATAAATAATAATGGCTATCAAAAATTTCTTTCACTAGTTTTCTACCTTTATTTATTTATTATTATTTAAGTTTTATTCAGAGAATTTAATTACTTTTAATTGCTGAACAGCATTTTGTTTACTGATTGTTATGGACTTTAGAAAATTTAGATTTTTTTTTTCGTTTAGAACTGTATTTCAGATAGTTTACTTTTAAATGTTAGGACAATAAAAAAATTATTTACAAAATTGAGCTTCTATATATATATATATGAATGATGGATTTTCAGCGTTGGAACTATTAAAGTTCTAGCACTGACATAATGTATCATGGCGCTATCATGCACGCAACAGCAAGGGGACTGATAAGTAGATCATGCTGCCACATAACAGTAAGGGACGGACACCACGTCAAGCGTTAGAACTTTAACAAAATTATAGCACTGGAAAGGTATTATTTTCGATAAATATAATGAGATATCTTCGCCCACCTCACGTTGTTTGTACCAAGTTACCATGTGAAAGAAATAACAAAATTTATTGATTTGTTAAACTAACAAAATTTGTTAATTTCTTAAACTTGAATGCCACAATGATCATCTATATTATAGATATATTGTGTAGTGAGATATTTATGCTTGTCTAATTTGCAAAAAAATAAAGTAACAATGCAAAGAGTGTGAATAGTAACATAATGTAATTCAATTATTAGTTGATACTCGAAAATGTGACATTATGCCATATTTAGAAAATTTGAATATTTATTATGTCATTTTAATTTGTTGAAAAAATGAAATCACTCATGACCAAATTAAATTTAATTAAAAATATAGGTATTATAGATAAATATTCAGAGACCGTGAAAGAGATAGACAAATAGATAAATATTGATCATTCAAGTTACCAACTATTTTCATTCAGAGAAAGTGAAAGAAATAACAAAATTTATTAATTTATTAAACTTGAATGCCACAATGATAATCTATATTGTAGATATATTGTGTAGTGAGATACTTATGCCCGTCTAATTTGTAAAAAAATAAAGTAAAAATGCAAAGAGTGTGAATAGTAACTTTCAATTGTTAATTTTTTTGAATAGGAGTTTCAAACTTTCAATTGTTAGTTGATACTCGAAAATGTGAGATTATGCCATATTTTGAAATTTTGAATATTTATTATTTCATTTTAATTTGTTGAAAAAAATGAAATCGTATAGATATTATATTGATCATTCATGACCAAACTATTAAAAAATATAGATATTATTTTAGGGCTTAATTGAAATAATTTAAAGTGTGCAGGAGAATGCAGAAAAGTAACAAATATAAAATAAAATTTTTACTCATAATCTTTGATGCAATTTTACGGACAATATGTTAATGTTTGCTCTTACTTGTTAGCTAATATTGAAGTTCTCATTGAGATATTCGGCTTGACACCCATATTTCAGATTTTTTGGACTTCAAAATAATGGCATAATCATAAAAGAAAAAGCCAAAAAAGAAAAAAAAGAAAAAAGAGTAGTTAAGTTGTAACATGACCTTTTGTTTGGTATTTGACCTAATGACCTCCACAATTTTAAAAAGGGTATCTTAATTATATTTTGGAAACTTATATTTTCAGAACTTAAAAAAACTATTTATTATTATTATAAAATTAAAAAGTGAAATATATGTTTTTTTTTGGGGAAAAAAGAGTGAAATATATGAATTATGCTGGAAATTGTATGTATAATATGGTGATGCCTATCCTGTTTATGTATATTGTAAATTTATGTGGCTAGTCAACTTTAAACAAAGGTGCGTTTTGCCCCTTCATTCAGTAAAAGTAAGGCTTCTTCTATATATAATTTTATTGATTTATTCGAATGACATGTTAGGTGTGTGATTGAAAATTGAAAAAAATATATTAAAAAATTAAAATAATTATATGAGTGGTTGAAAATGATGAGAGAAAAAAATTAGTAGAAGTTAGTGAAAATTTATTGTATATAGAACAAGAGAGGACTAAACTTTGATCTTCTGGCCTTGGGAAAATTGAGTTGGTAAACTTCAATTTTCTTGCAAATCCTATGATTCTATAAAGTGTCCTATCAATTTAACTATTTCTATGCGCTGACCTTAAACTAAGCATGTCTTCATTTCTACTAAAAAATTAACTTTTATTATTGAGACAGTATCAATTAATTCGTGTTATTTAACATGCAAAAGTAAAATTAATGTACTTTAATTTATCCACATTAAATTTCATCACATTTCTTTTTTCCTTCCTTCCCTTTTAACTACTAGCTTCTCCATTATTTTGTGAAATTACTCCCCCGATCCCATGGTTAGAATATCTTTTTTACTAATACTTTTTATTCAATTTTTACCAAAATGATACATTTCAAACACTGTAACTTTGTTAAAATTTTAGCGCTAATATGATAGCTATCTCTTATTACCATGTAGCAGATGGTCCCTTATTATTGCGTAGCACAGCTAAAATGTATTATATTAGCACTAAAACTTTATTAAAATTCCAATACTAGGAATGTACTATCATTCTTGTTAATTTTTAACAACATATTTAAGAGTAAATTAATATAAGGCCCTATTTTCCTCATAATAATTTTTCATTAATTTTCTCTCTTATTATTTTTAATCGTTCATATAATTATTTTATATATTTTAATATATTTCACTAATTTTCAATTACATATTAA
The DNA here is from genome assembly GCA_018223645.1 of Jasminum sambac. Lineage (NCBI taxonomy): Eukaryota > Viridiplantae > Streptophyta > Magnoliopsida > Lamiales > Oleaceae > Jasminum > Jasminum sambac. Next base: position 25,525,830 of record CP073649.1, read on the forward strand.
TACACAATTTAAATAAATCAATAATCTCTCGAAAAGTACAGGGACTAAGAGTAAATTTTACGTGAACAGGAGGATCAGACAGGCACTCGACTTCATTAACCTCTCGGGGCACATACACCTTGACGACGCTGTGACTGTCACATCTCTCTCTCTCCTCTCTCCCACGCGCGCACGAACACACGCCGGATTCTCTCTCAGTTGATACTCTATAAAGAAACCAACTCACCCCATTAACCTCCTCCTTAAAATCCTAACAATATACCCCTCATCAGTCCCCTCAACCACTTCACACTATAACTCCACTTCCCCATGGAACACTCCAAACTACAGTCCATTTTCCGGCCGCCGGAGACTCCCAGAGAGCCTATGGAATTCCTGTCCCGTTCATGGAGTCTTTCAGCTCAAGAAATCTCCAAAGCTGTTGCTCCTTCACCGCCACTTCAACTTATACCCAAGAATCCGGCAACTGGCTCCGGCGGCGGTGAAACCATCCACGAAGACATCTCCGGCGAGTTGGAGGCTGCTGTTTCCGGCAACCCATTTTCCTTTGCTTCTTCTGAAACTTCGCAGTTTGTCATGGAGCGTATTATGTCTCAGTCTGTAAGTATCTGCTCCTTTGTCTCTTTTGTTCTTTTGTCTGTTAGAAGCTATTATCTGTAACTTATAAGTTGCTTTCAGCTTAATAAGTGACTGTAGAAAAAGTTAATTATTTATGGCGTTTTATGGGAAACCCAAGAATTTCTTGGAACTACAAGCTATATCTGAGACATTTACTGTATTGCTCTCTGGGTTCTTTATTGGTTCCTTAATACTACACATTTCAAGATCATTCATCAAATTATTTTAATCTTAATCTTTGTAGTAACAATCATTCCTTCCATATGATGTTCTGTCTGAATTTATATCTAATTTAATTTAATTGTCCCCTTTTCTTTTTGTTTTCCAGATTCAGTTTCTTTTATGTGATTTGAATATGTTTTTTAAGGAACAAGAAATATGAATTTGTGTGCTGATATGCGTGAGTTGTGTACAACATGTACAGCAGGAGGTATCACCACGCACTTCAGGAAGGCTATCACACAGCAGTGGACCTCTCAATGGCTGTGGATCTCTCACTGACAGTCCCCCCGTCTCACCCCCTGAAATGGATGATCCAAAGGTTCTATATATATATATATATATATATTTTCTCTCTTTTTAAATTTAAATTGATTTTTTGTTGATTGTTATTGTGTTTTGCTTCCAAAATCTGTTTCTATGTAGTACAGAATATGAATAAAACTGCAGATATACTGACCATATTTGTCTCTACTGTGTTAAAGAATTATGTTCTCTGTTTTTTGGAATTACATGTCTGTTTTGTTTCACCTTCTTATCAAGAAGGTCCTTAATTATTACCCAACTTGACAAACTGGTCCATTGTACCGTGAATAACATTAATTGAATCACTGAATTTGTGGTTCATTTTGGTTGAGTCGCTGAATTAAGGCCCTGTATATTTCTGATGTTGGATTGTGTTTGCAGTACTGTCGGCTGAACCCCGTAAACAACCAGTACCGCAGCTGTGCTACCACTGTTGGTGGCGGTGGAAAGACGGTGGGGCGGTGGTTGAAGGACAGGAGAGAGAAAAAGAAAGAGGAGAGCAGAGCACAGAATGCTCAGCTCCATGCTGCTATCTCTGTTGCTGGTGTCGCTGCTGCTGTTGCTGCCATCGCTGCTGCGACTGCCGCCTCGTCTGGGGCCGGGAAGGATGAGCAGATGGCTAAAACTGACATGGCTGTTGCATCCGCTGCCACTTTGGTGGCGGCTCAATGCGTTGAAGCAGCCGAGTCAATGGGAGCCGAACGGGAACTCTTGGCTTCGGTTGTCAGCTCAGCTGTTAATGTTCGGTCAGCTGGCGATATCATGACTTTAACCGCTGCTGCTGCTACTGGTATTGCTTTCTTGGATTTCCGGTCGAGACTTTTTGTTACTTTTAGAGTTAGTTTTGCTGATTAGATTGATTTAAGAGTTTTGTTTGGTTTTGTAGCTTTGCGAGGTGCAGCTACTCTAAGGGCAAGGGCATTAAAGGAAGTGTGGAATATAGCAGCCGTTATTCCAGTCGATAAAGGGATGGGAGCAACTACGAGTGGCAATGGGGGCAGTAATGGAAGTTCAAGTAGTAGCTTTAGTGGTGAACTCATTCCCGAAGAGAATTTTCTTGGAATTTGCACTCGAGAATTGCTCGCCAGAGGTTGTGAGCTCCTTAAACGAACTCGCAATGGTAACTCACTGATTGCTACTTTCATTCTTTGATGTTCCTTAAAAGTTGCTAAATGTAATTAACTGGGCTCATCAATCATTAGTGATATGACATTAATTGATTTGTCATGTCATATATAGAACTTTTACATTACATGACGTACATTACAAACAACAATTAAGATTACAAATGAATTACATTTAACTAATTGTTGCATCACAGATGATGCACATTGATGATTATTAGTGTCATCAAAGTTCAATTGAGTCTTTCTAACTTCTAATTAATTGCTATTTTCATAGGTGATCTTCACTGGAAAGTCGTGTCGGTTTACATCAATCGGACGGGTCAGGTATGCTTTCCTTCTTCATGATTGAGTAATTAACAATCGTTGATTCATTAACTTTTAACCCTGATGACAAAAATGATTGTAGAATCTAGATGAAAAAGTTAAAGTTTTGTGAATGATATCATCAAATATGACTGCTTTCTACTTTTTTCTAGCCATCTACAAATTATTACTATGATTCCTTTCTTTTTGGAGTAGGTAATGCTGAAGATGAAGAGCAAACATGTTGCTGGTACTGTTACCAAAAAGAAAAAGAGTAAGCTCATTTTGCTTTTGTCTTTCTTAGACTCTGAGAATCATAGGTGGGTGTGTGGGGACTTCTACTTAGGGATCTGAGAAAGTGGAAGTGAAATCAATTTAAAGAAAGTTACTTAAAGTATTTGCCTTTTCTTTTCTTTTGAAATTTTCAGATGTAGTGTTGGAGGTATTGAAGGACATTCCGGCATGGCCAGGGCCGCCACTTGCTCGAGGGTGGTGAGGATCGACGATATTTTGCATTGAAGACTGTCGCACGAGGGGTGGTTGAGTTCGAGTGCAAAAATCAGCGTGAGAACGATATTTGGACTCAAGGTGTCTCAAGGCTTCTTGCTATTGCCGCAGAGAAGAACAACAGACATAGGACTTGAGTTTAGGTTTAAGAAAAATTATGGGACTAACTTTAATATATTTGAAGATATGGGTTGGATTGGTTTCTTTTCTTTTTTTTTCCTTGCTTTGTTAGTGTGAAAAGGAAAAACTAAAGTGAGAGTTTATCCAAATGGGGTCCTATCTCTCCTCTCTGCTCTGATGAAAATTACAATATGGGGTTTGTAATGTTTTGTAATTTTGAACTATTGGAAAGTAAAGTGAAGTGAACAAAAAGCAAAAAGCCCATGTGAGCCCAAGTACTTTGTTCTTTATCTATAGTGTATTGTGGGAGAAGAAAAGGATGATCTTGGAGGGCTAGAATGGATTTGGTCAAAAAGGAATGTGGGAATTCAAGACAATGAAAGGAATGTGCTTTATTCCTTGATATTATATGATATATCACACTGTTTAATGGATCTTGTATTCTTTGGATTAAGGTATGTAGTTTGATTTGTCTTCATGTGTAGTCTGTAATTACCACTTCAAGTAAATAGATTTCTTTGGAATTATCATAGCTTCTTTGTTTGACAATCTTGTTCGCTTTAGTAAACTGTTTTTGTAACGAGTTCCGAGGCGCGGCACTCTTAACTCTATGTAAATTGGTATTGTTTATTTACGCAAGGTTGATCACGCTTATTTACGCAAGGTTGATCACGCCAGGGAAAGGAGGGTAAAGTTGTCATTTCATTCTCGATTGTATCTAATATGGTATATTTTGTGATATGTAGGAGTCTATTCATAAAAAATTTTCCTATTTGATTGGGAACACTACATTATGAAAAGATTTTTGTTTATTCTCTTTCTTTGTCTTGTTACTTCATGTCAATCGATCCTGCCTTTCGTAGATATATGTGACTAGCTAGTATCTTGTGGTTCGGAGAATTGATTAATCAATAGTTTGGGCATGCTAAAAATTTAATCTTCATTTCTTGACATTTATTGGGTATTAAGGAATTGATATCAATACAATATGTTTGGCATGTTTTATACTAAACAATACTCATCCTTCTTGTTTGTAGCAATTTTGTAATACAATAGCAAAAACATTACAAATCCAACTTTCATCTATCTAGCATCAGCACACGTGCCCCTTCGATACAATATTATCAATAGAAGTACTAAACAAGTATTTCATTAGTCCTAACAATCACTCTTCAATTGATCGATTGTATTGTAGTCTTGAGTGAGTTGAGGCTATGGCTAAGACAGGCACGGCATGGAATCACTTACTCATCGCCGTTCAATATCATCAGAATGTACATAAAGAGATTTATTATGTCAAGATAGAGAGTAGCTGCTGCATCAAGGTATTCATCGTAGTCAAAACGTTTGATCAGATTATCAGTATCGTATATGATAAAGCCTGAGAAGATGAGTACTCCAATGCAACCAATCACCAGCTCTCCTCCTCTTCCCATAGGGAATAGAATCTGTTTTTCGCGAAACAATGAACCATAATGGTAAGTCGAGCCATACACACATGTATATTTTTAAACGGCAGTTGATACAATGGTAATATGTCAAAATTTTGTAAAGTGAGATAATAGTGATTAAAATTTGAAACATCTCACTAGTAGGATTTTGATTCATCACAATTATATCAATCATCGTGTTCAAGTAGAATTAGAGAGAGAGAATGAATATGATCTCGTTTGCATACCCGAATGAGGCTATATGCCATGAGCAAGAGCAATGCACAAAGTAAAAATGGGGCAAGGAAACTGAAGTCTTGGCCTCTCTTTGCCCCCCAAAATGTGTAGGCAGTGAGGCCAGCACTCACCAAAATGGTTAGACCGGCTGCCAACAATACAGTTTCCCCTGTAGATGTTAAAATGATCAAACATCTATAATGTTTCTCTATATGGTATATATTGCCTTATCAGCAATCAGTTTTTGCCACGTGACAAAAATTATACTATATATGACATGTGTCATAACGAAGGGAAAACATACCTTTCTTCTGATTGCAAACCGCCCCTACCATAAATGCCATTGCGAAGGTAAATAGAAACATGACAACATAGTTCCATGGATGACGCTTACGAACGAAATGCATTAACATGCATACTACACAAATTAGACAAATTAGTCAAAAACTTATTCTCCTGTCAATAGTTAGCAGGATATCACGCCAACCCAATACATGAGTGGGTGTGGGGTCCACGGTGGACCCCCACTCCCATTATAGGAAATCCATAACAACATTGTACAAATATTATTACGAGAAAACGAAAATGTACTTACATACGAAAGTGACGACAATGAGAGCAATCATGGTGTAGAGGCCATTCTTGGAATGCATAAATGCTCGAATGGGAGGGATGATGAACATCGCGAGAGCAACCCCAAAAGTAATAAGCAACTGTAAGAAAAGGATAGAATATACTTTACGAATGAAAGCCCATCGTAATTGTGGGTGTTCTTGCATGCCCGGGTAGAGTTGCCCGTTGCCTGCCTCCAGGTCAACATTGTTCTTCTCACCGTAATATGACATTTTCTTGAACAATAATTACCAAATTTGTTGCAATGGGATTTCAAGAAAATGCCTTTATTCTTCTTGAATTGCAATGTTGAATGGGAATATGGAGGTGGGGAGAAAAATATCTAATTTTCCACCAAATAAATCGAAGGATGAATATAATTTGTGGGTTTTTTTGGTGGATTGTTATGGTTTTGATAGTTGACCGATAAAGGAGGAAACTTCGATGTTGTCATGAGTTTGTGTATTGTATTGGTGGTAAAATGAATGAACTAGAGACCCAACGTGTTTGTAACCCCTTTTTATTCTAGTTGCATATTTTTACAATTTTTTTATTTTTCTTGAAAAATTATTCAAACTATACATAGATTTTATAACCTTCAATTATAATTTTAACAGATTTTATGTGATCTATTTAATTAAAAGCTATGTTTTTTTTACCAGCAAAAACTATTGTTTTGCACTCCTTTTGTGATTCAATTACTCAAACTTTTGTTATGAATATTCAAAATCTGTAACAAGTTGTGTTAAATTGTTGTCGTCCTCACCATAAATGCCACCTAAAGCCTTACCTATTTATTCGCACTGAACTGCCGGTAGTCCAGACACAAGATGTGGAATATGTACAGTTCACATATATAGTTCACAATGATATTCAGATATCTTTGGGTGTCTGTAGGTTTATAAGCCAGGAGTGATTCTCCCTCGTTCGGATTCCGTTTTGAAATCCGAAAATTTTGTTGGATTCATCACGACGAGACGGAGCTCCAGCAATTTGGAAAAAAAATTTTGGACACCATGGCGGCCCGTGGTGACCGGTCAAAGATCAGTCAAAGTTTTTGGTTAATTTTGGCCAAAAACTTTGACCGATCTTTAACCCATCACCACTTCGCCACGGTGTCCAAAATTTTTTCCAAATTCCCTGAGCTCCGTCTCGTCGTGATTTAATCCAACAAAATTTTCAATTTCAAAACTAACCCTGACGAGTGAGAAATCACCCTAACATACTTACAAGACACCCTGACCTAACATTATCATATAGTTCCCTCCTACATTACTTATAGGGGAGTAGTTTTCATTCTCATGACTCTGCACTAAATCTATTAATTAAATATATAAAAACAGAAGTTACTACTCCGGGTTTTTTTGCCCATTTTCTATCCTTTTCATTTATATTTTTTATTTAATTTTTAAAATTTTTCGATGGATTCGATCATTTTTTTTTTTTTTCGGTGCATTGATTAAATATAACTCTACTCATTCATGTTTATCCAAAATCTAATATAATCATAATTAGTTCTCTCTTTTTTCTTAACCAATAAATTAAACTATTTTTCATGCAAACATTTAAGAGTTTGTTTCACAAAGCTTAAAAATATTTAAAATTTTTGCATTCATTTCTAAAAGTACATTTATAGAAAATTATTTTTAAAGTACATTTAATATAATCTACGTTTTCGCAAAAGAATAATAATAAATTATTTTTCTAATTTCTTTTTACGATTAATTGTTCATTTTCTAATTTCAGATACTTCAGCTACTTTAAAAAAAACTGTGACACATCAAATTATTATGCATATCATATACAGTATATATCATTTATAAACTCATGTAAGACGTGAAACTTGTCTTCAAAAGCATAAATATGATACTCCTAATTTGTACGGAATCTTTGTCGGTGTAAGAAAAGTTTTCAAACTGAACATTATCCCAATTTCGACTACCATCAAAAGATCAAGCTAAACTATTTTTTGAAAAAAAAAAAAAAAAAGTCTACCTAATCATTTAGTGCATTTCCCATTCTCACTATTATTATTATTATAGGCAAAATCTAGCAATTTTAGTATGTGAACCCTCAAAGTGTCCAAATAACTAAAATTTCAAATTTATTTTTATTGTCGGGCTAAAATCATCGTGTGTCCCTTTCAAGATAAAAATAATTTTAAAGATTCGAGACTTGTTTGATACGACTTGACAAAAAATCAGTTATACGTCTCAGCACTCCTTAAATACATTTTTCAAATATCAATTTTTCAACGATCTCTATTAAACATAACCTGAATATCTTGTATTATTGTATAGAGGGGTCTCTACACTTTCAATGTGAACAACAAAATTCACCCGCAAAAAACACTGCGAAGTGTGGGGTTATAAAGGCCACTGCTAAAAGGTGAAAATTTTATCCCTTCACATAAGCAAGAAAAAGGGCTTAAGTGATCATGAGTTATTCTACAATTCGATCTTCTTCCTCTTCTTCTTCTTCTCGCGATAAAGATGTTTTTGACATCGGAAATCACCCAACTAAACTGATAAAAATTGAGCCTCAAGAATGCAATAAGACTGATTCTGTTTCAGTCTGCTATCCTCCAAAGCCACTTTTAATTGGGACCCCATCAGACTCTGGAGTTTTCCCAGTACTGATACTCCTCCATGGCTATCTTCTTTACAACTCCTTTTATTCCCAACTTATTCAGCATATTGCTTCACATGGTTTCATCGTTATTGCACCCCAGGTCAGTTCTGTTTCCTTCTCAATTATCAACTGTTTGATTGTATGATTAATTTGTTGTGTTATTACATGATACGAATAGTGACATCAGCTCGAAAATCCAAGCCTGAGACCTTTACTAAATATTTGTAACAGTTATACTGGCTAACGGGATGTGACGCAAATGAAGAAATCGAGACAACGGCTGCCATAACGAATTGGTTACCATCGGGATTGTCTCATTTTCTTCCATCTCCCGTTCAACCGGACCTGACGAAGCTGGCTCTCGCAGGACACAGTCGAGGCGGAAAAGTCGCTTTTGCCCTCGCTCTACGACAACAACTCACTAATCTAAAATTTTCAGCCTTGATAGGCATTGACCCTGTTGATGGAGTAGACAAGGGGAAACAAATTCCACCTCCGGTCCTAACGTACGCCCCTAATTCGTTCGATCTTGACATGGCGGTGATGGTTATAGGTGCGGCTTTGGGAGAAATAAAAAGGAATGCTCTGTTTCCTCCTTGTGCTCCTAATGGAGTGAATTTTAGAGAATTCTTTAAAGAATGTAGAAAACCTAAGTTTTATTTTGTTGTTAAGGATTATGGGCATCTCGATACGTTGGATGATGAGACGGAAGGTATTCGAGGGAAGGCGACCCATTGTCTGTGTAAGGATGGGGAGTCGAGGGAGCCGATGAGAAGGTTTGCTGCGGGTGTTTCGGTTGCTTTCTTGAAGGGTTATTTGGGAGGTGATATGAAGGAGTTGATGGCTATAAGAGATGGAAAAGAGAAACTCCCTGTTGAGCTGCAGGAATCTGAATTTCATGTGGATCATGATCACACTCCCTACATTAGACTATCTTAACTCCTGTGTTTTGTTTCTGCATTTTTCTTGTTTAGTGTTCTAATTTTGCATCAAGTAGTACTTCTCATTTGCATTGCATTTAGTTAGTTTGGTAGCTTTCAATAATGCATCATGTACCTAACTAGTTCATGGGAGGTAAAATCACATACGCCCCCCTCTGTCTAGATGTATTTTACTCTTTATATAATAAAATTTCTATCTCGGGTTCGGATTTTCGGGCTAAGATAATTCTCTAAAAAAAAATGTGTAAGTTTGATGTAGTTTTTTTTTTCAAAGAAAGTGTAAGGGTGCGTTCTATTTGCCGTTTTCAGCCCGTTTTCTATTTTCTGTTTTCGAAAATGTTGAAAACGCGTTCTGTTCATTGTTTTCGAAAATACGTTTTCAAAATCGTTTTCAAGATTTGTATAGAAAACACGAAAACGTCTTTTTAACGTTTTCGACGTTTTCTGTGTTAAATGTTGAAAATAAGGAAAATGCGTTTTCGAATTTTAAACTTTACATTTATTACATTTTAAACAAGTATAAACCAAACTAGTTTTCTATTTTCTCTTTTCAAAAATAATTTTTTCAAAACAACAAACCAAATGCATTTTCAATTTTCTAAAAACAACAATTGAAAACAGAAAATATCAAAATATTTTGGAAAATAAAAACAGAAAATATAGAACAAACAGAACGCCCCCCCCCTAAGTTTCCACTGTGGTGTAAGGATAAGCTAGGTAAAAGAATGATTAGCAAATTTGGGGTCCTTGACATATATTGCAATTGATGAAATGACAATTTTATCCATAATTATCAAGAGAGTTGAGAGTTGGATCACTGAGTTTGATGAATTAGTTTTAATTTTTAAACCAATATTTTCTTGAACAATAATTACAAAATTTTATGCGATGAGATTTCAAGGAAATGCCTTTATTCTCCTTGAATTGCAATGTTGAACGAAAATAGGGAGGTGGGACAAAAATATCTAATTTTCCACGAAAGAAAATCGAAGGATGAATTCGTGGATTTCTTGTTGGATTGTTATGGCTTTGATAGTTGAGTGGCAAAAGCGGAAAATCCTATGTTGTTATGCGTTTGTGTAAGATTGTATTGGTGGTAAAATGAGTGAACTAGAGACCCAACGTGTTTGTAACCCATTTTTATTCCAGATGCATATTTTTAAAATTTTTTTCTTTTTCTTTAAAAAAATAATTCAAACTATACATAGATTTTATAACCTTCAATTATAATTTTAACAGATGTTATGTGATCTATTTAATTAAAAGATAATTTTTTTTTTGTTTTTTCTATAGCAAATATTTTGCACTCCTTTTGTGACACAATTAAACTCTGTTATGACCATTAAATTTGTAACAAGCTGTGTTAAATTGTCATCACCCTCACCAATTCATAGGGATGACAAAACAACACGTAAAATTTGAAAACCGTGGGTACCCGAACTGAATGGGTCGAAAAAATCCGAATCGACAGGTCGATGGGTCGGATATGGTTTTCGATATGAAAGCCCAAAGTAGATATGGGTCGGATATAAATTTTAGAAATGTATCCGAATCCGAACCGAAAACCAACATTTTTTTTTTTTTAAAGAGGTGTACCATAAATGCCGCCAAAATCTCTACTTATAACTTATTCCAACGGAAAGTGGAGAACAAACAGCCCAATCCAACAGCCTACCCTAGCCCAGCCCAGCCCAGCCCAGACACAAGATGTACTGCAGACACACATTCACAGAGTTCCCTCGTACTAGTTTCTCATGACTCTACACTAAATGGATTTTGTTATAGAATAATCTGCATGAGAGCCTCGAGGAAATAAAATATATTATTCTATTTATGTGAATGACTATTATGTCCCTGATGAAATTATGTAATTCGATTATGCAATTCCGAAGTTTCGCATAAATAGAGCAGTTATTAATGAAATTAATTCTGTGAATTCGCTAGAATTAAATTCTCTAAAGTTCTCTGTATTTACATCTTTTATAACAGCGTTATCGTACGAGTCTCTAACACAGGTAATATGAAAAAGTATCTTTCTGATTGCATCTTATAGATGATCTTACGTATCGAGCCCTGGATTATTCTGATTTGAAATCTTCGATTTTACATAAAATCTCAATAAATTCTCTTGCATAAAGCGGATAAGCGCGGTATAAGTTATAAAATCATATTCCTCTGGAAGCGATGCGATACCAATATCGATTAATGGAATTTTCCGTGGCCAAACACGAATCTTTGGTTTGAGATTAAGTGACAAATCACAAAGCAAAAAAGGCGGAGAGTATATATTATATATATTATATTATTATTTTATAATATAATAATATTAAAAATATAACGTCGTTTTATCGAGATATAAAGGCATACATTATCAAAATCAAATTTTCTCGAATTTATCCATTATACGATTTAACGAGATCTTGATTTGACACCAATATTGATAAGGTAAACTTTTAAAAATTTGTCGGTACCCAACTTTTGAAAAAGTTACAAAAGGGTCCTTGAACTTGTGAATATTCGCATTATTAATGCTTATAATGTCAAAACTTTATAAAGAGATATGTGCGGCGCACTTACCCGTGCTGACCTTCTTTGCCGAAACAGTGGCGATTGGTAGCGATCGAGTATGTATTAATGTTTTATAAAGAAATATGTGTAGCGACACGCTGCCCGGTGACGCTGCTATGAAACGGCCAGTATGATTGGCGGCAATGAATATTTCGATTTCACGATTGTTACTTTGTGATAATTATATTTTGAAGAAATAGTTAGAACAAATTTGATTCTATAGATATTTAAGTCTGACTTTATTTATTGCGATTTAAATCTTTGCTCCTCTTGATGATGGGTTCAACCATCACTAAGCGGAAGATTTTATATATTTACGCCAATTTATATGCTAAGTGAAGGGTAATACCTTCTACTAAGCGGACCCTACTCGAAGAAGTAGTTAATCATTATGCATTTTAATTCTATAATTTAAATTAAAGTAACTTTATATTTATTGCGATAATTTCCATGTGGTAGGTTCAACCACCTCTTTGGGGAGAATTTAATTTTACGTAATTTAAATTTATGCACTTTGAAATTTGTATATATTTAGATGTGGTGAGTTATATCACACGATCATGTATACATATTTTCAATATGATGAGTTATACCACACACGTTTAGAATACTTATTACAAATGTGGTTGGATTAAACCAGCGATTAGATAAGCTGATTTATATATGTTAGATTGGTATACATATTTTCAATATGATGAGTTATACCACACGTTTAGAATACTTATTACAAATGTGGTTGGATTAAACCCCACGATTGGATAAGCGGTTTATATATGTTGGAAATATGAATATTCTATTAATATTAAAGAAGAAGATTTGAGCAAGTGATGAGAAATTTCTGGGTTGTATGTATTGATGAAATGAAATTGCTCAAAGAATCCCATTGTGATAAAGAGAAAGAAAATATCTAGTAGTGAAAAATCTGCATTATGAGATTAGTATATTGTGATATGATGACAAATGCTCTTAAAGAAGCATTTAATAAAGGAATATTGATTTCACGTCTATTGAATATTGATGAAAAAATTGAGTAAGTGGTACGCGAAGTTACCATTGGATAAATAAAATGCTCAATAGATCCCATGTTGATAAATCAGAAAATATATCGCATGGAGAGATTATATGAAGTAATCTAAATCGATGATATGAGATTGTATTAATATGAGAATAAAATGCTCTTGAAGAAGTATAATCACTAGATTTACTGTATTTGACTAAAGCGATATGATATTATTATTATTACTCCAGAAAAAGTACAAAAGCATTAGAAGTGGAACATATTGAAAATATCAAAGATGGCAATAAACACTCGAAAATATAGAAATGCGAAAAGAAAATACATATTGAACCCATAAATGAAGTGCGTTTAGAGTATAAATACTAGTGCACTTACCCTCAACATCGAGTTCATAATGAGATATTTAAAGGATAATTTCTTTTTAGCTTGACACCCGATTGATGCCTTTGACCAAGCGGACTGGGCTTCCTGATTCTTGAACATATGCATGAAATTTGATAAGTAGTTTATCAGCGATTTTAGTAGAAATAAGTATTTTTAATTAAATGAGAGATAAAGCTTTATTATCTACTCGATCTAGGCAGTAAAGCCATCAAAGAAATTGTTAATATTCAACAAGCCTATTGGTTTGACATAGAAAGTTCAATGTGTAGCGAGGCTATATTGAATATTTCCTCGATGTGTTGTAAGCCTGGAAGGACAATGAAAGCATCACTATTATTCATCATATACATCATGCGGTTGTGGATGGATTGCGCTTGTAACACCAACCTGCTTTGGATTCATGGTAGGCGGCTCCAATTGAGTATTAGATCCAACTAAATGGAAAGGTATTACACCGAAACTCTTATTCACGATGGTGCGGCCATTATGAGTCTAGCTAAAAGTTTATTGTTGGTTCCTCCATATAGTATATTGATTTCTTGTCTCCCTAACTCTTTTCTGAGTCGGTTTCTGTATCAGCATATTGGATATGGCCTACCAATTAGATCCACCAAGAATACATACGGTTTTTAATCTGGCGAGATAAAGAGTGACTTGTATGAGATGATTCTAAAATCTCCATATCCATCTCTACTCCTATCTCTCTTTGCACTATACTTTTAATGTATGAACATGAGAGATATATGAATCCCTCTATTTAAAGAAAAATTTTCAAACCAATAATTGATTGTACTATTTACTTTTTGACAAATATGAAAGAAAAATCTGAGAGAAAAATTTAGAAGTAAAATGACATATACACATCGAGTGATTGAAAAAATAATATATATATATATACATATATATATCTTAAAAATGAAAAATAATATTTACAACTACCACGAAAAACATTGATCTTAGTTATTACAGAGCTTCCTTACATTAATATGAAAAATTATTATACTAAAATTTTCTACTAAATTCTAATGGATCTTTTAAAGTAAGTATTTCAAGACTATAAAGTGCTTGTTGATCTTTGAATTTGGCCCATAAGGCCATCAACTCACCTTATGCGTGTCCACTAGGATGTGTGTCCAAAACTGTTGAATATCATCCAAAGGCTCCTTACTCAATCCATCCTTAATGAATACTATTTTATCTTCTCGATTTACGGACAAGTACCCCGCATGATTTACATTGAGTGTCACATGTCCACGAGCACACTTGTAGCATCCTCCTAATCTTTTTGCTCTCCGTTTCTTTGAAAAAACTACTTTTACCCATACCGCATGTATTTAGAAGGTGAAACCTCACAGATAATCGAACCTTTGCTTCAATCAACCATCGGATATCTTGTAGGGATACCCTTATTCATTAGCATCCTCAACCTTTCAAGCCTTTACTTGATAAATCCTTTTAGGATTTTGATCGGTAGTGATGGATAGTATTTCAGAAGATTTGAAAGCAAATTATCCATTATTATATACGGACCATTATTATGGTGAATCTTTGTAAGTGCCGGATAATTTATAAGCATATGAGGTAAGGCTCAGCGTTGGAGCGATATCAAAACATGAAGTGTATGTGCTAAGATTCACGCTTGAGCATTGATGATGTGTAATAATGTTAGAAACATGATGGAATATGTCGGTGAGCTATACATATGATGAAAGTAATAAATCATGTTGAGCACTATCTGAGATACTAGTGAAATCGATATAAATTTCTTGAACTAAAGTTGATAATAATGCTAGTTTGAGCCAGGATGACCATCGGTTTAAATAATTATTGAAATCAATATTTCAAGTGAAGAATTAAAAAGAATTCTTCAATGATTTGTTACTCGATAAATAATGAAATCATTACTAGCCAATATTGAGAATAAATCCCAAATATATCACGGAATAAAGGATGAGAAATATGGGCCCTCATCCTCCATATGGACTACTAGATATTATGATATGGATCCACTAGATAGTCACATGTGTATATGATTCGTAATTTGAAATTTACGGAAATATTTGCTCACAGTATGAGCATGATTTCCAGTTTAATGATAAAGCTAGTAAATGTATATCCCAATACTTGAATAAATCCACTGAAGGATTGGTATGCGCATACAAGTGGGATATTATGTGGCAAATTATTTAAAGTCCTCCAATAAATTGCCAATATCGAGAATAGAATCTGAAACTATATAAATTCTCATATTAAAAATTTGAATGATAAAAATATATATGAGTTTAGTGTTCTAAATTTTCTTAGCATGAGGGAGTATTAAAGTGAAAATGATATGTGAAATGCATCATACTATATCCTCATGATTAAAATATGAACTTGAAGTTCAAAGATGCATAAAAGATGCTATGAACAATAACATATATCAGTTAAGATGCTTTGATAAGTTAGCACGCCAGAAGCGTTGATATTATGAGATTTCCCCAATCATATATATCGAAGCAAATTATTAAAGATGGCCTTAATAACGGAGGCATATGCTCTTTAAGAGTATATAGACATAACTATATTATGTAATCCTACAAGAGGATTGATAATGAGATATCTCGATAAGTTATGTCGATATGGGGAAAGAAATAAAATTAAAAGTGTCGACACATTATGAAAAGATAGCGCTACATACTATCAATGATAATGAGGATATTGAAATCCATCGGAAAATGCCGATGCTAAAATATATGCTCTTATGATTAATGTATTCATGCACGGGCTTAATGAGAAATGAGAATGAAACTCTTGAAGAGGTTTCAAATGTATTATTGCATGCAACGGCTCAAAATATCTACATTGATATTGTTGAGAAATTCATATCTTTGTACTCTTTTCCTTGATTGATGTTTTTGTCCCAAAGGGTTTTCTCAAACAAGGTTTTTAATGAGCTGACCCAAATCTCCAGAGTACTATGAAATCTCAGGAAGAGATTTAGTTATATATCTCGATATAGTGAGAAAATGAGATGAAGCTATTGATTGCATATATGCACTGAATATAACATGATATTGTATAACATCTAAAATTTCATTCACGTGGAGATGAATGAAGAATATCAACCAATGTATATGATACTCATACAAATCTATGAAAGATTTTGAAATGTTTGCGACATACTTTGTATAAAATACGCGTTGTACTCTTTTTCCCTTAGTGAGGTTTTATCATTAGGTTTTCTAGCGAGGTTTTTAATGAGGCAATATTAAAGGCGTATTCACATGAATAATGTACTCTTTTTCCTTCATGAGGATTTTCACTTTAGGTTTTCTAATAAGGTTTTAACGCAGGCGTATTCATTTGTATATTGAGACAATAAGAGAAATCGACCACGGTGTATCTATTGGATCAAGTTATAATAGAGACAATGCTTTAGATCCAAACAATGATGATATTGAAATCCTTTCGAGAAGTAAGGATATCGGTCCTCAAGATATGAAATCGGATGGAGTATGTCTTTCTTTTTCCTTGATCAAGTTTTTTCCACTGGGTTTTTAGCTGACAAGGTTTTAATGAAGCGACATGAATACTCATATACGTTGATAGACATCGGGGGAGCAATATTTTGATGAAGCGATATATACGCAGCTCAAGGGATTTCTACAATCAGTTTAGATTTTTCCCATTGGGTTTTAAAGCAGTGCAGAAGACATTTGTATTAATAGTCATTCAGAAGTGTTATAGAATAATGCATGAGAGCCTCAGGAAATAAAATATATTATTCTATTTATGTGAATGACTATTATGTGCGATGAAATTATGTAATTCACGATTGTGCAATTCGAAGTTTTCACATAAATAGACAGTTATTAATGAAATTCATTCACTTGTGAATTCCTTAATAGATTCATTCTCTCTAAATTCTCTATTATTTACATCTTTTATACTTGATTTTGGCTTTTTCCCTTTTTTTTTTTGTGTGTGTTTTTTAAACCGCTAAATTAAACTATTTTTCATGCAAAACTTTAAGAGTTTGTTTGACGAGGCTTAAAAAATAATTAAAATTTTGGCATTCATTTCTAAACTAAGTTTGTAGAAAATTATTTTTATTTTATATGCTTCTCCACAAACTAATTTTACTTTTTGATCGTGTAGTTTTTAATTTTTATGAATAATTTTATTTTTTTATTTTTTTAAAAGAAAAAATTAAGCTTTCTCAAAAAAACTCCAGCATATATGGTTTTTGGGTAACAATTGTATGCAAACCCTGAGTATTGTTCTCCTCCCATGCAAATGTATATGTAAGTCTTGTTTATATATTCACTAGTCTCATTTTTCTTAAAAAAAATTAATTATTATACACTTATTGAATTTTGTGCAACTTTAAATTCATTTTATACTTTCGAATCTTTTTAGACTCCTTAAATAATATAAACAAGAAAAACTATTTACCTAATTTGTTTTTTGAATGACATCCTTAGTTTGTGTAAATATATAATAAAACAAGCTGATATAGGCAGCAAAGAAAAAATATTTGGCAAAATAAAATATTACTCAAATAGACCCTGAGCCCTAAATCTACATTTTCATTAAAAAATAATAATAAATTATTTTTCTAATTTCTTCTTATGATTAATTGTTCATTTTCCCTCTCACAAAAAAAAAAAAGTTCATTTTCTAATAACATATACTTCAAGTACTTTAAAAAAATTGGGCCATATCAAATTTATTATTCATATCATTTATGAGTTATGACGTGAAACTCGTGTCTTCAAAAGCATAATCCCAATTTCACATTAAAAAAAAAAAAAAGAAAAGCATAATCCCAATTTCGACTACATGAAAAGATCTACGAAAACATTTATTGCATTTCCCATTCTCACTATTATTATTGGAAAAATCTAGGAATTTTAGTGTGTGAACACTCTTAGTGTCCACATATCTAAAATTTAAAATTTACTTTTATTGTCAGTCTAAAATAATTTTATAGTATCATTTTATAATAAAGATAATTTTGAAGATTTAGGACTTATTTGATATAATTAAAAAAAAAAAATCTCTTACCATTCTGAATCATTTGTTAATGTACCTTAATTTGATTATTTTTTTTATTTTTTATTACTTTTTCTATCTAAATATCAATTTTTAATAATCTCTATCGAAGTATCGAACATAGCTCGATATCTTGTATAACGCCGCGTGGATTCTTCATGTACAAACGCAAAAATCCAAATACAAGAGATGGTAAAGTGGGGTTATAAGTCCCACAACTAAAGAGTGAAAACTTTATCCCTTCAGAAACAAGAAAAAGAGCTCAACTGGTCATGAATCATTCATCCACAATCCCTCCTCCTTCTTCTTGCCCTAAAGATGTTTTTGATATCGGAAATCACCCAACTGAACTGATAAAAATTGAGCCTCAACTATGCAATAAGACTGGTTCCGTTTCAGTCTTTTATCCTCCAAAGCCACTTTTAATTGGGACCCCATCCGACTCTGGAGTTTTCCCAGTACTGATACTCCTTCATGGCTATCTTCTTTACAACTCCTTTTATTCCCAACTTATTCAGCATATTGCTTCACATGGCTTCATCGTTATTGCACCCCAGGTCAGTTCTTTTTTACTTCTCAACTATCAGCTGTTTGATTATATGATTGAATAAGATTAAGCCCCCGTGTATGTGTATTTATAAGTATTTATGAGTTTTGATGTGAAATAGGAGAGAGAATGAGTGGGATTGAGTGGTAGAGATTTATGTAGTACAGTGGGTCCCAGAAAATATGTGGATGTAATTGGTTTGATTTTTAATGTGAATGTGTTAAAATGTGTAAAAATTTGTTAAAAATTATAAAAGAACGGGTTGTAATTTGTTTTGTTATGATGATATGAATATCCTTAGAGCCTCTCTATTGCATATATATGAATCGCCAAGGATTGAAAATTTGTAACAGTCGAAATGATGTCAGCTCGAAAATTCAAGCCTGAGACCTTTTTTATTAATATCTGTAACAGTTATACTGGATAACGGGACCTGACGCAAACGAAGAAATCAAGACGACGGCTGTCATAACGAATTGGTTATCGGACGGACTGTCCCATTTTCTTCCATCTCACGTTCGACCGGACCTGACGAAGCTGGCTCTTGCAGGACACAGTCGAGGCGGAAAAGTCGCTTTTGCCGTCGCTCTAGGACAACAACTAACTAATCTAAAATTTTCAGCCTTGATAGGAATTGACCCTGTTGATGGCATGGACAAGGGCAAACAAACTCCGCCGCGGGTCCTAACGTACGTTCCCAATTCTTTCAACCTCGACATGGCAGTGATGGTTATAGGTTCGGGATTGGGAGAAATAAAAAGGAATCCATTTTTCCCTCCTTGTGCTCCAAATGGAGTGAATTTTAGGGACTTCTTTAATGAATGTCAGAAACCTAAGTTTTATTTTGTTGTTAAGGATTATGGGCATCTCGATATGTTGGATGATGAGACGGGAGGTGTTCGAGGGAAGGTGACTCATTGTCTGTGTAAGGACGGGGAGTCGAGGGAGCCGATGAGGACGTTTGTTGGGGGTGTTGTGATTTCCTTTTTGAAGGGCCTTTTGGGAGGTAATATGAAGGAGTTGATGGCTATAAGTGATGGAAAAGAGAAACTTCCCATTGAGCTTCAAGATTCTGAATTTGATGTGTAACAGTGATTTATGTGGCAATTTGTTAGTTCACATGAACTGTAGGTTTGGTTGGGATTATACTTCTTTCTATGTTTGATTCTTGTTTGAACCAATCATTTCATAGTTATTTACAACTTCATCACACATTGTATAAAGTAGAAGTTTGTCTACTACACCCATTCGCACAACTACGGTATGATGCAATGATAATAAGCTATGTAAAAGAATGAAGAGCATCAGAAATGACAAGGGATCTCTTAGAGAGTCTCATTAAAATCTACCCGCATTCTACACACACAAAAAAGAGGGAGAAAAAAAAAAAAAAGAGATAGCTAATTTGGCTTGGTGACATATATCACACAACTGATGAAATGATAATTTTACCCATAGTTAACAAATCCTACCTAAACATAACTGGTGACTTGAATGTTGAACAGGAATATCGAGTATTATCATACCAATAGATCATTTATTATCAAATTTAAACATTAACTCCCTTTCATAAACTTTATATAACTTTTTTCACAAGATCTAACCTTAGATTTTGAAGTTATCGTAAATCTGCTCTCGGTTCCCAACTAACAACACAATTTAAATTGGAGACTTGAACTTATAGGTTGAACTAGAGAAACTAATATAAAGCATCTTTCGAATTAAGAGTTGCCAAGAACTTGATATTTTATACGTTAGATTTTCACTTTTTTCCCCTCCACATTATCACATTAACAATCTTCATTATCCCTTTAAAAAGGGAAAAAATGGTCATCATCAATTTTCTTTTCATGAAGTTTTCTTTCTGACAATCACAAGTAAAATGGAAAAAATACATTGTTGTCTGTAATTCGATCTTCTTTATCGTTTGTCTTATTCAATTGTTTCTTCTTGAATCGTTGTCGGTTTCTATCACGAAATAATAGTATTCTAGTATATTCCAGTGATTAAGTAGAAGAGATATAACATACATGTTGTGTAATCTAGTCCAATCCCACAAATCATGATATTTTACAGGGCATCAGAAACAGTTAAATCAACGAACACCACCAATAATCCAATGGCGACCAAACACCACAAGTGGCATCATCCCAAACAAACAAGAACCCTCCAACAATTGGTATAAAAAATTCAATTCCCCTGTAACAATAGACAAACTCAAGGTCACCTACTCCTTTGTCAAAACCAAGAATTTGCTGCAGACCTAAATTCATGGCGATTGAGGTAAAATACTAAATTTGCATCACTTGTTGTTGACTTAACATTCATTAATTTCTTGAATTTTTAATAATACTAAAAAGAGGAAAAATGAACAGGCTTGGTTTATGCAAGAAAATGAGGAGGATCAGAGGCTCCCACATCAGATGAACCCACCAAAGCATGTTTCAACAGAGGAGTTGGAGAAACTCGGAGTTCTTTACTGGCATTTGGACCCGGAAAAATATGAGAATGACCCGGATTTGGACAGGATCCGAAAGGCCAGAGGCTACAGCTATATGGTAGTATTTCATTTGTTTGCTGGTGTTTTCACAAATTCTATTCTAAATCCTGTTCCACTAGTTGTCTCATCCAATGAAAACAGATCACCCGAGACAGTATTCGAGACAGCTAATCTAAAACTTCAGAATTGCTATGAAAGTCAATTAATTAATGGGCAAAGGGAGTGTTTTTGTGTATTGGGAATTTGATCAATTGGGTAACATTGATGAGTTGTTTTCTTGGTTTGAAGGATTTGCTGGACTTGTGCCCTGAGAAGGTGGAGAATTATGAGCAAAAGTTAAAGAATTTCTACACTGAGCACATACACGCGGACGAGGAGATACGTTACTGTCTCAAAGGGCGTGGATATTTTGATGTCAGGGACAAAGATGACCGTTGGATTCGCATCCTCATCAAGGCAGGTGACCTTATTGTCTTGCCCGCCGGAATTTACCATCGTTTCACGCTTGACACCAATAACTATATAAAGGTATACACACTACCTGGTTCTGCATTAATGCTGATGCTGCATCGAAAATATCGCAGCAGCTAAAAATGCTATCGCTAACTATTGAGTTGCCAAGCCTGCATTAGTGTATATGTTTATTTTTGAACCTTTAGTTAAAGAATTAGTTAATTAACTGGTGGTGTGGATGAATATTTATGTTGATTGCAGTTGATGAGGTTGTTTGTGGGTGAGCCGGTGTGGACCCCGTTCAATCGCCCACAAGAGCATCACCCGGCGAGGAAGGAGTATGTCAAGAGCTTGACGGAGAAGGTCAGGCAACAGATTGAAGCTCACTGAGGAATTAGATGTCTTGAGGGATACTAAATATGTACTTTGTACATCTACATGCTAGTTGCTATATGATTAATAATTAATTTGCTAATAAACAAATAAAAAAATTCTCGAGGGACGCTTGTTGTGGTACCTTTGTACTTTGAAGATGTTATAAGCGAATTACTTTTATTTCTGCTCCATCTTATGGTCATATTTTATCAATCTTAATCTCCTTCGAACCTCCACGCACTTCACTGTTGAATACTGATATGGTGATAGGTGTCCACATTGGCAATGAGACCGTGCATTTGAGAAAATAAAATAAAATACCATCCCATTGCCAACGTAGACATCATATTAATAATGTGAAGAGTTCAATTCTTTTTATATGTGGAGGATATCAAGAATGCTTATTTCATACCTTGCTATCTTAGATATGTTAATATTTGCCTACAAATTAAATGTTATTATGACATCAAAATAAACAGTGATGTTCACCTCCCTACTGTGGGGAGGTTATCCTCCCCACAATGAGGAGGTGTCCCCTTTTAATTGGTGGGGAGGATGGCCCACCCGCCCTCCCACCAATCGGGGGGGGGGGGACACTTCCTCATTTAGAGAGAATAACCTCCCCACAGTGGGGAGGTGAACATTTCCGCAAAAATAAAATAAACATTGAGACGATAATTCATCTATAATAAAATTGAAATTGAAATCTTCCCAGTAGATCACTTTTAAAAAGTGATTAGAACTCAGACAATGGGTTTGTTAATCGCTCAGACTTGAGAAGAAGTTAGAGAAACCTAAAATCGTGATTTTCTTGTTCCTCCCATAGTAAAAATGCTTGACCATTCTCTATAATATTCTTTTAGGCCTTGTTCTTTCCACAATTAGTAGAAAATTTTAGAATTACGTATAGATTGTGTGGTTGAAAATGAGAAATAGTGTATTAAAAAATATAAAGTAGTTATGTGTGTGATTGAAAAGAAGGAGAAAAAAATTTAAATTTTATAGTTGAAAGAACAAGACCTTAATTGATATTTTCCTCTCGACAACTAAAAATTCACGTCAAACCAATTGTATCAAAACTTCATGTGATTTGGAATTTAAGGCCACAAAAAAGACAAGTCTCACTAGGGTCAATAGTGTTTCTATCGCTCATGATCTCCTACCAACAGTATTGGTAGGAGATCATGCCAACACTCCCATTTTTGGGGGGAAAAAATATGGGGCTTACATGAGCTCCCACTATCACAGGACAGTTATGTATTATTCATTTCACTTAATGTAGATATTAAATTTTTTTTTAAAAAAAGTTATGTCGATGACATACAAGACTGTGAAGACCATTATCACCCTGGCGAACATCTTACGCAAATAGGTTGACAGGAGATCTTTTGCGGTGTTTCTATAACTATTAATACAGTAATTGTGATAGAATTATGATAAAAATACAGTTCATCAATCGCATAAGAAACTCGTGCTTTAGTTCACCGTATCACATGCCACGTCACAACGTTTTGCCATTATTTCGAATTGAAATGAATTAATTAATTATACTGCAAATTGATATAACTAATGCTAATTAAGACCTCATTACTGGAAAAAAAATAAAAAATAAAAATTTAACAGGTCCACCTCGGGCAAGCTGGATCATGCTCTATCGCTTCAAAATTACTTAAAGGGCTTAAATTTGAATTTTATTTAAAAATTTAAAATTACTATTAACAATTTTTATCTATTTGCAACTGCGCTGGTGACTGGTGTTCATGTTAAATAGTAATTTTCTTGTAAAATAGAAAACCCTAATTCAAAAGATTATTTAACCATGTCAAAAAAATTGACTGGGAAAACAGGGAAACAACTGCGCCACATTCTGTGGTCCAAATAGAAGAATCAAATCAATATATTTTTATTTTTTCCCCAATTACCAAACCATCCTTGTTGGCTGAACCTAATTCAATTAATCTGGACGTGCACCATCTAACATGGAGGGACAAATTAGACATTACACGCCTGAGGTATCCCAGTATAAAACCGAATGAGAGATCTAATTGTCTCGTCATTTCGTCTCTTCCGTGCCTTGGTGAAATTCCAGTTTTCAGAGACACAAAGATGGGTTCTATTAGCAAGGTATGCGTTGCCAAATCCTCGATTTAGCAGTTTTTAATGGTTAATTACTATAAATTTCTATTTAACTAAGAAGCTATTACATTTGTTAATTTTGATTGCCGATTGATTCAACTTTGTTCACAGAAAGGGTTCATTTCTGTTTCTTGCTTCGTGTGTTTATATTTTCACTGAATTCTAAACGTACCACAGAATCTCGAATTTGAGTTGATCAAATATTTTGGTTATGCGTCCTTTAAAATCGAAAACTGCTGGGAATTTGTTTGTAGCTTAGAATTTTCATGGACTGGTATGATTTTCCAGGACGCTTCAAAAATTGAGCTGTGCTGCTCTTTTTAACCTTCTTAGCTAACAAAAACAGCTTGATGGATTGTTAGGCCCGAGCAAGAAACAAATGCCGTGTTTGGTATCAAGAATTGGAGTTTTTCTTCTTAATATTGCGGATGCAGTGCTTTTTACTTTTAAGTTTTTCTTCTTAAGGCCATAATAATTTTAATATTTTATTCTCAAGGACTTTGGAAAATATTTTTCAAGATTTTTTATCTTCACAAAATGGTGAAAAGGAGATTTGGGAATTCGTTTCTGGGTTTAATCATGATAATATATACATGCCCCTTAGGGTAAGGGTGCATATATAAAAACTTATTATACCATTTTGAGTGTGGGTATATATGTCCCCATAGAAAAGTAGAGAAGACCTTGGAGGGCTTATTTGAACCTTTCATTGAGAAATCCTTTTCGTTTCAGAACCCACTCCTTAGTAAGTATTGTTTCAATCTCCAGCCTCAAGAACCCTTAAATGGCAGTAGTAGATTTGGTGGTTATGTGGATGCTAATATCCCGAAACCCCCTATTTGCAAGATACTGGCATCACGGTTATATGAAACATGCATCATGGAAGATTGAGATCGGTTTTGTTTAATCTATGTCATCAAATTTTTGAAACATTACCTGTCAAGAAATTCCAATTTCTAAATTAAGGGCTTGTCCGGATAAATTTTTATGTTCCTAAACTGGACTTTTAGGTTGAATATTGGTAGGGATCGTGAGATTGATGGTAAATATAATGAATTGCGATGTGAAATTTCTGGTTGATATTCTTGATTGACTATGGTTGATTAGTGAAATTTTAGGTAAAAAAGGTTTAAACGAACATAGGCCAAGTTTCCCTAGAATAATACCTAAAACAGTTATCAAGTGTCTTATACAGTTATCACATTACTTTTATGTTAAATAAATTAAATTAAATTCTTCGCAAGGAATACTATTGTCATGTACACAGAAGTAATTGTGTTCAATTGTATGCTAATGGGATTTTCATTGTCATTAGTAATTTTGCTTTCTTATATTTGAGTGTTTATGAGTATTGTATTTAAATTTTTACCTTGTAGAACAGTCTATATGTTTGTACGACGAGCTTATTGCTTCCCATTATAAATTAAAGTAATTTTGTTTTCTTACATTTGAGTGTAGATGAGTATTGTACTTAAATTTTGTATATTTTGCTATGAATGAGCTTATTTCTTCCTATTATAAAGTAAAAGAAAGAAAAGGCTCTATTAATTGGGAAATTTTCTATTCATCTAGGTTTTATGTAATTTGTTTAAATGAGGATGCTTGATATGTTCTCGCTGACTTCAACTAGATATTTCATGATTTTGTTGTACTAAAACCTCCCAAGATGATTGTCAATAAGATTTAGATGCTTGTTGTACAGGTCCTCTTAACATTCACCGTGCATCATGTAATGTGCAAGAATAAGATCTATTTTATCATATTTACCACTTAAAAGCTTTTTCCTTCCCTTAGGCATATCCAAAGGGATGCAATTTAAGTTTTGTTTCCTGCAGGATACTAGAGAAGAAGTTATACAGGCATGGTACATGGATGACAGTGATGAAGATCAAAGACTCCCGCATCACCGTGATCCCAAGGAATTTGTGTCCTTGGACAAACTTGCGGGTAAGTATCCTTGGACTTCATTATAGTGAGAAATTTAAGTTTTATTCTAAGGCATCTTGCAAATCTTCAGAGCTTGGAGTGCTTAGCTGGAGATTAGATGCTGACAATTATGAAACAGATGAAGAATTAAAGAAAATTCGTGAAGCTCGTGGATACTCTTACATGGTACAATTGAAAACGATTTTTTCTTGTTGGATGAAATCTTGTTGTTTCTAGTGAAATCAAATATAATTTATCAATGTCAATCTTTAGGACTTCTGTGAGGTATGCCCTGAAAAACTGCCCAATTATGAGGAGAAAATCAAGAACTTTTATGAAGAGCATCTTCACACAGATGAGGAGATCCGCTATTGTGTTGCAGGGACCGGTAAGATTAACCAATTTAAAGCCTGTTTGACAAAACTGAAATTTTAGTAACTTTTTCTTTTAGACTCAGACCCTGTTAGCATACTCATCAAAATGAGTTTTAATGCATTTTTTTCAAATTTTAAATTTGGTCAAACAAATCACATCCATATATCTTTTCCCTCATTAAATCTCCACCATCCAACTCCATTTATTCTCTCTCTTCCTACTCATAAAAATACATTAAAACTCATCCGCTAACACCCTCTCATTTTCTACCACACATTCTCTGCAAATAAATAAATAAAAATAAAAATAAAAAAAGAAAGGAAGAACAAATATTTTTTACAGATGTCCACGATCTTTTCCTCCCTTACAAGTTTCGACCATTCATCCTCCAAAATGATCTCACATAAGCTCTTCAAACAATCCCTTATGCATTGTATCGAACAGTTGCTAAGATGGTGAACTTCACTTCGTTGCATTGTAACCCCGGTGACTAACTCATGTTTTAATGATGTAGGCTATTTTGATGTGCGTGATCGCAATGAGGCTTGGATCCGCATCTGGGTAAAGAAAGGAGCAATGATTGTTCTACCTGCTGGAATATATCACCGCTTTACCCTAGATTCAGACAACTACATTAAGGTACACTTGCAAGGAGCATGCTCCACTTTTCTTGCTCTAAATTAGTATTATACTGTAAATCAGGACCCACAATCTGTGCTACTACCCTTCTTTAATCTCTATTCAAAAGAAGAAGAAGAAAAATGAACGAGGTAAGAATGGCACAGCTAAGCTACCTTAGTGGAGATGATAGCAATAAAACATCTGAATGTAGTATATGTAGTTTTCTTGATCTGTAGAACTAGATTCACTTAGCCAGATAAATAGCAACGACCTGTAATCTACTTTTTATATAGTGCAAGTGCTGTTTTATTTTATTTTATTTTGTTTTATATTATTTTAGAATCACTTTTAAAAGCCTGATGGATCAACTGCTATATTATGTGTAGGCAATGAGGCTCTTCGTTGGGGATCCTGTTTGGACTCCGTTCAATCGCCCTCATGATCATCTACCCGCAAGGTATAGTCTTGCCTTCCAAAACTGTAATTGCTACCACTGCCTCCAGAGAGAAACTGGGCAAAACAAATAACATACAGTTTAAGTGACATCGAAGACATTTTATAGCACAAAAAGGGAAACACAGAATACATTATGAGTTTTGAGTAATGAAATGGACGTTTACTTGCAGGAAGCAGTACGTTGAAACTTTCGTGCAGAAGGATGCTGGTGGTCATGCAGTTGAATCTGCAGCTTGAAACCATCTTTCACTGTTGGAGGAACTTGGTAACTGCAGATTGCGTTTGTGCAGCTTTGGCTTTGATTCAACATAGTATGGCTTGCTTGTAATGAAATAAAATAAACATGCAGTTTACCTCATATACAGCTAATGGCCTAAATAAAGTATGCATGGAATTTGTACTCGTTAAACCTGGAAATATGAATATGACTTGTGATGTTTGTATTAGTGGTTGCTGAATGCGTGAACTCATTGGTTTCACGTCTTGTGAAAGTTGTTTTTCTTGTATTGGCTGGGTAAGATGGTGCATGTTAGCCTATAATTTTTTACAAATTTTTACTCATTTATATATATATATTTGTTGAAATTTGCATTTGGTCAAATTAATTACATCCATATATCTTGTGGGATCTATATGTACTATACAAATATTTATTATTCAACTGCATTCATTTTCTCTTTTATTTTACATCAAAATTCATAAAAATCTATAAGACTTTATACCTTAACATGCGCATAATTCTGCTTGGGATTGACAATGATATAAGTTTATAAATGTGGAAGCTAAGAGCATTTGAAATATAACGAGAATTTTTAAATTTAAGGAGTGGAACTTTTTCTCTCTCCCAAGCGAAAATGATCTCCTACCCACTGTGGGTAGGATATTCTACCCACAGTGGATACATGTTCTCCCCTAATTGGTGGGGGGCTGGTGGGGCCACTCCTCCCACTAATCAATGGGTGACACCTACCCATTGTTGGTAGGATATCCTATCCACAGTGGGTAGGAGATCATTACTCCACAATTTTGATAGTATTTGTATTTGTATGTATATAAATAAGTATTGAATTTCACAATTGATCTCACACGTTGTAAAAAATAAATAAATTAATATTGTTAGAAGTGTGAATATATTAAATGTAGTGAATATAAAACCAAATAAAGAGTGGATTTGACTTTACAAATTTGGATAGTAAAAATTTATCCTCTAAATTTAGAAGCTAAAATAAATGGCTTGTTGGAGTTCAATTTTCAATAATGGCTCTTTAAATTAAAGAGTATCTCTCAGTAACAAGGTCTGAGACGAAACATACTAAACGTGTAGTTAATGGTAGGACTATTTCTATGCACTTAATGGATTGGTAAAAGACTAGTTTTTTTTTTTAATGGTAGAAAAAGAATAGTTTGATATGATATGAGTACCTAAAATGGGTAAATGATCACTGCTGCGTGGCGGTGTGATCTCCAATCATGGACGTGGCGTGCCGTGGGGGCGCCACGTCGTGCAAAAAAAAATTTAAAAAAATTTTTTTTTTTTTTTTGGAATCTACGTTAAGTAAGATGAATAATACATAATTTTTGATGAGGGCTCATCTGTTCAACATTTTTTCCCCCAAATTTGCATGTGTGGGCATGATCTCCTGCCCACATATGGGCAGGAGATCATTTCTGACCTAAAATGAAAGTCGATTGAAAATAGGGAATGCATTGAGGTTAATAATGTGGCTGCGCTCGGACGAGATTGAGGTATTAGGGTGTTGTATTTGATAGAAGTAGGAAATCAGGAAATGTAAAACATAAATTATAACTCCAAAAAGGATACCATATTTTGTGCTCAAAATATCAAAAATTTAATTCCCATAAATCACGATCATTGGAGAGTTCGCTTGTGATATCAAAATCTAAACTGAGAAAATCCTTCAAAAATTTGTAAAATCTTTTCAAATTCTTCCATGTAATATACCAAAATCAAGCTTTACAATCAAATTTATCGCAAAAAGCAAGGCATTCTGCAATTGTCCAATTAAATTTTGAGAGTTAAATCTTAAATTTTGAGGGTAGAATCGAGTGACACTTGATTCACATAAATATAACGATTTTACTCAATTTATTTATAAAATATGAAATTTAAAAATCACAAGCATATTGTTCTTCTCATTATTATAATTCATTCTTTATTAAATTTAAATTTAATCAAATCAATCACATCTATGTACACCATTAAACTTAACTCATTCGCTTTCCTATTTCGCGGAAAAATACATAAAAATGTGAAGGGGGGCTACCTGATTTCCAAAATGAAAATTGTTCATATTCGCAATAGGCCGTGAAGGAGTGAAGTAAAGGATCTGTGTGTTTTTAAAACCAATGCACAGTAAAAAGAGAGTTAGCACGTGTTAGTGTACGTATAAAAATGGATTTTTATGAATTTTGATATAATATAGGAGAGAGAATGAGTAGAGTTGAATGGTATAGATTTGTGTAATGCAGGTAGGTCCCACAAGATACGAAGATGTGAAATATGAGAAAGAATGAGTGGAAGTGAAAAGAATATATAAAAATATATAAAAATTTATTAAAATCTGTACACGCACTTTAAATCACTGAGTGACGAATGAGCCGTGACTCATCGCGTGTAGGAGGTGCCACGAGGATTCCTCACAGACTCACAGTCACCGACTAAGCTTTGGAAACCAACTGCTAACGACGTCAAAACTGTGAATCGTAAGCGGAACTCCAACAAGTTATATATCAAATTACCATTTTATCCTTTCAAACTCTAAATGCAA
This sequence comes from Jasminum sambac, assembly GCA_018223645.1. Lineage (NCBI taxonomy): Eukaryota > Viridiplantae > Streptophyta > Magnoliopsida > Lamiales > Oleaceae > Jasminum > Jasminum sambac. The sequence continues at coordinate 25,556,066 of CP073649.1, forward strand.
ATTAGACTACAGCCAACGGTTTTAGTATTTCCACACAGGATATAATTGAAGTGCAAGTCTATAAAATGGCCTATGGACGTGTATAAATAAATAATAATTGTCAAAATTACATAAGTTTTCATCACGTATTTTGTAAAAATTTACAACTACTCTCCACATCTTTATTATATTATTTATTATTTTTTTAATAAAACTTCGCAAACACATTTTATAATAATATTCAAACTTCTGTGCACTTGATTGCACGTATTTAAGAGTCATTATAGAAAAAGTGATTTCTATAAAAATACAGTACAAAAACAGAGAAATATTTTAAAAATTATATGAAAAATTGTCAAATCATAAAAGTTAATAGTTGAAATAATGCTTGAGAAAATAATTTTTAGAAAAAGCCGTAGCAAACTAGTTTATTTGGCAAGTTTTTCAGATTATTTATAATCATATTTCTAAACCATTGTCATCAAGAGTTGAATAACTTCTTACATATTGTTCACTTACCGCTCATTTTTATCAACTCATAAAACGAGTAATATTGTGTAGAAGTGGTGATAATCTATATGTAATTATGTGTTATTAATTAATTAATTGATGTATTTAATTCTATATTTAAAATAAGCTGTTTATTACCAACGAAGAGTATAGTTGATAGAAATTTTGAAAAAATAATTTTTTTAAGTGAAAAAATAATTTTGGAATATATGGTTAAAATGTAAAATTAATGTATTAAAAAATATTTAAAAATTATCAAAACAATTCAAATGAATGGTTGGAAACACTGATTATTCTTATAAAAGAATTTATTTATAAATATTTTAGGGCAATTTCGTCAATTAGGAACAACTTTCGTCCTTCAATTCTTGTGCTTTAAACTTGTAACAATATTCTAATGCACTTAACATAGAAATTTTCCGCTCTCTGAAAACTCTCTTCAAAACCTTTGTGCCCGATCACTCCTTTCTCAGATCCACATCGTCATCATTTTTGTGTGCACAATAGTCACTGTCTACGCCTACACCCACACAGATACGTGTTTCTGGTGACGGGCGAGAATGGGGGGAATCCCATCGACGCCGCGGCTGAGCGGCGGAGCACGGCCGCAGGAGACTGCGGAGTATCTAATTGGAGATTTTGTTGGGGAGAAATCGTTCCCTCTAGGGCTCCGATTATTGGAAGCAACTACTTGACCTGCCTCTCAATCTCCGATGGCCTTCTCATCGCGTTCATCAAGCTTGCCAGCTCTTCGGTCAGTGACTATTTACATGTTTTGTGTTGAAATTTCACTTCTTATCTTTTTATGGAATTCACATTGGTTGTACGATTGTGATTCGTTACATTTTGAATTTTTACTTGAAATTTAGCTGTTTGTTGCGTATTGATGCTGGCTTGTCTTGAAATTGACTTCGCTGACTTTTCATTGATGATTCATTGATGTTTCAGCAAAATGATGGTGTAAGATAAATCACTCTTCCCATTTCAAAATCTCCATGTTTATCAATTGTATACCTCGTGGAATTCTTGAAAGTAGTATCTTATTTCCAATCTTTTATAAGGCATATGTAACTGTATCACCCTTCACATTTCAAAATCTCCTTCGTTATCTATTTGATATCTCGTGGAATTCTTGAAAGTAGTTCCTTATTTCCACCTTTAGGGCACATGTAACTGTGCTTTCCCCGATGCCAGATTGTAAGTGTATATTTGGATTTTAGATTATCCTGTTGTCTTGAGTGTTTCTGGTTGTCCATTGTAGAACAAAAGTGAAACATGTATTGAAGTGACGGAGCATCAATTAATCCTCATGAAGCTCAGCAGCTCCTCGGTAGGAAGAACAACTTTGTGTGTGTACTGTTAATTGCCCTGTGGGCTAGAAATCCGGGTTATAGACCATACTAGTTAACCAAATACTCATTCAAAAATTCTAAAGTCTGATAGCTATTATGTAATGAGTACCTCAAAAATTGAGTGCTCCTTTGGATCCAGGCAATTGTCAAGTGGATTTCAGGTTTAGTCAAGGTCGTTTGGATGACATCTGCCCCACACTTCAGCTTCTAGTACAAACTGAAACAATCCCAAAAAGATGTATACCAAGTGTCTGGGCAAAATTTTCATCTGAAGAGTGATGATATATCCTTCACCCAGTGCTAAGATGCTTAGGAACATTCCTACCTGTTTGTAAATCTCAATATCTTTCTCACTAGTTAGGTGTACTCACCTCGAAGTATGTGAATGGAGTACACAAACATAGTTGTCAACCTTATGAGTAGTTGATAACTTATTTCTCTGATGAAGTTTTGAATATGTTGCACTTTCTTAGGTGCGCCATATGTCATATCATCTGAATTCTTGAGATTTAGGGTGTCATCTTGCTGAATCATCTCCAGGTAACCATCATTATCATAGTCTCTAATCAGAATCAGGTGCAAGAATTAAATTTCTGTTGATATTAAATGCTGCAATGAACTGCTGTTGTATTTTGGATGGAGTATGTGTTGCATACGAGCAGGGCATTGGAAGTTGTGTTATGTGTCGTGAAGTGGTGAAAGTAACAAATGAGGCACTAAGTGCGTGGTTGGTTCATGTAATTTTGAAGTAAGAATTGGTATTGGGAGATTCTGTAGTTGAGAAGTGTAAAATGTGTTTGCTGAAAATGAGTGAGAGGAAAAAAAAAGGTAATTTGTTTTTTCATGGTGAGGTGACTGCTCTTGCAGGGATTAAATTTTTGCAATAATTGAACTATCAAACAGGATTTTAGCAGTTCGGGAAACAGAACTTAATTTAAAGAGAACTATCACATACACTACGTAATACACTTATCGCTGCTGCTAGAGTACATACAATATTTTCACATAATCATTGGTCCAAAGAAACCAAGTCATAGAAGTTGGAACAATCAAAGAAGCATATGCAAAGCTGCCAAAAAAAAAAAAGGACCACAAATGATCGCAATTCGTTAAGGATGTGGGCATAACACAACCAAACTGGAGAGGGCAAAGAAAGCTGAGAACATTGTTGCATGTGTTTTTCACCAAATAGGATTATATGTTCAATTCTTATACCTCCTCAATTCTGGATTGTATTTTGCCAATCAATAGAATCAAATCTTCTTGAGAGTTGAACTCTGGTGAATTTGCCTCCATAGTTTCTCCCTTAGAAAGATTGGGGGAGGAGTAAGGAAGGGATGAGGTAGATGACATGTCAAAGTTCAACTTGGAATGGCCTTAAGGCAATATAGCCATTGCATATGGCGTGCTTATTGAGTGATTGCCCCTTTGAGTTTTGACAGGATCACATCTGATTCATATCTTCAAATAATTTCTACAAGGTCAAAATGATAGCCTTTTGTGATGTTATTTTAACTAAAATGGGGAATAAGGGAGATTGAAGGGATCATTTTCCATGTCCTTGAGACTTAGAAAATTTTTATCCAATTAGTACCTCCAGAAGTTCAATTATAAAGCATCACAGTTCCATCTTTGTTTGCTTCTAGATCATTAAGTATCCTTTCAAAGTTTTCTGCATTTCATAGTGTATGGACTTCTCACCACATTGTGGATGGGAGTGGTGGTGCCAGTTGGTGTTTTATAACTTAAGTTTCGAACATAGAGCTAAATGTTGTCACCCGCTTTTGGAGTTACGAGGAGCCGGGAGGCAAAGCATAACATTGTAAAATTGCATTTGGGCTGCCATTCAGAACACATTTTTGAAACAAATCTTTACAACAGTCTTTGATACATCTGTCTATTGTGTTGTTTGCAGTGGTGAACAATTGCTACACAAGACACCTTGCGAAGATTTTAATTCACCTAGCATGGTGTTTGCAAGAGTGTGTTTCTACTTCTGGTGTGTCATCCCCAGCTTCTGCAAGGGCTCTCAATGCATTGTATGTATCTTCTGTTTTCCTGAAGTATCTGATCGAGAATGCTAAGAGTGAAAACTTTGAAGAAGTATACTTGTGGCTGGATGAAAGTGAGGCAGTACCAAATAATTTCGCTAAAGGTCTCTTCTTTACATTATAATTAATGCCTTTTAATTTTATATTTACTTCTAGTTTATTCATGTTATAATACGGATGATTATACCTCAAGTTTTCAACATCCTTGCTGAAGCAGGTGAAGATATTGCATACCTTGTTGTGCACAGTGCTCTCAACTTTCTTGGGAAAGTTGATGTTCGGTAGGGTTTGGACAGATTTAATCTATTGATTCCCTGCTTTATATTTATTAATAGTTTAATACCCTTATTTCCTTTCCTTTCATTTTTCCACCAGCCCTGATACTTATCTCCTACACCATGAGCTCCTTAACTTCCTACTCATCGCCATGTCAACTCAGCTTCTCTCTGGGCCATCACCAGGATCAAGTGATGTTCACCCTTTTATCGATGCAGCTATGGTTCAGGTAAAAGACTAATCTTACTATGGAAATTAACTGTAATCCGGTGAGTTTAATTAAATATACAGGCTTTAGTGCTGACATAACAGTTTCATTAACTTGTTTCTGCAGGAAAGTTCTTTGGTTGCTTTAGTTGTTCGCAAATTATTCCTCAATTACATCACACGCCCTTGGTTTCCTGCGAGTTCATCTGTTGCCATATTTTTTGAAGGAAATCGGCCTGGTGTTCTGCAGAGAGTTGGCTCTGCAGCTGGTATGATAATGCCATGCATGTTTTCTTGTTACTCATTTACATATATGCATTTAAGCCTCTGTTTTGTAAACAGTATAAGATGATTTGGATCTTTATTCCTTCCCAGGAAATTCTTAAAGGCACAGAATGTTTTTCACCTCTCTGTTTATTAGTTTTCATTCAAGATAAATAAGGAAATACTCTTTGTTCCAGTTTTTTACTTGGTAACAGCAGTCTTATGCGTGGCTTTCAAGTTTAATGTCCATTATAGTGCCTGTTCACCCTTGACGATTCTCGACTGTAATTGTTCCATGCATGTATTTGTAATTTCCCTTTTCTCGCAATTTATAAAGTATGTTCCTTTTTCAAAAAAAATAGTGTCTGTTCACCCAAACCTTCATATGACCTGTTTCTCCTTCCTAATTCTTATCCTCTCTGCCACAGCATTCCTTAGAAGAAACAGTGCCCGATATCATCAACTGGTTGATCCAAAATTTTCACTATAATGTCAGTTCCTGCAATTTCAATAGTGTTAATCTGTTCTAACTGAAATGTACTACTTCTTTGCAGCAAGCTTGATGTTATTACCCTTCAATTACTTAGTTAGTTCTACGGGTGAAGCTTCGAGAAGTTTATTGGTGGAGAACAGTCTAAACATTTTACTAATTCTTATTCATTACCGTAAATGTGTTGCGGTGGACTATGTGAAGGATAAAACTGATAACAGCACTTCAGATCCTTTGCCAGCTGGAGAATCACATTTCCTGGAGAATCCTTTCTGCAAAGCAGTAGAAAATGCTCGTGATATTCAATGTGAGATCTTATAGTTAGTTAGAACCAAGAGTCTTTGATGTAGACACTAGTTCTGAAGTCTTTGAGTGGTCTACCTGCAGTTGACCGAGGGGATGTTGAGGGGAATGCGCAAAATGGTCCTCTTGTGAGACTACCTTTTGCCTCGTTATTTGATACCCTTGGCACGTAAGTGTTACTGCTTTTTGCTTGGCATTAGAAATTGTATTTTTTTTTCAAATTTGGTTGTATCTTGTGATTCTATATTTCTATTTGCCGATACAGTTGGCATTGGGCCAGTGTTAAGCATTGAAATGTTTTCTACATTAAAAGTAATGAATCTTAGAAATTCAGTTGTCATCCAATGAATATATAGCATGTTGGTTCAAGTTTGTTAGTGCTTGGTCCTTGGTTAATTGTGCAAGTTTAAGAAGTTATTGCATTTTCAAACCTAATTTCTCTAATTCATCTCTGAACTTTCCAATTCTTACAATTTCTCTAATTCATCTCTGCACTTTCCAATTCTTTTGCAAGAAATCTTCCGAATAAGTGTGAGTTGAATTTGGATAGCGGCCAACATGCTCACATACACAACAAGTGATTGCTCATGACTGAGCAGATTAAAAACCAATTTACCTCAGTTATGATCACATTCCCTGTGTTTTTTGTTCTCAGATGCTTGGCTGATGAAGCCTCTGTCCTGCTGCTCTACTCATTGGTGCACGGGAATTCAGATTTTCTGGAGTATGTCCTCGTGCGGACAGATCTGGATACACTGGTATAAACAGAGTCCCTCACCCCACCCCTGACCAAAAAAGGGAACAAACATCCTTTTCCACATGGGAAATGGAAAGAGTAATGATTGACAATAAAGAATAATAAACAAAGAGTAGCGAATAAGCAATTGTAATCTTTTGCTATTTTGCAAGCTGTAATCCTTTCATAATGAGTATTATGTTGAAGTTATTATGGCACTTATTGATTTTGATCCCTGCAGAGTGTGAAACCGAATCAAGTTTATCACATTTCTTGCCTGGCATCAACTGGCTTTGTCTATTTGTATTTTCTATGACTGTTCATTTGCAGGAGCAACTACTTTTTTTTTTTATATATTTTCTAAAGTAACCTGATCGTTTGGAAGAATGTTTAAGTATTAGGAAAAGTTGTTTATGGACATCGAGAATGTGTGGTTGTCGTTGAAAATGAATTTGGCGCAGATGATTTTTGAAAACTTTGACCAAACAAGCACCAAATCTTTCTTTGTTTTGATATTTAATGCATGCTACACTTTTAAGGTTTTACATAAAGTTTATCGTTGCAAATGATACAAATTTAAATCCTTCTTTAAACAACTTTTTCAAGGTGAGGAGAGTCCAGGATCATTATTCATTCTATTTTCTGTCTTGAATTTAGATCATACAATGATATCTACTTTTGTAATGAACAGCTGATGCCCATGCTGGAAACTCTATATAATGCTCCAACAAGGACATCCAATCATATCTATATGGTGCTGATTATCCTTCTTATACTGAGTCAGGATTCCTCTTTCAATTCCAGCATTTACAAATTGGTAAAGATAAATTAGATATACCCCATATTAGTTATCTTATTTCCAGGACCAACACTGAGTTAAATTCTCCTCTGACAGGTGTTACCTAGTGTTCCATGGTATCAAGAACGACTCCTCCATCAAACTTCTCTTGGTTCTCTCATGGTTATTATTTTAATTAGGACAGTGAAATACAACCTCTCTAAGCTTCGGGTATGTCCTGAGCATCCCTTTTTTCTTTTTCATTAACCTTTTCATAGTTTTTTCGATGTGATGCAATACATGTTGCCTCCTTACATTTTCTGTCAAGCCATTAGATACGCCAGAGAAGTTTACTTTAGAAGGTTTTTATCTTGAAGTTTTGAAGTGTAAGGTTTCTTTGGTCGAGTTTTCCGGAAAATAGTTAAAACTAAATAAACTATTTGGAATTGTGAATGTATGCTTGGATAATATATTAAAAACATTGATGCAATGTATGGCTATAAATGATTTTGAAGCTCAACGAATTTTGAAAGAATCTGGAGCAGATAAATAAATGTAGGAGGAGAGCTGGGTTCAAATAGAAGATCACCAGAAGCTGAAATGTAGTTCCCATGTTGTGGTAATAGCTTTGGATTCCTGTCTTGCCAAGAAGGTTTTGTATCCAAGGCATCCATAAATAGTGACTACTAATTGCTAGTGTCCAAAATGCTTTGTAATCAACAAATTATGATATTTTATTTCCAACTTGAAAAATTTTTCTATGTTAGTTATGCTCCCTTACATAAAAGAAAATCTAGATATTATAATGTAAAGCAGCAAGATATTCTTATTCATAGGGACAATAGGTCCCACTTTAATTGATTAGTGTTTTTCTAACGTGGTTTATTTGAACAGGATGTTTATCTACATACGAATTGTCTTGCAACTTTGGCGAATATGGCACCTCATGTTCACCGCCTGAGTGCATATGCATCACAGCGGTTGGTTAGCCTTTTTGATATGCTTTCACGCAAGTACGTCTCCACTATTTTTTCATTTTGTTCTTACCATCTTGTCGACTCCTTGTTTGGTATCATCTTTTTACCAAAATTCCTCCCATATGAGCATTAAAAATCGGAGAGGGGACAGTTAAACAACTTATATGTCTTGCACTCGTAGACCACCTGTACTGCTTTTGTTTCGCTTGCCAGAAAGGCCCTTAAGTGGGCATGACAATGCAGTTGCGTTGCTTTTGCTCATAAAGACACGTGCCATCTTCATTCGTCCTTCAACTTTCACTCCGAGGTTGAAATGGAAATTGAATGATGATGCAATCTGACTCTTATATGACCTCTGTCAGTAACTGCATTCCATATGTCGATTTGCTTAATTAAAAAAATTGAACTGCAAGAAAACCTTTGGCTAGATTTAAACCAAACAGGTGCTGCATGTTAGTTGTTAATTATTCGATGATTAAATTGATTTATATTTAATTGTCTTTTGCTTGTTTTTCCAATCTTAATTTTAATTTAGGTACAATAAATTAGCAGAGATTAAAAATGACAAGATGCAGACAGCAGATGGTGATGTAAGAGGAGATAATCTCCCAGATGATTCAGTAAGGCATTCCTTTTCTTCAGTCATGTTTATTTAGGAATTCAATTACATAGAATACTAAGCTATCTACCCATACATGATTTGCTTCAGGCTGCAGAACTGCATCTGTACGCTGATTTCCTGAGACTCGTACTGGAAATACTAAATGCAATCTTATCGTACGCCTTGCCTCGAAATCCTGAGGTACCGCTAACTCCTTTAGATACTCGAGGCAAGAAATTCTATTTGTCCAACTAGTTTCAAATGAAAATACTACAGATCTTGCCTTACAACTTCTACTACGGCTGTAGGTGGTTTATGCAATTATGCACCGGCAGGAGGTTTTTCTACCTTTCAAGAGCCATCCACGTTTCCACGAGTTGCTGGAGAATATTTTCACTGTATACATCCATTATAGATTATTTTCATATTTTTACTTGTATATGTATGACCAGATTTAACCGAGGATACCTGATAAATTTCTTGATGGTTTAAAGGACCAAGGTTTTTGATTTTGCAGGTTTTGGACTTCTTCAATAGCCGCATGGATGCACAGGAGATGGACGGTGAATGGTCAGTGGAGAAAGTGCTTCAAATCATAATAAACAATTGCCGATCTTGGAGGGGCGAAAGCATGAAGGTATTAAGCAGATGCTTATAGAACTAAAATCGTAAATGCAGTGAATGTGTGCTTACCTATCTGTTATATTTTCTTAACTATGGTTTTTTGGTCTTGGAAAGATGTTCACTCAATTACGTTTCACGTATGAGCAAGAGAATCATCCCGAGGAATTCTTCATACCATACGTGTGGCAGCTCGTATTATCCCGCAGGTAATTCCTCAATAGCGCAAAAACATTATTAAATTAGGAATCAATGCCAATGAAGTCATCATTACACTGTTTCATTTTCTGTTTTGCTTGTTTGGTAATCTTTTAATGTGATCTTATGCAGCAGTCTAAGTTTCAATCCAAGCAGCATAAATTTGTTCCCGGTAGAACTACCCGTGAGTGTAAGTTCTCTCATTTCTAATATTAGTTGCTGTCTTTTGTGATCCTAATATCTATCACTTAAAAACCAATATGTAGTAATTTAATTAGTAATGTGAGGGCTTGGTGGAAACAGGATGTTTACGCCGGCGGGGACATGGAGAAGCTCCAAAATGGTGAATCGATGGAACACGCGGTTAAGGTGGAGGTCCCAGTATAGTGGATCAGTCAGCCAACAAGTTCATGTACATAAATACACGTAAAATAATAGGATTTTTCTTGTTTATACGTTTGAGTGTATAGGTCCATGGTTTTCTTTTTGGCGATTTTATTTCATGTAATGAATAAGAGAGATTTCTCAGATTAGTAGTATCGTATGATGACGAGATGGAAAGAAAACGAAATGAGCATTTCTTCTAGCAGAATATAACTTTTCCTTCCCGCTAAAAGTTTGTGCCCTACTGAATTGTTAAGACTACGCAATCAAACTTACTGTGTGTTGCATGTATATTTTATGGTCTTAATTACTTTTGAGGCAAACAAATGACATTTTAACAAGATAAAAGTTAACTCAAACAGAGTCTGTATGATTCTTTCTAAAGAGTTGTTAGTTTGCTCATGGTGGTTGAATTTTTTATTTTGTATGAAAGGGAATTTTTGGTTAGCATTTTACTTTGGGGAAGTTGATTTAAATAATTAAATCATTAAAAAAAAAAAAAAAAGGTTAAATTGGGCCTTGGCCCATGAATGATTAAGGGCAATGCCTTTTGTTGCTTTGCTAATTGGTCAAGCGGCAACGGACGTGAGAAAATAAAAAGGGCTTGCTTGGCTTCACATATGAGAGAGAGAGAGAGAAGGCAGCCGTGTACGGCTGCCGCGTGAGAGAGAGAAAGGACGAGGCCGTGCGTGAGTTGAGAGGAGAAAACTAGGGAAAGTGAGAGGGAAAAATTAGAGAGAAAAAAGAAAAGTATTTTATTCTTTTGCTTGTCTAATATTTGTGTAGGAAGAGATTGAGAGGGTGAAGAAATAGTTGTATTGTGAGGATTTTCTTTATCAATAGAATAGACCCCGTTCTCCTACTCATTTTTACATATTTTTACACACAAATGTCGTGGGACCTACCTGTACTACACAAATCTCCACCATTCAATTCAACTTTCTCTCTCCTATATCACATCAAAATACATAAAAACGCATAAAAACACATACCCTAACACGCACTATCTCTTTTTGTGGTTGTCGACGGTTAGTTGAGCTACATTAAATTATTGTATTTTTTATTTTTTTTTCTCGTTTGTATTGTTGATTGTTTTTCGTTGTGCAAATTTCGATGGAGAAATCTATTTTATTTCCTAATAGTGGTATCAGAGATTAAGTGGGGAAGATGTAAATTTTTCCCAACATTTTATCTATAGAGCACAAAAGGTTAAAAATCTCGTCCTCAGAAGGGAGGAATATACTCCCTTCGTCTCATGGGGCATATTTGAAAATATACAATTAAAATTTATTATTCTCATAATATTAAATATAATTTTTTAATCTTTGCAAAAATTAAAGTAAATCTATTTTTGTTGGACGGAAATAGCATGCGCTGATGGACAAAGGGATGCGTACCTGGGTTCAAAGAGCTTAATACGGCACGTAGCCAAGCTTAAGGGGGTAACACGGGTAAGAATGTGCGTTGAACCAAGTATGGTTGAAATGAGATGTCAAAAGTTTGCGTCGCTAAGGACAAATATGAAAGTTTATGGAACATTCTGGCAAGAAAACAAAGACTGACCCTCAAAGAATACAAGACTTGGTTTGGAAGGTTATTGTGAGCATAGATAGAGTTCTTTGAAGAATAATTCAAGATAGACAATGTTATTTGATATTTTTAATTGATACGGTGATATGTCAGTTTTTTATTAAGTGATAAATATGTGTATATGTGATTTATCATTTTAATTTACTTACTCATATCCAATGAATGTATGACAAGTATGCATGTTAGTAAAAAATATCGAATTAGAATATCCGTATAGAATCACTCTTCTCTTAAATGTTGAATAGAATTTCGTATTTAATTTAGTTAAAATTGCTTTTATTTCAGTTAGCAATCAAAATTTGAAAAAAAAAATGAAGAAGCTGTGGACTAAAAGGGACTAAATGAAAGCTTGGATGATATTAATTGGAAGTGGATTGAGTCAAAATTCACAAAAAAGTAAATTTGGGTTAAATTAAAGAAATCAAAAGTTTAAGGACTCGATTGCATACAATTAGAAGTCAAGGACCAACGTTTCAATTAAAATCTAAGGAACAAATTGACTAAAATAAAAAGTAGGGAAAATGTTGTCCACGGCAAAATTTGTGCGATGGCATTGGCTTTTCATTGAGACAAAATTATAACTATGCGTGTGTTCATGTGTGCTTATTTTTGCCTAAAATTTAGCTAAAAGTGGAGTGTAGTGGTGGGGACCATGAGATGTGTGGATAATAATGAGTGCTGATGTGAAATGTGTGGTTGATATTGATGTTTGACTTTGACTTTTAGTAGTAGGTAATTTTTATGTGAAAATAAGTGGAAATGAACACACGCTATGAGATGGCAGGAGTTGCAGCTATGTGATTGCATGTTCATCGCGGTAATGAAGAAGTTTCATCTTCTTCTTCGTTCTTTTTAAAATGATCTTTGACAAGTTTTTCTTTCCCGGTTTCGAGAACACATCTAGGGCATAAAAAATACAGCTTATTCGGCGTTTTTTGGGGTGATTTTTGGAGGGTTTTTTTTACAGCAAAAAAAAAAAAATTGTATTTCAACTTGGTTTGTCTTGAAGAATTCGAACAAGTCCGGGAATAGGATTGAAGACAAGTCCTTCAATTCAAAAAACTGGGTCATGGACTCTTTTATCTATGATTTTTGAGATTATGTGAAGTGAAATAGTAGGATATTTACAAAATATAGTAAATAATATATTTTATTAGGCGTGGGATCGAATATGGAGATTGTGGTTGGAGAAGATGGTTCCTTATAGAGATTGGAGTTGGGGATGCTTTAAGGTCTTCCTTGTTATGAATATCCCACTAGTGAGTAGAAAGCGATTCACAGATTGGACAGTTTGGGCGAGCTTTGAGATGCAACCTTTGAGGTGGATCAAGACTCTCGCAAAGAAAAGACTGGCAAGACAAAATTGAAGTTGAAAACGATGCAAAGTGGTCTAAATACTACTGAATTGTTGTCACTTTCCGAGCGTCGCAACATTTTCCTTATTTTGCTATGTATTAATGTCCGGTGCTCTTGCATTTCAACGTTAAAACTCAAAAATTATTGCCCTTTCAATGGTCTAAACGTAAATGAATTAGCAATTCCAGCTGTGTTGTGCCACATCAAAATGTGAACCGTCTCTTACTGCTTTTCTCCTTTGAGCATTTTGGAACTTCAAGTAAAATCAATACTAAGATATGAAATAGCTTTGTTTTCACATATTTATGCTGAACTAAAAGAGTCATGTATATGCCTACAGGATGTTGTTTTCCGGATACATACTTCAGGCTTCTTAAAATATAGAAACAAAGACAAACTTTACTTTCCACTAAGACTTGTATGCAGCACTATATACTACTCTGCATGACGTAGAACTTTACAGCCATTACTTACGGACTTCATTGCATATTTCTGGTATCAATTGCAGAAGAAAGCTGCAAATGATTCAATCCTTTGCATCTGCAATACCACCTGGAGTTATTTGGAAAACTTGCTTCTGTCAAGAAAAACTAGCAAGGAATATATGACAGTACAAATTTTATTGGATTAAAGGGAGTAATGCTGTGAAATTCGTGACGTGCGACATTGTTCTGAATATTGTTTGGATTTTAATCAATCATTTGTGCAAATGTGATATGTTAGAAAACAGAACCATTGAGACTGATATAAAATGGGAAGGATATTGCTTCAGCCTCAGGAAGATTTGGAGCATCAAACACCTTGCAGACGCGCTGTTCACCTTTGCCCTTCCTGAACATTAGTCTTATTGTGGCTGCATGAGCAAGCACATGCCCTCCTGCTGGCTTCTTTGGATCTGATATGAAGACCCCTCCTCCTGGATCAGCTATAACTGCAATCACCAAATTATTTATGCTAATTAGTGATCCCGAAGAATACAAATTGTAGTGCCTTTCAACATCCAGAATCATGGTGGTATAATAACTCTCAAATATTCTTGATTTCTAAAGCACAAATTATAAAAATCAATATGGCACTAGCTACCCTACCCTGATTAGTCATGTATACCGCAACATTGAATTCCTCAGCAATCTTTATCAGTCTAGAGAGCATCTGAGCTAACTTTTGCTGGAAAGGGGTAGCCGCTTTTCTCACTTCAAAATGTGTTATATAAGACCATAAAACTAGTTAGCTGAATTGTTAATATCGTCTTACCTGACGGTCTGCAAGTTCACCTCTACCAGTAAAATCTACTCGAAAGAGTGCTATCACAGAATCAACAATCTAAAAAGTAGAACTTCATTAAGTTGGCGCACTATTTACAGTAGTTGATTTGAGATTATGAGTGACCACTGTAATTTAGCTTACCAGAAGTCTAAAGGGCTCTTCAGCCATTTTTGCTGCTAGGCCAAGAAGCAGGTTGTACTGATGCTCATATGTGTATGCACGAGCATATATGATCTTTCACATAGACACAATAATCAGAAATTTCAAAGACAGTAAAACTATCTTTATGCAAATTCGCAAATTAGCTTTTACATTGTCAAGTACAGCTCCTGGATCCATTCCAAATCTTTCAGCTATAGGTACTATGCGATCAGGTCGGCTATAAGTGCATTCGAGTAAGGGAATAACAAGGCAATATTGAAATTCAAAATTATATGTTTTGGGGGATCTTTAGAAACAGAATGTGCTATCTTAGAAATTTATAGTTGAAACAGGGGAGAGAACATTTGGTCAAAGGATACAAAGTTCCCTCAGTGTCAATGTAAGCAACCTTTCCATTGCCTCCTCTCATATTAGTAGGAAGCTGCAATATAAGCAAAGAATACATCCAAAGTTAAATATAACGCTCTAAAATCTAAATGTGGACAGCGATCCTCATGCATCTCAGTCAAACTAAAAAACTAATTAGTCAACATCGCAATCAGATTCCAACTGCCATCTCCTTGGAAAAGAAAGCAATAAATAAATGCAATAAAGTTCATCAGAACATATCTCAGTACACCAGCTGAGCAGATATCATATCCAAAAATAAACTTCAATCGATGCATTACTTGCCTGTGTGGAGACGCAGAGAGTATGAGCCAGTTGTGTCTTTCCAGATCTGAGTCAAATGGTTGATTGAGTGCATAGAGTTAGCAGTGTAATAGGGTCAGATGCTATTGAAGCTCCATTGTTAAAGCAATTGGGAAAATGTCTAATTATCACCTGAATTCCCCAAAAGCTTCTGTAATAGACAGGGTTTCAATCCCACCTTAGCAAATTAAAACACAGAATTGATTAATTTCATCTAATCAGTGAAAGCTATAAATAAACGAAAAGCAAGCTTAGGAATTCAGAAGTCACCCCCTAGCAGTTCATCCAATGCTTGGCTTCCTGTTGTGATACGAATTACTGCTTTTCTCTGTACAGTTCACAATAATTTAATATCCTCAGCACAGCAAGACAGTGGCAATGCAGTAGTTAAAACTTTATTAGAAACCAAATGAACCGAAGTCTTACTCTGAGCAGAGCGTCACTTCCAGTGATATATCCAAAATTCTAAAAGTTTCAGAAAGTTGAAAAAGAGAGAGCATCAGAATATGCTGAACAGCTACATTTATATTTCTATTTCTATCTATAATCGAATCATGGCACTAACCACTATTTTCTCTGCAGCTTCACAGATCTTATCAACTTTTGCCTCAGACAATCCTTTGATTCCAGTCAAGCTCTGAAAAAATTATAAACTGCTGTTGAAATGAATTGGAAACTGGAAAAAATAAGTAATTACATTATCGAGTTGCTTCTTCACCTTCTTAGTATGCATCATCAAGCCATTGCAGGTGTAGATTCCAGCATCCTGCAGCTTCTTCACATCTCCAGCATTGATTCCATGAGTTGTCACTGCAAAATATATAATGAAATAGAAGTCAATGGCAGCAGAATTGAATTCCACCATTTGCTACAAATTCAGCTAAATGTACTGACGCCACACAATTTTATGTACAAAACCGAGAAAAAATATTTTGTAGTTGTTATGTGTGGCAGAGAACTTATATTAATTCAACGTACTGTGTAAAAATCAAAATCATCGAGCATTAAAAATTGCAAAATAGATACTATCATTGTAGACATGCAGAGGATGTGGATACGCGTACCAAGGAGATTGCAAAATTAATGGAAAATAAAGTTCAACACAACTATAAACCAGAGAAATTTATTTTTCAGAGCAGAATCATAAACGACCACCATCAAACATTGAACATTCTACTAACCCGAGCGAATTCAGCATACAATAGCAGAAGTAGGAAACTAGCAGTAATTTTCAGTTCGCGATAAAATGAAAATAGAGGATGCGGTAATGCTAATGAGATCTATTCACTTTCAACAAATTCATGAAAATATAACTTACATTTATCTATTGCTTCAAACAAGTCTTCTTCATCATCGATCTCTTCTCTTTCGACAAGCTGTAGCTGGCTCTGCTCTTCGCTCCTGTTGCTTAAATTCATACAAAATGTCCGAATTAGATTAGCTCTCGCTGGAATTAGCTGCAGTCATTCAATTATTAACTTCGAAGTAAAATGTAAATGGAAAATTACTTGAATGCCTGCATGTTTTCGTTCTTGAATCTGATGTTTCAGGGAGAGTTTTTCAGCGAGGGAAGTAGATTTTAGAAATGAAGGTTTGAACTCTGATTCAGCTTTGTGATATTTATACGAGACGGAACTGAGGGTTTTTGCATTCAAGTTTATTTTGCATGTGGGGTACGTTAATATGTGACAGAGTGCGGGGAGTTTATTTACACCATTAAATGACGTGTCAAGATTGTATTGGCTGGCTTTATATGGCCCGCGAGAGATTGGAAACACGATTTTTATTCTTATTTTTAATTTTTTTTTTTTGAAGGTGACTGCAACACGATTTTACTTCATGCTGTTGGCAGATTTTTCATAAATTTCAAATACCGCACCCGTTATTATTAATGCGTATGCTAATTTGGGCTTCCTTCCACCTTCCTCTGTATTCTAGGGTTTCTATCTCTCTGTCAATTATCGATGACAGAAGGCTTCTTTCCCTCGCATCGGTGCAATTTGTGAAGACGCCTATATATAAAATCTAGAGATATGTATATGATCATCAGTGATTTCTAGTTCTTGCCTTCTGTTTAGCTCTAAATCTTATCAGTTATCCCCTTAGACTGATTATTTTTCTCCAAGATTGAAGAAACACCTCAGGCTTTAGTTAATTGTTCTTGTTTTCGACGGTAGTAGTTAATTTGAAGATAAGGAAGAATGCAGGTCAGAGATTTAGAGAACCCTGAAACTTCCAGTTTCGAGGCAGAGGAGAAGTCGGTGGAAATTCAGGAACCAAAATCTTTAGAGGAGAGCTCGAGTGAAATCGATTTGAGTTCTTGAGTCGGTTATTGATGTTTCGGGCAAAGTACTGGACTTTCCGTTGCTAGACGGCGTCGAGAGCAAGATAGAGGGGCTGTATATGTACAAGAATAGGTTGAACTTGATTCCCATGGGAGTGGGGAGGCTTAAGGGGTTAAGAACTCTCAAGTTCTTTTCAAATGAGGTGAATTTGTTCCCTGGGGAAGTGAAGAACTTGGTAGAGCTGGAATGTTTGCAAGTTAAAGTTGCAGTGCCGGGGATTAGTGGGTTGGAGTTAAGAAAATTGAGGAACTTGAAGGAGCTGGAGCTCAGTAGAGCTCCCCCAAGGCCCTCAGCGTTCCCAATTTTGAGTGAGATAGCTGGGCTTAAGTGCTTGACTAGGCTCTCTGTCTGCCACTTCTCTATAAGGTTGGTCCTTCTTGTCTTAGCAAGGAAAGGGATTAATACACAACACTATTGATGGTTATTGTTTTACCTTGTATATTATGTGTCTGCTCTGTTTCCTATTGAATGTTAAGATTTTGAAAGATTGGAGCGTATTATGCTTATGTAATGAGTTCGGTGATGGTATTAAATGCTTATTTGAAAAAGAAAGAAACATTAGTCCCTTGATCTTTTATCGTTTTCGCAACTGTCTAAAGTTTAAGTTTAACAAGTTATTAATCCACATAGAGAGCGTTTAGCTTAAAGGGTAATGATACTTGTGCAATGTATTTATTTGTATGTGGAATAGAGGTAGATTGTGAAAATAGTTTCTTGCAATTATGGGGTATTGACTATTTGCTTATGGCTTTCGATAGTGCCTTTGCATTTTTCTATTATGGCTCTTGTAATGATGGTTAGCTAGGAGCTAAGATTTACATAAACAATGTGCTAAAGAAATGAACGTAACAATTTAGTGTTTTGTCCACGAGATATGCATTGTTTCATTGTGTTTGGAATAAGCTGCTAGGATAGGGCTGTTCTATCTTGTACTATGGGCATGTATATTTGATCAGAATAGGCTGCAAATTCCACTCTGACAGATGTCGTACGTATGCCTTTAAATTAGTTCAAATATTGACCCTCCCTTGTGTTATAGTATTTATACATTAGAAGGAAGTCTTTTTCCCCATGGGGAATGTTTGCTAGAGATTATTGGAAGAATGATTTTTAGATGTGTGCTTGGGAAGCAAAGAAAATGTATTAAAAATATAAAACGTTATCAAATAAATATAACGAGTGGTTTAAAATGATGGGAGATAAATCATTTTTTGTTCAAATTGTATCAAACATGCCCATTTTAATTCACCTGGAAAGTTGAGATGCTGAATGCTGACATCTTTTATCAATAAAATCTACTGTCAATTTTAGCTTTTATGGAGTTTAAGTACAAACTGTCTAGCTGCCTCTGAACATTAGTGGATAGTTCAATATGTTGTCATTAAAATGTATTGGTGCTCAGAGTAGGCTTTCTTGCGTGTATTTGGACTTTCATGAATCTGAAATGTCTCTGCATCAATATGATACATGTTCCTTTCAAGGACACGTTGATCCTTCTTTTTATTATTTATTTTTCCTTTTACTTTCAAATTTTTCTTTACACCAATTTGTTATGCCTTGAGGCTTAAAGTAAGATAGTGTTTCTGTTGACCTGTTTCTGCAGATACCTGCCCCCTGAAATAAGCTGTCTTAACAAGTTGGAATTTTTAGATCTTTCATTTAATAAGATGAGGAATTTGCCGGATGAGATAGCTTCTTTGAGTTCCTTGATATCATTGAAGGTGGCTAATAATAAACTGGTTGAGCTGCCTCCTGGATTGTCTACTTTGCACAGATTGGAGAGCTTGGATCTGTCAAACAATCGATTGACATCCTTGAGATTTCTTGAACTTGGATCAATGCACAACCTTCAGCTGCTAAATCTTGGGGTATGTACTAAATGAACATGACACTGACCTGCTAGTTGATTTCAATATTAATTTAAGTATCTGGATGACTATTGATCATGTTTACAACTTTATGCTAACATGTAATTTGGTATATTTGCCTCCCCTCTTCCCATACTCATTGAAGCACAATAATCTACGTAGTTGCTGTGAAATACCATCATGGATATGCTGCAATTTGGAGGGAAACAACGACATATTGAATGATGAATCTGCAGAAATGGATATTTATCAAGGTGTAGTGCAGGAAAATGATAACAGTCCTAGTAATAGTGAGTCCTCTCTCTCTCTCCCTCCCTTTTTTCTGAATGGGTCGTGTACAGATACTAACACTGGAAGAACAATTTGGTGCATTCCAGGTTCTTCAATTTCACAAAGAAGTCATTTAACTGGTCTGTCACCGAATAATCGATCCCTAGCAGCACGAAGGACTAAGGGAAGGAAATCACGGTTTAATCTGCAATCCAAAACGCGACAAGAAAGACCAAGTTACATCAAGAAATGGAAAATTGAAACTTCACTACAGAATACTTCTGATAAATGCATGGCTTGCAGTATGTCTGTCCTTCGTGACAATCCTCTGTCAGAAGATTCGTCTGCAGTTGCAGATGCTTATGTTGATGTTGACACAAAAGAATCTCGTGGTGGTGATAATGAGAACTCACTCATTGATGTTGAAAATGTAGATGCTAGCACCAAAGACTCTGTTGTGACTTGTTCATGTTCTGCTCGCGACTCTGTTGGGATGCAAAAAGAGGTTGAGGGTGAATTTTCTGATTCTTGTGCAACTTTGGACTCCCCTTCTGCTGTTGTTAAGGTGCTGGATGAAGGTGCATCTTCTAATTCTGAAACATTTAACAGCATAACGAAGTCAAAAAGGCATTCAGAGAAGGACCTCGATAACCCGAAACCTACTAAAACCCGGAGACCAACTAATGAACCCTTAAATTTGTCGTGCCAATATAGCAAAATATCATTTTGTGGGGTTGATGACCATTTACCAGATGGCTTTTATGATGCTGGTCGGGATCGTCCCTTTATGCCACTGTCTAGTTATGAACAGAATTTGCAGCTTCACTCACGAGAAGTAATTCTTGTTGACCGGTAATTTTTAGATGCATTGACGTTTACTATTGTAGATGTTCTTTTGTATGGAGCAACCATAAGCTTGAAAAGTTCCTGGGTTGCTCAGGTTTATAGTTATTCTTTTACCTTTTTTGATCTGTCGGGATGTAGTTTCAGTAGATTTATAGAGCTCTTAGTCACAAGGTTGTAATTTGTGCGTATTCGTTAATCAGGGAAAGGGATGAAGATTTAGATTCTATACTATTATGTGCCCGGGCTCTGGTGCGTCAATTTAAGCGGCTGAATGGTTCGACTGATGAAGGGAGGCATGTTGCGATTGATAATTTGCAGATCGCATCATTGCTTGCACTTTTTGTCTCTGATCATTTTGGAGGAAGTGATAAAAGCGCGGCTCTGCTGAGGTTACGAAAAGCCGTATCTGGTTCAAACTACAGGAAACCGTTTGTTTGTACATGTTCTACTGGGACAGCTGATGATATCAACATAGCTACAAAGCAGGGTGTTGGCAATGTCGAAGATATTGTTTTCCTGGAGCTATGTGAGAAGTCTCTTCAATCCATAAAAGCAAGGCTA
This sequence comes from Jasminum sambac, assembly GCA_018223645.1. Lineage (NCBI taxonomy): Eukaryota > Viridiplantae > Streptophyta > Magnoliopsida > Lamiales > Oleaceae > Jasminum > Jasminum sambac. Next base: position 25,576,747 of record CP073649.1, read on the forward strand.
AATTCTATTGTAGTCCCTATTGGGGGTTTGCAGTTTGGGGTGTGCAGGCATAGAGCTGTGCTGCTGAAGGTAGTTTCTCTCTATTGAATGTGATTCTGACTATCTCGGAGGAAATTAATATGAACTTACAACATCCTTTTCATCTACTGTAGTATCTATGTGACCGCATGGAGCCTCGGATACCATGTGAGCTTGTTAGGGGCTACTTGGATTTTTCACCACATGCTTGGAACGTGATTGTCATAAAGAGAGGCGAATCATGGGTACGCATGATAGTTGATGCATGCCATCCCCATGATATCAGAGAAGAGACTGATCCAGAATATTTCTGCAGGTTATATGTTTTTGACATTTTCCTTTTTACTGTTTTGTCGCTATATTGGCTTTAAGTTTTGAATAAATGCAAACGTGGACTTGCACTCCTTTGTTTTTTCTTAGCGACCCTGTTGCTATTATTAGTTATTTGATAGTGGCTGCCGATGGTTCATATGTGGCGGCTGGATGTCTTTCAATTGTTTTCACAAATAGTAAATGCTAATAATCTGATATTTCTTGTTTATGGATATGTTAGTATGCTTCACCTTCAAAGATTCGTCTATAGTTTGCCTGTTTCTTAGTTTCTAAGTTGTTCCCGTATGCTTAAATTTGTTGTAACTCTCGTCCATAAATCAATTCTTAACATATTTTTTATGTTAAAATTTTAAGATCTGTGTAAGATTATTTGGTCGTGCGTAATATGTGTAAAGTGCTTGGGTTTGCATTTCTGAAAATTCAAATCCTACTAACCTGTGGATCTCTGTTGCAATCTTCGGACGCTTGAGGTATTGTTATCAAGAGCACTTTCATGGGATTGTGGTGTTGACCATTGTGTCTGGTGGCTTCTCTTTTCTTTTCAGGTATATTCCTTTAAGTCGTGTCAGCTCTCCTGCTGCGGCAGATGGTATTACCAGTCCAAATTGTTCTTTTCCTTCTCTATCTGAATGTGATGAAATTGGAAACTTGGCATCTACCACACTCATGCGGTGTAATTTTGGATCTCTTGAGGCTGCTGTGAAGGTTTATTCCAAAATATACTTTAAATCAATTTTTACCTGCGCAAATTTTCTTGCAACATCAACATGTGGATATTCCTAAGTTGTTTGATTTGCAGGTTCGGACCGCTGAAGTACGCGAGACTTCTGCTGATGAAATCAGGAACTTTGAGTATAGTTGTCTAGGCGAGATCAGAATGTTGAGCGTCTTGAAGCACTCTTGCATTGTAGATTTCTATGGGCATCAGATTTCCTCTACTTGGTCTCTTTCTGTAGATGGTGACTATGGAGGTCGCATTTTACAATCTGCCATATTGATGGAATACATAAAAGGGGGTTCCTTGAAGGTGACATTTTTAATATCTTTGTGCCATGGTGATTGTTAAGTTGCTTAGTGTCCTTGTTGTATCTAATCTATAATTGTCATTCCATGCATAATCTGACAGAGTTATGTGGAGAAACTATCAGGAGATGGCAAGAAACGTGTGGCTGCAGAGTTGTCATTATTCATTGCTAGAGATGTTGCTTTTGCATTGTCAGAACTCCACTCTAAACACATCATTCATCGTGATATAAAAAGTGAGAATATATTGATCGATCTTGACAAAAAGAGGCCTGATGGTACACCTACTGTAAAGATTTGTGATTTTGATCAAGCAATCCCCCTTCGTTCTTGTTTGCATACATGCTGCATTGCGCATGTCGGGATACCTCGACCTGATACTTGTGTTGGGACTCCTCGGTGGATGGCTCCTGAGGTTTTTCGAGCGATGGATAGGCCCAACATTTATGGGCTGGTAAGTTTCTCCTTTTAGTTGGTGATTGGTCTGTTGATTCATTGTTTTGGTCAATGAGCTTCAAGTGTTTCGATCAAGGATATTGTACACTGCATTTTATATTGATGTTTGTAATTGGTCGTTGTGACGTGGTTTGGTTGTCTGTCCATTTGCAAGTACCGCCTTTTGTGACTAAGAAAGTTCATTACTTTTCATGGTTTGATGTAGGAAGTGGATATTTGGTCCTTTGGCTGCCTGCTTCTCGAATTGCTTACCTTGCAAGTGCCTTATTCAGGGGTAGCAGAATCAGAAATTCATAACCTTTTGCAGGTACTGGGTTATTTCTTCTCCTGTGTAGTTTATGGGCTGTGTAGATTTTATAAGGCTATTGGTTTATGACTTCGTAAAGCTCTGATTTTCAAAAAAAAAAGAAACCTGGATAAGACTTTTAACTGTTAGCCAACTTATAGCGCGAATTTCAGGGTAGTCATGCTACAAAATTTGCTAGTTTTTCTAATGGATTTTTGGACTTGGAAATGTCATGTTGATGCTGTCTTCCTCTCTATCTTGTCTTCATGAATGGCTCTGCCTGTCTGTCAAATTTTTTTGCCCTACTTTTCTTTTTACTTTTTGGGGTGAGTGGCCAAATTGCAATAAAAGGAAAAACAAATTCAGTGATATCTTTTAGGTAAATAAAGTATGGTGATAGAGATATAACTTTACCAGATAGCATGATCGGACTGACTTTTTTTACCCCTTTGTTATCAATTGCGACCATTCGAATATTCTATTTAATGATGTTGATGCTTGTGAATCTCAAATTGTGCTTTTCCTTGTTGATTCAAGCCATTCGTGTTGTTGGCTCGTAAGTGAACCCTACTTTAATCTGTGCAGATGGGAGAACGACCCCCGCTGACAGAAGAACTGGAGTTGTTGGCTCAATCCGATGAGGAGCTGGAGACTGACTCTGAAACCCTGAAATTTCTAGTTAAATTGTACATTCAGTGTACAGAGAAGAATTCATCTGATCGTCCTACTGCAGAGAACCTCTATAACACATTGCTCACCCGTGCAAGCTCAATGTCTGATTCAAGAAGCTCAAAACAAGAGTAGTTACTTTTTCAGGTATTATTATTTGTTAGTTGTCACAAATTTTGTAGCATGAGACACTTATGTAACACTACATCCAGTAGGTTCAATAATCTTGTGAAAGTAGATAATTGATTCGAATGAGGACGCGTAGTTTATGAGTCCTAGAGAGTAGAAGACTGGAGTAGATTTCATTTCCAGTATTATAGCAGGTGAGTCTGCTTGTGTGATTCATGTATTTTAATCTTATCTGTGTAACGTCATGTATATTAGACATTTGAGTTTATTTTATTTAATAAATGCCTTCATATGGACTTGGTACTTCTTTGGTATCAGTTATTTGTTCCCATTCAAAATCAGTACACTCTTCTGATCTAGGTTTTTCACCTCGACCCAAATACAGTTTGTTACATGAGTGACCAATCAAGCTTTGATATAAGGCTTGATAACAAGTTGCTGTAGACTTGAAATGGAAATCAAAGCCGATAAATGTCATGCTGCAGTGGAAGGCTGTTTCACTTATAAAACTTTATTTTTAAGGTGATTGTCTTTGTGTTTAGCCAGATTATGTTTCAGTTTCAATATGAATATGAGCAGATGGCGGCTTTTGAAAGCAGTGCTGGGTTTTTGGCATATTTGGTTTGTGGAAATAAACGAACTGACCTTTTCCAGTCCAGTCTGAAACAAAGGAGGATTGATATGGAAACTTTTATCTATCGGAGAGGAAAACAGAGAACAGAAAGAGTCATTTACTTTTTAGTCTCCAAGGCATGTGCTGTAGCCAAAAAACGCTTTGCACCAATTCATCTGGTGAGGAGTGAGGAGTGAAGACCAGGAATGTTGCTAGTATAGCTTTGTTTTTACTTTTTTCGCCAAAATTCACTTTTTCTTCACATATTTATATTACTTATCATGATCAACACACACTGTGATTTTCATCAGTGTTTAAATAAAAAAAAATGGAAAAAAAAGAAAAAAAATGGAAAAAAAAAAAAGGCAACCTGCCAACTAATTAATGGGTTGGAAGTGCATTATTTCCCTATACTGCCATTTGTCATGACTGCATACTCTGTAAATGTGGCCTCAGACAACTGATACCTAAACTTAGAGCTGCAGTGCTATTCTTATATACTTATTATCTTGTATATATCTGTGTAAGTGTGTATGCAGTAGCCATTATACAAATGTAGAGGACCACCCTACCCTACCCTATTGCAAGTCTCCCTTTTCAGCCTCCTTCCCTTCTCATCCTGCTATGTTATGTTTATAAGGACCACATGCAGACAGACATGCAAACACTTTCACACACACACACAGAGGAATCACATGTCTGCAACAAAGATGCATAAATGGGCCATTTGATTCTTTAATAGGCTCTTGTTAAAGTTGCAACTGCATGCTAATAGTTATAATTCTTTTTGCTTGAGATGTCAGTAGTATAGTACCCTTTAATAAGACCAACCAAGGTTACAGTCTTGCTAAGGTTGTCCAACAGACCAAACTTGTATATGTTCTTTCAGGTCCCTCCATTTAACTCAATAATTCAGTAAATGAAACTATAGTCAGTCCACATACAATGCTTCTATGAGATGCTTTGAATTATACCTTTACGAATTATGATTACGCCTCAGAATTATTTCTTTGTGGCATTCTTCGTGGTTGAGGTGGCAGCAATAAAAACCTGAGAAAAATTGCAAAGTGAAAAAATCTGTCCCCTGACCCTTGCATTTTCAATACACTCAATGGATTTTTGGTTTGTGTGATGAATACACATATGGACTTCTATTTTGTATTGGTTCGAGAGCTTGTGTCATCTAAAAGTTCCTCTCACGTCGGCTTTCTCTAGAATTTAGAAAGAGATTATTTAGCATTCAATTTACAGGGCATATCCAAATTGATGTAAATATAGTGACTCAGAAGGTCAATTTTATACTAGTATATATATCTGGCATATTGCATTGAAGAAGTGTTATCAAATGAACATTCTTTTTTTTTTTTTTTTAAGGTATGAGTAATATTCTCCTCCCCATATGGGAAAGAGTTATTCTCCCCATTACTGATGTGTCAGCGGGAGAGGGTTAACACATCAACAGTGGGGTCCAATTTGATTAATCCACCTACTGATGCATTAGCAAATGAGGATAATAACTCCTCCCCACATGTAGAGTAGATCATTTGTGTTTTTTTTATTTAGTACTCTCTTCTAATCAATTGACTTAGGGGAGATGTTACATTGTTTGCACTATATTAGAATTTAGACTTCGGAGTTGGACCAAAGTATGTTGTACCACAATGTGCCCAACCAAAATTTGAACAATCGATTTCCTTTCAAAGCAAATGGACAGATTTTGGAGGAGTGAGGGGTGGGTGGGTGGGTGGGTGTGTGTGTGTGGGTGGGTGGGTGGGTGGGTGTGTGTTTTTTTCCTCTGTCTCTCTGCTCAGTAAATAGTGAAAAAATTTGGTATCAGACTGTTAAGAGAGAGCCATATATTATTTGAAGTTTGAAAAACATTTTCATTAGAAAAGGGTACTTTAATTTGAGCCATGGCGTTTGATGCATCAACCATCTGTCTAATTTGCTTGATCTGATTATATATATTCACCACAAAATGTCCCTTTAGCGTAGCCTACAACCTCCTCTAGAAAATGAGCCTTTACCAACATTGTGGTAGACAAGCAATTAATGGAAGATATGAGATTTTGTCAAAACCAATAGAACCCAAAGTGTGAGCAGCATTTTCAAGAAAAATGAAGTTAATGTTAACATTAATGTAAATTTAGACTCCAGTAAAGCTGTTTGCCTGGTAGTAAGACCTGTCGTTATTTTGGGAAGATTTGATATGTTTTAAAAGTACAGCTAACTTTTAAACATCTATAAAGGACACTTTAAAATACACGTTAGCGATATGTGTTAGTTAAAGATTAAAATTTTGTCTACAATGGATGTGTTAAAAGGGGTGTTAACCAAAATTTTCTTTTGGCATTTGTTAACTTTTTAGTCGTAACTTATTTTACAGTCTAATTAAAGACGCACACCAATTTTTTTTTTGGTGTAACATCATATCACAAACAAAATTGGTATATAGTAAAAGTTTCATTCAACATCAGATACAAATTACTGTTATAACTGTTACAAGAGCATTCGTAATAGATGTGTTAAGTTATATATTAGTTAAAGGTCAAAATTTAGTTAAAATGGTTATATATGTTGGTGTGTTAAATGAGTCCTTTTAGTTTTCTAGCTAAATTTTAAAAGAAAGTTATTTGGTGAGGTGACAACTTGTGTCTAAAAAATGTTTTTCTTTTGTCGCTGAGTTTTTTAGTTTAGTGGCTTGTAATGGGTCAATTTGACACATTTGTTCTAGATGTTAATTACCAACAAAATTTAATATGTTAATGTGTCAATTAATATCTTGTATTTATCTATATGACTAGCTAAATATATAAACATGCATTGTGAATGCTCTAATTGTCGATCCAAGGAAAAAGACTAATTATTATGGTAAGCTAAGTGTGTCAGCATATACGAGATGGCTTAAAGAAGTGTTAATATTAGTTCTCCAATACACAATTGTCGTTAAATTTATCTAATGATGGACGGAGTATCGAAAATTTGGAATATGTTTCAAAAAGGAACCATAACATTTAAATATTACGTATATACCTAAAAAATAAAGATGAAAGTATATATGTTTTCTCTGCAACACACTTTTCCTTCTAATCTAATTTCCTTATTAGAATAAAATACGTAATTCTTCTTTAATTAATATAATAATAGTACTAAACAGAATTGTGTATAATGACAAAATTAAATTTATTGAGTCCAATACAATATTGACGAGACATAAAAATGTTCCAAAAAAAAAAAAAAAAAAAATTGTAAAACAAGGAATAAGCTAGGATTTTGGAAGAGTCAAAAGGCGATTATTCTTCATATTAGATTATAGTCTAAAAAGATTAAGCAAAATATGCTATGTATCATGATTTGATAACTACTTAAATTGAATAATCTACGTACCCACCGTCTATTGATTCACTTTTATGGATGGTTTCTCCAAATTTTTAACTACCGAATGACAAAAATTACAGGCAAGACTCCACAGCTTTCGAAATTATACATTGGACTCTCTCACAATTTGTTTGGTTGGTGCGAAATGGTCTACTTATCAGTTTAAATTATTCTGTTAAAAAAAAAATCAGTTTAAATTAGTTAAATTAGTATTTTACTGTTTAATTTATTTATTGTAATTATATAACATTTTTTTAGAATAAAATACTTATTATTTTTGACATTAACTATTATTATTATTATTATTATTATTATTATTATTATTATTATTATTATTATTATTATTATTATTATTATTATTATTTTGTTTTTGATTATCCTTTTTGGAAAATAAAGTGATACATTTCGTAATAAGGTGTAATGTGTATTGTAAATTGTCAATAATGATGTTAGAGATATGTGACAAATTGTTATTTATAGGAGGGTCTTTTATAGTTGTAAAAAATTATTTGTATTTGTCTGAGGCTTTCATCTCTTGAGTTACTCTCTAACAAATAAAACATAACGAATTTGTTTAATTTTACGAGTTGCGTTACTTTGCAGCCACTTAGGGTACGGTTGATTCACAATAAATTTCCAAAATAATTTCTCTCTTCTCCTTTTTAATCACACATACAATTATTTTATATTTTTTAATATACCATCATCCATTTTACACCACACAATCTACATACAATTTGAGTAAACAAAACTTACTCTTTATTTATTGTGAATCAAACATACCCTTAGTTCTTGAAACGATAGTTAGTTTCGATTTTGAAAGAGAATGTGGAGGTGGTGGTTGGGTAGAGTGTGTGGGTTTTAGATGTGCATGCAGCTTAATTAATTAGAACTTTGTATTTGTTTTCAACATGCATATTATAGAAAATTTACCCGTGTCTTAATTATAAACTATATATTTCTTTTGGTAAACAGGAGTGACCATGCCAAACATGCCAATTATGTAGAGAGGCATTCAATGGTGTGATTTTGAAGGTTTGGGTACTAACTTGTGAGGGACTATATAGGTTGGGGACTAAATATGTAATTTTTCCAAAAGTATGTGTTATCATCAATAAGCAAAAATCGGTCATTTTCATAATTGTCTGCATCAAATAATAATAATATGTAAACAAGAGTTCTTTCCAGTTGGCTCCAAACAGTTGTTTTTGATGGGTAAGTATCCAACAAATGGCAATTTTTGGAAGAGATGCCCTGTGGAGTTGAACAAACAAAAGATTCTATGGAGGAAACTCGGGTTAAATGAAAATATGTATTACTCCAATATTTATCAAATAAGAGTGAAAAGAGAGAGATTAACATGTTCTTATTGGGTTGATCAGATGCTCTTTCATTTCTTCTTTTATTGAATCTTAAATGACAAGCATTATGCCCCCCCTCCCCCCCGGCTCCCCCTTGCTATTATTTAGGGATTTTTTTTTTTTTATACATCTTACACATTGTTTGAATGCGTGGATAGAAAGTTATAAATTTTATGGAGAAATGTTAATAATAATAATAATAATCTTATGCTGCAATTGAAAGTGAGTATAAGAAAATTTATTGTTAAAATAATCTTTTATAAAGCAAGCATTTAAGAGGAAGAAAAGAAAAAAATACTTATTTTATCTTTTTGTCTTCCGAACACACTTTTTATGTGTAGGCTAAATTAATTTCAAACAAGTTGGATATGACTGATCAATGTGGACCACCTATAATTAATCAATGCTAGCTAGATATTATTTCTATAAAATGTGATTATCTTAGAGTACAGTCCACAAACATGTCTTCCACTCGTGCATTAGGGGTGACATACAAGTCGAAACAGCTCAGATTCGGACCACTTTCTAGCCTAACACATCTAGACAACAAAACACATCTAGACAACAATGACCCCATAGGGGGTCCACTGAGATGTCTTCTATACATGTTGTATGGCGTCATTAGGATCTCCAACGTTCTTCTGAAAATAACATATCATTTTTGTTTTATTAGTATATCAAAATACAGAGAAATAAATATGTACGCCATGTACCTTTATTGATTTGAAGACTCAAGCCATACAAGATTTAAAACTTTAGATCAATTCTATTTTCCGTCAAATACCATGAGAATTATTATGTCTTGAAAAACCTCAATTGCCTTGAAAAACCTCAATTACAAACACATTTAGGCCTTAGACCATTACTAGATACATTCTTAAATGTGCAAATTGCAACACGCACAAAGGAATTTATATATATATATGTGTGTGTGTGTGCATGAGACCTAGTTAGCTAGGGTCCCCACCCCCCACCCCACCCTTGAAACCCTTAGTTAATAAATGCTTTTTACAGTATATAGAAACTCTCATTAACCTGCAAAAAAATGGAGGTTGAGGCGTGACATACATTCAATTTGAAGTGAGGACCACCCTTACATTACATGTTTATATTTTTGTTTCTATCCTATGCTTTACCTTCACCAAATTTCTGTCTTTTTATTAACCAAACCTATATTCCCCTTTAAATCCGTAATGTTTCTCACCTCTATTTATAGCCCCATAACCCCATCTTCTCTAGCCAAACCCTTTTGCACAAGATGAAGAAAAACACACTTTCTAGCTAATTAAACTAGATTTCCTTTTCTTTTCTTTTTGCCTTAGCCAATTACAATCTCTAATAGGAATCAAGAAACCTAGTTGAGATCTCGTGTTGCGATCATCGTCGTGTACCCGTATGAGTTGAAGCTGCCAGCGTGATCTAAACGTTTCTTCTTATGGTTTGTTTGTTGAGGAACGATAAGATCACGTGGTTGCTTCATCTGATGCTGGTAGCACGAAAAAACCCTAAAACTTCAATCAACTAGGGTTTCTCTTTGTGTGTTGATAACAAATTACATATCTGGGTTTATGGTTTCGGTCTATTTGGTGCAAACATTTGTTTGATTTATTTTTCATTTTTTATTTTTTTGGACAGGAATTTCGTTGGACTAACGATCCCTAGACATGCTTTGGGAGGTGAGCCTTGAGGATAAAGATACCTAGATTTCCAGTACGATTTCTGCAAATTTGTTTTGTGTGCTGCTCTGAACTGACTTCATTATTTCTTCTGTCATATCATTTTCAGGAAGCCCCTTTTTATTTCTTTTAATTTACTGAACCCACGGGTTAGGGCATTTAATTCAGTTTTTAGAGTTCGAAAGCTTTTCTTTAATTCATTAAATTTGTAAGAAAAAATTATGGCTATTTACTAATATTTATCTTATCTTTTAAATAATCTTGAATTGAGTGTTTTGTAATAGCAATGAAGCTGATTTGATGCATTCTGGGGTGTGCACAATATGTGTGCACCCTGTAATACACTAAATTAGCTTCGATAATAGTAAACTAATTGTTAAGTTGTAGCCCAGTAGTGTAATGTTAACTAGTTTTCTTGAAACTATGAATTCTTTGATAGTTATTGTTAGTATTACGGCACTTGATTGATGGAGATCTGATAGCCTTCTCTATCTTGAAGGATCTTATTGTTTAATTAGTTTTCGCGACATGTTTCGTATTATATTTTTGACAATTTTATATGCTACTGTACTCTCTTTTTTGTGGCTCAAATTTTTTTCCCCTTCATTTTAAGATGAATCAGCAAAGTCCTTCCTAGAGACATAGAAGAGAAAATGGACAATTTGCGACGATGAAGGTAAGAAAAGGTTTGTGAAGACAAACCAATATGTCCATTTTTTCCCCTTTTGTTTTTCATATAGTCGAAAGTTTCATCTACTGATTTATATGTCTTGAGAAAAGATGAGTGGTACAAGGATAAAATCTGGAAAATGGAATGTTGTAGAGCTTCGATCATGTTGTTGTTAATACGATCTTTTGGGCATTCTTGAAATTTTATTTTCCATTTATTAATGAAAAACCATAGTAGCTCAAGTGTGGTTTTTAATCTCCACCCGAGTCATTTGACTAATTCTCTCTTCTGCTATCTTGCTGATCTTAATTAATACATTTTAATGACCTCTTTCGTGGGCAATATGTAGGGTAGAACAGAGCAGGATAAAGTAAATTATCATGTAATTAATTAACATTTCACCATCTCTTCAATTTGGCACGTATAAGTTCCTAGTAGAGTTGGTTTTGAAGCACTTACCTTGTTCGACAAGTTCTTTTAATTTTAGGAAGAAAAGTGATTTTTTGGTAGAAGCGGGATTCAAAAGTACTTAATTTGATGGAAAAAATAAATAAATTTTGTAATATGTGCGATTAGAATAAGTACAAGAGAAAATGATCGTTCGAAAAGTGATTGTCAAATAAGTTCTATACTTATTCAGAATGATAATATTATTGGAGCGGATACATAATCTATGCAAATTAATTAATCACCCCTATTTGTAACTTGTCGCGAGGTTGATGAATTCAGATCTACTATCTCTATATATTCTTTGTTTTCTTTTGTTGCCCCTCTAATTAATTAAGTACTTTCCAGCACATGAAAACAGGTAACATGAACTATTTTAATTGGAGGGACATATATAGAATGTGGCATCAGATGTCGACTTGTGGTTGATTCATACTAACTAGCTAGTGACTAATAGTAATAGATAACTCATCTCTTATGGCACACATGCCTGGTTTTGGTGCCATTCAAGGTTTCCCAAATGTAGAAGCTAGAAATGGACAACTTTATTATATAATGTTTGTGTATGTTAGAAGGGGGCATTGGGGTGATTTAATTTTCTGTTAGAAAGCTTCAGTTTTAGGCAAGATTCCACATGTTTTTTTTTTCACAGCTAGTGGTACTTGCAACAACTGATGCTCAATGCATGTGAAATGCCATTGATTTTCTGACCTTTCAGTGAGTACTCTTTCTTTGTCACTCTCATCAGGATGGAAATGTGAAGAAATAATGAGCTTACTCGAATTTGTTTCACTTCTGTTTAGGGAATTGGTCCCCAGAAGTGACATGTTTCCAGCTAGATGTAACAATATATATAACACAGGATCTGCTCAATCGTTTAACTGATCTAAGATTTTAAGATGCAAATATTGATTGCATATGAACACAAGAAGGTTTTTTACTAGGGTTTTGGATATATATATATATATATATATATATATATATAAGATAATTAACAAGGTTTGCGAAGATTTGGTTATAGGTTTTATAAGTTTGCTATCTAGAGATTTTAATAAGATTTTGATTTTTGTTTTATTTATTTTTTAATTTATTATTTTTTTTAATTATTTTTATTTTTATTTTTTTGGCCTGGTGGTTTCTGACACCGAATATTCAATAGTGAGAAAGTTACTACAGATGCACTCACTTCTGTAAAATAGTTTACTCATTTTTAGGAAATGAAAAGTAATTTTTTTAAAAAATACCAGACATGCATGCTACTTTAATCAAGATTGTGGCAAGTACTTGTAACATATAATCTTGGTCTGCTTAATCGTAAAGTTCGTAAAGTAAATATAAGTCTCTTGAGCCAAACATGTACAAGTTGATGTCCATATATATATATAGCAAAAAATACTTCCACTCATTTTCTAATTTTCCATATGGTGTAAGAGCCATAGTCTCTCACAAGCACAATCGGACCTTTCTTCTTATTACACGGCCTCTAGCAATTCTCTTATTTCGAATTTTCTTTTAGCTAATGATCTCATCCACATTGTCAACAAGTTATCCTGATCAAAAATAAGTCCTCCAAAATTTCTTGTGGTACCAGATCAATTACAGATTTTTTATTAAAATGGAAAAGCTTGCCAAATGGACTCGCCTCATTCCAGAGCAACTCTTAGCAATGCTGGTCTTCTAATTTATTGCTCTTTTGGTCTTGGTCTTGATCTTGCCTACAAGAAAGTGGTTGTTGTGCTTTGAACACGTGACTCACCAAGTCTCGATCTTTTCTCAGTTGTCATGAGTACAAAGAACACCGTTGGAGAACCCCACACCTGGTTGAAGAATGGGCACAATTGTGGAACGAAGATTTGGACCCTAAGTCGCAGGCGGATGAAGGCAAGAATCGATTCATGAGGCGACATAAATGGAACGAGGTGCCAAAGGCACTCCGCACTAGCGGAACACGACAAATATTTCTATATATTTTGGAACCTTCTGAAACTTGGTCGAACAATATATTCTTGAAGGTTATATGGTTGTGAGCAGTAAAGGTAATATTTTAAGTGACTTGTAAGAAATGGGATTCTGGAGAACTCCACAAGTCATTCTAGTAAGGAGTTCTCAAAAACTCCATTGAAAATATGTTAGATATTTTGCATCTAGGATATTTGAATCGAGTGTCCTAGATGTTGTAGAGAATTCTAGATGGTCATTGTAGGCCATTAGATCAAGATAATGCTCACCGTCCATTCCAAGAAGGTTGAACCATAAATAGGGGTCTTGGTGCAATAAGAAGAATATGTCTTCATGCAGCTCATACTTTGCTAACCAAATCAATCATTCCCTTTACTGCTTCTCTTAGAAGTTCCTAAGAAGACTAGAGTAACTCCATTGTATCTTCATAGACCGCTCTCAATCTCATAATATCCCGGTCAAAAGTAAGCTCTCTAAAACTTACTTGTGGCATGCGATCATTACAGATTTCGATTAGCATGAAACAGCTTGCCAATGAACTTGGCACGCATGTTGATCTTCTGTGTTGATCTTCTAATTTATTGCACTTTTGGTATTGGTCTTGCCTACAAGCAAGTGGTTGTTGTGCTTTGAACACGCGTACTTCTTCCAATAGTAGAGCATCTTGGTCTTGCTCTAGTAATTCATTTGTAACCAACCAACCAATGCAAGCTAACAATCGCAAGAGAACACTAGTAGTCAAAGCAAGAGGCTTCTTGGCTAATTATAATATTCTTTAAGAAGATTTGAGGAGTTAAAGCTACACAAAACTTGAAATTTCCAAGTTCCTGATTAGTTTTTACAAGGTTGGTGCAAGCCGAGCGTTGTCTAACCATCCTAATTGTTTTATAATCATAGCCTAGCCTACCTTGTGTAACCAATAGTAAAATGATAGAATGACATATAGTTATCTATTAATATATGTTCTTTAATGTGAAATTCGATAAAGAATACAATTGAAAATTTTCTAAAGATAATAGAAAATAAAAGTAAAAATTTCAATAAAGAAATTAAACAAAAATATATTAAAAACACATTAATAAATTGTTTTGCCAAAAAAATAAAAATATTTTTTTTCTTTAAACTTTTCTATATATTTATGGTCCAGATCTATGGATCTGGAAGAACAAATATAATTTTTTTTCCAAAAAAAAAAAAATCTTTGAAGCCACCCAATCAGAAATATCCATAGATCTATGGATTGTAGACTAAAAGGAAAAAAAAAAAGATCTATGGATTGTAGTCACAAAAAGCCATCCTTTTTCTTGCATCTAGTACAATTTGATGAAGGCACTTAGCTGATGTAGTATCGGTAATGGTTCAAGTTTGTCAGATTCTTATCTCAATTTTAATGCGTCCTAGTATCCTTTCTTGCCAAAATGCGTAAGGGATGATAGCTAATTTTGCAAATAGAATTCCAAGTCATTAAATAGAATTTGGGCGGTCAGACTATATTCGTACGCAATCTGAACAACATTGGTATATGGCGGTCTTGTTGTTAACATCTTTCACGTCAATCAACAAACACCATCGCAATGTCTTCTAGTTTATGGTACCTCAGAAATCCATCTGTCAATATACCCAATTTATTGAGAAATCCATCTACCAAGTACCCAGTTTATTATTATTATTATTCATGTCAATGTAGTACGACCCATAAGCCTTGTTTTTCTATTTCAACTATAAACTATTAAGAGTTATGGTTACCTCTGGTGAAGTCCATTATGGTTTGTGGAGACCATACCATTCCTTGAATCTCTCTCTCTCTATATATATATATATATATTTTTTTTCATTACAATTTAATTTTCATAAATCAATTGTCTAAACTCATACGTTTCTCTTCATCTATTCATCTTAAACCTCATGTCTGTGTGCAATGCATATATTCTACCAACACCTCAAAGCGCAATTTAGTACAAAAATCTTTACACTCTACTCTTGAAAACAATGACTCAAAAGCATCTAATTCTATCACTATACAGTTGGCCAGTCCTAACTTTCTGATGGGCTAAATGATTCCCGGGAACAAGTTTCTTTTCAAAATTTTCGACAGAAATGCCTAGCTGTTGGAAATTATTTTCCCAACATGCCTTGTAATTCTTGGCAATTATTTTCCCAATGTGCTTCTTAGATAAGAAGTAATCACAAAATCTTGGATCATTGATAAATTTTCATCAGTGATAATAGCACAAAAAGAAAAGAAATCGAAAATAAAAATTCAAGAAAGCATATATTACATTACATATAGCAGAAAGCAATGCTACTGCCATCTTTACATCATTGATCTAAGTTCAAAACCCTGTAAAGTTGCATGTACTTTCATACATGTACAAACAAGGCTCTACCAAATACCATTATCCTACATTAACCTTCTACAACAACTACTACTACAAATCCCTCTTTCCCTAACAATAAAACATTACTCTTTTTACATTCTCCTTCAGAGCCGGCAATGGTCGCACACCCGATCTGCAACCTTCAGCTGTGCCAGAGCCATTTTCAGGAACGTCCGGTTCCATGTAGAATCTTGCCCGAAATGCAGCCAAATGGGCATAATAAGCCGGAGGAACTACATCAAACCCGAAAATCACAATTCATTTGGCTAGTCAACACTAGCATTGGTTTTTAAACTTAAAATAATCTATTGATGAGTTTCTTGAAGACTTACCCACGGAGACAGATCGCGTGCATCTTGCATATGTATAGCAGAGATTGTTGGTCAATAACTGAATTCCATCGGCAGTGAAATTATTTTCGTCCCACAGTACATGGTAATGTGCTGGCCGACTAGTTCCCTGAATACCGGCATGGCTACAGAGATAAAAGTCAAACTCTGTTGGATGACAGATTTTAGAATCAACCACAGTGCCTGCAAGAATGGAAAATGATATTCAAACAAAAACAAAAATGTGCACAATCTGGGAAACTTCATGGGCAATGTCTTATGTTTCATCATGGGATTAATTAGGTACCAGGTAATATGTTTCCACTCTTGTCAGTGCTGCTCCTGTCACGATGGTTGTTTGCAAACAGCCTCGTGTGATGACGTTTTTGCACCACAATAAAAGTCACGGGGGGTTGGTAGTTTGGTTCCAAAGAGGCACAAGCCTGCATAAGATTTTTTATTTATGACAAGATACACAATCGAGCAAACTGAGTTTCAAGAGATAAATTAAGCACTTGTTCTGACCTTTCGAATTGCATCTAACTCAAATAACAGCACTTGATAGAACTGCCCTTCACTCACGCCATCCCTGCACATTTTCATCCTCAAATTAGACACATGGAGGATAACCCATGTTCACAAAGCTCAAGTGCCATGTCAGCATTTTTAGCAAATTAATCACGATGTGGTATGCCACATAAGCACCAAAGATGATGTTGATCCCATGTCAACTGTGGACATGGCTTATCTTGAACATAAAAGTAGTATGGTACAAATGGTTTCAACAAATGCAGAGTTAAATCGACCTGTAAAATATTATCCTCTGCGGTTTTTGCCCCGTGGCCTTTCTGAAGGAAACCAAAAGATCCCTGCACAAGAGGAAACGTACTAAGCAGTAGAACATAAAAATCAACAGGCGCAGTAAAAGTAAAAACACGCCTACCTGATCATGCCGCCACTAACTGTTCCACAAACAGGGTCATGCCAAGTTTTGTACAAATCTTGTATAAGTTCTTGTCTATGAGCTTGAGCACAAACCAATCCAGCATACTTTGTCACCTCGGGCCAATCTTGAGAAGCTACGACCTATATTTAAAAATAATAATAACAAATAAATAAATAACACTTGAGAATAACACTTGAGCAATCTTGCATTTTATTGTTTGACTAAGAAAGGAAGGCAAGACTTGTTATACAGCAGCTATTGAAGGACTCGTCTCTTCTCCATTCTCAGGATGCGTCACGTCAGCTCCAAATATGATGGTTGGTATGTCACTAACCAACGGTATTCTACAACTTATGGCATCTAAGAGAACAGTGTTTCTTCCACCCATCTGTTAACAAGTTAACGTAAGAGTATTAAAAAAATTAAAAAATTAAAATTAAAATAATAATAATAATAATAATAATAATAATAATAATAATAATAATAATTGTTATTCTGATATGTTTATTGAATGAATAATTGTGACATGGGAAAAGTTAATTGCACCTTAACATTTATTTTCAAGGAGACATTAGCCAAATACTGCTTGTTGATCTTGAAGACATGTTTTGTCAGACAGCACTGGGAAATTAAACCAAGATCGGTTTCACATATCCTCTTGATATCACCTATCATGGGAAAGTAAAACTCAAATCTAGTGACAATTCATTGAAACCTTAATGTGTCCAAGTAAACCTTAATATTCTTACCATATAGGGATCCATTGTTATCGGGCAAAATGGCTAATAGAAGCTCCAATTCTTTTCCTTTTAGTTTATTCATACAAGCATGATAAACGTGCTTCAAAGCTTTCTCTACTTGATCGGGTCTGGCCGTGTAAATTGGAATGACGGGTTCAGGATTAAATTCCTACACGAAGGCACGTACCTTATGATTTTGTTACACGACTAGTTTCCTAGGAGAAAAAGGTACAACATTGAAAGAAGGAAATGTTACCATCCCAGATACTTGACACATTTGAGCCAAATCATTACAAAACCCACGAGCAACACTCTCTTGGACGCCTCGTGAGAAGTTAATACATGCCCAACGGCTGACAGTCATCCCATTGATCATTTTCTGGATTCGTAGTATCACAAGTTTTTAGGTGGAAAAATTATTTTACTAAGAGATATTAGCTATTTTTCTTATTTTAACAAATGAAAACCTTGTTCATCATATTCCATTGGCCAACGTGAGGCAAACAATTCCTTTCTTTGCCCGTGTCGTGATATTTAAGCTGCAATACAATTTAAAGAGTATACATTAACTCAAACGTATTTGATTGAGAAACAAAGCAAAGTTTTGCATAATGGGGATTTTCTTTTCTTTTTACCCACGGAGCTGGAAGTACTCTAGCCTCGACTGAAGCTAGTTTTTCGCTGATTTTAATCCCAAACTCCTTTGCATATTCATCTTGTTCGTATGCATTATTGTGTACAGTCTGCGTTTTTCATAAGAAATACACCATAATAATGTATCATTCTCCTAATGAATAAATCTTGGCAATAAGCAAAGTTGAAGATATATATTAGTGTATTAAGAGTACCTGCAGAATGTCATTTTCACGATCCCGAGGTCTCTGGCAAGTAACCTTGAGAAGAGATGTAATTTGTTTTTCGCTCAACCTTTTTGTATACCTTTGCCCCTCAACAATTTTGCAGGCCTAGGAGACGAAATTCATTAGACCACAAACAGATTTTTGAAGGAAACTGAGATGAATTTCTTGCTAAGTACTTCTCACCTCCATAGGCAAATAGTTAGCCTTCTTCTGGTTTCCTACTTGAAGGCAAGGCAGATGAGTGTACTTGATCGTAAAACCGTACACTTCTTGAAAATATTCAACTACTGATTTCATGTTTGCGTCGTCATCAACGGGAAATCTAGTACCATACAAGATAACTAAATGAGCTCAACCAAACATATATCCAAATTGTGGGTATGATCCACAAAATAGTGATTAGAATTTAGATCCTCACACTAATTCTCTGGTGGGCTGGGTTGTAATGCCAGAGACTCGATACTTCCTTCGTACATTGCCCCTGTGAGTCACCTCAACTTTCACTCCTCTAAGTGCCTTCTTAACCTGAAAAACTCACATCCAAGGAGTAAGTTGTAACATCACACACACAACATGAGTTTATCCTAGTCCATGCCCTATCGACGTGTACCTTAACACGGTCCGAATCAGACAATGGTCTTGAAAGCACGTCTTTTTCTAGAAGCTGTGCTACAAATTCTATAACTGGAAGAGCCTCAATAAAGGCAGCTGAAGCCATATCTACAATACAGGAGACAAAGATTAAAAACATGTTCACTTTCAAGTTTCAACGTCAATCTGAGTTGTGTTTCAAATTAGATATTCAATTACCAATATTAAGTGAAAGTCCCATCTGAGTTGGTCTAATACTCTGGTAGAATCCACACCATGCCTCTAAGCCATCGCCTAGCCGTTGGGGTTTTCGGATTTCAGGAGAAAAAAAGGATCTCCCGACCGGACAATACCTAAGTAATTCGGATATTATTAGCGGTTATTATTAGTGATCGAAAAAAGTAATGTCAGAAGCAGTTTATACCTTTTCATCGAGAGCTCTCTCAGCACAATGTCAAGAATCTGAAGTGCTTCCTTGGGGCCATCTGCACGTTTACCAGCAAGAAATTGGCCTAAATGATGCAAGTTTGCCTGTGCGACGAACCTGATCACCACCTTGTATTCCCTTTCTCTCCTGAAAATTGTCACAAACTCCACTTAGAATACACAAGCAATTTTATGGTACCCCTCTGGAAGTTTTGTCTGGTAGATAACGTGAGAGAGGGGTGGTGGGCCCCCCCGCCCCCCCCCCCCCCAAAAAAACCACATTCAGGGGGGGCTGTGTCTTGTCTGGTAGATAAGTTATCTACCCCCTCTGGTACCGGAAGATTTTGGTAGAATACACTATCATAGGAACTCACTGGACGTACAACCAGGTGTACAACACATACAGTTGACAGGATTCCGTTCCTTCACACATCACATCAATTCTAAATTAATGGCTATCTAATAAGCTACACGTGTGTTGTACATTTGTTGTCCCGGTAACATTTTTCCTCTATTATAGGCCTAGATGTATAGTCTCCAGTTAGTTTCTTCTCGACTTTCCCATCCAATCAGAACAACTCAAGTATACAATATAATGCGTTAATTCAATGGCGCTAATTAGACAGTCAACAAAGCACAAATTGGGAATCTAGATTGGGATTAAACGAACTTGCAAACAAGAATCATTCAAGAAATCGAAAAAGCATCTCAATTTCGGAGTTATGAATACGTACTTTGGACCGTTGGTTCCATCTTCTTCGTCAATAAGCTTGACGATGAACTCTTTACAAGTAAAAGGAAGCTCACCAGCTGTGTAAAGAGACTTTCGACCATCAAATGCTGGTAATCTCATTCCCAAATCAGATTCTTTATACAATTTCACAAGTTGTGCAATAATAGCTCGATTAACCGCTCTTGAAGCCACTTCAGGCGTTATGCTTACCTGCAACAAAAATTAAAACATTAAAAACGATGATGATTCGTTAATTAACAGTTATGACAAGAAAATCAATGTCCCACTCGAGCTTACATCGTACTGGTTCAAGTCCTTGTCCGGTAACTGAGCAAGGAAATGGTTTGCCTTAACGATACATCTTGTCCCAACTTGGCCAAACCCGGGCCGACGTGTGAAACTTAAACCGGTATTCACAACAGGTTCGTGTGTAACCGCCACCGGCACTGTACATCTTCCCCTTCTCCTTCCTCTGCTTCTGAACTGGTTTTGCGACCCGCCTTTGCCATTTTCATCAGCTTTGTTGTGCTTCTTTTCGACTATTAAATTCGTAGTGTTTTTCACAACAAAGTGCTGTTCTGGGTTCTCATTCATCTTCCTCACAGGCATGATTATGGCAGCTTTTTTTTTTGGTTCCCTCCCAATTCTATTCACAAAATGCTCACTTTTTTCCCTTCTGAAACCCATAAACAGAGGAAAAAATAAAAAAATAAAATGTCAGCAAGATTGCCTAAAATAGCAAAATAGACACGAAAATGGAAACTTAAATTTCACACGCAAATTTAAAAATTTTCACATTTTAATTGAATGTGAAAGAAAAATAAAATAAAGACGGTAGGAAGAGAACAAAAGAGTGCAACAAGCAACGCAGATAGATGCAGAGAAAATGAGAGTGAAAAGGAATAAACATTGAAAAACACGAATTTCAGTACTTGTTGTAAGAAAACGACACTCGAAGAATCAAATCTAGAATCACTGATTATTCGACCAAGTAACTATTTTATTAAATTAAAACCCAGCAGAAAGAAGAAATGAAGCATGAAATGAGACCTGTTGAGGAGTTGAGACTTGGGACAGAGCCCAGAGGTAGAGGCAATGAATGGAGGAGGTAATCTTGAAAGTGGGGAGTATAAAAAGGGTGAGAAGTGGCAAAAGAGTTGTAAAGTGAGGATTAAAAAGATGGGTTTCAGTTCGCATATATTTGTAATGTAATGAGAGAGAGAAAAGATTCAAAGTGAAGCAGGGGGATGGGGTGGGGTGGGGTGGGGTGGGGGGTGAACTGTGAAGAAATAAAGAGGAGGATGATGATGATGAAGATGAATCTCTTTTATATATACACGCATGCATTTGCTTTTGATGTCTCCTTTATCACGTGTAACAGGGCTTATCAAGGCCTCCAGTTTTGCTTTTTCAAACTTAGCTCGATGCATCCACTCTTAACTGTACAACACTATCGTTATCCTATTATTAGGGCTATGATCTCTTGTTTATGGTGGACATGGTATTCATTATTGGTCGGATCAGTGATGTGCATTTTTCAATATAGGCCTTCCATCATTAGAGGATATATGTCATTGATCTGATTTATTATGAGTACTGTAATAATACTCACTATAAATAACGAATCAAATCCGTCTATTATTATCTGGAGAGATGTATTCTTTCATTGTTAATTATATATATTAATATATAATTTTCTCTTGGTGAATTCAATCGGACTTGTTTTTAGTAAATTATAGTGAAAATTTTAAAGGATTTTACAAATTGTGAAGGGGTTTTTTTGTTATAAATTTTGTTAAAGACTGGCGATATCTTAGAGTGTGTTTGATTAACAAAAATTATTTAAGAAAATGTCAAGTTAAGGAAAAAATTTTCATGCTTTGTTATTTTATAGAAAAACTTTTTATAAAAAATATTTTCCATATCAATCATTTTATGCACAAATGATTCATTTTTCATGAAAAAATTAAAGTAAAAAGTGGGAAATAGAAAATCCTAATAAAGAAAAATAATTTTTAAGAATCCAATCAAACATACCCTTATGTTTTAATATTAGAAAAAAGACGCTTTACGATGGTATGTTGTCCATGGATATGCACACAAAGTATACATTTATGTGTACTGACTTTAGTGCTCTATTTTTGCAGCCTCGGGTCTGTACTTGCCACCCACTGAAAGGCTTTAAAATATACATATATATATATATATATATATATATATATATATATATATATATATACGTGGGTCGGGGTTTGCGGGGTAGGGTGGATAGAAATTGGAAAAAGCATAAATGCAATAAAACACTGAAGAAGAATAATTCGAACTTGCAGTCTTCACCACCGCAGATATTTCTCTGTGGTTGTTCCAGTGCTTCCACCGGTATTATTATATGGCACTACTGCATTACTATCACCTTTCATTATTCATTCCAGCCACATACGATTTCTATTTAAAAAATTGAGATTAAACCTAAAATCAGTATGGCAAAACAAAGTTTCGGCAGTCTAAAAAATTTTCCG
Source organism: Jasminum sambac (assembly GCA_018223645.1). Taxonomy (NCBI): domain Eukaryota; kingdom Viridiplantae; phylum Streptophyta; class Magnoliopsida; order Lamiales; family Oleaceae; genus Jasminum; species Jasminum sambac. The sequence goes on from CP073649.1 coordinate 25,599,287, forward strand.
ATAATGACATTGACAGGGGGTCAAAGCTCAGGGGTTACTGAAAAATTTTTCTGACTGCTCGAGCGTCGACTCGCCGTGCTAATTCTTGATCTGATCTTAATTTCCCCCACGAAAATGGTATATAATGGGAATCAAAGATCAAAAGTGAAGCTAGTGCCATATAATGGCAGTAACGGGAGCACTTGATCATTTGTATTCTACACACATAACATATTACATGCCCTTCTTTTCTCTCTCTAGATTTTCTTCTCACAACAACTCTTTTTTTTTTATTATTATTTCTTATTATTATTTTTGTTATGTTCATTTGTTATTTTTGTTTGTTTGCCATCTCTTTTGTCTGTAATGTTGCTTGTTTTTAGTCTCTCAAGTTATCATAACTAGTTGCTTGTTTTATCCTCCTACTTTAGTAGTGCATCACAAACATATCTAAATATGGTATAGTTATAAAAGTAGATATAAAAAAATAAAATAAAATAAATAATTAATTAAAAGTTATAAAATTAGTTGAAAAAAAAAACAGAGTGATAATTAATTTCATATAAATACAAAACAAAACAACACAACATAATCATAGTTTAAATTCAAGTGTAAAAATCGAGCAACAAATATGCATTTTAATTTGTCCATTTAGTTCATGTCATCTGAAGTGTCACATCTTATTAAAAAATTTATCAATTTAATAACGTGAGTTGTTTTCATTAATGTAACAGTCTATGAAACTGCAAAACTGAACTTATTTATTCGGCTCGCACTTTTCCATTAAAAAGCGAGAAGGTATACGCATAGCACATATGTATCAATGTATGCAATGGAAACTCTTACTTTAAATTTAAATAGTGTAGGGAATATGAAATACCTGGATAAATAATGAGTAGTAGTTTTAAACTTTGTTCTAAAAGCTCGATTCGATTTCACTTAAATTCAAAATTTGACGTTTGAATGCTGTATGTTTTTTTAAGATTTTATTTCACATAAGCATACATTTAATTATACCCATTTAATTCGAAGTTTGATCTTATTATTTAATCACGTTGTATGCAAGCTTTTTAAAATATCGGTTTTAAGCATGTAATTGAAATTGAAATAAAATGAAAGTGAGAACATCTTGGCCAAGAATGGACTGCAAAGTACATGAATAGTACGCCCTTTAGCGTTTGAAGTTTAGGTGGGAAAATTGGGGACAGAATCAAAGGGGAGATTCTACACGATAAGTTATTGGACTCGACTCTGCGTGTAATTATTGGGTATGCACTCAACTCATCATTCCATTTTGGTTCTTTGTGAATGCTCATTAGCCTTGTGTTCTCATCATTAGTTGTTGACTCTGTTGAGATAATTATTAACAAACTTTGTGCTTTTCTCAATCATGCTGCCTACTTATTGTTGTTGATATCAACTTCGGCACAAGTAATAAATACTCGAACTGACGGTAACACACCTAGATTTTCAGTTGAGTAATAAGTGAGCTTATAATTGATAAGTTAATTTATAATTAATAAGTTAATTGAGAGTTAATAATTTATGGTTTATAACTGATAGTTGATAAGTTAGTTGATATAAATAAAAACGTTTGGTAAAATAGTTGATAAGGTCTCATAAATAAAAAATTACAAAAAAGAATATATTTAAAATATATTTTTAGAAAATTATAAGGGTAAAAAATAGAATAAAAATTGAAAAACTCATAAACTTATTTAAAAAGCTAGTAAAAAAATTTTTTTAAATAAATTCGAACTTTTCAAATAAGCTCCTCTAACCAAACACAACTTATTTAATTAGTAGAAATTTATAAAGTTCTAAATAAATTATAAACTAACTTATTTAACTTACTAAACATACTCTAAGATCAGCTCCAATAGAGAAGCAAGTTCGCATAAATGCGTCATTCTCCTCCAATAGTTCAATGGGGGCACCAAAAAATTGTATTTTGGTGCCCCATGAAATGGAGCGGCGCACTGTTCACATATAGCTGCTAGCAGCATTTGGTGGGCCCCCTAAATGGTTTTTTTTTGGGGGGGTGGGGAGGGGAGGATGGAATGATGAGCCATTTTCTTTTCTTTTCTTTTTTTTAATTAATTACATTATTTTATTTGTTTGATTCAATACCTAAAAAGATAATTTGATCTCGTGTATATTAAAAAATGAAAATTTATTTCATCGAATTTGTGCAATTAATTAAGATTTTAGGTGTTCGAATTTGTGTAGTTAATTAAGATTCTACGTATTGTAGAGGATTATTTAATGTTTAAATATAAAATATATATTTATTATTGTTTAATAATATTTTAGAAAAAATATATTTTATTATATAAGAAAGAAAGTGAAAATAGTGAATAGTGTGTATTTGGTGTAAAATTTAGAGTTGATGGTTAGAGTTGGTATAGTAAAACATGATAGCATCAAACTATATTTTAGTGCTAAAAATGTTTTAAAAAGCATAATTAAGAGGAAAAAATTCTTCAGGATCCTTCAGTTTTCTTTTTTTTTTTTTAGATGCTTAAGCACTTTTTCACAGTTTTACAATCTAAGTTCAAAAGCTTGTAGTTCGCACTTCGTGCGAGCTTCGACATGCTTTATGACATTTGTTTTTTACATTTCTTAGGACACTGCACCCAAGTATAGCCCAATTCATGTTAAGAAATTTAAGAGAAACATACCTACTCCATAAATAAAAGAGGACACAGCATCATCGAAATGAGGGGGAAAAAAGAAAAGTAATGCACTAATGCTACATGTATAATATACCTCATGGTTGATATTGAAGTGATGTGTCGCAATCCTTTAAATGACATATTATTATCACTATATTATCATGTAATATAATTGTGATATATCATCTCAGTGTCAACCATGAGGTGAGCCAAGAGGCGCGTGTTGTATTATTCAAAAATGAAACCGTCATGGGCTACTTTTGTTTTCATGCGAGAATTTTGGAATTAAATATTTTCGCACGGAATGGACGGACTTATGGGCGGACTTTGTTGTCTTGTGAGTTGTGAGTTTAGGATTTGTTTTATCTTAGGTTTTAAGACAATAAAAAATAAAAAATAAATAAAAAACATAGAACTGGGAATATTATGCAATGGACAATGGAAAAGAACATTTATAGATAGCATGCATTAAAAATACATTTTAATGCATTTTTTTCAAATTTCAAATTTGGTCAAACAAATCACATCCATATATCTCCTCACTCATTAAATCTCCACCATCCAACTCCACTCATTCTCTCTCTTCCTACTCATAAAAATACATTAAAACTCATCCGCTAACACCCTCATAATTTCAAAGTTTGGTTGACGAGGGGTTTTCTTTTTCATTGTTTGTCTTTATTTATTTATTTATTATTATTATTATTATTCTTTTGCACAAAGAAAGTTTTTTTCCTAGTGTACAACAAGAAACCAAGAAATTTTATAACAAAATGTGAACAATATTATTTTTAATTTGCAGTGTAAAATTAATTTTTGAATCAAATACTAGTGGAGTTCCGGCATTAGGCTATTAGCGACAAATTACTAAGGGCATGTTTGGAGGTCGACAAGTAACAAAATTTACAGAGTTGGTCTGTTGTTGTAACAGTCTTATACCTATAGAGTAGTGATAAAGAAATACAATATTATGTTGTTGCTATTACTACGTAGCAAGGTACAAGGTTGTTACGATAATTAACTCCCCATACAGGTATTGTTTCTTGTATTTCTTGTAGAAAAAGGAGAGAATGAGGCACGATGATTTCAAAGGAAACATTACTAGGGCTCTTTTTCATTCTTCATCAATACATTATAAGCATGTGTTTGCTTAAATTAATCTTTACAATTTAGCTATAGTTAGAGTTTAATTTGTTCACGAATGCTGTAACCTTTTGTCTCCATATAAACTAACATTATCTTTTTACCAAGGAAAAATTTAGCCAAACACAAGATAGCTTTGTCTCTATGCGGTTGTGATCTCCTACCCACTGTGGGTAGTTTATATTGCCCACTGTGGGGGGAAAAGAATTCATAGGGGTCGGTGAGGCCCCCACCGTTAGGAGGCAGTTATGTATTATTCATCTAACTTAATGTAAATACCAAAAAAAAAAAAATTGGTCGATGACGTGGACTTATATTGCCCACAGTGGGCAACGGAATATTTCCATGTCCCTATGTAAGAGCTTTTCTTTATTTAACTAAAATACAAACAGATTATCAATTCATTTTGAATTCGTTTACTAATGATCAGGAAAGTAACAATTAGTTAATAGTAATTAATTTATCATCTTAATTTGATATCGTAAATATAAAATTTAAGATAATAAATCGATCAATATCATTGCCAATTATTTTTTTACTATAATAGAAAAACCTCTTTATAATTAATTTGTTTAATGTTACTTTAATTGGATGCCACCGAAGGGTGACATCGATCCTAACAGAGAGTGACACATAGATAGAAAGAGAGGTAAAATATTCTTTCTTGGTCAAAGTAAACAAACAATCGAAAATTCTAATTGCATAGAAAAACTAAAGCCTGCTAGGTTTCACACTTCGATCTGAACATTTGATGTTGTAATTGGAGAATGGTCCAAACGAAAAAAACAAGCGAGTGTATGGTTAAATTATTTATTAAAATTTGTGGAGCACCCACCACCCCAGAACCCCCTTCACAAAACACCACGTTGTTTATCATAGTGGCATCCATTATATACCCACAGTGGTTATCGATACTATTTAGGTTTGTAGATGTACTCATTTTGGCGTTTTCTATGTAATGTGTGAAAATGCACGCGTGTGCACATTTTTTATGCTCCTAGTATAATCTTTGAAAGGCATGCATTAATGTTGACAACCAAATTTGCAAGTTCCTAAGAAACAATTAGGGATAGGCGCATGTGTTTCTTCCATTGTGCAAGTGGTTCGTCGACTTGAATTTGTTGTTACACTACAAAAAAATAGACCTTTAGGGAGAGTCCAACCGTCCCTATAGTTTCATGTCTGTAGCGTAATAGAGACGATGTCACTAATATTGCTCTATAAGCACGAATATATCAATGCTATTACTTTACAAGCACGAGGTTATAGGGACGATAGTCGCCCTTAAAAGTCATGTTTTTTATAGTGTTCAAAAATTAAAATTGTATTAAAAAAAAAAAAGAAGTAATCCAAACCCTTAATAGATTTTCTCTTGGCAAGTGTTTGCAAAATGGTAGTTTATTAGAACAAATCAACGTTTAAATCCGTATATATACTCATCTTGAGTTTTAAACTTTTAATAGAGTATTAGGATGTGTATTTTTATGTGTTTTTATGTGATGATGTGATATAGGAGAGAGAATGAATGAAATTGAATGGTAGAGATTTATGTAGTACAAGTAGGTCCCATGAGATTTATGTGTAAAAATGTGTTAAAACTTGTAGGAGAACACGGGTTTAATACCCCGTTAGCCAACCATTTTTTTTCACTTTTTACCACTTTTTACAATTTTTTTATTCATTCTTTCTTTATCCTAAATCAATCACATCCACATATCTCACCACATCCACAAATCTCAACCATTCAACTCCACTCATTCTCTCTCCTCTTTTACATTAAAAACTTTTAAAAACCATTATAATTTATTCTCTATCATCGAATCGATTGTTATTTGAAGTTTAATGGGCTTTGACACCATATCAAGACTAGAGTTCCATTTTACAAGGTCAATATTGTTAAGAGCAGTTCAAGAACTTTTATATATACTAGTTTTAAGTACGTGCTTTGCACGTGGTATAAAATGATATTTGTTTACCGATAAATTTTCAACTTTCGAAATTAAATTTTTACAAAAAGTATAAAATTAAACCAATATAGTATTAGCAACTCATACATGTAAGCTAAATGACACTTTTGACCATTTTATACTCTAAGTAAAAATATTAATATCTCAATTTTCTACCAAATTAGTACAAACATCTCATCTACAAAAATTTTTTCCAATAAGATTAGTCATATATATTTGAATTGATTGAATATGATACCAATCCAGTTTTAAAACTATAAAAATATGATATCTTAATTAGAAAGTTGTGAAAGATATTATAGAAAAAATTATCAATATATATTTTCAAGTTATATGCATTGAATAAACATACATTATATATCGAAATATTTGTAGTTAAATCAAATTAAAGTAATTTTAAAAATCTCTAAAAAATTAGTTATGTAATTATATTTTTTGGATTATTGGACTGCAAAAATGTCCTTGACATTAAATCAAAAGATTATCATATACAACTATACGAGTTTGTAAAACATTCTTTCTTTTCCAAAAAAAAAAAGGAAGAAAGTTATTAATAATCATTTTAAGTCATACATTGAATAAAATCAAAATGTATTACAATATTTATAGTTTAATTTTTTCAATGTAAAATGAAGAGTCACTAATTAATTATTTACATAAATATATATATGTATATATATATGTATTTCTTTAATAAGGGCATTTTGGATTAAATAAAATATAAGTTGGGACATTATTACATCCCCACCTTTTCATATATATATATATATATATATATATATATATATATATATATATAAGGAAAGTATCTCGGTTCAAAAATCCAAATTGGAGATACAGTTCTAATTCAAGTACTTATATGTTAATTAATTAGTATTCTATAATCTTTTGGCATATGATTTATCATTTGACGCTAGGTACGAGCAACAACTACGCTCGGTATAATAATTTGTAAATTACTTCGAAATTGAATGATGTGATTGAGCCAGTTTTCAAAAGAGCTGTAAACCTAGAAGGTGACCAGTGGAATTGGTAACATGTATGGAAGTGAAAGGTCATCGTGCATTGGTTTGGTGCTTGATAGTGTTAAGACAATTATGTAAATTAGATAAAACTCATTTTGTTTACTGCATAGTTTAATACCATCCATATTTTAAATGTTGAAAATGGAGACAAATATGGCCAAGTCAACAATGGTGTAGAAATTGTCACAAATATGGTGGCTAAGGAAATTTGATGGAAGAGTTCTTGGTTGTTGGCACACGGATAGGGAGATGGAAGTCAAGGCATGCAGTTGGAAATGTTGACAATTGGCACCATCTTCTCCTATAAATTGAGGCCCTTCTTCAGTATTCAAGTATCCCATTCTTGAGATGTAATCCCACAAAGAGAGAGCAATTTCATATAGAGAGGAATAGAGAGAAAAATTAGAGAGAAAAAGATAGTGAGTTTCTCCTAAATTTTTCGTGTTATTCCCTTTATTTGTGAGGGTGTGTTTTCTCCTATTATAAGAGAGAGTTATCATCAATTGTACTCTCCTTATATTAGAGAGAAGTTGTTGTAATCCTTTTGTCGATAGTGAAATCCTTCTACCGTTTGCCCGTGGTTTTACCCCGAATTAATTTGGGGGTTTTCCACGTAAAATCTGGTGTTACTCGTTTTTCTCATTTCTATTTCAGTTGTGATTGTGTGCCCAGTTCCACAACCGATCCTAACAAGTGGTATCAGAGCTTTGGTTGTGATTTTTCATTAAATTCTTAGTATGCTCTGTGGTTGCAGTATAGACTGATCTTCCACATCAGAAACGATTTTTTGAGAAAATCACTAGATCTATAGCCGAGTTCGTGCTAAGATCAGATCTAGTTAGTGGAAAAGAGGCATCTATAAAAATGGCGACGAAATATGAAATAGAGAAATTCAATGGGAATAATTTCTCATTGTGGAAAATGAGAATAAAAACAGTATTGAGAAAAGATAACTGCTTGGCGGCAATTGGAGAAAGGCCCGACGATATCACTGATGATAAATGGAGCGAGATGGATGGCAATGCTATTGCTAATTTGCATCTAGCGCTAGCCGATGGAGTATTGTCGAGTGTATCGGAGAAAAAGACGGCAAAAGAGATTTGGGATCATGAAGATTGTTAATGGCGCACTTGTAATAATGAAAGAAGAAAAAGACGGCTCTTAACCGTGGATGCTTAAAGAAGACAATGTTAAAAGAAGAAGAAGGATCTGTCGCATCGGCAAGTTCAATAGAGGAATCAACGATGTTGTGGCATCGGTAAGCTCAGACGCATGTCAGGAAAAGGCTTGGAGATTCTCTCAGAACCAGAACTTCTTCTGAGCTAAAAGAATTGTTTACTAGTAAGCAACGCAGGTTAAAGTTTGGTACTTCTACTATTAGAAGTAAAACTAGTTTGGAGCCGATTCATTACGATGTTTGAAATCGCTTGATTATATCCGTAGGAGGTGCAAGATACTTTGTATCTGCTCAGAGATGTGGGGTGTATCCGATTAATAAAAAGAAATCAGATGTGTTTTCTCTTCAAAGACTACAAAGTGCAAGTTGAACTGGATCGTAAATCCGTAAATTGCATATTCTCGGAAGAGGCTGATGGTGTTAAGGGGTACTACCTGTGGGTTCCCACTGCCCACAAGGTGAAAATCAGCAGAGATGTACTATATGCAAATGATAAGATGCAAGAAAAATGATATGATAGCACTTCAAAAGAAAAACTAGAGACTACAATTTGAGTAGACCTAGTGATGTGTGCTACATATGGTTTGCATTAAGAGCAGTTGGATGTGAAAGCTGCTACTCTTCATGGTAAACTTGATGAAGAGGTTTGTATGCTCCGACCAGAAGGTTTTGAAGATAAAGAAAAAGAGAACTTGGTTTGACCGGTTGAACAAATCTCTATACGGTCTCAAACAGGCGCCGAGATGTTGGTATAAGAGATTTGATTCCTTCATCACGAGTCTTGGATACAACAGATTGAATGCAGATCCTTGTGTCTATAACAAGAGATTTGGTGATGATGATTTCATTATTTTACTGTTGTATTTTGACGACATGTTGGTAGCAGGCCCCAACAAAGATCGTATTATAGAATTGAAGGCTCAATTGGCTAGGGAGTTTGAAATGAAGGACTTGGGACCAGCAAACAAGATTCTAGGGATGCAAATTTACCGAGACAGAAATAATAGGAAGATTTGGCTTTCTCAGAAGAATTACTTGAAGAAAATCTTGCGACGCTTCAATATGCAAGATTGTAAGCCAATCTCTACCCCTCTTCCTATTAATTTCAAGTTATCCTCAAGTATGAGTCCTAGCAGTGAAGCGGAGAGGATGGAGATGTCTCGAGTGCCGTATGCATCAGCAGTGGGTAGTTTAATGTTCGCTATGGTTTGTACAAGGCCAGACATTGCACAAGCAGTGGGAGCGGTTAGTCGATACATGGCGAATCCTGGGAGAGAGCATTGGAATACTGTGAAGAGGATCCTGAGATATATCAAGGGTACCTCAGATGCTGCATTATGTTATGGAGGATCAGACTTTATTGTCAGAGGCTATGTTGATTCGGATTACGCAGGTGATCTTGATAAAAGCAAATCCACCACAGGTTATGTGTTTACTCTTGCTGGAGGAGCAGTGAGTTGGGTTTCGAAACTGCAGTCTATCGTGGCTACGTCAACGACGGAGGCAGAATACGTGGCAGCTACACAAGCCAGCAAAGAGGCAATATGGTTGCAAATGTTATTGGAAGAGCTTGGGCACAAACATGAGAAGATTACTCTATTTTGTGACAGTCAGAGCGCTTTGCATTTGGCAAAGAATCCAGCATTTCATTCAAGGACGAAACACATTCGGGTTCAGTATCACTTTGTTCGTGAGAAGGTGGAAGAAGGAAGTGTGGATATTCAGAAAATCCATACGAAAGACAACCTAGCGGATATGTTAACAAAGCCGGTCAACAATGACAAGTTTGTATTGTGTCGATCTTCTATTGGCCTAGCAGAAACGTAAGCAGCATGGGCATGGCAAGCGTAGAAAGGATTGAAGGATTACTCGTAAAATCCACATTTGTCTCCAAGTGGGAGATTGTTGAAAATGGAGACAAATATGGCCAAGTCAACAATGGTGGCTAGAAATTGTCAAATATAATGGCTAGAAATTGTCAAATATGGTGGCTAAGGAAATTTGATGCAAGAGTTCTTGGTTGTTGGCACACGGATAGGGAGATGGAAGTCAAGGCATGCAGTTGGAAATGTTGACAATTGGCACCATCTTCTCCTATAAATTGAGGCCCTTCTTCAGTATTCAAGTATCCCATTCTTGAGATGTAATCCCACAAAGAGAGAGCAATCTCATATAGAGAGGAATAGAGAGAAAAATTAGAGAGAAAAAGATAGTGAGTTTCTCCTAAATTTTTCGTGTTATTCCCTTTATTTGTGAGGGTGTGTTTTCTCCTATTATAAGAGAGAGTTATCATCAATTGTACTCTCCTTATATTAGAGAGAAGTTGTTGTAATCCTTTTGTCGATAGTGAAATCCTTCTACCGTTTGCCCGTGGTTTTACCCCGAATTAATTTGGGGGTTTTCCACGTAAAATCTAGTGTTACTCGTTTTTCTCATTTCTATTTCAGTTGTGATTGTGTGCCCAGTTCCACAACCGATCCTAACATTAAATTAGTATCAAAGTATTATTAATCGATCTAAGAGACTAAGTGTCTGCGTAGAGAGATTTGAAAAACATAGTCTAACATTTTGAAGAAGGAATTTCAAGGGTGATAGGGAATAATTTTTGATTTTTTTTCTTTTTCTTTTTTTTGTATTTTATTGTGAAAGAGGAGAGAGAATGAGTGGAGTTAAATGATTGAGATTTGTATCATACATGGAGATCCCATGAAATATGTGGATATGATTGGTTTGATTAAAAGAAAGAATAGATAAAAAAGATTAAAAAAATAGTAAAAACGTTTGGCTTTCACCCTATTAATTTTGTCATATGAATAACTTATAGAAGTTGATCTCGATCGATCAACCACTTAGTGGATGATGATTTATCTTAGCAAGCAACTTTCTGGTCCCCGCGTGGGACCAGATTTTTGGTCTGCCCCCCCACCCCGGGCCCCACCGCCATCAGGGGGGCTGAGTCTTGTGTGGGTTCCAATTCAAGCACCCCGCACGGGGTGCTTGAAAAATTCGTTATCTTAGCCGTGTCAATAGATCTTCTGGCATGGCAATGTGCGATATTCATTGCAAGCGTCTTGGATTAAACCACATAAAGATGGATGAACTAATTACAGCATTATTGTTGTTGCCAAAAAATTAATTGAGTATTGACTATCTTGTGTATTACAACCTGTATTAAAAATTTGTGTTTTCTCCCTTGTTTCAATTTCATTGGGTGACAACATTAAACCATAGCGTGTGTCGTGGTGCTTTTACTAGAAAGTCTAGGACTAGAAAAAAGGCAAATGATCAAGCACACCTGACATTCTCGGTGTTTTCCATTTATATACGATTTTAGTTGCGAAAATCGAGATCAGGTCTAGAACTAGCATAGTGAGGCGAAGTTCTAGCAGTTCGAAAAATATTTCGATGATACTGTTTGCTGCCGATCAAAAACTTGACTAAAAAGTGACGAATTTTGATCGACGGCCAACTATTTTGCTGGAAAATTTTCCAAACTATTGGAGTTTCGCCTCACAGTGCTAATTCTGGATTTAATCTCATTTTTTTCACTGAATATTGAGTGTGACCGTGTGACTGAAATATGTCCAAGAGTGTCATAACTCCTGTGTTGTTACGACCCGAATTTTCGCTAATTAAATTTTGGCTACTACTTGGTCAAAGCCGATGATTGTGGGTCAAAGTCAAAGTTTTAAAGGAATTTAATTTGGTCTATCGAAAGTTTAAGGATTTGATTGATTTAATTAAAAGTTCATGGATTACAGATGCAACATAAGTTCTCAAGGACCAACTTAAATCAGACAAATAAGAGAAAGGGGGCCTTATTGCAATTATATATAAGAATATATGCATATATATATTAGATAACAAACAAGCCCCGAATTGGAGTCGTGGATGGCAAACCAGAAGGCCAATCGTGAAAAAGAAAAAGAGAAAAAGAAGGGAAAGGAAGGAAAAAGGAAAAAAAAGAAGGAAGGAGAAAGCTTGGATCATGTGGTTTCGTGGTAAGTGTATTTCTTCAATTTTATCTTATGGAATTTGAGGTAAATTGCTAAATTGATTTTATGGTTTTACCAATAGATATTGGGGATTCGAAATTTATCATTATTTTGGATTGATTTGGTGTTATTAAGATGTTATATAACCCTAATTAGATATTTTGTAGTGAAATTGATGGTAACTGAGTTGTAGATGATAAAGTGGATTGAAACTCACATTACCTAGATGTTGGGAATTTGAGAATTTATTTGTGATTCAATTGGATGGTTCCAACGGTATGAAATATGGTAAAATCAATGAAAGAAGTGGGATAAAGCAATAGAATTGGGAAATTAGAGAATGTTAGAAAAGTTAAAGTCTGGTATTGAATGTGGGTAAGCAATTGGTTGAAAATTCATGTGTACAGGTTTTGATTAGAATACCGTTGTTATTTCAGGTGGTAACGAGACGGTTGGGGAAGCCTACCAACCGAATTAGAAGCAGTTCGTAGTTCTGTGAGTGGAAAAAAAAATCATATTTTCATAAAGCAGCACGTTTTAAATTCCAATATATTTTTAGAAATTACCATGACATGTTGTTGCAATAAATAACTCAGAAAATCATGAACTTTATTAAGTAGAGTTTCTTTTCTAAAAGATTATGTAAAAATTCTTTTAAAACCATCATAAAGTGCCTTGTTAGAATTACCCCGCTCTGCACTGTTGTGATGTGTTCCACAGTGTATGACCAGAATTACAGAGGTCTTTGAGACCCACTTTCGTACACATATAGGCTTTGGGCCGTGTATGGGGGTGTTTAGCCTTTGGGGCTTGCTCTGCGCGCGTATGACCAGATATTCAGACAGAACAGACTTTTGAGCGATACATCACGTGTATTGAGAGTACTCTACACAAATGCGTTGTTGCTCGTTGGTACTTTTGATGTTATTTTTCAATAAATTATTTGTAGTTACAGAATTCAGTTTCAGAAAGCAGAATCCGTTTGAAACAGTATAATTAGTGTGGTTCAACTAGAACAATTTCAGTTATTAGTATTATATCGATGGTTTTCAATTATTTATGATATTTATGCATTTGATTATAAAGAGATTTTATGAAGGTATTTCAGATGGAAAGCTACGTATATTTCTGAACTTATTCACTCACTGAGTTACAAAACTCACGTATTTTCCCATAACGTTTTCTTATAGGAAAGACCGAGCTTGAGCATTAGTGGATTACCCGTGGAGTTCTGAGCCGACCACCATAATATTCAGATGATTCATATTTTAACTTAGCGATTGTCATATTTGTATATGCATGTCAAATATGGTTGAGGTTTTATTTATTTATTTATTTATTATAAATATTTTTTTTAATCAATGGTTTTTGAATTATTCATCACTTTCTCAATTGTAATTCTTTTCCCACAATTTCTGCATATGATATCAAATATTTTCGGATGGGTTATTCGAATTTGTTTAGGAAGCCCTTTTATAATTATTATAAGCTCATTTTAGTACAGAGAAATTATAATTTCATGTCAAGTTCAGTTTGCCTTGGCAGTGGGTCCAGTATTAGGCTGGCTTCCATTGTCGGCGCAAGCCACGTGTCAAGTTATTAGAGATAATTTGGGACGGGGCGTGTCAAGTGGTATCAGAGCATGATCTTGTTTTCAGAAGAGTTGCACCACGTATTTTCCCGAAGTTAAAAAGAAAATGCATAAAACATTTTCTTTGAAACCTTTAAAATCTCTTCACATGCATTTAAATTTTCAACGTATTACTCGTGTCTTAAAAAAAAAAATAATGATTTACGGTGGCAGAACCCATGGGCAACAAAATCCATTGCTTCAAGCTTCACATCTTCTTAGATGAGAAGAGGTTAGTATGATCGATGAGTAATTTCTTTAGTACTGTGATTGATAGAATAAAGAGTTGTAGCTCCAGGTGACTAGTTGACCAAGAGACTTTCTTGAGCATTTCTTTTCCATTGCCAAAAGTTGATAAGGGTTACTCAACTTGAATGAGGTATTGATGGTTGATAAAGCTTTTTAGAATGAATATGATGATTTAGTTATACTTTGGTTTCATGACTTGAAGTATTGAAGCTACTAATTATGTTGATTATCATAGGAGTCATATCGGGTTTATTAAGAACTGTTTGATTCAAGGCTTATTTATTTCATTAAATATTGATTATCGGTGATCATATGACGGCGTAATCTCGATGTGGGGAAAGGATGTATATGTGGATTTTCACGTGTAATGAGGTGAATTAGAATGAAGATATTAGATACTGTATTTGGGGGAAGGTGTCTGCTATGTTCTTAGGGATACCAATTAGGAGGGTATTATGCATATAACGGATATGATAGATGATGATTATGATTATCGTTTCAACACACGATAAAGTCTATTTTGTTGGAAAAATATGGATTGAATTTTTCATTAAGGAAATCTAGTGAGGGTTGCTTCTGGCATTAAATTACGAGTGAAATTCTTTTATTGGTGACTATAATTATTGTGATAGGAATATATCATTGATAAGGCTAAATGGATGTTTTGATGTGATTGCGGGAACGGTGTATTAAGGAATTAAGTGGAAGTTTATTGTTATTTGCAAGGATGACAGAGTACTGATTTCCTTGGAATTGAATTTGGTTAGCGATTGTCTGGAAACACATGATTCTTAGCCACAATTATGGAAATATTGGTGGAGTTTAATTGGATTTTGGTAACGCACATGAGCATTTTAGAAAATTGAGCATTTTGAGATCTCTTGAGACATGAGATAAACTATTTGTAACGTTAAATTTTGATTCGATACAATGACTTGGTAATCATGATGGTTGTGAGGAATAATATAGACGATGAGACGATTCACACTATCTTGAGAAACACAAGAAGATGGTAAAAAGTTGTAGAGATTAGTATGTTTAAGTAATGATTTTTTTGATTCTCATGATGGATTGGATATTGCGACTAGTAATTATTCGATTGGTGAATTTATTTATATTTTTGGGAAATTCAGATAGAGAATGACCTACTGCATTCAAGGTAAACTATTTAAATATAATGGTGTTTATGGAAGTTTGTATCACTATTGTGGATCAAGTCCGGTCATATGGGCAATTTTCAAAGGTATGTCAATTATGTGTTCTAGACTAAGTTATTTTTGGAATGCTTAACGGTTTGACCATGGACGAAAGTTTGATTATGGGAAATTTGTGTAATTGTGGAATGAAACCTTGTTGCCTCGGAAGTTTAGAAGAGAAGTGATGGACCACTTAGTTGACAAGCGTAAATTTAGCAAGGTAAGCTATTGGTCCTCTGAGATATGCCATAGCGAAATTAGTCGGACAAAGGATTAGGTTGGAGAATGAAGATCATGTAAAGGTCAAGTATTCTCATCCTTATGGAGTCTGATTAAGCGAATTTCGAGGGCGAAATTCTTTAAAGAATGTAAGATTGTTACAACTCGGTTATTCTATTTTATATTAAGCCATTTTATGGTCAAAATCACATTATTTTTGGGTCAAGGTTGAGGTATTACAGGATTTAATGGAGAAATCAATAATTTAGGTTCTAAGTAACTAGATTCCTCTATATCCAAGTTCATTGAATTTCGAGGACGAAATTCTTTTAAGAAGGTAAGGTTGTTACGACCCGAATTTTCGCTAATTAAATTTTGGCTACTACTTGGTCAAAGCCGATGATTATGGGTCAAAGTCAGAGTTTTAAAGGAATTTAATTTGGTCTATCGAAAGTTTAAGGATTTGATTGATTTAATTAAAAGTTCATGGATTACAGATGCAACATAAGTTCTCAAGGACCAACTTAAATCAGACAAATAAGAGAAATGGGGCCTTATTGCAATTATATATAAGAATATATGCATATATATATTAGATAACAAACAAGCCCCGAATTGGAGTCGTGGATGGCAAACCAGAAGGCCAATCGTGAAAAAGAAAAAGAGAAAAAGAAGGGAAAAAGGAAGGAAAAGGACAAAAGAAGGAAGGAGAAAGCTTGGATCTGTTGTGGTTTCGCGTGGTAAGTGTATTTCTTCAATTTTATCTTCTGGAATTTGAGGTAAATTGCGAAATTGATTTTATGGTTTTACCAATAGATATTGGGGATTCGAAATTTATCATTATTTTGGATTGATTTGGTGTTATTAAGATGTTATATAACCCTAATTAGATATTTTGTAGTGAAATTGATGGTAATTGAGTTGTAGATGATAAAGTGGATTGAAACTCACATTACCTAGATGTTGGGAATTTGGGAATTTATTTGTGATTCAATTAGATGGTTCCAACGGTATGAAATATGGTAAAATCAATGAAAGAAGTGGGATAAAGCAATAGAATTGGGAAATTAGAGAATGTTAGAAAAGTTAAAGTCTGGTATTGAATGTGGGTAAGCAATTAGTTGAAAATTCATGTGTACAGGTTTTGATTAGAATACCGTTGTTATTTCAGGTGGTGACGAGACGGTTGGGGAAGCCTACCAACCGAATTAGAAGCAATTCGTAGTTCTGTGAGTGGAAAAAAAAATCATATTTTCATAAAGCAGCACGTTTTAAATTCCAATATATTTTTAGAAATTACCATGACATGTTGTTGCAATAAATAACTCAGAAAATCATGAACTTTATTAAGTAGAGTTTCTTTTCTAAAAGATTATGTAAAAATTCTTTTAAAACCATCATAAAGTGCCTTGTTAGAATTACCCGCTCTACACTGTTGTGATGTGTTCCACAGTGTATGACCAGAATTACAGAGGTCTTTGGGACCCACTTTCGTACACATATAGGCTTTGGGCCATGTATGGGGGTGTTTAGCCTTTGGGGCTTGCTCTGCGGGGCGTATGACAAGATATTCAGACAGAAAAAACTTTTGAGCGATACATCACGTGTATTGAGAGTACTCTACACAAGTGTGTTGTTGCTCGTTGGTACTTTTGATGTTATTTTTCAATAAATTATTTGTAGTTACAGAATTCAGTTTCAGAAAGCAGAATCCGTTTGAAACAGTATAATTAGTGTGGTTCAACTAGAACAATTTCAGTTATTAGTATTACATCGATGGTTTTCAATTATTTATGATATTTATGCATTTGATTATAAAGAGATTTTATGAAGGTATTTCAGATGGAAAGCTACGTATATTTCTGAACTTATTCACTCACTGAGTTACAAAACTCACGTATTTTCCCATAACGTTTTCTTATAGGAAAGACCGAGTTTGAGCATTAGTGGATTACCCGTGGAGTTCTGAGCCGACCACCATAATATTCAGATGATTCATATTTTAACTTAGCGATTGTCATATTTCTATATGCATGTCAAATATGGTTGAGGTTTTATTTATTTATTTATTTATTATAAATATTTTTTTTAATCAATGGTTTTTGAATTATTCATCACTTTCTCAATTGTAATTCTTTTCCCACAATTTCTGCATATGATATCAAATATTTTCGGATGGGTTATTCGAATTTGTTTAGGAAGCCCTTTTATAATTATTATAAGCTCATTTTAGTACAGAGAAATTATAATTTCATGTCAAGTTCAGTTTGCCTTGGCAGTGGGTCCAGTATTAGGCTGGCTTCCATTGTCGGCGCATGCCACGTATCAAGTTATTAGAGATAATTTGGGACGGGGCGTGTCATGTGTGTATTGGATTATGGCCGCTAGAAAAACAGCGACTACTTATTTATGATTTCGTATTATTAATGTTTTATATTAGGCCTTGTTTTACTCAACACAATTTAATATAAATTTTCGTAATTTTTTCTTTCCCATTATTTATAACTATTATTTAATTATTTAATATATTTTTCTCAAATTTTAACTATATATTTAATATGTGAATTAAGAAAATTAATTTTATCATGGATGAAACGTACCCTAAGAAAAATGACACAAATCCTATAATGATTACACTGTTGGTCTGGAAACCTGATCTTCATTCTCAGAGATCTTGTCTGGTTTAGCCGCATCAGTCCAGAAAATTTATGTTACAAATATCTGATTAAAAGTATTGCTATTTGGTCTTGTGTCTCTTTCCAATCTTGAACCATTAAACCAATAATGATGTCTGCCTGAAAGGACAGAATAGTCCTCATCATACAAGAAAATAGTCAAAATTAACATAAAATACAACCCGGTACTTCCACGCCTGCTGCTTTGATCGTAGCAGCTGATCCTTTCACTTTTTGGTGAAAGGCCTTTAAGGGGGCATTTTGGTCCCGGAATAAAATGCATCTGTATTCACACGACAATGGAGGGTTCAGCTCAGGTACCCACTGTGGGTACTTGACGGTATTTATAGTCGGGGAAAAAAAATTATAAGGGTCGGTTGAGACCCCCTACCATCAGGAAGCAGTTATATATTATTCGTCTAACTTAATATAGATACAAAAAAAAAAATTTTGCATGATGACGTGGCATTTGGTGGCGCCACGTCGGCGTGGGGATTGGCTTATGTTCCCCATTGTGGGGAACAGAGCCAATCCGCGACAATGGATTCAATATTACTATCTTGTTACATTACCTGATTACCGTATGGGTATGTTGACATGTTTTATACCGTGGTTGCTCTCCTATACACTAGTGTGCAAGAGTGCAGGAGAAGCATGCATATGTAATGACGTGGCGTCCTCACAGGATGCCACATCATCTAATTTTTTTAATATTTACGTTAGATCAGATAAACAATATACAATTACCCCCTGATTGTGGGGGCTGGTGGATCCCCCTGAATTTTTTTTTATCCGGAGTATGCATGCTTCTAGGGATGGCAAAACGGGTCGAGAAACCCGAGAACCGCGGTTACCCGAACCGAACGGGTCGAAAAAACCCGAACCGATGGGTCGATGGGGCAAATATGGTTTTTAATTTTACAGACCGGTTCGTTCGGGGAAAAAAAACCCGAACCGAACCGTTTACCCGTTAATAATTAAAATGCTTGTATATTTAATGGGCCTTTTCCAAATAACAACCCACAGCTCGCTTTAAGTTTGAAAGCCCAATAGCCCATTAAAGGTTGAAGGGTATTAAAAAAAAAAAAAAAAAAAAAAAAAAAACGGTTTTTAAAACGGTTCGGAACTCCAACCCGAACCGAACCTCGAACCGAACCGAACCGAATTACAAACGGTTCGGTTCGGTTACGGGTATGGTTTTTACCCGGCGGTTCGGTTCGCGGTTCGGGCCGAACCGTCCCCGAACCGAACCATTGCCATCTCTACATGCTTCTCCTACACACTAGTGTGTAGGAAAGCAAATATGTGTTTTATACATGGGTATAGGGGTTTACACGTGGGTATGGGGGTTGAAAGTATACTTTGTTATTATCCACCATCTTCTATATTGTACACATTGCGATTTCAATCTCCTCCCCACAGTATGGACGTGTTCCCCCTTGATTGGTGGGGGCGGTGGCCCCCCAACCCACCAAAAAGACCAATGTGTGAGGTGGAAATCATGACTAGCACACATTGTTTGGAATCAAAGTTTCTAGTTACCGATTTGTAAATACTTTTCTATTGGAAAATTGAAAAGGAAAGAAAAAGGTTTTGAAAAATATTTGTACTCTAGATTCAATTCATGAACATGAGCTTCAAAACAAAATTCATGAACACAAAATATTTTAGAAAAGAATCAGATCCGAAATATGATGTGCTTACTTAATTAGTGATTAAGGATAAGAACGGAACCAAAAACAACAAGACCATAAATAAAAAATTGAGAAAATTTTACTACACACTATATATTGCAATTTAGATGCATTGCAAATACTCATAAAACATATGACAACATATATTTTTTTAAGGTACAAGATATATCAGGCCCATACACAAGTGTAACGATACAGTTCAATTGAAGTGGAAATTATAGTCGCCTTGTCCTAGGAAGAACTATAGTCCCACTATAACAACTCCAACTACAACTATCACTGCTACTAAGGCTACCCAACGGGCAGCGACTCCACATAATACCCAGTTGATACATAGTTGGTCGGACTCGAACCTAATGTCTCCAAATCTCAGGCAGCATATATTAAGCATCAAATAATATGGAATCATTGTTTGTGCAATATTATCTCATTTTTATTTTATAATAATTAAATTATACTATAAGAATATAATGAATCGTACAACGCTTGACATATAAATTTTGGATAGCATCATACTTTTTTTTTTTAATTGTGAAGGGGTAGGGGATGAGAATCGAACTCGAGTGGCACCCGTGATCCGACCAGGATGGCACCACTGCACCACCCGGACATTCTTATCATAATTTTTATATATATAATAAAATGTTACATTTAAATGAATAGTCATTATTAAGGCACTAACATCATGGATTGATTTGCAGTGTTCACCTAACATTCATTTTCATATAGATTAAAAAAGTTCAATTTATATTTTTGGAATAGTGATATATCGAATAAAATGTCACACTTAAATGAATAGTCATTTATTTATTTTAATAAGATGCTATTTATTCATTCAAATTGGTACAATATATAGAAATAACACAGATTCAACACCACTAAAAACAAAAAAGGCAGATCTGCGAACAAGCTCACAGCACCCAGGTTAATAACATGAAATGGAAAAATGCCTACAAATGTGAAAAAATCAAAGTGACTGAAAATACCTATGCCTCCGGATCTGTAATGTTGACGCCCAAATTTGGATTGAATCAATGATGACTCGAAACTGATGTACCAGTCTAAAGCACGCGAAACAAACAACACAGCAACAAGACGATGAAAAACCAAAACGCAGCACCAAGACGATGAAATCACAAAAACACGAAGTAAAAACACATATCTATGTGGAAAGACCAATTCTTGTAAGATAAAAAAAACAAAGAAAGAGTTGAAGGGGGTAATTTCAGTCAAAAAATGGTCAAAATCATCATCTATGGTGCAGGTAAAGGTTCACAAAGAAGAAAAAAGAGAGAGCAAGTTAGTAAATAGAGAAAAGACAGGGAACTCATCAATTTTTATGTTTTAAGTCATTATTAATTGGGTGATAGGGGTTGATTTTTAATGATTTTTAAAGATTTTTAATGTAAATGAGGAGAGAGAATGAATTGAGTTGAATGGTTGAGATTTATGGATGTGATGTGATACATGGATATAATTGATTTAGGATAAAAAAATAATGAATAAAAAAATAATAAAAAATGATAAAAAAATTTTTAAAGGGTTGCCTAACACCCCTAGTCACTAACATTATGGATTGATTTGCAATGTTCACCTAACATTCATTTTCATATAGATTAAAAATTTTCAATTAATATTTTTAGAATAGTGAAATTTAGATCATTTTTCTTAGTTTACCTTTACACTAAATTGTAAATCAGTTTTATTGTTTCAGATTTGTTTCTTACAATACACATTAAATATGGATGTATAAGAAAATAAAAAGTTAATAATAATTAAAGAAAATGAACTATAATTTTGGGACAAAAAAATGGAATATCGATATGGGACAGAAAGAATAATAATACCATTAGATAATGTTCTGAAAAAAAAAATAACGGATAACGTGGTATAGCAAGGCCAAAACTCTTCTGCTCTTCTTAATTAATTTTTTGGGTTCTTTGCTTTCATTTTGAAAATTTGCATCATATTTATGATTTCTCAAGGTCTCCCTCTAAAAAGAATTAAGAAGTGACTTGATTACAAATATGGATCAAAATATTCATACCACATTATTTTTTTATTTTTACTTATTTATTTATTTATTTATTTATTATTATTATTATTATTATTATTATTGTTTATGTCGAAATCAGTTAAGACCGATTAATTATCAACTGGAGTGAGTGTTATGACCTGATTAGCAGTAACAGAAAAAATATAGAATGTAAATAAGTGTTTATATCCGAGCTCGAGCTAGTCCCAGATTACAGAGGATTTTCGTGTGTCCAAATGATTACTAAGTGTTCTATTTATAGTGCAAGAAAGGGGTAGGCTGAGGTAGGTCATCATGAGACCACTGTACGAGCGCCAAAGTAGCCGTGATGATTACACCTGCAGCGCCTGCAAGCCGTCTTGCATTTAAAGGGTTGACCTTGGAACTTGTGGACAGCCGCCGTTGCATTTATGAGGGGAGAAGATGCTCTGTCGGTTGCAGATGGTATCAGGGTGTCAGATGACACGTGGATTGTCCTTATTATCGGCTACTGTAGCGAGAGGGACTGGAGACACGTTACGGACGGACTGAACTCGGACCATGTGTCAGAGACTAACAATGGGAAGAGCTCTCCATCTGTCGGCCGACTTGGGCCCTTGGCCTCAGGTCCTGGAGGTGACCGAGCTGAATTGGGAACTACCACTGATTCTCCAGTGAGGTACATTCCATTGTTGATCCGACCTGGGACACTGGACACCTCACCAACCGGCCTGGTGCCCTTGACACGTCAGCGAGGGTCCATATTGCGAGAACCTGGTTCGATCGAGTGCCACATCACCAGGGTGCCAACAATTATTATTATTTGTGAATAAAAGTTACATATATGAATAATACAATCATTAATTTTTGTTGACTTAACAAAATTGAAAAAGATACATGTTTTAAAATATCGTACATGTTCTATTAAACATGCACAAGAATTTTCGACAACTTTAGGCAGAGTTCTGTGCGGGTAAAGTGATTATAATTTCAAACTTTCAAATGTGAAGTATTTTAATGCGTGACACTACAAGATATTATCGACCAACGTAATGAGAATGCTTCACAGGGCCGATTTTGCTATGACGCTGATGAGGCGGTCACCTCAGACTCAGAACCAAAAAGGGCCATTTGTCTTGTTATACCTGGAAGTCCAATCTAGGAAAGCCTTTTTCCTTTTGTATTTTTAATTTTAGGGTGTGTTTGATTGCACAAAAGTTTTTCTGGAAAACGAGTTTTCCACCCATTTTTTCCAACTTTGGGTGTTTGATTGGTTTTTTTTCCAGGAAAACGTTTTCTAAATACAAGCGTTTAAAGCACAAAAATCATAATTTTCCTGGAAAACTCAATCCAAAGAAAAGGTAGGAATCCGTTTTTCAGGAAAACGTTTTCCCGGAATTCCCTTTCCCGGAATCCTATCAAACACACCCTTAGGGTGTGTTTGATTGCAAATGATGGAAAAGAAAATATTTTCCATCTTACATACAAAATATTTTCTTTGGGGGAGGTGGAATTTATTTGCCATGGAAAATGAGCTAAACATGCATTAAATGATTGTACATAGAAAATATTTGCTATTGAAAATTTCCTAATCAAGCAACCAAGTGGGAAAATATTTTCCATGATGGGACATTTTTCATAGAAAATGGTGTCAATCAAACACACCCTTAGGGTCCAATTTTTTCATTCCCACACATCCTTTGGAACCTCCTCTCTCTCTCTCTCTCTCTTTTTTTCATTTCAATTTTAATGTTCAATATAGTATCTTGTATTCCGCGCTTTATATCTAATTTTGTGGTAACATATAATTATTATCATTCTTGTGAAACTTGCCCAGCCCTAGATTAACCCAAGTGACCAGCACTGAATTGCGCCACATTTTTAATCAAGAGTGGAAGTGATAGTGATATGGCGCTCCCTTATCCGTCCCAAATATATCATCCACATTTCCTTTTTGGATGTCTCAAAATATAGGTATTTTTCATATTAAGAGATCTAATTTATATTATTTTATTAATATACCTATATTTAATATTTAATTATAGTTATTAATTTTCAATTTTGATTTTTGTTTATTAAATGAGGATAAATTAGAAATACGATTAATAAAATATGTGTTTCTAATAAAATTCTTAATATTCGTAAAAATACAAAGTGAATTACATATTTGGGAGAAAGACGGTACATCATTTAGGTTTGAAGCTTAAAGGGGCTGCTCAAAGTGTCCACTTTATTTATTGGAGATGAGAAAAGCCTAAAGGTGGTGTTTCGTTGGGACCAATGCCAATGGCCTTCTTTTTTGACTGCTTCACTTTATTTAGCCAGACAGTCTTATCTTTTCTTTTTTCCTCTAAACTCCTTTATCTAAGATTTGTGGATACTTTTTGCAGTGGCGTATATATATGCAGATATGTTGAAGACTTGACAAGTCTAATTAATCAAATATTTTATAAACGAGATTACATGTTACAATTTTTCTGTTTTCTTTTTCGAGTTTTACTATACTTGAGTGTGATTTCTCGATTAATGTTATTTTACTTTATACTACAAAATTTACACATTGTATTAATTTGTGTTTATAGAATGTATGTTCTTATATTTTCCCTTTTTAAAGTCAAGAATGGATAAAAATACCTTTATAGATTGGTGGATGAGAAAGTAAGAATAAAAAAATTGTTCAATGTAACCTAAAATTTGACATTTTTTCCCTTAAAAATGCACTCTCTTTTTTTCTTTCAGCAAAAAAATGCACACTTTTTATTGATAAATCTAAATCCATCGCTGCTTTCTGCTCTTCATTAAATGATTCCTAGATTTTTTTTATTTTTTAATTTTTGCGAACATTATTCCTTGATCTTAAGTCTTAAAATTTCACAAAACAAAATTATAAGGACAAGGATTTTTTTAATTATTTTTTATACCGGCAGCAGAGAAATGATCAAGAGCAGATGAAACTCATGAAAGAAAATCAGGGTAGTTAGGACAAAGAATAGATTGAATGACTGAAATCACTAGTGTCATCTAAAGTTGATGCCCTCGAAATTAAATTTGTCTATTTTTGTATATCTTTGCTCATTTGGAATCAAAGAGTTGTAGGGTTCGGCTCATTTACAAAGGGAAGTTCAAAGACAGAACCTCAACCTTCTTTACATTTCTTACACTTTCGACCGTTGACTTGATCGTTGAAATCCTCGCAGTCGCCAGGACCCCCTTACTCTTGCGGTTGAAGGCTTTAATGGGTGTTACGTGTTTAGGGATGTGAGGACAGATCAGAATCTGATTGGCCTTCATTTTTTGAGGTTAACAGATACTATATTTTAAAACGATTAATTAATACTTAATTTTCTATATTATAGTACTTAAATATACAGCCCCTGCGTTTGAATTATAACAAAATTTCGATATTGAGACTGGATCAAATTCGCTTAAACATATTATGTAACAATTTTGCTTTATTTTAATGATGCAAGTTAATTTGATTACATATACAATTGCAAAGATGATACGTGGAAGGAGTGCGTTAGGGAATGATTTAGAAAATGGATATATATGTATTAAATTGCCTTTAAATACTATACTCTTTTTGAAATTTCAAATTATAAAATTTAACGATAGTTTGGTAAAAATACTCATATTTCCTAACCCACTCCCCGCATCTATCATTTTTGATAAATGTGATGAAAAGACATGACTTTAATCACAAAAGGAGGAAAAGTTTCACATTCATAACAGGTAATTATCCAATATCATCGAGGATCAAAAAGAAATTTTGGCATTTTCTTTGAATAATAATTATAAAGAAAGACAAATCATGTGGTCATCATGAATGCTTCAAACCATTCAACTTGTCTTAGGTTTTCTTAAACTTTAAAGCTAATTTGAAAAAGATTTTGATTAGACAGTATTGTACCGATTAAAAACGGGGGAAAAAAAGTTAAAATTGTTTGAAACAATGATTTCCATCATAAAACAGATCCTTCATTTTCTATTCTCCAATTGATTATGGGCACCATTGAGATGGTGCTGTTGCCACGTAAAGTGGAGAAAATCATGATTGTGTTTTGCTGTAAAAATGATCAAAAAAAGCTGTGAACCAAAGTTGAGAGGCCATTTTCTATTATTAAGTAATTTAGCAATACGTTTGAAATGACATATAAGCCCCAGTCACGGAACTTTTTTTTAAAGATTTTTTTTCATTTTTTTCAACTTTTATATATATATATTTTTTTAAATTAATAACATCCACATATCTCATCACATTCATAAATCTCCACCACTCAACTCCACTCATTCTCTCTCCTCTTTTATATTAAAAATCATTAAAATTCATTATAAATGATTTCATTGGCTAAGATATAACATGTCTAATTTTTTTATTGGATTGTGTTCTCGCACATTATGAGGGTAGTGTCTGTGGGACCCACTTCATTTAGTCCGGCATACTATTTGTAGTGAACATCAGAATATAATATATTAGTTTTTATATCGTGACAACATAAAGTACCATCCTCCACTCAACGACAAAAAGATATTGAATCACTTGCCTCCGTTTGTGTTTGTTTACCGTGGTGGATAAGTCGTATTGGATCACGAAATTCAATCACAATGAAAAAAATCTGGTCCATAGTTCAAATGTCAAGTTTTAAAAGGCTCCTTCACGACATCAGCCCACTATACTCGTATCCGTTCCACTTACTCACAAGAGGCAGGCAGCATGAGTCTGGGTAGTGGCTAGTGGTTAATGGGCTAATTAGTTGGGCTAATATTAATTAAATGGATTGGGGTTTGTGTTTCCTTTAAGAAACTCCGGCGACTTGCGTTGTTCTTTTAGTAGTTTTGTCTATGCGGTTGAGCGGAGAAAAATATCTGGCTAAAAATAAAGGAAAATGTTATATACTTACATCACTCATGATTCGTTGTCTACATATGGCCAATTTAAATTATACACAAGTGGTCCGATGAGTGACACCTGCCACCCCTCACCATCAAGGGGGTCCACTCGTGGACACATCACCTATCGGACTTTAAATTGTTTACATGTGACAACAGAACTTTTGCGATACTTATATTTTTACCATGAGTTGACTATGAGGTGTATTATATTAGACTAGATACATGAAGAATGAAATGACATTTTTATAATCTCTTTTGTTGTAAGTGGGCGATAAATCCCATGGTGAACACAATGGTACTAGTAGCATGATTCAAAATTAAATTGTATTTGGCGATAGAAAAAATTGGTAGCGTAGTTTATTTTAAAAGTTCTAATTTTATAAAACCCAAGAGCAAAATTTTAACCTGCACATTTTGCATGTGTTATTCTTCTCATTTTACTTTATTCTCTTTGAAAATTGAATTTAATCTCAATCAAAACAAAATAGGGAAAAAAATGATTAAACAATCACATAAAAATGCAAATCCTAATTGACTCTTTATATAGTTATATGCAGTGATTAGCTACTCATTATCCATACATTTCACGAGAAATACATATGTCCGATTCCAAAAAAAAAAAAAAAAATAGAAGAAGAAGAAGAACACATGTGTAACCCTTTTTTTTTTAAAAGAGAAATTTAAACATCCGTTCCATTTAGCTATGTAACAGACTTGTCTATTTTAACTCCTAAGAAATAAATCTAGAAGTCACAATCTGTTCGATCTTTAATGTGGCATTCATGAGTTTGGTTATTCTTGACTTTTATTTCTGGGCTGAGGCCCAGTCACTGGACTAATTCAACATTGCCCAGCTTTGGCTGATTTTGCCGTCCTCAGTTGTCCCGGTCTATCTAGCTAGTCTTCATTAGTTAGTTAATGAAAAACTGCAAATACACATATTTCTTCATCAATTAATAATAATTAATAAAGATGTCCTATGTCAACGCCTACGTGGGTGATGACTAGTTACTAGCGTCTAGGAGGGACACATAACATTATTCCTCTAATAAGTTATAAATAAGTTTATATCTAGAAGTTATTCGAATTAATAAACCCATGCATACTTTTTAGATATTATTATTTTACACAATTTTAAAGTTTAATACCAAGTAGACTTGACAAAATGGTTCGTGAGCCATTCTTGGGCTCGCAGAGCCAGGCTTGGCTCTGGCTCATACAGTGTACGGGCCACGAGCCGAGCTCGACCACTAAAACGGATGAGGCGCTCAGCTAGAGCTCGCTTTGGCTCGCGAGCTTGTGGCGAGCGGCTCGTATTTTCACAGCTCGGCTCGTATAGTGTACGAGCCATGAGTCGAGCCCGAACACGGCTTTGGCGAGCCGAGCCGGCTCACCAAGCCATTTTGCTAAGTCTAATACCAAAGTTTTAAAAAGTATAAGGTGCGAAAAAAAGTCCAAATCAAACATTGAGCTAAGGCGTGCTTACGCAAACTGATTCGTAATAAAGTGCGACCAATGCTTGATAAAACACAAGCCGTGCTATGGAATCCAAGCCTTTAGCATAAGCGCCACCTAGGCAAATTTTTAAAACACTGTGTAATATGTAATTATAAGACACAAAATAACTACGAACTTAGATCCATAAGGGTCTCGCAAGCTCTTTATCAGATGTTTAAGAGAATGTAAGACAACATGTTATTCATATTGTAAAACACAAACTTTTGAATCTCAATAATTTTAGTTTTATGTTTACATCGTGTATATATGTTTTAATGGGGGTCGAAAAATTGACACTCACATTTGACTGCTATTAAGTAGACGCCTTAGCAACGCAAACAATTTTGAATGACACATGTTTCAATTTCTAGGGCTAAAACCATGTTCTGGTAGTCGTAAATCAAATTTAAGGTGACATACTTAAGGGCCTGTTTGATTCGCGTTAAAGTTGATTAAAATTAAATTACATTTGGTTGGAAGTGTGGGATTGGGAAATAGAGAAGATATAGGAGTACTAAAAATACAAAAAAAATTTATCACATCAATTTATGCGTGATTAAAAAAATAAGAGAAAAAATAAATTTAATTTGGCAAAATTTAATGTGAATAGAAAAAAGCTCCAAGTGCCTACGTGGAATGGACAGTGAGAAAATGTGACATGCTTGTTTTAAGTCAACTTCAAATTGGCACAAACAAGATACCGGCGAGACATCTTTACAACGAATGTCAAATTTTGACTTGCAAGTGGGAAAAAAAATAAAAAGAAATAAATTGAAACGAACACATGCTATGCCTGTAAAATATAACAATCAAACAGAGTAATAAAATCCTATTTGAACTATATGTATATCATTATTAATATTCTGTTATTCCATAAGATTTTCACACGCACTTGGTTGTCGACCAAGTTGTCGACAAAAATTATACGAACACATGGGACCACAACGGGAAACTGTTGTGGCCTTGCATGTTATTTTAATTACAATACATAATTATATTTTATTATATTTTTTTGGATTTACTACATACAAATATATAAATTGCTGTTGTTAAAGATAATACTAGTTCTATAAATAAAGAAATGTTGTCATTCGTGGCCCCTCCATGCACTTGATCTTGAATCCGTCCCAAATATGAGGAAGATTCAAGATCAGGTTGGTCATTTTTGTCAGCTTCATTTGAATTGATGAACTGCAGGCCTCAAACGAATCGACAAGGGTCTTCCAATTTCAACATCATCGCATTTGTAATGAGGCAGATGTGACACATACATTAAAGTTTGAGGCTTTGAAATTACTTCTTTATCCTTCAATCTCCCACATGTTAAAATATTTTGAAAGGTAATTATCGCAAAATATCTGTACAATTTAGCGATGTTATGCGTTTCTTGGCAACCATACCGGAAGTTAAGAACACATACGCATTCTAAATAACGTAAAGTCTGGAATAGCGACAAAGTCAAGTTTCAAGCTTTTTCGAGTTTAAGTGAGTTTAAGCGGATCTAAGCGTAGGATAGCGTAAAAAACGTAAGGCGTGACGAAGCGACAACGTCAAGTTTCGTGTTTAAGAATCGCTTAAGCGTTCTCGAAATGAGCTTTTTAGAACAGAATTACCATATAAAATTCTTTTGGGAGTGTCATGATCAATTTGGGAGTGCTCTAATCAATTTTTTTAGCAACAATGGAGCATTACCTTGTAAAACACCGTCCAGGTTCATCCTCCAAACTTTACCACCCCACTCGAAAAACTCCATACTAATCCAACATCAGAATTCCACCCAAATAGTTCATTCCTAAAATACCCCTCTATCCTGATCTTTGACACCGACACGACAAATTTTTGCCCTTTGTATAATAATAATTTATTAATTATTAATTTATTAATTCCCACTGTCTAAAATTCTGATTCCAAAAATACCCTTCTTTAATTTTTCTATTCCTAAAATATAATTTCTTTCTCTCTCATCCAAACTCTCCCTCCAAATAATATAACCATCCCACTCAGATGAAAAAGGAGACGAGAGAAATCTCTGCTGCTGCTCCAAATGGCAGCCATGGCGTATTCCCTCAACACCGCCGCCCCTTCCTCCGCCTCTTACTCGAAGCTAACCAAAATCAACCTCACCCAACCGGTCGTCGTCCCCCTCCGCCTCCGCCGGCCCGCCGCCACTTCCAGATCCAGTACCCGGATTTGTGCCTCCCTAATTGAGCCTGACGGAGGAAATATTGTTGAGCTTTTTGTTCCGGAGTCTGAAAAGGACTCAAAACTGAGGCAGGCCATGGGTCTGCCTCAGATCAGACTCTCTCAGATTGACCTTCAATGGGTCCATGTCCTCAGCGAGGGATGGGCCAGTCCATTGAAAGGGTTCATGAGAGAGTCTGAGTTCCTCCAAACGCTTCATTTTAACTCGCTTCGGCTCCACGATGGGTCGATCGTGAACATGTCGGTGGCGATTGTTCTCGCCATTGATGACGCCCAGAAGAGCCGGATCGGGTCGTCCACCAGCGTCGCGCTCGTGGATCAGAATGATAACCTGGTTGC
Source organism: Jasminum sambac (assembly GCA_018223645.1). Taxonomy (NCBI): domain Eukaryota; kingdom Viridiplantae; phylum Streptophyta; class Magnoliopsida; order Lamiales; family Oleaceae; genus Jasminum; species Jasminum sambac. The sequence goes on from CP073649.1 coordinate 25,629,856, forward strand.
TGTGTTGAACGAGTAAGAGAATCGTCCCCATTTTATTACGAATTCGGTTATGGATAATTTTGTTGGCTGAATGCTGTTGAATATTCTGTAGATTGATTATGTTCAAAATGCATTTTTGCTGGAATTGTGCTTTTCTGAGTGAAGCATTGTTACTGTTACAAGTATTTTTGTTCATTAATATGGAGTTAATATAAATTTTAATGCCAACGAATTTATATTTTTAGAAATGATTTATTTATTTTTTTACTTTGAATTCATTTTAATTTTTTCTTTGCTGTTTGCCTATAAAATTTTGGGTGAAGGGGGAATATTTGATGCTCGATAATTGTAACATTAGTTAATTATTGATTGTTTGGAAGGTTTTGACTCTTATTCTGGCATGAATTGTTAGAACTTGACATATTGAATAGGAAAATGAGTTTTCTCATCAATATAATAATAAGTCTTTTGAGTTATTTTAGCTCCAATTGTCATTGTCGAATATCATGTCTATTCTCTGGTTTCACTGATGCACAGAGACGATAATCCTGATAATCCTATGGTGCTGCAATAATTAGTTTGTGGTTTCATGTGATATGCTGTTTTAGTAATTTTCTTCGTTTATTTTGGATGTTGTTGAATGAATTATTCAATCTTTTGTTTCTGAGGTTTAAATTGCATTATCGAAATTTTTAACCCTCAGTCAGATATGATGTTGAAGCTTACTGTTCTTATTGAAATGGATATGTCAAAGGGCAAGGCCCCACCAATTTAACAAATAAAAAATTTAAATGATTGAAATTTCATTAAAATTTGTAAGCGAGCGTGCATCTGAAAGCGAGACAGAGACTTTTATGAATGAATAGATTAGTGGAGTTCTACATTAGTGGAACAGTATATCCGCGTTATCATGTAATCATAATGACATCGTATAATATATGATTGACTATTTATGTATAATATATGATTGACTTTATTTTCTCGCAAACTTGACCTCTTCACAAAACCTATAGATACCTCAACTGTCGTTGACTGTTTTTATACGTGGAGGGATAACTGTTCACACCTATTTTGGTGTATGGCAATAGTTTCCTAATAGTGCTGGTTAAGAAGTAAAATCCATTTGTCAAATAGAGAAACAGAGCTCACACAACTATGGAACTTTTCTTTTGATTTATTTTTCTGGTTCTTTGATAGTTTTGCTGTAGATAAAACTTTCATATATCATTTCCTTCAAGCCATGTCGGATTGGCTTAATTGTTGGTGAATGTTTTTGTGGTGTCTTAACTTTTCACTCTTTTAATAGCATGCATTAGTATTCCTTTTTCATTTCATATATATATATATATACACACACACACAATAACTTCTCATCGGGTATCTCTCTCTTCTTAAATCAATTTTTTACTGTAGCATTGAGATTTACAAACATAACAAAGAAGAAAGAATAGCAAGAACCTGGGGTACCACCGCTAGTGGTCTACCTTATGTCGAGGAAGCTATTACCCATGCTGGAAACTGGCTGATTGGTGGTGATTTAGAGGTGATTGAACCCGTCAAGTACAACGATGGTCTCGATCGCTTTCGACTTTCCCCTTCGCAACTCCGAGTCGAGTTTGAGAGACGCAGTGCAGATGCTGTGTTTGCTTTCCAGCTCAGAAATCCCGTGCACAATGGACATGCGCTGTTGATGACAGACACTCGCCGTCGCCTTCTTGAAATGGGATATAAGAATCCCGTCCTCTTGCTTCATCCCCTTGGAGGTTATACAAAAGCAGATGATGTACCACTTAGTTGGCGAATGAAGCAGCATGAGAAGGTTGGTGTTCTCTTGATATATTCACTTGTTATTGTCTATCGATAAAAGGCCAATGTTTTACATTTTTTTACTTCTCGTGTTTATTGTCTTCTCGTTCTTTATACAACTATAAGAAGTTGAGTCAATTAGGTTTCTCAGCTTGTTATTCATTTGGCTAAGCTCAAGAATAAGTAGAATAAGTAAACGCAAATTTTTTTCCCTTATACGTTGGGATAAGTTGCTTTCTTGTTGCTTAAAGGTAAAAGATTGACTTTTGGATACCCTTTTAACTTTTTTCTTGATTTTTAAAATAAGTAACTTGTCATCTAGATCAGGTAAAATTTTATTATTTTCTCAACCTACTTATTTCCTTATAAAAAGTGACCTTTTTAGCATAGCAAAACTTGCTCATAGTTGTTCCATTTCTCTGTTGATTTTCGCCAGTAAATTAATATTTTGTGAAGGGGGTGTTTTTCTATGATCTTTTCCTTTAAACCTACAATGAATGGAAAAATTAGAGATTAAAGTGGATTGCAAATCTGGTGAACTAGTACAATGGGAAGTATGTTCCATATATAGGTTTATTAATATTTTATCCATTGTTTTAGGTGCTTGAGGATGGAGTTCTTGATCCAGAGACTACAGTAGTATCTATATTTCCATCTCCGATGCACTATGCGGGCCCCACTGAGGTACAATGGCACGCTAAGGCTCGGATTAATGCAGGTGCAAACTTTTACATCGTTGGTCGGGACCCAGCTGGCATGAGTCACCCAGTTGAGAAAAGAGATCTCTACAATGCTGATCATGGTAAGAAGGTGCTGAGTATGGCTCCTGGATTAGAGCGCCTCAACATTCTTCCATTCAAGGTATGAGAATGAATGAACGAATGATTATCAGCATTATCACAATCATGATGAAAAACTCTGAAGCATTCTTTTTCGACCTGGAATTGAAAGAATAATATCATTGCTGGGAAATAGAGAGGAAAAAAAATAGGTTATTAAAATATTAATTAGTTATTATGGATGGATGAATAGGTAGCCGCTTATGACAAGTCTCAGGGTAAAATGGCATTCTTTGATCCATCAAGGCCTCAAGATTTCCTCTTCATATCTGGTACCAAGGTAATTCTATCATTAACATCTTTGCTAATCCCTCATTATGGATTCAATCCTCCCCTCACTCACCCCCGAACCCCAAAACACGTTTGAATGATTGCTTTTCTTCAGATGCGAACACTTGCAAAGAACAAGGAGAATCCTCCAGATGGGTTTATGTGCCCAGGTGGTTGGAAAGTCCTGGTCGATTATTACGACAGTTTGTCTCCCTCTGAGAATGGCAGAATACTCCAAGCTGCCCCAGCTTGAAATTATATTATGATTGGGAGAAACCTTAAACCTATTTATCTCCAATGTATAATTGCTTTAGACTTGGTGAAAACTGTTTTCGGCTCAATAAGATCATATGAGGCATGGGTACAGAATTACTAGAATTGGGCCTCATCATGTAATATAGTGTGCCAAAAATGGCTGTTGAATTCGTGCACCATGTATAATATTGTGTGTGTGTTTGTGTGTATGTGAAGTAAACGGGAGGGGGGTTGTTTTCTCAAAGAATTAACACTTATAAGTGATTGTCACTTAAAAATCTTTTGCTTTCTTGATCTAAATGTCAATTGTGAAACCACTAGGGGAAATTCTAAATTTGTCACTTGTACATGTTGGACGAAGTACAAACATAAAAAAGTATACAGCTAAACCAACCAAGTCTTGTCTCTATATATGTTGGTTCAACGAAGTGAAAGCGAGCTTTTTAGGGTAGAACTTATAACACCACCTCTTTGCTGAGAGCAACACACAAGAAGAGTGTGGCAATGCTCGAGACACAAAATTTATTCAATTAAAAAAAAAATCATAGATGGCATCTCCAATGAGAACGTGAATTGCATGATGATATGGATGTGTGAGATAGAAAGAGATAATTATTTTAATTGAAGAGGAATGGAAAGAGGTGTAGGAAAAAAAGATATAGAAAAGTGAGAACGAGGAGAGATGTGAAACAAATTCAAAAAAATATAATAAAATAATAGCAGAAAAATTCTAGATGGGTGTTTACTTTTAAATATGGCATAGGAATTCATATAGAAAAAATGGAGCAAATGAGGAAAAAGTGATTTTTAAAAAATCAAAAATTAGAAAAAAATAGGAAACATATGGGATCGACCTAAATTTTTGTCTTTCTCTTGCCTAGATGAAAATTGGTAATAAACATGTGCATTGGAGACAGTTCGATTTTCCATGAATTAGACTGATTATATTTTAGAAAGTAAAGATTGTGCAAGTACAAGGACATAATATCTAGTAAATTTTAGGGACAGTGAGATATGTAGATATGTTCCTATAAAATACAGCAGCAAATTACAACAATTGCTTTCTGTGGGGGCTGTCTCCTGGTCCTGGATAATAAAATTTCAGTTTAGTTGGCTACTCTCTTGGGTGTGGCTGTCCTGGAAAAGAAGATGAGAGAATATTTTCTTGGAACCTTTTTTTGTAGCAAAGTAATAATCTATGTCATAAAAGTTGTCGGGGGCCAAACACAAGTACACAACATTACCTTATAACCATCTTTTGCCACCCTCAACTCATTTTTTATAGTCCATCTTTGTGGACAGTGACGGAGCCAAGAATTTTATTTTGCAGGGGCGAAAAAATAATTGCTACTAATTAAATAATATTATTTAGAGGAATATAAGTGTAATATTAAGGCTTACACAAATCTAATGCTAAACCTAATTATTAAGTAATTTTATATATCAATATTGTTAAATACAAAATGGTTACAATAGGCATTCACAGAGGGAGAAAAATTGACATCAGGAATATAAAAATATTTCTCAATCTATAAGTGAGAACGTAGAAATGAAGTAGACATCATAAATAGATCTTGCCGTTCCCTTTTCTCTACGAACTCACTACGGGTTGATTTAAAAAGTCTCGATAATGTCATTCTCGATATACATACACAACCATAGCACTCGAGAAAAAGTTATATCCATTTTATTTCACAACCTCGTCTTAAAGATGGGAAGAGCTAGGAATGTACACTCAATCATAATTGTGGATATTGGTAAAACGAGGCAAATCAATTTGTTAACAAGATAACAACTTATTGATTTTTCTGTCAATGCCAACATTTGATATTGAAACTGATAATTATAGTGAACTTCAATTTCAAAGAGCTCCAATTGTACTAGTTAAATGCAACCTCTCTTGATCTGTAAAGTCATTTGCATAGAATTTATGTACAAACTCTTTTGAACATCAAATACCTTGTTTCCTCCTTAGGATCGAATGATGAGTAAAGAATAAGCAATTTTGCCATGTTTTTAATTGTTAAATCTATTTTTTATCTCTTGAATTTGAAAATTTATGACTTTAGAGATGGATGAATACTTTATTCTTAAAGAATTGAACTTTTAAGTATTTTTAATTATATAATACTAGTATTAGATCTTAAAAATTAGATAGGATTTTATATATATTATTCTGCACATATTTGGTTTAGAATTTTGAGACGTTTCATGTTGCAGGGGAAACCACCAAAGTGGCGGTTGATGTTACAAGGACGGCAGCCCCCTCATGCCCCTCTCTAGTTTCACCTTTGTTTGTGGACCTTATAATGTGATAAAATGGTGTATAAAAAATATTCTTGTGCTTTAAGCAAACATGCCAAAGTCGCCACACTAATCAAGTGTTACCACTCTGGCAACCTCACTATTAACATGCCAAAATGATTATAATCATCGTCATAATTGCACCCAATTTTCACTCTAATCAAATTACAATCTTCATATAATCCTATTGATCTCAAAACTAGAACTACTACAATAGGATACAACCAAAAATGAGATGGGAAATCAGAATGCAACTGGAATATTAGGTAAGTTTTGTAACTTATATTTGTCGTTTAACTTATAATGGTAATTTTATTGTTGTGATCAATTTCAGGAGAGGAGAAAGCAGCAAAGGAGGTTGCAGAAGAAGAAAAGTATCATATAATTCCTCAAAGTGTGAAGAAAGTTGATTTGACAGAAGAAAGCCACACACTTGTTGAAGATGAAAGCAAAGATGTTGATGAAAATGCAGCAGATTCTGATACTCATGACCCTGAAATTGAGGAAAGCCCTTCTGTGGAAAAGCTGACAGGAAGAGGTTTGCTACCTGTACATTTTCCATTTTTTCACTCTCTATTTTACTCATTTTTTCAGACCATTTACGCTCTTTTTGATGTTTTATGGGGTTTGATACACAAGTTAATGATGCTTAATTAGATATACATTGACACCCTTGTACATCAACAGTTCTTGTGGAATCGAATCAATGAACCACTGATATGACACCTTGACATTTTTATTTAATTGTTCATATTTTGTCATAATTTGTAAAATATTGAGAACAATGATTTGAAACCCAAGTTAATGATGCTTAATTAGATATACATCAGCGTCCCTGTACGCCAACAATTCTTGTGGAATTAATAAACCAGTGATATGACACTTTGACATCTTTATTTCATTGTTCATATTTTCTCATAATTTGTCAGATATTGAGAACAATGATGATGGAGAACATAACCCCCCAAGATTTGAAGAGGTTTCAGATGATGCAAATTACACATCTAATAAAGATGATGATGCACATATGGATGATCAAGTATCCCCTTCAAAAGGTTAATTCACCTTTTCTTTTTCCTCGCAATTCGTTGTCATAATTCACAATTGCGCAAACATAATATCATTAAACATAGAATCGGGCAATGTGGGCTGGTGATAAATACGGTAAGCATTCTCAATCACTCAACCCGCGTCCATGTAAAATGGTGGATAAGATACTCTTATCTGACATATGTTTGATATAAGTTATATTAATATACAAACTTAATATACTTTCTAGGCACAAAACTAATTGATTCTTCAAGCCAAGTAGAGGGAAGAGACTCAAGTCTGGATGATCTAAATCTTAAGATGGAGGACCAGCCTACTATTCCTAACGAAGCGTGCGAGGATTTACCATTAAAAGACATTAATGAAACTCGGGACGTCAGTACTACTTCACTTCACTTGATTGACACCAATATACATTTAGAGAAGAAGAATGAGTTGGAGATGAACGAAAATTCTAGTCCACCAAGTGAGCATTTTCTTCTTGCTCAGGAAATCAATCACTGGGATCAATCTGAGATGAGTGCAGAGTCTGAGGCAAAACAAGATGAGGAGAAGCAGTCATTACACAATGTTGAAGTTGGTAGTGTTGAGGAAGTTACTCAAATGCCGATGGAAATTGAAATAGGCCCCATCGGAGAATGCAAATTCACTGCCACCAGTGAGGAAGACGAAGGTGAAAAAGCAGTCAGGAGTGAACAAGACCTGTCTGAAACAGTTTCAACAGAGGAAACTGGCATGGCAGACGTGCAAATACATAACAGCTGCGAACAACCTTGTACCGATGAAAACATCGATGCAACATCAAGAAATGCCCACAGTGAGGAAGACGAAGGTGAAAAAGCAGCCGTGAGTGAAGAATACTTGTCTGAAACAGTTTCAACAGACGAACCTGGCATAGCAGACGTGCAAATACACAAAAGCTGTGAACAACCTTGTACTGATGAAAATGCCGATGAAACATCAACAGATGGGTATCTAGTGGATGATAATAGGAATCAAGAAACTAATGAACTCCCAAAAGGAGGCCTAAGCAATTCATTGGAGCTCAAAAAGTCTCCTAGTTTCGAGTTCGGCATTTCATTTGAAGAATCTGATCAAACTCCACTGCTATATCAGGACAAGGCTGCAATTCGAAGCTTTTCAACCTCTGCATCTCTGGTTCGAAGCTCCTCACAGCATGATCAAGAAGACAAAACAGTTGAAGTAATGGGAAGAAGCAATTCTGAGAATTCGAGAGCTCAATTTCCGAACATGATCAAGAAAGATCAAGAAAAGGCTATTGTAATGTGTAGAGAAGAAAAACAAGAAAACAAGAATGTGGATGACAATGGAGATAAGGATTTTCAGGCTATGGAATCTAAAGAATTTGGATTGGATTCTCCAAAGGTAAATGCAAAGAGGAGGACTAAATCTTCCCTTTTCACTACCTGCATTTGCTGCACAGCAGCAATCAGTTAATCAAAATCTCCATGCAAAAACTTGTTCTATAGGTCCCTTATCATCATTCATACAATGTGTTATGTCATATGTGTGCAACTTCTTATGTCTTTATTTTTTCTCTTTGGATTCCAGTTCTGATTGTATTTGGGGAATTTTTTTTTTTTTCCTTTTTTGTTTAATATATAAACTATTTTTTTGGCTGGGAAGGCTTTAAGTTATTGTTGGAAAACTTCCAATGTAACAAAATGGATTTGAAGAGGTGTTAATGAACTAACTTAAGATTTGACAACTAATTGTTCTCAAAGAAAATAAAGGATTTTAATTTTATATTATTGATTTCTCCAAGAAAAACAACTATATGAGTGGTGTGCAAAAAGGCTTTCTAGCATTCCTAGAGTATCGGGCATCGACTACTCCTGCCTGGTACATGCAGACTACTTACTGATAAGGAAGACAAAATAACATTACTTTCTATATAAGTACTGAAACTTAGTGCTCTATAAGTACTAGAAATGTTTCAGAATATTATGACTATATCTTATGCTAAACTTGAACTGTAAAATTATTGCAAGTTAACACTTGTAAAATTCCTCACGAGATGAGCATAGAGATGCATCTCACCACCACTCAGATGGTTTCTTGATCTCGCGACCACTCAGATGGTTTCTTGATCTCACGGAGTTGGACAGAGTTCTCAAAGCAATGATAGAAACCATAATGCGGGAATCTCTCGTACCAAGTGTCTTGCCTTATATGTGTATCCCAATGCTCGCCACTGCTGCTCTTGCCATACTTGTGAACCCACCCGGAACCATTGTGATCCTCACCCCAAGTCCTGTTCCAACGGTCTCCATGTTTACCTGCCCACCATGTCTCCCCTTGTTTTACCCCATTACTGTAGGGATCAAAGTGTTCGTCCCATTTGTCACCCCATTTATCCCACCCGTCGCCTTGAAACCGCTCTGCCCATTTATCTGTATATTTAGTGCTCCCTCCTTGTCCATCATATTTCTCACCCCACCTAGCAAAATTGATAAGTAAAAAATTTACAAAGAACTTATTTACGAAGAAGTTTTTAATACATGTTTAAATAAGAAAGACAAGTCCGAACTGCTTGCACCGGAGCCTACACATCAGGTACTTGGCCTAGATGTGGTGCAAGCAACTTACACTAGATCAAGAGTATAGGTCTGAAAGAAGGGTATTAGTACCTTTCATGCCAAACATGAGCATGACCATCATCTAGAGGAGTGTAAGGGTCGATACTGCACCACTTGTGAGCCCATTTATCTACTTGGCCAGACGCACCATAATGCTCCCACCACTGCTCCTGCCACTCGTCCCCTTGCTTGTTCTTCCCCCCACTTATCCGCTGTTTTCTCAAGATGAACAACTCCGTCAATCTGCAATATTACGAAAAGTAAACATGATTTTTTTTTTTTGATAGAGACATACAAGTAATGACGAACAGACAACATCATTGGATTTTAGTGCTCCGGATCTTGTGCAAGCACTTGATGTGGCGCAATCTGAAACAATGCTACAAGTTGGAAAGCATCTAAGTGGCAGGTTCATGTCGCACCACATTAGCTTGTACCAGATCGGAAGTGTAGCTTTCAGATGAAGATAAAATCAATATGATGATGGCTAACCTCCAACATCGATTCTCGCCAGTATTCACGCCACACATTTCCAACAGCATTGCGACCTGATTTCTCAGCCGCAAGTTCCTTATACCCAAACTCATCAGCGGCCTCCCAATATTTGTTTTCCCATTCAATACTTTTATCAGCACTCACGCCCCTAAGCAACGTCCACTTGCAAACGACCCCATCAGGTCTTGTTTCAGTTCCAGTCTCCTTCCACCACCTCGAACCATCTTCATTAATCCCTTCAGTCGACTCTTCCACCATCTTACTAAGAGCCTGAGATGCTTCGGCTGCAAGTGCTGAAAATTCAACACCAATTTCATGTTCCTCTGCCAGATGAGTTGCTTCCTCAGCAGGGGCAGTAATCTCCTTTTCTTTAACCTCCCCGAGTGACTGGAGAGGAGGAAGGAGAGGATTGTGTTTACTATTAACCATTGTAGTCTCAAATGGGATTGATAAATACTCAACTGAGCGCTCTTTTTCCATTATAGGGCTGCTCTGCAATGGAGATGGAGATGGAGATGGAGATGGAGATGGAGAAGGAGAAGGAGAAGGAGAAGGAGAAGGATTTATTGCAGGCTTCATTTCGCCGTTACCCGAAAGATTATCATTGTCTTGAGGTGGGGTCCAGGTCCAAAAATTAGGGCCTGGTGTGCCGGTTCTAGAGCTTCCTGATTCAGACAGGAAAGAGCTGCCATTCTGGTTTTCTGAACAAGTTTAAGAATCATAAGATAGCCCTTTGTAGCAACGATGAGAACATTAAAATCTAGTTTACTTTCGCGTTTTTGAAAGCAAGATAAAATCTTTTAAAGAAATCTCAAAACGATCTTTTTGTAATTTTTAGTATTATCAATGATAACATACCAAAAATGTCAGAAAACTAAAAATGAATTCAAACTTAACTAGATTTCTTCAAAAGTTCGAATGTCACTAATTACAGAAAGCATAGAAACAAGGGGATAATTATTCATGGGAAAGCTAAACGATACCTTCTTGCTGATCATCCATATCTGCACGGCCATCCTCAGCCGTGAGCTGACCGGAAACCTCCGCCTGCGGCAGCAGATTCTCCTTAAGAAGTGCTCTAGCGGCGGCGATAGCAGCCGCAGCCCGATCAATCACCTGAATCCTCTGAATCTTGTCCCTTTCTTCACTAGACACTTGAAGAAGTTTACTGAACTCATTGTTCCTCCTTTCTATCTCTTCTTCACTGTCTTCTTCTCCCTCTTCTCCATCCTTTTCATCAGCTTTCGCAGGATTCGTCGCAATTTTCTGAAACTCAACAGACTTCCTTTGACTGTCGATTGCCTTCTTCCACATGTCTAAGTAAGAACCCCCTCCTTCTTCTCCATTCTTGGCATGGATTCTTGAAAAAGTTAAGCTCCCTTGGGGCCATTTTCGGGCCTGCCTGGAGTAGCACAAGCGCTCTGTAGTAAAAGGGGGAAAAGTGTTATCTAATTTCCGGTAATGGGAGCGTGCGATGGCGGCGCGTGGCCGCGTTGCTGTAAATTGGGTGGCCATTTCTGGGTGTAGGATGGGAAATGGTGGGATGATGGATTGAAGGTGGTGGATTCGAGTACGCGAATTTTGTGTGGAGTTGGAGTGAGTTTGGGTTTATTCTGTTGTTAACATCATCTCATCGAAAAGATCAAAGATTTTCTTTAAATTCAAGGAAGGTAGTGATGCTGCCCCCCTGATGATTTCGCACTTTTCATCTGGATCTTGTGACAATTATTATTTATTTGTTTGTTAGTTGATCCCATGTATCGCACTATGATAGCATGTTTGGTTTAGCCGGTTGTCGGTAACATAATTCCTTCCGGATATTTTGAGATACTTACGAGTGAACTCTGAACCGTCCACATGTTATTCTTTTACTAGACATATATAATTTGGTATTTACATATTTAGTTTTCTTATTAAAAAAAGAAAAAAAAAGTTTATTCATTTATAGAATCAAAGCGAAGTACCTGATGAATAGAAGGAGGAGGAAACTCAACCCGTTCAATGGAATCTGACAAAGAAGGGATTGCCCTAACAATTATATGAGTGATTCGGTTCACAAACCTCCAAATACAAGAAAACGTGACATTTCTTAACTCAACTAGCAAAGAATGACAATCAGCAATGATAATTCTGTATTTATTTATGTGTTTTATTAGAGCACTTCTAATGGTTTGTAGGTTGTGAAAATGTGGTTTTACATGGTATAAAAATATTTGCATGACGCTTTGAGAGAGAGAGAGTAATGTAGATCAACTATTGGGCAGCATCTGTTTAATTTTGTATATTGTGTGTTTGGATAAATTTTTATTTTGATAAAAACTAATATTTAGTATGAATCTCCGTATAGATTACAAGATGCATGGATAATACGGAATAATGACTTGACGTGTGCGATGAATTGAAACAACATATCTAAATTCGTAAACAAGATTAAGAACATGGAACTTTAAGACTCAAATACGCGATTGGATGCTATAAATAAGTGTAATTTACTTCAATCGCTTACTAATTTTTCTTATTCGATGCTAATTATTAGCGATATTGAACATCAATATATACCAAATACGCATTGCTTATTAAGCATAGGCATTGGGGTTTTGGAGAAGGTATGCTTCAACAACCTTGTATATTCCCATCACCTTTCTTTTCCTGCTTTGATCTCTTCTTCTTTTAGCAAAAAATCTCCCAAAGTATAGTACTTGCTTGTAACCTTCGAAATCGAGCCACCAATAGGAGACTGCTCAAGCTTAACATCATAAGTTATTTTTTCGAGCTTATCTACTAAGGCATCACCTTCAATCAACATGTAACTATATGTAAGAGCCTTTTCATTCAACTCATCAATGTGATACTTCACACATTTGAAAGCTCCTCCTACAAATAGAAAATCTCAACATTATGTTTATTTCGACTGCTAAATCGATGACAATATGTATATGGTCCTTTATAAGTAGGTAACTAGTATTGATTGATCTAGAGTACGTGATACCTTCAGCAAAATTGATTTGCTTAATGCTTCCAGCGCCTCCGTTGCCTTGTAGAAATTCTACAGTTTTAATGGCTTGCGGCATTAGCATGTACACAACAGCTAGAGGAATTACTTGTCAAAGGAGCTATGAATAAGCATGAAAGAAAAGCAGTATATAAGTAGAAGGCGTATGTTATCTTAGTTGTCAAATGCGTCGTTTATCACAAAGCCTAATATATATTCCTTTGCTTGTCCACATGTTTGGCATGGAACCTTAGCAATGTTTTTACATATGGATACAATTGATAAATTGGTTTATAAATTTAAATTAAAATGTATGCGGTGTAAGCTTTTCAGTTACCTTCAATTGTTCCAAGAAATGGTGTAGACAATTAAACATGGAGATTATAGAAAATATAATGTGATTGAAAGTCACATTTGACTTTGATTAAATAAAAAAGATACATAAAAATATAAACAGAGACTAATTTTAATACAGTATCAAGTGTGTCAAAAGAATTTTCTTTTGTGAATCACTAAATCTTCCACATCGACCACAATGGCTAAAACCATGCGAAAAAGCAAGAATCAAGTAAAAGCCAAGGTCTCCGGGTGAGAACTTTCATGAAGCCAAGTCGATACGTCATTCAAATGACAATCACAAGTATAATAAAGGAACATAGGATATACCAAAGTATGAAGAGTCATGCTAGATATCCACACATTTTTTGTGTGGACATATACCATACCCTAATGGGTCCCCCCCCCCCTCCTCGGGGGCAATATAGTAATTTTGCCCACACCCCTATTTAGAGTGTGGTAGGTGGCACACAAAAATTTGTGTTGATACCTAAATTAATCCAAGTTGGAATTTGTTGCCCGCAAGTTATTGGGATTGCAGAGATAGTCCAAAATGGGGAATATAGACAGACAACAAACACATCAAAGAACTTTGCCAAAAAAAGCCATGTTGGTTTTGTATCCCAAAACAAGCACTGGTGCTTGATCATTTGCTTTCTTGCACTGTGAAGTCACAAAACTACTACCAAATCTATGGACAAACAAAAAAAGTTCTTCTAATGAAACTTGTCCGAAGGTCAGAATATAACTTGAGAACAATTTCAATATACACCGCAAACTAAAAAGAATAAAGTGGCAAATAAGCTACGCCTCTTAAAAGCACTCGTCGAATATTATGTGAGGTTGATGTTGTAAAAAAATAAATAAATAAATCATTGTTGTTATGAATAATAATTGAAGAATAATTATTAGGTGTTATGAATAATTGAGAATAATGTGGTGGTTATGAATTATGAGGAATAATTTGGTGGAGGAATAATTTGGTGGAGGAATAATTTGGTAAAAGATGTAATTATTATATGTGAATAGTATCTGATGAAATTATGTAATTACGATTGTCTGATTCAGTTTTCCTATAAATAGGGTTTTGATTATTAATGAAATTCATTCGCGAGAATTCCTTGTTCTCTCTAAATTCTCTCTATTGTTTCTATCTTTTATAGCGTTATCAAGTGAGTCTCTGGCGAATTTGAGTAATATGAAGGGAGTATGCTCTGATTCATCTTATAGATGATCTTTACGTATCAGCAGAATTATTATAAATAACCTAATCCATCTCCAATCAATACTTATCTTTCTTTTCTCTCTTATCTTTTCCCACTTTCTCACGTCCTCACTCTCTATCTTCCGTCAGCTCAGCGAAAACATTTATGCGACGAGTTGTGGGCAATTCAAGAATAGGCGAAATGGAGGAAATACGTGCGTAATTCGATCTTGCCTCAAGAAAAAGAAAAGGTATATTATATTCTTTATAATATAATAATATATTAAACTATAATATTCGTTTTACCGAGATATAAGGAGCATACATTATCAAAATCAAATTTTTCGACTCCATTATACTCTCGATTTAACGAGAACCGATTGGCCTTAAACGTTGATAGCTAATTTAACTTCGTTTTGAAATATGTTATTATCAAACTTTCAAAATTTACAAATCGACACCAACTTTTGAAAAAAGTTACAAATAGTCCTTGAAACGTTTTGATATATATAAATTGAAATAGAAAGGAGATAATTTTCCAATCGTAAAACATTGATAAAATATTTTGACAATTTTACCTTTACAATTGGAATGGACAATTTTACCCTTAGGGTAAGCCGACCTAATTTTGACGATTGAAAATGGGATAGAATATTCATGAAGAAATTCTAAATCCATTGATTATATAAAATGGCTTGAAGTCCATTTGAGTTAAAGATCGAATATTATTTTAACTCCAGAAGAGTTTAATTACATAATATATTTATTCTAAAAGGATAAATGTGCTCTTGTAGAAGTAATGAGTATTTGTTGTTACAGAAGAATAAATTTGCTCCGTAGAAGCCAGTTCAATATTTAATTCAGACTTTATTAAGTGTAATTTAATTCATCGCAATACCTCCTACTTGATGATGGGTTCAATCGTCATTTAAGCGGAAGGTTTTATATATTTACTGTAGACTTTATATCTAAGTGATGGGTAATACATACCCTAAGCAGATCCTACTCTGAAGAAGTAGTTAAACATTATGCAATTTAATTCTAGCAATTTAAATTCAGTAAATTTATATTTATTGCAATAATTCCTACAAGGTAGGTTCGACCACCTGTGGAGGAAATTTAATTCTGCAATTTAAATTTATGACTTTATAGTTTGAGTATATTTCGATGTGGTGGGTAATACCACACGATTGGTGTGCATATTTCCAATGTGGTGGGTTATACTTCTGCGATTGGTTATAACGAATCCTACTCAGGAAGAAGTAGTTGATCAAATATTCTAATCATACTCTCGAAGAAGCTGACGATGAGAATAAAATTACTTCTTCATATATCACAGAATATGAATGGAGAAAATTGAGCAAGTGGTACTTGAAGTTACCATTGGATAAATAGACGAAAGTAAATCTTGAATAGATCCCATGTTGATAAATCAAAAGAAAATATATCGCATGGAAAGCTTATATGAAATAATCTTATCGATGATATGAGATTGTATTAATATGAGAATAAAATGCTCTTGAAGAAGCAAAATCACTAGATATCTGTATTTGAATAAAGTCGATATGATATTATTATTATTCTCAGGAAGAAGTACAAAATAGTCAAGTGGAACACATTGAGAATATCAAAAGATGACAATAAACACTCAAAAATATAGAAATACTAAAAGAAAATATATATTGAATCCATAAATGAGGATGCGTCTCGAGTATAAATACTCAGTACCCTCTGCCACCATCAACATTAGGATTCATAATGAAATATTAAAGGATCAATTTCTTTTAAGCGACCGATGGTCCGTGACCAGCGGACTGGGCTTCCATGATTCTTGAACATATGCATGAAATTTGATGAGTAATTCATCAGACTAGCGAGAAATAAGTATTTTTCTCATTTGTATGAGATAAACTTATTATTTACACCACTGATCTAGAAAGCTAGTAAGCCATCAAAGAAATTATTAATATTCAACAAACCTATTGGTTTGACGCGAAAAAATTATTTTGTGCAGCAACGAGGCTATATTGAATATTTCATAGGTTGTAGCGCTGGAAGGACAATGAAAGTATCACTATTATTCATCATATACATCATGCGGTTGTGGATGGATTGCGCTTGTAGCCTGACTGTTGGACCATGGTAGAAGCTGGCTCCAATTGAGTATTAGATCGACTAGATGGAAAGGTATTACGCTCAAAACTCTTATTCCCCATGATTGTGCGGCCATTATAAGTCTAGCTAAAAGTTTGTTGTTGGTTCCTAAGTATAGTATATTGATTTCTTGTCTCCTAACTCTTTTTATTAAATCGGTTTGCCATATATCCACATATTGGATATGGCACTGCTGCATTAGATCACCAAGAATACATACGGTTTAATATGGCATGAGGTAAAGTGACTTGTATGAGATGATTCTAAAATCTCCATATCCATCTCTACTCCTATCTCTCTTTTTGCACTATACTTTTAATGTATGAACATGAGAGATATATGAATCCCTCTATTTAAAGAAAAATTTTCAAACCAATAATTGAGTGCACTATTTACTTTTTGACAAATATGAAAGAAAAAAAAAAAGAGAAAATTTTTTTAAGTGAAAATGACATATATCTGTCATTGATTGAAAAAAATAATATATATACATATATATATATATATCTTAAAATCGAAAAAACAATATTTACAATTACAAGAAAAACATTGATCTTCGTTATTACAGAGCTTCCTTATATTAATATGAGAAAATTATTATACTAAAATTTTCTACTAAATTTACAAGCAGGATCTTCTAAAGTAAGTTTTTCAAGTATGTAGCGTTTGTTGATCTTTGAATTTGGCCTAAGGCCATTAGCTCACCTTATGCGTGTCCACTAGGATGTGTCTCAAGAGCACTTTGTTGAATATCATCCAAAGGCTCCTTACTCAATCCATCCTTAATGAATGCTTATTTTTATCTTCTCGATTTACGGACAAGTACCCCCCTGCATTTACATCGAGTGTCACATGTCCACAAGGCACACTTGTAGCATCCTCCTAATCTTTTTTGCTCTCAGTTTCTTTGAAAAACTACTTTTACCCATCTGAGGCATGTATTTAGAAGGAATTGAAACCTCACCGGATAATCGAACCTTTGCTTCAATCAAGCATCGGATATCTTGTGGGATACCCTTATTCATTAGCATCCTTAATCTTTCCACCTACATCGATAAATCCTTTTTAGGATTTTGATCGAGTAGTGATGGATAGTATTTTCGAAGATTTTGAGAGCATATGATCCATTATAATGTATAGACCCTTGTTAGGATGAATTTTGCAATAATTTTGATGATTTATTTATAGAATAATACGAGCGTATGAAATAAGACTAGATTTTAAATAAATAATATGAGCGTAAAAGCTACGATTTGGAATTAAATAATAGCGGATGTGATGCGTATGAAATTTGTAACAAATGTTTATTTGAATGTAGTAGACAATAATGTCACCAAAAGATGATGGAATATGTCGGTGAATTATTTCTATGATAAATCATATTGAGCACTATCTGGATACTAGTGAAATCGATATAAGAATTTCTGAACTAGAAGTTCAATAACACTCGTTGCAAAACCCGGATGACGACCATCCCGGTTTAAATAATTATTGAAATCAATATTTCAAGTGAAGAATTAAAGAATTCTTCAATGATTGTTCTCGATAAATGATGAAATCATTCTTAAGCGATATTGGGAATAAATCCCAAATATATACGGAATAAAGGATGAGAAGTATGGGCCCTCATCCTCGTATGACTACTTAGATATTATGATATGGATCCACTAGATAGTCACATATGTATATGATTAAGTAATTTGAAATTTCACGAAATATTTGCTCACGGTATGAGCATGATTTTGTTAATGATATAAAGCTAGTAAATGTATATCAATACTCTTGAATAAATCCTGAAGGATTTGGTATGCTATACAAGTGGGATATTATATGGCAAATTATTTAAATTCCTCAAATAAATTGCCGATATAGAAATAGAATGCAAAGCAGTCTAAATTCCCATATTAAGAATTTGAATAGTGAGAACATATATGATTAAAATCATACCAAGCTATATGAGTTTTGGTGTTCTAAATTTTCTCGGCATGAGGGAGTATTAAGCGTTGAAAATAATATGTGAAATGCATCATGTTATATCCTCGAAATTGAAATACTGAACTTGAAGTTCAAAGATGCATGAAAGGCTATGAACAATCACATATATCAAGTACGATAATTTGATAAGTTAGCACGCTAGAAAGCGTTGATATTTCCCCAATCATATATATCAAAGCAAATTTTAAAGATGGTCTTAATAACGGAGGCATATGCTCTTGAAGAGTATATAGACATAACTATATTGTGTAATCCTACAAGAGGATTGATAATGAGATATCTCGATAAGTTATGTCGATATGGGAAAGAAATGAAATTGAAATATGTCGACACGATATGAAAATGTAGCGCTACATATGATCAATGATAATGAAAATATTGAGATATATTGAAGATGATAAATGGTGAATGTGAAATCCTTAACTTATGAGATGATGAGATGATGATGACTATTGCTCAAGTTTAAGGATAAGCATAGTGGTCATTATATTTGCATGCTCATAAAAGTTAAATTACCAGATCGTGTGTGAAAATGCAGAAAGGAAATTAAAGGATCGGATGAGCTAAACCAGGTGTTTTATGAGTACCCTAAAGGGTGAGCTAAGCCCACAGGAGATGAAATAACCTATTAAGTGAGTATTAAATGTTAAATGATATATTTTAAGTGTTAGTTAGTTATGAAGGTTTACTTATATGTTTACATGTTTTTACTATGAATTTATATGCTTTAAATTGTGTGTTTGGAGACATGTGTTCATTGTGAATGTTTTGTAGTTGTGTAAGAAAATTGATGCACTCTAAATGAGCGAAGAGTATAAAACCAATGTATATGATACTCATACAAATGTATGAAAGATTTTGAAATGCTTAAAAGGCATACTTGTATAAAATACGCGTTGCACTCTTTTTCCCTTAGTGAGGTTTTATCGTTGGGTTTTTTTCCTAGCAAGGTTTTTAATGAGCAACTTTAAAGGCGTATTCACATGAATAATGTACTCTTTTCCTTCATTGGGTTTTCCCCTGGGTTTTTCCTAATAAGGTTTTAGAGAGGCATATTCATGGTATATTGAAACGATATGAGAAATTGATACGGTGTATCATTGGATCGAGTTATAATGGAGCTAATGCTTTAGATCAACGATGATGATATTGAAATCATTTACGAAGTAAAGATATCGATTACCGAAGATATGAAATCAAAGCGGAGCGATTGTACTCTTTTCCTTGATCAAGTTTTTTCCCTTTCAGGTTTTCTTGACAAGGTTTTAGCGACACGTGAATACTCATATCGCGTGATAGACATCGAGGGGAGCAATGTTTTTGATGAAGCGATATATAACCACTCCAAGCTATCCCTTGCAATTCGGTTTGGAAGTTTTTTCCCAGGAATTTCTCCAAAGCAGTCCACAAGACATTTGTATTAATAGTTATTGAAGGGGGAGTGTTATGAATAATAATTGAAGAATAATTATTAGGTGTTATGAATAATTGAGAATAATGTGGTGGTTATGAATTATGAGGAATAATTTGGTGGAGGAATAATTTGGTAAAAGATGTAATTGTTATATGTGAATGACTATTATACCCTTGATGAAATTATGTAATTACGATTGTGCCATTCGAAGTTTTCCTATAAATAGGGCTTCAATTATTAATGAAATTCATTACTGAGAATTCCTTAGAATTCATTCTCTCTAAATTCTCTCTATTGTTTCTATACTTTTATAACAATTGTGAGACTTATACCTCATCAATTTATTATTTTTAATTAATTCAATTTGGATATGCACCATAAATTAAATGGTGAAAGTTCGCCAATTGGGCCCCTCTCCCCTTCCCATAATCACATGGCCAAGGGCTACAGATGGATCCCCGCAGGTCCTCGTCTTGAGCTGCCCCAACACACATCAGGCCCAGTCCTGTTCTTTTCCTAGGAACAGGTTGGACGTCAGGCTCCAGTTTGTTATCTCAAGTAGACTTGGCCATAGATTATCTAGAACAATAATGCGTGGTAGAAGTTTAGGCTACGTTCGGTGTGTTTTCTGTGTTCTGTCTTGAGGTAAAAAAAATGATTTACTCCATCCGTTCCACAAAAATAATCACACATATTAAAAAATAGTAGTTAATTAAATTGAAATATTAAATTTTATATTATTTTTCATATATACCATAATGTATCATTAATTATTTGAAAGTATTTTTAATGTATAGGTGGTTGAAGATACATTAATTAGGGACACAAGTAGAAACGAAAAAAATGAAGATATGCTAAATATGGTAAGTGGACTATCTTTTTTGGATGGAAAAAAAAGTATAGTGGATTATCTTTGTGGGGCGAAATGAAAAACTATTTTGAAAAAAGAAAATAGATAACTTGTCACATTTGAATTTTTTGAAAATGGTAAGTTAATACAATCCAAATTACATAGACATCCTAAAACTTTTCAAATTATTCAAATTGACCCTCGTCTTCAACATATATTCCTCCAACAACCAACACCCCACCCCCGCCCATCCCTAACCCCCCAAACTGGTTCTTCATCAACCCAGTTTACTAGTTCACAATGGTGAACAAGAGATTTGGTTCGCCACTGTAAACCAATTCATTCACTAGTGAACACTTCGAAGGTGAAGGTGGCCGGTGACGATAGTTGATAGGGTGTGGAGACAATATTGTTGTGGCCGCAGCGGTGGCAAACGGTAGTCGCGGACTAGAATGATTGAATGAAGATCTAAAGAAATTCGAGACTTGAATATAATTCTTATAAAATTGAAAATCCGAAAATATGTTTTCCTTCTTTTTAACTTTTAATAGATAAAATGCTCAAAACGTCATAAAGTCGTTGGAAATTTTCTTTACAAATTTCATGATTGTTTTCGAAAATGTGTTTTTGGAAAAGTGAAAAGGAACGTGTTTTCATTTTTTTTTTGTTTTGTTTATTTATTTATTATTATTTTTTAGAAAACATGAAATTTATTCATATCCGGACTTTGCTAAGAGTACAACAACAAGAATATGAGGAGGAAAAACGTTCCACTCATTAGAGTCTCACATAGAACCAACCACGCAACAACCTGTGTGAGCCTGTGAGCGACTTGATTTGCAGATATCATTACACAACTCTAAGACTTGTAAAACTCTCGCGTCATCATTAACCAATCTTCTATGATCATCTCGGAATGAGAATTATTTGATCTCGATTGTTATAATGCTTGTATTACTAGCAAAGCATCCATTTCAATCGTTAGAAAACTGAATATAGAAAACCACTTGAAAAACTGCAAAGAGAACACATTCTTATTTTTGTTCACTTATTTATGCATAGTAGTACAAATCTCTCCCTATAATCTTCTATTTGTTTAAACTATGTTTTATTTATAGATCAACTGTCACTAAATTAAGTTTAAGACATTAATATCAATAACACATTATAGTCTCGATTCATTTTTATCCATGTTTCTAATTTTGTCCGCATGTACTCAATTTAAAATTTAAAATTTTTAAAAAATAAAAATTTATCCACATGTTTCTCATATAAAAGTTTAGCATGCATTTTGTTTGTTATGTATTTTCTATTTTCATTTTTAAAAATATTTTGGTATTTTATACTTTCAAATATTATGTTGGAAAATGCGTTTAGTTTATTATTTTAAAAAAATATTTTTGAAAAGAAAAAATAGAAAACATACTTGATTTATACTTTTAAAAATATAATAAGTTGGTTAAAAAAAATTTAAAACCCCCTAAAATTTTCAACTTGTTAAAAGAGGCCCTCATCTTCAACCTCCATCACTCACGCACCCCGCCCACCCACTCCTTCTTCCCCTTCAATAATCTTCGGCGAACTCTTTGCCAATGACAAATGGTGGTGCAACCACCAGATTTGGTTTGACTTCTTTTGGCGGTGGTTGGCAGTAGTCTGTGGTGGTTGGAACCAAAACGTATAAAAAGTAAAATTGAGATTTAAATATAATAAATATAAAGTTTAAAATCTGAAAACCCACTTTTCTTATTTTCGATATTTAATATAAAAAATTCTGAAAAAATAAAAAAATGTTTTCTAACTTTTCTTTTTACGAATTTTGAAAATATTTTTAGAAATATATTTTCGAAAACAATGATACGACACCCTTTCAACAATTTTGACAATAGGAAATGGTCAATTTTTTTTAGGCATTTTCTCACGTACTATTTATAAATATTTTAACAAGCACGTGTTGATGCAGCGTTCCTGTTGGGGGTGGGTATCTCGCCGACTCGCTCTCATCGCTGCCTCAAGTTTAACGATTTCACGGCTCTAGATTTGTTCGCCCCTCGCCTCTGTACATTGTGGGTACTCTGGACAATTCCAGATATTCGCCACCACCGTATCAAGGCGGAGTTACGGTGTTGCAACAATGTCTCAAACGCTCACCCTCTGCATTTCCACCTCATACTCTCCCAAACAGCTCCCCCAATCCTTCTGCCAAAAGTTAAATCTCAGCTGGAACCGAATTGAACCCCGCAAAACCCCTCGAAAATCTGGTCTAACTATCAAAGCCTCAGTTTCGGATTCAAATCCGTCTCTTTTAACTTCGAGTAATGGCGCAAACGGGGTATTATCTGCTAAGCCCCAGGATTATATTTCCTACGCCGAGCCGGCTCCGACTGATCCGAGCTCTATTGAGGTCGATGCGGTAACGGAGGCGGAATTGAAGGAGAATGGATTTCGGAGCACGAGGAGGACAAAGCTGATATGCACGATCGGTCCGATGACGTGCGGGGCGGAGCAGCTGGAGGCACTAGCGGTGGGCGGAATGAATGTGGCCAGGATTAATATGTGCCATGGCACGCGTGAGTGGCACCGGGAAGTGATTCAGCGTGTTAGGAGACTGAATGAGGACAAGGGTTATGCAGTGGCCATTATGATGGACACTGAGGGGAGCGAGATTCACATGGGGGATCTTGGCGGCGCCGCCTCTGCAAAGGCTGAGGTACATCACAAGCTTCTAGGATATCGATTAATGCTTTCATTTTATAAGTTTTGTTTTATTTTTATTATTATTTTTTATTTTTATGTAGCATAAGAGAAATTTGTCTTGCTGCAGCAGGCTGAGCATGGAAGAATGGAATTTCTGATAACTTGGTTGTAAATTTTTGTTCTTTTTACACGAAAGCCTGAATTGTTAGTGCACCAGAGCTTTTCATTGACTTCAATTAATGCATCTAAAAATTCGATACAAATTCCTTGTTAATTCTATCAAAGTAATCTATTTTAACTGTTCCTCTAAAACGGATATGTTCTATAGAGATTAAATTTGGTGAGATAAAATTTTGTGTAGGATGTTTGGTTGAAAATTGGAGATGGAGCATTAAAAAAATGTAACGTAATTGTCAAATCAATGAATGAATGGTTGAAAAGGATGACAGAGAAAAAGTAAATTTAATTTGGAGAGATTTAATTTGTATAGAATATACCAATATAATAGTGACAAACGTTAATCATATCCCGAGACCACCAATCTCTATCACGATTCAGCGTGGGTGATGGTATATATTCAAGGCTCTCCAAGTTTAGACATGTTAGACTTCAAGTCAATTATATTAACCAAGTAATGAAATTAAAAGAAAACAAAAGTTACTTGCAACATTTATAGTTCAAAAGTGGATTATATATAGATAGTAGCTCTGAAGGATCTTGAGTTTGATAAGAAAAAAATAAAAAATGCAATTTGAAGTGAGATAAACACTGATAACTGATGAGAGAATAGAGTTTGTGTCATCTTTTTGAACAAACATGGACGAGGCCTTGATTTCTGATCCCATGAATTACGGTTCTGTCAAATTACACTGATTTTCATGTATTATCTAATCAAATTTGTAATGTTATTTAGCACATTTTCCCTATTGTACCCATTGAATTTATATTATCATGTACAATTTTTATTCTTCCACTTTATCTGGACTCACATGGACTGCCTCATGCCACATTCACAAATTTCAGTTAATTTTTGAATGAGTCGGGAACTCATGTAATATCGCTAATCCACACTTTCACTGAAAAGGTTATATTTTCTGTACACACCTGAAAACTTCATTTTCTTGAGAGAAAAAATAATGTGTGCTTTACATAGTAAGGTGAAAGCAAAGAAAGTCTTTTGCATTGATGTATAAATAAGATACTCTGAGCAATTTTGTGCTGGATCTAAAATGCAGTTTAATCAACTAGTTTCCTCTTGCAGGATGGTGAAGTATGGACTTTTAGTGTTCGAGTATTTGGTTCTGCTCTTCCAGAGCACACTATTAATGTAAACTATGAGGGATTTGCTGAAGGTTTGAAGAGGATATTTCGGATACACAAATATATGTGCTCTACCATACCGTGACATCATTTTTTTTACCCTCCTGTTCATCATGCATTGAATTATACCTTGATCTTAACTAAGTGTTGGCCAAACTCGCATGTGACAGATGTGAAAGTTGGTGATGAGCTTTTAGTAGATGGTGGGATGGTGAGATTTCAGGTGATTGAGAAAATTGGTCCAGATGTCAAGTGTCGTTGTACAGATCCTGGACTTTTGTTACCTCGAGCTAACCTTACTTTTTGGCGTGATGGGAGCTTAGTACGGGAACGTAATGCAATGCTTCCAACAATATCCTCAAAGGTTCTTACTTATTTTCCATCAGTGCATTCTTAGAAACTTTAAATGCTGTGTTTTATCTGCTCATTGACACTTGATTTGTCAGAACTACGATCTTCATTCCATTTTCTGTTAAGCATTTGTTTTAGTTGTCACTGAAATGTATGATAAAAGTGTTTTGTAGGAAAATGGCTTTTGAAAAAGCTATACCAAACGGTCTCAATCTGTCATTCCTTAGCGATGGAAAGATACCATTCTTAGAGAGACCTGAGATTCTGACCTTGAATACGAATTTTCTCCTTTAAGCACCAGCACATTGAAATGTTCAACTAATTCTGCTATGCTGACATTAATAGATTATTGACGTCGTCTAAATGTTGACATCGTTCTATGCATAGTTCACTGTGCAGAGTGTTATGCTGAACACCACTATAATTATGATTTATTTATGCTAAACTGTAATTGTGTAATACATCAACTAACATTATGAGTTGAGGAATGGGCTTGAGTCTTGAAAATTAGTTAGATTAACCCGACTGTGCAGAAAGAGTGTAAGTACTGTACATATGTGGTACCGGCCCTATGGTTGAAGCCCCTCACCTTAAGATGACTGGACTTTGCTATTGGAAACATCTTGGTTGTCTATTGCTTTAACTATCATAAATTTTGCTCTTGTGCATGTTGTTTCTTTATTGATCACTTAATCAGCTTGCTTGTGTGTTTGTCTTGTACTCTCTGAAACAGAAATCACATACCTTGGGAGTATGAACTTTGATAAGTATTCTCATCTCAATCCTTTTTTCCCCTCCAGGATTGGTTGGACATCGATTTTGGGATCGCAGAGGGTGTTGATTTTATTGCTATATCATTTGTCAAGTCTGCTGAAGTTATAAAGCACCTTAAGAGCTATATCAAGGCACGAGCTCGAGATGGGTAAATATTTTACAATAGTATTGTTTGTTGTGAAAGTGAAGTTAAGTCGCTTGGCCCAACTTGCTGGTTGCACTTGCTTGGCTTTATATTATATTTCATCACAGTTACCGGATGCTTATATTTGTATTGCTTATACGTTGCTCATCTCTTCTCACATGCAACCTAATATGGTAAGGCGACTTATATGGTAAGGCACAAAGTCGTAGAGTTATAAATTCAAGCACTGTGTGGCGTTAGGGCTTCCCCTTCCACCCCTCATGAAGATCACAAACTCAGGTTAAGGAATATGCAATGAAACATAACATTTGAGGAAGATTCGTTATTTCCACTCGTGACAACAAGCTTGCAATGGGTAATTCTTTAGTGGTATTGGTTGTTGTGAGGGTGAAGTCAGATCCCCTGGGCTGAACTGTTGGCATCGTACCTCTGGATCTGCTTCTTTCTGGTTTGATGCTTCGTATCATTCTTAATTAAAGTTTCTCGATACTTATATGTGTATTGGATTACACATTGCTCACCCCAGTAAATCTAACTGTGCCATTATAAATCCCCTCCCCTACCCAAGACGGCAGCCATCAGAATCAGAAATAGTTGGAAATTTAAGTTGGATTCAGTTTCACTGGGAACTTCATCTCTGTACCTCCAAATTCGAAAGTTTGCTAAATTTTCTTTGGTTTCTGTTTTGTTAATTGTACTACTGTGACTAAAAATATTATATGATGCAGTGACATATCTGTGATTGCAAAAATAGAAAGTATTGATTCATTGAGCAACTTGGAGGAGATCGTTCAAGCGTCTGATGGTGCTATGGTGGCAAGAGGAGATCTGGGTGCGCAGATCCCATTGGAACAGGTTCCATCAGAACAACAGAGGATAGTCCATATATGCAGGCAATTAAACAAGCCTGTTATTGTTGCCAGTCAACTGCTTGAATCTATGATTGAATACCCCACACCAACTAGAGCTGAAGTCGCCGATGTCTCTGAAGCAGTGCGTCAGCGGTCAGATGCTTTAATGCTTTCTGGTGAGTCTGCCATGGGCCAGTACCCAGAGAAGGCATTGGCTGTTTTAAGAAGTGTTAGTCTGAGAATTGAGAAGTGGTGGAGAGAGGAGAAGCGTGATGAAGCTACCGAACTCCCTGGCATAGCTTCATCTTTTTCAGACTGCATTTCAGAAGAGATTTGCAACTCTGCTGCTAAGATGGGTAATAAAGATTTGTCTTTGGATTTTCTCATGATCGGTTAAGAACCTGTGTCTGTTGCTACTACTGATAACCACTTCAATTACGGATAAAACCCAATTTTTTCTGATAAAATACAAGCCAGATAGGTTGTTTGACAAAGCTTCATGAGAGAGTGAGTTTTTGGAGCATATGAGGTTATGAAAGTATGTTTATGGAGAAACATGAAAAATAACATTCTTTTTGTAGCTTGTGGGTTAAAAATTAGTGTAAGAAAATGTGATTGTTTGAAAAGCTTTAGCAAACAAGCACACAAATCAAGGTTGTGCATGTTTTTATACTCAATTCTTTGCTTTTCTTGTTGAAGTTATAAATTCACGTTTTCATAATGCAGCCAACAATTTAGGGGTGGATGCAATTTTCGTATACACAAAGAGTGGTCACATGGCATCCCTTCTATCACGCTGTCGACCCGATTGTCCAATTTTTGCATTCACTAACACGACGTCTATTCGTAGACGCCTGAACCTGCAATGGGGTCTCATACCATTCCGTTTGAGCTATTCTGATGATATGGAAAGCAACCTCAACAAGACTTTCGCCTTGCTCAAGGCCCGGGGAATGGTTAAACCAGGTGACCTCGTAATTGCTGTCTCTGATATGTTGCAATCTATTCAAGTAATGAATGTACCATGAGAGGTAACTATATTCCCCGTGAAAATCACCTTTCACAATGCTATACACCTTGGCTAATGCTGTTAATGGTGGTAGGAAGATGACTCAAATCCAATCCTATGAATTCCCCAGCTTGAATTTGTTATTTTTGTCACATTGAGTGCAACTCAGCAGCGTGTATAGCATTTTGTTGTAGGAATGATGTCAGTGTTGCAAATTATCATCCCAGAACTCTGACAAATTTAATTTTTATTTCTAGTTAGGACTTGATTGAGTGTGATCAAAGGACTTGTGGATTGACCTTGACTTGTTTAAATAGAAGCTTTATTTTGTTTGAGGCAGATAATCTCACGTTGGGCCAACAGGAAAGTTCTTATAAGCAACTGTCAGGCATTTATCATTTGATCTGCTCGATTGTAGCTTCATATATTCCTTCATTTTCCATCCAATCAGGGCACACTATATTCTTACCATTTTTGTACGTATTGCATTTTAATTGGATGAAATAGCCAATGGGACAGCTAAGGATTGACCACTTGTAAAGCAACTGTTTTTGTTCAGTAATTGGTAGTTTAGGTTCTATTTGGGAAGTTTTTATTAAGATCTTTTTTTTTTTTTTTAAATAAAAAAGAAACACTATTTATCAAACTAATTTGTAGTTTTTTTTATAAATTTTATTTATGTGTACAGAATGATACTATTTTAGCATATTAAATGAGGTAGAGGTTGACATGTAATGATGTAGAAATGTGGCGGTGGTTGATTTTTTAGATGATGGGTTGTTTGAATAAATATGATCTGGCTACATATGCAATGTCAACCAATATGCCAATAGCTATGCCAGAGTAGCATTACTTGGAAAGAAAACCGTGTAAAAGACATATGCTTGACATAGCTTGTCAGTTATAGCTATGGACCTTTCATCCCCGCGAATGACCTGATATTTATTTTTGCATGTCTCTAACTGAATTTTGGAAGACTTATAATCTACTTCAGGATAGTCATTTCATTTTCGTAATCACAAGTATGTTAGATGAATGCATCTTAGAGTGTGTTAGCGTATGAATTAAAATATATTTTTATGAGTAGAAGAGAGAGAGAATTAGTGTAATTGAATAGTGGAGATTTAAAAGTATAGTTGATATGTGGATGTGATTTGTTTGACCAAATTTGAATTTTGAAAAAAATAAATTAAAATGAGAAAGAATTTGGATGCTAACGGGCTCTTAGAGAGATCATTTAGTTCTCTCCTTCAGACCTATAGAAAGAAAATAAGAGTTCATAGACAAGCCACCCTCTTTGTTGTCGTATATTGGATATGATTGAATAAAAAGGTGTTGGTTAATACATTGGATTTTGAAATAGAATTTGATTTTTGAAATGAGTGGTGGAGATTTATGTAGCATGTGTGGGTCCTATGAAATATGTGAATGTGAGTAGTTTGATCAAATTTTATTTCAAATTTAAATGTGTTGGCTATCAGGGATAGACGCTTCTCGAGGTGTCGGGATTACAATATATGCTCAGAGTGGCAATTGAAGGATAGATAAAGAGAGAAAATTAATTAGTCGAAAAACAAGGAAAAAGGACATCATGACAGCAAAAAAAAAAAAAAAAAAAAACTATAACAAACCTTTGCTTGCAGGTTCCAATGAAGAAGACTTGCATAGCTGCTTCATAGATTTTGTAGCGTCTCGGACCATTCTGGCAAAACATAGCATCTCACACGCTTACATTTCGGTTTTTGCATGGCATAATCGTAATTAGTTATCTTGAAGTTAAGTGTTAATTGTATAGGTGGAAATGACTCCGTACAGTTTGATATTATGAACTTTTACAACACAAAAGGCGACAATAATTTCAAATCAATCAATGGGGCGATTGACATCCGTTAGCCTTTCTTTTCAGTAATCACGCTGAGTCATGGAGAAATTACCCAAGTTTGAAGTGCCACAAAATGCTTAGAAGTAATGTTCAGAAAGATAAAGTACATAAAAATTCAGAATATTTAGGGTATAGATTAATTTGGTATAGATTAAGTTGGTGGGAAAATTGGTGAGAATGTGTGGCTAAAAATTGGAGATGGAATATTAAAAAATATAAAGTAATTATCAAATCAATGAATGAATGGTTGAAAATGATGAGAGAGAAAAAGTAGATTTAAATTGATCAAATTTAAATTGTATAGAACATACCCTTAATTTCTGACCCCAAAAACAAGGGATAAATAAAATTAAATAAAACATCGAGGGGAAAAAACTGCAAGGGGACAAGGCCGACTGAAGTTTCTGTACGATGAAAGCTTTGGTGAAAAATGAAAGTGAAGTCGATGGGGTTATTTGACATAAAGAATCCAGCAGGCTTGTTCCGGTGCAGGTGCCAGAACTACGGCACACCCTGATTTTAGTTCCGCTTCGACCTCCGATTTGAAATCAATCAACCCAGATTCATGATGAGATGATCAGATAATTTTTCAAAATTTTACGATCTTGTTGGATGTGGCGGTCAAACTTTTTGGCCAAATTTTAACTTAAAATTTGGCCAAAAGTTTGACCGACCCCACAAGATCAACAAATCGCGAAAATTTCAAAATTACCGAGGCTTTCACGCTTTGAATCTAGATTCGTCTGATTTCAAAACTGAGATCGAATTTCAAGAATCACCCGAAAGGCCAGAAGATAAGACACCGACACCGGCACCGAACAATACCAAAGAATTCAGGGGCTTATTTGCAACAATATAACACTAACTTGATTATTTGACAATATTTGTACATTTTTAATGTCATTTTCATCCACGCCTTTCAGAAATTATTATTCTAATAATTATTATTATTTTTTCCAAAAAAAAAATCTCTATCAAAAAATCTCTATCAAGCATACTAGCAGTACCAAAAATTAATAGAACTGGCAATCCTGAGCCGAAATGTTGATGAGGATCGGGCCCAGATGTAGGATATCCATTCACGAATCACGTTATAATGACATGCTAAATGCCATAAAGAATATCATAACAAGATAAAATGATTTTAGGGTATGTTTGATTGGGTTTTAAGTTGATGTGAGCGGTATTCCGTGTAAAAATGTATGGTTAATACTCCCTCCGTCCCACTAAGATAGGCACCCACCATTTTTCACACATATTAAGAAAACATCTTAAATATTTTTGGAATTATAAGATATTCATATATTCTTCCAATTTTACCCCTATATTGAATGGTCAAAAAGTAGTGTGAACATGTTTAAATATATTGGGATATGAAATATCTATCTTGATGTTTAGTATTCCAATTATCTTAAATAGGAGTATTTTAGTACATGTAAAATAAATTATACATTCAATAAGAAAATTGGATTATAATTTGGGACGGACAAAATAAGAATACTTGCCTATCTTAGTGGGACGGAGGGAGTATTATTTTGGGAGATGTGTGTGTGGTTGAAAATGAGTATGAGGTTATACGAAATTGCGTGCAGTTAAATTTATAGTGGAAAGAACAAGCCCTTAATATATTTCATGTCAATTATTAATACAATCATTTATTAAAATATATAGCAATTTCGATTAGTATGGAATTAGTAGCTTCAAATCCAATCGTTTTAGATACAGGCAATGGGTAGCAAAATTATTTTAGCGACCTTTTTATTTTATTTTGTTAATATATAGATATTATAGATGATACAAATATCATTTTTAAACAACAATAAATTCATTTTTAATTCATGAGAAGATGTCGCAAAGATCTATATGGTCTAGTAACATTTAGGTCGGTCTCTCATCTCCTATGCTCAAGATTCAATTCCCCTCTCCTGCACTCCATTTGTAATTCAAAAAATTCAATAGAAGATAAGCATATGTCATTAACCTGAGTTTACCCCTGCTAAGGGCAAGGCGTGGGTTGGGCAAAATTTGAACCCAATCCAATTAAATTAGTTTGGGTCCAACTCATTTAAAGACTAAAACCAATCCAATAAAGGTCGAGTTGGGTTGGCCAATTTGGACTTCGGCCCAATTACAATTTAATTTAATTTAATTTTTTAGCTTTTAAGTTAACGTAAAATCGGTTATTAGCTCAATTAAATTCCAGAACGTATATTGGTAATTTTGTAAAACCATGCACTTTAAGTTTCTATTTAAATTTTTTAAACTCATTTTCTCAAAATTAGTTGTTTTTTCAATATTTTATTTCTATTCTATTTATAGTTAAATTAGTTGGTGGTTGAGTTGTGTTTAATTGGGTTGTCATATAAAATCCTAACTCAACCCAACCCAACTAAAAATTAAAGTTTGAAACCCTTAGGTTGGGTTGGATGAGTTGACTAGGTTGAATTGGATTTTACCCGGCCCAACTTGCTTATTCACCAAAATTAATTAGGGTTTAAAAGAGTAATTTTATTTGTAAGTTGGATTTAGTGCATGTTAGGCAATAACTTTTTACATGTTTTTATACATGTTAATTCATTTTTAAATTTGAATTTAGTTAAACCAATCACATCCACATATTTCATGAGAATTTATATGGATTAAAGAAATCTCC
Organism: Jasminum sambac; assembly: GCA_018223645.1. Taxonomy (NCBI): domain Eukaryota; kingdom Viridiplantae; phylum Streptophyta; class Magnoliopsida; order Lamiales; family Oleaceae; genus Jasminum; species Jasminum sambac. Next base: position 25,662,081 of record CP073649.1, read on the forward strand.
ACCATTTAATTTCATCAATTCTCTCTCTTACTTCACATAAAGATTCATAAAAATATATAGCATGGGAGATGTACTAGTTAATATTGATTATGTGAAATTTAATTTATGGTGCATGTTGACCTCCAAAAATAAAGTCAACGGTTAACTTCGTGCTCCTATCTTCTTCGACTCTCATCTAAACACTTAAACAATTCATCAGAGGCGTTGATTATCGTTCATTAGAGGTGCTCATTATCAAGGTCCTCCCATTTAGAAGGTGGGAGGTGTGGTTGTCACATGCACTCGGAGAGTAAAGTCAGCTATAGTAATGATATGTTTGATAAAATATGTATGTGGTTGGATACCAGAGCGTGAATCGAGGCCCAATATAGACACTTTTGTTCTGTTACCCATGTGGACACATACCCACATCCATGTGGGGAACCCTGGTGATGCGACGTCACCAGAGAAATTTTTAAAAAAATAATATACATATATATATATATTTTAGTATCTAAGATAAATGGGATGAATAATACATAATTATTCCTAATGATGGGAGCTCCACCTGTCCCTACGAAATTTTTTTCCAAGCGGGCACCACATCATACTTGGCAATATAGATGCCCACTTTGTAGAGAAACTCTAGAGAATGAGTATTGGTTTTGAGTGTCTGATAATCACTCCCGCTCTCCTACACACTACTTGCGGCACACTGCACAGTCTTGAGGCATATAACCCCCCGCCATCGAGGAGGTAGTTATGTATTAGTCGTCACTTATCGTAGATTCAAAAAAAATTTAAAAATTTAAAAAAAAAAAAAAAAACACGGGCGACGTGGCGCTCCCACGAGCGCCACGTCGCCCCGTGTGCACGTTCCCTGCACTGGCGTGCAGGGGAGCACCAGCGGTCTGATATTACTTACGGGGGCAAAGGGTGTTTTTCAGGTGTAAATACTGACCACGTGGCCAAAGCTGATTTTCCTTCGATCCAGTCCAAGGACATGGCAATTACTTTGAATAGCTTGGAGGCGCGTAGGTGGTTGTGCCCATTCTTGTGATGTGATTTATGTATAACTTCTGTCCTCATCAGTCGCCTAATTATCCTCTCAATGACGTTTGAAATCGTGTCATGTCAACTCTTTGCAGCTCTCTCTCTCCCTCTCTCTCTTTCATGTTTTCGTTGCTTTGAGGTTGAGCTTTGGGCCTCGAGGACGTCTATGGTGCATCAGAGTCATGGTTGTAATACTATCCTAAGTTCGGAAATGTTTAACCAGAAACCGTTTGTCTCGGCCGGGAGGAGCCTAATAGGCGACATGACCCATTTTCCCAAAGCCATGGGCGTCATGGATGTCTTGGAAATATAGGCACGTGACACTGCATATACCCTTATCGGATTCAATTTTTAAAAAAATTGATGAATCAGAAAATATTATATATGATTTTTAGATACAAATATAGTAATTCACACAGAACATATATTTTACTACCACGTAATACTATTCACACTTTGTTTCGGAGGAGTGTTTTCGACCTAAATTGTTTATATGCTAATTTAATTAAGACCTTAATTTCGTTAATGATGATATCAATAATTTAACTTTTGACTCGGCTTTCAAATAATTCAGAAAATCTTGTCGTGTCCCTACTTTGGGTAAAAAAGGTGACCCCACGTGTGATAAATAATAGTATTGTATTGTTTTGTTTTGTTTTGTTTTATTTTGTTGTAATATGGGCCGCATCTTCTAAGCCACACACTAGCTATACGCATCGTCCTCCAACAATTGAAGTGACCGCGGCCTGTCTTCAAAAATGGAATCACTGACTTGCTCCATCATTAATATCCCTCCGGACCACAATCGAGAATCTGTCGATATTTAGTATATATTTCTTATAGAGTAATAAAGAAAAAACAAAAGCTACACCTTTTTACTATATTTCGTAAATCATTCCAAGTTTTCAACTTCAAACTCCTATCTCTATATTAAAAAAATTGGAGTATCACATTGACAAAAATACCAACGTGACATATTAAATATTTTTAAAAAATTATAAAATTAGTTTGAAAACAATTCAACATTAATTAGTAGTAATTAAAAATATAATTAAAAATAAATCAATATTTAAAGCAAATATTTAGTGAGAAAAAAATTAATTTTGGAAAAACTTTAAACATAACTTTATTTTTAAATTTCTAATACAAAATATTAAATATTAAATATTATTTATTTATTTTCATAATGTTAAAATTGTAGGTTTTGATAATTTTGCTTGGTCGTGAATTGGACTATTAAAAAATAGTATGTTTTTTTAAAACTTTTTTTTAATAATCAAATAGTGAGTAGGTAAAATTATAACTGGATTTATATTTGATAATTTATCTATTTTTTAAGTAAATAGTAATTTATTACTCTTTATATTATTATAATTGAAGTGCCACGTTTGGCGAATGCCCTATTGGCAGTGCCAAAATAATACACGGTTTTAATTAAAATAGTTAATTGATTTTTTTTTTGTTTTTAATACGGCTAATGTGATATGCTCATTGACTAGATTTTGCATTGCATTGCACGCGTTTTTCCTTTTCTAAGTATATAAAATTAAAAATAAAAAGGTTTTCTTTCTAAAGTTAAAATACAATTTATGTAAATAGAAATAAATCAAATGAATTATATAGATGCAGAAAATTGTTGGTATTACTACAAATTTAAGTTACATAAAATTAAGCATAATACTTCTTATACAAAGAGATAAAATTAAGTAGTAGTTACAACTAATCACTAAAAGAATGCATAAAATCATAAAATTTAGAGTGCGTTATATCCATTTCAGAAAGAAAAAGATGTTCAATAGAAATTTCATTTGTATCAACAAGAAAGACAAGTTTTGATAATCAAAGAATTGTTATATATTCATTCCCAATGATTCGTTTATAATTAATTAATCTCCACGAGTACTGTTGTAATGCGATGCACGACAATTAGAATTAAAGTTATACATTTTGATAAACTTCTTAATTATGTGATGAACGTGAATTTTTTTAATTTACAATTGTGAATTTACTCCGCATTTTTTGCATTGACTATAATATACAATATTATAAATTTCAATAATTATTTACAATTATACAATCTCCTATACATAAATTACATTAATTATGTAATTGAATATTTATATTCAATATATTTATAATATTATATCAATTATTTATTACACATAAATTTAATTGTTCATGTACATCGCACGGGTGTAGTACTAGTACATTTTCATCCTTAAGTAGATAGTTTATTAGCACTAAATATTTTCTACATTAATTTCTTTGTGTAAAATCTAATAAGATTATAATTTTTCCCTTATATTTCGTAATACATAAATAAAATGAATTAAGTAAAGAAAAAATTCTTAAAATATTAATACAAAATTTTTGAATCCTAAATATACTTTCAATTTTCTGAAAATGTAATTCATTTACATTTTTTTTTGCAGGTATTTGCATTTCCAAATAATATTAGATATTCTTGATAAAGTATATATTATATATTTAATTTTATTTACTTTATTATTTAATTTTTGTTTTTAAAAGACAATTGTAAAATTGTCATTTCACGAGAGGAAAATGTTATAAAAAAATATGGCTAATTATATTAAAAATTATATCATGTGCTCCACATTTTGCATGTAATGGTCTTCAACTTTGTTTACTAACACAATTATGGCCTAAAATTTTGTGGTCACATGTTTTAATTGATTTTTAGCAATGAACTTAATTAGTATGTAACAAATTAGTCTATATCTCAATATTATGGTAGCATGGTTTAACATTAAAAGTAAATCCCATGCTTTCATATCCATTTTTGTTTATTAAAAAGTGAAATTTATACACTTATTTAGGTATCTTAAATTACGTATTTATCATTCTTATTGTTAATTTTGTGCATTTCATGACTTGAATGAGAGAACTTTAAAATTTTCAAAAAGTAAACATATTTATGGGTTCTATTTATATGTTGGAATGGTATGCGATATATTTTAGAATAGAAATCAATGAAAATTATCAGAATACTTGGAATGAGAGGTATATATATGTACATATCAGATAGTCCTGACTTTTTTTTTTTGGCAGTTCAAATTTTATTTTGTATCTTATCCAAGTACCACACTCACATTGCTGTGTGCTCCAATTAAAATTTTTGGAAGAAAATATTATTAAATAAATTAATTATATCAAAACTTAATTAAGACACAAGATGTTTTTTAGTTTTCATTATTATAATATAATCCTTTGACATGTTAAGTGGTGAAAATTTGTTTGAAAACACACCTATTGGTAACCACAGCCCAAATGGTCAGCCCACGTTGTACCACATGTATATATAATGTATTACTGGAGACTCGTTCTCCCCTATGCCACCATGCGTGTATTGGTACAGTTCTTATAATCCTAAACGCCGGAACAATTTTGGTCACCATGTTTCCAAACTTTGATATGCCTCTCAAAGATCCCCTCCTTCTCACAGGTCTAAAAGTCCAAATCCAAATAGTTGGCTCAATTCGAAGAAGAGTGATATATGGAGCCACACTTCACTGTCAAATGACCAATAGAATATGCCATCATTCACTTGATTTCAACATCCCATGAGGTACAAACGACCATTTCCTTCTGGTGCGGCCACCCAAAGTTCGGCCATATCTTCCAGACAGTCACAAGGCCCCCCCAAAAAATGTTGCCGGGGGCAGGGGGCCCACCACCCCCTCTCTCACATAAAACTTCGGCCATAAATTCCAGAGGCTTGCAGAGGCCGTACCATAAATTTCCTAGTACAAACGATGCCCTTCTTCTTCGAATGGTTCGATCTTATCAAAGTAATAGTAAATGAATAAATACTGTTCAAGTTCTTTGATAGGTCAAAATAGTCGAGACAGCTTCCACATCATCATTCTTTGACACGTGTCAATAAGTGATCTGCTTAGCACTCAAAAATGGCTGGAGATATTATCATGTTTCTAAAAACGAATAATAAAATATCGCACTCCCTTCCAAAAGAAAATATCAAAATAGTAGTAATAAAATATCTCACTTGCATGAAATATAAGTTGAAAAGTGTAATTGATTATAATATTTATAAAAATTAAAAATATGACAAGACTATTCAAAATTTTAAAAAAATTGTTGAAAATATCCCACTCCCTTTGGCCATATTGCTAGTACCGACGTCCACTGACGCTAAGAGCATTCAGAAAGCGGCTGCAGAAGCAGTCAAATTGTTCGCCGGAGAATTTGACATGGAGGTGGTGAGCCGAGAAGATATGAGGCAGGAGGAAACCACCGTTGTGTCGCCGGAAAATGAGATCTTTACCGATGACTATGATGAGGATCTGCTTGGAATGCCGGGCTGAAGGGTTGATGCTTCCTCCACCCCACTGTATGGAGATGGAGGATGATGTGGATGGATGATTCTTGGTGTACATACAAGAATTATTGCCACACATTATCACACCCTAATAGATGTGTAATAAATTACCATTATACCTCCTGAAATTGGGGGGTCCACACCCCTATTAGGGTGTGGAATTTGTGTGATAATATTTTGTGTGGACACCAAGCGAAGTCCGATGTGGATTCATATGCTGACATGTCTTTATGGAGTTATTCAGTTAAATTTTTGTAATGTTAATAATTATTTGTCTTTATAATTGATTTCTTTTTCTCAACTTTAGTAGGATATCCATTCAGGAGTTTTTGCATTTTTTTCTTTTTATTTATTATTTTTTTAGGGCAGTTTTTGCAATTAGTAGTAGGGTCTTTCCGAGTGAGAGAAAAAAAATACTTAAAAAAAAATAAATTCGGCAGACATCCAATATTTTCTTTCGGAGATTTGTAACATTTTGATTAAATTGTTTCTCTAGATGTCACAATGCAATAATGCATATCACATCTGATTTGGACATCATTATCTTTCATTTACAGTGGATGGTATGATAATGGGTACACCAAAGGGGAACCTTTCAACCCAAGCAGTGAATTAGATATTGCTCATTGGTGCTAAGTCCAGATCGAGGACGTTAGAATGCTAGATACAACTTTATGACTATCGTAGAAAATAATTTTGAATCTAGAAAAGAAAGAGAAACGTATTTAGCGCAAAGTATGTTTACGTTTCATTCATACTTTGTAAATATTTTCTACATTTAAAACCTTCACATTGTCATCTTCAAGTGTATGCTTTTTTCATCTAAGTTGATCAATGCAAGTCTTATTTTAGTTTGGTCATTTTTTAGTTTAAATCTCGTAATTTTTCAAAGTAATTGTTACTTTTTGAAATTGCAAGTTCGATTCTCGCTATATTTGTATTAACTGTCTACTAGTGTTTCTACCCGTGCGTTGCACATGATAACATATGTGCAAGATATATGCTAAACCACTTAATCAACTATTGGCAAGGACTATCTATCTTTATATATCACCACAAACAACAATACCAGCATAAGGCTCCACAAACATTTTTCTTCAACAAACACATGAACACGTGCTACAAAGTGAATGTCATAGGTTACTCTTGAACTTTGAGTCTCTTAAATAAAGGTTCGGGCAAGGATGAAACATATGCTGCAACTTCCCATGACTCATTAGAGCTATCACAACCAAAGTATGCTGCTTGGAATAGACTCGTTTTTACGCTTATAGCATTGCTTTCTGCAGTTGTAATCATCCATTATGTCTAGGATAACTTCATAGCAAATTTGCAACCATCAATTGTTTCCCAAAGTCATTTGTCAATAAACGTGAAACACGTACAAAATCAACATATGGAAATCTTATTAAGAAGGGGAAGAGTCAAAACGGAAAACCTTGCTGATTTTGAGCACACTTCTTTGCTACTTTTCAAGTTTGTTTTCACCATACGACTCGATATCTCTAATGATATATATCGTTAATACAGCAGCAACAACATAAGGAATGAAATCCACTGTATATGAAATGTCAAAATCAATAATATTATGAAACGATCAAAGATTACTTGTATTAAACAATGTTTATCCAAATAAATGATCTCCAAACCGGTGATAATAGAGAGAAGGAGGCCCTCGCACCTCCTCAAAAACCACGAATGTGGGCCAATGATGAATCCCAATCTTCTTGCAATGTGGTCAAAGAATGAGATTCGGTTCGCGGGATTCATCTTCCATTGAAGAGTAGATAACACCAAAAGCTCCATTCTTTGAATAGTCTTTGCCTCAAACAAATACCGAGACTCATCCACCTAAAAACAACCCCAAAACCAATCAAGAACTGATACAAAAGTAGAAAAGCTCATAAATATGCTATATAGTTTCAGTGATATTTCAACAAACATCGTGATTGCAGATATAGAAACTTACTTGAATTGGTTTCTAGCAACAGAAATTGAGTACCAAGAATTAGGAAAAATTAAGTTTGTCGGTCGTGAACAAAGAAAATAAAATATTGGGAACAGTATACCTTGACTGCAGTTGTTTCCGAATAAAGACATGTTCGAGTACTTTGAAAAGTATTTTTGTTGCTTGCGTGAGGGAACGTTGGAGAAGTTGATGATGATAAAATCAAGAGATTTGTAATGGCGTGAATTCAATTAGAATCCGCTTGAGATTTTTAAAGATTGAGTTCGAATTCTAGAAGAGGAAGGGAAGATTGAGTTGCAAATTTGTGATTATCCGAATTTATGGCAGAAGAGCAACAGAAAAGGGAAAGCTCCAGCGCATGAATATATGTCCTCATCCAGCTCGTGGTCTAAGTGTGATTTTACAATTAAATTTTATTTTTTTAATTTAGAAAAATGGAACTTTATGCGGAAAAATGACCTCATATTATATAATAATAATAATAATAATAATAATAATAATAATAATAATAATAATAATTTTTGTGCTAAATATGCTTTGCATTGTTTTCCTTGTGTGAAATAAAAATTTACCCATTGCATTTTAAAAAATAAAAATAAAATGAATAAAGTAATGAAAAATAAATAAATATATTTTAGTAAGAATTTAAAATATTATTTTAAAATATACAAATGTCTCGGAATATTAAAAGCATATTTAGAATTCAAAATTTGTGTACTAATGTTTTTAGAAAATTATTCTTTATTTTATTTAGCACTTGTAAAATATAAGGACAAAATAGTCATTTTATTAAATTTTAGAAAATAAAATTAATATAAAGAATTTTTAGTGTAAATAAATTATCTAGTTGAAGGTTGATGATGAAAATATAACTACTTTAAAAATTGGAACGATATACGAAATATAGTTTAAAAATATTGATGTTTTTTGTTGATTAGCCAACATATATAGAAATGAGCTTGTTTCTGGTACCCTACACGGTACTATACCCGATAGAGACAAAAAAATTAAAGAAATATGTGGAGCCCCCTCAAACATTCAAGGAGGCCTATCTCATTGGGTATGATACCCTATACGGGATACCGAATCAAAAGGCATATAGAAATACTCTCTATTTTGGTCCGAGGGATATTTTTGACGAAGCAAGTCAATATTGCAACTTTGCCAGCCATTCCATTTTTCAAGACATGCCCTTGCTTAGGTACCCCGTGTCGGGTACCTACCCACCAGAGAACATCCCCCTGAATATAAGGGGCCCACATATTTTTTTTTTCGGGCTCTCTATCGGGCATGTACTTGAGTAGGGTACCAGAACAAATCCCTTTCAAGACAATGTCACTTCAATTGTTGGACTGTTAGGGGAAGTTACATAGCTTGTGTATGGCTAAGAAGATGCTGCCCATCTCACAACAAAATGAAGTGATATTCATCAAGTGATATAGTGGGTGTTTGCAAACTATTAAAAACATATATATTTTTAAGAGCATAAAGAGAGGGAGAGTTAGTAGAGTTAAATGGTGAAGATTGATTAGCACAAATGAATCCCATAAAATATATAAATGTGATTGATTTGATTAAATTTAAATTTTAAAAATAGGAGAAAATAAATTTTTGCAAATGGAACCACAATGATTTTTTCCCAAAGCATGCACACACCACAAGATTTTCTGAATTATTAAAGAAAGCTTAGTCAAAAGTTAAATTATTGATATTAAGGAAATTAAGCATTAAGATATTAACTAAATTTGCATATAGACAATTTTTGTCCAAAACACTCCTCCAAAACAAAGTGTGAATACATGGCATATATATATATATATATATATATATATATATATATATATACGCCTTTGTTTACCTACCAACAATTGGTATGCCCACTCTTTCACGTGGCACCCTTATAGGGCGCCACATCATCCGGTGAAAAATTTTATAAATTTTTTTTTATCTACGTGATGTGAGATGTTTTTTTATCTACGTGATGTGAGATGAATAATACATAACTACCCATTGATGGTGCGGAAGTTCATGTGGACCCCACAAATTTTTTTCCGAAGTGAGGACATGCCAACTATTGGCATTAGATCAAATATATATATATATATATATATATATATATATATATCATGTGTAGGTGGTATATTTATATCTAAAAATCGTGTGCAATTTTGTGATTTATTGATTTTTTTAATTAATTCGATATGGATATGCACTATTAGATATCTATTTCCAAGGCATCCCTAAGATGTATGGCCTCTGCGCAAAGGATCCATTGCCTACGAATAATACTTAGTGTACACACAATTTTAATATCATACATTATCACACCCTAATAAGAATAGTGGAAAAAGACCATAATGCTCCCTAAAAGTGGGGGAAGGGGGCCCACACCCTTATTAGAGTGTAGTAAATTACCGTACAAAAATTGTGTGGACTTCAAATAAGGCCCATTGTCTACTAGGCCCCTCCCGAGGCAAACAGCCTTCGGATAAGCACTTCCTACTTGAAAATAGTATCCCAACCATGACTCCGGTGTACCATAGCTCTCCTCGAGACCTGATGCTCAGCTTCAGAGCAACCGCACCCCGGTTAAAACATCATATGGTTGTGAGGAGCAAACATGACATTGATTCAACATGATTAATGAGTACATAAGACACAAGTGACTCACAAAGGATAAAAGTCATATCTTAGCCACATCACACAAATGAGCACAACAGCCTAAGCACTTCCAAGTTACTCCATGTTACTATCGTGTCCGCAGACTAGATAAAATGAAAAATGAGTTTCAGACACATGGTTTGTATTTACAGTAAATATTTTATTGCCCACGTATGGGTATCTTAGGGTGCTCACACATGAGCGGGTGCGCAATACTTATCCCCCCTTACGGTGTAGTGGGTAAGGGAAGCAAATGACGTCCATCCACCCATATATAAGGTGCCCACATTTAGGCAACAAAACAAAACTCTGGTAATTACACCTGGCCAGCCACGCGTTACTGTGTAATTCTCTCCATATTTGTTCAAAGGTAAGTAATAGTACCACACCGTAAAACTACACTAAGCCATTCTACTGAGTCGGTCTCCGTACTGCGTGCTGGTTCAAACTCCACTATTCACCTACATATATTTCTTCATCGCATCATGATGTAGCTGATTGGACTGTTGGGGTGGATACGTGTGCATATGAGAGTCGGAGAAGACGGGAGCACGAAATTAATTAATGTCTTTATTTCCAAAAGTCAACATACTCTATAAATTAAATATCACATAGTGATTAACAATTTAAACAAACAATATATACTCCGCTCCCGCTCTCATATACACACTCATATACACTTTGGTAAAAAAAAATTGGGGGAGGGGGGATGGGGTGGGAGGGCATATGAGTATCCTACCATCAGGGGACAGTTATATATTATTCATCTCACCTAACGTAGATACTAAAAATTTAAAAATTAATGACATGGCGCCCTGTGAGAGCGCCACATCACCGAATATACAGCTTCACCTGCACACTAGTGTGCAAAAGTGCAGCCACCATATATACTCAATCAATATAAAATAAAAACTTGTCTATTTATTCCTTTGATAGATAACAATCCCTAACTACTACATATTTTGCAACAAAGTAGGTGTGATACAGCCACATATCTATCAACTAATAATAGAAATGTTCCAACACTTGCGGGTACTAATAACCTGATTTATGAACTTAGTGTTCATGGAAATATAATGCAGGTATTAAGATGTGAATAAAAATAAGTTTTTATATATTTTTATGTGATATAAGAGAGAGAATAAATGTAATTGAAAAAAATATATAAAATAACACTGGGATTAATATCTCCCTCTCTTTCAATATTTTGTCCATTTCCGTTATCCGTACAATTCTATTAAAAAACTATTATTATGTATTTACAAGGCGAGTGGTGATATCCACACCCACTCTTTTAATCTCTACACCCACATTTTTTTAAAAAAAATTTCAATTCCAATTTTACCCCTCGCGTAATAAAGAAGGTGGGTGCAGTATTTTTAAATGCTCGAGGATGGCGTCCAAGGCTCGGCCATCCTTGGCCGAAGCTCTCATGAGGAGCTCGGCCAAGGTCGCCGAAGCTCCATCACGGAGCTCGGCCAGCCTTGGCCGAAGCTCTCATAGAGCTCGCCAAGGATGGCGAGCCTTTTGGACGCCGCCATCCTCACGAGCATCCAAAATTTTTTTTTTTTTTTTAAAATATTTTAAATTGATAATATTTTTGATAATATTTTTTTTGATATTATTTTTGGATTTGGAGAAGGAACACGCGATCTATGAGTGAGATCGAATGGGACGAAACCGCAATTTGGAGATTTAGTGTTCGAACTCCGTTTTGGACAAATAATATACCGATTTGGGGTAGCTCGATGCCACGAGTCGAACTCATTCCTTCGGGATGACATACGATGGATTTTGGCCATTCGAAAGCGTTTAGGCAGCGAAATCAACATTTTTCTATTTTTTGACTAATTTAATTTTATTCATTTATTTTTCTATTCGAATAATTTGGAGTAGACAAAATTTTTTTATTTTTTTCGAATAATTTTTAATTTTTCCAATAATTTTTATTCGAAAAAAATTATTCGAAAAATTAAAAATTATTCGAAAAAATAGAAAAACGCTCATTTTCGGTGCCTAAACGCATTCAGATGCCCAAAATCCATCGTACATCATTGCAAAACAATGAGCTCAAACAATGAGCTCGACTCGTGGCATCGAGCTACTCCAAATCGGAATATTATTTGTTTAAACGGAATGGGACACTAAAATTTACAAAGTACGGTTTCGATCCAACTTATACATCACATGTTCATTCCTCAAATCAAAAAAATACTAATTATATTATCATTTTAAAAAAAAATTTAAAAATTTAAGAAAAAAATTTTAAAAAAAAAAATTTTATGCTCGGCCGAAGAGGGCCGAGCTCCCTTTGAGGGAGCTCGGCCCTCCATGGCCGAAGGCCTCGAGGTCCTCGGCCATCCTTGGCCGAGGCCCATGTGAGCCTCGGCCATCCTTGGCCGAGGCCCCTTTGAGGGCCTCGGCCAAGGATGGCCGAGTCTTTGACGAGCCCGCCGCCGCCGCCCAAAGATAAAAAAAAATTCAGCCCACACCCACGGTGATTTAATAAAGCAGAAACCTAATTTCAAAAAAGTGGGTTTTGGGATTAAAAACGTGGGTGTATCTAGCACCACTCTTACAAGGCAGGAAGGGGCCTGAACTGGAGAAAATGAAATATAGGCAAATAATTAAATACTAATAACTCCATAAAGAGACGTCAGCATATGAATCCACATCATAATCCTCAGCCTCCACCATGCAGTAAGGTGGAGGAAGCATCAACCCTTCAGCCATATCGTTAATCAAACCCGGCATTCCAAACAGATCCTCCTCATAATCATCGGTAAAGATCTCACTTTCCGGCGACACAACGGTGGGTTCCTCCATCATATCTTCAAGGTGGTCGGGTGATTGTCCGAAAAATTTCGCAGCTTCCGCCGCTGCTTTCTGAATGCTCTCAGCATCAGCGGAGGCCGGTACCGGCAACTTCCAAGCAGAGTCAGCAAAGTTCAAGCAAGCAGAGCGGCCACGAAGAGCAATCGCCGCCACATCGTGAGCTCTTGCAGCCATTTCCGCGGTGGCGTGAGTTCCGAGCCAAATACGTGTGTTCTTGTTGGGTTCTCTTATCTCACACACCCACTTACCGGAGTTCCTCTGCCTCACTCCCCGGTAAACCGGGTGCCTAGTCTCTCGAAACTTCTTCCTCCCCGTACGCTTCTTCGGGGTGTTGGAAGCTAGTGCTACCGAAAAGGTGGCTCTGCTAATGCCATTATCGTGTGCTTCTTCAGTGGAGAAATCTTGCAGACAGAAAACATGATCCATTAATAGTAATCTTAACTGCTCTAAAATTAGTATATACGAGGAGTACGTGTTTTTTTCTATTTTAATTAAAAGTTGTGTTGTGTGCTATTTATAGAAACAAATTAATGTAAGTTACTGCGAGCCAGTGAGGTTTGTACGCGCCATCTCTAAACCGAGGGAAGAGGCTGCACCCCACGGGCTCCGCTTTTAAACCGGGTACAGTACGTAGTGCAGGTGGGATATTTTGCATTTTTCTTTTTCTTCTTGGAGGGTGGGATAATGCGTCTTTAGAAACATGGTAACATTTCCAGCTGTTTTTGAATCATTTACTGACACGCGTCAAAGAATGATGACGTGGAAGTTTTTGACTAGTTTGACCGAAGCGGACGAAAAATGATGGAGAAAGAGAAGAGGATAACACGGCGAAACCCACACACATTAAAATATGGATAATGTTATAAAATTAAAGTAAAAAATACCTTAAATGCTACAAGAGAATAGAGAGGAAATATATTGAACTTTCTTCCTTCTTCTTCATACATCAATTCATGAATTGAGGTCTATTTATAGACCATCAAGTGTAGAATCAAAACAAAATGATGAGTCATATTACACATAATTATCAATCAAGTTGTACAATTATTCATGAATTATTTTCATCCTCACATAATTTCATAGTCATTCACAACTCATTCACAATAATGCATCCAACTTTTGAATTATTTATAACACTCTTGAACGACTATTTATACAATAAAGTTGATTGTGGGTGCCCATGTGTTGCCTCGTTAAAACCTTTGTGAAAACCCAGGTGGGATAAAACCCGATCGAAGGAAAAGAGTACAACCGCTTCCTCGATGTTCACCACAGAGTATAAATATGCCGCTTCATTAAAACCTTGTCGTGAAAAACTCAATGGGATAAACCCGATCGAAGGAAAAAGAGATGTACTCCCTCATAATGACATTGTTCAAGGTCCTTAAGTCGCCGCATGCCAATTTGGTACACCAATTTTCTAAAGGTTGATGTTGGTAACGCCTGAACAAATCCGCTAAATTGTCAATTGAGCGAATTTGTTGAACATCAATTTCACCACTTTTCTCAAGGTCATGTGTATAAAAGAATTTTGGAGAGATATGCTTCGTTCTATCTCCCTTGATGTAACCTTTGTTGAGTTGTGTGATGCAAGGTGCATTATCCTCATACAATCTGATTGATTTTTCTTTATTGAGGATAGCCCACATGATGTTTGTATATGATGAGTCATATTCCTTAACCACATACATTCCCGACTTGTCTCATGAATTGCAATGAGTTCAAAGATTATTTGATGATGTTGCGCCAAAGTTTGTTTTGTAGATTTCCAAGATATAGCGCTTCCTCCACGCCAGAATACATATCCTGCTTGGGACTTGCCTTTATGGGGATCGATAAGTATCTCAAGGCCTGCATATCCAACTAAAGTAGATCGAGAATTATGTGAATAAAATAAACCTAAATCAGACGCACTCTTAGATAATCTGAGAATGTGTTTAATACCATTCCAATGTCTTTTGGTAGGTGTATGACTATATCTTGCCAGGAGATTTACGTAAAAGCTATGTGATCGAGAGTGCAATTTGTCGATAATGTAATGCTCCAATTGCACTAAGATACGGTGATTTCCGGACCAAGGATTTCTTCCCCATCTTCAGGTGGTTTAACGCGTCCCTTTCAACATCAAGTGTTCGAACGACCATAGGTGATGTTAGAGGGTGTGCTTTATCCATACCAAATCGCTTCAAAACCTTTTTCAGATATGAAGATTGATGAACAAAAACTCCTTCGGGAAATGTTCAATCAGAAACCTAGAAAAATTTGGTTTGCCTAAATCTTTCATCTCAAATTAGGTTTTCAAGTACTTCCTTTGCTTCATTAATCTCTTCAGAGTTCCAATGAGATTTAAATCATCAACATAGACTGCTATGATTGCAAATCCAAAGATCCGCTTTCTTTATGAAGACACAAGGACAAATGTCATCATTTTTGTATCCCCTTTTTAATGTAATTACTTAAGCAATTGAACCACATTCTTCCTGATTGCTTTAAACCATATAGTGATCTTTGCAATTTAATTGATAACACATTATTTGGGCATGCACTAAGTGCTTCGCACTTTTATTCCTTCTGAATTCTCATATATATATCATCACAAGTGAACCATATAAATATGCAAGCATTACATCCATAAGACGATGTCAAGTTTTTCTGTACTGCAGGACTTATCAAAAATCTAAAAGTAATAGCATCCATTACGGAGAATACGTTTCTTCATAGTCAATTCCTGGTCTTTGAGAGAATCCTTGCGCTACAAGCCTTGCTTTATACCTTGTAATTTCGTTCTTCTCATTTCTCTTTCATTTAAAACCCATTTGTATCCTACAGTGATTAAATTTTTGGTGTTTGAACTACAGTCCGAATACTTGGCTTATACAAAGAATTTAATTCACTGTATGGCTTCCTTCCATTTTGGCCAATCATTTCTATTTCGGCAATCTTTAATGATTGTGGTTCGTAATCCTCACTTTGCACAATTTTACCGCAACATTAAAGGAGAATATATCATCTACAATGATTGCTTTCCTGCTCCCATAAGTTATTAGATAGTAAATAATCTATTGATATCTCATGGTTTTCGAATACTTCAGTTCTCATGAACCTCAATCTTCTTGGATGCTTGGTTCTTTTGGAACTTTAAATATTTTATTTGATTGATCAATCGCTTTTATCGTTATTTCGCAAAGATTTTTTGTTGGTTTTTGTCTTGTACCCTTCTCTTTCTAGGTACGTAATCCTTGGAACCAATGGTCGACCACGCTCGGGCGTATTTTAGATTCATTTGTCAGAATAAGGTTGTCCTGAGGACATCAATTTTTGCCGTGTATTCTCTACCAGATATGCGACTTGGTGACTTTCCTTGTATTCACAAATGCATCAGGCGGTTCATATGCGCTTCTTTGCAAAAGAATAAGATTTTCAATTTCTCTCTCACATTTATTGCTTGGGATCAAAGTGAGCTAGAGTCTTCTCATTCCAGAAAGTTCATTTTTTCTTTCAGGATGTAGTTTTGTACCCCCCAGTGTTGGAAAATTCATTTCATTAAAATGACAATCATTAAAGCATGCATTAAATAGATCACCTGTTAAAGGTTCTAGGTACCTGATGATTGACGGTGAATTAAACCCAACATAAATTCCAAGCCTTCGTTGGGGACCCATTTTGGTACGCTGTGGGGGTGCAATTGGTACCTGTACTTCACAACCAAAAATTCGAAGATGAGAAACATTAGGTTCTTGACCAAATGCTAATTGTAAAGGGGAGTATTGATGATATGCAGTTGGTCTGAGACGTATCAATGCCGCAGCATGTAATATAGCATGTCCCCAAGTAGAAGTTGGGAGTTTTGACCTCATAAGCATAGGCCTAGCAATAAATTGGAGGCGTTTAATAAATGATTCTGCCAATCCATTTTGTGTATGGACATGAGCAACAGAATATTCAACTTCAATTCCCATAGTTGTGCAATAATCATCAAATGCTTTTGATCTAAATTCACCAGCATTATCAAATCGAATGGACTGGATCGAATAATTAGGGAAATGAACTCGTAATTTTATAATTTGGGCTAATAGTTTAGCAAATGCATCGTTTCTAGTTGAAAGTAGGCAAACATGTGACCATCTAGTAGATGCATCAACTAAGACCAGAAAATAACGAAATGGTCCACAAGGTGGGTGTATAGGTCCACAAATATCACCTTGAATTCTTTTCAGAAAAGTTGGCGATTCAACATTTACCTTTGTTTTAGAGGGTCTGATGACTAATTTACCTTGTGAACAAGCTTCACATGGACACTCATTTGGTAAAATAGTCTTAAGGTTCTTAAAAGGATGTCCATGTGAGCTTTTAATTATTCGTTGCATCATAGTCGTTCCTGGGTGCCCAAATCTATCATGCCAAAGTTTAAGAACCTTTGAGTCAATAAATTTTGGTTTTATGATGTTGTTAGACTCAATCGTTCTTATAAATGTATAATACATTCCGGATGGAAGCGATGGAAGTTTTTCTTTAATCGCTTATGCCCAGATAGAAATGAGTTTATGTAAAGATATTCTTTATTATTTTCTTCCATTGTTTCAATGTGATATCCATTTTTGCGGATATCCTTAAAACTAAGCAAATTTCTTACGGATTTGCTAGAATAAAGTGCATCATCTATATTCAATTGTGTATCATTTGGCAGATAATACGAGCTCTTAGAGCCTTCAATAATATTTGATGCACTAGAAATTGTATAGACATAATTTTCTCGTATTGTCAAATCCAAGAAAAACTTCTTATCTTGTAAAATAGTATGCGTAGTTGCGCTATCAACTAGGCAAATATCTTGGCAATTTGTCATGGTCTACAAAAGAAATTTAAAATATAAAATTCATACCAGGTTAACAAACAACAATTACATATAACACTTAATGGAAAATAACAATACAAATATAAAGATAACAATTCCACACTTATCACACAAAGCATTATAGAAAAATATTTCACACATAATACACCATAAATATAATAATACTTCATTAGAGAATTATTTAATCGATATTTTCCATCAAACTTCCAATGTTTGTATGATCTCATGATCTGGGAAAAAGTCGAGTATCAAAATGAGTTCCATTGACTCCGTCATCCCAATCAAGAAAATTGGTTTCAACTTTTTCTTTTCCTTTCTCTTTTCCCTTGGTCGAGTTTATATATAAGTCCACCAAATGCTTTGGTGTACGACATGTACGGGACCAATGCCCGTGTATTCCACATCGATAGCATCTGTCATTACTGCCTTTATCAAATGAATCATTTCCATTATTTTTCTGAAATTTGAACCTGCTATTATGTTGCTGATTCTGCTCATTATATCGTAAATGAGCTTTTCCATTATCATGTTGGAATTCACGTCTAAACCTCGCCCACGCCCCACGCGCCCACGCCCACGCCCACGCGCCCACGCCCACGCCCACGTCCGTAATTATTTTTCCTAACGTTGCATTTACCTCGAGCCATATAGTTCCATTTGTTTCTGGTATCACTGTGGATCCTGTTGGACGTATCCCATGATTTTTCATGAGTAGTTCATTATTTTGTTCTGCTACTAATAAGCAAGATACAAGTTCCGAATACGTTTGAAATCTACGCTCTCGATCCTGCTGCTGCAGGAGCACGTTCGAGGCATGGAATGTTGAAAAAGTCTTTCTAACATATCTTGCTCGATAATTTCTTCACCACAGAAAAGTAATTGTAACGTATTCAATAATTCGAATTGTAATCTTTACGATTTAAAATCTTGCAGCGCAAGTGCATCCATCGATATCGGCCTTGGCGGGGCAGACGACCCTTTGGTCATCGAATCGTCCTTTAAATTTTTCCACGGCAGATGGATCTTTGATCGTGAGGTATTCTACCATCGAGATGCATGTAGGTGTCGTCGAATGAAAATTAACGCCGCTGCACGATCCTGGCCGATCTTTCATTTCCTTCGATTATTGTTTCACCTAACCCTTTTGAGATCAAGTGAATCTGAGCATCAAGTGTCCATGATGAATAATTATCACCGTAAATATCAAGAGCGACAAAATCAAGTTTTGCAAGCGACATTTTCAAAAATTTAGATGAGCTAGTATATTTTGTTTTGAAATTTGAATTAGTACTGTGCGCACAACAATAACAAAATAAAATTTCTTGTAAAAATCGTGATTATCTTGTAATAATTAGGTTTACGATCTGAGGGTATCTATAAGATGCTGTTGTAGAGCATATTCCCTTTACTACAAGAGTGAGCTCTAGTGTAGAGACTCGTGCTGATAACGTGTTATAAAATCAAAGTAAAAAAAAAAAATACCTTAAATGCTACAAGAGAATAGAGGGGAAATATATTGAACTTTCTTCCTTCTTCTTCATACATCAATTCATGAATTGAGGTCTATTTATAGACCATCAAGTGTAGAATCAAAACAAAATGATGAGTCATATTACACATAATTATCAATCAAGTTGTACAATTATTCATGAATTATTTTCATCCTCACATGATTTCATAGTCATTCACAACTCATTCACAATAATGCATCCAACTTTTGAATTATTTATAACAGATAATACTACACTGTTTTGATATATACTAGTATTGTCCCGTGCGATGTATTGGGATTTTGTCAGTAGAAATAATTTTGATAGGAATTCGTAAAATTTTTTTTTAATTTTACGATCAAGCCAAAAGCGAAATAATAATGTGCATAATATCTAATTAATAGGCATGGATATCAAAATTAAAACTTTAAAAACATGCCTAAACCATTGAAAATTTGAAAAACTTATTTAAACACCACATATATATTTTTTGAATTGATTAAAAATAGATATTATCTAAATTGGATATTTGAAAATATTATAAAGTAATTATAAATAAATATATTTTAAAAAACCTAAAATCCAAAATACAAGGACCAATTGAAGTTAAAACTCATTTTCTGATCATTGAATCCCTAATCCACATTACTCATAAAAGCTATTTAAAACTATCATTTTAACATGGTAAAAGCAAATAAAAAAGGTTTTTTATTTAATATTTTTAAATAAATAAAAATTATTTTTTATAAACAAAAAATCGTTGTCAAGGTGACACTGTGCCAGATTAACATCCCAACTTCTATTAAATATATATATATACAAATTGAAAACATAATATTAAAAAATTAAAATATACAAAAAAATTTAATTTTTATTTTTTGAAATAATTCAAGTACCATTGTAGTTTACAACTTTGACCTTATAATATCATATTTTCATTAATGCTTGCATATAGTTCATTTTAAATTATATTTAAAATTCACAAATTAAAATGTATATCAAAAATTAAAATGTATATAAAAAATAAAATACTGAAAAAAATACGAAATAAAGGAAGTAAAATAATATTAAATAACGAAAAAAATAATAAATGTAAATTTAATGTTTGTTTTCAAAATAAAAATTTATTTATTTTTTGTTTTAAATAAATGCGTGCCAATATGGCACTGCGAACGTGACACAGTACCTAATTGTCACTTTAGTTTTTTTAATGTAAAGATATTAAAGGATAATCCGTAAACAATTTTAAATTATATGAATGGAATAGAAAATGTATTCTATGAAATATTATCCTTCGATTAAATCAAAGTAATTAATTATATATTAATAATTCTTTTAAAAAAATTTACTTTCATAATTAAATCATAATATCAAAATTTAATTAGTGATACTATTTGTTTGAGAATTACCCATTTGATTTAATTTTTTAAAATTCTTTGACCAACAATTTTCATCACGATAAATATTTTCAACAATAGAAAAATACGTGCATGACATGTTTTATTATTTTTAATATTGGGTGGACCGGAATTAAAGGCATTTCCTTAGTCTGTAACAGATTAATATTTTTTAACAATCTTTCTTCTTCTTTTTTTTTTTTTTAAGACAACACAGTTGTTAATCTTTCAAAAATTAGCCACATTACTCCTAATTGATATAATTAGCCTGTAATAGTATGTTGTTGGTCATTTTAATTTTACTAGCCTCTAAGCATGTGCGCTGCGCGTATAATGTATGAAATGAATGATATTTTTAATATTGTTGAAGTAGTAACACTGGTAATTAAAATAAATGAGTAAATAAAAAATATTATTAAAAGCAATATACGAAGAGATACTAATGATGAATCATTTGAAAAATAATTTTGCGATTACATATGACAATGGTGCTTTATATATACTTTTTTCTTACATGTTTCATGCCTTCATGAGTTATATCAAGTGATAAGTGTTTAATATGGTTGTTTTTCTTGTATATTACGGTTTTATTACTACAAACATGGGGATTAATACCATTAACATAAAATTAGTATAAAATAAAATTATCATTAAAAAATACGAAGTACAAGTTAATGTTCTTAATGCAAATATAAATTTTTTAAATTCTAATAACATTAAGTAAGAACATTTGAGGCAAAAATAAATAAATAAATACACACACATATGAAGGTACATTTGTTGGTCATATTGATTTTATTTTTTAAAAGTATTCATATTAGTTACTTTATTTTAATTTGAAAAGGAAACGAATTTTTTTAAATAAATTGGGATAAACTAAATTGAAAAATTATAAATATAATTTTGACTCAACTAAATGAAGTATGAGAAATTGAGTTTTTTGTGAAAAATAATGATTAAAATTTTACCGATTACTTTGACACATGTAGAAAATTAGACATTTATAGTTAACTTTTGTGACTCTTAGAAAATGAAAAGTTTTCTTTTATCAGATATATAAAAAAATTATTAAATGAAGGGAAAATAAGGAATTAGAGCAAATATATAAGAGTAAAATAGGAAATCAAAAGATTTCCCTTCGTTCTCCCTTCTATATATTGTAGGATTATTTAACAAAATAGGATAATTTGGTAATTTAATATTTATTTTTTATTATTTTATTAATTAGTAAATAAAGATTTAAGTCCTCATTTATAATTTAAAATCTATTATAAATTTTCCATTCAAGTTCTTAAATTATTCAAATTTTGAATACAAATCTTCGCACTTACACCTACTCATCCTACCCCAAAATTCGTCTCTGCTCCAACCCTTTCCCACTTCACAACAACCATGAAAACTAAGGAGAAAACCCCTAGTTGTCATTGGAAAACCAACCCGGTTACCACTAAAAAACCTACAGTCGGTTTTCTAATAGCAAACAAAGGGTTTCTGCTTAGCTTTAACACCAGAAAACTAGTGTGAGGCTTAGTTTTAATGCTGAAAAACTAGAGGTGTCTCAAAATGGTTTTTGGGCATTAAAATTAAAAAGAAACCCTAATAGTAGACATCCGTAGTGTGGGGTCTCTCTGCTAAACACGTTGGGAAACCAACACATTTCAGCTAATTTATCAGTATGCGTGTTGGTTGGGGGTTGGGGGAGGGGGTGTTTGGGTTAGTTAAGTGGGGGTTAGAGTTATTGTATACTTTATTAGCTTATAATCTTAATAAACTCTCATCCGTGTTAGAAATAAGCCGAAAAGCCTCTTTAATGCTCTTAATCTTGAAAAACTCCTCTTAATGTTAATATGTGTTTTAGATGGTGATTTAGTTGCATATTAACGATTGAAATGTGGATTAACAAGGGTTAAATGTGCAGGGACTGTTGCTGAAATTTGAACGAATGCTGTGGAAATGCTATAGCAAAACTGTGTAGATTTTCTGAACGTGAATAGGTCAACGGCCAACTGCAAGCCACTTAAAATGGGGGACAAAGTTGGAAAGGAACAAAAGAAATGTGTCACATCATTTGTATAACCTTATGATGGCAAGAGAGTAAAAAATGACAATACCAAATTAGGGTAAAAATGGAGGCTTACTTTTGAGATCTAGGATTCATAACTTGCAAAAGAGGAAAAAGAAGGAGAAGGGTGTCTGCAAATATATAAGGAAAAAGAAACATCTTGAAGTAAAAATTGGAGGAGAAAAAGAACAAAATAGGAAAGATCCCACCAAATAGAGTTTTCTCTTCCCTTTTCCTACTCTTTCTCTTTGTTTATTTCTATTTTGAAACTATAACAATTTTATTTTTAGGGTTTATAATTAGTTTTAAGATGTTATTTGGCTAAACTCTTTTAGTTAGGATTGTTGATGGGGTGATTATGACATAATTATATCTGTAGTTGTTATTATTTTGCTTAGTTATTGTTCTTATTATTTAAGTTGTGTGAAAATTTTCTTAATTTCTATTATTAATTAATCATCAATTTTTAGAAAGTTAAAACCTAAATTGACTTTGAAAAAAGTAATTAAAGTTATATAATGCTTGAAAGATATGGGTTTGACTTAATCTAGGTTAAAGTTTAAATCTTGCAGCTAATATAGGAATATATAATTGCCCTATACAACATAAATAAATTGGGACGTTTTATTGAGAGGTTTGGAGTTAGACTGGCATAGGAATATATTAGTCAACCTTCAAACTTAATTTATTTTGATCGATTTACAAAAATCATGTCATTAATGAATTCTAATTGTTTGAATAGTTTCTATAGCAAAATCATAGCAAAGTCACAGCAATGTGGATGTAGTGTCATGATTATTCCGAAAGCAATCCTAACCACTTTTTGTCATATGTGTTTCATTTAAGCAATCTCTCTCACTTCTTCTGGCCTCATTTCACCACATTTCAATTACTTTATCTTGTTTTAGTTTTTAGTTTATTTTTGCACTTAGAAAACAATACAAAATCTACTCTTTTTAAACTTTAACTTCCATTAATTTCTACAATATTTTTCTAATGCACAATCCTCGTGGGAATGATACTTACTCACCACTTTATTACTTGTTTGCAATACATGCACTTGCGTGTTGACATTAAGCAGAACCACAGAAACAGCTAGCTTGGCAGCCGCTGCAGCTTTTACTTTGAATAAATCTAGAAAACCACACAAAATTTGTGTGGCAAATTGCCACACCTTAAGGCCATCTCCAATGCATCCTTAATTGCATTTGTCTGACAGTAGAGAGAAGTTAGAGAGAGATAGGAAGAAGATTATTTTATCTAAAAGTGAATGGAATGAAGTGTAAGGAAAAGTGAAAAAGATGAGAAAGATAGAGAAAAATTCAAAATTAATAATAAAATAGTAATTGAATAATTTTAAATGAGAGGCTATATCTGAACGTGATACGAGAATCAATGAAGAAAAAATTGAAAAAAAAAGTGAGATAACTGATAGAAAAGTGATTAAAAAAAGAAAAAGAAAAGTCACATATGTAAAATCTGGGACCCACCAATTTGGCTTGTATCTCTCTCTCTCATGCCGTTAACTGTTCATGGGGGTGTAATTGAGGATGGCATTGGAGATGGCCTAATAGGGTGTAGCATTAAATAATTATTATACCTCCCCTGAATTAGGGGGCTTCACACCCCTATTAGGGTGTGGTATTTTACCATACAAATTTTGTATGGACTTATAGCAATGCTTAATTACTTTTAAACGTGGTACAAGTGCAGCATTTTATTATTCGTTTGGGTAATTACGCTATTGATCCCCGATCTTTCACTCTATTTGCATTTTGATCCCAAAATTTTCAAAAATTAGCTTCATATATTCATATTGACCAACAACGGCACGTAATCATGTCATTTTATTTTTATTTAATGTAATAAGAGTAATTTGGTAATTTAATATTTATTTTATTAACAAATAGAGAGTAAATTTTATTGCAGGTTAACATGATCAACTTGGATTGTTGACATTAATTATTATTAAAAGATTTGATACTGTGTGGTCTATGAAAAATTGGAAACCAAAATACAAATAGAGTGAAAGATTGATAACCATTAACTAAATTTACCAGACATATTTTATTATTCCTTTTGAAACATAATAATATCTCGTGCTATTCTTGAGTTCAACTTGTGAAGCGGATCACTTACTGACACGTGTCAGAGAATGAAGGGGTGGAATTTCTCGGCTATTTTGACAAGGGTACGGCTAAATACACCCAACCATTTACTTTATACACCCATCTTAAAAAAAAATGTAAAGAGACAAATATACCCATGCTAAATACACCCAGTCCTCTTTTTTTTTTTAAATATGTTCACAACGAACATGCTTGTGCTTGTTCGCTGCATTCACAGCGAACGAGCTTTTGCTCATTCGTTGTGAATGCAGCAAACACCAGTAAAAAGGAGAAAAAAATTTGAAGCTTTGGATTCCAAGTTCTGCAGCTTCTTCTTCTCATTTGTCAGTTTAGAATTCGAAGATTAACTTTTTGGATACTATAATTGATGGAGCTTTTTTTCTTCTTCGAACACTTTTGAAGCTGCCATTAATGTCAGCTTCAAAGAATTTTAATAAGATGAAGCTGCCATTAATGGCAGCTTCATCTTCTTCCCCGTATCCTTTTTTTTTTGGATTCCTAGTTTTGCAACTTCTTCTTCTTGGAGCTTTTTTTTATTTCTTTCTTCTTCGAACACTTCTGAAGCTGCCATTAATGGTAGCTTCAAAGAGGCTTGAAGAAGATGAAGCTGGCATGTTCATCTTCTTCCCCGTCTTCTTCTTCTTCTTTTTTTTGTTTTTTTTCCTTGGGCTGAAGGGAAAAATGGGAAGACTCGGAATGGGTGGGTGTCCTCAGAAAAACAGCGGGTGCATTTAGCCTCACCCTTTTGACAATAGATTTTTTTTAAAAAAATTATCGTGACGATTTGGGCCTAATGATTTGGGCCATGGTTGATCACCAAACCAATTGGTGTATTCTCCAGAACAGATTTATTTCAAACAAATCTTCATCACGGACCGCGTCAAAGGTTTTTTTCTAGAAAATACATAAAAGTCATTAGAAGTCCATTGAAAGCCATAAAAGTCCATAAGAGTCTAACATATCAAAGTCTATTAAAATCCATCAAACTCAACTGCTTAAAATAATTTGTTAAATTCCATTAGAATTTGAACTAAATACACCCCTAAATATTGTTTTATATACTACATATTTAGTTATCATGTATATATCAGGGATGTACAAACTTATTAGATTATTATATTTTATATAATAATAATTGTAATACAAAAACTTATTGAATAATTTGCGAAGCTTATCGCCATGTTATTATTAGAATTCTTACAATTAGTAATTAGTTGAATATTTTCTTAGGCTTTGTTTGGTATTGTTGTTACAGACACAACTTCTATTTTTTAGAAGCACAATTAACGGAAGTGTTTGGTAAATTAAATTTTAAAAAAAATGATTATTGGAGAAGTTTTAGCATTCAACATCAGATTTTGAGAAGTAATAGGAAGACAATTTCTCAACTTTTGCTTTGACTTTTCCAGGAAAACAATAATGAAAATGTCAAATTTAACACCACCATCCGTCCCCCCACCCCCACACACCCCACCCACAACGGAAAGAAGACAAAAAAAAAAAAGGAAGAAGATATGATGTTAATATTTTAAATATATCACCAAATTTAATTTAATTTTGCTTAATGTATTTACTTTCTCTCAAGTTTTGTTTTAGCTGAACTTATTTTATTTTTTATTTTTTATTATTTGATTAATTTGAAATAATTTTTCAATTTCATGATTGAGAAAAAAGCCTTGTAATCTCGTAATTTAATGTACCTATATAACATTCTTCAGAAAAGTATTACGTAACATCCGATTAAAATTCAATATCCAAGATATCAAGAATGTTGATTATGGGCCTGTTAGCATACAAATCTTAATTCATTTTAATTCATTCTTTTATAAATTCAAAATTGGTCAAACAAATCACATTCACATATCAACTGAACTTTTAAATCCCCACCATCCAACTCCACTGATTCTCTCTCTTTCTACTTACAAAAATACATTTTAATTTATACGCTAACACACTCATATCTTAAATATAGATTATTGTGTAGGTCTTATATATATATATATATATATATATATATATATATTACTTTTCACACTCTTGCGATGAGCTAAAATTATTAACGTTGTTCAACCTCTATTTTGTATGGCAAAAAAACACCACGCAATGCGAGACATGTGTAAGATGCTCATAGAGTCATGTCATGTTGATAATTGTTAAAGTTATGGAACCATCGGATCTAAAAGTTTAAGCTGATAGGTCGATTCTAATTTAGATTATTTAATTACTATCCTCAACACGCCCTCTCACGTGTAGGCGGGATTTATTTTTCCCAAACAAAACCTTACACGTGCACAATTCATTTTAAATGGGTGGCGGTAAGATTCGAACTCAAAATCTCTGCCTGCTCTGATCTCATGTTAAAGTTATGGAACCATCTGATCTAAAAGTTTAAACTGATAGATCGGTTCCAATTTAGATTATTTAATTATTATCCTCTACAATAATGATGAAAAATAGTGACGTTCGTAAATTTCTTTATACACGACAGTTGTATGTATTGGAATTTATTTGTACATTGTTATAATTTCATATCATACTTTTAAAACATCTGATAAATTTTTTAGTTGATTTATAGTATATAATTTCGTTAGTTTCAAACGAATTGTCACTACGAATATAAAGAGGTAGAGCTATAATAATAATAATAATAATAATAATAATAATAATAATAATAATAATAATAATAATAATGCAAAACACAATAGTTTTTTAACATAAGTAAAAGAAAATAGTTAACAAACGCAAAAGTAAACTAAAAAAAGTAAAAGAAAATAATCAATAACAAACTCAAGGCAATTAATATACAATAACT
Source organism: Jasminum sambac (assembly GCA_018223645.1). Lineage (NCBI taxonomy): Eukaryota > Viridiplantae > Streptophyta > Magnoliopsida > Lamiales > Oleaceae > Jasminum > Jasminum sambac. The sequence goes on from CP073649.1 coordinate 25,689,680, forward strand.
AAAAAAAATGTCTAAACAAAGACACCAAAGATAAGTCTAGAATCCTTATCAACCCCAAAGTTGCTTAATGAAGAGCGTGTGATGCCTTCACACTCAGAGACAGCCCGAACTATGAGCGAAGTAGGCAATCGCCTAGGGTCCCAAGAAAAAATTTCAGAATACCCGATTGTTTTCTCTTTTACTTATATAATATAAAAAGCCCGATACCCAAATTTGATGTTGAACGTTGAAACAAAATCCAAATTTTATGGTATTCATTGAAGAAGACATGCTGAAACAAGTTGATATTAAAAGTTTGATTATGGATTTTATATCTAAGACTGCTAGAAGAGTAAATTTGATATGTAATATAGTGGATTTTCTAATATCTTTTATGCATTTATTTTTATTTATTTCTTCATTATATATAAATTTAATTCTAGTATTGATAGGGCCCCAAAAAAGTTTCGCCTAGGGCATCTAAAATCTCTGGTCGCCCCTGTTCACACTATTCTTTGGTAAAAGTGAAACTACGTAGTTTAGTTTTGTATATCCATTATCATCATCCTTGTCAAAATCCCTTTCAATCGCAACCCCAAAATGATAGGTTAAACTCCAATTTAGGATAAAAGATGTATAGGAACCTTATTAATACAACCATTGTTCTTATATAATTCATATTTGTCTTTCAATCTTGAACTAGTTTCCATCCTCATGTGTTGAGATATTCTTTATAATTATTTTTCTCTTAGTTAATTAATATCCATATAGGTATAAACTCATCTTCAATTCCTTGCATATATATACCTGTCAAATATTAACTGGAAACATGTATAACTTGTTCTAATTGACTTGAAACAATACTAGAAGCGATTTTAATTTGACTTGAGTTCTCCTCGTCGGCAGTCTTGTGAGCGAGGTACCTTAACCTTGTAGATGATGAGCAGCGTCAATGGAAACAGTTAATCCAATCTTGGCAATTTCGCTTAGCATAACCAGAGCCAGCATGCGACACTCGGTCGTATTTGCATTAATTATATGTCAGATGAACGTTACATTATGCAGAGGAGCAATGCTAGAAGTCCATACACTTTTGTGTGTGGACTTTTACCAACCTCTAATAGGGCTGTGGGCCCCAACACTTTGTGTGTTCGCCAAGCAATGGTTAAGAAGGCCTGGAGTTTTTCGATTGGTATATATTTCATGGCGGAAGTTAAATATTCCACAGATAACAAAGACATTTAAGTGGCGTCACTTGCACTCGGAGCATCTCCAATGGGGATGTGGGTGTTTTGATAATGTGGAGGAGAGATATAGAAAGAAGATGATTATTTTAATTGAAGTGAGATAGAAAGAAGTGTAGTGCAAAAAAAGAGGAAAAAGTGGAAAAGACGAGAGTGATAGAAATAAATTTAAAAATAATAAAAAAAATAATAATGAAAGATATATAGATGGACGTGTATTTTAGACATAGCACGGGACGCGAGGAAGAAAAAGTTATGAAAAAGTGAGGGAAATGAGATAAAAGTGATTTTAAAAAATTGAAAAGGAAAATTGGTGCAAATGATCCAAAAAATTTGGGTGTAGTGCGAGTTTGGTCCTAAACAAAAAAACAGGTGGCGCAAATGGTCCCAAAAAAAATTTGGTCCCCATTTAGTCCATTTGGATGGAATTTGTCTATTAAACCGTTAGTCAAAGTCAACTTTCAAAAATTGGATGCGCGTTTGGTTCATTTGACTTGAGATAAATAACACAAAATGTTACAACCTTTAAATATTATTACAATCAAGTTCCAAAGTTTGAAAAATGTATACTTTAGTTCCAAATTCTAGTTAAATTGTACAATTTTTCCATTTATTTTTTATGGGTGCTTATTTAACCCATAATTAATTTTATTGAATTAATTTGATACTAACTAAATAATTTTTATCGAAAAATTTCGACGCAGTAATATTTGTTTGTATTAATATAATATCACAACTTTCGAAAATTTTCTTTAGCATTAGAGACATCCACATTTTGATTTTAACCAACATTTAATAATAAATATAATTATAATACTTATATAAAATTTTATGAGGAATATATTACTACAAAAAAATATATCAAATGCAAAGAACTAATAAAATCACATCAAAAAATAACAAAAAGAAAAATAAAAATCAAAAAATTTCTTTAGTATTAGAGACACGCACATTTTGATTTTGAACAATAATTAATAATAAATGCAATCATTATACCTACATAAAATTTTTGAAAACGACCACCACCAACAACTCCGGCGATGCAAAAAAAATAGATCTTGTGGTCGAAAACGACCAGTTGGTGACTGTTTCGAACCACCAATTGCTGGTGGTTTTCAAACCACTAGCAGTTGCTATTTAATTCTTTGTATTTTTTCAATTTTACTTTTTGTGATTAATTCTTTATATTTGGTATATTTTTTGTAGTAATATATTCCTAAGAAAATTTTATTTAGGTACAATAATTATATTTATTATTAACAATTTGTTAAAATCAAAATGTGCGTGTCTCTAATGCTAAAATTTTATTCTAAAATTGCAATATTATATTAATAAGAACATATGCTATTGTATTGAAATTTTTTATAAAAACTATTTAATCAGTATCAAAGTAATTCAATAAAATTAATTATTGACGAAATAAGCACCGATAGAAAAAATAAAATGTATAATTGTACAATTTGATTAAAATTTGGGACTAAAGTATATATTTTTCAAGACTTTGAACTTGATTGTAATAATACATAAAGTTTGGGACCTTTTTTGCAATTTATCTCAAATTAAATGGACCAAACGCCCACCTAATTCTTTAAAATGTTGACTTTGACTAACGGTTTAATGGACGGATTTCATCCAAATAGACTAAACGCGCATTAAAGTTTTTTTTAAAATCAAATACGCTACCTTTTTTTTAAAAACGGACCAAATGCACCAATTTCCCGAATGAAAATTAAAAACAAAATAAAAAATGTGGGACCCACCATTATATGTGTCTCTCTCTCTCCAACCATTGACAATGTGACCACACCATGCATTGGAATTTGGAAATGCTCTTCAGCCATTGCATCGCATCATCTCACTGGACTCGTTGGATGTGTAGGTGGGTGAATGAGTTACAGAAATATGTGGGCTTGTCGAGTTTGTTGCAGTTAGTGCGATGCAAGCCGGTCTTCTATGACAATTTTTTCTTTTTTTGAATCAACAGCAGAGGGAACTTAGTAGCTCATTTTTTAGCTTTTAATTTGTGGCTTGTTCTATACACAATAAATTTTTACTAATTTTCACTAATTTTTTCTCTCATTATTTTCAACTACCCATATAATTACTTTATATTTTTAATATATTTTTCTCAATTTTTAACCACATATCTGATACATTATTCGAGTAAATTAAAAATAATTGTCTTCTTGTTGAACGATCAATTGGTTGGGTAATTGTATTCCTATGTCTCTTTCGCGGCCACATGTCCGTGGTGGATTTTAATGAATGAAATGGATCCACATTTGGTTTTTAGTAAAAATTTCAAAAAAAACAAAAAAGACTACACTTGAAATGTGCTTTTAAATAGTCATTATTTAAAAATTGGCTCTCACAAGTTTTTTATTACAATATCTTCAATGGTCTATTTATTTTTAAAGAACATATTCCATCAAATGGAGAGTATTTAAAAAGATAAAATTTTTAAATGATTCAGCAAGCTCTTTAAATATTAATAACAAACACAATTAATTGTAAATGTTCAAGAAGTTGAACGCTAAAACAGTAAAACTTGTACTCAATATTAGAGATGTTCAAAGTCATGCCCAAAAAGTGGTAGAAACCCGACACATTACAATTTACACAATAGTTTGGATTTTTTCGTGTAATCTTTGCGAGGGACTCGCGATCCGTTGTCCACATGTGGATAACTGAAGTTGCTCACATGTGTCCCGATAGATGACCCCACCACCAGAGAGGTAACATGTGTAGTGTTGTCCGTCGGAGAATTTGTGGGTAATTTAAATTGTCCACATATAGATAGCGGTGCCTTTGATCGAATACCCACATGGGTATGAAACCCACGCCACGTGGCACCACGTCATCAAGTAAAAAAAAATTATTTTAATTTTTTTTGTATCTATGTTAAGTTAGATGAATAATACATAATTGTCTCCTGATGGTGAGGGGCCTCATCTAACCCCCACGATTTTTTTTCCCCCGACTGTGGGTACCCGATCATTATTATAGATAACCGATGTTTTGAGCTTTAAGAAGATTGTTTTATCAATATCTATTTATTGATTGCGTGAAACACTTCAAATATGGAAACTGGCCATCTGCAAAAACACATATTCCTAATCCTGGAGCTCTTATCATGACCACACACGTAATTCATAACAGTACAGTAGCCAGTGAGACTTAAAATCAAGATTCATAGCCAAATGGGTCCTTTTGCTTTGCCAAATAAAAATCTGAGAAAAGTTTAAGAAGTGACCTCAAATTTTGTTTCACTTGATTGCACCATCAATCTCTAGTTTGTATTCCCTACCTCGTTTTAGAAGCATTCACAAATCGCCAGTGTTTAACATCGCAGTACCTAAATCTTCACGTGAATACACGTGAATTTGAAATCCACATTTCACTAATTTAATACTTAAGTATCACTTTAGATTAGATGTGCCCATATTGAAATGATGTAATCAACTCAATATTATTTAACTAGATCTAAGATGCAAGTATTTTATTGTTATTATTATTATTATTATTATTATTATTATTATTATTATTATTATTATTATTATTATTTTGGATTGAATGTTTAAGATACACGTTAAATCTAAATCATAGTAGATAATTATTTAATGAACGTTCACAAAATTTAATTGCAAAATAGGGGCATTGACAAATAATTCATTACAAATAGTACTAAAAATCAAGGTGTTTGTTTCGATAAATTTAAAACAGATTTTTATCCCCCGCGCTCATTTCAATCACAAATTATTTAAACTAGCTATTTCACCCGTGCGTTGCACGAGAAACAAATTTTTCAACCAATAATGGTATTGATAGATGCTAATAATATTAACATAAAATCTAAAAAAATAATTAAAATAAAGAATGAGTTACAACAATAAACTTAAATAATTTAATTCGAAATGATTCTATATAAATTTCGAAAGAATTTCCTCTATATTTCGTACTAATTTATCCTACAAATATGCAAGAAACAACTCACGAAAATCCATACAACTTAATTTACTATTCTCCATAGAATAACAACTTAATTAGCATTTATATCCGTGCCTTGCATGGGATAATAATTTGTGGCAGTGATCGTGATAATATATTATATTTTGTTCATTACAAGATTAATCTAGTAATATAAACCCAACATAAAATAATATTAAATCTTATACCCATCAAAATAACTATACTAAAATAACTCTACTAACATTAGTAGAGCTCATTATCAATTTTCGCCCATTGAAACCAAAGTCCAATTAAATCGTAATAGTATTATTAATTTTAATTAATTGTAATAGAATTAGTTTTAATTAATTTTTGTTTTTACCTAATGATTTATGAAAAGAATTAATTATTTATGAAATAATCATTTTAATATCTACACTTTTAAGAATTGTATAAATCTAATTTTGAAGAAATCTTGTAATTTAAAAAATATATTATAATTTAAAATATTTTTTTTTCATTTTTTAGGGAAACCTGCAGCAATTTAATGATTTTTTAAAAAATTAATTATATTTTCCCTTTCAATAATGTAATTTATTTTGATCAATCTTTGTCCACTGAACACATGTCTTTCTAAATATTAGCAATAGAATTTTTTATTTTAATTACTTATAGTTTAAATAATTATAGTTAATTTTTAATTTAAGTTAATTATTTCTAAAAAATTAATTATTTCCAAAATAATTTTATTCATGCCATAATTTTAAGAATTATATGAATCTAATTTACAAAATATGTTTTAATTGAAAAGATATCATGAAATTTAAAAGATATCGATATAGATTCAATTAATTAAAAAATCTATTAATGTTATAATTGAATGATTAATTAAACAAAATTGATGTTGCACTCTTCTTTTTATTTTTATGTAAAAATTAAATGAATTATAATTTTTTATCCCGCCAAAATTAAACCTTAGCGAAATCTCTAATTTTAATTAATTTTCATTTATTAGCTATTTATTATTCTTAAAAATAATAAATCTTAGTGAAAATTGTTAATTTTAAATAATTTTATTTTTTTAAATACAAAAATTATGAAAAATTATTAGTCAAAAATTCATTCTAATTCGTAAAATACCCTTATATTATTCAACATATAAATCTATAAATTGAAGATTTGAAAGAAAAAAAAATTGGAATTCTTGATTCAAAATAAAATTGAAATTTATCACAAATAAATAACATTTGTCTAGGTTAACTAAATTACAATTGATAATAACAGAAGCTACTTAGGTAAAAAATTAAATTTATAATTTGTTACTGATGTTATTGATGTTTGTGTGTAAAAGTATAAATATAATGAGATTTATTTCACGTATAAGTTGTTTTAGCTTTATTAATTTTATTCCGTGTTTGATTTACCTTAAAAATAAATGAAATGAAAATTTCCGCTTTAAAAAATTATTTCTATATTAATTGAGCCTATTTTTTGTAATTACATGCGAGTTTTGATTTAAGTACAATGTTAATGTATCTCGTCTTCATTTTCATTTTTATATTATTCGTATAAATTTTAAAAGAATTTGAGTCCATTTTGTGTAATTACACAAAAATTTGTACTTAAGTACCATATCAATATATAAATTATTATTTTTTGAATTCATTATTTATTAGGAAAAAATTATTCAATTTTAAACATAAAATAAAGCTAGTTTTACCATATATTTGAGAGACAAACAAATTGAAGTATTATTTTTTATTTAATTTATTCTCAAAGTAAATCAAACATGGAATAGAATTAAAAGCTAAAATAATTTATGCATCTCATTATATTTGAATTTTAATAATTAAATAAAATATGTATACATTAATATTAATATTTAGAGAAGAAAAAAATAAAGAGGGTTGGATATGATTAGGAAAGAAAAAATAAAAAATAAAAAGGGAGTTTATTTTAAATGGAAAGATGGATTTAAGACAATAAGTAAAAAATATATAATAAGAAAAAAAAATCATTTTCTATATATATAAATATAAATTATTCTATATATAGATATAAGATTATATTAAGAAACTTTAATAGGTGGGAAAAAATTGAGAATATGTTTAAGGGGAAAAAAAGTTCTTTATATATATATATATATAGATGCCAATATTATTTATCCTTTTAAATAATCATCTCTTATTTTTTAATTACATGTTTTAGAAAAATTATTTTTCTGCGGTGAAAAACTTTACAAAGCATGCCTAGGTATCATTACATAGACCATCAACTCTCTTATCAAACACCTTTATGTCTCCATCTGTCGCCTTCTTAAATAATTTAATTGAAATAATTTGTTTTTACACTAACTCCTATAAAATCGGTGCAAGGAGAAATTGTTGTTTATCCTTTGGTTGCGTATCAACTGTTAAACAATACCGCAATTATATATGTCATGTGGGAACCTTGTAGAGTGGTTAACTGACTCCAAATTAAATGAAAGGAAAAATGCATTCAAGGTTTTACAATATAGTAGTGTTTATATTTTAGTGCTTGTTTGGTTTGGGAGTGATTTTCTGAAATAAAAAGTATTTTTAAATTCTGAAATAAATGCTTTTTACAAATAGTTAAAACGTCGAATTATGAGATTAAATATGAATTGAAAAAAAAAACGATATTCAATAGATGCAAAACAACATATTAATACTCAATCAATTTGTGTATCAAGTAAATCTTTAAAGAACTTTTCTGATATGGCATTATAATTAGTGCTTGTTTGGTATAGAATTTGGAGGTGACATTTGAATTTTTTGCGAACAAATTGTTCAAAAGATTAAAAAGTTATGAAATTTGTAAAATGTGTAGGTGAAAATGAATATGAAAAATAATGATTTTTAAAAAAATAAAAATAATAATAAAAAAGAGGAAAGAGTGGTGCGGGAAGAGGGTGTATGCAAAAATATGGTAATCATGTAAAACTTTCAATAGTATGTACTAATTATCAAGTATAAATGTATAATGGTTGATTATACCAATGTTCAGTAGAGAAGGAAACTATTTTCCTTTTTTTTTTTCCAAAAAAGAGAAAACATAATGGTCTTTTTCCATAATAAAGTTGGCCTAGTTTGAGTGTTTGCATAAACATGATTAAATATTGCAAATGGGACTCATCAAACGTTATAATATGACATCGAAATAATTATTAAAAACATTATCTTCAAGAACTTCCTATGTGCCCAAGAAACATAGACAACTACAAGGCAAACAGCTCATAGCTGAAAGCAAAAGCTTTCTATGTCATTTGGGATAAGCCTCATTAAAGATGACCAATACATTTTGCATATGAGGATGCACATCAGGGCAAATTTCGACTGATGTGACGTCTTGGTTGATTAGTTGCATCACTTTAGAAGTGTGTCATAGTATACACTCTAAATATATCGGATTAGTTTCGAGAAATAATGTGATATTTGACCTATATATACACTTGATCCTTTTTCTATGCGTATATGTCATATTTAAATCAATGACAGTTACATGATCCGATAACCATTACATCCATAGTATGAGCTATTATGTTCACTCAGGAATGATACATTCCCGGTGCTAGAACATTGTTAAAGTTTCAGCACTGATGTGATGTGGTGCGTCCTGGCGTTGCTACACAGCAACATAGAAGCTGATAAGTGAACCATGCTGCCATATGGTAGCAAGAGATAATCGACACATCAAGCTTTGGGACTTTAATAAAGTTTCAGCGCCGAGAATGTATCATTTTCGTATGTTCACTTAACATTTTTTATAAGTATATATAGAGATTTTAATCGCTCTTGTATAACTAAAAAAAAAAAGTTAAATAAAAGAAAATGAGTTTGGTCTAGTGGTTTGGTCCAAGGGTTTCCTTATCAGATTATTCCGGGTTCGAGATACCTCACCCCACGCCACCCCACCCCACCCCACCCCACCCCTATAATCCCCAATTTGTACTAATAATAATAATAATAATAATAATAATAATAATAATAATAATAATAATAATAATAATAATAATAAAGGAGTTAAATGCCTATAGAATATGTTCAATAAAAAAATTTTAAAAATAATTACTAAGAAAGTATGTAGTATAATTTCTGTAAAATAAGTGAATAAATTGAACGCCGCTTTGCAAAAAAATATTTTCTATTTAAAGTGTTCATTATTACTTCTGAAGCATACACTGAATATATGATTATTTATTCAAATCACAAATATAAAAAGTGTTGTACACTCTTTGACGTGAACGACCCTCTTTCCGCGTTAAGAATCTCTAAATACCGGTGTTTAGAAAATCGGATCGGACCGGCCGGTTCAACCATGAACCGGTCGAAAAACCGGTCCGATTATGCCTTAAAATCGGGTATCGATTAAGCAGGTGTTAAACCTGCCGGTTCAACGGTTGAGCGGTTTTCTAATTTTTAAAATTATTTTTATAAATTTATTAGTTTTAATTTATTTTTATATTTTTAATTAAAAGCAGTTCAGTCGACCGTTTGACCCTTGAACCATTGGCTTCTCCGGTTCACTAACCGGTTCGGTTTTCTAAACATTGCTAAATACAAAAAATAGAAACTTTACAGAAACTTAATATGAAAAGCAAATATTTTTCTTTTTCGAATTACAAGGCCAATGGAGAGTATAGTGGAGGAAAATTAAATCCTACGGTTAGGGGGTGATAGTCCGTGATAGACAGATCCCAATGCCATTGGACCACATGAATTTTGGCAACAAATATTTTTCTATTAATGTCACTATTATTAAATTACAATCTTTAGTGTTTATTTGATAATAAGATTAATTTTGCATCAATTTTTTACATTCAATTTCAATAACACGTACTACAAAAAGTTATCATTGTCAGTATTTCTTTCTAAATTCTTTCTAAAAAATTATTTTGTTCTGGAAAATTAAAAAAAAAAAAAAGAAAAATGCTTTTCTGAACAGCTCTAATTGTGTACCCACTACACAATAATTCGGGTCCCCCCCAAGTTTCATCATTGTAATGAGATGTATACTGATATGTACCATCAGAATTATATTCTCAACTTGGGCTTTGATGCTCCATCTGCCACACGAAAGGATTAGCAAGAAATATTTGGCCCACACACACACATATACTTTTAAAACAAAAAAATAATAAATAAATAAATAATCGACAGTGTTAGAGATTAAACTTCTATTAGAAAATGACATCGATCGTTGCATCCCTTACTTGATTCTATTTTATCCTCATCACCTATATAGAAGAAAAAGAAGTGTCTTCTTTTGATTATTTTCTTATTATAATTTAGGAAATATACATATATGGATGGATAACATTGTGAATACTAACAGTCCATAATTATTATTATTATTATTATTGAATAAACCGTTCATAATAATTAGTAGATTAAACCATTTGGAATTTTACTGTCAAGAGATGATAAAACAAATATACGAAGGCCAAAATAGATATTCTAACGATCTATTAACGTATTAATTAGAATTGTTAATGTGTTATATGGCTTCCCTCAACTAATAGTTTCCTAAAATAATTTCTTCAAGCTACTATTTGTGTTCAATTTTTTATTATTTTTTTTTTTTATTTTGATTCCCCTCCCTCCCCGCGACATAGGAAAGGCTACCCTTGGGCAAAACCATTGTACTCGGGTTGCATGGAAGTGGATTATAGCATGTCTGCTTGGGATGCTTGCCGCTTGATGTGCATGTTCACCATGACTGGCGGGTACACGAAAAAACTGCACCCGTTCGTGAGCCACATAGCAATGACGCATCCTAACATGCTCAAATCCCACCATTGGCGTAGCCAGATTTTTAGGTTCGGGGGACAAAATCCAAGAATGATGGTTGGACTTGTGGGCTGCTTCCAAAATTTTTTATACAAATATATATAGGATATTATAAAGTGCAATTTACTTATTAAATATTGTCAAAGTACAAAATTTACACCAAATTAACTTCAATTTAATACATACATATACAAAGCATCATATGGAATATTGTAAGAATGTTCCAAATAATTTAGTTATTTTATAAATTAATTTGATACATATTGCCACATCGAATATTGTAATATTTAATTTCGTTCGACAAGTGATTATGACATGCTTTTGTCATTTCGTAAATGAAACAAAGTTATTATTGCATAAATTTGTGTATAAAAGGTTACACTTCTTTTCCTTGATTTTAAAATCTAATCATTTATATTAGTCGAAATTATTTTCAATTAACAAAATTTAAATTACCTAAATCCAAATTAAAATAATAAATATGAAATAGTAAGAATTGGAAAAGTATTGTTAAATATTAGATTTGGGGGAGAGAGATTTTTGTATTAAAAATTAATGATAAAAGATTTGCAAGAGAGTGAAGGAGAGAGAGTTTTTTCTTTTAAAAAATTAATAACAAAACTTAACAACAGCAAGAGTCGGAGCTGCTGAGTATTCCCATCTAGTTGGCATAACCATTAGACACTTGACCATCCCACCAAACAAAATTTATGTGTCAAAAATGCATGTTAAATTTATATATTTTATTTTCGAAAAATGACGCAAGGGTAAACATTCAGATCGCGACAACCATGAATGTCGTGGGGGAGACCGCCACCCTTGTAGCTCCATCCCCGGATCCCAAGTCTTATATACTCGACGCAAATGTGGGTTTAGGCAAGGAGAAGACTGGGTTGTAGCTCGGGCAAGTCAAAGCCCAAATGCATATATATGGAGGCTACAAAAGTTATTGGTGCGTCTAATTACCCCTATATGTTTGTTTTGTTTTTGGACTTTTCCATTGGTCAGCCCGTGTATTTATGAAATGTACGTGAGTTTGATTATTCAAAATTGGAAAGCAAAAAGCCTAGTCAGAAATTTGGTTGAGTATGATTCAAATTATTTAGGAAAGAAAATTTTAGAACAAGTTCACAAAAAGTCATAATTTTTTTTTAGAAAATATACGTTAGGGAAGCAATTTTACAAGTTGATTGATAGAATAGAAACCAAATATATATTTTCCTATATTTTTAATGTTAGGAGTCAAGATTTTTATTGAGAGCAAACACGACAATTTGATATATTCATCAATATTTTCTTCTCATGTAAACTTCATTCTAAAGACACTTAAATGCACAAGCCACCTAATGAAAATTTCAGAAAAAATAGGACTTTCATTTTATATTTAAAAATGATTTTCTTATTTAAAAATTCACAAAGTTTACTAGTTATGGTATTTCATAGTGTTAGGTGTATTATAATTTACTAATAAATTACTCTAGAGCTAAATTTAATTAAACAATGTATAAGTAACAAAACAAATAGAATTTCTTCAAATTCAAAAATTATAGATTCCAAATTTGTGTTTATCCCTAAATCTTATATCTATATATATCATATCGTATAATATATGTATAAAGTTATAAATATGGAATTGGTCCCTTCAAAAAAAATAATAAAAAATGGACTTAGTTGTTATTTGGATTGTAGCCAAACGGGTCATTGCAAATGGATTGCCAAAATAAAGAGTACATAAAATAAAGAGTATCTATGTCTCATTTAAAAAGCCTCCAAAAAATTTAAAAATAAATAAATAAATAAAAGCAATTTGGGAGCACATTAGTATTCTCAATCAGTAAGTATTAGTCACACACACAGAAGGGACCACAATTAAGCCAACAATGTAATTCTTTTATATCAATGTGAATAGATTAAAGTAACATGAATAAATAGATAAATAAAGTACGCTTCAATAATGCTTCCTTCTAAAGGAAAAAAAAAGAAGCTATTTTTTAAAAATAAATTTCACAATGAGTGATGCAAAATTTCATGTTGATTAATTTATCAAGTGATATAAAATGTGATAGTTAAATTTAGTTAAATTCCAAATAACTTATACAGTTGATAAGTCTCTCTATGCATTTGTTAATATATATTTATATTAATAAAATGAGCACGTTTTCCCGCTCAAACTATCAATTTTTAGAATTAAAAAATTAATTATAAAATTTCATTTCCTACCCAATCCCTATATATTTATTTTTTAAGATTAAATGGTATATTTTGAGATAAGCCCAAAATCTTTTATCAAAAAAATCTCCCTATATATAAGATTAAATGGTATATTTTGAGATAAGCCCAAATTTTTTATTAAAGAAATCTTACATACACGGGTATTTCCTTTTCATCTTTATCACTAACAGTTAACGCACGTCAATTGAGTATAAGTTTTCCCGTGCAACGCGCGGGTGAAAACACTAGTTAGAAATAAAACTTGTTCAGAAAATTTCTAATGACCGGTTTACATTCGCCAACCCTTCTTGACCAATGTGTACAAGCCTATATTCTTTTTTTTTTTTTTGGGTTTCTCAGTTTAAAAGTCACGTTCCACCAATTAAAGGCCTTATCAATAAGATATCTTATATCACTATTCATTATTATTTACACATTTTATAAAGCCCACCAATCTACCACTATCCACTAGTACAGAAGTTGCATCTCGCGGCGCTCAAAAATGGCTTTAGGAGGCGGTTTTGTTGCGCCTTATATTGGAGGGCAGCGAATTCCACATTGCCTTTAGGAGACGGTTTTTTAACCGCCTCCTAATGAATATTTATGCGGCGGTTATTATAACCGCCCATAAATATAAGCGGATCTGTAGGCACGCTATTCAAAATTTTTTTTTTTTCGGTTTTTCACTTTGGGCGGTAGTTTCCTTGACCGCCGCCTAATGTTAATTTTTTTTTTACTCCTTTTTCTGTTTAATTTATAGCTGGTCGCACTATTCACCAGCAATAGAATATTCTAATTTGCTATATACACTTGTTGTCCAATAAATTGCACTAATTCTATAAAAGCCTACTAAATTCCAATGACATTCACAACAAAAAAGCACCTATATTACAACAAAACTTCAAACAAGCACCTATATCACTACAAAGTTCAAGAAAACTTCACAACCGCAATGAATTGTCAAAAACGAGTAATAATATATTCAACGGTTTGAAAATAACACTTCAAACAAGCACTACTACTTCAAACTAGTACACTGAAAAGTCACAGCCGTACTGTAATGAAGCAATAGTAGCACTACAACATCCACAAAAGCCTACGAGTATATTACAAAAACCTACGAATCTTGAGCATAAGCATCTAACAAGTATTGTGCCCAAAGGTTTCTAATCTCGTCTAGCTCATCTACTGAGTACTCCATCCAACCAAAATTGACCTGCAAGAACAATTCGGCTGTATATTAATAATAATATTGGCAAGCTAAACAAAGAAAGCACCAAAAAAGGATCTCCAATGCACTAAAAAATGATATCCAACAGAATCTACATACCTCTGTCAGTGAATTTGCATGTGCATGGTATCGAACAATGTCAAGCATGAATTTCATCACGTAATACCCACATTCGTTGCCACCAGGTTGCCGCGGGCACTATTTTCAAGTCAATACAATCATTAACAACACCTCTACGGCTCAAATCTATGCAAGTAAATAGTAACATGCAATTGGTGTCGTAATTATACCTCTACCTCAACCCAAGTGAACGGTACTCTAGTCCGGGTCCCTATGTGCTGGTGGTACTTGTTAAACACCCTAGTATATGAACGACAAAGAATACGTTATTAACTACGTACAAAAAAATGAGAATTAGTGACACGAAAATGGAGAGAGTGTTTTTATAATAGTAGAAGCTTCAATAAATACATACGCTCTCATCGCCAACTTAAGATTATTGACGGTCTTCCCATCGTTGTTAACCCTGTCCCTTCCCGAATTGACTAGATGTGATAGCGAATCTAACATGTATACCGCAATGTACCACATTTCGGACAGATGTGCATGTCTTTGTACTCCCGCCGATACAAAACACAATCGTTCGGACATGTATGTATTTTCTCGATCTCCAAACCCATCGGTCATAGCAATTTTTTTGCCTCGTAAGTGGAAATGGGAAGCTCATTACCTGATGGAAGCATTGAACTTAGTAGTGACAATAGCGCAGTGAAGCTCTTGTCCCTCCACCCGTTCGCTGCTTTTATGTTATATAGCTTGAACACGGCAGACAACTTGGTGAATGCACTACAACCAGGGTACAAAGGCGTTCTAGAATTACCGAAAAGGCTCTCAAGTACGTGAGGCTTGTCAATGAAATGATCATTTACATCGTGCATCATTTCCTCTAAACGATCTCCGGCGCAGTCACTCTTGTTAACACCTATATTGGTCTGAGGGCTGGTTCTTGTAAAGGTTTCATGCTCACCAATTTCATTGGGGACCATGGTGCTCCTGCTTTCCGAAAGATTTTCTCCGTGCCAATACCATTGGGTATAACCCTCCTTGAATCCGCGTGTAATCAGGTGATCCCTAACCACATCAGTGCCACTAGCAAGTATTGTATTTTTACAATCACGGCAAGGACACCATGTAACGCCCGCTCTCAAAACATACGTTTATAACCATAATACTTAGCAACGGAAGCTAAATAGCGTTACAAAACCCTTACTCGGTCCAAGCTCATGAGTACTTATGTACACATTTACATCAAAACGTATGCAAAATACAAGATATCATGGCCATTGGACACATACAAAAGCGGCCTATACAGGATCAGGAGCTTCCTTTGGTTTCCCTCCACGCCACGTTCTCGAGGATTCCTCCGAGTCCCCAAGTCCACGGTCCTCGGCTCGGTCACCTATCACATAACATAACACATCGTGAGCCACGAGGCCGTGGGGAGCACAATCATATGCAATGCATGACATATTCGTAATCGTAGGCGAACCATATGTTTATATTGGCGTAACATACATTCATACATTAATTGGCGGACCCCAATCCTTTGAGGGACCTCCATTTGGGCCAATTGTCTCAAACCTTTGTGAGACGAACATGATATAAACATTTGGTTGGCAACCCTATTCCTCGTTTTTCACGCATGACCATGCTTCAATGTATACACATAAATAAACACATGTAATATCATATGCATATTAACATAAAATGGGTTCATAAACATCAAGATCCTACAAACCCCCAAATTGAGTATCTATATGCTATACCAACTCTATAGTCATATCTACTCAACCAAAGCATCAACATCATCAATCCTACCCTAACAATTGTCTCTTTACCTAGTTATTGCAAACCAACCAACACTAGGGCATGAGCTTACCTCAAAACACTTTAAGTGTTCTACTACCCACCTTAGAAGGATAGGACCACCAAGGAAAACTAGGTAAAGGATGGACTTGCTTGCTTCTTCTCCTTGCTCCTTAAGAACTTAATTGATCTTCTAGGCCAACACTTGATACAAGTATGATATGTGGATGGATTTCTAGAGATGGAGGACCTTCAAAATGTCTTAGATGTATGCTTGGCTCGAAAATGAGGGTAACCATCAAGAAAAGTGACTTTTTGACCAAAAATACACATCTGCCGACTCAAAATTACGGCCGTAAATCTCCATGTTACGGCCGTAACTAGGCACGCGATCGCGCTCGGTCCATGACCAAAATCAGCCCTTTAACCATCATTCTTGACTTACGGCCGTAACCATAATACTTACGGCCGTAACTTCCACATTTACGGCCGTAAATCCCAAAATTACGGCCGTAAATCCCAGTTTTTCTGCATTTCTCTTTCGGCTCAATCTAGGCGACCGTACCTAGTTCCAACATACATGAGACAACCCAAAACACATCCTAAACATGTCATACCCATCAACACCATCTCACGACATATTCACATCATCACGATACATTCCCAAAAACACAAACGATAAACATACGAAATCATATAAAATCGTGATGAGATTTTAGCGGGGCGTTACACACCAAATAGATCTTTCTCTATTATTCTTCATGTTTTCCTCTGCTACCCTAATAAATTCGTCAACACCTACCCAATATTCTCTTGCGGTCCGACTACCATACATCCACTCACGGTGATCCATTAGTGAAACTCTATGTTATCACACAGTTCAACATGTACCCTACTGGTTTTGCCAGTTTTCAGAACTTGCTTTTCTTCTTTTTGAAATTGACGATGCGTTTAGTTTGTAATATAATTTCCGACCAAATCAATGGAAGTGTTAAGCATATAGTAGTTAATGACAAAGAGCAGATGTTTAGATTTCACAAAAAGTGTCCGATTACCCCCTTATAACTCCAACACTAAAGGGCAAGGGTCCTAACCCATTCGTCATTGGCATGTAAATCAGGCGGCGTGGCATATATCATGTTACGTACAATGTTATAACCTCCTATGTAAAATTCGGCAGCATCTCCCCTTATTCCCCTAAGTGTGTGATCTACAATACACGTAGCACACCCCCGGGGAATGTAGGGAGACGCAACCAAACTTTTACATAGGATATTATAATGTTGCACATAACATAATTAGATACGACATCGCTTAATTCACAAGCCAATGACAAACTGTCCAAAATATGGGACAATTCGAAGTTAAGAGTGTAAATTACATAGAATCCAAATACTTGGAAGTGTGTAACTTACAAATTTAACTTCAAACGGGTACTCTAAACTCAATGAAAAATGCAATAAAATGTACCACAACACATATATGTAATCGTAAAACAGATTGAAGAGCCAAACACTACTTACAATAATATGTGGCTACTGAGGTGCCGAGGTATGGCCGACGCCATCAAGTATGATGAATATGTCTCAGAAATTGAAACGAGATAAATTATTGCACAATATTTAATATTTATATCATTTCTAAAATTTTATTAATTTATCTTTACGTTATTAATTTTTTCCTTCCTTACTTGCCTCCGTCACTATTTTTTTTTTTCAAATCCACTAATTTTAGATTCATATACTAATAATTAAAATTTTAAATCCATCATATAATAGAAAAAATTTAGGTTTACCATTTGCGTTATTTTTTTCCCATATATTTATAGTAATCATATATGTATATATATATATGAATAAAAAAAGGTGTCATACCATATAGTTTTTCATTTTTTTCTCCATTTAGTTTCTTCTTCTAATTATTTTCTTCTCTTTTTTCCTTCCTCTAATTATTTTCTTCTCTTTTTTTCCTTACTTGCCTTCTACACTAATTTTTTTTGCAAACCCACTAATTTTATATTCAAATACTAATAAAAAAAATTATGTCCATCATAAAATATAAAAAAATTTATAAATATAGCCTTTTATTTCTAAATGTATTGATATGAGTGGAAGATGAATATTTTAAAAAAACAAAAACGAAAAAAAAAGGAGACCAAAACATCGCGCCAAAAATGAAGGCGCGAAAATATGAGCATACAAATGGGAGTGTACACATTGTACTAAAATCAACACTACAATTGCATTCCTTTACAATGCCCATGTTAAAGAGAATATATTTACATACATAAATCAACATTCCATGCAAGAATTTGCTAGATCCACAAATTTCAATTCAACCGAACCCTAGAATAAAATAACTACTAAGAAGATACGAAGATAACGAAGTTATACCTTGTTTGAAGGTCGGCAATGGAAGCTAACTCGCCTTCAAGAGAAGTTTGCAGCTGAAATTCGGCAATGGAGATGAACAAAATTGCAGACGGCTGAGATTTTTCGAAGGAGGAGTTGCTGGGTATACGAAAATGGCGTATTGCGGTGAAATGAGGTTGAAATAGATACCCTTATGCGGCGGTTAGTAAAACCGCCGCATAATAGGGTAATAGGCGGCGGTTCAATTGAACCACCGCGGATAAGTATTTTAGGCGGCGGTTTTATCAATCGCCGCCTAATGTACTCCTTAAAAACGCCACGGATGCAGGGTAATAGGTGGCGGTTCAATTGAACCGCCGCTTATAATTATAAAAATTTATCAACCGCCGCCTAATGTACACCCTACAATCCTTCCCTTTAATTTCCAAAATGCCACGAATGCACTTTAGACAGCTCTAGATTTTGGAACCGCCTCCTAAAGTGGGATTCCTAAAGTATATTTTATAGTAGTGATCGTACATATTAATTTAGTTTTTACCAAAATAAAAATTTACCCAAACTCATAATTTTCAGTTCAAATTTTGATATAAATCTAGTAGGCCATGATATTATTGTGGATATACACTAATTTAGACTAATTGAATTTTCTTTTTTTTTTCTTTTTGCCTTTTCTTTTTCTTTTTTTTTTTTTTTTAATTTTTAAATCGATTCCTATGGTAGTGTGTGTCAACATGAGCACTATACAGACATTATGTTTAGCATCGGACACAGTTTAGGCCATTTTAAACTAGCGTGCGTTTACAATAAAATTAGACGCAATAACAATGTATTGAATTGGACACCAAATCAAAATTGTTTGAATCATGTTCTTTCATATTATTATTTAAAAAGAAAAAAAACCAATGAAACTTTAGCTTGACAGTTTGGGAGGCCAAATTGAGGCCCAAAGGTTTTAGGTTTGATTTTCCACTAAGAGCTTGTTCTTTTCGGTGTAAATTTTATCCGCACGGTATTTCGTGTAAAATGTGTGGTTAATATTGTATTGACAGATGTTTGTGTGGTTGAAAATGTGTATGTGGTTATACAGAATTGCGTGCTGATAAAAATTATACCAAATAGAACAAGCTCTAAGGGAATAAGGGATTTCATTAGGTGTTGTGCTATAGCTGGACAGGGCCGACGGTTCTAGACGCCTTTATATTACGATATAGAGATTGTATGTTCATATTGTAATAAACATACTTTAATATTATAATAATTAAAATGCCAACTAGGTACTGCATCACATTGGCAGTGCCTAGTTGACACATATTTACTTAAAATTAAAAAAAGAAAATCCTATTTTGGAAACAAACATTGAATATATATTTTATTTTTTTATTTTCCTTATTATTTATTTTATTATCCTTATTTAGTATTTTTTAAAAATTATGTACATTTTAATTTTCGAACTATGTATATAATTGAAAATGAGCTAAATGCAAGCATTAATGAAAATGTGATATGAGGTCAAAGTTACGAACTATAATGACAATTGTATTATTTCTAAAAATGAGAATTAACTTTTTTATATATATACATTTTAATTTTTGAATATTACATTTTAATTTTTGAATTATAATATCAATTTCGTACAGTGTTATGTTGGCAGCAGTTTTCTATTTTATAAAAAAATCATTTTTGTTTACTTTACCATGGTAAAAGCACAGTTTTAGTTAGTTTTAAGAGCAATATACATTGGGGATTCAATGATTGCAAAATAAATTTTAGTTTTAATTGGCACTTCTATTTTGGACGTTAAGCTTTCTAAAAATATTATAATGACTTTATAATATTTTCAAATATCCAATTTTGATAATATCTATTATTAATCAGTATTAATTTAATATATATGTGGTCTTTAAAAAGTTTTTTTCAAATTTTAAATTGTTTAGGTATATTTTTAAAGTTTTAATTTTGATATTCATACCTATTTAAATGTTATGCAATTTCACTTTTGACTTGATGATATAATTAAAAAACTTTTATAATTTTTTATTAAAATTATTTTTACAGATAAATGCACCGGGGAATTACTAGTTTAAGCCCAAAAAAAAAAATGTTTTAAGCCAGTAACACGCCACATCAGATGACCATCAATCGCCACATAATGGTCCAATCTTAGTCAGCAAGCTCCCTCCGCTATATAAACCACACCATCTTTTTCTTCCTCACCGTAAGAAGGCTTAAAACAGAAAAATACACGCCAGACACAAAAACACGCAGAGTAAATTTTACTCTCTCTCTCTCTCTCCGGCGACATTAAGTTTGCCGGAAAATGAATATTCCGGCAGCGCATTCAGATTCCTTGCTACACAAATACTGTCCTCTTGCCTCCTTTCATCCCAGTCACGTTTTACATGAGAAGTCATAACCAATTGGTTAAACAAAAAGCTCATATCGGAAATCTGAGTTAACTGACGATTGTTTTTTTCTTCTCTTTTTAACTTATTTTTTTCTTTCCAGTAATATTGTGTTTTTTTTTTCGATCTGTGAGAAACGATTTTGATCGGAGTCCGGAGATAGAAAAGGCAGAAATCGAAGCACCGATATTGGGGATTTTGTCCACTTTTGTGTTCACAATTCACATATTTGCTTTCCGAAAAGTTTTTCATGGAGTTAGGATTTTGATGATTCCTAGACACGCAAAACTTGCAGCGTGGATAATTAATAGCTATCGGAGTTCAACATAAGAGTGTATAATCCTGATTTCGTAGAAAATGCCTTTTCCGATGAGAATTCAACCGATCGAATCGCAAGTTTACAGAGAGTCGTCCACGAGAAACGACGCTGTGAAGGCACCTGTTCATAAGTCGAGGCTGAAGCGGCTTTTTGATCGGCCTTTTACCAGCGTTAGAATTGCGTCTGCGGAGAAGCCAAGCACCAGTGGAGAGAGAGATGGAAAAACCGCGGTGCCAGAGTTCGAGCCGAGCTCAGTGTGGCTGGATAAAATGGTTCAGCACTTCATTGAAGATACCCAAGAGAAGCAACCGGAGGCCAAGTATGGCCGGAACCGATGCAATTGCTTCAACGGTAACAGCAATGACAGTTCTGACGATGAATTTGATTCTCTTTTTGACTCCACAACAAACACCGTCTTCAACGATGCCTCTGATACACTCAAGGTACGCGCAAATCGTTGCCTATTGAGTTTTTAATACTGTTTCCTGGGCTTCATCCTCTAAATTAGTTTAGATTGATGTTTCTTTGTAGAGTTTAGTGCCGTGTGCGAGTGTTGTGGAGAGGAATCTGCTGGCCGACGTTTCAAAAATCGTTGAAAAGAACAAAAATTGCAAGCTCAGAGGCGAATTGAAGAAAAACGTCACCGATGGTCTAGTTTCTCTCAGTTACGATGCCTCCATTTGTAAATCAAAATGGGAAAAATCATCATCAATTCCAGCTGGTACAACGACTTCTTAATTAAAATTCAACAATTTTAATTCATAATTTTACGGATCTCGAATCCGATTATTCACGGTCAATTTTAATTTTTCTTTTTGATCGTGCAGGCGAGTATGAGTATATTGATGTGATTGCAGACGGGGAGAGGCTGATAATCGATATAGATTTTAGATTAGAGTTTGAAATAGCTCGATCAACGAGCAGTTACAATGGGATTTTACAGTCTCTGCCAAACATTTTCATCGGAAAACCCGATCGGCTTCTTCAAATTGTGTCAATTGTTTCGGAAGCCGCCCGGCGGAGCCTCAAGAAGAAAGGCATGTATATCGCGCCGTGGCGTAGAACCGAATACATGAGATCTAAATGGTTCAGTCCTTACAAACGAATCACTCAGAAGCTCCCTCAAAACGACGCCGTTGACGGGAAATTCGAACCAGAGACTAAAGTTGCTGTCAAAGATAAGGTAGATGAGGAGTCCATAGAGGTTTTAAAAGATGAGTTTGGAGATCTAGATTTGATTTTTGGCGAGGAAACGTCGTCGTTTCAGTCTGATTTGGAGGAACCCAAATTGCCCTCAACTCCAGCAAAATTTTCCGGCGAGCAGAGTAACCTTGCTTTTCCTGCCGCTACGACATGGCAACCGCCGGCGGTGAAGCCGAAGATTTCCGGCGCCGGAAATAAAGTTGTGGTTGCCGGATTAGCGTCGCTTCTCAAAGACAAATTTTGAAGTTTATTATTTTTCAAGAAATTCCTAACTGCTGTATATACTTTTCAGTCAGTACCCAAAAAGAAAAGAAAAGAAAATACTATGTGTATACTCCGGTATATTGAAAATTGGGGGGTTGCACTTCCAATTGAGATTATGGCTCCAATTTTGTTTATGTTTATGTTAATTTTGCCAGTCGAAAATCTAGGACAATGTGCAATAATCTGGGCATGAGTATTATTGTCCACGGTTTGTGTATAAATGAGTAAATAATACTACTTTGTGATAAAAGCGTATGTTTTGATTGAAATTTTTATCTATATTTTTGTAGATTTTATTTTATTTTTTTTGTAATTTTGAATTTGATCAAATTAGTTATATTTATATATCGTATTGGACCTATATGTATTATAGAATTTTATTATAAAAATTCATAGAAATCAAATGACTAACGTGCGCTTTGATAGAGATGGATTGAAGTTTCGTTTAAGATCTATTTTATATACAATATTTTGGATTTATTCGAATAATATATTAAATATATAATTAAAATTTTAAAAATATATTAAAAATATAATGTAATTAATCACCTTATTAGTGTATGTGTATTTATGAGTATTTATGAGTTTTGATGTGAAATATGAGAGAGAATGAGTGAGATTGAGTGGTGGAGATTTATGTAGTACAGTGGGTCTCAGAAAATATGTGGATGTAATTGGTTTGACTTTTAATGTGAATGTGTTAAAATGTATAAAAATTTGTTAAAAATTATAAAAGAACGGGGCTATGTAAGTGATTGGAAATAATAAAAAAATTAATAAAAATTAAGAAATTAATTAATGAAAATTTATTTTGTATGCTACAAATTTGTGGGCGGAATAAAGAGAAGGTGCGCGTGGGGTTTAGGGATGTGACTGGGAGATGACGAAAGGTTTCGGAAACCGTGTAGGGTAGGCAATGGTGTTATCATTTGAATAACGTTACTCCGTAGCGTTATTGTTGTTTTGCACCGATATTACATATAGTAATCGATAATACCCCATTACTATTGACTATGACCCATCACCATTTAGTTTTGGACCATTTTAGTAGACATTGTTCAAGAAAATAATGTGACAAAAGAGAGAAATGTCGAAAGAGAATAATAATTGAGAAGAGCGTTACAACATGGTTGACATTTATTTTAAAAGATATCTATTATGATTTTTAAAATATCTTAGATATTTTTCAAAAAAATAAAATAAAATTGTTAGATATTGTATTTTATTAAATATTGTTACCTAAATTTTGTTATTTCTTACTTCATTTCTATTTCACTTGAAATATAGAATAGGAGGAGCTTCTTTAGGAAATTTTAGGGTAATAATTTTTTCACTTCCAAGTAAATCTTCGTTAAAAGAATTGTTTCACACATTTCACTAAAGCTTCATTTTAGCAGTATTCTAAAAAGTACGAAACATACCAAAATATGGGATATAATCTTTAAACTTAAGCACGCTTAAATAGACGATACGTGAACCTTTATTATTCTTTAAAGTGTCATTTGTTATACTACTCACTAGAAAACCATAAACAAAGCAACCATAAACAGTGACCCAAAAAACAATATATATATATATATGTATTGGGATCAGCGTCAGCCTTCTCTTACCGTATGTTGACCATTTGCTATTTTGGCAGTCTGACTCCGATGAGAGTCATTATCACTCCAACTTCTGGTCCGACGAGACAAGTGCGAGAGGGGAAACTGAAAAAATTGGAACAACCTCAACACGTGGTAAGATGTCCATCGGGGTTGTAAATTTGAGCACCCAAGCAAGGAATATTGACTTCTGGATTTCATTGTACCCTTGACCTTGGCTGGCACGATCCCATTGGACTGCTTCAGGAACAGATTCATAATTTTTAACGGGTGAGTGTAATAAAGAAAAAATTTTAATTTAACTAAAATTATGTATAAAATTTTTTTTCCTTATAAAACTTTGAATATCTTTTTGTGTCCGGGCCGGTCTGCATTCTGTGACATGGTTCATAAATCATAATGAAGTTCTCAACAACTGCTTATTGAGTAGCTTTTTTTATTTAATTATTATTTTTATTTTACCAATGGTGAAGTGTGGTGGGGGTTTGGGGGCAGGATTTCAAGGGTGGGAATAAGCCTCGAACCCAAGTCTTCTGCTTGGAATTGAGGGATTTTAACCACTATGCTACTTGTTTGAATTCCATTTGCTTATTAAGTTATCAATTCATATAATTTAATATAACAATATTAATATGAAATATTCTTATTACGAGTAGTGTTATTGTGCTTTCGATTAATAGCAGTGTTATTGTGCTTTCAATTAATAATGCCTGTAAATTGTATATTCATTAACATAACAAATTAATTACACATTTACACTCAATTAAATATCACATCATTTCTTTTAGTTGTATTTCAGAAATTTTGACACAACTTATGAATCATCTACACAATAAAGCACGTATATGTTTATTCTTTAAATTTTGAATCATATATAGATTAAGAAAGTATGAAACGTAATGAACAGTGACGTAACCATAAATATGTTATTGAAATTAAAATTAAAATATTATTTTATATGGCGCTAAATATTATTAAATATTATTAAAGAGGTAAAGCAGAAGATCAGACGATATATGAAAATAACTACTCCTTCCATCCCGTGAAGATAGACTTATATTTCTTTTTATCCGTCGCAAATTATAGTCTATTATCTTTATTCAAAGTGCATTTATCTTTTAATTTTCTAATTTACACTTATTTAATAGATTGATACTATTACATTTTTTATAATATTAAATAATTATATAGGGTATATTGGAGAAATAGAAAAAAATTTACATTTTTTACATGTATTAATTGATATTTTTTAATCTTAATCTATGTGAAAATATAAATAAGTCTATCCTTATGGGAAAGATGGAGGATAATTTAGAGATGATCAAGTGCACCTGGGAGTTTTGTAACTACAGAACTCTCGGGGTGTTTTACGGGTTCATACGGCCTCCATCTTGAAATCTAAGAATAGATTTAGAATCAGCACGACGAGAGAGGATTCCAACAACTCGAAAAAAATTTCAAAGACATCGTGGTCCCTGATCAAAATTTTTTGCCATAATTTAACCCAAAATATGGAGAAAAACTTTGACCAGCGGCCATCAACAGCCACGATATCGTCGGAAAATTTTTCGAATAGCTGAAAGTCCTTTCACCATACTGATTCTAGATCTGATCTCGAATTTCAAAACCGTGATCATATGAACCCATAAAATACCCTGAGAATTCCGTAATTACAAAACTTCCGAATGCAATTCATCATCTTATATAATTTTTACACCTCGCCTGTGGCTTTCTCCATTTTCAATTGAATTTAATTAATATAAAAAGAAAAAGCAAGAAGGCTTTTTGTAACCAAAATTGGGTTCAGAATTTCGGTCAGACATTTAATTAATCAAAAAATGAGCAAAACCTATGATTGTTTTTACTCAGAAATCTGATATGCGGACAATTTTAACACAGCACAATTATTATCATATTCTATTGTTAAGTTCTAGTCCCCACTCCTCACTATTGATCTCAGTTTGGTCCCCCTTCATTTTCGTTGTCACATTTCGGTCCGCAAAGTTTGTAGTTTTGTAATGAAAGTATAACTTGATGTAGATGTTCTAATTTTTTGTTAAATAATCACCTAAAGGAAAGTTGATCCGATACATCATAGGATGCATGCTACGTGTACACTCTAAGGTGATGTGATTCATCAATCAAACTATCAAAATACCACATAAGTTGGATTAGGGTACCACATTAGACGAGATGCGTTATATAATGTATATACTAAAATGTACTTTCTCGGTCGTATAAAGATAGACTTATTGATTTTTTTACAAGAATTAAGAAAACATCAATTAATATTATTGAAAAATAAAATATAAGAGTATATTCTTAATATACCCTTTAACTTGCTAATTATTATACTTTAATAATTTTATTTTGTTGACAACAATAGACATTAAATAAGAATATATAAGGAATTTAATATTTTAACTACTCCATTTAAGAAAAGTGACATATCTTTATGGGACGGACCAAAATGGAATACATGTCTATCTTTGTGGGACGGATGGAGTATCATATTAGTTTTAAACCTAAAGATACTAAACTTTTGAGTGACTATTCAACTGGAAGTTAAATATTTATCATTAAGTGCACTCTAGAAGATAGTCAGGGACCTAATCACAACCAAAAAATGAATGAGGGTCCAAGTGCAACAATGTGGGCACCGTAGAAGAGATCTTTGTGTTTATGTGAAATCATTTTCTTTTGGATTCATCAATTAATTAAAAATTATGTAAAACTTTAGATTGATTTATTAATTTATTTGTACAATGATTTGTGGTGGGGCCTTTTGTACTACATAATTGTTGTGGGGTCAATTTGGAGAAATAATAAGGTAAAAGATATGGTCACTGTCCCAATTTTGCCCGCTTTGAATTTAGTGCAAGCGTGGGGCCTACTTCCCGTATACAAAACCCACTAATAAAGTCTGATAGTAATTACAAATTCATGAAAGTGACCCCCACCAATTGTCTCTCTACAGTACATACGCCCAAATATAGAAGATTTACATTGTGATCCTCAAACGTTGTTTTTTTTAGCTCTTTGGTTCAAAGTTATTGTTTGTTGGATCCTTGAGATTTTATTTTAGGTTTAAGTTGGTCCTCATTAGCAAAAGAGACCGAAACACTTTCTAAACATAAAATGCTACAAGTACACGCACTTTTATGTGTGTATTTATATCACTCTCTAATAGAGTATAGTGGAAAATAACCATATTATCCACATGAAAATGAGGGACCCACAGCCCTATTAGAGTGTGATAGAAGTACACAAAAAATTGTGTGTACCTCTAACATCTATATTAATATATAAAAGTTGTTCTACCAGTGTGTGAAATCACACATAGTTTCCCGCCTAAGAAATAATAATAATTTTTTTTTGCTTTGTATAAATAAATTCGACCATGAGCCATAATATGTTTATGGTAATACGAGATTGTTTATTTATGGTAACACACGTATGTCTTTAATAACAATTTCTATAATTCATTTGGCTGTAATAAGAATTTGTTACATTAAATATGGAAAGCTCAAATCATAAATCACAAGAGTAATAAGAAAGCAAGATACAATCATTGTAAAATGACTTAAATTATAGAATTAATTAAAGCTTTAATATCCCAATCACAATCTCAATCAAAGCTTTATACTCGCAATCACAATATTATTTAAAATGTGACATATAAAAAATAGGGAGAAAAAAATAATTTTTTAATTTTTTTTCCTTTTTAAGAATTTGAAAAGGGTCATATATATATATATATATATATATATATATGATTTAAAAAGTGATATATATAAAAAAAAATAGCAGAATTAAATGTTATTAGATGCGTGTTAAAAATCTTAATTACTTATGTATTATTACTATTATATTTTTTATTATATGCACATTGATTTCTCAAGTATTGGTTGTCAAATTTTTTTCCCTGCAAAAAATTTGTACATAATTGTCTTTTTTCTCCTCTTTTAAAGTTTTCAAACTCCAACAAATGAATAAATAAATAAATAAAGAAGTCTTTTCCCATTCCTTTTAATAATTTTAACATAATTGTAATATGAAATGAAAATACCATATTGAAAATTAAAAAATACAAAATTTAAAAGTATACCTTATATACTATACTGTGGTTAATTTTTGTCTATGAAAATATTTAATTATTCGAGGTGGTTACATGGAAATAGTATATAGATTTTTATTATAACTATCAGATTATTAAAAATTACGTTGTCTTTTTTAATATTAAATTAATTTTTTCTTCGTTAAACTCTTTTGACGCAGAGAACATGTGATCTCAATGAACATATCTAAACTCGTGTTAATTTCAAATTATATTATTTATTTTAATGTTAAATTACCTATTCTTTTTGTTTAACTCTTTATAATTTCAATTATATTTGTTACACGAATAGAGCATAATAAAACTTGGATTAGAACCTGCAAATATTTGGAAAACAACAAAAACTAAGCTAGCATTCTGTTAAAGTGTGATTCTAATGCAAATGCAACCACTATTCTTTTATTAATAATTTCAAATAAGTTTTGAAATAGGTTTTTAATTTAAAAAATAAAAAAATCCTTATTAATAATAATAATATATATATATTCCTAATTTCTATTTTTTATTCTCTAAAAAATTTAAAAAGGTTTTTCCATTTTTTCCTTTTTAAGAAATTTAAAAAGGGCCATATGTGTGGTCTAGCAGTAGCATATTAAAAGTAAAATAATTAAATATTATTAGATGTGTATTTTTTTCAATATTTTTAAAATAAAAAAAGATAATAAATATTATTTTCGTTATCATACATATATATATATATATATTTTAATTTATCTTTTTAATCTCTAAAAAACGTTTAAAAATATTTTTTCATTTTTTCCATTTTAAGAAATTTAAAAAGGGTCATATATGGTTTAAAAAGTATATGTGTTTTTTTCCACTACATTTAAAATACAAATGTGTGTCGAAAATCCCAATTACTAAGTTGGATTGTCATACAATATTGTGCAATTATATATTTATTTAATTCGAGACATGTCTTAAATATTTTATATTAAGTATCCAATAATATTTATTTATCATTATAATTATGTTTGCATTTAACGTCTATTACTTAAAAATTTTTATTTTTTTATCTACAAGACGTGCTCTTTAAAATATTTTCATCCCCGTGCAACGCACAGGTTGAATACTAGTTATCTTTTCTAAACATTTGTTCCATTATTGAGAGGGAATTGACTATTTTGTGTTCAATGGGGATCAACTTTCGCTTACATCCAAAGTTTGAGGATCTAAAAATTTGGAAAAGAATTTTTTTTTTTCCCGGACCGTAGAAAGAAAAATTTTAATGGGGAATGAGGAGTAGATAATTTGATAAGTAACGTTTTTAATATCTTTTTATATTAAAAGAAAGAATTATTTTATATATTGAGAGAATTTAAATATTGTAATTTGCCTACCCCAGGCGCCAGGACCATTACCATTTCAAATGAAAAAAGGAATTGCTAGTACAATATGAAGCTGATTGTAACAAGAGATTGCCAATACCACAAGAAACCTCACAAACCTAAATAAGAAATTCTACGGACAAATGATAGTGAAAGGTGATATAATTAAATAGTTTTTTTCAATATATAATTCAAATCCCGTCTATCAATAATTCTATTGTTAAAGAAAAAAAAGCTTCGACACCGTTTAAATAATGCATAAATGCAAAAGTTTGATTTTACCACTTTATCACACTTTATATTATTTCATGTTTGTATAATTTATCCAATATACACTTCCACCTGTTTAAACTTTAAACTTGGAAAAATTCAAAACTTGACATACTACAATTCCATATTTCGGAAGGAAAATGAAAATTTTCAAATTTTGTAAATGGCTAAACTTCTATGTAAGTAGTTAAACTTTTCAATTTGCCCATGTTAGCCACGGGTTTTTTTTACCTATTTTTATACATTTTAATTCATTTTCTTTTAAATTTAAATTTAGTCAAATTAATCACATCTATATTTTTTTTTTTGGACCTATATATACTATACAAATCTCTGTCATTCAACTCCACTAATTCCCCCTCATATTTCACATTAAAATCAAAATCCATAAAAATTTAAATCCTAACACTTTATTTAACGAAGTTTAAATGATAATCATTTTTTTTTCTAATTTGTACTTTCATGTTTTTAACAATACATCATAAAATGACCTCAAAAAAAATCAAAAAATATTATTTTTCACATTTTGCACAAAATATTTTATTTTAAAACCACACATCCTCACCAAATCATGTTTCTTACAAGGTTTGTACTACATGATTGTAATTCGTGTACAACACATATTACAAGGTTTGTACTATATGAGGGAGCCCATTCAAAAGTTTGAAAGAACCCACTTCAACAACGTTTATCTATCCTGTCCCTTTCTTGTTTTTTCTCATCCGCCTCTTTTCTTTCTCTCTTCTTAATATTGTTGTAACGTGATATTTTTCTCTCTTTTGGTCTACCTTTATTCAATCAAATCATGTAGCATGTTTGTTGAAGCAACTTCTGTATTTATCCTTTATTGTTTTCTGATATTTTACTATGAAAACATAAAATATTGTATTTAAAAATGTTTATGAAAATTATTTTTATTTTTTACACACATTTTATTACACACAAAAAAGTATAATTTTTTTATTTTCTATGAATTTTTACCTTCCAATAATAGTGCGTTCACTTTGTCAAGCAAGCTCTTGATAAATTATAAATTTTTTTTTGACAAGGATAAATTATAAATTTTGAAACGTACTACAATGCCTCGGTCATATTAAAATTATGAAAACTATAAAAAAAAAATTATAGAATATTAAAATGTTAAAGATAATTTTACCGACTCACTGAAAAGATTAAGTAAAATATCTTTTCATAAATAAAATTCAATAACACCTCAAAAACAAAAATCAATAAAATACAAAATCCTTTGCTAAGTTCTTTATTTCTAGTTACAATTAACATATAGCATTCAATGTGATTCCATCTAATTGGATGTCACATTGTATGAATTGAATGATATTCTAATTCTTTTTTGAAAGGATACCAATAGCCAAAAATACTTATTCTCATAAGAGTTATGTCCCTTCTACGTTTTTCCTAATGTGCTATTTGATTAGTTTCAAAAATTTAAAGGATTATTCTTTAATCTTTGTCACACACTCATTCTGGTACTTTCCAATATTTTCCACCAAATATGAAAATAGAGTCTAGTATGGAACCACATAGATGCGGATAATAAGATCCCATTGAAAAATGATTCTTGTGTGTGTCAAAAAAAAAAAAAAAAAAAGAAGAAGAAAAATGACTCTTTAAAATAAATATATTTTTAGTTAATTTTATTTGAATATTTAGAGTGAATCCATCTTGTATAGTTCGTTCATTAATTAATGCAATGTTGATCGCATGTCTGAATTATTATATTATATGATCACGTTACATTTGATGATGAATATTTGATCAAATTTCGACTTTTAATTTAAGTGCAAAGTCAAGATAGTGCGCTCTCGCATTTGACTCAAGCTTCAAAGGCTACATTTGGCAATCATCCGGGGGAAACAAGAATCTTAAATCAACGGTCCGCATTCTCTGGAACTGGGCAGACCCACCTCAGAGAGGCAAAGCCCATCATGCTTGATGGGCTCGATACTCAAATTGAGCCCCAGTAGTGATGGGCGACTCCGAACAGTAAAACAGAGGGAAAGCCCACCATTAGAGACTCAAAATTCTACTGATACCCACTTTTGTATTATCAAAAATTTTCATGGCATTAGTTCTTGCTAAGTGCAGGTAAGCACTTTAATCAAGTTACAAACTTTTTGCTCTTGCCCCTTTTGGCTACTCATCTAACTCCCATAAGAAAAACAACTTCACATATAAGTATGAACCAGATGTCACCATCCCGAGTAGCTAGGAATATTTAGAGTTCTCACTGCCACATAGAAAAGCAAGAAGCATATCTGAAACTCGAGAATATTCATCCAAGTTAAAGGAGGGAGATATTCGACTCTAGCAATATGATTTAAAACCGAGGCATGTGTATAAAGTGAACATGTTGCCTTTATCTCCTTCACTCTTTCCCATCAGCAGCTCTCAGAGAACCAAGTTGGACTGGAGCTTGAGTTCCCACAACTTTTGAGGACCCATAGATAGTGAGATCGGCACCTTGAGCTCTCTCTTTCTCGATTTGGTCCTTAATCCAGAAATACGTGATTCTCAGCCCTTCCTGTACATATTAGGAAAACACCGACATAAAGTCACGTTTGGATGAGGATTATTACTTGTCCAGATAGATAGGTTTACAAACGGGGCTATGCTATTTAATGTGTTAAAATTCTGTGAAGTGAGATAATAACGATAGAGATGTCTCACTTTATTGGATTTTGTTACCTCAAATGAATGTCAAAAGAGAAGGCTTCAAAATAGGTACCTTGAGTCTCATAGAAGGTGCCCAGCCGAGCTTTTCCTTAATTAGTGTGTTGTCTGAGTTGCGACCACGCACACCTTCCGGCCCTGGAATGTTATGGATGGGAAGATTCTTGTTCTCAAAGCTCAGAACAATCTCTGCCATCTCATTCATGCTCACCATTTCATCACTCCCGATATTTACGGGTTCTCTGAAGTCGGATTTGGTCAATCTGAAAATATAATACCAGTATGTTTGAGCAATTCAATTGCATCTTTTAATTAAAACCACAGAGGAATTACCTTTATATCAAGTAGCTATACATTGATTGGGTGGGAAAGATAAGACTTGTAGTTGTTTTCATGTTGTTTCTAGTTTTAGTTTTTCAAAACACTCAAAGCTCGCATATTCAAAAACAATCTTGGAAAAATAAGGAAACATTTTTTAAAGAAACCTCGGACAACATTTTTGTCGTTTTCAGTGTTTTAAATGAAAACGTGCCAGAATGTTGAAAACACACAAAGCATACAACTGTCTTAAGCAAGATTCTAAAAAGCTTAAAGCATGTAAAAGCGTTAAAGGGATGCTTTGTGCTTAGGCTCACTTTTGCACAATTTTTCACGCTTTTGCCCGGAGCTTCTCACCTACTCTTCGCGCTTGAGATAGGTTTTTAACGCTTTTTAGAACACTAGTCTTAGAACATGTTATCATACTCATCAAAATACATTCTTTCTCTACTTTCTAAAATTCAAATCTGATCAAACAAATCACCCCACATATCTCGTAGGATCCACTTGTACTATTAAATCTCCACCACCCAACCCTATTAATTCTCTCTTATGAGAACAAAAAACTAAATGAATCTAAATTTCAAAACTCTTAAAAGAAAACGGAACCTTAGCTTTCTTGAGTTGGGAATGGGAGGGTGGATCAAGTATAAGAACTCGACGTCATATCATTAATGTCCCTTTACTGTCCCCTTTACAAAGGAGTCTTTTGAGTTCCATTATCAAAATGTCATAGTTAACCGCTAATACGTAAACAAAGATCAACCATGACCAGCTGCCAATTGATGGCAATCAAACTCATTGTATTCTCGTAGAAACTGTTCTACGATCTTAAGAAAAACACCAGAAGCACATTATAGACACATTTTTTTCCCCTCAATGTTTCTTCCTCAATATTTATTATTCGGTCCACCTTACCAGGCATTCGGTATAACGTATGTTATAATACGTACGTACCTGAGCACACCCTCAACGCATTCATCAATAAAGGTAAAAGATCGAGTTTGTAGTCCATCTCCCCACATCTCGAATTTATCCGTTGAAGTAAGGGCCTTCCTGCAGAAGGCGGCAGGGGCTTTCTCCCTCCCACCTGCAGTGATAGATATGGCAAAGTTAATATCTCAAAGGAAAAGAAAAACTTTACCATTTGTCATATCTTAAATCATACCTTTCCATGTACCAAACGGACCATAGATGTTGTGAAATCGTCCAATACGGCACTCAATTTGGAAGTCCTTGTTGTAGTGTTTACATACTTCCTCAGTTGCCAGCTTCTCCAAGCCATAAGCATCTTGAGGCTAGAAAAAATAAAATTATAATCAGTAATCCCAAGAAGTTTTAACTTAAAATTAGAATGAACTACAAGGCATTATAGAACCTCGGCTGGCCAAGCATCAGACTCCTTCAAGCTCACATTAGTATCGAGCTGCTTAAATTCAGGATAGATACAAGCGCTAGAAGCATAAAAGAACCTGAATTCATATGGGGAAAGTTAATACTTGTATCTACATGTCCTTGTGTACACGTGGAAATGAAACACACATAAAAAAAAACTAGACACATAAATAAATAACTAAATAAAAATAAAAATAAAAGTGACCGTAAGAAATTAATATCTGGCCGGGACACATCAAACAGGATATAGACTCGTGTAGATAATTAAAAACACGCCGTGAAGGCCTTTTTGTACTATAATGCCCTGAGATTTATTTGCATCACCAACATCGGTTACAAAGTATAAATAGCATCCTTCTATCATACGGCAACGATGGAAAAGGAAAGTAAATCAAACCTGGAATAGCTTTAACACATTTTTTTTTATTTAAAAAGTAATTTCTTCTACCCAGTAAAGGACAAATTCCTATATTAACCACACATTCAAAACATCCGCTCATTATTATCCAAATTTCCAAATGCAGCAAAATGTCAAAGGCCGAAAATCATGAGGTCATATTGAAGTTATAAAGAAGATAATACCTCTTAACTCCATTGAGTCTAGCAGCCTCAATCATGTTAAAGCTGATCATTGTATTGTTATACATTATGACAGAGTGATTAGACTGAATAAACCCCATTCCTCCCATATCGGCTGCAAGATTGAACACATGATCAACTCCTTGGGTAACTTTAAGACAATTATCCATAACCCTCAGATCAACAAGATGGAATTCATGACAAAACATGTCCTCAGTCATGTGCTCGTTTTTTTTCCAGTCCGAAGCGATAATGTAATGGCCCTCCCTCTTAAGACGCCTGGCAATATGCGAGGCGATGAATCCACCAGCTCCTGTAATGGAAATTCGAAGCTTCTCTGAAGGCCAATAGGGCTCTCTCTCAAGCTCTTTGTAGGTGTATTCCCCATAGTCGGTTTCTCCACTGCTTCCCATTCTGCAATTACCAATTCATAAAGTGGAAGAGATGGAGACAGGGAATTTAAAGTCATAAATAAATGTAATTATGGAAAAATTGTCATTTATCGAATAATCTAATTGAAAACAGGGAAAGTATGATATTGGAAAAGCAGCCATGATGTTTAAGCTCGCTAAATAAGCTTATATTAGTTAATCACAGTAAGCATAATTATAATCATTCATAATTTACTTCAAAAAATTAAAATAGATTGGTACCATCATCCCAGTAAACAAATTCTAATTATCCATCAAAATCAGACAAAATAATAATAGAAAAAATCATAAACAAAATGACAACTCTCAATGTCAGTTACTTAATTTAACCAAAGTATGGGGAAATCCAATGCAAAATTTCGTTACTAGAAAGAATTCTCGCGGGATTCATAACCCAGACTGCAAAATAAACTTTTACAAGAAACTCGGAAAACGAACACCACATGCAAACATAAATTTGAACAATGAGAACATGAAATGAAGGGAAAAAAAAAAAGAAATACGCCCAAAAAATCAATTATTACCTCAAAAAGAAGCTTTTCAGGGTTTAAAAGGAAGGGAGATATCAGTGACGCTTGAGCATAGATCTCTCTGTTATTCGGCCTCGACTCGAACGCCCATCAATGTCTTTGAATGGAGAAGATTTACGATGATGCAGTAATTCACAACACGTGGTTGGTTCCCCTGCGGGGTGCCCTTTTACTTGCTTGAGATATTTTTCACTCTTTTGCTTGCTTGAGATATTTTTTTTTAGTGGAAAAAACTTGTCTGGATGATATTGGATCCAAATAAAAATGAATTCTATACTTGCAAATTTAATGAATAGTGATCAAACTTTTAAGTTATACTCTCTCCGTCCCACTAAGATAGGCACCCACCATTTTTCACACATATTAAGAAAACATCTTAAATGTTCTTGAAATTATAAGATATTCATATATTCTTCCAATTTTACCCTTATATTGAATGATCAAAAAGTAATGTGAACATGTTTAAGTATCTTGGGAGATGAAATATCTATCTTGATGTTTAGTATTCCAATTATCTTTAATAGGGGTATTTTAGTACATGGAAAATAAATTATACATTCAATAAGGAAATTGGACTATAATTTGGGACGGACAAAATAGGAATACTTGCCTATCTTAGTGGGACGGAGGGAGTATTCTTCCATCGCATTAAAATAGACTTTATTTGCATTTTTCTTCTTTCTCAAAATATAAATCATTTTTTTTATTGGCATACATTTAATTTTTTCACTTCCTAAGATACTTTTATTTAATATGAATAATTGTAATTGAAAATGAAATCTCATCTTTTAATATAAGGATGTAATTAGAAAAATACATATATTCCCTCAATCTCACTAAGATAAGATTGTTTTTCGTTTTAATTTGTATCGAATTATAGTCTAATTTCTTTATTAAGAGTATAATAATTTATTTTTAAGTTTATTAATATATATTTATGTAAGATAGTTGAAATATTAGTACTAAACATCAAAATAGACATTCGGTCTCCCAATGATAGTTAAATGTTTTCACATTACTTTTTTGTTATTTAATGTAAGGGTAAAATAGAAAAAATATATAAAAAATTTATAATTCCAATTATATTTAATATTTTTTTTTATTTCTATGAAAAATTATGGACACCTATCTTATTGGAACGGATGGAATAAATTGAATAAATTTTTTTTAGTAATATTAATTATAATTTCCTAATTCGTGTAAAAATAAATCATATCTTATCTTAATAGGGCGGAATGAGTAATAATTACTTATAAGAACACAACTAATATAGACATCTGGGGCAAATAACCTGAAGATGGATTATTCCAAACACCCCCAACCCCTCCCTCCACCAAAACCCTGAAACTGCCGGCCGAACAATAAGTAGATAATGTTTTTGTTGGGGGTGGGTTGGAAAAACCATTTTTAGCAGGGAAATATATGAAAAAAAGGTTAAACAGAAATATTTCACTTCTAGCGTAGAAACTATTCTATTGTTCGTTACCGTGTTTCTCGGTAAATGATATGGTAAACCATACGTGGTTTACAGCGCTAGAACCATAAAAGGTTCCAGCGTTGAAACGGGAACATTTCCAAAAGGCTAAATTTAAGTTATATTTTGCATTTTGCACCATTCATTTCTACTATATTATGCTCTTATATATTTTGAAAAGTGATAAAAAAAAAAACTTACTGAAATTTACTTAATATTAATTACGGATCACTCATGATTCAATATTTAATTCTGTTGTGGTTGACTATATCCCATATAAAACAAGCTGGATCGATTGCAAACAAAAAAATAAGAGAAAAAAACTCACCCAAACTAGACAAACAACTACATTACAAAAAAAAAAAAAGAAAAAAGAAAAAAAGAGAAAACCTACATAAAAAAAAAATGACAAACACATTGTTTCAGACACTATTGTTCATAATTTCGTTAAACTTTTTTACACATTGTTATATATTTTGATATATTCTTCTTAAATTTGAATTTAGGTAAATCAATCATATCCATATATTTCGTGGAACCTATATATACTATACAAATTTTCACCATTCAACTCCATTTATTTTCTCCCCTACTTTACATAAAAATTTCAACCCCAACATGGACACTTTGTTTGACTTTTTTTGGTGACGTTATCCATGTAATTGGACTTGGCAAAATGGCTCGGTGAGCCGGTTGAGCTCGCCTGGAGCTTGTGTACTGTACGAGCCCGAGCCGAACTCGGCTCATATTTTACACGAGCGGCTCGTTCGAGCTCGTGAGCCAGGCTAGCTCGAGTTGAGCGGCTTGTGTCTTTTGTGTTTGTGCTCGGGCTGCGAGCCCAGCCCAGCCCAACTCGACGAGCCCGAGCAGAGCTCACGAGTAGGAATGGCTTGTAAGCCATTTTGCCAAATCTATATGTAATTCTTGTTAGCAGACAGGTCCAACTAGTTCTACCAAAAAAAAAAAAAAATTGTCATTGGTCATGTGGGACACTTAATTAAAATGTGGGGTTAAATGCACCCCCATTTTTTCGAAACACACCCCCCAAATAAAGTTCATTTTCATTTTACCCTTAAAAAAAAGGAAAAAAGAAGAAGAAAAAGTTTGCTACTATTTTCGGCACCAAACGATATCAGAAATTGCAGCAATTGAGGAGGGAGATCCCCCTCTTTTTTGCTACAACTTTGCGGCAAAAAATTTGCTACAACTTTGCAGCAAAAAAAGAAGGGGGGCTCTCCCCCTTTTTGACTGTCATTTCCAACAGCATTTGCTATCAGAAATGGTAATTGCTACCAAAAACGACAGTACATATACATGTAATTTTTATTTTTATTTTTTGTTCCAAGGCTGTTCAGCCGGCACTACTGGTGTTCGGTCAGCAGTGGTCAAATATAATTTAAAAATAAAGAAAAAATTGTAAAATTGAAATAGATTTTGTTTGGGGGTGTATTCAGCAAAATTGGGGGTGCGTTTAGCTGGTGCTCTTCATTAAAACTAAGTTTTGGATTTACTTGTATTCAATGGTCGATGTTAAATAAATTTGATGAATATTTAGTAAAATTTTCAAATACAGTAAACAATTAGTCAAAATTTTAAAAATTAATTGAGTATTGCTTCATTTTATGTGATTCTATATGAGTATATCTTCTCGTTACAACGAAATCTATTCGTAGGCAGGAATTTTTCTTTCAAGATTAAGTACCACATTTATGAGGTTTTATTATTATTATTTTTTGTATGAAATTTATATATTAATAAAGAGAGGCATATTTTTTAAATTTGGTTGGAGCCCATTTTTCCCGCTCATAAAATTTCATTTATATTGGCTCTTTTGAATTTTTTGAAAACTATTTTCCTACTCATAAAATAACAAAAATATCCTTATTTTATCATTATCCTTAAATAGACATAATTATCCTACCATAATAATTATCTGCATTCTATAATTCTATATTGTAGATCTATATCTATAAAAAAAAAATTATTTACATTCATGTTTTTTATTTATTCTTAATCTAGGTATATATATATATATATATATAATTCTATATTGTATATCTATATCTATAAAAAAATTATTTACATTCATGTTTTTTATTTATTCTTAATCTAGGTATATATATATATATATATATATATATATATATATATTAATAAATAGAGACCGATTTCGGAGGAAAATTTTTCGCTTATATTTTATCATTTTTCGAATTTGGTTTTCCTACTCACAACACATTAATTACATTTTACAATAGATATATAGAATATATATTAACATATAGATTAATAATGATTAACCTTATATATTAAGACTCTAATTCTTTCCTTCCTTTCTTTTTTATATATTCAATATTAACATAGACTATATATTAGGAATCCGATATCAGTCTTATTGTCTTTACCTTATCATTATGTATGTATTGAAATATTTTATTTATAAATGAAGTAGGTATAAATTATAAATAGTAAGTATAAATTATAAATAGATGTAGACATACATTTTAAACAAAATTTAGACATAATGTAATTTATTAGATATTCAGGCAAATTCTCTCCTCTTTTCTTGCCAAAATTACTTTTAAAAACAATGAACTGTTTTTAGAAATAATTAATTTTTAGATTTAAATAGAAAAGAACTGAAAAATGATTCTATACAAAATAAAATTAATTAAAATTAATAATTTTTTTAAGATTTAATTTTTTTGGGATACAAAATTACTATTCATTAAATTTTGACACAATTTTTTTTTTTTTAATGTAACATTAAAATTTAAAAATTACACTAAGCTCATTAATTTCTTTTTGAAATAAGTAATTATTTTTAAAAATAATAAGCAATGAAATTTAATTATTATTTGCAATTTCGCTAAAATTTAATTTTGTGAAGAAACAAAATTATAATCCATTAAATTGATGTTGCGAACTCAATTTTAAAAGAAAAGTGCCACATGAAAATTAAAAAATTAGATAGAATCTTTTAATTAGTTTCATAAATAATTAATTAATTTTTAAAATAGAAATAGTTAAAAATTAACATTAATTAAAATGAGTAATTTTGCGAAGATTTAATTTTAGCGTGATAAAAGAAATATGTAACATCAATTTTTCTAATTACTTGAATATATATATATATATATATATATATATCTGTATCTTTTATATTAGAAAATATCTTTTAAATTATATTCGTACAATTCTTAAAATTGCGCTATTAAGCTAATTATTTTAGAAATAATTAATTCTTTTTAGAAATAATCGGTTTAAATATGAAAATTATTTATGTTGCACTTAATTATTATTAAATATATTACTAACATTTAATTGAACATTGTTTCAATGGACAAAGATTAATTAAAATTAATTATATTTTTCAAATGGGAGAAATATAATTAATTTAAAAAACAAAAAATAATTAAAATTCATGAGCTTGCTACATTGAGCAAGATTTTCCCTAAAATTGAAATAAATTTTTTACATTGTAGGATATCTTTTTAAATTACAAAATATCTTTAAAAGTAGATTTATATAATTAATTCTTAGAACTATAGATTTAAGCTAATTATTTTAGAAATAATTAAATATTTTTTAGATAATTAGATAAAAATTAAAATTAATTTTGTGATGATTTAATTGGTTTTAGTTTCGTTAATAGAAATTTACACAGTTTTTTTGGATGAAAATTAATCAAAATTAATTATATTGCAATCTGTTGGCAAGATTTCTCCTAAAAAATGAAAGATTTCTCTTAATATTTTAAAAATTAAATTCATATAATTCTTAAAGCTATGACTATTAAACTAATTACTTTGACATAATTAACTCATTTTAGTAATAGTAAGCTTAAGAATGAAAATTAATTAAAATAAATTATACTAAAGTTAATTAATTCATTCCGATGACACGATCATGATGCGGCATGGATGGGAATGAGAATTTTCTAGCGGAGGCAGTTGACGAAGAATGGGCATTTCCCCCTTATTTCATTTTCACTTGACTTCGGTTAAATGAAGATATAGCCAAGACAAAGACAAGGACAAGACCAAGGTATTGGGTCTGCCAAACTATACCCACTACATTGTCATTTCTATAATATATTTATGTGTTGATTATATTTCACAATAAAATTTTAGAAATTATTATTCATATATTGATTATCAATACCATGTATCACACTGGTGTATAGTTAATATTCCCGAATCTGTATTCGAATATAAGAGAATGCAAAATAATTTCCAAAAAAAACCTATAAGCTCAACAAAAGTTAACAGAGTTTTTTATTTTGATTATTTTAATAATTATAGCATTTAATTTAATATTATTTTATTTTATATTTATATTATCGCAATCTCTATTATAAATTGTTATCTCATTCAATACAAGGGAAACTTTATCAAAATTTTTATAGAATTCTTTCACTATTATATTAATTAAGTTTAGTGCTCTAATCAATATTCAGTTTATATTTTTTGTTGTTCTATTTTTATACTATTAGTATTTATCAAAACCATTATTTGTTGTAAATTAAAAGGGTGTTTGCATACAAATTTTAATGTATTTTTATGAGTAAGAAATGAAAGAATGAGTGAAACTGGATGGATGTGATTTGTTTGACCAAATTTGAATTTTAAAAAGTAGGAGAAAGTATGAATTTTTAAAAAGTAAGAGAAAGTATGAATTTTTAAGAGTATCCTAACATGCTCTAAGTTTTGTGCTTTTTGGTAAGTTTCGCCTTTGATGTTTGTATGATGGATTAGAACTCCTTCCGTCCCATTTTGATAGGCATGGTTTGACTTTCACGCGGATTAAGAATTTGAAATTAATATTTATTGGAAATGTAAATTTTATTTGTATATTTCTCAATATACCCCTATATTAAATATGACAATTTACTTTTATTAATAACCATGTATAATAAATAGGGATAGATTAGGAAATGAAGAAATTAAATTTATACCAATAAGGAAAGTAGCTTATATTTTGGGACGGATGAAAAAGGAAAACAAGCCTATCAAAATGGGACGGAGGGAGTATGAAATACAAGCGAAATTCTGTAATTTTTATAAAATTATTTTATTGGCTATATTAATTAAGTTTATTGTTGTGGCATATTATTTACTTTATTATCATTGAGGTCTTTTGGATTGCTTAATGAGATTTGTTCTTACTTGTGCTATTTTAGGTTACCATGTGTATCGATCATACATTCAATCCTTACGCATTGCGTGACAAGAAAGCCATGAAGGAAAGATTACAACATGTTGTCCATTGCGCATTCAAGATTGATGTATTTTATGGATTTTATAATATGTTTGGTATTATTGTCCTATGTAATTTTGTGGATAATTAACGAATATTATTATTGTTGGATACGAATGAAAAATTATGTTGTTCGTGGAGATTTTCGAAATGTTAATCGTTACAAGTTGTACCAATATTCATAGGTTGTAATTGATCGAAACACAAACGAAACTCTGTTGAATGTTTTTCTTTTTTTAAAAGTGAATATGTTTTGTTTAAATCATGTGATATTTTCGATTGCAGTGTTATTTTTTGTAATCGTTTTTAATACTGATAATTTATATATATTTATAGGAATTACGTATCAATATACCCGGATCCCCGTGCAGCGCACGGGTGTTACTGCTAGTAGAGATAAATAAACGCTTTAAACACACACGTAGATTTAACATTTTCCCTTGAGAAAAAACTCCCGACTTTGGAAAATAAAATGAAAATAATTTTGCAAGACCCTAGCCAGGCTTCTACAGTATTCCACTGAACCGTTTGGTTGCGATAAATGCCCGAATGAACAAGACTTGAACCAGCTTAACAATGTAGGCCACTTTCGTTATTGGTTATTTAATATTTAATTCCTACAACTTTATTTAAGGGAGATTATTTAAAAAAATAAAATAAAATTGTTAGACATCTAAGTAAAAAATAAATAAAATATATCAAAAACAAAAAATAAAATCATGCAATCAAAACAATACATGATTATTGTTGGGCTAAGGTTACCGCCTTAGTCTAACATTGGACTTGACTGAGCAAGAGATGGCCAAAGAAATCCACTACTTGGAAAAGAGATCTGAATCATTGATTGGAGTTGATTATCCTAAGGTTGCCTTTTAAGAGTTTAAAGGGTGTTGAGCTTTTAGGAGTTTAGAGCCGTTATTTTTGGGATAAGTTGTACAGTTTATTATTTAAATGAGTTCCATCTAAGGTTTTTTAAGAGGCAACCATACAATAAAGATTAGCACTGTATTTTTCTCTAAGAGTTTAGAGTTAGGGTCTCTAAGAGTTTAGAGTTAGGATTTCAGAGTTGAGGAGTAGATCATGAGGTGATCTTGGTGTGATTTTATACCTTTGTTACCAGTTTTGTTTCTAGTAAAATCCACGAGTAACTTCCACGATTTATGGATGTTCAACATAGAGTAAACATTGCCGAACCACGGGGTCAAGGACCAAACAAATCTGAGTGTTACTTACTTTCTCACATTTTTCGTGTTTTATCTTCGATTATCACGCGATCCAAATCCCAACAAGTATAAATAATGAGAGAAAAATATATTTTTATTTAGGATCCATTAGTGAAAGTAAATTTACATTTGTCATTGTTCAGAAATATAGAAATAAAATTTACCTTTTCAATAATATTTATAACAATGTTGTAATGTGTAATATCAATGCGAGGGAGAGACAGATTTCTGAAAATTAATCCAAACAATCTTGTAGACAAATCTTGGAAGTAAAATTTTCTCATTCTCACCACACATTTTCAGAAAGAATTATTTTTCACATCTTCCCTTACCATTTCCGAACATTTTGAAACCACGCATTCTCTAGATAAATAAATTAGTACGTTTTTCTTCTAAAACCATAGATGAAAATGAAAAGGCTTCATCCGACAACCTACTAAGTCACAGTCATTCTTGCATCCTTGAAGGTCATATGGATTAAAATAAGGTGATTGCAAATGACAGATGAAACCCATATATTTTATCGTACTAAAGTTTTGACCACTTTAGCAGAACGGCAACCCTCCTATTCAGTTAAAGAATGCTAAAATGTATAAACAAACCCGGACTCTGATAGAACTTGCACATGCACGCCCGCGCTTGAACTTCATTTTCTGACACAAGACTCACACTTCTGACACAAGACTCACAACAGAAAAATGTTAGAACTACACATAAATCCACTACCACACATTACCACACCCTAATACACAAAAGACAAAATGATCAAAATGCCCCCCCTGAATGTGGGGGGGCCCATACCCCTATTAGTGTGTGGTATTTTACCAC
Organism: Jasminum sambac; assembly: GCA_018223645.1. Taxonomy (NCBI): domain Eukaryota; kingdom Viridiplantae; phylum Streptophyta; class Magnoliopsida; order Lamiales; family Oleaceae; genus Jasminum; species Jasminum sambac. The sequence goes on from CP073649.1 coordinate 25,734,570, forward strand.
ACAAAAAGTGTGTGTACTCCAAGCATTGCTCCTCACAACAAATCTTTGAACAAAGATGAGGGCATAATCTATTTAAGCCACGTGGATTTACGAGAAATCCGGAACACCCTCGAACAAATGTAGAGGACATAAATATAGCAGATTCCCCGAATGTATAAACAAAGACAGAATTTCCATCTTCTTAAAAAATGCTACTTGTAGACTCGCCCATACACCTTCCTTTATACCTTAAGAGTGCCAAAATCTTGTGAATTGAGATAATAATGATGTTGACATTCCACTTTACAAGATTCTGAAACCTCGTGGGTGTGAGCGTAAGAGTCAATGTACATGTATTTTTTGTTATGTGATGTTTTCCAAATCTGTCTCGCCTTCTAAATTTGAATTCAAATGCATCATTCCTACAGTTGACCCATATGTGTGGAAGACATGCGCATTAGTTAATTTAGAACTAAATAATTTGATATTACTGCAAATCAGTAAACAAATTACTGATATTTGGTGTTTAGAATATTTGTTGTTTGCTAACTTCACAATAATTAGACAGAGGATTAGAAGTAACCATTTGGAGAAATGGACGGATTACAGTAAGGGAACACGGATACTGTGACATTTGCCCTTCTTCTTTCTCATCCTCATTTGCCCTCGATAATCCTGATATGAACATTAGTACATGAGTGGGGATTCAGTACTACAAAAACAGATCCAGTAAAGCAGTCACCAAGATTATAGATACTGAAAGTTGAAAAACCACACTTTACCAGCCCCCTGCACAATTTTAATTTCTAACTGAGGTAAAAACTCACCAATTATGTAGGGTTTTTGTTACATGCCCCAAATGCCACGAGCTGATGCCACTTTGCTGCTTGGTCGAGATGTCAATTCATATAATATTCGAGCAAATGTGTCAGAGTATCTCGTCTCTGTGAAAAGCATCTCTGCAAATGCATTTTCATATGCTAACATCAGGGGCTTATTCTGAGGCTCCGACACAAGATTCTCCAAAATTAGTGTCGCTTTCCTGCACACTTCTGGTACGGGGTGTGGCGTCTTAATCACTTTCATCAACCGATCAACTGCCCTGAAACATATAGGCAGCACAATTTTACTACTCAATGAAGAAACCTAAAGTAGTTAGCATATACAAATATGCAAGAGCCTATCCAACCATCTCTCACTAGCAAGTTTTAACCGGCAATCCATATTAATTTCTGCAAGGTTGTACAATGCACCAATAGCAGCTGCTTGAGCATCTCCAGGCTGGGAAGCTCATTATATCAACCAATCGCTTATAGATCTGCGTTTTGCATTAACAAGTCAACTAAGTGGATGTTGCATTAAAACATAGACATGGCAATATATATTAGGAACATTGTTGACCTGTGGAGCAAATGGTAGAAGAAAAGGTTCATTATCAGGATTGAGTATCAAGCGCCCAAGTAGTTCCGCGGCAGCACAGTGCCAGCTTCGAACAGCTGATCCCAACATTCCCATGATGGCCTGTACTGCACGTTTTTCTCTGATGGAGGTAAACAACCACAGTTTTGTCAGCTCATGAATATGGAGATACTTATAAAGCAAATTAGCAAGCCATAAACTTACGTTATTTTGATGTATGAAGGCTTGGATGAACTAAATATTCGAAGGTCTAGCAATGGGCCAAGATTCATGATTGTTTCAAGAGCATTAGTGACAAGCTCTTCATCCTCTGTCAACATTGAAGGCATTTTAGAAGAAGACAAAGCATGAACTTTTCTTATAATCATAGTCAAAGCAACATTGATTTGACCACAAATGCATGGGATACACAACTACATAATACCAAGTTACGATTTAATTAAAAACAAGCAGCTCTCTAGGAAGACCTATCTTCAACTAATACATGATAAACCAAAAAATTGAAAAGCATAGCAGCAAGAGGTAATTACAGTCGTGAAACAATTGCAAATATAGAAAGAGAGAGCAAATAGCATATGTTTTCAACCTATGACATAATCTTCCAAGCACTGAAACATTGTTTCAAGGCAGTGACGATTCTGGCCCATTGCAACTTCATTTTCTGGCATAAAAGAAAAGTTGCGAATAATATTTGAAGCAGCAACAGCACACTGCTGCTTTTCTGCCCGACCTTCCTCATCAAGGTTAAAGATGCCATCTTCCTCAAACCACCAGCCTGAAGGGAAAGGCTTGGCAATCTTTTGTGCAGAAGCGTCTTTATTGGTCGAACCAGATCTGATGTGCCATGGATGAAAACAGTTATAAGGTTCTACAACACCATCAACCTTACAATTCTATGTCTCAGAATTTACAAAGTTTAATTTTTATTTTTTTATTTTTTGTGCCTTACTTATATTGTGAAATGGAATCACCAGAGCTCAAGGTCTCATATTCATTCCCAAATCCAGTCACAGTTGAATTTGTACCCAACAATCTCCCTCTTGGCTTCTTCGTGAGAACCCTTGGCAGGTTTATATCACGCCAGTCATCGATCTGCTCTTATCATAAATATAATTACATGTTAGGGCACATTATAAAGGGAAAACACATACAACAGAAGGGAGTAAGAATATTGAACTGCCAGATTACACATACAACTTGAAGTAGAGCATCAAGCAATCCTGGAATCTTGGCAAGAGGAGTTGCATCTTTTCGAACTTCATCTTTCTCTTTGAATGAGAGCAATGTGAGAGCATTTAAGGCCCATGTCAACTCACTCTTTAATCCACTTTGCAGAGCCAAAACTATTCTTTTGTTATTCTGCTCTGATAAAGCAATAACAGAAGCTTAGAATAGAGATGCAGGAGCAGATAAAACCACTTGAATCATTTGACATACAACTTGCATTTCCAGTGATAAAACAGCAATTTATAAACAGGTTTAAGAAAATGGTAGAGCTGTGTTTCCCAGAAATATAACAGACAAAAAGTGGTTTTGTAAAATGAACAAAATGAACCAGGTGTTGTTAATATCTGTCACTAGCTATAGCTATATATTTGGATAACTTTAGTTTCTAAGTGCATCTTGAGAATAACCATTAACCAATCCACAGCCAAAAAAGGGGGAAAAGGGAAATGGAAGAAAGAGTGACAGTTTCTCTAATCAACTAATGAAAACGAGATCTAGCAATGTGGAGAGAAAAACCTAAGGATAAAGCCCTTAAGCTTTAAAGAAAAGTTTGTCTCCTCTTACTAAAAAGATATGAAATTCATTTTTCCACGTCCTTGAATTCTAATCCCAAAAATCATGACAAAGTTAAATTTGTTACACAGTGGTCTCTGACCAGGACCAAGAACCAATTCGAATATGGATCTTGGCATGTCAGTAGTTTTTAACCGTACATTTTGCTAGGAAGTTGGTGGGCTCATCATGAAATAGGTCATGGTAGCTGGTCCATTGTCGTTTAAAAAGATCAAGAGCTTGGAAGGAGAACTCCCCTGAAAGCTCGATGAGGATAGTCTATTTTCACCGTGTTCATCCAGTTATATGCTCGGAGCTTGGAAGGACAACTCCCCTGAAAGCTCAATGAGGATAAACTGTTTACAGGAGTGTTCATTAAGTGACATAATACCAGCATTTGGTAAACTTCTACTTTGCTGAAAACTGGCACTTTAGTTTGAATAAGAGTAGAGGGATCCAAAGATTTGGTAACATTTATTTTGAATGTATGGTTGAAACAGAAGCTTTACTTTAATTTAGCCTGCGTGAATTTTCAGACAGAAGAGAATTGGAATAAACACAAGCATTCGTAAAGAGTCGTTTTTTTCTACCCTTCTGTTGTAATGGGTTCATAATTTCTTTTCAAAGTTAATGTAACTTTTATGAGGTTTTGAACTATGTAATGGATCACCTTCTCATTCATTTCGTTTGGACTAGTGCTATATCACAACTATCACGATGTCTTTTACAATTTAATCTAGTCGCTAAAACTCTAAAGCTCTAATTCACGTATTAGCATCAAAATCCTTAAAATTTTAATGGTTCAGTTCGTTAGCATCTTGTCTTCGCAAAATTTCTATAATCCAAATCGAAATTCAAGGCTTTCACCGATTCGCCCAAATATTTATACCAATAATAAATTGCAGTTACAGTTATATTCTGGCACCTCATAAATGAGGAGAGACTATTCTCGTCAAAGAGACTTACCGGCGAAAGCGGAGTGAACTTGGAGAGAAGGGCCGAGGAGAGTGGAAGGAGCTGCCGAATCACCAGATGTTGCCGCAGCCGCAGCACTGTTGCTTCCGCTGCCGAATGGGCGGCCTCTCTTGGCTGCCGGAGCCCCGGAACCACCAGATGCCCCACCTTGCTTGCTTTGGTCTCGCTTCTGCATCTCTGCCCACCTTTGGTGCGGTGTAGGAAGGTTTTTGTTAAGGCAAGTACCCGCTAGGTGCCAATCGTTTAGGAACGACGGGGAATTGCTTTTTCGTTGCCGTATTATGTCCTTTCTCCACGCGCATTGGTACGTTCCATTTTTTCGATTTACATGTTAAAGCCCTGTTCTATTTGGTATTTATCAAATTCGCACGCAATTTCATATATTTCATATTTATTTTCAATCACACACATTTTCCAAATTAATATTAACCACACATTTTTACACAAAATATCGCACGGAACAACTAAACCCCCAATCAAACAAGGCCTAAATATGTGAATGAAATTTAGAAAAAATTATATTAAATAATTAAATAAATAATCGTAAATGAAAAGAAAAATTAATAAAATTTTTATTGAATAGAACAATGCACAAATTGGAGATTAATTTAAAAAATAATAATAATAACGGATGGAGATTGTCCAAAATTTTATTTGCGTCTATTTTGGTCAAATATATCATGCTTTATTTTCATTTGTAAAATTTTTCCTAAGGCCTTGTTCTGTACATCATAAAATTTAAAATTTAAAATTTATTTTTCTCTCTTATTACTTTTCATCATCCAAATATTGATTTGATAATTTATTTATATTTTTAATATATTTTTTAAAATTTTAACTACCAATTTTACACGAAATTTGAATAGTTTCTACTAATAATATTAATAAAATTGTGTATAGAACAAGTCCTAAAGCTCCACCAAAAGTTGCTACTCTTTATTTTGTTCAGTCAATTTTGATTGGATTTCAACGCTGAAAACCAGTACGCTAATACTAACACGTAACTACAGTACACTTTGGAGGAGTACAATAAGAAAGCCATGTTTTGAGACCCGACACTATTTAATACTTTCCATCGCACAAATATAGTTCCCTTCTTGTTTTCACAATATTTAAAAATGTTTAATTAATGTTATTGAAAAAATAATATTTAAGAATAATTTTTTTATACTTTACATAATTTTTTTCTTTATTATTCTTTTGTTTGTTAAAAATAATATATATTAAATAGAGGTATATAAGAAAGATTATAACTTGAGATTGATAGTAAAAAATAATACTACTAGTAGTAGATTATCTTTGCGGAAGGAAAGAGTACAAAATAGCTCTGTTTTAAAAAGCGCACTTAGACGCTCACTTAGGCACGCCAAAATTTGAAGTTCGGGGTCGACGATCGTAAAGCATTGCACTTTATCATTGATCTCGCTTTGACTACGCAACGTCGCGCTTAAAACAGCTTAGGCTCAAGGCGTGACATCGATACTTTTTCACACCTGACGCTTTTTAGAACACTGCAAAATAGAGACCCACTAAAATATTGAACCAAGCGACTTCTAAAAGCACATTGAGTTTATAAAAAAATTAATAAAATAAAAAGGAAAAGAAAAATAATAATAAAAACTCAGGTTCAGTCAAACTTGGTTAAACACTCGGGTAAATCCAAAACCCCAATCAACCAGTCCAATTCAGGTCCAATTTTAATATGAGTTCTTGCATTTTCTTTTATTTTTTTTCAAAATTTATGACATTTTTATATATTTTAATATTATTTGAATCACTCGATCGACTTTGAGTCGACCCTCAGCTGAGTCGATAATCTTGTTGGCTGTAAAGATGGATGGGTTTAGTGCCATGTTTTGAAGTCAACTAATGAAATTAAAGTTAAAGTTTAACCATTTAAAAATTTAATAATTTTAGAAAATTAGTTTTATTCAACAAGCACTAGTCTTAAAGTTTGATCCTAATTACTAAGTAGATAAATATTATTAAGAAGAATAGCTCGATAGGGTGATAGGGGTTGATTTTTAATAGTTTTTAAATATTTTTAATGTAAAGGAGGAAAGAGAATGAGTGGAGTTGAACGGTGGAGATTTATAGATATGATGTGATATGTGGATATAATTGATTTGAGATAAAGAAAAAATGGATAAAAATGTGATAAAAAGTGGTAAAAAAAATTTTTAAAATGGTTGCCTAGCACCCTTCAAATTGTCAAATGTTGGTTTTATAATTCAGCATTCAATTAACGTAAAACTCATCTTTTACATATATTTCGTAGAATGGTAACACATCTGAGTAGATCATATTAAGAAACATATGTTTGTTTAAATCTTCGAGCATTTGGTGAAATGCTTAGAAATACTTTACTTTTGTGAAAAACAACTTTTGTTATTTACTTGTCCACATATTTGGTTAGAATCACAACCTAATTTAACGGACATGTAAAAATTGTTTGGCAAGATGAATAGAGAGCATAGCGCCCATCCCACGAAGATTACAGTAATACTTAATCGAGGCGTATTGTAGACCTTACAACAATTGTTCAAAAGGCAGCTAAAGAGATCCAGAGAATCGAAAAAGAAAGAGGAGAGAAGGACTTCGAGCACATCCCAAAAAAAAAAAAAATCTGAATGTCGAAGATCAATATTAACTAGAATCCAATCCTCACTGCCAAGGGGAATTGTTGCGTCGTGCCACCAAATTGGGCCTGTTCACTTAACTAGAAGATGGACCTTTTTAGCTGGGCCATCTTATCCGGATGATTCTTGCAGCCCAGAAGTTGAGATGGTGACACGTCGCCAACTTTGGAACGTTGGATGGAGGGTTTGAAGCCTGATTTAAAGCCCGATTGGGAACCACTTGTTCCAAATTTTTCCATTTTTTTCAACTTTTTTCTCTCTCCTAAATCAATCACATCCACATATCTTATCACATCCACAAATCTCAACCACTCAACTCCGCTCATTCACTCTCCTCCTTTACATTAAAAATCATTAAAAAACACTCCCAATCACCTATTTAAAGCTTGTGCTCTCCTTCGTCCTTCGTTCTGGAAACGCAGCCTTTACTGCCCACCTCTAAGAAAATTAAAGTGATAGATCTTTGTTTTCTCTCTAAATTCGAGTGATAGATAGGCGAATTTTTATTATTCTCCATGTATTTTAGAGTGCGTGCTTGACAGATCATTGATATTGTTCGAGTGTACAAGAGTTTTAGGTTCTTCGTGATACATCTATGAGATCTGGGGTTGAGAGGATTGTACAAACATGTTATTGCCAATTCCGGCTACCAATAGAGTAATTTGAGTGAGAATCCACAAAATCTTTGTGGAGCTCAACGGGGGAGTACGCATTGCCGAACCTCCAAGGCCTTTTGTAGAAGTTAGTAAAAATTTATGATGGGAAGAATAAGCCAAAGTTTGTTAACAGTTTGGCACTATATTTGAGGGACGGAATTCTACTTGAAAAATGCTATATGTAAACGATGTCATGTATGTATAAAAATTAATTTTTGGTCGAAAGGTAACAAAAGTTTTTTGAAAATTTTTTAAAGAAATATCACGTCAATAAAATGAGCGCTTGAAAATACTATTTGGAAAAAAAAATTGATAAAAATTGTGGCGAACAAAATCTTATTAATTTAGAGTGTGTTAGCGGATGAATTTTAATGTATTTTTATAAGTAGAAAGAGAGAAAATAAATAGAATTGGATGGTAAAAATTTAATGAGTGAAGAGATATATGAATATGATTTATTTGATCAAATTTAAAATTTTAAAAAATATATATTAAAATGCATTAAAAATGAACCGTTAACACACTCCTACTCTTGCAATATGGGCTCTCGAGAGATTGGGTCAAATGTCTAACTGTCCAGTCCATGTTGAGTGGCTTGAAATGCAGATAAGGAGTGTTTTACTGTTTTAGCATTCAGTGTGTGACGTACCAGTATAATTTTCCATTGTTCCTTAATTTTATTTATTATTATTATTATTTTTGTGAATGTGTGACAAAGCAATTTTTAGAGGGAAAAGACAGAAGGATATCTGCAGTTAATAACTTTTGAAACTAATTTTGCCAAACACGCTCTTCACCATATTTGTAGGTATTAGGGTGTGTGTAAAAATAAATTTTTATATATTTTTATGTGACATATGAAAGAGAATGAGTGGAAATTGAATGGTGGAGATTTGTATAGTACAAGTAAATCTCACGAGATATATGAATGTGAAATAGAAGAGAAAATGAGTGGAGTTAAAATATATATATAAACAATGTGTGGAATAACACCCGAATTCATGAGGCATAAATGCTGTTTTTGTTATATAAAGATGGGTAGTCACTTGTTTTGTGACAATGATCTTTTAGTGTTCAACAGGTGAAAATGCATTACAACTTTTCTTGACAATAAATTTTCTCCTAAATTGATAAAAATCTATGTTAATGGTTACATTATTATCAGTCATGTTCACCTCCCCACTGTGGGGAGGTTATCCTCCCCACAATGAGTAGGTATCACCTTTTAATTGGTGGGGAGTGACCCAACCGGCCCCCCCACCAATCAGCGGAGGAGACACCTCTTCATTGTGGGGAGGATAACCTAATAGAAGTGGAGTTTGATGTCATAGTGTTTGTTGGTAGAGATTATTTTAAAAATGATTTTTGTGTTACTAAAAAATAAGAAAGTATATAAAAATTGGTGGACATGCATTATTTCAAAAATAAGAAAAAAAAATTCACGATAATGATGCATGTTGTCATAAGTAATAATTAGGGTATGTTTGATTGGTGATAAAATTAATTTTTTTGATATACGTGTTGAATGTGTGATTAAAATTTGATAAAAATATATTAAATAATTGAGTGCGTGGTTGTAAATAATAAGAGGAAAAAAATTGATAAAATTTAAATTAATTAATATTGACTAGAACAAGGGCGAAGAGAAATTGAGAAAAATATGAGTTTTGGAATCCAAGCTAGAATAAACATTCATTATGGAAAGAGAAAGATAGTCAAAAGACTAGACTCTTGACTAGAACCCAATACCAGTTGATTGATTGCGCTACATGTGATGTGCATATGTAGTTGTGCCAACTTGTTAGTTCTAACCATTCACCTTGTTCCAATGGAAATGATGGAGATTTATATGTATGACTTCTAGATATGATGGATGATGTGTGAAATAATAAAATTGTGCGGCTTATATAAATCGTCAGAATTCTGTTACTAACTAAAATTGTATATTACATTCAAAAATAAAAAATAAAAATTGTATAAGTATAACTAAATGTTGTAGAAAAAATGCATGATATGTTTCACACTAATTGTTAGCGCTTACCAATTTCATACAACAAATGAAGGGGAAACAAAAAAAAAAAAGAAAAACAACGCACAACGAAATTGCCTAAGCATATTAGAGCATCTCCAGTGCATCACCTCCACTTTCAATGTGCAAGTATGAGAAAGACTCAATTTTTTATGCCCAATTTTTTACATTTTTCTATTTTTTAATTCACTTTTCTCTTATTTATATCACTTTTCTCTACTTTTTGTGCATAAATTCTCGTGCCCCTTCTACATTTCCACATCCAACTTCACATCCTTCACTATTATTTTATTATTATTTTTGAATTTGTTTCTGCATCTCTCCTACTTTTTTAATTTTCCTTCTCTTTTTCACTACACATCCTCTATTCTCTTTTCAATCCACCTAATCATCTTCTCTCTATTTCTCTCCTCCACATCATCCATTAACATTACATTGCAATGGAGATGCCCTTAGTTAGTTTATGAACATGTATGGTACCCGACCCCTCAGATTGGGGTGGTTTTCGCCATGGTGGGACCCACCTTCAACGAGAGGCGGCTGATGGAACTTCAATAGCGGTAGATAATTGTTGAGTTATAAAATTGTCAATATACTTGTAAATGATAGTCTCTACAATGAGTTTAAAAAAAAAAAAAAAAACAAAAACGCACTCTCAATTGTAAATGTCATCAATCTCATTTTATAAAAAAAAAATTTTAAAATCATCTGTCGCAAATACAGATACCACGCGAGTTCCATAGAAACATGTGAGGACATTCCATTTAAATTTTTTCTTTTGAAACTTTTTGGGTAAAAAAAAGTAAGTTTTCAGTGCGTCGTAAAATTGAATGTCAAAAATTATTTGAAGACGGTAATTACAGAGAACAAACTCTAGTATCTAAAATCACTTTGTTAAACTGCATAAGAGTGGCACTAGTCAAGATATGTGCATCTAAATATACCACATCAATCTCATAAATATAGCTCATTTCCATTTTCACAAAAATTAAGAAAAATACAATTAATAGTATTAGAAAAATAAATTTTAAAATTATTTTCTTAATACGCCATTTCATTTATTAGATGTCTTATTTTAATTAATATATTTTGATAATAATAATGTACATTAAATGAGAGTATATAAGACAATTACTCCTTGCATCCCATTTTAATAGGAATGTTTTCCATTTTTGTCTGTTCCAAATTATAGGAAAATTTTCTTAGCAAGAATCTAATTTATATTTAACTTGACTTAAATATCCATATTTATTATATAGTTTGTTGTATCTTTATTTATGGAGAAAGTATTTTAGAAAAAAATGTAGAAAAAATTTATATTTCTAACTATAATAATTGTGTTATATTAATTTGTGTGAAAAAATATGCATATTGAAATAGGATAGAGGGAGTAATAATATTTTAATCACATATTTAAAAGAAATATAATCTATATTTTGAGATGAATACAAAAAAAAAAAAAATTGTGTTGGGAAATCAACCCGAATATGATTTCACAGTTGTCCCAAGATCTTACCTTCAAGTTGAGAAATACCAAAAATATGAGAAATAACTATGCATGGAAATAGCAACACAGGATTTACGTGGAAAACTCCAAAACCGGAGAAAAATCACGGGCGGACCGTTAAAGCTTTCCACTATATGAAAAATTTTTACAATCATATAGACTTTTCACTCCAACCCCAACCCCAAGTATTACAGGGAAAAATAACCCGAGTTTTACCACACCTAATTTTCTACTCTTCAGACAAACCACAAAGAGCAAGAAAAACTCCTCAAGATGCTAGCCACAATTTTTCCTCTAGATTTGGTCACCCCAAGATTACAGAGAGAAAAATACATCAACTCTACTGCACTCACCAATTCTTTCTACTTTGTATTACCTACAAAAACTAGAAGTCTAAACTACTATTTTTCTCTCAACCCATACTGACGCAGACTTCAAGACATCTTACAATATAGAAAACAATTAACCTAGACTCCACCACAATAAGGAGAACAATTCCTAATTGAAATTGGTTTAGGACTTTGACCAAAAGTTTTCCTTTTCCCTTTTGGATTTATTTTTGACAATATTTCAATAATCTCCACCTTGCCAAAAATAAGCCAAAACTTTTCATCTTCTCTTCTACCATCTTATTCACAATACTTGAAATTTACCGAGCAAACTTTTGACACACTTTGACGATCCCAATTCTCAAAACCAGAGAATTAACATACTCCACCATAAGAGTATAACCACTTAGAATTATTCACAAATTCTAAGAATTTCATCGACTCAATGTCAAATAAATCCTGCTGAAATTTATGGTGCAAAACTAGAGTACTAAATTACTATTTTTCTCTCAACCCATACTTGATTGGTACCTCTTGGCACATCTTACAAGAAGAGAAAACACATTAATTTATAGGAAAACAATTAACCTAAACCCACCACAATAAGGAGAACAATTCCTAATTCAAATTGGTTTAGGATTTTGACCAAAAATTTTCCTTTTCCTTTTTGGATTTATTTTTGGCAATATTTCAATAAATTGGGACGGAGGTAGTATAAGTTTATCATAGTTTCATGTTTAATTTTAGGGGGCAAGTGTCCTTTGATGTGCAGGAAAGGCCAATATAAAAAAAAGTTTAAATCTCTCTTGTTAAAGTAACATAACTGATAGCATGATAGGAATATAGGATTAATCACAGACAGATTTTTTAATGATGGAGAGATGTTTGATCCTTCGGGATTTTTTTTTTCCTTCCAATTAGGGAACGGACTTGACATTTTACCCTATTCATTTACAAGCTAGAACTTACAAACAAACAAACAAAACTTTCCCTTTAACGTATTAAGAAAATTTATGAAAGTTCTGATCCTATTTTACATACGAATGATATATAATTTATCCCTCAAATATAATTCAACATGCAATCAAATCCAATAATTAGATTCTGGACGAGGTGTTCTTCTTCAAATGTAATTAGTATTTACTCTGGTGCGTTATACGGAAGAAAAGTCTAATAATTGTTTACTTAATATAAAATTAAAAGTAAACAATGACTAACATATTAATAAAAAAATTAAAACAAAAGTAAAATATAATAGTTTTTTATGTTATTATTACAAATAAGTTGAACATTCAATTACTAAATAAATTAATATAAAATTTGAATGCGAAACTTTTTCATTATTTTATTACACTAAATAAAATTCGAATTGTTACAATATTAATTTTTGTAATCCTCAAAGCATTTTAAGTAAAATTTTAATTTATAATAATTGTTAAAAAGAACCACAAGCAATCGTCCTCACTTGAATCAAACAAATAAATTTATTAAATATTAAATAACTAATAATCCTTTTATGTCATCAGCAATTGTCCTCACTTGTCCGATCAATAAGTATGAGCACAAATTATATTTTCACAAATTATATTTTCACAAATTATATTTTTAATTAAAATTAAAAATATCAGATAGTTGAAGAATAATAAAGAAATTATATCATAATAAATAATATGGTAATGATACGATAAATAAAATAATTCACTCAATATTTGTGTTTAATTTGAGTGGTTAAACTCCTTACTAATCAAAATAACTCAAAACAGTTGCAAAATATGGGAAATACTAATTTAGCGTGTGTTTGTTTCCACTTATTTCCATCTAAAAATCGCCACTACCAAAAAGTCAATGTCAAACATTAATATCAATCACATATTTCATATTATCACTCATTATTATCCACATATCTTGTGGTTCCCACCATCATCCATCCAAAAACTCAATTTTTAGCAAATTTTTAGACAAAAAGAGTAGAAACGAACACAAACTTAATTGATAAATATAACTAACCGTAGACATGGCAGTATGTTGGTACAACAAAGCAATAACTAATTTTCTATCCTAATTACCAATTTTTAATTGTAACTTTTAATTCACTTCCATTTTATATTATATATATATATATATATATATATATAGTCAACATGCAAGAGCAAGCTATTAATTAATTAAAATTTTTTAAAAAGTAGCTATTAACCAGTTCGATCGGTTGGTATGAATCGTGCCAAATGCTTCCAACAAACCAAATTGCAAGAACCAACAAAGAGTAATGTATTCTTTAACTACGACATAGTAAATTAGGTTTCCATTTTATTTAATTAATGATAGTCCCAATCAACAGTAGTTAAACATGAAAAAGATATGCAAATTGAATACTCCAATAATGGTGGCTATTGGCTCTTGCAGAGTGTCTAAAATTGTCTCTTCTTATTGGCCCAAGTGGATAGGATACACGTGAAATTAGATCACACACTTCTGTTCGTTCAAATTTTTCACAAATGACTCACTCTTTTTTGAAATTTTAATTTATATTCTGATTTGAAATGCGAATATTTGTTGTGGAAAAATGTGTTAATAACCTAGAATATTTGTCGTGGAAAATGTGTTAACCTAACTTTATAATTGAATTCTCAAAATTATTATCACATTATGTTAATTGATATAGACTACATGATTCTATCAGTTACAGTAAAACTTTAATAATTTAATACTTGATTAATTAATAACCTCATTAAAATAATATTTTTTTACCAGTTCCGACTTGTGGACAGCGTACTAAATTAATAATTCGCTAAATTTATAAGATAAGAGAAATTCGAAAATTCAAATAGACTCGTGCAATATATAAATTAATAATATCATAATTATATAATTAATTATTCTTTTACGATGATCTTACAAAGAATGATTCGATTGTGACTTGTTACTTCTTGAAATTGATGCCACATTTAATCTAATCTTAAACTTTCTTAACATAGTAAGAATTTATGATGTTGTCTTCTCGATCATGACGTAATTAAAAAAATAACAAACAAATAAATAAATTCAAGAGTTTCCTTTCGTGAAAGTGGCTCCATAATAGCACTTCATCTTCAATTTCGTCATTTTATGCATTTGCCATGATACTCTCAGTTATTTTCTTATTAGTCAACATCTCCGAACTTGGATTAGTCTCTTATGGGTTGTTCAAAAAGCATTCAGCATCCATTCCATTGCAAAAATTCAACCAACCCCTTGATAAATTAATAAGTTATTAATTAACGAATAAATTAATAAATTATTAATTTATTGATTATTTAATATCTCCTTAAATTAATAAATTTTATCAGTCCCCATACTATTAATTTATAGAAGTTTAACTTTTTTTTTTTTTTTTTGTGTGTGTGAAGTTGCCTACATGAAAACTTATGTTAAGAGAGAGCAACCCGATGCTCAATTATTTTATTATAGGCTCCCTGTTTTATTTTATGCTTTCACCTCATGATATTTTTTTTTGTGGAAAGTAGACTAACGGCCAGAAAGATCCACTTGTGTGAACATAATAAAATAATAAAAGGGATTGTATCTTTTTCCTTTTGTTTTTTTTGTTTTATTTTTTCTTTTCCGCTTACATCAAAACGACAACCATTCAAAGCTTATAATATATAATTTGGTGGCCTGTAATAACTAGCTAGACGAATTTGAGAATGTGCCTCCCTTGCTAGAATAGATACTTTTTAATCATAAATTGGCCTATAATTAGATTTTTAATTAAACTAATATCCCCTTTCGATATATTCATAACTTGCTTTCGTTATATAAAACATCTTCAAGTGTTTCATGGATTCTAAAATTAATAATAGAATATCATAGAACAAAATGGCTTGCATGACGTTCCAAAAATGAAGTACAGTAAATAATTTCTCGCACTCTAAGAGAATAGAGTTACTAATCTAAAAAACAATGTTCCAATACATGTAATATACAAAAATCACGAGTCACAAAACGAAGGTCCCATAAAGAGTTACTAACCTAAATCATACTATTATGGTTCGTTTGATGGAGATTATTAAAAAATATTTTTTGAATGTATGGTAGAGAAATAAAGAAATAATCTATATAAATTATAAAAAAAATCAAATCAATGCAACAAGTAGTTAAAAATGATGGTACAAATATAAGTTTTGAATAAATTGTATCAAAGTTCTGGTCGAGATCTTTGAAAAATAATTTTCGAATATATGTTTAAAAAGTGAAAAAGTAGCAAAAAATAAATTAAAAAATATTAAATCAATGATACGAGTAAATGCAAATAAATAAATAAATAAGTCATGTTTCTTTTTTAGAGGGGAAAAGTACCAGATAGATATTTTTTATTTGACCGATATGCCACTTGACTATTAAGAATGTCTCCGGCGACACTTGGGTCCATTTTGTAATTTATTTGTGCACATAGGTCCTAAAAATTCACCGGCGGTGAGATACGGAATAAAATATTAATTTCTTAATTTTTTAATCTTTTTAACCTTTTTGTATTTTATAAATCCATAATTCATTATTGTTATTATTATTATGATTATTATTAGAAAAATTGGCGAAAATAATCCAAAAAAACCTAACTTTTTGAAAATTTCTTTAGCATTAAACATACTCGAAAAGAAAAGTAGCATTAAAAATGCCCACATTTTGATTTGAACAGATAATTAATAATAAATATAATTATTGCACCTAAATTTTATTTGTTCAGTCCCAAATTTTAATAAATTGCACAATTTTAACTTTTATTTTTTCTACGAATGCTTATTTGGTCTGTAATTAATTTTATTAGGGATTAAATAGTTTTTATCAAAAAATTTTAATACAATAGCACTTGTTCACATTAATATCGTAGCTTTCAAAAATTTTCTTTAATATTAGAGACGCACACATTTTGATTTTAAATAATAATTAATAATAAATACAATTATCGTAACTAAATAAAATTTTATGAGGAATATGTCACTGTAAAAACATACCGAATGCAATGAATTAATCAAATTAAATATATATACTCCCCTCCCCAACCTACATACTCCCTCCAAACGACCACCATCTAGTGGCGGTGGTGGTGGTCGAAACCACCAGCAACTACCAGATCGTTGTTGGTGGTTGGAAACCACCAGGGGGGTGGTGGTTTGGGGAAGAGGGGGAGGTGGGGTGTGGAGGGGACGGGAGGGGAGGGGTTTTTTTATATTTGATTTGATTAATTCTTTGTATTTCGTATATTTTTTACATTAACATATTCCTCATAAAATTTTATTTAGTTATAACAATTGTATTTATTATTAACTGTTACTTAAAATCAAAATATATGCGTCTCTAATGTTAAAGAAACTTTTCGAAAGTTACGATATTAATGCAAACAAATACTGTTGTATTGAAATTTTTTGATAAAAATTATTTAATCCGTATCAAATTCATTCAATAAAATTATTTACGAACCAAATAAGCATTCATAGAAAAAATAAAAGTGAAAATTTTGCAATTTATTAAAATTTGGGATTGAAGAAATAAAATTTAGATACAATAATTATATTATATTATTAATTTTCTATTAAAATAAAAATGTGCGTATTTCTAATGCTACTTTTTTTCGGGTATCTTTAATGCTAAATAAATTTTCAAAAAGTTATGATATTTTTTGGATTATTTTCGCCAATTTTTCTAATAATAATAATAATAATGAATTATGGATTTAGAAAATACAAAAAAGATTACAAGATTAAAAATTCAAGAAATTAATATTTTATTTCGTATCTCACGGCTGAGGAGTTTTTAGGACCTATGTGTATAAATAAATTTAAAAATAGATTTAAGTATCGCCGAAGATATTTTTAATACTTAAGAGAGATGTCGATCAAACAAAACCTTTTAACATGCAGCAAAAGGCAACCAGTCCAATAAGTCCGAATGGCTTTCAAAATACACTACAAAAGCAGGTTCAGATGCATAATCATTCTTTTTCTAGTTACTAGCTATTTCACCCGTGCGTTGCACAGGGACATAATTTTTTAGCTAATAGCAATATTAATAGGTGTTACTCATATTAACATAAGATCTAAAAAAAATAAAATAAATAATGAGTCGCAACAATAAACTTAATTAATATAACTAATGAAATAATTCTTGGAAAATTTCGATAGAGTTTACCTTTATTTTGTACCAATTCATTCTCCAAACAATTGGGAGAAAACTCACCCAAAAAACACAAATTTAATTGATAATACTTTTAAAGACATCAACAATTAAAACAATTCAAACATAACACCATCAATAATAGTGAACAACAACATACAAGACAAAAAATAGAAAAATCTTCGTGTTTTAACCAAAAGGATAAATGTACTCAAATATAAGTCACATCCATAATTGTCACATAGAATATAAAAATTTGTGTTATTATACAATTGAATTGTACTAAGATGATAAATAAATTTTAGATGAGCAGAATATATATCTCTGACATCACTTTTACACAAACACTGGCGCTTTAGCATAAGAAACCTACAAAAAAATTTAGAATTAATATCATATTTCAAATATGATTAATAAAACTTACTAAATGTGTAATTTTCGATCATTAAGTATATTGAGTTCCTTTTTTGAAACACAGTACCACTAATGCATACGTCAATGCTCTGTTCCCCACGTCACCCGTGTGTTGTGTAGGGGATAAATTTTTTAACATCTATTTTTTTCATATATATTGATTGAATATTGTATTATCATAAGAATTAAAATATAAGAACAACTAATATTTACCAAAAGCCTATTTCTCTACCTTATTATGGTTTGATTAATACTTTAAAATTATAATAACTCTATATGAATTAAAAAATAAAAATAATAAAATATAATGTAATTTATTATGTCAGTCCAAATTGATCTATTACAAAGATAATGGTATAAGTACTCATAAGATAATTACAATTTTAAATTTAATCTTTGATAATTTAACTCAATAAATATGTACATTTAGTTTTAAGTCTCTCACGTTTCTTTTTTTTTTCTATATATATTCATTCAACAATTCATTATGATACAATTAGAATAAGAACACAATTCATACTTTTAACTTTTCTACTTCAATATTGCGTAACTAATAACATTGATTCATGATTGATGTGCCACTTGGACCAATGAGGCACTAATTTACTAAGTTAACATGTGAATAGTTTGGCACAAAAAATAAACGTTCCACGGAAAAAAAGTGCGAAGAAAGTATAATCAACCAACGAATTCACCTTTACAATTTAAAAAATTGTATCGACTCAACCAAAAGGTATAAAAAATTAATGATACAAAAAAAATTATCAGTACAAAGAAATAATAATTATTTTAATAATTTATTGCAAATAATCTTAAAGTGGGTCGATTCATATGTTAATGTATTTTATGCTTGTAATTAGTAATAATTGCATTACAAATTAATCTACTACAAAAAAATTAAAATATTTATTGGACTTTTACAATTGTGACGAATTATGTGAATTAAAAGTTTTAATCAATCATACAAAAAAAATATAATTAATTTTCACAATGAATATATTAGCATAAAAACTAAATGATCTAAAGCAAAAAAACTAATAGTGTGAAGAAAATACGATCAATCCACGAGATTTATCTTAACATTTCAAATATTGTGTCACTCGTACTAATGATTTAAAAAATTGATAATATAAAAAAAGGAAAAAAATTTATTATTGCGAAGAAGCTATAATTGTTTCTTAATCCGAAGTGAGTTCGGCACTCTTTTGGTTGGAACCATCTTCCTCTGCTGAAAAGAATTTTTCGTGTAGGCAAAAAAAATAAATAATCCAAGAAAAAAATTTAATAGTGCAAAGAAAGTACAATCGATTCACAAATTTCCTTTACTATTTAAAAAATCATGTTGTCCCATCCTAATGGTATAAAAATTAATTAAAAAAAGAGAAAACAATTTACCAGTGTGAAGAAAGAAATAATTGTTTCAAAGTTGCAAAAAATAATCTATCAAATTGGGTCGATTAATATTTTAATTTATTTTATACTTGAAAACTAAGAATAGTTGTATTACAACTTAATCTACTTGAAAAAATTATAAAATATATTGGACTTTTACAATTACAACGAATTATATGAACTAAAAATATTAATCAACGTACAAAAGAAGTATAATTCATAATGAACATATTGGCATAAAAAATCAAATGACCCAAGGAAAAAAATTAATAGTGTGAGGAAAATACGATCAATCCACGAACTAATTTTGACAATTCAAAATATTGTAT
The DNA here is from genome assembly GCA_018223645.1 of Jasminum sambac. Classification (NCBI taxonomy): domain Eukaryota; kingdom Viridiplantae; phylum Streptophyta; class Magnoliopsida; order Lamiales; family Oleaceae; genus Jasminum; species Jasminum sambac. The sequence continues at coordinate 25,754,167 of CP073649.1, forward strand.
CGACTCTTATTAATGATTTAAAAAATTAATCATATAAAAATAAAAAAAAGAAAAAACTTTAATAGTGTGAAATCAAGACTCTTTTGATTGGAACTCTTTCACTATTGAAAAATATTTTCTATGTGGGCACAAAAAATAAATGATCCAAAAGAAAAATTTAATCGTGTGAAGAAAGCATAATCAATCCATAAATTTACCCTTATTATTTTAAAATTGTGTCATCTCAACCTAATAGTATAAGAAATGAATGACAAAAAAAGAGAGAAAATAAGTTATCACTTTGAAAAAAGAATGATTCTTGCAGTAATTTACCGGAAGCACTCCATCGAATTGGATTGATTCATATTCTAATTTATTTTATATTTGTAAACAACAATAGTTGTATTACAAATTAATTTCTTGAAAAATTTATAAAATATATTGGACTTTCCAATTGTAACGAATTATGTGAAATAAAAATATGACCAACCATACAAAAGAAGCATAGAAGTATAATTAATTTTCACAATGAACATATTTTCATAAAAACTAAATGATTCAAAGAAAAAAATTAATAGTGTGAAAAAAGTACGATAAATGCGCGGATTTACCTTAATAATTTAAAATATTGTGTAGATTTGTATTAATGACTTAAAATTTTGATCTCACACACATACACACACACACACACACACACACACACACATATATATATATATATATATATATAACTTTTATAGTGCTAAGAAACTATATTTTTTTTATAATAAGTGAGTCCAACACTCTTTTGGTTGAAACTCTGTTCTATTGTTGAAAAGTATTTCCCATATGGATAAAAAAATAAACGATCCAAGACAAGAAAAATTAATAGAGCGAAAAAAAGTACGATCAATCCACGAATTTACCTTTAATATTTAAAAAATTGTGTCATCTCAACCCGATGGTATAAAAAAATTAAGGGAAAAAAAGAAAGCAATTTATCAATGTAGGGAAAGAATAATTATTTCAACAATTTACCGCAAAGAATCCATCGAATTGAGTCAATCCATATTTTAATTTATTTTATATTTCTGAATAGTAATAGTTGCATTGCAAATTAATCAACTTTATAAAAAATTATAAAGTTTATTGGACTTTCTCAACTGTAACCAATTATGTAAACTAAAAATATTAATCAACCATACAGAAGAAGTATAATTAATTTTCAAAATTAATATATTGGCATAAAAACTAAATGATCCTGGAAAAAATAAATTTAAGAGCATGAAGAAAGTTCTATGAATCTACGGATTTGATTTTGAAAATACTGTTAATCACACTTATGTAATCATTATTCATTATTTTGAAAAATGACTTTTCCGATATCTTATTGGTACATTAATCAATAAAATGTCCTTACTGATAATCTTCATTGTAGTTGTATGGCGGGATTTTAATATTGATCAAGAGCTACATATTCAATATCAAGAAGAAGCATAGCCTAACAAAAGGTTTAACTTGTATTCGCTTTCTAGAAAAAGCTTAATCAATCAAACAGAAATATTTGAGAAATGAAGACTATCAGTTCTTGTAATCAAATCCAAATAACAAAAACTATAAAAATTGATGAGAATTATAACTCAAATTCGATATAAAACTGTTGAAATATAATAATAAAACACGTTCTTAAAGCTGATTGACTACTAATCAAATCCAATAACAAAACAATCCAAACGAATCTAAAATCCATTTAAAAGATATAACTGTTGAAATACAATATTAAAACCTGTTTTCCATTAGTTATTTCCACTAAAGGATATCTGTAATTTAAAATATATAGATATAGATTCAATGAATTAAAAATATTGGATTAATATTACAACTGAATAGTTACTTTAAAAAGATTAATGTTATATGTTTCTTTTAGTTTTTATGTACAAATTTGATGAATTGTAATTTTTTATCACAGCAAAATAAAATCGTAAAAACTTGCTAATTTTAATTAATTTTCATTTTTTAACTAATTTTATTTTTGAAAATAATTAATTATTTCTATAATTAAGTAAAGGGACCGATCTGATCATGTTATAAGTTCCTTTTAATTTTTATGTAAAATTTTAATGACTTTTAATCTTGTATCACACAAAAATTAAATCTTAGTGAAATTGCTAATTTAGATTAATTTTCATTCCTTATCTAATTATTTATAAAAATAAATGTTTTGAAACTTGGATCAGACTGGCCGGTTCAACCAGGAATCGGTCCAAAATCCAGTCCGATTATAGTTTAAAATCGAATCGAATTATTAGAAAACCGATCAAAAATAGATCAACCGACCAGTTTAACTTGTTTAACAGGTGATCTGGCAACGGTTGAGCCTTTTTTTTATTTTTTTAAAATTTATTGGTTTTAATTTATTTTTTAATTTTTAAAATTAAAAACGGTTCAACCTCGGTTCGACTCGGTTCAACCGTTTGATCCCGAGCCGTTGCCTTCTCCGATTTGCTGACTTGTTCGGTTTTCTAAACATTAATAAAAATAATTAATTATTTAACAAATTAATTAGTGGATCCAATCAAAATTTTAAATTTTAATGTTATGCTTTTCTTTTAATTTTGTGTGAAAATTTAATGAATGCCAATATTGTGTTACACAATAATCAAATATTAATGAAATTATTAATTTTAATTAATTTTATTATCTTAAGAATTAATATTAAAAGTATTTCAAATAATTAATAATACATAATGGTATATATAAAAATAATATAAAATTCAATGTTCTAATTTAATTAAGGGCGGTCTAATTGCAAAATTGGAAAATAATTAGGAAAACATTTTCCGGGTAAATGAATTTCGAGAAAAGATTTTTCAGGAAAAATGGTAGTTATAGGTGTTTGATTGTATTAATTTATAAGTTGGAAAATATTATTGTTTTCCTTATTTTTATATTTTTTCATGAAATTTGATCATTTTTCTTATCTTTATGGTTAAAGAAAATTGTCCATTAAAAAAAGGATACAAATTTTTTCTTGAAAATAAAAACCAACCTCCCCAAAGGAAAACTTTTTCTTTCAAAATAAGAAAAAGAAAGATTTCTAGAAAAGTTTGAAAATATTTTTCTAGAAAAAAAGATGCAATCAAACAGATCAAAAACCCAAAAAAGATAGAAAAATTGGTTTTTTCTGGAAAATCCAATAAAACACACCATAACTGTAAGGATGTGTTTGATAGAAAAAGATGGAAAAGAAAATATTTTTCACCTTATATGGAAAATATTTTCTCTAGGGAAAGGTGAGAATTATTTTCCATGAAAATATGCTAAAACATGCTTTAAGTGGTTGTACATGGAAAATCATTTTCATGAAAAATTTTACAATCAAACAGCTAATTTGGAAAATAATTTCCATAATTATATATTTTTCACAAAAAATCATGACAATCAAACACACCCTAATTTTTTTAATATATATGTGAAAATAATTAGTGAACAGTCCCCCTGGGACAGAGGAAGTAATGAAAAAATAATTTCAGTACAGGTGGCGCCCCCGCCTAATTAGTAATAATTAATTAACTGTTGTGTGAAATGAAAATTAATCCTACGGCCTGTCACTAATTTCCAATTAAAACAGAAAACATCACAGCCGTTGATAGTACTACATTGATTTTGTGCCGTTTTAATATTCAAGTATTCATTCATTGGAGTTACAATTCTTACAGGGAAATACTACTAATACACGGATACATAAACAATGCATACAGTCAATATTATGATTATTAAATACCCCGAGTAGTAATCATTAGCATTATTCTATATACGGTCAAAATAGACTCAGGTTTCCAGCCAACTCTCCATTCATCCTCTATAAAATTGGGTCACATAATCACACACAAAAAATACCCGTCACCGCCACCACCACTGCAGCCACCGGGGCCTGTGGCATGGACCCCAGAAGATCCCCACCACCCTCGTCCGCTGCCAAAATAACAAGAACCACCATTTCTGGCTCGATCATACTAGAAAAATACCAGCTCGGCCTCCGACTTGGCCGTGGCAGCTTCGCAAAAGTATACCGTGCGACCTCACTAGACGACAACTCAGAAGTAGCCATCAAAGTGATCGACAAGACCACCACCGTCGACGCCGCCATGGAGCCGCGCATTGTTCGCGAGGTCTCCGCCATGCGCCGCCTCGACCACCACCCTAACATCCTCAAACTCCACGAAGTCATGGCCACCAAAACCAAAATCTATCTCGTCATGGAGCTCGCCCCCGGTGGCGAACTCTTCGCGAAACTCATCAAGCAGCGCAGATTCTCGGAATCCACCGCCCGCCGGTACTTCCACCAGCTAGTCTCCGCCCTCCTCTACTGCCACCAAAACGGCATCGCTCACCGCGACATCAAGCCTCAAAATCTACTCCTCGATGGCAACGGTTCTCTCAAAATCACGGATTTTGGACTCTCCGCCTTGCCGGAGCAGAAAAAGGACGGCCTAATTTACACCGCCTGTGGTACGCCGGCGTACACCGCTCCGGAAGTTGTCTATCGGAAGGGATACGACGGATCAAAGGCTGATGCGTGGTCCTGTGGTGTTCTTCTGTACGTATTTCTCGTCGGCTGTATACCTTTCGACGACAGAAATTTATCAAACATGTATCGCGCGATTCATCGTCGCGATTTTGATTTCCCTCCGTGGGTTTCAAAACCGGCGAGGAATATCATTAATCGATTGTTGGATCCAAGTCCGAAGACCAGATTAAGTCTCGAAGAGTTAATTAAGCTTCCATGGTTCAAAAGGTCATTTTCTCTCGAATTTTCGATTTCACCTGAGGAGCAATTTTCCGATGAAAAGATTAATCACTTGGCTCCGATCAATGCTTTTGAGATAATTTCGATGTCTTCTGGATTGGATTTATCGGGGCTTTTTGAAGCGGAGATGACCAGGAAAGAGATGAGATTTACTTCGACTTCACAGGTGGAGGAGATTGAGGAGAAAGTGGTGAAAATTGGGGGAGAATTGGGGTACAGAGTGGAGAGACGGAAACGTGGCGAAATTGGGTTGGTGAATGGGAGGGTTCGGTTAGTTGTTGGAATTTGGGAGGTGGCGCGTCAGTTGTGGTTGGTGGAGGTGAAGGCGGTTGGTGGCGGCGATTTGCAGTGGGAGGAACTGAAATTTGGGCTGAATGATATCGTTTCATCGTGGCACCATTAACCCCTTCCTTCATCGAGGGCCTGTTTGACCATGCCTTTTTTTTGCAGTTGCGTTGCAATGTATGTTTGGTGCCCTTTTTAGATAGACTGTAAACTAGTACGACGAAAAAGATTCTAGTTTGTTTCCTTTTTCAATCACGTATTCATGTCCCATTGTTGCTCGATGATAAAGATTTCTGTTTCTACAGCATAGGATATTCTTGGCATTTGATTGGATCTAGATTCATGCGTCCAAGATAATCTTTTTTATAAACGAGTTTATTGTTAAATGTGTAAATAAGCAACTGGCAAATAAGGATCTTATACAATAAACAGATGTAGATAAAATTGTGCACAAAATATCGGCCCAACTTTGTATTTCAGAAAAGGAAATCAGAAATTTCGACCAGAGGAAGATCCTCTGGCAAGTCAACGCCCAAAGTCGTCGCTTGTTGTTGGGCCGAGGCCCACGTGCGGCCATGATCATCAAAACAAACATCACTATCAATCTCCATGCCAATGACATCAGAAAGGGTCGAGCTCCAGGCCCGCAAACCGCCCTCAGCGTCCTCCTCCCTCATGAGCATAAGTTTCCTTATAGCACCCTTTGGAACTCCACACTTCAATAGGATAATCCCAAGTGATCTAAATGTGTAGTCGTCTGGTTGGATGCAAGAATCCAACATCTGGTTAAAAGTGGTTATTGCTTCTTTAAATCTTCCATCAGAAGCACACAACATAATCACGTGATTGTAACTCAACAAATCTGTCATAAGTCCGAGTCGTCTCATCTCTTTCGCTATCTCAAAAGCTTCATTAAACCTCCCATTTCTTCTATACATACTCAGCATCATAGCATACGTGAACTCATTCGCATACCCTTCGCTCTTCAGCTCCTCAAAAATCTCTTCTGCCTGTGAAATCATAGAACGTTTTGTATAGAGATCAATCATGCAATTCGAGGAATATACGTCCACACCTTCGCTGTACAGTTTACGCATTTCATATGCTTTTATTGCTTCCTCCAAGTATCCTACTTTTGTGTAGAGCTTAATCAAAGAGTTGCATATAACAGCATTCATTGGTATGTTTAGCTCTCTCATTTCACTTACATAACCCATAGCTTCTTTTACACTCCCAGAATCTGCAAAAGCGTTTAGAAGAACACCGTAAACAACTGCGTCTGGTTTTATGCCTAATCCAATCATCTCCTTGTATAGTCCAACTGCTTTCTCCACTTTACCTAATTTTGCATAGCTTGAGATCACAGCACTATATGGAATGCAATTAGTTTCCAGTCCAGCTTCCTGCATTTTCCTGAGATAGAATGTTGCCTTCTTTGGCAAATCAGCACCAGCTAGCATTTGGACGAGTGAATTATAGCTGCAGTTATCAGGAATGACGCTATGTTTCTGCATACTATCGAAGGTGGAGCATGCCAGGTCGAATTTCTGGCTGATGCCATAAGCTTTGATCATCACGTTAAATCCAGTGGCATCTATCTTTTTCGCTTGTATGCAATAATCGAAAACTTTCTCAGCTTCGAAAATATGCCCTCTTTCCCCAAAAGCATCGATGTTAGCAGAGTAACACTCGGAAGTCATATTGCCTGCAAGATGAAATCTCTCAAACCATGCCCATGAAGATGCTAGCATCCCAGCTCCTATATACATTCTAGTTAAAGATGATTGGGTAAATTCGTCAATCTCTAATCCTCTTTCGTCCATCTCTGATATCAGCTCTGCTGCTTCAACAACCATATGTCTTATTGCAAACGCATACAAGAGGGTTCGATAACTCACAGCATCAGGTTTAAGAGAAGCCTCCTTCATCTTCTTCAAATACCTTGCAGCCATTTCTATGTTATTGTCCTTCGCGTGTAGAGAAATGATTATATTGTAAGTTCGAACATCAGGGGAGCATTTAAATTCTTCCATTTTTTGCATCAATGAAGCGACTTTATCTAGCTGGTTATTGTTACCATACATGTGTATCATGGTGTTGAAAGTCACTGTGGTTGGCGAAATCCCCCTTTTTAGCATTTCTTCGAAAATATGAGTAGCTTCTTTCACTTGTCCTGATTTTCCATACGTGTCAATCAACGTGTTACACGTAAAAGTGCTCAAACGAACATCCGCACCCGAAGAACCATTGACAACCCTTTTGTTGCCTAAGATACTATTACCATCCTCGGCATTACATGTAAAAGACCAGTTCTTGAAAAACTCCTCAGCCTTCTTAAACTCACCTGCCGTTTTGTACATTTGAATCACAATCCCCATGGTCACCTCGTCCGGCTCCATCCCACATTCATTCATTGACTTCAACCACTTCTTGGCTTCGTTTATAAGCCCACCTTTGCTATACACATCAATCAAAGTTCCATAAGTCGAATTAACCAGTTCAATCCTCTTCTCCTCCATTTCACCCAACAACCTCTTGACCTCAATCCACTTATGCGCTTTCCCAAGAATCTTAAGCACTATGTTGTAATGAATCACATTTACTTCATCATCTCCATTGATTTTAAACCACTCAAAGATCTGTATCGCCCTTTGCCAGTCCCACTGCTCCTTCAATATTATGCTTTTTTCTTTATCGGTCAAGCTCTTTCGCCATGGCTCTAAAGCCTCATCCAAATCAGCATTAGTCTGCACTGCCTCCAACATTGCAGAAATAGACCCTCCATATCGCCTCCATTTCGTCGAACACCTGGTGTTCATTTTCTCCCCGTCATTTCTTGACCTTACTTCACCCCCAGTTTTCCCATTATTCTCCCTTCTGCCCCCTGGTTTCTTCGTGAAACCATTTAGGGTCACGTTATCTTTCCTAAACGCACGACTTTTCCCAGCATTCGGTGTTGAACAACTGGCATTCGACTCCTCGACTGCACCAGTTATGTCCTCCCCAGACCTCAAAATCACCCTAACTTTCCCATTCTCCTTACTTACGCCATCTTCATTCTTCACAAAAACATTTCGATTGGCCATTTTCATACCATTCGGCCAGTTAAGAACTTGGCGGCATTGCTTTCGCTTGGGTTGGTCATTGGAATTAACGAAGTGTGGTGTGGCTATCGATCCTACATCAAGTGATGAGTTTTTACCTGAATTCAGTGGATTGGCATCTAAGAACTGAAATCTCACAATCATTTTCTAACTGTGATCTGTAATAGTTGAGTTTTGATCTCAACTCCAAAGCGAATTCAATCGACGCAATTCAACACGAGATTCATAAAATAGCAGATGAATTCGCAGAACCTAGATGATAATTGATTCAAATCCAGCGAAATTACATAGATTAGAGAAGATACAGAAGAACCAGAAGGGGAGAGAGATGAAGGAGAGATACAGAGGATCCACCAAACTAACTCCTGCCTCATCGGTGAAACATTTAACGGGCCGCCAGAAGTCGTTGATTACGAGGAATCGCGTTTTAATAAGACAAATGACGTTTTGGCGACCAACTTTCACACCACCACGCCTCTCCCCCACCCCCGAAAACCCACCTCCATTTATTTAATTATTTTTACTTATATCTACATCCTCCCTTTATTTTTACTAGTATTACCCCCGTGCGTTGCACGGAACGACTAAAATAATATATTTATATAAAATAATATTATAAAATAAGATAATAAATTTTGGTGTGAAATATTATCTTATAAGAAAAAATATTATATCAATTATCGTAATTGGTGATTTTAGGGAAAAATATAATATTTTGAAAAATTTAGATAATATATTTTTTGAACAAAGAAAAAAAATTAAATAATATATTTTATAAGTCATTCATAACTTTTCAAATACGATTAGCAATGATCTTATAGTTGGCCTACAAATATGTATGTAAATTTTGTAAATATTGAATTGATTTTACATCATATTTAACTCAAATCAATTCAATATCAATCGATTTTGTACATTAAGTAAATAAAAAAAAAAGGTTTTTCTCATTTACTTTTTTAAATAAATAAAAATGATTTTTTAAAATAGCAAATCCCTACCAACCTAGCATTATACCAAGTTGACAAAATAATTCGAAAACTAAAAAATATATAAAAAAATTAAACTATAATATTCAAAAATTAAAATGTATATTAAAAAAGTTAATTATCATTTTTAAAAATAATTCAATTAATATTGTAGTTTGTAACTTTGATATCATATTACACTTTCATTAATGCTTGCATTTGGTTTATTTTCAATTATATACATAATAGGAAAATTAAAATTTATATAAAAAATTAAAAGAAGGAAAAAATACTAAATAAAGAAAATAAATTAAATTAAATAAGAAAAATAAAATAATAAAGTGTGTATTTAATATTTGTTTCCTAAATAAGATTTTCCTTTTTTAATTTAAGTAATTAAATAAGTGCCAACTTGGCACTACCAACATGGCGCAGTGCCTAGTTAGCACTCCTCTTATTATTATATTAAGATTTATTTATTTATTTTATTTTTTGACCGATAGATATTCAATCTCAACAGAATAGTTCCCTTCAAACCACATAAAAAATTCATACATTTTTCATTCTCAGCTCATGACATGATCAAAATTCTGTATGATCAGGTTCGTTCAAGTGTTCCAAGGTATTTTTTGGTCACATATGAATTCCGTTTTAAAATTCGAGATCAGATTTAAGTTCAGCACAGTAAGGGGGGCCAAAATTATGGTAAAAAACTTTGACCGACGGTCAGGGTATTGCAGAAATTTTTTTCGAATTGTTAGGACTCCCCCTGTGTTGGACCTAAATCTAATATAACATTTTAAAACAGAGTTCGTATGTTGCCGAAAAACACTCCTGAAAGCACTTAAACAAACATGGTCATATAGAATTCTGATCATGTCATGAGCTCAGAATGAAAAATGTATGAATTTTTGTTGTGGGTTGAAGGGAACTATTCTGTTGAGATTGACTTTGTTGGAAAATATCACAAATTTCTCCACCCAAACTTTGCGCAACGAAAATAATCAACACACAAACGAGAATAAAAAAGAGAACACAATAGTTAACGTGGCTCAGCTGACCGCCGACAACCACGGGAGAAGAACACCTTTATTGATGAAGAAAAATCACTCTACAATTTTTTTCTCACCCACTCGACTTCTCCACACAAAAATTAGAAAAAGAACTACACGCTTTTCTTTTCTATCTCTAATTTTTCCCTCTCTCTCTCAACTCACGCACACAACTTTTTCACGCCCCCCCTCTCTCTAACAATTTAAACCCATCAAAGAACGACGTACGCAACACCACCATTCGTACCGTCTTCTTTCGATCTGTCTAATTTTCTTCAACTAACATTGACGACACAATTCACCATGGTAGGCAATACTCGACTACTACCCATGTGCAATTCACTTCAATGTAAATAGCACTAACCAAAGCTCCCACGCACCACGTGCGTGCCCAAAGGCACGCGCCTTAATTTTCTTCTCTCAACTCAATTCACACAGCTAGTTGCTCTCTCAACAGCTAGTTGCTCTCTCAATTTTCTTTGCTGGACGTCCTCTCTAACTCAACACTCAGCAGCCGCACACAATTGGAAGACCCACACTGTTTGCCCCTCTAACTCTCAAGCTCCACGCATGTATATATATATATACTCTCTTGCCTTCGGCCCCAAGAAACACTAATGGGCCAAGCCCAATAACCAACTTCAATTTTCCTTTAATTATTTTGAATTAATATCCCAACAGACTTTATGGCAAAAAATTTTTACCAACGGCCATGGTGCCGCAGGAAAATTCTTTGAATTACTAGAGCTTTCCCTCGCTGTGCTAGACCTAGATCTGATCTCGGATTTTAAAATAAAATTCATATACGGCCAAAAAATACCCGAGAGCGCATAACTACAATGCCCCTGGGATCACTTAAACAAACTCATCTAGATGATAATGCTACTAGATTTAAAGAAATTGTCACAATTTGCTTCTAACGGCCTCGGATGTATTTCAGAGAGATTTTATGCAAAATAACGTTGTGACATGATGATCTCGACTCTATTGAGCTTTGGAGTTTTTTTGATATTAGGGTGTTTTGATTGTAAAGTCGAAAAATGGTTGGAAAGAAAAAGTTTTCCGAGTAAATGAATTTCGGGAAAAAGTTTTTGGGGAAAAAAGGTAATTGTAGGTATTTAATTGCATTAATTTGCAAATTGGAAAACTGTATTGTTTTCCTTGTTTTGTATTTTTTTTCATGGACTTTGAACATTTTTCTTATCTTTATGGTTAATGCAAATTGTTCATTAAAAAAAAGAAAAGAGGAAAACTTTTCCCGAAAAACAAAAACTATATCCACCTAAGGAAATGTTTTTCTTCAAAATAAGGAAAAATCGGATTTCGAGAAAAATTGAAAAATATTTTTCTGGGAAAAAGATGTAATAAAACAGACCAAAAGTCGAAAAAATGTGAAAAAATTGGTTTTTCTTGAAAAAAATTTGCCCAATCAAACACACCCTTAGAGTATATTAGTATATTCCTTTAGTTCAAAGTTCAAACACTTTTAATGTGTGATAAAACCCTTTTTTTTTTTTTTTGAAATTGGTAAAACTAATTTACAGTTATTTTTTGTACTCATTTTAAATCTTGTTCTCTGATACATAACGTAAAAATATCTTTTTCTTTAAATTTTCTTGATTAACTTACTTTTTAGAACACTTCAAAAAAATCATTTTTCCTTTATAATAGTTTATTCAAAGATCCCGTGAGTGAGCTTGATCGGGTGATGAATTGAAAAATGTTCTCCAACGAAAAAAAAAAACTGTATTTTGTGGTTGATGTAAAATTAGAAATAGAATCCAAATTTCGCAATACAATAGCAATAAACTTATTTTTTGTCAATTCGATATAAAATGGACTATTTGGATGATGTGCTTTTTATTTTCTAACCTTATATGAAATTCAATTTCTTTTCCAATTAAAAAAAACCTAATAAATTAGTTATAGCCTTTAGATTGTACTTATTTTTGCTCGTGAGTCTTTCTGCGTGAATGCATCACCAACTTAACATTTTTGAGTAAGTGAAATACTGTAAGATTATTATTCGAATTAATTTGTTGATTGGAAAATATTTCTCACGTGCCGTCTTAGCTCAGCCGGTAGAGCGCATGGCTTTTAACCATGTGGTCGTGGGTTCGATTCCCACAGACGGCGGTTGGAGACTTTTATTTGAACATGCAAAGAAAACTCTCAGAATTTTGCCTCCTCAATTACCAAGGACACTTGTTTTATTTACCCTCCTCTATTACAATCGACACAAACCATATCACAACACACGTAGTTCAAAGTTTTCTGATCCACCCTTCTCCATTACATAAGACAAAAACTCTTTATATTGCACTAAATAAATATGATAAAGGATTAGAATTATTTCGATTGATTACATAAGATAAAAATGGAAAACCCTTAAAAATATAAGGACTGTTATGAATAATAATTGAAGAATAATTATTAGGTGTTATGAATAATTGAGAATAATGCACAAGCATGAATTATGAGGAATAATTTGGTGGAGGAATAATTTGGTAAAAGATGTAATTATTATATGTGAATGACTATTATACCCTGATTTAAATTATGTAATTGGTCACACATTCAAGCTTTTCCTATAAATAGCTCAGATTATTAATGAAATTCATTCTGAGAATTCCTTTAATTCATTCTTCTAAATTCTCTCTATTGCTTTATACTTTTATAACACGTTATCAAAGACGAGCCTCTAACCCTTGAATAATATGAAAGAAGTATGCTTCTACAACAGATCTTATAGATGATCTTCTCAGATCGTAAACCTGATTATTACCAATGAATTAATTCATCCTCATCAATCCTAAATAACTCTCTTTCGCAAATACATCATCAAAATTCCTTTGCTCATATTCCTCTCCTACAATTCCTCATTCTACACAACCTGCCGACATACGTCTAAATCCCAAAATTAGAAGAATGGAGTCCAAAGAATTTTCCGATCACGTAAATGGATTGCAAGTAAATCTCATCCATGAAATAATTAGAGAAAGGGAAAAAGGTAAATCATATGATTTTATAATATAATAATATATTAAACTATAACATCTGTTTTATCGAGATATAAGGAGCATACATTATCAAAATCAAATTTTCTCAACTCCATTATACTCGATTTAACGAGAGCTTCGATTTGACACCAACATTGATAGGGTAATAACTCGTTTTGAAATATATTATTATCAAACTTTCAAAATTTACAAATCAGTACACCAACTTTTGAAAAAGTTACAAAATAGTCCTTGAACATTTTGATATTGATAAATTGAAATAGAAAGGAGATAATTTTCCAATCGTAAAACATTGATAAAATATTTTTGACAATTTTACCTTTACGAATTGGAATGGACAATTTTACCCTTAGGGTAAAACCGACCTAATTTTGACGACAGTGAAAAATGGATAGAATATTCATGAAGAAATTCTAAATCCATTGATTATATAAAATGGCTTGAAGTCCATTTGAGTTAAAAGATCGGAATATTATTTTAACTCACGAAGAGTTCAATTACATAATGTACTTATTACAGAAGGATAAGTGCTCTTGTAGAAGTAATGAGTATTTGTTCTAGAAGAACAAATTTGCTCCCGTAAGAGATTCAATATTTAATTCTCGCACTTTATTTATTGCAATTTAATTACTGCAATACCTCCTACTTGATGATGGGTTCAACCGTCACTAAACGGAAGGTTTTATATATTTCTGCACTTTATATGCTAAGTGATGGGTAATACCTTCTACTAAGCAGATCCTACTCCTGAAGAAGTAGTTAAATATTATGCAATTTAATTCTTGCTATTTAAATTCCGTAAATTTATATTTATTGCAATAATTCCCATAAGGTAGGTTCGACCACCTATTGGAGGAAATTTAATTTCTGCAATTTAAATTTATGCACTTTATAGTTTGAGTATATTTCCAATGTGGTGGGTAATACCACACGATTGGTGTGCATATTTCCAATGTGGTGGGTTATACTACACGATTGGTTATAACGAATCCTACTCCAGAAGAAGTAATTGATCAAATATTCTAATCATACTCTCGAAGTAGTAGACGATGAGAATAAAATTACTTCCCCATATATACCGAATATTAATGGAGAAAATTGAGTAAGTGGTACTTGAAGTTACCATTGGATAAATAGACGAAAGTAAAATGCTGAATAGATCCCATGTTGATAAATCAAAGAAAATATATCGCATGGAAAACTTATATGAAGTAATCTCATCGATGATATGAGATTGTATTAATATGAGAATAAAATGCTCTTGAAGAAGCAAAATCACTAGATTTACGTATTTGAATAAAGCCAATATGATATTATTATTACTCGGAAGAAGTACAAAAGCGATCGAAGTGGAACATATTGAGAATATCAAAAGATGGCATTAAACACTCGAAAATATAGAAATGCAAAAGAATATACATATCAATCCATAAATGAGGGATGCGTCTCGAGAGTATAAATACTCGTAACTCGCCACCATCAACATTAGGATTCATAATGAAATATTTAAAGGATCCGAATTTCTTTTTCGCTTGACACCAGTGGTTCATGACTGACTAACACAGGCTTCCATGATTCTTGAACATATGCATGAAATTTGATGAGTAGTTCATCAACAAGATTTAGCGAAATAAGTATTTTCTCATTGAATGAGAGATAAACTTATTATTTACACACGATCTAGAAACGCTAGTAAGCCATCAAAGAAATTATTAATATTCAACAAACCTATTGGTTTGACATGAAAATTCCACTGTGCCAACGAGGCTATATTGAATATTTCCTCCGGTGTGTTGTAGCCGCTGGAAGGACAATGAAAGCATCACCGTTATTCATCATATACATCATGCAGATTGTGGATGGATTGCGCTTGTAGCACCAACCTGCTGGACCCATGGTAGAAGCGGCTCCAATTCGAGTATTAGATCCAACTAGATGGAAAGGTATTACGCTCAAAACTCTTATTCCCCATGATTGTGCGGCCATTATAAGTCTAGCTAAAAGTTTGTTGTTGGTTCCTCAGTATGGTATATTGATTTCTTGTCTCCTAACTCTTTTTACAAGTCGGTTTGCCATATCCACATATTGGATATGGCCTACCGCTTAGATCCACCAAGAATACATACGGTTTTTAATCTGGCGAGGTAAAGGTGACTTGTATGAGATGATTCTAAAATCTCCATATCCATCTCTACTCCTATCTCTCTTTTGCACTATACTTTTAATGTATGAACATGAGAGATATATGAATCCTCTATTTAAAGAAAAATTTTCAAACCAATAATTGAGTGCACTATTTACTTTTTGACAAATATGAAAGAGAAAAAATGCAGAAAAATTTTTAAGTGAAAATGACATATATCTGTCGGTGATTGAAAAATAATATATATATACATATATATATCTTAAAATCGAAAAACAATATTTACAATTACAAGAAAAACATTGATCTTCGTTATTACACCGAGCTTCCTTATATTAATATGAGAAAATTATTATACTAAAATTTTCTACTAAATTTACAAACAGGATCTTCTAAAGTAAGTTTTTCAAGACTGTAACGCATTTGTTGATCTTTGAATTTGGCCGATAAGGCCATTAGCTCACCTTGTACGTGTCCACTAGGATGTGTCTCAAGAGCCTGTTGAATATCATCCAAAGGCTCCTTACTCAATCCATCCTTAATGAATGCTATTTTATCTTCTCGATTTCTGGACAAGTACCCCACAGATTTACATCGAGTGTCACATGTCCATCGAGCACACTTGTAGCATCCTCCTAATCTTTTTGCTCTCCGTTTCTTTGAAAAACTACTTTTACCCATACCAGGCATGTATTTAGAGGGAATTGAAACCTCACCAGATAATCGAACCTTTGCTTCAATCAAGTATCGGATATCTTGTGGGATACCATTATTCATTAACATTCTCAATCTTTCCAAATTTTACCTCGATAAATCATTTTTAGGATTTTGATCGGTAGTGATGGATAGTATTTTCGAAGATTTGAGAGCATATGATCCATTATAATGTATAGACCCTTGTTAGGATGAATTTTGCAATAATTTTGATGATTTATTTATAGAATAATACGACGTGTATGAAATAAGACTCGATTTTAAATAAATAATATGAAGCGTAAGAGCTACGATTTGAATTAAATAATAGCCGATGTGATGCGTATGAGTCAGAATCTGTTTGAATAGTGGTAGACAATAATGTCACCAAAAGATGATGGAATATGTCGGTGAATTATTTCTATGATAAATCATGTTGAGCACTATACGAGATACTAGTGAAATCGATATAAGAATTTATCAACTAGAAGTTCAATAATACTCGTTTGCAAAACCGGACTGACCATCCCTGTTTAAATAATTATTGAAATCAATATTTCAAGTGAAGAATTAAAGGAATTCTTCAATGATTGTTCTCGATAAATGATGAAATCATTACTAGCCAATATTGGAAATAAATCCCAAATATATATGGAATAAAGGATGAGAAATATGGGCTCACTCATCCTCCATGTGGACTACTAGATATTATGATATGGATCCATTAGATAGTCACATGTGTATATGATTCGTAATTTGAAATTTACGAAATATTTGCTCACGGTATGAGCATGATTTACAGATTTAATGATAAAACTAGTAAACGTATATCCCAATGATTTGAATAAATCCCTGAAGGATTTGAGTATGCGCATACAAGTGGGATATTATATGGCAAATTATTTAAAGTCATCAAATAAATTGCCGATATCGAGAATAGAATGCAAACGGTCTAAATTCCCATATTAAGGCTGAATGATGAGAACATATATGATTAAAATCATACCAACTGTATGAGTTTTGGTGTTCTAAATTTTCTCAGCATGAGGGGGAGTATTAAAGGTTGAAAATAATATGTGAAATGCATCATGTTATATCCTCGAAATTGAAATACGAACTTGAAGTTCAAAGATGCATGAAAGGCTATGAACAATCACATATATCGCTTAAGATGCTTTGATAAGTTAGCACGCTGTAAGCGTTGATATTATGAGATTTCCCCAAACATATATATCAAAGCAAATTATAAAAGATGGTCTTAATAACTGAGGCATATGCTCTTGAAGAGTATATAGACATAACTATATTGTGTAATCCTACAAGAGGATTGATAATGAGATATCTCGATAAGTTATGTCGATATGGGGAAAGAAATGAAATTGAAATGTGTCGATTACGGTATGAAAATGTAGCGCTACATATGATGAATGATAATGAAAATATTGAGATATATTGAAGATGATAAATGGTGAATGTGAAATCCTTAACTTATGAGATGATGAGATGATGATGACTAATGCTCAAGTTTAAAGATAAGCATGGTGGTCATTATATGTTGCATGCTCATGAAAGTTAAATTACCGATTGTGTGTAGTAAATTGAAAAGGAAATTAAAGGATCGGGTGAGCTAAGCTCAGTGTTTATGAGTACCCTAAAGGGTGAGCTAAGCCCTGGAATGAAATAACCTATTAAGTGAGTATTAAATATTAAATGATATATTTTAAATGTTAATTAGTTATGAAGGTTTACTTATATGTTTACATATTTTTACGATGAATTTATATGCTTTAAATTGTGTGTTTGGAGACATGTGTTCATGGTGAATGTTTTGTAGTTGTGTAAGAAAATTGATGCACTCTAAATGAACGAAGAGTATAAAACCAATGTATATGATACTCATATAAATGTATGAAAGATTTTGAAATGCTTGCAAAGATACTTGTATAAAATACGCGTTGCACTCTTTTCCCTTGGTGAGGTTTTTATCCCATTGGGTTTTCCAGCCAAGGTTTTTAATGAGGCAACTTTAAAGGCGTATTCACATGAATAATGTACTCCTTTTCCTTTATTAGGGTTTTTCCCACTGGGTTTTTCCTAATAAGGTTTTAACGAGGCATATTCATGGTATATTGAGAATGATAGGAAAATTGATACAGTGTATCTATTGGATCAAGTTATAATGGAGCTAATGCTTTAGATCCAAACGATGATGATATTGAAATCATTTACCAGAAGTAAAGATATCAGTTCTCAAGATATAAAATCAAATGGAGCAGCTTGTAACGGCCCGGCCGTTCGGCGCCCCAAGAACACGCGAGATCACCCGCATGCACCCGAGGCCAGCCTTACCCCAACCCTGGACCAGCAAGCTTGCCACACGCAACATAATACTTTGGGAAAGAAATACGAGTATACCTGCACAATAATAATAATCAGCACAATTCAGGTATATAGGCCACCAATCTCGCACATGTCAACCCTGCTGCGCCTCAGGGGTGGGGCACGAACGCTAGGTCCGTGACAAGCTCCCCCACCCAATCCGCTAACGCCCTCGTAGCGGACGAGAGAACTCGCTTCCACGCGCATTTCCCCCATTGAGAGCAAAAATTCCACGCACAAATGCGCACCACCTCCTCGATGGGCGGGCTCCCACGTTGCGCCTTGCACTGACCAGCGTTGCTCCATGCACCTACCGCCGACACCAACCTTCACCCTATGCCCCCTGGCATTAGTACCTCGGTTGACGGCACCTCACGCCGCGCTTCGCACGCATGTCGAGCCTCTCGGTAGCTCTCTTTCATTTCCACTGCGCTTTCACGAGCTTGCAGAGGGTCAAACCATCACAAAGCCTATCTCGTACCATCAATATCCCAAAGCTTTCCATCAATTCGATGCTTGCTAATCCAACCAACATGCACAAGGTGGCAGACAACCCCAAAGATCACATTCGATGGAACACTACGCCGAACCTCCCGCAATTTCCTAACGCAGCGGCCCAACGGCTCGCTCGATACCAAGTGTAACGGCCGGCCGCTCGCCCCAAGAACACGAGATCACCCGCATGCACCGAGGCCGCCTTACCCCAACCCTGGACTGCAAGTTTGCCACACGCAACATAATACTTTGGGAAAGAAATACGAGTATACCTCGCACAATAATAATAATCGACACCGTATATAGGCCACCAATCTCGCATGTCAACCCCTGCGCGCCAGGGTGGGGCACTAACGCTAGGTCCGTGTGACAAGTCGTACTCTTTTCCTTCGATCAAGTTTTTTCCACGGGTTTTCTTGACAAGCGTTTTAACGGCAAAGACGTGAATACTCATATCGTGATAGACATCGTGGGGAGCAATGTTTTGATGAAGCAGATATAACCACTCCAAGCTATCCTCGCAATCGATTTGGAAGTTTTTCCACCGGGTTTTTCTCCAAACAGTCAGGAAGACATTTGTATTAATAGTCATTCGAGGAGTGTTATGAATAATAATTGAAGAATAATTATTAGGTGTTATGAATAATTGAGAATAATGTGGTGGTTATGAATTATGAGGAATAATTTGGTGGAGGAATAATTTGGTGGAGAAAGATGTAATTATTATATGTGAATGACTATTATACCCTTGATGAAATTATGTAATTACGATTGTCTTGAATTCAGTTTTTCCTATAAATAGAGCAGATTATTAATGAAATTCATTCCTGAGAATTCCTTAGAATTCATTCTCTCTAAATTCTCTCTATTGTTTCTATACTTTTATAACAGGACTACATATTACCTTAAAAATATTTGTTTTTAAATTTGTCATATCAAACCGCTTTGATGAATTAGTAATATTATTCTTATTTTAGCGAACTAATGGTGTTGCTGTCTCTATTCGTTTTAACATCTTTTTCCATTTAAAAATAACTCTTCTTTAACAAATAAATAAAAATAAAAAATAACATTATTATTTTTAAAGGAACGTGTAATTTATTTCATATCACGAAGCACAACTGTGCAAAGCAAGATGAGTAACCAGTAGCTACTCCACCGTGTTACAAAGAAAATTCGCATTAATCACGACAATGATAAGGGTATGGGCAACCATATTAACCTCATGTCAAATATGGTTGCACAAACGAATGCCCAAAGACTAACATTCTACTAACATCATGTCAAATCGAATAGACAGAATAGAAAGGGTGTGACTCCGAGTAACAGTGTAGCCTAAAGATGAGGGGCAGGCAATCCGACTCCACCGCTTGAATGTGCAGCCGGTTATCAAGCACAAATCGCAGTCCCTCTAATATTTTAATCAGTTATAAATATAGTATAATATCCGAGTATTTTAGCGTCATCTGCAATACTTTCTGAACCATACTCCAATATTAAGGAAGCTCTCAAAGTCTGATTGAGGTCTGCAACCAGAAAAACAAACATCAATCATCAGAAACCATCTGTACCTAAAAAATTAGTTTCATAAGGTCTCATTCACACTTCTAATAAGCCATGACATAGTATTCGAACAACTGGCACAGTGGTTAAGACGCTCGGGACAACAAGTTACCTATCAATGCTATGCACGTCGTCGGGGAACACAATCACCTTCGTCTCTACGCCTCTCTCCTTCAAAGCCCGTGCATACTATACACACCAAAAACACAAACAAGTTAGATAGCTTTCCCTATATGATTCCACAAGGAGAAAATGTGTATATGATAGCTTCTGAGTTTAACGCTGCAAACAAGAAATCTTACTTGCAGTCCGTTACAAATTGGCACTCGTAGGTCTTGAGCGCCTAATAGGAAAAGTGTAGGAGTTTTGACCTGCAAAATTAATACAACACATGTACTTTAGCAAAATACTGATATTCATTATGACCACTTATCTATCATGAGTAATGTGATGGGTAGCAACTGTAATTAAAAAGACAAATCAATTGATGTCACAAGAGGCACATGGAAACCAGACCTTAGAGATGTGAGAAATTGGGGACTTGCTATGAAACATAGCCAGGTGTTCGACTGAAGGTGATTCGGTGAACCTAGATTTCCCCTCACTTCCATATGTCTCGAAGTAACACCAATCGGGAATATCAGTTGTCCCAATCATCAAAGCCAGGTTGCATACAGGATTCCTGGCAGCTGCTGCAGCAAAGATGTCTGGTGCCTGAAGAGTCGAGCATAAGTTTCATTTCTCACATCAGTCATTTAGTAATATAAAGCAATTGCAGACTCGTTTGTTTAGACAAGTGACAAATGGAACTGACCTGACCAATCAAGTGTGTTGTCAAGAATCCACCATGAGATCCACCAAGCACAGCTATTTTTGATGGATCTGCAAGTCCCAGATTGACCACATGGTCTATAGCTGTGAGTACATCACTCACATCCTGAGACCCTACTTTGCCAGGGAGAGACTGCAACGCTTCCTCCCCAAATCCCAGCGACCCTCTACAATAAAGTTGTTCATATAGCAATATTATTTGAACAGACTATGTTCAAACTAGTAACTGTGCTAACTTACAATATCAATTTGAGAAAGGAAGGAAAGTGGTTGCCCTGTTGGCCCACCTGTAATTCACCACTAGCAAGCTGTAACCGAGTGAGCTGAGGAAAGCTAAGGACTTTGAGAAGCTAGATACGGAGGTAGAGTGAGGACCCCCGTGAAGGATTGTAATGAGTGGGTCGAGTTTCTTAGACTTGGAGGAGACATATATAACTTCAAAGGGCTTGCTTGCACCTAGAACAAGTCAAAAGCAAGAATACACAATGATTAAATATTCCAAAAAGCTGCTCACTAACAAATCCATAAAGAACACAAGTAAATGCAATATGTCATCGACCCCTTACTAGTGACATCTCCCTTAGAGAAGTGGCACTAGCACCCTCATTTTTTATAAGGGCAATGTGTCAAAACTTGAACTGGGTGAAACAAGGCAATCTCACATGATATTGATCATACTTTGTTTCTATTCTTAAACCATAAATTTGCACTTGTTTTTTTGCTTGACATAACTTTTACGAAAGTTACTTTCCTTGGACTAATTTTCAGTGACACATTCTTCAAAGGAAAATGTTCTTTTTTCATCTTTCTCTAGAATCTTTTATCTCATTTTTTCGATTTATTTCTTCATTTATGCATGAACATTATATTGTCTCTTGTTGGATAAAGCTTTTCAAAGTGTGGTTAAAACTGAACGAGATAGCAATTATTACATTAGATTCTTTAACAAAGAAACGCATTTCACTAAAAAACATAAAGTTCTACCTTTAGTGAGGTTCTCAGATACATCCTTCACTGGAATCTTCATTATACTAAATTCTTGCGATGCCAACAAAGATGTAACCTGGACAAGATTACGCGATAATCTCATACGACCTTCACAAAATAGAAAGGTCTTATACTGCAGAAATTAAAATGAAATATACCTTTTCGGAGCATTTTGTTAAGGGGCTTGAAACATCTAACCAATCCCATTTAGCATCTTCGGCCGTCTTTGCAACAAGACAACCATACTTGATTTGTGGAATATCAACTGGACTGCTGCATACTTCAAGAAGACATGCAATTTAAATGTTATTCATTTGTGGTGAAAGCTAAAAATTTGCAACTCTCTTTAAATACTTATATACAACTACATGAAAATACAAACATCTATTCTTACCTGCAATAATATTGTCACTGTCGAGAGCAAGTATATTCCACGAAAAGTTAGAGCTGCTAGGGCTGATCAATGATACATCACCGCTGAAAATGATAAAGCGCCAGTGTTATACTAGAGGATAGGTACAAAGACTTAATCAGTAATATACGAAGTTAGTCACTCGGCTTATATGAAAGTTGTATGTTTCTCACTTAACTTTATTTTGTTTCAAGGTAACCATTGAAGTTTAAATTTAATTTAGATAATCCACTCAATTAGTAGATGCTACATCAGATTGCCATCTGTCCCATCAGTTATTCTGTTATAAAGACTGGCCAATTTAAATGAAGCAACATAACTGAAACAAAAAGTAAACTTCAGTGACCACTTCAGAACAAAATAAAGTTCAGTGACATGAAACTTTGCAATACCTTCGGGTTACTAATATAGTCTTTGACAAAGGACATAACATATGTGCCGAGTTACCTTAATACATTCACAGAGAGTAATCTTTGAGCACTACCCCAGATAGATGATAAAACCATTGTATGTCCATCCGAAAGCCATGGTCTACTAAGAATATTTGAAAAATAAAACCCAGGAAAGGTCCCATCCTCAGGACACATCACGACTGGAACCTACAGATAGCGCACAGAATGGGACACAACAAATGTGGTGAAAATAGATAGAAAGATATTTGACTGTCACATTACGAAAGATAAGAATGAAACAGAAAGAAACTGTATGTAGTCATTCAGAAAATGTAAAGCACAATATCTAGCAAGGGACTATTAAGGGCTTGTTCTATACACAATAAATTTCCACTAACTTTTTCTCCCTCATCATTTTCAACCACTCATACAATTACTTTACATTTTCTAATATATCTTCTTCAATTTTCAACCACATCTAACACGTCGTTCGAGTGAATAAAAAATATTGTATATAGAACAAGCCCTAAAAGTTGTTCACGATGACTACAAGTTTATGTCATCTGTGAGGTTGTCATTTGCATTTGAAGTTCATCAAGGGGGACTGCGGGGGAACCCGTCCCCCGGTTGTTGGGGGCACCATACCACGTCAACAATTTCAAAAGATGGTCCCAGCTTTCCATCAGTGGGCCAGTCGACTCTATGAATAGAATCTGTTGCTGAGTGCGCTCCAGAATCAACAGAGCTTTTTGCACATACAAAAACGAGGAATTTCCCATCTGGGCTGAAAATCGAGGAAACAATGATGATCGATGATTCAATTTCATTAGGACCATTTATATTCATCACTTAAACAGAATGGTAGGATTAATCAGAAAAGACTTGAGCTAATAAATAACTAATGGATAGTCATACCTGAACCTTGGAAAGAACGCACTGCTTATGCTTCGAGTCAGATTAACTATAGGCACATCCTCAGCTGCATTACTTGTGAAGACAACGATATTATGTCAAGAGCATTGTAAGGCAAATAGAAAGGCTTATAATATCATCCAATGTAATCTGATGAAGCCTCTATGCTACCTGGTTTGGCTGGCTTCTAATTCAAAAGATGGAGCTTTGACTGCATATAAAGCACAAGGCCTATTGTAGCAATATTTGATACCTAACTTTCTAGTATCAGAAGGCCACCCAACAAAAATCAGATACTGATGCTGGTCTTTAGTTGATGGAGCCCACACAACTTGGCCAACACTCAAAGACCTTCCAACTCCTTCAACACCACGTACCTCTCCACTGCAGAAAGTTTATCTTATGAGTTAATTCTTGGATGACATGTTTGGTAAGGTAGATACAACAAAAAGAAAAAGAAGCTAAATTTTTGTTTAATGCACTGTTCAATCCCAATTAATAATTTAGCCAAACAATGTAAGAGAGTTTAACTGTCATACCTGTCTACATTGATAACAAAGAGTGCAGGCTGCCTTTTGCGAACATAGGTTTCCCCCCAGTCCTCTTCCCAATCACCTTGACCTTTCCAGCTACCACAATCCTTATCAGTCGAACCACCTTTCTTGTAACCCAAATCGGTAAATGTGGGCTTGGGTTGATCTGGTTCCTCAGCAACATAAGCTATGAGAGTTTCGTCTGAGTTCCACGAAATTCCCTCAAACCTGCCACCAGAAAACACTTAAAATGGGAATGACCAAGAAAATTTACTCCGGAAATAGAAACAGAGCCAAAGCATAGAGAACCACAGTGGCTCCTAAAGGTGCCTCTAAATCTATGATTGCAGAAAAGTGAGAGTAAGCTTACCATCCATCTGAATATACTGATCCATGCTTAGAGCAGGGAATAGGAAAATCCTTTTTGACTTGAGAAGGACCCCAGATTTCAAAATGTGTAGGAGAGTCATTTTCAGAGTTTCGAACAATAAGAAGTTTTGAACCTGATGGGGAGGGTACCATAAAAGAGACGCCCGTAACCTCAATTGGAAAGGGAGGCCATTGAAAGCTTACAGAATCCTTTCCTTCTTTTACAATATGACTCGTAAGTATGGATTTCCTCCTCTTATTGGCCAAAAAATTTGATTGGCCGATCAAAAACATAGCCTGAGAACCTTCGATGCAGCAAGTCATGCAAACAAACAACAAATAGTTACAGATATTGGTTTTGGTAGGAATGTTGAGGAAAAGGAAAACAATGATGAACGAAGGCAAATTTCAGGAGACTCACCAGTTTTAGATTCAAAAGTCCATGCCTTATCAATGGTGGGAATATCAGAGAATTCTTGGAGCAATTTAGACAGAGATTCATATTCTTCTTCTACAGCTGCATCGATACCTGCTGGGATATCTTTTATGGGGTTGGTTCCAGCAGTGTCCATTTGAGAGCAAACTGAGAATCTATATATAAATGCAAGATAGTTATTTCAGACATAATTGTTTGAGAATTGAATAGAAACTAGGGAGAAGGATGGTGCTTAACAAGTGGAAAAAAATATAACATTTAAAGATTCACCTGGGTGACATTTAAATATAGCATTCTTTATAGCTGAAAGAATGTCTAAGGGTCTTATTAGCAGGATGGTGCTTAACAAGCGGAAAAACAGGAAAAGAAAGATAAAGAAAAAGAAAACCATTATATTCCACTGTATTTCTCCTTTATCGTTTTCTCCCACTTTATTCACGAAAATTTTATGATATTGCTACAAACAGAAATAAGTTTCCAAAAATTAACTTCGGTTTCTAAAGTAATATTTGATCTGGAAATGAGAATAAAAATGGAGAAAAATGGATGCAGGCCAAATCCTACAGTCATGGTTTAAGAAGCCATTTTTTTAGGCGGGTAAATTTGAGGTGCAATGAGAAGTACTGAAGGGCATAATTTTTCTTGTCAGAATGAGGCTTACATCTCAATAACAAAGTGTCGTAACCCTTGTTAATTGCTTGGAGAACGACATTATAAACTCAAAAATCTCCATCAATTAACATGCTTTGAAAATTCTGATACTCGCAAATTGCCAGGGAAATGTAATCTAAAATTCTAAATTAATGATTTCAGTTACGACAGACAAAATCTCAAAGCAAAGAAGCTAGTGATGCAACTGCACAATTCATCATGAGCCAATCAGCCAATTATTATATCCGAATTCATGCGACTTACAGTGCACTAGTTTCTTTGTCATTCAAGAAATCCTAGCTCTCCAGATTATGGGAATGAGAAGAGAAATGGGAAAGGAGAAGAAATTGTTCCAATGTAATTTTGGTCTTCCTGTTCGGAGAAATATGTTTAAGCTGGCTTATTAAATCAGCAGTCAGAAGTACTCTGATGTCAAACAGCAGATGAACATATCATTCTCAGTATGTACTGTTTCTGTTTCGTGATTACAACAAGATCCTGAATTTAGCTACTCCCAACTCATGAATTTCCTTCCAGTATATCAAGTTGATATTCAACTTGATCTACTTAACTAAATTAAGCACGCGTGCAAGAATTTTTACTTTCTTGCACTATCTGCAATGCATTTCAAAATGCTCCAACTGTGGAAGAATTGTTGAGACCCACAAAAAATGCAATGGATTAAGCGAAACAGAAAAATGAACACTACTGTACCATAGTGCCAACCAAAATCAGCAATATAAATCGAATCCACAAGTAAAAAACAGTAATTCGCTAGACGGAACGGGTTATTAACTAATCCAATAAAAAGTCAAAGCCACTTCAAAAACACAATTCGACAGAGTTTATAGGACAGAATAATATACATACAGAAACTATCTATACACAGTGGAGACTGGATAGTGGGCGGAGATGGGGGAGATATACAGATAGCAGATACCTGAAGGAGAGAGAGGAGGGGCAAGGAGACGGATGGGGTTTGTGCTTGAGGAGAAGAGAGAGTGATGAGAAAGAGTTGTTGCAGGAACTCAAAGAGTATAGCGGAATGGCAGTATTGATTAAGTGTAGTGGTTTCATCGTTTGCGAGGAATTTTATTCTTGTAGAAAGTAGGAACTCTCTCATCTATTGGTAGATTTGTTATAGTAGTGTGTGCCCATCATTTGTTCACGTTACGACAAATATTACCCTTTTTTGTAATTTTTATTTTAACTAATATTTCCCAAATGATACGTCTAAATGCACTCCAGCCTATTATTGGGCACACCCATTTTCAAAAACCAAAAGAAAAAGAAAGGGGAAATAGCTAATATATCCCTCCCTATCCTCTCTCTTTCCCCCTTTTTTTTTTAATGTTGGCTGTGAGTTCACAGCGAACAAGCAAAAGCTTGTTCAGCTGTATGTACAGTGAACAAGTAGAAATATTGTTCGCTGCATTCACAGGGAACAAGTGAATGCAGCGAACAAGTTTTTGCTTGTTCACTGTGAATGCAGCGAACATAAAAAAATAAAAAATAAAAAAGAGTAATTTTTATTTGATTTTTCGTTTATGGATGCAATTTTTATTATAATTTTTTATCTAAATTTTTTGCAATCACTTTGACGAGTAATTTGAAAGTTTTTGCAACCACTTTCATAATAAATTTCGAAATTTTTTTACAACCACTTTTACGAGTAATTTCGAAAGTTTTTTGCAACCACCTTGACAATAAATTTTGAAATTTTTTTATGATGAAATAATTGGCTTTATCTGGTTAGTGTTGAATACAATTATTAAAAAATTCAATTTTCTTGCTACCACTTTGACTGCTAATTTCGAAATTTCTTTAAGTTTTTTGCAACCATTTGATAATGAATGTCAAAATTTTTTGGATGATACAATAATTAACTTTGTCCGATTAGTATTAAATACAATTATTAAAAAAACTTTGATTTGTTAAAAAAATTTCAACAAAAAATAATACTAAAAATTTTTATCAATAATTTTTCATTTCTTTTTTTTTATTATGTTGTGTTCTCCCCGAATGGGGCGAACAGCCTTATGGGTGTTCGTCTCATACGAGGCAAACACTTTTTTTAAAGGCTACATGATAGTAAAGGCAAATTTGGAATATTTGACAAAATGGGTGTGCTCAGTAATTGAGCGGGTGTATTTAACTGTAGCCTTTCCCAAATGCGATGCACAATTGCACGGACTGATAAAAATAATTTATTTACATAAAATAATATTATAAAATAAGAAAATATATTATTATAAATGCACAACAAAATAATGAAGTATATATATTTCAATAATGATTTATAAATTTTGATCTGAATTATTATCTTGTAAGAAAATGTCATATCAATTATCGTAATTAATGATTTTAGGAAATAACAGAATATTTGGGCTCAAAATTTAGATATTAATTATTTGAACAAAAAGAAATGTTCATATTAAAATTGTTGGCAAGTTGTTTTTATCTCAAAATAATTCCATGATTATGTTTGAAGCTCATTAATGAACATAAATGACGCACATGTTGGTTTTGAAATTTTTACACATTTTCATACATTCTTTTTAAATTTGAATTTGATCAAATCAATCACATTTAGATATCTCGTGAGGCTTATATATACTGCACAAATCTCCACAGTTCAACTCCATTCACTATCTCTCATATTTCACATAAAAATTTAGATATTAATTATTTGAACAAAAAGAAATGTTCATATTAAAATTGTTGGCAAGTTGTTTTTATCTCAAAATAATTCCATGATTATGTTTGAAGCTCATTAATGAACATAAATGACGCACATGTTGGTTTTGAAATTTTTACACATTTTCATACATTCTTTTTAAATTTGAATTTGATCAAATCAATCACATTTAGATATCTCGTGAGGCTTATATATACTGCACAAATCTCCACAGTTCAACTCCATTCACTATCTCTCATATTTCACATAAAAATTTAGATATTAATTATTTGAACAAAAAGAAATGTTCATATTAAAATTGTTGGCAAGTTGTTTTTATCTCAAAATAATTCCATGATTATGTTTGAAGCTCATTAATGAACATAAATGACACATGTTGGTTTTGAAATTTTTACACATTTTCATACATTCTTTTTAAATTTGAATTTGATCAAATCAATCACATTTAGATATCTCGTGAGGCTTATATATACTGCACAAATCTCCACAGTTCAACTCCATTCACTATCTCTCATATTTCACATAAAAATTTCAATCCTAACATGGGCTACATTGACAAATTATTTTTCTTCCCTAAAACTAAAAGTTTTCATAATGTTAATCAACTTGACAAAATGACAACAATTCACGCACTTAGACTTTTCGAGACATTCAAATATTAATTCGACCAAAAGATGCAAATTTATTTTGGATACCTTGAATATTTAATCTATACAATTAATTAGAATGCAAGAAACACATTTATAAAAAAGATATATATATATATATATATATAATAGAGTATTTCACTCTATTTTTAATTCATTTTTTAATGTTTTCCCGCCTAAAACCAAGGCTTTTCTTGTCTTTTTCTTTTCTTTTTCTTTTTTAATATATTATTATTACCAAAACATAAATCCTAAATCTCCTAAATTTCTACATATAAAACTCTCCTAAAATAATAGAGTTTCCATATTTAATGGGATTTATACCACTTGCTTTACCAATCTCATTCTATCTAAATATTCTCTCTCTCTTTCTCTTCCTTTCTCTTTTTCCATTTTCTAACAATAAATTTAAATAAAAAAATTAAAATCATCACTGTATTTTATTTGACTCAACAAGAGCTTTAAAATAAATATAGTATCAATATATAAGTTTTTCTTTTTAAAATTTTAAAATTTAATGCAAATATATAAAATTACTGTCCAACATAAACATAAATTCATATTAACATAGATTAATAAAATAAAAAAAATTTGAAAAACTATATATATATATAAGTGGTCTTTTTTCCCACTTAAACATATTATTTTGTCTAATTTTTAGTCACTTTTTTGTTCCACATGATCAATTTTTCTCGCATATGAAATTTACCATATATATATATATATATAATAGTGAGCTTCTTTTTTGTTAGTTTTTCCCGATTAAAAAATTTTCTTTATTTGTTCGCACTAAAATTTCATCATTTTCTTATCTGTTTAATGGAATATGATCTTATTTAATTATTTAATTTCAGCCTTTCCTTATATGTTTAATCGAATAGGATTTTATTTAATTATTATTATTTAATTCTCTTTAGCTTTGCCGTTTCTAAATTTTCACGCATTGAAATTTCCCCATCAATTTCGACCCTATTTTTTTAACCGTAAATTGATTCCACATTATCATTTTTATTATTAGTCAAAAATTTAATGCTTTTTTTCATAGACTATCTATATATATTTACACGTGTTCCTAAATTCTAGGATTACCACAAATCTTCTCATCCAATCTCCTATGTGGATCATTTTAGGGTACACATTTATTTAGAATACACACATTTTTTCTAAATTTGATTTAATTATTTTTACCATTTAAAAATTAATTGGCTTATCAATAATAATAATAACAATAATAATAATAATAATATAATAATAATAATAATAATAATAACCTTTTTCCTGTATAGTAATAATTGATTTTTTTAATTAGTTATTTAATTAGTTAATTACAGTTTCCACTTATTCCTTTTACCATTTTTATCCCTTAATATACTATTACTTTAGTCCATATAATTAAAATTTTTAATACAATGAGATATAATTAATGTTCTTCGTATTTGCCTATTTTAGATAATTATCAATATTACAATTATTTAAATATTTTAACTTATATTAACCATTAAAGTTAAATTTTCAACAAACATTCAAGACTTGACGATTGGAACTTCACATTAATACATGAAAATTTAATTGTTTGATTTTATATAATAGTTTATTTGAAAACTTTTAAATAATCCTAGGAGCAATTAATTGCCACAACACATTTTTATTGATACATTACATTCTATTTATTTTAAAGGTTTCCAATATTTATATTTTAATATAATTACAGCCTTAACTTTTTTTCTATCAGTGATTATTTTTAACATTTAACTAATTATAAATTTGGACTATAAAGATCATTTTTGTCTAAAAATTTTATTTATTTAGATGTCAAATTACTTATTTATTCATTGTACTTTTAAATATTGTAAAATATAATGGACATAAAATGTGAATATTTATTTTAATTTAAATATCTGTAACAAAATATTAAAATATAGATTAATATTTACACACAAAGTAAGTTAATTACTAAAAGTTATTAATTATAAAAATATAACAAAAAAATTGAAGAAATAATTGTTATAATAAACAAATATAAAGACTTTTTCATACAATTAAATTGTGGTGTATTTATTATATTTTATAGTGTGAATATAATTAGCTTACTCGAGTTATTCAGTATTTTTTTTTTTAATCTTGCATTATATAAAGTAATTATACACTACTTACACACGATTTGATTAATCGTGTTTAATTATTGTAAGATTGCATATCAATTATAAGAAGGTTCAAATTATTAAAATACTTAGATTTTTTTTTAGTTCCAAAGAAGATAATTTCTTTTGATAGTATTTTATATCATGAAAATCAATAAGAGCCAGAGAAGTATGATATATGATATATGAAATATTATAAATAAATTGAAAATAAGGAATCATCTTCATCATTGTTGTAATCAGTTCTACCACTATTACTATAATCAATTGCAATTTTCATAAGAAATAATTTCACTGAATTTTGAGGTTTTCCTTTTTAAAAAGATAAATATCTAAATAAAAAATTTAAAAAAAGGAAAAAAACCGAGTTGCAAAATATTACCAAATATTTTTTTTGAATGATAAATATTACCAAATGTTGTGTGTTATTAAACTCGACTTTTTCTTATTCATTGAACAAAAATTATTTACAAAATTTTAAATATAAATTAATATTTTTTCAAGTTTATATATTTTAATAATTCTTTAACGGGACTGATTTATCGACTCTCCGAGTAGTATTATAAGAATCGGGAACAAATATTTTATTTATTTATTTATTTTGTGAGAGTAAACAAATATTTAGTCAAGTATGATAGGAAATCATATTTGAGGAAAATATATTTTCTCTTTATTACTCAACTACGTGCAATGATTCCATGAAGTATATTGGTCTAAAATATTTGTTTTCACGAATGCTGTAAGCCATTATAATTGCAATATTTTTTAATCTATTCTTGACTCTATTTTTACAATTAATTGTCCACATCATACTTATATTAATTGAGTTATATTAACTAAATTGAAGGATGCTAGAAAGTTTAATTTAATGGTCTAATTTTAGTGATAGGTAAATAAATATTTCAATTACATATTTAATGAATAAAGATTAAATAAGTTGACACGTAAATAAATACCTAAATTGATTATTTTATAAATTATTATGTATTTAATAAGTAATTGGCTATCGACCCAATCAATGATTGAAATTATGTAACTCAATTTGAATTTCTCAATTGTTTCTCGACTATATCTATTTTTGATTTTATTTTTTAAATAAATATTAAGAATTCCAAGTACTTTAAATTAT
Source organism: Jasminum sambac (assembly GCA_018223645.1). Classification (NCBI taxonomy): domain Eukaryota; kingdom Viridiplantae; phylum Streptophyta; class Magnoliopsida; order Lamiales; family Oleaceae; genus Jasminum; species Jasminum sambac. The sequence goes on from CP073649.1 coordinate 25,786,772, forward strand.
TTATTTTGTATCGATTTTTATCTGTTTAGATTGTATTCAATTTTTAAAAATCGTTGATTAAGTCATTTTTTTAATTATTAATCATATATATTCAAAGTTATTTATATTATCAAAATTAATTTAAATTTGATTATAGCATTAAATATGGTAAAAAAATGATTAAATATCTATAATATTTTTTATTTACCATGTTAAGAAACCTATATAATTTAAATTATTTAAATAAACATTTAAATTGATAGCTTAAAAAAGATATTAATATACCGAATATATTAAATTGGTGAGTTTGTACCGAATATTTTAATATGCGTGTTTACTATATTTAGAATGTGTTTATTGAAATAGACGTTATTAATATATATTTAAAAAGTACAAATAAAAGTCTCCGATTAAACGATCATGATGGGACATGGACAGGGATGAGAATTTCTTAGAAGGATGGAGATTGGGGAATGGGAGTCATCATCTTATTGCAATTCTTACAACATCCTTACTCAGACTCGATTAAATGAAGGTGGGCAGAGGCGATGATAGGTATTTCCTAGCGGTGGCAAGAATATGGTGTTGGGGTCTGTACCCGCTATATTATCATTTGTATAATATAAATGTATGTTGATTATATTTTATGATTAGATTTCAAAATTTTATTATTCATATATTCATATTGTCAATACCATAGATCACACGAGTGTATAATTAATATCTCTCGAAATTTGTAAGTGCATATAATAGAATATAGAATAATTTTTTTAAAAAAAACTATAGGCTCTAAGAAAATTATTAGAGTTTTTATTATGGTTATTTTGAGTTACTATACAATTTTATTTTATTTTATGTTTATACACATTTAATAGATTTAATCTTACCAATAGCAAAATGTGATAGATTAACATAATGTCTATCACAAATTATCATCCCATATAATGCACGGGTGTAAATGCTAGGTAAGATTACGGTACAAATTGACAAATATTCACAACTTAATTATTCCATTAATATTTATCAAAATTATTATTTGTTAAAAAATCAATCCCATATAATGCATGGTTGTAGATGTTAGGTAAGAGTACGAGGTGAAAAATATTAATTTTTTGATTTTATAATATTAATATCAATAGGATTTACTAACTTTTTTGAATATATCTCCCTGTGCAGCGCACGGGTGAAAAATACTAGTTACTATCTAAAAATAATCATTGAGACGACACAATTTTTATTATGTCTTGAGTATTGCCTTGCACAAAAATTTTTAAAAAAATGGTAGTGACTTTTTATAGCGATAGGAATGATCATTTGTGCGAGACAATGAAAATGTATTAATCTATAATATAGAAAAAGAATTGAACAAAAAATATTTTTTAATCATTTATTTTATAGTTTTCCCGCTCAAACTGTTGTAGCCAATCAAAATCTTTATATATTTATATATATATAAGGAGCCTTTTTTCCCTCCTACGCACATCCTTAATTTTTTCCATCTATTAAATTTGCCTAATATAAACTTCTATCTATACATAGAATAATTTATATATATAGAAAATGAGGCTCTTTTCTAATTATAATAATTTATCTATATTTTATCTTATGATATTTTTTATTTGTGATTCTATTTTTCTCGACTTGATGAGAGCTTTAAAACAAGTATTCTATCAATATATAAATTTTTACTTTTAAAAAAATTAAAATTTAACGCAAATATATAAATTAGTGTTCAACTTAAATATAAATTAATATTAATAAAGATTAATGACTATCGATGTAACAAGATTAAAAATTTTAGTAATTTGTTACTTACACTTAATTGATGTTCGTGTGTAAAATTCAAATATAATGAGATGCCTCATTATATTTGCACTTTAATATCCAAACTTCAGTAATAAGTAGCAAATTTAATTTTTTACTTCATTAGCTTATGTTATTATCAGTTGTAATTTAGTTTACATGGCCAAATATTATATATTTTTCTTTCAAATATTACAAATTGCAAGTTTTTTTTAAAATTTTTGCTTTCAAATCTTCAATTTAAAGGTTTATGTGTTGAACAATATAAGGGTGTTCAAGAATCTAATGAATTTTTACCTAATCATTTTTTCATAACTTTCAGAATTAAAAATAAAATTATTTAAAATTAATAGTTTTCACTAGGATTTAATTTTTATGCTATACAAAATTACCATTAATTAAATTTTTACAAAAAAATTCAAATAAAGGTATAACATTAAAATCACAAAATAAGATTCGATCCATTACTTAATTAATTATTTTTGTAAATAATTAGCTAACAAACAAAAATTAATTAAAATTAATAATCCCACTAAGATTCAATTTTTGGCAATACAAAATTACGATTCATTAAAGTTTTACACAAAAATAAAAATTAAAAACTTACCAACAAACTAGCGAGTTTGAGACAAAACCCCACCACTATGATCTTCAATTTGTACTAAAAATTTAAAAAGTAAGTTCAAATAATTAATTTTGGAAATAATCAATCATTTTTATAAATAATTAGTTAAAGAATAAAGTGAATTAAAATTAGCAACATCTATAAAATTTAATATTTTGTGTGATAAAAATTTACAATCCATTAAATTTTTACATAAAAATTAAAACAAATGTGTAACATGAAAATTTAAAACTTAGCTTAGAACCTTTTATTAATTTTACACCAATTTATTATTTAAAAAAATAATTTGCTAATAAATGAAAATTAATTAAAATTAGTGATTTCACTCAGATTTAATTTTGCTTGGATAAAAAATTACAATTCATTTAATTCTTACATAAAAATTAAAATAGAAATATAACATCAATTTTTGAAATTAATCACTCAATTGTAACATTAATTGATTTTTTTAATTAATTGAATAGATATTTTTTAATTCCAAGATATCTTTGCAATTATAAGATATTTTTTTAATTAGATTCATATAATTCTTAAAACTAAGGCTATCAAGAGAATTATTTTGGCAATAAATATTTTTTTAGAAATAATTAACGTAAATACAAAAACTAACTATAATTATTTAAACTATTATTAATTAAAATAATAAATTCTATTGCCAATATTAAGCTAGACATGAGTTTAGTGGACAAAGATCGATCAAAATTAATTACATTTAAATACATTGTTAAAAGGGAAAATATGATTAATTTTAAAAACAAAAAAAATCATTAAATTACTGCGGGTTATCCCTAAAAAATGAAAACAAATCTTTTAAATTGTAATATATCTTTTAGATTGTAAGATTTCTTCAAAATTAAATTCATACACTTCTTAAAAGTGATAATATTAAAATGGTTAATTTAAAATTAATTAATTCTTTTCATAAATCATTGGCTACAAATAATAATTAATTAAAAATAATTATATTACAATTAATTAAAATTAATAATACTGTTACGATTTAATTGGACTTGGTATCAATGGGCAAAAATTGACATGGTTTTCATTGGACAAAAATTAATAAAAATTAATTATATTGCTAAAACAGAAAAATAGAGTTAATTCAAAAATAAATAATAATTAAAATTAATTAGATTGTTATGCTGACCAGATTTTTCTTAATTTTCTTAAAAAATGATAGACATTTTTTGACATACAAGATATCTTTTTAATTGTAAAATATCTTTAAAATTAGATTCATACTATTCTTGAAACTACGGACAAAAAACTAATTATTTATAAATAATAAATTATTTTTATAAATAGTCAGCTAAAACAAGAATTAATTATATTACAATTAATTATACTTTTTAGATTTGATTAGATGTATTTTCATTGGACAAAAATTGAGATAATTTTATTAGAAGAAAATTATCAAAATTAATTAAATTACAAAAGGGGTTAATTATTTCAAAAAATGAAATATAACTAAAATTAATTAGATTGCTACGGAGAAGAAAAAATGTGCTTACTTAAATTAGTTTATCTTTTTACGTATTTAAAATAAAGTTAAGTTAACACCTATAAGATTTTTATTATTAGAGTTGGGGTGTTATATCTTATTATAAAGTAAGTCGATCGATATTAAAATGATTATTACATAAATAATTAATTATTTTCATAAATAATTAGCTAAAAATGAAAATTACTTAAAAATAATTCTATTACAATTAATTAAAATTAATAGTACTGTTACAATTTAATTGGACTTGGTTTCAATGGGCAAAAATTGACGTAGTTTCATCTGACGAAAATTAATAAAAATTAATTATATTGCTAAAACAAAAACATAGCGTTAATGAAAAAATAAATAATAATTAAAATTTGTTAGATTTCCATGGTTGACTAGATTTTTCCTAAAAAATGAAAGACATAACTTATATCTATATATAGAATAACTTATATATATAGAAAATAAGGCTTTTCATATTATATTTTTTATTACCATAAATGTATTTTCCAATTTAAGACACACTTTCTTTTTTATTTTTATTTTTTTCTTTCATAATCCCTATCCAACTCTCTTTTATTTATTACCTTGTCTTAATATATTAATATTAATGTATAATGATTTTATTTGATTATTTCTACTCTACTTTACCAAATCTCATAAAATCTAAATGCTCTCTCTCTCATTTTCTCTATTTTTTCATTTTTTATCTATAAATTAAAAAAATTGAATCTATTTTGTTCGACTTGATAGGAGCTTTATAACAAGTATACTATCAATATTTAAATTTTTATTTTTTAAAAAATTAAAATTTACCATAAATCTAAAAATTAGTGTCTAGCTAAAATATAAATTGATATATTAATATAGATTAATGATTACTGACGTAATGAGATTAAAAAAATTGATATTTTGTTATAACGCTTAATTATTTTTATAAATAACTAGCTAAGAAAAAAATTAATTAAAATTAAAAATCCCTCTAAGATTCAATTTTTTTGCGATAAAAAATTACGATTCATTAAAGTATTTCACAAAAAAAAAAAAAAACTTATCGGTAGTTGGCCTGAATTCGAGATAAAATCCCATCACTATAATTCCCAATTTATACTAAAAAATTAAAAAATTAGGTTGGACCCATTAATTAATCTTAGAAATAATCAATCATGTTTATAAACAATTACTAAGAAACAATAATTAATTAAAATTAGCACTTTCTTTAAGATTTAATTTTTGTGTGATGAAAAATTACAATTCATTAAATCTTTACATAAAAATTCAAAAAAATATGTAGCATGAAAACTTAAAACTTAACTTGGACCCTTTAATTAATTTTAGAAAGAATTCATTATTTTTAAAAATAATAATTATCTAATAAATGAAAATTAGTTAAAATTAACAATTTTGATCAAATTTAATTTTGATGCAATAAAAAATTAAGATTCATTTAATTTTTAAATAAAAATTAAAACAAACGCGTCAGATCAATTTTGTATAATTAATCATTCAATTGTAACATTAATCAATTTTTTAATTAATTGAATCTATATCTATATCTTTTAAATTCCAAGATATATTTTCAACTATAAGATATTTTTAAAATTAAATTCATATAATTATTAAAATTATGGCTACCAAGCAAATTATTTTGGAAATAATTAATTTTTTAAGAAATAATTAGCTCTAACACAAGAATTAACTAAAATTATTTATACCATAATTAATTAAAATAATAAATTCTAATACTAATATTTAGTTGAATATGAGTTCAGTAAACAAAGATTAATCAAAATTAATTGCATCATTAAAAGGGAAAATATAATTAATTTAAAAAACAAAAAAAATCCTTAGATTGCTACAGGTGTTCCCTAAAAAATGAAAAAAAATCTTTTAAATTGTAATATATCTTTTAAATTACAAGATTTCTTCAAAACTAGATTCATATAATTCTTAAAAGTGAAGATATTAAAATAATTATTTCTAAAATAATTAATTCTTTTCATAAATAATTAGCTAAAAATGAAAAATAATTAAAACTAATTATATGACAATTAATTAAAATTAATAATATTGTTACACTTTAATTGGATTTGGTTTCAATGGACAAAAATTGACATGGATTCATTGGATAAAAATTAATAAAAATTAATTATATTGGTAAAATAGAAAAATAGTATTAATTGAAAAATAAATAACAATTAAAATTAATTAGATTATCATGGTTGACTAAATTTTCCCTAAAAAATGAAAGCTATCTTTGGACATGAAGTATATCTTTTCAATTGTAAAATACATTTAAAATTAGATTCATACAATTCTTAATTGCGACAAAAAAAATAATTATTTTAGAAATGATAAATTATTATTGTAAATAATTAGCTAAAAACAAGAATTAATTATATTACAATTAATTATATTTCTTTGATTTAATTGGATATATTTTCAATGGCCGAAAATTGAGATAGTCTTATTAGATGAAAATTAATCAAAATTAATTAAATTGCTAAAATGAGGAAACATAATTAGTTCAAAAAATGAAAAATAATTAAAATTAATTAGATTGTTACGAGGAAGAAAAATATGCTTCGGAAATTAATTTATCTTTTTATGTATTTTAAAATAAAGTTAAGTTAACACCTATAAGATTTTGGATTCTTAGAATTATGGTGTTACATCTTATTGTAGAATAAGTCGACTGATCATTAATCTTTAATTAACTTCATTTACTTTTTCAGTATCATTCTTTTTCAAAATATGCTTTTTTTTATTCTCATATGTTTTTGTATTTTTTATAATATTTCTTTTGAGTCATAGTTGGCGACAAAAATATTTATATTTCTTTTTGTATAATTAAGAGTATTTCAAAGGATCTATTCCTCTTTTTTTTTAAGTAAAAAACTTCAAAAATAAGTCTTCAAATAATAATTTTTTTTATTTTGACACTACTCAAACCAACAATTATATAATAATTCTTTGGTTCAATCTATCGCTTTCGCTAAAGAATAAATCCAAGAATTCTTACTAAACAATTGGTTATCGACTTAATCAACTATTATAATTGTACGACTCAATGAGAATATTTTAACTAGCTTTCGACTATGTTATATATTTATTTAAATTTCTATTTTCTAAATAAATATTAAAAATTTTACCTACTTTGAAGTATTTATTTTATACTGTATTTTGCCAGTTGAGATTTTATTTAATTTTTAAGTGTCATCAATTAAATTACATACTTTATGTATTAATCACACATATATATATATATATATATATATTTCAATTTACTTATCTTATCCAAATTAATTTAAATTTTATATCGAAACATTCAATTTTTAATATGGTGAATATGTTATAATTAGTGAGTTTATACCTAATCTATTAATATACCTATTTAGCATATTTAGAATAAATTTATTAAAGAAATAAAATGTCAGTGGCACATATATTAAAAAGTGGAAATAAAAATCTTCGATTAAACCATTACGATGGGGCGTGGACGGGAATGAGAATTTTATAGGGGGACGGGGACAGGGAATGAAAGTTCGCATCCTATTGTAATTCTTATATCATTCTTGCTTGACTTAGAGTAAATGAGGATGGCCGGAATGGGGATAAGTGTTTCCCACCGTGATATGAACGGGGTGTTAGGGTCTGTTGGACTGTATTCATTGTATTGTTATTTTTATAATATATTTCTATGCTGATTATATTTCATAATTCAATAATAAAAATCATTATTTACATATTAATTGTTAATAACGTACATCACACTGATGTATAATTAATATTTCCCAAAATTTATAATTGTATATAATGGAATGTAAAATAATTTTAAAGAAAAAACCATGAGCTCTATGAATGTTAGTAGGGTAATTTTAGTATGGTTATTTTGATAATTATTACATTTAATATCATTTTATTTTGGGTTTACCTTACTAGATGAATTTTGCAATGAACAAAATATGATATATTATCACAATCTCTGCCATGAATTGTTATCCCGTGCAAAGCATGAGTATAAATGCTAATTAAATTACTATTCTATAGAGAATACAGTAAATTAAGTTGTGTGGATTTTCGTGAGTTATTCCTCTCATATTTGCAGGGTGGATTAGTACAAAATATAGGGGAAATTCTATCGAAGTTTTTATAGAATTGTTTCGAGTTAAATTAATTAAGTTTATTATTGTAACTCATTCTTTATTTTAATTATTTTTTTAGATTTTATGTTAGTATTATCAACATCTATCACTATCGTTATTAGTAGAAAAATTTGTCCCCCGTGCAACGCACGGGTGAAACAGCTAGTTGATAGGAATAGCTCTTTTAACTGAAATTTTTGGATAATCTTCGAGTAATTACCTCTTGTCTAATCAGTATATGCGTATATTTAATATTTCTTTCTTCCAAAAAAATTCAATTGTGGAATCTAACATTAAATAAATTTTTTTCTCTAGAAAACGCATGTGATTTTAGCTAGTGTAAACGTAGTAATTATTTCCAATTTTTCTAAATTATACATTTAGCGGAAATTATATTTACCGCATTTTCGTTGATTGATTTGTGCTAGCGTTAATTCAAATTTATTTTCTTAGTTATACGATACTATAATTAGTACCATGAATACAAATACCTCAATTTTCCTTTCTTAGTGTACGAATATATTTAATATATTTAATGCTTCCTTCTTCCAAAAAATCCAATTGTTGAAACACATAATTATTTCCAATTTGTCTAAATTATACACTTGAAAATGAAAATTATATTTAATTTGTTTTCCAAAATGAATATTTTTTTATTTTTTCCAGCAAAGTAGAAGTGCCATGTTGATACTATCCAGCATAACACTTCTACTTTTATTAGTACCAGTATTAGTATTTGTCTCGTGCGATACAAGGAATGATTAAAATAGTTTATTTACATAAAACAATAATAATAGAAAACAAAAATAACAAAATATATATAATATTATAGATTTCAATAATGGTTCACAAATTTTGATTCGAACCATTATCTTATAAGAATAAGTGTTATATCAGTTGTTGTAATTCATAATTTTAGGCAATAACAAAAATATTTGGGATCAAAATTTACAGTGATCTGCGAAGAAAAAGTGGTTGACGACTAATGACACAGACCAACTCTGTTACTTTTAAAGTTTGAGACAACATTTAGATTAAGGGTGTGTTTGATTGGCCAAATTTTCCATGGCAAATATTCCATCAAAGAAAATATTTTCCTACTTGATTATTTGATTGTATTGTATCATTTTCCATAAAAAATATTTTCCGTGGAAAATAATGTACAACCATTTTATGTATGAATTGAGCATTTTCCATGGTAAATTAATTCTAGCTCCCCCCAAGAAAAATTTTTTCCTTGCAAGATGAAAAATATTTTCTTTTCTACCTTGGTCAATCAAACACACCCTCAATGTTCCCTGACAATGATCTGCCCTGCATGAGGAATTTTTTTTTAAAAAAGAAAATGAGCTCTAACTAACATGCCAAATAGTTTTAGTTTTGGATTTACATTTGTTGTGCTTGCATTAGTTCCACGTCGTAGGAAAAAAAAAAGTTTGAGACAACATTTAGATTAAGCGTTCTTTGACAATGATCTGCCCTGCACGAGGATTTTTTTATTTATTATTTTAAGAAAATGAGCTCTAACTAACATGCCAAATAGTTTTAATTTTGGATTTACGTTTGTTGTGCTTGCATTAGTTCCACATTGTAGAAAAAATCCTCCAACAACAAAATCTTTTGTTTAATTAGTTTTGAGTTGATAAAAAATTGCCCCCTTTTAATGGTCACCTGAGGTGGAAGCCTCTCTTGTCCTAAGGTAGGACCGATCATGTGATGAAACTTTGGCAATCAAGTCATCATTGAATATCGACGGGAGTGACAAAAACCGTAAGCATGAACTAGGTGTGGGAAAGGTCGCAAAGTTTACGAGTGTGGAGTGCGTGTGAAAAAATTGAGGGCAAAAAATATCTTTATGCTTCTTTACCTATTTATATGGGCGAGAGAAAGTATGAGTAATATTGAGGGAATTATTTATAATGGTTTTTAATATAAAAGAAGAGAAATAATAAGTGGAGTTGAGTGGTGGAGATTTGTAAATGTGATGAGATATGTAAATGTGATTAATTTAGGCTAAAAAAAATTGATAAAAAAGTTGAAAAAAATTGAAAAAATGAAAGCCTAACACACTTAATTGTGATTGTGACACCAAGATTCTCTCCCTAAGCATGAGGTTGTCTGCATTTATTTTTACCTAAAAATTATCAACTACGAAAAATTAAAGTCAAACACTAATATCAATCAAATATTTCAAATGACCACTCATTATTGGTACCAAAAGGTGTAATTCCGGACACCCCAACCGGCCCTCACCGCCCTGGCCCCACAGGCATCGTGAATGAGGTAAATCAGGTACTCCATGATCAGGCATAGTGGAGACCCTTTGCATGGTGCCCACAAGGGACCACCCCCAAAGGAGTGAAAATCCCCACATTGCGGCTGTCATGACTCGAACTTTGGCCTTGGTACCAACTCTGCACTACCCTGACTACTGGAGCTTTGCCGTGGGGGCAAATGACCACTCATTATTATCCACATATGTTGTGGCCCTCGCTATTATATTCATACAAAAATTTAATTTTTAGATGAAAATAAGTTTACTCAGTTGCCCAATTACCTCCCTTGATCTCAACCTTTCCCATCATGAATGTCTTTCAAGCTTATTCTATACACACTAAATTTTTACTAATTCTATATCTCCCATCATTTTCAACCATTATTACTTTATATTTTTTAATATATTTTTTCTAATTTTCAACTACATATTGAACACATCGTTCGAGTAGATCGGAAAAATTGTGTAAAGAACAAGTCCTAAAATTCCTCAAATTGAAATTAACGAATACTACGACCATCCAACGGTCCAACTAGACCGAGGCTATGCCGGTCTCATCAAGTGTGAATTGAGTTCCAGCCAAATCGAACGAGAAGTATTACTGAATCTCATTAAGAGCATGTTTGCATGCTAGTATTAATTCATTCTCTCTTATTTTTTAAAATTTAAATTTGATAAAATAAATCATATCCATATCATAGGGTCTACTTATATAATTAAATTTCTACTATTCAATTTTATTTATTTTTTCCTTAGTTATAAAAATATATTACTATCTCCATCCAAAAAATATAATCCATTATTCTTAGGGACGAAGCCAGAAATTCTTGTCACACCGAGCTGAGTAAGGAAAAGAGAGTAGGGGCCCTTCTCGGGGGTTTGGGGGCAGCGCCCACGAAATTTTTTTCTATAAAGTTTATAAACACAAGTTATCACAATTCACTAGATTGATTTTGCAATATAGAACCAAACTAATATGAAATAAAAATTTGATTTGATTACTTTGACACATATTGATTTGGCTTGCGAAATTGCTTTTATTTTGTATAATGCATTGATGTTAAGAAAAAATTTAACTAGCTATTAAATTGAGTTCAACTTTAAAAATGATAGTGTAATAAAATTTATATATGGCAAATACACCGAGTCATTACTTGGTATTATTAATTAATTAAATTTTAAATTTATTATGTCATATTATTTTTCAAAATCATAATCAATTGAGTTTAAATCATAAAAAAAATAAAACTATTTTTTTAGATCACTCAAAATAATAATTAATAAATTAAATATGAAATCTTAAAATGTGTGAGAAAGAGTAACAATCACATAAAAATAAATAAACAATAATTGCAAATTAATCTCTTCATCCGGCAACTCCATTTTCCCATTGCACAGCTGCAATCAAGATATTGTCAACCCCCTTTTCTGTGCTCAGATCTCTGAAATCAAATGATAATAAGAAAAAAACAATGGGGAGGGAGAGAGGGGAAGAGAGAGAGAGTGTGTGTGTAAACCAAAAGAAAAAGGGAGATAAAATGGGGGAAGAGGATTCGAACCTTGACTTAAAAGTTGCCAGCTTACTCAATTAGCCAACTCCGCGAACAATTCCCTGTATCCAAAGCTGCACAATTCGATAATTATCATTGGCAGACACGGAGCTAGCACAGCCGAGCTCACTTCTGGCTTCGTCCATGATTATTCTTTTTTCGTCCGTCCCAAAATATAGCATACATTCCTTTTAAAGATGTAATTAAAATATTACTTGTTTTTTATACCCTCATTTAATATACATTATTATCATCAAAATAAAATAATTGAAATAAAGTATCTGATAAATAATAGGGCATATTAGGAAAATAATCTTAAATTATACTTTTTCAATATATTTAATTATATTTTTTCAATCTGTATGAAAATAAGAAAATAACTATAGTTATAGAACAAAAATAATTTATATACAAACACCTTCCAAGTCACGGTGAAAATGGTAGAAAGCCCCGCCAAATTGTATGGAGAATTGTCACGTCGCTCCGTGTAGTGCTGGCCAAAATCCACTTACAACAATATTGATGATAGCATTGAGAGTTCGACACGCATTAACATGGCGTGGCGGCTATTTTCTTCTGCGGTCATATCACGTCACGGAAGGATGACACTGTCAAAGAAATCCACCAAGAAAAACAAAATAGTTGACCCAGATTTCTTCAGGGTGGGACCATCATGGAAAATTTTCATTCTGACCATTAATTAGCTACTCCTATATTTTCCAAGAGTTTATTTGACTCTTATAAGAATCATAGTTATCAGAAGTTAATCTTTTGTGGTAAAATGAATAGCGGAAAGAATTACTGAGGAGCATAAAAGCATCTTGACCAGAATCCTTTCCAGTCGTATAAATTTGTTGGATCCATGTAAGTACACTCAATACGAGACCTTTCAGACAAAAACAAGAAGGATGAAAAGCAAATCTTTGTATGAAATCCCACTCTTCTTCTTCTTCTTCCTCCTCTTGCTCTTCTTCTTCTTCTTCTTCTTCTTTAACCATACACAAGCCCAATCAGACACCACAGGCTACCCCTGCACCACACAGTCCTTCAACTCCTGCAGAACTTATGTCTTCTACAGAACTACGCCTCCAGATTTTCTCGATTTAGCCTCAATAGGCGATCTCTTCCAAGTTAGTCGCCTCCAGATTTCAAATCCCAGTAATATTTCTACCCCAAATGCGACTTTAATCCCTAATCAACCCCTTCTCGTTCCCATCGATTGTTCATGTAACAGAGTGAATTCTAGCATTACAATCTCTTACGCAGGTTTGAATCACACAATTCAAAGTGGGGACACCTTTTATGGGCTTTCAACCCACCATTTCCAAAACCTCACTACTTATCAATCTGTTGAAGTTGTAAATCCAACCCTAGTCCCTACGGACTTACCGATTGGGGGTAATATAATTTTCCCAATATTCTGCAAGTGTCCCAATTCAACCCAGTTGCAAAGCGGCCTCAATTTTCTCATCAGTTACGTTTTTCAGCCGTCTGATAACTTGAGCTCGATCGCATCCAGGTTTGGATCCACTACCCGGTCTATAATCGACGTGAATGGGAACAATCTCCGACCAAACGACACCGTTTTTGTTCCTGTATCTCGACTTCCTAATTTTACACAGCCTATTGTTTCTCCTCCGGTTACCACCACCGGGAGGGGAAATGATAGAAAAGGTGCTGTGATAGGATTGGGAATTGGGCTTGGGATTTGTGGGCTGCTTTTGGTTTTGGTTTCTGGGCTGTGGATTTACAGAGAGAGGTTGATGAAGAAAAGGCAAGGAGATTACAGAGATGAAGAGAAACTGAAATCTGATAAGGGATTTTTCAACAAGAGTGGTGAAGAGGTGAGTTTGATGGCTGATGTTTCTGGTTGTTTGGATAAGTATAAAGTGTATGGAATCGACGAGCTAAAGGCGGCGACAGGAGATTTCGACGAGAGATGTCTTATTCAAGGATCAGTTTACAAAGGTAGCATTGATGGAGAATTGTTTGCAATCAAGAAGATGAAATGGAATGCCTATGAAGAACTCAAGATTTTACAGAAGGTAAAAAAGATTTTTGACCTTTATATTATTTTATTATTTTTTACTTTTCGTCAGCAGTTACCTAAGAGTTTGGCAATTGACTTGACCAATCACTTTCAAGCTGTTTCATAGGTTGAAAAATCAAAAATAGTTTATTGTTGGGTTAGGTGACATTGCTTAATCTTCAGAATATCATGGTATTTAAGATATATAATCATGGTACTTGAACATTTAAGAACATAATTTGGCAAAAATATAAAATATATTACTCTCTGTGGTGTGGGGTTGGGAGATTCCACCACCAAAAGAGAACATTCATTTATGGTGATTAGGCGGTTTAAGTTAATATTAATATATACATATTATTGAACTCATATCTATAATAATTAAATAGCCCATTTAGAGTTTGCCGGACGCCCGGACATACCATAAGGTAAAATTTGATATCCAGGGTCTTCATCTTATGTATGTTAAGATTTTTGGAGACGTTTTATATTAATTGAAAAAAAGTTTTTTATATTAAGGGTCTTAGGCAGCTGTCTAGTTCGTCTAGCCTCATGTTGCCACTGTATTAGTTTCACTTAAACGGCTTGGTGTTTTGTAGGTGAACCATGGGAACCTAGTAAGGCTAGAGGGATTTTGCATAGACCCCGAAGAAGCAAATTGCTACCTCGTGTATGAATATGTCGAAAATGGCTCCCTTCATTCATGGCTTCACGAAAACAAGAACGAAAAGTTGAGCTGGAAAACTAGACTAAGAATTGCCATTGACGTGGCAAACGGTCTCCAATACATCCATGAACACACAAGACCAAAAGTCGTCCACAAAGATATCAAAAGTAGCAACATTCTATTGGACTCAAACATGCGGGCCAAAATCGCCAATTTCGGGCTTGCAAAATCGGGCCTCAATGCTATAACAATGCACATAGTGGGCACACAAGGTTACATTGCTCCCGAGTATCTCTCCGACGGGGTGGTTTCAACCAAAATGGACGTTTTCTCTTTCGGTGTGGTGTTGCTTGAGCTTGTCTCGGGGAGAGAAGCCATTGATGACGAAGGGAATGTTTTGTGGACGAGTGTGAATGGGATTTTGGATGGAAAGGAAGAAAGGAGATTGATGAGGTTGAGAGAATGGATGGATCGTGATCTTTTGAACGAGACTTGCTCGATGGAGAGCGTTATGAGTGTGATGGCTGTTGCTGTTGCTTGTTTGCACAAGGATCCTTCAAAGAGGCCTAGTATGGTGGAAATTGTTTATGCATTGTCTAAGAGTGATGAATTGTTCTTTGATGTCTCCGAGGAGGGGCTTTCTCCTCGACAAGTGAACGCGAGGTAGATTAGTATATTTTGGTGGTGCTTTAAGTTTGATCGTGTAGCGGTTATATATGTAAATTAATGTATCGAGTTATTGTAAAGGGTGAGAGAGCACCCTAATCTTAATAATATTCAGACTCTTCTTAATATACATCCTATGCTCAAGATCTGGTGTCCAAATTTAGGTACCTTGATGTACCCACGACAGTTGATGGAGTATGAATGAAATCACACGCTCTTTCATGAAATGGGAAAATCACGTCAACTTCCAGGCCGAAAGGGAAGTGAGTGGGGTCCCCTTCCAACCAATAGTTAAGCATTTCCCATTCATATCCAATGTAAAGGATTCCCCTCTAGCGAAGTTGGTAAGCACCAGGTTTGCCATACACAAAGATGACGTGCTGAGTTCCACATCGACTAACTTAAACCGTCGAAAAAATGCCCTCCACACATCAATACTCACGGGTCGTACCTTTCTTTCATTTCCCTCAGTCCCCACAATGTTTCTTATCGAAGAACTGAAGCACGTTGACTCCGCATCCCTTCTGCTTTTTTCGTCGTTCATACACTCTGCTAAGGACTCAAAAAAGGCAGCATAATAGAAGAGGGCTTCCACAAATCTGTCCACAAAAATAGGAGAATTACAGCTTGCCTCAATCTCTGCAACAATCATGACACAAGGATTGATTCTTGTGATCAGTTCCATCATGTGTTGCAGCTTATCCGGATATCCAATCATAGTCGTCAAAGTGTAGGCCGTGTAAACAGCCACGGCTTCATTATCAGTGTCAAATTCGAAGAGATCTATGTTCAAATCTAGAATGTCCTCTCTGACAACGACGTTAAACAAAAACTCAAAGTTGAGGGACTGATCAGCAAATGTTTTCAGTCGCCTACCCGTCTCTTCTATCCTCTCCTGGTTTTGATTCCCACTCCGACGGCAGTCACTTTAAGACACTCGATTGGAGTTTTACGTCCACTTGAAAGTGCCTGCATTAACGCTACGCAGTGTAATCCAATCCTAATCTCAAGGTCAATAATATGCACCTTTCTCGCGTCTCCTAAGTGTTCTACCAATGCTTGACTGGCTGCAAAACTGTTAACCCGAGAAACAGGTAACTCGTTGCAAAATGCAATCAAGATCGAATCTTGACACTTCAATGCCTCGAGAGGATCTGCAATCTTCTTTCCCAATCCCTTCGGAGTAATTCTCTGAGTCTCTCTGTCAATCTTCTCGTAAAGAGCTTCGCTGAAATAAAAGACTAGTCTCTCAACAGGGCTTCCACTATTGCAACTCATTTGATCACACTGGCGAAGGAGATTGATCGCGCGTTCATATTGCTTCCCGCCTACTTTTTCAGCAGAGGAGAGAAGATTTTGGACAAGATGAACCTCTCTAGAATCTTGGGTACAGGGGCCTAAAATTGAACCTGTATATGGATGAGTAAGCTGGGAAATCTCACCGGAATTTGACTCGATGAAGTTTTTTGCAGCGAGTCGAATGATTGTTTCGGCTGGAAGCATGTGTTGTTGAATCTCGTAGTTGGGATGGTTTACGTTTTCGGTTTTCGATCTTATTTGCTTGCTTTCATATTTCTTGAGAATCTCAAGTGACAGTGAAGGAAACAAGTACTGGTTTTTCTTCTCATTTGGTTCAATAAGCTCTGAGTTTTTCTTCTCATCATGTGGTTCAGTAAGCTTCCATAATTCATCATCGGATGATTGAAATGGTGGAGAGAGAAAATCATCCACGGTCCCAAAATCAATTTCAAACTCGGGTATGGGAGAAGCAGTGGGAAAGATTCGGTTCAACATCTCATCACAAGGTTGAAGCTAATACTTCCTTTTGATGAACTTATTGCTACAAATTCTATCTTTTTCAGAGAGGACAAAAGGTTCCAACTAAAACGCCTTGTTAGTAGTGTGGTGTATTCATCAATGTATGCGACATTTCCAAACAACGGATCATGCATGGACAGACTATCATGCATGTGGCTGTCACATAATTAGATTTAAAAAAAAAAAAAAAATTCCCCCTAAATTAAACTCTTCTTGAATCAAATTTTTTTTTTTTGGTTAAGTGACCCATTTTTCTCTGAATCAAATAAAACAAGTCAAAATCAAAATTGAATACAAATCTTTTAAAGGAAAAATATTATCATTTTTTAACGTTCTTTTTATCGAAATTGATTAGAATTTGCATCCAACAACTCACGTATGGTGGATTAATACATTTTAAAGTAAAATTAACCTAGTTTTTCGTTCTCATGTGATGCATGGAAGCTAAGACATATTTGATAATTAAACAATGCACATGGTAGGAACACAAGGTTACATTTCCCCTGGAGTGGTCTTTTTTCTCTTTCGGCGTGGTGTTGCTTGAGCTTGTCTCGGGGAGAGAGGCCATTGATGACGAAGGGAATGTTTTCATGGACGATTGTGAATGGGGCTTTGGATGGAAAGAAAGAAAGGAGATTGATGAGGTTGAGAGAATGGATGAATAGTGATCTTTTGAAAGAGTCGCGTTCGATGGAGAGTGTTGTGTGTAATGGTGGGTACGTCGCTCTTGCTTGTTTATAAAAGGATCCTTCGAAGAGGCCTAGTGAGGTGGAGATTGTGTATATGCAATGTCTAAGAGTGATGATTTGTTCTTTGATGTCTCCGAGGAGAGGTTTTCTCCTCAAAAAGTGAATGCGAGATAGATTACTAGGTTTTGGCGGTGCTTCGAGATTGGTTGCATTGCAATAATATGTAAATTAATGTATCGAGTTGTAGAGAAGAATATTGTTTGCTTTTATGTTTTGCTCATGCTAGTTACCTCATTTCATTAATCAGTTTTTTTTTTTTTGGAATGTCAGCATTTAAGATTGCAATAGACGTGTCACCTCTTTAATGTGGCCATGAAAAGGATACTAACTTGATTTACATTGAAGTTGTGACCAAATGTCTAGCTGAAAAGACTCTTTGTGAGTTGGACTAAATTTGTTGACCCAATCCCTGAATTTTGTTACAAATCAAAATGGCCCCGTGAGGAAAAAGTCGCAATAGCCAGCTATGTTCTAAAAAGTGTGAAGTGTGACGAAGAGCGAACCCGGACTTCACGCTTTTTTTTGTGATTAAGAGTGTTTTTCGCGCATTGTCACGCTTTTTCGCGCTTTTCATCGAAACTTTTTACTCAACGTTCACGCTTAAGCACGCTTTATGCGGCGCTTTATGACGCTTTTTAGAACACTGATGACCAGTGATGCCTGTGTTGGCTAGATGAACAACAAAATCAACTTTCCATATTTGTCAACGGATTCCATTCTAGTCAAAGAAATTATTTGCGCATGTCTGCCATCAAATTTTTACATATTTTTATATATTTTAATTCATTCCTTTTTACACATCAAATTAGTCACATTCACATATTTCGTGGGACCTATATAGACTATACAAATTTTCACCATTCAATTTCACTCATTCTCTCTTCCATTTCACATCGAAATTCAAAAAAATCAATAAAAATTTATATCTTAACACACGCAAAACTTTGGCCACTAGCACTATAACAAGAAATATATATATTTTTTTGTCGCAAACATTCATACTAAGGTTACATTTATCTTTTCTTTAAAAAAAAATGTTACATTTATCTATATGTCAAAAATTTAATTTAAGAAATAACTATTCAAAAAAAAAAAAAGAAAAGAAATAAGAGATGATGACAATGAAATCAAGATTAATGTCATTTAGTGGCATATAAACGGATTTTACACACCTTTAGTCAAATTTAATTTCCTCAAGTAACAGTTTCGTTCTGACTCACAAAAAAAATCCCAGCATTGGGTGTTAAAACAGCACACACCACAAAAGCGTACACATTTTTTTTTTTTTTTTTATCATTACCGGTTTCCAAAAGCACTCACTCCTCCGTCTTTCCCCTCACTTTCTCCCTCTTATTTTCGCCGGAAAGTTTTGTAACCGTAGGAAAATCTCCGGCATGGCAAACAACCCGCCGGAGGGGTACACTGACGACTTCCTCGAGCAAATCCTCTCCCTTCCTTCTTATGCAGGCCTTGCCGGAGCAGACGCTGGAAATTCATCGGACGGCGCTAGCCTCCACCCTCCGCCGATGTTTCCCTTGGGCCTCAGCCTGGATAACGGACACGATGACGTCAGCGGCGCCTCAGCGTTGGCCGTGAAACCCGTAAGCTCTTAATTTAATTTGTTGCTTCTTATTAAGCGGAAATACTACAACATTGGAAATGCTATTTCCCAAAGAATTAGGCAACAGAAAGCTGTGGAATATTTAAATTTGATCTATAACTTCAGTTCAACACACAATTACTTGTTAGTTTCGAGGATTAAAGAATGAATTCTGAAATCATGGCTACTCTTAGTTGAAGACCTCAAATTTAGTTTTATTTTTGCTTAACTTCGCAGCTGTTGCAATTCTTTAATCAAAAGTTTCCTCAGGGTTTCACATTTTATTAAGAAGTAAAGAAATTATAAATTTATTGTGAGTTTCAAAACCTCTCCTGGAATTTCCCGTTTCAAGTTCGGAGAGGAAAGCTAGTTCTTAGGTTTCCTTGCAGCCTAGCTCATTATAATAGAAAAAATTAGAAATTTGTCTTGATTTGGGTGAATTGAGTAAAAAAGGTAGGCGGATAATCAAATTTAAATGATGTTCTATATTTTTCCTTTCCTGGGAGCGGGTGGGTAGGGTTTAAATACATGTCTCTGGGTTTGTGATTGTTGTAAACCCGTCATTATGATTAATCTGTATTGTATAATTTCAGGACACAGAAGGGTTGAATAACAACATGGGGAATTTGTATCCAGCTTTTGATCATTTACAGGCTCATGCAATCCGCCACCCTGTTCCTCAGGTTCAGCAGCAGGTTACACGATGTTAAAAAACTATATCCATTTTTGCATTTATTCTGTCTCTCTTCAAGAACTAATTATTTTTATGTAATTTCATTTGTGCACCTTTTGGTATTTGCATTTGCATGTGGTTGTGCCCGTTTTGGGGTGGGACTGGGGGTTCTGTATAATCTATATGAATGCAAATCAGTAATCATGACCTTGAGTTGTTTTTCACCCCTTGCTAAAAGCTCTAAAAAATGAAACCACGACATATGCATATACATCCATACGTCTTTCTCGTGAAGTCCATGTTCTTCTCCTACCACTAGAACTGCCTCCTTGAACCCTACCACCTTCATTGGTTCCCTCCTCCTTCTTCTCTTCCACCATAGTTAAGGTTTGCTAAATTTTGAAACACACTTTACCTTGACTTGCAAAATCATTTACAGCCATGTAGTTGTGCCCCTCTGAGGAAAAGCACTATACTAATTTGAATAATGGGCACTGTTGTGCTCATTATCATTTTCTGAAGTTCAATTAGACTGTATTGAACTAGACTTTGAAATGTTGGTCATTGTGTTCTACTGGTTGTTGCTAGTATCCCAGGCGGTAACTTCATTCAGCGAATAAAACTTGCTACTCATTGCTTAGAATCAGAGACCAGCAGAGGGTATTTATTTTACTATTATTATTTTTAAATCACTAGAGACAATACCTGGGATCAAATGTCAGAGCTTGTTTGATGAAGATTAAATAAAACTAACTTCTTCTTACCCTTATTTTAACCTCACATTCCCAAGGAAAAAAATGAAGAGAGAGAACATTTTTAATTTTAACATTTCTACAAAACCTTTTCTTACGTTTCCTTAACCACACATTCTCCCAAAAATTGCTTTCCTTTTCATAAAAGTTTTGTCAAACAAGCTGAATAGTCTTAAAAATTTAGATTCATACTTACTTTCCGAGGACTACTGGGAAAGGAAAGAAAAATCACATTTGATTCTGTAGACATTCAGTTCGTTGTCATATTTTGATTTAATAGCATTGGCTAACCCTTATGTGTGAACATTCATCTGTTGTTGGCGTCTTCTAGCTGCCTTTTCAAGAAAGAGAATTAATCATGAGACTATCATGCCTATGCTAAGCATTAGTATCAGTGTGTCATTTAGGATTTCTAGCTATTCTGCATATAAACTATAATGAATGTGTTTGACAGGCTTTTCAAGGCCAGCCAACACCAAGCACTACAGTAACTGTGCCACACCCGCCTGCCATCAGGCCAAGGGTCCGCGCACGAAGAGGACAAGCAACAGATCCCCATAGTATTGCTGAGAGGGTATATGATTATTAAGGGGAAAAAGGTTTATTTGTATTACTTTTAATGATATCCTAACCAAGTGATTTCATCTTGATACAGTTGCGTAGAGAACGGATATCAGATAGAATAAAGGCATTGCAGGAACTTGTACCTAGCTGCAATAAGGTATGTACCCTGAATCCTTATGCTGTTGAATCTTCTCTGATTCTCTGAAGTTACTTCTTCCCGTGTGTCTTATTTGGTGTCCCCACCTGTCTGATATAGGTTGAAGTTCACAAAAAGATGTATATTTTGGTTGGCAGTCATATTGCTGGTGTATTTTAGCACTCCTGTCTTGACACATACCAGCTGTATGTATTAGGAATGATGCTTGATTTTATCATATTGGCTGGAAGTATGAGTTGGCACTTCAAACAGATTATATTATACCTCATGTATTTATGTTATAAACTGACTGATGAGTCTTCTGATTCTGAATTTTCTCCAGCTGTTTTAAGTAGCTAATCGTTGGTAGTCACTAATGTGAAGAGGCAATTAAATTGAATTTTAAGCTGAATAATTTTGCATGGTTTCATTGTTAACCATTGATCTTCTGTCTTTTTTTTTTTTTTATTGGCAGACAGACAGAGCCGCAATGCTTGACGAGATTCTGGACTATGTTAAATTCTTGAGGCTTCAAGTCAAGGTAAATGCAATGGTGCCCTATTATTATTATAATCAAAGTTCTTGGCATAATATACTTAAGAGGCTATGTTCTCGTGTTCTTATGACATGTCCTTCTGGGTAACACATACGTATAACTGATTTTCTGGAAGGTTCTTTTTTCAAACTATTTATGACATAAAATAACTCAAAAGCATATCAAATGATGTTAATTGAATTGATTCATAACCTCATATTTACTTTTCCTTTGTTCAAATTTTTAAAGCTTATTTCTGTACTGCTAGCCTACGGTGTCCCATAAAATCTGGGTATCTGAGTACTCACTTGTGTTTTTAGATTTTCCAAACAAGTTTTCACGTCTTGGGCTCATCATTTGAGGTCTTAAAAGTTTGGTATTGAAAATCTTTGCAAAAGCTCAAATAGTTCTTATTTCTTCTGGAATAACAGTAAACGGTTGAACAGGTTTTGAGCATGAGTAGGCTGGGAGGAGCTGGTGCAGTGGCACAACTTGTTGCGGACATTCCACTGCAATCTATTGAGGTACCCTAAAGATGTATCTTGCTAATTTTAATGCGACCTTCCTAAAGAATAATTTTAAAACCTGTACAAATATGCACACGAGTTCACTTTCTTCATTCCTCGAACTTGATTTGGTTCTTGAATACTAGGATGAAACAATTGAAAGAGGTTCAGACAATCAGGTTTGGGAGAAGTGGTCAAACGTGGAAACTGAACGGGAGGTAGTTAAACTCATGGAAGAAGATGTCGGAGCTGCTATGCAATTCCTCCAATCCAAATCACTGTGTATCATGCCTATTTCACTTGCAGCACTCGTCTATCCTGCAACCCAATCGGATAACCCTACGCCCATCAAATCTGAACCGTCTGGTCCCTCATAAATCTACAACTTGCTGCATGTGCAGTTAGAACTCCCTGTGGCTTTTATCCCTCTCTATGTGGTGTAGTCTTCTCGATGGTTACCTTTTTATCTGCTTTTGCATTATGTGGCAATGCAATCCAAGCAATCAAAGTCGGGTGCCTATCGTCATCTTTTTGGTTATTAGCTTTCCATTTCAAGAGCTTTTGATGCCCTTATTGGGAGCAAAAATGGCTGGTGCCACTTATGGATGGAAGTTTATTTTTTCAAAGTTATCTTCATGTGCTGGTGCTTCCATTTTTTTCTTCTTTTTGTTTTTCTGTTGGGGGTGGGGTTTGGGGGTGTTATGGGTTGGTGGGGACTGGGGAATTTTGTCTTTTGCCATGTGGAAAGTTGACCCGTTTAAAAGTAATGAAATGCTGATGCTATATGTAAATATAGTATACTATTTTGTTAACATGGTTGAGTGGCAGTTGGACGTTATTTTATTCTCTTTGGAGCAATGATGTGTGCCACTATTGGACTTGAGAAGAAAATTGCTTATATGCTCTTTGACTTTGGAACATGTATAATTTTCCTTCCTTTAAGTTGTAAGGTTGGGCTGTTGGCGGGGTTGTGCGACGTTTGGGTGGAAGCTGCGGAGGTGAATTGTTCTTTAATTCTTTATAAGAATGCTTCGGAAAACTCACCTGTGTTGGTTTCTCCCTCATATTTTCTTGTGACGAAGTATGTTAAATGAGCTTTTTGTGTGTTTTGTTTGGTTAGTTTTGAAGTAGATAGGAGAATGTGTAGTTAAAAAGTCTGATTAAAAACGTGAAAATGTTATTCTATAGTAGGATTTGATGGTAAGACCAGGTGGATAATGACTGGGGACTTGTAGTCAGAATTATTATATATATTTTTTGACAATAATAGTCAAAATTATATTGTAATTCCATGACTATTTGCTTTACATATTCTGTAAGTGGATCAGCAGGCACTTTTTCTTTGAAAAATCAGAAGAGTTATTACTAGTGTGCTGTGACCCGTGGTCCTTAAAAGGCCATCTAGCTCAGCATGTAACAATGGCTTTATAATTGGTTTTACCGGTGGAATGGTTTAAGCTACGTCCACTTCTGAATTTTAAAAACCTGTGCACCATTTCTTTGCACTGAAATTTGACCGTGGGACAATTCACGCGAGAAATTTATCATAGCGTTACTTGAGAACACATACATAGTTAGACTGTTGTAATAGTAGAATCTATGACAATAAGAACTCAATAGATGGAGATAGGAGAAGTGAGAGTTGAATGGTAGAATTAGATTCCAGAACTTCAAATTTCTGCGAAGGGAAGAGACTGGCGAGATTATTTTGTGAACTCGGAATTAAGAAAGGTACTGTTATTTTGCTTGCCCAAAACCGGGGAAAAACCTCCCTGCGGTATTGACAAATACATAACATAAAATAAAGAACTTTCACAGTTTCATGTTTCACCTACCCTGATCGCCTCTTCCATGCCAGTAGTAATTCACCAAGCACATCCGCATTTCCTTAGCCTCATTTCGAATTAATAAACTTCCAACGAAGTATGAATATGACAAAACTCATAAACATGCAACTCCGTCTCAGCACTCAAGGTTGGGCCCTGACGGTTTGAGTGTGAAAGGTGATAAAAGAAACTTTCAAGAACCACTGGTGGTTCCTTAATTATGGAACCACTAGAGTCATTTTTAGGGTACATTCGACTTCAGTTTTGAAATTCGAGACCAGATTTAGGTCTACCATGGCGATGGAGAACTAAAATTATTGCCAAAACTTTGATCGGCAGTTACGGTGCCACCGGAAATTTCCCAAATTGCTAGAGTTCTCCTTTTCCGTGCAGGACCTAAATTTGGATTCGAATTTCAAAATAGAGGTCGAATGTACCCTCAAAATGGCCGGGTGATTCCGTAGTTAAGGAACCACCGGTGGTTCCTGAACTTTCCTGGAAAGGTGATTAGGAACGTTAAAGTTAGTTTTCATTTTTCAACTTTGAGTTTTAAGAATACGGGTATTAAAATTTTTCTCAAACATGATGAAGATTGGTTTTACAAAAGAATAATTAAATTAAAGATAAATTTACAACCAACTTTTTCTCTTTCGAAGGCCATAAAATTCATGATTTGTGCAAGGATTTCGTTTTCCCGGTGAAGATTGTGATGGAATGGAGTCGATATGGTCCAATGTGTAATGTGTTCCCAAGAAATGATTTTTCAATTATTTACTAGTTGGAGGCTGGAGCACGCGTTGCATGTGGAACATGAGTAATAATGCCAAAAATAAATCCTGTCCTTTAATGCATACATAAACCCATACTCCGGTCCCATTTTGACATGTATATTTTCTATTTTCTATTTTCATCTATCTCAAATTATAATCAAGTTCCCATAGTGAGAATTTAATTTATGCTTTACTTAACTTAAATACCTTTATTTATTAAGTAATTTGTTAGCATATTTATTTATAGAGGTGTCATTTTAAGAAGATTATAGAAAAAAAATTATATTCACAACTATAATAATTGTATCTTATTAATTTATGTGAAAAAGCAAACATGCCTATCAAAATGGAACGGATATAATATTTTATATGGTAAGCATGCGTAATGCTAAAGTGAATTGTGAGATGCTGTGGAAGAGAGAAATAAAGATAGAGAGAAAATAATTATTTTATAATTAAAAATAAATGGAAAGATGTGTGAGAAAAAATAGAAAAATTGGAAAAAGAGGAGAAAGATGGAAATAAATTAAAAATAATAATAATAAATTAGTATTGATGTGTAGATAAATGTGTATTGGTCGATATGGCATGACAAATTTAGGAAGAAAATATTGGGAAAAAGTGAAATAAAAATAAGAAAAGTAATTTAAAATGAGAAAATTGAAACAAAATAAATGGGATCCACTTATAATCTCTCTCTCTCTCATCACTAGGCATTGTCTCTCTCATCACTAGGCATTGCAAATAGAAATCAGCATCGAAGATGCTCTAAACGATCATTCAATTATTTGTTTAGTGTCTCATTACATAAAAAATCAACAACTAAAACTCTTGAAAGCTGTAGTTGATTGCTCACTAATTAAAATAGGCAAAAGTTGAAATCGCGTACAATTGTAGAGGAGAGTAAATGTGTGGCAATAAAAATTGAAATACACATACAATCGTAGAAGAAAGTAAATGTGTGACGACAATTGCACTCCCATAAGCTAATGAAAATACACTTTGCTTCAAACAAAATTTTCTTCTTCTTCTTTTTTCCCTCTATTATATATATTCTTCTAAAAAAAAACAAGATCAAATTTATATTACTCAAGCTTTAACAGGGGAAATTTGCAGATTTGGATGCAAAAAATGTTTAGTGCAAGCAAAACTCTATTTGTGGATGCAAATGCAAGATATTATTGACAGTTTCTAATAGTTTGCACAGTTATATATGAGTGAAAAATATTAACATTTTGTACCAATTACTCAATAGAATGAAACGGCGAGGGTGAAAATTTCAAACAGTTATTGCTTTGTGCCGATCCACTACCACAAAAATATCAACACGGGCTTCATCCATGAATAATAGAGGAAAAAAAAAATGTAGAGTTTCATTTGAATTTTCAACAAAGGTGTCGCATCTCTAACCTAATTTGATAAATTCCAATCGAAATGTATCTCGTTTGGAATTGTTCAAGTCTTTCAGAAAGATTGTAATTATACTTTCGGGTGATTTCTATACACATTTCTGTTTGAAATCTAAAATCGGATCTAGGCTGCAAGATTTCTGAAGCGAACATCCAATCTTTGAAAAATTTTCTGACGATACTGTAGCCGTTGATGGTGGCCGGTTAAAATTTTTTGCCATAATTTGGCCCAAATTATGTTTACAAACTTTGACCAGTCACCACTGATCGCCAGAGTATCGTCAGAAAATTTTTCAAATTACTGGAGGTCCTCCTCATTAGGCACCTAAATTTGGCTCGAATTTCAAACGGAGACCGTATGTGGCAAAAAATCACCCGGGGAACAATGGAACATGACTGGTATCACGTTATTTCCGTTTTGATTATTTTAAAATGGTCCCACCAAAGGGACGACGCACTTCCCAACATTGTGCCCTCTTCACACAAAATTCCGAAAGTCCATTTTCAAATTATTTTCGCGTGTCATAACATAGATTCAGGATTTCAGGTCCACGTTTAACACCAAGTCTATTGTAATAAAATGTTAGCCTCTAATATCTTATCCTCCCATACACTTTCCACCTTTCCGCTATCTCTTTCTTTATTTGTTTGAGTTTTGGAAACTCAGTCCATGTAAACTTCAATAATTCGAGGACTATACTTTCATTTTCGTAAGTTGGATCATGAAAAGTCAAATCTTATTTTTATTACCCTTTGTATTATTTTACTACATTTCACTCTTGCTCGAGGAGTCGAGGCACTCTTTACTTTATAGCTTTATTTTACCTTTGGAAAGGGATCTTGAGATGCCGGAAGGATTAGCACCCTCAATAAATTTGCAAATTTAAACGGACACATAAAAAAAAATTGGTGTAGAAATCATATCAACTTGTTGGATGGGTTGTCAAGATTCATTCTAAGGGGTTCCGTATTGAAAAACTAACACGCGTTGATATGATTTGTTTAACAATTTAAAGATTGCTTATGTGTTTCATGATCTTTTGATGTGAGATTATCTCTTAATATGCGTCTGCAAAATGATGACTCGTTTTCAGAAAATCAATCCTGAAATCACTTCAATTCAATACTCATTTTTAATCTCAATTGGGTCGAAACTTGAGATTATCTCCATGCATGCATCAATTTGAAGGAAACTAAAAGAGTTCCAACCATGCACTATACCTGATGTGCAAAATATTTATTGTCATAATGAAACGTAAAAATCTCTAACTTTGGGGTTTCATTGGAGCGTTAGCGTAACGATACATATATTAAATTATGGCCAATATAATTTTGCTTACAAAGATTGTAATATTGTACTTTTTTTCATTCTTTCTATTTTATGCGCCATGTTGAATAATATGTGATTTTTAATTATTTTGTTTGATTTTCATGTTTTCTATATGTTGATTAATAATTTTAGCAACATATATAACAATTTTTCTATTATTTGGTGCTTAATTTGATTTTTCTTTTTAAATTGTATTATCTTGTCTGGTGCTTTTTTTTTTTAAATTGTAGTAATAAATGCAATATTTTCCATAAGTCATGTTAATAGAAGTTTAATAGCTTAAATTAATTACATAGAAATATGTAATGTAATAAGTTTTGTTATAAATTAATTATTTAGAAATTAAAAAAAGGCAAATAAGATGTCTACGTTTATTTCACGTAACTTTTGGAGCTAGTATCAAGTTGAGCATATTGAAATATGATAAGAGTTTTAATTGCATCATTTTAGTGTAATAACGCACCACAGTAGACTTTATTGGACGCTGGAGATATTAATGGACTATAGCGCCCTGATACCATATTATTTTAAGTTTTATAATAAAAATTTAAGATTATTATTTGTTTTATTATTTTATAATTGAACTGGACCGATTGTAAAATTTTTGCCTTGCTGCTCTACCAGATACACGACCAGAATGCCCCTGCAAACTGCAGAGTGAACGCTTGGCTTGAGGTCATTGTGCTAGTTAGGGTGTGTTTGATTGGCCAAATTTTTCATGGAAAATATCTCATCAAAGAAAATTTTTTCCCACTTAGTTGTTTGATTGCATCATTTTCCATGGAAAATATTTTCCATGAAAAACAATGTACAATCATTTTATGCATGAATTGGGTCTTTTCCATGGAAAAGAAAATCTTGCTCCCCCCCAAGAAATTATTTTCCTTGCAAGATGGCAAATGTTTTCTTTTCCACCCTTGCCAATCAAACACACCCTTAAGTTAACACGGAGTGCCAACCCTGGTCTCCTTGTTGACTTGCATTTTCCTTCTTGGCTTGTTTCCTCTTGTGCCATTTTTCCTTTTTCCGTATGATGATTTATGAACATCCAGCGTATGTTTCGTAAGCCAAATAAACCAACTTACAACTTATTTAGGACTTGTTCTATACACAATTGAAATTATTTACTCGAACGAGATATTAGATGTGTGGTTAAAAATGAAAAAAAAAATATATTAAAAATGTGAAGTAATTGTATGAGTGGTTAAAAATAATGAGAGAGATAAAGTTAGTGGAAGTAAATAAAAATTTATTGTGTATAGAACTAGAGAGTACTCAACAGGTTCCATTTGGCTGAAAAAATCAAACAAGGCTTATTTCAGAAGTTAGAAGCTTATCTCAAAAACTTCTTTTACAAGTTTTTAAAATAACTTCCATGAGCTTTGTGTTTTTATTTCATTTTTAGTCTCTTTCTTTTGTAAAATGACATTGCGGTATTATTATTTGGAACATGTCTATTTGTGTCAATTTTTTTAAAGTTACATTTGACCCAATTTTACCAGATACTTCTATTTCAATCAACTAATGTTTTACCTATCAACTATCAATCATTAGCTATTAACTTTCAATTATCAATCAACTAACTTTTCAGCTAGCTATCAAACATAAACCTAATCCAAAATGTTATTTATTTGTTAGGATAACTCAATTTACAATACTCTTCCCAAAAAAAAAAAATTCAATTTACAACACTGTTTGTTTCTGAAAATTCGAATTGTCAGTTCTTCCTAGTTGACTTTCTTTCTTTCCTTTTTTTTTTTTTTTTTTCTATTTCTCTATTTTTTTTTTTCCCGTGAAAAAATCTCCACACTCAGGACAAGAAAGGACCAAAAAAGGGAGCCGGAACTGATAAGTGGCCTTCTTCTTCTTCGCGTTGTCACTTTCTGGGACCTGGGTTCCGTCACCGGTTATATTTGTCATTGGTTTACTTGCGCTCAATAATCTAAAAACAAATTCTCGAGCACCCACCATTTTTTGGTGCTATCTTTGCACATTGGAAGATAAATTCAAGAAAATTTGTGGGGGAAGAAATAGGATATGCTGCAGTTACACAGCTTTCGGCCATGGATTTCAACCGGAAATCCCAATTTCAATAAGAATTCTTCTAATACGAGGTGACCCATTTTTCTTCAATTCTGAATGCGTGAAAATGATTCAATCGTTATTTGTTTTCAAAGCTGCTAGAGAGATGAACAAGCTTATGTGAAAATTTCTGAACCAAAGGCTCATCGACAAGCATCTGCTACGTGTTTGGTAGTTTTTGGATCATTGTTTCGATAACACTGATTCGATCATTATGTGAAAATGTTTGCTCCTTTGCATTGTTGAAGTAGGATTGATAAATGGTTTTTCCATTGAATCACAATGCCAAGAATGAGTTAGTGACAGCAGGGCAGTACAGTTCATATTTGGGCTACTCTGAAGCGATTTCTTGAATTTCATCAGCATAGCTTGTTTGACAAAGCTCTTCTTGTTCTATAGAACATGTTGTTGATTGATGTTGATTTACACGAACAACGTATTAGATGTGCAATTGAAAATTGGGAAAAATATATTAAAAATACAAAATAATTGTATGAGTGGTTGAAAATGATGAAAGAGAAAAAGTTAATGGAAGTTAGTAGGAAAAGATGGTGTATAGAATAAGCCCTTAAACAAAAATGATCTTTTAGTAGACTATGCGGTTAAAAAAAGTAAGGAATCTTACACATAAAGGTTATGTAGAATGTGTGGGTTTAAAATGAGTTTAAGAAAAAGTGATTGTTAGAAAAGCTTGTCAAACAAGCACCAGATTCGTTTAGCCCTTAACTCTGTATCAACCGTTTTTCAATTGATTGCATAACAGCAAAAGATTTCGTTGTATATGTTCTTTGTCGATAGATGTTGAAGCCATAGTCTCTTGGAAACTGATGATATTTTGATAATAATTTAGGAAGTCAAGGCTGCATTGCTGTTGGTGTTTCCCACTTTCAGATTTGCACAAACACGAATTGCCCATAAGCAACACTGGTGAGTTGTGCTCCAAGTGTTGCTTAGTTTTGTTTGGTTATCGTTCTTTTAACTGAATGGTGAAAATGAGCTATGCAAGAAAATTGGACGCAGCCCAATCAAGGGCATCAAAAAGGGTTGATCATTTCCTTTTATATTATCCAATCAGTGCTAATGATATCATCTTGATTCTTTATCCCCCGTTAGGAATATGGAAGATCAGTTACAGAACCACATGGAGGAAGCTGGATCACTCAATCAAGAATAGCTTTCAGAACAACATGAATGCTGAATTATTGAAGATGGATTTGAAAAACAATTATCAGGTGTATATATGAGAATAAGTGGTTTTAGGAAAGAAAAGAAGGAAAAATTAAAAAAAAAAAAGTTGGCATTCAGTTTCCTCTGTTTGTGTTTTGTAACTAATGATTAACCGATATCATGGCATATACAGGAATATTCAGCTAAACTCATGATAGCATCCGTGCCCTCATATTTACTATTTAGATTTGTATATCTAAAGGCCAAAGTTACAATGGTGAATGTACTTCGAGAACTGTTCCTCTATGTAATTCCAACATTTGCAGCTTCAAGATCACACTTTGCTTGCATATCTAGTTCTTTGAATAAACCAACACCTCTTCAATTGGATGTTTCTTTGCCTTCACTGCAAGATATCAGATGGAATCTAGCCCGCGTAATCTATTTATTCAACATCCAACTAGAGAGAAATGTCGCCACGTAAGCATACCAAAATGTTGCTTCTCTCTGTATATTGATTGAAAACTAATGTTTAACCATGGCACTTGTGAACTTTCTATCACTAGTATTCTCTTAGATGATATTAATGGATCTGAATGATTCATACAGGTTCTTTCTCGTGCTTCTTGTGGCTTGCTTCTCATTTGTTGTCATTGGTGGTTTACTTTTCTTTAAATCCAGGTATGCTTCTGAGATGAAAAATGGATTTTCTTAGAATATTGAATTATTCTAGATTTGTTTCTGATTTACTATATGCATCATGGAGAAGTACAGGGGTAGCACACAACCTCTCGAGGATTGCTTTTGGGAGGCATGGGCATGCCTGTGTTCATCATCAACCCATCTCAAAGTGTGATCCATCTTTGCTAATTCAAAATCATCACTTGATACAATGTAACAATCTTATATTACCGAAGCCACATTGAAGTAGTAACTGTTGCTGTTTACAATCATTCTTTGCCTTTAATTGCAGCAAAGAACTCGAATTGAACGCGTTATTGGCTTTCTTCTTGCCATATGGGGCATACTCTTTTACACTCGCCTATTGAGCACAATGACGGAACAATTTAGGGTAAGATCTTGCAAGATGCTACCTCTTGCTAAAGCTTAGGACTTGTTTGCTAGAATTTAAAGCAAAAATCGTTTTTCTAATAATCATTTTCAACCACTCGTTTG
The DNA here is from genome assembly GCA_018223645.1 of Jasminum sambac. Lineage (NCBI taxonomy): Eukaryota > Viridiplantae > Streptophyta > Magnoliopsida > Lamiales > Oleaceae > Jasminum > Jasminum sambac. The sequence goes on from CP073649.1 coordinate 25,819,093, forward strand.
ACTGATTTTGAATCTTTTTATTTTTATACCACTTTTCTTTACTTTTCAACCAGAAATTCGAAAATCATTTTTTTCCCTTTTTCTTTTTTTCAAAAATCTCTATCAAACATACAGTTAAAGTAGGCAAGGCATTCGACTAACTAGCATTGGTACAGAATAATATGCACAGAATTAGAGAAGGGGCACAAATCCAAGTTCTTGAGACAGATCATATTATCATCTGTGGAGTTAATAGTCGCCTGAGCTTCGTTTTGAAACAGTTGAATAAGTATCATGAATTTGCTGTTCGCTTGGGCACTGCTACAGCTAGGTAATGCTTTTTTACAGAGCCTATGATCACTCTCTCTCTCTCTCTCTCACACACACACACTGGCGCACAGAGGAATGTAGTTCTGATAAGTGCTATGCGTGTGATATACTAATCCATATTTATAGGAGACAGCGAATACTTCTTCTATCTGACCTTCCAAGGAAACAAATGGACAAAATTGCTGACAACGTAGCTAAAGATCTCAATCATATTGATATTCTGACAAAAAGGTATGATGTTGATATTGTTGAAGATAATATGAAATATATATATTTTAAACTTTCACCTAGTGGTTCAATATGGTATTAGAGTCCTAAGTTCGAATTTCAACGTCACCCATTTAAATGAATTGTCCACCTATTAGCCTTTGACTGAAGAAATAAAAAAAAATCTGCCTATACGTGAGGGGCTGTGTTGAAGATAATATTAAATAATATACATTGAAATTGATCTTTCAGCTTAAACTTTTATATCAAGTGGTTCAACATACATATGATCCCTTTCTCACATCCTAATCTCCTGGATGGATATACATATCATTTCTTATCATTGATATTGCATTACCATACTTGGTAGTATTCTAAACATCCAAAGGTATGATTTTTACGGGAGAGGAAATACAATTAGAATTAGAATAGCTGAAGATTCAGTTTCCTATATTTGTAACTTAGATAATCACACTTATGCATGATTGAACGTTTTACGCTTCCTACAACATCTGACATCTCGTTTGCTCATGCAGTTGTAGCCTAAGTTTAACAACGTCATTTGAACGAGCAGCAGCCAGCAAGGCACGTGCCATAATTATATTGCCAACAAAGGGAGATCGGTATGAAGCTTATTGAAAAGCTTACCATCATTATATGACAAAAATCGAAAAGCTATATTTGTGTTGATTTTAGTTCTCAAATTTGTCATTTATCAGGTATGAAGTTGACACAGACGCATTTCTCTCTGTTCTCGCTCTTCAACCTCTGCCAATGATGGCTTCCATTCCCACCATAGTTGAGGTAAGCTGCTGATAAACTGATCTCCTGTTTCTCCAGACGAGTTGACAATTTCACTCTCGTACTGCAGGTATCAAGTGCCAACACCTGTGAACTTCTGAAATCAATTTCAGGATTGAAAGTTGAGCCCGTGGAAAATGTTGCATCTAAATTATTTGTGCAGTGCTCTAGGCAAAAAGGACTCATAAAGATATACAAACACTTGCTCAATTATCGAAGTACTTCCATTTCCTTCATTTTCTTATCCTTGAGTTGCTAATTTTCACTTTTTTTGCTAATATTGGTTCAAAAATTTCTGACGGCACTTTCCATGATTTGGCAGAAAATGTATTCAATCTTTGCAATTTCCCGAACCTAGCGGGGATGAAATACAAGCAAGTAAGACGGGGATTCAAAGAGGTAAACATCCCATAGATTTGATAGTTTCCTACATTTGTTGCGTTGTCTGGATATAGTCTAGATTGGCGAATTGTGAATTTATTCTTCTTGTTCTTGAATATCATTACAGGCTGTTGTTTGTGGTCTTTATCGGCATGGAAGGATATATTTTCACCCAAATGATGAAGAAGTTTTGGCAGAAACTGACAAAGTAAATCATGCAGATTCTACTGTCATTGGTTCATATCATGAATTATTAGCCTTCATTCTCATTAAGTTGTACACATGAAGGTGTTGTTCATTGCACCTGTACACGGAGGGAAAAAACTGCATATCACATGTCCAGATGATGCTGAAGAAGATGATAGCCTTATAGATCATCTTGAAGCTCTAAAAGAGAACAAAGAATTTTTCGGTCGTACCTTGGACCGTACAAGAGAACGACTATCGAATATAGTCAAAAGACCCACAAAATCAGGTTCAAAGGTACACCACACATATAAAATGGCGAATCTAAGTAAGAAGAGGTTTGATATTAGTGTTTATATTATCTGATGATTTTCTAATACAGGCATCAGATTGGTGCCAAGGTCCGAAAGAGTGCATACTAGTGCTTGGATGGCGTCCTGACGTTGTACAAATGATTGAAGAATATGACAATTATCTTGGACCTGGCAGTGTTGTGGTATGTGCTTCAATTTCTCCTCTCTCTCTCTCTCTCTCTCTCTCTCTCTCTTAGTATAGAAGACTTGTTTCTCAATGCACAAGTACAGGAAATCTTGTCAGATGTTCCAATTGATGACAGAAATAAGGCAAGCAAGATTGCTGGTCTAGGGAAACTCAGAAATATTCAAGTTTCTTACCGGGTATGCGTCTTTGTATGATTTGACAGAGAAAATAAATTCTTTAATTTATATATATTAAATGAAGGAAAATATTTTTTTTAAAAAAATCTGAAATAAATATAAGGAAAGATGGGTTCTTTACTTTTATATGTTCTTTAATTTTTTCCATGCATTGCAGGTTGGAAACCCTATGGATTATTTGACTTTGGAGGACACCATCATCAACTTTCACAAGACCTTCAAGCACGATGAAGATATTCCTTTCTCTGTCGCTGTAATATCAGATAGAGAGTGGCTTTGTGGAGGTAAAACAAAATGTTGTATTCATTTGGATTACATTAGCATCATTTTCAATCTTTTTATTTATTTTTATTTTTAAAGATTCATCAAGGGCGGACAAGAATTCTGCGTATTCCCTTCTTCTTGCTGAAAGTATCTGCTCAAAACTTGGAGTGAAGGTATGCATGCATTAACACAAAAGATCCTTTTATATTTATTTATTTATTTTTATATCATACTACCTTTTCAAAATTAATTTTCAGGTGCAAAATCTCGTTGCAGAAATCACTGATTCAAAATTAGGAAAACAAGTAACTCTCATCCTTTTACGAACCTTTGTACTCTCTGATGAAGGAGATTGATCTTATATCCTCCCTTTCCAAATAGATGACTGATCCATAAACATTGATATACTTCTTGTTCAGATTAACAGAATCAGGCCGTCCCTCACTTATATCGCCGCAGAGGAAGTAATGAGCCTTGTAACGGCTCAAGGTTTGAAAATAATTCTCTTAAATGTTTTATGTTTGCATCAACAAGATCTCATTTGACAAAGACAAATTTTGGTTCTTGTTGGACAGTGGTGGAAAATAGTGAACTTAACGAGGTTTGGAAAGACATTCTTAATGCAGAAGGAGATGAAATATATGTTAAGGTAAAGACATATGCTGCATTATAGTATATGTCTCCTACTTGTTTATGTAATGCCTTATTTTCTACTTGTTTTTTGACAGGATATTGGCCTTTACATGAAAGAAGGGGAGAAGCCATCATTTGCAGAGCTCACTGAAAGAGCAAATCTAAGAAGAGAAGTCGCCATTGGTTACGTGAAAAGCAACAGGAAGGTATGTTGATGAATGAATGTCGAAAGATGGTTGATGTAATGGACTCAAGTTTATTTTGAAGTAAATTTTGAATCTTTGTAGGTTATTAATCCAATTCCCAAGTCGGAGCCTCTGTCTCTTGAACCCACTGATTCGCTGATTGTGATATCGGAGCTCGAAGGGGAACAGCCAGTAGTTATGTAAAATCCATTCTTTTTGTTTTCAATTCCATTTGAGTGATAAAATAAATTTATTATAGAGATTAAGGGAAATGTGAATTCAGGGATCATTTAAACCTTGAGTTTTTACCCATCTTGGAATACTTGATGACTCCAAAATTTTGAAAAAGGAGAAATAACAACATTGTTTTTTCTTGGAAAGTTTGCCTGAATTGGTTAATTGATTTTACTATTGTAGCATGCAGAATTGTAATTTGAAGTTTTAAACTATGGAAGCTCCACTGGTAATTTTCTGAGTAGTGTTCTCTGGTCTCGATGGAGAGGCTAAGGCATACCCCCAATTCACATGGCACAGCCATGTTGGCGGTGATGATGTGATGCTAACGTTATTATTTTCAATAAATATACGATGACAATTGACACGACAGTGGCACATCACCACCTTCGGCTGACCTGACAATCAACTAAGGGTATGCTTTATGAAACATTACTCAGAATTTTTGTAAATAAGACTAGACTAAATAGACCCTTTTGACAGGAAGATAGAATCGTTTCTCCTTTGCAAAATGAAGGTATATATTGATATCTTAAACAAGCGTGTCAACACTTACTGTTTAACAGCACTAAAGTTTCTTTAAAATGATAGTCATATATACTACAAACTAGTGTTCTAAAGAAAGAATGAAACTTGACGAAGTGAACAGATACCAGCTTGTATGAGTTTATACGAGTGTAAGCATAATTTCTTTGAATATCCCACCGATTCACTGCTACATCATGGGGCGCGAATGGTCCCAAAAGAGAGGTCTTTCTTTCCGGTTATGAAATCGGTTAGATTGAAAAGCAAATCGACGATGCCATAAGTCAAACTAGGTGCTCGCTCATGTAGGTTGTGCGAAATACAAATGTAGAGCGTGATAAAGTAGCAAAGCTAAACTTTGCTGCTATATCTATGACCCGGGATGATAGGCATTAGGCAGTGAACATCCGTCCTTGTGGCATACAGAAAAGGTTGAGTTCATCTACCCCGTTGGGTATGGCTCTCTTTAATACTTGTCAGATATGACGATCAATGAAGTCCCTTGATAGATTTGACGAAGTTTATGACTAATAAACTGCACATATGATGAAGTTCAAAGACTATTACATAATAATAATTAGAACGACATGTCTTATTCCAAAAAGTTGTATCTTTTCTGATCGTGTCTCTTTTCGACACACCTATCCAACATCTATTTATAGGATCTCCTTCATTAGCATTTTAATCTTTCGATTTGCAGATCACTTCATATTTTATTGTCATACATGTTTTAGAGTCGAGTGGTTCATATGAAGAGAGTTCGAAACATTAATAAGGTTTGTTGGTCCACGCAATTTGGAGTGCTCCTATTGCGGGAAGTGGTCGTTGAATCTTGGGAGGCGAATGCCGAAAAATCCGTTAGCACTAATGTGGGGCATTATCATCTCAAGGCAAAAGAGTCAAACTCTTGCCTCGACCAACTTATTTTCATGCAATTTTCTTCATACGTCTTTTTGGTTTGGTAACTTGTGATCGTGTCAAAATTCACGCACGTTAGAGATATGTTTTTGGAATATAATTTGCACACATATTTTGAATTTTGCCCAGTAATAATAATAATAATAATAATAATAATAATAATAATAATAATAATAATAATAACTGTAACTGGGAAAAAAAGTGTCCTCGTCGACCCCTGACATATAAAAAATAATTCTCTTGTTCTAGGTGCCACTCATAACGGCTGATTAATTTGTATGTTATTTACCACGGTTGGCATGATTGGATGTGATAGTTAAAATTAAAATCATTACCTAGTTCATGTAATTATGACACTTATTTTCATTAATGGAACTCGGAAATTATTTTAGCATAGACAGGGTGTTAGGTATTATTATTATTATTATTATTATTATTATTATTATTATTATTATTATTATTATTATTATTATTATTATTATTATTATTATTATCTATCTATCTATCTACATATAATATAAGATTATTTTCCCGCCAAAAGTTTTATTTTTCTGAATTAAAAAAATAAAATTCAATTGTAAAATCACATTTCGAGATAATCACAAATCTGCAACTCAATCTTCCCTTCGTCTTCTAAAATTCGAACTCAATATGAGGTTATTTTCACGCCAAAATTTTTATTGTTCTAAAATTTTAAAATCACCATTCGGATAATCACAAATCTGTGACTCAATCTTCCCTCCCTCTTCTAGAATTCGAACTCAATCTTTAAAAATCTCAAGCGGATTCTAATTGAATTCACGCCATTACAAATCTCTTGATTTTATCATCTTGGATATATATCTCCCCGTACAACGCACGGGAGAAAATATTAGTTATTAAATAAAGATAGTTAGTGATTATATATATGAATTGAGTTGACCGATTTTCTATCATGCTTAAAACACAAAACTACCTAAATCGCCACTAGCGGCCAAGTCAGCCGCTTGTGAAGCAAAGTGGCAAAACTCTTAAAGTTCAAAATTGAGGTCTACATACAGAGTTTGATTCTTGAGGCTTGCGTTGAGATGTTTGGAACTATTTACCCAAGTTTGAATTTGAAACTTGGCATTTAGCATGAAATTTTTCTATGAGAGAAAATGTGTGGATTTTGGCCGATGTAAAATATGAATAATTTTTCTTTTTTTGGTAAGTTAAAAAAAAAAATTTGTCAAAAGTTGAGGGCTGGGTCACTCGACCCCTCCTCCCTCTGCCACCAGTCATCACACAAAGTGAATTGTTTCTAACTAATTATTGTTTTTAATATAAGCTAACATACATGGTGATAGAAGTTGACTTTTAATGATTTTTAATAATTTTTAATTGATTTTAATATAAAAGAGGAGAGAGAATTAGTGGAGTTAAATGATAAAGATTTGTTGATTTAATTGATTTAGGGTAAAGAAAAAATAGATAAAAAAGTAGTAAAAAGTGGTAAAAAAATTCTAAATTGGTTGCCTAACATGGGCATATTAACTAATCCCATAATTATGCAACGGTTTCTAAATCTTTAGTACAACTTCAAATCGACCTCGATTCACTTAATATGAAGTTCCATATAATGAATAAATATCTAAATATCGTGGAGAAAATGGGGGGAAAAAAGAATTGGACACAGAGAGGGGAAAAAAAAGGAGAAACAAATGTCACTTATTTAATTAGAACCGATGCTAAAAGTTGGATTATTTGTTATTGATATTAAAAGTTAAGACTAATTCTGTAAATTTTTGACAAACTGAGCTTCATTAACTTTATTATTTATTTACTATGTTAAAATTTCCATTAAATCCATTAATGTCATTTATAATTATGTTGTACAATTTTTAAAATTTTGTGGGAGTTTTTAATATTTGGGGTGGTTGTAGAAAAATTTTGTTTACCTGGTTCACATACTTTTATTCTTGAAGTTAAAATTTAATATTTGACGATGAGGAGAGGGTTGAATGGAGAGGGATCACAAATTCACTTTTTTTTTTAACTATTCTAATTCGAAAATTCAAATTTAGAATATAAATTTTATTGATACGGGGATAATAAATTCACCTGATATATATGATTTATGGCATTATTCTATCGGGGAGAATATATAATTATTCATAGTAGTGTTTATATTATGTCAGGCACTAATTAAATGACAGGACATATTTATTGATTAGCTATGGACATTACATAGTAAAATGTATATTTTGCACTTTATATTAATTTCAATTTTGTCATTTGTGAAAATTAAAATCAGACTATCTTTGTGACGGCGGGCTACAGGTGGCTGATATTTTGCAGTCTATAGTTCAACATTCAATTTGCTTCTAAGAGCATCTCCATTGCATAACTTCCACACATCCTCTATTTTTGTCTACGTGACGGAGAGATAGCGACATACAAAAAAATTACGGGTTCCATATTTTTTTATCTTTTTCTCACTTTCCCTACTTTTTTCCCACTTTTTCCCACTTTTTTCACCATAAATTTCCGTATCATCTCTACATCTAGAAGTTCAACTTCACATCCTCCACTATTATTTTATTATTATTTTTAAATTTATTTCTACATCTATCATACTTTTTCACTTTTCCATTTCTTTTATACTACACATCCTCTATTCTCTTTTCAATCCACCTAATCATCTTCTCTCTATCTCTTTCCTCCACATTATCTCTTAACATCACTACCCATTGAAGATGCTCTAAGTGCCAATGGTGCAACAATACTGAATCCATTCCCCATATATACTTTCATCAACTGTCATTCTGCTTGGGACTCCTTTTACAATAAATAAATGGGATTTAAACTTGCCTATAAACATATGCCGGCCCATCCTAGTCAGATTCTGATGCATTGGATCAGTCTCATTAAGGGTATGTTTGATTGGTGATAAAGTTACCATGCGCGGTATTTCGTGTAAAATATGTGGTTGAGATTGTATTGAAAAATATGTGTGTGGTTGAAAATGTGTGTGAGATTGTATGGAATTGCGTGCGTACAAGTCAATGTCCAAAAGAACAAGGCCTAAGGCTCAATTTGGTTAGTTGATTCTTGCTCTTCCCCCATTCATTTTATATCAATAATCATCTGTCCCCACTTATGGGTACGTTATGGTACCTACAAGTGGGGAAAATTTTTGTAAAGGGATCGGGTGTGCCCCCACCATTAGGGGACAATTATATATGATTCATCTAACTTAATATAAATGCAAAAAAATAAAAATAAAATTTTTTTGCTCTGGTGATGTGGCATCACCAAAGTTTCGAGTACGTGCCCGTGTGGGGAACAAATCAAAAGTGCATTTTATATATATATATATATATATATATATATATATATATATATATATATATATAGACACAGAGTTCATTTTGCAGTCTAAATTGATTCTTTTTTCCATATAGTAAAATGTCTATATCAAATTCGAATTTTCAAACTGAGATAATTTAAAAAACTATGTTTGTAAGATATAAAAGGTATTCCCTTTATTTCAATTATACGGTCCATTTTTTTGGATAATGCTAGAATGCCATAGCCATTAACATAATTAGTGACATAATAATAGTAAAATTCCTATCTTGCCATTAATGAATGGCTGAATTGATATTGCTTTAAAAGATATTGAAGTCATTTTATTCTATTATGGCATTCTTTATGGCATTTAGTATGTCACCGTAGCGTGATCGTTTTTTTTTTTTACAAAGATTAAGAATGTGATTGGAAAAGTAATGCTTATAAATTGTGTTCCTAATTTACCTTTTTAAATTATTAATTTTAAAATTAATAATTACAACTATGACATTCAATAAGGGCATATTTCTAAAGCAATACAAAATAAGCATAGTAATATGGAAACAAAATATATAATTGGGATAAACAAAAAAAAAGAAAGGTGGTCCAAAAAATTGGGATGGAGGGATCGGAGTACAAAATAAATACTCCATCCATCCCGATTATATGACCCATCTTTTCTTTTTTTTTTTCTCAATTATATGGTCTTGTTTCCATATTACTAAACTTATTTTGTATTATTTTATAAACATGCTCTTATTTAATATTATACTTGTATTTATTAATTTAAATATTAGTCATTCAATAAGGATAAATTAAGAACACAATTCACAAAATTTATTTTTCGAACTATATTTTTATTCTTTGTGAAAAGATAAAATGGACGAATGTATTCCATTCTCAAAACAGAAAGTCTCAACTCTCAAGTACTCCTTCCGTCCCAATTATATAGGGCTTTATTTCTTTTTGAGATGTCCCAGTTATATAGAAACTTTCATATTTTTTTAACTATAATACCCCTATTTAATTTGAAAATTTTAAAGTCTTTTGTTAGTTCCAATAATTTTTTAATTTATTAATGAGGGCAAAATGGAAAATTATTTGTATTATTTACTTTTCCTATACAATTCTTAATATGTGTGAAAAGTCAACAAGCCCTATATAATTGGGACGGAGGGAGTACCATTTACTTATTTTCAGAATTTTGACCTATACAGTCATTATTAAATATGAAAAGAATAATTTACTGAATATCATGTTCATGTCAGGTAAACAAATATAATATTAAAAAATATTATAAGCATGCAGCATGCAACATGCATGTGCTCCCAACAACCATCACATATTTACAAATTCCAACCCATCAAATAATTTAATGTCCATTGAATTCACTACAAATATTTAATCATATGAACAAAATAAACCATTACACATGAAAAGCTAATAAATGTACCATTGGCCATCGAGAAAAACTCCCACGAACATTCACATGGCCTTGTTCCCTTTGGGGACTTTAATAATACAACAAATAGTAACATATTTTCAATAATTTAGCAAATTAAAGTAATGAAATGATATGATATGATATCAAGAATCTGTGACAGCAAATTAAATACAACAAGAAGGAAAAAAGGTGACATTATTAATTAAGCAAGCCATAATTAGTCATAAACAATCCAGCAGACAGTAGATAAGTGCATTGCTTATTGTCCATTACAAATGTCCCAAGTTCAAGTTCTTTCATATCTATATACTATGAAACAAATTACAGACATGATCAGACTTAATTACCCGAAAATTAAATTCAAGAACAGTAACAAAATACTGCAGGTACATAAATTAAAAATAACAGTTTCATGGAACAATATAATATAATTCACACGTGTGCATCATTGTATAGTTGATAACATCTGTGAATATAACTTAGCACCTGCTCTTGCACTTCTCCATGGCTCTTGGAGCTGAAATTCCAAAAAAAAAAAAAAAAAATTCAATCGAAATATATAATTTTCAAAATTATCATGCACGTTCTAAGACTCATTCTAATGACATTGGGGTCATTTATATGAAATTAATTTTTGTCATTAACATAATTAAGTAAGATTGTGTTAGTGAAAAAAAAAAAAAAAAAACCTCAAAATTAAAAAGGGATCTTAATTTCTTGGAAGAGTATACATATACATACCAAGTCCAATAGCTTCTGATCCTTTCATTATGCGAAGGCGCTTGCAGGAATCAACAAACATCCTGCATGAATAATAAATAATCAAAACAAAGAATTAAATAGACTAAGTCTTTAAATTAAAATTGAGAGGTATAAATAACTTTGTTAACAAAGTTCATAATCATTAATTTGTTAAAAATTTTCATAAATGAGTGACCAATTAAGTAAAGAAACTTACTCCCACGGCACATCGCCGACGAGCATCCAGTCGCCATCCTTATCTTCATAGGTAGGCACATACTCAGAGCTGTTCAAAAGATCCATCAATTTGCTCTCATTCATGAAATCAATCATCCCTTGAGTCCCATAATTTCCTACAAGAAATTCAATCAATCACACAAAATTTTAGAACCCTCTTCACTTCACACATCCATCTTTATAATTTAAATCAAAGAATCAATTTATTTGTTAATTACCCATAGTGAATGAACTGAACATCTTGGCCAAGGCATCAGAGAGTTCTTGATAACTCTTGTAGAGTTTCAAGTCCACCTTACGAAGATAAGGAGCGCCGTCCATGGAAACCTTAACGAATGCCGCCTTCTCCGACTCTTCATTGTTGCTCTTTTGGCTCATAATGTTCTTGCGGAATGACCGGACAGGTGGCCACCCCACCACCTGCGCCCTGTAATCCAATTACATGCAACTCTTTCACTAATACAGTACAGGACAAAACAAAACAGTATGTATTGTATTGTATTGTATTGTACAGTACTGAATGATATTAATGAAATTATTGAGTATTCAATAATTTATGCTTACTTGGCTGGTGGCTTGATGGGATCCTTGGAGGGAAGTGAAGTTTTCTCATTGGATGAAATTTTAATTGTTTCCTTCAGATCTAAGGTTGATTGATCATTGGATTGAAGGTTGAGTTTGAGATCAACGGTCTCGGAAAATCCTCGCTTACCGGTAATTTTGCTCGACTCGTTTTCGACTCCACCACAACCTCCGCCGGGAAGGCCAAGGCAAAGCTCAGTTTCTTTCAGATTCCCGCCGAGCAAGGTCCCAATTCTCCGACCAACTTCCATGTCGTTAACTTGTTTTTCTCGATTGACGATCGATCGATAACTTCCTCCTCTTCTTCTTCTTCCTCTTCTTGTACCTTGTATTGGGAGATAATTAGTCTTATGGTGATATGTGGGTAGAGGGACAAAGTTTTGTGTTTGTTTCTAGGGGATGTGTTGATAATAATAACAGAGGGGAGCACTGTTTGTAACTTTCATGTGCATATATACCAATGGTTGCATTAGGCTATCAAGTTCCAACGAATTGCATGTTGACACGTGGATAATTATAATAGTAAAATGATTTCATGGGATCAAGAGCATGTTACTAATTATTAGTTTATTATTATTTATGCTTTTCTGCTGAAATTTACAGTTTGATCCCTCAATTAATTATGTACATATTTATGTGTCAACTGCACAATTATTATTCTTATTCTTACTTTATTTTTTTTTCTATTACAAATAAATTAATTAAATTAAAATTTGAAAATGGCATGATGATTAAGGGAACCAATGGATGTGGTCCAGTAAAGGAATAAGCAGGATCAATCTTCTTCTCAAATCCCCAAACTTGAATTTGATTATCTATCTTTTACATGCACTTGAATTAATTAATGCATACGAATTGACTAGACATGCGTAGTTCCTAATACCTATATTATTTCTGGTTTCGACATTAGTAGATATTCTCATATATATATAAAAAGAAAAGAAAGAAAACTGTACAAAATTGGTAATGAAAATTATCGGAAAAAGGGAAATTCTATTTAATTAACACAATTATTGACATTGTGATTGACACATTGTGTTAAAATCCTGTAAATGAGAGATATTTCTATCAGTATTATTTCGTTTCACAGGATCTTGATAGATCACATTTGGTACTTGCTAATCCTTATTTTCAAGTAGCATTACACAAAAAAGAAAAAAGAATAAATGAAGAACATGAAAACATTTTTTAAATGCTTCGGTGTGGCCTATCTATCCTTGTGGAATTTGCTACATGTACAAAAAGTTATACAAAATGACGACTTATATGAATGTTATTATTTTACACATCACATCATGTTGCCAGGAACAGAGAACGTAGCGAGAGGAAAATGTTTAATCGCTGAAAGGATAAAGTCTAAAATCTAAAAAATAAAGTAAATAGTAACATTGGTCCCACAGTCCCAAAAAACAAAAAAAGTACACAGTAATTAACTATTGTAAATACAAATTAAACTAGCTAGCTAATTAGCCACTAATTAGTTTACTTTTAACCGCATAACTAGCTAGCCACAAATTTCTTGACTTTTAACTACATAATGACCAACTAAATATACAATTACAACTCTAGTACGTATACTCCCTCTCAAGCTGATAACTAATTAATTTCATAGCCATCTTGGAGAGTAATTGAGATAACTAATCAATGGAATACTAAAAGTGATGGGTGAGATGTTAGGTTCCCTTTATAAAGATTTCATTGTGCTTTTACAGTTGAGATCGATAAGGATTGAGAATCTATTAAATCTACTTGTTTTTGAGTCCAAAAATCATCTCAAATTCTTATTGCAGCTGAGTTGATTTGGTTGGTGGCAACATTTTCATCATTATTCTAACATTCCTGTGAAGAGTCACAGTGGGGGAAGGATATAGTATTAATCTAGTCCAATAGAAGCTTGCCAAATTAGCATTTTTTGATTCTAGTTCACCAAATTCTTATTTTCTTTGAAGATATGGCAAAAATTTTAGCTTCAATGTCAAGTTTGTGATTATAATCCTTCAGTTGTTAGGGATTGAATCTGACCTCAAATTCACCTCAAACTTTTAGCAAAGTCAACTAGTTAAGATCGAAGATCAAAGCTTAATAGTAACATATATAGAACAATATTTAAGTTAAAAAAAAACACTTTGATCCAATTAAAATTAAAAATTATATATTCAAACATTGATATGTTTAGACGAGTCCCATATTCTGAGGGATCTTAAAATAAATTTGAAATTAAACAAATATAAGAATATGAGTTAATTTCAATAACAGTAGCCGCAGTTTTAGTGAAATTGCAAAACGATTATAGAAGATAAAAAATTTCAGCAATGGTCACTAAAATTTAGTTATGTTTTCACCAATGATGGCTCTATTATACTTTTAAAATTAAAATAATTGGATAATATTTCATCGTTGATTGCATTTGCACAAGAGGATGCCATGCATGTATGCAAATATTAGGATGAAATTTTATCACTTTTGACTTAAAAGACGATTTTAAATCAAATTCATTTGAGATAGGAACTTAAACCTATACAAATTAAGGTTTAATTTCAATTATTCAAAATAACTTTTTTAGTCCACGTGAGATAAATCCTTCAAATGATTACACAAGTGACATGCATGCGTACAGCTAATGTTGACAAACCATTCAAATCGTTTAGAAAATACAATAGAGTGATTGTTAGTAAAAGTATAAGTAAACTTCGTGACCAGTACTAAGACTCTTGAACTTGAGTTATCGTACATTTTGTTATTTCACTAAAACTTCAGTGAGACAGTGACCACTAATAAAATTAGAGAGATTTACTTGATTGTCAACTTTTCCAATTCTAATTACTGATTTATTATACATTTAATTAATATTTATAAATATGTCAAGTTTTATTGATGGGAGATTAATTTGCCCTTCATAAAATAACGACTTCGTTATCGTTGTACTATTACCTATAACGATTTCGTTACAGAATATAACAATCTTGAAGTCAATGTGGAGATATTTTTATCATATCATTGTGAAAAACTTGACATTTCTATAAATTATAATTAGGATTGATTATCCTATAATTTAAATTAAAAACCTTGACTATCCCATAAATTTTTCATAAAATTAATCCATAAATATGTAAATCAATATATATGAATTTTGGGTTATTCTTTTAACAAGATAACCGAGATTTGTTTTGTTGCCCACACAATGGTGGATGGGCGCCACCTGCCCCCCACCATTAGAGGGAACACGTGTTTCGCATCTGCCACATGTGGGCAATGGAACATTTGCACAAGTTAACCTCCCAATATTTTCATATGACTAGTTAAATACACATGCTTTGCATGTGGTGTTTACACATGATATTGTACTAATTTAAATTATTGGATTCACCATGTTTACTCTTTGATACCAATGTAACTTTTAGAAAGTAATTGTATTATATCTTTGGATTGTAAGATGTTAATATTGAAGAAAGCATCCAAAATATGAAACTTTGTTTAATCCATCTTTTTCTCCAATTGACTGCATCTACCATTAAAATGTGTAGTGACCCCAGAATGTACCATTTAAGCTAATTTACTTATTTAACTCCTTGTATAGAATGCTGCACAATCAAATTTAAAGATGAAAATGACACATAAAGTAGAGATATTAATATAAAAATAAAAAGATTTAAAAAAATTTAGGGACTAAATTGATAAATTACAAATACATTTGGACTTAATTTAAGGAAACATCATAGACTGTTTTTTTAATGGAAAATGAAAAACATAAAAATTAACATTTACCCGTAGCCTTTAGTGCCGTATGTTTATAATTGGCTTTTGAAAGTGAGTTTGCATTAATTTTCAAATTGAGACCTTTGATTTAGTATCCATGTTGCATATTTTTCATTTTACTATGATGTCAATTTTTTCAAAATAGAAGCATAAGAGTGAGAGATAAAGACGAAAGAAAGAAAGGAAAATGACGAGTTTTTTTAATCAATTAATAAGTAAGGACTAATTAGAAATTATAAAATATACGTGAGGATAAAATAGGAAAGCCAAAAGTTAGTGCTTGTTCGAGTAAATTGCAGTAGGAATCCCTAATTTTTTGGGCTAGTTATGGTCAAGTTTCTAACTTTTAAACTCTCACTCTTAGAGTCCTTAACCTTTCAAGTGCTTGTTTCTGGATCCTTTTTTAATAGAAAATGTAAATCTATCCATTAAATAGGCTGACACAACATAAGTGAACTAACTTAAAAGGTAAAATTGTTGATTCAAATCCTAGAACGGGCCTATTGACACTGGAAATCAGCAATTAAATTTGACTTGTTACTAATTACAATAGAAATAGATATGAATTAGCAACTGAATTTAATCCGTTGCGAATAACAATAGAAATAGATACAGATTAGCAACTGAATTTGGTCTGCTGTTAATTCCCATAGAAATAGATATGGATTAGCAATTGAATTTGGTCTATTGCTAATAACAACATAATTAAATATGGATTAGTAAGTGAATTAATTGTTACGTACTGCTTCATATATTCATTTATTTATTGATTTTAATACAAAGGTCAATATGATTTCATGGTTTAAAAAACATTTGCTTGAATCATTAAAATGATTAAATAAAAAATAATTATTTACTTTTAATTATTATTATTAAATTAGTTGAACATGACTCATATCTAAACTAAAAAACAAAATTCACTAAATAATTTAGTACATTTTTTTTTAAAATTTCTCTAATGCGGACTGTTATTTTTTAAATGAATTGATAAATTTACTTTAAGGTACAATAATAGTTTAATATGTGAAAGACTATGATTTATTTATTTATATTTCACAGTGGCTTAAAATAATGAAATGTGAATAATATAAAATACAGATATCATAAATAATATAATTTTTAATTAAAAACTAAATTAATTTTTAAATTAGAAAATTACAGAAAAATATGCAAATATATGATAGATGCAACAAGTAAACAAGAAACAAGATTGGCCTAGTTGGGACTTCACTCCTCAACTACAACATATCAAAGGTTCGAACCTCATCATCCTCAAATTAAGAGAATTAAGAGAGAATTATTAGAATTATTTATAGTGGGTGGGTTGGGCTAGGTCTGCCCTCGGGTTGGGCATACGGGCCAATGGGTTGGGTGAACTCAAAAACCTATTAAGGATTCGTGATTCTTTTAATAGCTAATTTCTTTCTTTTGAAAGGAAAAAGGATGTTACAAATTCCATTGCAACGAGAGTTTATTAGCACCGGTTTATTCTATTGTTATTTCGTTTCTAATTAGCAATGAAATCTATTCCTAAGTGCCTGAGACCAAGGTATCAGTTACCAATTTTTGCAACAAAAATGCATTGTTTCTGATAATTATTTGCAATGGATATGATGTTTTCAGGAATGGATTGGTCTATTCCTAAAAGCTACTTTCTAATAGTGTTCATCCATAAGATTCCTGCCTAAAATAGCTAAAAAAAAAAAAGCGGTGAAATATCAGAGAAAATAAGAAGATAAAATTAGGAAACATAGTTAAGTGGGAAGTGAGGACTTGTTTGCTAAAATTATTCGGTAAATGACTCTTTTTTTTAATACATAAAAAAGTGATCCTTAATTGATTAATTCACATTGAAAGTAGTGGAAATTATCAAAAAATATAAAATATAATGCAGTTTTTTTTTCCCTTCCTAAAAGTCGTTAAGTTGAAACAAGGGTTTGATTAATTAAGTTTGATATATAAAGTGTTGATGTTTTAAAATTTGCGGCTATCTTTGTGGCGATTTCTTGAGGAGGGGAAAAAATCAACTCTATAATTATATTGCTCATCCACGGAATGTTGCTCCTCCAATTTATGTGCCCAAATGTATCCTCAATGTGTTTCCGTTCATTTGAATTTATCCTCGATATATACAATATACATTGGAATTAAATAAGAGGAGTCCGGAAGAAAACCATGATCATATATTTAATTTATGTTGTGCACTAGTGTGAAAGCAAATCTCTCCATATATATATATTTGTGGCTTTCTTTGAAGCTACCGTTTAGTTGATGATGATGATGGGGTCCCATTTTTGATGTTGGAGGGAACATATCACAGCAAGAAATGACTATACTATCTTCCTAAAATATATACATCATTATTTATTTAAGCTAAAAGATTCTTCAACGATAATTGTGAAAATGTACACATGAATTCATAGCTCCCCTTCACTGCAAATCTCTCCTTATCTCTCTCTCTCCCTCCAAAATTGGGTTCTTTATACTCATAAAAACATTAACTTTGATATACGCAAATAATCCGGTACTCATATATGGGGTATCTTAATATAATCACATGTGATCGGATTATCAACACGTGTTTCACATGGGGTCGGATTATCAACACGTGTTTTCCCTAATAGTGGGGGACACATGCATATCATTTGGCCATATGTGGGCACCTTAAGGCGAATAAAAATTAATAACAGAAATAAGACAAATCGTAAACCAAAACTATGAAAATCAAATGTCTTGTACAATTGAGCGATCACCCTGTGTAATTTTTTTTTTAATTTTTAAATTTTTGCAAAAAAGCCTGATATTTATTATGTATTGCTTGTAATCCATTGCAGACTGTGTATGCTACATCACAAGACCATTACACGCTGTTTGAAATATTACAAGATCATTACAAACTCTTTGTAAGGCATTATAAGACCATTGCACAAATTATAAGAAAAAAAATTAAAATGGGCAATCACCCATAGTGCGCACCTGATTTGCATAATAAGTTGATTTGACTTGATTTTTGAATTTACCTTCTTTAAAACCTTATTTCGCCTAACTTTTCCTCCAAAATTTGAAGATGCATTGGGTCATAATTAAGTTCTATCATAACTGATTATCAGATGTTGAGTGCTTCTAGGTGAAATTTAATATTTGCAATTTTTCTATAAATTTTTTTACTTGTGCCTATTTTGTATTAACAAAAGAAAAAGTTTAAATTAAAATACCTTGGTGGTTGCCTTGCCTTGCCTTACGTGGTCATCATTTGGTTCTATAACAATGGCACACGTAGCGTGATGTGATGACACTGAATAGTACTGAATAATATTGAAATTTATTGTTAAAAGGAATTAAAAATTGCTCCTCAATTTGCAATTGTAAATAATTTGCAATTCAATACAATATTTTCATTATGTGTACACTTACAATGTACACATTAAGAGCTTGTTCGGTTCCTTATTAGTGTAGTCATGCACGAATTTCCTTAAAAATGTGTGATTAATACTCCCTCCGTCCCATTAAGATAGGCAAGTATTCCTATTTTGTCCGTCCCAAATTATAGTCCAATTTCCTTATTGAATGTATAATTTATTTTCCATGTACTAAAATACCCCTATTTAAGATAATTGAAATACTAAACATCAAGATAGATATTTCATCTCCCAAGATATTTAAACATGTTCACACTACTTTTTGACCATTCAATATAGGGGTAAAATTGGAAGAATATATGAATATCTTATAATTCCAAGAATATTTAAGATGTTTTCTTAATATGTGTGAAAAACGGTGGGTGCCTATCTTAGTGGGACGGAGGGAGTATTGTATTGGAGAATGTGTGTGTGATTGAAAAAAGGAGAGAGAAAATATTTTTTTATTCCTCCCACTTCCTACCAATGAACTGAACAAACCCTAATTTAGTGTGATTTATTACTCCTCAATAGAACCCACTGATGAGTGATGACCCTATTAGGACATATTAGCTAGTCTCAGGGCGTCACGAGGTTGTCCTGTGGGATTCTAAGCAGTACTCGCATAATAGTATATAGTATGTACTTTGCTTGTGATTACACAATAATATTTTGTTGCTTTATTGAAATTTTCTAATAATAATTGATGAACAAGGACATAACTTGTCCCAAGAATTTACTGTAACAACTAGAATTAATTTATTATTACTTATTTATTATCATTGAATTTGAACAAACTTTATAAAAGTACATAATTTGAACAAGGACATAACTTGTCCCAAGAATTTACAAAGACAGTGGAGAGTAAAATTACAAAAATCTGCACATGTAGTAACCTCAAAATCTGCATATATATATATATATATATATATATATATATATATATATATATATATATAACCAAAATATAAAAACAACAATGGTGAAATCATTAAAGCAAATGAAAAAGATAACTATATACAATACATTAAAGTATACTAGATGGGTAAATTTTTACTAAGTAATTAAACTTCGAAGCTTGCAACTAATTACTTACTGATCAACTTTGAAACGTAACAAAAATATACTCATCCATCTTTGCGCTTATTATCAAAAATTGAGCATTTGTTGACCCAACGGCCGACACTCAAGATTTTAAGTATACTAGTAACTGATTGTGTCCATGTGAGTCATATGGTACTTGGTGGCTTAAAATTTATCTGTATGGGACAAACAAATGCATAATTTGTTGAAAACATGAATTTTTGTGTTCCATTTTTGTTTGGAAAAGTCTTTTTTTTTTTTATGGTTTATATAATTGTTTATTTGATGTGGCCAAATTTCTTGTGGCAAAGTTGATCAAATCGATTCCACGTAATTAAACACTGTAGGCCCATGAGTCAATTGATTAATATATTTAAATATTGGGCTAATGAATCACTGATTGTTTATTAATTTTATCCCATAAAAATGACTAGATATAAACAAGATCTTTGGAAAAATATGAAGATAAGAGAATCTAAAAATATTTTTAAGAGAGTTTTATATTCATATTAAAATTATATATATATATATATATATATATAATTCTTTTTTTCCCTTCTTTTCTTCATCTATATATTTAATCGATCAAGAAGGCATCTAATTAGGTGTTAAATTTTAGTGGTTTAATTATGTCGAGAAGACAAAATTTAACAAAATTAAAACTAGAGATTTCTCTGCTTATAATTAGTGGAACATTTTACAATTCGCACTTAATTATACCAAGTTATTATTCCATTATTAATTGAAATATTGGTGAATGTCTCCAAAGTCAATACTATGTATCCGACACACCCTTATGGATGTCTCATATCTACATTAAATTTTAAGTTTTTAATATTTCTTCTGTTTTAAGATTTAATGCGACGTGTTAATCACATATATAATGCCTTTTATATATTACCATAGGAACTTTTCTTTTTTTTTTTTTTTTTTGAGAGAGAGAGATCGAGACGGCCAGGAACTTTGAATTCTTATTAGAAATTCAAAATCTCTTCTGGAAATTCTGGAAACAATAAATAATAATTCTCGCATTAGTTCTTCTACCTAGGAAAATTTGTCGATACAACTTTTGGACCTAGGACAATTGAAAAGAATGTTGGAGACTTTTCTATGAAATTAACTAGAAAAATTGTTTAATATGACTAGGTGTATGTGTGGTAAGCCAAATATTCTAACTTCTAGTTTATTTGGACAGCTTAATAAATATATAAACTCCATTTGATTGGAGAGCTTATTTATAAAGTTAGAGTTTATCTCAAAAATTTCTTTTACAAGCTTTTTTCATTTTTTATTCCATTTTCAGTCTCTTTCTTTTTGTAAAATTATTATACTGCCGTAGTATTATTTTAAACATGTCTTTTTGTGTCATTTTTTTATTTTTGCTAACTTTTCAGCTGATTTTGTCAAATATTTTTCTTTCAATCAATTAGCTTTTCAACTATCAGCTATTAGTTCTCAATTGGTGTGTGTGTGTGTATATATATACACCAAGTAAATTTTTATCAAAGTGTTACACATATGCATATTGTATATTTGTATTTGTAGTTGGTGTAACTCAAATGATTTGGTTTTTATATATATAAATTTACACAGAGAATAAAAATTTTAAAATTTACTCTTACGGTCTTTTGAAAGTACGCCTTGTCATTTTAGTGAAGATGGATTCATTCTTTATGTACAAGTTTTTGAACATATTGTTCGTGTATGCATAACAAAGTTCATGATAGTTGGCAAAAAAAAAAAGTTCAAGAAAACTTATCGAGGGAAACTGTCTATTTCACAGAAGACATGACCACTTATGGGTGTGTTTGATTGGAAGAAACTTTTTCTGGAAAGTGATTTTTCCAGCCTTTTTTTTCCAACTTATGGTGTTTAATTGCCACAACTTTCCCAAAAACCACTTTTCCACTTTTGGCCGCTTTCCTTGTTTTGAAGGAAAATGATTTCTCACCTCATGGCCGAATTGAACTTTCCAGGAAAAGTTTTGGTCTTTTTTTTTTTCCCTTTTAAATGACAATTTGCTTTAATTATAAAGATAAGGAAAATGATCAAATTTCATGAAGAAAAACACAAATACGAAAAATAATACAATTTTCCAACTTTCAAATTAATCCAATTAAATACCTACTACTACCATTTTTCCTGAAAAATATTTTCCTGAAATTTATTTACCTGAAAAATATTTCTTTCCAACTATTTTCCGACTTTGCAATCAGACACACCCTAAAGTGGTTGCCAAATAAAGGTTCTTTTCTTATGTATGTAAGTTTGCGTGTCCAATGATTACATGTTCAATCCAATTGAGAAAATGCTGCAAAGAATTTTCCTTATTTTTACGTGTGTACGTGCGTGTTTTAATTTACTTTTCTTAATTAATTTTGTCCAAACATGGATATCAATCAAAATCAATTTCTTCCAACTTTTTATCCCATGGTGATGACTTTGAGACAGGTCACATCTTGAAGAGAAAGAAGCATCCCAAACCCTAGCTGTAACCTTGCGCCATCAACATCCCCACCCCTCCAAAACCCTACTATCGATTGTTTCTTTCTAACTACCAATGTGTTATTGTAGAGCTATCTAGCACTTGTTTGGAATTTATTCTTTCAAAATTTTTAGTTTTCACCGGTACATATCCAGTGGGATCTTCATTAATTTCTTTTTCATTTTGTAATTTGAACAAATTTTCGTTAATAAAATCTATATCAAACAAACACTGCATGAGTCACGGGTCAGAGTATTGGTTAATTAGTCCATGTACAACGAATCGATAAAGCCAAAAGATTACAATTGATCTATATTTTGTACTATATTGACATGTATTTAAATTTTATGAGTATCATATAAAATTATTTGATATTATATATATGCTCTTTTAATCTTAATATTATATTGTTTAAGTATATATATATATATAAATATATATATATATATATCCAACGACCTTTACTCTCTCAAAACTTGTTCTTGCTTATGTCACAAAAAAAAAAAATCTTGTTCTTGCTAGCCTACCATTATGAAATATAAATACCATTATCCATATATACCATCCCCACCCACTGAAAACCCTATTCTTGATTGTTTGATAAATGACTATATTCATTCCAAATCTTTCCCATCCACAGTTGGACTGCATTGTCTAAAGGGATCTCCATAAAGCGTATTTATCTTTTCTCATAAGAGCAGTCGAAATCAAATCAGAAAACAAATACTTCATCATCTAAAGAAAAAAAGTGACTCCACTTGAGTCTTGAGATATCTTTCCTATTTTTTCTTTTCTTTTCTTTTTTTTTAAATGATAATTTAGGAAATACTTATGGTTTTCTTCATACATAATAAAGGGATAATTTTGTACACAATCTAATGGGATCATTGTATTTCTTTGTATCCAGATATTTCTGACTTTTGGATATTTTTCTTTTCTTTAATTTTCTTTTCTTTTCTTTTTCTTTTTTTTTTTTTTTTTGAGAAAACTGACGTTGGATAAAAAAAAAATTATAAAGTGGATAATTAATTGTGTTGATTACTTATTTTTGTATTAAAATATATTCTAATTATTAAGTGGTGAAAATATAATGAGAACCACT
Organism: Jasminum sambac; assembly: GCA_018223645.1. NCBI lineage: Eukaryota > Viridiplantae > Streptophyta > Magnoliopsida > Lamiales > Oleaceae > Jasminum > Jasminum sambac. The sequence goes on from CP073649.1 coordinate 25,842,553, forward strand.
TATTAGTGTTTAGTGAAATATATATAATAAAAAAAGGAAAATTATCATAAATATTTGGGGGAATATCAATAAAAAAAATTAAAGCATCAAATTGTGACAGTAAATTTTCGAAAATTATCATAAAATTTTGAATAGTATGATAGTATCAAATTGTGATACTTTTAAATAAATAAATTTCATCTAATACAATATTTATGAAAAGTATCAAGTTCTGTATTTCTTAGTAAAATATTTATGAAAAGTATCAAGTTCTGCATTTCTTAATGCATAGTAAATTTCATGTGATATTATTGAGTTGGGTATTTCATATTTGTGTATTAATTAGCTAGCTCGAGCTGAGAGTGGAATTTTGAGAACCGGGATGGAGCTAAGCATCAAGACCAGAGGTTGGGACAGGGCAGGGATGGGATCGTGGTCCCAAACCAGATATGCTGCCCTAGCCACCTTGGCTAAATTTTATTTACTTTTACTATTTTTTTACATTTATTTTTATATTAATTAAAATAGTTTTATTATTGATATTTAATTATTTTGAGCTTCTTGTGGCAAAAGAAAGCTTTTTATTAGAAAAATAAAATATGCTTATACTTAATTATTGGTGATATATTTAAAATTTTTTCTTTCTCTATTTCTATATGAATTTTTTAAACTTTTATATGTTTATATATTGCAAACAACAAATATGATTTACAGAAATTAGATTAGACAAATGACAAAGTTAAAGACAAGTATATATATTTTCCTAAATAGTAGTTCATTTATAGTAAACAACTTGTGGCTTCAATTTGAAAACAATTCTTAACATGCATGATACTGGAAGGGAAGCTAAATGTGATAAAAAATTGTCCTCGATATCGACTTGAGTTCGATTAGGGATGGGGATTGAAAAACCCCGATGGAGTGTGAGCATAGGGCCTCTTCTTTGTATTTGTTCCATTGCCATTACTACATTTAAGTCATTAGTTTTTTATTGGGCACGAGCAGTAGTCACTAACGTTGTCTCAAAATAACAAACCGGCCATTGAAGTCTAGAAATTGGACAGACTTCAAAATTGCACAACGGTCACTGAAACTTAGATTAATACTTTCTCCAATAGTCATTACGGTTTAAATTGTTCTAAAAAAAATTAAAGGATCAAACATAAAATTACAAGAAAACTCCTGTCTTTCTTATCCAACCACTATTGCCGCCTCTTGCTTCGACTATGATGTCGCGAAGTCTGATACCACAACCAGCTCTGTCCGGAGCAAAAATGTGCGAAATCACACTAGATTATTAATGCAAAATTGCTCCGACATGCAATGGTGGTCAGATAGAAAAAGATGGGAGCTTCTTTGCAATATTATGTTTGGACATAAAATTGCACTTTTGGTACTTTAAGTTTTATTTTGAACGATTTAAACTCTCATTGACCATTATTGAAAGTAATTTAAAATTTCAGTGATTGTCATCGATAACAAATTTGTTACTTTAATTTGATGTAACTTCAATTATCACCCTTCAAATTTACCCCTTTTTATTTTTATTTTATTTTATTTTTTTGTTTGAATGACAAAATGATGATCATTTTTTAAAAATGATGTAAGTCAAGTTAAATATGGGGTAATTTCAAAAATAGCAAGATCCCAATTTCTACGTCAAAAACTTTATATGATTGCAAAAGTAGTAAGAAACCCAGATGAAATGTAAAGAAATGAAATGTAAAGAATGCCCTCTTCTTCATTCCTTAAACCAATCACCTAAGAACTCTGTCGGAAATGGTGGGTGGCGAATAGCCGAATTATACCCAAGGGAAAAGAGTCTCTTCCAAGGTCCTAACCAATTAAGAAAGCTCAGAGAATCCATTAATAGCACTAGTTTGGATCTGCTCGTGACCACCATTTGAGGGTTTAATGTGGTCACAAACATTTGCCTTGAAGCTGTTCAGCTAGCAACCACAAGGATTTGATGAATAGTTCAGAGAACGTGAGCAGATACAAAAGAATCAAGTTAATTCTTAATTTTGTGTGTTAGATTTTACCAAATCTGGTGGTCATAAAAAAACTGGTCCTCTAGTTCAGGGCAGGGGGTATGTTTAGCACTTCACCATAAAATGTTGCTATTATTGAAATTATGAAAAGTTTATGATATTTTTTTATATATCAACATTTATTTGTGCTATTATAATTTTTTCGATAAATATCACCAAGTTATATATATATATATATAAAGTCTCACTATTTTTTTTATTTTTTATTAATTCCTTTCTTACGTTTTTTTTAAGGAATCTTCTACGTAACCCAGGATAGGAATCCGAGCAAGTCACCCTAGACTTCTACCTCTAGGAAATAAATTCGATTTTTTTATTATTTATTTTTTTGGGGATATCTTTTTTTTATCTTCGAGATTCGAATTTTAAAATCTATTTTCTGATTTTATTGTTCTCAATTTTTATTGTCCAATTTCTTAAGATTGGACAATAAAAATTGAATTTTAATTTGTTTTGATTCAATTATGAAGTTATTTTGAAAATAGGTTAATTAAATTATTTATTGGTTCTAAAATTATGAAATTAAAATAATTTATAAAAATAAATTTTCCGAAATATGTACTCTTTAATTAATCCCACACGCAAATCCTTTTAGTATTCTTCTGCGTAACCAAGGTGAAGAATCGAAGTAAACATGTCAAGGATAAGAATCCGACTTAATCATGTTAATCTTTCGCCTAATCCAGGAAATGAATCCGACTTTTCCTTATTTATTCTTTTTTGCACTATCTTTTTTTTTTTTTTTTTAATAATCGAGATTCAAAATTTTAAATCTGCATTCTTATTTTATTTATTGTTTCTTCTCTTACCTAGAATTACAATTAGTGCAGGTAAAGTCTTCAACTAAATTAATATTACATTATTGGTCTCAGTTTTTACTGTTCATTTTCTTATGATTCTAGGTTTAAAAATATACATGAATTTTAATTTGTTTCGATTGAATTATAAAAATATTTTCAATGTCTTATTCAGCTGTTCAAGTACTCATTGTAAAGTTATAAATAAACTAATTGTTTTCCTTTTCTTTTCTTTGTTTGAGAGGAGTAACTTATCTTTTTCTTGAAGAAAAATGGTGCAAATTTTTTATAAATGTTTTACACAATTAAACATAAGAAGGTGTTCTAAGAAAAAAAAATTCGATCTCTTACAAGTTTCAAACAATTTATGTCGTTAATTCTTGACCTAGGCTTGGCACTAGTCTAACCTCCTCTCAAAATTTTCCAAAATGATTAATTTAATTTTACAATTAACGAAAATTTAGGAGTGTTGTCAACATCACAATCACAAACAAAATTTATGCGCATTGCACGAGTTAAAGCTAGTTAATTTGTAAATGTGATTATAAATTATTTATAGCGCAGTTAATTAGTCATCAATGGTGTTCAAGAGGTTCGGCTTAATGGTAAAGCACCCTCTTACTGGCTTGTCCTAGGTTCGAGATACCACATCTCACCCTTTGTGATCCCCAATTTGTACTAGGAAATTAGTCATCAACGATCAAAATTCATATAGTTTGATGATATTCAACTAAGTTTCTAGCACCCGTGATTACTATTTTGATTCCCTTCCCCTACAATCCATTTGTAGTTAAAAAGAAAATTAATTGGTGGTCAACTGATTAATTAAATCTTTATATTAATGCCTCATTTTCCTCTCGATTGCATATTTTCAGGAGACATTCAACATCTTCTATATAAATATCTACTTATTTGTTTTGTTTTGATCACCTATTCACTTATTAATATGTTAAAATATTCACTAATTGATATGGCACTTTGTAAGTAATTTAGAGTGTAACTCAGTTATTGATGTGAACCACTTATAAATTATTATATCAGCGTATGGATATTTTAATATGCTCATAGATGGATAAGTGATTAAAACTGCTGATTAGTTATCAAATTATTTACTACTTAGTAATATCCCGTCAAAAGAAGAAAATTATTTTTATATCGTTTGATTAATTAACTAATGAGAATCTGAGCACAATAATATTATTCCAAATGTTGGTCGAAATTGGGACAATGGATCCCAGTGGTGGGGCCTAAACAATACTACATATCCATTGGAACGTACAAAATTATGTGGAAAATGAGTCTGACAATCCACATTATTTTCCATCTAATCACACGTTTTTGCGCTTATTATTTTACTAATTAATTATTTATTTTCACGTTAATAGACTCACATAATATAATTAAGGAAACGGATTAATAGTATTTGAAAAAAAAAAAACCGTGCTATTTCCCCCTCAATTTTCCTGAATAGAATATATACACTATAAGAAAATATATAAAAACTATAGGGTTCATCTATCATTTCATGTTTATAGATTATTAGGACGACGTAACGCTCTATAGGTATGAGACTATAGGGACAGCGGATCACCTTTAAATATCCAATTTTTGGTAGTGATAATAGCATTTAAAATATATAAAAACTAATTTTATTTGCTTGTAGAATCGGATAAAGAATGCATATAAACAAAGCATGTCCAACTACGTACGGCAAAAAAAAAATAAAAATTGTAAACTGATTTATTTAGTTGTGTTACAAAACAGTTGTGCGCAAAAAAATGACGACTATAGTCTATATTTGTTTCCACTTTTTGATGTTTTTTGAATATTTGTACGTACGATAGTTTTATCAACAAGAGGCCAAATCAAAATGAATGAATGATTGATATTAAATCGTCATATTAAAACTTATAATAAAAGACCAATTTTAAGGCCAATACACTAGTAGTGTGTATATATTTGAGCACTTATATTTAAGGCCAATTTTATGGCCAGTCACACTAGTAGTTGTGTAATAAAATTATTTTTCTAGATTTTTTTTTTTTTATCTATATTTGAGCACTTATATTACAAAAGGTACAGAAAGGGGCAATGGTATACCGTAGACGTAGTGCGCCTTTCCCTCCACACCCCCACACCCCCGGTAAGGAACCGTGTACGCAGTTTTTAAAGCACCAATCCTCTTCAAAAATTAGTTAAAGTAATGTACTAAAAGAAAAAGTTTGTAATATCATAACGTGAATAAGCAAAGATATAAACATATCAGTACGATATACAAGTATTTAAATTGAATGTGATTCAAATGTAATGCAGTTGGTTAAAAGATTCAACTCGTTGACATGTGACTATGGTTCGAAAACCAAACCCCGCCCCTATATTTCCTTGTTAAAAAAAGTATTAAATTGAATTTCATGAATTATATATATATATATATATATATATATATATATATATATATATGTTAGTTATGAATTTATTAATGGTAATATTAAGGCCCAAGAGCGTTCCAATGCTCTCAGATGTTCCGTAATTACATAACTCCTAGGGTATTTTTTGGCCACAAATGATCTCTGTTAGGAAATTCGAGACTAAATTTAGAATCAGCATGGCGAGGGGGAACTCTAATAATTCAAAAAAAATTTCGGCGACACCGTGACTGCCGGTCAAAGTTTTTTGCCAAATTATGGCAAAAAATTTTAACCCACAGCTACAGTGTCATTGGAAAAATTTATGAATTGCTAAAGCTTCATCTCCCCGTGCTTATTCTAGATCTGGTACCAGATTTCCCAACGAATGTCGTATATGGCAAGAAAAAGCTCCAGAAGTTTCGTAACTATGGAACACCCTAGAGCATTGGAACATTTTCGATTGATAATTTATATTGAATGGGGATCTTCAGAGTCATCAAATGACTGAAGGTACAATCAAAAAAAAAAAAAAACCAATTATAATTTAATGTTTAACCATAAATATGTAAAATCAATAGAATTAACTGGTTTTGATCGGTACCTAAATGGAGGTACTTTAATCCATTCACACAGAAGTGTTGCGCATGAAACTAAGTGTCGTTAATTTCACGACACCATATGTGATTTCAAACATGCCACTTTCAATTGCGAGTACATTAAAAATACTCACATATGAGTACCTGATTAAACTATGGAATTCACACATTCACACTTAACTTTGTTTTTTTTTTTTTTTTTTTGGATAGCACCAATTGAATGTTTCTTTGATAGAACAATATTGAGGCGTTTAATTTTACAAGTTTTTAAAATTGTGTATCAACGAGACTGTAACATTCTCAAAAGTTAGCTAGCACTCGTTTTGGTACGTACAATTTTTTTTTTGCAAAAATCACTTTTACTTGACATTTCATTAATTATATGACAATTATATATTCAAAAATCATGTTTTATATAATCTCTATCAAACAAACTTTTTAATTGCATTTTATTTGCATATTTTACGAGGTTCACAAATACTACAAACTTATTTATCACTCATTTCAATTTAGTTCTAAACACACTTAAAATAATTTGACACATGCCACGATCGAATAAATCGAACTAATTCACTTATAAATGATATTTTGTTTCTTAATTGGACCAAAAAAACTTATTGGAACCTGTGAGGTGGTCCTAAATTCAGATCTTGGTCCATGCAGCTTAAACTTGACACTATGCATGTATCTAGGCATCAGCTCTATAAATGCAATGAAATTGTTGTTACGATCATTAATACCCAAAAAAAAAAAAAAAAAACTATTGGCATGACATTCCTTCCCTTGTCAAAGTCTGTCGCTATTGAAAATTTAATTATGATGGAATAAACAGGGCATTCACAACATCAATAGTAATGCAATAATAAATTTCATTTGGTCCAACCATTATAGTTGCTAACAAATTCTCTTAATTTGAAATACTTTCTAATAAGTTCTATCCTTGACATTTGACAAGTTTATTTTGTTTAGTACAACTAACTAGTGGGTTCGAGTTTTCAATTGAGATAGTTTGCATAGACACCCACAAAAAATAATAAAAATAAAAATCACTTTTGTTGACAATCTGACGAATAATTTTTTTATTTTTACCTTTTCTGAAAGAGATTTTACCAATGAAATAGAAAAAATATAACAATTTGACAAAATTTTTCGTCGTTAGATGTGAAATTTTTTCAACGGATCCAAACTTTTACAATCATATACGTGCATTCAACTATCCATGCATGCGTGCTTCAGAGTTTGTTTGCTACAATTTTAAATAGAAATCAGTTTCAATCACTCGTCTAATTAATTTGATAGCTTTTTACCCCACTTATCTTCATATTTCAACCACATTCAATAATTATTCTTTCATAAAATCTCTACCAAAAATATCTTTTATGTCTTTCAGCATTGAAAGTGAGTTCTACCTGTTACAATTGAGAGCTTGTCTAAGAAAGATTATCTCAATTTTGTATTTTTTTACAGTCATATTCAACAACAAATTAATTATTATTAATTGATGTAACAATTTTTCACGAACCCACTTTTCTTATTTTCCATAAGATTTTAACCACACATTAATTCAAATTTTGTTTCATAAAAAAAATAAAAAATCAGTAACCCAAGTTCAAGGTTCTTTTCATGCATTTATAGACATCGGCATTACAAGAAGGGAACTTTACAATTTTACAAATTTTTAGGTTTAATATTTCAAAAATAAGGTAAAATGGAAGTAATTGTGAAAATCCGGTATCGATCCGAATTGCGAACAAATTTGTGCCATGCGATCACAGGACACAAAATTGTTATGCGATCGCATGCTACAATTTTCTTTTGCAATTTTTTGAAAAACTACCATTTGCTAGCGAACGAAAGCTAAAATGCGAAAAAAAAAAATCATATTTGCAACAGCAAAGCGGCTTGTTGAAATAGGCTCGTCGAAAACCCAAAAAATTTATATTATCCGTTCGAATAGAAACCATATGTGAATTCTATGTCCAAAACAACGAAAACTCAATTAAGATAATTACACAACCATTACACAATCTTTACCCACTTTATCCAATGCATTACACAATTATTACACACAATACACAACCATTACACCAGCATTACACCTATTACACGTTTTGTGTAATAAACAATTAAATGTTCCAGATTTTGTGCCATGTGATCGCACGGATTTTTGTGTCATGCTATTGAATGACACGGAATCTAGGCAATGCCCAAATTTAGGTGAAAATCAAATTTCTATAGGGAAAATGCGCGGCCGTATAGGATCTTTGTAAACAAGCAGGCCGGTTTTGCATGATTTTTAAATTTTCAAAGATAAAAGCATAGTTTGGTCCAAGAGGCTTTATGGTCTATCTCAGCCCATATCTTTACGTAGCAATTCAGGGTGCTAATTGGCCCGGTCCAGTTTATGTTTGTTGTCCATGTGGTAGCTAGTGTGCTTGCGATGAGGATTGAGAAATTGTCAAAAATAGCACTGTCCTGTGGAGAGGGCTAATATAAAACGTTAGAAAACCTATATTTTTTCACTTTTTTTTTTTCAAAATTATCTGACTTCGATCAGGTTTTTGATTTTCTGAGGAAATAATACTTTATTTTCTTTTATTTTCTCTTCGGAATAGAATAAAAATTTTTATTTCTTTTATAAGGATTCATTTGTATTAAATCAATCCGTAGATACAATGGTGAAATGAAAGAATGAGAAAACAAAAGGAATCATGTTGTCGACTTTAAATTTAAATAATAGAATGATTAATTTAATAAGTAGAGTAGAAGGAAAAGGAATTGTAATAAGTCATATATACACTCCGCATCAAATACCCATATATGGGTACCTTAATGTGCCCACACAATGACGTGGCATAGTCATATCAGCACGCAGTCTAATATATTCCTTCCACATTAGCATACGGGCTAATGTGTGATGTCATGTCAACTTGTGAACACATGAGAATATTCAAATGTGAATACTTTATCGAGAGTGGTAGTATATAATATAATTATATAGAAGAGCATAAAATTATATCCTTCTCCTTTTTGGATCCTCGGCCGACCGCGGCTGAGGGTCCAAATTTCTCCCCGCACCCACGTTAAGCAAGGGTAAAATCGGAAATTTAAAAAATTTAAAAAAAATGTGGGTGTAAGGATTAAATGAGTGGGTGTCAAAATCACCACTCTTAAGAAAATATATAATCCTATGCAAAGTGGGAAGTAATATAAAGAATGGTACGAATCATGCTTGCTCCATTTCTAGTGCTAACCGAGTCAATTTTCCTCAAATTTCGAGCTGGCATTGGGCTGTTCTAGCGTGTGGTGTTTCCACGATGGACGTGGCAAAAATAACAACTTAGAAGTATTGAATATTGTGTCGCTATACAGTGGTAACAAGAAATAATACAAAGGGTTTCCTTCCTTATATGTTTGTGTTACAAGATATATATCATAGTGTAGGGCCTTAATATTTTATGTACATATTGTGTATATATATGTAACATACATGCCCTTCTATATTAATTTCTACATACCCCACAAGTCTTATTGAATAGCATGAAGTTGGATTCATGATTCATAGAAAGAAACATCATCAAGGATGATTCCTTGAAGAGCCAAGAATACACGTAAAACTTATTAATTAAACCCTAACTTTTAATAACTATTCACTAAATAGGCAATGAGTGTTTCTCTTACATTTTTGAATCAATTCAGTAGGAGTCATAAACGCGATATATAATTAGTTTAGTATACGATCAAACTTCATAATATTATATATCTAGTATGACAAAGTTCTTGTCTTTCATTAAAACTACATTCGATGAATTAAATCACTTAAACTATTTAGATAGACACGTGTCTATCATCTTCTTTTAAAAGTACTTAAAAGCGCTTACGAGTTATGACGTGATATAACAAACTCTTTGTAAAGTTTATTGGTAAGTTTGGAAATTTTGAAACCCCTACATCGTATTTGTAGTAATCATAATATACTAAATATTTCGCAATTCTGCTCACTGAATATTTATTACATACTCATAAGATCATATTTAATTAAATAATATTGTCTTTTACGTGTATATTACCAGTGTTAATTAACCTAAAATATTAGATATCGTTCTCCAGGAATCCAACTATTACACATTGTACCTATAATTTCCAACTTTACTTTGAAATTAATATGGTCTATGCCATTAAATTATAATAATTACTTTGTTAGACTAATCATTTTTAAAGTAGGTTTCTATCTTAATCAATGTACTAAACCTATGGGCGCCGACTCTTTAAAAGCATATATCGATGATTAAAGGGTTTAATTTGGTCCAAATGTGAACCAACTTTACAAATTAATATTCGATATGTTTTGCCCCTTTTATTTTCTATTATTTTTCTTTTATTCTTTGAATTTTACATATGGAAAACATCATATAAATTAAGATGCCAACATTTGCATTTTTGTCGCCTATTCTCTCGTAATTCACATGCTAGAAATTAATCATTAACAACTTGTCGAGTCGAGTCAATACATTTTGCTGCTCGTGACCGCAAGCAAAATGCTTTCTGCAACTGTGGGATGAATTTTGCTCGAATTGCGTCTTAGTCCCTTTATTATTTGCTCGATGGGTTCTTTAACTTTGAGCCTTCTACAATTGAACTGTTGGAGTCCCACTTTTATTTCAAATATGTCCTTAATATTTACAATTTTACACCATCCCTCCAACATTTGAAATTAAGGCTATAATTATTATTATATCTTACATTCTATTCCCCCAAAAAAAAAAAAAAAAAAAACTTTCTTTTTAAGCATACAGGCAAACACGTTTTAGCTGTACCGGTTTGTTGTTCAATCAATAGTACTATAGTTTGGTTCATTGAGGCAATCATTAATTCCAAGTGGAAGACACAAGGAAACATCCTTCAAACCTATATATATTTTGCTTATGTTTGGGATAAATTTTTACTTTATTAACATTTGACTTTTTAAGTTTAATTATATTAGATCATAACATGTGTGAATAATAATGATTAATTGTATTAAATACATCATATATATATTTAATTTGTGCGCTCATACAAGCAGGCAAGCAACGCATTGTTTTAATATTGCCCTGGGTCGGGTAATGCAATATAGAGTGAAATAATATAATACTATCAATAAATGTGTAAATACGACAATCATTTAAATAATATTATCCTTAATTAATATTTGCATCTCATATGAAATCATAAATTATAACAAAACAACGATTCTCATTTAGCTAACCCCTTCGAGAATATGTTATTGTGCATATATATTATTCAAATCGATCAATCTAACAATGTAGTTTCTGACATTTTGCTATATATATATTCTCTTGAATCTCTTCTATTATACATGTTGATCAAAGTAAAGAGCTTATCCTAATAATAGAGGCACTCCCTTGTACGATTTGATTTTATGGAGGGAGCTAGCTAGGATATTAGGCTCTCTATTAAATGAGCAGGTATCGCTCTAGTTCAGAATCGTACGTTCTATTAATTTTTTTACTAATTCATTAATCTTTGTCTTTTTGCCCCCCCAAAAAAAGTTTTCAGGGTTTTTAGCACATTTAAATTTCAAGGTCTTTTAATTCTATTTTTGGTGGATATTATTAACTGCTCTTGTCTCGAAAGAATTTTGCGTCATAGACGTAATCTCTAAAGAATAGTTGAAATGTGTTTTTAACTCATGTACCGTATCCTTGAAGTAAGATCTGAGTCATCTTGTTTGTGTTCAATGTTTAGAGCTTGTTCATGTCTTCCTTTACCGCTAATTGATCTTACAAAATGTTAAAATCTTTTTAACTTTTGGAGGTCTTGCTAGGGTAGCTTTCTTTTGGTTATATATCTGCAGCCGTAGATTTTTCATCATAATAATCTTGTAAGTTGTAATCATTTCGAACCTAACAAGAAGAGAGACTAACAAACACTAAATTTGGTAGTGTTGACCAAAAGTCCGACAAAAGTTGGCATCTTCTTTATTAAATAATCATCATGTACATTTTTTAATTATGATAATAAATTTACTGAAAATTACTTTTTAGTACAAGTCAAACTCATTCCATATTGCAATATGCTGTTTTATAATCGAAACTAATGTTTATAACTGAAAAATATAATCTCTTTTGCTGTTAATTAAGCTATGTTTAGGCGCTTAGCAAGCAAAGCTGATAACTGAAAAATTAGTTCAAAGCTAATAGCCGATGGTTCTAGTTGATGACTCAAAAGCTAACTGATATATATAGAAGTGTTTGACAAAACTAGCTAAAAACTAGTTCAAAAATATAAAATTACATAAAAAGATATATTTAAAATATTTTTTTTTTAAAAAAAAAGAGGTTAAAATGGAATTAAACACCAAAAATTCATGAAGATTATTTGAAAAACTAATAAAATTAAAAAGCTTTTAAGATAAACTCGAACTTTTCAAGATAAGCTCTTCTAACAAAATAGAATTTATTTAAACAGAAAGAACTTATAAACTCTCCAAATAAGCGATTAGCTAATTTATTTGGTTTATCAAACATACTCTTAATGGTAGTAGTAATAAAGTTTAGATGGAACTAATAGCATGAAATAAAAGAAACATAATAAAAAAATTTATTATAAAAACACCACAAATTTCAAAATACTTCTTTATATACAATATTTGTAGTTGTATTTGTTATGTTCCCATTCTTATCACATATTAATATTTCCAATCCCTCACGATTCGTAACTCTTGATATCACAATAAAAAAAAAAAAAAAATCAGGCCTGACATTTTTAAGTAAAATATTTTTAATATTTTATTTTTTCAAATAGATAAGAAGCTTATCTACCACTAATAAAAAATTAATCCAATTTAATCTTTACAACAAAAATAAATTTAAGCCATTATTATTAAATAAGAAATTTGCTCACAAATGTATATAATATATGATTTTAAAAAATAAGCAGTATAAAGATTAATTTTTCATCACTATAATTAAATTTCTTACATTTGTCATCTCTGTTGCAATTGATTTTTCAAAGAAAATGCCATTATTTAAAAGTAGTTGATCGAGATAAGCTCATAGACATTGTATTTGACCAAAGAAAATGTCATCTGCATAGTTAAATTACTGATATTTTCCATAAAAGAACAACATAAAATATGATAGATTCCAAACTATTTAATAGATCACGAAATTAACACAAAACACGAATTAAACAAAATATTATAAATATTAAAAATATTTTGTGTAAACATTATTATGTGTATTGGGTTTAAAAAAAAGTGAGAATTCAAATTGAAAATTAATGTGTCACAATAATTATAGTCATTATAATAAATTTTAGCAAAAATTAGAATAATAACTCTTATAAATAAAACTAAATCATAATTATTTATAATTGTACACACACCACTGTTATTTAAACTTATAACATTAAATATTATGCACATTTCGAAAATTAACATTGCCATTTACCGATTAATTAATCTATCATATTTTTCAACTACAATATCATCAATTAAAAAAATCTGAAATCAGAATAATAATATTTGGAAATGATTACTCTCTAAAAATATGAAAATTTAAAAATCTATAATTATAAAAAATAAATATATGTGTCTTATCATTTTTATGTATTATTATAAAATTGATGGGAAAATAGATATTATTGTATTATTATAAAATTGAAAAATAAATATATGCCTTATCATTTTATGATATGATAATTTTAATATTAATTTTTAATAAAAAATTAGTAGTGATCAATTGTTACATCATTTTCTCAAATAATCAATCTTGGAATTGATTGTTCAAGTGATTATATTCTCATCTACAGGTCAATTAGTTTATTTTTATTATAATTAATTAATTAGTAATAATGATTTTAATTGGAATTTAATAATGTTTAGTTTGACATAATTAAATTAATAATTTAAAAACTAAAAAAACACACAATCTAAATCTAAGTCAAAATTATAAAAAAAAAAATTGCATTGCGCAATGTACAAGGGCTGCCATTGCACATTGTGCGTGCATTGCAGTGTGTGTGAGATTAATAATTTAAAAAATAAAAATAAAATATTTGACACCAATATTGGGACATATAGTCCACTTACTATATTGAGCGTGCCTTTAATCTTCCATTTCCATATATGCCACTAATCAATGTACCTCTTTGTTACTTTAATTAAACTACCTATGCATTAAAAATGTTTTCAAACAATTAATGATACATACGGGTATATATGAAAAATAAAGTAAAATTTAATGTTTTAGCTATATTAACCGTCGTTTTCTTAATTTGCGAAAAAATAACTATGAGACTGTTATCTTTGTGGGATGGAGGGAGTATGATTTTCTTTCCTTTTGTTCAATCACAAAGACATCCCCAACTAATCTAGAAAATGTAAAGTGTGAATCTTTCTTTAAAATAGTCAATCTCTCGAATATAGTGAAAATGAATTCTATTCAAAATATGTAGTATTTACCAACACTCATATTAAGTATGGATATTTTAGGCAGTTTTATTACATAATTCATTTTTTTAAAAACATTATTAATCTTTGTATAACACCAAAGTGGATTATATGTTTGAGACGGAGAGAATATATTTAAACATAGTATAATTTAGTTATGAGTGAACAATCAAATTTAACCTAAATTTGGACTCAGAAATCTTGGCCCCACTTAGCCATGCCAATCCCTTATCCAACCCTGGAATGTGGAATTCCAAGTATCCAGTCCCATAGCAGGCACCCCTTCTCACCGACCTTACTCACAACTTGGTGCAAGCATGATTTGTTTTTAATTAGAACTTTGATGTGGCTAGTGCGCATTAATTATTAAATCTGTAAAATTAAGAAAACCCACTGTGATTTTGTAAAATAAAAGAAAAACAATGAAATATGTTGAATCGAAGGCGAGAATTAGTTCCTTTTTTCTTAAAATGAAATCTTCCCGCTAAGTACGCATTTTACATGAATGAAAAACGAGTTTGAATCAAATCAAGTCAAATTGAATACACAAACATAAAAACATTCCGTCTAATTGACACCTCCGTCCCTGGTTCCTCATACTCAAATAGACCCAATTCTAAGATGTTAGGGGTTCTTCGTAGAACTTGATATTTGAAACTTATTTCTTTCTATAGGTTTAATTAATGTTAATGGGCCTTTTTTAAAAAGTAAATTGGAGGCCGTAAGAAGTTATAACTCGCCTAACTTGAAGTACGGGTGCGTGCATCGAAACCAATACACTAAAATATCTTAAGCGAGTATCTATCTAGAAGTTCTGATTCCGTTGAGAACAAGTAGCACTCAAAGCCTCAAATTAAAATCCACCCCTTTTTATCTAGCTAGTTATCGTTTACATGGGCGGCACCTCCATACCTATCTGCCAACCTCGAATTAATGGGCATAAAATAATTCGAGTAGCTTTGATTCTACCATATATACCGAGATTCGAATAGGAAGTGGCACTTGGGATATAATCCCTATGTTGCCCCGTCAAATGAACGAAACACAATGGTACACGGTGCTTTTCCAGCTTCGTAGAAAAGTTTATGAGTATTCTTCGTGTACGATATCAAGATTCGATATTATTCTCGAATAGTCATTATTGACTATCTAATATAACATCTATATTAATT
This sequence comes from Jasminum sambac, assembly GCA_018223645.1. NCBI lineage: Eukaryota > Viridiplantae > Streptophyta > Magnoliopsida > Lamiales > Oleaceae > Jasminum > Jasminum sambac. The sequence goes on from CP073649.1 coordinate 25,858,011, forward strand.
AACTATAATTCTATTTTTTAAGTGAAATAGTTAGCTCATTATTCAGAATAAAGTACCGACTGCTCAATAATTGAGTTCAAAATTACTGTTTTATTTCTAATCGTATTGATTATCTGATCTAATCAAAATAATCAACAGGCAAAATCACCATTCTCCCGGTGTCAAAAATAAATAAAATAAAACAAAATTATATTCGTAGCTCCATTTGACATGGTTGGGTAGATTCAAAGAACCTAATTCCTAATCCTCTCCCACGTCCCCCCAAAACGCATCTTGACCGCCGCCCCACAAGAAAGGTCGTCCATATGGGCGGCTGAGCTTGTCGAACATTTGCCTCTACCTTGCTACCGCTCCACCCGACACCTTAACCTGCTTTTGTTCCTTTCTCATTTTATATTATATTATATGCAGTTAATACATACTGAATACCAACCGGGGCGGGGGGGGGGGGCGTGTTGGTTCCGTTATATGACCTTAACACCTCCCCTATCCATTTTCTTTATTTCTTCGCTCATTTGTCTTCACTTCACACCAAAGCATCATTTCATTTCATCTTCATCTTATCATCACCTGAAAAAATAAAGATTTCAGCTTTAAGGGTTTTTGAATTTCTTTGATTGAATTGAAGTAATCATCATCATCGTCATCATCATCACACATGGCTGGTGAAGAAGATCTTAATCTGAAGGCAACTGAGCTCAGATTAGGGTTACCAGGATCAGATGAATCCAGTACTGCTAAATACAGCAACAAGAGACCCTCGCCGGAGTCTGTCGTCGACGAAAATGGTGGATCAAAGCCCAATTCTACTGCTCAAGAAACTCCATCTGCTTCCAAGTAAGTCATCGAAATTTCTTGTTTGACTCAGATCAATAAATGGCTTCGTACGTAGGGCTTGAAAGAATTTATATATTTGTGTTAATTATTAATTTTAGGGCTCAAATAGTTGGATGGCCGCCGGTGAGATCTTACCGGAAGAACAACCTCCAGGCGGCGAAGAAGGTGGCGGATCAATCTGAAAGTGGGATGTATGTGAAAGTCAGCATGGATGGAGCCCCTTATCTTAGAAAAGTTGATCTCAAAGTTTATAATGGATACTCAGACCTCCTCAAGGCCTTAGAAAACATGTTCAAACTCAGCATAGGTAATTGATTAAATTATATTTACATTATTTCTATGGTCTTAAATAATAATTAATTTATCTGATATTGGATTGTACGTATTATTTTCAGGGGAGTACTCAGAGAGAGAAGGCTACAAAGGATCAGAATATTCACCTGCATATGAAGATAAAGATGGTGACTTGATGCTTGTTGGAGATGTCCCATGGGAGTAAGTTCCCATCTATCTCGCGAACATTTTGCAGTACTGCACTGTATTTCTAACCGATCAGTACTGACGGCCCACATTAACATTTGATGATTCTGTATTACTGACTAACCAGCACTGATCACCTATGTATAGACTGTTACAACTTACAAATAACTTACTAATATTTAGTGATCTGAAATACAGAGTACTTGGTATTATGAGACGAGATAGCGATGATGTTGACATGTATGCTTGTGGTGGTGTTTTTGCAGTATGTTCATGTCATCATGCAAGAGATTGAGAATCATGAAAGGATCAGAAGCCAAAGGACTAGGTTGTGGCGTATGAGGGTAATATTGTCAGTTTGGAGACAAATTACGCCTGTTTTTACAGCGTGGCTTGTGTTGTCCAAGTTCTATCCAACAATTTCCAGACCTCGCATGGGATGAAGAGGAAGACATATATATATAGAGTTATATATGTAACATATGTATCAAAATTTGCAGTTTATTGGCATGATTTGAAGCAGGGAATTAAATATTTAACCATGGCGGTTTTGTGATCCTGTGATTAATTTAATGTTTTGTTTGTAATAAACATATTAAACTACATTACATACGAAAGAGAGATTTTGTCACAGATTTGTTGTATAAATTAAGACTTTCATATCTATGACTAGATATTGTTTTTGTGAATATATTGTAATTTAATCTTGAAAAAAAATTAATTACGTGGTTTGATATCCTTGCAATATTGTCACATTACATGCGGTAGTGGTACTCATGATTCAATATTCATCCATAGATTGTTGTTAATGAAATTATGTAGATTCTGTCCGATCTAACCATTTAGCGTGTGTTCGTTTCCACTTATTTTCACCTAAAAATTACCTACTACTAAAAGTCAAAGTCAAACATCAATATCAACCACACATTTTACATCATCATTCATTATTATCCACACATCTCGTGGTCCCCGCCACTACACTTCACTTTTAGCAAAATTTTAGACAAAAATAAGTACACACGAACACACGCTTAAGTTTTTGGATTAATCAGCTCAGTGTGATATCAAAGCATAAAGATTTTAAGTTTGATTTAACAATTTAAACTTTTTTAAATGAAGTGGTTCAATACGTATTCAGTTCATGAAATTCACAAAACTTATGACAACTCTAATTTTATGTTATGAATTAATTAAAGATTATTTGGATCATCATTTAAATTCAGCATTTCTTGATCATTGGGATGCTTGTTGGATCGTGAAGGTGCTTAATGTATTGGGTTAGCAGTACTAGTAATTATTTACTTGTCAAAAACTCTGCCAGAACATTTTCGCAAGGAGTGCTTGAACTATCACCCTTTTACAGGGACATAAACTCGAACCCGTAGACTCAAAACTACTTTTAACCAATTGGTTAAATGGATAAATACCCAATTATATATTATTGTTGTTAGAATCCTAAATTCAAGTCTAATTTACATAATTACATTCTTTTTTCTAACGAATTCCATGACTCAAGATATACTGCTCTAATTTCTGTCTCTTTAACGGTCTCATCCAATCAAATCAGCTCATCTCATTTATATAATACACTTCAAGTTGTATATATAAACTATTTTAAGTAATATACATAATTGGTGTGGTTTCTTTTTGAAATTGAAATTATTTACTTTTATTTAGTTTATCATTAAAATCTTCTTGTTTTCCAATAAATTGTGCTAAATTAATTTAATGTTCGTAATTTTTTTTTCAATAGTTGAAGTTCGTAATTGATTAGTTTATCATTAAAATCTTCTCATTCTTGATTCTCATTTTATTTTATTTTAATTCATTCTTTCTCTTTTAAATTTGAATTTAATTAACCAATCATATCCACATATCTCATGAGATCTACATGTACTATATAAATCTCTATTATTAACCGCCACTCATTCTTAGCTTTCTTATTTCATATAAAATACATAAAAATGTGAATCCTAACAACATTTGATCAAATGAAAAGTTGATAATATATTAATGATAAAACCACAAGCTCTATTTTTAATAGGAATGATATATTCCCAGGGTTGGAATTTTGTTAAAGTTCCAACGCTGATATGGCTGACACGACGCATCCTAATGTTGCTACGCAGTAGTATGGGGGTTGGTAAGTGGTATACTGTCACATGATAGTAAGGGATAGTCGCCACATCAAGTGCTGGAACTTCAACAAAGTTCCAGTGCTAAGAATATACCATTTTTGTTATTTTTAATGCTTAGGACTTGTTTGATTGACTTTTTATTTCATTTTTTTATACTCCTTTTTTCTTTTTCGTTTAATCATCTTAATTTAGACAAAGAAATGGTTTTACAGCCTTTTGTTTTGGGGTTAATCTACAAATTCACACGTATCACACCCGTTAAAGATAAAAATAAATCAATAAATTGATCAAAATTAATGATTGGAATCAGAGCATCAGGAATTTTGATAAACAAAATCTAAGTGAAGTACCCAAGGATTATCTCTCGACCTCCCAGCTCTGAATCTATGAAACTTGGTATCACATTCATGTTTGATATGCAGTATTTAGACCATAATAAACTTGTAATGATGAATTCCACACGCCATAAAGAATACGAGGCGGGAAGATTCCTTTTTGTAAAATTTAATTTAATGTAATATTGGTTTGAGAAAGAGAATCCAAAGTCGTTACAGGACACCCTGCTAGCCACTTGGTAGGCATACTGAGACATTGTCATATGCTGTATATTGTATCTCCTAATTAACATTAGAATCTTTTGAACAATGAATAAACCTTTTTTGTGCTTTGTAAAAGTCTAATTTGTAACAAATGTGCAGATCATAAGAGCCATTATGAGCCTTGTGCAAGAGAGCTCATTTTCCGAGAATTTTTTATTATTTATTTTTTCTGCAACTATGTATAGATTCAATGAACATGGAGAGGAAGTCGTGAAGTGTAGACAAACCAGAGGCTAAAGAGCCTTGAGAGAGGCCAAGATATATATTTGTAATTAATAATTCTTTTTCAGAATAATTTTAATTATACAATTCTGCGACATGTCACATTCCTATAGAGTAGCGACACAGTAATAGTGATGTGTCATTTCACAGGAGTGCTACACTTTGTACAACTAACTGATGTTAGGGGCTTATGCGGTTACGCCTTAAGACATCCAATTTAAACTCTCTCTCTCTCTTTTTATCTTTTGTTTTTTTAATGAAGAAAACAATCCTCAAACATTGAAGTCAGAAAAAAAAAAGTACATTAAAAATTTAAAATAACCTCCAATATTATATTTTGGTTAGGGATTCCAACATTTCAAAGTCGACCCTGATCATCCCTTGAGATGGATTGTGACTCGTGAGCGAGCAATACAGACCAAGTGGACTGATCAACAGGGTGTCCAGAAAGTGCAAATGCGGGTTCTAATTTATTTTCCATATTCGATTCTTCGGGCTACATAGAAAGACAAGACAGCATGTATGCGACGTCATTCCTTATTGAATAAAGTGAACCTAGATAGAATATGTCCGTAGTTAGTTAACCTACTTCAAAGATGATTCTTTATGTTTTCTATCTTCTATGTTGCCAAGTTTCGTCCTTCATATCCTCTTGATTCAATGCAAACTTTGGTACGAAAGGTATGAGGTAATAAGTTCTGAGAGCCTAATTTCAAGAGCTTCTCATCCCCCTTAAAGTTCCAAATGGAATCTTAAGTGATAAGATGTTGTACTTCAATTTATACCTCAAAGCATTTGTATTCTGCAAGTGTTTGAAGAATCCAATTTTGTGTTTCAAGCGTAAAATCTCATAATTGATCAAGGCATAACATCAGTAAGAAACCATTTACAGCATCGAAGAAGACAATAAGGCATTAAACAATATTGACGTCCTCTGCTAAAAATCAACAACTTTGTAAACAAATAATGTAGTTGTCGACTGATGCAAAAATCCCTGTGTCATTGGCTCCAGCTTAGAGTTTTACAGAACTCATCAAGAACCAAATTAGGTATAGATGAGGTTATCTCAGGCAAGTGAGGCAACGTCCACCTAAAAATTAACAGTTGTAACATCTATGTATGGAACTCATTCTTGATTTAAATTAAGTTCTGAAAGTGTTATCCACCTATCAGGCAATATTCACCAGTTGGCTTGACGCTTGCAGTTACCAAGAAACAGTGAGGGGAATTTCACTCACCAACCCACTACTGCCACATTGCTTGACTGCAGAACCCCGAAATTTTTTGACCTTTGTGCTATTCATCCAACTATCTTTGAGCAGTGATGAATAGCTCTCATGAATCAGAATTTGCCCACCACGATCTCGTCCTTCAGGCATTTCATTGGTCAATCATGCTTTCTTCAACCTCTGGTTCAGAAACACTCTGATTGTCCTTGTCGGGTTCCTGATTATCGGGATTTTTTTGGATATCAGATGGTTCTTGATTAGGATGGGGATTTAAAACCACCATCACCTGAGGCCTCTGAACGATCTCAGTCTTCCTTGGGCTTGAAATCTCATCCTCAACGTCTTTATCTGAAGCCACAAATGAAATGCCAAACCTTTGCTCGTAAGTGAGTCCTGGACAGAACCCCTGTCATGCATATAGACACTTTAGGTTGCAGCAAAAGCATCCATAATAAGTTGTTGAGCATAAAAAACCAGCATCGTTTCGTTTTTCAAATGTTTATGCTACACCTGTAGTAAACATACATTTCGTACAATCACAATGAACTGTAATAATCCAAGAGAATTTACCCTAATAGGATATAGTAAAACATAAAAAGGGAACATAGTAAAATGTAAAGTCTGACCTTAATCAATCCTGAGATAGGTGTCTTCTTCAGTCCAGTGTGTGACAAGACATTGGTGGAATCAGGAGCAATATAGGATTGACTTTGATTAGTTTCCCTTGAATCCTTTGAAATATCTGGAGGGAATATTTCTGATCTCAGATTAGTGCTTCTGCAGTATGCTCCAAAATATGAACAATGTTCCCGTACTAAAGATATTTGTGGTGTAGCAGGCAACAAGTGGCCTTCTGTGCTGAAGATATACCTGCAAATTGATGTTTTTCGACTTGGTTGTGAACATTAGAGATAGCGAGAGAGAGAACAACTCAGAACTAGGAAAAAAAAAAAAAGATTATATGAACATTTCTAGTGTTAGCAACTCACTTGTATGGACCATTCTCAACAAGGTTATCCGGCCCAGCAGCTAAATCAAAGAGTAGCCACAGATATTTAACCTGATAGAACAGGCATGTATGAGGGAAAGTGAAGACAAGTGTAATACAAAGTAAAAACTAAATTGCACAAGAAAAAATGTGCACTGATAGGAAACTAGAGGGAGCCGCCTGTATGTCTGAAGTTCCAATTGTAGGTATTCAAGGACTACATTTATTCGTCAACTTAATATTAGGGAGAACAGTCTGGTCATCTGGCCGTCTTTGGGATCTGTTGATTTTTAGTAAGTCAGCCATCCATTAATCTCCAATTGCTCACTGCCCCCTTTTTCTTGAGATCTCAAACAAAAATCAACACATTTAATGAATGTTCTCAAATTATGCCAATCAAAACTTACAGAAGACCACTCTCCAATTACATTGAAGGAAGAGAGAGTGTCGCAGGCTCCTCTTTGATATGATGTATCAAGCGCAAAATTGGGAAGGCAACAAAGGGGAGAAAATAGACTCTACTAAAAATTGTCTACTAATGTATAAATCATTTCTAAAATGAACCGTATTGAGACATATGATGAAGTAGTTATGAATGTGCTGTTGACTATTGTATTAATGCATAATGTTCAAAAGAAGCCAATGCTCAAAGATAAGCCTCCATTCTCTTTACAGAATTGGTACCCACAGCAAAGTTGAAAGTTCAACTACCATAGAAAGATCCGTCGATAACCTGAACTGTGCAACACTGATAAAAGAATAACTATTTCCAACAGAGCTTATTAGCCCACAGAAAGTTAGATTTGGAAACTCTTTCAGCAGTATTAACTATTAAGTAGAGAAACTTGCAATGCCATTCACATCTAAACAGAAGTGGTCATTGGATTCCATAAATTGATAAATTGTAACTTAAAAACTAGAGAACCGGCCAAGACCGATGTGGTCTAGTGGCATCCGGGTCCGTCTCCCACCCCTAGGTCTAGGGTTCGATTCCCCTCCCCTACACTCCCCCTTGACCTTGTAATTCGAAAAAACTAGAGAGCCCAGATTGCATGTGATGTTAAATATACCATGCTATAGCTAAGTTCAAAGTGCTTGCATGACGCATGTTTGCCGGCAACATCTGAACGGACACAAAATCTTAAGTCAACTGATAGCTTGTTTGACAAAACTATTTCGAAAAAGAAGTAATACTTTGGAGAAATGAGTGATTAGAAGGTAATGAAGTTTTATAGGGTGTTGCCAAAGTGATTCTGAAAATAGCTTTTTTAAACAAGCACTGAGCCATTCTGAATGGCACTACTGAGATCAAAATATTTGAACTTCAGACTAGCATAGGTCTTACAGTCTCTGCCAAGAAAAAGCTTTCCATATGATCTTCCTGCTGGTGAAACTCTACATCCGTTATATGGCAGTATCCACAAGTGCATCGAGCCCCATATTGCAAGCTAGCTAGCATATCCCGTCCAGCATCAAGGTATCTAAACATAGTTTTGATATGTGGTTAGCTGTAATGAGCGGTAAAAAAATTAATCATAAGGAGATAGCCATGCATTTTTCTCATTAGATTGGTTAAGTTAGGATATACACCATCTGATCAGTTAAAATTAGAATTAAATTAGGAAGAATAATAGTGAGTCCCACAAACTATGAACTATAAGTTGGTAGTCGGGCAGAATGAGAGATTAAAAGTTGATAATTTCATGAATCTTAGGAAATATATGCATTACAGGAAACCAATGTTTGAAAACTATGTGGTCTTAATGCCCTATGTGGCCATCATCCTTGCCATACTTGTTGGTCATATGCCTCCCTTTGAATATATCCAAGATATTGAATGGTGACCCGTTGGCAACAATTGCTCTAGAAATTCAACAATCAGATACACATTATAAACATATAGCAGAACTTTAAGAGTCCCTCAATCTGAGTAGGGTAGGACGACAAGGTAAAGAAGGGTACCAAGGCTGCCAGACTACACTCTGCAAGAAATCTAATCGTATGGAAGAAAACTGCAGGGAAAATCATGGGAAAACACGGGCCTTGGTAGGAATGATGGTTTCAAGGGCGACCAGTAGCAAAGGCAGGCACACTGGACCAATGTGAGAAATTATTCCCGCAGAAATTCAAATGTCGAGATCACAGGTAAGATGGGGCTAAGCAAAGCAGAGATTGGAAAACTAAAAGATTTCTGTATCATCGAAAAAACTATCAAGATCATGCTGTTTCTCTTAAACAGGTAAGTATCCTGTTTCATATGCTCTCAGTGCCTCAAACACACCGTTTTCTAGTTCTTGGGTTATTGACTCAGGATGCCAGACCACCTGACTCGCTTCTCACATAAAGTTATTACATATAACCCATGTCCCACAGATAAGAAGATTAAAGATGGAGAGGAACCAATAGCAACTGTTGCTGGTCAAGGGACACTCAATCTGATCCCTATCTTTCATAAGAAAATGTCATATGTGTTCCTAAATTATCAGCCAGTCTCCTGTCTATTCGGCAAATACCCAAGGAATTGAATTCTTGCACCAAATAACCAAAGACTAAAATTAGTGTAACTTCCTGTATATTCTAGCAATTTTTTTGATAAGAAAGTGAACATTACATTAAAATGGAAATATCAAAAAATGCAAAACAATGGAGGACAAGCCATCCACCAGAAACCAGTCCGAACATGTAGAGCAGCCAACAAACCAAAATTGGAACCTAGGTGCCGCTCGGTACTGTAGTACAAAAAGAAGTAAAAGGGTCTAAATGAAACACGAATTTTCTACATCACAAAATAACCCGGCCGCTGTAGTCCTTAGAAGAATAACATGCTGTTCCAAATGTAGATTCTAGCAATTGCTTTTACCTAAAATGAGCTCATGTTTCTCTTAATTTTTTCCTAATTAAAATTTAACTTTTACTACTCAGTCGAACATCAATTTCGACCGCACATTCAAAACTTCATTGTGGAGATGGAGGGCACTATGAAATAGAAATAGAAAGAGACATGGAACCTTGATCATCCAGACACATAAAGCTAGAGAAAATGTGTTCCGATTTGGAGTGGCCCTTGTGATAATACTTTAATATAACGAAAATTTTCATTAAGCCGAAAAATCAACCTGGGATTTCGGGTAGCTTTGTACAGCCAATATGTGCTCTCTATCAATTCTGGACGCAGTGGATAGCTTTTTTGTCCTTGCTGTACAAAATATCACAAGTTCAAACCGGTGATCTCGCAGAATAATTGAGTTCGTAAGTACAAAGGAAAGCATCTAATAAAACAAGAGCTGAATACACACAGCAAAAAATTCAACTCGTAATCAGTATCACAATGGATTCGGAAAAAACTGGAAAAACTTAATTAAAAGCGAACATGCTTACAGAACTACACAAATATGTCTAAAGGAGATAGATACATACTCTGACAACAGGGATACATACTCTAACAACAGGATTCTGTGAACGCCCTTTCCACAGATAGCATTCATTATTTATTAAACAACTTTTTTCTGCTACAGCTCCAACTAAATTCTAAATGGTAAATCTAAGTAAACTAGCCATACAGATGTATCAGATTTATATTCAAATATTAACATAGGTTAAAAATCATTTAACAGCTAAAACTAATGATCCATGTTTGAAAAGTGATTTAAAGCCTATAAAACAGTTGTAGGCATGTGTTCTCGGCATTTGTCTAATGAATTCTGCTCACACAGACTTTATCTGAAACCAATACTGTTTTTGCCTTTTCCATATTCCACAGGATGCGAATAACTAGAGAATAATAAGATTCAACCCACGTTTCTTAGGACATGTGTCAGAAATATGCATTTTGGACATAAATATATTTATATTGCATTATTGCAATAACTGGTAAGATACTGAATGTGGCAGCTGGCGTCAATAAGTTCCCTGTTTGCATTCAAATTCATGCTCCAAAAAAATTTCCACATGTTCAACATACACAAGGACTGCGCAGTTAGCTGCAGAAGGAATCCGATTGAATCATGTAGGTTTAATAACAAATTAATGACCAGTTAAACAAATCAAATCATACTATATTTTCAATCTCAAAAACGAATCATAGATGTTATCATACTTAGTAGACTAAATTATCAGACCAGAATAAGTAATTTACCTGAACACTGAAAGTAGCTAGATTGAAACCCTCTGGAGTAAAACCATAGCGTTTCCACACACTAAAAAAGGCACCATGTGTTCTAATTGCAGGATCAATATCTCCAGCTAGAACCTTCCATAATCATCATGAGCAGTTTCTATTTAAGTTAATCAATATGAAATTCTCAAACTTTCAATATAATACATGCCTCAAACAACAGAAAATATTAATTATGGAATTACCTGGAGGCCAGGCCAGAATGCTTGAAGGCTATTAAATAATGGCCAAACGAGGGCAGCGGAATTCATGTTTACCTCCACGTACCTGGAGGCAATCAAAGTATCAACAGAATATGTGATGAAACTTAAGAACTAAAAAATTACAAAAGAATACTAACCAAGGATCATTATAAAGATAGTGCATTGCGGCCCTGTAAGCTTCTTGAAACATAAACAGATACTCTTCATCACCAAATAATAAATAAGACTGCAGCAAAATGAATGGAAGTATGAAGGGAAGTTTAAAAACTAAAAACAAAAGAAATTGTTGTTCCAGCATGGTGCATGTTCGTGCACACAAAAATATAGAAATTTAAAGAAACAAGGTCGCCGAAACAAGCATCAGACAATCATCATTAGAAAAAAGATTATCCTAGATCGTGATTGGTAAGTTGTTCCCACGCCTCGTTTAAGAACAGATGGAAATGAGTTTTCTGCACTGTAGCTCCACAATTAGAGGTTAATGGCAGCAAATTCTGTGGCAGAATTTGCACACAATTATGGCCCCATCATTAAGGAAATCAATGACAATTAACAAATAAATGGTGTCGAAGTTCATGGTATATGTAGACCCCACAAAATAAGGGGTAGAAAAGTAGGTAGTAGAAATGTTAAAAACCAGTTCTTTTCCAAAACAAGTTTTCCAACATTGCTTAAAAGCCGGACATAATAGTGATGTTAATGAAGTGATATGGAAGCTTCATACGTAGTGCTACCTTAACACGATCCAACCAAAAAAGGTATCGGAAGAACTTCATGAGCATTCATAATCAATGTCCATTCAATAATTTCTTCTATTCACATAATGAGATGTCCATTGGAAAGGGTTGATGGGAAAAGCAACGGAAGTATGAGAAATGTGGCCATGTTCAGGCAAAAAAGGAGTTAAGTTGGCGGACCCACAAATTGTATAGAGAAAATCCAAACAACTGCCCCCACAGCTTATGAGCATATTATGCGGATCTTCAATCTTGGTCCACAAAATATGTTGTCACTAGCTTATAAGAAAGCTACATTTTAGCCAGTTATGGTAGTTATCTGAAACTTTCCACATCTTATCTGCCGTGGCGGCAGTAGGTTCTCTTAATGTGCAGTTTGCTCAGATGTGAAATTAAACAACTGGAACATATTTTTGGTATGATGCATTACTTTTTTATCAACTCTCAACAAACATACATAGGATTTTCCCCCATTTAATTCTTCCCAATGTACGTCTTGTATACAACAAGTTTAATGAGTTTCTACGTCTCAGGTACAAGTGACAGCTAATTGAATTTACACGTTTGCACTCAACTGGAGAAGCAAGTTTACAAGAAATGCACAGAAATAAAGAAATTCAATGGGCCAGCTTACAGAAATTAAAACCAAATTCAAACTAGAAAACTCACCTTTAGTAGATACTCATAGAAAGAGTCTATACTCGTTCCTATTCCTGCATCCTAAAAATCAACAGAAATATGCACGTTAATGCAACAGCATAGAGGACAACCTGAAACCAAGCCTTATCAGTTAGGCCCCACGCTACCACTTTAATGTATATTCTAGAGAAGTGTTTATACACTAGAAATTCATTTATGATTTGTAAACACAGTACATTTTCCAAACTACTTTTGCCCACTCAAATTTCATTAAAATCACTTCAGCACTTCTTTACCTAGTTTATAAGCACCCACCAAATAAACTTATTTATAAACTACTTGCGAGACATGCTACTACTTAACCACTAACACTGAAAGTTTCTGTGTCGTCATTTGTCCCTTCAGGAAAAGGGTCATTCGTTTCTTTCTCACACAACCTGAAGTTGCTTTCAGGAAAAGGGTCAAATGATTTGAGAGTTAAAGAGTTTGTTTGATTCACATTACAGTTGGAAAAATTAAATTTGTTTTTAGATGTGTGGTTGAGAATTAAAAAAGATGTATTAAAAAATATAAAGAAATTGTCATCAATGTATGAGCGGTTGAGAGGATGAGAGAAAAGAAAAGTAAATTTAATTTGACGAATTTAATGTGGCATAGAACAACCAAAAGTCACAAGCAGCTTCACAATATATTGTAGAGGTAACAATTTAAAATCAATGTAAGAAATTCAAGTATCGTTAACATAAAAGATAAATTAAAATTAAAAAAGTTGGACAACAAAAAAGATTAAGTAATTATGACAAATTGAACACAAGAAACAATATTTCGTATGCTGGTATGTAATAGCTATCAATAATCAAAAAGACACAAAATACAATAATAGAATCTCCTTTAAAATGGTTACCAGGTTGAGAAGCAACCTTTTGAGTCCATTCACCAGAAAAAACATCTATATGAGCACCAACTAGGTTAATCTTTGAACGGCGAGCCCATAACCCTTGAACTGCATTCTTCGAGACTTGCTCAAAAACTGCATTCCCACAGAGGAAAACATAAAAACCGACAAATAAAGAATTTTCCACCACTTCCATAACACACAGAGAAACAAAACCAGTTTTGTCATACGATGATGCAAAGGATTCACTTTTCCGAAAGTGCCAAGTTTTGCTAACTATATAACATAGTACACAATCTTTCTCCATTAGCAATTTTACACAAGTAACGTCTAGCATTTTCCTCCCTGAACCTACCAAGTTAGACCCTTGAAAAGATCCCAGTAAGTTATCAAATGTCAAAGTGCATAATAAATACATGAAAAACATATTGAGGTTCTTGCTGTGAATTTGGGAGAATTACAGCAAATCCTTATATAAAAACTGATTATTGCATATATTTATAGGAAATGTCCTCAGCTATTTTCCAACAAACAACTCAGATTGTCCTTCAAGATAATCAGAGATAAAAGCTTATCTAATCCAGGAAGTAACTAATCAACTCAAAATCCAAAAGAAACATACAAATAAAATACGAACAACGATAGTCTTATCTATATCTGAGACTAATTAGATTAGATCAAATGTTACTTCAACTTCAAAGTTCGAAACCTTGCAACTTTACTCCTGAATACTGGTGAGTAAATTGCACATATACCAACTTCCATCAGCAAAATTCTGTTCGTGCAGCCTCTTTTGATCATTCGTAAAATGTCAACAATCTGGCACCTGCTGGAACTTTTCATACAGCTTTCCCTCTTCAATCTTCTCTTTCATCAAACTTTGCCGTGTACAGTTTTATCAGTTGTTCGATGCCATACTTATAGCAACTTCATTGTCATAATACAACATAAAGAGGATATAACAGATTGTTACTTGCTCTTCCAAATTACCAAACTTCCACACGGTACTTCAAGTGACCTACTATTAAAAGTGGCGGCGCAATCTGCATAACATAAGCTTCCATTCATCTGTTTTTGTTCTTCCCAAAGATCTTGGTGTCACCTAAAGATATCTTAGGATTTTGCTATGCATCGAGATGCACCTCTAGACGAAAGTGCCTGAACTGACTAGACACTAACTGAAAAATGAAAAGGTAATGCATGCCCAGTGTGGGCAAGATAAATTAATTTCTCAGCTAGGCATTGATTGAAAGCTTCATCTACAGGAGGACTTCCTTTAAGACCTCCTTGTTTTGTGTCCATTGAGGTGCCTGTAGGTTTACATGCCAACAAGTCAATCTTTGTCACTAGGTATAAAATGCACTTGCTTTGCAAATTGTGATATTGAAGTGCCTCTTCTAGTTCTCACTGCCTCCATTCCTACAGAACACTGAAACCTTCATCTACAGGAGGACTTCCTTTAAGACCTCCTTGCTTTGTGTCCATTGAGGTGCCTGTAGGTTTACATGCCAACAAGTCAATCTTTGTCGCTAGGTATAAAATGCACTTGCTTTGGAAATTGTGACATTGAAGTGCCTCTTCTAGTTCTCACTGCCTCCATTCCTACAGAACACTTCAGTTCACCAAGGCCATTAGTTCTACTAAGGTAAAATTATTAGTAACATTTTTATGAGGAATAGCAGTCGGTCTCACAATATCTCGATAGTAAATGAGCACTGATTATGAATTTGTGACTTTGGTTGGATACAGAAAGGAACGCATAAGCTATTTTCTAGGAAAAATGAACAGGCTTGGTGCATTGGTCTTTCAGCTGTTTTCCCCCTCTTTTAAGGAGATATCGAGAGAGTATGGTTGAAAAATAGTGGAAAATTTCAATAAGTGATGGGATTGTAGAAATGTACGGTTAAAAGTGAGTTTCAAAAAACATGGGGAAGTGCAAAATCTAATGAGCATTGTTTGGTAAAACTACTTCTATAGGCCGGATCAGTATTTAGTAGAATGTGTGATTAAAAAGTAGTGAAGTGTCAAAAGTTAAGGATCCCATACATAACTCGGAAAATTAGTTGGAGAAAAAATGAATTGTGCATAGCTGGACTAACCAAGCCCTTAATCTCAAATTCCTCGACAAGCCTCCTTTAAATTATCCATCTTTAGCACATCATCTCCAGTGACAACCATGCCTTTTACATGCACAAATGTAGTTACCTCCGTTAGTCACTTTTTCTCAAGACTGACTAGATTGTGCAGTACATACACTGCCCTTATACCATGTAGATGGTTGTGAGATTGACAGGAAAAATACTCCCAATTTTCATATATGAACTGGTTAGACAGTATGCCCTAACTCTTGTCTAGCTAACAACCAGGACCTTCCAATATATCTGGTGATAAACCAGATCCAGTGTAATCAATAACTAATGAACTCAGAATACAAAAGATAAACAGAGAGAAAATACAAGTAAACGTGATAAACAGAGATAAAATACAAATAAATGTAATCTTAACTACCTCTTAAACTAAGTAGATTAGAGTATATCAGATTTTCATATAGAATTTAAATGTAAAAACTTTCTAAACTTCCCATGGGCTCTATGCGTCTCATGAGATTACCTAGAAATCTACGATACCGTTATCCACTGAGTTTGGCCTTGGTCTCTGTAAATCTAATTTAAATTATCATCTGCTATTTCAAGACAGACGCTTTTAAGGCATTAAGAGATACGAAAATAATGGCACACATACAGGAGAGTTATATACTCAATTAGAATTAAATATTGTAATCTAGCATGACTACAATGCTCCAATATACTTACTTGGATTATTTGTCAAGCGGCTAAGCACCCCGAATTCCAATGTTAGGGTCCCACCACCAGCAGTTGATGTTATCTATAAGCACATAATATCTTCAAATCAGCACTTGCATGAGCAAGATGAGAATGAGTCAAAGCAAGAGGGATAAATGTAATCCTTGTTACGGAATGAATCAGTTACCAGTCACATTCTCCTCTGTCAATTAGTCGTGTTTCATATGATCTATTAGAGACAGATGATTTGCATATTGCCAAGTCTTGTATCTTGAAATTACACTAATACAACCATACCTCAGAACCTGGGGAAATACAATCTGACTATGCTAACGATCATGTAATGGAGCGTGATAGCATTTTGTCACATTGGTCTAACATACCCTTACCTTCAAGTACTTGTCAGTGGACTGAAAATCTTGTAAAGGTCAGGCTTAAGTTTCTTATCTTCCAACTCGCTGATGTCTATTTATAAATACCCATCCGTCACATGCTAAAACAAATTGAAGTGCTTGTTTTACATTCCTTTTAAATGTTCATGAGTATTGGATGTTCTTAAGTAGTGGATCCTAGGCCTGTGTGGATCTACAGGTGGAGTCAGTCCGACAAGGGACATGGTGGCAACTATGCTGCGAGATTTTAAAATTAAAATTTCTTTAATTTTATACTTAAATTAGACATGTAATCTACCCTTGCAAAATTTTTCTCTTCCATCATATTGTGAACCACTCATTACATTACATAGATTTCAGAACTTTTTATTATTTTTAAACGATTTTCTTTATTTCTCAATCAAACATCCACAAATCATTTTTTCTATATTTTTTTATCCAACATGCCAGTATTATTGAGTATATATATATATATATATATATATATATATATATATATATATTTTAATTAGCGGCCAGAATGCAAGTTTCAGAGTCCAGAACACATGCAGAAATTACTTCTGCTGTTACAACAACATACATGACATAACCAAACACAAATTATCATTCCTTATAAGTTTTGCCCATGATTAATTTAACCAATAAGCAGGAACTATCATATTGCTTTATATCTCGACAGAACAAGATTTATTTATTATTTTTTTTATTTTTTATTTTTTTTTTTGATAACCGAGGGTATCGGGGGACCCCGCTTTAACAGTCACCCCACTATTCCCACGAGGCCCTGGCGCATCGACCGGGAGACGCCCCAGTGGCCCCAAGAAGTTTTTTTGCTCTCACGGGGAATCGAACCTGGGATTGGTGAGATCCCAAGCACCGCCCTTACCGTTTGAACAACCCCTTGGGGTTACAGAACAAGATTTATTAAGGATGTTCATAGCTTTATAAAGGGAAAAGAGAATACAAAGAGGATTTGCCTTGCTTTCATTTTCATCAACACCATGTAATAGATTAACTGATCCAAATGGAATCCCTGCAAGAAACATAATTTACAATGTCATACAGAATAATGCAATGACCTCTAGAGAAACATGATATCTCCTAGTTTATTTCCCTTGTTTGAGGGGAGAAAATAAAATAGTGAATGAGTGAAGGACCCAACAATGTATTCTATATAACAAGTCAATACAATTAGCTCAGGGACCTATCTCATATTTTCAGGAATTACATCCTGAATCAGCCTTTATATGGAAAAGAAGAGTAAGATGTATAAAAGTAGCTATTTATTTGGCAGGTTACATATCTCAGTTGTCTTCAAATATATTAACACCTTCTCAAGTAGATAAATGTCTTAAAAGTATTTCAATCTAAAAAGCTTCTAGTAATTTGTCCCCGGAATACTACTGTAAATCACTGGTGGTACCTGTCGGAGTATCAAAAGCAGGTAGCATTCTACGCGCTAAATCCTCTGCCAGATGCAGTAATTCATCGTCATACGAGGGTATTCTCATTCCCTGTAGTTATAGAAGTTCTAAATCAAATGAACGAAGTTTAGAAAGCATATCAGGACTACAAATTTGTTGTGCTTGCACTATTAGTATTGCTTCAAAAGTAAGTGCCTGCACTCTTTAACAAACATCCCTTTTCAAGTAAGGATAAAACCACTCTGAATAAGGCCCATCAGTACTGCAAGCACAGTTGCATTAAAAGCAAACATATCATAGAGTTCAACTCTTCTTCTCAGTAAGGTTGGTCCTTTTTATTGTGATCCTGTTGCGTTAACAGTCTCACATATTTGCAAATCCACAGCTCGGGAAATGAAAGTACAACTAATAAATAAAGGACAAAAACATTTCCAACTGGTATGAGGTTTTAGGTTGAAAATCCAATACCAAAACCATGCAAGTTAGGTTCAAAAGGATAATATCACACCAAGTGGACTGGAATGTTGCAAGTAAATCAGAGCGTAAGCCCAACTGAAATTGCAGTCAACAAGGATGTTGGGCACCTTTAAATAGGATGGTTGTAGTAACCACATCCAAATCGCCTAGAGAAAGAACATAAGACCAATTTACAATTTACATAACTATTCCCAATTAGTACAAGGCCTTTTGGATGAAGCTTAATGGCAAGACCTTTCAGCCTAGGGGCAGAGAGGATAATTATAGCAAGTAGACTGATGTCAGTATGTTACAAAAAGAAAACAGTTCAGTAGTGCTTTGCATTGATTGCAAATTAGAGAAGCAAATCGAAATGTTAGCTTTTTTCTTATTTTTCTAGATTTTGAATTCACATTTCAAACACTACAGATTTCAACTGTCAATTTTTCAAATATAATCGGAAAGAAGAAAGATATGGTATATTGAGAGGCAATTTGCCTCCATGACTCCCACAGTTCAAGACTCCCTGAATTTCACATTCAGACGCATACCACCATCAGGCAGCAATACTTGTGCCCAAGGAACAGAGGTTGACTTGCAATGTGAAGTGGAACGCTAGTTAGAAGACAGCATTCAGTCTTTTGCAAGGGAAACACAGAAACAAGCAACCCATCATCATATAAGCAGAATGCTTTGCCATCAAAGTTAAATGGTTGAAATGTGTCCGTTTGTTTTATTGTGGTTTCGTTTGGACAACATCATTTGACAGAAGAAAAAGTTTAGTTAGTTGTATGTTTATTAGAGGAAATGAAGTTCCACCCGCTATGAGAAATCTGCTATGAGAAACAAGGCGATTCTGATGATGCAATTATTTTGAGGATCCTTAGCAACTGAAATTATTATTATTGCAACAGTCAGAATAGAAAATCTTAAGGTGGTTACACCATATGATAGGACTGAATAGATAAGCAAATGGTTCGGTTTAGGCTGCAATGTTTGAAAGAACAAATTAATCAAGCCGAACTGCTTATATTTTTAAACGTAAAAGATTTTACTAAATTACAAAAGACAACCTTAGTTATTTTGAATTAAATTTCCCACAATCTTATTTACTCAAGACGGGAACTTTAAAAATAAGTGAAAATTAGCCCCCAACACATCTTTTAAATAAAATCAAGGATTACATTATTTTAATAATTTGAAATTTATGTTATTTTTCATTTTTAGATCAAATGTACACAGAAACTCTTTTTAATAATGGAAGATGCACAAAATTATATATTATGTCCATTTTGTAATATGCTTAGAAGGAAAATTAAAAGTGATAATTTGTTACTTCCGAATCAAAGTGACAAAATATATGACATTTAATGAAAATTAATGCAAAACGTTACACATCTTACTGTTTCCTTAAATATAATTTAATTTCTCAACTTAAGGATATTTGTCCATCACATTTTTTTTTGTTTCAAATTGTAAAAAACTTGCTCAATTAAAGAGGTATAACGACCACACGCTTAAAGATGTTAATGCTGTTATATTTATCATTGTCTCCTAATGATTCAAGATAAACAAATTCGTATTGCATTTCGATTCTATCATAGGCTAGTATGGTAGATTACATTAAATTCATATTTTAGATTTTAGTTTAAAATATATCAAGAAAAAGATACATACAGTGCTGTGTTGTACTATATGTATCGAGTATTAAATGCATGATCATCATGTCAGTGAAAACCTGTGGTTTTAAATGGAACCAAGATGAAAAAAGTGGTTTGATATATAAAATGAAGTAGTTTGGTTGGGAACTATTCCATCCCACTCCAAATGGGTTTGTCTTAAAATTGGCTTCAAACGGGCCAAGCGGACCGGTGCTCAACCCCACCTGCTGGAGTCCCAGCCAAAGGGAATCTATGGTGGGACTGCCACCCCCAACATTCCTCCACCGCCACCAAGATTTTAACATTTGTCTACATGCATGTATAAAACACTATATTAAAAAAAAGGGAACTACATGCAATACCAACACGTAGGGTCAAGTAACAGTAATAATTGTATAGAGTGGTGAGAGAACTCAGAAGGCCTATTTTGGAGTTTGGATTGCAGAGAATTCGTTTCAGATTCAACAGCTATAACCCTATTTTTCTTTTGAAGAAGTTGTACATTTTACCATTTTTACACAGTTCAATAAATTTTTCCTTTTAACACCCCACCCACCCCCAAAAAACACAACCCACCTGCAAAAAAGAAAGATCAAAACATCTGCCTTGAGTCCATGCTGCATGTGTGTTAGCAGCCCGCCGGTTCACACATGATTGTAATTTATCCATGTTGCGTTACTCATCTTAGGATATTGGGTCTAACTCCTCCTAACAAAACCGGCTTGTTAGGGGAGGTTTACCCTCACCTTATATATTGGATCTTATATATTTGATTACCCAATGTGGGATTCTAACACGCCTCCTCACGCACAGCGTGGAATATGACACACAACTGTGGAAATATATATTGGCGGTACCCAACATCATAACTGGAACCTGGCTCGATACTATCTTAGGATATTGGATCTAACTCCTCCTAACAAAACCGGCTTGTTAGGAGAGGTTTACCCTCACCTTATATATTGGATCTTATATATTTAATTACCCAATGTGGGATTCTAACAACTTACATGCAATGCATTTACACCACCAAATGTTAGCTAGATCCTACTCTGTTTCATCTACTTATCATATCAAAATGTATTAAATTCACAAAGAACAATAGTGAATATCCTTGGGGAGAAAACCCACTTAATTGTAATAATAATGAAAGCTCATTTATATGAAGAAATCATACCGTGTTGTAATCACTTGCAATGAGATGAGCAGAAAGTAAACCTCCAAGGATTCTTATCGTAGTTTCAAAGACAGATACTGTCTTATTCTGCAAACGTAAAGAAAAGAACTGAAATATCTAGACCCAAACTAGTTCTCAAGAATCAAATGTGGCCACGTAATCTTTAACCATGCCCCACCCTCCCCCAATCAAATTTCAAGTGAAAAAAGTATGCAAGGCGCAATTAAGACATTGACAAGCATCTGTGTGAAAATTTCAACAAAGCCCAATCAATATGCTAGTAATCAGCAACGCTCAAGGCAAGTCACAAGGTGAAAGCCAACTTCGACTTCAATGGAGTCAAACATTAAAATGCGTGCTCCTGAAAGGAGAGATTTGGAATATGTCACTATGTACGAACAATTGATGGGTAGTTTGATCTACACAACTTTAACCAGGCCTTTTACTTCCTATACAATTGATGCATTGAGTTGGTACATGCAAAATCTAAAGAAGTCTCACCTGAAAGCAGTATAGTGAAATTTAAGATATGTGAAGAGTACACTTGGCTATGGTCTCTTGTAAGAGAAATGTATAGGTTGTAAGCTAGTTGGTTATTATGATGCTGACTATGAAAGGAGATCATGATACCAGACGGTCAACTATAGGGGATGTTTTTATTTTGGGTGGAGCAATTTCATGGTGCAGTAAAAACACAACCAACTACATCTTCATGAATAACAGAAACAGAATATCAAGCTGCAGAAATGGCAGCTCAAGAGAGCACTTGACTTATACAATTGTTGAATGACTTGTGTCAACTAACAGATTATGCAGTTTCTTCGTATTGCGCCAACCAGTCAACAATATGTTTGGCAGAGAACAAAACTGAAGCTAACTACTCTCAATAATAGACAGAAAGCTTAAAAACATAGCAGACGAATGTGTAATCTGCAAGTTAGTTTCGTATTATGCAAACACAAAATCCTTACTCACAATATCAAACCGAAGATTTTTACCAATCCATTCAACAGATGCGGAGAAGCGTTCTTGATCACCAAGCAAGGCCAGGGTGTCAAGCGAATCAATCTGAGCATACGAACATGGAGTTGCTCAAAAATTCATCACTATCCACAGAAATATGGCAATGACATAGCAGCCAGTCTTACCAATGTCAATGCATACCCTCCAAGGGTATCTTCTCCCATGCATGATAAGGGCTTCAATTCATCGTGTGGAAAAGCATGCTTCATATATCCATCAAATGCATGATAGAACATATCACGTACCTAAATAAAATATAGATTATTCTATAATTTTCCAACAGGATCACATTTTATACAACAAGAGTAAGGAAATCAGAACATTTTCTTCTAACAAAGACAATTGATTCTTACAAGGGCTTTAAAATTAATTTAACAACGAAAAAGAACAAATAACTTACTAAAAGTCAAATTTTAATCAAGTTTTCACTTTTCAGCGCATTCTTTAAGCACATATCTTTCACTTGTCTTTCTTCTCAAGCACAATTCAGATTATTCGTGCTCATATTACTAATCAATAAAAGACCAATTTTAAACAAATTGCAATAACAAGAAAAATCAAAGTTCTCTAGCCGTTCAAGAAGTACAAAGTTCAGATTGATCCACAAAACAAATGCATTAAAAAGATAAAATGTTCTAACAAAAAGAACAAGCGTAATTTTTACTGTAAAGCAATTTTACTTCAATTTTGCCCAACTGATTTAAATCGAATTTTCAGAGGATAAAAGAATATTAATTTTGTGCATAATCTTTCTAATTCTGAGATTAAAGTCGGGTTCACCTCATCTCTGAGCTCCTTGGCTTCATCTCTAGTGACGCCTTCAGAGAGAAATTTGCAAATAAAAATGTCGGAAAATATCAGAAGAATTAGAAAGAGAGGCTTTTTCGGAGCTCCCATTGATCCGTGTGTTTTTGTGTGTGTTCGTGCGTGTTTTCTGGTTTTATATATAATTCACTGAGTTCCATCGCACATGGGCTGAAATCGTGAAGAACTTCGTTATCCTTTTTTTTTTCTTTTTTTTTCTTTTTTTGGGGGTGGGATAATGCACCCCCAATTTCAGTGAATAGACCGCTTCCACCAAACTCCATTTCAATTTTACCCATTTCAACTTTACCCATTTCAACCCCAAAATAAAAATTAGAGAGCTTGATCAGTAGTAGCCAAAACCACCACCTGCTAGTGATCACCACTAGTAATGGTGGTGCTTGGTGGTCATCCACCTGCTAGTGTTCGACCACCCTAGTCGAACAACCTAGTGACCACCAAGCACCATCATTAATAGTGATCACCAAGTTGTTTGACGAGGGTGGTCGAACAACTTATGCTAGGCGTACACAATAATAAAAAAATGAAAAAAAAAATGAAAGAAAAGAAAAAGAAAAGAAGGTAAAATTGTAATGGAATTTGCTTGGATTACAATTATTAAGCAAAATTACGGATGCATTTAGGACCGCCCATTTTGCTTTTGCTGTTTCCCTTAAATATTTGTTTGGCTCCTAAAGGCAAAACCGATAAATTTTCTTTGAAAAATAGTTGTTGAGAAAATAATTTTTCAATATTTGATAGAGACATAGAGAAAGAGTATTATAAATATAGAAACATTAACAAATCAATTTAATAAGTGGCAATAATGTTCCAACACTATTAAGCGTTCCGTAATTATGGAACAATCAATGATTTGTCGATCACATATGATCTTTATTGGGAAAACTGGGATCATACCTAGAACTAACACGACGAGGCGAAACTTCAGTAGTTCGAAAAATTTTCCGACGAAACCATTTACTCAAAGTCAAA
Organism: Jasminum sambac; assembly: GCA_018223645.1. Classification (NCBI taxonomy): domain Eukaryota; kingdom Viridiplantae; phylum Streptophyta; class Magnoliopsida; order Lamiales; family Oleaceae; genus Jasminum; species Jasminum sambac. Next base: position 25,881,886 of record CP073649.1, read on the forward strand.
ATTTTTGACAAAAAACTTTGATTTTAAGCAGGCTCACATAATCTTTTGTGGTGAATCTAACGGTAATATCATCTCCTCAATGTTAATTTCACCCATATATCGATTTGATGATTATTTTATATTTTTTATAACTCTCAACTACACATCTAAAATCAAATTAAATTTGATCAAATTCATTGTAAAAGGCTAAATGAAGAATTTAGATAGATGAAAACAATAAAAAGAATCCATAAAGAAATATGGACATTTTTGTAACCTCCTTTTTTTCTTTTTTTTTTTACGGGTTTTTCTAACATCTTTCATAGTCGGTAATTTATAGTCGTTAAAATATCTTGAATACTTTTGATAATGGTGATACAAGTTATGCTTACCATTTCGTTCATAATAATTAAGCAACCAATTATAGGTTTCAAAAGTTAAAACATCTTGGTCTTTTTGAAAGACCAATTTTGGTCTTTCAAAAAGACCAAAATGCTTTAACTTTTGAAACGTATAATCGTTATAAAATTTGGTCTGGTGGTAAAGTATCTCCTTACTAATTTATTTTCGATTTGAGATACCACACGCCACTCCTATGATCCCCAATTATAAGGAAAAAAAAAGTTTTAAGACGAAGATATCCTTCTCTGTGGAAATTTAATTCATTTGCAACTGAATGAAAAGTTATAGACATGCGCAAGTTGGTCGTATTGTCGTAATTGTCTTTCTTTCTTTCCTTTTTTTTTTCTCTGTTTGCCCACACTTGACTACTTTTGAGTTACTCGCAAAATTTTACTTTCCCAATTAGCGAGAGGGGGAGAGGGGTGGATAATAGTGCATTTACACATAAACATATAAATACAACTAGTAGACTGATACTATCATTCTATCCACCACTATGTATATGTGTAGAAAATGGTAAATGCACACCCAAATATATACACACAAATAATCGAGAGAAACTATCATTCCATTCACCCTTGTATCAGTAGAATCTACACTAAAGTATTTGCACATATATATTCCACGTACATTCTCATGTTTTCATTTAGTGGGGTTATTAATAATTGTATATCCAAAAATTGAGAGCTTGTATGATACAAGATTCTAAAACAATTATCCCGAACCACCCATTACATTGATTTGAGAATTTCTTTAACCATTTTTAACTTTTTTTTTTTTAAACTACACAACCAAACATCAACCCATCACCGCTCCACGATGATTCAACATCATCAATCGAAATCTTCAAAGTACCTCACAATAGAGTGAGTCGATGAAACAATCATTCCATTCATTCTGACTATTGTTGATTGATGAAATCGTTGCCTTAAATGCAGAATGTACAAACATTGTTCACATTTGATCATTCATTTTATAAGGCTCACTTTGACTCATAGAACGCCACCACTCCGAGAACGATTATTCAATACGACTTCCGCACACTCAGTTACAAATTCAAAATAAAAATTAAAGTACCCATAGTTTTAGGAGATTAGGGTTTACACACAGAAGGCACATCCCACATTTTTGTGGTCAGTAGGGCACTGCTAGGAGTCATTATTCAACCTGCCAAACGTTGTCACTTTGACACCAGTTGCTTATTGATGCCAAAACATCACAACAAACTCATGCTCAAGTTAAATATGAATATTATCAGAGCCTCGAGGAAGTGTTTCAAACCGTTTCATAGATATAATTAAACAAAACTGCTAAGACTATCTATCCAATAGCTTCATCTAAAAGAAAGGTACGACTGAATGTGCCTCAATAGAAAATTCCGCCAGCATAAGGGGCTAACAAGAACCAAACAAGAAATAGAACATAGAAATTTCTCAAAAATAACATGAATGTAGTGTTGTTTAGACAGACTACAGAGATTTCTCACTTCAGAGGAATGAACCTTGAAGAGTGGGTGGCACCAATACCGGGTCTACCGTGCTTAACAGGTTTGTATGAGATTGAGAACTCAGCAAGATAGTGGCCAATCATTTCAGGCTTGATTTCCACTGTATTGAAGGTCTTCCCATTGTAAACTCCAATGACACTTCCTATCATCTCAGGGACGATGATCATATTTCTCAAGTGAGTCTTCACGATATCAGGCTTCTCGCCAGGTGGGGCCTCGCGTTTCTGAAATGGAGAATCATATGAAACATTCAGCAAACATTGGTTGCTTACTCACCATTGAAAAGCATAAATGGTCACAGCGTTGATTACTAGAGGACATGAAAAACAACAGTGTTCCATTACGAGTTCTTCATATTTCTCCATCATCAAGCCATGAAAACCAATAATTTTTCATTAACCTCATTGAGCATATCTTAAATGTCAAACATATTTTACATAAAATTTGGAAACATTCTGGCATACGAGGGGAACTGTCTTCAAGACCATGGTGAGAAAGCAAGAGAAAAGCACAAATCTTGAATGGCTTTAGCCGGATATTATCATTTTGGTTAAAGATGGCAATTTTGATATAGGCAATGTTCTCTCATCCCAACCAGGTAAAAGGAAGTACCAAAAGAGTAATATTCAAGAACACACAGAACAACTATGGACAGAAAATGAAACAAAGTTGGCTAAAAGACAAGCAAATATGTGTGCAATTTACCGCTTTGCGCAGCTTCTTGATCAAAGCCATGGGCTTCCTCTTCAACCCCCTTTGAAACCTGCATATCGACCGTGAAAATCAAAAGAAGAAAAAACCTACAATGATATCAAGAAGTTCTAATAAACCATCACAAAGCAATAAAATCATCAATAACATGCTCTGCTTTGGAGCAATCTAGGCTTCAACTGTAACAATGAAATTTATCATGTAAGGTATACCAGAAACAAACCCAAATATGCAATAGGAACTGTAGGAGACTGAAATTCACTGGTCCAATAGATCCCGAACAAATAACAGTTTGCAAAGATGTGTCTATTGAGTAAGCGCCCATTAGCCTATAAATTTTTACACATTTTTACACATTTTTTTCAACTCCACTCATTCTCTCTCCTATTTCACATCCACATATCTCGTGAGACCTACCTGTACTACACAAATCTCCACCATTCAACTCCACTGATTCTCTCTCCTATATCACATAAAAATCCATAAAAATCCATTTTCACACATACACTAACACTCGCTAAATAAGCTTCCATTGTTTCAGATAGCATAAATTAACTCTGATCGGCCACAAACCTCAATACAGATACGCAACTAAAAGCTTCTTTGGAAGTGCTTAAAAACATTGTTGTTTAAAACTTATAGAAATCAATGGTAGAAACTCAAGAAATACATGTAAGTCATCCGAAATGACTTGCTGCAAAGTGGAAATGCTTATATTTTTGCTTAAAAATAACTTTTCAAACCAGCTCCACCACAATTAACATTAACATTAGCACAACCACATGTAACACCATAACTAATATCCGCGATTCCTTACACTGAGTTGCAAACCCACAAATATTCAGAATGGAAAATCTAGCAAATATATCCTTTCTACCAATATCCCCCCAAAAGAAGCCGTGGATACACTTCTTGATAGTGGAATCCATGGACAACCAATGAGGGACGGGCATCACCCCATTACCTATATGACTTTCAAAGCGAATAAAATGAAATTTGAATTATACCTCATAACTCGAACTTACACTTCAACATATCCAGGTAATTTAATGCAAAAAAATTTAAAAAAATAAAAAAGGGAGCTACAACACGTAAAAACCTAAATAAGAAAGGTACCTTCTGCGGGCACGGGCATGGAATAGCTTCACGAGCTCATCAGTTGACATGTCAAGGAGAGCATCGAGGTCCACACCCCTGAAGCTGAACTTCTTGAATGTTCTCTTCTTTGGCTGCCCTGTCGTAACATCGGTCTCTACGTCCGCCTGTATGTATAAACACAGCACACATGACAGCCAGTTAGACACAAACGAGTGTGAGAGAGAGACAAATACAGAAAGAGGGAGATACCATGATTGTTCTGTGGATGCTGGATGAGAGTCCAAGGAGAAGTGCGAGAACGCCGCTAGGGTTTTTGGGTGGAGAGAAAATTGCTAAAATGGAAATGGTATCTAGCGAGCTGCTCCATATGGTATTAGGCTTGCGGTGCACAATGGGCCGGGCCTAACCTTAGACAGGCCTTCAAGGGAAACGAACAAGAATGAGAGTGCTGTTCCAGAAGGTGACTTTGCTCTTGAGAGTGTGTTCCTTTTTTCTTTTTTTTTTTAATAATAAATAAATGAATTTTTAATTCGGGGTTTAAAAGTAAGAAACATTACTTTTCACCAATATCATTTTAAACGAGTAATTTCACTTGTGTGATAATTTTTTTAATTCATTTTTAAAGATCTCTGTATATCTTTCAACAAGGCATTCAAAAATCAAGATTACAAGGTGATCATTAAAATTTATATTTTAATATCGGTTGTCTAATTTTACTTATATATTTTCACCAGTGTTCACTTTATTATATTTTTAAAAATATTTCAATGATTTTTCACGGTTAATTGCATACACATGACGAATGCAACATGGACAAAGATTGAAATGAATTTTATATCACGTGGTTCAAAAAACATTTTAACCATTTTAAAATCAAATTGGATTTTAAATTTTAAAGAACATAAGAATTTAGAATTGTAAAAATAATGGTCTGATCTGATTTAAAACACCTTTGCCTTTGTTTTTGGGTTAAAGTGCACGTGGTTTAAATTCACAGCAACCATTATACGAATACTTATACAGACACGTATATATAATTAACAGTGAAAACTTTATAAAATCTTATCTTATAGAAATATATAAAGGAATGACTACTAGCTAAATAAAATTTGTTAATTAGAGTTAAAATATTCAAACTTCAATAACCATTTTGTAATTTCAGTGACTATCAGGGAAATTAACGCTTCAAAAATCACAATTATAAAAATCTCTTGCAAACACACACTAATTAACCACACACCTCAATAAAATGTATCATTTCTATATAGACACAATAAATTGGAATGATCCAGCGCCATTGAGTATTCCGTAACTTACAAAACGCTCGGGCCGTTTTGAGGCCACATACAACTTCTGTTTTGAAATCCGAAGCCAAATATAGGTTTAGCATAGCAAGGAGAAGCTCCAACAATTCAAAAAATTTTCCAGCCACACTGTGACTGCCGGTAGCCACCGATCAAAGTTTTTTACCATATTTTTTAACTCGAATTTCAAAACGGAGGTCATATGTGGCCGAAAAATCATTGAGCATTTCGTAAGTTACGAAAAGCTCACTAGTGGTTGAAACTTTCTGACAAAGCAACAAAGTAAAACCCAAGAAATACAAATAATGCTGTTGGTCCAAGTATACCGTGTACAGTCCTATACATGGAAAGCGACCAATAACAGACCATCATATACACTACGAACCACCAAGTAAACCATAGAAACCTGGCTTAATTTAAAGTACAAAGATATTAATTAAAAAAAACACACCTTAATTTCTTTGGGACCATGATTCAATATGTCCTGAATCATCCCACAGAAAAAGTACATTTGGTGCTCTCACAAGATTAATCTTTCGGGATAATTATTTACAATTGCTGATCCCTATTAGTTTGTTGACATTTTTTATTTCACAAATTACATTAAAAAGATTGTAAGTTCCATCTAAGCCTTTTCGATTTTCTGGACTACGATTTTCAGTTCTTGTTGAAGAATTGCCCTTGCAGGCAACAAAACCCTGTCCTTCCAAATCGAACCCGGCTCAGTTATTTGGTCCGACTCCTTGTAGAGCTCACAGATAGACTCTGCTTCTTCATGCAAATTGCTAACTGATGTCAAACATTTGATTTCATCGGGATCAACTAATAACTTGCTGTCTCCATCTTTCCATGCTATCAGCTGCACATAATGAGTACGTGTCAGTTTATGAGCACATTATATGCGTCAGTTTATGAGCACATTATGTTTTTCATCATTGAAATATTTTTCATATATAGTTCAGGACGTTGTTGTTCATCAATCAATAAATTTACAGGCTATGAGTGTGTGAAATATGCAGAAGGAAAAAAAATATTCAAATATTTGCAAATTTACCTTTGGTGGACCTCCTGGAGTATTTGTGCAATACAACCTTGCATTATCTACAAGCTGAGAGTAGTTTTGAAATGCAGACGCAAATCTCTTGTGGGACATCAGTTGTGACTTCACTCCAACTGCCCGTCCCATGTGTATTGCCCTCCTGCAACATTTATGATCTCATGAATACATGATAGCCACCAAACATAATCTAAAGAGTTGACCCTATTTTCTGAAAAATGGAAAGAGCATTTATTTGGAGACACAATTGTACCTGAAACCTCTAACAACAGCCAGATAGGCATCACAAACAACTCCAACTAACTCTATCCGGTAAGGCTTCTTGATCTTAGTTTGTTGGCCTTCATCTTCTACCTGAACCCAATAATTTTCAGTGACAGTACCATCCTCTCCGACCTTGTAGCCGTCTCCCATGCGGTAACGGTGTTTGTGTACATTTCTTGCCATGGCAATTGTCTGCTCAACAAAGGGTTCCCAGGATAGGGTACCATCCATGATCACGTCCCGTCCCTCATTGAGTGCTGTTACTAGTACCGATGACGCAGCATCAATTGATGATTGGTGAACCTATTTTGCACAAAAGCTATTTTTGAGACACTGATCTCTTTAATGGTAAAATGTACAAAAATACACTTGCGCAGACAGAATCAACATGTTGAAATTATACGACTGTATGAAGTTGGAATAATTTTGATCATGTTGAATATATCTGCACAGAAATGCCTGCACCTACATTTAGTTACAAATGGAGTTACAAGTCAAATTTTGAAGTTACAAGTTAAACATCTTGATTCCACATGTGTCGTTAATCTTTACGCATGGACTTGTACTCAAAGTGGAGACATTACCAGTTCAGCAGTTTGAAGCATGTCTAGGTGATGACCGCTAGAATTAAGAGCTCTGTAGATGACGTCTGTTTCCTTGAAAGCATCTGCTTCTATCACCACAGCATCTGCTGCAGCTTCTGACCAAAATGAGCTGCCAATTTGTTCAGCTTTTCTTTAGTAACAGAGAACTGAGTTCAGTTTACTTTCTAGTAAAGCACTTTAATAGCCATTTTGTATGCACATGACTAGGTAAGTTCACAAGTTGCACTTAATTCACAATTTCACATTCTGATAGATCTAACAAAGATGAACGCTAACTGAACGTGAAAAAAGGCAAGTTTACTTGCGTCAGTTGTGTGGATAAACACATAGAAATTATTCCCTTTGGGCATTCATTTTTATGAAGTCGTCGAGCCACCTCATTTAACTTAAACAGTTTGAGCAATAACACATTTATTGAATAAAGGCTTCCATCACGCCTCGTACATCGAGGTCAAAATATTTTATTGAAGGTAAGACAGGAAATTTTCATAAATCGGGAAGCAGAAGATGCGAACGAGCTATGCTTGTCCTCATACCATGTCATGCTAAAGACTATGAAGCGAATATAATTGTGAGAGAACACGACACTGAGAAAGTTAACTCTTTAATTCTTACTCTTGCATGATCTGTTTGAGGACAGTACTCTTGCCAGCTCCCATCCCACCACCCATAAGAAGGAGCACGGGACTTCTCTGGCTGTGAACTGCAGGCACCATCACATCTGAATGATTTAGTACCCCATTGGACATTATGCCGATTGCTTTCATCTCCTCCACTAGTGTAGAGAATACCCTAGTCATTTTCAGATCCTTAGTTATCTTCTCAAATCTCTGCTTTCTGGAAATGCAAAATGAAAATAAAAAGATGATCAGCCATAAAAAATTTATCAATGATCACCAAAGAGAAAGACTGGAGTCCTCTTATTTGCTAAAATAAAAACGCAAGTAACTCTACTTTGAAGTTCTCTTCAGAAAAAGTATGAAACTCTAAATTGATTGTTCATCACAATCAATTTCTCAAGAGAGCTGTTGATTTCTCTCAAGTTTCAAGCAATTATTAAGGCCATAAATTATCATGTGTTGATTATCCACCGAGCTTTAAAAAGCTACTCATGACAATTAATAATGGAACTGAATAACCGTGTAGAATCAGCCACTCACCTTGTAGCTGTCATCACAAACTCCTTGAGCTTTCTCCGATGAGAATGAACACTTAATACCTGAAATGGGTAAATTGTTTCTTTTTCCACTTACTATGAAGTCGAAATACATTTTTAGAAATATCAAGGAAATTTTGTAAACTCTCAGGTGTTCATAGTAATATTAATGCAATACCTGACTTATCATCAGAGGAGCTTGGCTCCAGTGAAATGCAAAATACCCAAGAATGCATCTCTCGAATTCATCAACCAACTTCACATACAAAGTATCACCATCTGATTCATTAGCCAAATATTCATAGATTCTGTCATCACATCCTTGTGATTTCTTCAAGTACTCATTTGCCAATTTAGTTAATTGGGGACACTCACTTTCATCTTCAAATCCCATTTGCCTAGCTGCACCATCATGTCAAACCAAGTTATACAAATAATACAATGCCTCAGCAACTTCTATGAAAACAATAGCAATCCAATAAGAGGGTTTGAAGTTGAATTAAAAATGTTCATACAGGCAATCCATTCGACTACAGCTCAAACAAAACTCAAATTCTAAAATCAACGCCCATATCAGGTAAGAACGGAAACAAAAGACAGTGATAATTAGCGATCACTCGAAAGGGGCAAAAAATAAAAATCGAGTCAAGTGGTTACCAACATAATGAGAAAATCTCTCGATTTTCCCGTGACGGTCGACGAGTGGAGCAAGATTCCGATCATCCTTGGACTGTTTAGACTTCCGGTGGTAAAAAGGCATGATTCGGGCAAAATTTATCCCAGATTAGCAGTAGACGTTGCAACAACGGCGGTTGCAAGTGTAACGCCAACCCGGAAAACACCATATATGCGTTAAATTATGAAGAAATAAAGACCTACATAACCATATATATGTATGTATAGATGGGAGTGGCGAAGTCAAAGAAGGGGGGTTTACCGTTTATGGCGGAGTTTGTTTATCGAGAAGAAAATACAAAGAAATTGTACACGGAGTAAACGTTCTCGTTTTGTTGACTAAAATAAGAATCATAAAGAGTAAACAGTCAACTTTGAAAATTCGAATATCCAGCCCTCTTGCAATGAAAAAGTGTAACAACATTTTTAATTGATTTATTTATTCAGCAATTATATTAAATTAAATTAAATTATTGAGTGCTTCGATTTACATGCTTTTAAAATGTATTATTTCTCTAATTTATTAAAATTTAAATTTGATCAAACAAATCACATTCACATGTTCACTTGTACTATTAAATCTCTATCATCTAATTCCACTAATTCTATCTCTTTCTATTCATAAAAATACATTTTAATTTACGTGCTAACATAATTATTATTGAGTGTATTGTAGCAAATACGTTACGACGACTGCTTCATTTTTTTTATATAATAATAAAATATAGCACTATGTTGTAGATTTTCAATGCATACAACAATAAGTTACTATAAAAAAAACTGAGTATTTAGGGGTGATAAGCCGTCTCTAAAGGCTTTATTTTTTGTAATGAGACATTGAACTTGAAATAAATAAAAAACAGCATAAAAAAATGGACATGGACAAATAAATAAATAAAACTTAACTATCAATAATCGCAAACATTAGGGTTCAAATTTGTCTATCTTTTTGCATTATATTGTTGACTAAAAACGAAAAAGAAAATATTTTAGGAGGTTAGAAAACATTCTAGCTGGATTCCAACTCTTGTGATTTGTGTATCTAGTGCCATCCTTCATTTGCAAATTTCATATTTGGCGTCAATTCCTTTTATAAGATTTTAAATCGATGGACAATCTCGATCAACATCACTTTATGCATATCAATACTATACTAGTGTTTCTACCCGTTCGTTACATGGGAAGACATATATAGGTTGTTACTGGTCATTTTTTATAATATAAATAGCAGGTACATGTATTAGATTAGAGTTGATCCAACTTGCACATAAATTGACTTATTTTAATGGTGTCATTTTTTTAATTTAGAAAAATAGGTGGACGCGATGCGTGTATATATGTATACACGCTGAAGAAGAAGTCGAATTAGAAAATACATGTAGAAGCGGTAAAACTCGTTGCCATAATTAAAAATTGATTTTTTAATTTAAAAAAATATGTGAAAGTGACCGGAAAATATGCTTGTTTTATTAATATATATATAATATATAGATAGATATAAATTATATTATTAATTAATTATTATTATTAAAATTAAAAAGTGGGAATCGCTGAAAATCTTTTGATTTCCAATAATATCCCCACTTATATTTTGTTTAGTCCAAAATGTCCTTATTAAAGAAATATATTTATATAAATAATAATCAATGAAAGACTCTTCATATTATATTAAAGAAATTAAACAACATATATTCTAATTCTTTTTTTTTTTAAAGAATCGTTTACAAAGTCATGTAGTTAGATTATAATTTTTTGATTTAAAATTATGTCACAAATATTTTTGTAGTCCAATAATTAAAAATATATATATATTGCATAACTAATTTTTGAGTGATTTTTAAAATTACTTTAATTTGATTAAACTACAAATATTTTAATATATAATGTGTTTTTATTTAATTCATATAACATAAAAATGTATATTGGTCATTTTTTCCTATAAAATCTTTAACAACTTTCTAATTAAGATATCGTGTTTTTATAGCTTTAAAATTAGATTGACATCATATTTAATCAATTCAAATATATGCAACTAATCTTATTGGAGAAAAAAATTGTAGATTAGATGTTTTGACTAACTCAATAGAAAATTGAGGTATTAAAATTTTTACTTAGGGTGTGTTTGATTGCATTCTTAGAAAACATTTTCCTTCATTTGGATTCCTAGAAAATATTTTCTCACATCTTTCTTGGATTATATTTTCCATGAAAAATTGCTCATTTTATATTTGAAAGGGTTGTACATGGAAAATGTTTCCCATGAAAAGTTTTCCTATCAAATAATAATGTAAAAATTTTTTTTTCTTGATTTGACATTTTCCTAGAAAATTTTTAGCAATCAAACACACCCTTAGAATATACAATGTTAAAAGTATTATTTAATTTACACGTATGAATTGCTAATATTATATTACTTTAATTTTGCACTTTTTGAAAAAAATTTAAAGTTGAAACTTAAAAATTTATAACTAACAAATCATCATTTTATGCTATATACGAAGCACGTACTCAAAACTAGTATTTTAAAACATGGAAAGCATATTCTCTTTGATATTCTTAAAGATGCATTTCTTATATAAAAAAAAAAAGGATTTATAATGAAAACTCAAAATGAATTTTTAGTGTTTTAAACGTTTTCTGTGTTAAACGTAAAACACAATATAAAAATACATTCGAATTTTAAACTCTACATTATTTAGTTTTAATCTTGATTGTTCTTCCGATTATAATTTTAGTCCTCAACCACTACCCATTACCGTCCCCAAGATAACAGCACTCTCCGCCACCAATCCCAGCCGCCACCTGACGAACACATGGTTCGCATGCGAACCAGATGCTAGTGGTTTGCACCAGCAAACCATGCAATTCATTGGCGGAGCCAGCTCAAGCCCAGTGAGGGCATGTGCCCTCACTGGAATTTGGATTTTTCCTTTTTTTTTCTTTCTTTTTGTTTTTTTCTTGTGCTTCTGCAGATAAGCTCTAATTGCTACGCATGGTTTGTTTGAGGAAGAATGTGGTGAATAGTAGAGTTGACACGAATCTCAAGAAACTAACTATGATGAATCTTTCTCTTTCCTGATCATGTTTTTCTCCATAATTTGCACACTTTTGACTTTTTTGTTCCCTTTTCTTTTATTTTTTGTTTCCTGGCTATCCTTTTTGTTATAATCTTTTTTCTTTTCTTTTAGTTTAGTGATAAATTCTTGGAAATTGTAATTGTTTTATGGTTCATAGTTTATAGTTTATTATTACTTATTTATTACTCCCTCCGTCCCATTTTGATAGGTATGGTTTGACTTTCACACGGATTAAGAATTTAAAATTAATATTTATTGGAAAAGTAAATTTTACTTGTATATTTCTCAATATACCCCTATATTAAATATGACAACTTACTTTTATTAATAACCATACATAATAAATAGGGGTAGATTAGGAAATGAAGAAATTAAATTTATACCAATAAGGAAAGTAGCTTATATTTTGGGACGGATGAAAAAGGAAAATAAGCCTATCAAAATGGGACGGAGGGAGTACTTTTTTGGTCCCATATGTATAGTCTATTTTTTCTTTTTTTGAGTCATCCCACATATATAATAATTTTTATATATTTAATTGTATTTTTTATATTCATTTATTATTATACCCCACATATATTCTTGAAAATTTATATGTATGAGTATGTATTTTTCAAAAAAATATTTTTTAAATAATATATAAATTTTGGAACATATAATTTTTAAACTACTTAAAATTTATTAAAATAAGCATTATTTTTTATTCAAAAAATAAACATTAGTTAGCCTTTTTTAAAATAAGAAGAAATTAAAGTTAAAAATATAATATGGATAAAGAATATGACCATATTAACATGAAGTTTATTTTATTTTTTTTAAGTGAAGTTTACTTTATCAATGAATTAAATAGAAAAAAATAATACTTTCACCATCCATTATGAGAAGAGAGAGAAAAAAGGAAAGAAAATTATATAATTTTCTGTTAGATTTTTGATAATTTTTGTTTTTAATATATGCATGCCCAAAATTTAGACACTCCGCCATTATTTGTAAAAAGTAGAGATGTAACTTTAATTCGAAAACCAGAGTCCCTTCTGTATCCCCCTTTTCATCCCTTCGATTTCCCCAATTTCACTCACTCAATCTCTTCTCAGTTCTCTCTAGTAAAAAATGAAGGAGGATGATAGTGCTGTTGAAATTTTACAAGATGGAAAGCGTAGGCAAATTTTTTATACGACAATGGGCTCCACCTAAAAAAATTTTTGCCTATGCGGAGAGCTATCATAAGTGATCCTCTAGCTATTAATGTCAAGATCCATCATTGCCCGCATTGGACAAAATTCCTGGCTACGCCACTGCATGCAAATCAATAAAGGTAAATAAGGTGGCTGTGCGGTGGTGAGGGAGGGTTTTGAAGCTGACAGTGAAATTTGAAATGAATATTGATTGAATAGTGGACAATTTTATATTCCACACAGTTGTAATGAAACTTACAATTCCTTGTACCACAATTGACATTAAACAACACAACATCCAATGAAGTAAAAATGAAAACTTAAGGAACTACTAAAGTACTAATACAGGTCTAATAACGCAGCCACTATCTTCTTCTATCCAAATTCTATTACACTACAGAAAAGAGCAGCTCTGACCTTCTTAAGGCCATCTTATTTTATTGGCCTTGTTATATTCCCTGCGCTGGGAGAACAAAATTCTCCCAGCGCGGGCCTTTTTGGCTGGCTCCCCCGCATTCAGGGGGGGCTGAGTGTGCGGGCCCCCCGCATCCGGGGGGCTGAGTGTGGATGGGGCCCGCGCTGGGAGAATTGTTTTCTCCCAACGCGGGCAACATATCATCCACGCTTATTTTATATTGTATATAGACTCGCAAGTTTCTCATGTAACGCAAACCGCAAAACGACTAGAAACCAAGAACTTTCCTTTCTTCGAGTTTTGAGTTCAACTCGTCTAGGGACGGAATCTTGCCACCGCCTTTCAGAATCCTGCACCACCACGCTCTAATCTCGTCCTGCATTAGTATAAGATATTATGCAAACGTTTCTGTGGGACTTTAGAAAGCAACAAAGCCTAACACGTGAACCATTCATTAAAACAGTTTCAGTTAAATTCGAAATCAAGACCTTTACTTATTTTAACACCGTGTTAATCACTTGATCTAAAAGGTCAAACTGTTAAATCAGCCTATATGTATATCATTTAACTATTATCATCAACAGATACTTGAGTATCTAAACTTTTGACATCAAACATACAAGCAATAGCCATCATATGCATGCAAAAATACAACATATTAGGCCTCGAGGTGTCTACTTGCACTCGACTACACACGACTCAACACTAACTATTTTTCAAGCACGCGCTAACATACCTCCGAGAAATCATGATTGGAGACGTACTGACTCTCAACAGAATAGTTGATGCCTTCAACGTCTGCAAAGACAGAATTCTTGGAACTGCCGCGCGAGTTCTCTCTTTGTGCTCCTATTCAATAACAGAAAATAGATAGTCCTCCTTATGTTCATTTGGTAAACTTGAAAATTTTTTAAGTGTGTTGTTGAATACCTGTTATGCAAGCAACATAGTAACCAGATTTCCCAAGCTCGGCTGGCTGGATCTCATCTCTGTTCGCCCGGCTGCTACACTTTCCAAGCCTCAAACGCAGGAAAAAACCGTTTAACTGTGACTCGGAAACGGGGGAGTTCATCCATCTGGAGAAAAAGTGTGATCAGTTATCACTAATCATAAAGGAAAAGGATTACTATATATAATATAATGATAAGCTCAAGAGAGTCGGATAGTGTTTGGGTTACCTGAGAATATCTACACGAGAAAGGCGCAATTTTCTTATGGCGTTGAGCATCTCTACAGGAGCATCATCATTTTGTAATCGTCGAACTCTGTACAATGCAAAATTTTCATCTTCTTGAATTTCATTCTGAGAATTTGATGGAATACTCTTTTCTACTTCAACAGTTCTTTTTCCCAAGAACTCATTTACACCCCACATCAGATTACTTGGAGTATAATCTGAACAATTTTCATTGCCAGAGCAGAACATAAGACGAGAACCGAAGTTAAGGAAAGAAGCACTTTGTTTCAGTTGGCAGTGGCCAGTCGAGGACGCCAAGGGACAAGTAATGGCCCAGTGATCGAGTTGAGAACATCTGAGGCACAAAGAACTGGATTCTTCAACTTTGTCGAACAAACTGTTTTTCTGTATGAGATCCTCAAGCTCACATTCTGTTACTTCTGGGCATTCGCGTAAATTATGACCAACTCTGCCACAAAAGAAACATATTGTAGATGTCGATGATCTTGCCTTGTCGGAAGGTATAATGTGCCTCAGAGCATCTAATCTTCTTGCAAACACAGATGCCATTGCCTCTGAAGTTTTGAATTTTGGAGGAGGTAGTATAGGATTCAGTTTGTTTGAGGACTTGTCACTAACAGCTGCCTCAAAATTGGCAGCAAAACTCTTGATCCCTCTAGAACTTTTCTGATTGATAGGAAATGCAGCACCGATTTGAGTGTTAGAGTCAACCCTCACACAATCCGTGGAACATTCTAGGATTTGCTCTGAACTACGTTTGCAGTTTTCTAACTCGGGGGTCTTCAGTGATAGACGTGTAATCCACAAACTAGAAAGAGCGCTACTCTTATGGGGCATAGTAATGGGGCCCACAATATCTCGCGGTATAGGTAGATTCACTTCTTCATCAGATCTTGGACATTTCTCAAGTAATGTTTCATCAGCCACTACATGTTCTTCAGATTCTCCGGTCGAGTAATTCTCTTTCAACTCTCCAGTTCTTGGAATCTTTGCAGTAGAACGATACAAAGACTGAAACATAGCTGGAAACCCTAAATTTCGGTTTTCGGGATCTTGATTTTTCTCGAACTTGATATTTTCTTGATGATCAAAATCATCAGAACGAGCAAGAGAAGGAGTAGCTATTTGTTTATTAAATTCTTGGACACCCTTTACCATGTTTGATATCCAGTTCATGAAAGAGCTATCGTGATTAACTATGGACGTCGAAGCAATCTCTTTCTTCATTCTTTTGCTTTCAACAATAAGCTCTTGATCTCCCTTTGACCGCTTTACACCTTTTGAAAACAATCCAACACTGTTACAACTTTCAGCACTGTCACCACCCTCATCCTCATCATCTCTTGATCTTCCATTTTCGTCCAATAATACTTTTCCCTTGCCTTTTTCAAGGTATAACTGAATCCTGCTTTCTGTTGGAGATTTGTCAACCTTAAGAGAGTTTCCCCTCGGGGGTCTCTCTTGAGTCGATGTGCCAACATCATCGGAAGGTGGGTCCCGCAAGTCATTTTCAGCGGTGCACTCCAGCTTCACAGGAGGCACAGCGGTTAAATCCACCATCTTTACGCTATCCACATTCACATCTCCAGGAGCTGAGGTTGCTTCATTTTCTGGTTCTTGTTCTGATTTTATGTTTGATGGTGAACCAAGATGAACCTCAGAGAGTTTTGCGGGACGCATATTTTCAATTTTACGACTCTCATCATCCACATTTAACATTGTTTGAGGAAAATTTACAACAGTGTCATGTTCTGGTCCCCAGGATCTGATGATTTGGGAAGGTGAAACGAGCTTCCTGCTGCTCGGTTGCACATTCCATAAATCGAAAGGTATCTTACCGGTCGAGCTAGAATCAGCACATTTAAGACTCAAACCTTTATGTGGTAACCAAACCAATTCAGAAAGGGGACCAGATGCTGCAAATGCCATGTCAGCACTACTCATGTTTGCATTTACACCTGCACCGGAACTACTCTTCGACCTCGACTGGTTGTTGTAACTTGTAGAATCCAGAGCAAGTCCTAAATCAACTTCTTCCTCATTCGTATTCATTATTAGCAACTCATCATTCTTCGTCATAAATATAGAAGTTAACAGCCTGGATAAACCAGAGAATCAGTTCAAATATATTGCTGTTATCTAACTATGTTATTACTATGTTATGTTATTTCTGCTGAAACACATGTATATAAGGAAACAAAGGTTGTTCTAATTCTATGATTTCTGAATACAGACAGCTGAAATTTATTACAATTGATAAGCGCCGAATAATTCCACTATAGAAATGCATCATAATGAATATAATTACCAATAGATCCAATTATAATTCTCTTGAATAACAATCTAAAAACATAACAAGGTAGCTTTTGATCTAGTTATTACACATAACAAACTGTCTCATGTTTGGGCAAATAAAAATAAGATCTTTTTCCATATAATTTCAGTTCTTGCAAAAATATCAAATAAGTAAATACACAAAAGCATATCTAAAACCAGAGCTAATCTAAAAGGGCATAAACCCTTTAAAGATCAAGCTAAATCAAGAAGGTCTCACATACCGTTTTACTCCTCACATACCGTTTTACTCCTCAAACGCCATTTTCGCCTCTCTTTTTCTCTGGGGAAAAGAGAGAGGGGGATGAAGCCCAGCTCTTCTACAGAGATTCGATTCAATAATCTAACAGATGATAAAGAGAAAAAAGGCTAAAGGGCTGTTCAAAAGGGTGCATTTACGGTGACTAAGTTCATGCACAAGTGGTTGAGAGAGCACCACGTGGACTTCGGCATGCCGGTTCTGCATATATGTTTACTAACACATTAGATTAGCTTAAAAGCTCAGCTTTTTCACCTGCTATGAGTTTGCCTTTTACGGGTTAAGCTGGTAGGATATTGGTACTTCGTGCCCTCCTTAATCTTTTCTTTAGCTTAGGACGTGTTTGATTGTAAAATTGAAAATTGATTGAAAAAAAAATATTTTTTAGATAAATAAATTTTATGAAAAGGTTTTTCAAAAAAAAATAGTAGTTAGAAGTGTTTAATTGGATTAATTTAAAAGTTAATAAATAATATTATTATTCTTATTTTCGTGCTTTTTTCATGAAATTTGATTATTTTTCCTATCTTTATAGTTAAAATAAATTTTCCATAAAAAAAAGAAGCAAACTTTTCCCAAAAAATAAAAATAATATCCCCCTAAGAAAAACGTTTTCCTCCAAGCCAAGGGAAAATACGGATTGCAAGAAAAGTTGGAAAACGTTTTTGGGGAAAAAAAGGCAATCAAACAACCAATCAAGGAAAAAAACTGAAAAATAATTTTTTCTTGGAAAAAACATGAATCAAACACACACTTATTGCCTTTTCTGTATGGATAAATGCTGAAATGATGAAGGTGATTATTAGAAATGTATCAAGAATATAATTTAATTTTACCCCTTTTTTCATTTTCTGTTTTGGATGACATTGAAATGATGAAGGTGATAATAAATGTATTATTAAGAGAACATAATTTAATTTTGCTGTAGAATTCTCACGGGTGGTGATGTGAAATTAGTTGTAGTTTTGACCTCATCAGATGAGATATTTTCAAACATCTTGCCATGATCGTAGGAACAAAGTTAGGAAAAAGAGAGATGAAATGAATTTTTGTTAGATTTTGTAACATCGTAATCATCAAGCACCAGCATTGGTGTCATGGAATGGCACTAACACTTGTTAATCACATGTACTTACTGTATTGTCACAATAAACCACAGGAAAATGGTTTATGACATCGGCTGCTGTTGAAAAATTCTTATTTTCGGAATAGTTTTAAAATATATTGAAATTTCTCAAATAAATTAATTTCTTTCTATAAATAATTTGGCTTCGCTTTTTATAAATATATAAGTATAATGCAATAGTTTTCTTGTTTTCCGCAATTTTATGATACTTTTGGATTATCTCTAGTGAGTTTTTTTTTTTTTTTTTGAAGCGTCTCTAGTGAGTTTTTACGGATGCAATTAACATAACATTCAATGTGTGGGACTTGTCGTGTACATGGTATTAATATCTAACAAATCCATGCCCAAATTGAGAATTGATAAAATTTATTATGGAATTTCTATTTTAATGTCTATATCATGCGTGAAATTTTGTTGGAGTGGGTGCACCACATCACACTATATTACTCAATCCGTTCTAATTATATAATCAATTTTACTTGTTCACAAGGATTAAGAATATAGTTGGAAAAGTAATAAATCTTGTGAATTGTGTTCCTAATTTACACTTATTAAATGACTACTTTTTAAATTAATAGTTACAATTATCACGTTAAATAATGACATATTTGTAAAATAATATAAAATAAATGTCGTAATAATATAGAAATAAAATCATATAATTGGGACAAAAAAAAAAAAAAAAAAAGTCGTATAATTGGAAGGAACAGAACAGCATATGGTATTTGCTAAAAACTGAAGGGAGCATGCAGCACGCTTTCTAACCTTATCCTAAATTAGCGGGTCTTACTGCTATAATTTTCAATGGGTGTGTAGTGTGTGAATGCTTGCCATGAACCCGTTCTATTATTAATTAATTATCTTCATAAATGAGATTTCATATCCCTTTTTTTTTCCTTTGGATTAATATAAAATTTCATTTTACTATAAATAATTTCCTGTGAACTCAAATTAAATTCGCAACAAATCTGGAGTGGACTTGATCAAACCTAGAGGGCTGTTTTATTTCCATAAAAATAAAATAATAAATAAATAATGGTTTGAACTCATGATTTTATTTACTTACTGTATTTGATTAATTAATTCATTTATTAGTAACACCATAGTAACAACTACAGTTAAACCTCGATAAAGTAAAACCCTTGGGATCGGAAAAAAATATTCAGTTAGCGAGGTTATTTATTTATCGATAAATAAATATTTATTATTTTAGAGAGGGCTTTGCAATATAAAAATGTATAGTGTATGTGGTGAGAGAAATCAAAAGACACTAAACAAAATATTATTTGAATTTAGAAAAGTTTAAAAGTTTTAGTGAAACTTAATGTTTCTAAAAACTAAGTTCATGTACATACATAGCAAATGATCCTGAACTAGATGATAGTAGCGTTGTCCCAAATGTATCGTCAAAAGAGGCATTTCAAGCAATAGTCACCTTAAACAACTACTTATTATAACACGAGCAAAATATTCCGAAAGTTGTGTCTACTCTACAAAAAGTTACTGATGGGGTTCATTTTGGTTTAGGTGGGAAGGAAAAAAATCAACTATAGATGCATATTTTCAAAAGGAATTATTATTGTACGGGTATTGTTGATTGATTGAAAGATTTTGGTCTGTTTTATATATATATATATATATATATATATATATATATATTCTCAATAAAATCTAGTAATTATTACTTTATATTTTTATTAGGCCCTGAAAGATTTAATTTTTTTTGTTATTTAATGCATTTAGTGACATTATTATTTTAGTTCATTGGCCCAAATCGGGACCGAAAGAAATTATTATATAATCAAAGTTATTATTTTATCGAATATTACTTTATCGAAGTTCAATGGTAACATCTCACGTAATTTACCATTTAAAAGTTCTTTTACTTATCAAAGAAAATAAACATTTTTCATATGCCAAATATTATTTTGCAAAATTCTCGCTATGTTGTTGCCATCTATACATCCCTCTATTTCGCCAAATTGCTGGCCATGGGCCCAAAATTTTTGTCAAAATTGACATAATTTCCCCTAGGGTTATAGCAGTGGTCCAATCCTACACTAACTTCATCCACCAAAATTAATTGTGTGACCTATCCAAACAGCATCTATGCTAGATTTTTGGCTTAACATCCAAGTTGAAGTTGAGGTTCTCTTTCAACCTTTTCTTATCCATAAGTATAGACAAGTCCATAGACATGAGCCATTCATTTTGTAAAGAAGTCACAACTAGGTTTTCTTTCATCATAAAGGCTCCTATTGAAGTGGTGCTCATAACGGGGCCTATTACCAACTAGTTGTTAATGATGTCTAGAGACGTTCGATTTGACATAACTCGTGAAAAAATTGATCTAATTTACTAAATTGAATTGATTTAGACTACACTTAATTGGATTGTTCTCGAATTGGGATGACTTTAATCTTAATTTTCGCTTATAACTTTCGAGTCAAATTAGTTCTGTGCAACAAATTTAATTAGATCACCTTCAACGAAGAACCTAATTTAATTAATTAGGGCTTGGAATCATAATTTTGAATGTGAACACTTTTAGGCAACTCAACTCATTCGGTACATCATTTCATGTACAAAGCATGCACCTAACTTAAATGATGTTTTCCTTATAAGCACTGAGTGCATATCAAGATTAGCTGTTATATATATTACAAAACGTCAAAGTCAATAATAACAAGGAAAGTATGGGTTTAAGTATTGTGATTTTAAATCTTGTTGAAGAACTAGCTAGTCATCCGCATATTTAATAAACATGTGAATTTACATCTTGGGTGGAGGGAAATCGCGGTCATGGCGGTTATATTATTATTATTTTTTTTAATCAAAATATCTTGTTTCTTTCGTGTTAAGAAAGAATGAACAAAGAAACTTTTTTTCCACTTTCTTTCGATATAGTAATAGATGCCGACGTTGCTACACTTCGTTGATATTTCTCACTTTTATATGCTGAACTATTCAACAAGCCAGGCTGCAGGAAGCTGAAGATCTCTGAGGAAATTGAGACGGAAAATCGCGCCACGAATAATTACGATTTTGAAAAGACGTGGATTGACAGAACCAGCACACATGTAACATGCTTGTACAATGTATCATAAGATATGAGACGTGTCTGAAGTCTTTGCGTGTGTTCGTGTGTACTTATTTTTTCCTAAAATTTTGGTAAAAGTGGAGTGTAGTAGTGGAAACCACGAAATGTGTGGTTAATAATGAGTGATGATGTGAAATGTGTGGTTGATATTGATGTTTGACTTTGATTTTTAGTAGTAGGTAATTTTTAGGTGAAAATAAGTGAAAACGAACACACGTTCTGATTAATTAACGATGCATCCAAATTATAATTGGAAGCATTTGGCGTGGAGTTATAGATACCGTCGAAGTGAAACAGATCTGATTAACTGATTAACAAAGACTGACTCAATACTTTGTTATTATATGCACTTAGAGCATCTCTAATGAGATGTGAAGTATGAAGATGATATGGATGGGAGAGATAGAGAGAATATGATTATTTTAATTGGTAATGAACAGAAAGATGTGTAAAAAAAAAAAGAGTGGAAAGTAAAAAGAGGAGAGAGATAGAAACAAATTCAAAAATAATGATAAAATAATAGTGTAAGATGTGAAACTGAATGTGAATTTTAGATATTTCACGTGAAATGATGAAGAAAAAGTGGGAAAAATGGAAATATGTAGATTAATAAATAGAAAATGATTTTTTTATTGGGTATATCTCTTTCCTTCAAATGGGGAGCCACGTCAACAGCAATGAAAGGCTTGCATTGGAGATGCTTTAGAAAGCATTAGCCTTTGCAGTATGCCAGTATTGAAAACTCGCATCTTTGTTGCGCCTAGTCTATACATTTCGACAGAAATGATTAATCTTTTAAATAAATAAATAATGTGTGGTTTTAAAAAATTGTCAGATAGGGACGCAAAATATATTTGAGCAAACATGATTTAAAAAAAATAAATTACTACATCAAAGCGATGTTCTCCTGAGTCCTCTCTATAAGAGGAGTTACTATTCGTAACTGCTGATATAGATTGACACGTCAAGGATTGGACTCAATCATTGGTATGCAAAAAATCATAATGTGTCAATCCGCATTATCAGTTGAGGGTAGTGACTCGTCTTCCTGCAAATAGGAGAACCAAAGTGTAGAACATATATAATTTTTTCAATTTTCTTTTTTCAATAGTCGCTTTCTTTACGCTCATTTTAGAGCTTGTTTAACACATACTATATCAAAAATCATTTTTCTCCAATATTATTTTCCAATTTTTTTTATATTTTAATACACTTTGTTTTAAAAAAATTTCTAACGACACATCTAATAATTATTTTTAATATCCTCTATTAATTATATTGTAGATTAACAAAAATATTATTATAAAACCGGCACCTAAGCTAGGTATCCAATGCCTACCTAGTTGGCATCATAAGGTGCCAACTAGGTTCGAATTATCGATGCGTATTCACCCACCCACCCACCTGCTGATGATGGGGGCATGTGGTGTCCATCCGACACTAGTTGGCATCTTATAGTGCCAACTAATTCGCATTGGATTAAGATGCCATGCACCTAATACTTTCAGCGACTACCTCCCTAGAGAGCCACTACCTAATGGACTTCCCCAATCCTGTTTCTGAGCCGCTAGCTTGCTTGTACGTAGAGGCCACTATGCGCTACAGTACTGCAGTCAAGCAACCCATTTATCAACTTGAGTGACAGACATTTAATGGCAAATGATAGGTAATAGATGTGACACATAGCCGGCTATGGGCAAATCAAGGAGATCGTCTATCAATCAACGAACTACGTCATGACACATATGGTTTAGGCGAGCATTGCTGCCACACACAACTGCCAACTCCTCTCGGACTAAACTTCAAAACAATTGTATAATGTCGCATATCACCTCCTAATTAAATATTCTCTAGCCACTCCACATACTCATCTCAAATTCTTTCAAAGGTAACTTTAACACTCGCATATTCACGGGCTCACCAAACTTTTCTAATTGAATGGGTCTCCAGCATTGCCGCTTAGCTCCACCCCCTTCCCACACTCGCTCACTGTCCTTATTTGAGCTTACATGGCTTCGTCAACTGACTTTTCGTCAACGGACTTGACTCTTAGAGCACATGAAATCATCTCACCTGACACCTCCAAGGTCTTAATATTGGAAGGAACAATATTCTTAATTTAAGTAGAGGCTCCTGTCACAGTAAAGCTGGAATTAGACCTCATCGGTAAAAAGGCCCTTCCATTAATGGATTCGAGACTTTTCTTTTTATGACAAAGATTATGGACACTCGGACACTGCAAAAAGATAATCAGTGCAAGCACCTTTCTTCACTTGGTAGCACCTTTGCCTCCAACGTGTAATCTCAATGCGCCATATGCGCCATGTACGCGACAGACCCACAGAGGCAAAGGAGACAAAAGCACGAAAGTAATAGTTGTCTTCAATAGCTTCTCTATTCTTACATTCCTGTTTGACATTAATTATCACCACATTAGCAGATCTACAATATGTTGGACACCTAAACCATGTTTAGGTAAACACTAGCTCGTGTCAACATGTAAACATAACAGCACGAGGAATTTGGAGAGAGACAAGTAAAATACTGCCTGCAGTGAATGTCTTTCATAGCTGACGTGATTGTTGTTGCAATTCCCATATATGGAACGAATAAAGCATATAAGTTACAACACAAGAACATTTGAAATTCAAAAAACTGGGCATTTCGGCGAATGAAGCACTTGGACATGAGGACACATCAAAATTTAAGTAGCATGACAATGAAAACATTTCTTCATTAGTAGAGCTAAATGCACCGTAACGCAACCGGTCATTGATTTTCATCCCGCATTACCTCGTCTCTGAGCAAATCTTTGCCCTGCTCCAACCAAAACAGCTTTTCCTATCAGACCTGTTTTGAGTCCACAAACAATAGCAACAGCTCCACCAACAGCCACCCATCTCCAGTCAATTCCACCACGGTCCCTTTGTCTCTCTGTCTCCACAATTTCATCTCTCTCTTCATCTTCCACACTAGGCTCTAGAGGATTATTTCCTTTTTCATTAGACGACAATTTTGTAGTGATTCTTGCCAACAAAGCACACCTGGTCAATGCTGCCTCAGATTTTCTAGCATTTTGATATGATCTGAAGCCACCATGCAACTTCTTAACAGTTCCCCACATTCCATGTCGAACACCCAACTTGGCAACATCCTTTGGGATTCCCATGTCTTCGTAGTGAATAAGTGTGACCTCACATGCAGATAATTGACCATCTCCTTTACGCGATTGCACTGCAATTGTTTTTGAGCAAGTAATGATGGATATGAAAATTGAAGATTAAATTGAGGAAAGCTACTACATCATACGAAACATTTACCAGGCTTGATAATCCAGCTTGAGAAATAAAGATCAACACGTCTGGGTTTGTCACGCCTTGGCAAAGATGGATATGGTACCCCCTGCAGATTGATTTGTGTTAAGAACTAAAAAACAACAAATACAAAAACTGATTTTCTGTTCTTCAATTCATAGGATCATACCTTAGTCACACAGTAAAAGTTTCTTCCTGCTTCCCATATTCTTCTACCAATGATATACTCTCTGTCACTGCAGAAAAAGGGGAACTGCATAGCCAAGAATAGCCGCATGTCATCAATTGGGTAACAGCTTATACAAGTGACATCACATGATCATCACTCCAGCAATTCTTAATGGCATCTTCTATTTGACAAACCTTTTTTATCCAGTGTACTGTCATCATCCCTGCACGGCGCATTCTTCTAATATCTTAACATAAGCAAGCATTGGATCCCATTTTGGCCGGAATTCATCATCCCAGAAAAAATCTCTGACCAGCTCAGGAGTTGCATCCTCAAAAATGGTTCTGCTGCGATACATAATAGGACCCACCTGATAAAGGAAACAAGGTTGTAAAAGAAACTTTAATTCTTTTCATTTGAGTCTAGATACAAGGTTACCTTGAAATAGAGATTGTTTGCCAGACATTATTACAAAAAACATTTTCTCAAACATTGTCAACCAAAGGCTGAAGAAAATAAATTAATTCATTTCTTACTTAAAAAAAAAAAAAAAAAAAAAGCAAACCATTTTCTAAGGTAAATATTTTACGGTGACTAAATTTTTTAAAAGTAAATCACTCAATATCAGAAGTCACTTGCAAGTGAGTAATATAAGTGATTAAAATATTTTAATTTCAAGTTTCATATTCCAAAGTACAATACATATTTACCAATTCATGCTTGCTCCACTATGAAAATGAGAGAGAAAGTTTACAAGATAATGGCCGATCAAGATCGATCCCCAGAAGTTATCACAACTGCACAAACAACACACTGCAGGAAAGGGAGGCCCCCCACAACTACGCAAAATTGCACCACTGTTTTGGTAGCACGTCCAACTGAACACACCCCCCCTCCCCCGCCCCGGGGTGGGGATTTATCTGTCATTGACATTTTCCCCTCTTTGTTATGCTCGGTGCAGTGGCTTTTACAGAGCCGAGTGGTAGTGGTTGGTGGTGCAGTTGGCTAAGAAGACGGTGTAATTTCATAAGGAGATATTTGGAACCTAAGATGCAATTCACACAGCCATAATACAAAAGATGCAATTCAAACTGCCATAAGACAAAATTTTTAAGCAAACTCAAAGTTTAAAGTGGTGGCAGTTAGTGATACGTTTGACCAAGAAGATAATAAGAGGTTTAGAACCTAAAATTAGGGATGGGCATTCAAACCGGTGAACCACCCAAACCAACCCGCCTTGGGTCGGTTTGGCACCAAACCAATCGGTCTATTAATAATAATAAAAAAAGGCCAAAAAACAGCAAAGACCGACCAAACTGACTCAGTTCGGTGCGGTTTCGCTCCAAGCCAAACCAAACGGGTGGTTCGGTTCGATTTGCAATTTTCCAAACCAACCCAAGTTGGGTAGGTTTTGGTTTCGGGCCAAAACCTACCCAATCGGGTCGGTGTCCACCCCTACCTAAAATGAAATTTACACTACTGTAATACAAAATTCTTAGGAAAATTTAAAGTTTAGAGACATGAAATTAATTTCATTATAGTACAACGGCATACAACATCAGGATCATTTTAAAGATCAGATGCATGTTAGGGCTTTTTTGACAGGATTGAATTCCCAAGATACCCAAAAGTTAGGGCATGTTTCCGTTTACGGTCTCACACTACTTCCAGTTTTACAAAATCCTCAAAGTTGTTTAGTTTTATATTCTAAAAATAGCATTTTAGACAACAAAAAACATGAAAACAGACAAGGAAAAAGAAAAGGGGAAAGAAAGCCACCAATTTTAAGCACGGGCCACCCTCCAAAGGAAAACCTGGTAAGCACGAGCCACCCTCCACCGGCACCATTGCCACCTCCAGCAGACAGTGAACTGAACCCTACGGCACTGCAATCGCAGCACCACTGACCTATTTCACAGTGCCACCAAAAAGTGGGGGTGGCACTGCGCCTAAACTTCATAGCGCTGCAATTAAGGTAAAACGTGTCCCCTCCAATTTCCCATCTAGGGTTTAGGGTTGCATGGGAGGTGGCACGAGGAAGGTGGGTTGAATATCAGGACCTTTCAATGCACATCTGGAACTTTTTTAGGAACTCTGATGCAAATTTTTCCAATTTTATACTTTTTTTTTTTAATTGAATTTAAAGAGTTAAAAGCCAGTAACCCTTCCTCGAGATTCAAACCAAATGTGTTTTTCAGTTTAATGTTTTCAAAAGTAATTTTTTGAAATCACAAACTAAATGTGTTTCAACAATCTCCAACAAAAAGAAACTAAAAATGAATCCAAAACTTAAAATTGAGAACTAAGCACACAGCAAAATGTCCCTGATTTTCCTAAATATGCTTCTAAATAATATATCAACCGGAAAGCATATGCATGTAACATCTTTGATCAAAATATATATTGATTACAGGAGATAAAAGGAAAAACAAACAGAATGAGAACACATCACGAAAAGGAACTGCCAATCAGACAGAAACAAAATTACCAATAAAATCACTTCAATCCATTCAACAGACTTAGAGCATGCAGGATGCTTTTTCTGTAATTAGCACATATTAGACATCAAAGGCCAACATTTACCTCAGGCTCATGACGCCAAGCTTGGTATGTCATGTTTGATGTTGAGCGCTCCATCAAAAATTGCCAAACCAATTCCCCATCTTTCCCATTTAAAAGGTGTAATAGGTGTTCCAGATCTTTCTCTGTGACACTGTTCTTTTCCGCATTTTGATTCCCATCAACTCTGCATAAGGACAGAAGTCAATATCTCCCAAGAAAGAAACAAATATAATAATTTGACTGTGGCAGGTCTTCAGAAGGTTCAGCTTGTGTGGATGAAATGCTCAATGTTGAGTGAATAGACATGAAAGGACTGCAGGGTCCAAGAAGCACTTGACAAGTGCAGGATCCATTTTCATCACCATATGACCAGTCTTCATTTCTGATCCTAAATCTGCCAGTTATAGCTATCCACATTGATTTAATTGAGCACACAAATTAGTTGAAGCTCAGCAATTTATTCAGGTTTTTTTACAGCCTTCTAAAATATTTAATTGTGGATACAGATCATTAGAAGCTAAGCAAGAAAGACACGTCTATGAAGAGAACAAACATGGAAATGTTTTCAATAGATAATGTCAACTTGAAAATTTATGCGAGAAAGTGTGGCTCATAAGTTGCAACTCCTATAGAATGTCAACTTGAAAATGAGCATGATAGATAATGTTG
This sequence comes from Jasminum sambac, assembly GCA_018223645.1. Lineage (NCBI taxonomy): Eukaryota > Viridiplantae > Streptophyta > Magnoliopsida > Lamiales > Oleaceae > Jasminum > Jasminum sambac. The sequence goes on from CP073649.1 coordinate 25,910,042, forward strand.
GAAAATTATTGACCAAACATGTGCTAAGTTGCTAAGCTCAATTAGGGTATTTAAAGCATTAGAAACTTTTGTTTCATCGTTGCAGTTGGAGATTCATGGTGCCAAATGCTTGTTTCTTGCTAAAGCATGTGCTATATCCATGGTTTCTTGCTAAGGCCACAGGTGAAAGGGATTATGGCCTCATGCACAACTAGGGAACCAAATGTGCGATGATTAAATGGGGTTCTACAACTATTCATTCCAACTTCCAAGTCCTTGTACTCCAGCAAGCCAATGAGTCTCATAAAGCACATTGTCTTGGCTAATTTAACAACCACATCCAAATGTAAATATGCAAATCATTAGCAATCTTCAAACCCTTGTGAGACCTGCCCAACAGATAGTCTGCAGTAAACAATCTATAAAAAGCAGCACTACCGTATAATAAATGTACAACTGAACAAGAAAAATTACTTCTGTTTTCATGCACTTCCAGAATTTTGGGAAACATTGTCAGATTTAGACATTTAGTACATGAAGTACATACGCTCCAATGACTATCACTCTATAAATCACATTCCTTGACTAACTGAATACAGACCTAAGGATATCATTCTCTAGTTTAATGTTCAATACCAAATTGTGTGACAAAGGTTAAAAAATAATCAATTTTTTTTATGCACATTTTCAACCACACATTAATTATACAAAAGATTTATCTTTCACATTTTTCATAATGTTTCCTTACTTTCTTTAACCACACAGTTCAAAACAATCACTTTTCTTCTCCAAATAGCTATGTTAAACAATCTCTAGCTTCATGAGTCTGCTATGGAAATCGGTAGTCATAAAACAATTAGTGTTATTGACTAACATTGTAACTTAAACTATTAAACAATTATTTGAAAGGTATCCACAACAATTTGATCGGAATTCCATTCCTACACGTTAAACCTAATTAACACCATTCTCGAATTATATTTAAATATGCTGGTATATGTATATTTTACGTTCTTATGTTTGGGCCAAATTTTTCACAACTTATTTATATTCGCAGATAATACATGCCAAATGTCATCCATCTTACTCACCAACTGCGCGAGCACATAATAGTGAACTAATAAAAATTCTTGGAAATTATGCGCATGTTTCTTTCTGTGGTATGTATCCATTTTGCACCTTCAATATACCGATAATAACAAAGCTACAATTAGTGATGACTTGCAAGAGTAAGGGAGAAGAGGAAAGATAACATACAATATCAGTAAGTTTTTTATTGTCAAATAAATAACAGGAAAACACTAGACGCATTTAATAGCTAACATTTCATACTCAAATTCAATGCGTAAATTCTTATAATTTATCCACATAGAGTAATTGTATTCAGATTTCCATCACCATTCATAATTTGAAATACAAGTGACTCTCTATAGATCAGTCCTTTAAAATGTAAGATTTTAAAAGTACAGTAGGTGTTCAGGCGAACGCCACAGGATGCTGCTACAAGCACAACAACCAATCCGCAATCATCGGTCATCACATTCAGATGGTTTGGTGAACATATAAAAATGGTTATGACAGTATGGAACAATAAGACTGACCAATGGCCATTTGAAACATCTTTCCTACTGTATGTCTCAAGCACCTAAAATCCAAAGCACCACCACTAAAAAAATCTCATATCCATAACTATGTGGCATAGGAAATTTTATTTGAAAAGTAACAAGTCGAGCAACCAAAACAGAATAAAATTGTATTTCAATAAATGTAACCAACAATGGCATGTTTGCATTCAACAACGCAACGACCAATCAGGTCAGCCGTAACATTATAAGGTAGCTGCTGAAAGAGAAACTTTAAGGTTTTACATGTTTGAAATTGAGACATATTTCCACCAAAGGCACCAATAAATAGTTCTATGACAATTTAGGTAATTGTGTGTGTGTGTGTAATCTAAAATGAAGCTTTTTGGCTAATCAATATAGGAGTTTGCCTGAAAAATGCAAGATCATCGTACCACAGCTCAACTTATAATGACCAAAATAAAGCAAACCCCCAAAAATTAAACCCTACCTGATCTCACCACTGCTGCCATCAGCTAAATCCGATTCCAAAGCCGTCGCCGCCACAGGAACCGAACCAGGAACCGACCTCGAACCCAACTGATCCTGAGTCAATGCCTCCTCCTTTCGGCTCCCCTGGAAGCTAAACCAAAGCCTCCGACCAACCGAAAAGGCCGATAATGCCGTGAACGCTAACCAAAATCGTCGAGCCCCAAACCCAGGAGGAGCAGTCCATATGAACCGAAACTTTGACCGAACCCCCAGAAAAACCAACCCGGTCCACCGCGGCCTCCACGACCACCCGATCAACAACCCAATCATCACCGCCACCCAAATCGGCACCGCACAGACCAGTATATCCACAAACGTCTCCATTACTGCCGGATTACTTATAAATTCTGCCATTCTATTCACTTCAAACGATCTCCCCGCCATTATTTCAACCGAACTTTTTTTTTTCTCTAAATGTTTACAACAGATCTGACTTTTTCAATGTCAGACCTGCCATAAATTGAAAGAGATAAAATCTAAACGGAGAATGATTTCTCAGGCATTAAATTTTGGCTTCGCGGAATATGCAGAAACTGGAGAAAAATCAGAGGATGGAAGAGAGCTGTATGATGGGCAAAGATATTCGATATCGTGTTTTGCATTTCTGTACAGTTTTCATGGAAAGAACAACTGTCGAAGAACAACGTACAACACATGACATTTAACCTTTGCCAGGGATAATTTTGAGATTGTCTGAAACATGACACTCCATGTCACGACCACAGCTTACCCCAGCCTAATATCATATCATGGAATTAAAATCTTGTTTACTACTATAACTTATTTTAAAAAATATTTTTTTCAAACATTATTCTTGACCGTTCATGACTCATTATTTAATGAGATCTAATAATTTGTTAATATTTTATATATATATATATATTTTTAACATTTTAGCTAGGTGTCTAAAATTTATATTTTAATATCGAATAAATACTAGTATTTTATTTGTTACACAATAAAAAAATAAATAACTACTATATTATTTCTTCATAATTGTTCCAACCAAAGAATTGACATAATTTTTGAAAAATAGATGCAAGAGATTGGAGATAGGGAGAAAATAAAATAACTGACCAATAAAAATATATAACTTTTTTATTTTTATAAAAGAGAAAACCTTCTCATTGCCATAATCGATAAATATAAATAGAATAATTATTAAAATAAGTCTTATCAAAACAATCAGAAAAAATGGATCGTATTTACAGACGGTGGTGAAATTGCCAATTGTTGAGAATATGCCAAATGATGCCAGCTATACATTTGTACATGTTTGTTTGTTATTTCCTTTCTCGTACACACTTGCGGAAATAGTAACCACGAATAAACGGATTGGAGCATGCGTTTGCTTCTCTCTCTACCATGCGATGAGACATGTATCGCAAGTTTATCTATTTATTGGTATTTTATCATCTTCATAATCATAAGTGGATAAAAAGCTTTAGTGATTTGCTTATGTAAAATATGTGCCAATCATGTATGTATAGTACATGAGTGACAATATATTATCCACCTATTATAAAATTAGTAATTCATATTCATATCTATATATTATATAAAGTAGAAATGAATTGGAAATCGGTTATGTCGTACCAATTATATTCTGCCACGCATATAGTTAGTTATGTTTGTCAATTGAATTGGTTTTTCTCTACGTTTTGTTGCTATTTTGATTTCTTTTGATTAAGCAATTTTAACGGCTCAAATTAGACATAAATATTGAGTAAATTATTTTTACTTATCACACCATTACCATATTACATATATATAATAACAATATTAAAAGTGAATAGTCAATTAAAACATTCTCCCACCTGAATTCATTGTGCCACGTAGGAGTGGGCATTTTGAATTCGATTCCGAGTATTGAACTACCTGGAACCAAACCAAAATTTTGGTTCTACCAAAAATGGTTCCATTTGGTTACTTTTGGGCAAGATACTCATTCGGGTTTGATTCTATTCAGTTCGAGTTTGTTCTGGGTAATTTAATATTTGTGATTTTACATTGAATTCTCATAATAAACATATAATATATCGTCGCAAATAAAAGTATAACTTTCAAATACAATACTTTATTTGTTTTAATCTTTATATATATGTGTGTTCTATACACATTACTTTTTATCTATAAATTTGAATTGATTATTAAAGTATTCACATGACAATTAATTTACGAGAAAAAGTGTGTGAACTTAATCTTGAAATCAAAATTACTTGATTTTTGCTATTTAGAAAGGGATCGCCCGATTTTCAATTCCCCATTTTTCGATTCCGGTTCTTAACTTTTTTTTAAACAACCATTCGATTTCCATTTTTTGGGTTCGGTTCGGTTTTATTCGCTCGGTTCCAATTTTTTTGTCCACACCTAGTGTTATGTGGAAATTAATAATGATTTTAATAATTTTTTTGCGATTTTGTTGCAAGCAAATACGTTATATGGATTTCTTGGCAACAACAACTATGCAATAAGAACGTATCTGCTTGCATCCAAGCATCATTTTGCCAGGAAATTAATAATTAATAAAAGGAAAATTGGCGCGGTAAAACAAAAAAAAAAAATTTGCCTCAGTGTGCATATGGTCTGTCTTTAAAAAATATAGCGCATTTGGTAAAAAAAAACTTTGTTGTGCGTTCTATCCATTTGAATGGAATTCGTCTATTAAACATTTAGTCAAAGTCAACTTTTGAAAATTGGGTACGCGTTTGCTCCATTTGACTTGAGATAAATTACACAAAAGGTCCAAATCGTTTAGGTATTATTACAATTAAGTCCCAAATTTTAAAAAATATACACTTTAGTCCCAAATTTTAGTTAAATTGTAGAATTTTACCTTTTATTTTTTATGGTTGCTTATTTGGTCCATAATTAATTTTATTGAATTAATTTAATATTGACAAAATAGTTTTCATAAAAAATTTTAACATAGTGATATTTGTTCATATTAATATAATATTATAACTTTCAAAAAAAATTTTTGGCATTAAAGATATGCACATTTTGATTTTAAGCAACAACTAATAATAAATGTAATTGTTGTACCTAAATAAAATTTTATTAGAAATATATCACTATAAAAAATAAACCAAATACAAAGAATTAATCAAAAAAATAAAAAATAAAAACCCTCCCCCCGAGACCACCACTGTTGTTGATGATCTTTCGAAAATTTTCTTTAACATTTGATAAATGCACATTTTGATTTTAAGTAATAGTTAATAATAAATGTAATTATTGTACCTAAATAAAAATTTATTAGAAATATATCAATATAAAAATATACCGAATACAAAGAATTAATAAAAAAAAGAAAAAGAAATCAAAAATAAAAAAACCCACCCCTTCCTATCCCCACCCAACCCCAAAAACCACTACCATCGTGGTGGTAGTGGAGGAGGTGAAACCACCACCACCCTAGCGGTGGGTTTTTGGGGGTGGGATGGGGGTAGGTTTTTTATTTTTTTTCTTTTTCTTTTTTATTTTTTGTGATGAATTATTTGTACTCTGTATATTTTTTATAATGATATATTCCTAATAAAATTTTATTTAGGTACAACAATTACAGTTATTATTAATTGTTACTTAAAATCAAAATATGTGTGTATCTAATACTAAAGAAAATTTTCAAAAGACCACCAATAGCGGTGGTGGTTTCGAGGGTAAGGTCTATTTATTGTTGATTTTTTATTTTCTTTTTTATTTTACTTTTTGTAATTAATTCTTTGTATTTGGTATATTTTTTACAGTAATCTATTCCTAATAAAATTTTATTTAGGTGCAACAATTACATTTATTATTAACTATTGCTTAAAGTTAAAATGTGCGGTCTCTAATGTCAAAGAAAATTTTTGAAAGTTCTAATATTATATTAATACGAATAAATGCCACTGATTGAAATTTTTTGATAACAACTATCTAATCAATATCAAATTAATTGAAAAAAATTAACTATGAACCAAATAAGCATCAATAGAAAAAATAAAATGTAAAATTATATAATTAAACTAAATTTTGGGACTAAAGTATATATTTTTCAAATTTTGGGATTTGATTATAAAGGTTGGGACCTTTTGTGCAATTTTTCAAAAGTTGACTTTGATGATCAGTTTAATGGACGGATTTTATCAAAATTGACCAAATTCACACCAAAATTTTTCTAGACCAAATGCGCTACCTTTTTTTTAAAAACGGAACAAATGAGCATTCAGATAAGTTTTTTTGGACCAAATGCGCCAATTTCCCTTGATAAAAAAATTTTAATGTGTCTGCTCCAAACCCTCAAAATTATTATTTGTTTGTTTTTATGTTTATTTATTTTTTATTTATAACTCAAATGCAACTATCATCATATCAGTTCTTATCGTAATGGAATTTAATGAATATTTGATTAGATTATAGTTAAGACATTTGAATTGCAAGCCTATATTCATTTACTAATTAAAACTACACCCCCGTAATCCTTGCCTTGAGTTGAACGTATTTGTTTCTTAAATTAAATTTATCTAGATTCTCTTCAATTTATCTCTAAATCAAATACAAGTATCATGATTTCAGTTTTTATCTTAAATGAACTCAAATGGATATTTGATTTGATTGAGAGATATTTATATACACAAATAAAAAAGGGTAAATTACACAAACGGTCTCCAACCTTTTGATTGATTCGTAGTGTCGTGTTTCACATCTCTTAAAATCACCTAAAAAATATAGTTTAACTTCCATAAGTGAAAAAAAATTATAATTTTAGTACCTCAATTTATAATGTATTTCGTTTACATTAAGTTCATGCATCACACCGAGTCAAAAGACTAGTATCTATTAAAACAAAATAGGTGAAGAATAATTTTTTTCGGGCAAAAAACTAATTTGCCGTTTTGTGCCTCCTTTTTTCTCTCTCTATTTTTTGGGTATAAATCAATAATAAATTTTTAGATCTAATTTGTGTTACCATTGTTAGTGTGAATGTTGAAATACGCAATATCGCAAGGGAATTAAAGAAATGAAACAATACAATGTAGAAATGACACCCATGTTGGGCATTCTTTTCTTTTCTTTTCTTTTTTTTTTTTTTTGCATAATTTTGAAACTGTAATTTTATTTTTATTATATTATTTGATTATTGAAAATTTCAAAAAGCCATCTATATTTTCTATACATTTCAGCATTTTTTTTGAATTGAATAATATAAACGCTGATATTTAATGTGTGTATATATATATATATATATAATAAATTTATTGAAATAAAAAATACAAAAATTTGAATAATAACCTTTATATGTGTTACATATTATATCATTTTGTATAGAATTAACTTCTCCAATCAATACCTTTTGTTGGTTCTTCAATGTTCTACAATTATGAGTGGTGTATAATCATGCAACTACTTCCGTGTTTTCTATTATAATCTGTCAGCTAATAGGCATGGTTATGTACTAACAATAAGTATGGTTCATTTTCCTCTCGTTATTTATTTATTTTTTTCATTTTATTTATTTATTTATTTATTGTGCTTTTTTATTATTTTATTTTATTTTTATTTTTTTGTTGTTGGAATCAAACATTAAGAAAGAGTAAGTGCGTCGATTTGTTGTAAGTTTTGGGCCACCTTTTTCAATTTCTTTTTATTTTTATTTTTCCAATAAAATGTGATTGTTGTCCTAATTATTGATCGAGTAAGTGAGGCCAGCAGTTGTTCAAAATGTAAAAAAGATTATTAGTTATTTAATATTCAATAAATTTATTTCTTCAGAATGGTTAACTTTATTTTTTCTTAATTAAATTTTTTTATCATTTTTATAAATATATAAAGTTGATGGATGATATATGGTTCTTTTTTTTAACAATTATAAACTGAAATTTTAATTAAATTACTTATAAACTATGAGTCAGCTACAATTTTTTTCAATCGGTTCATGATAAAGTTATAAAAATATACTATATAATAAGATTAATGTTGCCATGATTTTGAGCACTAATGTGTTGGGTCTTTATATCTTGTGTGCGTGTGTTGTGTGTCTTCGTAAAAAAAAAAGGATGTTAATTTAGAAAGTAATATTAAACTTATAAATTTCACATCCGTCACCAAACTTTGAATTGTTTCATTATCATAATTATAAACCATAAAAAAAATCACCGCCCTAATAATTAAAAATTATAAATGTATGATGTGATATTATATGATTAATTAGGTGACGTCAGGTGATATACTCAGCAGCCCAATTATACTTTGGGGCCTTGTTCTATACACAATAAATTTCTATCAATTTTCATTTACTTTTTCTTTCATTATTATATTATCAACCATTCATACAATTATTTTATATTTTTTAATATATTTTTCTCAATTTTCAACCACACATCTAACACAAGGTTTGAATAAAAATGAAAACTATTGTGTATATAACAAGCTCTTAATAATCTGCTAAACCATCCCATTGGACGTTTCTCTCGATCTCACTCAATTTGGGAAGTTTACAAATATATGCAGAAATTGTCAATAAGTTGGCAACCAACACATTATGACATAGGTCAATGTCTCCACTCGATTATGATACATTATGCCATCCGTGGGTGTTTTCATGGAAGAAACAAAACTTCTTGAATGAAAATCACGAGAGGGTGTTTCATGGAAACATTACCATATGATGAAACCCACTAGGTTACACAGTAGCAAAGGGAAGAATGCTTAAAAACAAAATTAAAAAATGAAAATCACACTCTCTCTTTTAGTGTCAATTGATCGATCCCTTTTTTTCCTCTTCATTTTTCTCTTTTATACTTTGACAACTGTTTTCGTCATGTAATTACGCTTCATTTCATTTAGGGTATGTTGTTTTGAATACTAGTTTGATGGGATAAAATTTGGTGTATGATGTGTGGTTAAAAATTGGAGATATAGTATTAAAAAATGTAATGTAATTATCAAATCATGAATGAGTGGGTGGAAAAGATAAAAAAGAAAAAAGAAATTTAATTTAATGAGATTTAAAAATAAATTTAATTTGGCGAGATATAAATTATATTGAACAAGTCCTTGCTTCATTCGTCCAAACATTGTATTTACACGAATCAGCAGTGTTCCGGTGCTCCAGGAGTTCCATAACTACGGAACTTCCGAGTCATTTTTTGGCCCCATATGACTTTCGTTGGGAAATCCAAATCGATTTTAATCAACACTACGATGAGTTAAAGAATTTTGAAATTTTTTTGTGACACTATGACCACCCGTGACGATCAATCAAAGTTTTTTGGCATAAATTAGCCCAAATTATATGGCTAGTATTAAAGTTTGAAGTTTAATATAACTAGCTAAATGCAATAAGTTATAACGAAACTCGTGCATATTTGTCAAAATTTTAATAGGAAGGCCAGTTGTACCTGTTTTTGTTAGTGAGCGTTCAAATCTTTTAATTAATAGATAAATTTACCACGTCATATATCACTCTGTGCTTCTTTAGTTTTTTATTGTTACTGGGACCAATCAAAGTCCACAAAAGAAGATTCAACCCTGAAAGGATGAAACCTAACTTTGTTTTCCTTTTGAGAATTGAGAGAATTTTGCTAGTCGTACTTTCACACTAACATTTTTCAACAAATTTGTTAGAAACATAAAACAATCACAGAAATAGACAAAGTTCTAATTTGACAATATCAATTTGTATTGGAAAGAATAATGAAATTGCGTGATTAGAGGTGAAATTGAAGTTATAGAAATAAATATATGTGAGAAAGTAATTTTATATAGTAGAATATATAATTAAAATTAACGTACACTAGAACAAATTAACTTTGAAAACAACATTTTGAAGAAATAATTGTCACTTTATTATGCAATAGCATTTATATCAAGATCCATGTCATTCATTATGTTTATTTAGCATTTTTCTTATTCGGGTATATCTTTCTTCCAGTATTAAAGAATGATTGTTAATTCGTCATATTCTAATCTTATTTTGACCACAAACGTACATGAAGTTTGTTGGTGTTTATTTGATCAAGAAAATTTGACTATTTCCACTCCACACCGACCAAAAAGTTAAGTATCAACGTAGTTATTTGTCAATGCTACTATAATTAATGACACGCTGCCGAAAAGATAAATGATCTAATTTAATAAATAGTGATATGTACTCGATCGATCATATACTTAATTAAAATCTAGATTGTAGTATCATATTCATAAATGAGTTTATATAGCATGCCAAATGTGTACTTTAGTTGAAAATTTAAAGCTCCTTCCCTTAGATTTGATAATGAACCAGATGTTGGTGGTGTTAGCGCATTCAATTTAATGCATTTTAATGTATTTTTTTCAAATTTTAAATTTGGTCAAACAAATCACATCTATATATCTCTCAACTCATTAAATCTTCACCATCCAACTCCACTCATTCTCTTTCTTCCTACTCATAAAAATACATTAAAACTCATCTGCTAACACCATAATTTTGAAAAGTGAAATATAAAATCAACATAAAGAGATTAGTTTTGGAAAAAGTATTAATTAATAATAATTCAAGAAATTGTGGAGAAGCAAAAACAATATGGAAATAATTATTTAAAAAACTAATTGTCAAAAATACTCTTAATGGTTCTCTCTCATTCATACATATCTGATTGATTTACATGTATGTAAAGTGTCAGAATCATATAAAGTAAAATGAGATTCTTACAGTTTTGCTACATGATGTAAAACAAATATACAAATAATATAGATGACAGAAATCTATATATACTTTGTAAAATTTTTTTGTTTGTAGAATGTAAATTTTTTGTACAGTTAAATATACCGATAGACGCCAACGGCGGAGCAATACGTGCTGCCTCTAGCTCCCATCCAACAGGCTACATCTCTTACACTCGTCCAAGTCTTGTTTGGCAGTTGAAATTAATGAAACGAAAAGTGACTATTATGCACTTAATTATAATTGAAACCGTGAGGGATTAGGCAAGAAATATAATGGGTGAGGCATGCAGTTGGGGGGAATGAAGCCTGGTCCGAGATCACTCTCTCAATATCAGTATCACAGAATTAAATTAATGGTCTCGAACCAGACAACATTCCCCTCAACCATTCATCAATATTTTTGTGTCTCTCTTATGTCTGATATCTCAGCCTCTCAGAGAGATCTATATATATATATGTGTGTGTGTGAGAGAGAGAGAGAGAGAGACTCTTAATTTGATTTTAACACGGCATTACATGCATTGTTTTCATGGGGCCTTTTAATTGACATATACGTGAGGATGAGGCAAGGGATGTCTTTTTCTAGTAACATGCATATGACTAGGTACTACTTTCCACACTTTCCTCACTCATGCTTTTCACACACACATTAATTGTTAGTTAAGGCGTAGTCACTATCACCGTCCCATCTAAAAGTTCTAAGGTATTGTTGAAATGCAAGAAAATTGTCATTTTTAATTCAATTTAGTAATAATGTATGTGACAAATACATACACACGTCTATGGAGTAGCAATAAATTGTCAAATTTCTTCTGCTCGAGATTATTAGTTACTGATTTAGACCGACCTATTCAATGTACAGAAGTATTTTATTCACTGTCTTATGTGATTGGCATACAAAATTAAGAATGATTAAAGGAGAAGATAGGAGGGTGGTCGTTTTCTTTTTCTTTTTAGTCAACAACTCAAATAATGTATGATAGGATAGTTGACAAGATCCTAACTCGTTCTCCCCGTGTATAATTAGATATATATTCCAATTATTGATAACTTATATGTAATTAATTAGACATATTGACATGTGTGCAATAGTAATTATCTTATGTGAACTAGCATACGAGAATAAGAATGATTAATGGGGAGGATATGAGGGTGGCTGTTTTCTTTGTTTTTGTATTTTTTTTTTAGTCAACAACTCAAATAATGTATGATAGGATAGTTGATAAGATCCTAGCTCGATCGTACTTCCAATGTGTAATTTGATATAGATTCCAATTATTGATAACTTGTACATAATTAGACATATTGACATGCGTGCAATAGTAATTATCTAACAATATCTAGCAATATGATAAATAAATCTCCTTTATACTTTGTTGAGTCTAGCTAACGTGACATCTCATTACTGTTCAAACCTAGTCTATATAATAAATTGATTTTGCACTTTTTTTTTTTTTTAAAGAAATGAAAATCAGGATATCATAGAAACTAGAAATAATTTGAACAAAACAAACATGATTTTGCACTTGTTCTCAACCTCGAACAACATAAATTGTTCTCTTGTTTGCCTTGATCACTAAAAGATGATAAAACATACAAATAGTAGACATTAAACAGTCATTTTCCCTAAAGGTGTTATTCCAAACTTAAATTCAAAGGAATTAAGGTTGGGTGATGAATAATGACAATCAAAAGAGTCAAAAGTGAATAGCATTAATTAGGATTGAAAACAAACAACTTGGGCAATAACGAAATGTTACTACAATTTGATATAAATTGTCACATGTTGTTCAAAGATCTGACACGAACATAAGTGATCGGGCATAAAAAAATATAAATAAAAAAAATATAATACATCCTCGAGTTATTGAAATTCTGTTGATGAATTACTTCTGAAAATAATTAAATGAATAGAACCACGACAAAAAATAAAACAAACATTAAAAGAAATATTTTACCTTTTTTTTTTTTTTTTGAAACTAGAAATATTTTACTTGTAACGTGTAAATGGGGACAAGCTCGTGCTTTTTGGTCAGATTGTGTAGATGAGAGATTTGTCAAAAGTTAACATGTCAAGTGAGCTGTCTCAGGGCTGCGCAAGCGCAGCTTACGGGGGTCAAACATTTGAATTTTATTTTTCATTTTTAAAATTTTGACAGCTGATACCAAATTAAGAAAAGATAACAAAGAAACTGAGAGTCAATTCACATAGATCTGTGGTAAAATAGGATATCCTAACCCTCTTAAATAGGGATAGAGATGTAGTTAATAAAGGCATTTGAAATAGAATTTGAATTTTCAAAATGAATGGTATACTTTACATTCACCCATATATATCAAGTGGGCAAGAGTAATCACACGAGAGTAAATCAATGGGTTAATTACGTCAAATTATACTCAATATCAAATAACTATAGTAGTGCTTGTTCAATAAAATTAATTTCTCATTCACATTTTCACTCAATTTAACCCATGCTACCCAAGAAAAAATTTTAAAAAATTATTATTATTATTATTTAAAAATGTTACAGCGATGATCCAAATAATAATTTTTAAAGAATTTACCAATTAAGCAATAAAATCATACTGCAAATAACTAAAGCAATAAAGAAGGCACCAAATTGATGGAAGAAAACTGTTGAAAAATTCTTCATACGAAAAAGACTTCCGGTCAAAGTCATCACGAAAATCACTAGAAAAGCTTTAATCTACAACCAGTTAGATATGCTAACTTAGCCTGATCCCCAGCCTGTGAACCTTGGCAAATCTCGTTATGTTATGCAATCCACACCCTCCGGCAATTTAGACATCTTTTCCTAACAAGTGGATCTTCTTCCTTCACACACACTCCAACGACCTCCAACAAAATTTTAGAACTCCGAAAACTAATGGTGTTCCTTCCCCGGAACTCTAACGACATCCCACCAAATTCCAAAGCCCTGAAAGCTAATGGTATAGGATTTGGATTTGGTGTTTCTGTATTACAGATTGGCTTCTAGGAAAGAAGGCTCAAATGTATTGATTCCAATCTAGGAAATATGAAAGCAATCAAAATGTTTAGCTAGCTCTTTTAAGGCATAAAAAATGGACTACAGCATTCTAGGATATATAGTATAGAGTAGAAGTGGTTTGGGACTAAAATAGGGCTCTAGAAATAAGGCCGTGGCTGGCCATATATTAAAAAAAGAAAAGAAAAAATTACTTGATTATCAGAAATTAAATTTATATTTACATTACAAACTTGGTGTAATTTGATATATACTTTCATGTCAACATTTACACTCTATCCGGATAGTTAGCTCTCAAGGTATTTTTTACCACCACCCTACTGCAAAGAACCCCCATCCCCTTTCGACCCCATACCTAGTGCATTTCAGATTAGTGAAATCAAAGTCCCTTCCCTCCCTAAAATTCTTTTTCCTCATTCTCTAGTTTCTTCCTAGTTTGACATAGCTATTTTTCAATTTCAAAGCAAAATCTTGAGATAGCTCACAACATTTGAGTGAAGAGTCCATTAAACCTTTTTGATGCAGAGCTGTCTCTAAGGCTAGTTGACAATATTGCAGGAATCTTACGAAATTATTTATCTATTTCCATGGTTTTTTTTCACAATATGTTGACTATCCATTGTGATAGAAGATCAGATTCAACTATTGGAGTATAGGTTATGTAGTAACATGAGTAGGCTATTTGTCTTATACGAAATCTTGTATTTTGTCAATTCCATTCCCTAATTTGTTGTAACTTCAAACGTGTTTGGGGTGTTTATTGTTTCGTTTCTTTTGTTATAAGGGTAGTTGGTTGAGACAATTTTTGATTTTATTGTTTCAGGGAGTCTATAGCAGGTTCCTTCACATTTGCCCCAGATAGTTTGTATACTATAGCCTATAACATATATTATAGCAAGTTTTATTTCTAGAATTTCGGACTATGAAGACTAATATGCTATAATGTTTAGACCGAACGTTATTGCTAATTGAATTCGACACTTAGTCATAATAAAAACTCAGTTATAAGGGTGATAGGGAATCACTTTTTCAACTTTTTACCACTTTTTACCACTTTTTATCCATTCATTCTTTACTCTAAAAGCTTGATTGAGAACGTATTTTTCCAAAATTTTCCATTTTTTCAACTTTTTTCTCTCTCCTAAATCAATCACATCCACATATCTCATCACATCCACAAATCTCAACCACTCAACTCCACTCATTTTCTCTCATCATTTACATTAAAAACCATTAAAAACCATTAAAAAACACTCACAATCACCCTTTAAACCAATCACACCCATATATCTTATCACATCAACAAATCTCCACCACTCAATTCCACTCATTCTCTCTCATCTTTTACATTAAAAACATTTAAAAACCATTATAAATGATTCCCTATCACCCTATATATAAGAATGCCGATATCTATCATGAACGAATACACAATTGAGGACATAAACAAAACTACTAAATGAAGACACTAACACGATTAAAATATATGTTTTCGTAGGAAAATAATTAAGTGTTACAACTTGTCACATTACAACTAAAAGATTTTGCACCTAACAATAATACGTCCAAGACTAATTCTTGATCATTCGAAAAAGAGACAAAAAATCCAATGCAGCTATTTAGCTTGCTAGTCGTCGCCATTGATCGAAGTTTTGTAGGTGTGACTGTAGTGACCGATCTGCCTACACCGGCCACACTTGCAAATTGCTTTTGGAATTGCAAATGCATAACGGTGTCTGCGTGTGTGGGGGCTACCTATTGGACAATCTACAATGGGTAAAAATGGGTGGCCGAACAACGCGATCCTTAACCAAGGCTAGAATTTCCATATCTTCAATTTTTCCCAGAGCATTTGTCGGCTTCTCGTAGGTCCCTCTCCAAAACTCTATCGTAAAGTATAGAGAATAGTGGTCATACATCCTTTGCCTAAAGTGTCTAGCAACTCAGGTTGCGTACTTGCATGGCATATGGTCGATATCGAGATGGCGGCAGGTACAACGTTTTGTTTGTAGGTTACCATTTCACACTTGTGAGAGGAGATAGCTAGAACTGGTACAACATGCGGATATATATCAATAAAAGCATTGGACTCAGTATTCTTAGAAAAATACTTTGTGACTAGCATCTCACATATTAATGGATGACTATTGTTGCACATATAATTAATTTTGGAAACATTTCATAGACAAGATAACCAATACACTGAGAAGTGCCACCATACAGGACATGCATGATGAGGGACGGACAATTTGTAATAAAACAAATGCATACAAAACTATGCAAAGTTGACAAAGATATTGTTAGTACACATGATCCGATATTATTATAAACACTTCTATGACCATGTTCTACCTCTAACTCGTATTTTATCACACATACTAATATTACATAAATTCAGCAATGTAATCGTGGTCCTTGCGCATTGAAAAAAGGAAAAATGGTACACATAAGTAATATCTTTCATTTACAGGGATTCATACGTGTAATAACAATTGCTACTATAACCTATAACACAGTTCTCAGCGTCTTATCTGTTTGCAATTCAATAATCAAATAGGATCTCATTCACGAAATTTTTGACCATTACAATCAACACAACCTTTTATTCGTTAAGATATTTATGTATATTTTTGTTTGAGAATCAAGAATTAGTTAGTACACCAATCACCGGTTCATTCACTGGGAAGCTTCGTACAATCAATTAGCTTCAAGTGGACGTCTGCATCCTTTTTATTTCATAAACAATCCCCAAATTAAGAAAACCTATAGCATCCGAATTACTATCGGAAGCAACAATTTCAGTGGCCCCACTTGTTTTATTCGTATGTAGTGGTTGAAAAAGAGAATATAAAATTTTTTTCCTTGACAAAAGGGTATTGGCCAGAAGAAACAAGAATTTATACTTCCTATGACTTAATGCCTATTGGTACAATGCATTTGCATTAACATAACGTAAATTGATGAAGTACAATTGTATAAATCAGGAATATAGTGAGCATTCATGGCTGCCGTTTATGGTGAATTTGGTGAATTCATTGTGCACTACCCTATGAATTAATGCCCAACACTCGGATGTTATCATCTATCATTTGTATTTTATTTCAATGGAGAACGAGTACAATGAGATAAGAAAGAAAAACATGATATTTGTTGCATTTAATGAGGGGTTTAGAGTGATGTCTCTGATGGGAATGAGACTTTGTCAAATGGGGTACTACATATTGGTTCAAAATCAAGTAGAAAATCTCAAATTCATTTCTATCAATATATAATTACCTTTTTTTTTACCAAGCTAATAATGGAAGAATCAACATGGGAACCAATGCACCCACGCGATAATATATGAAGAGAAATGGAGATTGAATAAGTGGCTCATGCTATAATGCCAACTAGTTGGCACCTTATAATATCAACATGCTTCGGCATGGGTAAGTGTGTGTGGATTCATGTCAATCATCCGAAGTATATTAGTATCATAAGGTGTCAATTAGTTGGCATTAGAACAAAAGTATTGAAGGGAAATGTTACAGTATCATAGTGGATTCCATAATAGTTTACATAATGTTAGATGACAAATTTAATAAAAAATATGCATGTAGTTTCTAGCGATAAGTGGGTTGAAAGCTAGAAGAACAATGCCGGAAATTAGAAAGCTAAGGCCCTGTTCTGTTTGCCGTTTTCAGCCCGTTTTCTGTTTTCGAAAATATTGAAAACGCGTTCTGTTTATTGTTTTCGAAAACGTTTTCAACATTTATATAGGAAACACGAAAACATCTTTTGAACGTTTTCGGCGTTTTCAGTGTTAAATGTTGAAAACAAGGAAAACGCGTTTTCGGATTTTAAACTTTACATTTATTATATTTCAGTCCCAAATTTTATTTTTCGTACGTTTCAATCCCCGACCACCACCGGCCACCGCCGGAAAAGTCAAACAACCAGATCTGGGGGTCAAACCACCAGATCTGGTGGTTTGACCACCGGAAGCATCGGAAAGTGGTGTTCGGACCACCATATGAAGGTGGTCCGACCACCGACAGTGGTCGAACCACTGCAGAGGTGGTTCGACCACCATTAATGGTGGTCGAACCACCTCGAGGTGGTTCGAACCACCCTGAGGTGGTTCGAACCACCCTGGAGGTGGTTCGAACCACCTGGAGGTGGTTCGAACCACCTCAGGTGGTCGCGAACCACCTGGAGGTGGTCGCGACCACCTCCTGGTGGTGCGAGCCACCTTAGAGGTGGTTCGCACCACCTTGATCAGCACGGCGACCAGGCTGTAGAGAGAGAGAGAGATGGGTTGGGTCGGGGGGTAGGGTGGAGGGGTAGGTTGGTGAAGATGAGGGTTTGTTTGCAGATCTTGAAAAGTTTAAGGACCGTTTTGTAATTTTTATTATATGAAATTGTATTTTTTTAAAAGTATAATCCAAACACGTTTTCCATTTTCTCTTCTCAAAAATAATTTTTCAAAATAACAAACCAAACGCATTTTCAATTTTCTCAAAACAAGAACTGAAAATAGAAAACACCAAAACATTTTCGAAAATGAAAACAGAAAATAGAAAACAAACAGAACGCCCCCTAAAGAATGCTAGAAAACTTGGTCGGAGGTAGGTAGAAGACAATGGAATTTCGAGATAGGAAAAGGAAGAAATGTTTTCTCTACCCCTTCACTCCTTATTTATAGAACTCTTCTCACTTTCTTGGCGGAGCGAGGAAATTTAATTTTGAACATTTTCAAGGCCTATAAGAGCATCTCCAATGGCAGGTGTCCCATGGAGATGTGTGTTTAAGAGAGATATAGAAAGAGAAATATTATTTTAATTATAGAGGAATAGAAAGATGTGTATATTAAAAGGAGAGGGAAAATTGTAAAAGATGAGAGAGATATAAAGATATTCAAAAATAATAATAAAATAGTATTGGAAGATGTAAAATTAGATGTTTGAAGTTGGACATTACACGGGAAACGAGGAAGAAAATGTGGAGAAAATGTGAGTAAAATGAGAAAAGTGATTAAAAAAATTGAAAATTGAAAAATTTCAGAACCCACACAAAATTTATATGAGTGTATCTCTCTAAAATTGGATTTTTGGGAAGGGACATGCATTGGAGATGCCCTAAGCCCATTGAGTGAGGAAATGACTGTTGTATATTGCAGCAGCATTAAATGCAATTCATAAGAATTATCCCCTCACCATCATCAAACGTCGTCATTTATGCCAGTTGTTGCGTACATGCTCATGTTTTGTATTCTCCAATATACATTGACAATTGGCAAGTATTCGTATTCCCAAAATCTCACCAAATCCCTCCATCTTCGTCCAATCAAGGATCTGCTTGGGTTTGGTCGTACATTGTGAACTCAAGGCCTCGTCAACCAACCACCAAATGGCTCAAGGATTGGGAAATGGTTGTGTATATTGGGGATTCACCTGACTTTACATGATGAGTTAATGAAATCCGAAAGCTCTACGAACCCCTACCACTTCTCCGCGTTTGTTATAAATAATGAACTTGGACTTGGGGGACTATTGTTATATATGGTCTTCGCATAGTGTCACGTAGGGTCCTAGTCAGCCAAAGACAGTGTTAAACATGGCCGAAGGAAAAAATCTCTTAGGTAGCCAAGGCCTCTGACTCACATTCGGAGGGATTCGAAGATCACAGATGTGCTTACGAGGCATGCTCCCGTCCTCGGCAACCACGTGTTGGCACAATTAAGGAAAGCTACAATTAAGAAGGGAACGAATTATGGAAGACTCAATTATGAAGGAATCTATTATGTGAGAATCAATAATTGGCAAATCATGGGAACAAATCAAGGTGACCGCTCAATTAGAGTGAGATAATTACGTTATCGATATTTTAACATTGTTGACTCATGGAAAATGAAGAATTATAAGTTAGCAAATGTATTATTGAATAAATTATTACTAGAGTTTCTCTTCAAAACTTTAGTGGGATATTATATTATTAGATTTTTTTTATCATTTTGAAAAAAAATAAAACGGCTATTTTCATGGGTGTCGAAAAACCAACTTATTGCCACATTTACTTACCATATTAAAATATTTCAAAAAATAAAGCGTTAATTATTGACTTATCAATTCAAGTAATAACTTAACAATTTAACAATTGAATTAATAACAATTTAGCCATCAAGCTAAAAAAATTAGGGCAAACAATTTGGGGCAAAGTTAGGGCATCGCCGCCGGTGGAGCTATTCTTGGTCAGCGACGATCAGAACTCCTAGATGTGGTGGTTGGTTCGTGACCAGACCATCAATTGCTGGTGGATCAAGTTTAGTTTTGCACCCAAAACCACTGGTTGTGGTCGCGAAACAAGAACCACCAAATGGTTGTGGTGGTTCTGGTTTTGTGACCAGACCGCCGGGCAACAGTCATTGGTTGTGGTGTACTTGGGCGGCGATAGTGGTGGCAAATTGTGACTAGGGTTAGGCTTTTAGAATAGTAAGTATTTAATGAAATAATTAAGGAGGGTAAGTATTTTATGAAATTTTTTGATTTTTTTTTAGCATTTTGTGTGATTTCCTCAAAATAAAAGCCTTTAGGAGTCCATGAAAGTCCGTAAAAATCTAATAGATGAAAGTTTATAAAAATTCATAAGAATCGGTAGAAACCTATTAACATAAATTCAAATTAGTTTTTTTTCCCTTTTTTATTTCATTTTTATTGGGATATAGGGTGGGGATGAGATTCGAATCCGAACTTTTTCGGTAAGGAGTTTCCCCCTTAACCATCGGGCGACCGCGTTGATCGCAAATTCAAATTAGTTATAACCAAAGTGAGGTGTTTAAAAAAAGTCTATTAAATTCCTTAAAATACACCCTCCTTAGTTTTATACCTAAATAAATTTCTAATTGTATTAAGTTTCTAATTGAGGAAAAGAAACGCATATGGGCCGTAGATGAGAATCCATCAAATTATTCATCACAAATTAGGATTAGGGTATGCGTGTGTATATATATAAGCTTAACTGCTGGTGTTATTTTATTTTATTTATTAGTAATAAAGTAGGATGAGGATGGAACTAGTAGGATGCAATCATCAGAAACGCTTGAAGCTTGACTCAGAGGCCGAGAATCATAGTTTATTCTGCAATTTGACAGATGAACTTGTTCTTGAAATTCTTCTTCGACTGCCCAGTAAATGCTCTGTTCGTTGTAAAGCAGTTTGCAAACGATGGCATGCTATTATCTCGGATAGCAACTACTTCATTAGAAGCTTCATTCAACACCATCATCAGATTCACGGTACTTGCGTTGATCTCTTCTCCCTAGTGTTCCAAAACTTTTCCTTTAATCCCCAGCGTCAAGAAAAGTGGTCTCAGATTCAAGCAATATCTGAAAATCTGATTTCGAGCAAATGGGGCGAAGGGCATACGATTGATATGAGTTACATCCCGTGTGTCACACGGCCCGTGCCTGTGCTTGAAGGGCCACAGGAGTTTAAATTGGAGGCTTTTTTTGCTGATTTATTGTTATGTTCTCACAACAATCCATCAACATTGCTAACTATTTATTACATATGCAATATAGTAACAAAGCAATGGGTTGCTCTCCCTCCCATTCCCAGGGACTCTGTGGAAGCAGATGTTGGATTGTTATGTAACATCCCGTCCTGTTTTGAGTGCAGCAAACAACATGATTTCTACGAGTTCAAGTTTTGGGTCGTTCGAATTCCTCTAAGTAAGTTGGATAAAATCGATGTTCACTTCAATGTCGATGTCGACCTCTTTTCTTCAGAGGAAGGTCGGTGGACCCACTCTCTAGCTTATTTGCCTCGAGTTTTGAACGAATACTACGAAAAGAGTCCCATGATTGCCTATCATGGGATGCTGCACAAGCTAACCAGGGATGGCATCATTGTGTTTGATCCAACCCAACAACGAGTTGTTTCTCGTATCATTGGTGTACCACCGATTCATTATACTTCTTGGACTGATTGTCTTGGGGTAACTCGAGATCGACTTCGTATAAGTGAAGTGCATGTGCATGATAATGGGGAGTTTCTGCTTTGAGTGTATGGGAACTTGAGGATTATGACAACCCGAAATGGTGCTTGGCTTTCAAGTTTTCTACCGAAACGACAATCTTTTTGGGTCGTTTGGTTAGGGACAAGTTTTACATTACGGTGCTGGCTTTCCATCCGTATAGAAGGAATATTTTGCTTCTACATATTGGTAGATTCATAGTACTGTGTCGTTACTGGCCACCAAAGAAAAAATTTAAATTTCGACGTCTTTATAAATTAGACCACAAATTTGGGGATATAGGCGCTTTTCCTCTTGTCTATAATTGGTGGCCAACTCCCGTGCCATCATTTCCCTAGCTAGCTTAGTTTGATACTGACTTTTTTCCCCCTTAGTTATAATATAGATTTATTTTATTGATATTACGCCATTTTTTTCCATGGATATGTGAAGGCTACATCAGACTTGTTGGGGACTGTTTCTTAGTTTTGCGAGAAGCAGTGCCATTCTGGGCACTGATCGTATTTTTCTTGTTAGTTTGAGGGCCATCTCTGTAAATGGTAAAACAATGACGACCTTCTTGGCTGATGTCTGCCTTTGTCTAAACCTCCAGTGTAGCTCAAGTTCTTCCTTCTGCCCAACTTCGGTGATTTTGCGCAAGTCGGGGGCGTCTGACATTCCAAAAAGAAGTTATTTTTCTAAAAAACTTGCCTTTTAGTTTGAATGATAAACGATTGACAGAATGGGTAGCAATTTTTGAGTGTGTGGTTGAAATATTGAAATTTGACTTTGATTGACAGAAAAAATTGAAACCAACACGAGCAATACTGTAAACAACTTCATGTAATTCACAAGCGATAATGATATAAGATTTTGAACTCAACCAATGTGTTATATTCCCCACGAGTATGGAGTGAGTTAGAAAGTTGCAGCACCCTTTTTAGTTCGACCTTTGGTGGTCGTCCCTCATGGTAGATCCTTGGCATTGGGCTTGCTTTAAACGCCACGCACGCACTTCTTTAGTTGCTTGATAGCTCCTTCATTCTCTTGCTACAAATATGTAGATCAACTGATTAAAGAGTGGAGGTTCTTCAATTATTCAAATTAAGGGTGGGTTTGATTGGGTGGAATTGGCCAGTTTCACGAAAAATGAATTCCCTGGTGCATGGTTTAGTAGTTTTTGTTTTCCATCTTACATGAATTCAATTTCATTTCCATCTTTTGTAATCAAACACAGTAGCCAACTGATTCTGTCAATGTACGTCAATGATTTCTGTTGATCTCCACTAACTTTTGCTGAATGCGTACATAAACATTTTGAAACACATTAAATCCTTTGTCTATGAAAAATAAGAGGGTTTGATAGTTACGGTATCGACATATAAAATTGTTCACTCATAACAAATGAAGCATTATAAATTACCAAATATAATCGAACAAATTATTATTAGAGTTTCTCTTGAAAACTTTTGTGGGATATTATCTTATTAATATCAACTCATTTTTATAAATTTTATAAATTTTTACACATTTTTATATATTTTTTCAACTCCATTCATTCTCTCTCCTATTTCACATCCACATATCTCATGGGACCTACCTGTACTATACACATCTCTACATTCAACTCCACTTATTCTCTTTCCTATATCACATCAAAATATATAAAAATCCACGCATACACTAACACGCGCTAAATTTTTATTTTGTTTTCATTTTGAAAAAAATAAGAGTGCTATTTTCATGGACGCGAAAAAAAATTAAGTTATTCCCCACATTTTACTTACTATCTTAGAATATTTCAAAAAATACTGAATTAGTAGTTGAATTATCAATTCAAATTATAGTTTAACAACTTAACAATTGAATTGACAATTTAATAATCAAGTTAACAAATTAGAAAAAAAATTAGGGCAAACAATTTGGGGCGAAATTAGTGCGCCGCCATCGACAACACTATTCTTGGTCTTTAGCGACTAGAACCACCAAATCTGGTGATTTGATTCGTGACCAGACTACCAGACTAAATGGTAACCATTGGACAGTGGTCTAATTCAGGACCAGATAACCAACTGCTGGTAAATCTGACTTTTCAACCAAAACCACCATATGGTGGTCCTAACCATCGAGTGGTGGTCATTGGTGGTGACGCATTGGCGCACATGGGTGATGATGGCATTAGCAAATTGGGATTAGGATTTTGACTTTAGAATATTAAGTTTTGGTTTTTTTTAAGGATTTTGTTTAATTTCCTCAAAATAAAAAGTCTCCACAACTCCATTACAGTTTATAAAAGTCTAATAATAGATAAAAGTTTATTAAAATCTATTGGAGTCTACTTCAAAAAAAAAAAATATATACCAATGGAAATCTGTATAAATCTATTAAAATCAATTAAAGTTCCACCAAAGCTAGTTTACAAAGGTCTATTAAGTTCTATATTTGTCCAAGGGGTGTTGGCTAATGGAAAAGTCACTCTCTTACCGTGTGATTGACTTGGTTTGAAACACCATCCTATCTCTGCCATCTCCATCTTGTATAAAAAATAAAATAAAATAAAATCTATCAAGGGGTCAAAGAGTTGGCCTGATTGTCTTAGGGGTAACTCGAGGTCGACTTCGTATAAGTGAAGTACATGATAATGGGGGAGTTTCTGCTTTGAGTGTATGGGAACTTGAGGATTATGACAACCCCAAATGGCGCTTGGCTTTCAAGTTTTATACCGAAATGAAAATCTTTTTGAGTCGTCGGCTTAAGGACAATATTTGCGTTACAGTGCTTGCTTTCCATCCGTATAGAAGACACATTTCAAGATGGATAAACGCTTTTCTTCTTGTCCATAATTGGTAGCCAACTCCAGTGCCATGACTTCCTTAGTTTAGATGCCAATGTTTCCTGCTGATGTTTTTTTCTTAAAAATAATATAAATTTTATTTTTACTGATGTTACGCTTTTTTTCTCATTTTTTTTTTCCATGGATATTTGACTAGTATAGCAAAAGGAATAAATAACATTTACAAGCACATAAAATCTTTACAAAGCACAGGGAAATAACTTAGAAGTCAAGTTTTACACTACGCAATTCAAGCACATTAATGCAGCACAGACCACAGCAAAGAGTTTTGCCGTTTAAATATCACAACAATCAACAAGGCACAATAAGTTAATGCTCTTCCGCTGACAATAAGAAAACTTACAGACTCCATTCTGGGAATACACATCAATCTTCATTCATCTTCAATGTGAAGACTACATCAGACTTGCTGGGGCTGTTTCTTAGTTTTGCGAGAAGCAGTACCATTCTGGACATTGATCGTATTTTTCCCGTTAGTTTGATGGCCATCTCTGTAAATGGTAAAACAGTGACGACCTTCTTGACTGCTTTTGTCTAAACCTCCAGTGTCACTCAATTTCTTTCTTCTGCCCAACTTTGGTGATTTTGCACGAGTCGGGGGTGTCTGACATTCCAAAAAGAAGCACTAGTTCAGGTCAATTTTATGTTTCTAAAAAAAATTACTTTTTACGTTGAATGGTAAACGACATAATGGGTAGCAATTTTGGGTGTCTGGTGGAAATTGAAGTTTGACTTTGATTGATAGAGAGAATTGAAACGGACACGAGCAACACTCTAAGCAACTATACCATTTTACAGAATAGCAATAATAATACAAGAATTTGAACTCAACCATTGTGTTATATTCCCCACAAATATGAAGTGAGTTGAAAAGTTGCAGTACCTTTTTTAGTTCGGCCTTTGGTGGCGGCCCCTCGTGGTAGAAGCTTGGCATCGGGCTTGCTTTAAACGCCATACTCTTCCTTAGTTGCTTAATAGCTGCTTCAGTCTCTTCCTATAAATATGTGGAAGGATTATCCATTAGAAGCTAACAAGGAAAGAGAAGGAATTTGAGGACAAGAGTGATTTCTTTATACACATTGTGCATGTTTTACACAAAGTAGTTCGCTGTTAAATCTTCAAAGCAGTGGATAATTATTATATTATTTAGGGTACACAGTTACCTTTGTCCTTGCCTCAAATTGATTCTTTTCTGCCTCCAGTGCTTGATGTTTCTCCTCTAATTTTGTATAAAACTTTAAAAAAGAAAAAAGAGCAAAGTTAAAAACTCTTGATTGAAGTATAGGCAATAGTCAATACACAGTGAAACCAACACGCCCAAAAAATTACCTCTTTTCTCCTCTCTGCACGGTCATTGCACCTGAATGTTGGGGCTGATGCTACAGTTGTCCTAAACTTTCTCACTGAACCCATAGTTCTTTATTTAGTTGAGGAAAAAACTTCATCAAGTGAATTAAGAGTTAAAAAGGAGAAAGACACAACCAGAGATAACAGGAAGCTCTAAATAAATTGTCCTCTCAAAAATGTAGGATACGTGGAAGCAATGGAGTAGTTATCATCATCAGGATGCTTCTTGTTATCAGGTTGCAATGGCTTCCTAGGTACAGTAGGCGAGAGTAGCTGTATATAAAGAAAAACCTACAATATTAGTCCCCTAAATTGGTGGTAATATTAGGTACTCCATGCAGTATATCAACAAATTTCACACATTAAGAAACTTATAAGCTAGTGAACAAACTAACAACTACAAGAGAAAATGTTAACCTGATTCAGCTTTGCAGCATTTGGCTTTGGCGAACTGTAAATGTGAGATGGTTTCTCAAACTCTTCCCGATAAGGATGAGTTCCATATGAAGCACGCTTTTCAGTTGCCAAAGCAAAAGGAGATGGAACAGTACATTTTGTCTTACAATTTCCAGTTGGGGATTTGGCAGCAGGTTTCCGTGGGACCCTAGCTCTCTTTCCTTCATCTGCCTTTTTATCCCCTTCTGATTTTGAGTCCTCTTTTGTCATGTTATTATCAACATTTGAGCTTTGCATATCTTTCGCCTCACCATTTTCAGCTGGGCAAAGTTTACTTATCTCAGCTGACTTCTCAGTATTGCATTCCTTTATTTGGCACTCCTTCACTTCAGCATCTTCTTTTGATGCATCGTCTAGTTCTGGTTCTGGGTCGGGATTAATTTGTGCAAACGGTTGTACCACGTCTGGGAAGCTCTTGGTTTTGTAATCTTTATCATCGGAGACACCGTTTGAGTAAATTATGACACCATCTGGCTCCTTGTCCATGTGAATGTCAGTGATTTCCAGCTCCATATAACTGAAACAATCGACTAAAGCATTATCACCCGTTTGATCCGAGAAAATTATGTTAAGATTCAGTTATCCCACAAATTTCCTGGAAATTATCACCTCTACATGTGTGGCATACATCAATATTTTGATCCGAGAAAATTTTAACAATGATGAAAAATAAGAATATAGCACATCCTTCGGCACAATAAATGACAAGGAAGATGAAAAGAGTCCTCCAACCGGAGGGACTGAATATAACCCTGCCTCACGGCCATCTCCGATCAAAATCTAATATCACGCAACTTACGCACTAAAATAGTGCAACCCACCAAACATTCAAATTTAGGGAGTTTTTTCCCATTTTAAAGGCCAAATTCATACCATTGTACCAAAATCTTCTTAGGAATTTACAATTTGCAGAAAATTTTGAAAAGAAAATGGGAAAAACAGGTGGCCTGACCGTACAGCAACTTCCCATTTTGGGAAAGAAAATCCAGCACTAACATTGTGCTGGTTTTGAAATGCTCTGTAGTACATCTGAACATGTCAATTTATCAGGTCTAATTCAATAATCAAAGAAATTTACTTCAAACCCCCCATAAATCCAATTACAATAAGAGCTAAACAAATTAAAATGCAGATTAATTTGACCCAGAAGAAAACAAATAACCTGAATCCGTACATAGATCTGCTTACATTAGAACCCTTAAAGCAGACCAGTAACATAATCTGATGGAATTATATACATAATTAGAGAAAAAAAATGAAAATTGAAAATGTGGGAAGTTTTTCTTACATATAAATTAAAATTCGGATGTTTTGCTTTTATTTGTCTTCTCTGTCTTCCTTATCGCGAGATTTCTTCAGCTATTTCGCTCTCTCCAGTCTCTACCTGTGTGCGTGCGTGAGACAGTGGATTTGTTTGTCTTCTGTTGCATATAGTTTATACAGGGTGGGCACGGTGGCAGTGGGGTTGAATAAAATAACGGCGTTAGTTGACGGCGGTTGAGAATTTTGAAAATAGAGTGGAAAGGAAAGAAACCCAGAAATTAATCAGTGGGGTCAGATGGTTAAAGTGGATCGTGTTAAAGGACCATTTTAGCCTCTGGATTGGAGGTAAAAAAGTTTGAATTTTCGCTGCTTTCAATTTTTAATCAAACTTTTAGACTAGGTCTGCTACAGAAATTCAACCCTTTTCTGGCCCACACGTTGGAATCTATATCTATATTATATCTATATCTATATCTATATATATTCTATATATATATAAAACCAGCACATTTTCCCGCTCATTCTACCTATTTTCTGAATTAAATAATTAATAAAAAATCATGTTTCCACGCAAAGGATAATAATCTTGATATTTACCTATTTAGATTTCTACAAATCTCATCATCCCCTTATCACAAACCCAATACCGTACGCAAAGGATAATAATCTTAATATTTACCTATTTAGATTTCTACAGATCCCATCATTCCCTTATCACAAACCCAATACCGTTCATCACTATCCTCCTTTCCGCCTTCGGGTGCGATTTTTTTTTTTTTTAAAGTTTGCAGAATACAAAATACACCCACGGATTCTAATTAAATTATATCTTAAATATATGTCTCCCCGTGCAACGCACGGGTAGAAACACTAGTTTTCTTATAATTTCAGCTCTGACGTGGCGTGTCCTAGCACTGTCATACAACAGCAGAGGCATGTAAGTAGCGTTGAAATATAAGAAAGTTTCAGCATTGAGACTAGATCAAATTCGTTTAGTAATTATAGAAAAAACGATCTTTGAATGTATAATTGTAAAGTACATTCAATATTTCATAAAGTATATTTGAATTATCAAATTAATAGTAATTCGGTGGTGAAAAATTATTTTATTAAAGAAGTTCTTAGAATCTATTTGACAAAGTTCATTTTGAGAGAAAATGAGACGTTTTCCCTTTTTCATAATAGATACACAATTAAAAAGTAATGAAGTTTAAAATATTAAAAAAATGTGACAAAACAATATATAACATAGAATACATGATTGAAATTTTATTCCAAAAAAAAAAAATGCATGATTGAAATTGATTACAAAAATTGATGTGAGAATAATGATAGTTTATTTCTATTCCTTCACCTGTATTCATGAAATTTACTTCACTGGAGTGCTTACATCATTTGTAATTGTCACATCATTTGTCTTCATTGATCAATTGTGGTAAAATCAATTTATTTATAGTTATTATAATCATATAGTGCCAGAAAAAATTTTATTTTATTCTCTTCTTTATGATAATTCTTGACTTTTTAGCTACACAGCATCTCATATTATTATTTCTCCTCCCCGAAAACTTTGTATCGACCAAACTCTTAACTAATACCAACTAAAATTTGAATTGAAATCAAACTAATTAATTGTAGTTAATTAGATTGGTATCAAATTGAAATTTATTACTGAATTGAAAGAAATCAAATTGAATTTTATTACTGAATTGAAGAAATCAAAATGCATTTACTTGATTGATACTACTAGTTTTCTCTTATTTCATACATAAATAAAAGTTGAAAAGAATACATTTTGCACACATTTATAGATTATTATTGCACTTCGTAAAATCTAACTTATGTGGCATGCATGTTTAAAAGATCTGAATTATTAAAGAATTCAATTGAAGTAAAAAGGTTTCTATAGTGTGTGCATAACACTATAATTTTCTTGCTTAAGAGCTTAATTATGCCAACTAAACATTGCAATTTACAGCTAATGAATAATTGGACAGTCTAGCAGCAATAGGGTGTTAGACTGTCTTAGAAGGATGTTAATAGTTCAACCAGAACTGTTTGAGAAAACAAGCATGATTATGGATTTGATTACTATGGTTAACCCTTTTGATAAAGTCCTCGTACCATCTATCAACTATTTAGTTACTTCCAAATCTCACTTGAAACCTTAGTAACCATCCTAATCAACCTATAGTATTTTTATGTATAAATACTGTCTAGCATCAAGACTTAATTCAGTTTGAGTTTTAAAATATTGCATTTCTTATACCGAAAAATTAGAGCTTATTTTATATATATTTTAAGATTCTTTCGTAAACTCATTTTTTCGACTATACACATCGGATGCACAGTTTTTCCTTTTTTCCTATTTCAACCACCTTTGAATTGCAATTATTACCTCAAAATCAGCTTCTTCGAGATTCTACGAGGAAAGAAAAAAGGAAGGGAAAAAAAAAAGAGCACATACTTAGATTATTGCTGTTGATCAATTATGATCTAGTGCTCGATTGGGCACGGGTTTAGTGTGCTCAATTAACACATGTCATCTCAATATTGAATGTATATTGAATAATACTTAGGTGATTATATCAAACATCGAATTCGGAAATGACATGTGTTAAGTGAGCATAATAAACATGTGTCCAATTGGGTACTAAATTATAATTGTATTTCTAATACGTCACTTCACATGTTTTTTGTTAGCACTTGATCAAAATCAAGTACTTTATACTACTTGAATTCAATCGCATTTTCCTTTTTTTTATTTTTTCCCCTTTTGTGAAAATTTTGCTCAGTCTAATTAGTTCATCCTCTTTGCCAACTGAAATCTTTATCAAATTTTAATCAAATATGCTGCATTGTTACTTATGTAGATATGCACTTCAAAGTCACACCTTTCAGCATCCCGCGAAAGTACATAATAATCATCAATCTTAACGTGGGAGATATCTTGTAAACTGAAAATGAAACAACATCTAACTTGAAAGTTGAAACATTGAAGCCAAGCATCAAGGTTGGTTGAAATGATCATTAACTGGCTAACTATAGGGGTGGAATAAGTTGGACAGAACATGGGCTGGGCTTGTCTATTTGATCCGTTTCGACTCGGTCCAAGATCATCTTGGACTAGTGTTGACAAGGGCCCAAAATCTTAGCCATCAAAGAAACCTTGAGAGATTAGGATAGATTACCAGTTTTAGTAGGATTAGTAGTTGACCTTATTAGTGGTGGGGTATAGGCTTTGTTCCATCAAAGAAACCTTAAAAACATCAAAATCTGGGCAAACAAGAACATCAATCCAAACTTGTCTCCATTTATTTATATTGACTTCATGAAACCAAAATTACAAACACACTAGACATAAAAGTAAAAATGTAATAACAAGTCCAAAACACAGGACCAGTTTCCCAGAATTCACTACATTAAATCTCACGAGAGTGAACTGTGAACCCAAAAGAATAAAAGAATCAATCACTAATCCAAACTTCAAGATTGACTGAAACTGGTGGCAACAGGGATGATGACAACAAGAATAAGCACAAACAGAAGAATTATCCCAATACACAAACACCTTCTGCTGCTCCTCTGGTAACCTTTAGCAGTCTTGAGATTCTTAGTCCCATCACTCACATATTGGGTTGCATTCATCACATGATGTTCAATGTCATCCATTTGCTCCCCTTGCGCCTCCACCATCACCGCCATGTCCAGAAATATCTGGTGGAGCTCGAGAAGACTCTTCTCGATCTCCTTGGCGGCGTCATGGCGGTCTTGGATTTCCACCACCGTCTCCAACACCTTCCCCCTCCCATGCTCCTACAAAGAAAAAAAATCACATTACAGAGAGAGAGAGAGAGAGAGAGAAATTTTAATAAACGAAAACAGAGAATGTGATTATTACCTGTATGGCTCTAGAGAGAAGTTCTTCACCGCCATGGCCATCACCACTGGATATGATCTTGTCAATCACATCTTCATCAGGAAACTCACCAGTAACAGTAAAATACCTTCTCCCAACAGTTTCTTTATACTCATTCATCATCCTCTGCCTTAATCCCTGAAAGTCCATCATAAGCTCCTTGAGCTTCTTCCTGAGCCCATTAGTGACTGCCGACCGGGTCCGGTCCACGGGGGTGCCCGATTTGCAGCCCGAAAGGCGTCTGTTGAGTGCATTTGCCCGATCCATATCCTCCAGCTGGGTCCGTATAGTTCTCGCCTTCTTTAGAACAGAGAGGATATCTGAGTTTATGCGACTGCGCAGAGATTTCAGGGCTTCGGGCTTGTGAAGAGATTTGCTCTCCTCATTGGCTTCTTGCAGATGGTTTAAGATTTCTCTGATTGAGTTCATTTCTTGCTTCACCTTCTCTGCTTCTGATAGAAATGCAGTGAGGTTGTTGTCCAATTGGGTTATCCCCATCTCGATATCTGGACCTGCTTCGAGATCCTTCATGGCTTCCTTCTTTAGATCCACATAGCTTGTGAAGGATTTGGTCATGAGGTCGTTCATCTTGATTTGATTTGATTTGATTTGCGAGAGAAATTGAAATTTGAAAATTGAAAGAGAATTTGATTGCCAGATAGCGGGACGGAGAGAGGGGTGCAACGGAGTGAAGAAAATCAAAGAGAGATATACATATTTGCAGAGAGGATTAACGGGCATTTAAGGGTTAGTATATTGATAAATAGCCGTTGCAATTCTAGCCAACGGCTAGTTTTTGAATTGAATCATTCTCCCTTCTCTGGATGTGCAAGGTCGAAATAAGTTTGGGCCAAAGCCATACATAGGCTTCGGGCCAGTATTTGCATTCATATGGACGACAACTTGTAAATTTGAGGGGGCACTGTTACTCAAATTTTAAGGGGATACAATACAGTAATTACAGTTAATACAAATTATTGGTTAAAATTAAAATGTAAGTGTTTCTAATACTAAAGAAAATTTTGAAAAAAATCACTATAAACAAATGTTACTATATTGAATTTTTTTTTATAAAAAACTATTTAATTGGTATAATATTAATTTAATAAAATTAATTATGAACCAAGTACACATTTATAAAAATTAAAAGTCCAAATTATTTAATTTAACTAAAATTTTGGACTAAGTTATGCGTGTTTCAAATTCATGGATTCAATTGTAATTGTATTTATTTACCCCAAGGGTGTGTTTGATTGGTGTTTTTTTTTCCAGGAAAACCTT
Organism: Jasminum sambac; assembly: GCA_018223645.1. NCBI lineage: Eukaryota > Viridiplantae > Streptophyta > Magnoliopsida > Lamiales > Oleaceae > Jasminum > Jasminum sambac. Next base: position 25,942,946 of record CP073649.1, read on the forward strand.
CTATTTCACCAATTTTTTTCACTTTTGGCTATTTGATTGACTTTTTTTTTTCCAAGGAATTGATTTTCCATCTTTTCTCGAAATCTGTTCTTTTTCTTGTTTTGAATGAAAATGTTTTCCTTGGGAGATGAGGTTTTTATTTTCCCGAAAAAGTTTGCATCTTTTTTTTTTAATGGATAGTTGCTTTAACCATAAAGATAAGGAAAATGATTAAATTTCATGGAAAAAACACAAAAACAAGATAAACAATACTATTTTTTAACTTGCAAATTAATGCAATAAAACACTTACAATTATCATTTTCCCTAGAAAAATTTTTTTCCGAAATTCATTTACTTAGAAATCATTTTCTTTTTAACTAAATTTCAGCTTTGCAATCAAACACACACCTAAGTGGAAAATGATTAAAATGCCTCATGAGAAGAGAATAAAATAGCAACACTTGAGTTTCACGTGCTCAACTAACGGCAAAAGTGAACAGAATTCATTCAAAATGACCAAATATGCACCACAAGTTTTTTTGGATCAATCACGGTGTCTTTTTTACTTCGAACCAATTTCACACTAAATGCAATTTATTTGGACCATTTGGGCCAATTTCCCATATTGGAAATTAGGGGAAAATTTTCTAGTTCACAGTGGAACGGGGCATACTAATAAGCATTGTCTAACTATACATTGAGAGTTACAGCTAAATAAATAATATAATTCCTTACAACTCAATATAGTATTTATTGACTATATAAGCATACCGTACTTAGTCGACTACTAGATGAGATGAGTTAATTTGAGATTTTTTTCTCAATTTTCAGAGATATTTTACTTTTATTATTATTTTTTTGGAACACATTTCAACTACATATATGTAATATGATATCATAGGTTTTGCTATCTCGCCCAGTGGCGAAGCCACATGTAGTCCTCTGTAGGTACGTGCCTACAGAGGTTTTCAATTTTTTTTATTATACTAAAAACGTGAAAATGACTTATAAGTTGTATTGCTGTTTACTTTTTAATTCCAATGGCCTAAATGACTAAATTGTTAACACCCAAAAATTTCATAATATAATACTCATTACCGAATTACCCACTAGTCTGATTACCTAATCCCAACTCCCAACGATCCAACTCAATTTGAAGCGCTCATAAATTTATTAAATTAACTAATTACGCAATATGACTAATCAAATGTATTATATTTTACAATTTCTTTCATAATTTAACATTGTTTCAATTCAAAATTGTTCTAATATATAGTATATTACTATATCTTTTCTAATAATATAAAATTTATGCTATAAATATCCCATTAAAAAAAATTTCGCCCCGAACCCCCAAGAAGGGGGCTCCACCCCCCGTCCGCTTCTTAATGTGCCTACACAGGTTCCATAGTCTAGCTTCGCCGCTGATCTCGCCCATTCTATGGACATAGTAAAATACTCATACATGTATCCGATATCCACCTACATATGGGTAAGTTACCATACCCATATATTGATGGTAGAGCGGGACTAATAATATTATTCTACCAGGATGCATATTTTTATTCAACCACACTATCCAGTCCAGTACTCTAAAAATGTAGCTCGATGGATGTCCATGCAAGCCAAGAATTTTCATCAAGTAGGCTCTTTGGGTTCCATTTTTTTGTGCCACCGGGATGTGGGAACAGCTACTGGTCTAATTCCCAAAGGTACTTTGGTGTTAAAAACTTACATTTATCAGATATTCACCTACATATGTCTTCGACCGAAAGGGTCAAAGATATGTGTCAAAGATGGTTAAAAGACATTTACCAGAAGACTTAACCCTAGAAATGTTGGCATGCTCCCAAGAGTGCCGTAACTCTCCCGGGGTATTTTTCGATGACATACGATATTTGTTGGAAAATTCGAGACCAAATTTGAAATCAGCACGGCAAGACTGATCGTCGACCACGGTGTCACTATAAAATTTTTCATATTATTGTCGCTCCCCCTTGATGTGTTGGACCTAGATCTGATCTCGAATTTCAAAATGGAGATCGTCTGTGATCAAAAAATACTCCGAAAGTGCTATAACTACGGGAGTCTGTAACTACAGTACTCCCGGGAGCATGCGATCATTGCTGGACTTAACCCTTGTCCGTGTTAATTTAATTTTGTGTTACTTATAAAATAATTTTTACTATTAGTTAATATTAAATATTAATTTTTTTACATATTTCACATCATCATTCATTATTGTTCACATAGTTCGTGATCTCCATCACTGTTCATCCAAAAAATTAGTTCTTAGATAGAAATTAGTTTAGCCAAACACATATTTGAAAAAGTACAAATTCAACTTTGAGTGGTATGCTTATTTGGTAACCTCATGTAGTCATGCTAATTTTCAAGAATTTTCTGTACCTTAAAATTAGGGTCGGTTTGATTCAGTTTAAAGTTGATGAAATTAATTTATTTTTTTTAGATGTATAATTGAGAATTATTAGATATATATAAGAGAGATTAAAACATAAAAAATAAAAACAAAAATTTTCAAAATATAATATATAAATACAGTCGTAAAGAATGATAAAAGAAAAAGTAAATTTAATTGTCAAAATCTATATATAAATACAGCTGTTTTGGTATTCTTTCAAACGTCTCACTTCTTACTTTTTGTTCTCACTTCTCCTGCTTCGTTTCCAACACGGAGACATTTGTGATTTGTGAAAGTTGTTTGAAGGCTCCAAAGTTGACTAAAGAAATACGTAAAGTAGCACCAGACATTGCATTCATGACATTGCAGTCCTTAGTCCTAACCTTCACCTGTGTTCCAATTATGTCCTACAAGTTTCGGAACTTCCAATTTTACTTCAATCTTTTCGTGAACTTCCAATTTTATTTCAATATTTTCCTAGGCATGTAATTGAATTCATATGCTTGTTGAATTAAATTCAAGAGATTGTGGATTTCTTTCTCCCCTTCGCCCCCTTTCCATTTTTTAACTCCTTACTCCTACAATTTTTAACTTGTACTAAAAAAAAGGCAGATCACTGAATGGTTATTTCACATTTTGAGTTCCCATAATCTCATTTGACTTAGCAAGAGCATAAAACATTAAAATTGCGAGCCATGAAGTATAACCCAATTGTATAATCGTATATGACAAATTGTATTTAATAGAAAGAGAACAAAAGGCAACCTAATCTATTATTTTAAAAACCAAGTTTAACCTACCTATGACTCAACCCCTAAATTGTATATGACAAATTTACCCGGGGGAAAACGTGGAAAAAAAAAAAGTCTCAAGAGGATGAAAAAAAAAGTTGACAAATGAAGCGGTGCTCCAATTTTCCTCGTGCACACACACACGTATACTATCTACACTTGACATTTTCAATTCCGTCCTTATTTTCTTGTATACATATAATATCGGAAATGATTTGTTTCCAATGTGGAAACAGATCAAATCTGTACCCACGTGGATATCAACTTTTTTTTTATATAATATTTGCGGTTGGTCAGATGAATCACACATACCCCCCCAATGGTGAGGGACCGGTGGAGGACCTACAATTTTTTTTTTCCCGACGTGGGTACTGGATCTAGACTTGGCAAAATGGCTTGACGAGAGGACTCCACTCGCCAAAGCCATGTTCGAGCTCGGCTTGTGAAAATACGAACCGCTCGCCTCAAGCTTGGGAGCCAGGCGAGCTCGAGCCGAGCGGTTCGTCTGTTTTGGTGTTCGAGCTTGGCTCATTGATTGTACACTGTACGAGCCCGAGCTGACTCGCGAGCCGGAAGCCATTTTGTCAAGTCTAACCGGATCATTACCCTATAATATAGTCCAACATCCCCAACTCTAATTTTCTTCACCGGAACAAATAAACTACTGTCGACCGAGTCCACACATTTCAGACCTAGTTTTCCATCACACATATATTGTTTTCTTCCACCTTTTTCAAAGCTGCTAAAAAAAAACTTTACTTTTATTTAATATAAATAAATAAATTCCCTTTTCAACTGTCCCCCGCGTCCGTGATATGCATGAAAGACTTCATGTGTAGATTAATTCAAACTTGTATATAGTCAAGTCCAAATTAAAAACTACTGTTAATCCGGCTAAGTCAAATAAAATTTTTTAATTAATTAATTTTATCCACGCCAAAATCAGGTTGAATTTGCCGATAAATATCCACCTACCTCTCAGACTTATTATTCTCATTCATACATTTTCTTGTTTCAAAAGAATCATCAATTCATCATCTTCCTTAAAGTCCTCGAATTTAATTAGATTGATCATTAATGGCTTCCTTGATGAGAGCTAGTTTTCTGATTTTTCTCATTTTGTCTACGTCGACATTTTTTCAAGAAGGAGATGCAGTGAGACCTTTGGGTATGAACCAATGGCTGAACAAGGAGGTCCAATTACTGGCATCTCTTCCAAAGGGTGACGTGCCGTCGTCCGGTGGTTCGCAGTGCACTTATATTCCCGGCGGTGCCGGCAAGGGTTCCTGCCCGTTGGGCTGAAAGCACTTTTCCGGTGGTGTGCGCCACCTCGTGCGGTCGGTCACTGCCAGCTTGTCGTGTAGGATTTGACTACTTCTTGAGCCTTTGTCAACATTGAAAATATAGATATCGATGTAAAGATAGGTTATACCACTTTTTTACAATTTATTTATTATTTATCAATTCTAGTTATTTTTCATGTTTCTTGTACTTGGTTCAATCAATAAAGGCATTGATTGTTTGCCATTAATGTGTTATGAATAATAATTGAAGTGTTATGAATAATTGAGAATAATTTGGTGGTTATGAATTATGAGGAATAATTTGGTGGAGGAATAATTTGGTAAAAGATGTAATTATTATATGTGAATGGTATTAACTTGATGAAATTATGTAATTCTGATTGTCTTAGAATTCGAAGTTTCACATAAATAGAGCTTGATTTATTAATGAAATTGATTCACGTCAGAATTTAGAGTCGTTCTACAAGTCTATTGTTTACATCTTTTTATAGCGTTATCGTAGGGTCTACAACTGCTTTGAGTAATATGAAAGAAGTATCTTTCTACGGGTTGCATCTTATAGATGATGTACGTATCGAGCGGATTATTACGAATGAATTAATTCATCTCATCCGAATCACAAATCTCTCTTTGAAATCATCATTGAAACTTCTTTTGTTACGTATTAAATTCTCACATGATTCTACCTTTGCATAACTGGAGATGTGCGAAATCCAAAAATTGGAAGAATGGAGTCAGAATTTTTCGATCACGTAAATGGATTCTGAAGTAAATCTCGTCATTGGAATAATTAGAAAAGGAAAAAGGTAAATCGTATGATTTTATAATATAATAATATATTAAGCTATAACATTGTTTTTATCGAGATATAAGACATACATTATCAAAATCAAATTTTCTCGACTCCGATTATACTCAGTTTGCGAGCTTGAAGCGATTTGTAGATATTGTGAGGTAATAACTCGTTTTGAAATATGTTATTATCAAACTTTCAAAATTCTGAATCGATACACTAACTTTTGAAAAAGTTACAAAATAGTCCTTGAATATTTTGATATTGATAAGTGAAATAGAAGGAGATAATTTTCAATCGTAAAACATTGATAAAATATTTTTGACAATTTTACCTTTGCAGGTGGAATGGACAATTTTACCCTTAGGAGTAAAGCAGGCCCTAATTTTGTGACGGCAGTGAAAAATGGATAGAATATTCATGAAGAAATTCTAAATCCATTGATTATATAAAATGGCTTGAAGTCCATTTGAGGTTAATAGATCGAAATATTAATGTAACTACCGAAGAGTTGATTACGTAATATACTTTGATACAGAAGGATAAGTGTCTTTCTTGTAGAAGTAATAGTATTTGTTACAGAAGAACAAGAATTTGCTCAAATAAAGCGATTAAATATTTAATTACCAGCTGACTTTATTCTTTGCGATTTAATTCTTTTAATACCTCCTACTTGATGATGGGTTCAGTCACTAGCGGAAGGTTTTATATATTTACACTTTATATGCTTTAAGTGATGGGTAATACCTTCTACTTGGCTTGAATCTCTCTGAAGAAGTAGTTAAATATTATGCAATTTAATTCTTGCTATTTAAATTAGTAGATTTATATTTATTGCAATAATTCCCATAAGGTAGGTTAGGCCACCTATTGGAGGAAATTTAATTTCTACAATTTAAATTTATCTTGCACTTTATAGTTTGAGTATATTTAATGTGGTGGGTATCTGCGATTGGTGTGCATATTTCGATGTGGTGGAGTTATCTACGCGATTGGTTATACTTGAATCTACTCGAGGAAGAAGTAGTTGATCAAATATTCTAATCATACTCGACCAGTAGTAGGCGATGAGAATAAAATTACTTCCCCATATATCACAGAATATTAATGGAAAAATTGAGTAAGTGGTACTTGAAGTCACCATAGTGGATAAATAGATGAAAATAAAATGCTCAATAGATCCCATGTTGATAAATCAAGATAATATATCGCATGGAGAAATTATGAAGTAATCTCAAATCGATGATATGAGATTGTATTAATATGAGAATAAAATGCTCTTGAAGAAGCATAATCACTAGGTTTACGTATTTGAATAAAGCGATATGATATTATTATGTACTTTCAGGAAGAATGCAGGCAGTCGAAGTGGAATATATTGAGAATATCAAAGATGGCATTAAACACTTTCGAAAATATAGAAATGCAAAAGAATATACATCTTGAATCCATAAATGAGGGATGCGTCTCGAGGAGTATAAATACTCCGTAACTACCCTTACCATCAACATTAGGATTCATAATGAAATATTTAAAGGATCAGATTTCTTTTTAAACTGACACGATAGTGCGTGAAACGGACTGAGCTTCCACAGTTCTTGAACATATGCATGAAATTTGATGAGTAGTTCATCCAGCGATCTTCATGAAAATAAGTATTTTCTTCTTTGAATCTGAGATAAAGCTTATTATTTACTGATCTAGAAGCTAGTAAACCATCAAAGAAATTATTAATATTCAACAAACCTATTGGTTTGACATGAAGAGTTCCAACTTTGTGCAAATGGCGCTATATTGAATATTTCCTCGATGTTATAGCGCCGGAAGAACAATAAAAAGCTTCACTATTGCTCATCATGTACATCGGGCGGTCATGGATGGATTGTGTTTGTAGCATCAATCGTTGGACTAATGACATTTCTAACTCAATTCGATTCTGCCTCCAATTCGATGAAAGGTATTATACTTGACACTCTTATCCCCATAATTGTCGACCCATCGTAAGACTCATAATAGTTTGTTATTAGTCCCTCCATATAGTATATTGATATTTTGTTTCCCTAACTCCCTTACAAGTTGGTGGTATCCACATATTGGATATGACCTACTTGTCTGGAGCAAAGAACACATATAGTTTTTACGTGGCGAGGTAAAGATTGACTTACATGAGATGATTACGATATCTCCATCTCCATCTCCACCTCTATCTTTCTCTTTCAGAATAAATGATAGATATATGAATCCTCTATTTAAAGAAAAATTTTCAAACGATAATTGGAGTGCACTATTTGCTTTTTTGACAAATATGAAGGAGAAAAATCTGAAAAAAATTTAAGTGAAAATGACATATATCATCGGTGATAGAAAATAAGCGAAAAAATCGAAAATCGGCGATATTTACAAATAAAAGAAAAATATTGATATTCTATATTACATAAATTTGTCTTACATAAATATGGGAAAATCATTATACTAAGTTATTCTACTAAATTTACAAAGCTGGATCTTTTAAAGTAAGTATTTCAGTATAAAGTCTTGTTGATCTTTGAATTTGGCCCATAAGGCCATTAGCTCACCTTGCGTGTCCATAGGATGTGTCTCAAGAGCTGTTGAATATCATCCAAAGGCTCCTTACTCAATCCATCCTTAATGAATGCTATTTTATCTTCTCGGTTTACGGACAAGTACCCCCGCAGATTTACATCAGGGTGTCACATGTCCGCAGAAGGCACTTGTAACATCCTCCTAATCTTTTGCTCTCGTTTCTTTGAAAAACTACTTTTACCCATACCAGGCATGTATTTAGAAGGAATTGAAACCTCACGGATAATGTCGAACATTTGCTTCAATCAAGCATCGGATATCTTGTGGGATACCATATTCATTAGCATCCTTAATCTTTCCGACCTACATCGATAAATCCTTTTTAGGATTTTGGTCGATAGCCAGTGATGGATAGTATTTTCGAAGATTTGAGCATATGATCCATTATAATGTATAGACCCTTGTTATGATGAATTTTGCAATAATTTTGATGATTTATTTATAGAATAATAGCGGCGTATGAAATAAGACTCCGATTTTAAATAAAGCGTAAAATACGATTTGAATTAAATAATAGCGAGATCTTATGAGAATTTTGTAACTCCGTGTTTGAGCGATGTAGTAGACAATAATGTCACCAAAGATGATGGAATATGTCGGTGAATTGTTTCTATGATAAATCATGTTGAGCACTATCTGGATACTAGTGAAATCGATATAAGAATTTCTTGAACTAAGTTCAATAATACTCGTTTGCAAAAGCCGGATTGACCATCGGTTTAAATAATTATTAAATCAATATTTCAAGTGAAGAATTAAAGGAATTCTTCAATGATTGTTCTCGATAAATGATGAAATCATTCTAGTAAATATTGAAATAAATCGATATATACGGAATAAAGGATGAAATATGGCGCCAAATGCGTCAGTATAACTAATTTCTTTAGATATTATGATATGGATCCACTAGATAGTCACATGTGTATATGATTAAGTAATTTGAAATTTCTGAAATATTTGCTCAGTATGAGCATGATTTTGAATTTAATGATAAAGCTAGTAAATGTATATCCCAATACTTGAATAAATCCCTGAAGGATTTGGTATCTTTTTTGCATACAAGTGGGATATTATATGGCAAAATTATTTAAAGTCCTCAAATAAGTGCGATATAGAAATAGAATATGCAGTCTAAATTCCCATATTAATTTGAATGATGAGAACATATATGATTAAAATCATACCAACTATATGAGTTTTGGTGTTCTAAATTTTCTCGGCATGAGGGAGTATTAAAGGTTAAAAATGATATGTGAAATGTATCATGTTATATCCTCACAATTAAAATATGAACTTGAAGTTCAAAGATGCATAAAAAGATGCTATGAACAATCACATATATCGAGTTAAGGTGCTTTGATAAGTTATACTTGGAAAGCGTTGATATTATGAGATTTCCCCAAACATATATATCAAAGCAAATTATAAAAGATGGTCTTAATACTTGGGCATATATCTTGAAGAGTATATAGACATAACTATATTGTGTAATCCTACAAGAGGATTAATAATGAGATATCTCGATAAATTATGTCGATATGGGGAAAAAATGAAAATTGAAAAGAAATTAATAAACACGATATGAAAATGTAAGCGCTACATATGATCAATGATAATGAAAATATTGAGATATATTGAAGATGATAAATAGTGAATGTGAAATCTTTAACTTATGAGATGATGAGATGATGATGACTAATGCTCAAGTTTAAAGATAAGCATGGTGGTCATTATATGTTGCATGCTCATGAAAGTTAAATTAGATCGTGTGTGTGTAGTAGAAAGGAAATTAAAGGATCGGATGAGCTAAGCAGGTGTTTATAGTACCTTAAAGGGTGAGCTAAGCCCAGGAATGAAATAACCTATTAAATAGTATTAAATGTTAAATGATATATTTTAAGTGTTAGTTAGTTATGAAGGTTTACTTATATGTTTACATGTTTTTATGATGAATTTATATGCTTTAAATTGTGTGTTTTGAGACATGTGTTCATAGTGAATGTTTTGTAGTTGTGTAAGAAAATTGATGCACTCTAAATGAGCAAAGTATAAAACCAATGTATATGATACTCAATTACAAATGTATGAAAGATTTTGAAATGCTTGCGGCATACTTGTATAAAATACAGCATTGCACTATTTTTCCCAGTGAGATTTTTATCCCATTGGGTTTTTCTAGCAGGTTTTTAATGAGGCAACTTTAAAGTATTCCATGAATAATGTACTCTTTTCCTTCATTAGGGGTTTTCCCATTTGGGTTTTTCCTAATAAGGTTTTAACGAGGCATATTCATGGTATATTGAAACGATATGAGAAATTGATCCCAGTGTATCTATTGGATTAAGTTATAATGGAGCTAATGCTTTAGATCCCAAGCGATGATGATATTGAAATCATTTACGAGTAAAGATATCGATTCTCAAGATATGAAATCAAGCGGGCATTGTACTCTTTTCCTTGATCAAGTTTTTTCCCAGGTTTTTCTTGACAAGGTTTTAACGGCGTACGTGAATACTCATATGCGATAGACATCGAGAGCAATGTTTTGATGAAAGCGATATATAATCACTCCAAAAGCTATCTTGTCGGTTTGGAAGTTTTTTTGGGTTTTTAAGCAGGTCGAGAAGACATTTGTATTAATAGTCATTCAAGTGTTATGAATAATAATTGAAGTGTTATGAATAATTGAGAATAATTTGGTGGTTATGAATTATGAGGAATAATTTGGTGGAGGAATAATTTGGTAAAAGATGTAATTATTATATGTGAATGACTATTATACCCTTGATGAAATTATGTAATTACGATTGTGCCATTCGAAATTTTCCTATAAATAGGGCTTCAGTTATTAATGAAATTGATTCATGAGAATTCCTTAGAATTCATTCTCTCTAAATTCTCTCTATTGTTTCTATACTTTTATAACATAATGCAAGTTGTAACTGTATATAGTATTTTCGCATGGCAAATATGTAAATGGTTACTATTATTTATACAATATTGATCAAACTGATCTATCTATTGCGTGGCTATTGTATATATTTATTCAGAGGTGACATGACATATCTAGTTCTCTTTCTCAAAGTTTTTTAGATTAATGCGGAGGCGGTGACGACATAATTAGGCAACCATCTAGAGTCTCTATTTTATTAATTAATTAATTAATTTATTTTGTTAATACTTAAAAGACTACAAATATCAAACTCCATTAGTACAAAAAGGAGTTTAGGTGGCGGTTGTTTTAGATTTAGGGTGGCGATTTTTAATCGCCACCCAAAATGGCGACATCTAAAGTCGTTGAAATGGTGTCGGTTGAAAAAACGCTACCCAAAAAAGACTTAGGGTGGCAGTTGCTAAAAATAATCGCCACCCTAAGTGTTTTTTTTTTTAAAAAGACTTAGGGGCCGCCACCCTTTCTATCTTTTTTTTTTAAAAAAAATACTTATGGTGGCGGTTCTAGTGCAAAACCGCCACCCAAAATCCATTTTTTTAAATGAGCAATGAAAAACACAAAATTAGGAGTACAAGTAAGAACGAAATAATTTTTATTCATAATCAATCGCCTTTAATTACAACAAAATGAACAATCTAAGAACAAAAATATGAAATTATAAGATGAAAAACTAAAAATTACGTTTTGACGCCTTAGACGACCTCAGATCGACCAGAAACATGGGGTCACGGCGATAGCGGTGAGTGTCGTAGATCTCGTCGCGACGATTCCGGAATGGTATAGTGGGTTGAAAACGGACATCGTATGCAAAAGTTATAGTCATTTAAAGTTTGCATGCTTAAACTCGAAAAAAATACTATTAACTATTACACGAAAATACACGAAATTGGGACCAAAAGAGAGAAGAAGCTTACCTTACTTAAAATATGCCATCAATTTGTAAAGAAATTGAACTTAAATCAGATTTGAAGTTGTGAATATTATATGAAATTGCGAAAAATTTGCGAAAAAAGAAGGAAAGAAGCGGGAATATGGCTATCTGGTGAGTTGGTGAAATATTTAAAGAGAAAGGATAGCAGTTGGTAGCAAAAACCGCCAACCAAAAGTATTTTTAATAATAAAAAATTAAAAAAATGGGTGGCGGTTGTGTGTACAACCGCCACCCTAAGTGTTTTTTTTTTTATATTTGTTGGTTTAGGGTGGCGGTTGTGTGTACACCCGCCACCCTATCCACAACATAGGGTGGCGGATTTCAATACAACCGCCACCATTTCTTCAGTACAAGTACCAATGGTGGCGTTTTCATTAAAAACACCACTTAATGGGCGTCCCCTAAAGCTAATTATGTACTAGTGCTGGTAGAAAGAAAATAATCTCACACATATCGAACTCGTGGCAAATGTTTTGTTGCCCACATATAGATACCTTAACAGAGGCGGATGCGCGACACGTGTTTCCGTTGATGGTGGAGAGGCAGGTGGCACCCACCCACTCATGTGTGGGCAACAAAACAAAGCTCTCGAACTCATAAAGATTCTTGATAAGATCCCATGTAAATTTTACTTTCGACATGAACGGTATTTACAAGGTTTCAAAACTGAGTTCCGAGATGATCAACATACAAAAATGAGAATTATCTAAGTAATATTTTTAGTAATATTCGCTTACTAATTATTATTCCATAATTATACAATAGAATTTTTATTTTTTTTGTAAGATTTAACAATAGAAATGTCTATTATATTCAAAAGAAAACAATATAAATGTCATTTTTGAAAAGATTCTGTATGTAAAATTAATGAATGCAATGAAACGAATTATTGTAAGTTTTATTAGACAAACTCTCAATTAGTCTAGACGTATGGGAATTTTAGGGTGCGTTCTGTTTGCCGTTTTCAACCCGTTTTCTGTTTTCTGTTTTCGAAAATGTTGAAAATGTGTTCTGTTTATTGTTTTCGAAAATACGTTTTCGAAATCGTTTTCAAGATTTGTATAGAAAACACGAAAACGTTTTTTTAACATTTTCGGCGTTTTCTGTGTTAAATGTTGAAAACAAGGAAAACGCATTTTCGAATTTTAAATTTTACATTTATTACATTTTAAACAATTATAGACCAAACTCATTTTCTATTTTCTTTTCTCAAAAATAATTTTTTAAAAAAACAAACCAAACGCATTTTCAATTTTCTGAAAACAGCAATTGAAAACAGAAACACCAAAACATTTTCGAAAATGAAAACAGAAAATACAAAACAAACAGAATGCCCCTTACATTTCGGCAAAGATTTAAAGACCATCTTTAAAATTTAAGGTCATTATTGCATCCAAAATTTTTTTTAAGGTCATTAATTCTCAGTTAATTATAACAAAAATCAACTAATCAGATAACGAAAATTATAGAAAATTAGGTGTTCGGATTTAGAATTCAACGTTTAGATGTCCGTTGTCCAATTCCGTTTGCATTGTTATTACTTACAGAATTACATTACACATTCATTTCAATGAATATTAATGACTACTGGAATGGATGCGTAATATGTTCAGCTCGTGTTAGTATATATGTAAAAATAGATTTTTATAAATTTTGATATGGTATAGGAGAGAGAATGAGTGAAGTTGAATGGTGGAGATTCATGTAATACAGGTAGGTCCCACGAAATATGTGAATATGAAATAGAAGAGAGAATGAGTGGAGTTGAAAAAAATGGATAAAAATATGTAAAAAGGAGTAGGCTAACACGCGTTCGATTATTGTCACGGGACCATCGACTAGACCCCGTTCTCCTACTCATTTTTACACATTTTTACACACAAATCTCATGGGACCTACCTATACTACACAAATATCCACCATTCAATTCCACTTTTTCTCTCTCCTATATCACATCAAAACACATAAAAACGCATAAAAACACATATCCTAACACGCGCTTATATAATTAAACAATCGCGGCCAAATCGCACACCCAAACTGTGAATGCGCGATTTTCATAAGCAAATTAAAAGCATTTAATCTTGTAATTTAAAAATTAGACATCCTATTTTCCCTAATTTCCTCAAGACTGATAGGTGATTGAGATTTTTATTTTCAACCAATGACGTTTGATATTGGATCGTAAGCATTTGTCTAGTCAATTGCCTAGCTTTCGTGCAAAGCCCGAAATACGACGCCTTTTCTAACCCGTTTCCTCTACGTTCAATTTTCTTTGTAATATTTTCAATATGACTCGAGCAGGACTTAACATGCAAGTATTGTTAATTTAACATTTTAGAAAAATACTAGAAGTACACACAAATTTATTACCACACACTACCACATCCTAATACATAAAATACAAAATGACTAAAATGCCCCTTGAATGTGGGGGCCCCATACCCCTATTAGTGTGTGGTATTTTACTATACAAAAATGTGTGTACTCCAAGCATTGCTCAACATTTTAACTCGTCTAAAATTTCATGATGAGTAATGTTAGGGAAACAGTTAAAAGGTACAATTAGGCATATAACTTTCCTAATGGAGAGTTGGACCAACCAATATAGAGGATAAAAATACTATTTTCCGCGACCCCTCAACTAGAATACTATATATATAATTGTACAAAATTTGTTGTACATCTAATATATTATATTCTTTTGATTTGGAGAAGGATTAAGTCTGTATTCGTTTTATTTTTTTATTATGAAAATTATTTTTTTTTCAGTCAAAGTTAAATTTCAATACAATTATATAGCCATCTATATTAAACAACTACTCATTATAATTCATATATTTTGCGGTCACTATCATTATGCAACTTAAAAAGGTTAATTTTTAACAAAATAAAAATCTATCTAAATGGTAAATACACACCCATAGTTCTATCTTTGCTTGTAATTTCACATCAAGTAGGATTCAACTTTCATTGAATGTACTGCATCAAAGCCTACATAAGCTGGACAGAAAAGTTCTACTCAATATATGTTTAAGAAAGGATAATGTTTATTTATAAATACTCATGATTGATAAACAGCAGAGGCGGCCCGATGTATAAGGGATTTAGGAGACAGCCTAGAGCCCCAAAAAGAAGTTTTTTTTTTCTTTTAAATATAAAATGCCCACAAATATAAAATGTCACTATATATATATATATATAAATTTAATTATAAGTGTTGGTAGACCTTTCAAATAACAGTTTGCTTAAGGCCTCAAAAATTTCGGACCTCCTCTGATAAACATTAATGTGAACAAAAGATTAAATGAATTGATTTATTAGTTGGTTCAATACACGCAAAATTAAATATCTAGACTTGAATCAATATATTTCCTATTTTGTTGAATTGACTTCCTATTTTATTTTATATTACATTCAAATCTATTTATCAACCTAAGTATAAACTTCAATGAAAGTGACGGTCTCTGGAATATAACTCGAAATTTGTTGCGATGATCCGGAAGGGGGGGTGAAAATTCCGTTGAAGACAAACCTGAGAAAACGATCTATCCAATCAATCGTTGGGTTTAGATATCAAACTAGGTTTTTGCAAATCAGAAATCTTTACCCATTATTAATTACGCGAATCCTTAAAATTAATTGACACCTCATCTAGAATACGTACACTGTGTAATAAAAAGATTCTCCAATAACTGATGAGTAGGATTGACGAAAAATAGATAATATAAAAGGAGATTTCTATCTCTAAGTATCTATTCTCACATTGTAACTCATCATTTAATTCTAAAAATAAGAGAGAGGTAGGATGTACTGATAAAGGAGCAATTGGAAATTACTTTCAGACTCGAACTCATGTCGAACATTTATTCTTGAAATATAATACCAAGTAGACTCCACACTGTTTTATTTAATTTAATTCTCATAGACGAGAATGGATATTAATTATGGGAGATGTTCTTGGTCTCATGTCAACAATAATTGATAAGCTTGTGGAATACTCCAAGCGACAAACCAATCCAAGTCAACATTGATTTACTAACTTCTAATTTGAACTGGTTGGTCTGGTCATTTTGTTGAATTAGACAATAGAATTAGAACGTCAAGGATTATTTTTAGAATTGAAAGGGATAATGCCGATTTAATTGAAAATGACGATGTACTTCTGGTGAATGTTTTGTTTGATTTAATGATTTTCACAATCTTTTTTCTTTGTATTCACCAACAATGGACTTCAGAATTTCACGCGCAATCGAATCCCTTTTAACCTATGAAGCACGGAAACTGTTAAAAGGTAAGCGTTTCGTATCGGAAATATTTTGAAAATCGAAACTCTCCAGAAACTTTACGGAAACGTTTCTGAAACCTAAAAAAGTTTCACATTTTTTAATAAATTAGGAAATTCCATGAAACTTTATAGACACTCTACGCAAACTTTTAGGAACTTTAAGTTCAAGAAAATTAATTGTTGAACTATTTAAGCTTTCTAGTTTGAGTATTGCCTCATTCTAGTAATTATTCTTTAATGATAATGAATTTCAAATTTTAATTAGATTGGTTTGATTTTGATATTTTGGTTATCTAATTTATATTAAATAGTTTTTTGAGGTTGAATTTTGAAATTATGTAGTAAAATAAATAATTATTACATAATGTTTCCATAGCGTTCCGTATTTTTGTATCCTACGTTTTTCAAAAAGCACATTTTCCCATTTTATTTGGTATCCTGTTTCCGTTTCCGTTTCCGTTTCCATTTCCATACAACCTAGCCTTTAACCAACACATTATGCAT
The DNA here is from genome assembly GCA_018223645.1 of Jasminum sambac. Classification (NCBI taxonomy): domain Eukaryota; kingdom Viridiplantae; phylum Streptophyta; class Magnoliopsida; order Lamiales; family Oleaceae; genus Jasminum; species Jasminum sambac. The sequence continues at coordinate 25,959,517 of CP073649.1, forward strand.
TTTAGTAAACACCTAAATTTCTCTAAAAATCGTTGTATCAGGCAAATAACAAACTGTGTTGTGGAAGTTGATGTCCCCAACTGGGCCCATTTTTCTGACCCTGCGCCCATTTAAAAGTCTGGCCCCTGAAACTTTCGTACAGTTACTGGCATTGACTGTTGAAGCAAAATTGGTTGGTAGGGTTTGGTTTTGTTGGTTTTGATCTACACCTTCTTGTTCTCGTTCCCACATTGGGAACGTTCCCGATAGAGAGGACCCCCCCCCCCGAATGCGGGGTGGGGGGTGTGGCCCACACACCCCTCTCTCTATCGGGTTTGTTCCCGTCTCAGGAACGAGAACAAGGCCCTTCATCTACATTAAATTTCAGAAACTAGTGTTAGGATTTTACCCCTTTTGATATGTTAGTGTTATAACAAGACACGAACACTAATACTAGATTATTTTAGTTGGTTTTTAACCCCATTTATTTATCGGCTATACAACATTCATCGGTATCAGTGATTGAACAATAATCCTTTGTGGATTGGCTGATGGAGAGCTAAAGATTTCTTTGGGAGAACTCAAGCGCACAAGAGAGTAAATCAATTCTTGCACGCAGTGTTCTAAAAAGCGCGCCTAGGCGCGACGCGCCGCTTATGGCATAAGCGTGTAAAAAGTGGTCAACGGTTTTCGTTGACCACTTAGGCGCGACTAGGCGCGCCTAGTCGCGCTTTATAAAGCTTAATCGTGTCTAGTCGGAAGGCATGAAACAAGTTGAAGATTGAACTCACTAATCATGTAATCACTAATCACTAAATATCATATGGTATTGAGATTTGATACCATTTTTTGTTGGGATGTATGAAGTACTTAATCCCAATTAATCTAGTATGTAGGAATTATCCATCTTTTGACTTTTGAAAATTATAAATCGTATTTTAAATTTGTTGAAATCATGAAATAGATAAAATATTTATGATTTTAGTCTTTTTAGATGTATTTACAACTTTAATATACATTATTTCAATCATTTAATAGTTTAGATCAATCAAAAAATTAAAAAAAAAAAAAGATAAAACGCTTTTTAACGCATAGGCGTCGCTAAGGCGCGCTTAAGCTCGCAATGCCTGAAGCTTCAGGCCCACGCTTTTCCACGCTTCACGCTTTTTAGAACACTGCTTGCACGTGAATTTGGGTTTATTTTTTGATTTTGTTTCAACAAATTTATATAGTACCAAACTACCGATGGTGATAGGATTGAATTTTTTATAATTTTTATGTGAAAGATGAAAGAGAATAAGTGGACTTGAATGGTAGATATTTGTGTAGTACATGTAGGTCTTACGAGATATGTGAATGTGATTGATTTAGAGTAAAAAAAAAGAATGGATTAAAAAGTTGAAAATTTTCAAACCTAACATGGGTATATAGTCAAGTCCAAATTAACAGGGTGATAGGATTGAATTTTTTATCATTTTTTAATGGATTTTTATATAAAAGATGAGAAAGAATAAGTAGAATTGAATAATGGAGATTTATGTAGTATATGTAAGTGAAATATGTGAACGTAATTAGTTTGACAAAAAAATAGATAAAATTAAATTAAATTTTTTTTTAAACGGTAAAATTCCATCCATCACCCCCTAAAACTACTTGCTACGATCCGGCCAAGTCAAACAAAATTTTTAATTAATCTAATATTTCCATTTCCAAAATCAGGTTAAAACTGCCTATAAATATTCACCTACCTCTGGACTTACTATTCTCATTCATACATTTTCTTGTTTCAAAGAATCATAGTCTTCCTTAAACTCGTCGAATTTAGATTGATCATTAATGACTTCCTTCAGGAGAACTAGTTTTCTAATTTTTCTCATTTTGTTTGCTTCAACATTTTTGCAAGAAGGAGATGCAGTGAGACCGTTGGGTGTGAAGCAATGGCCGAATAGAGAGGTTCAATTACTGGTCTCTCTTCCAAAGGGCGACGTGCCGTGGTCTGGTGGTTCAACGTGCACTTATATTCCGGGTGGCGGCAGAAAGGGCAACTGTCCACCAAGATAGAACCACTTTTTCGATCGGTGGTGGTGCCGCCCTTCTACGGCCGCTGCCGGCTTCTCCGACTTCCACTGTCGTGGAGGATTCGACTTCTTGAGCCTTTAATTTGTCAGCATGAAAATATCGGAAGGATAAGATACATAGCTAGCTATAGCCTATAGGGATATATTAAAGTAAATTACACGGCTTTCTTACAATTTATTTATTTGTTTATTTATTTTTCATGTTTCTTATACTTAGATCAATCAATTAAGGTATTGATTGTTTGGCATTGTAACTTGTAATTGCGTAGGTATATATCTTTGCATGGTAAATGTGGTAATATTTAACTATTATTTGCACATTCAAAGTCTATATCTTTGCGTGGCTATAGTAATTTATTCCGAAGCCGCGTGACATATTTATAGTTGTTCGTTTTTCAAAGTGTAGGCCGATAGGCTATTAAAAAAAAATGATTTAGGCCCATAGGCGTCTATTTTATTAATTTTTGTGTTAATATAAAAAAATTTAATTTTATTTAATGTCCAAACTCATAGCAAGAGAATGATCGCAGACATTGAACTCGTGAATAGTCAAATTAAAGACTCATGTAAATTTGACTTTCGACATGGATGCTATTTATAAAGTTTACAAGATGATCAACATACAAAATTGAGATTTATCTAAGTATATCTAAATACGATTAATAGTAATATTCACTTGTTATTATTCCATAATTTTACAATAGAAAAAAACGTTTTTAAAAAATTTGACAATAGAAAAGTAATTTTTGAAAAGATTCTGTAATTGAAAATGAATGTAAGGAAATTAATTATTGTAAGTTTTATTAGAAAAACTCTAAATTAGTCTAGACTTTCTTTTTTTTCTTTTTTTTTTTAAAAATATATTTGGACAAACATTGAAGACCATCTTTAAAATATAATAAGGTTATTTTAGGTTGCTTATAAAAATCTAGTAACCGGATCATGAAAATTACAGAAATCAAATATTCAATTTTAGAATATAGGATTTAAGTGTTTGCCGTTTGCTCTGTCATATATTACACATGTAATAAATTATATTACAGATCCATTTTAATGGAACCATCGACCTGATTCAACGACTATTGTCAAACATACACCCAAACGCGAATACAAGGATTTTTATAAACAATTTAAAAGCATTTAATCTTTTAATTTTAAAAATTAAACATCGTATTTTTCCTAGATTGAAGTTGGGTGGGGGCACTTTTGTATTGTATGCTTATGTGGGAAAGATTGAAGTTGTACTTCAAATCTTTATATATATTGGATGCCCGTTTGCTCTTTATTTTAACACTCTTTCACCCGGTTTTTGTTCGTATACAGTTGCCAAAAAAAAAAAATCTATTTTGTCTTTGTTTTGTCTTTTATTTGTTTTGGTCGAGTTGTGTACCGCCGATGATGACAAGGTGCCTAAATTTTTCTAATGAACTCATAGTTGGATTTGAAACAACACTTGAAAATTTTCAAATTTTCTATTCACTTATCTGTGCCCGATTAACTGAAAAAGAGCACATAGTCATTGTTTAACTTTCGTTCTTGTTGACTTATCACCTAGATGCTGTGTTCCTCTAGGACTACCTTTGAGCCCCAATGTTACACTTAGGACCAGGTAGTTCTCACAACCACTATTTTAGTATCCAACTAGCCCAAATGGTCTAGTTTGGGGGTGGTAAGATGTAGTGACTCTATATTGGAGGGTATTGCTACTGGAAGTCTTGATACTTCCGCTTTAAGTTGAAGGATTTTCGGCTGGCGAGTTTATACTGGCACTATCATATGTTAAGTATCGAATTTTGGATTTAGATGATGGTTTAGTAGATGAGAGGGACCGCAGGAAAAAGCTGCCTACCCTAGAGAGTGAGAGTCGTCACTGAGTAATCTGGTGCTTTTCATAACCAATGTTTAGAGGACGATCTACCGGTGAAGAAGGCTACCTCTAGGGAAATAGAGCGAGAGCTACTGGGTAAAGTGAAAAGAAAATTGCACAAAAAAAAAAAGGGGGAAAAGAAAAAGAAAAAGAAAAAAAAACAAAGTGAGTGAAGAGAGCCATTATCAGTGAAGGAGCAAGTAAAAGGAAAATCCACTGAATAAAATTATAAAGGTGCCAGGAAAGGACTCAAAGGCTGGGAATTTGGAAACTTGAGGTCGAAGTGGATGGACTGATAGTTGTAATACTTTTCAACATTTAGTCACTCTTCTTGACGTCTTGTGTGGAAAAAATGCATAATATATTTTGTAGAAATCACAAGCTAGAAACACCTCGGGAATTGAGAGAAAAGCATCGTGGAGTGATTCATGAGCGAGGTGGGGATATTCAACCACTTGGGAGTACATGCATGGTTTTGTGTTGAACATTACGTGGTGATACTTGAACAAGCACTTGAGTTAGGCGATGACTAGCACACACACACTAGATAGTCGAGCATTTGGGTAAGTGAATTTCTTTTTGGTGATTGTTTTGTTTGTCCAACTTGAGTTTTCACTATCATTTCGTTTGCCTGAGGCATATGGTACACAGTTTGACCGCGAGTCCTGTTCATAGTTGGTGATTAGCTACTTTGTTGGTTTTCTTTCTTTAAGTTTAGTTTTATTGTTCGAGGACGAACAATTGTTCTAGTTTGGGGGTGTTTGATAAGTGCAATTTATGCACTTATTTAGGCCTCTTAAACTATATGTTTTTCTCATTTTTAATTAATTTCGCATCTAATTTAGCGATATTTGGTTCTATTTTAGGGAAAACCGGGAATTGAAGAAAATATTACAACTTTGGACAAAAAGAGACACAAATCAAAGTTGGAAGGACTCAATTGGAAGAAATAAAAGTTGGGGGAGGTGAAGAAAAATCAAATGGGAGCCAAATTGAAGAAATCAAAAGCTTGTGGACTCAATTGATCAAAGTTGGAAGTTCAGGACTTGCCTTGTAATTAAACTTTGGGGACTAAATTGGAAGATGGTAGAAGTTGAAATCTGTTATAACCATGCGGTCGCTGCTACGACAAAGATGCATTTGAAATTTATAACCATGCGATCGCACGCGCGATAGCATGGTTATATCGGCAATTTTCGGAGAAAACTTTCCTAAAGCTGAATTGGACTGGTTTTCTTGGGCTTTCTTGCATCTATTATCTGAGAACTTCGACCTAATTTGGGAGGCACATCGAGAAGAGCAGTAGAGCGAAAATTAGAGCACAAAACTTGGAGAAACTTGGAGAAGAAGCCACAATTGAAGATTCAAGTTCAAGAACACAACTTTGATTCGGTGATGGCGTTCTCTTCTCGCTTTTTCTTCTGATTTTTATAACATGATAGGCTAAACTTTTCATAGCATTAGGGTAGAGATGAAACTTTGATTTTGGTTTGAATCGATTGTTAATTTGATGTTTTGTTAATTCTTATGCTAAGATGAATGTTCGGTTTTGAGTTTTCAATATAATTATGCTTTCTTTTACAACTTGTGGCCAAAGTTGATCTGTGATCTATTTATTGTATTGAGAAATCGTGAATAGATTAGACTTTTGTTGAAAACCACAAAGTCCGATAGGGGATGAGAATACCCCTATGCTTTGTGCGATATTTTTATGCAATTCTTGCGTTGTAATGCATTTTTATGGCGTTGTTATCATAGAGATATAGTTAACACGTCATATAAATAGGTTGAATTCTACTTGAGAAAGATTATTCAACAAATTTTGTGAATTGAATCGTCAAAACTAACTTTCATTGTCAAATTGATAATCCGGAGGATAACTAAATGAAAAGTGGATTCGAAACCTTAATGCTAGTTTTCCCATATTTGATTTAAAACCATAAAAAAATCATTCTTTTAATTTGTTCCAATTTAATTCTTAATTTTAATTTTAGATTTAGCAATTTAATTTAATAATTTAATTTTTACAAGATTAGGAAATTAATTGATCTCAACTTATTTATTTCGGTTAAGGCTAATTAGAGTAAACGTGGGAATAAATCAGTCTTCGTGGGTACGACATCCGGACTTTAAAAGTCCACTTTATTACTTATACGATCCGTACACTTGCGGTGTGGATTGATCGCAACAAGTTTTTGGCGCCGTTGCCGGGGACTGTAATTATTTTCTCGTTTAGTTTAGCTAGCACTAATTCGAACTTTAATTTATGTTTATCTTTTTATCGTTCGATTCATACAATTTTTCCTTAATTTATTTCAGAAAATACCAAAAATAGTGAGATCCAATGGCAAGGGTTGACTTTGACTGTATGCTTGTACGGGACTTCAAGCTAAGGCAACAACAGCTAGCAGATGAAGGAATTGATGAGGACCATATGTTGGTGGGAGATTTTATGATAGGAGAGCGGCTAAGGGTTTTAAGAGCAGAATGTGACATTAATGAGTTCGTCCTAGATAACTTGCCCGCCGCAATGTTCTTCGCACCAACATTTGGGATGGATGATCTACCAGTTGGGTTATTTCAACTGCCGAAAATTAGTGAAGATATAATTGAAGAGTTGTCCCAACATGAAGAAATCTTTGTTGAAGAAGCTGTTGTTGAGATGCCACGCAATCTCACTGAGGATATTGAGCTCAAAGAAATTCCAATTGAAGAAGAGCATTTAGAGACTGAGATTGAGGTTTGCAAGGGGGATTTCGAAAGCAATGATGATATCAAAGTTGATTTTGTGATAAGGATAGAAGAAACAATTGAAGTCTACGTATTGAAATTTCAAGCAGACGATGAAATTCAACCATTTGTTGATGTGAGGAGTCACCTGTATTTCTGGAGCACATATAATGATTGGTGCAAGTTCAATAAGCATCAGCAAAGTCAAGGCTCCAAAGCTTTCTTTCGAATACCCTGAAGTGCTCCCTAAAGTCGAGCTTTAGACTCTAAACGGAGCGCTTGGTGGGAGGCAACCCATCCCCGTATCCTTTCTTTAAGTTTCATTGTTATTTTTAAGTTTGACTTTAAGTTTAGAGTCAAGCTCTGCATTTTAGTTTGCATTTTCACATCTTTAGTTGTTTTTCATGTAGTTTTATACTTTAGAACTAAAAAAAAAAAAAAAAATCCACAACAACTGTCAAACCCCGTGGTTCATTGACTTTCAAGTTCAAACCAGTTGCAAAATATCATCTCAAATCATTATCGTCAAGCACCAGTCCTAGAATTAAAAAAAAAAAAAAAAGAGCTTGTTGGTAAACCAAGCGATCGCGTGCATTACCAGTTCTGTTCACCCTCTCATGTTTCTTGCAAATTTGATAGAATTGCATCAATAGTTGATATGTGGTTGCTTTTGACACGTACTCTATGTAGTGGAGGGTCTGTTCCACCTTTGCATAGTATTGCACGATTTTTTTGCGGGCCCCATCTTCATTGAGTCAATTAATTGAGCTTCTTTGGTCTTATGCAATTCTATATAGTTTGGGGGTGCTTTTATAGGTACTACTTGCTCTCTTATTATATTTGGAAACTGATGGTTGGACCGTCTAGAGTTAGCACACGGGATTCAGCATGATCAGATGTTCTCTCCACCTCACGGGACCTAGTAGGGGAGTTTCTGCCTCTTTTGTCTTTTCTTATTGCTTCTTATTGTACTTTTCTCTTTGATCTTAATTGCGTACATTGGCGGCAATGTACTCTCTTTTACTTGGGTGGGGGCACTTTTGTATTGTATGCTTATGTGGGAAAGATTGAAGTTGTACTTCAAATCTTTATATATATTGGATGCCCGTTTGCTCTTTATTTTAACACTCTTTCACCCGGTTTTTGTTCGTATACAGTTGCCAAAAAAAAAAAATCTATTTTGTCTTTGTTTTGTCTTTTATTTGTTTTGGTCGAGTTGTGTACCGCCGATGATGACAAGGTGCCTAAATTTTTCTAATGAACTCATAGTTGGATTTGAAACAACACTTGAAAATTTTCAAATTTTCTATTCACTTATCTGTGCCCGATTAACTGAAAAAGAGCACATAGTCATTGTTTAACTTTCGTTCTTGTTGACTTATCACCTAGATGCTGTGTTCCTCTAGGACTACCTTTGAGCCCCAATGTTACACTTAGGACCAGGTAGTTCTCACAACCACTATTTTAGTATCCAACTAGCCCAAATGGTCTAGTTTGGGGGTGGTAAGATGTAGTGACTCTATATTGGAGGGTATTGCTACTGGAAGTCTTGATACTTCCGCTTTAAGTTGAAGGATTTTCGGCTGGCGAGTTTATACTGGCACTATCATATGTTAAGTATCGAATTTTGGATTTAGATGATGGTTTAGTAGATGAGAGGGCCATGGGAAAAAATTTGCCTACCCTAGAGAGTGAGAGTCGCCACCGAGTAATCTGGGTGCTTTTCATAACCAATGTTTAGAGGACGATCTACCAGTGAAGAAGGCTACCTCTAGGGAAATAGAGCGAGAGCTACCTGCGGGGTAAAAGCTGAAAAGAAAAATTGCACAAAAAAAAGGGGAAAAGAAAAAGAAAAAGAAAAAAACAAAGTGAGTGAAGAGAGCCATTATCAGTGAAGGAGCAAGTAAAAGGAAAATCCACTGAATAAAATTATAAAGGTGCCAGGAAAGGACTCAAAGGCTGGGAATTTGGAAACTTGAGGTCGAAGTGGATGGACTGATAGTTGTAATACTTTTCAACATTTAGTCACTCTTCTTGACGTCTTGTGTGGAAAAAAAATGCATAATATATTTTGTAGAAATCACAAGCTAGAAACACCTCGGGAATTGAGAGAAAAGCATCAGGAGTGATTCATGAGCGAGGTGGGGATATTCAACCACTTGGGAGTACAGGCATGGTTTTGTGTTGAACATTCTGTGGTGATACTTGAACAAGCACTTGAGTTAGGCGATGACTAGCACACACACACTAGATAGTCGAGCATTTGGGTAAGTGAATTTCTTTTTGGTGATTGTTTTGTTTGTCCAACTTGAGTTTTCACTATCATTTCGCTTTGCACGAGGCATATGGTACACGCTTTGACCGCGAGTCTGTTCATAGTTGGTGATTAGCTACTTTGTTGGTTTTCTTTCTTTAAGTTTAGTTTTATTGTTCGAGACTAACAATTGTTCTAGTTTGGGGGTGTTTGATAAGTGCAATTTATGCACTTATTTAGGCCTCTTAAACTATATGTTTTTCTCATTTTTAATTAATTTCGCATCTAATTTAGCGATATTTGGTTCTATTTTAGGGAAAACCGGGAATTGAAGAAAATATTACAACTTTGGACAAAAAGAGACACAAATCAAAGTTGGAAGGACTCAATTGGAAGAAATAAAAGTTGGGGGAGGTGAAGAAAAATCAAATGGGAGCCAAATTGAAGAAATCAAAAGCTTGTGGACTCAATTGATCAAAGTTGGAAGTTCAGGACTTGCCTTGTAATTAAACTTTGGGGACTAAATTGGAAGATGGTAGAAGTTGAAATTGTTATAACCATGATCGCTCGCGACAAAGATGCATTTGAAATTTATAACCATGCGATCGCCTTGTAGCGATAGCATGGTTATATCGGCATTTTCTAAAACTTTCAAACTGAATTGGACCTGGTTTTCTTGGGCTTTCTTGCATCTATTAATACGTAACTCGACCTAATTTCTGAGGCACATCGAGAAGAGCAGTAGAGCGAAAATTAGAGCACAAAACTTGGAGAAACTTGGAGAAGAAGCCACAATTGAAGATTCAAGTTCAAGAACACAACCCGATTCGGTGATGGCGTTCTCTTCGCTTTTTCTTCCGATTTTTATAACATGATAGGCTAAACTTTTCATAGCATTAGGGTAGAGATGAAACTTTGATTTTGGTTTGAATGGGATTGTTAATTTGATGTTTTGTTAATTCTTATGCTAAGATGAATGTTCGGTTTGAGTTTTCAATATAATTATGCTTTCTTTACAACTTGTGGCCAAAGTTGATCTGTGATCTATTTATTGTATTGAGAAATCGTGAATAGATTAGACTTTGTTGAAAACCACAAAGTCCGATAGGGGATGAGAATACCCCTATGCTTTGTGCGATATTTTTATGCAATTCTTGCGTTGTAATGCATTTTTATGGCGTTGTTATCATAGAGATATAGTTAACACGTCATATAAATAGGTTGAATTCTACTTGAGAAAGATTATTCAACAAATTTTGTGAATTGAATCGTCAAAACTAACTTTCATTGTCAAATTGATAATCCGGAGGATAACTAAATGAAAAGTGGATTCGAAACCTTAATGCTAGTTTTCCCATATTTGATTTAAAACCATAAAAAAAATCATTCTTTTAATTTGTTCCAATTTAATTCTTAATTTTAATTTTAGATTTAGCAATTTAATTTAATAATTTAATTTTTACAAGATTAGGAAATTAATTGATCTCAACTTATTTATTTCGGTTAAGGCTAATTAGAGTAAACGTGGGAATAAATCAGTCTTCGTGGGTACGACATCCGGACTTTAAAAGTCCACTTTATTACTTATACGATCCGTACACTTGCGGTGTGGATTGATCGCAACAGGGAACAGGTAAAGGATACAACTATATGTGCAATTATCTCATAAAGGATTAGACCGACTAATATAAAGAGATAAAAATGTCATTTTTCAAAAAGCCCTCTATTAAAAAATTATACATATAATTGTATAAATTTATAAAACATCTAGCATTCCTCTTTTGATTTGGAGAAGGATTAATTTTGTATTCTTTTTTTTATTACAAATATTAAATTTTTTCACTCAGTCAAATTTAAAGTTCAATATAACCATCTACATTAAACAATTATTCGTTATAATTCATACATCTCTTTGTCATTATCATTATATAATTTTTTTAAAATTAATTTTTAACAAAATAAAATTTATCTCAATGCATGTTAAATTAAATCATTTGAGTTCGATCTTTGTTTGTAATTTCATGTCAAGTGAGATTTTTCTCATTTTAATTCATTTTCTTTCAAATTTAAATTTGGTCAAACCAATAAAATCTACGTCTACATTTTGTGGGATTCACATGTATTATAGAAATATTCATCATTCAATCCCACTCATTCCATTTCCTACTTAATTTTCACACAAAAACGCATAAAATTGTGAATCCTAACGGCACTCAAGGGCACTGGATCAAAGCCTACAACGATTTGGACAGAAAAGTCCAACTCACTACATGTTTATATAAGAAAAGGTGATGTTATTTATCAATATTTATCGATGAATAGTAATGTCGACAAAAGACTACATAAATTGATTTATTATCGGTTCAATACACGCAAACTTGAATATCTAGATTTGAATCAATATCTTTCTTTTCTTTTTCTTACTTTATTTTTATTAAAATCTATTCATCAAGTATAAACTTCAATGAAAGTGACGGTCTGGTTGCGATGATTCGGAGACTTCTATCTCCATATATCGATTGTCACATTGTGACTCAATAATCACCATCAATTTAATTTAATAAATAAAAAAGAAATAGAATGTATTGACAAAGGAGCCATTGGAGGACACTACTTTTAGACTCGAACTTCAATTCTTAAAATAGCCAAGCAGATTTTATTTACAGTAATTGTTATATTATAATATTATAAATGAGACGAGAATGGTCGTTAACTACTGGAGATGCACGCTCTTGCTCTCATGTCAACAATAATAGACAGGTATTAGGTGAATTCATTTTACTCGTGGAGCAATCCAAGTGACTCATCAATCTAAGTCAACATTGATTCACAAATTTCTAATTTGAACTGGTTGGTCTGGTCATTTTGTTGAATTAGACAACAGAATTAGAATGTCAAGGAGTATTTTTTCAAATTAAAAGAGGCCGATTTAGTTGAAAATGAAGATGTGGAGGTGAATGTTTTGTTTGATTTAATTATTTCCGCGATCTTTGTTCTTTATATTCACCGACGATGGACTTCAGAATTTGCCACGCCATTGAATCACTTGTATGTTTTAACCAATGCATTAGTAAATATTAAATTTCTCTAAAAGTAGTTGTATCAAACAAATAATGACTACTATTCAGGGAAAAAAATAATAATGACGATTTAAGGTCCACGAAAAATATATGTTGTTGCGTTCGGTCCAAAAAAAAAAAACCATGTGGAAGTTGATGTCCCTAACTTGAGCACATTATTCAGCAATATCAATGTTCGGGAAAAAAGCTAAAGGGAAAAAATGAGTGGGAAAAAAATTATTTTAATGAAATAATGTGGAAGGAGAAAATTTGGGTAAAGATTTTTGTTTATATAGACTATGTTTTTCGTATTTTTCTTCATTCGTTTATATAAACTATTTTTCAATTCATTTATTTATAATAACATTTGCGTTCTAATGACATGTATTTTGCAATTCTTATTTTTTCTTTTCAATTAACATTTTATTTAAAAATTGAATCTACCATTTTTTTTTAACAATATGCATTTTTTGCTACTTAATAAATAAATAAATCTGTTAAGCTTGATCCTACAAATTAACACTTGGCAAATTACAAGTGGATGAAAAGTTAGTGTGGGCCCCATTTTTACCCAATTCACCCTCAAATTGGGTTTTTTAAACTTAAAAATTAAACCTTATTTGGTTTTGTTGGGTGGACATTAATCTTGCTCTTAAGGTTTGGCCCATGTTACTCACAATTGGATAATGAGTTGTGACACTTGTTCTGGTCTCGGGCGTTGGCTCTTTATAGATCTTTATAGATCTTTTATAGACTATTGGGGAATGGGGAGTCTTTTAAGTAGGAGTGGGCATCCAACCCGCAATCTGCCCAAACCGACCAACCTAACCCGACTTGAGTCGGTTTGGGTCAGCTTCAAAGGTTCGTCGAGATTGACCAGCTTAAAAAAAAAAAAAAAACTATGCATAAACCGCCAAATCGACCCGAACCAAACCAGTTTGGGTCGATTTCAAAACCGAACCGCCAAACTGTCGGTTCTATTTCAGTGCTAATTTTTCCAAACTGATAAAAATCGGGTCCGCCCGAAACCCGACCCAAAACCCACCCCTACTTTTAAGATTTTCTTTTTCTTTTTCATTTTTATTTTTGTAAAGATCTTTTTGCTTTATTTTCTCTTTTATATAACATTTTTTTACTAATATCAATGATTGAACAAATAATCCTTTATGCATTGCTCGAGCTCCCGAAGAAAGTAATATATTGTTTCGTGTTCTACATATTTCACCATAAATGATAAGTTTCAATATTGATGTAACGCATTCTGGTACTGTCACATAACAACAGAGAGGATTGGTAAGTGGATCCTGCTGCCACATGATAGTAAAAGGCAGCCATCACATTAAGCGCTGGAACTTTAACAAAATTTCAGTGCTGAAAATCTATTATTTTCATATACTTCACCTACAACTAGTGTTCAAAAATGTGGGAAAAGACGCCGCTTAGGTGTGAAGCATGTATAAAACACCTCGTATAGTAGGTGGGCGAAGAAAAATGCGATCAATTCTAAATTGACCTAGAAAAGATGCATCTAGCTAGCCAGAAAAGGGTGTGCGCCTTTTCAATTTGGTCACTTGTTATTTTTAATTAGGCCTGAAAAATTTAGAATTACGAGAACAACCCATATTCTAATAATGAGCATCCTGCATCTAGTATTTAAACTAAATTATATCTTATAAATTTATAATATATGTTAAAAATTTTTGAAGGAAAACGACTGCATTTTACTTTAACGATAATGTAAGCCACGAACTACCAAGTCTTTTTCCCATCAGCGCACGTTCTTCATGCGAGACTCCGATTAACAATTATACGTGTGAATTTCTTACTTGCTAACTACGTGAGACCAAGCGAAGAAGATATTAATACTTTAAAAACTATATTTGCGTCGAAGAATTGAAAATTATGTTACAGTTTGTTTATAATTTTTTAAATACTAACTATGGTAAACGTGCGTTGCACGTTATTTTGGAACTTTTTTACAAAGTAAATAAAATATAATTAGAGTATAAAGTGCTGATAAAAAGTAATATAAAAGAAAGTCAAATCTCTCAATAGAACAAATTTATATACTGAGTTTATTATAAATTGAAATTATCACGGAAAGCGGTACAACAACGAATAAAATAGTAAGATTGAAAATGAAAAGAGAATATGGGAGATTGCCAAATGTTTTTCTATCTCTTAGCATGCTCCATTATCCCACAAAGATAAGTGTAACGCCCCTCCCTCGTATACACATACATATATGCCATAAGGACGTCACAACATACGACATAGCGCACGAATACATAAACACAAAGGCCTCCTATTGGGCCACGTGCACTTCTTATACAGAATACAGCGGAATTGAAGGAGCGATACACGTGAACAAAGAGACACGAAACCCAATATTCGTAATAACATTTGAAGCTTTTCTTTACATATACATAAAAACAAAAGGGTTTCGTTTACTTTCGCGTGGTTCGTAAGATCTTTGGATTCCTTTTCCCGATCACTCACCGACGTCACAGCACATAGGTGGACTCTTCGCCAACTCCCACTCACGTAACCTACACATACGCAGCCATACACATAATGAGTCGTAATGACTCAGTAGGCAAATAGATGTAATGCAATGCACGTGTCATATTCTTTTCTTATTTCCTTTGGGCCCTGTTGCGAATCGATGTGAATACATCATCATTATCATATCATTGGCCGTCCCCCAAAGGCTTGTCTCATTCTTCGGGGCGTCGTAGGCCGTCGTCTAAAGGCTTGTCTTACTCTTTAGACCGCCCGTAACATCATAGGCCATCCCCCAAGGCTTGTCTCACTCTTGGGGCGCCCAAATACATAAACACAAAGGCCTCCTATTGGGCCACGTGCACTTCTTATACAGAATACAGCAGAATTGAAGGAGCGATACACGTGAACAAAGAGACACGAAACCCAATATTCGTAATAACATTTGAAGCTTTTCTTTACATATACATAAAAACAAAAGGGTTTCGTTTACTTTCGCGTGGTTCGTAAGATCTTTGGATTCCTTTTCCCGATCACTCACCGACGTCATAGCACATAGGTGGACTCTTCGCCAACTCCCACTCACGTAACCTACACATACGCAGCCATACACATAATGAGTCGTAATGACTCAGTAGGCAAATAGATGTAATGCAATGCACGTGTCATATTCTTTTCTTATTTCCTTTGGGCCCTGTTGCGAATCGATGTGAATACATCATCATTATCATATCATTGGCCGTCCCCCAAAGGCTTGTCTCATTCTTCGGGGCGTCGTAGGCCGTCGTCTAAAGGCTTGTTTTACTCTTTAGACCGCCCGTAACATCATAGGCCATCCCCCAAGGCTTGTCTCACTCTTGGGGCGCCCAACCGTCACCCAAAGGCTTGTCTCACTCTTTGGGCCGCTATCTTCGTCATAAACACATGATACGTAACTAAATTCTTTCACATACATCGTGTTTTCATGTCATGCGTAGTGCGTACTTTACTTTGCTTTCGTACATATAACATTACATAACATTCATTCTAATATATCATGCGTAATACATGCTTCTTTACATCATACATTAGACATTCCGTACACCCCTTCCATGAACTTCCTCATAACACTACATATAGCATATCTTATAGCCATTAGTCTCATAGACATGTTTCATAGTCATTACTTAACATTCATTCATGTATTCTAACTTTTACATTGGTCTAACCTCATTAAACTATTCTAATCATCACATACATCACGTATAACTTTACATTCAATACATAAGGGAATTAACACATACCATTTCACATTAGAACATCATAGAGTTTCACTTATCAGGCATATCAAGGCAACAACTTGAATTTAATCTCATTTCCTATTCATAAACTTATAAAACATGCCACAATCAATGCTCTAACATAAAATATATCTATTACTCACAAGATACCACGTTACTCAAACAAACCATATAACCACATCACCACCATATCCCAATGCCAAAGTTCCTTACATGAATTAATTAGGCATTTAAATCGTTCGGTTTGTTTCATAAGCATAACATTATCTATACTTCTTAACAGCCGAACAACACATATAAATAGGCATAAAGGGTCATATATGCACACCCATATCCTTATCATATCATAACAAAACATAAATCAAGCTACTAGATTCTAACATGCTCCAATACATCATAAACATGTTCCTTTCTTGATTTCTTCAAACATAAACATGCAATTGGTTCATAAAGCATATAAAACATCCATTACCTACCTTCAAGTGATAAGAAGCAAGTATAGGCAAGCTTAGGTAGCTCATCCTCCTTCTTTCCCCTTCTTCTTAGCTCAACATAGACATATATGCACAAATATTGAGCAATAAATCACAAACAAGGTTTTGAAGAGTTTAGGGATGTTGAGAGGTGATTTTGGGAGTGTATAATGAGATAACAAGAAGTTAGATACGATATTTATCCACCAAAAAGTCAAGAAATGCATAAAAAACTCGTTTAGCCGACTTAAGCCGTACGGCCTTACGGACTGCACTGGCGGCCTCCAGTGTTTTGGTCATAACTTTTGCGTCCGATGTCCAAATGAGGTGATTCAAAGCTTGTTGGAAACTAGACTCAATGGGCTACAAATCTTAAGTGACATCGTCTTCAGAATCTGATTCATTTCAAAGATGTGTCATTTTGAACCTCCATGAACTTTCAAATCTTCATGAAATCGCTTATCACAAACTTCATTCATATCACATTTTCATCTCGTTCGCTAAAAATAGGTCTAAATCATATAGGAACACCTAAATTATGGTCTAAAATATGCGGGGTGTTACAATAAGAGCAAGCCCAATGCTACTTTCTATACTACAATGTTTACTAAAGAGATAGAAAGACATATTTTTCTCATGGGTCCCATATTTTTTTAAAAATTTTTTAAAATCATTTTTCTCTCAATTATCCTACTTTTTCTTCATCACTTTCTGTGCCCTTTCCAAAATCACACATTCATCTACATACTTTCTACTATTATTTTATTATTATTTTTAATTCATCTACACACTTTATTGTACATTACACGACTAAAGTAATGCATGTCCAAAATTTTTTAAAATTTTCGATAGAGTTTCATCTGTCTTTTAGTCAATTTCATCTTGTAAATATTTGCACCATATTCATGTCCCACTAAGAAACGCTTATCCTTATTCGGCCACATTCTCATTTAATTGACGCCACGTGAGGATGATATAAGAATTACAACAGGATATTGACTCCCCATTCTTTATCCGTGGCCCTCTAGAGAATTTGCATTCCCATCCACGCCCCATCGTGATCATTTAATAGAAGACTTTTATTTGTACTTTTTTAATACATACTAATGACATCTGATTTTTCAATAAGGGTGTGTTTGATTGGAAGAAAATATTTTACATGAAAAGCATTTTACATATAAAATATTTTCCCACCTAAACCCATAGGAAAACATTTTATTGGCCAAAATTGTGCATGAAGTGATTGTACCTTATAAAACAAATGCATTTTACATGTTACAATCAGACAACAAAAGTGGGAAAATATTTTTCACGATTTAACATTTTACATGTAAATTGTTCCAATCAAACACACCATAAGTACCTTATAAACATACTAAACACATATATTAACATATTGAATATAAACTCACCAATTTAACATATTTGGTATACTAACATTTTTGTTAAACATCAATTTAGATGTTTATTTTAAATAATTTAAATTATATAGAATTTTTAATGTGGTTGATAAAAAATCTCATGCATTTTATATTATCTTGATCAAATATTGAATGATTTGATATCAAATTGAAATTGATTTGGAAAAGACAAATAAATTTAAAAATATATGATTAATAATTAAAATAGATGACTTAATTGATAATTGTTAAAAAAAAATCTTAAGATCTTATTAGAGGAATTGTAAAAATGAAAATAAAAAATAAAATCAACTATGATGAATTTTGATAAATTTGTGTAACCACCATATTTGTAGTTTATTTGGTTTCCTTTCTTTATTGCAAATTACTATTTTCAACATGATGTGATTTTTAACAATTAAAACTGTAACATGTAAATATATGTCATACAAAATTGATTTTCCAAAATATGTCATCATATGAAAATGATTCCTAAGTCTAAAATAATTAATTTAATATCCATAACTTTCAAAATTGTATTCTTGCAATCAAAAGATTTTTTTAATTTTTAAGGAAAATATTGCCAACCAATAGCAATCTAATTAATTTTAGTTATTTTTCATTTTTTAAATTAATTATATTTTCACCTTTTGGCAATATAATTAATTTTCATCAATCTTTGTCTAGTGAAATCATGTCCAATTAAATCTTAATAATATAAATTATTTTTATTAATTGAAATATAAATAATTTTCATTTTTTAGCTAATTATCTCAAAATAATTAGCTTAGTAGCTGTAGTTTTAAAAATTGTATGAATATAATTTCAAAGATATATGTTATAATTTAAAAGTTATAAATAAATAAATAAACAAATAAATAAATATATATATATAGATTCAATTAATTAAAAATTTTGGATTAATGTTACAATAGAACAATTAATTAAAAAATTAATTAATATTAGAATTTTTTAGATTAATATTTTTTAATTAAAATTTTCTGATATGTAATAATAATAATAATAATAATAATAATAATAATAATAATAATATCTATAACATAATGTATGTTATAGATATTATTATTATTATTATTATTATTATTATTATAGATCTCGAGATATAATATAGATATAGATATATATATATATATATATATATGTGAAGATTCTTAGCCATTAATGATAATTTTTAAGAAATTTATTATGAATTAGGAAAGAAAAATCAAAAGAGAATAAAAAATCAGATCTTAATTAAAAAAAAATTGCCACTAAAGGTAAGGAAACATATGAGGGAAAATATCTCCAAAAATGCTATTTCAAATTTCAACTACGTATGTGGGAAAACAATAGGAAAAATGACCTCTTTATGTATATATATGTATATATATAAATTAATTAATTAATAATTTAAAATGTAATTGATGTGTCATAAATGGGAAAAAGAAGTTCCTAATATTTCTAAATCTATATAGATTTAAAATAGCTGAAAAATGAGTGGGATATACAAATTCAAAAAGGTTGAAAAATGAACTGAAAAATTCTCTCAAAAAGGGTATTTCTTTATTAATATATAGATTTAGGTTTTATTTTTATAAATATACATGTTAATTAATAAAGATAAAATTCAAAGGGTATTATTAGAATTGTAAAAACACAGTAAGGTTATAATGGTTCATAAAATGGTTCCCATCTCATGTGATTTTTAATATATTATTATTATAGATATAGATGTATTTCCATAATTATTACTTGTCACTCTAGAATTAGTAAAATGATAAAAAATTAAAACTGCGTTTATACGTCTAGGTTTCACCTTGGGGCTTGGATTCACCGCCTTGCCACTCTCGCACCTTTTAGAATCTTGCCGGCAACAAATCGCTATAAATCTACAAAATATCTTACTACCTCCGTCTAAAAAATATACTACTATTCCTTTTTCATCCGCCCAAAATATAGACACTCCTTTGAAAGATATAGTTGAAATATTACTTGTCTTTTATGCTCTCATTTAATATATATTGATATCATTAAAATAGAGTAGTTAAAATAAAACATCTAATAAATGAAATGACATATTAGGCAAATAATTTTAAATTGTACTTTTTCAATATTATTAATTGTATTTTTCTTAATCTGTGTGAAGATAAAAAAATGACTATAATTTTGAGACGGGGGTAGTATCTTTTTTCTCACGCTCCAAAATTTCTTTCATTTAATTACCAATCAGCAACCTCCGGAGTCGTACTACCCATTCCACTACGTCTGCGAGAAAACCGTATTTTCATGAATTACTTGCTAAAACTATATTGTAGACTCGTATTGTACGCACGTTATACCATTTTCTAATTAGCTAATTAAGCAGCTTGGAAAAAGTTTTGAGAACGTTCACCACAAGCAAATGACCAAAGCTCTTCACTACATGCAGAGAAGTCTAGCGGGACACAGCCAGATGAGAATTTGAACGCGATATTGGAACTCTGGAAGGTTCTTCCTGCCCGCGACTCCAACACAAAGATTGAAGAGCCTATTGAGCACTGAATTTGCATGTTATTGTTCCGTTAATTTCTCATTCTTTTGCAAAATTTTACATTTTGCGAAATATCACGATGAATGATCGTTGTATTTTTCTTTCTTTTTATTGTTTGGATTGTTGTTTGAATAATAGAGGGGACATTTCTCACAGTTGATATCTTTATTAATTTGATTTTAGTGATTACATCTCTGATAACTATGGTGCAACTCGTAATGCTTGTTCTGCCTAGTTGAATGTGGGCAAAGTTTACCATTGACATTAGAATTTATCAGTGGTCATTGGATAATTGGGGTTTTTAGAAGTACTAATTAAAGGTAGGCAATTCGTTAAGTGTGCTTACGAGCTGAAAAATTCCTCTCTCACTTGTGGTTCAAAAGTTTTCAAAGGGATCTTTTGGCTATTTAAGCCCGTTCTTCTTACATTTTTATATATTCTTTTCAATCCCACTAATTCTCTCTCTTATTTCACATCCACGTATTTCGTGGGACCTACCTGTACTATACAAATCTCCACCATTCAACTCCACTCATTCTCTCTCCTATATCACATAAAAACACATAAAAATCCATTTTTACACATATCCTAACACCCTTTTTGTTTCTTAGAAATCAAATTAAGATAGGTATATCTATATGGGCCTACCAGTACCCCATACCTAAAATTCAAAACGTCTTAAGTTGAAGATGTGTCAAATATAATTAAGCAATGGTTGCAGTGAAGAAACAATTACAGTACAAAATGGAAGCTATACTGCAATGACAAAACTCACGACATATCATGCTAAGTTGTCTTTTAGAAAATTATCAATGTTAACACATCACAGAGAAAAAATATGGGAAAGCTGTGGGAAGCCGATGTTATTCGTACTAACATGAAAAATTCAAAATGCTTGCATTCCTTGGTGAAGATCATAAAGATTTAGTCTTTATGGCAGATAAATTTATCACAATTAATCCAAGATTGGCAACACAGAAGGTGGGCTACAATTTGCTCTGATGGCAAAGCGTTTGTTAGAACATATTTGTGTATATTGTAATCAGAGTCCCAGGGTTTAGAATAGACCCGGCCAATACTCAATTGTAATTATTATATATACCCGCTTTATAGTGAATGAAATATATAACTTTTCACAAATTTCTCTCTTATTCTTACATGGTATCAAAGAATTAGTAACAAAAAACCTAGGGCTGCTTTATTCCAACCTCTGTTGTCTAAAACCTAGCTGCTACCCTCAATTTCACGCTGCACCTCGACTATGCATTTGATCGGAAAACTAACACCATCCGTAGACTTGCCCTTCGATCGTCTCTCGGCCATCGTCCCATACGCCCATATGTGCGGCCTTATCTCTCTGAGCAATAGTTGATTTTTCGATGCATGGTGGCATATATAAACTCCGGTGAAGGTCAGCCTGCTTTTGGTCGACTAGCCTTTACTTGCTTGACCCTTTCGCATTATCTCAGATTCTTAGGTATTTTCTCTCTCTTTTGGTGATTATCTTTTATGGCAGTAGCTTTTGACCCCACCAAGGACATGTCCATGCATACTTTTTGGTCTATGCCTTCAATATGCGCCGAAAAATTGATGGAGGTCTGCTAACTGTATGACTTGGCCTTTGATTGTGGAGTTGTGGTGCATTGGTCAAGACATTGGGGATCACTTGGTGAAGCAACTCAAGGATATTGCTACTAAAGATCAATCGAAGTGGAAACAGGTGGATGTTTTCCTTTGCAATATTCTATTGCAATTCATTGATCGTATCCTTGTTCGTCAATATCAAACACATCGTTTCTGTTTTGACGTCGGCAAGAGGCCCAAAAAATCTATTCTAACAATATCAATCGACTCTATACCGTGGTTTTGATATGAAGAAGGTTATGCAATAGGATCAAGATATACAAGCCTATTTAAGGCAAATTGAGCCTCTTGAATAAGAATTTAATAAGTAAATCCCTTTTTCTAAGGCCTACCATACGAAGATAAAGGGTATATCGAAGTTGTTGGTTACTTAGATGTTGATTGGGCAGGCAGTCCGCATGATAGACGCTCAACCACGGGATACTGCATCCTTGTTGCGGGAAATTTGGTGTCTTGGAAAAGCAATAAGCATTCAGTTGTCGTTTTGTACACTGCTGAAGTAGATTACTAGGCTAAAGCTACTGTGAGTTTTATATGGCTGAAATAGTTACTTTAAAGGCTAAGGTTTTATGAAGGTTCAACAAATGAATTAATATGCGATAACCAAGCAGTTTTCAATATTGCCTCCAATCTTTTTTCATAAAAGGGCCAAACACTTCAAATGGCCAATTAACTAGGGATGGAGGGAAGGGGGTCCTTCGGCGTCACGTGACCCCAAGTTTTGGTTCATTTTTTTAAATAATGAGTTTTGAAATAATTTTTTCTTATTTGGCAATGGTAAATGACGATTCAGAAAATTTGTTTAGTCTATTTAGTAATGATTTATATTTTGCTAATTTTGTCTATTTGTTTAATATTATTCTAAGTATCTCCACAAATGCACAATTTCACCTTTATTTTTTGAAACCATATATCTATGTTAACTTTCTTTTAATATAAAACTAGAATATATTTGATAAATACTCTAAGAAAATAATTTTCGCATCTGAGATTGAAATGTAAAGAAAAAGTATTTACAAATTTAAAAAGTTGTCGTATGACTTGTATCAATAAAACGAATTATTACAATTGATATTGCATAAAAATAATTTTTAATATAATTAGTATTAAACAAATTCTTAATGTAATACCCAATCCATTTTCGTATATGTTTTATGATGATATGATGAAGTTTGATCATGATTTAGATGTGATTGGCATAGTTAGGATTTGTTTATTATGGTACGGGATGTGTTAGGATTCGATACGGCCTTCAAAACTAGTAGGAAAAGATAGAAATTCTACAGATTGAGAATTACGGCCGTTGTAATGCCCCGCTCAAAGTCGACCCAACATAATGTATATGTGTATGATGTGTTCATGAAATGTTTGGGAATGTATGAGACATGTCGGGAGTCGAAACGGCCGTCGAAATAAGGAAAACGAAAAATTTATTGAAGCGAAGTTCTGACCGTAAATGTAAGGATTACGACCGTAAATGTCGATTCGACCGTAATCGAATGTTACTGGCCGTGGCGGTGAACAGTGGAAAATGCCAAAAGTTTCAGAGAGCAAATTACGGTCGTATGATCTGAAGATACGGCCGTATGGTCGGAGTTACGGCCGTAAGGAATGTAAGTTACGGCCGTAAGCCAAGAAGATGAAATGCAGGGGATTTACAGAGAGTTTCTTACGGCCGTATGATGGTATGATACGGCCGTATTAATAAGGTTACGGCCGTAAGGTTATTGGGTTATGGCCGTAAGTCAGAGGTTACGGCCGTAAATGTGGAAGTTACGGCCGTAATTTTAAGTCGGCAGAAGTGTTATTTTAGAAGATTCTAGCCATTTCTTGACATTTGAACACCCAAACTCGGTTCCAAAGCTCCCAAAATCCTTCCAAGTCTCTCATGAACCTATGGAAGCATCTCCCACTCCGTATATGAGCTATGTAATGTTTGTGTAATCTATGATTACAAGAAGAAGGAAGAAAGAGAAAGGAAGAGGAAGAAGAGGAGGAAGCTTTGGGGATGTCAATGCTTGATGTTCTTGCAAGTACATGGTGAGTAATGGATGTATCTTTGATGTAGTATGCATTTATGAAGTATATGTATGTTTATGTATGCCTATGATGATAATTATGATGAGTATCAAGCCTACAAGCATGCCAGGGTTCCTTTGGTTTGTGTTATGCCTATGTGATGATTAGGTGATGATAATGGAATGATGTGGACATGCTTTTGTGACTTATATGACCTTTATGTCAAGTCCTATGGGCTAAGGATCTATGTACATGAAAGGAAACTAGCTATGTTAATGAACATGTAGTGAGACAAGAAAGTAGAGTTTATGTGTTTCATGTGATGTCAATGCATGTTATATGATATTCAAGAAATGGAATGCGTATGATATGACGAGTGTAGCGCCCCAAGAGTAAAAGAACCCTTGGGGGACGGCTTATGAATGTATGAATGCCATGTATGTATATGTATGATTATGTGATATGTAACGACAAGACGAAGTTCATGAGAAAGTACGCTATGTAATGCCTCAGAACGTTATGAGTACGATTACCAGGTAAAGCATGAATGATGTATGACAAGAGCATGTATGTAGAATGTAGTTGCCTATCATGTGTTTACAATGCGCTTGATAATGATGTGGCGGCCTAACGGGTAAAAGAACCCTTAGGTGACGGCCAGGCGGCCTAACGGGTAAAAGAACCCTTGGGTGACGGCCTAGGATGTTATGGGCGGTCTAAGAGTAAAAGAACTCTTTAGGCAGCGGTCCGGCGCCCCAAAGCGTAAAAGAACCTTTGGGGGCGGCCTATGCTATGATATGACAAGGTATTCACATGATTCGCAACTAGGGCCCAAAGAAAGAAAGAAAAGAATGTCACGTGCATTTCACGCACTGCATTGCATTCATTATTCACTGGGTCATTATGACTCACTATGTGTTTACGTTTATGTTTTATAGATTTTGTATGCGGGAGTTGGCGAAGGGTCCTACAGTATGTGAGGTTGGTGTGTGAATGGGAAGGGGAATCAGACGATCCAAGAGCCACGCGAAGGGTTTTGAAATTTATGTACACGAGTAGCGCTCCCTCCATCCACTGCAATGTGTTTGTGTACATATATGTACGTATGTTATATGTGTTATGGGGGCGGGGCGTTACAGCCGTAAGATTAGTATGTACGGCCATAAATTTGTGAGTTATTGCTGTAATATTGTAGGTACAGCCATAAAAAGTTAAGCAGAGGATCGAAAATTTTTAGAGAGTTTTATACAGCCATACATTTTCATTGTTACGGCCGTAAGTGGATTGTTACGGCTATAAACCATATTTATACGGCCGTAAACACTGGAGTGCAGGAAAGGTGGAAAAGTTTCAGAGACTTTTATACTGCCGTAGATTGGCCGTATGTCTTATGTTACGACCATAAGATCAAGAGAGGAAGATGGCAGATTTACAGAGACTTTTATACGACCATAATAAGTATTGATACGGCCATAAAGGTATGAGTTACGACCATAAATTTAAGAGTTACGGCGATAAATTTGAGTCGACAGAACTCAAATTTTATTGGGATAAGTTTTTAACCTTTTGGATTTGGTTTTCCCCATTTTCGATCCAAGCAAGTCCTCAACACCCCAAACACCATCCTCAACTCTCTAAAAGATTTTATTGTGCTTGGAAATTGTATAACCAACTATATCGTCGAATATACCGGTAGATTTGTTACCAAGGAAGGAAGGAAAAGATAAGAGGAGGAGAAGAGAGAGCTACCAATCTATTTCTTAGTTTGGTTTATCAACTTTGGGTAGGTTATAAATGTAATTACTATATAGAAGGTAAGAATATACTTGAATAAGCCTTAGATAAGAGATTTATGAAAGAATTATTGGTTTTCTTCACTTGTAGGTATGTGTAGTGAGCTTTGATATGCTATATAATTCTTACCATTGTACCATGTTTTATGTGGGGATATATATGCCTTAATATCATAATATGACATTAGTGACATGGTTATGTTGCCAATATGATATGGTACGAATGTTATTTGGAATTAAGGCTTATAAGATATTGCTTGCATATCTATGATATGCGTACGTGATTGAAGGTTGCCTATCATGGGTTGCATATATATGAAGTTTCGAATGGTCAATATGGGGTATCTAAGCCCATTTATGATGTGTTAGCCTAATGGAGGACCTAAGCCTTGACTACGATTATAGGCTCGGCCAAATGTTATACAACGGCACCAATGGAAACACATGATTTGCAACGGGCCCTATTTGAGAGTGTGATAGGCATTTGCATATGCATCTATTTCATACTGAGTCTTTAGGACTTAT
Organism: Jasminum sambac; assembly: GCA_018223645.1. Taxonomy (NCBI): domain Eukaryota; kingdom Viridiplantae; phylum Streptophyta; class Magnoliopsida; order Lamiales; family Oleaceae; genus Jasminum; species Jasminum sambac. The sequence goes on from CP073649.1 coordinate 25,985,650, forward strand.
TTTGGGTTTTTGTTTGTGTGTGTAGATGATGCATGTAATGGCTCGCCCGAATTCGTCCCGAAAACCGTACGTGAATACGTATATGATTCCGTATATGTACCGTATATGATCCCGTATATGAGATGAAATGACGTGATGATGTTTCGGCATGCTATACATGTATATGATATGTTCACGATATGCTTTGTAGTACAGGATATGTCCCGGAATGCGAAACGGCCTTCGAAATAATGAAAATGGGAAAATTCTGAAGGAGCAGAATTACGGCCGTAAATGTTGGAATTACGGCCGTAAGGGTCGAAAGTTCGTAGTAAATGGTGAGCAGTGGAAAATGTCCAAAAGTTTGAGAGAGCAAATTACGGTCGTATGATCGAAGATACTGGCCGTATATGGTCGAGTTCTGACGTAAAGAATGGAATTACAGTAGTAAGTCAAGAAGATGAAATGCGGGGATTCTGAGAGAGTTTATTACGGCCGTATGATGGTATGATCTGGCCCAGTATTAATCAGGTTCTGGCAGTAAGGATATGGGGTTACGGCCGTAAATAAGGGGATACGGCCGTAAATGTGGAAGTTACGGCCGTAATTTTAAGTCGGCAGATTGGTATTTCTAGATGATTCTCACCATTTCTTGGGCATTATTCACATGAGCTCGGTGCTAAGACTTCCAAAACTCTTCCAAGACTCCCAAACACCCATGTGATCATCTCCAACTTCATGTATGACCTATGTAATACTTGCGTAATCTATGATTACAAGGAAGAAGGGAAGAAGAGAAAGAAGAAGAAGAAGAGGGAGAGGAAGAAGAGGAAGCATCTCCATGCTTGTTTGAGCTTCATCTATGGTGGGTAATGGTTGCTTTACATGTTTTATGATGTATATGCATGTTTTTATATGATTACAACAAGAGATGGCATGATTATGATGATTAGAGACCTTAGAAGCATATTAGGATCTCTTGGCCTTGTGTTATGGTTATGATATGATGTGATGATGTTATGTATATGCTTATGTAGCCTATGTGACCTCAATGCCAACCTCTATGACTTATGTGACTATAGAAGATATGAAAGTAGCTATGTTACATATGAAATGAACAAGGGAAATGATAAGCTTGGCGTATGATTACGTGGTTCCATGTGAAGTATGATGCGTGTTATGTGACGACGATATGTGATAGATGCTTATATGAACCAACGTGAAGAATGTCGTGGCCTTATGTGAAGTTAACGTTCTATGCACGAATATGAATTGTCTTACGTTTGTGGTCACGATATGGCGATGGTGCCTTGTTTATATGTTACGTATGAATGATGACGATGTGAAAGAACAAGGCGTAGAAAAGGTAACGTTTATGTAATTGTGTTACGAGTATATGTGTGTAAAACAGTTACCAATCATGTGTTTACATATAGGGGACCTACGCCCCATAATGATGTAAACTGGCTACATGGGGGATCTACGCCCCATAAAGACATGGTCAGTCGGGGGATCTACGCCCCGTATGTAAAAGAAAAGCAGGTCTTCGGGGGATCTACGCCCCGTATGGAAAAAAATAAAGGCCTTGCTAATGAATGAATGGCGCCACGTATTCACATGATTTGTAATTGGGGCCCAAAGTAAACGTGTGACATGCATTGCATTGCATCTATTATCCACTGAGTCTTTATGACTCATTATGTGCGTATGTTGTATGTTTGATGAAGGTGCTATGCGTGGAGAGTTGGCGAAAGGTCACATGATGCTATGACGTGGTGTGTGGGCGAAGGATTCAAAGATCTTGCGGTACGTAATGAAAACCGAAACCCTAGCTTTACGTTATATGTTTTAATGAAAGGAATTTAGGGTTTCGTGTGTGAATGAATGACGGACGCACGTCTAGTTCCACAATGTTATGTATGTTATGAAACGAAGAAAATCGAAAAGAAAAGACGTACACGGCCCAAAGGTGGTCTATATTTATGATACGTGCACGGCGTACTCTGATATGACGTCATTTATGACGTATACGTATGTGGAACTGGATGAGGCGTTACAATGCAGGGAGTAGGAGACAGTCGGGAGACGGCGGGAAATCCTTTCGAGCTTGAGCTGATCGGTGTGCGGGAAAGGGAGAAACTAAAGGCTTTAGGCAAATATGATTGTAACTCTCGTTTTGTTATATTTTGTAATAAGACTACTTTTGTATATTTAATGTTAAAACTATTTGTACTTTAATGGAAAAACTATCTTTTGAAATGAACTAATATTTGTGGGAGTTTTTGTATGTGTAATTCCGTCTCTAGTACTGTTATATATATGATATAGCACGTCGTACTAGGGAGGGCATTACACTTAATATATACACTATTCAATCAAAGCTATAAATATTAATATTGTATAACACATCACTACTAATTATTAATATTGTATAACATATCACTACTCATTATTATAATATTATTTAAATATCTCATAATTTCCATCCAGTGTTTAAATTAAAAATTTACCCAAATACACTTTTGTTTTAGAAAATGTCAAAATATAAGTTAAATTTCTTATATTTTAGTAATATTTTTCATTAGTTGGCCTCTAAAATATTTTTTTTCCCTTGGCAAGTTGATGTTCATGCCCCCTCAACTCCTCGTCTCTAGCTCTGCCACTACAATTAACATATATATATATATATATATATATATAAATAATTACTAAGGGTATGTTTGATTCACAATAAATTTTGACTAAGTTTTGTTTACTCGAATTGCATATGATCCAAATGGACTTGAATATTCCGTTACCAAGTGTCCTTCAACCTCCAATTTGCACAAAAAATGGGCGGGGCTGTCCCCCTGTTTCACCTCCGACGTGATAGTTAGTGTTTTGATAATGGAATGATAATGTATGAGAGCAAAATGAGAAAGAGAAAAAAGGAGAGATGTACCGTGTGAACTTGGGCCTTAAAGTATTTATAAGACTCATTTTAGTAATCACTCATAACTTCCGCAATGCATGTCCGACATGTAGCTCCATTTGGATAATGACACGTGTCTTAATTCAACCCTTGTTGTAATGGTTCGTAAAAAGTATTAAGGTCATAACCTCACGATCTTAGATATAAGACTACATAGACACTGGCCCTCTCAAGCATATTTATGGTCATGTCCATTAAATCATTATCCCAACCTTCATTTTCTTCTTACTTAGAGTTTTAAGGCCATACTGTATTAGAGCATATGGTCATGATCCTTGAGCCCATTATTTCTATGGTCATACACTGGTATCATTTTGGTCCCCAAAATTGATAACCCTCGATAGCTACCAGACCGAGGTCACACAGTGGCAATCATGTTTAACACGTTTCCAACGACATTGATGTGACCTGATGCGACACTTACACTTCCCAATGCTCAATTTCCGAGAAACTTCATTTGACTTGTACCGCCAAAACTCAAATTTCGAATTTTATTTTTATTTTTTATTTACATCTATATATGCTTCATTGTATATATACCCAATCCAATAGAAACACCATTTGCAGATCCAACGCACTTCTTTATCTCTCTAAAACTTTCCTTATAAATACACATTCTCTAATATTTTAGGGTTTCATCTTCACCACCTCCTTTGGAATTTTTCGCTATTGCAGCAAGCTTTTCGACCACATTTTCCGGCCACCATACGATCGCCACCTATCGGCTTTCCGTTGCCATCATCCTTTCTCCGCTAAACCTCTCTCAAGTGTGTTCGATTTTTCCCTTTGTGAATATTACTTATTCCCCGTCTTTCATTTTAGATCTTAAAAGAAGGCATACAAACATACACACTTATAGATACACGTGTATATATATATATATATATATATATTAACATACTTTGGGGAAAGATTTATTTAGAGTTTTATGGAGAATATAATTGTCCTGGATGAAGAGGAAGAAACAATTTCGGTAGGTTTACCTGTTCCCCTCCCGGTTGATTCGTCTTTGGAAAGTGAGTTTTTGATTAATTTTGATGCTTATTTTGAAAGGTCTAAGCAACATTCCATTAAGCCCATTTCTCCTCAATCATCGAAACATACCTGTCACTGATCATTTCTTATCTGATTCATTGTAGCTCAACATGCCCCGTGTCAAAACGGTTAGATATACAAACGGGCGCTTTGATTTACCCAACATCAAGAGTATTGTTGAAGAAAAAACTTTAGATCACTTTCTCCATTCAATCAATATATTCTACGATTATACTTATCATGCCCCTAAAAAGGATGAATTTATGTTCAGTACAAATGGTCATCAGATTGGGGTTCATATAGAGTCATTAAAAGCTGGTCTTAGGTTCCCTCTTCATCCATTTATGGTCGTGTTCTTAATTGAATGGGGTCTTAGTCTTTCCCAACTTGTTCCCAACCCATGGGAAATGTTAGTACATTTCGTTATGTTGTGTATCGAGTACGAGGCTAAGCCTACAGTTGGATTACTTAGAACAATTTTTGAGATGAAGCCCCAAAAGGCATACAATAGCTTTGCTACGTTCCAGTCAATGAGAGTTGTTCCCATCCCTTCTAGTCCTAATTCAATTCCTGATTGGAAAACAAAACATATATTCATCGAACCTGAGGAGGGATGTCCTAATCTTCAAATTTTGACCATATGGAATCCAATCATTCATACTTCTTTCAACAAGGAAGTGAAGTTGTCCCAATCGGAGCTCAAAGATCTAGAAAAACTTGAAGTCCAAGGGGTGTTGGGAAAAAATTTGAAGAGTGTGGTAATTGCATTGATCACCTACGACCTTAATTGTCTACTTTGTGATGACCATTCCTCTCTTATCCTTTGTTCTGATTTTTTTTTAATCATATTTGTTATTTTTATCTTGTACGATTTGCATAAGTCCAGTTGCACTCTTTTTTTGTTGAGTGCTGCTTGCAAAGAAGGCCTGCAAACTTAGTCGCAAAGTCAGCTAATGATGTTATGGACCGTGGTGGGAGCGTATCATACCAATCACGAGCTTCCTTCCGTAGAGTGGGAGGGAATGCTCGGCACGCAATAACATCTAGAATCGCATGGAGCCTCATGAGATCTTGGAATGCCTGTCGATGATCAATAGGGTCAGTCGTTCCATCATATTTCTCTATCCTAGGAGTTTTAAAAGATGGAGGCAAAGGTACGGCCATTATCTCAACCGAAAAAGGATCCTCGCTTGTCAACACTAGGCGTGATTGCTTCTTCTTTAATGCCTCGTCTAACTTACGGTCCATGGCCGCTAACCGATCTTCAATCACACGATCATACACTATTGAGGTCATATGCATCGATTCACTTTTCGACTCATGATAACTCTTTGATTGTTCCGGCAGGTCCTTTTCCTGTCTAGGATTCTCATCTCCCCATTCTTTTTCCGTATTTATCCCATTTTGCTGTTCCTTTCTCGAGTCAGTTGATCTATCAGAGTTTGGACCTGAGTTTGTAACTCATCAAATTGTCCTTAGATCATGTATGGAGGGTCAGGCACGTCACTAGGGCCCTCAGTTTGCTTTCCATGACCACCCCTTAGTGGATTCCTCCGGGTTTGTGACACATTTTGGGACATGGTTATGCGATATGGAACTTGGAAACTCAAATTTGTTGACGTTTCCCACATACGGCACCAAATGATCCAAATGAGCTTGAATATTCCTTTACCAAGTGTCCTTCAACCTCCAATCAGCACAAAAAAGAGGTAGGGCTATCCCCCGTTTTACCTCCGACGTGATAGTTAGTGTTTTGGTAATGGAATGATAATGTATGAGAGCAAAATGAGAAAGAGAAAAAAGCAGAGATGTACTGTGTGAACTTGGACCTTAAAGTATTTATAAGACTTGTTTTAGTTACGAGTTGTGCTATTCACACCCACCCTTTTAATCCCTACACCTACCTTTTTTTTAAAAAAATTTCAATTCCAATTTTACCCCTCGCGTAATAAACCAAGTGGGTGCGGGGAGTATTTCTAGATGCTCGGCCGAGGATGGCTGAGCGTCCAAAAATAATTTTTTTTTTTTAAAATATTTTAAATTGATAATGTTTTTTATAATATTTTTTTTGATATTATTTTTGGATTTGGAGAAGGAGCACGTGATCTATGAGTGAGATCGAATGGGATGAAACCGTAATTTGGAGATTTAGTGTTCGAACTCCGTTTTGGACAAATAATATACCGATTTGGAGTAGCTCGACACCACGAGTCGAACTCATTTCTTTGGGATGACATACGATGGATTTTGGCCATCCGAAAGCGTTTAGGCAGCGAAATCAATATTTTTCTATTTTTTGACTAATTTAATTTAATTTATTTATTTGTTTTTAATTTTATTTTATCACCATAAATAAAATAAGTACATTTTTAAAAAATTTATTCAATATTTATTTGTTTTTCTATTTTATTTTATTTTATTTGTCCAAAACGGAGTTCGAACACTAAATCTCCAAATTACGATTTTGTCCCATTCGATCTCACTCATAGATCCCGTGTTCCTTCTCCAAATCCAAAAATAATATCAAAAAAAATATTATCAAAAACAGTATCAATTTAATTTTTTTTTTTTTAAAAAAATATTTTTGGATGCTCGGCCGGGGATGGCCGAGCGTCCAAAAAGGACCTCGGCCATCCTTGGCCGAGCTCCCTCATGGGGAGCTCGGCCACCAAAGATTTAAAATACTCGCACTCCACCATGTTTACTACGCGAGGCTAAAATTGAAATTTAACAAAATTTTAAAAAATGTGGGTGTAGGATTAAAAAGGTGGGTGTGAATAAGACAACTCATTAGTTACCAGCTCATAACTTCCTCAATGCATGTTTGACACATAGCTCATAGTGGTGTCAAGATGGGTGGGCGGTCGAACCGGACCGCCCACTCGCTCTGGCCGGATCAGCGGGTCGACATGGCTGCCGCATACGGTGGCCCGGTCCAAATTGAGTTGGATCTGGCGGTCGGGCCCAGCTGGCGGGCAGTTAGATTGGCCCGCCAATTTTAAAATTTTTATTTTTTTATTTTTTTAGTTTTATATTTATATTTTTTCTTTACATATAAAAATATTAAAAAGTATTTATTAAAAATCACATATTTAACTTTAATAGATTAAAAATGATTCAAATGAATCAAATTGGAACAACCCAAAAGTTCATATGAGTCAGCCCATTTGATTAATTCACACGGGTTGGCCCATATGGGCCGGCCCGTACGGGTTGATGGGCGAGCCGGGCCTCATCCCAAAAAATGCGGGCCGGTCCAACCCGGCCCGCGAACCCGTATGAACGGGCCATCTACACAAGCGGGTTGTTCACGGGCCGAATTGAGGTGGCCCGGCCCACCCGTATTGACACCTCTACATAGCTCCATCTAGATAATAACAGGTGTCTTTATTCAACCCTTGTTGCAACCGTTCGTAAGAAGTATTAAGGTCATAACCTCACGATCTTAGATATAAGACCACATAGACACTTTGGACCTCTCGAGCATATTTATGGTCGAGTCCGTTAAATCATCATCCCAACCTTCCTTTTCTTCTTAGTTCGAGTTTTAACGCCATACTTTATTAGTGCATATGGTCATAAACCTTGAGCCCATTATTTCTGTGGTCATACACGGGTACCAGAATATAAATTATGTGATTGAAACGGAGGATAGTGTATTAAAAAATATAAAATAATTCTATACAGTTGAAAAGGGGGCCAGATAAATTCTTTTTTTTTTTTTAAATTTACCGTGAATAAACATACATCGGGCTCCCGGGTACGATTTATTCGGCTGAGCTTGGACTGTCAGAATATATAGTTGTACATTATCACCCAACCGTAGCTTCCTCCGCTGGCAGGAAAAACTCCCCACCCCAAAAAAAAAATTAAAAATTAAAAAAAATCACCAAATTCCTTCGATTTCACTCCCCAAAGCCTGGACCCAGCCTCTGATTTTTCCCAATTGATGTTCGTTCAATCCTCAGGCACAATCGATCAGCAGGTAGGCTCCAAATTGCTCGCGTTCTTCAAGTTTGTGTTAATAGACCATACCCATCCAACCCGCCTGCTATGGTCCAACCGCGAGCACCTTTAATTCGCGTTCCTTCCACTCCTCCTTCAATGATCGAACAACAGGTAAGCAACATTGCAATTTATTTGCCTCTGTTTCAATGCTTATAAAGAATCTTAAGTTCATTGAAGCTATTGAGTTATTTGAAGACTTGTCACGTTTCCCTAATTCGAACCCTGATAATTTCTCATATCGTAGTGTGTTGAAGGTCTTTGGTGGATTAATGAGATATTATAATAAGGGAAAAAGAGGTCGGTGTTCCTAGCTCCCTCGTCACTGAAAGTCCGGAGTGTTTGTATTAGCTGCAAGGCTTTTTGATGAAATGCCTGAAAGAGACATGGTGAGTTGGAATGATGTGATTTATTGCCATTATCAAAGTGAGCAGGACAAGAAAGCATTGGGTTATTTTCAGAGGATGAAGGATTTGGAGTTTAGGCCCAATTCTGTCTCCTTTATTTAGTGCAGCAATTTCATCGTTTGCAAGCCTTTTACATTTGGAAAGTGGGAAGAGAATCCATGACTGAGTGGTGAGAGGTGGGACTGTGTTGGATGGTAGGTGCAAAAGAGGTGTTTCACGAAATTGGGAATAACAGAATGGTTTCTCACGCATTTCAATTCAATTGATGCCACTTTAAACAACTCATTAATATGTTTTAACTTCCTCATTTATATTGCAGAATATCCTCATCCTAGTATTCTTTCAAAGTGCCAATAATTAGTTCTGCAAATTAAATAGTGTAACCATTTCACAAGGTTGCAATACTACATGTCTCTAGCAAATGTTTTTATCCTTACATTTATTCCGCAACTCAGTGCAGTTCTTTAATCTTTTATTTTGAGAGCCTCATTTCATGACAATTTATTACCTATTTATTCTATACGGTTAATATTGGTGGGCAATCAAAAGACATAATGTTCATAACAAGAACATTGCTTAAACAAGGTTTTTGTGGTAGACCAAGAAGGTTTTTGTTAATAATAGGAGTGGGCAAAACGATGCTCAGATTTATTGACCACAAAGTTAAAAGTAGATGCTGATGTTTGGTTTTTCATTCTTTGTGGCAGTTAAGTTGTTGAGTTCATAGTTCAAAATTAAGTCCTAACGGTTGCTTTCCACCCGGGAAAGCGGTATACTAGTTGTCTAGTTGTAATTAGAATAGTAGGGCAACTAGAATAGGCTCAGCCCATTACGCATATTATATACACTCATACATATCAGATGTATGAAGGAATATTACACAACCTTTTATGAAATTTTTCATATTTGCACAGCTTCCAAACCTTGCCGAAGTGTCGTCTAGCGGGGTTTAGAGAGTTGATTTTCACAAAAATAGATTTGAAATTACTTTCTTTATTTTACATATGCTTCGTGAAATTCTCATATTCTCACAGCACCCAAATCTTGCAAGTGTTGTCTAGGTGGGTTTAGAGAAGTGATTTTCCCAAAAATATATTCAATTTTACTTTCATGATTTTACAGATGTTTTGTGGTCTGCACACTGTCGCTAAGTTAACTTGAAGAAACACTATTATGTTCATGTGAGATTATCATCCTGTGGTGTGCGTATAAGATCTCTGATTTGTGTTTAGTTGATATGGTACAGTGAGATATAGTCAAGCAAGGTATCATGGTCAAGCTAAGCTCTTTGCCTTTCAAAGTTGGTCGGTTAGCAGAGGCACGGAGTTTCGAGAAGGGTTATCTTGGCGCATGGTTTCCGTGCAAGGTATTATTTATAGGTTGTTTGGCTTTAATTTTCTAGTTTCTCTTGAATCAATTTTACCCCCACAATTCATTTAGGCACAAATTCCCAATCCATATATCTTTTTACTACCTTAAAATCACATGATCAAATATCATTTTCCCAAATCTCTACCAAACAAAGATTAAATGTGTGAAGTCTATAACATATGCTTAAGAAATATGTCCAATATTTTGTCTTGTAATGTTTATTGTAGACACTGTTATAATAGTTGGCACAATTTTGCCCAGTGACACGAGTGCAATAGGTAAATACGTGGTCCGATATGGATTGAGCATGTGCTGGGCAAACTTGGAAAAACATACCAAAACTCAAATGACTTTTTATCGACACATTTAGGAAGACTCACACAAATCTTACCTACTTGTACTCAACTCATTTCTAGCTGTGTATAAATGCTACTTTTTATCACTTCAGAAATATAGCAGTTCATTTAACAAGAACTGTCCCCTGCTTCAAAAACATGAGATTAGTTGACATATTTTTTCAGCATCTTGTAGTTAAGGTTTGATACTAATTTTTGATGGCGAACGTAAGTCCTTGATACCTCAGCCCAGGTCATCATTTGGATGCCATTAACATTATATGTTGCAAGATCACATTGCTGTTAGGGCTGAGGCGTGGGTAAAACAAAGAAGAAAGTTAAAGACACATCAATGTGGTATAGAAATATGAGGTCCTGCTTATTGTAGAAAGCCTAAGACTCCAAATATGAATGAGATCTTTGTCTGAAGATGATTGCTCTTATTTATTTTTTTCTTTAAGGCCTTGTTGTATATACCTTAAAATTCAAAAATTCAAATTTATTTTTTCTCTCTCATCACTTTTCATCGCCCAAATATTGATTTGACAATTTATTTATATTTTTTAATACATCTTTTCCAAATTTTAACCATCCATTCTACAAGAAATTTGAGTAACTCCTACTGATATTAACAAAATTGTGTATAGAACAAGCCCTAAGTAACACTATATGATATTCCAGTACCAACCTGTTAGTACGGCCCCTCACCAATACTTAGCCACCTTTTTTACAAATTTTCACACATTTTCACTCATTCTTTCTCAAATTTAAGTTTAGTCAAATTAATCACATCGACATATCTGGTGGGACCTATTGCGCTACATAAATCTCGACCATTCAACTTCACTCATTCTCTTTCTCATTTCACATAAAAATTCAAATCCTCACACATGCACTTAATTAGAACATTTGGTTTTATCGTCATAGCTAGATTTCTGTTTCAGTTTCAAATATAATGAAGAAGCTAACGCATGAAATTACAACATCTCCCCCCCACCCCAAACAAAAAAAAAGAGAGAAAAAAAAAAAAAGAAGGAACAATGACTCTCTTGAAATATTGCACATATTCAACTGCTAACATACAATTTCGCACACCTGTCTTAATCCTACACAGATGCAAAACATTCTATCATATTTATACATTTTCTCTCTTCATAACCAGATAAAAAGGATCAGATCAAAAAAAGGGCGTAAAAAAGTTCTCATAGAGTACTTAGACTATGAAGGTCCAGGTACGCCTATGCATCTTCTATTAGAGAACACACTCTTTGTTTTGTGCTCAATGATTTCACCGCTGTGAACACTTAAACTATTTGCTCTAAAAATTTAAATTGTATTTAACTATTATCTTCAACATGTTCCTCTCTTGAAAGCAGGTTCTTTTTTCTCATCAAAGCCCGCCGAGGATATTCTGGAAAACATATGTAATTGACTATTTGATTGTGTTCAGATTAGCATAATTATCACGATCCAGGGAGTCTTCTGTGCAGAAGGAAAATTTAAAATATATGGTTGTCTTCACCTCCTCCAAAAAGTACTCCTTCCTGTTTCGTCAAAACTTCATCGATTGTCTTCTTAATTTTGTAGAAACAATTGTCTTCTACACTGGGGTTCCACCACTAAGAAGCGGTACACCGGTCGGAGTCATTTAGGGTACATGTTGTATAGTTGACTTGATTAATAATTATAGTAGAGACATTTTGAGCATGACCAGAGGAGAAATTTTAGGAAATGTTAGGGTTTCTTTCGACAAATCTTCTCACTGATTTGCCTTCTGAACTCAATAGTTATAGTTTCTGTTTTTCTACCTACTGCAGTGTTTTACGCCTTTTCAGCCTACTTTCAGCTATTTCAGCGCATTTAAAGAGCAATTCAGCCTATTTCTCAGGCTGATTCAATATTACTCAGCTTGTTCAGAAGGCTTTCAATCAGGCCCAATTTTTTATTTTTATTTTTTTTTGCAGATTTTTACCGGTTCGATGCCTGGTTTTTTATTTTTCTAGCCATTTTACAACTGTTTATAAAATTTGTAACCTCCCTTCGGCTTGTTTGAGCTAGTTTCGAGTTTCAACACAATTGAGTTTTCAACACAATTGAGTTTTCATTTGGCATCTTATTTACAAATCTTCTTCTGACTCAATTGTGTTCATTTTTTCTTTCAAAAAATAAAAAATAAAAGATTGTGTTCATTTTTTATTTTTTATTTTTTAAAAGTCAATTTTGGCATATCAATGTTACATCCTTTTCTGCATTTGTATGCTCAAGCTTGTTTAAATATCACTTCTCAAGAAATTCTTGAGTCATTGATTCTGGAGCAACAAATTACATGACTAACCATTCAACTTTATTTCTTTCCTATATTCCACGTTTAGGTAGACAAAAGGTCAAAATTGCAGATGACTTGTTATCATCTCTTGCTGGAAAAAGGGTGTATTCCCATCTCAAAATCTCTTTCAACTTTACCTACACGTTCCAAACTATCCTGCAATCTTTTTCAATTCGAAAAATAACTAAATCGTGTTGTTAAATTTTATTGTGATTTGTGAAGCTTGGACACTACAAAATTGGAGCAGTACCCGTGTTGACACGACGTGGTACGGGTATGGGTATGTGGTACGCACCCGATCCTCCAATTTTAAATCGGCTATGGCAAGGAGAGAGGGGGAACTTACGGTGTATGCATTTGAGAAGGCATTTGAGACTTAGGCCGTTATTAATGCTTTCAGAAAACAAAATTAGAAAAATTGGAACCATCAATTGTTAATCTTTTTCTTTTAAACTGTGTTATTTTCAATCTTCATTTTTTGTTTTGTACCTCTGCTGTGTAATGGCTTTGGTGTTCTAATATTAATGAATTTTATTTATGGTTTTTAATGTTATATGAATTTTGATTATTTTTAAGTTATATATACATATATATGGCAGTATTTGAAAAAATAAAAAAAAAAAAAATTCCGTACCCAGGTACTCGTGTCTAAAATTTGGGTACTCTTTTCCCATGTCCCCGTATTCCTCATTTTTGAAACCCAACACCCACACCCGTGTCCATGCAACATAGCTTGTGATCACTGTGCATTTGAGGAAATATGCACGGGAGAGGTGATTGGAACTGGAAAGTAGATTGATGGACTTTATCACTTTGAAAATGAATATATTGGTTCAAGAAATCTATCTTGACACAGCTAACCTTTCCCTATATTTACTCAAAATCAAGAGATTGAGCTTTGGCTTAAAAGGTTAGGTCATCTCAGCTTCCTATATTTGAAAAAGTTGTTTCATTCTTTCAAAGATAATGACATTAATTTGGGATCAATTCATGGAAAACACCAAATTTGTGGTAGGAAAGGGTGATAAAATTTGGTTTTGGCAAGACAAATGGACGGGTGATCATACTCTCCAAGAGTTGTTCCCTAGCCTATTTCGATTGGCAATTTTTAAAGAGGCGGTTATTTGCAATGTTGCTGATTTTTCGACTCCATCTAACCCATTTTGGAATATTGAGTTCCTTCGTAACTTTAGGGATAGAGAGATTGATGAATTCACTTCTCTTCTGCGCATCCTTGAAACTTCCAAAATTGATCCTTCTACTCCGGACAAAAGAATTTGGAGAGGTCAATCCTCCGGTTCTTTCTTGTGTAAATCCTTCTTGAATATCCTTTGTCGACCATCCCAAGAACAAAATTTCCCTCAATTCAAGTTCATTTGGAAAGGAATGGTACCCTCAAAAGTCAAAGTTTTTGCTTGGTTGGTTTCTTTAGGGAAGGTTAACACTTGTGATTTGTTACAATTGAAGAGGTCTTTTTTGTCTATATCCCCCTCATATTGTATTATGTGTAAGAAGGATAATGAGAGCATTGATCATGTCTTAATTCATTGCGAGTTCGCTAGAGTGCTATGGAGCAGAATTTTACACATGTTTGGTGCAGTTGGCCCTCTACCAAAAAGATGGGCAGATTTGATCCTCACCAAGTGGTTTTTTGGGGGAAATAGGAAGCAAAAGAAAGAGTTATGGAGGCTGATTGTGTGTGCTGCAGCTTGGACTATCTGGATGGAGAGGAATAGAAGAATTTTCGATAATATGGAGAAATCAGTGGAGGATATTTGGGATAGTATCATTTTCTTCACAGGTCTTTGGGCTAGAGCCGCTAGGACATTTAATGACCTAGATAACTACTTGTTTCGACTTGACCCATTTAGCGCATTATGTACTGTTTTGTCCAACTTAGATTAACTTTGTATAGCTGGCTGTTTAAAGCTTTTTTTGTCTTGTTAGGGGTGGAAGGCTCAACCACCTTTTTGTTGTATCTTTTTTGACTGTTTTTAGCAATAAAATCTGCTGTTTCTTATCAAAAAAAAGATAACGACATTAATAACAGTTAGTGTGAATTCTGTAAGTTATCCAAACATCGCCTGCTCATTTTCCTACGCAAGTGTATAAGAATCCCAACCATTTTCATTAGTTTATAGTGATATTGAGGTCCTTCCCGTGTTAATACTATCTTCAGCCCTAGATGATTAGATTCATCGATGGTCACACTCGTGTGAGTTGGGTTTATTTATTAAAAGAAAAATATGAGGAAGCAATAAAGTTTAAAAGTTTTGATCAGATGATTAAAATCTAATTTCGAGCCAATATGCAAATTCCTTGGGCTGATAATGCAAGAGAGTATCTTTCCTTAGTTCTTAGTTCGCATCTAACACCATAGAATTGTTCACCATAGTTAATACTCTTCAGTCTTCAACGGTACGGAGTGTGAGAGGGAAAATAGACACCCTGAAGTGAGTAGATTCCTAAAGGACCTAAACCATTTTTTGGTTGAATCTCGTCTTCCCATATATTTTCAGGTCTCTTTTACATATATATCCATAATCGAGGAAAATTAGATCCTAAAGTCTTTGATGCATTTTTCTGGTATATTTGTCTGCTCGGAAATTTCACCAAAACTTCTATTCAGGGTAAGAATCGAGATGTTGAAGATCTGTTTTGGACTTCTCTTCCTTGTCATCCAAGTATTGGACCTTCTTATGTTTTCTCCAGTACAACATATTGTTTCTATTCTTAACAGGTCTCTGTATCTGATGTTCTATATACGACACTAAATTATTGGCGTGTCATTTCTGAGGAGGAATCTATGACTCCACTTGAGTGTTGTCTTCCTTCTTCACAAGTTCCTACAACTCCTTTCGAGTGTATACAAGATAGAAATCGAGAACTGAAGGTTTATTTGAGAAGAATAACTCGACAACAACGCCAATCGCTAGAACCGAGTGCAGAGATTCTGGAAAGACAAAGTTAAACCATTAGCTTCTAATCCTTCTATCTATTTTGATCTTGATGTGCCAACTGCATAGAAAGGTGTTCGATCTTGCACTTTGCATATGATTCCAACTTTGTTCCCTATGACAATCTCCTTTTAAAACCTTTACTGCTGACCTATCTTCTTGCATCTCTATTTGTTAGAGTTATGGAACCATCTGATCTAAAAGCTTAAGCTCATAGATCGGTTCTAATTTAGATTATTTAATTATTATCCTCAACACTATTTCCAAAATCATAGAGGATGCCCTAACTGTTCTAAGGTAGAAGGAGGTCATATATGATGAGATTAAGGCATTGAGGAAGAATGATACATGGCAGATTGTTGATCTTCCATTGGAGAAAAAGGCTATCTGATGCAAATGGGTTTTCACAATAAAGCATACAGTTGATGGAACAATTGATAGATGTAAAACGGGACTTGTTGCAAGGGTTTACATGGTGACATGGGATCGACTATCCGAAAACTTTTGCTCTAGTTGCAAAAATGAACTAAGAGTTTTTTTCTCCTTGCAGCCAATTTAGATTGGCGCCATGCAAGAAGTGTATATTGAACTGCCTCCCAAATTCAGGGATAACTTTGGTAAAAAAGGGTATGCAAATTGAAGAATTCCTTGTGCAGAAATAACCAGTCACCCGGAGATTGGTTTGGAAGTTTTACAGGAACAGTACTTTGGTGCCAATATACTCAAAGACAAGGCATGACACTATGTTCTGCAAACGCTACAAAAAGAAATATTGTCATCCTTATTGTCTATATGGATATCTTTATCTCATTATCATTGAGAATGATGTCGATCACCTAAGTAGTCTTAGATGGATGTTTCCAAGGAGTATATACTAAAGATTTGGGAGGGACTTTGACATATTATTTTGGGGAATTGAAGTAGTAAGATTGAGAAAGAGAATATTCCTCTTTCAAAGAAAGTATATTTTAGATATTATCAGAGAAACATACATGCAGGGATGTAAACTGACATAGAAACCAGTCGATCTCGTGACAATTTAGGAGCCACAATGTTAATAAGAAATTCAACTATCACAGTTGCGGTCCAGAATGGTAGGCAACACATATTGCTTGGACTTTCAAAAATTGTATTGTACCTATGTCGACGCTACACCACATGGGTACTCACACTTGATGTGGACCTCATCCTTCACGTTCTAATTGGACGCAGTAGTGGGAGAAAGGAGTTGGAGGGTGATGTTGGAAGTTGAAGAAGAATATGTACAATTTGGCTAACCTTTTATTAAGTGAATGATAAACACCATTATTCCTAAGGGAAGAAAAGACAACTTATGTATATGCCATTGAGGCTTTTTTGCTTTTTAGGCCAAAAAGTTATTAGGCTGCCTGATTGACTTCTTAATAATTGTGGAAGCATCTCTCCGCTTTTTAACTTTTAATGCAAGAATACCTTTGCAATTTCGAAACACCATATGACTGAAAATAAAAATCTTTCACTAAAAGTTGGGTAAAAGATATATAAATGTTATTTTAAAAATCAATTTATATGATTTTTCTTTTAAATGTGAAACGTATTTATGTATCTATAAAAAATTTGGACCCTTTTTTAATTATATCATAGTAACTTAATTTTAGAAATAGATGGATCCAACTCTGATATGCATCTATATTCGACACTCTCAATCGAATTGGTGCAATACTTAGAACATGCATTTTAAAGCATACGACCAGATAAGCATCCAAAAGGACTCATATCAATTGTGAATGGTCCTTTGCCATGTGAATCGGTCTTGACTCTCCTTCCTAGGCAATGTGGGATAGAGGCTGTTACAATCACCACCCCACTTAACACTGGGCCAATGTCCTCTTTGGCCTTGCTTCATGTTGGGCTTAAGTTGTGATACCATTTGTAACATCCCACTCCAGTTTGGTATGACATTGTTCGCTTTGGGCCTAGCTTTCACGGTTTTGCTCAAGTTTAAACCAAAAAGCCTCATACCAATACCAATTGGGAATGGTCCTTACCTTATGAATAAGTCTTCAACTTTCCTTTCCGGGCAATGTGGGATTGAAGCTATCACATGAGTGTTAGTTGAACTTCTCATTTTCGTTGCCAAACCAGAGGCAAGAATCTTTGTTCTGATGATGTACTTTAATGAAGTACCTCTGCAGAGATGCATATTTAAAAAGAGGCATCTTTTCTTATCAACCTAAAATAGTCATCTGGTCATGCACTCCAGGATGGTAGGGGCAGAGTGTGGTGGTAATGAATGTTCATGTTTTCAGTTCATAAAGCCAGAAGTATGTTAAAAGCCAACACTGTTTCTCATTCAAGTTCATGTATCTTATGTCATTATGTCCACATGTTATACATGGATGTGGATTATAATTAGGAGTGACCCTCAAGGTACATTACTTTTTACTTTGGAATTGACAATCTTGATTATGGATGTTATTGTGTTTGAATACGAAATGCCATTTATTTATTGATTGTGTTGCATGTGTACAGAGGTAGAGTGGGTAAAGCTTTATGAGGTACCTGTTCATTGTTGCGAAAAGTCGCAAAAGGAACAAAGTATGTTGATGTTGCGGCCTCCCTACCCACATGTCTTCCTTGAAAACCAAATGCCTTGTGTCAATGATATACGAGAGGTGGCAGTAGTTGTGAATGATGCTTGGAAGGAGGGGGATTTGGTTGATGGGTTGGATGCTGGTTGCTACTGGTCTGGAAGAATAATGAAGTTTTTAGATGATGGCAAGGCCATGGTAATAATTTCAAGTGATTTACTCTTGTGCAGTATCTATTGAATTTCCAACTTTCTCTAATAACCTATTATTCTCTCTCTCCCGATTATATAAGCCACATTTTCCTTTTTGTTTGTCCCTATTATAGAGGCTTGTTTCTGTATTCATTAGTATCTGTCTTGTTCATTTACCACTATACCTTATTTATTCGCACACCATTAAATACGTTTGGTACTTCGAAGTTCCAATAAATTTTGGACTCATTAAATAATGGAATCTAGTTACACGAATTACTTTTCCAATAACATTTTTAGTTCGTGTTAAAAGTCAAGCAAGCCTATATAATTGGCATGGAGGGATTAATATTGAGTTTCGGAGAAAGAGTAAAGTTAGAAAAGATTAATCTGTCATGAGAAAGCTTTTCTTCTCTATTATTTGTTGCTATATGCTCTAGGTTGAATACGCATCATATTGGCTCACAAGACACTTCTTTGTGATCTCTTCTTGCGCAAAACTACTTAAATACTTAAAACAGTTCATCTGGAAACAAGACATAAAACCTCAGTATTTTCTTATGCCCACATATTCACGGCCAATTTCCTTTAGTCATTTCCCTAAGTTTTTGAAGCACATTTTTTTATTGTGCGCGTTTGTCATTCTAACAATGTTCAGGTTCTCAAAGTACGTTTAGAGCATCTCCTAGAGCCTCTCCATTTTTCAAAAGAGCCTGCTTAAATTTAGAGAGTGGATTTTGTATCTACTCCAGCAACACTCTTTATTTTAGCATTTCCAATGAAATATGTTTTTCACTCTTCTTTTATGTTGTATATTTTCTTTAACAACCAAATGAGATAATGTTGGATTATATATTAGCATTATTTTAATAATCAAAATGGAGTATGGAAAACTTACAATTCCTTAATGCATTTAGTGTTTGTTTGGAAGAGATATTTTGAAAAAGGATATTTCAAATTGTGGTTGAAAATGGAGATAAATTTTGAAAGGTATGAAAATGTTTCAAATCAATTTAATGAGTGGTTAATGAGTGGTATGAAAATGTTTCAAATCATTCTAACAATGTTCAGGTTCTCAAAGTACGTTTAGAGCATCTCTTAGAGCCTCTCCATTTTTAAAAGAGCCTGCTTAAATTTAGAGAGTGGATTTTGTATCCACTCTAGCAACACTCTTTATTTTAGCATTTCCAATGAAATATGTTTTTCACCCTTCTTTTATGTTGTATATTTTCTTTAACAACCAAATGAGATAATGTTGGATTATATATTAGCATTATTTTAATAATCAAAGTGGAGTATGGAAAACTTACAATTCCTTAATGCATTTAGTGTTTGTTTGGAAGAGATATTTTGAAAAAGGATATTTCAAATTGTGGTTGAAAAATGGAGATAAATTTTGAAAGGTATGAAAATGTTTCAAATCAATTTAATGAGTGGTTAAATATGGGTTCTAGAAATGATTCCCACCTCCCCACCCAAGGCGGTATGGTTGTTGGTACTTCACTTTCACCCCTTGCATGTAGGCCAGCCATTTTTTCCCCTCTCTCTATTGACTACTCACATGTAAACAAAATTTTATTACATGGGTGATGGGAAGAGCATGGTTGGCAAGTAGCTTATAAACACGGTGTTTGATGGTGTTTATCAATTAAGTAAAAGGGTGATTGGTAAGTGGTTTAGAAAAATGTTGTTGATAACAAGTAAAGAAAAATCTGTACTGTTAGTGTTTATAAATGAGTTTCTAGGTTATAAACAAATTGGTAAACTTACTCGTAAGTTGTATTAAAGGGCTGTATACTACATGAAATAAGTCTTATTTTCAACAACACTAAATAATTTAGTGTTCATTCTCCAGCATTCATTATATTTGAAAGATGCTGGTGATTAGATTTTCCTTGGTGCACTTCTTCAAATTGAATTCTTATAATCTCACTACTACTTCACTCGAGTTACGCACAAGTTGGTGTTGCATGATAATATGATATTAAATAGCATGTTTTCTTGAAGAATTTCCTAGAACTTGCAGTTCTGCTGTGATTGCCATCTCAGCTCCTTTGTTGTTTTCTTTGGTCAGATAAAGTCACCAGAACCACCTATGGGCGAAGGCTTAATTTACGAATTCCCTCTCAAGGTTCTACGCCCTTCTTTGGACTGGTCTCCTGAATATGGTTGGACTTTGCCTACCCTGGTTGTTAACTCTATCCTTTTAAATGCATGCATGCGCATATATGCCTTTTAAACGCATGCATGTACATATATTTCTTTTTTTCACAGTGAAAACGTGTCCAATCTCGATACTTCTACTCAGAAATATTGTATATGTTAATTTTTTGTAATTTTTTTTTTCTAAAAGAATTGTTTTTCTGAATAAACTGCTACCACCAGAAAACCAATATTTTCCACTGATGCAACAATGCATAAGATACCCCGGTCCACCTTTATTCTACGTAAGGTGCTAGATGTCATGTTGTGTTATTGCTTCTGACTCTTTCTGCTCAGAAAGTCAAATAAATTAATAGAAGGTATAATCTATAGATCAACAATGAAATGGGAGCAGGTTGGTTTCTTTTCATTGATTTTGCGAAATTTCAAACTCTGGGTTATTGACAATTTGATTGGACTTATAATTTCGTGTGGCTCTGTAGATATACACCCAAAAAAGAAGTAGATTTAGTAGAAGTGGTGTTCTTTAGTATAGGTTGTCTGGTGTGCAATATCATCATGCTGAAGAAATCAGAATTTGGTTGTCGACTATTATCATCTTATTAGCGCATTCCATGTGACAACTAAATGACTACTGCTGTATTTCTCTAGCATTGTCTTTATATCATTCATTTAATCTTCATTCTTCACTTAAAATACCAAATTACCACCGGCAAACAAATATAAAATCTGTCTTTGTAAGGTGAACATGGACTTATGAGAAACCTGTTCTTATTTTCTTGTGCATGCCGAGTTTTTAGCTCCTTGTAGTTACTTCTTGTTATGTGCAGTGTTCAAAAGTGCCTTGGCTTTACTTAGGCTGCATGGCCCTCAAAAAGCGGTTAACTGTGCTTTTTAACCAAAAAGTGCGCACCCATGTGTGGTTACCCTCATGTAGCCTCACCGTAGGAATGCACTTTTTTCCCCCCAAAAAGATAAAGGGAAATATCAAATAAAGAAATGGCTTTTTCCTTTGCATTTCTCGCTCACCAAAACTCGTAAAACATCAAGACTTGAAGCCTTGCTCCACAATTAGCCATGTTTTACGCTTTTAAAATACTGGTTATGTATAAAGGAAGTTAATAGATAATTGGGAAAGATGGTGCTTTGCATTTCATTTGTTTGACTTCTCTTCTATCAAGTTTTAGCTTAAACGCATTTTAATGTTCATCCTTAAACTTAAAGAAATCGCTCAAATTGCTGATTGAAATCTGATAGTAAACAGGAGAACTTGAAATGCCATTTGAAATTTAAGAAATTAAAAGCTCAAGCTCTGTAATGGAATTCCTCATTTAAAGAAATTAGATGGAAAATGAACAAAATACTTACATTCGATGTGATTCCACAAATGGCAGACTTCTATGTTCTGCTGTGACATTTCAGGCATTGTACACATGAAGTGACTGACTAGTCATTTTTCCCTCATTCTAAAGTTACGTTGTTCCTATGTGTTTTTGTTTTCCGAATCTCTTTGGACAATTCACTTGTGCTCTTTCCTTATCAAGCACAAAATTTCTTTAGTGTGAAGGCATCTTATGCTGATTAAAGACTGGATGGGATATTTATCCATTTTTTGCTCCATTTCAGGGTGATGAAACTAATCAGCCTTGTGCTCAGCTTATTAAACCTGGAGATCAGGGTAAGATCAATATCGAATTTATCTAGTGTCAGTTACAAGAATGGGAAACACTCATATAACAATGTTATCTTGATTACAAATATGTGACCAGATGTCTGAACTTGGCCTTAATGTGCCAAATGAAGGCTTATTGCATACCTAGGACATTCGGTTTTCCACCTTCCCTTGGGTGTAATGTTGTGTAGTCGCTAGCCATTTGCATGAGTATTGGCCTAAAATATTAATCTAGAACAGAAAAGCCATTCTTTGACATACTGCGTGGTGGTTATTTGACTCATTTTACTTGGAAGAAAGTTTGTTATCTGAATATGTTTGGTAGTAGCTGATACTGTTCGTTAGATCGCCAGAAAAATGCTAGTCTTTGAAGGCTTAGCGGCTCAGCTAATCATGAAAAAAGTCGATAGAATGGCTATTGTACGTTTGAAAGTCTCTTTAGCAGTGTATTTCAGGAGGAGAAACTTAGCTACTGCCTGATGGTCCGGTTTACTCATGGAACAGTGTCACACCGTTGTGTAACAACTGACCATTGTTATGGCCACCCCATTGCTTAGTCTGCTAATTTTATATAACAATGTCAAACTTAACGTCTAATTGCACTTAACTTGGAAAATTCTTGCAATTGTTTTTGTAGTTCTTTCTTTGTGACTGGAAATTCTCTCTTTCTGGATATTTCAAATCTGGATTTTCTTTAAGATGTAAATATTATTTGTTTGACATTGAAATTCTGGATAACCGGTTAAACAGGTCAAGAATCACAGGCTTGCCAGGTCAAAGCTGCATCACAGCCCAATAAGCCCCCTCCTTCTCATACTTCAGACAAATCTTTACCAATTTCAGATGTAACTGAGGGCAACACAGAAAGAGAGCTACATGAACTATCTCTGAGAAACACGGCTCCAAAGGAGGAGTTGGAAAGTCAAGAGACAAAGTTCGTCTTGAGTAATGGAGACAGTAGCAAAAGGAAAACATGTTCATCCGATACTAATGCTAGTTCACATATCAGAGAGACTCTCACTGAAACTGCAGTCGTAGTTGCCGAAGGGGACTTGCGTCCACGGAAGAAGTATCAAACTAGTGGAGGTATGAGCTTAAACTCCCAGACATTAGAGGGATCAATACTGGACTTGGAGGAACTTGTGAACAAAGTGAAATGGCTAAAGTCAATTTTACAAGGCGGATTACCTTTGTCCAATGCTGCAACACCTCAGTGGAAAGTTATGGAACACATTGCTTCCTCATGGATGTCAAAATAAGCATTCTGGAAAAGTGTGAGATTTCATGTTAGTGTAGATATGACCATCCAATTGCTCTAGGTATCGAGTCATGTTCTCAGTAAAGTTGTGTATTTCTCTTGACACTGGGGGGCGTTCTAGACCTGAGTGAAACGAGAAACTAAGGATGTACTTCAAAAAGAATTTTAAGTCAGATTTCTGTTTATGCTAGGTTGAATCAATTGCAATTTACTAGGATTTTGATCTTTTATAAGTTTCTGATGTATTGGAAAAGTTCCCCCATGTTTGCTGACTCTATGCTCTATGTACGGTAACTAAAAATTTCATATCATGCGTTCCATTATTTGAATTGAATGCTACAGAATTTTGTCCCCATTTCCCTCACATTGTTTTCCTCCTCTTGTCAAGTTGTGCATCTTTAGGTATGTAAAAATGTGGTTGTACTGATGTGAACCAACAAGGAACCAAGTTTTATGAACTCACAATAAGATTCACACGAATACCAGAAAAACTAAAATCCTATTGTAAATATACACTTTGGATGCCCACTTTGGATACCTATAATATCTACTATGTGAATGATTATTTTACCCCAAGTGCATTGTAATTTACACATTTACCACAATCTTGTAACTCTATAAATAGGGGGATTTATTCCCCCATTCAACAATAATAAAATCTCTCATTCTCCTTCCCAAAATATTATCTTACTTCCTCTATCTTTCCATAAACTTTTGTATTGTTCTCTCAAATCTATTATTTTATAACACGTTATCAGCACGACTGCTCTGCTCTGGACATATATTCCCAACCAAACGGTAATATAATAACCTATTCTAAACAAAGGTATGCATTAGAATATAGAAATCCTTATAATTTAATTCAAGTGGTAGGATGAACCACCAAATGAAAAATATACACATACTATTTATATTAGTTAAATAGTTTTACCGCCATGTGGGACGGTTTAGGAGATTCTTTATTGATCAAGAATTTATTTATGAATTACTAAATGGTAGACTATACACATACTCTTTATATTAGATAAATAGTTTTACCGCCATGAGGGACGGTTTAGGAAATTCTTTATTGATCAAGAATTTATTTATAAATTACTAAATAGTAGATGAAGTCATCAAATAGTTTAATTATTTTGCAATTCAAATACCGAAATACCCATTTTTGTAATGAATACAACTATCACAAATTAGGGGATTGTATGAATTCCTATATCTTTGTATACTACTAGTTACTACACTCAAAGGAGGCATTGCCACATAGTGGAGGTTTAACTATTTATATAGTTTATATTAACTAAATTAATTGAAAGCAAATCTTTTTTTTTTTTGATGAAATTGAAAGCAAATCTAAACTATACTTTTTATGTTACATTTTATCTAATATGATATTCTACCACATGACTGATAAGTAATCAAATATATATATATATATATATATATGTATATATATATATATATAAGAGAATATTCTTTTTCTTTCTTCAACATCACTATTAATTCACCCAATCTTTATTTTTTACACTTGCTTTAATTGTTACCAAACAACATAAGATCAACCTACTTTTCTTATAAATCTAATAATAACCACACATACAATGGTAATTATTTTGTCTAGTTAGTTGATATAAAAGCAATAATTTTGTCTAGTTAATTGATGTTCTAACTTATTTTTCTTGTTATTTTATAGTATGACATCAAATATCACAAAATTAGAGTTTGCGGCACTCGACATTACTGGAAAGAATTATCTTTCATGGATTCTTGATGCCAAAATGCATTTAAATGCAAAAGGCCTTGGTGATACAATTAAAGAAAAAAATGAAACATCAGAAAAGGACAATGCCAATGCTATGATTTTTCTTCGTCATCATCTCGACGAAGCACTGAAAAATGAATATCTTACGGTTGAAGATCCTTCGGAACTGTGGAACAATTTAAAAGAAAGATATGATCATCAGAAAACTGTAATCCTCCCCAAGGCTCGTTTCGATTGGTTACATTTAAGACTACGAGATTTTAAATCAGTGAATGAATATAACTCCGCAATGTTCAAAATTACGTCTACACTAAAATTATGCGGAGAAACTATTATGGAGAATGATATGTTGGAGAAAACATTTTCCACTTTTCATGCCTCAAATGTTGTTCTGCAACAACAATATAGGGAACGAGGTTTTAAAAAATATTCAGAGTTAATATCCTGTTTACTTGTAGCGGAACAAAATAACGAGCTGTTAATGAAAAATCATGAATCTCGTCTAACGGGATCTTTGCCACTGCCCGAAGTGAACAACATAGCATCTACAAGTCGTGGACGAGGATACAGTTTTGGCATTAATCGAGGCAGAGGTCGAGGCCGTGGCCGAGAACGAAATTTTTCATGGCATAAAAGCAATAATGACAATTCTCCAAAATTTAAGAAAATCAATAATCATGGTGAAGGAAGGGAAATCTCTATAAAAGAAATATGAGGGAATCAATAAGGGAGACAGATAATTTGTGCCATAAATGCGGCATGAAAGGACACTGGGCAAAAGTCTGTCGAACTGTTAAACATCTTGTTGATTTATATCAAGCATCTAAAAGGGAGAAAGGAAATAATATTGAGACAAACTTCTCATATAAAGAAGATACTCCACTCTTGGAGCCATCAATTACAACACATCTTGAAATTGCAGATTTTTACGAACAACAGAATGAGAATTGATGTGGCCTCTATATATGTGTTTGTATGAAAAATAATAGTTTGTAATGTATGTTTGTGTAATAAATGTGTGTTTGTGTAATAAATGATAATGTATAATATATATGTGTGACAGTGTGAGCGTGTAAAATGTTATATCCTTATTTTATATATAAATTAAATATTCTAAAATCCATTATTTTTTGAAGGAGAAAGAATATTGATCGTCACTTAACTATCTCCAAGATCATGGATGAAGAAATATGTCTAGCAGACAGTGCCTCTACACACTCTATATTAAGAAATAAAAAATATTTTTCGAGTTTGGCCATGATAAAGAATGATGTAATAACAGTATCTGGTTCGGTAGCAATTATTGAAAGCTCTGGAAGAGCAAATATCATATTAAAAGGGGAAACACAAATTATTATCAATAACGCCTTGTTCGCCCCTAAATCAAAAAGAAATCTGTTGAGTTTTAAAGACATACGGAGTAATGGGTATCATATTGAAACAGCAAAAGAAGATAATACGGAATATCTATATATAACTAACGTAGTTTCCAAAAGGAAACACGTATTGGAAAAGATCGCCGCATACTCTTCCGGTTTGTACTATACTAATATCAGTACAATTGAAGTACATGTTACATCTAGCCGGAAGATTAAAAACCCAAAGGATTTCAATATTTGGCATGACCGTTTAGGCCATCCTGACTCAATAATGATGAGGAAAATAATTGACAATTCAAGCGGGCATCCTTTGAAAAGTCAAAAGATTCTTCAATCTAGTGAATTTTCGTGTGCTGCATGTTCTCAAGGAAAATTGATCATAAGACCATCACTAGCTAAAGTTGGAAATGAATCTCCAGCATTTTTGGAACGGATACAAGGTGATATATGTGGACCTATTCACCCTTCATATGGACCATTTAGATATTTCATAGTTTTAATAGATGCATCTACAAGATGGTCCCATATTTGCCTATTATCTACTCGAAATATGGCATTTGCAAGATTGCTAGCACAAATTATAAGGTTACGAGCACATTTCCCAGACTATCCAATCAAAACAATTCGATTGGATAATGCTTGTGAATTTACATCACAAGCTTTTAATGATTATTGTATGTCAGTTGGAATAAAAATTGAACATCCAGTTCCCTATGTTCATACTCAAAATGGTCTAGCTGAATCATTTATTAAAAGCCTCCAACTAATTGCCAGACCATTACTCATGAGAACAAAACTCCCACTTTCTGCATGGGGATATGCTATTTTACATGCAGCGGAACTTGTACGATTAAGACCAACATCCAACAATAAATTCTCCCTATTACAATTAGTCTCAAAAAAGGAGTCTAATATTTCTCATCTGAGGATATTTGGTTGTGCAGTATATGTACCCATTACTCCTCCACAACGTACTAAGATGGGGCATCAAAAAAGGTTGGGAATATATATTGGTTTTGAATCTCCATCCATAATTAGATATCTTGAATCCCAAACAGGCAATATCTTTAATGCACGTTTTGCCGATTGTCAATTTGATGAAACAGTATTCCCACCTTTAGGAGGAGAAGATAAAAAGTTGTAAAAGGAAGTGTCATGTAAAAGGTTGGAAAAGGAAGTGATATGGAATACTACTATATTATCCAACCTAGATCCTCGTACTGGGCAATGCAAGCAAGAAGTTCAAAAAATAATTTACTTTCAAGGAACAAGGATCGATTACCAGAAGCTTTTACGGATGCCAAAGGAATAACTAAATCACATATTCCAGCTCAGAATGCTCCCATACGAATTGACATTCCAAAACAAACTGAAATCGCAAATGAATCAAGAATACGGCTAAAGTGCGGTAGGCCTACTGGATCAAAAGATAAAAATCCTCGAAAAATGAGGGGAGCAAATGCTCAAAATAATCGCATTGAGGAGACAGAAGGTCTTAATGAATCATTAGATACAATCAAACAAGAACCTCCTGTGAAGTCCAGGTACCTGAAGATGATGAAATTAAAGAGATTTCTATGAATTATGCTTTCACAAAGAATAGATGGAATAGAAAAAGAACGATTATCAATAATGCATTTGCATATAACGTAGCACTCGATATAATCAATGAAGTTTAAGATGCTGAACCAAAATCTGTTGATGAATGCCGGCAAAGAGATGATTGGTTGAAATAGAAAGATTCCATTCAAGCAGAGTTAAGCTCGTTAGAAAAACGTAATGTTTTCGGACCTATAATGTGAACACCGAAAGGGGTCAAATCAGTAGGGCACAAATGAGTATTCGTGCGAAAACGAAATGAGAAAAATGAAGTGGTGAAATATAAAGCACGACTTGTGGCACAGGAATTCTCACAGAGACTTGGCATTGATTATGAAGAAACATACTCCCCTGTAATGGATGCAATCGCTTTTCGATATCTTGTTAGTTTAACTGCACATGAGAAGCTCAATATGAGGCTAATGGATGTGGTTACTGCTTACTTATATGGTATAATTGACAATGATATTTATATGAAAATCCCTGAAGGACTGAGATTGCCTGAAGCGTATAATTCGAATGATCATGAAATTTATTCGATAAAACTTCAGAGATCATTATATGGATTGAAACAATCCGGAGGTATGTGGTATAATCGTCTAAGTGAATATCTTCTGAAAGAAGGGTACAAAAACAACCCTATTTGTCATTATTGCTGTATATGTAGATGATTTAAATATTATCGGCACAGCTGAAGAGATTCCAAAAACAGTTCATTATTTAAAAGCAGAATTTGAGATGAAAGATCTTGGGAGAACTAAATTTTGCATCGACTTGCAAATTGAACATTTAAAAGATGGGATATTCTTATATCAGTCTACATATACAGAAAAGGTCCTTAAGCGATTTTATATGGATAAAGCACACCCACTAAGTACCCCAATGAGTGTTTGATCCCTTGATGTGAAAAGGGACCCTTTTAGACCCCGAGAGGATAATGAAGTGGTCCTTAGCCTTGAAGTACCATATCTTAGTGCAATAGGTGCATTATTGTATCTTGCTAATAATACAAGATCATATAGCCTTTGCAGTAAACCTATTGGCACGATATAGTTCTGTTCCTACACAAGGCAATTGGAATGGAATCAAGCATGTATTCCGTTACCTTCGAGGAACAGTGGATATGGGCATATTTTATTCAAATAAGACTAAATCTCAATTAATTGGCTTTGATATTTATCTGATCCACATAAAGCAAAATCTTAGACATGTTATTTATTTACATGCGACGGAACTGCAATATCTTGGCGGTCGATCAAACAGACACTCACAGCCACATCTTCAAATCATGCAGAACTGATCGCAATACATGAATCAAGTCGAGAATGTGTATGGCTGAAGTCAATGATACAACATATTCGAGAAGAGTGTGGTTTATCATCTATTACAGCAAATCCAATCATTATATACGAGGACAATACTGCTTGCATTACTCAACTGAAGGATGGATTCATTAAAGGCGATAGAACGAAACACATTTCACCAAAGTTCTTTTTCACCCATGAACTTGACAAGAGTAATGAAATTGATGTACAATAAATTCGTTCCAGTAATAATCTTGCAGATCTATTGACGAATGCACTACCAACTGCAACGTTTGAAAAATTGGTATACAGTATTGGGATGCGCAGATTTAGAGATATCAAGTGATATTACCTTGAGGGGGAGCAGTTCACGCTGTACTCTTTTTCCTTCGTCCA
The DNA here is from genome assembly GCA_018223645.1 of Jasminum sambac. Lineage (NCBI taxonomy): Eukaryota > Viridiplantae > Streptophyta > Magnoliopsida > Lamiales > Oleaceae > Jasminum > Jasminum sambac. Next base: position 26,015,324 of record CP073649.1, read on the forward strand.
GGTTTTATCCCACTGGATTTTACTGGTAAAATTTTAACGAGGCAGCGCCTTAAGATTTTGATCATTGTCTTTCATTTAATGAAATAAAATAGTCATTCAAGGGGAGTATTGTAAATATACACTTTGGATGCCCACTTTGGATACCTATAATATCTACTATGGGAATGACTATTTTACCCCCAAGTGCATTGTAATTTACACATTTACCATAATCTTGTAACTCTATAAATAGGGGGGTTCATTCCTATTCAACAATAATAAAATCTCTCATTCTCCTTCCCAAAATATTATCTTACTTCCTCTATCTTTCCATAAACTTTTGTATTGTTCTCTCAAATCTATTATTTTATAACAAATCCGATGGATATTTGGTGATGATTTTTGCCTTGGATAGTTTGAACCAGAAAACCTAATACCTGAACCGAGAACCTAAGAGCATCTCCATTGCATGTTTTGTTCACATCCTCCATTTGTGCTTATGTGGATGCAAGAGATAGATAAAAAAATTATGGGTCCCATAATTTCTTCCCTCTCTCTCTCTTTTAAATTTTTTCTCACTTTTCTTCACTTTTTTGCATAAATTCTTGTGTCATATTCTACATTCCCACATCAAATTTCACATCCTCCACCATTATTAATTATTATTTTTGGATTTATTTTTATGTCTATCCTACCTTTTCACATTTTCCTGTATTTTTCACTACACATCTTACATTCTCTTTTCAATTAAAATAATCATATTCTCTCTATCTCTTTCCTCCACATCACTCCTCCACATCCGCGTGCAATGGAGATGTTCTAAGAACTATAGACGAGTCTCAATCTGTTATATATTTGAATCAAACAAATCAAGAACACAATCAAGTTTTGGTCCAATGATTACTCGAAGGGTGATTGTTAACGCACTCCTCACTTACTAACTACACCCATTTTACTAATTACACCCACCGAATTTTCTTTTATTCCTCTCCACTTACTTTATGCATCCCCCACTTCCAGCTTTATCCTTCACCACCAAAAAAAAAAAAAAAAGAAAATAGAGTCATCATCTTCGCTTTGTTTCCTGGTGGAGGAAAGAAAAAGATCATCAAATAATAAGGTGATTTGCAAGTCGAAGAAAGGAGGACATTTTTCTACAAAAAATGAGATATGAACAAACTTTTTGGCAAAAAATGAGATATGAACAAATTTTAATCACATATGAGAGCTCGTCCAGGTATTTGTTACCATGTACATGAACACCCAAAAAGGGTGTTCGTTTCCTCAAGAATGAACACCATTTTTAAAAATATAAATAAATAAAATAAATTTGGGTAAATCAAAAAAGGGTAGAATTTTAATTTTTGGTTGGGGTATTTTTGAGGGGGAAAAAATGGGGGTACTCAATAAAGGGCGGCGGTGGTACATTTAGAATCACCCTTATGCCAATCTTGAACCCAATGATTACTCGTATCAAGAGCACGAATCTGGATATTGGACAAAGAAGTTCCTGACCCATTACTCCATGATCGAAGAACCTAAGATAAATTAAACATTGAACCCGGTTGGAGTGCGAAAATGAAAACCAAAACTGTTGAATATCACAAATATTGTCCAGATCTCTGAAAAGTCTTGTTTGTTCAAAAGAACAAGTGATTGGGGAAATCGGTTCCCTCACGATATCAATCAAATCAATTTTGATATCATATTTCTTAAAAACCTTTTTGTTCAATGCCTTTATATAGGCTACATAGCTTGTAAGTCGTATAATAGAATTAGTAACTTAAATTTAAGCCAAAAAAAGCATCAATTTGCGATTGAACAACTTGAGGACTATTCAACGGTTGCTCGAGCACATTCAGCAAGGAGTTGAGTGCTCGAATTCCACCGAGAACCACTTGAGTGAGTAACATGAAGTCATGAACTACTCGACCACACTTGTTGATTGTTCAAGATCATCGTAAAATTCTACACTTTTGGGGTAACATTTTCCTATAATGTCTGATTTAGGTGATTCAAAATATCAAAATACATTGATGGACAGAAATGGCTAATTTTTCCAAGAAATAGTAAATTTCAAATTCGGACTTTATCAAAACTTCAGTACTTGGCTTGCACAATGCTTACCAGTGTTGGTTCTTCTTCATTCGGCCTTGAATTAATAAAAACCTCTTAAGAAGTCGAAGCATTGCATCGATGACTATTGTTCTCTTCCCCTCATGGGGGGTGGATAAGGTTTCTTCCATTGTTGATATGGCAGTACCACGTCATCACGATAATCACTTTTCAATATAAAAATAATGATGTGGTAGTGACACGTCATCATCCATGCTGACATGGCATGCCACATTAGCAGCAGGGAAGCCACGCCATTATCCTTCCTTATGGAGGGAGGATAACACTACTCTTGCATAGATCATCTTTTGTGCCACTGTTCACGTGATTGGCCCCCGCTTGTACACACTAGGTCTATGTTCGATTTCACAAAACGATTTACATAACATTGCCATCATAAAAATTTGATTTGTGAAGTCGACAATCTCTTTTGTGCTTGTACAAAGGTATTTGTTTTCCAAAGAACCTCGACTCGTTAAGAGTGTTCATGTCGCTCTACTCTTTTCATAATTTAGGTTGTTTGAATTATAATTTTAGAGTAGCTATATTTATGCAGATATCTAGAAAATCACAACAGTTGGAAGTAATGACAAGTATTATTTATGAGGTTGGGGAATTTCTTCCTTCCCTATTGGTTGTACCAGAACTCATGCTACTTGAGACGTTGGTTGGATGCACAACACGTGGTGGTGGTTGATGAAGACCGAGGGCCTCAATAATTTGTGAGTTTGCTGCCGCCCCCACCACGCCACAACCACAAAAATGCTAATCTTTATATATATAATATAAGAAAGAGCGGCGACCACAAATACCGATGCATTTTTCCTACCTAAATGACTCATAATTATTTTTCTTTTTCTTTTTTTATAAATATATTACTCTTTAATGGTGGCAGCCGGCACAATGGGAAATGTGTTGGTCCACAACCTCTTAAGTGTGCAAGAATGCCCATGGCTTTTTGACTCTTCTTTTTTTTTTTGTGTTTTGTTTCTTTTCTTTTCTTTTCTTTTTTTTTTGAAGGGAAATAATTGAGACCTATATTAGTATGTCTAAATTATTCTTCTTTTCAGAGAATGATTTTTCTTTTAAAAGTTATTATTTTTAGATGGTATTTTTTCTTATAAGTGTTTTTCTTGCATTCTAACTAACTAGTATTTTCTCCCGTGCGTTGCACGGGAAGATTTATAGCCAAGTTATAATTTAAAATATGTGTAAAATAAAAATTATAATAACATATTTCCCTTTTTATGGTAAATAGCATAAGAAATAAAATAATAAAACTAAGAACTGGATCAGAAATAATGTGTGATATAACATCTTTAAGCGAAGATGACGAAGCTATATAAAAGCACATTCGGTCAAAAAAGTATAAAAGCACATTATTTCGTCCCCGTTTGGTTATAAATTTTTCCTTAATTTTGCTTGATTTAGTGGGAGAGATATGGATGGGAGATTTAAAAAGATCAAGGGTGATAATAACGGGAGATTATGCATAGGTTGAAAATTAGGTATTTGTATTTCAGTGGGAAATATAAATAAAATATTATTTTTTAATTCTGAAAATTATAAGATTGAGCGGGAACTGACCTCATTTTATTAAATTATTATTATAAATATAAATTATAAATTATAAGTTATAAATTATATATTATATATTATATTATATTATTATATTAGGTATTTGTGTTTGAGTGAAAAATATTACTAAAATATTATTTTTTAATTCTGAAAATTATAAGATTGAGCGGAGAACTGACCTCATTTTATTAATATATATATATATAAATTATATTATATTATATTATTATATTATGTATTTGTGTTTGAGTGGGAAATATAAATAAAATATTTTTTTTAATTCTAAAAATTATAAGATTGAGTGGGAATTGACCTTATTTTATTAATATATAGATATAGATTGTGTAAATTAAATATTAAAGATATTTAAAGTAATTTGTATTTTTTTTTGTCAAATTAACATTTGATGTCATGCGAAAATTAAAATAATTTAGTTGTATGCAAACTTTTTGTTCTTATAGAAGAAAATGAATTTGCCAATGTACTTGGATATGAAACTGATAAGTGCTAGAAAAACACTTAAATAACTCTTCTATTTTACGTATTTGTGTGTTTTATTAGTATTATATGTTTATTTTTATGTGTTTTCCTTTATTGTGTGTTTAGAGTCACAAGAAATCAAAAAGGAGCCAAAATGGATAAAACTGGGATAAACGAACTTGGGACCTAAATGCAAGCAAATTCAAAGATGGAGAGCCTCCGATGCAATTTTATGAAAAGTTGTTTTTACAATTTTTCTTGTGCCAATATCAAAGAATATCAAAAGAGGATTTCCACATTTTTGTCGGATCCCAAATCGGAGTTTCCTAGTGAAAGTTATGGCCATTCAAGAGAAATGACAAAGCAGAAAAATCAGCAACTGAACTTACCGTCATAGTCAAGAATTGGACCATAACTTTTACTAAAAAATTCGGATTGACCTGAACTTTATATTGTTGGAAAGGACACTCAGAGGGCTACAACGTTGATGTTGACATCTTCAAATGCTTCGGATTATATCATGGTCAAAAATGGGCAAAACCGAGAGTGATGTGAATGGAGGATTTCTTGGGCCATGTTTTGGTAGAAAATTCATAACTTTCTATTAAAATATCCAAAAGAGGAAATTCCAATTGCACAATTCAGCCAAGATGCTTACCTATACCATGATACAATATTTGAACTAATGGAGCAATTTAAGATCATGATTTGGTGGTTACCAATTAGTGGAATTATAATGGAGTAGTTGTACAATTTTTTATCATGTTTTCTTGTGAAATTTTGCCTATAAATAGAGGCATTTGTAAGGAAGGAAAGACACAACTTAGTAGAAGAGAATTAGCTAGTAGTTCTCTCCAACTTTCTCTTCAATAAAATTCTCTTTTTCATTTATTCTTAGTTTTAGTTTGAAGCTCTTAGCTTTTCATATTCCGACGGATCGATTCTTCGATAAGTTTCTCTTTTCCCTTTTATTTCTTAGTATTTATTTACTTGTTTTCTATACTTTGCGTAAATTACTTGTATAATCTATCATATAGTGGTGGTGATACAAGGCGAACACTCGCTAAAAAGTATGAAACCCCGCAATTATGAGTAGTTAAGACTTTTCTATCTAGTTCGATTGTTATCTTTTCTAACTCTTTAGTAACGTTTTATCTATTCCTCTACTTCAATTTGTTGATTTGTTATGCTTGTAAACCTGTTTTTGAGTTTATTTGATTATTGCATTCACTTTGGCCAATTGAATTAATTAATCTTTAAATTCAAGTTATGTGCTAGGATTAGAACTTTTGATCCGTAATTGTCACTAGATTCCAATCCACAGTAGCAAATGAATATCGTGCATATTTATTAACAAATCAACTTAGATGCATTAATTCGAGCTTATGAAATTATTCATCTAATTCAACTCATTCTTCTCGTTCATTTCATACTAGCTTTGCATTAAATCCTAAGAGCTTGTTTAGGATTATCCAATAGCTAAATGTTAAGTTAAAGAGCTCACTTTAATTTAATACACTTAAGGAAGAATTCGTTAATCAGAGCGTATTGATTAATTGGAGTTGATAAATTGGAGAATGAATAGTAACACGTTGCATGGAAAAGATAAAAACGAGTTGTTGATACAACCGAACCCGAGAACTGGATATTTATTTCAATTATTTTATTTGATCTTAATCTTTGTCATTTGATTTTCATTCAAAATTCTCAAAACCCCCACTTTCCTATATTAATTGATAAAGACAACTAGATTAAGCACCATTCCTTTTGGGTTCGACCCTTACTTACCACTTCTACATTAATTTGTAGTTTTGAAACCGAGTAAGGAAAAAAAATTAAACTTTGGTGTGCCGCGACAATACGCCCAGAAACCTTTTATGTTCATCAATGGGCTTATTGAATATAACAAAAGACAATTTGATGAAAATTTTAACATAAGCTAACAAGTGGAGCAAAATGATAAAAGTATTATATTATATATAAAATTGCCTTAATTAACACTCTAAAAATAGAATTTGTAATTTATTTTTTTATTTTTCCTCAATATGACTGTAGCGACTAGAAATTGTCCGCTAAATAAAATTTTAATTTCCTATAGTGCATTGCTACACTAATACTCAATTAATTAAATGAAACCTCGCCGACCGTCTATAGTTAAATTTAAATCATATTGATAAAGATATTAATTAAGTAATTTATCTTAGACCATGTCAATAAAAACATTTTCTTTATCGAACTAAATGTATATATATGTTAATCATAAAAATATTTTACTTTCCCCTTATGAGATATCCCTAATCACCTTAGAGTCAATTTCAGATTATCTCTTCCATCAAACTCCTAATCGATCAATAGTATACAAGATAGAACTCCCCCCCGGCCCCCGCCCCCCGCGTTTACTGGAGTATAAAATCAAATCTCATCCCCACAACCAATATATATCCTTGATGATCAATAAGCTAAGACCTCAATTAATTGTTTGCAGCGGTCTTTGTTTATTAGACCTAGTCAAAGGTTTATTAATTATTTAAAAGACTTTCTCAACAATAAAATTGGGTAGATGACCTTCAATTAAAATAAACGTAAAAGTAATATTACAAATGCCTAAAATATCCCTACATGGTAAAAGGACCATATTATCTTTGCCCATTTTTAGGGTTTTAACCAATCATTTTCAACATTTTGGCTACGTGAATCCGAACATTTGGTCCTTTCTTTTGGCTCCAAAAAAAAAAAAAAGATTTCTTCATCTATCATCTTCCTTGTGAAAACCTTTGTGGGTGGTTGACGATCAACAAAGGATGATCTTGGTTTGTCTTCAAAGAATGGTGGACCATAGAAATATTTGAAAAAAATAAGCTAATAGGTAGGATTTCTTGCTATTTTTACCTGATAACCATTTTGATTTTCATGATTTGCGTTTGATTTCCATGGTTTCTATGTGATGATATTGTGCAAATTAGACATCAACTATAACGACTGTTCGGTCGTGATGCATTATGCATAACGACACTACATTTGTTATCTCTTGTTTAGCTAACATTGTTTTTTTAATTCTCAATTAAATTGTCTGATGTATCCTTCATATACATATATATTGTAGTAATTATATATTAATCATAATGATTGTACACTTGTTATCTCTCATGCATAACAACACTGGATTCGTTATATGTTGTTTAGCTAACAATGTATTTTAAATTTCCAATTAAAATGTCACATGTTTCCATTTTTTGTTCTGAGTATTGTATGGTATGTGTACACGGCTTTAATTATACATTAGGCACAAGTGCATAATGATTGTACAGTCGTGTTCTGTAGTTCATAACGATACTTGTTACAAATTCTAGAATATCATAGTTCATTGAAAATTTGTGATTTTTTGCTTGATTGCAGTTATTGATTCTACGGAAATGGTGTGGATTCTAGTATGCTACTTTGTTGAGTTTGAAAAAAGTAATGAAGTCACGTGGATGTGGAGATATATAGAGAATAGTGAAGAGAATACCAATCCCATGTTTGTTTCCAATACATTTTGTATTTGGAGCTTTACAATGTGGTCTGGGAACTCGTAAAGTTGGACAACAATTCGTATGAAATGGAGTTCATGTCTCTTAACCGAAGATGACCAGATTTCCAGTTCTCCCCTGTGAAGATTGACTCCGATTAGAAAGTGAAGTGGTTTCTATCAGTTTGTGAAGTTCTCTTTGTGTGACGCTTGTGAAAAAGACGGCTGAAGAGAAAGTGGCTATGACTATATCAGTTTTCACTATGACTATATCAACTTTCATTATCACCTAAATCAACTTTAGTTATGGCTAAATCATATATCATTATCAGTATATCAACTTTCGTTATTACTAAATCAACTTTCTTTATCAGTAAATCAACCTTCATTACCACTCAACAAACTTTCGTTATCATTCAATCAACTTTCGTTATCAATCTGTGAACTTTCGTTATTACTAAAGCAACTTTCGTTATTACCCAATCAACTTTCGTTATCACTAAATCAACTTTCATTATAGGGGCATCAACTTTCATTATCACTAAATCAACTTTCGTTATGACCAAATCATCTATTGCTAAAGCAACCGCAGCGACTTACTCTAAAACTTCAAAATTTAGAGTTTAGAGGGTGGGTTCCTCCAACCCACCCTCTATTCCTTCAAAAAATGGAGTGATTTGGAGTGCTACTGTAGCAAAGTCTAAATTTTAGAGTTTTTCCAATTTTCCACGTTTGCCCCTTTCTAGTATACTACAAAACCCTTTTTTTCTTCCATTTTGTATCCATATCCTTGTATATTATTATTGTTATTGTATTTAAATTAATTAGTGTACTATTATTTATTTCAATTATTTAATTGTGTAAATTTTTTGGATTATACTACAAATTTTTTTCTTTCCTTTTGTGTCTCATATTTGTATTTAGTTATTATTATACTTGTTAATGTATTTAAATTAATTAGTGTACTATTATTTATTTTAATTAAGTTGTGTAATTTTTTATTTTTAAATTAATATAATAATATTTGTGAAATGGCTTGTTTGGATTTGAAATCTTTTGTTTAAACAAATCAATGTCATAAAAATACCTTTATTTTGTGACTTTAAAATATTTTATTTTTTTAAAAAAGATTATAATAAATATGTAGTTAGGTTCGATCAATATAGTTAATTGTTCAATTTAATTGGCAAACTTTTTAAAAAAACAACCAAGCAATACATAAATCTTTATTACCGGTAGAAGTATTTGTGAGAAGAGTACTCTAATTCGAGTAATTAAAGTACTATGTCCAATCTAATCTAAGTATTGCTAGCATTCTCGATGATGTATATTTATTTAGTTCGTTTCCCTTGGCAAAATTTCGAATTATTGTAGCACTTTATGTTTCGTATGTTCGACCATGTATTGTATTTCAATTTAGTGAATAAATTTTTACGTATTTTCATGGTGATTTATACAAAATATCTAATGAAGTATTTAGGTAAAGACAAAAATTTATAATGTGAAATCAACAAGGAATGAAAATAATGTAAAGTAAGAAATATTGTTCATTTGATGTGATATATTTAGAGTGTTGGGTTGGAGAAGAAACTTTAAAATAGAGGGAAAAAATTGTATTTTAGAGTATTGAAAACTCTAAAATAGAGTTTGCCATTGGAGTTGCTCTTATCATTAAATCAATTATTGTTGTCACTAAATCAACTTTCGTTATCACAAAATTATCTATTGTTATCAGTAAATCAACTTTCATTATCACTCATCCAACTTTCGTTATCACTCAGTCAACTTTCGTTATTACTAAATCAACTTTCATTATTATTAAATCAACTTTTGTGATATGGGCACTAGTTTTTGTTATCACTAAATCAACAATTGTTTTGTCGTCTCGGGGTTGGATAACTAGTCGGGACATCACATCACCATTTTATCATAATCGCGAAATCAAATCACTTTTTGTGGAGTAGATTGTCAAGTTCTCGTTATTCCAAAACAAGTGTCATTATCAGTAATCAACGATTTTGACATCTCTAAATCAACTTTCGTGATAGGGGCACCAACTTTCGTTATCACTAAATTAACTATTGTTTTGTCGTCTCAGGGTTGGATAACTGGTTGGGACATCCCATCACTGTGTTAACATAATTGCGAAATCATTTTTTCGAGTAGATTGTCAAGTTCTCGTCATTCTAAGACAAGTGTCATTATCATTAATCAATGATAGTTTGATATCTCGGGATTGGATAACTAATCAGGATGGAGTGCAAATCAATTTTAACTCATCCTTCAACTCCAATATTAATGGACACATTGTGATTATTAACTCGTTCTAAACATTAAACTGTATTTTTATGGAATTTTTGAGGTGTTCGTTATTCCAAGACAAGTATTCGGTTGACATTTAGTAACTATTTAACCCATCCCAAACTTCGGAACAGGTTTCATCACCATTCGGTCATGCCCCAAGTTTTGGAGTTTACGAATTTGGGGTTTGGAGGTTGGGGATTGGGTGGATAGGGTTTGGGGTTTGGGGCTTGTGGATAAGGTTTGTGGTTGGGGTTAGGATTAAGGTTTAGTGATAATGTTTTTGGGGTTTAGGGGTAGGGTTTGGGGTTGGAGTTGGGGTATTGGAGTGTAACGCCCCCAATAGTTCCACATACATACACGTCATCTTGACGTCATATTCACCGTATAAAGTGCACGTAAACATTACCATAAAGGCACCCTTTTGGCCCCGTGCACGCTTTCTTTTCACTTATCATATAAACGCATATATGTTGGAACTAGGGCACGCTTACTCATACATATCGTATTTGAAACCCAAAGTACATTTGAAAATGTTCTAGTGGTTTCTGCCATCATTCCATAGCGCACAAGACCATCTCGATTCCTTTTCCCAAGCACACACCAACGCCATAACATCTCGGAGAAACTTCCTTCGCCAACTCCTTTGCACGATCCTAAGTATAATACATAAACATACATAGAGTGAGTCACAAAGACTCAATGGGTAATAGAGATGCAATGCAATGGCATGGAATGCTCGTGGTCACCATTTTCTTCATGTCACACCGTTGTCAATCGTATGTTTATAAAGGCTCCATATCATAATCAGAACATGACATGTTGGCCTTGATCTCCAACATGCTGGTCAGAATCTCAATCTCTTCTTAGTGGCTTTCGGCCAGTGAGACTTCCGCCAAAGGTCTCCATCCTCTTAATGGGCCTATTCCCTAAGACCATAACATATTTGTAAGCACCTAGTCAACATCACATACATATGCTCATGACATGATTACATGATACATTTACTTCTTTTCTTGCCTTGACTTCCTTTGAGCATTGTTAGTCGACGAACATATATATGCAAGACTTCGCAATCATGTCTTAAGGATCATAAACATAAGGCACTACACATGCCTACTGTGGACGACTCCCATAAAGCGTCCTATAACGTCATCACATTTCATTCACACCACATACATGCATAACGTGTTCGTATTGGCTCATAGAAACATATACATCACAACCATATCCTCATCACATAACTAGATTTCCCTACTTTCATGCTTCCATGACTTCTTGTAGCTACACAAGTCACAAGAACAAGCATTGAGGATCACATAAGCCACATAAACATATACATCACATAATCACTTCATGACATAACATACAACAAGGCCAATAGATGCTAGTATCCTCTACATATTCATATACACATTCATAAACATTATAAACATGCATATTTCTTGGATAACTCTATGTGAATCATATATTTACCTCTTTCCATGTGTAAAGCAACTATTACCCACCTTGATTCATAAAGAAACCAAGCAACCAAGCAAAGAGGCAACCCCAAGCTTCCTCTTCCTCTTCTCTCTTCCTTCCTCTTCTTCTTCCTTGCATAACTTTGATGATAGACATGTATCATCCCATTACATAACATGGATTGGGAGTCTGAGGATGTTCTTGGGTGGATTGGGGTCCTAGGGATTGAATATGGTAGAATAATCCCCAAAATGACCGAGAAGACCTTTAAACGGTCCGCCGACTTAAAATTACGTACCAGAATTTCACATTTACGGCCAGAATTCCTTGACTTACGGCCAGAATCCCACTATCCTTACGGCCAGAACTCGACAAATACGGTCGTCGATTACAGCATCATACGGCCAGAATAACCTCATCAGAATCCAGCTTTTCCCCGCTTCGACTTTACGGCCAGATCTTTAGCCTTTACGGCCAGAATTCTACAACCATACACAGATTCTCAATCATACGAATCGATTTTTACCTCTCAAACTTTTGGGACATTTCCACTGCTCACACTTTACGGTCAGAACTTTTATACCTTACTACTGCAGAATCCATCCTTTACTACGTAACTCCTTGAACCATTACGGCCAGAATCGACATTTACGTCCGCAATCTTGACATTTACTACAAAATTATGGTTCTGCACTTTCCCATTTTCATGACTTTGAAGGTCAAGCTGATCCCGAGGCATTTCATATACTTCCAAACAAACCGTAAACATATTGTACACATATCTATCATATTGCCAGGTCATCATACCATTTCGTACCATATACGGAATCATATACGGACTTATATTCGTATTCGGGACGAACATGAACGGGGCCTTACATGGAGGGTTTGGGGCTTTGGGGTTTGCTATTTGGTTTTATAGTTTGGTGTTGGATTTCTATTAGTAATATATATGGTGATTTGAACTTCCCGATTAGGTAAAAAACCCGAGGATATGAAAAACAATGGTTCTTTCTAGATAACGACCCAGAGATGATATAATGAGAATTGATTTGGTGATAATGAAAGTTGGTTGAATGTTAACGAAAGTTATTAGTGGCAATGAAAGTTTATTTAGTGATAGCGAAAATTGATTGAATGATAACGAAAATTGGTTGAATGATAACGAAAATTGGTTGAGTGATAACGAAAGTTGATTTAGTAATAATGAAAGTGATTTAGTCATAATGATAGATGATTTAGTGATGACAAAAGTTGATTTAGTAATAACGAAAGTTGATTTAGTGATAACGAAAGTTGGTTTACCGATAACGATTGATGATTTAGTCATAACGAAAGTTGATTTTAGTGATAACGAAAGTTGATTTAGTCATAAAAATTGATTTTGATAATAATGAAAGTTGATTTAATCATAATGAAAGATGGTTTAGTCATAATGAAAGTTGATATAGTCATAACAAAAAGTGATATAGTTATAACGAAAGTTGATTGAGTGGTAATGAAAGTTGATTTAGCCATAACGAAAGTGGATTAGCCGTAACCAAAGTTGATTGAGTCATAACGAAAGTTAATTTTGTTGTAATTAAAGTTGGTTTAGCCATAATAAAAGTGGATTAGTCATAATGAATATTGATTGAGTATTTATAATGAAAGTTGATTAAGTTATAACGAAAGTTGATATTGAGTGTGTTAGCGGATGAATTTTAATGTATTTTTATGACTAGGAAGAGAAAGAATGAGTGTAGTTGAATGGTGGAGATTTAATGAGTGGAGAGATATATGAATGTGATTTGTTTGACCAAATTTAAAATTTGAAAAAAATGTATTAAAATGCATTAAAAGCTTATTGCTAACACCTTCATAGTCATAACGAAACTTAATTTAGTCAAAATGAATGTTGATGTAGACATAACGAAAGTGAACTTAGTGATAACAATAGTCGTCTCGTGATAGCGACAACTTGATAAACTACTAGTAATATGGAGATGTGATTTTCCAATTAGTTAAGCAACCTTGGGATGGGAAAATAACAGTTGTTTCGTGATAACGATGTTTATTTCGTGATAACGAGAACTTGATAAGCTATTGGTAATATGGTGATTAGTTTTCCGATTAGTTGAACAACCGGATGGGAAAATGATAGTTGTTTTATGATGATGATAGTCGTCTCGTGATAACAAAAACTTGATAAACTATTAGTAGTATGATGACTTAATTTTCCGATTAGTTAAACAACCCCAGAATGGGTAAACGATAATTGTTTCATAATAACGAGAACTTGATAAGCTACTAGTAATATGATGGTTTGATTTTTTGATTAGTTAAGCAACGCGGGAAGGAAAAATGACAGTTGTTTCGTGATAATAATACTTGTTTCGTGATAACAAGAACTTGACAAGTTACTAGTGCATTGCAAAACGAACTAGTAAAATATAAAACTGTAGTTTGGCCCCCTGAACAATCTCGAAATGCAAAAATAAATCCTTATTACACGATGAAATGGTGTGGGTCAATAGCAACTTCTTGCGAGCTTTCCGGATTGGGGTTATGGGCCCAAAACTGACATTCTATGCAAAAGTTATGCCCATTTAATCGAACACTGACCGATGAAGTAATCCATGAACCCATGCGCATAATTCCCAATTAGTTCAATAACCCCGAAGCGGCAAAACGATACTTGTTTCGTGATAACGAAAACTTAACAAGTTACTAGTGCATTGGTAGTGATGGGATGTCCCAATTAGTTAAATAACCCCAAATACATGGTGATTTGTATTTCTTCATTAGTTAAACAACCCGATAATTGCAAAATGATAGTTGTTTCGTGATTACGATACTTGTTTCTTTATAACGAGAACTTTACAAGTTAATAGTATCTTTATGGGATGTTTCAATTAGTTAAACAATTCGAGAGGTCAAAATGACAGTTATTTCGTGATAACGAGAACTTAACAAGCTACTAGTGATACCTTATGGGATATCGCGATTAGTTAAACAAACCCGAGAACGCAAAATAATAGTTGTTTATTGATAACAATACTTGTTTCGTGATAATGAAAACTTGACAAGCTACTAGTGATATCTCTATGGGATGTCTCAATTAGTTAAACAACCCCGAGAGGAGAAAGCGATAGTTGTTTCGTGATAACGATACTTGTTTCGTGATAATGAGGACTTGACAAACTACTAGCAACATGGTGATTTGATTTCTGGATTAGTTAAACAACCCGGAGATGGCAAAACGAGAGTTATTTCATGATAACGATACTTGTTAGGTGAATACTAGATAACGAATGAAGTATTGTTATGCATAATGGATAACGATTGTACAATCATTATTATTAATATACACCATTGCAGAATTAGATCAGGAGATTACAAAATCAAATTTGATCAAAGAAATTTACGAGAAATTCAAAATTCGAAGAGAAATTCAAAATTTATAATTTTATGTTCTCATTAATCAATCAATTAAATATTAATAGTGGAATATTCTTAAACCAACCGGTTCTTCAACTATAGTCTCCACCCATGGCTTCTTCCATCTACACATAATTGGATCGTCGTTGCTCAAGTTCAAGCCATAAAAGAGAAAACTTACTGTTTAATGATTGGAATTTGGTGCTTCCTCTGTTTGCTATCGAAGAGACAAAATAGAAGTTGAGCGATTGGTGTCCGACCGAATAGATTGTAGGAAGGAGATGAATATTAATTGATTCAAAAGTTTCATTGCGCTTGGACAATTTGGTGAATCGATGGAAGAAGAAACCGGATGAAGAGAAACCTGAATTTTCAATCGAGGGATCCGGTCGGGGTTTAATTTGGGGAATAAGAGGGTGAATTGGGGGAGGATATAATAGTAAATGTGTTTCTTAATTAATTTTATATTATTTTAAAAATTATTTTTTGGGTCAAAGGTTATTTAGCCAATTTGGAATATGGAAGAGGCCATTTCACCCAATTCCCACAGTGAGATAATCCTTAGAGAAGTCTCAACGTCTTCAACCTCCAAGAACTCTACATCTAATAAACTACCTCATCTCCATACTATAAACGCACAAGCTAGCATCAAATAATCTTTGCCTACATCCCCCTCTACATCCCTACCTCACGTATACCCAAATCATAGCCTTTCACAGCATCAATAACCCACAAACGCAGACGTCAAGCTTTTTAGCCAAGTAGAATCCTCAACGTACACTACCACCATCACAGTATCCTCGATACACACAAATGCACACCAATCCACCCTTCTCTTGGTTCAACTCATGGATTACAGAGGAGAGAAAAGGGATTGAAACAAGCAAACAAACCAAATTCTAAATCGAGTCGGTGAATACATAGCCATCGTCACCAACACTGACCCTCAACACAACCTATCGTTATTCACCATCACCATTTCCACCACAATCACCGACCAGCACTACCCCTAAGTTCACTGCTGTCACAGCCCGATCACACACAACGCACTCACACACACAATGCACCAAACACTCGCATACACACACGGCCAAGCACCCCTTTAACCTTACAAAAGACACGCCCATGGAATCCCCCAAACACAAGAATTAGAGGAAGAAAGTTGGAAGGAAGAATAGGCGAAATATTTGAATTTCTTAATTTGAATTGAGCCGAACACTTCGTCCCTTACGGAGTTATCTTCCCCATCGACCAAGACATGACACCACCGCCGCTGCTCATCGGTGGCGGTGTCACTTACGGTCGCGGGCGCTGTAGCCGGTGACTATGCGATACGAGTCCACCTCAGATCTGCGTTGTTCGGCCCTTGGTTTGAGTATTGCAGAGAATGGAGGACTTTGCTGCAATTGATTTCAAAATGGACCATACTACAATACCATAATAGATGCCATAATGATTGACATAATGGATATGTGGCATGATCTTACAATTTCAACTCCTCCATCACTTTTAGATGGACGGTTATTAAATATGCCAACTACCATTATGTCAACCATTATGACATTCATTATGGTAGTCTAGCATTTCCCTTTCAAAATAGCAGGCCAATTTAGGATTTTGCACCTTATGTCCCCTCACAACCTTACTTTGGTTAAATTAGTCACCAATTGCAGTTTTCAACTTAAAACCAGTTCCAAATCCCAAAGTTTTACTTCTATCAAGATGAGTCCCTGGTTCTATTTTTCTCTTAGCAACAGTCACGAAAGCCAAAATTTTGAATTAGTCCAATTTAGTCCCCTATTTTATTTAATTTTATTGTAATTCTTGTTATATTTTATATTTTGTTTTAGCTATTTATTTATTTTAATTAAGCAAAGCTAAAATTATTTTCAACACTAGTCAAGCCCCAAATCCACTCATTAATTTTATAAACTCAACGTTGAATACTAACTTAATAAATTTTATTTAATTGTAGAAGGTCCGCGAGATTTAGAGAATATAATTAAAGTCACCCCCAAGCTACGCTCAAACTCCGAAATTAAGGTAGGTTCCTACATTAAACTTCATTTTTCGTATATGCACACTCGTTATAAAAATTGTTCATATAGTGTACATTGTCCAAATAATTCATAATATGCATGCATGCTTGTACCTTCCATTTTATTATATTTTGAGTAACGTGCGCTGTGGGCCTACTGAGTAATTCATTACTCACATTTTTCATATTTTTCATATTTTTACTAATATTACAGATTATGGAGGCAGTGCGAGAGTAGGCGACAGTGGCAATCGATTGAAGAAGCTCTATAACTTTTACTTCTCGTCTTATTTTAACAAACAATTAGAAATTGGATTCTCTCTATAAACATTAGGTTATGTCCTTATTTTGCAACTTCATTTAACGTTAGGCCTTTTGATTCAACATTATTTTCAAAAGACATTGTTCATCTATGATTTGTGTACTCGTTGCTATTTGTTTGGGATGGATGAGGGACAAAAGTAATTTAAATATTCATTTCATTTTAAAAATCCCTATTTTCCGCAATATACAAATGTCATTCAAGAAGCACATCTAGTGGCCTGAATCTAAATAGATTTGGGTGTTACAATGACAATTTTTTAAAAAGATTATTTAAGTTCTAAAACAATGATAAAATGTAAAAACTATATGAAATATGGAAAACTTAAAAGTCCAGTTGCAACTTTTTTCTTTTATAATTATGACATTAATTTGATGTTGAGAAATATTTTATATTGTAGTTAAATTGAATATCTCAAATTACCCCTTTGTTGCAAAAGCAAAAAATCTCTAGAAATTTTATATCACTTTAATTGTAAAAATTTTCATATAAATAAAAATTTAAAGCCTACCACCTACACTAATACAGACAAAAGGGGGAAAAAAACTCAAAAGCATAATTTTTATTTTTTCCTTTTTTTAAATTGTGAAATAGAGATATTATTTAAGATTTTTAAATATAAACAATAAAAATAATTATTGAAAGCATGATATATTTTTTGTTTTAATAAAATTTCTTTCTACTATTTAATTTAGTAGTGGATTATTATTATTATTATTATTATTATTATTATTATTATTATACAAGATGTGAATCATAGGAGTGTGATGATATTTTAAATCTAGATCAATAATATGATAAAGGAGTTTTTTTTTTTCACTAGGCCAACTACCTTGGACTAGTGGATTGGTGCCTTAAAAATATTACTTATATTGTTCTTTAGGAAAAAGATATTAAACTAATTTGATCTTTTCAAACATTAGATTAAATGTGTATTAAACTATTAATTATTGTTACAATATTTATAAAATAAATAAATAAATAATATTATTTATTGAGTAGTTTGTCTGCATATTAGTTAATTCTAAAAAATAATTTATTTTTGATTATTTTTATCTCATAATTACTATTTATTTTTTAATTAAAATCGATTCGACCTTTTGACCCTTGATCAGTTAGCTTTTCTGGTTCGATGACCAGTTTGATTTTCTGAAATTTCTCCACATCCTAAGACTTCTTGAACCCATTAAGATTGTTATATATATATATATATATATATATATATATACATGTATATATATTTATTCATATATATATTTATTCTTATTCTTGTCCATGGTTGCAAGAATTTAAAGAGCTTGTTTTTTCTTTAGGATTCTTTGAGTTTGTTTGTTTCAAGTTATTCAAGAAAGCTTTTATAATTTTAAAAGTCACTTTTTCTTGCCAATTTACAAATTAATATTTCAAATTACAGAGAAACAAACATTAAGAGCTTGTTTGATTGTGATCACCGCTCATAAAAATTCGCTTCAAACCTGCTTAAACTTGAAACTTGACCATACTGCTTTACGGACTTTGTGTTTTTTTAAGCTTTTATTTTGTGTGTCATGTGCCTACATTCACTTAACCTTGGAGCTTGACTTCGATGTTTAGTCATATTTTATACTTTTAGAGCACTAACTGTCATTATTATCATGTTAACTTCACTTTAAACTATTTATAAATGCAGAGGGTTAAAAATTCAAAATGATAGTCCAATAGGGAATGTTTGATTCAAATCAAATTAGATTTACATTTTTTATCATAATTTTCAACCACTTATATATTCATTTGGCAAATTTTAATCTTAGATCAGAGGCAAGATTCCTCTGCCATTC
This sequence comes from Jasminum sambac, assembly GCA_018223645.1. Lineage (NCBI taxonomy): Eukaryota > Viridiplantae > Streptophyta > Magnoliopsida > Lamiales > Oleaceae > Jasminum > Jasminum sambac. Next base: position 26,034,346 of record CP073649.1, read on the forward strand.
TTAAATAAACAGACTTGCGTCTATTATCACCAAATTTCTGTGAACCCTTATTCTCTCATATTTCATCAAAACTCCACTAAATTCAATAATTTTTTAAGCATATTCTTCCATTTTTCAAGGTAAGTCATTTTCTTTCTCTTGATCTATTTTATCCTTATGTAAGATTTCATTGCATACAAACCTAGTATTTCTAATAACTTATTTTTATTTATCAACTACACATTAAAGAATAAAATAAATTTAATTTGAAGCAAACAAGCTTGAGATGGCATGGAAATATTTAGTAGGAAATTGTCTGGCCGTGGACATTTAATGCCCCAGATTGCTCAGGCCCCTTAAGTGGTCGAAGCCCAATTTAGTGTGTTAGAATGTAATTTTTTGGATTTTTTTGGATTTTAATGTTGAATAAGGGAGAGAATTAATTAATATAATAATTAAATTGATGCGACTAAATGCACCTAGCATTTTGTTGAGTGCACCCATTTTTAAAAAAAAATAAAATAAAAGGACTAATATACCCATGCACCCATTATTTTCTCTCTCTCTCTCTCTTTTTTAATTTTTCGCTTTGAACAAGCTTTTGGTTGTTCGCTGTATTAACGGCAAACAAGAGTAAAAAAAATTGAAGAAAAGTGAACAATTTTTATCTGATTTTTCATTTGCTAATGCAATTTTTGCCATCATTTTTTGTTCAATTTTTTTGCAACTATTTTGGTGAGCAATTTTGAAATTTATTTTAGTTTTTTGTAACTACTTTAATGGTGAATTTTGAATTTTTTATGATACAGTAATTGGCTTTATTATCGATTACAATTATTAAAAAATTCAAATTTTTTGCAACCAGTTTGACTAGTAATTTCAAAATTTCTTTACGTTTTTTGCAATTACTTTGATGATCAATTTCAAAATTTTTTGATCATATAATAATTGGTTTTATCCTATTAGTGTTGAATACAATTATTAAAAAAAAACTTTGAGTGGTTGAAAAAACTTAAAGAGATTTTGAAATTACTCGTTAAAGTGGTTACAAAAAATTTGAAAAAAAAATAATATAAAAATTTTTTCGTTGTCTGTTTTCCTTTCTTTCTTTTCTTTAAAAATAAATAAATAAATATTGGTTCTACATGGAGTGAACTCCCAAAATGGGAGTTCGGTGTTGAGCGAACGTGTTTTTTTTTCCTAAGCAAGGGTATAATTGGAAAACTTGAAAATTTTTGAAATTTGGTTCACTCAGTGAGTTAGTGAGTGTATTTCACCACATACTAATTAAATAATGGAGATTTTTATATTATAAAAAGAGAAGTGCCACGTTGGCAGCAGTGCCAACGTGGCACTCATTAATATTTAAAACTCATTAATATTTTTAAAAAAAGCATAAAAATCAATTTTGTAGTTAAAAAAAAGAAAATTCTATTTTTGGAAATAAACTAACATTAATTGGTAGTTTTAAATAGGAAAAATTCTTTAAATATAAATATTTTTTACTGAAACGTAAATTTATTATTAAATGTGATAAATAAAATTTAATAACAAAAAATTGGTTTTGGCAAAACTTTATATGTAATTTCATTTTTCAAATTTCTAATTAAAAACATTAAATAATATGTATTTTATTTATTTATTTTTATCGTGTTAAAAAATGATATAGTTTTAGATAGTTTTGATTTATAATGTGCATTGGATTATTCTTAAATCAAATAGTGAGTGTTAAAATTATAACTGAATTTTCATTGAATAATTTATTTATTTTGAAATAAAGAATAATTTATTAATCTTTATCTTTATATTTTAAATTATTATATTATCATACCGTTAATCTTTATATTATAATTTGTGAAGTTCCACGTAGGCAAAGATGCCAACATGTCACATATTAAATATTCTTAAAAAATTATAAAATTAATTTTGAAAATAAACCAACATTAATTAGTAGTAATTAAAAACATAATTGAAAATAAATCAATATTTAAAACAAACATTTTAATGAGAAAAAATTTATTTTGGAAAGACTTTAAATATAACTTCATTTTTTGAAGTTCTAATTTAAAATATTAAATAATAAATATTTTGATTTTTATTTAATTTTATCGTGATAAAATTATAGGTTATGATAGTTTTGTTTGGTTACGTGAATTGGCCTGTTAAAAAATAATGGGTATCTTTGACTTGTTTGCCTTTTTAAAATCAAATAGTGAGTGGTTAAAATTATAATTGGATTTATGTTAAATAATTTATTTATTTATAAGTAAAATAGTAATTTATTAATCATTAGATTATTATAATTGAAGTATCACATTTGGCAGAAACCCTATTGGTAGTGCCAACATAACACGTGATTTCTAATTAAAAAAATTAATTGATATTTTTGTTTTTCATTAATACGGCTGATGTGATATGCCACTAATTGGATTTTGCATTGCATACTTTTTGCCTTTTCTAAGCATATAAAATTTAAAATAAAAGATTTTTCTTTCTACAATTAACATACTGTTTACGTCAATGGAAAGAAATCAAATGAATTATGTAGATGTGAAAAGAAATTAAATAAATTATGTAGATGCAGAAAATTGTTGGTATCACTACAAACTTAAGTTATATAAAATTAAGCATAATACTTCTTATACAATAAAATTAAAATTAAGTAGTAATTACAGCTAATCACTAAAAAAATGTATAAAATCATAAAATTTAGAGTATGTAATGTCTATTTCAGAAAGAAAAAAGGTGTTCAATATAAATGTGATATTTACGAACGAGGAAGACACGTTTTGATAATCGAAGAATTTTTATATATTTATTCCCAATGATTCGTTTACAATCAATTATTCTCCACGAGCATTGTTATGCAATACTATGCATGACAATTAGAATTAAAGTAAACGTTTTGATAAACTTCTTAATTATGTGATGCACGTGAATTTGTATAATTTATAATTGTGAATTTACTCAACATTTTTTCATTGATTATAATGTATAATATTATAGATTTCAATAATTGTTTATAATTATGCAATCTCATATGCGTAAATTATATTAATTATGTAATTCAATATTTATATTTATAATTTTATATTAATTATTTATCGTATATAAATTTGATTGTTCCCGTGCATTGCATGGGCATGGGCATGGGCATGATACTAATTTATTTAATACATATAGATCTCACAAAATATATAAATATGATTGATTAAATTAAATTAAATTAAAAATTAAAACATATAAGGCATGATTGACATTTGTTTTTTCAAAATTATTTCATTTTTTTCACTTTTTTATACATTATTTATTTATTGTAAATCAATCACATGAACACATCACGTCACATCCATAAATCTTCACCATTAAATTCCACTCATTCTCTCACTTTTTATATTAAAAACCATTAAAAAACACTCTCATTCACCCTAATAAACTAGTATCACCTTTGATGCGATGCAAGAACAATTAAATTTATGTACGATAAATAATTGATATAAAATTATAAATATAAATGTTGAATTACATAAGTGATGTAATTTATGCATATGAGATTATAATTATAAAAAATTATTAAAATTTGTAATATTGTATATTATAGTCAAATGCAAAAATTAAAAGTAAATTCACAATTGTAAATTATAAAATTCACATTACATCGCATAATTAAGAAGTTTATCAAAACATGTAACTTTAATTCTAATTACGTGCCTAGCATTGCACAACAATGCTCGTTGAGATTAATTAATTGTATAGCGAATAATTGGGAATGAATATATAAAAATTCTTTGATTATCAAAGCGTGTCTTTTCTAGTTGGTGCATGCTCCAAATTTATATTAAACACCTTTTTCTTTACGGAGAAATGGACATTCCTATTTCTAAAATTTTTTATGATTCTAGTCGTTCTTTTAGTAATTAGTTTGTAATAACTACTTAATTTTTAGCTCTATTGTATAAGACGTATTATGCTTAATTTTATATAATTTAAATTTGTAGTAACACTAACAATTTTCCTCATTTACATAATTCATTTGATTTCTTTTCATTTACGTAGACTGCATATTAATTGTAAAATGAAAAACTTTTTATTTGTAATTTTATATACTTAGAAAAGGTAAAAATATGCAATGTAAAATTCAATTAGTGAGCATATCACGTCAGCCGTATTAAAACCAAAAAATATCATTTAATTTTTTTAATTAGAAAGCAGATTGTGTTGTATTGCCAATGAGGGCATTCATGAAGCGTGACCTTGATTATAATAATATAAGGATTAATAAAATACTATTTTACTTAAAAAATAAATAAATTATTCAACATAAATCGAGTTATAATTTTAATCACTCACTATTTGATTTTAAAAAGAAAAAAGTAAAAAATTCTCATTATTTTTAAATAGACCAATTCACGTAATTAAGCAAAACTATAAAAACCTACAATTTTATCACAATAAAATTAATAAAAATAAAAAATATTTATTATTTAATATTTTAAATTAGAACTTTAAAAAATGAAGTTATATATAAAGTATTTCCAAAATAATTTTTCTCTCATTAGATGTTTGTTTTAGATATTGGTTTATTTTCAATTCTATTTTTAATTACTACTAATTAGTGTTTGTTTATTTCCAAAACTAATTTTATAATTTTCTTAAAATATTTAATGTGTACCGCATTTGCATCTTTGTTTACGTAGTACTTCACAAATTATAATATAAAGATTAATGGTATGATAATATAACAATTCAAAATATAAAGATAAAGATTAATAAATTACTCTTTATTTAAAAATAAATAAATTATTAGGTGCAAATTCGATTATAATTTTAGCATTCGCTATTTTATTTAAGAATAATCATTATTTGAATAATTCAATGGCATTTACCAATCAACTATCTAAAATTATAACGTTTTTATGGCGGTGAAAATAAAATACTTATTATTTAATGTTTTTAATTAGAAATTTGAAAAATGAAATTACATTTAAAGTTTTCCCAAAACTATTTTTTCTTATTAAATTTTATTTATCACATTTAATGATAAATTTATGTTTCATTAAAAAATATATATATATTTAAGAATCTTATATTTAAAGCTAAAATTAATATTGGTTAGTTTAAAATAAATTTTCTTTTAACTTCTGAAATTAATTTTTATGTATCTTTTTAAAAATATTAATGAGTCTGGCGTTAGGCTCTGTAACATGTAAGCTCACTCTTTTTATAATATATCTAGTATTCATGCGTTACTTGTGACATTAAAATGATATATTTATATAAAACAATATTATAAAATAAAATGATAAATTTTGGTGTGAAATATTATCTTTATAAGAAAAAATGTTATATCGATTATAGTAATTGGTGATTTTAGGAAAAAATATAATATTTTGAAAAATTTAGATAATATATTTTTGAATAAAAGAAAAAAAACTAAATAATATGTTTTATAAATTAAATACATGAAACTTTTAAATCTGATTATGAAATGAATCTTTATAGTTAGCCTCTGAAATCGTATGTAAATTTTGTAAATATTGAATTGATTTTTATATCATATTTAAGCTTCAAATTGAATTACGAATATTGAGTGATTTTATGCACGTTAAGTAAATAAAAAAAGAGGTTTTCACATTTACTTTTTAAATAAATAAAAATAATTTTTAAATAGCAATCCTCTGCAGCCTAAGCATTTATATCAAGTTGTGAAAAGTAATTAAAAAACTAAAAATATATTAAAAAATTAAACTATAATATTCAAAAATTAAAATGTATATTAAAAAAAGTTAATTATCATTTTTAAAAATAATTCAAATTAATATTGTAGTTTGTAACTTTAATATCGTATTACAAACTTTCAGTTAATCTTTGCATTTGGTTTATTTTTCGATTATATACGTAATGGTGGAAAATTAAAATTATGTAAAAAATTAAAATAAGAAAAAATCTTTTAAATAAAGAAAATAAATTAAATTAAATAAGACAAATAAAATAATAAAGTGTGTATTTAATATTTATTTCCTAAATTAAGATTTTCTTTTTTAATTTAAGTAATTAAATAAGTCTTGCCAGAATACTGTAAATATGGCGTGATCTTAAGTAATATTTCTCTTTATTATTATATTAAGATAAGATAATTGGTGGCTACCTGCTAAAATGCACTTATTTATGCTCCGTGAACCCCACAATTTCTTCACGTATCTCGATGGACTTTCCCGGATGTTTGCTTGATTTCATCCGCAAGGAGGTTATGATTTCGGTCCAATGGGCATCCACCACGTGTCGCCTAATCTGCTATTTACTGATTCAGTTTTGTAAATTTTGTACTCTGCAAGGGTATTTATGGAAATCTGCTCCTGTCTTCCATCTCTATATATTGGGCGGTGGTTCTAGGGTTCTCTAGCTTTTTCTTCACGGGGCCTCCGTTTCTTTCTACACGTGCGCCTCTCTTGTTTGATATGGATATTTGAGAATCGTATTGGTAATTCACGCATCAAATTGAAGTTTGTATTGTGGACAACCCTTGGGAAGTTCAAAGATGCGATATGCTTTGATGTTGTGATTTCTCAACATTAAAGGTTGTCTCAATCTTGGTTCTCTAGATCCATGCCCTTTGGAGTCATCCTGCCACAAGAGTAGTACAATCTCAACAAGGAGGTAAGGTGGGGATGAGGAGTAAGTAATGTGTGTTTGATTGTCAAAATTTTTTATGAAAAATAATTCATATCATTTTTAAATTATATTTTTCTTTAGTTATTAAATATTTTTTGAATTTTATGAAATTGAAATTTCATGTTGAATTAAATTGTAAGTTTTTCTTTAAATTCAAAGAATTGGAATCCCAGAAAATTTTATCATCCAATAAAATTCCATTAACATGTTTTCTTCTAGAGTTTAGACAAATAGACTTGATTTCTAACTTTTTTTTAAAAAGAATTTATAGCAATGAATATCCATTAATACATAAAAGTTAAAAACAATGTGTGTGTATTCGTGTCATTTTTTGACTTAAAATTTGATTAAAAATAAATTTTTGGAATAGATAATAATATGGATCATGGGATGTGTAAATAAGAATGAATAATAATGTGAAATATGTAGTTGATATTAATATTTAATTTTAATTTTTAATAATATATGATTTTTAAGTAAAAAAAAGATACGCCTTTCATTTCCTTTTTTATTCTTTTGGACTCCTTGGAGGATTGTTTGGATTTGTTGTTATGTAACTTTAGTGGCTTTTAGAGTCTGTTAGCGGATAAATTTTAATTTAGTTTTATGAGTAAGAAGAAAAAGAGTAAGTAGAGTTAGATGGTAGAGATTTAATGAGTAGAAAAATAGATGGACATGATTTGTTTGATCAAATTTAAAATTTAAAAAAAATGCATTAAAATATATTTTTGAAAGTATGTTAACACCCTCCTAATCTTATGATGCCAATAGCGTGAACGTGTTCCCTCATGATTGGTGGGAGAATCGTGATCCACCCGCTTCCCTATCAATGGGGGACACGTTCACCGTGGGAATCTTGAACAAAATCATGTGACTTTATAGAGGTTTTACTTTTTCCAACTTACAATAAAAATAAATTTTTGAATCACTTAGTCAATTGATTTGATAATTTGTTATTTTTAATTATTTTTATATCACATTTTTAAAAGCTATTTTCTTCACTAGATATATAGTTACAAATTAGAAATAATTATAAATTGTTTAAATTTTATATGATTTTCAATCACTCATCTAATTAGGAGTATGCTTTATCAAGATAAAATTTTAGAAAGATCAAAGTGGTTGAGATGCGTGGTGAAAAATCGACAAAAGTTGTATAAAAAATTAATATAATTGTCAAATCAATTAAAAGAGTAATTGAAAATAAAAGTTGAACAATTTGTAGAGAACGGATCTTTAGTTTTTATACTTTCAAATCTAAAGTTTTTATTTAGGACTTATTTTGTTCAAATTAAATTTGGTGAAAGATGTCGAGTTAAAATTCAAAAAGATGTACTAGGATATATATAATAATTGATAAATCAATGAACGAATGGTTAAAAAGAAGAGAATGAAAAAGAATTTAATTTGATAAAATTTAATATGAATAGAACGAACCCTTACTTTGTCAAAATATGTTCAAAAATGTTTTTGTTTTTTTGTTTTTTTGCCCTTGAAAATCTTCGTGAACAAACACCTAGCAAGATAGTGGCTTATAGATGCACATGCTAAGGTAATGAACACTTATGTATAGTTGTGGTATGCAATATCTTGTTGCTTTCAAAACCAATAAATTGTATGCATGAGATATTTGTTTTGGTGGACATAGGCGGGCGATATTATCAAACCATCACGGTCAAGAAAATGAGTTTACCTTTTAAAGTTGGAGAAAAAGCTGAGGCAAGGTCTTTCTTGGAGGGTTTTTGTGGTGCGTGGTTTCGTTGCAAGGTATTGTTATACGTTAATTCTTGCAACTTTTCATGACCCATGTATAAATAATTTAGACCCCATATTTGATTGATTTAACCCCATTTTTTTTACCATTTTTCCTCACTTTTTAACCGCAGGTTCAACTTCTTTGATACAAATTAACCACTCGTTTGCAATCTCCTAAAAGTGCACTTTTAAGAGTAAGAGGAGAGAATTAGTGGGGTTGAATCGTAGAGATTTGTTAGTAAATGCGAGTCTTACGAGATATATGGATATGATTTGTTTGACGAAATTTAAAATTGAAAAAGTAGGAGAAGATAAGAAGAAAAACTTGTTTGTAAATACGTTATAAATTTCAATTCACCTTCTCTCTCATCAATTCAATCAGTTATACATTACTAATTTGACAATTTTTATATTTTTAATTAATAGATCTTTGTTTATTTCTCAACTACATATGTACAGACTACAATCTATTTTTTCAATAATCAATATCAAATACACTTAGCGCCTGTTTGTTATTATATTTTTACAAATTTTTATACATTTTTAGATATTCTTTTTGAAATTTAAACTAATTATATCAACATATATTGTAGGACCTACATATGCTATACAAATCTTCATTATTTAATTCCACTCATTCTTTCTTCTATATCACGTTAAAATTTATAAAAGTCTATTTTTACATATACACTAGCACGTGCTTAGTTGATAGCTATTTTAATCGAGTTATCCTTGTATACGTTCTAGCTTCTAGTTGGTTTTAAGATGTCTTTCGTTGGGCTTGTTTGATATAAAACTAGGGTTTTGTTCTACACACACTAAATCTAATAAGAATAAATTTGGTTTTGAACGTGTAGTTGAAAATTGATGAAAATATATAAATCAATATAAAAATATAAAATAATTATCAAATCAATGTATGAGTGGTTGTAAAGGATGAGAGGGAAAAAGTAAATTTTAAGGTGATAAAATTTAATGCGTATAGAACAAGCCCTAAATTTACATCTCTTTTGAGGAGTGTTTCATATTTCCTTTTAGACCATTACGAGAAAGATGGCAACTTTCCTTGCAAAATTTCATGTAATTTTGGTACTCCAATTTGAACCCCGATTGCACCAGCCCTAATTTTTCCAACACCCTATTCTTCAATATTCCGTAATTTGGGCCTCAATCTGGACCCACATTGGAGAAGCCCGAACTTTTAAAAGAATCCTACCATTCAAGGTGTTAGGTGTTTGTTAGAATAAGAATGAGGTTTGAAGACACTAGAGCTGGTGAAAGGTTACGGAAGTGAGATAGTCAGGTAGAGATCAGTGTTTTGTTGGAGGATGTCGCCAAGGTTCTAGAAAATATTTGGACAGCCAAAGTTTTATATACCCACTTGAAATTTAGGCTTGCTTTACTGCATAATCAATCAATTATTAGTAATCAATTATTAGTGTAGTAGTCGAGTAAAATGAAAGAGAAGGAAAACTTTTATTCCTAAAATGAATTCTATTATCTTAATCAAACTATGATATATATGGTAGAAAGAAATGCTTCTATAATCTCCTACTATTACTGAAGGCATTTTTGAAGGAATGCTTTGTTTGGGACTAATACATATCAAAAGGTGTTATGTGGTTGAAGGATTCCTAAAACAAAAATCCCTAGTATTTAGACTAATTATTAGTCTGGTTATGCTTTGTGGTGTTAAATGTTTAATATTTTTGAACCCTTGGGTCCATTAAGTCCCATGAGGGAATAATGAGGGGACCATTAAGTTTTCAAACGGTTGCCCTCTCCTCTTGCTCATCAGATCATGATGACTTTTTAGTGAATTTGAACATTTTGATGCATCGTTGGGTGTGATTGCTTCACTGGCTTTCACATAACTGTAGTTACTGCATGCATGATGATGGACACGGTGATCTCCAAATGATTAGTCCTCATTGATTGCCGTAATTTCATATTTGAAATTATTTTTTAGTGTATTAAATGGGAAAATGAATGCAAATTTGTGTCCACTACTTTTTTTCCTTCTTTCTTGTTTCTTTTCTTTCCTTTTTTTTTGTTCCTTTATTTTTTATTTATCATTTTTTTCCAGATGGTTAATTATAGTTTAAGACAACGATTCATTTTCTTTTTCCCGTAAAGTATATGACCTTTGATTTGTTTTTAAGGATGCTATTGTCTTTTCAGAGCTTTCTTGTTGTGAACTCACTACCATTTTCGTTAACCTCTTTCTCATTGTCCATCGTGATTTAAGTTCAGCTTTCCTTTCTTAGATGAATTGGGCTTCAGTTCTCCTTTGGAGGCTTGGCCCTTTTTTCCTAACAAAATACCTGATTGGGTGAATCTTATGTGTTGATATTGAATGGGGTGTGGTCTTCTGATTTGACAACAAACCCAAGCCAATTCCTATACCCATGCCATGTGTGCCTTTTAAATTTAAGAGTCAGTGTATTTCATAAGTTAGAAATTTTATTTCTATTTGCTATGATACTCGTAGTCATCAATCAACCCTAGATTTTGTATCATTGTGCCTATCAGAGTAGGAAGAATTTCCTTCCAACATCTATAAAGTTCTTGCGACGATTTATTAATGATACCTAGTGAGTAATGAGGACATGTGCGAATCTTATTTCATCACCTTTCTTAGATGCTAAATTGCCATCTTCATAGAATTCTTCTACCGGTATGATTTAACGAAACAATTTTAGGAAAAATTCATTCTAATAGTAACTTGGAAGCCAAATTCTATCTACATTTCTGAAAATTCTGTTTTATGCTTCTTCAAGTTTCTTATTTATTGCATAAACTGAGGAGCTGATATATAATGTTTTGAACCTATCATCTTTCTCAGTGGTGTTCTTGCTAAGATGCAAATTTAATTAACACTTTTTTTTTTTCAGATAAGAGAGATCAGCGGTGACAAGGGGGATGTTGAATATCTCTTGGAGTATGTTGACTTCACAGATGAAGGTAAGTTGATGTATGTCCCCTAATAGATGTCTTCTTTTGTGCTTCTTGATTTGGCTGCTATACTAATTTTTCAATATTCACACAGGTAGTAGATTCTACCGAATTGTACTTGAATGAAATGCTAATGTTTCTTATGTTTGAGATTGACATTCAATATAGTAATTCAACTTTTGATCTGTATGGTGAATGGAGTTAGTATGCTTATTTTTGAGCATATGAGATATATGGAGAGATTTGCTATAATGTAAGTATTAAAAAAGTAGATGATAACTGATTATCATTCTTGAGAAGATACTGAGAGAGAACTACTATGGTTAGAAGCACTTAGAGAAACTATACAAACTGGGATTGATGTTTTTGACACTAGACCTAGTGATGATATTATACAAACAAATGGACCCAATACAACATTGATTTGGACACTTAAAGATGAGAAGCAATAACTTAGCCATTTGTTGCATAATGATTATGAAACAGCTAAAGTGGATAAACTTAAAAGACCAGGGCTGGTTGTTTTTTGAGAAAAGCTGGAACCTGATTTGTACTCGTCTCTTGTGTGGCATTATCTACAGATGATGCATATCACATGTTTATATTTTATAATTGTGAGTGCTGTGGGTTGAAGAGGACTAAAAGTCGACTATATTTCTTTTGAAGTTACAATCTTACTGCAGTGTCATTGTGCTTGAACAGAAATTTCTATCTAGTTATAGATTTTGTTGCATGTCTACAGAGTTTGAGCTGCTTAAGGCATATCAGCTCCCACCAAAAAAGAACCAAAGAGTTCTGATGATACGGCCAGATTACCCACCTGTGTATCGTGAAAGTGAGATGCCTTGTGTTAGTGATACTTTAGATGTGGCGGTAATTGTTAATGATGCTTGGAAGGTGGGAGATCTCGTGGAATGGTGGAGTCGAGATTGCTACTGGTCTGGAAAGATAACACAATTAACTGGTGATGACAAGGCCAAGGTAATAATTTAATTTCTCTTCTAGTCTCCATTTGATTGTTGAAGTTGATAGATTTCTTGTCTTGATTTACATTCAATTTCATCCAAAGTGAAAATTCGAATAGAATTAAGCTTGGCCATAAGGAAGCTGCTCATTATGCCCTTTCGTCTACTTCTAAAACCTTTCTAATATGGGTGGGCGTTGGTTTGGTTTGCCCCTTTTGGTGCAAACCCAATTCAAACCAATATCATCAATTTAACCAATTGGTTTAAAACCAATATAACCATTTTAATATTGGTTTCAACCCAATCCAACCCATTTTTATGTTGGTTTGGTTTGGGTCGGTTTGGTTTAATTAAACTTACATTTATAATTTGTAACTTAGAGAATGTAATTATGTGTTCACATTTTTTTCTCATTTTTATGGTTGGGGTAATATATGAAAACTCGATAATATTTGGGTTGGAGTTGGGTTTTATTGGTTTTGGGTTAATCCAAACCATTCTATAAAATTTAATAATTGGTTTTAAACCAATTCAACTTTAGAAAAATTTTAAACCAAACCAAAATCAACCCAAGTTAATTTGGGTTGGTTTGGGCTGGTTTGAACGATAGGCTATGGGTTTTTTGCCTACTCCTACTTTCAAACGGCTAGACACAAAATCTACTATTGTCTGCTTGTTTGTCTCTCAACTCTTGGTCAGTATTGTCGTTGTCTTGTTTCCTGTTTTGGTTTGAGCCAACTTCAATATCTCTGAGACATTGCAGTTTGTTTATCTTTTAAAAAGTTCTAGATGTCACCAGCATTGATGAATATCCCACTTTCAGGGAATTAGGGTGGTCATTATTGATTGGCTTTGTAAGTCTAGGATGGTTTTGGCGGGATTAAGATCGTCATGATTATAGTTTTGCCTTTACTTATTAACAGTTGTGTGATTTATTAACAGTTGTGTCATCGGCTAGAATCTTTTGTGCTGAAATATGTTCTTATTTAACCACGCGAAGACTTATTTGATGATATCATTTAACCAGACAAAGGACACAATTGAGATGATGGTAAATTTTTGGTGCTTGTTTTATGGAACTTCTAAAATATTTACATCTTAAACACTTTTTTCCAACTGGACACCGTACTGAAACTATTATTTTTATGCCTCTATATCTTTCGCTACTTTTGAGTGACATATTTTCCCAAAAACTCACTTTATTTTCAGAATAATCTTTGTCAATCTTAGTTTCAATGTTGTGCACAGTTTATGATTAAACTCAGTGGTAGCTCTGAATGCATATCCAAATTGTTTTGAAATAGCTAATCTTACCTGTGTGATTGTTACCCCATTGATTCAGTGAGTTCCAATAGTCAAATTTTCATTTTATTGGTCCAAGTCCTAAAATAGTTTGCAAGAGTTCCTTGTAGCATGCTCTAACTCCACTATCAATGCTGTTGTAACTTTTCCTTGACGCTGGTCCCCAGCCCTGGATGTCCCATGGAACAATGCGGTTGGTGGATTAATTTTATTCTTACGTGTTTTTTTGTTTCTTTAGCTTGAGTTTCCAGTGCCACCATTTGGTGAAGGCGGAGTTGAAGAAGCTCTTCTCAAGGATCTACGCCCTTCTTTGGACTGGTCTCCTGAACACGGTTGGGTTGTGCCTGCTCCGGTTAGAACGTTTACTCTTATCCATATTTTGTGTTTCTGATCTATATCTGTCTATGATAATTTGTTCTATTTGATACTATTATATTCCCAAATCTTGTATATAAGTATACTTTGTATTCCCGTTGAGGCTCTCACCATTGGACCAATATATTTTATGTGGAAGTTGATCATGCATAATACGACCTTTGTCGTGCATACGATGTGGTAGCTTCCTCTTGTGCTTTTATTTCTCAATCATTTTCCTCATTAAGGAAAATAATGACTAATATTTTTCATCTGGCTGACGGTAAATATAAAACAAGCTAGGTGTAAGAACTCTCGATGTACTTTCCCCTGTTTTTCTATTTCATCTTCTTCATTCACATTCATCACTTGTAATGTGTGGCTAGAAAAGCTATTGTCTCTATGCATTGGCAGTGTCTTGTGAGGAACCCGTAGTTATTTTTTCTGCTGCCATTGTTCAAAACCGTCTGTTTCATTCTGGTTTGCTGCGACACGACAAGAAAATTTGATTGATTATCAGGATGTTTCCTGCTCTTGATTTTCTCAAAATCTCAGAATCCTTGTTTCAATTTTTCTGATTTAGAACAACTTAATTTTCATTTTTGCACTCGTAGGCCCACATTTGTATTCAATGTAATCCTATGATCTAGGATGTCCAGACTCTGTCAGTCCAGTTCTGTCCATGTCGTCATGAGTTTATAGCAGACTAAGATTTGCATCAAGGCATTATTATGTGCCTTGCTCTCAAACTAAGGGCTTGTTCTATAAAAGATGATGTTGATTTATTCGAACGACGTGTCAGATGTGTGGTTGAATATTGGGAAAAATATATTAAAAAATATAAAATAATTATATGAGTGGTTGAAAACGATGAGAAAAAAAGTTAATGGAAAAATATGGTGTATAGAACAAGTCCTAAGTAGAATATTTATCAGTTTAGCGTTCCATTGCAGGGTGGTGAAACTGGTCGCCCTTGTGCTCGGCTTATTAAACCTGGAGATCTTGGTAAGATCATTGTTACATTTGAGTATTGAGAACCTGTTATTCATGTCTGAACTCTGAAGCTTTATTTGACACCCATTTTTTTTCCGAACCTGTGAACTGTGGTTATAATGTTATTGTAGGATACTCAGCAATGGTATCAAATGTGCCCAGTTTAACAAAGAATCCTTTTTCTTACCAATTACAAAAAAAAGAAAAAAAAGAAAAACAAAAGAATCCTTATTCTTAAAAATTTTAACTAACCCAATATGCTAACTACAGGCTTGTACTATACCCAATAATTTTTCACTAACTTTCACTAATTTTGTCTCTTATCATTTTCAACCACTCATACAATTACTTTATATTTTTTAGTACTTTTTTTTTATTTTTATTTTTAATCGCACATCTAACACATCGTTCCAATAAATCATTATTTTGTAAAGAACAAGCCCTGCATCTACCTTTTTCAGCTTAGCCAAACATTTTTTGTTAAATGGCTAGTTGATAGTTGACAGTTAACACACTGCTTGTTAATAGAACTTCAGCGTCAAGCAATAATTTCGGAATAGTGCTAGCTATACAATCAATTTGTATAATTAGGTGTAAAATCTTTTAATATAGGGCCATGAAAAATACCCTTTTTACTTCTTGTATTGGTGGCATCCAACACGCTATTAGAGGGTTGTACACCTAATTGTACAATTTTTTTTGCACCTAGCATGATTCATAATTTCGTTTCCATTTTTGATATCAACTTGTTTACTTTACCTTCAAATTCTGAATACTGTACGCGACAAAGCAGGTAAAGAAATAGAGGCCGGTAATATGAAAGCTGGATCATCACCCTACGCATCCCTCTCTTCTCATACTTCAGTCATAACTTTAGCAGCTTCAGACGAACTCAAAGTCCAAGAAGCCGTGGAAATACACAAACTATCTTCTAGATCAGAGGATCAGGATCCACAAGAAACAAGTGCCAACAGAGACAGTGAGGACATCAACACAAGGAAACCATGTTTGTCAGATACTAATTCTAGTTCACATGTAAGAGAGGAAGTATCTCAACCTACCACCGAGGTTGCCGAGGGGGACCCGCATTTTTCAAGTGGTCCCTGTAAGAAGTACCGTGCTAGCGGAGGGTTGACTTCAAATTCCACGCGGTCGAGAACATTGGAGTCAGCAATATTGGACTTGGAGGAGCTTGTGAACAAAGTTAAATGGCTCAAGTCAATTTTGAATGATGGAGTTGATTCCATACATTCAGCAAGGCCTCAATGGAAGGTTCATAGGCACATTGCTTCTTCATCCATGCCAACTTAAGTGCTTTTGAAATGTAATGTTTTGTTGGGCTGGTGCCATTTGCAGAAGTTGCTGGATCTGCCCAGTGTAAGGGCCTTGTAGTGTTTGTAAATAACTGGAAAGAGTGCAATCTTCATCATGTATATTATCATGTTCTTTGATGAATGGTGAATATTCATCGACAATAGTTTGCCAGCTGTGAAGGGTATTACCACACACTACCACACCCTAATACACACAAAAACTAAAAAATATCTGAATGTGGGGCACACCTATTAGGGTGTGTGAGTGTCACACAAATTATACAGTATGTGTCTTGTAGCATGATTCCTTTAATATTATATATTCTCTTGTAATCCGTGCTTTATAATTATTGCCATTGCCATATTATTGCTATTCTCTCGTAATCCGTGCCTTATAATTACCACAAGCTAATCGTGTGTGTTCTTTTAAAAAATAATTAAAAAAAAAATAGTATGTGCTGTCAATATTGAGCACAATAATATTGTGCCCAATTGTGTACTTGATTAAATTCACTCTATTTTTATTTATATATAAGGTCGTTTATTTTTTTTCACATTCACACAATTTAAAAATGTCAATGGAAAAACATGTAACTAATTTTCTCTGGTTTATCTTTATTAGCAGCGAGTTTAAAAGTTTGTCGAAAGTGGCAAATGAATTGAAGTGTACACAAATAAAATGTGTGTTCGGAGATGGACAAATTAGGCTTTCCCCTTCTTAGAACATTTTTAATATTGGAAAAAACAAAAAAGAAAAAATAAAAATAAAAGAACATTTTTTACCCTATATCAATCATATATATTTACATATCACATCACATTCACAAATCTTCATTATTCAATTCCACATTCACAAATCTCCACCATTCAATTCCACTCATTTTCTCTCATTTTTTACATTAAAAACCTTTAAAAACTATTAAAAATAAACTCCTATCACCCCATATAAGATAATATAATCTTGTTAAGTGTGTGTCTTTCATCCTACCTGCAATTCTTCAGCTCCAAGGCAACAAATTATACTACTCCCTCCGTCCCATTTTGATAGGCTTGTTTTCCTTTTTCATCCGTCCCAAAATATAAGCTACTTTCCTTATTGGTATAAATTTAATTTCTTCATTTCCTAATCTACCCCTATTTATTATGCATGGTTATTAATAAAAGTAAGTTGTTATATTTAATATAGGAGTATATTGAGAAATATATAAGTAAAATTTACCTTTCCAATAAATATTAATTTCAAATTCTTAATCCGTGTGAAAGTCAAACCATGCCTATCAAAATGGGACGGAGGGAGTACAACGGAACTTTTTCTCAATGCGCTTTTCAACTCGTCAAATATTCTTTAGGGACCATGACTCCATGATAAATGTTAGATTTTGTGGCGTCAGGGTCCAATCGCGATTACGTGTGTGGTGAGGTACTGAATGAACTTACAAAAAAACCTTTGAATCATAGGGCGGGGAGTGTTTCGTGTCGCTAATTTTTTTAGTCGAATGCATGATAAGAACAAATTCAAAAACTCAATTTTTAGGGCACAAAAATTGGGTACATCGTAAAAAAACTCATCAAATTAAGCAATAAGCACAAACTCACAAACTCATGTTACTTGTTATTATCAAATTAAGCGCAAACTCAATTTTTAGGGCAAAAAATTAGGTGAACTTGCTCTTACAAATGTACAAACATAACTCATAATTCATAGGATAAGACTTTTAAACTTTGAAATTGAAATTTAAAATTAACCCTTAACCCTTAAAATTGCCGCTTAATTTCTATCTTTTTTTTTTTTTTGCCTTCCCCAGATTTTTGCCGCTTAGTTTCTATCTTTTCTTTTCTTTTCTTTTTCCTTCCCCAAAAAGTCTCAATTTCTCTTCAAGAGTTCAAGTTAATCTCCTCTAATTCAAATAAAATGGGTAATCTCTATTTCAAGCAAAATGGGTCTAAAAGAAATAAACAAATCTTCACAAAAAATGAGGTTAAATTTCTTTTAAGTTAACAAAAGGCCCATAAATTTGGATTTAATGCTTGATTTTGTCCATTATTTTGTTTAAAAATAGGCCTACAAATTTGTATAAAATTTAAATTTGGGCATTTTTCTATTAAAAAAAAATCGAACTTTAGCTATAACGGTTAAAAATGAAGGTCGGGCCTGAGGCGGCCGACTCACTTGCCTCAAGCCAGAACCGTCCATGGGTCCAATAAGTACCACATGACTAGTTCCGTTCCGATGCCAACACCCTCTTTTTCGGGAGGAAAAAAAAGATAGAGGTCGGGTGAGACCCCCCACCATCAGGGGACAGTTATGTATTATTCATCTCACTTGACGTAGATTCCAAAAAAAAAAGTTAAAAAGAAAATTTAAGATGGCATACTCATGAGGCGTACGTCACCCTTGTTGACAATATAAGTTGCCAAAAAATTGGTAGGTGATCATTCACCACCACATGACATCAAGGATATGTTTGATAAATTGCAGAAAAATGATTTCAGATATATAGTTGAGGGTTAATAAAAAAAAAGTTTAAGAATATAGAAAAAGAAATTGTCTTAGAATAATAATTTCATTCGACCTGCCATGACACATTAATGTATACACACAATTTTCTTTCAGTTCAACGACTCATTACATTAATTCAAAAAGTTATTTATATTTTTTAAACGTTTTATTTGTTTTTAAAACCGCATATTCAAACATTATCATTTTGCAATAACCCCTGCCACACAATTAAATCATTTTTCTTGTAAAATGTCTACCAATCACACATGGGACAAATACAAAAGATTGTTCAACAAATTATATAATCAACTTCTAGATTACGACATCTAGTTGGCCAAAACATTTCCAATTGTATATTCCCATCATTTGTCTCTCTCACATTGCATCAGATTAGAGAAAACTAAATTATCCTTAACTACCCAATAATTAATTAATAATTACTCATATAAGAATTTAATTTATTATATTGCAAAAGGATTCGTAAGCCAAGTTCTAAAATCAGATGAAACCAAGGTCCGCTAACAATGCTGAACGTTAAATCAAATGTTCCCATATTTGTTTCCTAGTACTGAAAAAATCCTATATAATATATCAATCACTTAACAAAATAATCAATTATTATAATCCCAAAAAACGAGAAAAGCTCTGAATAAACCAGAAATGGTGATGGGCACTCTTCACGCCAGCTATGGCTTAACAGCAAGTAGAAAAATGGCAGGCCCACCTCTTAACACGTGCGAGATTCAACACACACGTGCCACTCTCAGTCGGATTCACATGCTTCTTCATGCAATAGCCATATCAAGCTTACTCTATTACAGAATCTCGAATCTCCTCCATGGCCGTGTACAAAGACTTTCGTGGACTTTCATCACGATCGCTGAGACGATATTTGCCTTTATTTGGGTGTTGACTCAAGCTTTCCGGTGGCGACCGGTGGTCCGGGAGGTGGTGAGGGAGAATCTTCCGCGGGATGACAAGTTGCCGGCGGTGGATGTGTTTGTATGTACGGCGGATCCCACTAAGGAGCCAGTGGTGGAGGTGATGAACACGGTGTTGTCCGCCATGGCGCTGGATTATCCGGCGGAGAAGCTGGCTGTTTATCTTTCCGATGACGGTGGAGCCGCCGTGACACTGTATGCTTTGAAGGAGGCTTGTGAATTTGCTAAGTCATGGATTCCATTTTGTGGAAAATATGAAATTAAGAGTAGATGTCCGGAGGCGTTCTTTTCCTCGTTGGGTGATGATGAAAGGCTTACGTGGAGTCGAGAATTCAAGACCGACGAAGAAAATATTAAGGTATTTATTTATATTTCTTTTTTACGTGTTAAAATTGTGTAAAGATAATATTTATTTTAATATTCATAAAAAATTGAAATACTGTGTATGCAGTCAAAGTATGAATTCTTCAAGAAAAATGTGGAAAAGGCTGCCGGGGTTGAAGCCGCCGTTCGACATGATCGATCACCAAACGTTGAGGTCTGTATTCAAAATTTAGTTTTCAACAGAATATTACGCTTTGGTTAAAAAAATATTGAGTAATGCTATAATGCATAAATGGTGCTAATTAAACATCGATAGTTAAATGTCATCAATTGATTAGACAGTCCACCAATTGAGCATCAAATTCGTGATTGATTCCAGGTGATCTATGATAATAAGATGAATGGAGTAGAGGGGAACTCTAAGATGCCTCTTCTTGTGTATGTCTCTTGTGAGAGAAGACCGTCACGCCCTCATCGCTTCAAAGCAGGAGCCCTCAATTCTCTCGTATGCCTCTCTCTCGACATCAATTCATTTGAACACTGATAAATATTTTTCCAAGAATGAATTGAGTAATTTTATATATACATTTTAAATTTGCTAGTTATAAACACATGCTTTGCATGTGATATTATACTAAATTCTTTCACCATACAATAAATTGGACTAAGAATAAATATATAAAAAATAATAAATATTCAATTGAATGTACCATCACACATACACACACAAAGAAAAAAATTTTAGTTAGCAAGTTAGTATTAGTGATAGTTACTATGGTTTCATATGTTTCGTAATTTATAACCTGAATAAAAATTAAGCTTAATAATGTAGTATGTAGACAAAATAAGTAAAGAAAATAAACAAAGGATTATGGGGAAAAAAATCTTTTTTTGCAAGCACTTGATTTTTACATATATATTAATGTGATAAGTTTCTCCTCTTAGTGTTCTATAGGTTATGAATCTATAGATATGCTTCAAATGATTAAATAAAAAAGTATATAAATGGCATGCCTAATATGAATACTTGTAATTTGAATGGTGTATTTAAAAAAATTTTGTTACTGTTAGATTGACTAATATATATATATATATTACATATTTTTTAGCTAGACAATTAAACCCATATTTAAATGTTGTTTTATAGAACAATCAATTTCATATTTTTTTATCTTAGGATCATGGTTGTCATTCTTTTTATTTTTTATTTTTACAAAATTAAGTAAATTAATACTTGAAAATCATTAATCATAGTTTATGATGGCTAAATTGCACAATGTGATTATTGGTTAGATTCATAACTTGAAAAAAGAAAATACGTAAGTGAGAAAAATAACTCATGAATGAATATGAAAACAAAAACGTTATTTTTATAAATAGAATTGATCAAGATTAAAATATAAAATAATTATTACTTCACTGAATTTGTTTTTATAAAGCAGGGATTTAATTTGAAAATAAAAAGATTTTTAGAGACTAAATTGTTATGTTACAAATATAATTTGGATTTAATTTCATGAAGTGAATTAAATTGAGTTTTTTTTTTACAGAAAATGTAAAAACGTAAAAACTAAGACTTTTACTCGTAATTTTTTACGGATTCGACAAATTGTGCGTTCCTAATTAATTCTTGAAAGTAAGCTCATATTAAATTTCAAATTGAGACATTTTATTTAACATTCATATTGTATACTTTTTTGCTAAACTACATTATCGATTTTTTTAATAGAAAAATGTGAGAGCAAGAGTTGAATAGAAAAAGCAAAAAAGGAAAACAAAGATTTTTTTTTTCAATCATGAACTAAGGACAATTTAGAAATAAAAAGCATATATATAGGTAAAATAGGTAAATCAAAAGTTTCCAATGGATTCAGCCTTTTTATATATTGTAGATTGTAGATATTTTTAAGTAACATGATCGACATGACACATGCATCGTCATTATCCAATAAGAGGTGCATTATTTATGCAGTACATACATGAACACTTCTTCAGTTCTTTATCAATAAGTAATTCATCAAAATGATATTTAAAAATATCAAATTAAATGTACTGATGTAAATGAGAATAATCTAAGTCTTAATGTTATTGTAGCTTCGAGTTTCGGGGATAATGAGCAATGCACCCTATGCACTTGTGTTAGATTGTGACATGTATTGCAATGATCCTTCCTCTGCCAAACAAGCAATGTGCTTCCATCTTGATACCAAGATATCAAGCTCTCTCTCATACGTACAATATCCTCAAATATTCTACAATGTCAGCAAGAACGACATTTACGACGGTCAAGCAAGATCCGCTTATAAGGTACAAAAAAAAGGTTCTTTTTTAGAAGGATATATGGAAGAATATTTCATCAGCTGTTTAATAATCATTTATCTCTATGTATGAATGAACTAGACCAAGTACCAAGGCATGGATGGGATAAACGGCACCGTTTGCTCAGGCACTGGCTATTACATGAAGAAGGTGGCCTTGTTTGGCCGTCCCAATCACGAAGGTTTTCCTACGTTCATTTTCATTAGTATCCTCTACTATTATGATTGAGTAAAGTCCGTCTTACCAAAATTTCCATGAATTGATACAGTTGATTGCATTGGACCAGGTGAGATTCTTGATAATGAGCCAGAAAAGAACTTTGGTGCCTCTAGCAAGTTCATTACTTCACTTAAAGCCCTAAATGGAAAGAAGGTTGTCAATGAAAGGGAAAATTTATCTGATGCAATTTTGGACGAGGCAAAGAATCTTGTTTCGTGCAGTTACGAAGTAAACACGAGATGGGGTAAAGAAGTAAGTTCACTCCCAAATGTAGGAAACTTTCCTAGTACTCCCAGTAGTTTGTAATTTGGAACTTCAGGTCAATCAGTACTAACACAGACTATTGACCATGGACGGTCTTGATATTGATTAATTAATTGACACTCCTAGAGTACTAGAAATAAAGACATACATACCACTCAAATAAGTGATTAGAATGGTTCATTTATTATGCAGATTGGTTATTCATATGAATGTTTGTTGGAAGCACTTTCAATTGGTTATCTTCTGCATTGTAAAGGATGGAAATCTGTTTACCTTTATCCAGAAAGGCCATGTTTTCTTGGTTGCACCACGGTTGACATGAAGGATGCCTTGGTTCAACTCATGAAGTGGGCTTCTGGATTGGTTCAAGTAGGCTTTTCAAAGTATAGTCCGCTCACATATGGGGTGTCTAGAATGTCTCTTCTTCAAAGCATGTGCTATGGATACTTCACGTTTACGCACTTTTTCTCAGTCGCTTGCCTCCTATACGGTGTCATTCCTCAACTATGCTTCCTATTTGGGATTCCTCTATTTCCCAAGGTAAAATTTTTTATTTTTTTTCGGTTATTTAACTTGTTATTTGTTCTAGTCACTATTGCTTGTGTCATACAACATATAAGCATTGTCTATTTTGTTACTAACATTGAATTAGTATTTTAAGCCTTGTATTTTTTGTCATAGGTCACGGAAGTCTGGTTTGTAGTATTTGCAACCGTGTTTGTATCATCTCTTGCTCAACATCTATATGAAGTCCTGTCGAGTGGCGGGTCGATTAGGACATGGTGGAATGAACAGAGAATTTGGATGATAAAATCAGTAACCGCTTGCTTATTTGGATGCCTCGATGTCCTCATGAAGTATACAGGCATAGCAAAAGCAAGTTTCCGGTTGACAAACAAGGCCATTGACCAAGAGAAACTCGAAAAATATGAGAAAGGAAAGTTCGACTTCCAAGGTGCAAAAATGTTTATGGTACCCTTATCACTGCTTGTTGTATTGAATTTGGTGTGCTTCATTGGTGGAGTGAAAGGGGTTATGAGTGGAAGAAATATTGAAGAAATGATTGGACAGGGTGCTCTATCACTTTACATTCTTGTTCTAAGTGTTCCAATTCTTGAGGGGCTGATACCCAAGATGGGCAAGTGAAATTAATTGTTCATCATTTTTCTTCACGGTGTTTCTTCAATGAATTTAACCATTTCGAGTGAAAGGTTTATTTGTAGATGTAATTCTAATTCATGATAGTTTTGAATAAAAGGGTAGAGGACTATACAGTTTCATTTGGGAAATGTTCGATTGTGTAACCTAGCTTGAATTTGCTTGCTTTCGTTGGTACACATGATTAGAGAAAAGTTCTATTTGCAGTACTTCACTTTTCTACAGAGTTTTGATCGCCTTTATTAATGCAACTTTTAGCTATACCTACTGTAGGGAATTGAGGTCCTAATTAAGATATTTCTAGACATGGATAAATCTAGAGAATGAAACATTGAAATATATGGAACTCTGGTGAATCATGAGCAAAGCATTTCTAGTACTCCAGGTGTACCAAACACTCCTGTTTTTATCTTAGGGTGAGGCTAACTACACCCTTGTTTTTCTGAGTGCACCCCCCATTCACTGTTCTTAATGGTAGCTTCAAAATTGTTCGGTCAGTGCAGGCCGAACACCCCCCAAAAAAAAGGGGAGGCGAGGGGAGGGGGGACGCAAACGGGCCTTGAAGAAGCTACCATTAATGGCAGCTTCAAGCTTGAAGAAGGTTTTTTTTTGCCCTTTATTTTGGTGTTCAACCTGCACTAGCCAAACACCCCGCCCACCCCCTTCCTTCTTCTTCCTCCTCCCTTTCTTCTCCTTCGGCTAAAGGGCAAAACGGGAAGAGCTTGGTATGGGAGGTGCACTCACAAAAATGAGATTTGCTAGGAGAATACACTAATGACACCCCCAAAAAAAGAGGGAGATTTGTAATTCGCCACATCCTCTATTAGGGTGTGGCATTTACCACATATAAATATGTGTGTACTCTTAGACCTTTTCCAGAAAAAAGGAGTGCATTTAGCTCTACCCTTCATCTTATTTGTCATTGGCTAGGAGCATTGGATATTCCATACTCTAGGAGTTTTTCGGACATTTGGATGTATGTAGAATAATTACTTGCGCCAATATAACATTGCTACGTCCAGTTTCATTTCTCTCCAGGCAACCTATGACTGTTTCCTGCGGCAGAGTTCTTTTCTTGCTTGTGTTAGGCTTTGAGCTTAATTTTTGTCAACTAAAAATAAAATTGGTAGCCAATTTCCAGACGCATCTCTCCGTTTAAAAAGGGACAAAAAGAAGGATAAAGGAAGCCTCATAAACATCTGATTCTTTGAAGTATTCTTCTAGATAGTCTTCCCTATTTGTATGTACACAATTAAGAGTATCATTCGTGGGGAAAACTGCTAAAAAACAAGTAGACAAATAGTTATTTGTCTTGTTGAATATTCAACACATAGTTTTATAGTATTTTCTTGTAAAATTAAAGGTTCTACATGTTCAATGATACACGACAATATATAACACATTGGACCATCCTCTTAACAAGTTTTGAATAAATTGTGAATTAGCATCCCTTTGTTCAGAAAAACTTTCTTGGAGCTAATAGTGATTATGAAACTTCTTGAATGTAGAATAAAATGGTAAATCACTTTGAAAACAATACATACATTTTCATTTAATAAACCATAACAAGAGATCCCAAACACAAAATAACAATACAAAGTGCAGCAGAAAGAAGTGTAACAGACGGTGCAACTCTCCCTTCATCCTTCCTCAAGAACATCCCTTCAAACAAAGGATAATTGATCAATACGACGAAAAATGGGATCAAAGTTTGTATCAACATCTCGTTCGCTTGCTGAACAAGCAAAATCTTTGTGACTCCAATTGTCAAAGCCACCAAATTTAGAGTGTATAACGTGCACAACGGCGCTAACAAAAGAATCGATGCTCGGAAATCGTAGATCCCCAGTTGATAACGCTTCGATGGTTCATCGCTTACTGCCTTATTTGTTGGCAAGAAACTGGCTTCTCTTAATCCAATCATCTCCAAAATTGCATTTATTGTTCCATACATGTAACATGTAAGTGACCTTAGCATCCAAATCCTCTGTTCTACAGCCCATTTCCTTATTGAATATCCAGCTGAGATGACCTCTTGTATGTGTTTGAGTTGAGACGAGACAAATACGAACAAAAATACAACGAAAAATGGATTCGTCACCTGAAAAACAAAGGATCTATGGTCAGAATTTACAAAACAGTACTGTTCTATCTTGTCGAATACTATAGTACCTAACATGTACTGAATAAAAATGCACCTTGGGATAGAGAGGAATGCCATGGAGGAGAGAGAGTTGAGGAATGATGGCAAAACAATAAAGGGCCAAGAAGTTGAAGTGGTCATAGGCAAATGCGGCGTAACACATGCTTTGAAGAGTCGACATTCTTGGAGGCCCGTATATAAGAGGAGAAAACCTCGAGGCAGCAACTTCGACCAATCCGACTACCCATCGTGTTGTTTGCACGAAAATGTCGTTGAGGTTTGTAGTAGCCGCACCCAAGAAACATGGCCTTGCCGGGTCCAAATAGACAGATGTCCAACCACTACAATGGAGATTAAAGCAAGTGAAGTAGTCTTCCACCACAGAGAAATATCTGAATCCCACCTGCACATAATGCACCAAACATTCATTTATTACCTCCAATCATATGTTATGTCTAATTTAGCAAAATTTCTACTGCTCTAGGTATAATTGAGTACTACACATTAATTAGTACTGACCATCTATACATGAGTAACAATATTATTCAATGAATTTTACCCTCTATAGATAGGTCATCAGCAATTACTCTGTATACCTAGAGTATTGGTAATTTTTCCGTCCACTTGCCATAGCGGCTTGGAATATGGGGTGAGGAGGTGTTAAGTGAATCTTGTTCTCACCTCTTTACCCCATTTTGTGTTATTGTCGTAAACACAAGACGCCAAAAACTTGATTTCTTTTAGCAATTCGCCAGAAATCTCTCCATTTTTTGGCACGTTCGGGTTGTAGATTCGTTGAAGTGATTTTATGAACTCGTTGGATGGACCGAAGGACTCTTGTAGCAGGACAAGGTCAACATCTGCATATGGAGTGAAAAACAAGAATTTAAGGGAAGGAAGACCTCTATCTTTGATTTAAACTTGATGAAAGAAGGAAGGAGTGAGTATGCTGCGCACCCGGTTGAATGTTGCAAGTTCCATAGAGTGCTTCCCTCTTGATGTAAAAACCAGTACCAGCTAATATACTCCCTTGAAGTCCATCCATGCATTCCATTTTCGGCTGATTTGTGGAAGCCAAAGTTAATTCATTAAATAGAACAACAAAATGTACCATAAAAAGATTGTTTAAAATTGACAATTTAAGTGACACGTAGTACCCAAACATATCTAAGCTGGCTGTCGTAAATATCGGTCTCACTGATATTGTGAAACTTCTGCGGGAACTGAACGAAACCAAGCTTTTGTGATGCTTTTGAATCAAGGAAGAAACACATTGCTTGGCGGGCCGATGTGGGATCGTTGCAGTACATGTCACAGTCCAACACTAGCACGTATGGAGAATTGCTTATCAAACCAGATACTCGAAGCTGCAGGTCATACATGAATAATCAAATATTTTGAACAACGAAAAACACGGGTAAGTTATAAATATTCATTTGCAGGGCGAAAAGAGTGGCATACAAGGACATTGAGTGCTCCAGCTTTGAAATGGTGTGGATAAGAAGGCCGTTTTTCACGAGCAACATAAACAAGCAGAGGCATCTCTGTTTCGTTTGAGTCAACTCCACATTCTTCATCGTCAATCACCTATTTATAGAAAAATTTATCACTGTGTAATGCTGCATATCAAACATATGCCAGGTTGTGCAGTTAATTAGTACAAACCTGAATTACAGGATCATGATTTTTGCTGGTATAGCTATTGGTACTTTCTAAGATTTTCAGAAGACGGCACTTGAAATCTTCGTACTTATCCTGCACAAAAGACATAGGTCATTGAAACAACATTGGAGGAAAATTTTATGGTGTTCATATGAGCACATACCCAACAGTTTGCATAGATGTGGAGTTTACAATAGACCCCAATATTTATGCAGACTAATTGGTATGTGTCTAATGTGGACGACATAAAACAATTCTAATAGATAAATGGGACAACCTCAATCTTCTTCTTGTCTTTAACAAACTCATTTCTCTCCTCACTTTCATCTGCCAAAAAGTAAGCCTCTGGGCACCTCGTCTTCACACCGTACTTCTGGCAAAACGGAATCCACCATTTCGAGAATTTCCAGGCTTCTTTAACAGCCCAGAAAGTGACTGATGAACCTCCGTCATCGGAAAGATAAACGTGGAGCTTATCAGGAGGATAATCAAGTGCCATTGCTGATATAAGAGTGTTCATAACATCTAAACTTGGCTCCTTTATTGGATTTGTTGTGCAAATAAACACATCAATGGGTGGAAGTTTGTCATTTCCAGGCAATCTTTCTGGAAAAACTTTTCGTGTGATCGGGTTCCATTGAAAAGCCTGATACAAAAGCCAGACGAAAGAGAGTAAAAGCTCGGAGAAGAACAGTAAAAGATGAGGCAAAAATGGTGTATATTTCTGGTCCCCGGTTTTGAGTATTTGGGATAGAGAGTTGGCTCTGTAGTAAATAAGCGCTAAAAGAGCAGAGCCATGAGCGAAAATATGGAGCCTGTTTATGAGAAGACTAGTCTCTCTGACACGACTAAGATTTAGAGGAAGTGAATTCTCCATTGATTGGGATTCTTTTCTTAGCTTTTTTAGTACATGGTGGTCGTTTAATGTATCTTTACTTATATATAGAAATTGATGTGATATGAAACCTTAAAATTTTAATTACAGTATTAAATTATTAATGATTGGGCTGCATGCTGAAAACATGTTCTAGAACAATTTTTATTATTTTATTTTAATTTAACATAACGAGTATCATAATTGTTGACATATTTGATACACATTTGATCCAATGGACCCGGGTGTTCCGTAGTTACGGATCTCCTGAGGTGTCCAAATCAGGGCGAGAATCTTTGACCGACGGTCACAGTATTATTGAAATAATTTTCGAATTGATGGAGCCCCCGCTGTGTTGATTTTAGATTTGATATCAAATTTTAAAATAGAGATCGTATGAACCCGTAAAACACCCTGAGGGTTCCATAACTACGGAACACTCTGGTGCATTGGATCAAATCTGATATGATACAACGACCAATATAATTGTTGATATGTTCGCAATCATATGAAT
The DNA here is from genome assembly GCA_018223645.1 of Jasminum sambac. Classification (NCBI taxonomy): domain Eukaryota; kingdom Viridiplantae; phylum Streptophyta; class Magnoliopsida; order Lamiales; family Oleaceae; genus Jasminum; species Jasminum sambac. The sequence continues at coordinate 26,063,552 of CP073649.1, forward strand.
AATTGCGCTGATCATTATGTTAAAAAATCTAGTCAACTTTTTGTCATATATGGTTGACCATTTTAAATTCGAAACCATGCAAAATAAGAGGAAGAATTTAATGTGTACTTTCGTTTTCCCAACCAATATATACAATAGAAGGATTAATCTTTTATTATTAATTTTTTTTTTTGACAATCTACATATTTCAGTGCAAAGCACATATAGATACAATTCAATTAAAGTATATTGCGCAATAAGACCTCTTATTGGGGAATTAAATCCCTTTATCGAAACACTATAATCCTCCAAAATGGAAACAATAAGATTTCTTTTTATGAGAAATCGAACTTGACACTTCTAACCCTCATAGCTTTAGCTTTGGCCTTCTAAATCACCAGGCCGAAGTCTCATTGGCAAAAGTTAATCTTTTAAGTATGAAATAAAAAATTTTCGGCGCACGCTAATACAAGGTAATACTGCTTCCCTTTCCGACTATATGGTTCATCATTCCCTTTTCATTTTCCCAATTATGTAGTTTTGTTTCCATATTACGAAGCTTATTTTGTGTTACTTTACAAACATAACCTTATTTAATGCTATATTTATAATTGCTACCTCCGTTTAAAAAATATAATCCACTATTCATTTTTCGTCAATTATCAAATATAGACTACATTCATTTTAAAGATATAGTTAAAATATTAGTTATCTTATATGTCACCATTTAATGTACATTGTTATTACCAAAATAGGTTAGTTGAAATAAAATAATCCCTCCGTCCCATATATATATTCCACTTTTCCTTTTTAGGTTGTCCCATATATAATCTCCTTTAATTTCTATATTTAGTAGCATTTGTTATATTCATTTACGATTATATCCCACTTAGTAAAAATATAAAATCTTTAATGGCTTGTATTCATTTAAATAAAAGTATTATATGAAATTATTTGTAAAATTTACTTTTCCAATACTATTTTTAATCATTGTAAAGGAAATAAAGTGGACACTATATGTGGGACGGATGGAGTATTTAATAAATGAAATGACATATTAGGAAAATAATTTTAAGTTTTACTTTTTCAATACCATTAATTATATTTTTCTTAATATTGATGAAAATGAAAATTGGTTATATTTATGGGACGGAGATAGTATTAATTTAAAAATTAATAATTTAATAAGAGTAAATTAAGAATATAATTCATAAGATTTAATTTTCAATCACATTCTTAATTTTTGTGAAAAAAATGGATCATATAATTGGGACGGGGGAATATAAATTTAGAGACCCTGAGCAACGTGAAATTGAATTGACCATTACCGTTGCAATTATTCCTAATGATTATGAGGTACGTATACTAAATCACTTTTAACACTGATTAGCATAAGAGCCAAATTATTCAAACTTCTGCACTGTATATGATTGCCGGAATAAAATTAACGAGAAAATTACCTTGCATATAATAAATAGTTTGATACAATAATTTATATATGTCAATTGACAAACGATGTGAGATAATGCGAAAAACATAATAATGACTGGTATTTTTGTATATCTAAGTTTCATACTATTAACTGCTACATATTACTACTCTGTCCCAAAAATATAGTTTACTATTTCTTTTTCATCCGTCCCAAAATATAGGCCACATTCCTTTTAAAGATAAAATTCAAATATTACTTGTCCTTTTATGCCTTATTTGATATACATCGATATCATCAAAATAGAGAATTGAAATAAAATATCTAATAAATAAAAGGGTATATTAGGAAAATAATTTTAAATTATACTTTTCTAACACTATTAATTGTATTTTTCTTAATCTTTGCGAAGATAAGAAAATGATTATAATTTTGTGATGGAGGCAATATAAGAATAATGATTTCCTTCCCAATAGGAAGAGGTCAGAAAAGATAACCTAAGGGGATGAGAAAAGTAGTCCACCTTACAAATGAGGATTTATTGAAAACCACAAATATGAGGTAGATTTGCCCAGTGAGGATCACATTTTCCGGTATATAAAAAAAAGTTAAAAATAAAAGAAGCACTTCTAGAACCATATTGCACAATTCAAATTGGACTTGCTAACATCATGATAAAGACTTGCTAAGGACTACCAATATGTTGCGCCAACCAAATTTTACTAATCGGACTTTCGCAGCCGCAACTACGTTGATGAATCAAATATCGCGGGTCCAAATTGGTTTCCGTTTTTGTACATCTCTTTTGATAATAAAGTTGATATACACGTTATTTCGTATAAAATATGTGATTAATATTGTATTGAAAAATATGTATGGTTAAAAAATAATTGAGATTTTTTTTTTTTTGTGAAATGAGGGAAAGAACAAGGCCTAAAATGCGAAGTCATTGATGAGGTAAATGGCTAGATAGGCCATTGATAATGATCCAAAATCATCGGTGGTGCTATACCTGGGATTTTTCGATCACGTACGATTTTCACCAGGAAAATCGAGATCAGGTCTAGAGCCAGTACGGCGAGACAAAATTCCAACAGTTTGAAAAATTTTTCCGTGATGCCGTTTGCTGAAAATAGAAGTTTTTGTCCAAAAACTTTGATTTTGACTAAAAACTTTGACTTGGAACAAACGGCGTCGAAGAAAAATTATTTAAATTACTAGAGCTTTGCCTCATTGTATTGATTTTGGATCTGATCTCAATTTTCCTAATAAAAAACAATCACTACTGACAACCTTTGCATTTTTCCATGTAAAGCGGGCAAAGAGTAGTGTACCAGATTTGACCTAGTCCAGAGGTGACCCTAGCTAAAACTGGCGTTTAGGATGCATACAAGTTTCCGTATGTCATTCCCTTTGGACCTGACGTCCATGCTGTGATGTTGAGGGTATGTTTGATTGGTGATAAAATTGATATGCATGCAATTTTATATAAAATATGTAGTTAATATTGTATTGAAAAATATATATGTGGTTAAAAATATGTATATAGTTATACGGAATTACGTGCGTATAAAGTTATAACCAATAGAACAAGCCCTCAGTTTCCCTTTCAATTTATTATTATTATTATTATTATTATTATTATTATTATTATTATTATTATTATTATCAGTTTCTTTATTTTTCAAAAAAAATTGTGGATAGGAGTCAATATTTAGGGTGATAGGGAATATATTATAATTGTTTTTAAAGATTTTTATTTTTAATATAAAAGATGAGAGAGAATAAGTGGAGTTGAGTGGTTGAAATTTGTGGATGAAATGAAATATATGGATATGATTGATTTGAGGTAAATAAAAAATTAATAAAAAAACTATAAAAAGTGGTGAAAAGGTGGTTGGCTGACGGGAATGTCTTCGTCGTTAAGATTATGGGAAATTGGTAAGATTTTCAAGCTCCACGCGAAACATATGCATGTGTTTGCAAGGAAATTTTCCATGTATTTTCTCATATTTTTCAAAATTTAAATTTGATCAAATAAATCATATTCACATATCCATATGGTTCACCTATACTAATAAATCTATACTATTTAACTCCACTTATTCTTAAAAATATATTTTAAGGAGTTTGCAAACACCCACAATCGATTTAATTTTGATGACAACTTATAAGATATGGTCATGCTAGTAATGAAATATATATATATATATATATATATATATATATATAGTTTGGAGTTTTAGTATCATTTTTATTGAAGTGACAATTATTTTGTATTACATGCCACTAATTAGCGGTGTTGGTAAAGATGATAAAATTATAGTGCCAATTTGTAGAATTTTAAATTCTCTAAAAAATTAAGATGACAGAATTTGTCACCAGTGAGGCCTTGTCCTATTGATTAGGAGAATAAATATTAAGGTCTTGAAACCTAGAGGTTTGAGCTTTGAGTCAAAGGTCTAAGGTTCGAGTCCCGCCAATCACGTGTTGTGTAGCTTTAGTCACCATCCGTTTGGCGGCCTTAATAGCGATTGGAGTTGTAGTAAATAGTGCAGTTATAGTTCTACCTTTAGTTGAGCTTGTCCTGTATACGAATTTGATTTATCTTGTACCTATCAAAAAAAAAAAGGATGATGGAATATATCCTTTCAACTTGTATATGATTTTGGTTGTGTTTGTTGGAAATGTTTGTAGAAAATATGAAATTAAGAGCAGTGTCATACCTGAGATTTCAAGGCCTTGAGTCGAGAAATAAAAAATGGGCCCCTAAACTAACATTTTAAATAGAACACTTTTATATTTTTACAAAGTAAAAAATTTACTATAGTTTTCAAATCTTCAAATACGAAATATGCAGGGGCGTAGCCAGGATTGAAGTTTAAGGGGGTAAAGTCCGATCAATTTTACTTTCATAATACAATGTACCTACTAGTATGGGCCCCGTCGATTATCCGTAACTTAAGAATCATATATAATAGATTTAATATCTAAATTCATTGAATAATTCATCTTTCAGTTCGTCGAGAACAAACCTCAACTACTGATATGAAAAGAAGTAATATTAATACTATATAAGAAAAAGACAATAATATAATAATCTTTTTCATTTGTCGTCAAAACTAATATATAAAAAATCGGACTCCTGCTCAGAATAGTAACAAAGAAAACCACTCAAAAATAAAAAAATTCCCCACAAATTTCATATACGATAATTTTTTTCATTTGATATTACTCTTCTCACATGAAGTGGGTGACTTAATGGATGAAATCATTGAAGCCAAACTAAAAACCAAACAAAAAACTAATAAAAGGAAATAGTCAAATTAATAAAAAGAAATGGAGTATTCGAAAGTCAAAATATGATACACAAATAAGTTAAATCCAAAAATAAGTTAAATACGATTCATAAATTAGTTTATCCATATACTCTTGCAAACTTCAAGTTCTTGATTTCAAAAAGTTAGAGCAACAAATTTATTGAAATATGGAGTTGGATTTTTGACTTGAAGAGAGAAAAAAAAATGACAAGTTTAATTTAATCGGTAATTAAGTAGAAAGGACACATTGTAATTTCACATTACCTAAATTTACGTAATTAAAACTAAATTATATAAATGAAAAGAAAAGACCAAAATAAAAACAAAAATAGGCATATATGTAGTAATAATAATAATAATAATAATAATAATAATAATAATAATAATAATAATAATAATAATAATAATAGGGGAAAAAAGAAAAGAAAAACCTTAAAATCAATAAGCTTATAAATGTGATGTAAAATTGTAGGTGAAATTTGAAGAGACCAAAACTCGAACACCCAACCTTTTATATACTAGCTGAAAACTTATCCACTACACCACAGTTTCATTTATGTTTAAAGACACATTATCAGCTATATAAAATATTTTGAGGGGTAGGACTGGGTTACAGCACAGTCCAACCCCCCTCTGTCTACGCCACTGGAAATATGTAAATTGCAATATCAAATAAAAATACCGACGAACCTTGATAATCTTCACAAATTTGAATGATAACGGAAATCAACAGCTATGGCTCTAGTTTTATCATTGTGACGTGAATAATTAATTGTTTTGAAGAGAAAGATAAAAGAGTCTGCCATGTTTGTTTTGGCCATCTGGGGTTGAATGAATTAAGTCAATTGGAATTAAAAACCAATCATAAATTGCAATTTGTAATTTTAATTCTAAGTCTAATTGGATTTGGGCTTGAATGATGTAAGAAGTCAGGTTTAATTGGATGCAATTGCATTTGTAATCCTACTTGGACTTATGCATGCTCACAAACCCATTTATTACACACCAATGCAAATCCAACCGCTGCACTACGAAACCATTTGTTAGCATATTTACACGGCTTTATTTATTCAAACACTTTAGTCAATTTTTTGGGCCCCCAAAATTCAAGAAATTTTGGGCCTTGAGGTTTGTGGCCTCTCGGGCATCGTGGGAGTTCCGGCCTTGATTAAGAGTAGATGTCCTGAGGCGTTCTTTTCCACGCTGGGTAGTGATGAAAGGCTTACGTGGAGTCGAGAATTTATGGCCGACGAAGAACATATTAAGGTATTTATTTATATTTCTTTTTGACGTGTTAACATTGTGTAAAGATAATATTTATTTTAACATTTATAAAAGGTTGAAATACTATGTATGCAGTCAAAGTATGAATTCTTCCAAAAAAATGTGGAAGAAGTTGCTGGGGATAAAGCGGCTGTTTGACACGGCCGATCGCCAAACGTTGTTATTACGTTGAGTTCTGTATTCAAAGTTTAGTTTTGAGAAAAATATAAGACTTTGGTTAAAAAAAATATTGAGTAATGCTATAATGTATATAAGTGGTGCTAAACATCAATTTAAGTAACAGTTAAGTGCCATTAATTGATTAGATGGTCCACCAATTGAGCAACAAATTTAAATTCGTGATTGATTGCAAGTGATCTATGATAATAAGACGAATGGAGTAGAGGGGAACTCTAAGATGCCTCTTCTTGTGTATGTCTCTCGCTAGAGAATACTGTCACACCCTAATGCCTCTCTCTAGACATTCATTTGAACATTGATAAATATTTTGCCAAGGATGAATTGAGTAATTTTATGTACACATTTTAAATTAATATTTTTAGGTAACATGATTAACATGACACATGCATCATCATTATCCAATAAAGAGGTGCATTATTTATGCAACACATGAACACCTCTTGAGCGCTTTGTCATTAAGTAATTCATCAAAGTGTCACTTAAAAAAATCAAATTAAACGTACTGGAATTAATAAATTAGAATAATCTAAGTCTTAATGTTGTCGTGGCGTCGAGTTTTGCGGATAATGAGCAATGCACCCTATGCATTTGTGGTAGATTGTGACATGTATTGCAATGATCCTTCCTCTGCCAAACAAGCAATGTGCTTCCATCTTGATTCCAAGATATCAAGCTCTCTCTCATACGTACAATATCCTCAAATATTCTACGATGTTAGCAAGAATGACATTTATGACGGTCAAGCAAGATCTAGTTATAAGGTACAAAAAAACGTTTGTTTTTAGGAAGATATATGGAAGATTTTTTCATAAGCTGTTTAAACACCATTTATCTCCATGTATGAATGAACTAGACCAAGGCATGGATGGGATAAATGGCACCGTTTGCTCAGGCACTGGCTTTTACATGAAGAAGAAGGCCTTGTTTGGCTGTCCCAATCACGAAGGTTTTCCTACGTTCATTTTCATCAGTATTCTTTACTAATATGATTGAGTATAGTCCTTCTTACCAAACTTGCCATGAATTGATATAGTTGATTGTATTGGACAGGCGAGTTTCTTGAAAATGAGCCAGAAAAGAACTTTGGCGACTCCAGCACGTTCATTGCTTCACTTAAAGCCCTACATGGAAATAAGGTTGTCAATGAAAGGGAAAATTTATCTGATGCAATTTTGGACGATGCGAAGAATCTTGCTTCTTGCAATTATGAAGAAAACATGACATGGGTAAAGAAGTAACCGTGTGTGTGACTGGGAGAGTTTTCCAAGGAAAACCATTTTTCCTCCCTTTTCCATCTTTTTCCGACTGTTTGATTGCATTTTTCCCTGGAAAATGTTTTCGAACTTTTCTGAAATCCATTTTTTCCTTGTTTTGGTGGAAAACCTTTTTCCTTGGGGGGAAGATGGTTTTTATTTTCTGAAAAAAGTTGGCCTCTTTTTTTGAATGGACAATTTGCTTTAACCATAAAGTTAAGAAAAATGATTAAATTTCATGGAAAAACATAAAAACAAGGAAAACAACACTATTTTTCAACTTGCAAATTAATGCAGTCAAACACCTACGTACAATTTTCATTTTCCCTGAAAAACCTTTTTCCAGAACTGATTTACCTAGAAAACGTTTTCCTTCCAACAATTTTCCGACTTTGCAATCGAACACGCCCTAAGTTCACTTCCAAATGTAGGAAAGTTTCCTAGGACTCCCAGTATACTATAATTTGAAACTCCAGGCCAATCAGCACTAGCACAGACTACTAATTAGGGACAATCTTGATATTGATGAATTAATTAATACGCTTAGAGTACTATATATAAAGACTTACATACTACTCAAATAAGTGATTACAAAGGCTCATTTGTTATTCAGATTGGTTATTCATATGAATGTTTGTTGGAGAGCACGTTCACTGGTTTATCTTCTGCAAAGAATGGAAATCTTTTTATCTTTACCCAGAAAGGCCATGTTTTCTTGGTTGCACCACAGTTGAAATGAAGGATGCCTTGGTTCAGCTCATGAAGTGGGCTTCTAGAATGTATAGTCCTCTCACATATGCGTGTCTGGAATGTCTCTTCTTCAAAGCATGTGCTATGGATACTTCACGTTTACACACTTTTTCTCGGCCGCTTGCCTCATATACGGCATCATTCCTCAGCTATACTTGCTATTTTGGGATTCCTCTATTTCCTAAATTAAAACATTTTTTTTACAATTATTTAACTTGTTATCTGTTTTGGTCATTATTGCCCGTGTCAGACAGCATATAAGCATTGTCGATTTTGTTACTAATATTGAATTAGTATTTTAGGCCTTGTATTTTTTGTCATAGGTCAGTACAGTCTAGTTTGCAGTATTTGCAACCGTGTTTGTATCATCTCTTGCTCAACATCTATATGATCAAGTCCTATCGAATGGTGGCTCGATTAGGACATGGTGGAATGAACAGAGAATTTGGATCATAAAATTAGAAATCTCTTGCTTATTTGGATGCCTTGATGTACTCATGAAGTATATAGGCGTAGCACAAGCAAGTTTCCGGTTGACAAACAAGGCCATTGACCAAGAGAAACTCAAAATAAGCCGCAGTGGTTTTTTTTTCTCTCTCTCCAGGCAACCTAGGACTTCGTTTCCAGCCGCAGTGGTTTTTTTTTTTTCTTGTTTTTGTTAGGCTTTGAGCTTAATTTTTATTAACTAAAAATAAAATTGGGCAATTTCAAGACGTATCTCTCTCTAGTGAAGAAAACGACAAAAAGAAGTGATAAAGGAAACCTCACAAACATCGGATTGCTTTTTAAGTTTTATTCTTTGCACCAACAGGGATGATAAGGCAGAAAGGTTCAAGCACCATCGATGGTGTCGTATGCAATCGATGTCATTGAAGTCGATTCGTACGTTTTAATCGGGATCGGATCTAGAATCGCGGACGGAGAGTCTGGGAATTCGAATTTTTCCGTGACCGTAGCCGCTAGTGACCTTGATCAGTTTGATTACATTTTTGGCCCAAAATGTAATCAACGACCGGCGTCTGCGGCATCAGCGTCTGGCAACCTTCCTACCGTCGTCTTGATCTGATCCGAATTTAAGCGGTCGAATCGACTAATCGATGGTGCGTAATTACGGCACCATCGATGTGCTGAACTCTGAATGATAAGTCTGTCGATGGTCGCCAGTTATGGCGTGTCGATGGCGTTTTTACGAGTCGGTCGATCACGTTTTGAAATTTGGGGTGAGATCGGAATCGTAGCGATGATGGGAGTTCGGGAATTTTCGAGATTTTTAAAGCGGACAATGGCGCGTGTGGCGGTCAGTTTGTATTATTTTTGGCGCGTAGTCGATAATGTGACTGTTTATATATAGTCGAGATAATTGGCGTGGTCACCACGCCGTGATGGTGGGTAGGGCGCGTGTCGATTATCAGCTTCATGTGAGGCAGTTATTCTGAATTTCTTTTTAGATAGTCTTTCCTGTTTGTACACAGTTAAAAATATCATTCGTGAGGACCACCGGTGAAAAACAAGTAGACAAATAATTATTGGTCATGCTGAATATTCAACATATAGTTTTATAGTCTTTTCATGTGAAAAACATTCTACATGTTATTAAATGGTAAAGCTAAAATCGAACGATCATGAAATACAAATACACAATTTGTAACACATTGGACTATCCTCTGGAATAGTTTTGAATAAATTGCTAAGTGGTAGTGACAATGTGAAACTTGTAGTGTAAAATGCCTAATCACCTGAAAACGGTACATACATTTTCACTTAGTAAACCATAACAAGAGATCCAAAACACAAAATAACAATGCAAAGTGCAGCAGAAAGAAGGGTAACAGATGGTGCGACTCTTCCTTCATCCTTCCTTAAGAACATACCTTCAAACAAAGGATAATTGATCAATAAGACGAACAATGGGATCAAAATTTGTATCAGCATCTCGTTCGCTTGCTGAATAAGGAAAATCTTTGCGACTCCAATCGTTAAAGCCACCAAATTTAGAATGTATAATGTGCACAACGGCGCTAACAAAAGAATCGATGCTTGGAAATCGTAGATCCCCATTTGATAACGTTTGGATGATTCGTCGTTTACTACCTTATTTGTTGGCAAGAAACTGGCTTCTCTTAATCCAATCATCTCCAAAATTGCATTTATTGTTCCATACGTGTAACATGTAAGTGACCTTAGCATCCAAATCCTCTGTTCTACAGCCCATGTCTTTATTGAATATCCAGTTGAGATGACCTCTTGCATGTGTTTGAGTTGAGACGAGATAAATACGAACAAAAATACAACAAAAAATGGATTCGACACCTGAAAAACAAATGATCTCCGGTCAGAATTTACAAAACAGTGTTGTTCTGTCTTGTTGAATACTGTATAGCACCCAACATGTACTGAATAAAAATGCACCTTGGGATAGAGAGGAATGCCATGGACGAGACAGAGTTGAGGAATGGTGGCAAAACAATAAAGCGCCAAGAAGTTGAAGGGCTCATAGGCAAATGCAGCGTAACACATGCTTTGAAGAGTCGACATTCTTGGAGGCCCGTATATAAGAGGAGAAAACCTCGAGGCAGCAACTTCGACCAATCCGACTACCCATCGTGTTGTTTGCACGAAAATGTCGTTGAGGTTCGTAGTAGCCGCACCCAGGAAACATGGCCTTTCTGGGTCCAAACAGACCGAAGTCCAACCACTACAATGGAGAATAAAGCCAGTGAAGTAGTCTTCCACCACACAGAAATATCTGAATCCCACCTGCACATATTGCACCAAACATTCATTCATTACCTCCAATCATATGTTATGTCTAACTCAGCAAAATTTCTACTACTCTAGGTATAATTGAGTACTGCACATTAATTAGTATTGGCCATCTACACATGAGTAACAACATTATTCAGTGAATTGTGTGATACTCCAAATTGTCAAACTGACCAGAAGAGCTTCAAAGATTGATTTGTACTATTCATAGCAACAAGATGCATTTTTTTTTTTTGGAAGCTCATTGTTAGAAACTCCACAGTTAACGTGCTTGACTTGGAACAATTTTGGATAAAACATGCTGAAAAGACTCGTGTTGGTACAATGGGACAGTCGTCAATCTTGACGGAAGCCTGGTTGTTACGAATTGTACCCTCTATATATAGGTGATTAGCATTTAGTGTTCAGAAATACTCTATATACCTAAAGAACTGGTAATTTTTCTGTCTACTTGACATAGCGGCGTGGAATATGGGGGTGAGGGGGTGGTAAGTGAATCTTGTTCTCACCTCTTTGCCCCATTTTGTCTGATTGTCGTAAACACAAGAAGCCAAAAACTTGATTTCTTTTAGCAATTCGCGAGAAATCTCTCCATTCTTTGACACGTTTGGGTTGTAGATTGGTTGAAGTGATTTTATGAACTCATTGGACAGACCAAAGGACTCTTGCAGCTGGACAAGGTCAACATCTGCATATGGAGTGAAAAACAAGAATTTAAGGAAAGGAAGACATTGATGATCTTCGTAAACTTTATGAAAGAACGAAGGGGTGAGTATACGGCGTACCCGGTTGAATGTTGCAAGTTCCATAGAGTGCTTCCCTCTTGATGTAAAAACCAGTACCATCTAATATACTCCCTTGAAGTCCATCCATGCATTCCATTTTCAGCTGATTTGTGGAAGCCAAAGTTAATTCATTAAATAGAACAAAATATACCATAAAAAGATTGCTTAAAATTGACAAGTAGTACCGGAACATATCTAAACTGGCTGTCGTAAATATCGGCCTCACTGATATTGTGAAACTTCTGGGGGAACTGAATGAAACCAAGCTTTGGTGATGCTTTTGAATCAAGGAAGAAACACATTGCTTGGCGGGCCGATGTGGGATCGTTGCAGTACATGTCACAGTCCAACACTAGCATGTATGGAGAATTGCTTATCAGACCAGATACTCGAAGCTGCAAGTCATTCATGAATAATCAAATATTTTGAACAATGAAAAACACGGGTAAGTTATAATTAAATATTCATTTGCAAGGCAAAAAGAGTGGCATACAAGGACATTGAGAGCTCCAGCTTTGAAATGGTGTGGATAAGAAGGTCGTTTTTCACGAGCAACATAAACAAGGAGAGGCATCTCTGTTTTGTTTGAGTCGACTCCGCATTCTTCATCGTCAATCACCTATTTATAGAAAAATTTATCAGATTGTCTAATACTGCATATCAAACATACGTTAGGTTGTAGGTAATTAACACAAACCTGAATTACGGGATCATGATCTTTGCTAGTACAATTATTGGTACTTTCTATGATCTTCAATATACGATGCTTGAAATCTTTATATTCATCCTACACGAAAAATGCCGATCGCTATTTCAAACACGTCATTGAACCAACATTGCAAAACTGGAGAACGAATTATATTATGGTCCCCAATTGGGAATGTACCCAATAGAGTGAATGAATGTGGGGTTCCACAGTTCTATTGGGTACATGTGGACCCCACACTCCTTACACTCTATTGAGTATATGTTTAACGACCTCAATTTTTTTCTTGTCAAAGATGAATTCATCTCCCTTGTCACTTTCATCTGCCAAGAAGTAAGCCTCGGGGCACCTCGTCTTCAAGTCATACTTCCGGCAAAATGGAATCCACCATTTGGAGAATTTCCAGGCTTCTTTAACTGCCCGGAAAGTGACCGATGAACCTCCGTCGTCGGAAAGATAAACTTGGAGCTTATCAGGAGGATAATCAAGAGCCATTGCCGATATAAGAGTGTTCATGACATCTAAACATTGGCTCTTTTATGGGATTTGTTGTGCAAATGAACACATCAATGGGTGGAAGTTTGCCATTCCCAGGCAATCTTTCCGGAAAAACTTTTCGTGAGATCGGCTTCCATTGAAAAGCTTGATACAAAAGCCAGACGAAAGAGAGTAAAAGCTCAGAGAAGAACAGTAAAAGATGGGGCAAAAATGGTGTATATTTCTGGTCCCCGGTTTTCAGTATTTGGGATAGGGAGTTGGCTCTGTAGTAAATAAGCGCTAAAAGAGCAGAGCCATGAGCAAAAAAATGGAGCCTGTTTATGAGAAGACTAGTCTCTCTGACACGGCTAAGATTTAGAGGAAGTGAATTCTCCATTGATTGGGATTCTTTTCTGAGCTTTTTTAGTACACGGTGATGGTGTAATGTATCTTTACTTATATATAGAAATGTTGTGACATGAAACCTAAAAATTTTAATCACAGTATTAAATTATTAATGATTAGGATGGATAGTTTTTCACTTTTTTTATTTGTTTATTTTTTTTATTTTTTTGGAAATAAATTAGGCTGCATAGTGTTTTTTTTTTGGACATAAAAAGAGGTTATTCATTTAGATAAATTGGCAAAATACAACGAAGTATCACAGATTCAACACCGTTAAAATCACAAGGATGAAGTTGCGAACAAACTCACCCAGGTTAATAGCATGACACAGTAAAATGCCTACAAATGTATAAAAAATAAAGTAACCGGAATACCCAGGTCTCCGGATCTGTAACGTTGACGCCCAAAGATGGAGTGAATCCATGGTGACTCGAATCAGAGGACCAATTTGAAGCATACGACCAAACAACACCACACCAAAACGATGAAGAGACCAATTAGGCTGCATAGTTAACACATGGTCTAGAACAATTTCACTTCAACATAATGAGTACTATAGTTGTTAATAAATGTGTGATAGAAGGACCAACATAATTGCTGATATGATCGCAATCATATGATATAATTGTACGTGTTGATCATCATGTTAAAAAATCTAGTCAACTTTTCGTTATATGGTTGACCATTTTAAATTTGAAATCCACACAAAATAAGATAGAAAGGTTCAGGCACTATCGATGGTGCCGTAATTACGGCACCATCGATGTTATTTGAGGTCGATTAAATTTTGAAATCGAGGCAGATTTAGAATCGTGCGTAGAGAGTGCCAGAATTTTCCGAATTTTTCCGCTCAGTAAGCGGTGACCACGGATCAAAGTTTTGATTATCAAAGTTTTGATTACATTTTTAGGCCCAAAAATATAATCAAAACTTTGACCACCGCCATTCAGCCATGTGGAAAAATTCGGAAAATTCTCACTCGTCGTCTTGATTTTAGATCTGATGCCGAAATAAAATCAAATCGACTCAATGACATCGATAGTCTTACGGCACCATCGATAGTGCTTGAACCTTTCTGCAAAACCAGATGAAGAATTTAATGTATACATTTCATTTTCCCAACCAATATATCCAATTAAAAAGTTAATTAATCTTTTAAAGAATGGAATAAAAACCTACCTCCACACTCTAATTCCAAGGTAATACTCCCTTCGTTCCAATTATTTGGTTCATTTTTTTTTACAAGAATTAAGAATAGCATTGAAAATAGCAATTATACAAACAACATTCTAAGAGCATCTTCAGTAATATCTTTATTTTTAAAGAGTGTCTTTCATATTATAGAGAATATATTTTAATTTAGAAACTAAAGTTTTTAATTCACTCCAACAATCTCTTTATTTATACTCTTTATTTTGTTTATATCAAGAAACAATTATTATGATATTGTATTTTTAATCGATACTTATTTGCCTTAATTGTTTTTAAACAATCAAATTAATTGTGGTTTTATTGAATCAAGAAAAGTGTATTGAAATATGTGACAATTGAATTATATAAAGTGGGGTTGGCTCTCCAAATTTGGAGAATCTAACTCACTCTCTATTTAAAATTGTTAGATTAAAGAGTCTATTAGACTTAACTTTTAATATTGGACTCTTTAAAATAAAGAGTATTTTATTTTTAAAGAGTCAAACAAGGATGCTTTAAAATACCATTAATTTAATTAGTGGTGTGTATTAAGAATAACATTAGGAAAGACAATATAAAGGTACAATTATAAATAAGATATAAATGGGACAACTCCAAAATTAAAAAAAAAAAAAAAAAAGTTGACCAAATAATTTAGAGGGGTGAGTAGAAATTTTAAAGACCTTGAGTAACTTTAATTAACTGTGTATTAATTACAAGGATAATGATTTCCTTCCCTATAGGGAGAGGTTAGAGAAGATAAACTAAGGCCTTCTTTTATACACAATAAATTTACAAAACCCAAGTATATTTTTTCTTTCTTATCCTTTTTATCATTCAAATATTGATTTGATAATTTATTTATATTTTTTAATGCATCTTCAAATTTCAACCATCAATTTTACAAACCTCACAAATGAGCATTTATTGAAAACCACAAATATGATGTAGATTTGGCCCAATGAGGATCACTTCAAGTACATAGAAAAATAAAATAAAAGTTAAAAATAAAAGAAGCAATTCTAGAACCATATTAGACAATTCAAATTGGACTTGCATCATGATAATTAAAGACTTGCGAAGGACCACCAATCTCTTGTATCAATCAAATTTTATTTATCAAATTTTGCCAGCCACAATCACGTTGAAGAATCAGGCATCGCGGGTCCAAATTGATTGTCTTTCTTGTACACATTATTAAAATGTGAAGTCATTGATGAAGTAAATGGCCAGATAAACCACACACTTGCTTTTACTAACAATCACTACTTACTATTTCAACAATAACAGCAACAAAAAAACAAACACCACCGACAACGTTTGCATTTTTCCATGTACTAGGCGAAGAGTAGTGACCAAGATTTGACGCTAGCTAAAATTGACTTTATGGGATGCATACAATTTTCTGTATGGCCCTTTACAATCATTCACTTTCAACATGACATGCATGTTCAGTTTCCCTTTCAATTCCTCCTCTCTCTTTTTTTTTTTTTTAATTATTATTAGTTTTCTTTATTTTTTGGGGGATAGGAGTGAATATCTTCGACGTTAAGATTATGCAAAATTGTTATGATTTTCAAGTTCCACCGCGAAACATAATCGCTTTAATTTTGATGATAGCTTATGGTCATTCTCTTATGAAATATATATTTTCTCAGTTTAGAGTGACAGTGTCATTTTTGTTGAATGACAATAATTTGGTATTACGTGTGCTAGTTAATGGTGTTGATGATAGTTTTCTTGTATATGATTCTGGTCATCTCTCTTGGAAATGCTTGTATATGAAAATTACAAAAGCAATCTTTTACTTACGATGGATGAGAATTAGTGGTGGGCACCAATTGGGTTGGATTAGTTTTCGACCCAACCCAAAACCGGCCGATCAGTGGTTGGTAGGGGTGGGAATCTAGAGCGCAACTGGCCGACCCGAGTTAGTTTCGGTCGGGTTGTACAGTAATCAAGTTGGTTTTCGGGTTGATATCTAACCGATTAGGTTGCCAAAAAAAACAAAATTTTTTTATCTTTACTCAGTAATCGAACCGATCTGATCTGACCCGAGTTGAGTCAGGTCTGTTTTGGACCACAAACCGAACCCCCTATTTGATTTCGGTTTGCAAAATTGCAAACCGACTCAAATCTGGTTGGTTTCTGGTCTAGCCCGAACCCGACCCAATGAACCCGATGCCCACCCCTAGTGGCCGGTTTGGCAGAAGTAAAACTAAAAACCGATCGCAAGTAGTTTTTAGTTTTCAAAATTGGCCCGAACCTTTTGGTTGGTTGGTTTATTAGTTTCCCGAAAAATGCATGCACATTTTCCAAAAAAAAAAAAAATTTGACTAATCGATTGGTGTTTTGGGTTGGAAAATTCAATCCGAAAGACAAACCGACCGACCACAGAATCTGACCTCCCGATGTGGCCAATTTAGTTGGTTTTCTCAGTTTTGTGGTCCATATATATGCCCAGCACTAGAAAGAATATTCTGGGAGGTGGTGATCTCAAGCCCAGTCACTTGAAGAAGAGGAAAAAATAAAAGTCTGCAAAACAGAGATTTTTATTTTTTTAAGATCTTTACACTTTTATAAAGATTGAAGATGTCATATTCAAAAATGAAGGACGAATGAAGTTATTTAAAAAATCAAGTACCCGATTGTGCTGTGCAATCGCAAAGTACAATTTTTGTGCTATTGCATAGCACAAAATTTTTTTTTTTTTTTTAAAGTTCCATTAACTAACAAACAAAAATTAAAATGCAAAAAAGCCATATTTGCAGTGGCAAAACAATTGGTTGCATTTGGATCCTCGAGAAATGCAGAAAACTTGTATTATGTGTCCAAAACAAACACCGTATGCGAATTTTATTTCCTGAACACCAAAAACCAAACTGGACATGTTTCTGAAGAGTTTGAGTTACGCATTCTATGTAATGTATTACACACTATTACAACTCTTTGTAATGCATTTCAACCCTATGTATTTGATTACAACTTTGTGTACTTTATTACATAAAGTTATAATGGGTTTGAAATTAGAAAATTAAATAAAAATTAATTTTATTTTAAAAACAGTCACAAAGCCATGCTCTCATATGGATTTTACACCATACGATTCCATAGTAGAAATCTTACTTTAAACCCAGATTTCAAGTGCACAACTGTGAAGAATAAAACTGTGCTACCTGAAATGCTCAACTCAGGTCGCGAAAATACCTGATTCACACATATAACTTAAATTTACTGGATTTTTTAATATTTAAACTTTAAAACACGGTTTAAACTAATGGCTTTTCTTAGGGGATATAATATATATATATATATATATATATATATATATATATTTTTTTTTTTCCACATCTACATTTCACCATAAATTATTTAAAAAAATATTTATTGACAATTCAATTTAATAATCTAACAACTTAACAATTCAATTAACTACTTAACAATTAACTTAAAAATATTAGGACAAAAAATCTCAAATTAGGTAAAACGAATTACGGCATACAATTTGAGCACCGCTAACACTGCCTCACTCGTGGCTCCACCACCACCAATCGACCATCTTTCCCTCTTTGGCTTGTTCACCGAAGAACCAGATCTCATGGCTTGTGCAATCACCAACAAGTAGTTGGTGGTCTGCGTAGACCACCATCAACGGTGGTCGCGCAAACCACAATAGGAAGTGGTTGCAGTGGCAGCTAGTGGTGGAGAGATGAGATAAGAGTGTTAAAATTGGAACTAGGGTTAAATTTTGAATTAGAATATATTTTATAAAATAATTTAATAGGATAAGTATTTTATAAAATTATATAGATTTGTTTTTTTTTTGCTAACGCTACCTAAAACCCGTAACAGATTAAGGTTGTCGGGTTCTCTTATTTCTAATGTCTAAATTCAATTAAATTTGTAGATAAAGTCATAAAACGAAAACGAAAACGAAATTGTAATTACTGATATTTTAGATGGATTCTTGTTAGAAAATATTTAGCTCGTGCATAATGATTAAAATTTGTAGCACATATAATTAATTACAAGCTAATTAAGTAGACCTGCTAATAAGTAATGTCTACACTAGTGATCCCCTCCCCATGTGGAGAGAATAATTTCTTCCCATATGCCACGTATCAATAGATAAGTTTAAAACATCAGCCTTGGGACCTAATTCTTAATTTCTTAATTATATTCATCTGCTGACACATGGCATATGGAGAGAACTCATTGCAATTAGGGAAGGTCTCCACCTTGCTAAACATGTTGGGTGGGATATTGCCAAGATCGAGTGCGATGCTCAACATGTTACCGGGGCTTTGAATTCTATTGATAATCTTGCTGCGAATGACCTTGTTGTGCAAGAGGTGCGGGAGGCCCTTCGCCGTCGCCGATGCAGGTCGTGCACTTATATTCCCCATGATCGGAATGGTGTAGCACATTATGTTGCTAAGTATGGTGTGGTTTTAAGAAACAATTTGTATTGGCTTAGTTGTCTGCCGATTGTTATTTCCTCAGGGTTGGAGTGTGGCTAATAAAATTATTCCATTTCCCCGTAAAAAAAAAAATAATAATAAAATAAAATAAAAAATTATCGATTCTAAACTGTAATTTGTTTTCTATACTTTTGTACAGTTAATGCTAACCGCTAGTAACTGTCCCTTTCCAAATTGAATGAGTGTATATATACCGTAAACAAGTAGGTGAAAACTCACAAGAATCAAAACAATCACTTCTGAAAGAAAATCTTCACAAGAAATCTGCTCCTCTCACTCCCTCTTAACTTCGATCTCAAACTGAAAATTCATCAATCCATACTCATGGCGAATGATCCATACCCTTTGGATTCAAAATGCTACACTATTCTCAATGAAATCGGCGAAGGAGTTAGTGCCACCGTTTACAAGGCGGTTTGTGTTCCGATGAACTCTTCCGTGGTGGCGATCAAAGCAATCGATCTTGAAAAATCCAAGGTCGATTTCGACAATGTCCGACGTGAAGCAAAGACAATGACTCTGCTCTCCCACCCTAATATCCTCGGAGCCCACTGTTGTTTCACCGTCGACAGCCGCCTTTGGGTTGTGATGCCTTTCATGTCCGGCGGTTCTTTACAGTCGATAATAGCGTCGTCTTATCCTGATGGCCTCTCGGAGGCGTGCATTGCGACAGTTCTGAAAGAAACACTCAGTGCTTTGTCTTATCTTCATGCACAAGGCCATCTCCATAGGGATGTAAAGGCTGGTAACATTTTGATAGACTCTAATGGCTCCGTCAAGTTGGCCGATTTTGGGGTTTCAGCCTCCATTTACGAGTCCAATCATTCGTCTGGCTGTTTCTCGTCGTCTTGGATGGTGCTTACGGATGTTGCTGGTACGCCTTATTGGATGGCTCCCGAGGTAATACACTCGCATACAGGATACAGTTTCAAGGCTGATATTTGGTCGTTTGGGATCACTGCTCTGGAATTGGCCCACGGAAGGCCTCCTCTGTCTCATCTTCCACCGTCGAAATCTTTGATCATGAAAATTACGAATCGTTTCAGGTTTTCGGATTATGAGAAGACTGATGATGTGAATAACAAGAAATTCTCGAAATCTTTCAAAGACATGGTTGGTCTTTGCCTCGATCAAGATCCCTCCAAGAGGCCATCTGCAGAGAAACTATTAAAGCATTCATTTTTCAAGTACAGCAAGGGAACTGAGTTTCTTGTTAAGAATCTGTTGCAAGGTTTACCAAGTGTAGAACAAAGATTCAGAGAAATGAAGATCAAGATGCCCTTACTAGTATCATTGCATAAAACTAACGATGAAGAAGATGATGAGGATGATGATGACCCCACCGTTGAATTACGAAAACAGAGAAGGATTAGCGGTTGGAATTTCAACGAACAGGATTTTGAACTCGACCCCGTGTTCCCATCTGATAACAAACAAGTCACATTTGGAGGTGAAGTCATCATCAAGGACAAGGAAAAAGAATCACATGGATCTCCGAATTTGGCCGAAACTAATCGAATTGGGGTCGACCAATCAGGTTCGAATATCAGCCAAGGGGATGTTACTAATATTGGGAGTGATGGAGCCAGTATTAACAAGGAAGTGGTGTTGAAGACTCTGAAGTTTCTTAAGGAGAGTGTGAATCAACAGTTGCGACAAGTGAATTACATGATTCGTTTGGTTGAAGGTGGAGACACTGCAAATCTGAGCAGAGAAGAAGAGTTGATGATGGAGATTGAGAAGTTGAAGAGGAACAATTCTGGACTGGAATTGGAACTAGGGTGTCTCAAGTTAAAGCTATCTAATGATCAGTAATATAATCATATGAGTATTGGCTTTGAAAAATATGACTTTGGTTTGATTTCAAAAGTTGAGTTGCATGTTACTTTCTTTTGTACTTAGAACAAAATGGAATGAGTCGTATAGAATTGATCTTATTCTCTATGTTGCACGCTTGATCTAGTGCTCAAATTGGATATTTTATAGAACTCAAATTATTGATATGGGCCCACATGTTACGGTACAAATTCCACAATCACAACTCTCAGCAATTCAAAGTAATAAACCCACGGAAAGGGAACAATCGAAGCAATAATAATTGATATTAATATGAAATTTAGCCAAATAAAGCTTGATTACAACTTGATTAAGGAGAAATTGGGAGTAGAGGAGATTTTTCAGAAAGGGGATGAAGTAGGCGGATCTCTCGATCTGATTCTTATGCCAAAAATTGCCGTATGAAATGAGCCATCTAATGATTTAAGGAAACTACAAGTTATTGGGCTATGGGTTGCAACTTATTGGACTATTGTGCCTATATATATCATCCCATGACACTACACCACTTTAAAAAGTGGTCTAAAATCGGGGGCAGCAGATTGATGTGGTTATTTGTATAAGCAATTTGGGTTTTATAAAATGCCTAATTTAGACACTAGATCAAGAATGCTCTATGTTGATGTATACTTAATCCGAAGTTCAATCCAATCTATAAACTCCTTATAACTTTGTTACGGGACATATTAATGAGCAAGGAGTCATATTAAATATCATCATTCATGTCTTAAATTATATGAATGGGTATGGAGTTTTCTTTTTCAATGTAGTTATTTTTTATCATCTAACAACCAAATTGGATAAAACTTGGTGCTTTTCCTAATTAATAATATTAAGTCCAGATAAACATTAGGCTAAATATATATATCCCCATTACAAAAATTACGTACACCACATTTATGTACAAACAGTTCTTTCCTCACACGCCCTTCGATCCAGTGGTTTGATAGAGGGGAGGTTGGTCTGGGATCCATTCTTCAAGTCCAAAAGAAATACTTTTTTACTAGCCTGATTATAAAAAGCACGAAATTCTCGGGTTTACAGTCATGCAGGATAGAGTTTCAAGGCTGAGATTCAGTTTTCCGGAATTATTGTTTTTGAATTAGCTCACGGAAGTCCTCTTTTTCATCTTCTACTTTCAAAGTCGTCGATAATGAAAATTACTTGGGATTGTTTATCATGTATGTGCCTCTCTCAGAAGCAAGTAAAAGTTATGCTCAATCACTTGCATTGTTTGTTTATTCCTTGTTTGCATGCAATAGTCAAGGTAATGTCTTCTCTTCAGTGAAAGCACATAATAATCATTCTTAATTAGCAGCTACATTTTTTCTATTTGAAAGATGCTACAAGTACCTCCCAATAGAAATTTGTTGTTAAGAATACCAAAGATATCTAACAACAAAAACAGATTTGATTTACACTGTGACAAATACCCACAGGTAGAGACCAAAGAAAATTTCACTATATCAAATATGGTTATAAGAGGAGATAATTTTGTGACTCTTACTGCTATGATACCATGATCTCTATGACATGGTATATATAGGAGAAAAAATGAGCCTATTATTCTTAGTAGAACAAGAATTCTAAATAAATCTTAATAGAATATGTAAACACCAATATTGGGAGAGCAGGAAAAAAATTATAATCTCAATAGAATTCTTCAACTTCTCATAATTTGAATTAAAATAAAATTTGAGTCACAATTCCCAAAAATTTCCACCTTAATACGAATTATATGAATTATACTGAAGGAGTGCAAACACCAATCTTTGATTAAAAAAAAAAAAAAATAAAAAAAAAAAAAAAAAAAACAATCTCTGATTCTTCCACACAAGCCCTTGGGGACTAAACTCGATGACCAATGCCAACCAAGTCCAAGCAATGCTCCATCTTGAACTTGGTTGGCATTACTCATTGAGTTTAGCTCCCAAGAGCTTTTGTGGAAGAGATTGAGAATTATTTATTTTTTTATTTTTTATTTTATCAAAGATAGGTTTTTACAATCCTTTAGTAGAATTCATATCAAGGTGGAGATTCTTAGAAATTGTGACCCGAATTTTATTTCAATTCAAAATTGGAGAAGTTAAATAGTTATATTGGAATTGGTATTTTATTCATACTCTCCCAAAATTAGAGTTTATCTATTCCATTAGGATTTATATTCCTCATATGATGATTAGTATTCATTTTCTAGTAGGAATATGACTTATTTTTCTCCTATATATACCATACAATAGAGTTCATGGTAGTATGACAGTAAGAGTCACAAAATTATCCCTTTTTATAACCATCTTGGATATTGTCAAATGTTCTCTGGTTTCTGTTCGTGGGTTTTTCATGCACCCAGATCTTAAATTTTCCTCATAAATCAAATATGTATGTTCTTTATTTTTGTTGTCAGTTATCATTCGTATCCCTAACAATTGTCAAATATAATGATTCCAATTTTGAGTATATATAAAAGTAGGTTAGCACGAGTGCATGAGTCATTCTAATGTTCTATTCTATCTATGTACAAAAGAAGTAATATTGTGCAACGTATACAACTTTATTTTTTTCAATAGATGCAACACAACTTTTTTCTCTCTCCTTTTATTTATTTATTTAAAAAAAAAATTGGGTTTGGAATAGATGCAACGCGACTTTTTAAATCAATCCATATTTCATATTTCATATTTTTCAAAAACATTTCTATGAAGTAATTGAGGAATTGAAGGTCGACATAGAACAGAGTATCCAATATAATGTTAGCACATTTTGGTGTTTCTTGTCCGTGCAAGTTATTTGTATGGTTTGGTATTTCATGTGGACATGTTTTATTCAAATCATGCGCGACGCCATTAAAGCATGTGTAAAAGTACTTAGTGATTTTTTAGTCAAAGCATAATCGAATACGCTCTAACACAAAAAAGGTTATAATTAATTAATTACCAATCAAGTGGAGTTATCAATATTTATGAAACATTCCATGCATGAATTGGCATTAATTAATTGGCACTATAAGCCATTTGTGAAACCAGTAGTGTTGTATATTTTCTCTCTCGATGATTTGCTTCAATTTGTCCGCATAAGTTCTAAATATTTTAATTTTAATTCGTCCTAAAAAAATGGTGCAATTCTAGTACACATTTCATTCACAAGATACATGGTCAAATCAATATATTTAAGTACAGATATTATCTATCTTTCATTAACGCGTAATTTGGCCGTCCATTAGCCTGAAAACAACCAGCTAGCTGATAAACAACTTAATAATATATAACAAGACATATTTTTCTTTGTTTTAGTTTAATAATAATAATTACATCATGGGTTACGTATGTTTGTTCGTTCTTAGAATTGGGTATGTTTGATAGAAATTTAAATTTAAAGTTGTTGAAAGTGAATCAAAATGGTGTCAAATCAATCAATTAATGAATAATTTAAAATATTGAAATTTAAAAAAAAATTAAAATTAAAATTAAAATTAAAATTGAATTGTTTTTAAATTGTATAGAACATTACCGAGTATATACTTTTTTTGTGCACATTTTACAGTGAAAATGATGAGTAGAAATTTCCCAAGACTGACCGATACCAATTTTTACGATTGCTTGATGAAATTAACACATAAAGCTGCTCAGATTATAATTAAAATTTATTATGATGATTAGTACGTACTTGGTCATCAATTTGGCACATGAACAATTTTAATAAACGGGTGGGGAAGACGTTTGATCTTTAATTTAACACAATTTTATGTTCTCAAGCTAGCTACATTCAACAATTTGAAAGTTCGACAATTCCGTCATCCATTTTTTACAAATGAAAATATTGACTGATTATATACATAACGGGCTTGGATTTGCAAGATCTTGTTTGATACAATTAATTTATTAAAAAAGAAAAAATTTGTTAACCAACTCGTTATGTTAATTTGATAATTGTTTCACGTCAAAAGAAAAAAAAATCGATAATTTTTAAAAATTTTTTAGAACATTTCGTTTTAGTTAATTCTCAATTATGTACACATCTACAAATCATTTTTTCAATTATCTCTATGGGCCCGTTCACCAACCATTTTTACAATTTTTTGGAAACTTTTTATCCATTCTTTCTTTATCCTAAATCAATCACATCCACATATCTAATCACATCCACAAATCTCAACAACTCAACTCCACTCATTCTCTCTCTCTTTACATAATACAACTTTAAAACCTATTATAATCTACTCCCTAGCGGGGGCTATATATTGAACATATCCTTAACCTTTGTTCATTTAACTTTTTTCTATTTGAAAATGATTTTTTACGTACTATTGTCTATTGACCATATGAAATATCAATATTAATACACATTTTATACCATCGCCCATTTTGATCCACAATTAAGATACAAGAACCTAAAAAGAAATTCCCTTTTTTTGGGTGAATAACCGTTGCCACCTTTTTTATGAGTGATATTTCTAATAAAGATCACGTAACTCAACATACTATAAGAAATAGGACCTACATGGGCGGCCGCCTATTGCCCTAACCTTGTATTTATAGAGTAATAGTAGCAATATATATTTTGTGCTTGTAGAGCAATAATAGCGGCATATAACATTAGGCCACTAATATTATTCTACAAGTATATTATTCTACAAGCATAAGACTTCAGGGGCGACATAAGTCCTATTTGTCATAGATATATGAAAGATGACAGTTCTTCTGGAATTATTCGCTAGACTTCCCAGGGTTCAGACTGAGTCATGGCTGGTTTTTGATGTATAGGAAGTTTCTAATTAGAAACAGTTGCCAAGAAAAATCGTTTTTTAAGCCGGCTGCAGCAGTAAACAAAAGAAAATAAAACAAAGAAATGTATTCACTATAAATACACAGTTGTAGACCAGACAAACAGCTATTACCCACGCCCACCCCACCCCACGCCACCCCACCCACCCACCCACCGATCATATAATAATTTCTATACTCGACAGTAACCTGGGATTTCAAGATGAAACCTGAAAAACACAACAGTTGTGACACTTCAAGTGAAGAAATTTCTGATCAATCCAAGAATGTTTATGATGAAAACCCTAACCCTACTGTTGCTAGCAGATCCTATGATTGCGCTTTTTGTAAGCGTGGTTTCACCAACGCGCAAGCATTAGGAGGGCATATGAATATACACAGGAAAGACAAATCCAAGAACAAGAAGAAAGATCTTGAGGAACCTTCAATGAAGTCTGGACTCTATTTTCCTGCAGTTTCATCCAATGATCATCAAAAGCAATCAACAATATGTTATACTGCCATGGGGGCAGAATTGAGATTTCAAGTTTACTTGCCTTCCCCAAACACAAACCCTAGGTTTCTCACTCATGAAATTCATAATTTGGGATCACCAAACCCTAATATTTTGTCTTCTGCCTGGAGGCCTCAATGTTTAATTACTTCGCACGATGATCATTTGGATGCGAGTTT
The DNA here is from genome assembly GCA_018223645.1 of Jasminum sambac. Taxonomy (NCBI): domain Eukaryota; kingdom Viridiplantae; phylum Streptophyta; class Magnoliopsida; order Lamiales; family Oleaceae; genus Jasminum; species Jasminum sambac. Next base: position 26,089,844 of record CP073649.1, read on the forward strand.
AAGCCTGGGGATCGGCCCTTCAGTTGTTGAAGATGAAGGAGGGAAGGAAAATGAAGTCGATTTGGAGCTTCGACTAGGTCAGCCCACCCGTGATCACTCCGAAAGCGCTCACAAAATAAGAAGGGAGACAGTATATATGGAGTGAGTTTCTCAATCTGCTTGATTAATTTATTTATTTTTATTATTGTTTTGACTTATGAATACTAAAAATTATAGATATTCTCTAAATAATTTGGGATGCACTACATAATTTGATTCATTTTTTGTCACTTCATTCAATTTGTTTCTGGGTATATTGAATTTATTATATATGATAATGTGGTACTTAAATTTTATGTAATTTCATACTTGCGCATGTAGACACTACACCAAAATTTGTACAATACTTAATAATTGTCACATTGCGCATCACTATTTCTGCATAATCTGCTTAATAGGGAAGAGCCTGGAGACGAGATGGTGAGTGTTTGAATATCAAAAGACATATTGGTACTGCATTTAAATTTGATTTGCAATCAGAGGTTAAATGAACAATAATCAAGACTAGATCATAGTAATTAGAGCACAATTGATCTAAAAAGTTTCGTGTACTTTTTTCATCGACTCCTTTCCAAGCAAACATGACTTGTATAGAACCTGTCGTTTTCTATACTTTTAAACTGCACATTTTCATGATTCACATTTTCTTGCTCTTAGGAAGTGTTACATTTTGACACCTCATCGGTGTAGTGGTTTGGAAGAGTGGTGGATTTGAAGAATTAATTTGATAGATGTGGAATTGACAAAATTAAAAGAAATGTTGTGCTTCCCAAAGGTTATCTGATGATTCATGCAAAAAGTGAATGCCAACATTGTTTGTTTCACATCATAAAGCAAGAAGAATGAGCGGGTGTTTAGCATTGAATTAGAATTTCAAATACTCACTCAGAAAGAGATTTTGTGAAACTAAGTGACGAAGGTTTGTGCCGTACGCGTGGAGCCTATAAGGTATTGGCATATGGATGTGAATTTGAATCTAAATACTAACACCCCCTAAGAACGCCAATAAATTGTCCCTTAAAGAACTCAAAGTTTTATATATAGAATTCTCTGCTTACTTCTTTGTTGAAACTCCATTCAATCTACGACTTGATGTTATGATTTGAATTTTGAGACTCACATTGCATATATATATATTATGAGATCTCCGTGGAGGAAAATTCTGAGCTTAACAATAGAATGACTCGGATTACAATAGATATATTTATCTCTTCTCGCCATATAACTTGACACCAAATAAGTTAAACGCAAGATCAAGAAGAAAACTTCAGTACTCAAAGTGTCTAGAGTGAGAGAGAGAAAGAGTATTTAGGGTTTATGCAAAAGGAAGTACTAGTGCTCAAGTGGCAGACTGTTTGTTTTCTAATGAATTATGATTTCTGGATAATTATTGGTGCAAAAGAATCATTGTCACACATTACGACACCCAAATAAAGGTGGTAAATTACCATTATACCCCCTAAAAGTGGGGGGTCCACACCCCTATTAGGATATGGAATTTGTGTAGCAATGCTTTGTGTGAACACCAAACAAAGTCCATGATTTCTATATCTGGATGACCAATATTTAGCTCATGTTATCAAATCAATTGACATTTAAAATAAATTTTGGTCAAATTTATCACATACACATTTCTCAATGGACCAGGGAAGATCGATCCTATGATTTTTACAGCTCGAGAGGATGTATAAATTAAGCTCCCCTAGGCAATAACCATCTAGCGAATATAATTTAGAAAAAAAATTGGTGAAGTGCTAATTATTTAGCAAAGGCAAGTTATTGTTTATCTCAAAGTGGCGACACAAAAATTGGAGTGAATATAATTAAGTGCGTACTTCTATCAAAGTTTGTTAGTAAGGATAATTTCTAATAGTAATTGCTGAATAACAATTATTTAATTGTTAACAATGAAACAATTTATTGTACAACATCATTCAATTTCAATCTCACAAAATATCTTGAACAGTCAATCAAAAATCAATCCTTGTCTACTAGATGATCACAAATACCCTTCAAACGACTTTGCCCAATATATATGATTCAAAGAAAATATAATTATCTCCCGAAAATTATAATCTGCAAAACCAAATGTGTCCAAAAATTGAATTGTTCCACTATAATCAATCCTTGGGACGTAGATAAAACATATTAAAAGTATATAAAAATTATTAAATTATTAATATTTAAGTAGTTAAAAACAATGATAAACAATATTTAATTTAATTTAATTTAATTTAACTTGTGTTAAACGGGCAAGCGCTCTTTTGAAAAGTCAAAAGTGAACAAATGAATGAGAGAGATTAGGAGTTGATCCAGGGAGACAAGACCATATATGATAGTGGGTTGATCTCACCATTTTTTCTGATTGGACTGTGACTTTGTTGCCAAAATTCGCCCCCCTTAAATATGCACCTGAGACTGTTGTCTCAGTGGCCTCAAAGCAAGACGGGGTTTTGGACTCACATGTAGTGCACAAATATATATTCACCACTTATTTTAATTTCAATTCTTTAAATTCCATTTTACATTTGAATTGAATTCAAATTCAATGGCTAATGTTCAAAAGTACTAAAAAAAACTCAAGTGAAGAAGCATCAATTTTTTTTCCAATTTTTAATTGTATTATATGTCAACTAAAATCTAGATATGCAATCAATCCATCCCATTTATATATAGGTTGTATTTCTTTTTCTTTTTGTTATCTTTACTCCCCCAATCTCATTTTTTAATACAAATTGGGTGTTGTAGGAGTGAGATGGTGTCTCGAACCCTAATCAATGACACGGTAAGAGAGTGTTTTTTCATTAGGCCAATATAAGTTCATAAAAAATTAAATATTACTAAAAAATTAAATTTTATTTGTGTATTTTCTACGATACTTCCATATGTTAAAAAAGATCATAATTTACATATATTAATAGCAGTGTACATTAAATAAGGATTACATTAGAAAATAAAGAAATTAAATACATGATACCAACAAGAAAAGTAATCCATATTTTGAGATTGGTTAAAATGAAAACAAGCATATCTTAATTTGTATATCTAATGGTTAATATCTATTCTCGTCTATATGGTAATGAAATAGACAATTGTGCAATTCAAGTAGTATTATATTTAAAGAGTAGACATTCAAGTCTAAAAATCATCTTCAATGGTTTCTTTCTACTCTCTATATATAATTAATACATCTCATTTTTCTTTTAGATTAAAATTTAATAATCATTTACCGTACATTAAATGATTGGTGAGAGAAAATAAAATTTTGCGCAATATTTCCTTTCCTTGTGTTCACGGGAAAATGAATTTTTTATGAGGAAAATGAAATAACTTGGTGAGCGACAATGTGAGGATGGACTGTCTACTTTTTTCCCCACATAGACTAGACATTCATCAACCAATGAAGGGGGATTTTTAATGTATAATGTCTATTCTAATTGATATCTATATATCTATATATATATATATAAAGAGCATTTTTTTCCTGCCTAAATAATTCATCAAATTTTCCCGCCTATTAAATTTATTTAATATAATCTTCTATCTATATATAGAATAATTTATATATATAGAAAATGAGGTTTTTTCTTATTATATTTTTTATTACCTTAAATCCGTTTTCCTATTTAAAATAAACTCTCTTTCTATTTTTTTCTTTCCTAACCATATCCAATTATATTTTTTTTGTTTCCTAATATATTAATATTAATTAATGTATATAGATTTTATTTCATTATTTCTACCTTACTTTATCCAATCTCATAATATCTAAATACTCTTGCTATTATTTTCTCTCCTTTTTTTATTTCTACCTATAAATAAAGAAAAATCACGATTCTATTTTGTTCAGTTTGATGAGAGCTTTAGAACAAGTACATTATCAATATATAAATTTTAATTTTTTTAAAAAAATTAAAATTTACCGCACATAAATTTCCACAACTACGATCCCAATTTGTATTAAAAAATTAAAAAATTAGGTTGTACACATTAATTAATTTTAGAAACAATCAATCATTTTTATAAATAATTAGCTAATAAAAAAAATTAATTAAAATTAGCAGTTTCTCTAAGATTAAATTTTTGTATGATGAAAAATTACAATTCATTAAATTTTTACATAAAAATTAAACTAAAAGTGTAACATGAAAATTTAATGCTTAGCTTGGAACCTTTAATTAATTTTAGAAAGAAATCATTATTTTTAAAAAATAATAATTAGCTAATAAATGAAAATTAATTAAATTAAAATTAGCAATTTCGCTCAGATTTAATTTTGGTGTGATAAAAAAATTAAAATTTATTTAATTTTTACATGAAAATTAAAAGAAACGTTTAACATCAACTTTGTTTAATTAATAACTCAATTGTAACATTAATCGATTTTTCTATTAATCGAATTTATATCGATATCTTTTAAATTCCAAGACATCTCTTCAATTATTAGATATTTTTAAAATTAGATTTATATAATTCTAAAAATTATGGCTATCAAGAAAATTAGTTTGGAAATAATTAATTTTTTTAGTAATAATTAGCTTAAACACAAAAATCAACTAAATTTATTTGTACGATAATTATTTAAAATAATAAATTCTATGGTTAATATTTAGTTGGACATGAATTCAATGGACAAAGATTAACAAAAGTGCCAGACAGGTATTTTTTGTTTGGGGGTATTACCAAATAGGTATTAAGACTTTTTTCGTCGACACTTAAGTCTATTTTTTAATTTATTTGACCAGTTAGGTCTTTTCCGGTGACCGGAGATGAGAAATTGAATAAAATATTATTTTTGTATTTGATTTTGATTAAAATATTTATTTATTACTTTTTAAATCATTTTACTCTTTTTAATTTTCTAATTCAATAATTCAGTATTATTATTATTATTATTATTACACAAATAATCTAAAAAAAGTGTTTCAATTGCGGTTTTAGTACAAAATAGAAAAAAATTGCTCAAATGATTCAAAATATTTTGTTTCTCATTTAGTCCATTGGGACGGAATCCATCCAACACAATAGCTTTTATAATTAGTAATATCGCGTTGAAATATATTACGGTAAAAAATATACGAATACAACACATTTATCGCGTTAATAAAAATATATCACAGTAAAAAATATATCAAATACAAAAAATGATTAAATAAAATTATCAAAATGCATACATTTTAATATTAATCAACAGTTAATAATAATTGTAATTATTGTACATACGTTAACTTGTATAAGGAATATATCATCGTAAAAAATATACCAAATGTAAAGTAATAATAAAATGGAATAAAATAAAATTTGGAAAAAACCCTAACCCCTTCCCCTTCCCACCCAACCCCCGCCCAACCTCCACCACATTTCCTAATTACTCGATCGGGCGGCCTTCCCCCCTAGATTTCTTGGCACTATCGAGGTTGCCGGCGGCCGGCAACCTCACCGATGCCCAAAAATCTGGGATGGAGGCTCCCGTTGTAGCCAAATGGATGGTAAATCCGACCCATGGGTCGTGATTCACAACCCACTCAATTACTCGACCGAGGGGCATTCTCCCTGATTTTTGGGCGCCGGAGACCTCGCCGGTGCCTAGAAATCTGAGGGGAAAGGCAACCCGGTCGAGTAATCGGGAAATGTGGTAGGCGTGGGGGTTGGGTTTTTTTTTCCATTTTTTAAATTTTATTTTATTATTTCTTTACATTTGGTATATTTTTTACGATAATATATTCCTTATAGAATTTAACGTAGGTATAATAATTACAATTATTATTAACTATTGATTAATATTAAAATATCCGCGTTTTGGTAATTTTATTTGATAATTTTTTGTATTCGGTATATTTTTTACCCTGATATATTTCTATTAACGAGATAAATTTTTTATATTCGGTATATTTTTTACCCTAATATATTTCAACTAACACGATATTACCGATTACAAAAGCTACTGTGTTGGATGGATTCCGTCCAAATGTACTAAAGGTGTAACAAAATATTTTGAATCATTTGAGCAATTTTTTTTCTATTTTATACTAAAAGCGCAATTGAAACACTTTTTAAAGACTATTTGTGTAGTAATAATAATAATAATAATGAATTATTGAATTAGAAAATTAAAAAAAACGAGTCAAATGATTTAAAAAACAATAAATTAGTTTTTAATCTAAATCAAAAAGAAAAAAATATTTTATTCAATTTCTCATCTCTGATAATCGGAAAGGACCTGAGTGGTCAAATAAATTAAAAAATAGACTTAAGTGTCGTCGGAAAAAGTCTTACTACCTAAGTGACAATATCCACAGACAAAAAATACCTATCTGGTACTTTTGCCAAAACTAATCAAAATTCATTATATTGTTTAAGGGGGAAATATAATTAATTTAAAAAATAAAAAAATCATTAGATTGCTATGGGTTTTCGCTAAAGAAGGAAAAAATCTTTTAAATTGCAATATATTTTTTAAAGTACAAGATTTCATCAAAGTTAGATTCATACAATTCTTAAAATTGTGGAAATTAAAATGATTATTTAAGAAATAATTAATTATTTTCGTTAAATAATTTTTAAAAATTAAAATTAATAATATAATACTGTTACAATTTAATTGGACTTGGTTTCAATGGATAAAAATTGGCATGGTTTCGTTGGATGAAAATTAATCAAAATTAGACATTGCTAAAATAGAAAAATAGTATTAATTAAAAAACAAATAATAATTGAAATTAATTAGATTTTCATGGTTGACTAAATTTTCCCTAAAGAATGAAAGACATCATTTGATTTTGCAAGATATCTTTTTAATTATAAAATATTTTTAAGATTAGATTCATATAATTCTTAAAACTGGAGCTAAAAAACAAATTATTTTAGAAATAATAAATTATTTTTATAAATAATTAGTTAAAAACCAGAATTAATTAAAATTAATTGTATTACAATTTATTACAATTAATTATATTTCTTAGATTTAATTGGATATATTTTTAGTGGACGGAAATTGAGATAGTTTTATTATATGAAAATTAATAAAAATTAATTAAATTGCTAAAAGGGGGAAACATAATTATTTCAAAAATTGAAAAATAATTAAAATTAATTAAATTGCTACGGTGAAGAAAAATATGCTTCCAAAATTATTAATCTTTTTACGTATTTTAAAATAAAGTTAAGTTAACACCTATAAGATTTTTTATTTTTAGAATTGGAGTATTATATCTTATTGTAGAGTAAGTCGACTGATTATTAGTTCGTAATTAACTTTATTTACTTTTTCATTATCATTCTTTTTTCAGAACATGCTTTTCTTTTAATTCTCATATGTTTTTGAATTTTCTATAATATTTCTTTTGAGTTATATAGTTGGTGATAAAACATTAATATTTCTTTTTGTATAATTAAGGGTGTTTCAAATGATCTATACCTTTTTTCTTAAAGTAACAGGGTCCAAAAGTAGGTTTCAAATCGAAATAATTTTTTTTTTATTTTTTATTTTGACACTACTCAAACAAACGCTTATATAATAATTCTTTGGTTCAATCCATCGGTTTCACTAGGAACTAAGTCGAAGAATTCTTACTAAACAATTGGCTATATACCAATCAATTATTAGAATTATATGACGCAATTAGATTATTTTAACTGGCTTTCGACTATGTTAAATATTTATTTAAATTTCTATCTCCTAAATAAACATTAAGAACCTTATCTATTTTGAATCATTTACTTTATATCGAATTTTGCCATCTAAGATTTTATTTAATTTTTAAGTATCATCAATTAGCTTGTATATTTTAAGTATTAATCATGTATATTTCAAGTTATTTATCTTATCCAAATTAATTTAAATTTTATATCGAATCATTCAATATTGAATATGCCAAATATGTTAAATTAGTGAGTTTATACCTAATATGTTAATATACATGTTTAGTATATTTAGAAGATATTTACCAAAAAAATAAAATGTCAATGACACATATATTAAAAAGTATAAATAAAATTTTTCGATTAAACCATCACGATGTGGTGTAGACAGGGATGAGAATTTTCTAGCGGGGTGTGGACGGCAAATGGAAGTTCCTATCTTATTGTAATTCTTATATCATCGTCGCTCAATTTAGAATAAATGAAGATGGGCCGGAATGAGGATCAGTGTTTCTCAGCATGGTAGGAATAGGGTGTTAGGGTCTATCGGATTGTACTCATTACATTATTATTTTTATAATATATTTTTATGTTGATTATATTTCATAATTAAAATTTCAAAGTCATTATTTACGTGTTAATTGTTAATAATGTACATCACACTTATGTATAATTTATATCTTCCAAAATTTATAATTGCATACAATAGAACGTAAAATAATTTTAAAGAAAAAACTATGAGCTCTACGATGTCAGCAGAATTATTTTCGTATAGTTATTTTGAAATCTATAATATTTAATGTTATTTTATTTTGGGTTTACATTAGTATATTAATTTTGTAATGAGTAAACTGTGATATATTATTTTAATCTCTGCTACAAATTGTCATCTCGTGCAAATTAAGTACGAGTATAAATGATAATTAAGTTACTATTCTATAGAGAATAGTAAATTAAGTTGTGTGGATTTTCGTGAGTTTTTTCTTACATATTTACAGAATGGATTAATACGAAAGAATGGATTAATACGAAATACAGGGAATGCTCTATCGAAATTTTTATAGAATTTTTTTATTAAATTAATTAAGTTTATTATTGTAACTCATTCTTTATTTTAATTATTTTTTTTTACGTTTTAGGTTAATATTATTACGATTTATCAATACCGTTATTAGTTCAAAAATTTTGCCTCCCGTGCAACGCACGGGTGAAACAGCTAGTATCATATAATTTTTAGAACTTATAAGCCATTGGCGATGCTCTGCGTACATGTAACCGAGTTTTACTACCATTTAAAATTGAAATTGTAAATTAAAATTACTATATTTATTAATCAGGCTCCGAAAAATGAACGAAATTGTATGCACACTTTTCCCAAATGAAGTGAAGTAATAATTACTAGTATTTTATTCAAATTAAGAATACACTGTTAAATTCATTTGCACTTCTATAAATTTTGAGTTATCATTTATTATACTTAGTACTAGAAAATTAATTTGTAAATTCATAACTCTACTAATTCTTTTAATCTGTGTCAGAAAAAAAAAAACAAACAAACAAACAGGCATATATATATACAATGTGACCTAACAAGTTCATTTTTCAATTTTGGGGTACTTGTACATCTACAAAGATTAAAGATGCAAAATATGAAAAGAATGTGATCAAATCAACTTAATTGCAAAAATTAAGTACGTAATGGCACAAAGTAGGTTGCCTATATATTTGGAACATCTCCAGTTTAGAACTTGGCAAATTTTTATAGGGCAATTGCCTTGCATTTTGTAAATTCAAAATGTCAATAAAAACAAGAATTTTCGAAAACTACTAGCAAATTAAAATGCTTAAAAATAATATTATTAGTGACAAAGCAATTGCCTAGATCTAACTCGTTGATGCGAAAAATATATATTATGGGCCTAAAACAGAGACCATATATATGAATTCTATGCTAAAACCATAAGAAACAGACGGATTAGGATTGTTTATTTGTAGATTAGTGTTAGACTCCCTCTTTAATGCATTACACCCCTGTTACATAGATTATTACGTTGTACACCATTACATTCTATGTACGTACTCTATATGATGCATTACAAACACAATTACAATGTCTAATGAATAAAAAATAAGAACTATTATTATTGAAAAAGAACTTGAGGGATTGCCCAATTAAAATTTGGTTGACTACCCATATTAAACTATGAGATTGCTGATATCAAGTGCGATGGTGGGCACCTAACTTTTGTGGTTTGAAAGTGGTGCAGTAATTAAGACTTCCAAATTCTTAACATATGATCAGGGTTTGAACCGCACCGCGACTGCCCAAATCCCCCAGTTTTTAAAAAATAAAAATAAATCATTTTAAATGCTCTATTTTACGTGATTTCCTCGCCAATTTTTGCTTTTACTGAGCCCAACTACATTGCTTTGCCGCCAGCCCAACAAACTGTACGTGCGTGCATTTGGGCCGAATATTTTTCAACGTTGCACCACATTCAAATTCAATTAACTAGACTAGAAAATGACATTCAAAAAGTTGTGGTGTTACAATTTTGATACTCCTTCCATAGGACACCCTAATAATTTGACTATCATATAAATTTAAAAATTGTAGTTAATATTTTTAGAAAAGTAAATTTAGTTTTTGATTTTCTTAATATATACTCCAATATTAAATGATCATATTGAGTATGTTTGATATGGATTATTGGAAAAATAGTATTAGACGTATGGTTGAGAAGGAAAGAAAATATATTAAAAAATATTTAAAAAATTATCAAATTAATGTATGAGTTGTTAAAAATGATGAGAGAGAAAAATGAATTAAATTTAATTTGTATCAAACAAGACCGTTCACATTAATTAAATAAATGAATAATGGGAAAATGGAAAAAAAATTATGACACACAAATATAGAAAGTAGTGATCTATATATTTTGGGAGGAATAAAAATAGAAAAGAAATTTATTTCTATGAGATGGAGATAGTATTAAAGATTGCCTTTTAGAAAAGTTTTTAAAATCTTTGATTTCGGCCTTGTTTGATTAGGGGTTTAGTTGTTCCGCGCGGTATTCCGTGTAATAATGTGTGGTTAATATTATTTTGGGAAATGTGTGTGTGGTTGAAAATGAATATGAGGTATACGGAATTACGTGCGGATTTAGTTAACACCAAATAGAACAAGGCCTTCATTAGTCAAGGGCGCCACTTTTCTTAAGGCTATATTTTTTTATCTTTATACAATTAAGAGAACTTTGTTGAAGGGTGTAGACTCGAACCTGGGACTCCCTGGTAAGGGATACTCTTATATAATAACTTGAGTAATCACCTTTTTTTATTTTTTTATTTTTTATTTTTAAAGGCTATTTGATAGATCTTAATTATTGACGGATAAACCAAAGTGTATTTCCTCCAACTTTGACAACGGTATCCTTTAATTTGTCTCTAATATGGCCTTTTATTTTTCTCCTTTCTTAATTATTACAAAGTTCCTCTTAAATCAAAGGAAAAATTAGTTTGAAAATTGTTGACACTTGATAATACATTGCTTGATTTGTTAGTGTACAAATGAAACATGTCCAGATGAATCCTACTAAGACATTATATTAATTATTAATGATGTACTTAAGGTATGATTAAGACATAAGATAATGACAAAAGTCAAAAACTATGGGAGGAATTTTAATCCTCTCTGTCTTTGAAACCCATAGATTTTAGGAACATGCATTGGGACAAAAACAACAATGTCTATTTGCCTTTTCCTAGCTTTACAAGTCAATGAAATAATCAAATTATTAGTGTTGGAAAATGTTGGTACCATATTTTGAAAAATCAACAAAGTAGTCATGTATTATGCTGTCAAACAATATATATCATTTTCAAAATAACCATATCGATATGTTTAAAAGTAGATAATACTCTATCCTTAAAACATAAAGTTTTTCCAGATCAAAATCTTTTTACTTTTTATTTATTTATTTATTTATTTATAGTAAAGCGCTATCATAGTTCTACGTTCAGGCTTTCGTCGAGACTTGATAGTGGGGGTTAGGATTTTCTTGTTGTTTTATTAACAATGATAGTAAAAATCAAGATACACGCAAGGAGGGAGCATACACTTGAATTCCTAAATCACAAGAATTCCTGTAGAAAAAATAATAAACAATGAAGTGCTATCTCCTTAACTTAAAGTAAATGAAAAGAAAAAAAATGTAGCCAACCTAACAAGAAGACCATACGACATGAAGGACGCAGAAAGAATTAAAAGTTAAAGAAATCTAACCAACAATTAGAAGCTATAGCGATCTATCTACATGAGAGTCTTAGTCCTCTAATGCAGTGCGTGAGTCATGACTCTCAAATCTCATACTCGATGTACTATTGCATGTCGTGTCTAACCTCGGAAACAATTTCTATTTACTCGTTTCTTTCTAGTATCTCAATTTAATTTGAATAGGATTAGTAAAAAAATCTAGCTAGAAATAGAGGGACAAACTAATATTTAAATGACTTGGGGTAATCAATATACAAAATCAATAATTTAGCTGTTTTGACAGGTTCTGCAATTATTCAAAGTATATAGTAGGAGAAAAGTATATATTCTGATTAACATCAATTCAATCGAGAAGATATAAAACTTTTGTTGATGTCTATCTTGTTTTGCTAGCTTGCACTACACTGTGTTTTATTAATTAAGCTCCACCAAGGTCGACATGTCTCACTTAATATAAACAAAGACCAGCCCAATGTGAAAGAAGAAAAAGTGAATTTTTTTTAAAGCCATTGGTCTATAACTGTGTATAAGTTACCGTGGGCGTGACAAACACGTTAGACAAGATTATACTACATCCGTCCCACAAAGATAACTCATTTCTATTTTCACAAAGATTAAGAAAAATGGAATTAATGGAATTGGAAAAGTAAAATTTAAGATTATTTTCCTAATATGCTTTCTTATTTATTAGATGTTTTATTTCAACTACTCTATACTAATGATAACAATGTACATTAAATGAGGGTATAAAAGATAAGTAATATTTTAACTGCATCTTTAAAAGGAATGTGACATATATTTTAGGACGGACGAAAAATGAATAGTGGACTATATTTTTGGGACGGAGGTAGTATAAGAAAGATCATAAAAGCTTATTCTTGACTCGAGGTGGGTAATTTCATTTCAATAGAATTAATTAACTATGAACAAGTCACATTATCAATGCTGATATTATTAAAACTAAACGAACATGATATTAACGAGCAATAATATGGTTAATTACATGTTATTGTCATACATGAAAGACGTAATCTGACATATATAGAGTAATGTCACATATATACTCACTCTTATATAATCTTACACTCGTATAAATTATCGGAATTATGTGAAGTTGAATCTCACCGTCATTATTATTTTCGTCATCTCAATGTTATTAAAAGAAAGTGCAGAATAAGCATGGTGTAGAATACATATATCTATAAATTTTAGAATATAAAGGTACGTCCACAAATTTTATTTTCACCGGATATATCAATTAAAAGAATTAACTATGCAAGAAGAAAAATGGATTAGATCTCGTTTAGCCGCTACTAACTCCTATCGAACCTGATGCATTCTTGCCTCAAAAAAATCAACCGGCTTGTAAAAATCAATTTTAATTTCTCTAACTTTGTTAATGATGAATAACTGAATTGACAATTCATTATATATACACATTCATTGTACCTGCTTACAAATCAGCTGCTTACAGAGTGGAAAATATGTTCGAGTATACATCGATCATCTCGAAAATGTTTTCCACAAATCTGTTTAAAAAGTGGGACCCTTGTATAATTTTTCTTCCTATCTCTCTCTAAAGTCTAAAATAGGTGCTGGCAATTGATAGTGACATTGGAGATGGCCAGTATTGGACTCCGACAGCGTAGATTTTCTTTTTTTTTTTTTGAAATTTAAATAATTAATATATAAAGCTGGTCGAACGACTCACATTTCCAAGGAAATCATGATATTTTAGTTTTTAAATTTTGAACATGAATAACTACTTTACCTTAACAAAAGAAATATATGAGATTTATAAAATTGTTAAAACATAAAATGCGCAAAATTTCGGAATTTGATTATACATATTGTTGAAATTACCGACTAGCACAAAATGTAGACTTTCTATGAGCTGAGTTTAGTTATCGACTTCACTAGCCATAGCTCACCAAACTTTGCGAACCGAGCCTAAGCTGGATTGATTGCCATTTTTAAGGGCTAGCTCAACTCATGGTTTGCTTTAAGCATGTCATGAGCCAAGTCGACCTTAAACTTTTTTTGGACAATGCCGAGCTTATTGAGTCAATCCAACTCATTAGTGTCTACTCGCATGAATAAGAATGTTATTCAAAAAATAAATAGAGTTATTTTTATTTAATCAGTTTTAAAAAAATACTTGAAAGTAGCAAATGAATCTAAAAATATTCAAATAAGGATATACTAGTAAATGAGGAAAAAAATATTTTGTACATAGAAACAAAATTGTATAGACATATAGATGGAACAGAATGGGGTGTATTAACTATTACTTTATATTTTTTAATACTCTATCTATAATTTTCAACTACACATTCTACACCAAATTTTATCCTACCAAATTTAATCTCTATAGAACATACTCTTAATTTTTTGGGCTCTTACGATTCTGATATTCAAATTACACGATCTTACGATTCAAACGATCTTTATTCCTCTAATATTAGGAGTTTCCATTTCACTTTTGTTGGAAAAAATTATATCTCTAATTTTTCCCACCCCAAATAGCACAGTGGAATATCAAATATAAACGTAAAATAAAATAGCAACGATCGGCTTAGCTAACCCCCGACAACCAAGGGGGAAGAGCACTTTGTTAAAGAAAAAAACTCTCGTATAATCTTTTCTCACTCTCTCAACTTTTTCACACAAATTCTTTTTCTTCGTAACAAAATTAGAGCAGTTAAAGAACAACGTACGCAATACCCTCATTCACATCGTATTCTTTCGATCTCTAATTTTCTTCAACCAACAATCGACAATCCAATTCACCATGAGAGTCTAATCCTCAATTACTGTCAATGTGCAATTCACCTTGACAAAATACACAATCAAAAGAGACCAGCGCACCATGCGGGTGCCGAAGGCACGCAACATTCTTTCTCTCGTTCTAAACTTTTGGCACATCTTACAATTGAGGCTTATACCCATATTTATATATGAAAAATTCTCCAATCCTAATTAGAATTGAAGTCCCTTTTCCGTCCATGAGAAATCTTCTAGTACTAATTGAAATTGGACTCATTTTCCTTCTTTACTCTTTAAATATGTTGAATGACATTCCTAAAAACTTTTAATTAAGTATTTTGAATTGTTAGGCAAATTTAGCAAGTTGTTTTAAAGTAAATTTCATAAGTAATATATCAAAGTAAAAAAATAGAAAAAATTAAAGCCGTAGCGTGTAATTACATTTTATAAATTAGTCGTCATAGTTATAACTATTATAACAATTTATAAAATATAAGGGCTATTTTTATTTTATTATCAATCTGATTTTGGGTTATTATAATTAGTTCATTTTTTTAATTAAAAAGTCCAATTATATGTCCAAATTTCGTATAATTAACATTTAATAGGATCTTATGATTCACGATCCGATCTATAAGACCCCTCCACTGATTCGATAAAAAATTACGATCCTGACAACCTTAACACTAAGACTTCAAGTCATTCTTTGAAGATTGTTTACAACTTTTGTTATATATATATATATATAGATGATGATAATAATAATAATAAAAAAATTTATCAACTATAAAATTCACTTTTTCATTTTAATTTTCTACTTTTGTTGTCTGTGTACGTGTTGGGGGTGTGGGTGTGGGGGCAGGATGGAGTTTGACGGAATTAGATATTCTTTGAACTTGGAACTTGGAAGGGCTAAATATTTCCCATTACCTAGAATGCCTTTTTATCTTCTTCTTCCTTTTTCTTTTTTTCTTTTTCTTTTTTTAAATAGAATGCCATTTTATAATCCAATGACAATGTGGTGTTTTCTGTGGAGTAGTACATAGCACATGCATTGCACGTGATATGAAACGTTATTTTGATTTCTTTTCATTTTATTATTAGCATAAATAAGTACGAAAATTAAATATTCTCAAAGCAAATATTATGCAAGAAATTAAAGAAACAACAAGAATCAATTCTGAATAAAAATTTAATCGAGAATTTCACACAATTATTTTCTTTTTTCGGTTCACATAAACATTTTTCGTAGAGCTAAAATTTTTTTAAATAGTATTGTTATTTTTAATAAAATTTATTCTAATCAAAGAATGGGATAAAATAGAATTATATCCAGTCACAAAAGAAAAAAAAGAATCCTATACACTCATTTAAAATTTTTAAGAGCTTCCACAATTAACATGGAATGAGGATATTTTTAACAAAAAAAAAATGTATAGGGATAAAATTAAAATTGAATATTTTACACTCATTCCCCATGTGAGTAATTAATGGTGTTAATAATATTTGTGGATTCAAAGCTGAAGACTTGGATTCGAACCCTATCCCTAACCCCAAATCCCCTCCCACTACTCTCCATGGTCTCTCTCTCTCTCTCTATATATATATGTGTGTATATATATATATATATATATATATATATATATATATATATATATATAACATTCACATGAAAATGATGGAGAAGAAAGACAAAAATAATAACAAATTTCTGGCAAAACAATGACATTTTTTCCTCACATGCTTGTTATATGACTATTGCATTCTTTAAAAATTATTCCACTATAATCAAAAGATAAAAACATTTATCATGTGAATTAACCTTAATTTTATTTTATTTAAATATTAAGAAGCATGTCAAATTAATAATTTTATCACCATGATATTTTTTCGAATTACATGCCTTTAACATAAGAGTTATCTTCATTCCAATCTCACAAATATATATATATATATATATATACATATATATATATATAATCAGCTGGTATTTACTATTTATTATTATTTAATGTATACCAACTAAATTGAAAAGTTCTAAGAATTCAATTTTCAAAATAGAGCATTGCTACCAATATTTAGAGATTGTAGCATGGAAGAGAAAAATATTTTAGAAAATATCATTAAAACTAAAAGATAAGAAACTATTTTATTAAATCATTTATTGGAAAATACAAATAAAACTTAAAGTTAAAGTAATTGCATAAAGAATAAGAGAGTGTGTATTAATTAACTTTTTGTAATATATGGGCTTTAAACTTAGGGAAAAGGGAGAGAAAATTTTTTCAATTAATATTAACATTAATGAAGTGGGAAATTGGACATTTAAGAAAAAAGCTATGGGACAAAATGGGAATGTGAATGTTTTATGCTCATCCCCACTTTTAGTGATTAGTGATTAGTGATTATAAAGTGTAGATTTAAATTTATGCACGTAAGTATATATTATTTTTACGTTTATATTAGTGAAATTGAATATTCGATTAGAGGTTGTACATCTAAATGTATAAATTTGACTATAAGCATAACACCAATCATGTTCAAGCACTCTTGAGTATGCTGTAGTTATGGTACATTAGTGAAATTGAATATTCTATTAGAGGTTATACATCTGAATGTATAAATTTGACTATAAGCATAGCACCAGCCATGTTCAAACACTCTTGGGTGTGTTGTAGTTATGATACTCTCAGTTTATTTTTCGGTCACATATAATTTCTGTTTTAAAAATCGAAACCAAATCAAGTATAGTGAGACGGAGCTCCAGTAATTATGAAATTTTTCAGTGACAATGTTGGTGGCCGGTGATCAAATTTTTTTGCCATAATTTGGAAAACGATACTATTACTCATGAAGCTTTAAGCCATGTTCACTCAGAAAATTCCACGTGACAAATGGAAAATGATATATCATATAAATACGCATTAAATAATCCACATCATTACAATGTTTTCCAAACATGAATTCGAGTATTTCCAATTTCGAAAATTCATGGTTGGAAATACTGCAAATTCACTTTTGGAAACTAAATTTTGGGATAAGAGCATGTCTAGCGTTGGGATGGAAAAACCCAAATTAGAATTGCACTAATGTGGATTTTTCCACCACTTCCATATAAACCAAAATAATGTGAAATGGCAAAAAGCTAATTTTATTCGTTTTGGGGTGGAAAACCCCAAAAGATGTGCCAAAATTTGAATTTTTCCACCCTTATTTCCCATTTTCCTCCAGGCCCTAACGTGGATTATTTAATATTTGCATGATATTGCCATGTAGAACTTTTTGTCAAAGAAAATGGAATGAAGGGTGGCGGTTGAACACCATCCAACGAAATTATGCGGTTGAACACCATCCAACGAAATTATTCAAAAACTAGCATTGGTTTTTGTTAAAAATTCAGCGTTGATAAGGCATCTCGTGTGATAAATATGAAACTTATATTCAGTGCCATAAATGAAAAAGGAAATAACTTGGAGGATTATTTTTGTAAATTAGTTAGACCTTCCCTGATTGCCACGCCTATAAAATCAACACTGGTGTTTGGACATACCTGTATCATCCAAAGTTCAGTGAGAAATTGTTTCGGTTTCAAAATTCAGTGAATAATGAATTTCGTTTTCAAAATTGAGGGACCATTTGTTAATTCTATCTTTAATGAGAAATTAATAATTAATTTACCAATCAATAATTAATAAATGCTAATTGGCAATTAAGTAAGGAAATAAATAAATAAATAAATAGTTAATGTCATACTTTATGGGGGAAGAACGTTTGACAGTGGACGTTTTTCAGCAAAAGTGCGTCCAAGTTCTCTTCATCTGAACCTCTGTAGGCCCCACCCAGCCCCACCCAGCCCCACCCTCTAGATTTCCTCTTTCTCTCTCTAAAACATTTACGATTCTCTCTACTTGTTCTTTCTCCATTCCATTTTCACCTACTTTGGTTTTGCATTGCAAACAACGGCGCGGACAAGCCTCTTTCCTCCTTCTCTCCTACTGTTACGAAACTTCTTGTTTTGATATTTGTGTAAAGACTCAGAGAGAAACCAGAAAAAAAGTGCGTATATTTCAAAGAACAAGAAGAATTGTTCTATAAATTTTAAATCCCAGTGAAATTTTTGCACAGAGATATGTTATTTGTACATGGGCTGCTTTTCCTTTTTGCTGTAGAAGGGAATGATGCTAATTGCTATGAACAGGAGCTGTAGAGTTTCGGAAATTATTTTTCTTTACTGATTTTTGGTTAGACATTTCTTTTTGTCTTTTCTTTTTTTTTTTTTTAAAAAGAAAAATTGGGTTTCGCGTAATTGAACAGTGGATTAGGTTTTTCGATATCAATGCAGTTTTGGATGAATAGATGATGATGTTGCTGAGAAATGTACAATTTTGTATTTCATTACATAAATACGTCTGCATGTAATGCAAAGATAAGATCTGAAGATTGGATTTTCAGTATTTTATCAGGTAAAATTCGATCTCAGCTGCATTTCACTTTTTTTCCTTTTTACTTTCTTCGAATTTTGTTGATTTTCTTTGAGCTTTCAAATCCCCCAACAACACAACCCAACCCCTCTGTCAACCCCCCAAAAAAAAACTCCCTACCCAACCCAATTTAGATTTCGTAGTGTTTTTTTTTGGGGGTTCGATAGTGCTTTTTTAATTTATCAAACTATAATGGAAATTCTTTGATGACTGATTAAATTGGGGATTTGAAAAGTACAATTTTAATTTAAAAAGTCTCCCACTATTTTAAGTTTTGGGATAGCTTGTGGGTCAGATCTTATTAGGTCTGAGAGATTGAATATTTTTCCCTCTCTCTAGACTATCAAGTTAAAGATTTTCCAATTTTCTAAAGAATTTGGAATAGTGAACTATGCAATTTCCTAGTCTGATTTATGGGTTTTTCTTGGATTGAACAGGAAATGAATGCTAGAAGATTCTGTTATGAATCCTTGATACGAATTATCAGTTCTAAATGTTTAAATTGATCTACATTGGGGGGCAGAATACAATAGTTCTCTTTCCAGAATAAATGGATTGAGTAATCAATGCATTAGATGCAATGTCAAAGACATTAGCAGTCGGCGTTTTGATTCTCTCCCATTTAGTTTCTCTATCATCTGCTGAAAATGGATTCCCTCGATGTAATTGTGACGACGAGGGATTTTGGAGCATTGATAGCATTCTCGTACGCCAAAAAGTTAGTGATTTTATGATTGCAGTAGCATATTTCTCAATCCCAATTGAGTTACTCTACTTTGTTAGCTGTTCAAATGTGCCATTCAAATGGGTGCTCTTTCAATTCATTGCCTTCATTGTGCTCTGTGGGATGACTCATCTGTTGAACTGCTGGACTTACGGGCCCCACCCGTTTCAGCTAATGCTTGCTCTCACTATTTTCAAGTTTCTAACAGCTCTCGTCTCGTTTGCCACTGCAATTACTCTTTTGACCCTTATTCCCTTGTTGCTCAAAGTCAAAGTAAGGGAATTTATGTTGAGGAAAAAGACTTGGGATCTCGGTCGAGAAGTTGGGATTATAAGGAAGCAGAGAGAAGCTGGTTGGCATGTAAGAATGTTGACTCAAGAAATACGCAAGTCCCTTGATCGCCATACTATACTGTATACGACTCTGGTTGAACTATCAAAGACTTTGGATTTACATAATTGTGCTGTGTGGATGCCAAACGAGGCTAAAACCGAAATGAACCTCACTCATGAATTGAAAGAAAGGAACTTCTCGACTTTTTACAACTCCCCTATCCCAATCAACGACTCTGATGTACAAGAGATCAAGAAGAGTGATGGGGTGAATATACTCGACCCTGAGTCGGTCCTTGCTGTTGCTAGCAGTGGTGGGACCACCGAACCTGGAGCTGTGGCGGCCATCAGAATGCCAATGCTGAGGGTTTCCAATTTCAAAGGTGGGACCCCCGAAATTGTTCAAGCTTGTTATGCCATTCTTGTTTTGGTTCTTCCTGATGGACAGGGCAGATCTTGGAGCAATCAAGAACTGGAGATTGTAAAGGTCGTTGCAGATCAGGTGGCTGTCGCTCTTTCTCATGCTGCTGTGCTTGAAGAATCTCAGCTTATGAGAGAGCAATTAGTGGAACAAAATCGAGCATTGCAACAAGCGAAACAGGATGCATTAATGGCAAGTCAAGCTCGAAATTCATTTCAGATGGTAATTAGTAATGGACTAAGAAAGCCTATGCACTCTATTCTAGGCCTGTTATCCGTTCTGCAAGATGAGAAGAATTTAAGCGATGAACAGTTGCTTCTAGTCGATGCTATGGTTAAGACGAGCAATGTCCTATCAACGTTGATAAACGATGTAATGGATACTTCGACAAAAGATAATCAGAGGTTCCCTTTGGAGATGAGATCTTTTCAGCTACATTCTATGGTGAAACAAGCTGCTTGCCTTGCTAAGTGCCTTTGTGTTTATAGGGGCTATAAGTTTGTCATTGAGGTTGATAAATCCTTGCCGAACTATGTTATGGGCGATGAGAGGCGAGTGTTTCAGGTTATTTTGCATATGGTTGGAAATCTTTTGAATGGAAGCAAAGAGGGGGGAAGTCTTACGTTAAGAGTGTTTGTAGCCAGTCAAAGTCAGGGACGAAACGAGCAAAGGTGGGGTCACTGGGGATCAAACTCGTCTGATGGATATGCTTATATCAAACTTGAAGTTGGTATTTCTCACACTGGTTCTCCTGCTGAGAGTTCACTTCCTTCTAATCTATACGGTAGTCGGAGGTACTCTGGTGGAGTCGAGGAAGGCTTGAGCTTCAGCATGTGCAGAAAACTAGTTCAGGTATGTTTGTTTATCTGTTTTGTACTAGATTTAGTGCAAGCAGCTAATTTGGCACGATCTGGTGCGAAATCGAGTGGGAAGCAGTTGATGTAGCAGGTTCAGGTTGCGTTACATCAACTGCCTGTGGTGCAAGCAAGTTGCACTAAATCAGGAATGTATATTTTACTTTTCAAATTACGTTACCGTCACTGTTGTCTTTTTCTCCCGTAACTGTATACATGTCGTACGCAGTTAATGCAAGGAGACATATGGGTGGTACCAAATCCCGAGGGTTTTGATCAAAGCATGGCACTTATCCTCCGCTTTCAAATCCGGCCGTCCATTGTCACTGGATATTCAGAACACGGGGGATCTTCAGATCATCCACATTCAAACTCTCTCTTAAATGGCCTCAAAGTTCTCTTAGCCGACACTGATGACGTTAATCGAGCAGTAACACGAAAGTTGCTTGAGAAACTAGGATGCATTGTCTCTGCCGTGTCTTCTGGATATGGCTGCCTTGGTGCTCTGGGTCCCGCAGTATCTAAGTACCAAATTGTACTTTTGGATCTTCACATGCCCGATTTGGACGGCTTTGAAGTAACAACGAGGATTAGAAAGTTTCGAAGCCGAAGCTGGCCGTTGATCATTGCTTTGACCGCAAGTGATGATGAAGATATGCGGGAAAAATGCATGCAAATTGGGATGAACGGCGTTATTCAAAAACCAGGTTCCTTGCAGGGGATTGGCGGTGAGATTAAAAGAGTCCTTATGCAGGCAAATAAAATTTTGTCATGATGGTAGTGTTTCTATACTGTGGAGAAATATGTTTGGTTCGCACGAGAACGTAAATTTCCAATTGTTAGAATAAACAAAGAGAATTAATTTTCTATATATATGCTCTCCACCAAGTATTCGGCGTAGCATAGAAATCCTACATACACAACAGTGATAGTCAAACTGGCAATAGATACATTCATCTTCTTTGGTTTTAGTCTCTTCATATATTATTGGATTACAATTTCAAATATGATTAAATTCGCGTTAATGCCTGCTATATCTAGTTGTGTTTTTGCGGATCTCTTTCTTAAATTGCACCAACTATAGTACTATGTTGTTAACATTTCGCATATGGACCCTGTGGTTTCCATCGTAGTACTATAATGAATCATTGATATTCGCGTTTCTTTAATGCCGTGTGCTGTTGATGTCATTGATTGGCCGTAGAAGAAGCATTTTTTCTCTGTAAGCTTTGCAAAGGACTGCTCGACCATTTTATTCACAAGCCAGTTAATGTAGACTTGTTTTAGTTGCATTGCTATAGGGATTATGCTTCACTGGTATGGTTCCATTTCTAGTATTTGTCTGTGTTAATGGCTTGTCAAGACAGGTCGACAGAAGCATTTGCTGAGATGACCAGGTTAAGCTCCACAACCCACGGCTTCGTCTTCAACAGGTATTGGAATAATGAGTGACTGGACTTTCATATTTCTTGCAATATGTTTATGAACTGATAAATATTAGGAATATGTTGAATGTATCACCCTGATTACTGCTAGGTTTATTGCACTACATATGAAAGATGAAATGACCACTTTATCCTCATTGCCTATTGCAAGTGACCGGTACATTCCGCAGTAAACAGGGTGGTGTACGTGTAGCATTATCATATATGTTATCGTATTGTAAGTTAGCAGTTGCGCAACCTCTCATTATTATCCCAATGCCAAGTTATTGCAGAAGAGCATGCACACACACTAAAGTGTGTTTGTGTGTGTTAGTCCTTCTGGCTTCGGGTCAAATCAATTTTCTGGAGGTGGCTCCTGGTTGGAGGTATGTATTCTTTGTTGTGTTTTGAAAGTGGAAATTGTACATGGAGAGAGTGGGTGAAGAGACTGAGCATGTGTGATTAGTGTGCAACAAGTGGACAAAAATGTGAAACCATGCATGAATGTAATTAGAGTACGTGCGTATGTGGACGCTTTGCTTCAATTTCTATAGCTATAATATTATATCCCAATTGTGTTCCATCTTGTGTCCACGTGCTAGGCTATCCAATTAGGTTTGTACTCATGGGAGGATAAACCATACCCCTACTGATGAAGTAATATCACATAATCATCAATAATGACATGGTACTATCACATCATTATCATATTGTTAAAAATGATTGTGTGGCAGTGTCACACCATCAGATGTGGCACTCCACATTAGCAAGAGGATATGGTTATTCTCTTCTCACTCGAAGAGAAGAACATTACTCTATGAAATTGTATTGGCAGTACCAAGCATGCTAGAATCGAAGAGCATGGCTGGCGGGGATTATGCTTTTACGGTTTTTTCTAAATTGTATTAGCAGTCTCAAGCACAACACAATCGAAGTCGAAGACGAAGATTACCAAGCATGCTAGAATTGATGAGCATGGTGGATGGGAATTATGCTTTACGTGTTTTTCTAAACTGTATTTGCAGTCTCGAGCATGCCTCAGTCGAAGTTGAAGAGTACAATGGATAAGATTTTAGCTTTTTATTAGTGTTATTGTTTTTCTAGTCTTATCGGGTTCAATACTAGACAAGCTGTTCCGCACGACTAATAAATTGTCTTGGTGATCTGTGCTATAATTTTACACATATGACTAATTAGCGCAACAATGATCTAATGTTTTCGGTTATTGCGCTTTCAGGACTTGTCATTTTATTATTGGTATTTTTGTCCTCAATCTTATGTTTTTTACAAAATAAGGATTTTTTAGGCCGAAAAGACAATATTATCCTTTTATTTACATTAAATTAAATAAACAATATTTACAATTAAGTACGTAACATCTATATCTATATAATATATAAAATAGAGGTAATACCACATTTGTAATAAAAGAGTAGTTTTAGGACATAATTAACCAACTTTTAAATGAATTTTGGATGGTAGTTAATTTTGTCTTATTTCTAATTTTTTCTGAATTTATTAAATTTTCAATTTAGCCTCTTCAAATTTTGCAATTACTCATATTCATCAAGTTTCCTTCTTTTAAATTTTATTTTTACATGAAATGTGTTATGAGGGGATCGAAGGTAAGTAATTATTTGTGTCTTTCAAAAATCTAATGTAGTGTTTCTTTACGTTTCTTTTAATTTTTAATTTTTTTTATTACTTCTTCCTATTTCTTTTAAAGAAATTTTTTGACCTATTTTTAAGTAAAATTATTTATCACATTATTATATAAGATTTACATGTGTTTAAATTTTTTTTATATGAAGTTGACAATTATTTATTTATTGACTTAAATATGGGATGATACATTATTATCTATTTACTAATTATCTATTTACATGAATAGATAAATAAATTATATATATTATTTTATTCAATTAAATATTAAGTTTTGAAAATAAACAACATATGAGATAAATACATCAAGATTGCCATCTATGTTTAACAAATTTTAATTTGAATATGAAAAATTATTAGTTTATTCTAAGTCCATTATTATCTATTTAACATATATCAATTGGGGATATACATGATTCTTCGATGGATTTTTAACGTATTATATAATACCAATTAGTTATACATAATTCTATAGCTATTCGTATTTCGAATTCAAATGAGGTAACATCAATAATCAACGCCAATGATCAATGTCTCACATTGGACTGTTTTTAAAAAGACTTATATTTAGTAATTGACAACTTTATATTGCAATATCCAAAGTCACGAATTGCTTCGATTAGAAGTTGCTTTGTTGTATAAAAATGGAAATCCAACAAATATGACGACGGATGTTATATTTAGAAAAATATTTTCAAAATTATATATTAATTTTGTTTTAATTTGAAATTAACAGATTTTTTATTTTTGTTAGAACTCTACTATATTTTAATTTCTTCAACAATTGTTATTTGTTGTCTCCTATACAATAATTTACATTTCCCTCAGAATACCATTTTTATTCATTAAATTAATATATAAGCTCTCTAGATTTTTCATATTGCGAAATTGATATATAAAAACGTTATTGCTTCCCTTACATCGCATGATGTGAATACTTGTTTCAATAAGCACAAATTGGTTTATAAATTTTATTTATTATACAATTCAAATTTTAAAGTTTAGATAAATTGAAAAATGATAAATTAATACAATCACATTTCAAATTTTAGAATTTAGTCATCATCTTTAACACACCCCCACCATCTCCACCATTGGTGTTCTCTAATAAATCAGAAAACCCTGGTTGAACCACAAGTAGATTTGCTAGTGGCTGGACCACCTGCAACTGTTAGTGGCTGAACTGCTAGCAAACCACAAGATCGGGGTGGTCGAACCACCCACAAGTTGGTTTCCAATGGACATTGGTGGTGGGGGTAGTGTGTTGGTGTGGTTTTCAGTGAATATTGGTGGTGGGTGAGATGGTGGAGTGTGGGTGTTGAAGATGAGAATTAACTTTTATAATTTCCAAAGTTTCTGATGGTTATATAATTTTTATTGCATTAATTTATTTAAATGTTAATATATCAATAAATAAATTTTAGTGACCAATTTATACATATTAAAATATTTTATACTCAATTGCAAATATTCGTTATTTAATTTTATTTAAATAGAAGAGTATTATTATCTTTTCGACTTAAAAAATTCTCATTCTGTAGCAAATTGTTAGGTTAAATACCAAAATGCCAAAAGTAAAAACATAGTTCTTGAAAGCGCAACGACCTAAAACGTTAGGTCATTGTTGAACTAATAAGCATTTTGCATATCTACAATCTACATCTATCTGTCTACTACTATATCACTACTCAATATCACTAGTCATTGTCAATAATATATAAAAACATGAATAAGTTGGAAACTTTTGATTTTCCTAATTTACCCTTATATATGTTTTCTAATTCTTGTTTTATCCTTAAGTAATCTTAAAAAAAACTCTTCATTTTCCTTTTCTTTTCTTTTTGTTTTCAACTCTCGCCCTCACAATTTTCTTTTGAAAGAGCTGACATCAGAGCAAGCAAAAAAAGTATGCAATATAAATTTTAAATCAAAGATCTCAATTTGAAATTTAATAGAGCTTACTATCAAGAGTTAATTATAAACGTACAATTTATTGTAAGCCTCAAATACTATGGATAAAAGTCATAGTTTTAACATTTTAAATTTTGAATAGGAAACTCAATCTATTATACTTTGTTCGATTAAAAACAAATTATACTTGTAATTTATCAATTTAGTCCTTCAAATTTATTTTGATCTTTTTATTTTCATATTAAGATCCCTACTTCATAGAAACAAATTCAATTAAGCCTTAATTATTTTTATATTCTAATCTCAACCGACTCTATCCATAGAAATGAAAGTTTGATTTTCTTTTACCCAATATAGGACATAGCATCCGTTGATGAATGATTATACAATTATCATTTGTGAGTTATATTACTCAATTAAATATTTTTAGAAGTTATAAATCCAACAAACAATCACATTGCGTAATATAACGATGATAAACTTTAGTTAATCTTAAATTTAAAGCGTTACTTGACCTAATTGTAGGAACAAAAATACAATCCTAAAATTAAAAGTGTGAAATTGATTGTTTTATGAAACAACATTCAAACATGGGCTTAACTGTCTTGGAAAATATGTGATGTTTATATATTAATCAATTTAGCAGTAGCAAAAGCTTTTGAAATATACCCTTCGCTGTCCACATATTCTTGCTGGGTAAGTCAGTCACATGCTATGATTTAATCCCAACATATCTATTTCTTTAAGGTCAACTTCCTATCATCATTGAGGATGGAATAACCATTACTTTCTAAAATTGCATTTAAATGTAAGATATAGGCAAACATGATCTCTTTTTCCTCATCATCCTTCCTCTATTTATTTTCATTGCTTATTTTGTAAGAATAACTTAGTCCTAACTCTTAATTCGGGGGTGCAAATTATGAAAGATAAAACTATAGTGACTATCACGAATACAACTTGCTAATCAAGATTTTCTTTTGCGATGATGCATTCCATCTGTATTTTCTTATTTTTTGTTTTTACATTCTTAATCCAACTTTTGTAGTTAATTTTTATTTTTGGTGAAAAAATGATGCTATAATTCCCCGTGTGAAACACATGCTTGTAGCTATAACTATAACTAGTAACTTGTAACTAGTATATAAAAAACGTAGATCCATTTGAAACTTTTTGTTTTCCTTTTTTGCCCTTATTTATTTTTGCTTACATTTTGTCAAAGAGGCCCTTATTCATTGTTCACACTCGACATTAATATTTATTTATATTTTGTATATTTATTGAGTTATTAATGTTAGTAATAAACTTTTCAATTTCCCACCACAAATTAAAGGTATTTTTTTTCTAACCATATGAAGAAGTGGGGTTATCTATCTACACCATAAAAAAAGAAAATGTAAAGATTGAAGAACAATGGCTTTAAGGTGGACGGAGATTAAAGAAGCAATATAAGAGTCACCACTATTTTACTATTTTTATGTATTCATTCTGAACTTAATTTTTTTATAACTACCTATTGTTATTTGTTTAAAAAAGCTCTTTATAGTTCCATGTGCAAAGTAATTGCTTTTAACTAGTACTAGTATATTAAAAGAGGCAATTCATTGGAAACTTTTGAGTTACCATTTGTACTCTTCCTTCCTTCCCTTAATTCATAATATATGCCATTAGCCTATCCATCCCAAAAACAGAGGATGTCATTAATAATCATCTAATCCAATTATTGGTGGTACATGCTAAACAATTAAGAGGCAATTCCTAACATGGCAAAGAATAGAAATTCCAGGCATGTCAATCTACTTTTCCAAAAGCCAAATGTAGCATTATTTTGAAGTTGAGTAACCACATTATAGACGAAATTTCAATAAAAAATGCCTGCGACCAAGTTCTCCGATGACTGCAAATAAATATACCAGTCAAAGAAGATGCCGACCTCTAATTCTCCATTTCCAATCATCTTTTCCATTTTGAGTGTGATGAAAAAATTATTTTTAGTTCGTAGGAAATTTTTCATCTTCTCCCATGGAGAATCAGTGTGAGCTGCTGGGGGGTGGTTGAGGGGAGCGGAAGAAGGGTGTTTTTTTATTTTTTATTTTCAGGAAGAAGGGTGTTTTGGTTCAAACAAGTTGAATATGTTGCCATCCTTTTCTTTTTTAAAAAATAATTGCTTTCCTTAGAATTTGGTATTTTTTTCCCCTACTATATGTGGCCTTTTTTCAACAATTAATTAATTGCATCCACAATCTGGGGAAAATATCTCGCCGTGAGCTGTTACTCTCATATTTTGTTTGAATTTTTTTTTTTTTTTTTGGGTGGGGGTGCAGGTGGGTGGGGGACCAAGATTCAAGCTACTCTAAGGAGACTACTGGAAATTTCTATCATGTACTTGAGAAGGCAATGTGCACCAAATCCGCAATGAAAACTTAAGGGTAATCAATCTCCAATATTCAAATGTAAATGATGCGATTGAACTTACCATGACAACTGAGACTAAGATCAAAGAAATTGAGGAATTCACTGCTCAAGTTAATTAAATCCAAATTATAGTTGTCGTCTCTCAGTTAAAACACTCGCAATTTAATTATTTTAGATCCATGCTCTCTCACTTTATAATTAAATCAATTTCTTATGTGAAAAATCTGTTTCTCGAAGCTTCATGAAAATTCATTTCACTTGATTACATATTCCTTTTAATTCATGAATGAATATAACAAATAAAGACATGATAGCATAAGAGAATAATTAAGATTTTTATTTAGTGATTACCAAAAATTGCACGTGTTGTTTCCAGTGCGTTGGTCAAGTAGGCATGCAAGAACATGATATTCATTTGTCTATTTGAGGAGAGACAGATATTTATGGAGGATAAATGGGATTCCCCCATTTGAGGTCACTTCAAAGATAAAGTTTGCTTTGCTTTGATATTCCATTAGAAATGGAGTTTGAATTTTCTAAGTTTATATCATTTTTATACATGAATAAACTTTGATGTAACATAGGCCACCATTCTCTCTATTTAATCAATTTTTCTACCATTATTTCTTGTCAATCAACTCCAATTTAAACATTGTCATGGTCACCACCCTATGTGCGTGGTTCTGTCTTATCTAAAATCGTTAAGTGTGACTAGGTTGGTGAATTCCTTGTCAAACATAATTGATGGGTACTTATATTATATTCAGATACATCACCCTTCATTAAATTAGTTTGTATATTTAGTAATTTTATTTTGAAGGTCATTGTCTCCCAATAGCAAAGAAACGCCTCTATTTGGCAGCAGGGATAGACGTCCACAATGTGATCATAATGAAATGATGGTCATGCATTTGAAAATAAAAATTAACACTCAAATCCATCAAGGATAGTCTTCTGTTTTTTTTCATCTATCTCAAATTATAATTTACTTTCTGTATTGAGGGTATATTGAAGTCTTTTATTTATTAACATACCTTTATTTAATGTGTATTTTTACATATCAAATTAAATATACTATTATCTTTTAATATAACAGTATATATTTGAAAGAATATATTTATATATAAGTGTTATTTTACCAACAAAATTAATTATATGATTTTTTAATCCGTGTAAAAATATAAAGAATATTATCTTTGTAGGATAGAGCGAGTACAAAAATTAATGACTTTGGAAACATTTTCGTCGAATGTGGTTTGAGACGGTTTCGATAAAGGGTACGAAAGCAAAAAGAGAATATAATTTAAGTTTAAGTGGTCTAAAATTCTTTCAAATATATATGCATGGTATATTATTTCAAACCGAAAATAATTTGCAAACAAGAAATTGTTTAGCAATGTGAATATTTGATGTTACATAACAATGAGTTTAGATATATTTTTTCATTTCTTATCTCTGTGATTATTTTATTCGAACTATTTTAGTTGGATGAAAAAGTGAAAGAAATACAAAATAGAATAGTAGATTTAAATTCAATAATCAATAGTATGAAATGCATATTGCCCCTCATTAGATTGTATATAGTTGTTATGTAACTATATATATATTTTATCGTAAAGGTAAATTATATATTAATCAAAGAGTATATAAAAATATATATATGTTAGGCATATCCAGGTAAATCAAAGGTGGAATGCAACAAAGAGCAAGAAAAATATGCTACATATTCCTAACTACCGAAATAGGTCGAATCAGAACATTAAAATGTAACATGAACATTATTTTGTATACATGTGTTTTGATTAACTATAGATTATGTTGACACACGCATGACAACCTACTAAATTTTTGCACCAAGGGAGCTGTATGTAATAATTAAAATGACACAGCGCAGTTTTCTCATATATCTCAGAAACGAAAGTACTAAACCAAGTTGATGCAAAAGAATATCTATATACTATGAATGCGGTCAGCAATAATTCAATGTAATTTTTCATATTAATATCTATCTCAGGCTTCCGCAAGGAGAATAAGACCAGGGGTTCTGTATTTGACTTTATGAGTAGATTACACCTTTGAGAAAGACCTGGTGGATATTTGAAAACTGAAAAGAATTGTACGCAACTTGATACTGAATAATGTAACTTGTTACTTGCTTTGTATGAAAACCAGTGTTTTAAAGTGGGGCCCAGCCAGCGACCGGGTCGAAGGTTTTGGTCAAGAGTCGGAGCATCAACGCAAGTCGATTCAACGATTAAAATAATATAAGGAAAATGAAAATATAAATAGATCATAATATTTTAGAAACTTAAAAAAAAAAAAAAAAAAAAAAAAAAAAAAAAAAGAGAGAGGTCAAGTAAAACCAGTATCGGATCGTAGAGGTTAACACAGACTCCAGGACGAACTAGAAACTTTGACCCAATTTGATCCAACCGGAGCTGAGTCATTGTTTTTGCAATGATTTGTCATCTTTTAATTAATTAATACGCATCAATGCAAAATTAAGTTCAAAACAACATCTTGGTGATGGGTCTAAAATTCAAATTAGCGTGTTCCAATAAGTGACGATTCCGTGGAGCGTGTTAAGAGTAAATATCCCACATCAATCAATGAAGGTTGAGAAGTATTTCAAACAGATGTAAATGAATAATGAAAATGTGGATATTGTTTGTTGGTTTAATTTTGTGAGACATATATCTAGGTAGAATGTAGTTGTGCAAAAAGTGTTCATTTGGATGATTGTGGTACTAATAATAATAATAATAATAATAATAATAAATAAATAAATAAATAAATAAATAAATAAATAATTGGGCAGAGCGTCGGCCTATCAAGTATATATTTGGTAGGCCAAATAAATTAGCTTATAACTTATTTAGAAGATTATAAGTCTCTACTAATTAAATAAGCTCCGTTTGGTTGGAAACCCTTATTTAAAAAGCTTTTTTTACTAGTTTTTTAAATAAGTTCATGAGCTTTTCGCTTTTTATTCCATTTTTTACTCTTACAATTTTCTTGAAATATATTTTAAATATATCCTTTTGTGTAATTTTCTATTTATGAGTCAATTTATCAGTTATTTTACCTAATATTTTTATTTATATCAATTAGCTTATTAGTTATTAGCTATAAATCACAAGCTATCAGTTCTCAATTATATCAGTTAGAAGTTAGTTTATCAGCTAATTCTGCCAAACATACCCCAAATGAAAGTAAAATTACCGAAGAAATTAATATAATAATATTTTATTTTTCCAAGAAAATATATATAATCTTGTCAAGCGTCGGCCTACCAAGTAAAATTACGCACAAAAAAAAATTAATATAAGTAATATTTTATTTTTCCAAGAAAATATATATAAATCTTGTTAAGTCCAAAGTCCCCATCCATGATCTTGGCCCGGCCAACACGACGACTACGACGGGTGAGCAACATATCACAAGCTTCTAGTATATTTCAAGCTCCATGCAATTTTAACCACTCGATTTGTCTTTCTAATCGTTATAAATTTTAGAAGCTTACATCAATCATCATTCGTTCTAGCTAGTATAACTTTTATAGCAATGTAATCAATGTGGAAGGTCGTTCAAATTCAAAAAGAAAAAGATGTTTCTCCTACCTTAACAAACACGAAATTGCTCATAATGCTTTCAAAAAATATCTTTGTAGCAACTTATGTTAAATCCATCCATCCATCCATCAAGAGTAGTAATTATGTTATCTTAAATTAGTAAACAAGCTTCTTTGACTCGCATAGATCGTGACCAAGATCTAGCTGATAGTTCTCATGCTATATAAATATAATATTGATTTTTTTAAAAAAATTAATCTTCCCGTACTGTATCCAATCTAAGACCACATTAATTTTTTTATTGCATCTTAAAATTAAAATTATTTAATTTAAAATTTCAGAATGTATAGATTCGCTTGGTTTCTATACGCTGATCAATTTTTAAATGCTTACTCATCCTCGTATGTTACCTTAATCCTTCATCACATGTTTGCACTTAAATAGAGGAAGCATGTAATAAGATTCTCAATTATTTATATTATTACTATGTAAATAGATCGATTTACATAGAGGTAATTCAGTAAATTTCCTCTCCAATGTGATGTGTCTGTTTTCGTTTTTTTTGTTTGAAAGAACGCATACCAGACACACACGGTACAGATACCTAGTACGCAGTACTCAAAACCATGGTAATTTTGAGTACTGCGGAACCAGATATATATCACACACATTAGCAATTCAAACATTAACCACATTGTTAGAGCTTATTTTTCACGGCAAACATTACCATACTAACTGAAAATTTTAATTGCAATTGAAAATTTATTTATGGAAAAAAAAAATTGATAAAAAGAAGACGTGATATATTCTCTCTCCAAACTCACCTCTAATCCAATCCTACGTAAAATATCCCCAGCCCATACCATGACCCAATCATACATGCCCAGCCCAAATCCATATTAAGCTAACAAAATACCCAGCATATATCCCAAATCAACCCAAACCCACAATCAATGAGGAAATTGTTATGTCTATTAAGATCAAGTTTTAATCGAATTTTTCTTGGTGATTTCACACTTAAAGTCAAAGGTTGATAAACTAGCCATGATACCGTTTGTTAAGATTACAATTTAAGATGGGTTACAATGTATTATAACGAAAATGCAAAACAACAATCACACTTGAAGTGGGAAAAACCGACTCCAACTTCCAACATTACAGAGTTTCTTATGTTGAGCTCCGATTCGTGCCACCCCAGATCACAATATCACGATGCCGAAGGAATGTGAACAAATTCTATCCCAAAATCTATATGAAGAGACAAGCATTATATTCATGCTAAAATCACCTCACTGTATTCTCTCTTATCGAAAATTTTTTGGTACGGCCACCTTTTCTTCGGCCAAAGTTCAGCCACAGAGACAGCCCCCCTGAATGTCTGTGTGGGTGGGGAGGGGGGGGTCCCACACCCCATGTGTGAGGGAGGCCGAAGATTGTTAATCTTCGGTCTCCCGCACCGTAAGATCTCTATCTCTCTCTCTTATAAGCCGTGTCAAAAAAACAATGAGGAGCTCACATTTAAATTACGGTCAAGGATCACATGTGAGTAAAAGAGACCACACGACAAATCACATTCATTGAATTATATCAAGAATTAGCATAATTGAATCTCAACAAGTACAATCTTCTTGCACTTGTATAAGCCAATTTGAAAATATAAGTAAATTGTAAGTGAGACAATTTACTCACAGTTACTGATATATTTGAGCCTTTTGAGTTTTATTGCTAGATAGAATTTAGCGAGGATCTATTTGTTAATTAAACGAAATAATCCATACGGACCATACTTATATGTTAATCACATTTGTGTCACTTAAGAAATGAAGTGAGGAGCTTGTCAAGTGCGCACTATGTGGGCTTTTCTGCCAAGCTAAGTTCAGCATGTCTTAAAACTTTCTTTATTAGAAACACAAACGAACTACGAACTTTTGAAGTATGAATTGAATAATTTTATTTTTATTTTTTTGACAAAATGAATTGAATATTTGAGAAAGTCTCTAGTTGAAAAATAGGCGAAAAGTATAAAGAATTGTGGATCTCATGCAATATGTAGCTGAAAACAAATCCACTTCGAGGAAAATTCAAAATTGGGAAAATGTTTTCAAGTGAATTTTTATTTTGTTAAGAACCAATTTTTAAAAAAATCAAATGACAGTGGAAATCAAGCGATATGTAGAGAATGATGATAAATATTGCCAAAACTGTGATTAACAAAATTTGATTTTAATTAAATAGTAAACTTAATTGTTAGACAAAAATAAAATAAGATGGAGAGATAGTATTTGCTTGCATGATTACAAGAAACTGGACCTTTAAGGGCGATAACCTACCGCCCCTAAAAGTCAAATTTCTGACACTGATCTTGGGTTGGGGTTTGATAGTTGGTCGTCAATTCATTATTATTATAAGTCTAGTGGATTCTCTTTCGACAATGATATATTTAGGACACTTTTAATTGGCCTTGGAGCCTAATTAATTTGCAAGTGGCAGCATTTGTGCCTAATTCTAACAAAGGGCTAATGAGTAATGAGAATAAAAGTAAGAATCAATTAGTTCCATCAATTAATTAGTGGCCTTAAATCAAGGATTTAAAAGTAATATTAGTCATCTCCACTTGTTGTACTTATAAAAAGGCAACATTAAACATAAACTTAATAAAGTTATTTATATTTACGCAATTGATTAATGTTATCATATGCGAATAATATTTTTCACGTTTTAGAGAAAAATCTGTCATTGGAAACTAAGAGGGCCCATTAAATTGTAAGTTTGGACTTTAAAGTTGGAATGTCATGCCCAAGTAGCTACGCAATGTCCATTTGTTAATTTTATATTTAGTTATTTATGACCGATACCACGTGAATTCATGTGAAGAGGGTCCTCCTCCTCCATGTTACCATACCTTAAAAACTACAACTAATATAATTGTCCAAGTTACTTCCATACGTGAGTGCAAAGACTTTTTGCCCACCCTTTCTCTAAAGTAATTAAGAAGCCATTTTAACGGGGTCTTTAATTTCTTTATTCTAATTGGGTTGATCATTTCGGTCTGCCAACCAAATCAATGTTCAATGGTTACAATTTGCTAGCCGAGTTAGGGAAAAGATTGTTGTCGATATATAATGATGTAATTGAGTGACTGGAAAATCAACTATGTAATTCTTTTAAATTAAAACTTCTCTCCTTCTAAACCAATGATGTTTTGTCACATTTATTAAGAGGACAAAGACTGAAACCCCGAAACTTAGAGATCTTCGACGAGAGTCTCCACAATTGCGTACCAATCATTTGTTGAGCCACTTAAGGGGCGTTCTGTTTGTTTTCTAGTTAACATTTTTTTTCGAAAACGTTTTGGTATTTTCTGTTTTCAATTGGTGTTTTGAGAACATTGAAATTGCGTTTGATTTATTATTTTGAAAAATTATTTTTGGAAAGAGAAAATAGAAAAAGTATTTGGTTTATACTTTTAGAAATACAATAAATTGGTATAATTGAAATTACAAAAAGGTCCTTAAACTTTCCATTTTATTCAAACAAGCCCCCATCTTCAACCTTCCACCCACCATCCCTCCCCAACGCCACCCAATCTCGCCTCTCTCCCCTAAGGGTGCCGGCGGTCGACCTGTGATGGCCGACGCAAGTGGTTACCACCTACTAGTGGTCCAACCACTATTAATGGTGGTCCAACCACCAAATCTTATGGCTTGCCGCCAGATCTTGTGGTTTAGCCATCAGATCTGGTGGTTTAACTTTTGTCGAAGATGTTGGCGATGGCCGGTGGCAGTGGTTGGTGGTGGATGGTGGTGGTTGGTGGTGGTGGCCGACGGTGGTTGGCGGTGGTCACCGGTGGTTGGGACTAAAATGTAATAAATGTAAAGTTTAAAATCTGAAAACGTGTTTTTCTTGTTTTCTATACAAATCTTGAAAACAATTTCCGAAATGTATTTTTCAAAACAATGAACAGAATGGGTTTTCAATA
This sequence comes from Jasminum sambac, assembly GCA_018223645.1. Classification (NCBI taxonomy): domain Eukaryota; kingdom Viridiplantae; phylum Streptophyta; class Magnoliopsida; order Lamiales; family Oleaceae; genus Jasminum; species Jasminum sambac. Next base: position 26,126,341 of record CP073649.1, read on the forward strand.
TTTTCGAAAACAGAAAACGGTTCGAAAACAACAAAGAGCCGCCTGTAGGGCGACCTTAGTTTCTGCTAGTAGGATGGGTATAGTTCTCCCTCCAGCATGACGATTATAGTTCTCGCCAAGTAGGGCAGCGTTGGTTGAAAAGATAGGAATCTTATTGGAACCAAGTATCAGACAGAATAACACAATCGATACAGATAAAAGATTTCACGCATCAACCAATTTTCAGCCAAGAACCACAAGTCATAACTAGAAACTTTCATTTGGTTTACAAAGAAATCCTCATTACATCATAATAGTCAAATAAATATATTTTGATCAATCTAGTAGTTCTACATTTTAGATTAAGTGGTTCAACATATTATACTTATTAACTTAGGAAGTAGAACAAGGTATATTTTGTATACATCCAATGACTCAAGCATAAGATCAAATACAACGAATCACCATTGAGAAGATTTAAGAAATACGAAATATGGAAGTACATGTTTGTCACAACGTTTTTCAAAAATCATTTTTGTAAACATCATTTTCTAAACCATTTATTTCCTTATTTCATTGATAGAACAATTTCTATTTCTTGGTTCAATTCCCCTCCAATATGTAGCTCCTCCAAAACAAATAAAAAAAAAACTATTTCTTAAAAGTTGTATTTTAGTTTTCAACACACATTCAAAAATCACTGATTCAAAATCTCTCCCAAACGTAAAAGTCAATAATTACCATAAAAAAATGACCTCTGAGGGTTTCAATACTCAAACCCTAAGTCTTGCCCACATGCTTTAATCTCAGGCATCAAATTACAACTGCCAATGTCACATTCCAAAAGTATTGCTTTTCTTGATTAGTAAACTATTGAAACAGAGAACCACACTCATAGCCTACACATTAATTAACTACAATTATTTCAGAAACTAACTGTATTATTTATAAAGTTTGCTCTAGGTCTCAACTAATCATAGTTGATTTTTTTTTTTTTTTAAGAGAAGTTCAATAAAAATTATAGACTCAAATTCAAGATCTCCTGATAATGAACGTTCTTACCATTTCAACTATCATCATTGGTTTGTTTTCTTATGTTTATTTATACTTTCCATTTGCAAGTAAACTACATAATTTCTTGCAAAAACTGAATCCCATTGAAATATTAATAACTTATAATTTTTTTCCTTAAATATAATCTGAAAGGAAAGTGGGAAAGTAAATAGAAAATCCTACTCGTGGATTCTCCAAAAATGATCTTGGACATTAAAAACTATTGATAAGATTTGAATACACTACAAAAATGGACTTTTAGGAGCGATATTTATCCCTATAGCCTCATGCTTGTAGAGTAATAGCAATAACAGCGACATCACTCCTCTACAAGCACGACTATAGGGACGGCACGGTTTCTTTTGTCTAAAATTATATCAAGCATCAGTAAAATTTAACTTTAAGTTATCATTATAGATTACTAGGTTGGGATATCCTATCTTAATAAGCTTCGTGATCATAATAAGGAATCAACTTTCTTACGAGGAATGGCTAAAACGTCCACGTCTCATGCATATCCTGGTTTTATGTCTTTATAACTATCCAGGCCAACATCAAATTTACGTGACAAGACCCATGTGCCCTAGTGGCGTGTAAGTGAATTTTCTACGCCCTTACTTAAAATCGATTTAATTTTCTATCTCTAAACTATCATTGTAAATGTTTAAAAAAAAAAAAAAAATTATGTGGTGTTGTTGGTAGATAAGATGATCATAGGCAGATTTACAATAGGGACAATGGGGACAGTTGCCCCACTGTGAATTTAAAAACCTCATTCAGCATTCGAGTGATTTTAAATTTTATGAAACTTATCCTAAGAAATAAATAAATAAAGATATATATATATGTATGTATATATATGTAAACGTCTTCACAATACAAAAGTAAGGCACTTGTAGCTTGGCGGTAAGACTTTTAACATGTCATCGAAAAGGAAGGTTGTGGGTTAAATTCCCAATTGTCACGTATTTTATTCTTTTTTATAAAATTATGCAAATAGTATAAAACTTTTATTATATTTTCCAAATTAGTTGCAATATTATAGAAAATAATTTTTTCAATATCCACCTTTACTTAAATTATATTGAAAAGAATTGCATATTTTCTTCACTTAGTGAAAATAAAAAATTGATTTAAAAAGTTGAAATAACTTTAAAATATGACCCCGGGAAGGGGGCCATAACCACCCCCCCGGCAAAACAAAAAACAAAAAAAAACACATTAACAGCTCGTGCTAGGGATAAATCCTTGCTCCGCCCCTAGCGACGATGAGTAGTTTGACAACACTATCTTTAAAACTCAATCTGTAAACTATTTGCTCGTTCGAGTCTCAGTTATCAAATCAAGTCATATGTTTGTGCATTATAAGTCTGATACTTACATATATTAAGACCTAAAATTTTGTGATCTCCATTGGAATAAGAGAAGTACTCCATGTTACGCTAGTGTTCAATTGCCCACATGTTGACAATTTATGTTGCCAACATGTGTTATGTTGCCAACATGTGTGACGTGGCGCCCTCACATGGCGCCACGTCACCGGGCCAAAATTTTTTTTTTAAAATATTTTTTTTTTAAATCTACGTCAACTGAGATGAATAATACATAACTGTCCCATGATGATGGGGGGCTCGTGTGGGCCCCATCTTTTTTTTTTTTTTTTCGGACAATTTGAGGAGGACAAAGTTCAAACCTTTGATTTGTGGTTGAGAAATAAAATCCCAACCACCAGGCCAATCTTATTTTTTGTTTACTTATTACCTTTATAATATATTTGTATATTTTCCGACAATTTTCATATGTAAAAATTAATTTAGTTTTTTAGTTAAAAATTATATTATTTATTATATTTACATGGTTGACATTTCATTATTTTAAGTTTTTCCACTGTAAAATATAAATAAATCATAGTCTTTTGCAATGGATTAAATTCAGTTGCTAATTCGCAGTTGTTTCTTTTGGTATTAGCAACAGACCAAATTCGATTGCTAATTCGTATCTGTTTCTTTTTTAATCAGCAACGAGCCAAATTCGATTGCTAATCCATATCTGTTTCTATTGGAATTAGCAATAGGCCAAATTCAGTTGCTAATCCGTATCTAACAACGAATCAAATTCAATTATTGATTTCCATTATTAATGTAGCTTATTCCAGTAGCATCTCCATATGCAAATCAAATAATCAACGGAGATGTGCTAGGTCAAGCATGCATGTCAATTGAAAATATCGATTTTCATTAATGTCTGGAAAGTATTGTGATCTTTAGGGACCTCACATTTATACATTTCAGCTTCTTGTTATCTCGTAGTTTCTTGTTATTTCCAAATCTTTTATCACAAAGACAAAAGGAGTCATGTCAATTGAAAAGATCGATTTTAATTAACGTCTAGAAGACTAGAAGTATTGTCAGCTTTAGGGACTGCGCATTTATATCTTACAGGTTCTTAGTATCTTGTAGTTTCTCGTTATTTCCAAATCCTGTATCACAAAGACAAAAGGAGTCTCGGCATAAGGAAATTCTTTGAGAAGACTACTGTAAAAAGATGTTTTCTATATAACTTGGAAAGCCAAAAAGTATGTACAGGTAATAACTTGGAAAGCCAAAAAGTATGTACAGGTAATGAATAAGTACTTAAAAACCAGAATTTTTTTTTTTTTTTATATAGTATTTATTAGCTAGTGAGATATATGCATCAATGAGGTCTTAATTAATAATAGCTACGTACAAATAGCAACCAACAAAACACATATACAGATCCCGTGCTTGTTTTAATTTTTACATGTGAACATATTAAAATATCCATACGCTGATAGTTTGCAAATGACTTAGCGTCATTCATATATTGATGTGAACCACTTACAATCTGCCACATTAATATGTAGACATTTTAACACACCTACATAACATTGAAATAAAATCAGTAAAATCGATGATAACAATGTTATTCCATAAGAAATTAACATAATCAACTCAACTTAATTAAGGTTAAGCTAAATAGTAAAGATGCTGTCATTGAGGCCTATTTTATATGATCTTAGGCACCTAATGTGAAGATTAAATTAAGTATATTCAAGGGCCAACTACATCTATACCCATTATTAAAAACATAATACCGAAAATTAAAGTTATAAAATGGATAAAATAAAGCAAAGTAACTAATATATGTAATATCAAACAAGGAGAAAAATATAATTATTAAACAAACAATATATTTTTTATTGCAAGCAAGGGATAGAAAATGGAATGAAACAAACTAAAATAAAATTATAAAGTAGGTCAATCAATATGTACATAGATCGAGTAAACTTGGATATATATATATATATATATAGATAGAATAACAACTTAACAACTTAATTGATATCTAATTCTACTTACTGAAATATAAATACAACATAGAAAAAGTGATGATTTTCTTGAATTACCTAATTTTGTCTCGCCGTCTCGCTAGCTTTCAATAAGGTGGTCTAGGATGTGCCCAGGCATATGCATCTTGATTCAAATGTCCTCCATTAGGCAACAAATTTGGTATCAAATTATAGTTGATTGAAGGATCAGGAATCCCATGTTCTCCCATCGCCGGCGGTGAATTCCCCGCCCCTCCAGCGGAGGTCGCCGCTGCCGCCCTGTCTTCGTCATCTTCAAGTGGCAATCTTTCATAAGTAGCATTAGCAAAGGTAGCAGCAATGATCATAACTGGCCCTGCTGCCATAAGTGGCCCAACAACACATCCTCCCACAACCTGGCCCTGCCCGCCGGCCAAGTACACCTTCAACCCGGTGGCTCCGATCGGCGCTGTGCCAGGGAGGAAAGCTCCGGTGAGCGACAGAATCTCGAACCTCCCTGGAAGAGCCACCATGGAGCTAGGGTCGGCTGGCTGTTTGATGGTGACATTGGCTACTGATCCACTTCCACTCAGTATACACACCCCTCGTTGACGCTTTCTGGCGAACTGCGCGATGCTTTCCACCACATCAGCACCGCTGACCACCTCCATGACGTGGCTGCGCAACGCGTTCGGGCTGTCCCGGGTGACAAAAACCGGCGGTTTCGGCTTGTTTTTGGATCCAGCAGGGCGGCCTCGTGGCCTCCGACTGCTTCCAACTTCGACGGCGCCCTCTTTAGGCTCATCGCCGGTGTCTTTGTCTTCTTCGTCGTCAACTCTGCTGCTACTTCCTCCTCCTCCACCGCTACCGCCACTTCTTTCGTTGATGAATAATTCTCTTTCACCTTTCATCTTCATCAGAGATCCTGAGTCGAACCCCGCCGCTAACCCCACCTGAGCCGTCCACCACGGATTGTGAGCCATGGCCGAAATCTTGATCAAAATTAGTCTTGATTGACTCTTTATGCTACAAACAAAATTGAAACCCTAATCTGAGCTGTCTCTGTCTGATTTAGGGCATGAAAGTCAAAGATCGATATATATGTATAGACCTGTCCAATTAAGGATGAAACCCTTAGGAAGATCGAATTCTTTTCAGCCCTGATTATTATCAGATCATAAGAAGCCTCGAAACCTAAGGCAAAAAGGTATTGTGAGGAAGTTAAAGATCGAGATTTCGAAGGAGATCTAGAGAGAGAGAGATTATAGCATGTATACAGCTAGAAGTTGAAGAAGAGAAGAAGTAGAAAGCAAATCAAACTCAAGAAACAGAATCAGGTAATTAAGAAACAAATTGGGACATGGGAATAAAGCAGGGAAAGATTAATGTAAACTGATTACCAGTAGAATATGAAATGTTGTATATCTTTTCCGAAGTTTAGATATGAACATCATCATGCAGGGAAGTGTGTTGAGAAGTTAAAAAATTTTTGTATTCCTTTCCTTCTAGTACTGAATATTGGCTCTACTTAATTTCTCTCTCCCTCTGAGCGTAGGTGACGATGGATAATATTAGGGTTTGGAGCCAGTGGTGCGGTGGGGTCGCGTGCAAATGGGCAGGTGGAGAGCACGTCGCTGTCTCGTGTTCCGATACGTTGAGCGGAGGGCCGTCCCGGCTCCTCCTTGTTATAATAAGTATAAATTTATGTTGTTGATTTATTCGAATTGCGTCATATATAATTGAAAATTTAAAAATATATATTAAAAATATAAATTAATTGTATAAGTGGTTGAAAATGATAAGAGAAAAAAATTAATGAAAGTTAGTAGAAGTTAATGAAAAATTATTATAGGAAGAATAAGGCGTTAGTATACTCCATTCATCCCATAAAGATAAACTATTTTTATTTTCACAAGGATTAAAAAAATAAATTTAATAATATTGAAAAAGTAAAATTTACGATTATTTTTCTAATATGTTATTTCATTTATTAGATATTTTATTTCAACTAATTTATTTTGATAATAACAATATAAATTAAATGAAGGCATATAAGATAACTAATGTTTTAACTATATCTTTAAAATGAATGTGGCCTATATATTAGAATGGCTGAAAAGGAAAACTTTGTCTACCTTAATTTATCGGATGGAAGTACTGTAAATTAGTATACTGCTGTAGCGATGATTCGGACCGTAGGGTTGATGGGAATTTTGAACAGCATATGAAAGAGAATTGAGAAGAAGAAGTAGTGATGAAGATATTCTGTCTGACATCTGGATGTAAATCAGTCTTTTTTTATCGGTATGCAAGAAAACCTTCCTCCAATCGATGATTAATAAATAATAACATATGATATAATTTTGTACACATGTTACATTTTGATACAGATCGATGATTTTCAGAGGTTACCAAAAATGAAAAGTGGTAATAATAATCTATGGATCTATAATGTATCATGTCAATTGAAAAATCAATAATTATTAAATATCAATTCTTTTTTTAGTAGTATAATTTGCAGAATTGTTCAAGTGCCATCGGTGGCACCTTAGTTATGGTGCCACCGATGGCATTTTGGGTCCCGATTCGATGTCCGATTTGAAATCCAGGATCAGATCTGGAATCAGCACGTTGAGGGGGAGCTCCAGCAATTTTGAAAATTTTCCGGCGAGATCGTGGCGGCCCGTGGTGGCCGGTCAAAGTTTTAGTCAATTTTTGGCCCAAAATTAGGCCAAAATTTGACCAAAACTTTGACCGGCCACCACGGGTCGCCACGATCTCGCCGGAAAATTTTCAAAATTTCTAGAGTTCCCCCTCGCCGTGCTGATTCCAGATCTGGTCCCGGATTTCAAATCGGACATTGAATCGGGCCCCAAAATGCCGTCGGTGGCACCATAACTAAGGTGCCACCAATGGCACTTGAACAAACCTGGTATAATTTGATTTACAACTAGTTGAGTTTGGCGACGTATGACAAGTATCCTTTCCTTTTTTATAACTGCGTGGAGCATTCCCTGTAAGTAAAGTATTGTAATTTTATGAGTTAATGAATAATGGTTATTTAGTTTTACCAGAATGCTTGCAGAAATAATAGTTTATTATTTTTTGGTACTTCCAATTCCATTTTGGACCCTATCATGTTGCCCCAAATGCTCGTCCTTAGCTCTATATAGACGAGATTATAAGGACGATACACCACTTTAAAAGCCCAATTTTCGGTAGTGGCTATTCTATTGTTTCTCTCTATTCTTATCTCTTTTCTTTCTTTCTTTTTTTTTTTTCTAATTTATAATACATTATCAATATGAAACCGTAGTCAATAAGATTCAGAATAATGAGTTTACATTTATAGTCCAAGAGTACCATACCCTGGTACAATCATTACATTATAATCTGCACTCGATATATTGAAGCACAAAATATTCAGAGATAGCCAAGCTTACTAAAATGTAATTTATTTTTCAAATTTACCAAACTAGCACTTATTGCATATAATTGGACTAATTTATTATCTTCTTCTATCCTCTTCATTTCTCTCCCCATTTCTTATTTTCCTATCATCTTCTGCCGTGAATTGGTGAATTTCAATCATCTTCTCGGGCAAACTAAGGTCAACTTCTTTGACCAAATTCCTATCATCTTTTCTGGTGAAATGGTAAACTTCGATTATCTTTTCTAGTCATTTTCTGCTGCCACTCTCCATTTCCAATCATCTGCTCTACCATTCTTACTCATCATTTCTACTAATATTTTCCACCATTTATACCCATTATTTTCCATTTCTACTCGCAGAGCATCTCCCTTGGGCCTTGGCCACCAACTGGTTCGCCATGATCTCATGCTCTCGGGAAGTGTCGTAGTTATGGTACTTTTTGGGTATTTTCCGACCACATACGGCCTCTGTTGGGAAATCCGAGATCAGATCTAGAATCAGTACGGTGAGGAGGAACTCCAATAATTTGAAAAAATTTTGGCGACGCCTTGGCTGCTGGTCAAAGTTTTTTGCCATAATTTGGCCAAATTACTATGACAATGCAACATGTATAAAAATGAAGCTGCGATTCCAAAGAGAGAATTTAGTTGAGACTTAGTTATTATCTAAAATATTTTTCTACACAAATATAAATTAATTATATAAATCAATTAATATAATTGATGGAGATTTAAAAATTGCTTAATTTTAATATCTAAAATTATTTTTAAAAAAATAAAATGCCTTCTTGACTACATTCTGGACAACTTTCAAACTGTCACATCAGCATGTAGTCATATTAATATATCCACACACTACAAGAAACTTGACATTTATGGACGGTCATATTATCTCTATAATCTCGTGTATATAGAGTAATAGGAGCGACGTCATTACTATTACTCTATATCCATGAGTATGTTGTTGTTATTGCTCTACAGGCGCGATGCTATATAAACTACTATCGTCCCTAAAAGTTCTTCTTTTTGTAGTGACGCTTGGGCAGGGGTTCGAGAGTAAAATTAGTAATAGTTTTGATAAAAGTTAATTATGATAATGATACGTGATCTAATTAACATATAAATTAGTTGTGATAGTGTTATAAATCAATATTGTGATGTTTATTTCTATGAATTACTCCCATCCTATTAAGATGGGCACCCATCATTTTTCGTATTATTAAGAAAATATATTGAATATTATTGGAATTACAAAATATTTCTATGTTCTTCCTATTTTACACTTGTATAAAATAGCAAAAAAGTAGTGTGAGCATAATTACTATCCTTAGGAGATGAAATATCTAATTAATTTTTAGTATTCCAAGCAATATTAAATAAGGGTACTTTAATCAAGTAGAAAATAAACAACACTCTCAATAAGGAAAATTGACTATAATTTGGGGACAAACAAAAATGGAAAACAAGCTTATCTTATGGAACGAAAGGAGTAGAATTTACTAAATTTTAAATAAACTTTTGGAGATTGCAAATTCCATGCATTGCGAAGGTGTAAATCTAGTTATATTGGAATCAATTGGATTGCAACCAATAAAATAATATTAGAAAAAGGAAAATCATCTTTACCCTTTAAAGGGCATTTAGTATATTATTATGGCTCTAGCTAATAATTAATAAGTTAAATCACAATAATGAATTGTAATTTGATTTCAATGACTTTCAATCAATCATGAGATGATACAATTTTTCGAAATTGACTCAAGTTAGAATTAAAATAACAAGTCAATATTGTGCGTCGGTGACACGGTTTGAAAAAGGATTACTTTTCTCAAAACTATTTTCATCACACTGTTAACAACATAATAATTCTTTAAATTTTTTAATTTATTTTATTATTTTCTATAACTTTTTTAATTGTATATTTCCAAATCATGTTTTAAAGAACCCAGGTCTACTAAAGATACAAATTTTTTTTGTTAAAAAATTATTTCTTACGAGGACGTGTAACTGCTGATATTAATTAATTATTCTGCAACTTCACATGAAATGATACGATTCATGACTCAATAAGTTAATCATAATAATTAATTAAGAGTTGATAAGACAATCACAGGTTGAATCAGTGATTTTGGATTAATTATTATGCTCGTTTTCCTTATTCTAACGTCAGCCTTAACCATGGTTCATCCATTGCCTCTATAATTCAAAATCCAATGCACAATGTGGATTGGAGATTGCGGAAAGGAGAAAAATAGAGAAAAAATAATTATTTTAATTGAAATAAAATGTGGAAATAAAAAAGAGATGGAAAAGATGAGAAAGATAGAAACAAATTTGAAAAATAATAAAAAAAATCATGGTAGAGGATGTTAGAGATATGAGAATATAGATATAGCACGGGAAGCGATGAAGAAAGAGTGGTGAAAATTGATGAAAATGAGAGAAAAGTAATAAAAAAAAAAAAAGAAAATTGAAAAATATAGGATCATATAACTTTCAGTGTCTTTCTCTTTCATCCAATAGATTGTCTACAATTTTAGCTACATGGACCCTGAAATTATCAATAGGAAGGGGCCTCATCTACTAGTATATTTGTACGCCATATTACACCAGTAATTCACATCTTATTTTGTATATTATTATTAACCTCATCATTTTATTCCGTATGTTATGGCAATACCGGGCATCTGGATGTAATACCAAATGAGTTGTATAATCATAATATATTGAATAATATGATAAGTGTAATAATAATATACAAAATAATATGTGAATTACTGGCATATAGCGTATAAATATACTAGTATATGGGGCCCCTTCCTATTGGAGCTGCTATGGTATATGCTTGCAAGGAGCATAAGGAAAACTTTTAGCACAGTCCAATACTTGTTATTCTTGATAACTAAATAAAGAGTAATGTTCTCTCCTCGCGTGGAGAGTAGTTATTTTCCCAGCTACATCATATTATCACATTAATAATTGAGTTTATTTTCAATACCAAAAGTTAGATCCACTTTTAGAAAGGCGAACGTTTCTTATTAAACAAAAACAAAGTGCTGTTTAGCCGGTGACAAGTGCTAACTAATGATAAGTATTTAAGTCTACTTATGTTTTCCAACCATCGTTTGACTTGAATTTTCTTTGTATGCAGATTTCTTTTAGTTATTTATTACTCTCAATTTCTTATCACAAGAGAATGCACTAAAGATATCGAGATGAGGAGGCATTTGATCCCACACATCAACGTTTCATAGTACACCGGCTAAATATTATTCTCTCCGTCCCACATATATAGTCCTCTTTTTTGGGGGGAGGGGGGGTATCCTATATATATAGTCATCTTTCTATATTTACTATTCCCTCCGTCCCGCTAAGATAGACTTTTATTTCATTTTCGTTTTTCCTAAATTATAGTACACTTTTCCCATTAAAAATATGATTTATTCTTTAATTGACTAAAGTATCCCTATTTAATATTATTAAAATATAAAAAATTAACTAGCTATTTCATCTCCCAAAAATATTAACAATGTTCACACTACTTTTTTGTCATTTAATGCAAGGGTCATTAGTACAAAAATGGGTTTACAAGGAGGTCAAAAAGGGGTTTAGAAGGCGGTAAATAGGCACCTCTTATTAGGGCGTTGCAACAAGTCAAATGGATTATGCGGCGGTTTTTGACCACCTGGCCTCTTAAAGTTGAGAATAGGCGGTGGTAACCTAAACGATCGCCAAAACCTTTAGTACAAACCCAAAAAACAGAAAAAAATAATAATAATAATAATTAATTATTATTTTCGGTTTAGGTTCACCAAAGCACCGCCAAACAAAAAGCTCAAGTTCAAGCCAACAAGATGTGAAGCAAGTTGGGGAAAAAACTGGGGAGTGGTGGATTTCCTAGAAAATCAAATTTCAAAGGTCACTTTGTATCCAAATGCTCATCATCGATCTTCTTTTCGACAACTAACTTTTCTTCAACCTCTAAGTGTGAAATATATATATATATATTATTTTCACCTAAAAAGGGAAATTGAAAGATATGCACATACCTTGGAGGCATGAGAACATAATTCTTTGTGAACATCAAAGTAATATTGCAGATCTGGTAAAAAATACAAAAAATACAAATATGCAGTAGTCAAACACTTAATATTACAAGATCCAAACTAAAATCAAAAACAAAAAATTCTAAAAAAAATGGAGGAAAACCTTGTTTGAGGTTGATAATAGTAGCCCAAACACATAATCACGCGAATTCAAGCTCCCAAACACGTAGTAGCACGAATTCAAGCTTCAAATGGGGGAAATGGAGGTTTTTATCGCAAAAATTGAGGAAAACCGCAAGATTTGGGGGAGATGGGGGAAAACTTTTGCGAAAATGGGGGAAGTCGGATGAAGATCTAATTTTAAACGCGTAAAAAACTTAAGCGGCGATTGTAAACCCGCCGCTTAAAGTGGGTTTTATGCAACGGTTCAATTGAACTGCCTTATAAAGCCTTTTAAAGTAGGTTTTATGTAGCGGTTCAATTGAACCACTTCGCGATTTTTTTGAACCGCTTCTTAAAATACTTTACTTTTATTATGAAAACGCCCTCGGCTACACTTTAGGCAACGGTTTTAAGTAAAACCGCCTCCTAAAGTATGTCTCTTAAAACCTTTCTTGTAGTAGTGATAGGAACAATATAGAAATATTTTGTAATTCCAATAATATTTAAAACGTTTTCTTAATATGTATAAAAAATAGTGGGTATCTATCTTAGTGGGATGGAGGGAATACTATTTTTTATATTCATTTACTACCATACCCCACTTATATTCTTAAAAATATAAAATCTTTAATAATTCGTATTCATTTTAATAAGGGTATTATATGAAGTTATTTGTAAAATTTACTTTTTCAATACTATTTTTAATTCTTGTCAAGAAAACAAAGTCGACTATATATGTGGGACGGAGGGAGTAGGTTGTAATTCCATGATTCCATCTACCACACATACGGTATGGCATGCATGACCAATGTCAATTCTTTAAAATGTTTTGTTGTGCAAAATGTTGAGAGTTAAAACAACATTATTCCAATTTCATCTTGTATAAATTTCATGAATTTGTATTTTACAAGCTTGATGTGTGGTCTACTAGTCCTATAACGTATAGTAATGCGTTGAAATATTGTGCTTTTATATTTCAGAGAAATAATTTCATATCGTCACTTTCCACAAACTTAATTTCATTCGGTTGTGTCGCTTTAGTAATCTATGTGCTTCATCTCATCTCATGTAATTATTAAAAAATTACTGATTTTGCAATTATTAAAAAAAATTAGTGCAAATAATATTCCACTTAGCAAGAGAGTGCAAGGAAAAAGTTGTCTCCTACGGAGCATTTCACATATATTTTTTTTTCTGGCAATACTGCTAGTATGATAGACAAAGTAAAATGTCACGCACATGTCCCACTAATTAGCGAAGATTAAAACCAATAAAATAAAAATTATTTTTTAAAAAAAAAGGACTTGTTTTCGGTCCGACATGGGACAGATTCCAACGTCATTGAGAACAGCGCAATTGCATTGAAAGCCAAAAATTTAAAGGCACAAGGCCTACTTTTTCCTTGCTTCAACGCTTGCCTATTTACCCATTCACCCATCATCTCTGTGGAAATATTTATTGTCGAAATTGTAAGAAATGTTGAAATTTACTACAATAACTAATTTAAAAGCAGTTAAAAGTGAATTGCAGTTGTAGTTGTAGCGGTGACAGTTTCCTTTTTTTCGACCAATTTGCCCTATGGCAATATTTGTCTTTCTTTTAATAATAACGGGAATCGTCAACAATTACAATGATAATGTTATAAATGTATGTTTAGCACTTTCAAGATTTTTAGATTTTACATATTTAATTAAATGTAAAATAAATGTACGTCTAGTTAATATGTGTTACCTACTGGTTAACATTTAACAACACTCACACATGATCAATGAACCACATTTATCATGTGTTACCTACTGGTTAACATTTAACAACACTCACACATGACCAATGAACCACATTTATCATCGTCGGGCAATTCCTTAGTCAATGATGCATGTCTAATAAACCTGGAACTACACGTGACATTGTCTTTGGTGATTACGAATACTGCCTTCATTTACTGCGCCTTCCGTTATCTAATGGATCTAGAACTACACATGACATTGTCCATCTGTGGAAAATGCATCATTGTCAACTATCTTCGCACACAACATGTAATCTAAAATAACTGTTTTCGGTGGAAGTAATTAACATCTAATCTGACATTTACATGAAATCATAAATTACATAATGTCGAGAAATACATTTATGTAATATGGAGAACAACATTTTGAGATAACATTCTTGAGATTTAAATAATATCGAAAAATATATTTATTACATATAATAATCTCGATATTTACAAAATGATTAGGAGGATATTTCGAAGTTTTATCATACCAAATGACGATTTGGACATTGTAGCAACAAAGTTAGACATTTTTGTAACCTATTCAAGTGACAATACGTAATTTGGACATTTTGTAATCTCCCATATTTCTAGTACTTCTAGAATTCTATAATTACATATAAACATTGATTATTTATACATAAAGTGTCACGTTATCTAAATTGCAGGCTAGGCAACAGACATTTGATGGCCAGAACTACTCAAAACTCTGTACTCCACAAGAATTAGCATTTTTTATAGGTTTATAAACCCTAATACTGAGCAGCCACCTGCTCATATCGGACAGCATCACACGAAACATTTAGATTACAGAATACAATTCCAATGGGAAATGTATCACATTGCGTTATTAAATAATACCAAATCCATGTCAAGCATGAAATGCGTTAGATCGAGCGCAACGTAACAATGAATTAATTACACTTGAAAATTGTTGATTCACGAGACAAATAGTATTAGGCCTTGTTTGATCCATCATAAATTTAAAAAAAAAGATATTTCTCTCTCTCTTTTCAACAACACACATTATTACTTTATATTTTTTACTATATCATCTTTCATTTCCAACCACATAATTTACACGTAATTCTAAAATTTTAATTTTGTTGTGAATCAAACAAGGCCTCAAAATCAAACACTGTCGTGCAGTTCACACAGCCCATGGAGAATTTCGTGCATCTTAGGATTTAAATTTTTACAAATTTTATGCATTTTTCCGTGAAATATGAGAGAAAATGAGTGGAATTAAATAATGGAGATTTTTATAATACAGTACATGTAAATCCCACGAGACATATGTGATTGATTTGACTAAATTCAAATTTAAAAGAAAATAAATTAAAATATGTAAAAATGAATAAAAATGTGATGCCTAACATTCTAATACTGAGAAGAAGTGCTTATCACATGTTTTTTAGCCTTAGGACTTCTCATACAGGGTTTTGTGCAATCGAATGGGAGGCAGACTACCATTAGGTATAAAACTCTCCAATGAATAGCATTTCTAGTACACCTTTGCTACCATACTTCAACCATACACGAAATACATGAGGATCCTGCAAATACAAGATTATTAGACTAACAAGCAGCTAACAGCAAAAAATGTTGGTAATAGAGAAGTGTTTATGTAGCAAAAAGATGCTTACTTAAATATGTAATATAGTGCAAAAAACGCAAGAACAAAATATGCCGCAAGTTTGCAACTTCTCCGGTTTGATTTCTTTTCAAATACCTAAAAATACCATAGAAAGGACTTTGGTACATATAAATTATGTAACGAGAAATACAAAAGCATTAGGAGAATGTATTTATTTACCATCTTGAATCGATCCATTGTTCCTGACATAAACCCTCTAGATGCATCCATTTCATTCCCCTAATGGCGTATGAATAGAAAGTATTAGAAACACATGTAAGAAAACATGTAACTGAAAGATGCATAACAACAACCAACATACCATTCGATCCAGCATACGGTTATGACTCTCCACCTCCTCATGTATGTCACCTGTCAGCTGCCAAAGTAATAAATTATGAACACTTTGAAGCAGAATTTTAATGATTAAATTTGAATTTGAATTCCATGCCACGGGCATCTCTAGTGATTTTTTTTTTTTTTAAGAGGAAACAAACTATTTTATTGCCAAAGAAACTTAGAATTTACAAGACAAGTGGACAAACAATCCGCCAAAAAAACATCAAGTGAAACAGTATCAATAATCTAGCTACTACTTCATACAATGGTACAAAGACAACTGACGGGGCCTAAACGAAATAAGAATTTATCTATATCACAAAAGATTCCAGCTGCTCTAGCCCAAAGTCCCAAGCAAAATAATATGCTATTCCAAATGTCATCTGCAGACATTTCTTCCCAAGACCAGAAATATCAACCAACCAACTAAAATATTTAATCTATCAATTTCAACTCCTAATAACAGTAGGTAAAGTAAAACAAGGTACACTTTTCAACTATGGCCTTGCTGCTTTCTTGCTGCCGAACATATTTTCATGAGAGTTGGTCACAAAAGCCCTCCTCAAAAAGAGGATTTGGCAACAATGTTGCAACAACTTGCCAGATGTCCTCAAATACATGCTTCATCAGCATTAGAAGAACAAGCTTAAGGGAACAACCTTTTACCACAGAAAAGCATATTTGATGCAGAAATTGATCCCAAAATAGAATAAAGAAGCAAAAGAAAAGAAGTGGGAGAAAATGTGAAGAATTTGATAGAAGAAATATTTGTTATTCAATCATAATCAAGATATGCTTACAATGGAAACCTCCAGCCCAATTTATACCGACGGAAGTTAAAATTAAACGAATGTCTAACAGAATGAAGTAATATCCTCTATCATTTATCCTTATCTTTATTCCCTATCATCTCTCTCTCCTACTGAGAGAACCCGACTCCGTGGCAAGTATAGCAACCTCTCCATGGAAACTGATTTTTTTTACAAGATTAGTATCTATAGGAATCAATAACAGTATAACACACATCCTCAAGGACTTTTTTCTGGATTCTATGGGGAGTGACCATTAAAATGGACTTCAGCAGTGATGGCCTTCACAAACAAATGAGTGCAACACTAGTTACTTGATCTTGTCAAAATAAAGAAATAATTCTGCTATGTAAAATTAAAATTTTTATTCCCATTCAATGACCAATCAAATATATGAAATTGCATTCTTTGTGACTGCTCATGACCCATTTTCTTCACATGTATTGGATGAACTCCAAGGAAGTCATGTAAAAAAAATAATAAATAAATAATCTATCTTTTTTCTTTAAAAATGATTTTCCTATCTTGCACATAAATATCAAATAAATAATTCTCATTGTTCAAAGAAATTCTCCGCTGTATCTCACCACGATAGACAAAGTCCATTAGAGTAAGAGATGAACAAATCTGGCTGTGATTAGTAAGGAGAAATTTAAAGTTGATAAGAAACATGGGTAAGAAAACAGTTGCTTGAAAATGGGGTATGGGAACATAGATAATAATAGAAGTTGTGTAACGATGATTTGTCTATCTTTATCATTAAGGATTATTTCATCAAGGGCAAAGTGAAATGTTTATGAATCAACATATTGTGGTCACCAAAATCATGTGTCATAGCCAGACACAACAGATATAAAAGAAGTTGCATCTGGTTTCAAGGAATTAAAGCGACTACAGATTAAATAAAAAATATTATCAACAAAATACTAACTCTTTTCAAGAAGCTGACTCTATCTTTTAAACTGTCCACAGCTCCTTCATTATCATGATCATTGATACCATCCGAATATGAGGAAGAAGCCCTAAGACCACCCTCTTCAATGCTATCATAGTTATCTAAAAGAGCGGACCTAGAAGCTCGATGATCCCTGCATTGGCAAAGCTTTATTAGAAGTGAAGGTAAAGCATACTAGAACACATTACCAAACATAGCAAGCAAAATGAATTCTAAATAGATAAACCATGCCTCTATTAGTAATTCATCAAATTCTCTATCCATTCCGTCCGTCAAACTTTAGTTCGACAATATGCTCAAAGCTCATATTGAGGTTCTTACCACTGTTCAAAGTAAAAATTAACATTTCAGTCACTTTTAAGTTTACTCAAATATGACCCATATTAAACCCTTCAAATACTGCATAAACAAATGACAAGATTTGGTTCCTGCACTTCAGAAGTCATAAAACAAATCTCATAATTTGGAATAGAAGATTTGCTTAAAGCAGTGCCTGAAATGCCAAATATTAAAATCACTGAAGCTCCACATTGTAAGAAACATTGATGAAGCTAGACACTTTCTTTCACCGGGGCAACTTATTTCTTGAATCAATCATAATTCACAAATAATTCTTACACCAATTGTAAAAGAAATTTCTGTAATATCCAACTTTTAGCATTATAACTAAATGGAGAAAATAGTTCCTATTCGCAACATCCAACTTATTCAGCAGATCTACTGTGGGTTACCATTTGCACAAATGCAAACACAAACAAGAGAACACTCCAAAAAAGTAACTGTCAAGAACATTTTAGCATTCAGCACTAGCGAAAAGTTGTATACACATCTCTTTCAGTGGAGAACTAAAATAAAAAGACGTAATAAAGTTAGGCTTGGTCAACTTTCATCGATAACTGGAAATGATAGTGAATTCATGGCATGGCTGTTAGGAGTTATTCTCCTTGGTTAAGTGTTTGTTTGGTAGAGATTATTGAAAAAATGCTTTTTAAATATGCGATTGAAAAGTAGAGGAAAAGTTCATAAAAATGAAAAAAGGTTGTCAAAAAAATGAAACGAGTAGTTAAAAATGACGTTGGGAAAATGATTTTTAAAAAAAGTTGCAGCAAACAAGCTCTAAATAATTTGTGAGGCACTTATTCCAACAGTTACTTTCTTTTTATTTTCTTCATTTCCTTATTGATCACCGACCAAAATGTTTCTCCATAGAGGAAGTGTTTTACATGAGTACTCAAAAAACAAGTATGACCCATTCTGTTCTATGTTGCTGCAGACGGATCAACTTCAGTAATGAACAATGAACTACAAGTAAAAAGAAAATGTGCTTGCCTTTCCCTAGTATTAAGAAAAAATCTATATCTTCAATACAAGTGTATCAAAGATGAGAACCAGGGACTTTTGTTTTGTAAAAATCCTAATGAAGTCATTATAGAGGACCATGTTGTCACAAAAAGACAGTCCTAGGTGTTTAGAATCTTAGATTTGATTATTTAAACAAGGCTGAACCAAAGAGGATCCAAAACATAAGACTAGAGAGGTTGGATGAAGAGCAGAAGTGCCACATGAATTCTGTGATGTGAAATGAGAAAATGATTACAAGTAAATAGCATTAGTTACTGGCTGACTAAAAATAGGAAAACTTAGGTTGTAGGGGCATGTCTTGCATGTAGAACCTCACAAGAACATATCGGAAGAGGGAAGGATAGACAAAAACTGACATGGGCTATATCTTATAGGAACAAGAAAGAACAAGTATGCTCAACCATGAATACAAATAGAGTGGTAAGAAAATAGATCACAAGTGAAAACAAAGTTGAAAGATGAAATAGTTCTGATAAGGAAATCAACAAACAGCAATATGCTGGAGAAAACTTTGACCATGTCTTTAGAATTCCAAGATCTTTATGCTGTCCCATCACAAACAGGCAAATGTACAACACTGTTTCAGAACACCAAACACTGAAATGCAAGTCCTACTCCACTCCCTCGAAGCACACCCAACCAAGTGCTAGTCAAAATCGCGCTCTAAATGTAATTGAGTACAATATAAGTAGCCCAAGAAAGAGGACCACACACAGACTCATCTCACCCCGAAAAAACTCTGAAGTCTGAATAGAGCTCAAAAACAGAAAATCTCTAAACAGACTTCAGACAATGCTTTTGCTTTTTCAGAAAAATCATTTTTAGCTACTTTATACCAACTTTCTAAAAAGCCTAAAAGTGTGACTAAGCAGATAATACAAGCTTCGAGCTTTTACGAGTTTAAGCAAGTCTAAATGTAAGTTGCACAAAGAAAAAGCAAAAATTGGGAATCCAAGCTTCTTTCTTAAGTGTTGCCTAAGCGAGGTTGAAGTGAACTTTCACTAAAGTGACAGCATTTTTTCTTCTCTCTCTCTCTTCATTTTTTTTTTTTAATTTTGTGTGTCTGTGTGTGTATTATCGTGGACTTTCTAACATCTAAGTCTTCGTAGACCTCTCCATGAGACATATGGCATTTCATAGATGTTATATGATGAAATAGTATAGGGTATAGACCATTATTTTCATGGGCATCAAATTAATACAGATGAATTGATTCTTGCTTGCAGCTATGGATTCTTATAATCTTTTTCTTTTCTACTCTATAATTTTAGAGCGAGAAAAAAGTTCATTACCCCAAGTGTCCTCCAAATAAGTAAGCCATATCAGACACTATTGTGCAATCACACGGCAAAAACAAATATTGCCAGACTAACTAGTATTAATCAAAACTTACCAAAGATACTCAGTGAACCTAGTCCAACAGCTGTTTCGTTGACATAAACAATTTCGACAATAGCTGTCCCCTCACAAATTAAATTAGCCACAATATGCATTACTTGAAGGTGGAAGATTTAGGCTGAAATACACTTTTTGGAAAAGATGGGACAAAAATTGGTTAAGCCCAGTATCAGAGAACTAGTCTTAGGCATTATTCAATCACGGCCTGAGGTAAAGGAAACCCCCCTCCCCATCCTCCCCTCCCCCGCAAGTTCCCAAAATCGGTGGTCCGCGATGGGTCACTAATCCCAGGCAACATTCCTGGATCATTAAAAAGTTTCTGGAGTCAATTGTCCTCAAAACTTCATGATTTTCTTTTCAGAATCTTGTTTCCTTCACTCATTGATAATTGCCTAGATAACACATCTGCGAGGAATAACGAGATCGATCACCAAAAATTCCTAACAGAGAAGTCACATTGTAGCTGGCTGTTCGCATCCCTAAGTTCAACGAATTACTTAGACTCATTTGTGCGAACAAAATATAAAAACGTTGTCGTACACAGAGAGATCTTAATTAATCAAAAACATGCAATCAAATAATCTTTCTTATGGGGGAAAAACATAGAGGATGCGGAATACTGTAAAACGAACCTTCGGTAACTCATGAATTGTAGGAAAGAGCAACAACTTCAGAAACGAGAGATTTGATTTAGAATATGCTTCTGGAGTTATGACTAAAATAATATATATTATGAAGCTATTACTAGTAAGCGTTAAAAGAAAAGGAACCGAGGGAAAAAATCCTAGTACTCATGGATTATCAATTATTCGGTACTCCAGGCTAATGAGAAATTGGAAATTG
Source organism: Jasminum sambac (assembly GCA_018223645.1). NCBI lineage: Eukaryota > Viridiplantae > Streptophyta > Magnoliopsida > Lamiales > Oleaceae > Jasminum > Jasminum sambac. The sequence goes on from CP073649.1 coordinate 26,147,454, forward strand.
CTCATCTACACATAGAGAACCACTTTATTTATTAAATTGTGATCCCTATGCCAGATATGGATAATTTTCATCGTACTGAGTCTGAAGAAAAGGCTTCCAAGAAGATATTAGAATTTTTTCCGAAACGGAGAGGAAGTACAGAAGGAAACAATGACATTCTAGTATGTTTTATAAAATGATTTCTTGGCAATATATATATATATATATATATATATATATATATATATATATATACACAAAAACATACAGCAGTTCCTGTTGTTTATTCTCTCCAATTTTGTATATATCGACCATGCTAAAGAATGCCATACTGGAATAAAATGATTTTATTACCTTTTATATCAATTATCAAGTGCAAAATATTTTAAAAATTATCCAATCAGTATATTATTTTTTTTATAGTTGACTTTGCGAGCAATATAATGTTTCAAGCAAAATTTAAATGAATATCGTGAAAAATCACCACCGACTTGAAAAGAAGATTCTAGAATTATGTGGAGCATTGCCAATAATCAAGCTCTTTGGAAGAATCTAGAAGTGACATGAATTGCATCCGCTCTAGAACCTTCCACCACCTCCATACTAGAACTTTCCCACCGTCATACTAGAATGTTCTAATGGGCTCTATAAATATGTATGTTGTGTATTGTGAGATGTGTGAGGTAGAATAAGTGAGAAGTGAGAGTGAGTAAGCTAGTGAAGTCACTTAGTGTAGTAAGAGTGAAATACTCAAAGTGTCTTGGTGTGTGTATCAACAAAGCTTGTACAAATTCATATTCTAATAAAAGAATATTTTTGCGTCCAACAATTCTACAAGTGGTATCAGAGCTTGGTCGAGCAAGGGCCTAGTGTTTCCAAAGCAAGGCGTTTAAGGGGAGATTATTTTGAGTTTCAAGAAGGTCGTGCACACATTGAGGTTGTGAAGCTATTATAGCTTACTTGGTAACGTGGAGGTTATCTAAGTCACGATGACGGACCTACAAGCGGTAGGTGGAATGAAGAAACTCAATAATCAAAACTACACCACATGGAAGACGTGCATGGAATCATATCTCCAAGGTCACGATCTATGGGATGTAGTTGGTGAAGATGGGGTGACGCCACCGGAAGATGCCGGAGCTTTGAGAAAATGGAAAATTAAGGCAGGAAAGGCCTTGTTTGCACTCAAAACAACAATTGACGAAGAGTTGTTGGAGCATGTGAGAGATGCAGACACACCTAAGAAAGCATGGGACACCCTTGCTGCATTATTTTCAAAGAAGAATGAATTCAAGCTGCAGCTTCTCGAGAACGAATTACTTTCACTCACTCAAGGGGAGATGACGATAAATCAATACTTCAACAAGGTAAAGTCTCTCTGTCGTGAAATCTCTGAATTAGATGATACTAGTAAAGTCTCGGATTCTAAAATGAGAAGAATAATTATACATGGATTGAGACCCGAGTTTAGAGGCTTTATTGCTGCAATACAAGGTTGGCCAGAGCAACCTTCACTGGTCAATCTTGAAAATTTGTTGGCCGACCAAGAAGCGTTGACCAAACAAATGTTGGGGGTCTCATTAAAGAAAGAAGAGGAGGCATTATTTATTCACAAGAAAAAGGGGAAGATGCGCCAACAAGAAAAACAAGAAATAAATAAAAATAAATTTAAAGGAAGAGATGAAAGAGGATTTAAATCAAAGGGAGCCCAACAAAATCATGATAAGAAAGGAGATTTGTCTAAAGGATATAAAAATGGCCCGTGTTTCGTATGTGGAAAACGAGGTCATTATGCTAGAGATTCTTTGGTTTAAGAAAACGTCGTGAAGGAAATATTGCGACATCCAAAGAGAAAGAAAAATACAACAGTGAAGAAGAATGGGACCTTGAGGCATCCACTGCAATAATTGAAGAGGCTTGTAAGGAAGAATTTATATCAAGCTCAGAAGCAGAAACAGCTCTAGCAGTGGGCGTCCCTGGACGAATAAACTATGAAAATGATTGGATCGTCGATTCAAAGTTGTTCCAATCATATGACAAAGTATAGGGAAAAGTTGCAAAACACGATGAATCACAAGGGTGGTCGAATGGTGGTGACTGCTAATAACTCAAGATTGCCAATAGCTCATATTGGAAAACAATCATCACACCACGATTCGGCCCCTAGTCGAGCACTCCCAAGATGTTTATCATGTGCCGGGAATGAAGAAAAATCTGCTATCGGTGGCGCAGCTAACATCTTCAGGTAATTATGTATTGTTTGGACCACAAGATGTAAAGGTGTATCGAAATATTAAGATCTCAGGAATGCCTGTCATGGAGGGTCAGAGATTAGAGTCTATCTACGTAATGTCAGCTGAATCTGCTTACATAGATAAGACTCGAAAGAACGAGACAGCTGATTTATGGCATGCAAGACTAGGACATGTAAGCTATCACAAGTTGAAGGTGATGATGAAGAAGTCGATGCTCAAAGGTCTCCCTCAACTTGAGATTAGAGATGACACGATATGTGCTGGCTGTCAATATGGCAAAGCACATCAACTCCCATATGAAGAGTCAAATTATAGAGCGAAGCATCCATTGGAGATGATACACTCGGACGTGTTTGGACCGGTCAAGCAACCATCAATTCAAGGAATGCGCTACATGGTGACATTCATTGACGACTTCTCAAGGTACGTTTGGGTTTTCTTTATGAAAGAAAAGTCAGAGGTATTTACAAAGTTTAGAGAATTTAAAGAAAAAGTCGAAGGAGAAGTTGGACAAAGGATCTGGTGTATGCAAGACCGATAATGGGGAGAGTATATTTCAAGAGAATTCTCGCAATATCTGAAAGAACATAAGGTGCACCATCAATTGACATGTCCAAACACGCCACAACAAAATGGTGTTGGCGAAAGGAAGAACCGACACCTTGCAGAGACGTGCAGAAGCATGCTTCACTCAAAGAATGTGCCAGCCAGATTTTGGGCGGAGTGTATGAAGACAGCAGCACATGTGATAAATAGGCTTCCTCACCAAAGCTAAGATTCGTGGTCACCCTTCGAGAAGTCAGGAAAACTAAACCTACGGTTAGCCACTTTAAAGTCTTTGTCGTCATGCGCTATGTGTTCGTGCCTAATCACTTGAGGAGCAAGTTCGATAAAAAGGCGATTAGGTGTATATTCGTGGGATATGATAGCCAAAGAAAGGGATGGAGATGTTGTGATCCAACTACGGATAAATGTTACACGTCACGTAATGTGATATTCGATAAAGCATCTTCTTGGTGGACACCGCAGAGGGTGGAATTACCAAACTCAAAAGAGATTGAGCATAAACTTCAAGAAAGTGAAGAGAAAGTTCCAGAGACACAAGAGATCGAAGAAGAGATTGAAGAAGTGCAAGAACCTATTGTTGAAGAAGATACTTCAAGGATAGCACAGAGTCCTTGGCAAACTGATGTGTATCAAAGAACACCAGAAGTGGATAGACCGAGCCAACAAGAGGAGAATGAGGCACAACAAAGTTCTCAACCACGTAAGAAGATCCACAAGACAAAGAAGACCAAATCCCAAGTATGCTAATGCGGCAATGAGGAAGAAATTAAAGAACCAGAGACATTTGAAGAGGCAATCCAAAGACAATGAATGGAGAAAAGCAATGGACGAAGAGATGATGGCTCGAGGCAAAATGAGACGTGGGACTTGGTACCCAAACCTGATGGAATAAAGCCAATCTCGTGCAAGTGGGTGTACAAAGTAAAAGACGACTGACGGATCGGTCGAAAGGTGCAAAGCTTCGGTTGGTGGCTCGAGGATTCTCGCAACAATATAGGCCGGACTATGATGAGACATTTAGCCCAAAGAGCCAAGATTACTACGATTAGAGTGTTGATTGCACCGGCCGCTAGCAAATCATGGAAAATGTGGCGATGGACGTGAAAATGCCTTTCGCATGGTGAACTCGATCGAGCGATATATATGGAACAACCTAAGGGACATGAAGATAAAGAGAATCCAAACCACGCCTGGCAGATTAAAGAAAGCTCTATACGGGTTGAAGCGGGCACCACGAGTATGGTACGGTAAGATAGCGTAATTCCTAGTTCAATGTGAATACTCGCTTGCACCAAAGAGATTCAAGTCTCTTCGTCAAGATACGAGATGGGAAACTAGCAATAGTGCTAGTATATGTGGATGATATCATCATCACTGGAGACGACGAAAAAGAGATCCAACGCACTAGGAGGAATCTTTCAATAAGATTTCAAATGAAAGATCTTGGAGAATTAAAACACTTTCTGGGGCTCGAGCTGGAAAGAACAGCAAATGAGGTTTTTATTTGCCAAAGAAAGTATGCCGTAGATTTGTCAGAAGTTTAGGATGGGCGATTGCAAGCCTATATCGACCCCAATAGAAGTGAACTCTAAGCTATGTGCTGGAGAAGGTAAGGAATTGGAGAACCCAACCATGTATAGGCAGCTCGTTGGAAGCCTAATCTACCTGACACTGACACGACCTGAAATCGCATATGCGGTGGGAATTGCAAGCCGCTTTATGGAAAAGCCAAGGAAGCCACACCTTGAAGTAGTGCGACGCATACTCAGGTATGTAAAAGGAACTATCGACTATGGTCTCTTTTATAAGAAAACCAAAGATTGCAAGATTGTTGGCTACTGTGATGCGGACTATGCTGGATGTCGAGATACAAGAAGGTCGACTACAGGGTATGTGTTCAATCTTGGAACTGCTGCAGTATCATGGTGTAGCAAAAGGCAACCTACTGTGTCCTTGTCAACAGCAGAGGCGGAGTATAGAGTAGCAGCAATGGCAGCTCAAGAGAGTACGTGGCTAATGCAATTACTGACGGATCTACACCAACCAACAAGCTATGCAGTCCAACTATATTGTGATAATCAATCTGCTATTCGCATAGCAGAGAATCCAGTGTGCCATGCAAGGACGAAGCACGTTGAAGTACATTACCACTTTGTTAGAGAAAAAGTTCTTAAAGGAGCGATCGAATTGAAGCATATCAATACTGAAGAACAGGTAGCCGACGTGGTTTAATAAAAAGGACTGAGTGCTCCAAAATTTGAGGAGTTCCGAAGACAGCTTGGAATGATAACAAAAGAAAGTTTAACTCAAGGAAGTCGGTGCTGAAGGGGAGAATTGAAAAATCACCACCGACTTGAAAAGAAGATTCTAGAATTATGTGGAGCATTGCCAATAATCAAGCTCTTTGGAAGAATCTAGAAGTGACATTAATTGCATCCGCTCTAGAACCTTCCACCACCTCCATACTAGAACTTTCCCACCGTCATACTAGAATGTTCTAATGGGGTCTATAAATATGTATGTTGTGTATTGTGAGATGTGTGAGGTAGAATAAGTGAGAAGTGAGAGTGAGTAAGCTAGTGAAATCACTTAGTGTAGTAAGAGTGAAATACTCAAAGTGTCTTGGTGTGTGTATCAACAAAGCTTGTACAAATTCATATTCTAATAAAAGAATATTTTTGCGTCCAACAATTCTACATATCGATGAATTTTTTGATAGATTAAGAAAAAATAACTTCTAAAAAATAATGAACATAGAGGTATGTTAGACATTTTTCTTGAAGAGACAATTCTTCACGATCATAAGGATTAAAAATTTTAGAATTCGAAAACAGAAACATGTAAATCAAAATTCAAGAAATGATTTAAAGAATTGAACCATTATGAGTTTAACGTGTGATGTATGACCAGCTACTTGTGGATCCCTTGTTGGATGGCTGACGTTATACTTTTGTAATAAATTCATAAATTCAAATTACTTCTATTTTATCATTTTTTTTTCTTTTTTAAAGAAAATAGATGTCATTTATTAAATAGTGTAAGCAAGAATTACATTAGAAATGACTCTAGGAGAGCAAGCCAAACATTCCATGGAGACGGACATTGAACCAACCACCAGAGAAAGTTGGTAAACAGCTTCATTCGCTGATCTCCTAACACAAGAAAAAGTTAGATGATCCAACTCGAATGCTAACGAATAACAGTCCTCGATGATCAAACCAAAATGGATCTTTGCAGTGCTTGAAAAATAATTAAGTTGAGCGTCCATTTCCACTATGGTGCTTCCGAACCGCCTTTGTTTAAGCCAACTTAAGTCTTCTCGAACCTCATTGCACCAGCTATCCTCGGGTGAATAACTCATTCTAAAACCACTGCTTTAGTGCCTATGAAAGCAACTAAATCATCTCTAATGATCAATCTCAGCCCCACTGTTCTTTGTAAATGGCTGCGTCCACGTTTAATTTGCAGGTTCAGGCTGCTGGTTGTTTTCCAGTTTTGGGCGTTCTCTTCTTGTACTCAACGGCTCCAATCATCAGCTCTTCTTGTACTCAATGGAACTTGCAAAATAAGTTGTTGATCCCTTTCTTCTTGTACTCATCATGCACTTTTTCTCTCTTTTCATCTTATACTTACAAACCGTATATCTTGGTTTCTTAATTCCTTCAAGTAACGCAATCAAATTTCATTAACTTGAGTTGCCAACACAATTCAATCAAATGTATTTCACAGTAGAAATATTCATTCCCCAAATCTAATATTCACAAGATAATGAACTATAATAACATATTCTATATTCTACCATACTAATACAGAATATTTTTTTTTGAAGAAGTTACAAACCAGTGCTGGGTTTCTCCGAGTACTCACAGCACCTCTGAATGCAGTGGGGCCAAGGGAGGGGGGCTGTGTCTTGCTGGGAGGATAAAATCCCTCCCAACGCTAGGTTTGTAACACAGCCCATGTTTAAAATATATACAGCCATTGTTGCCTAATGACTACCAAAAATAAAATTAATGCTGAAAAGAAGTGCTGATCTACAATTGCCATTCCATGGAATCTTCAATATCAAAACTACTTCCACAGTCCAGAATAGCATTTTGCTGATGCTCATAACCACATATATAGTTTAAACCAATGAGCAGTTGACAAATGGCGGCCTCTGTCTTCTCTCGATCAGCAAAATACAATGTCTGAAGCAAAAGAACATTAGTTCTATCAACAATTTGCTGCTGTTCAAAATTGCGCTCACTTTGCCACCTCATCATGTTATGTGCTAGCGGGGCAAGCCACTTAAGCATCTCGTCTAGCGTCTCCCTCCAATCATGGGCTAAATGTGCATCATATATTGCCATGTCTTTTACATAAGGCTTCAAATTATTCTTCAGAATCTTTCTTAAGCTTCTTGGTAGCATCTGATATAGATCATCTCTACCTTCCTGGCCAACTAAATGTGGGTATTGCAGCAGTTTCTCAATGACAATTATGACATTGGCGTAATGCAAGGCCAAAGCAGAGCCTCCAACAGTATTGGGTGATGCATATGTCAACAATTTGCTTTTAAGCCAAAATCTTGATCCTTTCATCAAACCAACCTTCAACTGCATTCGATCTCCACTGAAGTGATCACTAACACAGCCTGAAATATGATCATCATCATCCACTTTTGAAACTGGGGTACTCAAACAATCTATGAACAGCCTCCCTGGACCAATACCGCATACAAAGCTGATATCCTGGGGCCCAAACAAGCGTCTTTCACTTCTATGAGGTCCATCCCGAGGCCCACGATATACCGACTTCTTCTCCATGCCCCTTTTCTTAACTGGCCCTCTATGGCAATCACAAGTATAGCCCCTCAAAAGGGCATCACCAAAAACTGTGCTTGTCCAGCAATAAACGGTAGACACGGTTCTTGCCAGAAGCTCGACTACCTTATCGTATGACTGGTTCCAAAGAGAGTTATCCTTCAAATGATTCACATCTTGTTTCTGCCAAATCAACTTCTGCTCAAAAGCTTTCCTACTCTCTTCAAGCTTGTTCTGCTGAAACTTCTTGGTGGCCATTTCGAGCTCGTTCATCACCTCCATTTGAGTGTACAATCTTGCTGTCAAATTCACAAACCTCTCCATTTTCTTCATCATACTGTCCATATTCTTCACGAAAATCCCCGACTCCTTAACATCAATTGCCCCACAAACGATGTCACCATACACATGCTCAAATCCTTGGAGTGCTGGAATTGTGCATTTCTTCCCTAACCTAGATACCACACTAGCAACACTGTTCAAATCATCAAGTTTCTCAACAAGAACCATCTCTAAAAGCTGAGTCTCGTTATTGGACACAAGTGTTCTTATCCCTTCAGAGTTTAAGATCTCATTCCTTAATTTTACATTCTCATGGTCACTCAAAGATTTATGCAGGTGAATAATTTTGGACATCACATTAGCAACTTCAAAAGATAGTATTCCAATAACCTGTCTCTCTTGTTGCCCTTGTTTTTTATTCGATAATTTCTTCGAATTTTCGAGATGTAACCCTAAACCATGCTTTAAATTGCTACTTACCTGATTCCCCAGTTTCAAAATCCAAGGCTCTGAAACCATTTCTGCCTCCTTTCTCCACCACTTACCCGCCAAAAATTTGCTGCCAAATCTCGGATCTGTCTAGTCCTTTTCCAATTACATTCCTTTAGAAAATCCGTTCAGTATCGCACAAACACGAAATCAGTAATGTTACAGTCTTTCCTTGAGCAGAAATAGTGCCCAATTTCACCGATTTCGTTGAGAAAAAGTGAGACAGACATCATGAACAAGACACTGAAATACGCGTGGATTGAGGAAAATAAGTGGGATTCAAGTGAAGTCTGAATAAGCGTGGAAAAGCCGGCGTGAAGCTGTAATTGATTGATTAACAGGAGAGTAGAAAAAAGTAGAAACAAACAAAAAATGGAGGGAAGTCGATTGTTAGGGAGGGGCAGTTTACACATTTTTCCAACGAGTGGGGTGTGGGTGTTTGCAACAGAGATTTAGCGTGTGTTGGTTTCATTTTTTTTTTTTTAATCTAAAAATTATCTATTATTAAAAATTAAAATCAAATATTAATATCAACCACACATCTCACATCATCACTCATTATTATCCACACATTTTATAGTTCACGCCGCTATTCACCCAAAACTTAAATTTTAAGCAAGTTTTTAAATAAAAATAAGTAGAAACTGGTGAGAGCATCTCCATAGGACCACAGCACTAGATTGTGAGACGACGTGGAGTAGTGATTTTTGTTAATTTGCCCATTCTCTCCTATTTTAATTGAGGCCAAAAAGAGAAAAAAAATAAGGGAAAAAAAGTAACAAAAGAGGAAAATAAGAGAGATATAAATGATTTTATAAATAACGATAAAATAATATTACTGATACAGAATGGTGTGAACTCGGAATGTTGGATGCGTTTTTTGAAGGAATATGGGCAAAAATAGTGGATAATGAATAGAAAGACAGCCCGTTCTTTTATAATTTTTAACAAATTTTTATATATTTTAACACATTCACATCAAAAGTCAAATCAATTACATCCACATATTTTCTGGGATCCACTGTACTACATAAATTTCCACCACTCAATCTCATTTATTCTCTCTCCTATTTCACATCAAAACTCATAAATACACATACACTAACTGGGGCTGAAAGATAAAACGAACAGTGAGAGCTACATAAATTTATGTGTCTGTCTCGTACACGGTTAGATATTGTCTAAAAGGGTTTGCAATGATACGCTATGAAAAGGTGCTAGCTGTACGGAAGGGCTACCCAGCATGTTGAGCTCATATCTAGTCTAAAAAAGATCATTTCCACTGAAGCAATATTTAACTTCAAAATTTCACGTTAGTCCTTATTCTATTCAGAATAATTTTTATTTCATATTCTTCTTTCTGCTCTTTTTAATTATATACATATTTTTCAATACAATATTAACCACATATTTTATACGGAATACCGCGCGAATAACTTTTATCCCCAATCAAACAACCCCTTAATGTTTTTTATGCTTTACATTTTTCTTTCTTCTTTTTTTTTTTTTTTTTTGGCCTTTTTTTGAATAGTTTACATATTTTCTTTTAAGTTTGATAAGAATTTAGTAAATGATGTAAAGTAGGATGTGTGTTTTTAGAAAGAATAAAAAAATATAGGAAAAAGTTGGGGGAGAGAGAGAGAGAGGGGGAGAGAATTGAGTAGATAAAGAAAAAATTTGGGGGGGTGAAGTGGGATCTAAACAAATTTATTATTTGTGGAACTTTTTATCGGATGAGTAGACATTATCTAAAAAGGTTTGCAACGAAGATGCTCCAGGGAGGGTGCCGGTTTTGTGGAGGAGATACTAGCACGTCGACATCTCTATTGTAAGGAAGATAGTTTCAATCTTGCTTAAGCAATTTTAAAGTCGGAAACATAACTTTACTGTTTTGATGCACGTTTTATGATTTTTTTTTTTAGTTTTTACTTTGCACGGCATATATTTATACTTGTTTAAGTTGTAAACATAATCTGATTTAAAAAATTAAAAATAAAAATAAAAAAGTTCTAGACTTAATCTTGACATATAATGATATAATCACACGCTAAATTTTTTAGAACACTGAGAAATTAAATGGCAAAGACGCTTTTAGTCTTTTCGTTGGTGGCTTGTTACTCATGTTGAGAACATACTTTGAAGGAGGAATATAATTAGGAATTGTGGGTGAATTTCATAAATGAAATGGCAAATTCCTAATACAGCAAAATAGCCTCTGCATAGAAGGCAAAGTCAATATAACCTGTTTAGGTCAGCAGCATACAAGAAATTAATGGACCCATGTTTTCAACTTTAATCATTTAACAAGTAAAAGAAGTCCCCTTTTCGTTTCATACCAGCATTAAATTTTCGAAAGGAAAAGTTATTGAGAGAAACTTTAGGACAGTTTAGGACATTCTCATTAAAACTTTGCTAATGCACGTAACAAAAAGGACAATTAACTTTATGTGTATTAATACTAGGATAGCGTTTGGACCCGTCACTTTTTGAGATTAGAGAAAACACATGGCGAAAAAGTACCGTTTAACAAGTATAAAAAGCAGTGTATACCATAAAATATATATGCTTAAAAATGAATTTTCAAAAGAAAAAAATTATACACCCTATGTAATACTCCCTCTGTCTCATTTTTTTAATTTATATAATGTTACTCCTCCAATCAAAATTGGGCTTTAGCAATTGGATATTGGGTTAGTGGGCCTCCACCAAGCCCAATCCACCTCTCGGCCCACCACGGCCCATTACCACTTCTATATATGTGGTATTCATTTACTGATAATTTTTCCACTTTGATGACTAAACCCGACTTCTCCCACGCCTCTCTTGCATTTTCGGTCGTGACTTGACCGTCGGAGTCTCGAAATGCCGCCGCGCATGGTCCGAGGCTCTAACGTTATTACGTGTGCAGTGGAATCGACATCTGACATCGTTGGCGGCCATTTTTGGAGGTCGGTCGTCTCGACTCGGGAGGGCCCACTGGCGTTCATTTTTGGAGGTCAACATATAAGCTACATTTTTTTCTTCTTATCACACTTTGATACTTTTAAAATAATTTAGTTGTACATTTCGATTTTTTTTTTCCATAACATTCTAAATCCTTGTAAAAGCATGAGTGCGTCTATAAAAATGTAAAGAATATAGTGATGTGACTATTAATTGATAAAATGTTGTTTAACATTTTCCAATAAGGTGAGCTACCCAAAGAAAAAGACACCAAGTTCTTATGGTTGGATTAGTCCAAAAGAGTAAAATGTACATTTGTGTACATTACACCCCTCTGATAGAATATCATAAAAAATATCAATTTTACTCTCTTATATTGGTAGAGTTTAATTCTCTATTAATATATAGGGTGTATACGAAATAGAAGGGAGTATATGAATGTATACAAAATAAGTGTGCACATAGCATTGCTAGTTATTCCCTATAAAGTTTTTGAGATCAAATCCTTCAATCCATCTTCATTTTGGTTGGCACTTGGCACCCGAGGCCAATAATATCCAATTTACTTTACAAATGCATCGTATAACTTTTCAAAAAGTTTGTTTATCATTTCTCTTCTTGAAAATGATCGCAATGAATTTTGAACCCTAAAGGTGTCGAATATTGGCAAGAAATAAAGAAATAGAGACCAATAATTACGGTAAAAGTATGTTTAACAGACTGAACTAGAAACACGAATAAAAACAAAAAATGTTAATTTTATTTATCGTATTATTCAATACTACATAATACGGTTTTCACGAGGCCACATGGTAGTGTCGCACTTCCTTGCACGTATAATTTATCAATGCATGTCAATGTCATGGAGAAGGTGGTTTTATCCTCTTGTTTTGTTGATTTAGGTGACTTGTCGACAACTTCTTAGCCTTATATCGACCACGAGGGTCATCCATTTGCTAACGGCTAATTTAGATTGTCTTTATTATTAAATTAATCAAAAATCACTTTCGACTCAATTGAGGTTGGCGTTTCAAGAGTTTGTTCAACAATAATTCCACATACTTCGTTAATTACCAGTTTGTCTGAACTTTCGAAAAAGGGGTAATATTTTGGGAGAATGTATGCCAAAAAAGTAATACTAAAATTTATTAGAAAGCCTTAAATATAATTTTTGGTGTATGAAATGAAAAATGAGTACTGAAAACTTATACCGACTTTTGTTTTTCATTTTTTTTTAAAATCAAAATGGCAATAATTTAAGTCCTAGATTCCATATATTCTAGATATCAAAGAAAGTCCCTTTCTTTTGGGTTGGGGGATTTCTTTGCCCCAGCCCCCCGGGAGGGGGTGTGGTTTGGCGCACAACATGGTGGGCATGGGATTTGAAAACCAAGACCTTCTTGATAAGGGTTTGAACTCTTAACAAGTTAATCCTTTGATCCCTCAAAGAAAGAAATTAGTGTCAACTGAAATCGAAAAGCTTGTAGAAAAAAGGTTGTATATCACATAAAAACTCATGTTTTAAAAATGATAGTAATTAATTAATATGTGATTAATGAAATTATTGACCTCTCAAATTAATCTTTGATTGGTCCAGCACATCAGCTTTTAGCAAAGGGATAATTGATTAAATTAATAAATTTATCTGTTCATTTTTCTCCGAGCGGGTGGAAGTAAAGAGCTACTATTGTCGAGGAGAATAAATATTGTAGCACAAACTGGAGAAGTCGCGTATGACCACGCAATTGACTCTTTAGATATGATTTTGAAGTAAATGAAAAGATTTTTTTCTTTTTTTTTTGGGGGCGGGGGGTGGGGGCGGGTTCATGAAAAGAGTCTTAAGCAGTAAATCTAAGGAAAGATATAAAAATTGACATAATAATTAATAACCTTTGAAATATCATAACCGTTGAAATAATAGCAAGAGAACAATTAGTGTGATTCATAACCACTACGAATTTAACCTATTTACATGACAAGACATGAAACAAATAAAAGAATGTTAGGAGTATAATATAGTGGTATAAGTATAATCCTCTTAAGAGCAAGATTAATATTGAGTGGGAAAATCCAAATTTAAGTTTTTTTAACCCAATAAAATCAAATAATATACAAAATTAATGGAAGAATCCCAAACTTCTATTTAAAAAAAAAAAAAAAAAAAGAGGTGCTATGTTTGGCACCTTATTATAGAATCCCCCAACTATTGAATCCATAGATGAAAACCATGTGAAATTCTTGTTAGGAAATTTAATTAGTTACATTTATTTATTTATTATTAAGTAGTGTATATACATATATATATATATATATATATATATATATATAAATCAAAATGATAAATATTTTCTTTATAATTAATGTCCATTACTTGTCGATTGGAATAATAATGCATCCACATTTAAATAAATTTGAAGCTAACATGCCAAGAATACTTACCCCAATATTTTTTGTGCACATTATTTCAGAATAGTTTTTCCCCAAGATTAATCTGGTTCTAATAGAGGGTTGGACTCGAACCCCATTAATACAAAGAGGATAAAATGGTATTTATTATGACTCTCTATTAAAGTATTGTACCACTGTATTATACACCTAATATAATTTGGATTGAATATTTTTATTTTAAAATACAAACATAAACTTTACCATAATTGCATACTATGTGAGCAATATTAATGTTGGAGGAAAAAAGTTAAGGCAAAAAAAAACCAAGCGACAAAATTAGAGGGGAAAAACCCATTTCCAAATAATGTGAAAGGGATAATAACACATTAATTATACTCTGAGTATGCTATTATTCATAACATTAATTATGCTCTAGGTATTTGTTGTTATTCAAAATTGGATTTTTTCAGCCAATATTAATTTCAAAAATGATAAATGTAGTTATAAGGTTAGGTAATGGTTTAGGTAAAGTGATTTTTTGGATAAAATTATCCCCGGCCCCCCTGAATGTGGGGTGGGGACGGGGGTAATTTTGTCCAAAAAATCACTTTACCTAAACTATTACCTTACCCTATACCTACCCCTATCATTATTGTATTAATTTAGCCTCCTTTTCCCCCAATTCTCCCCCACGTATAGGTCTTTCCACCTTCAACTTTGCATATTATTTGGTTTTATTAGATGGACAAACCCAAATTGTGGATTTTCTACCTTCAAAATATAACTTTTTCACCTAACATTAATTATGCTCTCAGCATGCTATTATTCACATCCTCGCTCAAGTTCCAAAAGTGTGTAGACGCATATTTGCTCGGCCCATTTTAAATGCGGCCTGTTTCAACTTGTAACAAGTGAACGACTCTAGCCCAAGTTAAATTTTATTGATGGACAGATGGATGACTCGACGCTATTAGCCAAAGCCAACATCCAAGCAACCTCTGGTCCTATGACCTATCAAATCCAAATCAAAGTGGACCCAAATGATTTATGAGGCAATAGTTTCACTTTAATAAAAATAAATAAATAATTATAGGGGGTAGGAGAAAGGTAATTGCGGTGATTCAAACCTCAGAACTACCAAGAAGGGGATTGAGTTGAAAGAGCTTAATTCACTAACAAACTGATAATCCAAAATTATTTATCAAAGCTTTAAAAAAGATTAACATGTCCAACTAAAATATGTTTGATAAAAAAAAAATCAAAAAAGTGATTTTTGAATGTACAATTGAAAATAAAGGGAAAAAATTATTAAAAAGATATTAAATCAAATCAAATTAAAAATGATAATCTGATGACATTCGCATCTGTCTCCTATCCCTCAAGTCTAGGGTTCAATTCCCCTCCCCTACATCCCAATTGGCCTTGTAATTAAAAAAAAAAAAAATAAAAAATCCTCATAGTTACATTTTCCTTGGGCCTAATAATGCAATTTGCACTTTAGAACCTGGAGGTAAGGTTCATATGTCGCCTCGATTAGGTATAATTTGCCTTTTTACTAATAAAATATGTAACTCAAATTTGGATTTTTGAGCAGTGATACTTAAAAAAAATGATAATTGAAGAAATAATTTTTTGATTTAAATTCTAGCAAACAAGCTCTAAGTTACAAGGTACAAGGTGCCAGAGTTTGCTTCCGGATTTCGTCCTTGATCTCCCTTTCTTTTTTCTTTTCTTTTCTTTTTTTTTTTTCGAACAAATATTTTTATTAGTCAACCATAGTAGAATCGTACAAGCGATGGGCCGCAATGAAATCGGCCGTTGATGCCATAAGACTAGAGTAAGAATATGCCCCCGTTAGTGTACAGATGCAGATGAAGATTTTGATGTGAAATGAGAGAGAATAGGTGAGATTAAAAGTAGAGATTTATGTAAGACAATGGCCCGTAAAATATGTAACGTAATTGGTTTGACTTTTGATGTGAATGTATTAAAATGTGTAAAAATTTGTTAAAAATTATAAAAGAACGGGCTGTTGGCTAAGCTAAGGGCAACCTCATTGGAACAGTTGTTAGTTTATTATATTTAAACCATTTGTCATTTGTGATGAAAAATGGTGAGCAAAGAAATAAGTTAGATCAACAAGGGAAACTAGATTGATATTCTGACCAATTTCTCATTTTTATGTTGGACTCGCGCTAACAATTTGAACGGGTTCTTTTGTTATTTTTCTTTTTATTTTATTGTTCTTGATTTTTCCTACAATTTTTTTTTCCATTTAGAATTTTTTAAATCAATAATTCATTTTTAATTTTAATAATAGTATTGAACTACAAACTTCCCAATGCCCGCATTCAAAAATAAAATAAAATATTCTAATATCAAAAGGAAGTTCTAAAATTATAGAATTAACACAAACACATGCTAATAATTGAAACATTTCATTTGAAATATATCAAAAGTTAAAAGTTAAAATTACAAAAATTAAAGATCAATTTACACGTGTTTAAAAGTTATCTCAAAAGTGTAGTCTTGGTACTAAATCACACTTTACGCTTTTTAAAACATCATTTGTAATTGAATTTAGTTCAGGTGAATTAGAAAGAACGGAAATTTCATCCTTTTAGCCTCAAAAGTCCCGGTTGTGCACAAAATGTGAAAAAAAGAAAAAGGAGCCAAAATATCATATCTTTAGACATAAGTCCTAACCCTGATTTCTATGAGTAATTCTACATTGACACTTCTCTTAAAAATGTTTAATCGTACTTATAAAACCACTC
Organism: Jasminum sambac; assembly: GCA_018223645.1. Classification (NCBI taxonomy): domain Eukaryota; kingdom Viridiplantae; phylum Streptophyta; class Magnoliopsida; order Lamiales; family Oleaceae; genus Jasminum; species Jasminum sambac. Next base: position 26,163,939 of record CP073649.1, read on the forward strand.
ATCCCTGAGAAGCATCCTTGCCATCTCCGCTTGTGCAATTGCGTCCCTCATGAATAATAATTTGTAGTAGAGAAAGAGACACAAGCCAATTAACTGGGTCCCCATGTATGTGCATGTGACTTTTCTTTTTTCTTTTTTTCATCATTTTTTTATTAATTATCCCACTTTTTCTCTAATTTTTTCGTCTAAATTCCCGTATCACATTCAAATATAGACACTTGTCTAGAATTATTCCACTACTATTTTATTATTATTTTTGAATTTATCTCTCAGTATCTCTCCTCTTTTTTGCTTTTTCCTCTTATTTTTCTCTATACTTCATTATATTTACTTTTCAACAAACATGGTCCCATTCTCTTTTTTCTTCCTTTCTCTCTCTATCTTCGGTGGTATCAAAAGGTGATAATTCCGGACACCCCAACCTACTTCTCAACGCCTGGCCCCACGATCGCGTGAAGGAGGTAAATCAGTCTTTCATAATCGAGGCGTAGTGGAGAGGCTGCAAGTGCCCACAAGGGACCACCCCCAAAGGGAGTGAAAATCCCCACACTGCGATTGCCATTATTCGAACCTTGGCCTTGGTACCAACTCTGCACTACCCTGACCGCTGGAACTTTGCCCTGGGGGCGTCTCTCTCTATCCTCTCTCTACTGCATGGTACTGTAAATTGTGGTGCAATTGAACAAGTATTGGAGATGGCCCATCTCAATTGCATGTGGATGTTAAGGTGTCATATATATTAGATAAATAGAGAGAAAATAATTATTTTAATTGAAAAGAAAATCGATGATATATAGTGAAAATGTGAGGAAAATATGAAAAAGTATAAGAGATGTAGCAATAAATTCAAAAATAATGATAAAATAATAGTGGGTTATGTGGAGATGTACTTTTAGATGTAAAAGGTGATATGAGAATTTATGCACAAAAATAGAGAAAAGTGTGGAAAAATAAAAGAAAGTGTGGGACTCACAATTTTTTATGCTCTATCTCTCCTCTATATAGGCAAAAATAGAGAATGTGTAGAAATTTTACAATAAAAATGCTCTTAAACGTACCATTATTAGCAGGCCTAAATTTGATATCTCAACTCTTTTCCACGCCTTGCATTTTCTAAAACACTACTTGTAACCAATCAAGTTCAGCATTTCAAGTCGAAGGGATTTGGTGTAGTTGTAAATTACCACCTTACCAATTTATCTTGGGTTCGATGCACCATACTCTATCCATATAATTTCCAATTTATACTATTCCCTCCATCCCATAAATATATATTTATTTTCCTTTTTGGGACATCTCAAATATATAATTTTATTTCTATATTAAAAAATATTTTTTTATTTATTTATCAAAATAATCTTATTTAATTTGTCAAATTATAATCATTATTTTTTAATATTATTCATTAAATGAAAATAGATTAAAAAATTAACTGTAGAATTTACTTCTTCAACTACTTTTTTAATTTTTGTGAAAAAATCAACAAGCTCATATAATTAGGACAAAGTGAGTAGAAAAGAAAGGTTCAACATTTCAACACTCAAATTTCTAATATCAAGCAAATATCAGAAAGTAAATAAATCAGATTGGACGCAAAAATAAATAAATATCGATATTTCAAAGCATCGGAAAGTAAATGTTACTGCTTCACAACTCACATCAAAATTTGTTCAAGAACATGATTTATTTTCCAAATGAAAGCATTAAAAAAAAAACTAATATATGGTATGTACCAAATCCGAAAAAGGAAGAATGCCTGCCCAAGCTTTGACATAAATTGCATTTTGGTCCCTGAACGTTATTTATCTATCCAACGAAAGAAACCTAGCAAATGTTATTATCTATCAAAACTCCCTGTACAGAGAAAAGGCAATAACGGAGCCGGTTCGTAACCGAACGGAGCCGCCGGATGCTGCCACTTCTTCATCACCACTACCGGCTTCTCAGCCACCGCCGTAGCGTCCTTACTGTTAGTTTTACCATTAGAGCCGGTTCTGATCTCCTCCGGCAAGCTGTTCTCTGTGGGTGATTGAACCAATGGAGACAAAAGCGGTATCGCCACGTTCCAATCCGCCACCGGATTTATCTGGATCGACGCCGGCGCCTTCTTTTGCAACCGCGTTGGCTGCTTCCGCCGCCGAATATCTGAATTCTTCTTCAAATTCTCTGCCATATGGACCAAGGGTTTTAGTTTTGATTTATCAGACAACGAAATGAAAACCGATTAGATGTGAAATGGGAAAATAGGAGATTTGAGGGTTAAAAGAGAGCTAAAGCTAAAATGGCTATAAATAGGGGCATGTGGTTTACACGCAGCAAGGGTAAATCAGGAATCAAGCTTCAGTCAAAGGTGGTTACGAATACAGAGCCCAGAGTAGTGTTGTTGATAATTATTCTTGACTCGGCTTGAGCCGACTTGTGATTGATGCCTTGATGGAACTCAAACGTAGAAGTTGAAGTGATTCATTTTTCTTTTATTTTTTTTCCTGCTTATCAGCTATATATTTTTAATATTTAATTTGAGAATGTCAAAACGGCGCCGTTTAGATGGAGCTCTGGATCTGGGTAACATTAGAGCCGAGTGAAAATGGAGCGAAGCCGAGGAATCCAACTAATCAACAACTATTATACAGCGGAATTACTCGGGTTTCTGTGGATTGCTTTGACCAAACAAAATCTGATGCTTATTTAACGGATCCAGAAATATCGCTTTATTTCCGTTACGCAAAGGGCATAAATTTTAAACGAACGTTAACACCCCCGTTACCGGTGATCAATTAATTAATTTATTTATTTGGATGATATCACCGGCTGAGAATTGAGAACGTGGCGATATCGCGTCCTCTAAACAACGACGTATATGGATACATGTTAGGTTGAAATTTATTGAATTTATTTATTTTTTATTTTTTTAATATTTTTATTGAATTTATTATTTTACTCAATTTAATTCCGAAATTCGAAATCGATTCAAAGTATTTCATCATATGTCTATGGCGGTGGGCAATTTCGACATTTGTCCACCACTCATGCAGGGCCATGCAATAGTGTTACATATTTAAATCTTTATTACGTGACGCTATTACATTTGCTAATAGACAATTTTTTAAAAAAATCACGAACATTTAAAAGGGAACGGTAGATATTTAAATTAATAAAAAATACCACAGAAGACGAGGTGTAACTATCAAATTCCAAGCCTAAAAGTTACTTTACAAATTGTTATTATTATTATTATTATTATTATTATTTCAAAAGAGCAATTTTTTAGTAGGGATGATGTTAATCATTTATTGTGGTATTTAACTAATTGTAATTAATCTTGTCGTTTTAATTATTGCTTTCAACATGAATAAATAATCAATTAATGACATTACTGACTGATGATCTTTGAACACTACCATTAATAAATGCATTGCTTTCGGGTTTTTTCTGAAGCGGCATTGCTTTGTATTAGAAAGTAAAACGAATAATCTGGAACTTGCTAGAGGTTTTAATTGAATTAGTCAAAAACTTCAACAAGGTTAATGTTGTCATTTTCAGAACACTCAATAAGGACAGTCAAATATACTAAAGAGTAATGTAATGTTGAACAATTTTTTCCAGTTTTGACAAAGAATATGTGACAAGAATATAAGATGTGTGCGCGCTCCAAACAAGAGGGCATCAATGAAAGAGAGATTTAGCAAGCTTTCATTTTTCTTAGATTTGGACTTTATAAAAGTATGGGTGGTCAATAGGCTATGGTTGAAAATCATGGGCTTATCTAAAAGTATCCAGCCATATAATATGTGATCCGTGTGCCAGTGAGCATTGTGGCCTAGAACTCATCTAAAAGTATCCAGCCATGTAAATGCTTTGTTGTTTTTAACTTTTTCAATTATTACTGGTTAAAATCAAACATTAATTATGTATTTTATATTATTATTCAATATTATTCACACACATCTTATAATCTTTATCACTATTTAACTTAGAAGTTATTTCTTAACAAAAAAGAAGAAAAATCATCCAAACGCACTAAAAATGTGTTTGGGTTTGTGTCTAAAATGCCTAGAACTTATTTTCTTCAAAATATGAGTCTAAATGTTATTTTTTGGTTTAACTACTTTATTTGACGTTTGTAGGAAATATAAATTTAGGTAAGAACATCTAAGAAGGAAATTAAATTCGTAGTTAATCTTTATTTGTCCTTGTATATTCTTTCATAAATTCATAGTTAATTTTCATTTTCATTTTCAGCTCTTATTCATTCTTAGGGAAGTAGTACCTCCTTGTTTATTATTTTATGTACATATGCAAATGTTATTATGAAGGTCAGGTTTATATCCTCTCCTTATATGTACCTTAATATTCTATTATATTAATAAAAATAGTATGGAGATTCCAAATCCTAGCTAGCTAGGCCTAACGAATCCCTAAAAACTACGAGTACAAGTTATTTGCATTTATGGGTCTATTGTACTAGAACTAAACGCATTCAACGTATAATAATGAAAGGAACCACTATATAAACAACATAAAACATTCTTAAAATCGTACCCAAAAATGATTTCTCGTAAAGAAAGTATCCATCAATCAATCATAATAGATCAAATATGTAAACCATTATGTGAGCATAAAAGAAATCACCCCACATATACTCAAAAAGATTTGTGGATTAGCTTGATGAAAAATTTCATTTGAAAGTCAGTAGTATCAAAATTTTGAGAAATGAGGATGACGACTTTCACTATGTCCATCTATCCATTGTGTTTACCACTAAAAGCAGGGCACAGGCAAGTTGAAACAAAAGGAGTTACCTACACGGCTAAAGCAAGTAGCACGCGGAAAATGGTTGGATAAAATGAAGTCCCACCTGACCAAGCATTATCTTTTATTTTACCTTTTCATTTACTTAAAAACCATTTTTTCCTTTTTTTTTAAGATTTACGAAAAGCTTATTCATAAATGCTCACATCGATAAATGTTTCACAACTAGACAAGCCATAACATAAGATGTTTCACAACCATGTTTATTAAATCTAAGTAACCAAAGCTTAGTTCATCATCAACTAAAAAAATATGATACACCGGGGCACTCCACGCTCAAAACTTCAATCTTGAAAACAATAACAGAGTTGGGCTGGATACCCCATGCTGGAAATCCATTAGGACCGTAGGCATAGTCGAGAGCATCGTAATTGAGCAACTTCTTACGAAAATGATAAATTTTGATTTAAACGATCCAAGGAAGCATATAGAGCAATGATAAATTTTGATTTTAACAATCCAAGGAAGCATATAGAGCACTTTTATTAATGAGAAATACATTGCCATAAACCTTGTTTGCTAATATTCCAAGTTTTTAACGAAAAATCATTTTATGATTTTTGTTTACAATCATTCATTAAATAAATCTGACAAGTTTCCAATTTTTTATCATTCGATTTTTCCTCTGTTTTCAGCACACTACAAAATCGTTTTCCGCATAACACAGAGTCACACACTGACCAATGATTTTTTTAATTATAATTTTACCACAAAATAACTAATAAGTAGCCAGAAATTATTTTCCTCTCTAATTATAAGTTTCATATCAGCGTTGGAGGGTCGGCCAAGCGAGCCAACCCTATTGATTTCCACAAATTATGTCGGCCATATGTCTAGATAGCCATACAGCACTAGCCTAACTAGGGCTAGCGTGGCATATTTAGCCAGCCGACCCTTTTAAATCACCTCCACAGCCAACAAGCCTTACTTATAGGAACCCTGATAGCTTCAACATCAGTTATTATCCGATGTGGGATTCAGAATCAGCCCCATGCTAGCTTTGAGCTAAGCTCTCAAAATCTTCCACCAAAAAAGGTAATAAATTCATGCCCAAGGTAGTAAGTTCATGGATCCACTGGTAATGGAAACTTTGTAATCTTGTTGCTACAAAGTCTAATTTCACAAAGAAAAACTGAATAACACTAAAGCAAAGAGTTCGTTCAACCAACAAAATTTCACATTATGATGTACAGACGATAAACGCTGTTGCTTTGTAGTTTATACGGACCTTATAGAAACTCGAAATACAAGGCAAGATCGTGTCAACATACAAACAACTGATTTGTACAGAGCATGATATAAGCAAGCGTCAACTAAAACTCAGCGTCCATATGAGCACCTTGATTTGCCGACTTCAAGAGTCACCACGAGCTTCATCAACTTACACGTCATGAATTAATGTAGCACATCGTCTGTGCTTGGAGATAATAAGAGTCTCTGTACTTTCTCCCACTTGCTACATGAATCCCATTTCGGATCCAGTCCTCACGATGGATCCAGGCATCACGTGTAAAATCAAGGATGCCAAGAATCTGCATCAGAATTGTCAGATAACTGAGTTAAATCCAGTGCAATTACAGATGACTTGGCATGGATCCAGGCATCACGTGTAAAATCAAGGATGCCAAGAATCTGCATCAGAATTGCCAGATAACTAAGTTAAATCCAGTGCAATTACAGATGACTTGGCAATCGATCCTCTTCTGGTAAACTCAGTAACCGGACTTTATAAAAATAATTGACTGGGAGAATGAGTTGGAATATATTTCAGTTTGATTGTAATATATAGTGCCTGACGAATTTGAATCATTTGGATAAAGAAATTATGTAAAGGGGGAGGGACACTGCATATCGTAGAAAGAATGTTTAAAAATTAAAACACATTTGTCCTACATCAATGAATATGTTTAAAACTCAAGAATAATGCTTATGAAAAAATGGGTAGCTGATACCATGGCACAAAATACAAAGAAATCCAGGCTTGCCCTTGTTCTTTTTCATGCTAGGAAATCGACAATGCTGTATCCGTTATTTATCTTTGAATAAACTGTTCTTTGAAAAGAAGGCAAGCCGTGAACCACAGCTTGCAGTCATTATATATTCTAAAAACCAGAATGTAAGAAAATTTTGGTTGCAGATTGAGCAAACGAAGTCATCATTTAAAGAAAATACTTACCGCTCCACCTTTCCATGTTACAAAAGTTGGATGTGTTCTTGACTGCAAAACCTGTCATGCACAATCCATATTATTGCAGTTATTTGAAAGCCAAGAGAATTCCAGATCCGGAATAACTTAAAGACAAAAATTAAAAACAAAATTACAGCAAGATCACAAGAACACAGCTGGGGATGGGGGCGGGGGTGGGGGTGTTTTACGAACAGAAGATGACAAACCTCTACAGTATCTATAGCTTCGTGCGGAGGAATTGCATGCAATACTCTGCGAGAAAAACCAAGATTAAAAGGCAGGAAGAGAATGAATATAGCTTCCCCAATTAATGACTGTACCCCAATACCCAAATAAGTAATTTCCTTGCTGTCAGCCAAGTGCTGAAAATATTCAAGAAAAGGAAATCATACATGTCCAGATGGATTTTGGAAGGTTCAACAATTTCCATTTGTGCATATTATTTAATTGTCCCATTACAACGAGAACGCATCACTTTTAAGCTATAAAAAACAAACCTCTCTTCCACAGCAGGAACGAGACCCTCAGTCAAAGCTACTCCACCTATCTGAAAAACTAAATCGTGTCATATATACCATCAACCTCATTAAAAATAAAACAAAAAACATCCGTCAATTCTTAAAGCAGAGTCTTGAAGAGAATACTGTGGAGAGTAGAACTCACCAACTGCATGCTGCAAAACAACTTTCTCTGTAGATCTATACGTCCTGAAATTTTGGGATCCAAGAAGTTAAGCAAAAGTGACATATGTACAAGACTTGGTGCAAACAAAATTAAAACCTACCTGTTGAAAGAATACTCTTTGAAATAGCATCTGCAAGACCCGTAATATCTTCTTTCTTTGGCTTTGTCTGAAATACAGGGTAGTTTTCCCACATAGGGTTATAAAATCCACTGGTGCCAGGAAAATATCCATCCGACCCATCAGTTCTCCTAGAGAAGTCCCACGTGTCTTCCAGCATATCCTCATAATCACTAAACCTGGGAGTAACAGATAATTTGTCAAGAGACCGAGAATTAAAGCCAATGAACTAGTTATACATGAAAAATAAATAAATAAAAATCTAAAAAATAGGAACACGGATATCACCAAGTACGTGGTGGCGGTGGATACACATCTGGGACCAAAAGTGTTGGGTAGAACAAACCCATCGGAGGAACCTGTTTCAAGAAATTATAAGACTTCCAATTTCTTCATAGTATATTCTGTACATAATTGCTTGGTAAAAATGATCAATATAAAAGATTGGTTATCTAATAAATGATAGCAAACTTGAGGTTTCATCACTTTTTTGAGAACCTTGACAGAATTAAATGAGTACCATCTGTGACAATTCAACTAAAAAATGTGAATAAAAGGAAATAAAAAAAGGAGCTACTCAAAAATTTCCGACAACCAGCACGTATATGGGGAAAGAAAACTACTATGGCATTATATAGATAATAGACTCCAGATCATGTAAATTGAGCATCACCTGAATAGAGTCGACAATAAACTGTAGAAATCAAGATTCAAGATTGAGAAATCATAAATAGAAATTGGAATAGTTTGAGACACATACATTAAGAGCGGTCAGTCTTGTTTTGTGAGAGGCTGGTGGAACGCCATCTTCGTATGAATGAACTACAGCAACAGCTTCAACCTCCCCTTCCTGTAAATAAACAAATACTTGATTATATATATGTCTAAGTCATCAACCTACTGATCGACAAAAGATCTGTAGATTCATTTTGTACTGAGCGGTTATAATCACTAAATCAGTAAGAGCCCGCAAAGACAACCAATTGAATGCATGTAAAGTCTATTTCACAAGGAAAATAATTTCAGCTACAACTACTTTTCCAGAATATTTGGAGATGGACAAGTGTCACTATCATTAAGGATGTCACTTCGGTGTTACTTATGAAATCCGAGGGCATAAGGTGAACTTACTTTGATTTGGCAGTACGACTCCTTAAGTCTGTTCAGCATCATATAGTCTATGGGCTTTGTCAGAGCATCAGTACGAATTGGTGGCCATGTTTGATGATGTCTCTGAGTCCAGAGAAGACATCGAGATATATCCTGCAACCATGCATTTTCTTTATTTTGATGAACATTACTCGCACCATAGGATGATTTTAGCCATTCGTTTACTATCGAGACTCAGAGTGCGAAAGTATGCTACCAAAGGCAAGAAACAAACTTCAAGGTCAAAGTGTAGTTGCCCACTGTATGTAAGGATTTGAAGAATGAAGAAGTAAACAAAAAGAAGGAAAAATGGACAAGAAATGAAGAAACGCCTCCATTTGACATGAAATGATGTGAAGTTGATAGCTCCTTCCATTTTCAGTAATCTATTGCATAATAAAATAGTAATATAACATTGAAAATCTGAAACCATAACCTCACCTCTCCACCATAACGTAGAGTAATCAGGGTCATAGGCAGAGTCACTCCATCCTGAACACATAATATTGGAAATAAATCAGCAAATTAAGATTAAAAGTATATAGTATATGTAACAATCAGTTGAATCAGCTAACATAAATATATGTAATGTGTTTGGCCCTTTATGATATTACCACACGCCAAAAGAAAACTTCATCTCCAAAGAGTGTACACGAGACCTAATGAAACCAAACCACGAACCTCTATCTATGCCAGAATTTAGAGATCTCATAGAACATCAACAGAAGTCAAGTTACTGACACAACATGACTCAAAGAGAATTATCGGAATGGATTAAGTTGTAATCCTGCTGGCCCAGACAATATTAACCATTACAGCGACACCAGAACTTGGGAGAAGCAGAAAACCTACTGTGCTTTGATTCTAGGGGTGCAAGTCAAAAACAAATGATCACGCTAACAGCACTAATGAGAATGAATAAGATGACAAACTGAATGTTGAAAACACATCAGTAACTGTGACTTCAAGCACTGTTTTGGAGCCTATATGAAAATTTGGGTCCTCCAAACAGCTGGCTCAAAACTGCATAGATGATGGAAATAACAAACCTCAACGCAGATCACTGAGGTTGACTGAGCACCTACATTCACAACACATGCAGTTGATAAGCCATTTCCAAAAACTCCAGCAAGACCTTCCTGCATAACGTGGATGAAAAGAGGAGTCATAACTTGAGTAGAAATGTGAACGGGAAAGTAACCCATACATAGGATGGTGAAAATAAGTGCAAACATACTGTATTTTTTAGCATTAATGAAAAAAGTTACAAGTAGAAGTAGGGTGCAAGATTATGTCCTGACACTGCAAGTAACATCCACAATAATGGACTGGTTGTAATGGGGATTAAGAAACTTGAAATTTTTTAAGACAATCTTGAGTTTGTTATGGAATATTCATAAGAAATAATTACCTGGTGAACCACTGCTGTGCTGAAACATAAGTCCCGCAACACGACAGATAATACTTCCTTTATTTCTGGCCACAACAGTAAAATACACGATAACATGTCAAGCTCACGTGATATGTTCATATACCTGGTTACAGGTGAAATCATATATTTGGTTACAGGTTTATGCTCAATATAAGAGAGAATATAAGAACCCAGGAACAAAATTGAAGTCGACTACGTGCTCCATGAAAAAGGAGAGGAGGCTCATGATAATTATCCTCGGTATGGAATACACATAAAGGATTAGCCCATGACTTCTCAATTTCTCAATCTCATCATTAGCACAAATAAGAAAGGCATATCTCAGTCAACAAAATGTATTCTTTCTCCCAGAGTAGAAGAACTTTCAACTTGTCGTGCAAGCAAACATGGGAAACACAATATTGTGCAAATCGTAAGTAACCTGATCAACTAGCATATAAGGAAAGCCACTACTTTAAAATGTTGCATCTCCTCAAGACTTGTAAAAAGCAACATAAAGCTTTCCATATGGAGACATTGCATGACAAACCAGGACAGAAAGCATTTGATTGTGAATGAAGAGAGCCTTCAGCTTAATATGCTATTAAGATTCAAAATATTTAACGGTGTTCCTATTCAATTAGAACACACGCCTTCTATCTGTTTTACCCTTTTTTTTCCTTAGTCTTTTGGGTAACAATCAACTTCTCGAAGTCAAGCAACAAGTGACCACCACTTAGTTATTACATTGTTTTGCTTGATAGATGGATTTTCAGAAACAACCAGACAAGATGTGTGAACAATTCTATCCCAGGACAGAAAAATGCTAATCCTACCACAACTGGATTAGTCCTTTCAGTGAATAAACATTTGGAGCTTATTTGATACAACTTTAAACAAAAAATCATTTTTCTCTCTCATCATTTTCAAGCACTCATTACATTCATTTAACAAAATTTCATATTTTTTTAATCTATTTTTTTTACTTCTCAACCACACATCTAATAATCATTTTTTCCAATAATCTCTATCAAGCATGCCCTTAATCTTATCTCACATCATATCTCTCATGAAGCGCTCAACTGCTCTCATCTTAAATTCATAATAACTAAGCCTCTGTATTGCTAAGAACTTATAACCAGCGTATAACTTCAATCAAAAGTCAAATATTAATTTCAAGACGAATTTATATAGTGCTCATTAATCACATCCAAATTTCATTGGGATCCACCACAATTCCTCTTTATAAAAATGTAAATTTGCAAAAAATGCAATGCAGGCCAAGCGTTTTTTATTCTAGGATGAGAACATAAGCTGCATTATTGTTAACTCAGTGGAAGATGCGGTCAATTCAGAATAGTTTGAGATTGCTGAAGGCCATAAGACCGTAAAAGCTAGTCATATCAAACCGAAGGAGTGTTTAATAGACATATAAGCAAATGCGTCCACAGATGCTATCATCTAAGCTCCACCAACAAAAATTAGGTAACTATAGGATTTTGTAATTTGACCACTGTTCAACACTGATGGGAAATTTGAGAACAATATGATGCAACTACCACGGCTGTCAAACGTCTCCGGGACGACAAGAATAGCTGAATACTTATTTCTTTCATTGTGAGGGATGTTCAATTTTTCAACCAAAATCCAATCCCAAATAGCATGCAGGTCTTCAAGTACCTGCAAAATAAATAAGTGTAATGAAGATCCATAATGGTGAAGGCGGTAAAGCCACTTATTAAACAAAATTTAAAAATGGAAAAGTCAAACATTGAGGCTTGAAACTGCCATGCACCACCCCCAAGAATTGCCTATAAATACATGTGATTTGAGGCCATGTTTAGGTATCCCATTCTTGAATTACAATCCCATTTCTAGAGTTAAATTATTTGTAATCCCAATCTTGGATTACAGATCCTATGTAATTCCAAAATTGGGAGATAAAGAGAGAGAGGTTTAGAGAGCTAGAGAGAAAATAAGTTGTGAGATTTCTCCTAATATTTCGTATTCGTTCCTTTATCAAAGAGAGAATGTTTTCTCCTATTATAAGAGATAGGTTATCGTCAATTGTGTTCTCCTTATATTAGAGAGATTGTTGTAATCATTTTGCTATAGTGAAATCCTTCTACAGTTTGCCCGTGGTTTTTACCCCAAATTAATTTGGGGGTTTTCCACGTAAAATCTCGTGTTTCTCGTTTATCTCATTTCTACTTCAATTGCAAGTGTATCTCCAATTCCACAACAATCCTAACAAATGGGTGGTAGCATGCAGATACGGGCTTAACTATTTAAAATGATGATTGCAAGACCACAACCTACCCTTTCCCTCCACAATCAGTGGCAAAAATGATAATTGATATTCTCATCTTGTGTACAACAGAGCTCATAGAATCATAACAGTCTAAATTATGCAAACGGTTGACAAATATCAAAATCCAGTACCTGCTGCATTGAATAATGTTGAGATATATTTAGGTGACCTCGGCGGATAGGTCGGCACAGGCAATATGGTTCACTTGGTGATATTCTTAGAGCTTCCTCACCACAAATATATTCCCTATATTTACGTTGACTTGAACTGGGTTCTCCACTGTCACTACTTTCCTTCTGGCTTGGGGACACTCTGGGTTCATCTTTGACAGAGGAATCTCCTGGAACATCACTATTAGTTGGACATACAATCCGGGAGAAACATCAAGGGTTGCATCAAAATATGTCCAGAATTATGACCTAACAACATTAATCCATAAGCATTCCAAACACAAGAATGGACGCATGATTGTCGCACAGAAATAGAAAAAAAGTCATTTGCCAGCCTTGTTGAGAACCACAGAATTGTCAAAATATGTCCAGAATTATGACCTAACAACATTAATCCATAAGCATTCCAAACACAAGAATGGACGCATGATTGTCGCACAGAAATAGAAAAAAAGTCATTTGCCAGCCTTGTTGAGAACCACAGAATTGTCATATCTCAACACAACAACAAATTTCATTAACAGGGTCCATAAATTGTACAAAAATATTGCATTACTTTTAGTAACTAAGTCCAACGATATAGTAATTACACAGTAATGATCCAGATGGTACATGTAAAAACTAATGAGTTGTTCATGATGTATCAGAAAGAATTTGACCTCTTGCTGAACCCAACACATGAATTTACTTTTACCAATCAAAGGAGAAATATCCATGTGATGACTGACGACTGAACAGAAGTCAGATAAGAAAACTAGTGAGTTGTTCATGATGTATCAGAAAGAATTTGACCTCTTGCTGAACCCAACACATGAATTTACTTTTACCAATCAAAGGAGAAATATCCATGTGACGACTGACGACTGAACAGAAGTCAGATAAGATGGATATCTGGCCTTACTAACATGAATGAAGAAAGAAATAAAAATATATGCCTACAGGTCAGAAGTCAGACGATTGAGCATGTCATTCACAGTGCCAAACGAACGTGAAAAATACAGGTTAGAAGAGGAATGGGGTAGGCCCTCTATTACCATGACCTAATGTGGCTGAAAATTTTTATTTTTAATTAATTTATTTACTTATTTATATTCATTTTTCTTTTGGCTGAAGAAATTCCAACAGAAGTGGTGTGGTACCTGTCTGAATTTAGTGTGCTGGTAACCACGACACCTAAAGGATAAATTTGAGATTTTTATACAGGAGAACCAGCAATCATAGGTTTAGTAACAAAGCCTACTATGGGGTGAAAGAAAACTTTGGCACAATTAAGGAAAGTGCCAGGACAGGTTTGGAAACTTGAGAATGATTTTACCGTCCCATTTATAGTCCAAATATGAGTACATAAAGTATATCCCTACCTCCAACTCGACTTTCAAGGACAATGTTAACACTTTCTAAGTCCTAATTTCATTTAATCTCTGGAATAAAGAATTTAGTTGGGACGATGGTGAGAAACAGAATCTCCTTATGTGAGTGCTTTAGAACATCTGGTCAAGTTACAATACTTCTGCCGGAATAATATTCAATATAATAAATCAACTATGATAATCAAAATACCACTTAATGAGATCAGCAGAACATGTTAGCCAATTCAGCAAATAATCTGTTTCTGAAGTGAATGTATTTACAATTAGTAATATGACATATAGAAAGCGCAAATGTAACATTTAACAAATTTAGTTCCATGCTACTTAAGACGACAAAATGTGATTGCAGAATTATGGAAATAAAGCTCACAACAATCCTGCTACCTGTCGTCAAAGATGAAGCGCTGCTAGTCTCACGCACATCAGTCCAAGGAATGACCGTCTCTTTTCTACTATTACCTTGAGGTGGAAATGCATCCACACGACCCATCTGCAATGTTCGTTTTGCATTCACAATACAAATTTGAAGGTTTTAGATAACTTTTCCCTTCATGATTTGGTATCTACCAAAAGCATTACCTTTTGAGGGAATTGAACTCTTCCCACCTCTTCATCCAGAAAGCGAATTTTCAACAGAGAAGCTGCCTGATAATATTAAGAAATAAAAAGGCTAAACATTATGAGATCAGCTCTTAACACCGGACCCCACTCTCAAAGAAATAGGAAAAAGAAATAAGAATAATGATACTACTATCTCAAAAGCATAAATATGAATTAGTGTAATTTACTCAATCTAACATATCTTTGGTGTGTATCATGTTTTAGTTTTACTAACAATATCATAAGCCCTTTCGCGCTCCATGTGCTGTGGTGTTGTAACCTGTGAATTGAGCATCTGCAAGGAAGAAAAAATTTAGAACAATAAAAATAAAAATAAGAAAGAGGAAATCTGTAAAATGTTAATGGGGAATTCGGAGAAGAATCTTACCTGGTCTTGAACATTTCTTTTGGGGACTTGAGTTGTATGGCGAGCAATGCAGTGTGGAATATTTAGGGGAGTGTCCTGTTGTGCTAATCCTATTCTTATGTTGGCTGAACCTAGATTACACAGAAGGAAAAAGTAATAAAATTTAAAAAGGATACCCCAAATTTTAACAATAAGAAACTAGGTTTTGTGAATGTATATGTGTAATTAAGAGGAATGTCTCGCTATGCCATCTAATTCTTACATTTCCTGAACTCATAAATTAAAAGTTCATGTAACAGAGAACAGGGAAATTGAAAATGAGAAAGTAGAATTTATCAATGCATATGTATAATTTGAAGATTAAATGTGTGAAGCATTGTCCTGTTGCGTCAAGCATAGTCCTATGTACCTAAAATTACAGAAAATACAGAATAATAAATTAAAACTTCAAACAAAAAGCCAGAATTTGAAGGTAAGTAACTAAGTCTCGGTGAATGTATAAGTAGTTGAATGTTGAGCATACCTGGGTTGATGACAACGAGATGGGAACCACGTTCTGCGAGGAGTTGCGAGGGGACTACTGTTTTGAGGTAATCCTGAGGTCCATCAAAGATTATTAACAAAAGAAGCTCAATAATTGAACAATAATTTCCAGTTTGAGCGAGCAAAGTAGAGAGAGAGCTCTTACCATAACAGAGTACAGGCAATACAGCAATCAGAAGTCGATAATTTTTTCGTTTCACTTGTATGTATCTGCGGCTCGCGTACAACCGTTCCTCATTCCAGTTTTATTGTCTAGTGTCTACTGCACTGAATCGAAGTTTGACGACTTTGTTGTAAAATGACAAAAAGCTCAGTGACATGTAGTACAATTTTAGATGCGGGGTCGACACTTCGATGTGGATTAGAAAATTGAAAGGGTTTTAGAAAATTTTGGGGGGCTGATTGTGTTTAGCTTTGCTGTAAATGCGGAGAAAGCCTCCCCAGATAGGGGATTAAAGAACCACGATAAATAATTTAAAATCATGGATGGTGAAGGAGGGTTTTAACTTTTACATTACGAACCTTTTCTTGTTGATATCTTTTCAAATTCTCTTATTTTTCTTTTGAAATTATGAACTATTTCATCATCGATAGTGAAATGACTTTCTTTGTTTATCTTCTTAGGAAAAATTCTCCTTTCTCAATTCACCTAGAACCTCTTCAATCTCTCTCTCTTTTTCTTTTTCTTTTTCCTTTTTTTTTGTGAAGAAATTATTTCATACCGTCAGATTCCACACAAAGAAATTTATATGTTAATCAAATTTCTCATTGCAATCAGTAATAAAAACGCACCACAATAAATGACATAGGGATTATATGTAATATATACATAGAGATCATTGTTACTTATCAAATTTGCGTGGCGCACATGGTAGATGTAGGACCCACGATAGCATTTCTATTGCTGATATTGGGTCTTGTTGGATTGGATTTCACCTATTGGGTCAGGTTTGTTGATTTAAGCACTCTTATTGGGCCTCAACACGGCCCATCCCTTATCTCGGGCCATCAAGGTCCATTATCACTTCTATATAAAAATAAATTCATTAATTTCACAGATAAAACCCGACTTCCCATATACTCTCTTGCAATTTCGGCCATTGACTTGACCGTCGGAGTCCTTGCGGAGGTCGGAATTACATTCTAGGGCTCTAACGGGTGTTACGTGTGTAGGAATGCTAAATCGATCTGGAATACTCATTGGCGTTCATTTTTGGAGATCAACAGTTTGGGGCCATCTGTAAGAAACTGTTACGGGGCTCTAACGGGTGTTACGTGTCTGGGGCTCTAATGGGTGTTACATCTGCAGGGATTGAGGGTCGACTTATAATACTGATTGGCATTCATTTTTGGGGTTGAACAATCATTATGTACAAATTATTAGTCCATACATGAGCTACTATCATCTTGTCACCCCATTTTCATCCAATAGGTTTAATTTAACATTTGTATCAATCAAAAAAGGTATTATTATGAAACTTTAAAGGCTAATTTACCGCGAAAAATATAGTAGCAGTGTAATTTGCAGTTAGGAAAGGGATATCCAAGTTCAGCCAAAAATTGGATAAGGTGCAAGTGAGGCTCCCCATCACCCATTTCATCTTTCCGACAATACATTACGAAAAACAGAACTCAGATTGCCATGTATGAACTGAAATGGCGGGTTCAGTTACACTCTTTATCTCTACTACTACGTCACTCCCAAAAACTGTATCAAGAAAACCCGAATTATTTCAAACCACCCAGAAAAGTCATCTTGTTAAGAAACTCCCAGATTCATTTACATTGAGAATTGGCACTGAAAATTACTGCAGAACTCGGTCAACAAGATTGTATGCTGGGTTTTCAGAAATAGAACCGGACTTGAATGAGGATCCGGTTGACAGATGGAGGACTAACGGGATTGACCCTGTACGCCAACTTTTTTGGGTTTTTTGTGTTCTTCTGGTGAATTTGAATTGTTATGCATTTTTGAGTGTTTTAAATTTTGCTGTTAATGGTTGCAGGAAGATTTTGTGTATGGCAAGTACGATGATCATCATACATACTATGAAACTGATGAAAAAGGTATTTCATTGCTCATCCACAATTTTGCTCTTCTCCACATTCAATAATTGCAATTAGAGATTTATACTAAATTGATCTCTGTTGTTGTCTGTAAATTGATAATAAAATATCGCTACATCAGCTATCAGCTGTGTGTAAGCCTTTAGATGATGATGATGGAAAGAGTAGCATTATCGGTTCTTAGAACTCAAAGGCATATGGCTAGACAAAAATGTATATCCAAATTGTGTTCTTCCATTTTTGAACATCAAACGAATATTGACTTCAAATATGACAAACTTTCATTCCAGTGCCATTTTGGGAATCGGTTGCAGAAGATTATGCTGCCGTTGGACCTCCTACAGGATTCCAAGGTATCATAATCATCGCTAATTAACTTCTCTTGACCGCAATTTTCACCAACATAAAATGAGATTTTATGGCGATTGATTATTTTGTCCTCGGTTCAGCTTTCATCTCATGGCTATTCCTTCCATCAATTGCTGCTGGACTGTACTTCAATGTTCCGGTAAACAAGATTTGAGCCTTAAACCATTGAACATTAGTTTCATTGTGTAATTAGTGAAGAATCTAGTTGCATTTGCATAATAGTTGATTGATGATTGTAATCCTATCGATGGAGTCATCTTCCTTGTAATGTGTTATGTAATCCATTACAATGTTACTCAATCATTGTTTATGCTTTATAGTGAACTGAATACTTGCAGGGGGAGTACTTGTACATAGGTGCAGCTATTTTTACCGTGGTATTTTGCATAATTGAGATGGGTAAACCGAGTGAACCACACAACTTCGAGCCTCAGATATATAATATGGAGAAAGGAGCTCGCGACAAACTGATAGCTGATTACAATACTATGGACATATGGGATTTCAACGAGAAGTATGGTGACGTTTGGGACTTTACGATCAAGAAGGATACAGCTGACATCATGAAGAGATGAACAAAAGGGTATATGTTAATAAACCACCTTGGCCAAATGTTCAAACTTCAAACTATGAAAGAAGAGCATACATTTCCATGTGCATATTGAATTTTTGGTACTTGAATCCTTCTCGAGGTGTCTTTCTTGTTGCATTCCAATTTTCAATTTTGAGTTCAAAGCTTGTTTTCAGTTTTAAGGTGAAAAGAGAAGGCAATAGTGTGTTTTTCACATTTTCAACATTTTAATTTTTTTTTACTGGAAACAATTTCATCTTTTTGTTTTCTTAATGCACTACTGCATTTTCGAAAATACGAAAGTAAAAATATAACACCCGCCCCAGTACGTCCAGCAGCATCGTACTAGGAAGGGCGTTACCTGCGTTACGTCACCGAGCTAACACATTTGCAAATGTTTTATGAAGGCCCAAAATGATAATTTACATATATATAATGTGATAGCTACAAAAGTGATATTACAAAAGAGTTTACAAAAGAGTGAACTTATACACACGTGACCCCAAAATCTTTTCCTTTCCCCTTTCTACACGTCGACAGGCTCACGTACGAGAGGATCATGCGCCACCTCCAGCTTGCCTCCTACTCGCAGCATCATCTAAAATATAGAAAAGAGCACACGTGAGTCATAATGACTCAGTAGGAAGGGACACAATGCATATGAACATCACATATTGCTTTCGGGCCCATTGCGAATCATGTGTTAGCATTGGCGCCGTTATAAACATTTGGCCGGCCTCGTAACATCATTGGGGCGTAGGTCCCCCCATGAGGCCATACTATCAGTTATTGGGGCGTAGGTCCCCCATTCGACCGATGTATCATCCATTGGGGCGTAGGTCCCCCATATTTGGCCAAAAACATTAACATTAATGCAACACATGATAGGTAATCCAATCCAAACACACGTGACTTATGAATGCAAAGCATCGTTATCCAAGTCCCACATGGACGAGACATTCATATCATAGCATTTGACAACATAAGCATATCATAAACCAAGGCTAGGAAGCACCCAACCCTAGAAAAATCACCATAGCAAGCTAACCATGTCATACTTTTGCCAAAACTATGTAATTAGCCAAGGAAACTTGCACACATGGTTATCTAAGGATCATTCATGGCTCTACTTACCTCCTACACAAACAATTTATCTCAATCCTACCTCAAAAGATAAAAACCCAAGCTAGAAGATTGGTTGGAGAACTTCCTCTTCTTCCTTCCCTCTTCTCTTCCTTCATTCTTCTTGATTCCAAGGTAGTAACTAGGAATAGGTGATTGATCTACAAGCCAAATACCATGCCAAAGTCTTGAAATCACATTTGGACTTGTTCTCTAGGGTTTAGGGGAGTTGGGGGTTGAAAATGGTGGAAAAAGACCAAGCCAACGTGTTAAAACTCAATCCAACAGTTTCTGCCGACTTAAAATTACGGCCGTAACTTGCTCTTTTACTGCCGTAACTTTCAAATTTACGGCCGTAACCCATAAACCTTACTGCCGTAACCTGATGATACGACCGTAATAAAGCCTCTGTAAATCCATGCATCTCACCCATCAAGAATTACGGCCGTAACCCATATCATACGGCCGTATCTCCAAGTCATACGGCCGTAATTCCCTCTCTGTAAATTTTGGCACATTTCCTCATTCCACAAATTATGGCCGTAACTCTTTTACTTACGGCCGTAACCCGATAATTACGGCCGTAAACCCTAAACTTACGGCTGTAAATCTCGATCCTGAAAAATGTTGTAGCAGCCTCGTTACTTGCTCGGGAGGTCGTTTCGACACTTAATACCGTACATAGCATCACAACGAAGTCACCAAGGGTCCAAACACATATTCATCACCTCATGATCATACATAACATCATAAATCTCATGCATAAACGGGCGGAGTATTACAAAAAAAGTTTCAGAATTTTGTAGAAATGAAAACTAAAAGAAAATAGAAAAATGTTAAGAGAACATGCTCTAAACATGCGGGTGGTGATCTCCTACCCACGTGAGTAGGAACCCATGACGGGAAAAAAATCGTGTGGACCCCACCGACCCCTCACCATCAGGGGCGGTTATGTATTATTCATCTGACCTAACGTAGTTACTAGAGGAAAAAAATATGGTGACGTGACACCTTCACAACTCTCCATGTGGGCGTGGGTATGTGCCTACATGGAAGGAGATCAAGACCGCTAAACATGCCCACAAACCATCCACCTCATGAAAAAGTTTAAGTTATTAGAGACGGGACACATTAATTTAGGTACCTCGTTCTTACTTCGTCTCTTTACTTCTCTTGTATGGAATTTATTAAACACTTTGCTCCTTTTTCAGCCATTGCCGTGATAAAATATGTTTAGTTTGGGCAGCTTGCAAGGTCACACTGCATGCAGTGAAAGCCCTAAAGACTCGACTCTCGAGTCGAGTTGTTACTATCGCTACATCCATTCTAATGTGAAATGCCAGATGTCCTGAAGAGTCTTCCAACGTTTTGAAACTCGGTCTTTTCTTCTATGTATGTGTAAGTACGAGCTTCCCATTCTGGCATGTATATCAAAACAAAAACTGAGTCATAACATTTCTTTCCTTTGTCCACATATATAGCTTCATCTGATCTCGGAAATCTAATTATGTAAGCATTTACATTATTATTTTAAGTACAATTGGAATGAGAACTTAATTGCTGACATCTTTTTTGAAGAAATTGAACTCCTAAAAAAAGAACGTTGTTTTGGAAGTTTGTAAGCAGGGACGGATTTACTAGTGAGTTGGACTCAGCTCCAGCTCGGTGCTAGCAAATACTACATAATCAATTGCCCAATTGAATCACAACTGGCCGGTGAGTTGAGTTGGTGAACTGTTGTGTTTTCTAAGTTGCAGGCCAGGGTTCGAGCTCTCGTAGACTCTTGTATCTTGCTTTCTTTTTTAGATGATTATCTCCCTCTCCATTTCCTCTTGCACTCATGTTTCTTAATAAATAATGATAATAATAACATCTCCCTCCCACATCCTCTCTCTCTCTCTCTCCCATTTTTTAGCTTTAGGTATTATCTCTTTCATATTTCTATCCCTTTTAAAGTTGAACTCAATTTAGTAGTTAGTTCAATTTTTTCTTCATGTTACCAATGCATTGTACGAAACAAAACCAATTTTGTAAACCAAATCAATTAATTAAAATCATCATGTGCCAAAATAACCAAATCAAATTCTTATTTCACATTAGGTTTCTTTCTATTTTGCAAAATCATTAATCTAACGGATCGTGATTCTTAATAAAATTTTGTATATAAACTTCATAGGGAAGAAAAATTTCGGGGGCGCTGCCCCCGAGAAAAGCCTCCACCATCTTTCCTAAATTCAGCTCGGTGCTCAACAAATTCCTGGCTTCGTCCCTGTTTGTAAGGGAAGATATATGATCACATTCATTGTTTTTTTTTTTAATAATAATTCTACTATGTTAAGGGCTTGTTCTATACATCATTTTTTTCCATTAATTTCCATTAATTTTTTTCTCTCATCATTTTCAACCACTCATACAATTACTTTATATTTTTTAATATATTTTCCTCAATTTTCAACCACACATCTAAACCGTCGAACAAGTAAATCAATATAAATTAATAATATCTTCTATAGAACAAACCCTAAAAGTTGGCCATGAGGCAGCCGTTAATGAACAAAACTTGTGTTTAAAGACAGATGAATCCAATAAAGTGAGGAAGAAATGTGGCCGGTGACATTGTGAAAGTCCGTGTAAGTAAGTATAGTTTCAAGATCTGATTTCTTCTCTTTTCAATATATTAGCAAGTGGACTAGCCAACACAGAACTCCAGCATGCTCTGTAACATTATTGTTGTCGTTGTTGTTATTATTGTCTGATATTATTGTTAAAAATATTGTTACTTACAAGCATTAATGATTCTTTAATAGTGCGGTGTTACTTTGTAATTTACTCGTGTAATAATCCACAATATATTAGAACATGGCACTTAGAGAATTACAAATATCAAAATATAACATTTCCATTGATTTTACGGATATTGTTGATCAACACTATTATTATTACAATCGACAACGACAAATTGCTTAAAAGATCATTGAAAATTTGCATTGAAAGAAAAAATGTAGATCATTAAAAATTTAGGTAATTTGCAATATGGGTTCCTCACCTTTGGGGATAGTTACGATCAAGTACTCAACTTTTAAAGTCTAGCACTCATTGTCCTTAAGTTTTCTAATGTTAGTACAGAGGTCCTTCCATTAAAAATCCGTTATTTTGACTGTGAATTGGTCCAAACTTTTGTAAAATGACAAAAGTACCTTCTTATGAATATGCATCAATTGCAAGTATATACAACTTTTGACTATGTGCAAATTAGCCCTAAATTTTTCTTAAATTGCACGATTTCGATTTTAATTTTTTATTTTGATCCATTATTAAACTTACAAAATTAATTTGATCATAATTAGGCAAAATTTACAAGAAAATTCACACACAATAGCGCATGTTTGGGTTAATATTATATTTAAAAAATCTTTTAGTATTAATGCGCGCACATTTTTATTTCAACAAACTAATTGAATGTCATTAGTATATGTATCCATAAAGTTAATAGTGACTTCATCATATCGACAATATACCAAATGTATGTATACGTAAAGATATATATGGAAAGAATTAGAAAACAAAAAAAACATCCCCTACCTTACCCGACCCATGCACGCACCCCACCTCTCACCTACCCACGACCCACAACCGAACACGGTACCGTTTAAATCTCAAACCCTACCCCCTACCCTTTCCCCTAGCCTAGAAGTGAACACAGGTTCCTGATTTCTGGTGCCGGCAAAGTCAACATTAGTGGTGATTATGCTCAGTGTGAAAAAACTGATGTGGTTTCCCCATTGGCTTTTCTGCTGCCGGCAAATTCTGGTACATGTGTCGATGATGAAGTTCAACGTGAAATGTCATAGTTCAATTAAA
Organism: Jasminum sambac; assembly: GCA_018223645.1. Taxonomy (NCBI): domain Eukaryota; kingdom Viridiplantae; phylum Streptophyta; class Magnoliopsida; order Lamiales; family Oleaceae; genus Jasminum; species Jasminum sambac. The sequence goes on from CP073649.1 coordinate 26,187,652, forward strand.
AAATTATGAGGGGTATTTTGGTTAGTTCAATTTGAAATTTCATAACAGTAAACGTTACTTTTGAAAACACCCTTTTTGTTCCAAGGTAATTAAGGTATCCTTTCTTGTAAATTTTCCATTTCTTTTCCTCTAAATTACTATTACGATTACTACTATATAAAAGATGGTATGTGTGTAAACTATAAAATATTCACATTCCTATTCTACCTTCATATAGTTAAGGTATTGGCCATTTCGCCCTTTTTGTCATTTAATTTTTCATTTAATTATGTATTACAATTAAACTGTTTCATGCACATGCACGCATAATGAGAAAATTGATAACCTATTTTGTCATTTACTTTATACTTTAACGCTCTTTTTTATTGTAATTGTAATCCTATACTTTCAAACTATACAATATTTGAAAATGTATCACATATCTGTTTCATATAATTCTCTCTCACAGTATTATCTATGCATATGCACAATGGATATTTAAACCATTTCATACAATTTTCTTTTTGGTCAATCCATGTTTTGGGCAAAAGAGATTTAATGAAACTTAAATGGCCATATTTACATTTAACTAAATCATTACATGCACAATGTGCATATTATTATCACTAATATATATATAAAAGATGAGATCTTTGTAAAACATTTGGTTTTCAATTTTGCTCTTTCATTTTTCTATTAATTCCCATAGTTCTCTTCTATGAAAAAGAAAAAAGAAAAAGAGTACCCATATTTTGAAACTAATACAATTGTAATTTGTATCCCACTAATTGTAACTCTCTAGTTAGTGTGGTTTAATTTCAATTATATAAATGGTATATTTTGTAATTAACAATTGTAACTGTCGTTCTATTAATTGTTTTGCGTTAGCGTAGTATGTATTGGCAATCATGTTTCTTAACTGCCATTAGTGTGAGATTCCATTATTTCGTACAATAATCTTATACTATATGCATTTGCTTGAAATTTCCACACGAGTATGGTTTGAGTATAAAATAAATTTTTTTTCTTGAAAATGACTAAAATGTTCTTTTGCAATAATATTTTCTAATAAGAAGTATATATCTCACATATATTTATAGGGCCATATAACATGCAATGCATGTTTGAATGACTTCTATTGATTCCCACCTTGCTCTTCTCATCACATCTTATACTTTCTATTAATTAAGTATCAATGTTTTGAAATTAAGACATTAATTGTAACTCCTATTTTACTAATTGTAATCCTCCAATTATTTACTTTAATCTCAATTATGTAAATTATATATTTATAATTAACAATTTTAATTGCCATTTTACTAATTATTTTGAATTGGTGTTATATGCATTAACAATCGTGTTTCTTAACTGACATTAGTGTGTAATTCAATTATTTTGTAAAATAATCTTAATACAGCTGATAAGTGTGTATTTTGCACACTTATTTATATCTCTTTACATTCATTTGGAGCAGACTTCTTCTTATATATGTGTGTATTTATTGTGTTTTTAGGTATTTTTCCTCATAGTGGAGGAGACGAGACTAAAAGGAGGAAAAACGACTAAAAGTGTCGAAAAACCCGAAGTCGGGGACTAAAACGCAACTATTTCAAAATTGGAGGACTTCGGGTGCAAATATGTGAAGATCTTCTTGGCCGAGAGTCTTGAGCTTACATGGAAGAACACGGAAAGCGGAGCCCGTAGCTTTTTACGGATCTCAATTCCGAGTTCCGGATCAAAAGATATGGCCAGACGAAGATCGGTGCCCAAAATGTAGGATGTCTGAAGAAGAGGAGCACTTTTGATATAGATACGAGTTGATTTGGAGAAAACAATAAACTAGATAATTGTAGATCATCGAGTCTAGTTTCCAACGCAACTTGAATCGGCTCAATCGGATATCGGGATCAAAAGTTATGGCCAAAATACTGAAACCTGCGCGTGCAGAAAATTTGTACGGCCGTAACATATAATTTTACGGCCGTAATTTACCAGAAAACTGGCCAATTTCATGCAGAGAGTAAATTACGGCCGTACCAAGTACATGTACGGCCGTAAAAGGGAAAATACGGCCGTAAAAGGGGAAATACGGCCGTAAAAACACCAGAACCAGCAATTTCGGATTTTCCCTGTTTTTCTCTGTTTTGTCCCTCACTTTTCACACGACTTGGGGACCTTTTGGGCAACAAAGACACATGGATTGGGGTCTTATAATACCATTTTCATCCCCAAATCATATAGATCTTATCATCCATGTTCTAGGTTTTCTTGCTTTGTTCTTCTCTTTTCTTCTTCTTTTCTTTTCTTTCTTTCTCTTCTTTAGGTTAGGGGTGTGATTGGGGATTGATTGCTTGGTGTTGGAAGCTAGGAAATCAAGAGAAGTTGGATAGTTTGGAGGAACAAGACTTCACTCTTCAAAAGAGAGATTGTCTATAATCTTTGTTTTGCTCTTTCATTGGCTTTCCTTTGTATTGATTGTATATGTATTAATGATTTCCTATCATATGAGCTAAATATTGTAGTTGGGATGATTGATGAATTTAACCTAGCTTTAATCAATGATATGTTTATGGTTTTGAAGTTGAATTGTTTATCTCATGTGTGGTTGTTTTTGGGCTATTTCCATGATTCGATTGATCACCGAATTTATGTATTTGTAACTTGTATCAATATTCGAGAGAAGGGGCACATTTTGGACCGTGGAAACAACCGCCCTAGGTTCTTGTAGAGGATAGAAATATACCTCTAACCCTAGGTGACCCTTTGAGCTACTCTCACGAAACCTAATGCAATTGATTGATCTTCAATCGACACAGAGATGTAGTAGGTTGGATTAATCGATTAGGGGTAGTTTGACATGCGAGAGCGGAGCTACCTATAGGAGGAGGTCAGGTCTAATATAGAGGATGAGCATTGTTATGTTTAGACAATGATTTGATTGAGCTACGGTTGATTGAACTCATGATTCCCAACTATCACTTAACCCGAGTTTCATTCCCTATCATGCCCATTTTTCTTGCTTTCCTTTATTGCTTTCGTAGTATAGATTAGGTTAGTTGTTTTCCTTTCTTTATTTGTGTTTTTGCGCTAGAATAAGTGACTCAATTACAAATACCATTCCTCGTGGGATCGATATCCGGACTTTTAACCGAGTCCCACTTTATTACTTGATTACGGCCCGTGCACTTGCGGTTCAATTGGCGCGTGTGTATAAACGCCTATCAACAGCCTAATACTTTCACATGCATTTGCTCAAAATTTTCTACAAGAGTATGGTTTGAATAGAAAAATACTTTTGTAATAATATTTTATTATAAAACTATATATTTCGTATATTTACCGTATCATATAACGTGCGATGCACGTTTAAATGACTAGTCAAAGTAAATAGGCGGGGAAGTGGGCTCTAGTTTGATAGAATACGCAATTTGAAGCCACTTATAGCATCTCCAATGGGGATGTCTATTGTACATCCTATGTGGCGCTGAGAGAAAGATACAAAAAAATTTGTGAGTCCCAAATTTTTGTCTATTTTTCTCACATTTCTTCTACTCCATACTTTTTCTTCATCGTTTCACGTGCAATTTCCAAATTTCACATCTATCTATATATCTTTCACTACTATTTTATTATTATTTTTGAATTTATTTTTACATTTCTCTTCTTTTTCATTTTTCTCTCTTTTTTTTTCATATACATATATATCTATTCACCAAAAATTAAAATAATCTTCTCTCTCTCGTTCGGATCATCCTTCCAATTCACATTCCATTGGAAATGCTCTGAAAAGATATTGTATTGTAATTTGTACACGTAAGCAAGTGAACCAATTCTAATTGGTTGATCGGACGTGTTCTTCTGCTGCACGATCAAAACTATCACATTTTTGTAAATAGTGCGTCTGAATGAATGAATCGAATAAAATAATAAAATATTAGTATTCGTTTGAAAACATTTTGCCATCTTCCGAACAACTGAACAACCCCTAAAAATGACATCGCTTTCATTGCCCGGCCACAGAGTAGTTGGAATGATAAAAAAATACTAAAAATAAAAAATAAAGAGGAGGGCGTTTGCGCTTCTTTCTACAGAAAGTGGAAAAAGGGTAAAAAAAAAAAAAAAAACTATATGCAAATACAAAATATTTCAAGTTACGAGTTGTCCGAGGGACAAAGATATTAAAATAATTATTATTGTAGATCTTAAAAAAGTCTCAAAACAAATAACAATTTCTTAAGAATTAAGATAGTAAACAAAGTAACTATAATCGTTTTTTTGAAAAGTATTTTAGTGAATACAAAATCTTTCCAATTTCATATTGTTATATCGTTGTAAGATTAAAAAAAAATATCGAATAAATAAAGATAATTCACCATGTATATCTTGTATATATATATTAAATGCAAAAGATCAAATGCTCATATGTGATCATGATTGACACGTAATCACCTCTGATAGTTGGGAGGAGTGAGAGTATGTGTCAATTTATCACCTACATGTGAATAATCTAAATTACTCTTATATAAGTATTGGATCATTCGTGAATAGTGATACATCAAAACTCCCTACACCACTCCGAAAATATACGCTTACATTTATATATAGTGTTAGAAAAAACTTGTTTGTTATACAAACTTAAATAAATATTATATTTTCAATAATTATTTCCAATCATTTATTTGACTAATTTAACACTTCACATATTTATTTTTATTTTTTTCACCTTTTTCCTTTACTCTCCATACATTTGCAAATGTCACCATTTCTAAACTCTATATAGCACATGTTAGGATTGAAGTTTTTATGAATTTCTATGTGAATTAGGAAAGAGAATAAATAAATAAAATAAAATCGTGAAGATTTGTATAATATAAATAAATCTCATAATATATATATATAACTGATTTGACCAAATCTAAATTTTAAAAAAATATATAAAAATACATAAAAAATTTCCAATGCTATCATACATATATAAAGATGTTCAAACACCATCGATGGTTCCGTATAATGCGCAACTCATAAATACAGCGTCAAACTCAAATTTTACTGCAAAGTGCAACAGTCAACAGCAATCAAAATTGACTTATCTAGAAGGTGTTAGCATCCAAAAGAAAATGTATTTTAATATATTTTTTTCAAATTTCAAATTTGGTCAAACAAATCACATCCATATATTTCTCTTCTCATTAAATCTCCGACATCCAACTCCACTCATTCTCTCTCTTTCTACTCATAAAAATATATTAAAACTCATCCGCTAATACCCTCTAAGTCTTTTCTGTTTAACCCAAAATCAACTTGAAAAATCCTGTACATTTTGTTTTTTTAACGGAAATGAAAAATCCTATGCTTGTCTCCTTTCTTTTTCTCTCTTTTTTTTTTTTTTGGCTTTTTGTTTTTTTTCTTTTTTTTTTTTTTTTTCTCAAATATAAATGCCCCACCTATGCTTGCTCATATTTTGAAAGCGTCTAGAGTTTATCTCGCCGATTTGAATCTGTGTCTTTTTATATTCCCTAAATCTAGACAGAGAAACAAACTCCCTTAGAAAGAGAAACGAGCAAATCCGAGAGAGAGAGAGAGAGAGATTTCAGGCCCCTGTCCGACAACAATGGCTTTTCTATCATTTCTTGGACGAGTTCTGTTCGTCTCTGTCTTCATTCTCTCGGCGTATCAAGAGTAAGAATACCATTTCGTATCCCTCGGATCTGCGTTTTTCAAAGCTTGCAGTATGTGCGCGTCTGTAAATTGTTATGCTTATGTATATTTGTATGTATGAAAATGTTGGATCTTTTCTTTTTGTGCTTTATGTGGGTTGTTTTGAAGTAATTTTGAGTTTTGATTTTGTAACATTTTCGCGTTAGACTCTTGGAGTGTGCTTTGGTGTGAAATTGGATCTATTGATTGTTGAAATTTTTTGCTGTTAAAATCGAATGAGTTAAGTCGACACCCTGGATTTGGTTTACTTGAACCTCTAACTCATTTATTTTGCTTCCTATGGTAATAGTTGTTTTGATTATTGGTGATGTAACCCGAAATTTGAACTTCGCTATTATGTAAAATGGGATCTAACGAATTCTGTTCTTAGCATTTAAATCTGCACCGTAGATTTGGTTATCATGGCTTAAAAATTTATTGTTTCTTTATTTTGCTTCCTATGATAATAGTAGTTTTGATTATTGGTGATGTAACCCGAAGTTTGAACTTTGCTATTATGTAAATTGGGATGTAACGAATTCTGTTCTTAGCATTTAAATCTGCACTGTAGATTTGGTTATCATGGCTTAAACATTTATTGTTTCCTTTGGAGCAATATAAATACTTATAATGCAAGAGGCTCATTTTTGGTGCTGTTGGTTTAAGTCAAGGTTTTCTAATCCGCTCTTCTAATTTCTTGGTGCATATACATTTTATGAACATATTTTAGATGATAAGATTGCAGATTGTTATTATCTGTATGAGGATCCAATCGATCAATAATTGCCAGATCATAATTGTGAAAACCAATGTTCTGAGTGTTGTATCCGTTGGTAGGTGAATCAATATTGTGTTGAGATGCTAAAGCATTATATTGATTGATGAATGTATGCATAAAATTTAATGTGCTTGAGATGTCCAATCTATAATTAAGTGAGCTCGTTTGTGACATTTAATTTCCATGTTCTGGACGCAGCTTTACTGGACCATCACGTGATAAAAAATTTTAATAGGGGTCCAAATACCGTGGAATATTAAAAAGGATCTAAGTTGTCTTTCAAATAAGAAGTATCTATATATTTGAGCTGTGCTTAAGACTGCAAGGTTCATTTATATGGGAATTTTTTCTTTGTGGACTACTGGACTTTTGGTTTGTGAAAGAAGCAGTGCCTATTTAATATTTTGGTAGACCTGTACTGTTTGTTAGTCTCATGTTCAGTGTAACAAACAGAATATGATTTCTGTTTATCGTTCTGGATTGTCTGTTGGTATTTTTCAGTTTGGATCCAATTTTTATTCTCTGGTACTGTTGGGGAGTATAGGTTATAGGTTAATGGTTATTGGAATCATACTGAATTTGCACATGTTTATTTCATATGTGCATTAATGCAAAATTGTGCAAGGTTCTACAATTTTGGATTACTCATGTTCTCTAAGTTTGCTGCTTGTCTTTTATGGAAAATGTTAATTTGTTTTTAAATGATAGTCAATGGTGTTGCATCTGGATCTGTTAATCTATGTTTGGACTTAACGTTTCTTTGGAATGCTGAATATATTTTTAATCTATTTCCCAACTTCATAAATTGTTTATGAATGTGCTGTTGAAATAATATTAGACTTTGACGAAATCTTAAACAATTTATAAATTGCTATCCAAATGGTTCCAAATTCAACCATTTTAATCCAAATGTTTCCATTGTCAGATTCAATGAATTTGGTGTTAACGGCGGGCCAGCAGCAAAGTCTTTGAAGCCAAAGTTCGACGTTTTCTCGAAGCATGTCACAACCCACACTGGATTTCAGGTGCCACCTGTTGACGTAAGTAACTTATTTCTTATTTTTGCTTAATTTACACCAAACATCGATCTCCTTGTTCTAGCATGCGTCGACAGATGCACTTTGTTAACCTGAATATTTCTCATTCTCAGATGAAACACTTGGTTTTGGGTGCCATCATAATGAAGGGATTAGGAAGCCTATTGTTCATCTTTGGAAGTTCGTTAGGAGCTATCCTCCTGGTATGTCTACAGCTGTCGTTTATCTTATAATTAACACTTAAAAATAATCCGTTCATGGTTATTTTAAAGTTTGTTATGAAATTTCATCCATTTTAACGTACTTGGGTATTGTTTCTTCACACAGCTTCTGCACCAGGCAATCGCAACACCAATCTTGTACGACTTCTACAACTATGATGCCGATAAGAAAGAGTTTGCCCTACTCTTTGTCAAATTTAGCCAGAATCTGGCACTTTTGGGGGCAGTGTTGTTTTTCATTGGCATGAAGAACTCAATGCCAAGGAGATCACCAAAGAAGAAGGCCGCTAAAGCAAAGACAAACTGAAACGACGCCAAACTAGTCCAGTTTTGGTTGTTGCACTGCGAGTTTTTGTTAGCTTGTATCATCTACATTACGAATTTTACATTATAATCTGTCTTCTTCTTTGTCAACTCTCAGTTAGGTGTGTTTCCTTTTGGATATTTGAAAATTTCGCCTACTTTTCGGAAATTAACAGTAGAACGAGACAAGATTGAGATTAATTCTTCTCCTTTTTTCAGTTGTGGGTACCTTTTTTTGCGTATATAAATTGTCTGTCTGTTATTCTTTTGTGGGGATGACCAAACATCCATTCCTTAATAATTAAGGAACTTCATAGAGATGCTACAAGGAATAGTTGTTTTGTAGTGTGAGAGGTTGAAAATGAGCTAGAAAAGGCATTGTTTTAAAAAGCTCTTTTGGGTCACGCTTAGATGACGCTTAGACTCAACACTTGAATTTCAAGTCTTGTGTTTTATTACACGTCTTGTGTTTTATTACGTATTGGTGCGCTTAAGTGCACTGAGGCTCACAAGTCGATATTTTCCGGGGTCTTATGCTTTTTAAAATGTCGAGAAAATGTGATTTCCGAAATAGTAATGTCCCTGACCAAGCCTATAATTTGGGCCTAAAACCAATCGGGTTTCTGAGTGCTAGTCAATCAATTGTGGGAATAAATTACTTTACCGCCAATTGGTCAAACGAAGTCTACTTTTTTTGCATCATCAGTTTTGGGGGGTTAGTGTTGGGGAATTAGGCGCTGCTAATTCCGCCCAAGATCAGTGAGACACAAAAAATAATATGCGACTGAGAAAATAATGGACACTAAAATAAGCACAAAATAAAACACCGAGATTTAACGTGGTTCGGCCAAACTGCCTACGTCCACGGACCCACACCAATATTTTACTATCTCAAAAAATGAGGAGTACAAAAAATACCACACTGTATTTTTCTCTACCTACACAAAGGTTTTATCACTCTACTCACTTTTATCTCTCGTGTATAGCTTCTACACTGAAGCTCTCTCTCTACACAAGATCTCTCTCTTTTCTCTCTACACAAGATGTTTTGTGTTTTTGGTGGTGTATAAGAACGTAGGATGAAACCTCTATTTATAGGCATTCCATCCCCACAATTTCAAACATTGCGGCCGCCTTTGTTGAAACTTGTGTGTTCATATTTTGTCTCAATTTTTCTTCAAAAATGGCGGTTGGCACCAACTTCTTTGCACACCCTTTTTGACAATTGAGGCATCCAATTGTTTCCATTATCTAACAATCTCCCACTTGGAAACAAATGGATCTTTACCCTGAGACGTCTCATGTCCTTGTGGATCCTGTGAAATGTGGTGTGGGTCATCACATCTGTCTTCATTGTAGAAGACCAACTGAAGCTGAGCACAGCTCCAATTTTTCTTTGGTTACTGTCTTCGTCATCATGTCGGCTGGGTTCTTGGTACCTTGAATCTTTTCAAGCTTTAATACTCCATCTTCCAAAAGTGATATGATGAAGTGATAACGGAGCCCAATGTGTTTGGTTCTTGAATGAAATGCTGAATTCTTTGCCAGATGTATCGCACTCTGATTGTCACTTGTGCAAGACATTCTTCTCTGCTCAAACCCACTCGCCAACAAACCTTGTAACCATATCATCTCTTTGCTAGCCTCGGTTACTGCCACGTACTCTGCTTCTGTAGTTGATAACGCAACAATCTTCTGTATCTGCGAAATCCAACTAACTGCAGTAGCACCAACTGTAAAGACATAACCGGTAGTGCTTCTTCTGCGATCTACCTCACCAGCAAAATCTGCATCTACGAAACCTCGTAGTGTCACCTCGCCTCGTCTAAAGCATAAGCATTTATCAGTAGTTCCCCGTAGATATCTCAATATCCACTTTACTGCATCCCAATGCTGCTTTCCAGGATTTGCCATATATCTGCTCGCAACTCCCACTGCATGAGCAATATCTGGTCTGGTACAAACCATGGCATACATCAAACTTCCAATGGCTGAGGCATATGGAATTTTAGCCATGAAGTTTCTCTCCTCTTCTGTCTTAGGAGACTGGTCGTTGGATAGGCGGAAATGATTAGCTAATGGCATGCTGACTGGCTTTGCACTGCTCATGTTAAACCTTTGCAGGATTTGATCAATATACTTGGCCTGCGACAACTGTAAAACACATTTTTGCTTGTCTCTGTAAATTCTCATTCCTAGAATTTGCTTTGCTTCACCCAAGTCCTTCATTTCGAATTCCGCCGATAGTTACTTCTTCAACTTCTTGATCTCGTCCATGTCCGAGCCGGCAACTAACATGTCATCGACATAAAGTAGCAAAATGATATAGCTAGACTCGAACCGCCTGAAGTAGCAACAATGGTCAGCATTACACTTCATGTAGCCATTTTTCTGCATAAATCCGTCAAACTTCTTGTACCACTGTCTAGGCGCTTGCTTTAAGCCGTATAAGCTCTTCTTCAATTTGCACACCAACTCCTCTTTTCCTTTCACTGAGAAGCCTTCTGGTTGCTGCATATATATTTCCTCCTCTAAGTCACCATGGAGGAAAGCAGTTTTCACATCTAACTGCTCCAAGTGCAAGCCCTCTGCTGCAACAATGTTCAACACTGATCGAATTGTTGTCAACTTCACAACTGGCGAAAATATCTCCGTATAGTCAATTCCTTCTTTCTGCTGGAAACCTTTGACTACCAATCTCGCCTTATACCTTTTCGAACCATCATGTTCTTCTTTAACTCTGTACACCCATTTGTTATTAAGAGCTTTCTTCCCTCTGGGCAACTCAGCTAGTTCCCACGTCTGGTTGGAGATGAGAGACTTTATCTCATCTTTCATTGCAAGCTCCCACTTAACAGAATCTCCTACCTGACATGCCTCGTCATAGCATTCAGGTTCACCGGCGTCAGTGAGCAACATGTAGTTCATGTACTTCCGATTCGGAATATGAGGTCGACTTGACCTCCTCACAATGGGGGTCGGAGCTGGAGACTGTGGTGAATCAACCTCCGAGATGGGCTCCTCTGTCTGCAGACCCTCATCTGTCTGCTTTGACGTACTTCCTTCTGGAGTGTCGTCCGTAACAACATATGTTGGATCGTCGTTTGTTATGTCATTGGACTGAACTGCATTTCTGTCCTTGTACATCACCTTTTCATTGAATATGACATCCCGGTCGATGAGCTTTTTGTTACGGTCATCCCAAAGCGGTACGAACTCGTCTCCACCATATCCAACGAAAGTACACTTTAGTGATTTGGAGTCTAACTTACTCCTGGCATTATCACTAATGTGCACATATGCGACACAACCGAATACTTTCAAATGAGAAAGTTTCACTTCTTTCCCGCTCCAAACTTCTTCCGATATCCTATACTTCAATGGTACCGACGGTCCACGATTAATTAGGTATGCCAGATGATTGGCTTCGCTTCAAAACTGCTTTTGGCAGGCTGCATGTATTCTCATGCTTCGGCTCTTTCGCAACGTCGATTCATGCGTTTACGCAACTCCATTCTGCTATGCGGTGTTCTGGCAACGTTCTCTCCAACTTGATGCCATTTTGGTAACAAAATTTCTTGAACGCCAAATTTTCGTACTCTCCACCATTGTCGGATCTCAACTTCTTTACTCTCAAACGGTTTCATTCTCCACCATGGCTTTCCACTTCTTGAACGCCTCGAACACATCGGATTTGTGTCTCAAGAAGTAAACCCACACCTTTCTCGAGTAGTCATCAATGAAAGTCACAGTATGACTTTCCGCCAATTGATGAAGCGCATTGGACCCCACACGTCTGTGTGGACAAGTTCAAGCTTCTCTTTCTTGAGTTACGCCACTTGTATTGAAACTCACCCGTTTTCGCTTCCAAAAATACAACTTTCACAAAAGTCTAAATCAATAGATCAAGCCCTGGTAGTTTCCTTTTGAATGCATGTACTTGAGCCCTTTCGGCTCATATGCCCAAGTCTTTGGTGCCACAAGTTCGCATCCTTGCTATCAGCAACTGCAATTGTCATACACGCATTCGCCGTCGTGTATAGGGTGCCACTATCCTTGCCACGTGCGATTATCATGGCCCCCTTGGTGATTTTCCAATTATCACCAGAGAAGGTTGTGTCACATCCTTCTCTCGACAACTGTTTGACGGAGATCAAATTTTTCCTCAATTCTGGAATATGTCTCACGTCCTTCAATTTCCATACAGATCCATTAACATTGATCTGTACTTCTCCTATGCCCACCACGCTGCAAGGATGATCGTCTCCGAGATATACTTCTCCGAAGTTTCCCGACACATAATTTGTAAAAAAGTGTCGATTTGCGGTGGCATGGAACGATGCTCCAGAGTCTATTACCCAATAATCGGTCTTCTTCTCCATGGAACATATCAACGCATCACGCGTTTCTTCGGTCACGACATTGACCTCGGTCTTGTTCTCCGTTTCCTTTGGAGCTGCTCTACACTGATTTTTGTAGTGCCCAACCTGACCGCAATTCCAACATTCAACAAACTTTGACTTGTTGGAATTTATGTGATTTTTGGATCTCGGTCTGCCATTCCTCGACTTGCTCCGTCCACGCCCGTGCCCTCTGTTTGAACTTCGCTATCTACATTGAAAGCGGCCAGGAAGTTGAAGGCGCATCGGCTGTCTCGGATCTCCTCGGTCAAGATCATGCTCACAGCGTCATCGAACTTCAATTTCGACTTCTGCCGAGCCGCGATGGTCAAATCCTTTGTGCCATTCGGCTCTCGGCAAGCGCCAAGAATTAATAGAGCTCGAATTTCATCACTAAAAGTGATTTCCACCGTGGTCAATTGGTCTACTACCTCATTGAATTCATTGAGGTGTTCACCAAATCTCCCGCTTTCCATCATCTTCATATTGAACAATTTCTTGATCAAATGAACTTTATTTCTTTATGACAATTTGTTCATACATCTTTGGATAGAGCTGCCATGAGAGACGCCGTTGTCTTCTCATTTTTAATGTTGAAAGCGACCGACTTTGATAGGGTCAATCTAATTGCGCCGAGTGCTTTTCGATCAAGCACCTCCCACTCGTCGTCTTTTCGCCTTTCCCGGCTTTTCTTTCAACGGCTTATATAGGTCCTTCTGATACAAATAGTCCTCCATTTGCATTTTCCAATATCCAAAATTTTTGCCATCAAATTTATCAATTTTGGAAATTCTCTCGTCTGTCGCCATTACTCCCACTCGAACAAGATGTGATTTTTCGAGAAATCGTTTCTGATGTGGAAGATCAGTCTACGCTGCAACCACAGAGCATACTAAGAATTTCAAGAGATATCACGAACGAAGCTCTGATACCAGTTGTTGGGGAATTAGGCGCTGCTAATTCCGCCCAAGATCAGTGGGACACAAAAAATAATATGCGACTGAGAAAAAATCTCTGTGCATCTAATCACTAACCAACACGGCAACATCTAACCAGTAGCATTCATGAAACTTTGATGAGCAATTAAAGGGTTAATTAAAATTCTTTTGTACTTTAGAATTTAATCTTTCACCTCTCACTCAAGTCGGTATACAAACTTTTTTTGGAAATTTGTAATAAAAACATCTGAAAATTTTATGAAGTGTGTGTTTTCTTCTACATCCCATCCCGTAATAGCCTCTAACTACCAAACCACAACAACCACGCTACATTCAATAATTGCATATCAACCCTACCATATATACATATATGAAAAAAAATTGAGAAGTGCAACTACGCCACTCCAATGAAAAAAAATGAAGAAAATAACCAATAAATACAACTCAAGGCCATTCCTTACGAAGGCATTCCTTACCCACTAATTCTAGGTCATCTTAGTTTTCTCATTAACTATAATATTTTATAATTCTTTTACCAATTACTCAATATACTCATTTTCTGATACGTTTACCCATTATCCCTTTCGCTTCACTCTTCATTTCTGGATCCAATTTCTCTATCTGTGTTTTCAAATTTTTGATATATTTTGTACTGATTTTTTTATTTCTATAGGTATTTGGCGTTTATTTTCGCTATATGCAGTATACTGTATATGTGTGTATGAAATCCGTGTCATCTCCTGTGACTACGTTCCTAGATTTTGTTATTTGAAAACATTTACTAAGTAGTGGATTGCCCGCCTTATATATCCTGTTAGAAAATCAATCCGAATAAGATTTCGGATTACTCACAAGATCTTTTCCTTCAATTGAGAAATATCAAGTAAACATGAGAAATAAAAGCATAAGAGAATAAAAATACAAGATTTAGGTAGAAAACTCCAAATTCAGAGAAAAACACGGCCATTATCAAATGGCAACCAGAAGAAAGATTCATTATGCGGAAAATTATTACAACCACACTTTCAGTAATTTTTCTTCTCACCGAACCCCAATTACAATCCCAACAATACTCACTAGGCTTTACCACACTCAAGCTATCCTTTTCTTTGATAAACTTCAAGGAAATTCTTTAAATGCTAGGACTAGATCTCATGGGATTACCATTGCAAACGAACAAAATCCATACATACATATAGAAACATGCATGGTGGTTTACATCTTCGACTTGATCAAAATTCATTGAATTCATCTCCTCCATGGCGGTTTGGTCCCTTGGATTAATATTCAAAGTTTAAGTCAAACTTTTCTTCAACCAAATACAGCTCCATGCTAACATTCCAACTCATATTCCAACTTGCAAGAAGCAAAATCCAATTTGAAGAAAATCAATTTTGTTTTCCAAAATTATTTTATTTTAGTCAATACTCAACATATCCATGCCTATATAATTGAGATTTCAATTATTAAAATGACATTATCACGGCCTTCCAAGTCCAGCCGATGATGCATTATGAGGGATAATTAATTTTATTAACACTTTAGTAAAATATGATGTAATTGCCTTGTGAAAAATTGTTTGTTTGATTAGAAGACTACTGCTTTGATGGTGAATTTATTTTTCGTGAAGTTTTTGTCCATGAAACTTGCTGCTGTGGATAGACAAAAATCTGGAATTGATTAATGTCTATTAGAACATGTAAGTCGATGTCCGTCTGCATCTCTAAGTACAGATTACCAAAGAAATAAAATAGTTACTCCAACACTAGCTTTGATCTTCACCTTAGTTATTTTCTATGTAGATCCATCGCCCACAAGGAGGAAATGTAGCTGCTATGGATAATCTAGAACTGGTATGATAAGCTACTTCAATGTCTTTATTTTTCCTATTTAGATCCATCACCGGATCACCCTCACATAGGATTCATTAAATACGCTCAAAGTGTTTAGGGTTTCAAGAATATACTCTCAAGTCAAAATGTAGAAGATCCCTTCCATAGGCTTGCTAATATACACTTCGGTTCCACCAATGATGTGAATGCATGTAGGGTCTTATAAAGGGTTGTAATGGGGCTTGACTAAGGTGGGATAAGATGGATTTATTTAGGCTATTTATCGAAGGAATTGCACAACTTATCTCCAAGAACTCAACTCAAAAAAAGAAACTGTATAAACTTCATCGATCAAAATCACTTAGACCACTTATTCAACAATCTCAATTCACACTTCTTTCTTTCACTTGCATGCTCTTTCTTTTCTTTCTCATTTTTTTCTTTTTCTCATTTTTTTTCTTTATTTTTTTTTCAAATTTTTTCTCAAAATTTTCCCAATCTCTTCAAAGAATCATGTAGATCACACTTGAACACTTTATTCTCACTTCTAGAGAAGAGTGAGAATTACACTATAAACCTTTGTTTTTCATCATATCTCAATATCTCCCAAATAAGTCGAAGCTATGTGTGAAAAAATGTAAGCATTCCCTCAACTTAAGGTTCAAAAGAGGGGAAATTAACAAAGAAATGGATTATGAAGCCTTGTAATGTGCTTAATCTCTAAAAAAAAAAAAAGCTATAGGCCACAAAGTTGGCTCTCTAAGGGTAATTTCAAGGGTAGACTTTTTACGAAAGTTAAATTTGGCTTTATCTAAGTGCCATCACTTTTTAGATACATCCAATTATCAACGGGGCATACCAATGTGCATAACAAGGCAAGTTCTAGAAGAAAATTGATCATGTATGATAATCACACAATCAAAGAGTGGAACATGATATATAAAATGTAAATGTTCGTAGGCTAAAAACCTTACAAAATTAGGGGTTATTATGCGTCAAATCCTGCACATTCTTCATTTAATCCACTTTTAAGAGCAGACAATCATAGGGCAATCAACAAGAATTCATCTATTCATGCTAATCCCCTTTTGTAAAAAAACGTAGTTTTTTTTGTGTGTTTTTTTAAGCAAACAACAAGAGAAAAAAAAAATAACACTAAAATACAAAAAGAAAATTGAAGTGTAACTAAAATGATATGAAACTAAACCTTCAACTAGTTAACAAAGGCACATAAAATCTCCCCCAAACCTAAGTTAGGCATTGTCCTCAATATAACAAAACCATAAATGTTAGAAATCATAAAAGATGAAAGTGGAGGACTTCCCTGAAAATATGAAGCATTAGGATGGAGGGGTGGTTGTGTAGGGGCTATTATGTGCGTGGGTTATTGTAGGGTAGTGGTAATTGTTTTGGGAATTAGACTTTGAGCTGGAATGACATCAAATGTGATTGTGATTTGATCGAGAAAATTTACTGAATTTGAGTTGGACTAGGATTTGACTAGGGTTTGGTGGGGTAGTTAGTATTGGACCTAGGCTGGTTAGGTTTAGTTGATTTTGGCATTGATTGGGGGTGTAAATCGAATAGGAATAGAAAATTTGGAATTATGGGACACGTGTAGAACCTGATTAGGTTTAGAATTTGCTGAAGTTTGAATTGGAATTGGAATTGGAATTGTTTTTATTTTTTTTTTGATGAATAGAAGGAAAATTTTGGGTGGGTTTGCAATAAATTTTTACCCAAAAAGCTCTAGGAGTAAGATGTGAGCACGTCCTATTCAATGAATTTTTTAACCAAATTTCATTGGAGAAGGTGTAAGAGTAAGACGTCAACAAGTCATATTCAATGGATTTTTCAATTAAGTTTTATTGGAAAAGCTCTAAGAGTAAGGTGTGTGTACGCTTTATACGAGTGAATTTCCAATTAGTTTCGCCATACCTACGACCAAGGAAAACCTATCTCCTACCTAAGAAAAGTAACACCAAATTAATTGTACTTCTAAACTAAAGAAAAATCATAAAAAAGGAAATAAAATGAATTTGAAAAACAAGACAAAAAGGATAAAACTTGGGCTGATTCCCAAGAGCGCATTTCTTTAATATCTTTGGCTAGACATTGTCATCTATTGATTGGTTTACGTTCGAAAATTTGAACTGATTTGGTCAATATAATAAACACGAAAACCTTCACAAAAAGGTTTCAAATGATGACCATTGACCTCAGAAGTTTTCCTAGCATCTAAAACATGTATTTTAATTGCACCATGAAGAAATACATTAGTGACAGTAAAAGATCCTCCACTTCTAAAACACATTTTATCAGGAAACACCATCAAATCAGAGTGATAAAGTATAACTTTCTTATCAATAGACAAATATTTCTTGGAAATCTTTCAAACATAAAAGACTTGTGTATTTTCTTTGTGAATGCAAAAACTCTCACATGGATAATAAATATTAAAATTACCAATTACATAGTCAAAGTCCATTGTAAGAGTATCATCGTGCACATTAGCTTTCAAGTTTTTCAGGTTGGTGGACAGTTCCTTGAGAAACTACGCATATTGAGGTACTTCTTTAATTGTATCAAGTGATGGAATATTTACCTCAACTTTGAGATTGGTTTCAAGGATTTCCTTCTCTTCCTCCTCTTTCTTAGGCATAGTCAATCTAGTACAAAAATGAGTATTTGTCACTAAAGTATTCAGTTGGTCACTGTCAAGTACTTTTGGCTAGACAATTTGAGGTTGAGGAACAACTTCTTCTTCTTCAACTTCTTCCGCTTGAGATACGAATCTACTCATAGAAGATGCCAATTGATTCACTTGATTCTCCAAAATATTTATGCTCATCCTCGTTTCTTGTTGAAATTATTGTGTGTTAGTTGTAATTGATTTAACAATTTCTTCCAGAGACATACTTGAACTTGAGGAAGGTTGTTGTGGTGGGATATTGAGCTTAGGTTGGAGGTGCTGACATGGTAGGCTTGTACCATAACTAAAGTTATAATGATCCTTCCAATTTGGATTGTAGGTGTTCGAATAAGGATCACAATTCCATTGTAGTTGGCCTTGATATCCTCCAACTACATTGGCATGCTTATAACAATCAACTTGAAGTGTACGGCACATGTTCGCCGAATGACCAATTGTAGCACAAATCCCACAAGCTTTCAACTGTTGCATCTATTCTACAACCATTTGTTGAATAAGAGAGGTTAGATTGGTTATTTGATTCTCAAAGGAAGATACACTTACCTCAGTTGGCATTCTGAAAGGTTCATCTTGGTAGAATATAAAATGTTGTGAGTAAGTAGCCATGACAGATATCAAAAAAATAAAAGGAATAAATAGAGTAAAAAAAAAAAGAATATATTTATTTGATACCAATTCTCGGCAACAGTGCCAAAATTTTCGTAGGTGTCGAATCTAACAAATAATAATCAAATTTACTCTAAAAATATAAATTGTGATAGTAGTGAGCAAACTCGT
Source organism: Jasminum sambac (assembly GCA_018223645.1). Classification (NCBI taxonomy): domain Eukaryota; kingdom Viridiplantae; phylum Streptophyta; class Magnoliopsida; order Lamiales; family Oleaceae; genus Jasminum; species Jasminum sambac. The sequence goes on from CP073649.1 coordinate 26,206,327, forward strand.
ATACACAGAGATTTGTTAGTTTTATTCTTTTAAAAACTAAACAAAATAAAATAAAATCGGGGGGGGTGGGGGTTTAAAGATTGAGATTCAAAGAATTAAAATAAGCAATGACTAAAAATAGAATTGAAGGGTTATCGATTAATAAAAATATCCAATCTAAGACATAATCTCAAATTGAATCACAATAATTGATCATGGATGCAATGATAATCCTATATTTAATTTCTCTAAATTGGTTATGATCACTGATATGATCTAACAACCTATTTCTCCTTACGTATTCGATAATTAAGATACGACTGTTAATTATTTCCATAATCAATAAACAATCCTAGGTACAACCGTAGGAGTTAATTTACCAATAGTATTAAAATTTAGAGAGACAACCAATTCTAACCAACAAATTTATATGATGATCTATTTAAACTAGATTATATATTCACAATCATAAATTAAAAACTTCAACATAATCAATTATGTTATTTGCCACAAACATTAGAAACTCAAAAATTACGGATTTAGATTTCTAATTGGCGATATATTGTTTTGACAATTAAATAATGTGCACTTTATATAATTAATCAACACAATAATTTCATTATAAGCATGAAAAACATATAAATAGAGAATCAAATGTAAGAATAAAGAAAGAATAGATTAGATATCACAATTATCATAGAATCAATCTTCAATTAACCTTGAACTAGAAAAAACGTTTAGAATTCAATGGAAGATGAAGAATCCTAGTGTAGAAGATGATGTGTGGAAAACATATAGTATAGAGGTTTCAAATAAACGTGTGTTTTGGCCAATAAATAAATGTGGTTTTCTTGTTGTTTTAGGTCAGATCCAATTCTAAATTATTCTAGAAAAAAATAAGAGAGAAAATAAAATAAAGGATTCTAATTTCCTAATTCTAATAGAAGTTTATAATTTTTTCCTACAAAATAAAAAATATTTGTATTAAAGGTCCCTATAAAATATTCTTATTCCTTCTGGGAGTAAGAATAATTAAATAGGGTCTTCTATCATTTCATCAACTCTTCACTTTCAAGGAGTCTTATTCCTACGTTTTTATGAGAAAATCATATTGGTAAAGCGTGATCAAGCTTTAAGTTAGAGGCCCTTCTAGTTGTTTTCCCATTGATCTTCACGATTTCTTCAAAACTTGTAAAATTGGCTTTAACTTGATTCACTCCTTCACCTGATTCGTAAAATATAAAATACAATTAAAATCAAGGACTTAAGCAATTTCAAATTAATAAAAGTATGGGAAAATATAATAATTAATGTGAATTTATACGCTCTATCAGAGACACAGTTGGAGATGGGAGAATGAAGAAATTGAATGTTGATTGAAATTCCTCGGAGTGGTAATCTAGAAAAAGAAATTGCGTAGTGAGAGGAAGTCGGAGATAGGGGAAAGGGGAAGTTGAATTTTGATCGGGATGACCTAAAGTGGTAATTTAGAGAAAAAAACTGCGTAGAGAGAAAAAGTCGACTTAGGGTGGCAGTTGTGTCCAACAACCGCTACCCTAAGTTTTTTTTTTTTAAAAAAAGCACTTAGGGTGGCGGTTCTAGTGCAAAACCGCCACCCAAAGTCCACTTTTTTTTATGATATGAGCGATGAAAAGCACACAAAATAATTTTTATTCAAAATCAATCGCATCCTATTACAACAAAATGAACAATCTAAGAAAAAACACAAAATTATAAGATGAAAAACTAAAAATTGCGTTTTGAGGCCTTAGATAACCTCAGATCGCCCTGAAACATGGGGTCATGGTGATAGTGGTGAGTGTCGTAGATCTCGTCGCGACGATTCCGGAATGTACTCGTGGGATGAAAACGGACATCGTATGCAAAAATTATGGCCATTTAAAATTTTCATGCTCAAAAACTTGAAAAAAATTATATTAACTATTATACAAAAATAAACGAGATTGACATGACCAAAAGATCAAAGAAGCTTACCCATGACCAATTTGTGAAGAAATTGCACTTAAGAATATTTCAAGAAATTTCGAAAAATTTTCAAAAAAAGGAGAAACTCAGAAGCGGGAATACCAGATCTAGTGATTTGGTGGAATATTTAAAGGGAAAGGGTGGCGGTTGTAGCAAAAAACCGCCACCCAAAAGTATTTTAATAATAAAAAAATAAAAAAACGGGTGGCGGTTGTTAGCTTACAACCGCCATCCTATGTACTAATTTTTTTTTTTTTTAACGTTCATTTAGGGTGGCGGTTGTTTTACACAACCGCCACCCTATGTTCTTTATTTTTATTTTTATTTTTTTTTACGTTGGTTTAGGGTAGCAGTTGTTAACACAACCACCACCCTAAACGAACTTGGGGTGGCGGTTGTTTTACACAACCGCCACCCTATATTTTTAAATTTTTTTTTAACGTTGGTTTAGGGTGCCGGATTTTTGCTATAACCGCCACCCTTTCTTAATTCCGAGCATCAATGGTGGCGGTTTCAATGAAAACGCCACCTAATGTGCGTCACTAATGTTACTTGTGTACTAGTGTAAAGAGAGAAAGTCGGAGACAAAGGAAGTGTAAAGTTGAATATTGATGGAAATTATATGGGATGTTAATCTGGAGAGAGAAAATGTGTTTATTTTATTTTATTTTTTTAGATATGTTTATTTTATTAGAGTGACATTATTGTCAATTTGTATTTTTTAGTTCTATTTTTGGCTTAATGTGTAAAAAAAATGCTAGCGTTCAAAAAATGGCTGTGCTTGGTTTAGTGGGAAAATTTTCTCCTTAAGTGTAGTTATTGGTCAAATACCTAAAAAGATTACTTGCAAGTTACTAATTCGTTCACTCTGACGAAGATGCTGCTCCATATTTGTTGTGTCGAATCTTATCTTATCTAATAAATATATCATCGAACCAATATACTTAATTCAGCATGTTATATATTTTCATTGGATATGACAGCCAATAAGATAGATTTTGAGGCAGTAGATATGGACTTAAAAAGTAGTCCTATATTATTTTTCTTTTTTTTTCTATACGATGGATTAAAGCTTTTCATTTATTAATATATCTCTATTTAATGTATATTGTTACAAATCAAAATAAACTATCACACATTTAATGTATATCGTGCATTTACATATATGAAAAAAGGTGTATGCAAATGTTACTTTTTTCAACAAAGTTAATTATAATATTTTTTATCGTGTAAAAATAAAAGGAAAACTAGTTTAACTATTAATTTTGTGGGATGGAGAAAGTATTTATCAATTTTCGTGGGAAGTAATGGTGGTAGAATGTAAAATGTGTTGCATACTGTTCTAAAAAGCTCACCTAAGAAGTGTCTATACTCAATTCTTGAACTCTACACCTCGCTACAACTTGTATTTTATCACGTGTTGATCGTATTTTATCACGAATCTATGCGCTTAAGTACGCTTAGGCTCAATACTTTGGATCAAAACTTTTTTCACACCTTACGATTTTTACAACCTAAGTTACATCACATGAATTTGGTACTTGACATAGTGTATAATTTGAATTTGTTTGTAGAAGGAGCATTAATTGTTTTTCTTTTAGGTAGACTAGGATAGAAAAAGAAGGGGACAAAAAAGAGAGGGAGAGAGAGAGAGAGAATAGATTGTAGATGGCCTTATCCTTCAATGGCTAGCGATCAAGTGCACCTGAGTGCATCATAGTTATGGTGTTCCCTGGTGCTTTTACCGGTTCGTTAGGTATCTGTTTTGAAATTTAAGATCGGATCCAAATTCAGCACGATGAGACCGAGCTCCACCAATTGGGAAAAAAAAATTCGACACCGTGGCGGCCGGTGGCCGCCGATTAAAGTTTTGATCAAAATTTTGACCGGTCGTCACGGTGTCGAAAATTTTTTTTCCAAATTGCTGGAGTTTCGTTTCGTCGTACTGAATCTGAATCCAATCCCCAATTTCAAAACGGACACTTAACGAACTCGTAAAAATACCCATAAATACCATAACTATAATGCACCCGACTGCAACATAACATTGCCGATCCTTCAATTCCCACTTGAGCTCTTCTTTTCTACAACCTCGTGCTGGTTAAGCCTTGCAAGGATAGTGCACGGCGGCCGCAATCCCATTGAATTAGATAAATTAATGGGACCCCAACACAATAATAGAACCAGCAACTATCCTTGACTACTTGCATTCCTTGACTAGATAGTCAATCCCCTCGACTTTAATAAATTAATGGGACCCCGGCATAATAATAGAACCACCAACTACCCTTGACTGCTTGCATTTCATCAGAAGTGTTCAAACACTAGAGGTAGCGCCGTAACTACGGGCCATTCTAACTCCGTCCGACCTCCGATTTAAAATCCGGGATCGGATCTAGATTCATCACGCCAAGACGGATCTACGGTAATTTTTTCAAAATTTTTGCGACACTGTTGGATGCCGTGGGACCGATCAAACTTTTTGGCCAATTTTTAGCCTAAAAATTGGATAAAAAGTTTGACCGGGCCCACGGCATCCAACAGTGTCGCAAAAATTGTGAAAAAATTACCGTAGATCTTGGCGTGATAATCTGATCGATCGATTTCAATCGGATGTCGACAAGCTGGCACGCGCCGTGAATTCTGCGCTACCGTTAGTGTTTGAACACTATTCTGCATTTCATATATTAAAAGTCAAAAGTTGCTTCATTTAAATACACCATACTTGCACTTGCTAAAAGTATCAATCTCAAGAAACTCTATTAATCGAAATCGAAGAAAGAATAATGGAGGTCGGCAAATACGATCGTGCTAGCGAAATAAAAGCCTTCGACGATGCAAAAACCGGCGTCAAAGGTCTAGTCGATGCCGGACTAGAAAAGATACCTCAATTCTTCGTGATGGCCCCTGATAATATTCCACAATCAAGCGTTACAAACTGCTTAGATTTCAGCATTCCAGTAATAGACCTTGAAGATGCTGAAAAGGATTCAGCTGTGAAGAAGATAAGGCAAGCTTCAGAAACTTGGGGATTTTTTCAGGTTGTTAACCATGGGATTCCAGTTAGAGTACTGGACGAGGTGATTCGTGGCGTGCGCAGGTTTTTCAACCAAGATGATGAGATCAAGAAGCAATTCTATACGCGCGATGTTACGAAGAAAGTTGTATATAACAGCAACTTCGATTTGTATAGTTCGAAGGTTGCTAATTGGAGGGACACATTCTTTAGTTATATGGCTCCAAATCCTCCCAAACCAGAAGAATTGCCAGAAGCATGCAGGTATGCTTGTACCTGGGTCCCACTTTATCAACTTCGTGGGCCCCAATTTCGATTTAGTTGATAGAGTTGAGTTTCATTACATAATGCGTACTTAATTATTGAATGTTATGTTACGTGACAAATAATGTTACAGAGACATACAGATTGAATATTCGAAGCATGTAATGGGCTTGGGCCATCGACTTTTCGCTCTACTTTCCGAGGCTCTTGGGCTCGAAAGTGGCCACCTGGTGGACATGGGATGTGCAGATGGACTTACATTTTTGGGTCAATACTATCCAGCATGTCCGGAGCCAGAGTTGACGTTAGGAGCAGCTAAACATGCTGATACTGGCTTTCTCACCGTGCTTTTGCAAGATCAAATTGGAGGCCTTGAGGTTCTTTATGAAAACCAATGGATTTATGTTCCTCCTGTGCCTGGTGCCATAGTCATAAACATCGGAGATCTTTTACAGGCAAGTTGATCACTCTTCAAACCCTTTTTACAAGAATAATATTATTTATCAACACTGCTGATTGGATCAGTGTTGATGTGACATATTGATATTGATTGGTGCGATACAGTAACAACCAATCTCAATTGTTATTTTGATTTAGCTGAGTTTATTATTGAATTTTCTGTCACAGCTTATATCAAATGATAAATTCAAAAGCGTTGAGCATCGAGTACTGGTGAACCGAGAGGGACCAAGAGTATCAGCTGTATGCTTTTTTAGTCCTCCTTTAGCACCATCTTCCAAATCTTGTGCACCAATTAAGGAGCTGATATCAGAGGATAATCCCCCAAAATACAAAGAAACTACTATGGCCGGATACGTTTCCTACGCGTATTACAAAGGCATTGACGGGACTTCGCCCTTGCTGGATTTCAAGATCTAGATTTGGCTGTTGTAAACCAACATTATTAGATGATTTTCATAGAATAAATATATTGTAACAGGATCCTAGTATTGAGTTTGAGGACTCCATAATAATCAATTTATAGCCCGGGTTCTGTTGAACTGTGATGGTTATGTTAGGATCGGTTGTCCTTATACAATTACAATGAAATAGAAATGAGAACAACAGAAACATTTGAGATTTTCATTGAAAACCCCAAATTAATTGAGGTAAAACCAGGCACAGTGAAAGGGATTTCACTATCGACGAAAAGGATTACAACAACTTCTGCAATATAAGGAGACAATCGATTGGCGATAACTCTCTTATAATGTGAGAAAATACTCTCTTCGATAAAGGAAAGAACACGAATTCTAGAGAAATCTCACACCTTGTTTTCCTCAGTTCTCTAAACCTCTCTTTATCTCTAATTGTTGAGATTACAAAGGATTTGTAACTCACTACAAGGGATTACATGAGGCTTGTAATTCAGAATGGGACGCAAGAATGAGAATTCATTCGCCAATTTATAGAAATAGAGAGGCGGTGGAGATGGGGTTGGTGGCTCCATGATTTTTTGACCATTCTTTTTTTTTCTTTCTTCTTGGTCAGGTGGTGCAGCTTTCACCTACCTTTCATTCTCCCACGCTCACCTGCGATAACTCCTTTCTTCTACCCTCGCCATATTCATGCTGCTCGCGTCTCTGCTGCGAGGCCAATAGAGGATCGACACAATACAAACTTTGTCATTGTTGACCTTGCTTTTGTAAACATATCCGCTTAGGTTGTCTTTCGTATGGATTTTACGAATATCCACACCTTCTTCCACCTTCTCACGAACAAAGTGATACCGAACCCGAATGTGTTTAGTCCCTGAATGAAATCTTTGGATTCTTTGCCAAATGCAAAGGGCTCATTGTCACAAAATAGAGTAATCTTCTCATGTTTGTGCCCAAGCTCTTCCAATAACATTTGCAACCATATTGCCTCTTTGTGGCTTATTGTGAGGCGCTACGCATTCTGCTGCCGTTGGCGTAGCCACGATAGGACTGGCAGAAACCCAACTCCATCGCTCCAAAGAAGAGTAAACACATAACCTGTGGTGGATTTGCTTTTATCAAGATCACTGCGTAATCCGAATCAACATAGCCTTTGACAATAAAACTGATCCTCCATAACATAATCACGCAAAGATCTCGAGGTACCCGATTGATATATCTCGGGATCCTCTTCACGATTCCAATGCTCTACCAGGATTCGCCATGTACCGACTAACCGGCCCTAATCGCTTGTGCAATGTCCTGGTGCGGTACAAACCATAGCGAACATTAAACTACCCATCAATGATGCATACGGATTTCGAGACATCTCCATCCTCTCGCTTCATGCTAGGACTCATACTTGAGGATAACTTGAAATTAATAAGAAGAGGGGTAGAGATTGGCTTACAATCTTGCATATTGAAGCGTCGCAAGATTTTCTTCAAGTAATTCTTTCGGAAAGCCAAATCTTCCTATTATTTACATCTCTAGAATTTGCATCCTAGAATCTTGTTCTTTGGTCCCAAGTCCTTCATTTCAAACTCCTAGCCAATTGAGCCTGATTCTATAATATGATCTTTGTTGGGGCACTCTACCAACATGTCGGCCAACATACAACAAGATGAATAATGAAATCACCATCACCAAATCTCTTGTTATAGACGAGGATACGCACTCAATCTGTTGTATCCAAGGCTCGTGATGAAGGAATCAAATCTCTTATACCAACATCTCGCGCATCGCTTGAGACCGTATAGAGATTTGTTCAACCTACAAACCAAGTTCTCTTTTCCTTTTTCTTCTAAACCATCCTGGTTTGAGCATATAAATTTCTTCTTCAAGTTCTCCATGAAGAAATGCAGCTACATTCCAACGCTTCCAAGTACAAATCAAATGTAGCACACATCGCTGTAACCACTCATTGTGTCGTTACGAACAGAGGAAAATATTTCGTTGAAATCAATACCTTCTTTACGAGCAAATCCTTTCACCACCAATCTAGCACGATATCGCTCCACTTGGTCATTGCCATCTCGTTTGATCTTGTAGACCCATTTATTTCCGATGGCTTTCCTTCCATGTGGCGGAACAAGATCCCAAGTTTTATTTATGAAGAGCTTCCATTTCTTCTTGCATTGCTTTGTCATCCACGAAGAGAAACATCTTGACTCTTTATAGCCTCCATGAAAGTTGATGGCTCCCCATCCTCCTGGTTAGTAGACAGTATGCAATGTTACCCTCCATAATATAACTGAGTGCCAAGCTGGTCCTCTTCTCTCCCGAGTTGACCGTCCTAACTTGTGGAGTCACAAACTCACTTGCTCTTGTTCTTCGTGCTCTGTGCTTGGAAGAATCTAGAACCTCTTGTTCTAGTTGATCTTCAACTTGAACTAAAGTAGTCTCTGGTTTCTCCTTTGAAATGCTATCATCACTTTGCACCTTATCTTCTCGCAAATACAACGCCTGGCTGATTATAACCTTATGGGCGGTGGGATCCCACAGCGATACCCTTAACACCATCAAGATACCCCAAGAAAATGCATTTCTCGGATTGGATCCAACTTGATGTTTCTTGAAGCGTTGTACATAACATCATGAAACTTCCAAACGTATGCAAGCGAGAATAATCAGCTTCCCGTCCACATCTCCATAGGAGTCTTTAGATCAATTGCGGTTGATGGTGGACCGATTAATCACATAACAGCGCCAGTGTCTTGGACCCAAAACGATTTGGCCAACCTCGCAGCTTTTCAACATCGCTTTGTCCTTTCTAATAAGGTTCGTTTCATCCGCTCTGCTACTCCATTTTGTTGTGGAGTGTGTGCCCGCAAATAAATTGCCTTTTGATACCTTCTTGTTTACGTTATCAAATTCATCGCCAAAGATATTCTCCTCCATTGTTCGCCCTCAAACACTTGATCTTTTCAGATTCAGTTCAACCCGCCGCTTTGAAGATTTTGAAAACTTCAAACACATCCGACTTCTTTCTAATTGGATACACCCAACATCTCCTCGAGTAATCGTCAATAAATGATACAAAGTATCCGGCACCTCCTAGGGACACAGCGGTGCTTGCCAAACGCGTCGAGTGAACCAACTCAAGTATAAGCTTTACTTCTAGCGTTGAATGGCAATTTCAATCTGTCTTTGCTTACTAGTAACACAATGCTCACAAAATGGTAAAGATACCTTTTGAGCCCTGGAAGAAGCTTTCTTCGAGAGAATTTTCAAACCTCGTTGAGACATGTGGCCAAGTTTACGGTGCCACATCATCGCCACGCCTTCTCCGAATTCACCGTCGTGATTGGCGCTTCTCCTTCTTGTTGTGTTTCGCCTTTAAGCATATGCAGTTGTCGCTATCTTTTCGCTTTCATCACCACAAGCGCGCCTTTAACAATCTTCATGATCCCATCTCGAACATGGGTACTACACCCAATACTATCTAATTGTCCCTGATGACAATAGATTTTTCTTGAGCCTTTCACATGTCGCACCTCACGGATGGTGCAAAGGTCACCATCATACATCACCAATTTGATGGTACCAATACCCGGTAATCTCCAAGGCATGATCGTTACCCATAAACACAGATCCTCGAGATAGGTTCATATCGGTGGAACCATTCTCTCCTAGGGTCATATGCCATGTAGCTCCCACGAATCCAAAAGCCACACGTCGGTGAACCTTCTTCGCCTTTCAACAACCTGCCGTTGCTTTGTATAATATCTCGCCCTCATCCAATGTATTCGCTACACAACCTCGAGCATTTAATGTCTCGGTCGCTTTTCCTTGCTTCCTCAATCTTCTTGAGCCGCCAACACTCCTTTTGTAGTGCCCCTTCTTGCAGTGATGACACTGACATTTTTCTTACTTCGACTTTGATCTACTCGATTTTGACTCCATCGCCACGCCAGTTGATCTACCTCGTCACCATTAGAGCTTGACTTGCCGTGAGCTCCCAATTACGCTCTTCTTTATTTTTCTTGCCACTTTCTTCTTCAAGAACACTGCGCAATATACGCCAAAGACTAGTATCTCCAAATTGTTGGTCAAATTGATGATGAGTTGATCATACTTAATCGGGTGCAGACTCCGAAGTAGAATTTCTCGCACGTTCACCCGTCTCTATATTATGCCCCATTGTTGTGGTAGCGAAAATAGAGTGTTCGGGTGTTGATGTGGTCTCGTCACCGAAATTGACTCCATCATCCGAAGGGTGTATAACTTCCTCTTCAAGAAGATCTTGTTGTGTAGTGATTTGGCCTCGTACAATTTTTGTGAGAGTATCCCAAATCTCTTTGCCGATCTTTTTCTCACACTTGACAATACTCAGTCGGCTAGTGCTAGATGTAGATTAGCAATAGCATTGCCATCCATCTCGCTCCATTTATCATCAGCTGATATCGTCAGGCCTTTCTCCAATTGCCGCCAAGCAGTTATCTTTCTCAATCGCTTTTATTCTCATTTTCCACAATGAGAAATTATTTCCATTAATTTCTCTATTTCATATTTCGTCGCCATTTTTATAGGTGCCTCTTTTCCAATTAACTGGATCTGATCTTAAAGTACGTAACTCTGGCTATAGATCTAGTGATTTTCTCAAAAAATCGCTTCGATGTGAAGATCATTATCTTGCAATCGCAAGGCATACTAAGAATTTAATGAAAAATCCAACCAAAGCCTCCATACCACTTGCTTGTTAGGATCGGTTGTGGGCCTGGCAAGCAATTACAATTGAAATGTAAATGAGAACAACTAGAAACACCAGATTTTACGTGGAAACCCCAAATTAATTGGGGTAAAAACCACGCAAAGTAGAGAAGGATTTCACTATCGACAAAAGGATTATAACAACTTTCTACTAATATAAGGAGAAAGACAATCTGATTTATAACTCTCTCTTATAATAGGAGAAAATACTCTCTTCGATAAAGGAAAGAACACAATTCTTAGGAGAAATCTCACACCTTGTTTTCTCTCTAGTTCTCTAAACCTCTCTCTTTATCTCTAATTGTTGAGATTACAAAGGATTTGTAACTCACTACAAGGGATTACATGAGGCTTGTAATTCAAGAATGGGATGCAAAGAATGAGAATTCATTTGCCAATTTATAGAAATAGAGAGGCGGTGGAGATGGGGTTGGTGGCTCACAATTTTTGACCATTCCTCTTTTTTTTTTTCTTTCTTCTTGGTCAAAGGTGGTGGCTTTCACCTACCTTCAGGTTATTGAGTTAAAATTAAATTTTAATTTCAGACACACATTTGAAACTAGTGCTTGTTACCAATCATGCATTTCATGGTCCCACTGCTATTTGAGCCAAAGACAACGCCTTTTTTTTTTTTTAATACGTATTGAACTCACTCTCAGAGAGTGTTTGCAAACTTATAAAAATAAAAAAATAAGAAGAGGGAGAATGAGTGAAGTCGAATGATGAAAATTTATTAGTATAAGTAGATCCTATAAGATATAGGTATGTGATTTATTTAACCAATTTTAAATTTTAAAAATAAGAAAAAGTAACAAAAGAATTTTTGTAAACACATATGCAATCTCCTTCCCAAATAGGGGAGTGAGACTTTGGTCACCCCTTTAACAGCTGTTACCTTAACCCCATTTTAGAGGGTCCACCATTCCAAGTCTATTGCATGCAAACATATCGGCCCATTCCACCAACCATCGCCATGCACCAAACCCGCACACCTTCTCTCTTCCTCTCTTACGCTTAGTTACACATATTTTCCATGTCTCTCTCTCACGTACATAGTCTCATTTTCTTTATTAATTTTTTTTCCTATTGAGAAAATTTCTTTTTTTTGCCCCTTTTCATAGGAAGTTAAAAGAAAGGTTTTTTTTCTCCTTTTTTCCTTTTTTGGCCTATTTGTGTAATTATATGAGAGCTTAGTATATATTAAATACGAATTATTATTCCTTATAACATATATATGAATTACTATTTTTTAAAAATATGTATTTATTAAAAAATTAATTTTCTAACTTTTAAATATAAACTAAAGCTAATATTAATATAGATTAATGAGATAAAATTTAAGTATGAATCTTCATTTCATTTATCGTTCACATAAAAAATCAATTAAAGGAATGCTTGATAGAGATTACAGGAAAAAATTTTATATATGTGATTTGGAATAAGTAAGAGCAGGCATAGCAAAGAATATAAAAAACTTATGGAAAATGTAATGAATGAACAATTGAAGATGATAGTCGAGAAAAATGCTTTTTTTATTAATAAAATTGTATCAAACAAACTCTTAAGTTCAAAAAAATTTTAAATTTTTTTAAAAATTTCATTACTCAATGTTAATATTAATTACAATTTAAGTTTAAGTTTGAGTAATTTTATGTATCTGTGTTAAATTCTAAATTTTTAAAAGAGCAAAATTGATATATTGATATTATATTTATTTTAAGGTTCTCTTCAAAATGAATAAAATAGAATCAACTTTTTTAAAAAGATAGATTTGTCGTTAAAAATTAAAAACGAAAAGGAGGCGGAGAGAGAACTGAGAATATATGGACAAGGTGGGAAGGCAAAAGGGATAAGGGGGGTTGGGGTAGGCATTCAAATATTTTACAGAAAATACCCAATAAATACAGGTCAAAGTCGGCCTTTACCCACTAAATCAAAACATTTATTTTTTAACCACTAATTACAATTTATAAAAAATGACTTACCAATTACTCTTTTTAGGTGTTTCGTAGTAATTTAGAGAGAAAGTGCATAGAGCGAGAAAACCGGAACGAGGGAAACGAAAAGTTGAATATTAATCGAGAATACTGAGGGTAGTAATTAAGAAGTTTGCATTTTACACACTTATTTATATCTTTAAATGAGTAATTTTTGAATTGGATAAGGTGATTTTCACTTAATTGTATGTAACTATTGTGTTTGTAGGTGGATTTCTTAAATGTGGAAGAGAACAAGAAAAAGAATAGCAAAAAGGATTGGAAATGTCAAAAATCTAAAAATTGGAGGACCAAAATAAAATAATCTAAAAGATAAAGGATCTCGAATGCAAATATTTTGGGGTATTTTTGAAAGAAAGTTAAAAAGTCGAGGACTAAAGTGCAATATTTGAAAGCCAGAGGACCTCTTGTGCAAATTTAATGATATAGGACCCTTTGTGCAATTTAAAAGATAAAAGATTTTGGGTGTTTTGTAATATTAGCATCATTTCGAGATTATTATGACCATATTAGGGAAATGTATATTTAGGGTTTGTTCGTTTCATGATAACTTCACCCAATTGTTCCTAATTGGCAAAATCCCTCCAATCAACATGCAAAATCTTGTCAAATGTTGCGGCTGCCCTCCAATCAACATGCAGAATTTGGTCAAGTATTGCGGCTGAGTTCCCAAATCATGAAACGAACAAGTCCTTAGTGGGCAAAAAATATGATGGTATAATTTAGTGGGCAAATTTTTCCTTAGAGTATAGTTAGTGGGCAAAAGCCCAATATTTTATTATTTTTTCTTAATCAACTTCCTGAGGGCCGTGGGATTCCACTCTGATTTCTGACTTCTAAAGGCTTTTAGGCTCCATTTGGTACTGCTGTTGGAGGCACTGCTTTTGTGTGTGATTAAAAAAATATATATAATTATATGAAAGTATATACAGATAAAAATTATACCCAATAGAATAAGCTCTTAGTCCATTCATTAAAAAAAAAAAACTAGATTTAGTCAAAGAAATTAGATTGGTCATTGGAAGTCACTATCACTGAGCCTTGGATTCTTAATTTTCTAGTTTTTGAGATCAGCAAATTGGCTTTATTTATATATATCGCTGAAGTCAATGCTTCCTGCTTTATCGATTATCGTATTTGACTCTGTAAATTTCCCTGTCTCTCTCCTTTATGTGATTTAGCGCATGCTAGTTTTTACATTTTTAGGTATTTTTATATTTTATATATATATTTTTAATTACACTCGTTCAATCTCCTCCTCCGTCCCACTAAGATAGGCACCCACCATTTTTCACACATATTAAGAAAACATCTTAAATGTTTTTGGAATTATACGATATTCATATATTCTTCCAATTTTATCCCTATATTGAATTGTAAAAATAGTGTGAACACATGTTTAAATATCTTGGGAGATGAAATATCTATCTTAATGTTTAGTATTCCAATTATCTTAAATAAGGGTATTTTAGTACATGAAAAATAAATTATATATTCAATAAGGAAATTGGACTATAATTTGGGACGGACAAAATAGGAATACTTGCCTATCTTAGTGGGACGGAGGGAGTATTTCATATTCAAATATCTCGTACGATCTATTTATACTATATTAATTTTCACCATTTAACTTTATCCATTCTCTCTCCTATATCACATAAAAACATATAAAAATCTATTTTTACACGTACACTAACACACGCTAATTTAATTATCCTCGATTAAAGGCGTTAGGATGTGGTGTAAAAATTGATTTTTATGTAATATAGGAGAGAGAATGAGTGGAGTTGAATGGTGGAGATTTGTATAGTACATGTGGGTCCCACTAGATATGTGGATGTGAAATAGGAGAGAGAATTAGTAGAGTTGAAAAGAATGTGTAAAAATGTGTAGAAGAACAGGGGCTAAAAAGAAAAGATGAAATCCACCAGCTCAACTGAAGTTGGCTCTGCAAAGGATCAAAACTACGACAGAATAAGCCAGTTGAAAACTTTCGACGATACGAAGTCGGTGTCAAGGGATTAGTCGATATCGGAATCACCAAAATCCCTCGGATTTTCTATTCACCAGCCGACGAATACGACTTGGTTTCTGGTTCCAAAATTTCCGATTACTCTATTCCTGTTATAAATCTTGACGCCATTAAGCACAATTCCGTTTCCCATAAACACGCAACACCCCAAGTCCATGAAGAATCGTCGACATGGGGTTTCTTCCAAGTGATCAATCACGAGATCTTGGATATCGTTATCGCCGAAATGTTAAACGGTGTGCGAAGATTCTACGAACAAGGTGACCAGATCAAGAAAGAACACTGACGGATTTAGAGGAGGCGTTTTTGGGGGTGGTGGGGGTGGTCAATGTGACCCCCTCCCCACAAAAAAAAACTCCTTGAGAATTTTTTTATATTTAAAAAATTGAAAGGTAAAAAAAAATATATTTTTATAAATTTTTAAAAGATTCGGAAAGATTGTTTTTTATTTTCATAAGTTATCTCATTGTTCAATTTAAATTGTGTTTTAATTTGATGAATTTGAATTGTTTATATTTGATAAATCACAAACTGTATAATTTTATGATTTGTATTTTATTAATTAAGCATATTTATTTCGTTCTATTTTTGTATTTATGTAAATATATGTGATTTTGGTTTGAAATTTAATACTTTTGTGGGTAAAATTTTTATACGATAATTATCCCCCCTAAAAAATTTTTGCCCTTGCGAGGAGCCATAATAAGTACCCCTAACTCAAAATCTCTGAATCTGCCAGTGAGAAAGAATGGTACACTAGGATGTCTCGAACACTATTGTGTATAACAGCAATTTTGAGCTAACTCGGCTACCATGGTGATCGTCGCATTCTGCACAGACTATACTGCCCAGGCTGCGCTTTACCTGGGTTTGGCTGAGTGTCCGCTGAAATTCTGAACCATTCACATTCAAAGACGATTTGCCGAGCTCTAGCAATTTGAAAAAAAAAAATTTGATTGCGTGTCTGCGGTCACGCAGAAAAGTTTTACTATAATTTTTACCAAAATTACGCCAAAACTGATCTACGTCATGGTGTCAAAGTTTTTCTCCAAATTGCTAAAGCTCAGATCGTCAGATCAATCTAACCAAATTCCCCAAATTTCAAAACTGACAATCGAACTTAACCCATAAAATACTTCGGAGCCACCATAATTACAAGACCTGGTACAACATAACATTGCTGGCCTCAACTAAGTGGAGAGAGACAACTTATTGCACAATGGCACCTAATCCTCCCAATCGTGATGACTTGCCAATAGCATGCAGGATATTTTGGTTGAGTGCTCGAGTGAGGTACGAAAATTGGGTCGATTTTTGTTCGAATTATTTTTGTTCATGGCAGGATATTTGATTCCAAGTCTATATAAACAACCTCAGCCACTCTCGCTTCGATCTTGTCTAGCTTCACACCATGCTTCACAACAATTGAAGACTCATAATTTCCCTTAAATTTAAATTTGTGTTTTAATCAAACAAACATGTAAAAAATCAATTGAAATTATATAGTTTATACATACACAAACAACTTTAGATTTGTTATCCACAAACTCTCCTTCTCCCTGCTTTCCTCGATGTAGTCGTTTGAAGAATTGTGAAACATTTGATAGTTTGCCTAATATCCTTTCCTGCAACTGACCGACAACAGCAACACATTGCTTATACAAAATAAGCAGACATTTTCAGAGAATTCATGGTGGGGAAATTCAATCTGGGTGGATTTTAGGAGGTGGATTTCATACAATTTCAGCGCAAGAATTTATAAATTCCATCAACAGTAGACGGGTATTGCTCACGTTCGACTATTATCACTTCAAAATCATCAAAATTTGATTAAAAGATTGGGTCAGTTCAACTATTGCTCACATACATGATTCAAATATTGCTCACATACATGAAACCCGGAACCGAAAACGGTCTAATCTTTATTTAAAAATTAACTTCACACTTTTGTTTCAAAAAAATTAGTTGATATGAAAATATTTTCATACAAAAGATAATAACTTCATCTAATTTGGCAAGAAGCGACAATAATGCTTAATTTGTGAATAATAATTTTCTTTTTCTTCACAATGAGAACCGAATCCGAACCGAAACCATTTGGCTCTTGCAACGAATTAATGGAATCGAACCGTGAATTTGCAAAGATCATGGATGGCGGCTGCAAAAATAGATATTTATCGACCCCCCTCAATCTTGACAACCCATTTTAAATAATTTAATTTAATGGGACCCCAACATGATAACAGAACCGAATTCTATCCTTCACTACTTGCATTTCATCATCTTAAAAGTCAAAACTCGCTTCATTTGAATATCATTATACACCAAGGTTGCTAAAACTATCAATCTAAATAAACTCGGTTAATCCAGATTCAAGAAAGAACATGGAGATTGGGAACTACGATCGAGCTAGAGAACTAAAAGCTTTCGACGATGCAAAAACCGGCGTCAAAGGTCTAGTCGATGCTGGAGTCGAAAAGATCCCTCCATTCTTTGTCACGCCCCCAGATAATATTCAAGAATCAAATGTTACAAACTGCTTAGATTTCAGCATTCCAGTAATAGACCTTGAAGATGGTGAAAGGGATTCAGCTGTGAAGAAGATAAGGCAGGCTTCAGAAAGTTGGGGATTTTTTCAGGTTGTTAATCATGGGATTCCAATTAGCGTACTGGACGAGATGATTTGTGGCGTACGCAGGTTTTTCGAGCAAGATAATGAGACGAAGACGCAATTCTATACGCGCGATGTTACGAAGAAAGTTGTATATAACAGCAACTTTGATTTGTATAGTTCGAAAGCTGCTAACTGGAGGGACACATTCTTTAGTTTTATGGCTCCAAATCCTCCCAAACCAGAAGAATTGCCAGATGTATGCAGGTATGCTTGTACATGGGTCCCACTTTATCAACTACATGGGCCCCAGTTTCGATTTAGTTGAGAGTATTGAGTTTGAGTATACCATGCGTACTTAATTACTGAATGTTATGCTTCTTGATCTCATGTGACAAATGATGTCATTATTTTTTATGTACAGAGATATACAAATTGAATATTCGAAGCATGTATTGTTGTGACTACTCATGAATCCCGACACACAATTACAACTAAATGTAAACAGAAAAACGAAAAACACTGATTTTACGTTTAAAACCCCAAATTAATTCTGAAACCACTCAAGAAACTGGTAGGCGATTTCACCATCGACAAAAGAATTACAAACAACTTCTCTCTAATACAGAGAAAGACAATCGATTTATAACCTCTCTTATAATAGAAACACTCTCTCTTCAATAAAGTAAAGAACACTAATTACAGCATAAATCTCACACCTTTGCTTTTCTCTAGCTTCTAAACCTCTCTCTCTTATCTCTAATTGTTGAGATTACAAATTACTCAGAACTCACTACAAGTGACATGAGGCTCAGTAATTCAAGAATTTGATGCAAAGAATGAATTCATTTGCCAATTTATGTAAATAGAGAAGCGGAGATGGGGTTGGTGGCTCACAATTTTGACCATTCCTCTTTTTTTTTTTTTCTTTCTTCTTGGTCAAAGCGCTTTCCACCTACCTTCATTCTCCCACTGAAAGCTCACCAGACTAATCCTTTAATTCCCTTTCTACCCTTGCCATATTCTACGCCGCTTCACGCTCAAGCAGCCAATAGAGGATCGACACAATACAAACTTGTCATCGTTGACCTCGCTTTTTGTAAAACATATCCGCAGCTGTTTTTCGTATGGATTTTCAATATCCACACTTCCTTCTTCCACCTTCACTTAACAAAGTGATACCGAACCCGAATGTGTTTTCGCCCTTGAATGAAATGTCGATTCTTTGCCAAATGCAAAGCGCCTGATCATTGGGCCAAATAGAGTAATCTTCTCATGTTTGTGCCCAAGCTCTTCCAATAACATTTGCAACCATATTGCCTCTTTTGGCTTGTGTCGCACGCATTACTCGCTTCGCTTGACGAACATAGCACGATAGACTAGCTGAAACTCAACTCATCGCTTCCTCCAAAGAAGAGTAAACACATAACTGGTGGTGGATTTGCTTTATCAAGATCACTGCAGAATCCGAATCAACATAGCTTTGACAATAAAATCGATCCTCCATAACATAATCAAGATCTCGAGGTGCCCTTGATATATCTCAGATCCTTCACAAGATTCCAATGCTCTCTCCCAGATTCGCCATGTACCGACTAACCGCTTCCCACTGCCAGTGCAATGTCTGGCCTTGTACAAAACCATAAATAACATTAAACTACCCACGCCGATGCATACGCAGACTGGAGACATCTCCATCCTCTCCGCTTCACTGCTAGGGACTCATACTTGAGGATAACTTGAAATTAATAGAAGAGGGGTAGAGATTGGCTTACAATCTTGCATATTGAAACGCCGCAAGATTTTCTTCAAGTAATTCTTCCGAGAAAGCCAAATCTTCCTATTATTTCGCTCTCAGAAATTTGTATCCCTAGAATCTTGTTCTGGTCCCAAGTCCTTCATTTCAAACTCCCTAGCCAATTGAGCCTTTAATTGTGAATACGCATCTTTGTTGGGGCTCAAGCTATCAACATGTCGCCAACATACAACAAGAAATAATGAAATCACCATCACCAAATCTCTTGTTATAGACACAAGGATCTGCATTCAACTGCTGTATCCAAGGCCTGATGAAGGAATCAAATCTCTTGTAGACCAACATCTCTACCGCTTTGAGACCGCATGCAGATTTGTTCAACTCCGCAAAACCAAGTTCTCTTCCTTTTTCTTCAAACCATCCGGGTTGGAGCATAAAAATTTCTTCTTCTGCTCTCCATGAAGAAATGCGCTACATCCAATCGCCCAAATACAAATCAAATGTAGCACACATCGCCAACCACTGAATCGTTGTCGGGCCGAACAGAGAAAATATTTCGCTGAAATCAATACCTTCTTTCTGAGCAAAACTTTTTCACCACCAATCTAGCACGATATCGCTCCACTTGGTCATTTCCATCTCGCTTTGATCTTGTAGACCCATTTATTTCCGATGGCTTTCCTTCCATGTGGCAAAGGGAACAAGATCCCAAGTTTTATTTTTATGAAGAGCTTCCATTTCTTCTTGATTGCCATCCACAGAGAAACATCTTGACTCTTTATAGCCTCCATGAAAGTTGATGGCTCCTCATCATCCGTTAGTAGACAGATGCAATATTACTCTCCATAATATAACTGAAAAGTGCCAAGTCGGGTCCTTTCTCTCCCGAGTTGACCGCCTAACTTTGTGGAGTCGCAAACTCGCTTGCTCTTGTTCTTCATGCTCGCACGCTTCGTAAGAATCTAGAACTTCTTGTTCTAGTTGATCTTCAACTTGAACTACAGAGTCTCCGGTTTCTCCTTTGAAATGCTATCATTACTTTGCACCTTATCTTCTCGCAAATACAACGCCCCCTGGGCTGATTATAATCAGGTGGCAAGGATCCCACATGATACCCTTAACACCATCAAAGATACCCCAAGAAAATGCATTTCCCCGGATTTCTGATCCAACTTTGATGTTTCGGCGTTGTACATAGCATACGCAGAACTTCCAAACGTATGCAAACGAGAATAATCACCGGCTTCGCCCACATCTCCATGTGAGTCTTTAGATCAATTATGCGCTTGATGGTGACCGATTGATCACATAACAAAGTGCCTTGACTGCCTCAAATTTCAAAATGATTTGGCCAACCTCGCAGCTTCTAACATTGCTCTTGTCCTTTCTAACAAGGTTCGTTCATCCGCTCGCTACTCCATTTTGTTGTGGAGTGTGTGCCACCAGAATTGCCTTTTTGATACCTTTCTTGTTTACGGTTATCAAATTCATCGCCAAAGATATTCTCTCCATCGTTCCGCCCTCAAACACTTGATCTTTTTCTCGATTCAAGTTCAACCCGCGCTTTGAAGATTTTGAAAACTTCAAACACATCCGACTTCTTTCTAATTGATACACCCAACATCTCCTGAGTAGTCATCAATAAATGATACAAAGTATCCTGCACCTCCTAGGGACACAACCTGCTTGCCAAACGCCGAGTGAACTAACTCAAGTATAGCTTTACTTCTAGCAAATAATCATTAATTTCAACTGCGGTCACATTAGTAACACAATGTCACAAAATGGTAAAGATACTCTTGAGCCCCGGAAGAAGCTTTCTTTCGAGAGAATTTTCAAACCTCGCTCGCACATGTGGCCAAGTTTACTTGCCACATCATCGCCACGCCTTCTCCCGACCCGGGCCCGTCAGCTGACGCTTCTCCTTCTTGTTGTGTTTCGCCTTTAAGCATGTACATGATTTGCCGCTATCTTTCTCGCTTCATCACCACAAGCGCTTTTTAACAATCTTCATGATCCCATCTCGAACATGGGCTACCTAATACTATCTAATTGTCCCAGTGACAATAGATTTTTCTTCTCAGCCTTTTCACATGTCGTACTTCCTGGATGGTGCTAACAAGCATCATCATACATCACCAATTTGATGGGTACCAATACCGAATCTCCAAGGCATGATCAAGTACCCATAAACACAGATCCTCCCCGAGATAGGTTCATATTGGTAGAACCATTCTCTCCTAGGGGTCATATGCCATGTAGCTCTCAATCCAAAAGCCACACGCTTGGGTGAACCTTCTTCGCCTTCAACAACCGCCGTTGAGCCACAGATAATATCTCGCTTCTCATCCAATGTATTCGCTTACACAACTCTCGAGCATTTAATGTCTCAGTCGCTTTCCTTTGCTTCCTCAATCTTCGAAATCGCTAACACTCCCTTTGTAGTGCCCTTTCTTGCCACAGTTGATGACACTTGACATTTTTCTTACTTCGTGACTTTGATCTACTCGATTTTGACTCCCACCGACCACGCCCGCTGATCTACCTCTCGTCACCATTAGAGCTTCAAATTTTGCCGTGTGAGCTCCCACCGTTTTCTTTATTTTGCGACTTTCTTCTTCAAGAACCGCAAATCGCAATATCGCCAAAAGACTAGTATCTCCAAATTGTTGGTCAAATTGATGATGAGTTGATCACACGAATCGTAGACTAAGTAGAATTTCAAAGACGCTCACCCTCCCCATCGTATGCCCCATTGTTGTGAGTCAGAAAATAGAGTGTTCGTGGTGTTGATGTGGTCTCGTCATCGGTTGACTCCATCATCCGAAGGGTGTATGACTTCTCTTCAAGAAGATTTGTTGTGTAGTGATTTGGCCTCGTACAACTTTGTGAGAGTATCCCAAATCTCTTTTGCCGCCTTTTTCTCCGATACACTTGACAATACTCCGCCGCCTAGCGCTAGATGTAGATTAGCAATAGCATTGCCATCCATCTCGCCTCCATTTATCATCGCGATATCGCTTGCCTTTCCAATTGCGCCAAGCTTGTCTTTTTCTCAATACCGCTTTTATTCTCATTTTCCACAATGAGAAATTATTCTATTGAATTTCTCTATTTCATATTTCGCCATTTTTAAAGATGCCTCTTTTCCACTAACGATCTCGATCTTAGCACTAACTTCGCTATAGATTCTAGTGATTTTCTCAAAAATCAAGCTCATGCGTAAGACGATATCGCAAACCACAGAAAGCATACTAAGAATTTAATGAAAATCACAACCAAAGCTCGATACCACTTTGTTAGACTCTGTGGAACTCACACACAATTACAACCTAAATAGAAATGAGAAAATGAAAAACACTAGATTTTACGTGGAAAACCCCCAAATTAATTCTAAAAAACCACGCAGCAAACTAAGTAGAAGGATTTCACTATCGACAAAAGGATTACAACAACTTCTCTCTAATATAAGGAGAGAGTACAATCGATTTATAACCTCTCTCTTATAATAGTAGAAAACACTCTCTCTTCAATAAAGGAGACACG
Source organism: Jasminum sambac (assembly GCA_018223645.1). Lineage (NCBI taxonomy): Eukaryota > Viridiplantae > Streptophyta > Magnoliopsida > Lamiales > Oleaceae > Jasminum > Jasminum sambac. The sequence goes on from CP073649.1 coordinate 26,229,144, forward strand.
ACCTAATTACTGTGAGAAATCTCACACCTTGTTTTCTCAGTTCTCTAAACCTCTCTCTCTTATCTCTAATTGTTGAGATTACAAAGGATTTGTAACTCACTACAAGGGGATTACATGAGGCTTGTAATTCAAGAATGGGATGCAAAGAATGAGAATTCATTTGCCAATTTATAGAAATAGAGAGGCGGTGGAGATGGGGTTGGTGGCTCACAATTTTTGACCATTCCTCTTTTTTTTTTTTTTTCTTTCTTCTTGGTCAAAGGTGGTGGCTTTCACCTACCTTCATATTGGGCTTGGGCTATCGACTATTTGGTCTACTTTCCGAGGCTCTAGGGCTGGAAAGTGGCCACCTGGTGGACATGGAGTGTGCAAATGGGCTTACATTTGTGGGTCATTATTATCCAGCATGTCCTGAGCCAGAATTGACTATGGGAGCAAGTAAGCATACAGATGATGGCTTTCTCACAGTGCTTTTGCAGGACCAAATTGGAGGCCTTCAGGTTCTTCTTGAAAATCAATGGATTAATGTTCCTCCTGTGCCTGGTGCCCTTGTGGTAAACATTGGAGATCTTTTACAGGCAAGTCGATCACTCTTCATATCGTTTTACAAGAATAATGTTGTTTATCAAGAGTACTGATTGGATTAGCGTTGACGTGACACATTAATATTGATTGGTGTTATACAGTAACAACCAATCTCAATTGTTATTTTGATTTAGCTTTTATTATTGCATTTTCTATCACAGCTTATATCAAATGATAAATTCAAAAGCATCGAGCATCGAGTAGTGGCGAACCGAAAAGGGCCAAGAGTGTCAGTGGCATGCTTTTTGAGTACTTCTTTAGCACCATCTTCCAAACTTTATGGACCAATTAAGGAACTGATATCAGATGATAATCCTCCAAAATACAGAGAAACCACTGTGCATGAATACGTTTCCTACTCGTATTCCAAAGGCCTCGACGGGACTTCCCCCTTGCTGCATTTCAGGATCTAACTTTCGCTGTTGACATGCAAAGTTACTAGTAATTAGATGATTCACATAGAATAAATGCATTGTCATAAGGTCCTAGTATTGCGTTTGAGGACTTCATAATAATCAATTTATAGCTTGAGTTCTATTTAACCCTGGTGGTTGCTCGTTAAATTTCAATTTCAAGCGTACATTCAAAACTACAACCACACATTTCATGGTCTCACTATTATTCAAGCTAGAGGTAATGCCCTTTTAGGTTTAGGTCTAAGGATTGTCAGTTGCTATGAGATTATATGGGTTATGCGTTTGTATACCAGTTTTCTGATGTGCATTGGTGGGTGATTATTTTGTAGATTAGTGTAAGTGTGAGAACTACATGGTAGGAGAACAAGTTTGTAATTTCATACCAAGCATAAACACATCCTTATTCAAAAAATACGGTTTTGATGAATCTTTGAAGCATGGCCTTTCTTTGTGTTATATGTAGAATCATATATAGCAAATGTCTTAGAACTAACTTATAAAGAATTAAAGATTGTCATTCTATCCATGACATCAAGACCCCCAAAAATGCCATTGTGTTCATTTTTCAGTAATTTCAAATATTAAAACATCATCAAGCATCAATTTTTTGTTTAAATGTGTGTTTTAGAACATTAAAATTTTTTGATAAAAGCAAAGCATTAAATTAAGTGTGTTTGATATGGATTATCGAAAGAAAAGATTTTAGATGTGTAATTGAAAATAAAAATTACATTAAAAATATAAATAAATCATCAAATCAATAAATGTGTGATTGAAAATTATCAAAGAAAAAAATTAAATTAATTTAATTTGTATCAAATGAGCTAAGGATTTTTAATTTTTTTAATTCGTAAAACACGTAAGATTACGTAATCGATTGTCCATTGAAGATGCTCTAGAGATAGCATTTAAAACTCGTTCGGTAATACAGTATAACCGACTCATTATTCTTCTTGTGACAGCAACAGATGCCACAATTTTTATTAGTAGCCACAACCTATCTCAATCCTAATTTGACTTCTTTAGTCTTTACCAACCAACACTACGACTTTAACTCACTGCAATCCGTTTACAAGATTATTCTCCAAACAATGGCCACCAACCTGAGTAACAACGAAGCCACCGGAGATCGACACACAAATAATAGACTCAATGAGTTACGAGCTTTCGATGACACGAAAACTGGCGTCAAAGGCCTAGTCGACGCTGGCATTACAAAGGTCCCAAGAATCTTCATCCAACCACCACCAGACTTCAACAAGAAATCCGATCCATCAAAACACCAATTCCCACTAATAGACCTCAGAGGTTTTTCCGACAATCCTGACCGGCAAAAAGAAATAATCGACCAGGTTCGAGTTGCATCGGAGACATGGGGTTTCTTCCAGGTGATCAATCATGGGATCCAGGATAGTGTTCTGGTCGAAATGTTAAACGGAGTGCGAAGATTCTATGAACAAGATGATGAGATCAAGACAGAATGGTACACTCGAGATAACTCGAAAACTGTCGTGTATAACAGCAATTTTGACTTGTATAGTGCTCCAGCAGCTAATTGGAGAGACACCTTCTTTTGTCAAATGGCTCCTCGTCTTCCTAAACCTGATCATTTGCCCTTAGTATGTAGGTAAGGAATACGGGTTCAAATCTGTTGTCTCATTTTCTGTCTCTTTGACTATCCAGGACTTACATCCAATCAAGACAATAAAAAAATTTGTACACATGGTTATGTATGTTGAATCTTGTGATTGCACGAGACAACCAACAAAACAGGAAATGAGACAGTAGAATAGGGTTTTTCAATATGCTATTGAGAGTAAAGATCTCCTCCCCACAGTGGGGAGGAGATTGAAATTGCCGCTATTGATCATATATTGATGATTTGTGCAGAGATATAATGATGGAGTTTACGAAGCAAGTTATGAAACTAGGAAGTTGTTTGTTCGAAATACTATCAATGGCTCTTGGTCTAAAACCGAATCACCTACAAGACATGGGATGTGCAGAAGGGGTTGCTCTGCTATGCCATTACTATCCCACTTGCCCACAGCCACAACTGACCGTAGGCACTAGCCAACACGCTGATAGCGATTTCCTGACCGTGCTACTAAACGATGATGTTAACGGTCTACAAGTTCTCCACGAAAACCGGTGGATTGATGTTCCAAGTGTGCCTGGAGCTCTTGTAGTCAATGTAGGAGATCTTCTTCAGGCAAGTTTAATTTTTATCGATACCACGTTGAACAACCTCATCTAGAACAAGAACCTTAATCCTATCCTAACAAATCTTTACTCATCGTCAGCTGATATCGAACGATAGGTTCTTCAGTGCAGAGCACAGAGTGCTTGTCAACGACGTTAGTCCAAGAATCTCGGTAGCATGTTTCTTTAGAAATGATTTTACGTCTCCAAAGCTTTATGGACCAATCGAAGAACTTTTATCAGAAGATAATCCTCCAAAGTATAGAGCGACCACGGTGAAAGACTACGTGACATATTTCGACACGAAAGGGCTGGACGGAACTTCTGCCCTGTTGCATTACAGGATCTAGCTAGAGTTGATACAAAGCGATCAAGTTGAGAAAGAAAATTTGGAAGTCGCTTCAATTCTGTAATCAATTGTGGGAATAGATTACTTTACAATAATGTCTGGGGCCAATTGCCCAAAAAAGCCTACTTGTTTGCATCATCAATTTTGAGGTTACTTGTGCATCTAGCCAGTTACCAGCACTGCAACACATAGCATTCATGGAATTTTGATGAGCAATTAAAGGGTTAATTAAAATTCTTTTGTTCTTTAGAATTTAATCTTTCACCTCTCACTCAACTCAAGTATACAATACAAACTCTTTTGAAATTTGTAATAAAAACATCTGAAAATTCAATGAAGTGTGTGTTTTCTTCTTCACCCCATCCTGTAGTAGCCTCTAACTGCCAACCCAGTGAACCCACAACAACTACACTACATTCAATAATTGCATATTAGCCCTACCCATGATCAGCATTTCAACGAGTCAAATGGACATCCTGCATTATATATAATGAAAAAAAAAAAAAAAATGAGAGGTGCAACCACTCCAATCCAGTGAAAAAAGATCGCTCGCAAGTTACTTATGCATTTACTCCAATGAAGATGAGACTCGATATCTGTTGTGTCGAGTCTCATCTCATCTAATAAATATATCATCGAATCAATAAACTTAATTCAGCATGTAATATGGACTCAGAAAGTAATCCTATATTATTTTTCCATTATTACCAAATTATAGGTTTTTTTTTTTGGTTTGGTATACAGTGCATTAAAGTTCTCAGTGCATTAAAGTTTTTTTAATTTTTTAATATATCTCTATTATTACAAATCAATGGAACCGAACCGAACCGAAAATTTGCAAAGATCAGGGATCGGTGGCTGCAAAAATAGATATTTATCAATTACCTTCAATCTTGACCGCACATTTTAGATAATCTAAACATGTTAATAGAACCGAAAACTATCCTTCACTACTTGGATTTCATTATCTTAAAAGTCAAAGCTCGCTTCATTTGAATATCATTATACACCATAATTGGTGTAAGTATCAATCTCAATAAACTGGGTTAATCCAGATTGAAGAACGAACATGGAGATCAATAACTATGATCGTGTTAGCGAACTAAAAGCTTTCGACGATGCGAAAACCGGCGTCAAAGGTGTAGTTGACGCTGGAGTCGAAAAGATCCCCCAATTCTTCGTCACGCCCCTGGATAATATTCAAAAATCAAGTGTTACAAACTGCTTAGGTTTCAGCATTCCAGTAATAGACCTTGAAGGTGAAAAGGATTCAGCTGTGAAGAAGATAAGGCAAGCTTCAGAAAGTTGGGGTTTTTTTCAGGTTGTTAATCATGGGATTCCAGTTAGCATACTGGAAGAGGTGATTTGCGGCGTTCGTCGGTTTTTCGAGCAAGATAATGAGACGAAGAAGCAATTCTATACGCGTGATCTTACAAAGAAAGTCGTGTATAATAGCAACTTCGATTTGTATAGTTCAAAGGCTGCTAATTGGAGGGACACATTCTTTAGTTTTATGGCTCCAAATCCTCCCAAACCACAAGAATTGCCAGGATGCATGCAGGTATGTTCTTACGTGTGTCCCACTTTATCGATTATGTGGGCCACAATTTTGATTCAGAGTATCGAGTTTCAATACACTAGTCATATGACAACTAACTACATTGTTTATTATGTGCAGAGATATACAGATCGAATATTCGAAGCATGTATCGGGCTTGGGTTATCGACTATTTGGTCTACTTTCGGAGGCTCTTGGGCTCGAAAGTGGCCACCTGGTGGACATGGAGTGTGCAAATGGGCTTACATTTGTGGGTCATTACTATCCATCATGTCCAGAACCAGAGTTGACATTAGGAACAAGTAAACATACTGATAATAGCTTTCTCACAGTGCTTTTGCAAGACCAAATTGGAGGTCTTCAGGTTCTTTTTGAAAACCAATGGATTAATGTTCCTCCTGTGCGTGGTGCCCTAGTCGTAATCATTGGAGATCTTTTGCAGGCAAGTTGATCACTCTTCATACTGTTTTTTCAAGAATAATGTCATTTATCAACAGTGCTGATTGGATCAACGTTGACGTGACACATTAACATTGATTAGTGGTATATAGTAACAACCAATCTCAATTGTTATTTTGATTTAGTTTAGTTTATTATTGGATTTTCTATCACAGCTTATATCAAACGATAAATATAAAAGCGCTGAGCATCAAGTACTGGCAAACCGAGAGGGAGCAAGAGTATCAGTGGCATGCTTTTTTAGTACCTCTTTGTCACCATCTTCCAGACTTTGTGGACCAATTAAGGAGCTGATATCAGGTGATAATCCTCCAAAATACAGAGAAACTACTGTGCGTGAATATGTTTCCTACGCGTATTCAAAAGGTATCGACAGGACTTCCCCCTTGGTGCATTTCAGGATCTAAATTTTGCTGTTGATATGCAAAGTTACTAGTTATTAGATGATTCACATAGAATAAATACATTGTAACAAGATCCTAGCATTGAGTTTGAGGACTTCATAATAATCAATTTATAGCTTGGGTTCTATTTAACACTGGTGGTTCCGTGGTTGCTTGTTAAATTTCAATTTCAAGCATACATTCAAAACTACAATCGCACATTTCATCGTCCCACTACTATTCAAGCTAGAGCTAATGCCTTTTTAGGTTTAGGTGTATTGAACTATATATTTAGTCAAAGAAATGTGATTGGTCATTGGAAATCACTATCATTGAGTATTGGAAATCACTATCATTGAATTTTAAGCATACATTCAAAACTACAATCACACATTTCATCGTCCCACTACTATTCAAGCTAGAGGTAACGCCTTTTTAGGTTAGGTGTATTGAACTATATATTTAGTCAAAGAAATGTGATTGGTCATTGGAAATCACTATAATTGAGTATTGGATTCTTATTTTGAATTTCAAACATACATTCAAAACTACAATCGCACATTTCAGCGTCCCACTACTATTCAAGCTAGAGGTAATGCTTTTTTAGGTTTAGATGTATTGAACTATATATTTAGTCAAAGAAACGTGATTGGTCATTGGAAATCACTATCATTGAGTATTGGATTCTTATTTTGAATTTCAAACATACATTCAAAACTATAATCGCATATTTCATAGTCCCACTACTATTCAAGCCAGAGTTAATGCTTTTCTAGGTTTAAGTGTATTGAAATAGGATCTTGCTACATCACCATAATAGATGCCATAATGGTTGACATAATGGACATGTGGCATGATCGTATAATTTCAACTACTCCATCACTTTTAGATGCATGGTTATTAAATATGTCCATTTGTTATTATGTAGCCAATTTATGGCGTGCGTTCATTAAGGCGATCTAACATTTAAATTTGAAATATATTTAGTCAAAGAAATGTGATTGGTCATTGGAAATCACTATCATTGAGTATGTGATTCTAATTTGCTATTTCTCCAGATCAGAAAATTGGTTTTATATATTGCTAAAGTCAATGCTTCCTTCTTTCTTGATTATGATATTTGATCTATAAATTTCCCTTTTTCTCTTCTTTCTGTGATTTAATTATCCTTGGTGACAAAGAAAAGATGAAACCCACAAGCTCAACCGAAGTTGACTCTGCAAAGGATCAAAACTATGACAGAATTAGTGAGTTGAAAGCTTTCGACGATACGAAAGCCGGTGTCAAGGGACTAGTCGATATGGGAATCACCAAAATCCCTCGGATTTTCTATTCACCAGCCGACGAATACGACTTGGTTTCTGGTTCCAAAATTTCCGATTACTCTATTTCTGTTATAGATCTTGAAGCCATTAAGAACAATTCCGTTTCCCGTAAACACGTAGCAAACCAAGTCGGTGAAGCATCGTCGACATGGGGTTTCTTCCAAGTGATCAATCACGAGATCCCGGATGCCGTTATCACCGAAATGTTAAACGGTGTGCGAAGATTCTACGAACAAGATGATGAGATCAAGAAAGAATGGTACACTAGAGATGGCTCGAACACTGTTGTCTATAACAGCAATTTTGATCTATACGGAGCTGCCTCAGCTAATTGGAGAGATACAACTTATTGCACAATGGCACCTAATCCTCCCAATCCAGAGGACTTGCCAATCGCATGCAGAGACATTTTGGTTGAGTTCTCAACTGAGGTACGAAAATTGGGTCGAGTTTTGTTTGAGTTATTATCTGAAGCACTTGATCTAAGTCCAAGTTATCTGAATGACATTGGTTGTGACGAGGGGCTTGCTATGTTGTACCATTACTATCCGGCGTGCCCCGAGCCTGAGTTGACTTTAGGGGCGAGCAAACACGCTGACTCCGACTTCCTCACTGTGTTGTTGCAAGATCATATTGGAGGCCTTCAAGTTCTTTATAAGAATCAATGGGTCGATGTTCCCCCGGTACCTGGGGCTCTAGTTGTTAACATCGGCGATCTTCTACAGGTAGTCATACTAAAACTTAAGTTCCATCTTAAAAAGTCAACTTGTCAAGAGAAGTAACCTATTTATATGTTGATTTATTGAAAATAATTTCTTTTCTTATTTTTTAAATATTTAAATTGGGGTGATTGTGTTAGTTGATATCGAATGACAAGTTCAAGAGCAGCCAGCATAGAGTGCTGGCGAATGTGGTTGGGCCGAGGGTTTCGGTGGCAAGTTTCTTCACAACCGGTTTGATGCCATCGTCAAAGATTTATGGACCAATTAAGGAGTTGTTAACAGAGGATAATCCTCCAAAGTATAAGGAAACTAGTGTGAGAGATTACACATTACACTACAATGCAAAAGGGCTTGGAGGGACTTCTGCCTTGATGGATTTTAGGCTCTAGATATTGCGCTATTGTCATTTGATGCTTTGGTGGTATCATTCAGATAGTTGTGAGACCTATAAGTTCGCTTTTAAAAATGATTAGAAAAGAGCTCACAATCTGATTATGTGCAGTGTAATTTTATCACATGTTTGATTAGATTGAATGGAAGATTGATCGAAAGTTTGTTCACCATGACTAGGTTAAGCTTATGCCAAAAATCCCTTGTTTACAATGAAATGCCAATGATCACACAGCCCACATCGCTCCACTACTCTGTTTGCTCCGACGGTTCTACATACCCGCTGGTACTTCTAGACTCGCCTTTGTTCGTGTTAACATTTTTATACCCAAAAATACCTACTACTATCCATTTAAAAGTTAGCTTTTAATCAGTTTTTAGCTATGTAGAAAAAACTTTACCACAACACACTCAAAATTTCAGTAAACAACGTAACTAAGGTCTAAGAGTCATCAGTTGCTCTGAGATTTCGTGGGTTATATTATGCATCTACGTACCAGTTTTCTGAAGTGCATCGGTGGGTGATTGTGTTGCAGATCAGTGTAAGTGAGAACTAATTGGTAGTCGTCGTCGAACAAGTTTGTAATTTCATACCAAGCATAAACACATCCTTATTCAAAAAATACAGTTTTGATGAATCTTTAAAGCATGGTCTTTCCTTGTGTTATCTGTAGAACCAGAGGAAGTATCGTTTTGGCACCACATAGTTGTTTCATTTGAAGCTCACTACACAGAAAATATAAACTTAGCATTTCGATTGAAAACTTGTCCTAGAACTGACTTTATAAAGATTGACACACTATGCATGACATCAAGCCCCCCCTAAAAAAAACCTTTCTTCATTTTTCAGTTTTCAAATAGTAAAACATAAACACCAAGCACCACTTTTATGTGTAAATGTGTGTGTTAAAACATTAAATTAAGTGTGTTTGATATGGATTATTGAGAGAAAAGATTTTAGATGTGTGATTGAAAAATAAAAAATATAAAAATATAAATAAATTATCAAATCAATAAATGAGTGGTTGAAAATACTCAGAGAATTTTTTTTTAATTTAATTTGTATCAAACGAGCATTAAAACTTTCTTTTTTTGGTTTTTGTTTTTAAAGCGAATATCATTACTGAGAAAGCGGCAGTCATTAATCCCCAAACCAAAGGGTGAAAGGTCCTCTACAATGACTGCTAGTGCTCTCCTACACACTCATACACATGGCGCCACGTGATGGTGCCACATTATCTAAAAAAAATTTTTTTTTTAATTTTTTTTTTGAATCTGCGATAAGTGAGATGACTAATACATAACTGCCCCCCTGAAGGCGGGGGGTTATATGCCTTGCACGAATTTTTGAACGCGAGTGTGCACGAGTGTGTGCATATAAGAGTGTGTAGGAGAGCGGGAGCGCTACAATGACATTGCTTAGAGCCAATTCTTTGATCCACGAAAGAGCCTCCCGGAATCCCCAAAGCTTCCTCCAACTTCACATCAAAAGAGCCATTAATGTGGGTGACTTTGCTGCTGATGAAAGCAATAGTGTCGTCTCAGAAAATTAAGCCAAAACCAGCTCTACGAGTATCCTCAAAGATAGCTGCGACCACATTCAACTTAAATAGCTGCCAAACAGAACCTGCTGTGGACGAAGCAGCAACATTGGTTGGTAAGGTGAGCTGTTTATGAGCTTGTTGCCACTGAAATAGTTGCACCTTAGCAAGAAACAAGGAACGATTTAGCATTCCACGCGACCTCTGGTTTAATGAGTTCTTGAGTAGCCTGGGTTTGGTCTCCAAGAAGGACGAGCCGGAGAGGTACGTAACGAGCCTTAAGAGTCTTCGTAACTGGGGAATCCTGTTCGCAAAGGAGTTTCCAAGCATGTTTACCGAGAAGCTATGTTGTAGACAAACAAGTTGTGATTTGTTACATTGAAAATCAGAAAATAAGTGATATATAGAAAATAATAAAAATGTTTACTAGCAGGTTAGGATCGAGGTTTCATAATAAACTAGTATCAAACTAGCTTGCAACCTATCAATGATGATCTCTCGTATTCATGTTGAAATTCAACTATCAAATGGAACCATAATTAAGGAATTATGATTAGTGCTATTCACCTACCAAACATTACTTTGAACTCTACTCGATTTATGTTATACTACCTCCGTTCCAAAATTATAGCTCATTTCTTATCTTCACACAGATTAAGAAAAATACAATTAATGGTATTGGAAAGATACAATTCAAGATTATTTTCCTAATATACCCTCTCATTTATTAAATATTTTATTTTAAGTACTCTATTTTGATGATATCAATGCATATTAAATGAAGGTATAAAAGACAAGTAATTTTTTAATTATATCTTTAAAATGAATGTAGTCTATATTTTGGGACGGACGAAAAAAGAATAGTGGACTATATTTTTGGAATGGAGGTAGTAATATATACTTGGCATCTTGAGGGTTTTTTTTTTTTTTGGAATGGGACTTGGACTCTTGAGTTAAGATAGTTGTTTAAAAGAAAATTAATTAAGATGATTTAATATTACTTGTATTCAGTATCACATTTTTTTCTAGATAAGACTTAATAATAAGAATTAAGATTAAATATTCAATGTACGTGGTGGGGCGATTTTTTTTAATATATAGATGAAAAATATGAAAAGTTTTTAAGAAAAAATTGTGGGCCAACCAAGATTTGATAGTTGAAAATGATCGAATAAGATATGGATCCAATAAGATATATCAATATGATTTGTTTAACTAGGTTCAATTTTAAATGTGAATGGATTTGGTAACACACTGAGTAAAGATAATTTTCTTACGAAGTGGGAACAAGCAACTTTAATAGTTTCTTGTTATTATTACAAAATCACGTGCAATGTTTAAAAATGGCCTTGTAAGCACGTGACCCATTTTTGAAGTGCCCCGCCCTTTACTGTTTGGAACTACCGAATAGCTGTAATATTTGGGCCTAGGGTTCTTCTCCAATTTCTATCCATTCTGATTTCATCATTTGGAAAAGGCGTTCTCCAGATTTCGTCCTTTGACTCCAGGTATCTAATCTCATTTTCCTTTACCTATCGTCTCTGGTTCCATTTCTATTGACTTTTGTTTTATCTGCTTGCTTTCGTGGGTTTGGTTAATTTTTCATTGCGTTCTTCAATTCAAATTTCATTTCAATTCATGGTATATGGTATATATGTCACTCTCACTCTTAGATACTCACTTTCGTATACTGAAGCAGATCTTGTAAAACTCGCTCTTCTTTATTTTAGAAAAATTATTAGGTGGAGATAGAACTTACCTGGGACTCGAATATTTTCTCTGAAATGATCAATGACTGTTCAGAAAGCATTGTCATTTGTGGATGCAACAGTGGGTATTGGGTAAATTCTGTTTTATCATTCTGCTGTTGGAAGCATTCTGCTACATATGGTTTGTATCAGTGCCAATTGCTTTGTACCTGTAAAATTGTGCTTATATATACATATATCAGTACCAAATGCTTTGATGTCTATGCTTTTTAAGGAATCATAAGTATTTGCATTCAAAATGGGTAGTTATGGAGGATTTTGGTCTATGTGTGTCCTGTTTTAAGGGAAAGATATTGAGTGCCTAGAACCGAAATGATCGACTAGTAGTACGAATGTGAATGTGTTTGGTAGAACTTATTAAAAAAATAAAAAATAAAAAAATAATCATTTTTTCAACTATCATTTCCGACCATTCATTTTACTAGTTTGACAACTTCTTCAATTCTTCGTTATTTATATACCTCCTTTACTTTTCAATGACATTGAAAAATCATTTTTTTCTATCTCTAACAAAAATATTCTAAAAATTTAACTCAATAACATAACTTTCTTAACATAGTGCACTAGGAATCCAATTTAGTTGACTGTCGTTTTATGTCCTGTTTCATATGGATTTAGTGCTAGGATCAGATTAGGATATGCTCTTCCTCAGCTTTCTTTTCTTTTCCTTCTATTAGGGGAACCCTGAAAACTTGAATATTGACATTACAAGTTATGGAGTTCATCAGTTTAAATGCTTTCTTTATAATATTATCATGTAGGTCACATGCTGCGTGAATTGCATTGTAGCTTCCCAGTGGAAGTTCCATTGAAGAACCTAGAACAAAATGGCGGTGACACTGTAAGGACGATAGCGAATGCTCTTTTGAGATTGCTATCTACTATGAAGGCCACAAAACACGGTTATTATCTTGCAGTAACCAAACTGAAGAGCATTGGAAATGCCCATAGAGTGGCATCCGATGTCCATTTCCAAGTAACATTCCAATGCCGAGCCTTCATACCTGTGGATGGCGAGGTATTGAATGGGGTCGTGAGGATTATAACTGAGCATGGGGTTTATCTCACATGTGGACCGATGAAGATGGTTTATCTGTCGGGCCGAAAGATGCCCAGATACCAATTCGTTGCTGGGGAACATCCGGTTTTCTTGAAGGACGACTCGTCTAAGATTGGGCCTGGTGTGGTGATCCGGTTTAGGGTTTATGCCGTGAGATGGGCTGATGATGGAAGGAAGGAGTTCAGTGTTTTGGCTACAATCGATGGTAAGAATCTTGGGCCAGTTTCTTTGACTCATGGATTGGATGGACTGGATTTGTAAATTTCGGGCGGCCAACAGATAGTTTCACCTCAAAGTGCATTCATGGTGGATGCAGTGAATTCATAGATAGACAGTAGTTTGTAGCTAGAGATTCTGTTTGGTAGTATAATTAGCTGATAGATGAGGTTCCTATAGACTACACATTTGAATTTTACAGCAAAGTTAAAATGGTGGTACTAAAGAGTAAAGAGTAGAGGTCTGTTGTGAGTTTATTTTTACAGCAAAGTTGAAATGGTGCTGCTAAGGACTACGGTATGTTGTGAATTTGATGCTTTGTTTATATGCAGATATTTCAGTCCATTCTTGGATGAGTGGATGTTAATCACCGAGCATAAATTGTTACAAAGATGTCTATTATTTGGAATATAGTTGAGAGAGGAAAAGAAGAAAACTATCAAAGGAATACACGTTATCAAGCCTTTATTCATACAAATTTCAAACATCTATAATTCATTACATAAACCTGGCCATCTTCATAATATATTAATATACTTATGAGAATTGATCCCGGGGAGGCTCCACACGCCACGTGTTTCTCCTTGATTGGAGGGAGCTCTCAAATCAGGGTTCCACTTGAGACCCCCCTCCAAATAGAGAGGGACACGTGGCATGGGGAGGGGATCAAAATTGATATACTTAGCATGTGACATGATGACTAAATATTTCAATCATTTTTCACAGGCTCTATCTCTTCTCTTGCTATCTTCATACCTTGCAATAATTAAATAAGAAATTCTCATCAAGTCCAGAGGTAGTGAACTTCATTACATAATCACTCAACTGGACCTCTTTGTATATGGGGGGATTTTCTTCCGATAACAACTCTTTAATGGGACCATAGTAAACCTCATTCTTGTTAACAGGCCCGGAGAAAAAGCAAGCAACCGAAATTCTCGGCCCTAAATGATTCGCCACCACTCTATGCTTATTGCTTTTGAACTTTCCGTTGGACACCAACTACACACCAAGATGTAATCGAGAAAAAACTTCAGCAAAAATGAGCAAACAAAAGCCCAAGTAAAATCAGAAACAAACACACATTTTACGTATGTATAGCATGCATTATTCTCAATGTGTTCTTAATGTAGCGTAAGCAACTGATGTGACAAGATCTAAACATAGTGCAAGTTGGGAAGCAACTGGCAATGCATGTCTAAATTGTGCAGCATCGGTTGCTTACACTAGATCTAGTGCAAACAAGTTGCACCAGATTTAGTGTGTATAACATACCTGGAGGAGATCGCCGATATTAATTACTAGTGCTCCACGAATAGGTTGAATATCAATCCACTGGTTTTCAAAGAAAACTTGGAGGCCACTTAATTGATTTTGTAGAAGAATGGTGAGAAATCCAGGATCTGAATGCTTACAGGTTCCAAGAGTGAGCTCTGGCTGAGGACATGCCGGATAATAGTGACTTCCAAGACGGTGCCCTTTAGAGCAATCCATGTTTCTTAGGTGCTCACGGTCGAGCCCAAGAGCCTCTGATAATAATTCAAACAGAATACGTCCCAATTCTTTCGCATGCTTTGAGTACTCCACACTCGACTTCCTGTGAATCAAAGAGCAATAACGGTGATAAGGAACAAGATTCTAAAATTTCATCCATTGTTCAATACCGCAAACCAAATATCTCTACATACCGACAAAAAGCAGGCAATTCCTCGAGATCATTTTGATCAGGATCCGAGAATGAAATAGTCAAGGTGTCCCTCCAGCTAGCAGTTCTTGATTTGAACAAATCATAATTGCTGTTAAACCTTAACCTTCTCGTATTATCTCGCGTGTAGTATTTCTTTTTCAGCTCAACATCCTGCTCATTGAATTGCTTCATTCCATCAAGCATTTCGTCGAGCACCTTTAATGGTATCCCGTGATTCACCACCTGGAAAAACCCCCATGTCTCTGATGCATTTCTTACTTCTTCTACTATCTGTTTAAGCCTGCTGGGTTCCTCAAGATCACCCAGATCAATCACAGGAACTTCAATTTCAGCCCTCTTATGTTTCAAATCTTCAGCCAGTTCTTCAGCTGGCCTTACGAACATCTTTGGAATTTGTTCCAATCCAGCATCAACTAATCCCTTCACACCAGCTTTTGTTTCGTCGAAAGCTTTCAATTCTTGCATTCTATCGTATTCGTTGGCACCCGAGGCATCCATTTTTTCTGCTTACTGTTTTATCTCTTAACTGCATATGAAGAAGGTGATGATTCTGGAAATATATATAATTATTGACACTGAAACTGGATGGACGGACATTGTCAAAGGTGGGAATTTCTTTATGGAAACAAGATAGCGTAATTCAACAACTGGGAATTAATAAATATTGTTATTCTAAAACATGGATTAAGTGCTTAAATGAAAATAATTTAGCTTAGTTCATCGACTTGGAATCAAGCTCTCTCTGTTGATGAGAACAGTTGACTTTCTTATTTGTCCGGTTTCGCATGTGTCATGTGTGCAATGTGCCTTGTGGAAGTTTACGTTATACTAAGGCTATTTTAAAATGTTAAAACTTGTACTTACGTTATAAGGATATTTTAAAATGTTATACGTTGTACTTCAAAAAAATTGTTATTACGTGTAATTATATTAGTCAAATGTTACTAAAATTTTAAAATATTTTCAAAATGTTACTCCTCTAAGAAAAATGATAGTTGTATAATTTTGATTCATAATTAAACTCTGTTATATATTTTTATAAAGTGATAATACAATAATAGTGATATATAAATCTACAAGACCTTACCACTATATTCAATTATCACTTGTAAAATTGTACAAACAGCATGACACTTATATTCTAAATGTTTTTTATATGACACCGGAATATAAAGACTGCATATCATATGCATATCATTTTTAAACGTTTCAAACTCTTTCAAATTGGAATTTGTTTGTAGCACCCACCCTAAGAGCATCTCCAATGGGTATGTTGGTGTGTAGATAATGTGGATGAGAGAGATAGAGAGAAGATAATTATTTTGATTGAAATGAAATGGAAAGAAATATTGTTGAAAAAAGGAGGAAATAGTAAAAAAGAAGATAGAGATAGAAGCAAATTTAAAAAATAATAAAAAATAATAATAGAAGATGTATATATAAATGTGTGGTTTTAGATATGACAGGGGACGCAAGGAAGAAAAAGTGAGGAAATAAAAATTAATAAATAGAAAGTGGTGGGATCCATTTTTTTTTATTGTGTGCATATCTTTCCTCCAATGGCGTGTCACGTTAGATGCCATGGAAGGTGTGGCATTAATGATGCTTTAAGTGCCTTCCTTGAAAGTGACGATGTTTATACTCCCTCCATCTCACTAAGATAGGCATCCACAATTTTTCACGCATATTAACGAAACATGTGAAATTTTGTTAGAATTACAAAATATTTCTATATTGTTCCTATCTTACCCTTGTATTAAATGATAAAAAATTAGTGTGAATATTATTAATATCTTTTGGAGATGGAATAACTAGTTGATTTTTAGTATTCCAATAATATTAAATAAGGGTACTTTAGTCAACTAGAGAATAAACCATATTCTTAATGAGCAAAGTGGACTGTAATTTAGAATAAACGGAAATGAAATATAGGCATATCTTAGCGACGGAGGAAGTAATATACATCCAGAAGGTTATAAGATTATAGTAATTTAGGAATTATTTCATGGGGTGAAAGTTAAAACTAGTTATAAATTAAAGTAAAAGAAAAATCGAGTAAACAATGGTATTCTTAAAGTCTAATGAAATTCATTACAATTGTGTGTAATACTACTATTGTAATAAATTTTGTATATTGTTAAAAAAAATTGTATGTATAATAATTGCAATTCATTGCAATATTGTAATGAAAATTTGATAACACCTAATTTGTGCAATTATCCTCATCTCACCTACTTTTAATTAAAATCAACAATAGAAAGTGATCTTGCACTAATTTCCTTTTAAATTATTTATAATAATTATTAATTAGCAATACTAAAGCCTAAAAGATATATCAACATAATAATCAATTATACTGAAAGTGGGTAGACTTTTTCAGGGTGTAAATTTCTCAATAATTCAGAATCGATGAATAAATAATTCTTCATATTATAAAACGTGCATGAGATGCTGTAATGGAAATAAGATATTAGTTCATAAACTTGGAATGAATGTGACGGGAACAATTTGCCTTTTCTTGTTGGAGCACAATTGGCACGTCAAACTTTTAGAACCATTCGCATTCTTATTCTCAACATAAAAATAGACTAGTCGAGCCCCAATCATATCCGAGAAAAGTTGCACAGTTGTCAACTTGTCATTCTTTTATTGAATAAAATAACAAAGAAATGTTGACCAGCTAGCGAGTCAAATTAACAAAACTTGTAGTTTTGATTGTGAAGATATGGAGAAAAGTTAAATCAAAATTCAATCTTGTACAAAATATAATTGATTGAAGAAAAAAAATTTAATGAGGTGTACAATGTGAGTAATGCATGGTAGAAGTTGGGAGATGAAGATAAAATAACCATGCGATCGTATGGAAGAATTTGCAAAATCTAAGCAGATGTGCTTGTTCATTAGCTGAGGGCATAATTTCTTCAATTTGGCTACGGCCTTGTTCTTTAGAGAAGTTACTTGGTATTCGTATTGATTATGTGGTTAAAATTTGAAGGAAATATATTAAATAATTGAATAAGTGGTTGGAAATGATGAGAGAGAAAAAGTTGATAAAAGTTGTTAGTATATAGAACAAGGCCGTACATCTCTTTTGCCAAAATACATGGCTTTTCGTAATAATGGTTCAACCTCTATAAATAGGATTTGAAACAAGTGAATTTCAATCGATGTTATATTCCGATTCTTCTAAAATACTCAAAACTTCAAAAGTGTTCTTCTAAGTTTGAATTTTTGCTTCATGTAAACTTGATCTTGTAAAGGCTTTATAAATCGTCGAAACTCATTACTAATGAGTTCCGTAAGCAACTCAAAGACGAGATAGAAGTGCTTTCGAATAGCGATTTCAAATCGTGTTTTAAATTTTGTGTGTTTATGTTTTACTTCTGTGATTATATCATATGCATATCATTTTCAAAAGTTTCAAATTGTATTTCAAATTGGAATTTGTTCGTAGCACCCACCCTAAGTGCCTTCCTTGAAAGTGACGATGTTTGTAATATACATCTAGAAGGCTATAAGGTTACAGTTTTATAGTAATTTACGAATTATTTCATGGAGTAAAAGTTAAAACTAATTATAAAGTAAAAGAAAAATTGAGTAAACAATGGTGTTCTTGGAGTCTAATGAAATTCGTTACAATTGTTCGTAATACTACTATTGTAATAAATTTTGTATACTGTTAAAAAAATTGTATTTATAATAATTGCAATTCATTGCAATATTGTAATGAAAATTTGATAACACCTAATTTGTGCAATTATCCTCATCTCACCTAGCTACTTTTAAATAATTAAAATCAACAATAGAAAGTGATCTTGCACTAATTTCCTTTTAAATTATTTATAATAATTATTAATTAGCAATACTGAAACCTAAAAGATATATCAACATAATAATCAGTTCTATTGAGGGCTTGTTCTGTGCACAATAAAATTCCACTAACTTTTTCTCTCTCATCATTTTTGGCCACTCATACAATTATTTTATATTTTTAAATATACTTTCAATAATTTTCAACCACACATCTAATACGTCGTTCGAATAAATCTTTTTTATTGTGTATAGAACAAGCCCTAAAAGCTGGTAGACTTTGTCAGGGTGGAAATTTCTCAATAATTCAGAATCTATGAATAAATAATTCTTCATATTATAAAACGTGCATGAGATGTTGTAATGGAAATAAGATATCATCAGTTCATAAACTTGGAATCAATGTTGGTGGTTGACGGGACGGGAACAATTTACCTTATCTTGTTGGACCACAATTGGCACGTCTAACTTTTAGAACCATTCACATTATTCTCAACGTAAAAATAGACCAGTCGAGCCCCAATCATATCGGAGAAAAGTAGCACAATTGTCATTCTTTCATCATTGAATAAAATAACAAAGAAATGTTGACCAGCTAGCGAGTCAAATTAACAAAACTCGTGGTTTTGAATGTGAAGATATATGTTGAGAAATTAAATCAAAATTCAATCTTGTACAAAATATAATTGATTGAAGGAAAAAAATTAATGAGGTGTGCCATGCGAGTAATGCATGGTAGAAGTTGGGAGATGAAGATAAAATAACCATGTGATTGTATGGAAGAATTTGCAGAACCTGAGCGGCTGTGCTTGTTCATTATTTGAGGCGCGTAATTTGTTCATTTTTTGCCACATCGCTTTCGCCAAAAGACTTGGCTTTTCGTGGCAATGGTTCAGCCTCTATAAACATGAGTTAAAACAACTGAATTTCAATCAATGTTATATTCCAATTCTTCTAAAATACTCAAAACTTCAAAAGTGTTCTTCAAGTTTGAATTTTTGCTTCATGTAAACTTGATCTTGTGAAGGCTTTATAAATCGTCGAAACTTGTTACTAATGAGTTCTGTAAGCAACTCAAAGACGAGATAGAAGTGCTTTCAAATAACGATTTCGAATTGTGTTTTAAATTTTGTGTGTTTATGTTCAACTTTTGTGATTATATTATGATGTTATTTCAATTTTTTTTTTAAATTCGTTTCTTCTCACTTATTTATATGTTTTTTAGACTCCGACGTTCGTGTGACAATTTAAAACATGTAACAGAATTAAAATACAATATAATTATAATTTATAGTGCCCACTTAATACATGTCATCTCAGAATTAGATGTAAAATATAATCACTTAGACATTATCCAACATACATCTAATGCTGAGATGAAATGTATTAATTGGGCACACTAAATCCATGTCCAATCGGATACTATATCATAATTGCAATTTTCCAACAACATATTTGATAGTATGTTCCATTATATCAACTCTAAAATACTTGAGGATATGCTTATACAACATGTAACAGAAAAAGAAACTCTTCTTGGAAGGTATTTATTACTATACCTAATTCTAGGCTACGATTGTTGGTAAAATACATAATTAGTGGAAACTGAATAAGCAAGAATTCTTAGATCCTTTTAACAGCTCATGCCAACAATACCCGTCAAGTTGGTAGACAGACGTCTTCAATGCCCATCTTGCCTAGCTAGTGAGCATAACCAGATGAATAACCATTTTATTTCCATAAGCCCTAAATTCAACCTTATTTAACTTATTATGTTTTCTAAACATGAGTCCTTTTCGAGGGGAAGACTTCAAGCACCGTAGAAGTCGAAGCACTGCATTGATGTTATTCTCACTAGACATTGGATTATATGCGAATTTAGCCACTAGACCCACACCGTGAACTTTATTGGGTGGTGTTATGAGACAAGTAGATCAGTTTCCCACAAGTCGTTGGTACGTTTCTCTATTTGTGGGTGTTTTGCTTGAGCGTTCACCCTTTTCTTTAATGGGTGGGTGACTCATCCATTAATAGAGTAATATGCAAATGGGCTATGACATACTTCCTCCATCCTGATTATATGATCTATCTTTTTTTTTTTTTGCATTTGTTCCAATTATATGAACTTGTTTCTACATTACAAAACTTATTTTATGTGATTTTACAAATATACCCTTATTTAATGCTATAATTATATTTATTAATTTAAAAAATTAGTCATTTAATAAGGGTAAATTATAAATACAATTCAGACGATTTATTTTTCTAATCACATTCTTAATCCTTGTAAAAAGATAAAGTAGATCATATAATTGAAACGGAGGGAGTAATATATTAGGGTGTGTTTGATAGGATTAGGAAGGAATTAAGGAAAGCGTTTTTCTGGAAAAGCAGGATTCTGCCTTTTAGGTGGATTGAGTTTTTCAGGAAAGCTATGATTTTTATCTTTAAGCGACATATGCGCAAAAGCGTTTTGGAAAAAGCGTCAACGCAGCGAGTGGAAAAAATGTTTGGAAAAGCTACGTTTTTAAAGAAAGCTTTGTCTGTCAAGCAGCACTTAGTAAGTCCAGAAGCTTGAAATGATGGGTCGCACAGAGGAGTCCAACAATCCATATGTCGTTAACAAGTTTGGCAAAATGGCCCTTCAAATTAATTAGTCCACCATTGCCAGCCCATTTCTGCTTCTGAGATCTTCACCAGCCAGTTGATTGCGACTGTTTGGTGGAGACTGGAAATAAAACAAATTTTATATTTGTATAATCTGAAAACATGCTTTGCCTTTGGTGTCTTGTTATTCACTGGATCTTTTTCACATCATTATTGTATTTGTTTCTTTGTACACCTGTCCCACTCTCTCCTCTCCATCATTTGCTTGCAATTCATCAATTCTTGAATTTCTATCCTTCTATCCACTCTTTTGGCTTCAAACAAAAGGAATTGTTTATTTATTTGTTCATCTTTACTCTCTCTTGCTCCAGAGAAAAGATAGGTTCTTGTAATTTGTACACCTACCAAGAATCTGACCTTTTTTTTTCTTCCAGTTGACTTCTGTTTCTGGGTAGGATTAACTGTAATGAAATAATATGTGTCTTCTTGAATGATTACAGAAAGATGGATCCTCACAGAAGCCCATCAAAATTCTGAATTTTGTGTATTTTTTTGTTCATAAAATGAAGAGTTTTGCTGGGTCTCCTGGTACTTGGACCGGACTTCTTTTGAGGATGGCACAGTGCTTATTTTCAATTGGATCAATTGCTTCCATGGCAACCACCAAAACATTCTTCAGTTTCACGGCTTTCTGGTATTCCTTTTTTCTCCCATTTTCTCCAATTAGCTTCAGTTAAATCCATAGTACTTCTTTGTGGATGCATTAAATTAATTCTGGAGTAGTGTGATGATTTGAAATCCAGAATCTTTAAATTTTTCAGTTAATAGAAATGTATGAATAGAATTGATTTTGAGCAATTACCCATTATGTACAGAAATATGGATATATTGTTCGCATATAGCCCAATGCGCAAAAAGACAAGTTTTAATATAACATCTGATGTTGTACAAAACCAAAGAACATACTATAATTGTCAATTTGTCATTAACTGACTTCCAAAAGCATTCCTGGTATTATAAGAGCAAATGTTGCATATTATTGACAAGCAATACCGATGTTTACGCATAGGACGTCACATTATTTACTTGTGACCCTCCAAGCTAATGGTGACCCTTAGTTTTAAGTGGTAGCGTAGTAGGTGTTGACTGATTTAGAATACCAAATCTAAGGTAACCGATATCCCCTTTTTTTTTTACATGTCAAGTCCACGAGTGAGTGGGTGACGAGTGGGTATCGACTTATTTTAGTCAATAGTATCATTATCATGTCTCACATAGATTTTACCATGTGGGACACTAAGAAAATATGGTTGCAAATTGTGGGTAGGCAGTTGTTTTTACACGAATATAATGTAATGGCATTAGAATTCTGCAGTGATTGATGTTAATCTTTCCAATTTGCTGTCTAATTCGCTATTTGTTGGATCACCATAACTCGGCTGAATTCATTCATGTAATTGTTCCAGCTACTTAGTAGCCTCAATGGGACTGCAAGCTATATGGAGTTTCGGGCTTGGTGTCATGGATGTCTATGCCTTGTCAAAGAAGAAGGTCCTTCACAATTCTATTCTAGTCGGGCTATTCGCAATTGGAGATTGGGTCAGTATGTAATATCATCTAAACAAGCTTAAGTTTTAAGACAGTGGATAAGTTCGGGTTTCACAGTTTTCATTAATCCAATCTCTAGTCAACAACATTTGACGGTGTAGATTACAACTACTTGGCAGGTTACGGCTATATTATCCCTTGCAGCAGCGGCTTCATCAGCCGGCATAACTGTGTTGTACTTTGGCGACCTCGGAGGTTGCAACCTGGGAGAAGAATGCACTAAGTACCAAATGGCAGTTGCATTGGCCTTTCTCAGTTGGGTCACTATAGCAATTTCCTCTCTCATCATGTTTTGGCTTGTTGCTGCAGGTTAGCCTTTTGTACATTTTGCGTTGTAAAGCTATACAAGGTTTTGTTAGATAGCAATCTGAAAAACATCAGTATGATTCTGTGTATAGATTGAATTATAATTTATACTTCATCAGATTTTGTAACCAGTTGAGAATCATTAAAGAACTGACACTGCAATACAAGCCACAATGGAAACCACTTTGATTCCCTCCAACTTAATTGCTAGTCATTCGTCCAATTCCAATACTTAATCTAACTACAGAAATTTGGACAACAGTAGATGTATTTGCTAGTAAATGATATATACAAACATAGAAGGTGGCAACTAACTTACAGAAGCATCAAGCAGCAGGAGGCCTGAGTTTGATATCATCTTGAGAGGTATCTCGGCTAGATGGTGGAAGATACTGCCACATGGGAACAAAACTGTAGCCTGGAAACATCGGCATCTTGTTAGCTGCAGGCGGATATAGTGGTGGGTGTGGTGGCATGAAGCCAGCAGGTGGAACAGGCATGGACTTCAATTGCTGTTCTATCCTTTCCTTGTCTGCTCTTAGTACCAGTTTCTCTTCACGGAGTTCGTTTTTCTCGGCCTGTTTTTATACAAAAGGTGAAATGGGAATTGGAACATATCATTACCAATGTAAGAGATGACCGTAGGTTATGTTAATGGTATAACTTATTTTATGTCAATATATATCAACTAACCTTCAATATCTTGATCTCTTCCATAAGCTTTTTATTCGTCTCTTCGTACTCTTCGGATTCAGTTTTTAGCTGGTTCAAAACTCTGATGGCATCACCAAGTATAGCCAATTTGTCAGTTCTCGCAGGTCTGTCAGGTTCCAAAATAGCACACAACTCCGAGAACCTGAAAGAAGACGGCAGTTGACATTTATAATTTTACCATGTCATAAGCACCATAAGATTTCTCATTTTCCTTCCAACTAACCGGATTTTATTCAAAGTGGACTGCATTCATTGGGAATTATATTTATAAGACATTAGAAAGTCACATAAACCAGTGATAAATCACCTTAGCAAAGAAAAAACTTTCCAAGAAAATTTAATGTAAGGCTACCTGTCATTCAATTTTTCTCTCCTAATTCTCTCCCGACAAGCTTTGGTTCCAACTTCTCTGCATGAACCACCGTGTCCCCTGAAAAGTACCAAAAACGTAAAGAACAGAAGAGTAAGTAAACTTCGGTTTGAAGCAAGAAAGAGAGATGATAAATATCTCCATTGGATCTATTCTAATTTTTCACAAAATTATTGTCTCCAAAATCAAACAAGTCATGAGTAAGATATTTCATTATAGCTATGGTCCTGAGTCCATTGTTGGATTTCTTTGTGCTTGTCAGATTCACATATGTAGGATGAAGATGCTAAGTAACTAATCAGTACTCATTGGCCAAAGTATTAGCACAAAATTAATATTTGTTCAACCACTAAGAAAATGCTTCTTTATGTTGAGACAATGGTAAAAAGACAAATCAAGATAAACTAAAACACTCTTAAACATATTCTCTGTGACTCAAATACAACAGTGTCAATTCTGACAAAAATTTGCTAGAGTCAATATTCGAAAACTTAAGCTAGCCCGGTCAATAACATACGCTAGCCCAGTCAAGATAACAGCTTTGACCAGGTTACGCCATTGACATGCCATTTAATTGACTGTTTAAAGACAGACTGCCTGCTTGGGTTTGTTCTTTCCACAACAATTTTCCATTAACTTCCACTAACTTTTTCTCTCTCATCATTTTCAACCACTCATAGTTGCTTTACATTTTCTAATATATTTTCCTCAATTTTCAACCACACATCTAATATGTCGTTCGAGTGAATCTATATTTTCACCCAAGATAGGTGCAAAGAACAAGCCCTCAACTTTTTACTACTTAATAGATAACCTTTACAACTCATTAAAAGACTACATATTTCAAATCACTGCTCATTATTGTCTAACAGTTAGTTTTTAACAAAACATAAGTCTAACAAAACACATGCAAAAGAACAACCTACATTAGTTCCATCAAGAATTGTAAAATTTCGAGACACAGCAGCAGATAAACTATTATTTTAAGGTAGATATTTTCCAAACTTATCTATTCAAGTCCCTCATTTCAGATAGAAATCTAGGTTCTGTAAATTTTATATCAGCACACTATTTTCCCCAAAGAGAATTCAAAATTTAAGCTCAACCTGCATATCAGTCAAACATTATGAATTCATCCAAAATAGAAAAGAAAAATATATTTACAGATACCTTTTTCTTGGGCATTCCTTTTCTGCGCATTCACTTCCTTGTGATGTAGTTCCACAAAGTGATGCATCTACTCCCACCGCAATACTACAACAAGAATTGGAGATGTCGGGAACATTTCTAGTATTTTATGTTAAAAAAACTACATTTTGCTAATAAATTCATGAAAATTTTAACCAAATAAGGTTTCCAAACATTTGTCTATAATAATCAGCTCCATCTGTTATCATCACCGACTGCAGCAAGATTTTATCCACTACTAAAATACCCGTGGTCACCCTGTACTCAGATCGCAACACACAAAAGCAGCACACTAGTAATTTAGATCAGATTCAAGCTTTCACAAACTTTCCCAAATTTTAGTCAAAGTCCACTGCTAGCATGGTCTCTTATCTAAATTTGAGATAATTAACATGACAAAGAAGAGAAAACACGATGCCATTCGTTTGTTACTTACATTTTCCAATTCAAACAAAGATCTTAAGTATAAAATTCAAATAAATTTACCAAAAAGAAGAACACGGTGTGTTTGATGTATCAAAATTTTCATGGAAAAATATTTTCCCACTTGCGTGTTTGATTTGATGCAAAGACTTTCCACGGAAAATGTTTTCCACGTATAACTCACTAAAGCACAATTTTGGCCAATTTCCGTAAAAGGCTAAATCTACTAGTGCAGAGGTGGGAAAATTTGCAAGGAATCGGTTTTCCATGGAAAATATTTTCCATCTCCAATTCCGCACACAAGTTCACCTCAACTTTTGCAGTTGTCAAAAAAAATAAAATTCAACCTAACATAAAAAATAAAAATAAAATAAAAAATAATTCACATATCCTCTAGTAGTACAAGTTTGAATTATCACATCACAATAATTATACGTCGGTAAACCAAAATTTATGTGAAACGTGGAAAGAAGAAATGATGAAAACTGAACAAATAAATTATTTGGTGTACTAATTGATACCTTTGGGTGTGGGTTGGAGGGTTCCAGGGAAGATCGATCGGTTCGACGTCGTTTAAAAGGTTGCCGTAATCAATCAGATCAGACCAGCAATTATCGTCGAATGAATCCAAGTGATCATTCATAGTGATAATCGAAATGGAAACTGGCCGGGACAAAAGACGGGGAACTTTAATATTTGTGGAATTCAGACAGAATTATTGGATTTGGTTTGATTAGTAGGATGAAGAAGGATGACAGAGGTCAAGAATAATTTTCAGTGGGAGGCGGAGAAGCGGGTCAGCACTCAGCAGAGAGGCTACGGCCCAATTATATGTGCCAATTGCATTGATTGGACCCATAAATTGACTTGAAATGTCTAAAAGCACTAGCACTTTGTCAAATTCAAAATCATAGTGTCAAATATTCCGTCGAGGTTCATTTCACGAAACTTGTGTTACTTTCATCACGAAACTTGTGTTACTTTCAATACAGAGTCATATGTGTTTTTTGCCACATGACATTATATAAGGATTGCGAAATTTAGCCCAGACCTTTATCGATATCCAATTAGCATACTGTTATTTTTATAGTAGGCTCTAAACGATAAGGTGTTATAGTATTGATTGTGATACTACCTCCGTCCAATATATCTACTTATTTGATTTTTCACAAAGATTGAGAAGAGTATTGAAAATATATATTTTGTAAACTGTATCACTAATTTGCTCTCATTTAATAATAGAATTTAAAATTGATAGTTATAATTATTAAATAGGGCATATATATAAGTGAAATGTTCTAAATTAAATTTGTTAAAAAAAAACCTTATATATTTAGGGCATCGAAAAAGAAAACACGACTACATATATGCAAGGTTCTAAAAGGCATAATACGTGAAAAAGCATCGAGGTCAAACATTGAGCTTAGGCGTGCCTAAGCGCCACGTGATAAAAACACGATCAATACGTGATTAAACACAAAATATGGAGAAGCATGATACCCAAACTTCGAGTATAAGCACCACCTAAGCGTCGCATAAGCATGCATTTTAGAACACTGCGTGTATGAAAGGGAAAAAATGGAACACATTTTAGATGAAAAATGGAGAATTTAAGAGGACAAAAGCCACCTTCAAACGATCAATGGACAAAAGGGACTGGGGAATAGAAAGGAAGGACGAGTCGGTTTGAGGCTCGTTGGTCAAAACAAAGGGAAGGTCTTGAATCGGAACTGCAATGTAAGATGAAAATTTGTATGCATATTTTCAAATTTGTATGCATATTTTCATTCTCTAAATGTAAAAATCTCCTTACAGTAACCATTAGCAACTAATAATATCAAATGGATTCGATGCGAGATTCCACATTTTTCACAACTGTAATCTCAATGTCATCTCAATACGTCATGTAACAGTTAAACAACGATTCTCCTGTACAAATATTTTGTAAGTTTTAACTAGCATGCACGTTATATACAAGTTCATGAACATGTGGCATGTATAACGTCATTTAAAAAAAAAAAAAAAAAAAAAAATCTTTTTTCCGGCACCAAGCATTAATTCTAATTTCTAAACATGCATTGCTGTAAATAACAAATGTTGAAAGAAAAAGTGAAAGCCCTTTGGTGAGTATAGGAATCTGCTGAGCACTTCAGCATAAGGAAATTTTTTTTGCAAAATCAAATAACGCGTGCTTCATTTTTCAACTTGTCAATCAGTTCATCAACAGATGAGAGTATAACGCCTGCTTTTCTCTTGGGTGGTTCTGTCACTTGAACAACCTCCAGGTCGGATTTAATCTCCACGTTCAAATCCTGAGGACTCACTTTCTTTATCACCTTCGACTTCGCTTTCATTATGTTGGGTAGGGTCGCATACCTTGGCTGGTTCAATCTCAAGTCAGTGCTGCACAAAAACACAAAGTTTCAACTTTTTTTCTGCCTAAAAATTAATTTTTATTGCTCATTCAAATTATAATGTCAATCACACATCTCAAATAACTATTGTAAGTTGTGAAAAGAGATATTTACGTGATTACTGCAGGTAAGTCCAAACACAGAGTCTCGAGTCCCCCATCGACCTCTCTATCCACTGTTGCTACTTGTTTTTCTTCATCCACTACAACCTAACATAACAAGCGAATTTTCGAGGAAGAAATAAGGCACTGCTTTTTTTTACTCTAAATTCTAACGAAGTTAAAAAAAATTCCAATTTGAAGCAGCAACAAATACTGACTGTTAGTATTATACTAAAACAGCTTTTGGAAAAATGATAGACTAGATACGATCTAATTTTGTCAGAATCAAGAAAAATCAACATATTCATCCGTGTAATTGCATTATTTTTTTAGTGATGAAGCTCATCTTATATAAAAGCGTTTATGCATGCTGATTCTAACCTTGGAGGCAAAAGTCCCTTGAGGCCACTTGAGAAGCCCAGCAACCATTTGGCCCGTCTGATTACAGTCATCGTCAATCGCCTGCACAAATGATCATTAGAAACAGAAATCTGAGGTGGTGATCAGTTGAAAGAAGGTAACTCAATTCTAATTTCTGAGGACATCCCATACCCCCTGCCAGCCTCCTAATCTAATTTAATTGGGCTGTGAGTCTCTCTGGATTGTTGTAAATCTCACTAAACCGTTTCACTAGGCTCTAAGATCTGAGATCTGACACCTAGATACCCACACATACACAACACCCTCACCACAGTCCAAGCAACATAGATAGTCATAATCATATCAAGGCTTGGGAGGGGGAGGAGGAGGCCCCCGGGGGGAAGGGGAATCTACAGAACATGGATAATCCAAAATAACTATCCAAACATGAATCTAATGCGCCAGCAATATTCATGCATTATATGCTAATGTGATATTAGGGTACATGCATGCATACAAAATATATTACAGCCACCATCCGCATAATAGGAGTCTTAGATTCTGTCTAGAGAAGTTTCTGTGAATGCTGCATATTAAATTTATACAAGCACTCCTTTAGATAAACTGTATTCTGCGGTGATAACTCTAACCGTTGTATCCTTTGTTGCAACACTTTGGGTGGTGGCAACCATATCCCTTGTGTTCTGGGTCAGTTTTCATCTTCTCGGTAGTAAATTTTCTCCATTTCTACCCATCTTGATGTCATCAACTCATTTGGCACATCTTCTGATAAAATGATTTGTATTAACACTCTAGCTTCTACATGACACATCCATAAATAGGAATATCATTTGTCCCGAAGCTTAGAAGCTTACCAACTTTCATCAATTTTAGCAGCAATAAACGTTTTTCCGTTTTCGAGTTCCACCAATTTCTCACATACATTTCACAAAGGATCAACTTACCTTGAAAATTGAAAACAGATAGAGTAGATTCCGTAAACAGCAAGAATGCAGATTAAGGGACAGGCAAAACAACATATTTTCGAAAATTTTGTTCCAAACGCTACACTATAGGATCTGCACCTTATCTTAGCATCATCAAGTTCTTAAACTACAATAAAAACTAATTCCATTACACTCCATTCACCACATACCCACAAAATCCTACTAATAAAATCCTGTATTCAAAAAATGATCTAATCAAATTCCTGTAAAATAAAACCCAATAAGAACCCATAAAAGATTTATGTTTTAGATGAAAATAGTAAATTAATATTGATTGTTATAACCCTAGCTCAACCAAAGTGATTTTGAGCCTTAACTGAAGCCTCGATGCCCTCAACCATGGCCCCATATTTGGGGGACTAGGTATGATGATTCCCCAAAGCGGTAATCCCTTTACTGAAGCACATAATCTCCTTAGCAATGATTGACAGCGTGCCAAATTGACAACCATTGTTAAGCAATGATTGACGCTACATTAATTGGACTGACATGCCTGCTCACAACCACCTATCAATACAGACTTTATTCATAAATCATAATGCACATAATTTCAGAGCTGCCCCCAAGGAGAAGTTTGGCAAGCACAGGAAACTCCCATCGACTATGATCGAACTTGCTGATCAATGCTAACTCAACACATGTCAGTTCAGCATAATTAGACTGTAGACGTCTAGTTTCACAATACTAAAATCCTCCATCTCGGATCAATTTAAGGTAGGTAACTTTGTCCATACACTTTTGTCTCTCAATAGGAATTCCCCAACCAAGATGGCCTCCATAATAGCCTCGATTCAAGCTCCACTATACTTCATTTATTTAACCTCTCAGACTTGACCATTAGGAGTGCACACAATAGCTGCACCTCTGAGCCCTATCATTATTGTGACATGCATAGATACTTGACGCGTTTAATTCTACTGGTCGACAATACCCGTGCTTGTTAAAACTATTTTCTATCTAAAATTTAACTTCTAAAACTCAAATACAATCAACAACACAGTCAAAATACTTTTTGTTATCGAAAAATTTGACGATCTCCATCTTTTTTCCACTTAAAAGTTAACTATCAAAACCCAAACACATGAAATGATTTACACATAATACGAACTAAAATAAAAATAAAACGGAATGTAGATATACCTGCTTCCCAAGAAGAAGAATCCCAGGCTTCTCAGCTTCGACAAGAGCTTTCAGAATCTTGGCAATGGAAAGCGGGTACAAGGTCCCCGGGTAATCCACATGGATAGCCTGGTCCGCGCCCATTGCAAGCCCGGTGCGGAGAGTGTCAGCACACTGGGATGGACCCACACTGACCGCCACCACCTCGGAGGCCCGTCCCGACTCCTTTATCCTGAGCGCTTCCTCCAAAGCAATTTCGCAAAAAGGATTCATCGACATCTTCACATTGGAGGTCTCCACACCGCTCTGTGATTAAAAATTAAAAATTTTATGTTAATTAAAGCAATCTTTTCAATTTTTCGGATTTCGTTGGAGGGTATACCTTATCGGACTTGACCCGGATTTTGACGGCGTAGTCTATGACCCGTTTGATCGCTACCATGATTTTCATGGTCGCTCCCTGATTGCAACTTGTGCGTGTGCGTGTGTGTGTTTTGCGAAATTGGAAGGGATACTGGAGAAAGGGTCGTGGGAAATTGGAAGGGATACTGGCCTTGTTCTATTTGGTGTTAACCAAATTCGCACGCAATTCTGTATACTTTATACTCATTTTCAACCACACACACATTTCCCAAAATAATATTAACCACACATTTTTACACGGAATACCGCGCGAACAACTCAACCCCCCAATCAAACAAGGCCTGGAGAAAGGTACTCAGATCTTTTCCCGAGTATTCAGAGCCTCGGCACAAAAAATTCACTCGTCAGTCGTTACCGTGGAGACCTCAATTTTGATAATCGAGAGAAAAATAGTACCAATAGCTTATGTCATATACTATTAAGAATTAAAAATATATATATATACTTTACACAATATTGAAATACTACATGATTTTTCCTAATCAAGAAAGAAATAAGTTATATTTTAGCCATAAATTTCACACTTCTATAGTGCCGCTGCACCACCTTCACATTCATCCACGAGAGTTCCAAAATCGTGTCACATTTCACTGTCAATATCACGCCACTACCTCAAACAATTACAAACCACAACATTCACAACACTCGCAACATAAGCACTCTTCTACCATCGACATCTCTGTCACATGACAACTACACATAGTGCTCTCATTAACGCACTCTTCGCCCCACAACAACAGTCAACAATCATAAATAGTTTATATCTTGATTTACAGTTGATAAGCTGTTACATGTAATTACTGGTGGCAGCTGACAGCATGAGATGGCGATGGTGGTTTTCTAGCATATTAGTGTTAGGTAGCAACAAGTAGTTAACCATGTGAGCCATGGTTGTGATAATTTGTGACTGTAACGGCGTGACTCGACGAAACTTTATGACATAGTGAACATTAAAACAGAGTTGGTCCTGAGCCTAAGTAGCTTAAGCAGCCGCTTAGGGCCCCCAAGAATATAAGTGCCCCAAAATTTGCAAGTCTATATAAATATGGTGATTTTTGTTTTAATTAAAAATCAAGTTATTACTTGTTTAGTTAGAGAGAGTTTAATTTTAATTTCATGATCGATTATATTATCATTATTGTAATTACAAAAGTTTTTATTTAATAAAATCTTTTATTTGAAAGTATATATATATATATATGTGTGTGTATATTTTGTGGATAAAATTTTATTTATTAAGGATCTCCTATGAAATTTCGCTTAAGGATATCCAAATCTCAGGACTGGCTCTGCATTAAAGTAATACTGAAGTTGAAAAAGGGCGGCGTGGTGGTGCAATGCCAATGACGAGTTTTTGACACGGTGGCGAGACAAACCACAAAAAGTTGTGACGTGATATTGGGGTGGTGGTGGAAAGTTATCATCCATTTGACTCGAATTGCAATTGTTTTGACCTTAGCAAGAAAATTAATAGAATTTAATTCAATAATAATAATAATAATAATAATAATAATAATAATAATAATCTTTATATTAAAAAAAAAAGAGTAAACTTTAACTATAATGAACTCCTTATTTTTATTTAAAACAATTAGTTTGTAATTAAGATGAAAAGTTAGTCTTGTAAGTATCAAATCTTCCCTATTTCAAAACACTGGTAGTGCGCTTCAAAAAAAAAAAAAAAACACTGGTAGTGGTGGGGGCACCTCAAAAAAAATAATAATAATAATAAAAATATAAAATAATACTAATACTAATAAAATAAAAATAAACAAATGACTCACCTTCATTGGCTCGTCACACTATGTGACTGCACCACATAAGTATTGAGCCTAATAAAGTACTTAAATTTGACCATCTACAATCCTATTTACCATTATTGTGCATTGGATCCCCCTAATTTACAAGTTGAGAATTGCATTGATTTGTATCTAAACAGCACTCTATCACTCTTTGGTGGCATCCCAATCGCTTAAAGACTTCTTTACCCTCACGAGGCATTCAAATGTTTTGAGAAATGGTTTATGTTTATCATATACACATGGCAGGTGAATAGTCTTGCTACCGAATTTAGTTTGGCAAATTAAAATAACTTAGGACATAATCGTTATTGAAGATAATAATATTGGAATGATATATACTAAAATCTATTTTATTTACAATTAAATACCTTTCAAACCAAGGGCTCCCGGGCGTTCTCTCTCTTTTTCAAAAGGATCTCGTTTAAAATTTAAACTTTTACATCAAGTAATATTCAACATTTAGAGTAGCAAACAAACTCATTTATGATTTAACTATCAATTAGTGCAATCAAGATGTACTGACCGTGTGGTTGATAAAGAACGCAAAACAAGCCTTTAGAATTTAGGTTATAGTTTGGTCACAACGCACAACCAAAAAGAAAGTAGGTGAACGAAGAATTATACAGGCTGGAAACTTCGGTAACCCTACCACAATATTCATCAATTGACACCAATATTCACAAAAGAAAGTTCAGTAATCTGTCATTGTAAGATAAGAATAAAGGGTTAATGGGGGACCCTTCTCTATCAAAGCATCAACCTCCTATTCTAATGGAAGGGGATGCCCCCACCCCCAACCACCCAACCCCACTCTCAACATCAAACGATAAAAAATTCAAATTGAATCTTTCTTGAACTGGAGTCGACTGCATGAAGGCATAAGTTACGAAAGAAATAACTCTTTATCACTGTATATACATATCAGCATATTAACTATCGAGCATCATATGTTGTCATCAGCTAATAAGTTACAAAGAAAACAAGTCTGTAATAATAACTATTGAACATCATATTGCCATCAGTTCCACCATCTTGTTAATGGATTCCTTTCAGCTATTAGGACAAACATAATAGGTGTAATTATTGGATCCATCAATTATGATAAGATTCAAGAACAATAGAAAAAGAAGGCAAAAAGTTTCTAAAGTAATGATGCTTATAATCATGGCTCCAAGTCAAATTTAGATTATTTGTGGTCCATCCCTCTAATGTCTTGTAATGAAATGAATGAATAATCCAAAAGCCAAATTCAAATTGCAAATTGAAATTTCTATTCCATAAAGACAATACTTATAGCCTCTTAATAAATGATAAATCTAACAACCTATGATCTCTATATACTTCTATACCAATAATTTAATATTAATTCTTAAAAAAAAAAAAAAAAGGAAAAAAGAAGATGAAGATCTGGCCTTATGGATCCAAAGAAACTGAAACTGGTTGAACTGCACTTCTTGAGCTCTTTCCTTGCCCAAAAGAAAAGAATGATCTGACTTTGTTACTACAACCTTCATTAGCACACACATCAAATGATTGTTTGTTCTGTTGAATGATTTCTTGAACAGCTAAATAAAGCTCTCTATCAGCTGCTGAATCCATGGAGAAAGATCTCCTCTTCATTGCTTGAACTGCAAATTGCTCATCTTTCTTCCTACTGTTAATGCACTCATCTCCCATACTCGAAACATGGTTGAATCTTTTCGCTTTTCTTCGCGATACTTTTTGTTCAACTAGCTTGCTCGGGGAAGGGCTCAAATTCAGTCTCTCTTCAACTCTAAGCAATGATTGATTCATGTTGGTATCTCGTTCCGAGATTTCAATCACTACATAATCTTCATCTCTCCCGATGAAGTTATCGGTGTGACGTGGACTTGGATCTCGCGGTGAAGCGGTCGAACGAAGAATTTGATCCAATGGGAAGTGTATATTAGGCCTAGTTGCTGAAATGCTTGTTCTACATAAAGGGCAATTAGCATTGTTTTGAAGCCAAACATCAATACAATCAATATGAAAAACATGGCCACAGAGTGGGATTCCTCTAAGCTTTTCGTTTTCTTGAAATTCATTCAAGCAAACTGCACATTCACAAGAACCCTTCTCTGCAGATTCTTGTTTTTCATCAGTGCCTTTCTTGTATTGAAAAGTTGGGATTGATCTAATTGCAGCCTCGTCTAGGCCGCGGTTTACGGTCGAGGGCGAGTAAACCGTTAAAGGGTCTTCAACATGGCGTCTTCTGGAGAACGAAAACCGGGCGAGGAGATCAATACGGTGCCAATTCAAGCAGCATTTGATGACAAAGATGTAGTAGCTCACCAGCAAGAATGCTGTGGCTAAAATCCCAATAATGGCAACTGCTATGATGGGGAAACTAGTGTGTGAATGATGATGAAAAGATGACCCAAAGATTGATGTGGGAGAAACAGCTTCTGATTCGTGGGAGTGGAACTTTTGCCTCACCAGATCCATTGAGACAATTTGACAAACATGTAATAGATCAGTTTCTTAAGATCTTGAAGACAATGAACAACAATTTGAACTTGTGGAATGAGTTTTGGTGAAAATAATGTTGTCTCATTTCAAGAATTGAGGAAATAAATATGATGGAAGTGTTGTACTAGGAAATCAAAGGAGGGCAAGAAAATCTTTACAGAAAGGGTAGAAACATTGGGGTGGGAGCAGAGAGAGTGAGGGACCGGAGAGGAAAATTTTGGTTGGATTAAATGCCAGAACTATAGGGGAAGACCTGAGAATTTAATGTATATGAATATGTTGTGAGCTTCTTTTAGGTGAGAAACAGAGAGACGAAAAAGATAGGAGCATGTTTTCATACTAATATTAATTCATTTTTTTATTATTTTTTAAAATTTAAATTTGGTCAAATAAATCATACCCATATATTTCATAGGGTCCATTTATACTGTTAAATTTTCACCATTTAGCTCTACTCATTCTTTTTTTTCCTACTCATAAAAATATATTAAAATTTATATGCAAACACCCACTAAAGAATTGTGCATTGGCAGTTGTGAATATTCGAAAAGAGGACTTTTTTTGGTAAAAACAAAGAAAAAGGAAAAGAGGACCCTTTTTCTATGGTCAAAATTGGTAGTGCCAAGTTCTTGTTTTGATTAAAAAATTTAGAGAGAGATTATGTGAAAAATAAAATTTCAATATAAAATGTAGTGAGATTGAAATTGCAGATGGATATATAAAACATGTTGGGAGGCAAATCTTTTAATGTTCAGAGCCTGTTAGACAAAGTCCCATAAAAGGAACCGTAACCTTTTGACTAGTGTAGTTAAAAAATAAGTATGCAAAACGTAAACAAAGTATAATTAAAAATGATTGTTATTTCAAACAATAGTCCAATTCTAATGTCTACTTATGGACATAATAAAATGCCTACGAGTAGGCAGATTGAGGCATTTTATCATATCTACAAATAGGTATTGGACCAAAATCGTGTCAAGCAAGCACCAAGTGATACGACCCCAAGGACGAGAACCCCTAGACTGGATCTGGTATGATTGAGAACAACCCGAAACTCTCCGGCGAGGAGGAGGATCCCTCGACTAGACTCAACTGCGCCTTCAAATCACGGGGGTGAACGCCACGAAGGTTGATCACGCCTTCGATAAGTTCGGGGATTCCTTAGAACGAGATAGCAACGGAGGAGCACGGCTACAACTCAACAAATTGCAATCAAGATCAAGGAAAATGTGGAGGGGAGCAAGGCTACAACTCAAAGAGGAGCAAGGCTACAACTCTCAAGCTAAAAGCTTCTTTGAACCAAAGTTGTGTTTACAATGGCCTAATTTCGTTCATATACATCTATGACTAAGAAATAATATTAAAATAATGAAATATTTAAAAGTAGAGACAAAAAGTTAGAGTCGGTCTAAATTTACTGGCCGTAATTATTGGATTCTGGTAGTAAATCCAACTGCAACCAGTATGAAGGAAAGATACGGCCGTATAAAACCTTCTGCTTCAAATTGGCCAAAGCTGGATCCTCATGTTACTGCCGTATGACCATAGTTACGGCCGTAAAATCCTGTAGTACGGCCGTATATTGTTGAGTTACGGCCGTAATTAACTCTCTCAAGATTTACGCCCAAAATGCGTCTCGGTTTACGGTACAGACGTGAATTGGGTTCTGATCGTAAATGTCGAGTTACGGCCGCATGAACAAAAGGTTACGACCGTAATTTTGCTTCTGCAGATTCTTCAGCTTGTTTCCTCAAGCTCGACCCCGTTCTCGACTTCACGTCTTCATTTCACGTCTCGAGATGAGCCAAACGTAAGGGTTCTTCCATGCATATCCAGCTTTTCTTGACATCTTCACCTTCTAATACTTCCGTCCAAGCTCGTCTTCGTCTCGATCGGCTTTCTTATGCGCGTGGATGATGTCGAGCTAACCCGGATCGTATCACCAAGTTTACTAGCTTTTGTTTCCATAAACTTTAAAGGGAATTTGTTTAGTTTGAAGTGGTGAGCACTAGAAAACATGTGAATAATATGTTTAGAGGTCACTTTCTTTTACACCTGTTTTCAATCGCAGGCATTATACTAAATATTAGCTTTCATGTTTTCCCGTAGACTTGTTTGAAAAAGCTTTTTGCTTAGAGAAAAAAACACAATTTATCTAGAATGTGTATGGTCAAAAAATTTTTTAAAAAAAGAAAAAAGATTGAGAGGAAAAAATTACTCTTCTAGAGAATGAATGGTATAGAATGAGTTCAAAGTTCAAACTTTATCAGACAAGCTCTATTATAACCACACTTCTATAAACTTTATCAAACAAATTCATCTAATGTGTCACAATTTTATAAAGTCAAGTAATAAATAAACTTGAGTTATTTCACTTAATTTTTAGAACAATTCTAGGTAAAGATTTTACAGAAATAGTCTCAAGTGACATTCTGATGTATTATTTTTTTATTTGATGATGAAAAATGTGCCCATATACTTATTACTTAATATATATTTTCATCATCTAATAAATACATATGATATTAACTATACTAGTATTTTCTCCCGTGCGTTGCACGGGGAGATATATAAGAGTTCGAATTCTAGAAAATAAAGGAAAGATTGAGTTACAGATTTGTGATTATCCGAAGCGTGATTTTATAATTAAATTTATTTTTTTAATTCAGAAAAATAAAACTTTTGGCGGGAAAATGATCTCATATTATATATATATATATATAATATATATAATATATATATAGATTATTTAAAGATATCAAATTTAAATGTAGATAATATAAAATTACTCTAATTTCCATGAATAAGTTTGTGTGTAAGTAGTAGTATTATACTCATATGTAAGGAGACTGGCAAAAGAGCAGAAGTCCACCGTCACCGTCACCATCACCATCTACGATGTGGGTGCTGACATCTTAGCACTGAAAAATGTAATTGTTTACTGAAACTTAACAGGTTACTCCATATATTCATAATATATTATACACTGTTTCATGTTTATGGAGCATGTCATAGTGGTCCGACCAAAAATTAATGATTTTCTTTTATTTAATTAATATCAAACTTCAATAATAATTACCGATTTTTAATCACTACTCAATATTTTTACGATCTCATAGTCCCGATTGGAGTATCATTCAATTTAAAACAAAAAAAAAAAGAATTAAATTTTCATGAATTAAAAAGTTTTCCCAAACACACGCTTACTTAACAAAAGTTCCAATAATTTTGAAACTAACTTGCAGCAATTACCCTCGAGTCGAGTTAATTAACTTGAATTACTATATAATTAGAACTTTTTGATCACCCAAAAGAAGGGAAGGTCATAAAGTTTCCATGGCAATACAAGAAACCTTGAAACCCGGCTCTTACACATGGATGTGACAAGACCTAAAGAGTGCAATAAACAGCCGTTGGGGAACTCATAAATGCATGAAAAGACATATAGCTATCATTTGCAGAAAGCTTCACTTTCACATCAAGTAATTACTAATATCTCTCAACAAAATGATTTCATTTTGGAAATAAATTCGTCCCTTCTCATCATAAGAAAAGAAAAATAGAAGCTGTGCATTGGTAAATTTTAAATTTTGCTTAAAATTAATTTTTTAAATATAACACTATGTGTGGTTGATATTGTGATTAGATTTTGAACAATAGTTAGTAGCACGAAATTTTAGATTGCAAAGGGTTTTTACATAGTATTTTTAATGTCTTCGAGTGTCAAAAATACTTCGCATTGATTCTCACAATAATTCAATATTTGTAGTTGAAAATGAGATACCTTTCAAGTTAACGAATCATATGAGTAGATCGATCGGTTTGCTTGAGACTTCTTTTACTTCGTACTTTCAATAATAATAATTTTCAAAAGAAGGAAAAAGATTAAGCCTTTATTAACCTCTAATAATCCGTCCTTAATCATCAAGCACAAATGGAAAAGTTTTCCAATCCACATGCAATCCAATCTTCAATTACAGATATGTGGGCCATATACGGGATCTCGAGATGGAAAAAGTATAATCACACTTTTCTTAACTTAAATTAATACTATTCAAAAAAAAAACCCTTAAATTAATCAAAATATTTACTTTAATTATTTGGTAAGAAAAGAATTTTGTCAAAAGTAAGCAAGTTTTTTGACTCTCTATTATTCATCATTAAATAATCACAATAATATTTTTTTGTTTTAATGGGTAAATTTGTTTTTGTTAGTTTATTACAAAATCAACGATTTTTTTTTATATAAATGAAATGTCAATATTTTGTTACTATGAAATGTGAAAAAGAAAGCGAAATTGACAAGTACTGACATCTAATCTCCTTATTTTGTTTTATTACTTGTAATTTCTATGTACTCTCTCGATAATGCAAGAATAGTATAGACATGTTTAAGGAAGTTACACTTCATGGATAAGAAACCAAAATCAGTATATGGTACATTATCAATTTTTGGCATGAATTTGAATAACATTTAAACGACCCTTACGTGCACAATCAACCATGATACCTCCTTGTCAGTTTGAAATCTTTGCCATTATAATCTCCTTGAAATTATAGGCAAAAGAATAGTTTTTCTTTAATTATGATAATTTGATGTTGTGCTTGATCAATACTAATGTTGTTAAATTTTTGTCAGACAAGATGAGCGTTCCACCTTAAAGGTTAACATCCGAGAGTAATTGACTGATATTTTCTAGATGTGGGATTTCACTTTGCTTCTTTCATCATGCCGTCACGCATGCAGGATCTTTCCAAGCCTTTGCACGTGAACCATCTTTTCAGCGACCATTTTTGGTCGGGGTTGGCGCATCCGAGCATTGGTTCCGGGTCATCGCCCGCTCTGATACCATGTTAAATTTTTTGTATAAGTGCAAGGGGTTCCACCTTAAAAGGTTAACCTCCAACGGGAGTAATTCTTGCACTTGTTATTTTCTACCGATGTGGGATTTTTCACTTTTGCTCTTTTCATCAAATGTCTCAAAATCTTGCGTTGTAAAATATTTTTACTATTTTGATATATGTATGTTCTATGTTCCATCGAGCTCAAAATTTAGTGTGAGAATAAGGCCTTGCTCTATACACATTAATATTTGTTCCTCAATTTCGTTTAGAATGAGTGGTTGAAATTTAGAGAAAATGTATTTAAAAATATAAATAAATTGTCAAATCAATATTTGGGTGGTAAAAAAGAATAAGAGAAAAAATAAATTTCAAGTTTTTAAATTTACTGTGCATAGGATAAGGCCTAAAGTAGTTTAAATATGCTATGAAAAGTAGAGAAAAGTTGTATAAAAAAATAAAATAATTGTTAAATCAATTAAAATAATAATTGAAAAAATATTTAAGATTCGGTGAAATTAATCTCTATAGAACATACACTAAATTGTGGTAATTTATCGTGTGAAAATAATATTATTTATGAGTTTTGTTTAAAAAATGCACTTCGATGTTCATTTAGGTGCGCTTAAACTTAAAATTTGTACTAAATGCTTTGTTATGCTTCGCACTTTATTGCATTTTTACCATGCTTTTATTCTACATCATCCACATAAATGTATTTAAATTTGAAGCTTGTAATTCATTTTTACCATGCCTCGCGCGTTTTAGAATAGTGCTATGAGTAAACATGATATCGCAAGAAAAGCCAATAAAACATAAAGCACCAACACGTTTGGCCATAAATTCAATTGGGTCCCACCTAAAAAGCAGTTGTGAATTACTCGATAGAAAGGCAGATATTACACACGAAAAGTCAAAATCTTACATTAGAAAAAAAAAGAATCCGAAAAAGTGCGCATTAGAAAATCGGGCCCTTCCTATAATTTCGTCTATACAAGCGTCCCCCACCGGATTCTCAAGCTAGATACCATGAGCAAATGGTGATAGAGTAAAAAAATAAAATTAATAAAAATAACAAAAATATTGTGAGAGTAAATTGTTGGTCAAAATTTAACAATTTATTAAACAAATTTGTATTCATAGATAGATGCAAATAACAATTTGTAATACATATAACTCTCTCAAATAAAAATGGTAGACAAAAAGTATAAGATGCAATGAACGAGACTTGTATTTAACACTATTTCCTTAAAACAAATTCGCTCTCAATTGGCCGTTTCAATATTAATTGGCGGTACGTTTCAAAATTAAAGCAAGGAAAATTTTGCAAAACTTAGTTTCCATAGTGTGGCTAATTTTAGTGTGACGGTAGTGTAAATAGGTGGCGCACACATCTAAATCCCAAGACTCGTGTTGAAATTCTTGATTTGCACCCCCTGTAGATGCGTAGGCCATGAAAGAGCCTCTAGAAACAAATTGTTGCACCTTGTAAATTGCAAAGCACTTAAATATTAGTCCACACTCTTGTAGTTTTGCCATGTGGGACAAGACTGCTTCCTATATAGCTTTTCCCTGAACTCTTAAGCCATGATTTCTACTCCTAATCCACTCAATTACTCACCTATAAATTCTAACATAAATTACACAATACAAATATGTATTTCTATGTATTAAATGAAATTTTAAATATATAAAATAAAATAAATTTAAAAATATTTTAGGGTACTTGCCATTCTATACCCTCTTCGAATTCAACTTTTGCAAACAAGGTCGATCATTGATTTAGAAAATAGAATAAAAATTGTTCTTTTTACGAAGTATAAATTTTATTTTTTATTTATATATAAAATACATGAAACTTTAAAATATTGCAGGAGCAGTCGTTATTTTTTGCACCTCTCTAACTCCACCTCTGTAAAACAGTGAACTATAATACACACAAATATGCATTCATGAAAATTGTTTTTCAAAGTACCTTAAAAATCAAGCGAGTAACCCATATCTCATCATGTTAGGACAAGTTCGAATGTAATGATATATATGTGGACTTACCTTAATATCATCTATTACTTACTGTCATTAAGGGCTTGCTCTATACATCATAATTTTTCACTAACTTCCACTAACTTTTTATCTCTTATCATTTTCAGTTATTTATATGATTATTTTATATTTTTTAATATATTTTCCCAAAATTTCAACTATATATCTAACACATTGTTCAAATAAATATACATTTATTCCCAATTTTCCGCACTAGAACAAGCCCTAAAATGATGTCTACCATGCATGGTTGATACCCTAGAAATTTATCTTAGGGTGTGATTGATTCAACTTGGAAATGGAGGTGGAAAATCTTTTCCATGCAAAAGGTTTTCCTTGAAAGGGTTTTCCCACCTCAACACTAGTTTCACTTTTCCAAGAAAATGGGCCAAATTTGTGCTTTAGAGACTTGTACATGGAAAACACTTTCCAAGAAAAAATTTTGTATCAAACATACAAGTGGGAAAACCTTTTCCTTGAAGTGACATTTTCCATCAAAATTTTGGCATATCAAACACACCCTTACTTCTCATCTCATTGCATCCACCCCTCTTAATATTTTATTTTATTGATGAAAATATGGCAAAATAACAGGAAATTGGCTTCAAATATACGTCAGCAGTGCACATGGGAGAGTCAAATATCAGTTCAGTAGCTTTTA
The DNA here is from genome assembly GCA_018223645.1 of Jasminum sambac. Lineage (NCBI taxonomy): Eukaryota > Viridiplantae > Streptophyta > Magnoliopsida > Lamiales > Oleaceae > Jasminum > Jasminum sambac. Next base: position 26,272,115 of record CP073649.1, read on the forward strand.
CCAGGCAGTTTACTTGGAAACGTATCCAGATGTGAACCATCCTTATTTTACATGAAAATTGTACCATTCTGTCAGTTTTTTAATCTGTCGGGTTGTGGACAAATCTGTTATCACATATAAACTTACCTATATTGAATGTATCTCTGCATGCAATGTCATGTACATGAATCTGTCAAAATATTATTTCTTAAAGCCACATGTATATTAACCGTCCACTTAAATATTTTTCATCAAGTCAATCAACAAAGCATTTTAGGTTTGTATTTTTTTAAATACATTTTAATATATTTTTATCAATTTTTTTAAATTTGAATTTGGTTAAACCAATTACATTCATATATCTCATAGGACCTATATATATTATACAAATTTCTATCATTCAATTCCAATTCTCTCTCATACTTAATATAAAAAGTATGATTGAAATTTTTATAATTTTTTATAGATGTTTATGTGAAATAAGAGAAAAAATGAGTAAAATTAAATAGTAAAAATTTATATAATACATGTAGGTCTTACAAGATATATAAATAGCATTTCTTGTCAAATTTAAAAAGAATTGATAAAAGTACTGTACTCCCTCCCTCCCATGAAAATAGGCTTCTATTCATTTTTTTCCATCCCAAATTATAGTCAATTATCTTCATTCAAAGTTTATTTATCTTTTAACTTCCTAATATACCCTTATTTAATAGATTGAATTTATTACATTTTTCTATAATATTAAATGTTTATAAAGGGTATATTAGATAAATAGTGTAAAATTTCCCTTTAATTGATATTTTGTTAATCTATGTGAAAATTGGAGCAAACCTATTTTTATAGGACCTGGGGATTATAAAAATTTCAATCCTAACATGCTTTATATTGACTGCATAATAACGAAATGGCATATTATCATGTCATTTTAAAATATTCATTAATTTTAGAAAATGTTGTTTTGATAGACCATGAGTTATAAATATAGTCGTAGCTCTCTAGTGCTGGAGGTATATAAGTATACATAATGTCATGCTCGTGTGATGTCTTAAAATCCTATGGAGTGATAAAAATGACAGGAATTTGCAAGTGTTATCTTGTGTGCAAACTTAGCTTAAATATATAAGTAGTATTATTAATTTGTTTCTAAAACTCTAGAGTATATTCAAAGTATGCCCCGAAACAGGACTTGACAATCAGCAGTAAAATTATAAATCTTATAGAAAATGTATAATAGTGAGAATAATAATGCGAATTTACTCCAATCAACTAAATGGCTAATTATATTAACGCTACAAAATATGTTATGTATACAATATTTTAATTGTATGGGAAAGTGTTTAACCTTGTTTATAACAACAATTGTCATCTCAAATTTACTGTCACATTTTTTATAATTAATTTTTAATAATTCACTTACTTTGTATGTAAATGTTAGTTAAATATTTTTCCAGTATTAATTGTTTGAAATGAAAAGCAATATTCATGATTTTTTCCATTATATTTTATACTATTTAAAATTATCATGAAAAACAATTAATTTTATGTCTAAATAAATAAAATTTTGAGGAAAAACTATCTATACATATATAAAAACCAAATTTACAATTACTAAAACATTACAAATAATAATTAAAGGGAAAAAATTAAGAATGTAATTCTATCAAGAAGTAAATAAATAGTGAGAGCCTTTAAAATAAACAAACATAGTGTATTGATCAACATTCGTAGCATCATGGGTACCATACAATAATAAAGCAAAAATATCAATAAACTCATGTAGTATGCAGATTGAAATGAGGATAAAAAACGTTGAAAACAAAAAAAATGAGGATCAGAAAGTAATCCGTTTCATGCACGTGTCGTCACGTGATTCGGTGGATAGTAGCTGGGTCGAGTCAATTTCGGATTTTTATATCTGGGTCTTCATCTCGGGCTCACTGTCGGTTTCCATGCCATCAGCAGTCAACACAGTCAAATGTTGACAAAACTACCTATCATATATATTTTTTTATCATTATTATTATTTTTTTAATATCAATTTACTAATACTAATATTTATCCTTTAACTAATATTATTAGTTACTTTTTATTTTTACTTCTCAGAATAGTGAATAGTGATTTCAATTATTTTTAATTTTAACTGTTGATGTTCCAAGAATCTATTATGGATCCCGTTCATCTTTTCATCATCATCATCATCATCATCATCATGGTTGTTGATGCTTTTTTTTTATTAACTTTTGAAGGTTGGACGACTGCTCTGATAAAAATGGATGGACTCTGAAGTATTTGACCAGCTAAGAACCCAAATTTTATTGGCCCATATTTGAATTATTTGGCCTGCTAGAAATTAGGATGAAACTATGAAAGACCGAAGTCCGTAGCCCAACGCCAAGCCTAAATTCTGAGTCTCCTTTAAAACAGTCTGGTTATGAAAAGCGCAAATTAAACAGAGATAATTACCGTTATTATTATTATTATTATTATTATTATTATTATTATTATTATTATTATTATTATTATTATTATTATTTTTAAATAACCAGTTAAAATAGTTGCTAAAGGCCATTGTATTAGCAAATACTTCCCTCTATTAATTAAAAAGGAAAAACAAGTGTAATTAATGACAGTGTCATTATTATTTGAATTATTTGTCTACAATATAAGCATCCATTTATCCTAAATGATTAGTACTAATTAACTTGTGACTTTGGTACTATTTGGTTCTTGCAAGGATCAAACACTACACCAAAATGTGTAATTCGTCACTCAATAGAATTTCAATTTGTCACGGTTTTAAATAGTGACTAAAATTCTCGCTGATTGTCACGGTTTTAAACCGTGGCAATAATTTTTTTAGGATTGTCACGGTTCAAAACCGTGACAATTCGCGAGATATTGGTCACGGTTTAAAACCGTGACCATCTCGCGAGTTGTCACGGTTTTGAACCGTGACAACAATCTCGCGAGTTGTCACGGTTTTAAACCGTGACAACTCGCGAGTTTAAAAAAAATAAAATAAAATAAAATCTGAATTAAGGCAATTGACCAGCAGTAGTCATACGCAGAAGGCGAGAAGAAAGCGAGATCCCCAAATTTCTGCCCTAATTCTACTCGAAATTCACCATCAAAATTGCAAAAATTAGTCCCAAAACTTGAATTCAAGCTAAAATCAAGGTTTTTGCTCAAATACCGGCTTAATCACCGTCTGAATTTCAAGGTAATCTCTTGTAGCGAACTTCATGGAGGTAGCTAAAATTGGTGTCATTGATTATTAATTTTTTTTATTGACAAATCTAGGCATATAGGTTCGTTGGTTTAGAAATTATGCTATAATTTGTTGATTATGTAGTATTCTTTGTGTATATTTTGTGTATATTGAGTGTGAAACATACCCTTTAATTCATGGAACTTTGAGCATCTCCAACGGTAATTTTTTGAATGGAATGCAAATTTGGCATTAGAAATGGTTTTGTATGAATTCTTTGTAGCTATACATATATTTATAGCTACATTCCTTGATGATTAATGAAAATTTTCGGCAATAATGTTTGTAGAATAGGAAAAATGGAAAAAGAATATTTAAAATAAAATTTAAATATTAATGGAAAAAGAATATTAATGGAATTGGTCTCATTGTTTATTAATTTTTTTTATTGACAAATCTAGGCATATAGGCTCGTTGGTTTAGAAATTATGCTATAATTTGTTGATTATGTAGTATTCTTTGTGTATATTTTGTGTATATTGAGTGTGAAACATACCCTTTAATTCTTTGTAGCTATACATATATTTATAGCTACATTCCTTGATGATTAATGAATTTTTGGCAATAATGTTTGTAGAATAGGAAAAATGGAAAAAGAATATTTAAAATGAAATTTAAATATTAATGGAAAAAGAATATTAATGGAACTGGTCTCATTGATTATTAATTTTTTTTATTGACAAATCTAGGCATATAGCTTCGTTGGTTTAGAAATAGGGCTATAATTTGTTGATTATGTAGTATTCATTGTGTATATTTTATGTATATTGAGTGTGAAACATACCCTTTAATTCATGGAACTTGGAGGATCTCCAACGGTAATTTTTTGAATGGAATGCAAATTTGGCATTAGAAATGGTTTTGTATGAATTGTTTGTAGCTATACATATATTTATAGCTACATTCCTTGACGATTAATGAATTTTTGGCAATAACATTTGTAGAATAGGAAAAATGGAAAAAGAATATTTAAAATGAAATTTAAATATTAATGGAAAAAGAATATTAATGAAATTTGCTATGAGATGCTTGGTTGGGGAAAGTAATTTTTGAAGGGAACAAGTATATCTTATTACTATACATTGTTAAAATGTAGAGAATAAACCTAGGGAAAATACAAAAATCTATCTCTAATATGGTGTAGTGTTGGTTACCTATTAATATCAATTACATTATTTTATTTTGAGAAAGTGTGACTAAACTACGGTTTGTCGGAAGTAGTACATGCTCAATGTTCAAAGTACTAATTAAAATTTTTGTGAAGACACGCGGAGTAAAGTACATTACGCTAAAATATTTTTTGGGATAAATTAAGCACTAATACATAACTAATTAGATTATGCACGATTAATTAAGAGTGAAAAAAATTAAAGAAGAATTATTCGGGAGACATTGTTAAAACTTGTTATGGTATAATACATTATTAAAAGTGACTTTGTTAGAATTGGAAAAGTGAAAAAAAAAAGAAAAAAGACATGATTAATTAATTTGAGTAAAAAATTAGCACTTAAGGTTTGTTCTCTATTTTTTTGTTCATATTTCTCTTCATCTTTTTCTTATCATTTTTGTTCTCTTGTTTTCCGGTTGATGAAGAAGGTCAAATAGGCATTTGAGTGAAAATAATCAAGTCTAAGATCATAAGAAAGTGAACGGAATATCATCGAACTTTAAGGTAGTGCTCATTCATTTATCTAAGTTTTCTAGATTCATGTATATGGTGTATTTTCAATTAATATATATGTGGTTTTTTCCATTTCTAAACACAATATAATTTGTCAAAGTACATATGGTTCAAGGTTCATTCCCTGTTATTTATACTTTGTTCAGGCATTGGAAGATTGTAAACCTTACATCTAAATTACAACTCTTCACCGAATAGTTTATTCTTTCCTTTGTAAGGTAAGATTTCGAATTTTGAAAATAGTATGATTTTATTGATGCTATTTGGTTATGCAAATGTGAACTTATATGTGTGCTCAAATCTGGTAAGTTACTCAATGGAACAAAATTAAACGAATCGTGTTGTTTTCTTTAATTAAGAGCGCCTCTAATCGCTCTATCTCTACAGGGCATTCTATCAGCTATGGCGTTATCTCTTATCCCTATCGTTCGTCCATTTGACTGGTGACGAAGGGGATCACAGTGTTCCATTTAGAATTTAGCAAAAAGTAATTATTAACAAGTACTCATGGACCTTCCATAAATACACTCTTTACAGCATTATGTACCATTCAAATGTTTTATTATTAGTATAATTTAAAATTCTAATGGTTTGCCATATTTGAATACTAGATGTTTAAGTGTAGTTTGTACTTTAGTTGTTGAGATAGTGTCTTTAAATGGTAGTTTGAATGTCTTTATTGCAGGTACTTCGAAGTAAAAATGCGTTGTGTGAAGAGTTGTCATAGAACTTCACAAGGTATATTTTCATAGAATCACTTACCATTCAAATGTTTGTTGTGGTTTAATTTAGAATCCTATTGGTATGGCATATTTGGATTCCTCAACACTTGAATAGAGATAATGATAAAAAAAATGTGAAATATTTGATTGGAAGGAATTAGATTATGACTAGCCTTATTGACTCCTTTGAATCGAATAGATGTCTAGATGTAATTTGTATTTTAATCAATAATTCGATAAATCACTATAAGATTTTTTCCGCCTTCGTTTATCAAAATTGAGTCCCTCGATCTCAAGCATTCCTCAATTTTTATACATTATATGTAAGCATGTGGGTTATTCTCCAGAGATTCTGTTTTGGGGAGTGTATTTTCTAGTTGCATGCATTTTTCCAATAAACTATATTACATTACTTGTTCATTTAATAACTAGAAATACACTATAGATAGACTTAACTAGGCAACAAAAACCATCTTCATTGATCCCACTTAAACAGAATAAGATTTGCCAAACATGCACTAACTCATACAGGTTGTCATTTATATTCCTTTACTTATAATGTTAAACTGTTAATACTTCATTGTGAAGCAGCTATTTTTTTTGAACTGTGGTTGCAGGAAGAAGCTACTTTAGTACAGAATTGTAAATTTATGTTATTCCAATTGTAATCTTTTAAGGTTATTACAATGTTGATTAACAGTGTTGATTATGTTAGGACATCGAATTTTAGTACACAATTGTAATTTTATTATGACTGCACAAAAAGATATCGGGTTCTTGTGATGATCAAATTTGATTTGAGAATGTCATTTTGCATGGATTTAGGGTTTTTTTTAATGAATTGTTGTTGCTAATTTATACCATCAACCATATATATATGTTTGTTAATATCAAAAAATTATATTGTAATTTTTTTTAAAAATTTTTTTTCCAATTTGTCACGGTTTAAAACCGTGACAAATTTGTCACGGTTCTAAACCGTGACCATTTGTCACGGTTTAGAACCGTGACCAATTTGTCACGGTTTAAAACCGTGACAAATTGGTCACGGTTCTAAACCGTGACAAATGGTCACGGTTTAGAACCGTGACAAATTTGTCACGGTTTTAAACCGTGACAAACCAGTTGCGACGCTGTTTTTTGTCACGGTTTAAAATCGTGACAAATTCGATTTGTCACGGTTTAAAACCGTGACAAATCGCGAGATATGGTATAGTGAAAATGAATAACGAATCAAGCATATAATTTTAACTATTCCAACCCGATATTAAACTAATCAAGTGTTACATATAAACATAAAGCATGTAAACTTAGTTCTACTTTAATGCAAATCCATGTACATTCAAAGGAATCCTCGCCCTCGAGAGATACTTGATACTGCTATTAGAGTAACATTTATGTACTAACCTCTCTAAATTAGTGTTAAATTGAACGACCCTGAAAAACAGACCTAAATAAGCTCAACCTAGAAGGCGAATTCATTAAATTATTTGATATTTATATAATAACACAAATGTATCTATTTTTCTAACGAATAGTATTAAAGATGTAGGATGCCCTCACTTTTTTTTTTGTATCACATTCTCTCCGTCACATAGGATGTCCAATTTAAATTTGCAATGGAGATGCAATAACCTCCAATATAGACCATGATACGGACAAATTTGCATCTGAATTCTTAAACCTGCAACTTTCTACTTACTTTTCTTTGATTTATTGTGTCACATGACATTAAAAAAAAATGATGGAAAAGATGGAAGCAAAAGTAATGAGAATTACAGTTCTAAAGCCATCACATTGACCAGTCAGATACACTGAACACAAATTTTTGATCTACATGGAAGGTTCTGTCCACGTGTGAAATTTCTCTACCACTCGATGTCCCACGTGGAATCTTTCGACCCTTCTTTTTGCCAAAGCATATTCTCTATTTAATTGACTTCATCAACTACCTGTCCATAATACCTTAAACATGGACCAAAACCAGCCTAATAATAACAGAGAGAGGGACAGGGACGGTGGTGCAGGAGAGATTAAGTACAGAGGCGTTCGCAAGCGGCCGTGGGGGAAATACGCGGCGGAGATACGCGACTCAGCGCGGCAAGGAGCTCGTGTTTGGCTGGGGACTTTTAACACGGCGGAGGCGGCTGCTAGAGCTTATGACAGGGCAGCATATAGCATGAGGGGTCATTTGGCAATCCTTAATTTCCCAGAAGAGTATAACATGCCGAGTAGCTCGTCCCATTTTGCGTCGTCTTCTTCGAATCAATGCGCGATCAGAGAGACGAAAGCGGAAGACAAGTGATCGAATTCGAGTACTTGGATGACAAGTTGTTGGATGAACTTCTTGATGATAGGAAAGAATAGCAGGGTTGAGCTACTTTGCTCTAATTCTTCTGATATGATAACGAAGAAAATGCTTTGTTAGCACTTCTGATACTCTAAAAGTATTTACGTTTGTCTAATTTTATAATTGGTATAAAATTAAGATTATATTACTTGGAAGGACATGTGAGAATTCGAGTTTTCTAAACATGAAAAAGCATTTCTGAGACTCTAAAAGTATCGATATAAGTCATATGACACATCAATTAGCTAGAGTGCTATCAATCAGACTTTAATGCCACATCAATCAGAATGCACTATGGTATACGCATCAAGCCAGCTATACTGAATCAATATCATTTATCCTAATACCTATTTTCTAAAAGTTTATGTATGATAAATAAATGATCACTTTATTTTTAATTTTTGTAATTTTTATTTTCTACTTTGCGTGTAAACTGGTAATCAAATAACTTAACAATAATGAATAATCATATATATAAATAAAATTCTCGTTTGTAGACCTGTTACTGTTATGAATAATAATTGAAGAATAATTATTAGGTGTTATGAATAATTGAGAATAATGTGGTGGTTATGAATTATGAGGAATAATTTGGTGGAGGAATAATTTGGTGGAGGAATAATTTGGTAAAAGATGTAATTATTATATGTGAATGACTATTATACCCTTGATGAAATTATGTAATTACGATTGTGCCATTCGAAGTTTTCTTATAAATAGGGTTTCAGTTATTAATGAAATTCATTCCTGAGAATTCCTTGGAATTCATTCTCTCTAAATTCTCTCTATTATTTCTATACTTTTATAACACGTTATCAAAGACGGCGCCTAACCAACCTGAGTAATATGAAAGAAGTATGCTCTACACAGATCTTATAGATGATCTTAGACGTAAACCTGGATTATTACCAATGAATTAATTCATCCTCATCAATCCTAAATAACTCTCTCTTTGTAAATACATCATTTAAAATTCCCCTTTGTTCATATTCTTCTCCCACAATTCCTCATTCTACACAACCTGCTTGGAGATGTCTGAAATCCCAAAATTGGAAGAATGGAGTCCAAAGAATTTTCCGATCACGTAAATGGATTGCAAGTAAATCTCATCCATTGGAATAATTAGAGAAAGGGAAAAAGGTAAATCATATGATTTTATAATATAATAATATATTAAACTATAACATTCGTTTTATCGAGATATAAGGAGCATACATTATCAAAATCAAATTTTCTCGACTCCATTATACTCCATTTAACGAGAGTTTCGATTTGACACCAACATTGATAGGGTAATAACTCGTTTTGAAATATGTTATTATCAAACTTTCAAAATTTACAAATCAGTACACCAACTTTTGAAAAAGTTACAAAATAGTCCTTGAACATTTTGATATTGATAAATTGAAGTAGAAAGGAGATAATTTTTCAATCGTAAAACATTGATAAAATATTTTTGACAATTTTACCTTTACGAATTGGAATGGACAATTTTACCCTTAGCGTAAAACCGACCTAATTTTGACGACAGTGAAAATGGGATAGAATATTCATGAAGAAATTCTAAATCCATTGATTATATAAAATGGCTTGAAGTCCATTTGAGTTAAAAGATCGGAATATTATTTTAACTCAGAAGAGTTCAATTACATAATGTACTTATTCTAGAAGGATAAGTGTCTCTTGTAGAAGCGAAGAATGAGTATTTGTTACAGAAGAACAAATGCCTCTGTAGAAAGCAATTCAATATTTAATTTTCGCACTTTATTTAATGCAATTTAATTCTTGCAATACCTCCTACTAGATGATGGGTTCAACCGTCACTAAACGAAGGTTTTATATATTTCTGCACTTTATATGCTAAGTGATGGGTAATACCTTCTACTAAATGATCCTATTCCTCAAGAAGTAGTTAAACATTATGCAATTTAATTCTTGCTATTTAAATTAGTGAAATTTATATTTATTGCAATAATTCCCATAAGGTAGGTTCGACCACCTATTGGAGGAAATTTAATTTCTGCAATTTAAATTTATGCACTTTATAGTTTGAGTATATTTCCAATGTGGTGGGTAATACCACACGATTGGTGTGCATATTTTCAATGTGGTAAGTTACACTACACGATTGGTTATAACGAATCCTACTCCAGAAGAAGTAGTTGATCAAATATTCTAATCCTACTCTCGAAGTAGTAGGCGATGAGAATAAAATTACTTCTCCATATATACCGAATATTAATGGAGAAAATTGAGTAAGTGGTACTTGAAGTCACCATTGGATAAATAGATGAAAATAAAATGCTCCATAGATCCCATGTTGATAAATCAAATAAAATATATCGCATGGAGAGATTATATGAAGTAATCTCATCGATGATATGAGATTGTATTAATATGAGAATAAAATGCTCTTGAAGAAGCAAAATCACTAGATTTCTGTATTTGAATAAAGCCAATATGATATTATTATTATTACTCAGGAAGAAGTACAAAACAAATTAAGTGGAACATATTGAGAATATCAAAAGATGGCATTAAACACTAAAAATATAGAAATGCAAAAAGAAAATACATACTGAATCCATAAATGATGGATGCGTCTTGAGAGTATAAATACTCGTAACTCTGCCACCATCAACATTAGGGTTCATAATGAAATATTTAAAGGATCCGAATTTCTTTTTAAGCTTGACACCCGTGATGCGTGGACGGACACAGGCTTCCAGATTCTTGAACATATGCATGAAATTTGATGAGTAGTTCATCAACAAGATGCAGCGAGAAATAAGTATTTTTCTCATTGAATGAGAGATAAACTTATTATTTACACTCGATCTAGAAACGCTAGTAAGCCATCAAAGAAATTATTAATATTCAACAAACCTATTGGTTTGACATGAAAGTTCCATTGTACAACGAGGCTATATTGAATATTTCCTCAAGTGTGTTGTAGCCGCCTGGAAGGACAATGAAAGCATCACTATTATTCATCATATACATCATGCAGTTGTGGATGGATTGCGCTTGTAGCACCAACCCTGCTGGACCCATGGTAGAACTGGCTCCAATTCGAGTATTAGATCCAACTAGATGGAAAGGTATTACACTCGAAACTCTTATTCCCCATGATTGTGCGGCCATTATGAGTCTAGCTAAAAGTTTGTTGTTGGTTCCTCCGTATAGTATATTGATTTCTTGTCTCCCTAACTCTTTTACGAGTCGGTTTGCCATATCCACATATTGGATATGGCCTACCAGTTTAGATCCACCAAGAACACATATAGTTTTTACCTGGCGAGGTAAAGATTGACTTACATGAGATGATTCTGATATCTCCATCTCCATCTCCACCTCTATTTTTCTCTTTCAACGAATGAATGATAGATATATGAATCCCTCTATTTAAAGATAAATTTTCAAACCAATAATTGAGTGTACTATTTACTTTTTGACAAATATGAAAGAGAAAAAGGCAGAAAAAAAAAAATTTTAAACGAAAATGACATATATCTGTCGGTGATAGAAAATTAAAAAAAAATCGAAAATCGAAAAACGATATTTACAAATAAAAGAAAAATATTGATCTTCTATATTACATAAATTTGCCTTACATAAATATGGGAAAATTATTATACTAAGTTATTCTGCTAAATTTACAAACTGGATCTTTTAAAGTAAGTATTTCAAGACTATAAAGTGCTTGTTGATCTTTGAATTTGGTCCATAAGGCCATTAGCTCACCTTGTACGTGTCCACTTGGATGTGTCTCAAGAGCCTGTTGAATATCATCCAAAGGCTCCTTACTCAATCCATCATTAATGAATGCTATTTTATCTTCTCGATTTCTGGACAAGTACCCCACAGATTTACATCGAGTGTCACATGTCCATCGAGCACACTTGTAGCATCCTCCTTATATTTTTGCTCTCCGTTTCTTTGAAAAACTACTTTTACCCATACCAGGCATGTATTTAGAGGGAATTGAAACCTCACGAGATAATCGAACCTTTAGTTCAATCAAGCATCGGATATCTTGTGGGATACCCTTATTCATTAGCATCCTTAATCTTTCCAGCCTACATCGATAAATCCTTTTTAGGATTTTGATCGGTAGTGATGGATAGTATTTTCGAAGATTTGAGAGCATATGATCCATTATAATATATAGACCCTTGTTAGGATGAATTTTGCAATAATTTTGATGATTTATTTATAGAATAATACGACATTATGAAATAAGACTCGATTTTAAATAAATAATATGAAGCGTAAGAGCTACGATTTGAATTAAATAATAGCGGATGTGATGCGTATGAAATTTGTAACTCCGTGTTTGAACAAGAGTAGACAATAATGTCACTAAAAGATGATGGAATATGTCGGTGAATTGTTTCTATGATAAATCATATTGAGCACTATCTGAGATACTAGTGAAATCGATATAAGAATTTCTTGAACTAGAAGTTCAATAATACTCGTTTGCAAAACCTGATGACCATCTGGTTTAAATAATTATTGAAATCAATATTTCAAGCGAAGAATTAAAAGAATTCTTCAATGATTGTTCTCGATAAATGATGAAATCATTACTAGCCAATATTGGGAATAAATCCCAAATATATTTGGAATAAAGGATGAGAAGTATGGGCCCACTCATCCTCCATGTGGACTACTAGATATTATGATATGAATCCACTAGATAGTCACATGTGTATATGATTCGTAATTTGAAATTTCTGAAATATTTGCTCACCAGTATGAGCATGATTTTGATTTAATGATAAAGCTAGTAAATGTATATCCCAATACTTGAATAAATCACTGAAGGATTTGAGTATGCATACAAGTGGGATATTATATGGCAAATTATTTAAAGTCCTCAAATAAATTGCCGATATCGAGAATAGAATGCAAACGGTCTAAATTCCCATATTAAGGCTGAATGATGAGAACATATATGATTAAAATCATACCAACTGTATGAGTTTTGGTGTTCTAAATTTTCTTAGCATGAGGAGGAGTATTAAAGGTTGAAAATAATATGTGAAATGCATCATGTTATATCCTCGAAATTGAAATACGAACTTGAAGTTCAAAGATGCATGAAAGGCTATGAACAATCACATATATCACCTACGATGCTTTGATAAGTTAGCACGCCAGAAGCGTTGATATTTCCCCAATCATATATATCAAAGCAAATTATAAAAGATGGTCTTAATAACGGAGGCATATGCTCTTGAAGAGTATATAGACATAACTATATTGTGTAATCCTACAAGAGGATTGATAATGAGATATCTCGATAAGTTATGTCGATATGGGGAAAGAAATGAAATTGAAATGTGTCGACACGATATGAAAATGTAGCGCTACATATGATCAATGATAATGAAAATATTGAGATATATTGAAGATGATAAATGGTGAATGTGAAATCCTTAACTTATGAGATGATGATGACTATTGCTCAAGTTTAAAGATAAGCATGGTGGTCATTATATGTTGCATGCTCATGAAAGTTAAATTACCGATCGTGTGTGTAATGCCTAAAAGGAAATTAAAGGATCGGATGAGCTAAACCCGTGTTTATGAGTACCCTAAAGGGTGAGCTAAGCCCACAGGAATGAAATAACCTATTAAGTGAGTATTAAATGTTAAATGATATATTTTAAGTGTTAGTTAGTTATGAAGGTTTACTTATATGTTTACATGTTTTTACTATGAATTTATATGCTTTAAATTGTGTGTTTGGAAACATGTGTTCATGGTGAATGTTTTGTAGTTGTGTAAGAAAATTGATGCACTCTAAATGAGCAGAGTATAAAACCAATGTATATGATACTCATACAAATGTATGAAAGATTTTAAATGCTTTGACATACTTGTATAAAATACGCGTTGCACTCTTTTTCCCGGTGAGGCTTTATCCCATTGGGTTTTCCTAGCAAGGTTTTTAATGAGGCAACTTTAAAGGCGTATTCACATGAATAATGTACTCTTTTTCCTTCATTAGGGTTTTTCCCACTGGGTTTTTCCTAATAAGGTTTTAACGAGGCATATTCATGGTATATTGAGAACGATAGGAGAAATTGATACAGTGTATCTATTAGATCAAGTTATAATGGAGCTAATGCTTTAGATCCAAACGATGATGATATTGAAATCATTTACCAGAAGTAAAGATATCAGTTCTCAAGATATGAAATCAAACGGAGCAGCTGTACTCTTTTTCCTTCGATCAAGTTTTTTCCCACTGGGTTTTCTTGACAAGGTTTTAACGAGGCAGCACGTGAATACTCATATGCCGCTGATAGACATCAGGGGGAGCAATGTTTTGATGAAGCAGTATATAACCACTCCAAACTATCCTGCAATCGGTTTGGAAGTTTTTTCCCAGGTTTTTCTCCAAACAAGTCCAGAAGACATTTGTATTAAACTATTAATAGTCATTCAAGGGGGAGTGTTATGAATAATAATTGAAGAATAATTATTAGGTGTTATGAATAATTGAGAATAATGTGGTGGTTATGAATTATGAGGAATAATTTGGTAGAGGAATAATTTGGTGGAGGAATAATTTGGTAAAAGATGTAATTATTATATGTGAATGACTATTATACCCTTGATGAAATTATGTAATTACGATTGTGCCATTCGAAATTTTCCTATAAATAGGGCTTCAGTTATTAATGAAATTCATTCCTGAGAATTCCTTGGAATTCATTCTCTCTAAATTCTCTCTATTATTTCTATACTTTTATAACAGTTACAAATATATTGTTGATTTTAGTGTTGTAGCCTGTAGGGTCTATCTTTTAGCTAGATAAGTGAATAAACAAGTATGTATGTTGAATCGAACTACTCAATATTGAATAGCCAAGATCATCAGCATTACTGATCCTTTAAATAAAAATAATTTGACTTGACTTGACTGGCTTGTAACTTGTTTGCTCTTAATTATTTATGTCACATTTATAGTAATTCAAACAGTCCGACATTTTTCTCTTCCAAGTTTTGCTACATTAAATTTTGCTGACACGAGAGAAATCTCCACAATGCATCCACTGAAGGATTAAATGCACCCACCATTACAATTAGGGGTGGGCATTCGGACCACCAACCTTCGACCTGAACTGATCCAAATCAATTCGAGTTAGTTCGGGTGGGGTTGTATAGTAAATTGGGTCAGTTTTTGAGTTGACAATTGTGAACCCGAAAACCGAGGGGTTGCCAAAAAAAAATGCAATAACCAACCCGAGTAGGGTCGGTTTCGGGCCACCAAACCGAACCGCTTATTTGGTTTCAGTTTGGAAAATCTCAAACCGACTCAAATTGAGTCGGTTTCAGGTCAGGGCTTGAACTAGACCCGATGCCCCCCCAAAGTACAATTACATCATAAAAATAAAATTTATTATGATTTGAAAAAAAAAAATGAAAAATACTCTATGGAGATAGTATCACTATAATATTTTATGAGTTAAAATATGATATTTTCTGGAGTCACCACCATCGCTCACCGCCATCACCACCACCACCGTGGCATTGTGCCGCCACCACCGCCATGCCCTGTTGAACTATTCGGGGTGGTAGTGGTAGTGGCAGTGGTGGTGGTGATGGTGGTGACATCGGTAAATAATGATACTCGAAAGTATCACCTTATCATGATATTTTATATTTTATAAAGTATCATAAAAATTATAAAGTATCGGATTATGATGATACTTTGAATACTTTGAAAGTATCATATTATAATGCTTTTTAAATATAGTAAATTTCAATTTTTAAAAGTTTTATAGTAAAATTCATTTTTTATGTGTAAAGTAAGGTGTTTATGCATTTAACCCTCAATTGAATTATTTGGACCAAAGTCTTCTTGACCCGGTAGTCTTAGATGTTGGGCTGATCAATAATTAAATCCGAGTCCAAGACCAATGACCACAATTAATGGCAAATTGACTTAACTAGCACTAGTAGAGGGTGGTTAAAGATTGGGTTGCCCTTTTGGGTAAACTTTCGTTGGAATATGACAAGAAGCAACGTTAATTTGACTCAAATTTCACTTTGTATTCACTTTATGATAAATTTTAATTTTATTAACATATTTAAATTATTATTCTAAACATTTCGGGATTTCAGCATTAATTAAATAAAAATTACTTTCTAACAAGAAAGACGAAGAAACATTCACATAATTAACTCATCAAATATTGATTTGGGCATTTTTTTTCTTTAGAAACTTTTGTGTGTCGCGGCCTTTTTTAGGTGAGATTAGCTAACTAGCAACCTTTTACATGTTGAAAATAAACATTTTCCTTTTTTACTATATAATAATGTACAAATCATTTTACTACTTCATTGTGCTTTTTCAACAATATCAAATCTTAAGGATGACGATTCAACTTCTTCTAAATTTTTAAAACTAGTTGTTCGTCAGATGAAAATTGCATTCCTAAACAATACTTTCAATTATCTTCAAAGAATCAAAACAGTGGATTTTCCTAAACATTTTCCTTTTTCTTGTCGAATAATGTACAAATCATTTTACTACTTCATTGTACTTTTTCAACAGTATCAAATCTTAAGGGTGACGGTTTGACTTCTTCTAAATTTTGTAAACTAGTTGTTCATAAGATGAAAATTGCATTCCTAAACAATACTTTCAATTATCTTCAAAGAATCAAAATTGTGGATTTTCCTAAACATTTTCCTTTTTTACTGTCGAATAATGTACAAATCATTTTACTACTTCATTGTGCTTTTTAACAAGTATCAAATCTTAAGGGTGACGGTCTGACTTCTTCTAAAATTTTTAAACTAGTTGTTCATAAGATGAAAATTGCATTCCTAAACAATACTTTCAATTATCTTCAAAGAATCAAAACTGTGGATTTTGTTGAAATTACCTATAAACTATTTAACAAGTGTAAAACCATCTAATCAACTATGCGTGTTATATAGAGTTACCATTAAAAAATGGCGAAGATTTAGTTATACAAAACTAAAATCTTTTATTTCTATTGAGGTGTTTGTGTGTATATATATTTCACCAAATAATCTTCAATGATAAACACCTTAATTTTTCTCCCAAAAAAAAAAAAAAAATCGGAATTAATTTCAAATGGGCAAATCTGTACCCTTTTCTAAAAGGTGGTGAAAGAATCTGATTGAAATTCTCTTTTAGAGGAATATATCTTGGTCCAGCTCGACATTTCTCACTAGCGTAAGTATATATCAAGTATAAACAAGGTCCACCCCACGTGAATTTATTGACCATTTCCAAAACATTTCAAAGCTCGAATGATTCTAATCGTAAATGCTAAACTTAATATTGAAGAAATTTCAGTGAATACATGTGAAATTAACTTGTGTACATACGTGAACATGTTCACATATGTTGGTAAAAAAAAAAAAAAAGGAGCCTTGTGTTCACATATATTTCGTCCTTGGGTCTTCATAACTTTTGCTCTACTTCTTTCCCAGGTCGTATTTACTAAGATCGTCATTGAAAGTCATGTTAAGTTCCAACTTCAAGGGCAAACTCTATCAAAGTTTTTGAACCAAGGAAAGTCCATTTTCTTTCCTTTTTTTTTTTTTTTTTTTGAATAAAGGAAAGTCCATTTTCTTCGTCATTAAATTGCTCTCTCTCAAACTCTAGGATATATAATCCTATATTCCGAGTTTGGGCCTATATACCATGCGTGACACCGAGGAGTTTTTCACAAACTAGTTTATACTCGCCGTGTTCTAGGGACTAGTAAATATTATTTAGGTGCAATTTTATTGTTTACTTGATATATATATATATATATATATATATATATATATATATATCAGCTTTCTCTCATTTTCGACTTATTTTTGTGCCTAGAGGTAGAGGGTGACAACACTGGCGGATCTGTGAGGGGCAGTGGGGGCAGCCACCCCCACTGCAGTCCAGATTTTTAGAAAGAAAAAAAGAAAAAAAAGGGGAGAAAAAGAAAAAGAAAAAGAAAAATAATTTTTCTTAATATACAAATTTTCCCTAGTAAAATTTAGATGTTGAAGTTGAATTAAAGGTTATTCGAATAGCAGAGAGCCGGTAGAATAGTATATATTGAGAAAGATGTATTAAAAACGTAAAAGAAATTGATAATGAAACTGTTATACATTATTTTCAAAGTATAGGAAACGTAGGCAACAAAAATACAAATATCTAGTATTTTGTAATTTCTTCTTCATTCACATTTTGTAAATCTCAAAGTTTTTTTTAGTATATAATACACTGGTAGATATTTTCTTATAATATACAACTTAGGGTGTATTCAATTGAGATTTTAAAGGAGCTTTAAAGACCTTTAAGGAACTTGATGGATTTGGAAAAGTTTGGGTGTATTCAATTGAAATTTATGAAAGTCAATTAAAATATTGAGGTATTTAATATAAATTTTTATGGACTTTTTAAAAGTCCATCAAAGTCATGAGGTATTAAATGATGAATTTTAAAAATCCCATGAAATTATGATGTATTTAAAATTGTCTTGAATTTTTAAAGACTTTAATGAAATCCTTTAGGTACTCATCTTTTAGCACAAAGTTCAAACACAATTTTTCATATGAAATTTATCACTCACTCTTAAGATTTTGATGGATTTTTATTCGTCACCATCGCCCGCCACCACTGTCACTGCTGCATCCACCACCTCCACATCACCGCTGTCGGCGCCGCCACCACCACCACCATCTTTCATTACTTTTTCTTCTTTATTTTTTCTTAATTTCATAATAAGAATGATGTAAAAATATTCTTATAATATTTTTATCTTCTTTTTGTTCAATTTTTCATGAAAAAGAAAATTATTTACAAAAGTTTGTAAAAACTTTTAAAATCGATAATTAAATATTTTATATCTACTCCTTACTTTAATAATTTGATATATGTTTTGACATACTGATTAAACATACGATAATTTTTTAGTTTTTCTCGTTAAATTATATCAAAATATTGTGAAATCTCTATTTGCAATAGTCATGTATTTTTGTAGTTAATAAATTATTATCTTTTTATAAAAATATAGTATAGAGAATAATTAATTATTATTAGTTTCAGCTTTTGAAACGATAATAATTTAATCAGAAAAGATAATAAAAGTCTAATCTCAATAAGTTTAATAATATTTATTTTAAGAAATGAAAATGTATATTATCAAATGAATTTCAAAGAAATCCAGTAAAATTTTTGAAATAAAATTCATTCCAAATCCATTGAAAATTTTTATGAATTCTGTGGAAATCCGTGGAAGTCTATAAAAATCAATAAATGTCCATTAAATTCCAT
Organism: Jasminum sambac; assembly: GCA_018223645.1. Classification (NCBI taxonomy): domain Eukaryota; kingdom Viridiplantae; phylum Streptophyta; class Magnoliopsida; order Lamiales; family Oleaceae; genus Jasminum; species Jasminum sambac. The sequence continues at coordinate 26,291,438 of CP073649.1, forward strand.
GAAAATATTCAATTTTAAAGTTTATTAAAATCCTTATAATCCAAATTAAATACAGCCCCCTTAGACTATAAATGTTATATTTTTTTAAAAAATTTTCAGTGGCAGCCCCCGACTTCTACCCCCACACTTGTATTCCAATCTTGCCCCTACTGAACTAAAGATCCGCCCCTTGGCGAGATGCATGCAACCTCACATTCTTTTTGTGGGCATTGGGGAGCATTTTGATCATGAGTCCTCTACAACTTCTAGATACTTTTCACTATCGTAATTCTTCATGCATGGTTAGTTTCGTTGTCTTGCAATGGATCCTAGACTCCTAGTTCTTGAGTCTCCTTGTGAAGTCGGACTTTCTTGTACTACGTATCTAGTCGTCCAGTTTTAAGAAAGAAGGTTTGTCTTTTTGGAAATTATATTCAGAGTCAATCCACTTTTTAATTAATGAGACAATCTTTCCAAAAGTTAAATTACTTTTCTTAATTTTTCTTCTAGCTAGGAAGCTTCGTCAAAGCAATCACAGATTCACTTGATCGAGCCCTAATTAACATTACAATACTATGAGTTGATTTATATATAGTTCTTTTTTAACCTTTATCCGCACATTCTTAAGAGAAAAAAATCACTTCCAAATAATCTCTCCCAAACACACTAATTTTCCCAACTGATCAATTAGTAAAAGAAACGCCGTGAGTTTGCTTTTTAGCAGTCACTACGTTATCACATATATGAATATTGATCCACAAATTTACTTGAGTCTCGTTTGGTTTTGGATGTTTAATATTTTTTTTTCCTAAATCCTCTCAAGTTTAGATTTAATTTGAAGTTTCAATCTCACAAATTTTAGAAACTACTTTTATCAAAAAAAGAAAGGAAAATAGGAAACCACTTTTTAACTTCTAATTTGGTAATTATTTTTCAGAATTCTCTGCCAAAAGTTGCACTTAAATATGGAAATAAGTCTTCTAAGAGTGAACATCATTATTTGTTTTAAGAAATCTATTATCGGAGAAGAGCCGTGTTATAATTTGTTGTCCCATTTTATATCCCTTAAGCTAGTTATTTCTTTCTAATTTAAAAATCTTTCAAAAAAAATGATTCGCGAATAATTCGTATGATATTTAATTATAATTTCTTCAAATGAGAATATCACACGATGACATCAATTTACTTTACGATTTCTTAAAATCTTAACAGATGACTCAGATAATTATAAAATATTCCATGAAGTACTCAGTGACTTGTGAGTTTATGTGGGTGTAATTAGTCTATGAACACAAATTAATCAGGATCGCATCTATAAATGGATGACATTAAACTTTATTCTTGTCTTATTTTTATTCTCCCCCACAATATAGCACATTCTTTATTCACTTTGACTACCCTTTAGTTTTCAAGAAAAAGATTATCATATGCATGAAGTCTGTTAAGATTTAGGTTCCACCTTAAAAATTAACTCATTAAAGAGAGGAGCCCAAACTCTTTATTAATTGGCAGTATAAGAGATGAGTGTGCAATGCTCGAGAAAGAAGAAGTGGTGGGCATTTGAAAAATCCCAGGAACATGCAGACTCGATTGAGTATTTATGCTCTGATACCATGCTTGGTGTTCGATTTTAAAAAGTTAATCCATTAAGAAGAGTTGTCCTAATCCTTTATTTATTTGTAGTATCACTAGTACAAAAATGAGCTTAGATGGCGGTTGTTTAAGACTTAGGGTGGCATTTTTTTTTATCCCCACCCAAACCAGCAACACCCAAAGTCGTCAAAAGGGTGGCGGTTGAAAAAACGCCACCCAAAATAGACTTAGGGTGGCGGTTGTTTTTAACAACCGTCACCCTTTATTATTATTATTATTTTTAAAAGGACTTAGGGTGACGGTTGTGTCCAACAACCGCCACTCTAAGTTTTTTTTTTTAAAAAAAAAACACTTAGGGTGGCGGTTCTAGTGCAAAACCGCCACCCAAAGTCCACTTTTTTTTTTTTTTTTATGATATGAGCGATGGAAAACACACGAAATAATTTTTATTCAAAACCAATCGCATCCAATTACAACAAAATGAATAATCTAAGAACAAAAATACAAAATTATAAGATGAAAAGCTAAAAATTACTTTTTGAGGCCTTAGATGACCTCAGATCGGCCTGAAACATGGGGTCATAGCGATAGCGGTGAGTGTCGTAGATCTCGTCGCGACGATTAGGAATATTGCTAAATCGGTAAAAGCGGACATCGTATGCAAAAGTTATGGCCATTTAAAGTTTGTATGCTCAAAAACTCGAAAAAAATTATATTAACTATTATATAAAAATAAACGAGATTGACATGACCAAAAGATCAAAGAAGCTTACCCATGACCAATTTGTGAAGAAATTGCACTTAACAATATTTCAAGAAATTTCGAAAAATTTTCAAAAGAAGGAGAAACTCAGAAGCGGGAATACCAGATTTGGTGATTTGGTGGAATATTTAAAGGGAAATGGTGGCGATTGGAGCAAAAAACCGCCACCAAAAGTATTTTAATAATAAAAAAATAAAAAAAGGGTGGCGGTTGTTAGCTTACAACCGCCACCTTATGTACTAATTTTTTTTTTTTAATGTTCGTTTAGGGTAGCGGTTGTTTTACACAACCGCCACCCTATGTTCTTAATTTTTTTTTTTTTACTACGTTGGTTTAGGGTGGCGATTGTTAACACAACCGCCACCCTAAACAAACTTAGGGTGGCGGTTGTTTTACACAACCGCCACCCTATGTTCTTAAATTTTTATTCTTTTTTTAACGTTGGTTTAGGATGGTGGATTTTTGCTATAACCGCCACATTTTCTTAATTCCGAGCATCAATGGTGGCGGTTTCAATGAAAACGCCACCTAATGGGCGTCACCTAATGTTACTTGTGTACTAGTGTATGTCTAGTATTTTTTTCCAATATGGAATATTTGTGTTTCAATACACTTACGGAATCCCTTCTCTATTGTCATTCAACACCGTTAATGGCAATGACTAGGTTATATATATATATATATATATATATATATATATATATATATATACACACACACACACACACACACACATAGGGCGGAGCCATAAGGGGTGGTGGTCTCCCCTCGCTACCAGTGCCGATCCTGATATAGAATCTACGGTGGGGCCCCTATACATTGGCTTGCAATAAATAGTTTAAGAATAAAAAAAATTGTATAGAATGATCATAACTAAACTTTATACTAAATAAAAACTCTCAAAATAATGACATTAATAATGTAAAAATTGAAGTTTAATTTTATATTCAGTCTTCCAATATTTTGACATAAAACATCAAATTGTTAAGTTATAATAATGAAAATATATCGTAAAAAGTGATTTTCAATGTACGTACATTATATTTTTTGCTAATTCATTTAACATCTATTAGGCCTTAATTAACACATCATTGACGGGAGATCAAATTTTATCATCTTCGATTTTGGGAAACTTCTTTCTGCAAAAGCAATTGTAACTGATATAGACAATAGTGGTTCTTGTTCATAAAAAATTAGAAGTGTGCCACATCATGCTTACAAAAGTGTTCAACTTTATTAGGCCTTAGCACATCATTGACGGGAGATGACATTTTATCAACTTCGATTTTGAGAAGCTTCTTTCTGCAGAAGCAATTGTAATTGATATAGACAATAACGGTTCTTGTTCCTAAAATATTAGAAGTGTTCCACATCGTGCTTACAAAAGTTTGCAACTTCATTGCACAAATTCTTCAAACAATCATCATATATAAATTATTTAGACTAATGAAGCATGAAACATGATTTACCATTGTCAAAAATTAAAGAACTTTGAACCCTAATTGGGGGCCCCTAGGGCTCCAGGTGATTGCCTAGACAGCCTCAGGGCCACCCTTGCCCGCGACAATAGCAATAGCAGTAACAATTGCTCCTGCGTCATTTGCCTGATGTATAAAATTATATAAATTTAATAGCAAAAATGTTCACATAGATTTCATTTGGTGAGGTGGCGAAATGCTTACTCCTCATTTTTATGCAAAAAAGGACTCTAGTTCGACTCTTATTTTTCAAAAAAAAAAAAAGGGCTCTCTCTCTCCCCTCTTATGAATTTCCTACTAAGATTTAACAACACTGTTCCAACTCTTATTATTATTTTTTTAACTTGGCTTCAAGTAATTTAATTTTTGTTAGTCGCACACAATTTCTATTAGAAGATAATTAAGTTGAAATTTAGAACCAAGTAGTGATGGCAACGGGTCGGGTTCGGGTTGGATTGGCCATACCCGAACTTGAACCGTAATGCCGAACCCGAATTGCAATGCCGAACCCGAACCATAACCGAACCAAACTGTGGGTCATTCAATTGGGACTTGGTTAAAACATGCACATTGCTTACTAGTTTACCATATAAAATAATATAATTTTATTTATTTAAATTTTTTCGTAGGAAAAAAACTGCGGGTATTCAATTATTGTTCAGGTACGTCTCTAAAATCTATATCCAACCCATATCCACTTCGAGTTTTTGTATTGAAAACCATATCGGACTCGTTGACCCATCAGTTCGGGTTTTTTCCGATCCATTAAGTTTGGATACCCACGATTTTGGGTTTCACGAGTCATTTTGTCATCCCTAGAACCAAGTAAAGACAACGCAACTCTTTATTTACAAATATAGGCAATTATAATATAACTTCATTTTATTTTATATTATAGTTTGAAGTTATATTATAACTTCATTTAACCATCAGGATTAGCCAGATGGTCAGAACCTCCCCTGGCTAGCAGGAGGTCTAAGGTTCGAAACTCCGTGAAGTCATTAATAATGTTATATTTGTGTTTGTGGTTTGTCCACCCTTATGTGATGGTTTGTTTGGTTCTTTAATTTCATTGTCATATGGTGGTTATGGAGCACTAGGATGCGCCCCCAGATTCGTTCTCCGCGAGCCCAAATCGAGTTTGGAATGGATTGTGCTTCAAATGATTTAATGATGTATTTTGATATAATATGTTTAGCTTGCAATGTACCATTCAAAAACAAAATAATAATATAACTTCATTTCATGTACGAAATGGTAAAACATGCCATAATCATTTTGTGTAACTAAATTAAATATTACACTGTTCAATGTGGTAATATATATCAAATTAATTTTAAAAATAACTAAATTATTTGGAATATCATCACAGTATTCTATATGATGTTTTGTATATGTACGTATCCAATTGAAAGTAATTTCATGTAAATTTAGTGCTTTGACAGTATTTAATAAGTAAATTGCATTTCACAAAGTCCTATATTTGTAGAAAATTTTTTGGGAGCATTAATTGTCCCAAACCGACAAGTCTCTCCCCATCATTTTCGAATTTTGCCCCTGCAACCTCAAAATCTTGGCTACACCATTGCATATACTAATACAATATAATCATGTTATGTTAGGAGAACACAATGTGATGAATGTGAAAAGAGAATTGTGGTAATAATGAAAGGCAATCTAGTTGTAAATTGCAGGGAGGTTTGTATAAAATCAAAAGAAAGTTTTATTCATTTAAATATGAGAAAAGTGATGGTTTATAAAAAAAATAATGCTACTCCTCTTAACAAATTAATGTTTTGAGATGATAGAGATCCTAAGAGTAAAATTAATGTTGGGGAAAAATATGGATCGAAAAAAATGAGAATGGAAAATGTAAAAGAGGGACCAAATTTAGCCCATCTTTTACAAATTTCACCCCAAAAAATAGGGTTTTCCACCTTTTTTTTTCTTCAACATTAATTATCCATAGTTGAACGAGGGCAAACATACCCAAATATGAGTTTTCCCCCTAATATTAGTTTTTCTCTAACGGAGTTAGGGCTGTATTTCATTACTTTTGACAATCGTCAATTCCGTACAAAACATCAGAAGGATCAAGCCAAAAAATGGGTGTTGAAACAAGAAATCATTTAACAAAAATTGAGGATTTTGTCAATAATGTTATTGCAAATCTTATCAGATCAGTAGCTTTAGATTATATTTTTAAGGTTTTCAAAGTTACAATAAGTTCCACAGACAAGATTAAGAACAAAAAGAAGTACTTTCCATTCTCGCCCACATCCTTGTTCTATTTCTTCTGTTCTGCGGATCCAAGAAGATCTTCCAATACCGTATTATCCAAATATTCCAACTCAATCTTCTCCTGCCCAGTCCCCGACCAACGCGAAGAAGACGATGATGATGAAGACGGAAATGTGGGATTATAAGGTGGAATAGTGAGTTGAGAATAATACTCATTAGGGAAATTCAACGTTGCAAGATGACCCTTAAACCTAAACGCAGCACGATCGTAAGCCCTTGCCGCAGCCTCGGGACTGTCAAATGTGCCGAGCCACAGGCGGGCCCCCTGCCGGGAGGGGTCGCGGATTTCAGCTGCAAACTTCCCCCACGGCCGCCGGCGAACACCTCTGTACTTGATTGATTCTTCTTTGCCTTTGTGATCTTCCCTTTGTTGCATGGCTTTACCTCTTGAGCTAAGAGAGTTGCCTTCCATTTTCTTGATGATTAGTTTCGGTAATTAAATTTGTATTTGTTTTTGGGGAGTTCAAATTTGGTGGCACTGAGAGGTGTTTGAATTGACGGTGAACTTCCGATCCTCATTATGAACTAGGGACAATCATATATATATACAAGATTGATGACGATTGCAATATGTGTGTATATGTATGTATGAACGCACATGTCTGATCTGGAAAACACGATTCGAACTCGTTTAAGTCATGCTTAAGCCCGAAGCTTCATCATGCTGGTTTGCACATTTTACTCTTTTACGTTGTATAGCATATGCTTATACTGTTTAGACTCGAAGCTTGACGTTGCTGTTTAGTTACGCTTTACACTTTTTAATTAAATTCCTAATATATATATACACACTCTTTGAAAAGGGAAAAACTTCTCGAAATCTTGTGCCTACGTCTAATGGACCACAAATAAGGGAGTAATGGTCTCTTATGCATGTATAAGTGAACAATTCTAGTTGATATACTTAAATAGGAGTATGTTAGTCTTAAAATACCAAAAGTGTCATCCGAGGTAAAAGATTTGGATTATAAGATCGAATCGAATTTGATATATTTATATTTTTTTAAAGGGAGTCGAACCTGATTTCTTTTGCTAGAAGAACAGTATTAAATTTTCTTTTTTATGCAAAAGAAGAATTGAAAACGATTTTTGTTACCCTAAAAGACAGCAAGGGGAAATAAAAAATTCCTCTTCATAGTCGTTGTTTAATTATAAATTACCCTGTTCATTTCCGGGTCCCATTTCACATTGTCGCATATGTTTTACTGACCACAAATCTGTAAAAGTTACTTATATTTTAGAAAGAAGAAGATAAGATGAATTTAATTTTTTAACAAATTGTTATTTATTTAAAGGTTCATGAGTGACGACTTTCGAAGCATTTCACAAAGGATGACTAAGGCAAAACGTTCCCACCTTTAATCACCCTCGCAAATTTTTGTCTCTACTTTTGATCCACACTGGGGAACTTCTGATTCGCCTTGTTTGAATTCTTATCTTATTGGTGATATTTAAAACATTTCTATTGGTAGTCTGTGTGGTTCGTATTATCATATACTACTTTTACAGTGAGCGCATGCAGTCAGTGACTATTTTTACCATTATTATTAGATTAGTTGTATTCCAAGTTTTATAACTCATTAAGTTTGGGAGGTGCCATTCGAATGAATAATAGTCCAATGATGATGCTCAAAAAAAGAAAAAAAAATGGATCCATTTTATAAAATTTAAAGGGCATATTATATTTGATAGAGATTATAGAAAAAAATTATTTTTATGTATGTGGTCAAAAAGTAAAGAAAATATTTAAAATACATTATAAATTTATCAACACAATGACTGGATAGTGGAAACCATAGTTATCAGACTCGACCCAGGGTTCGACCCGGATAGAGAGCTGGGTCACTGGGTTGCTGGTTCAACCAGTAATTCGATGGTTGAACCGGCGGGTTAACTCTTATCAAACCGGTAGATTGAAATAAAATAATTATACTATCATTGAAATTTTTTTAATATTATAATTAACAATTATTATAACCATTATATTGAGTAAGATTAATTAAAATATTATTACATCCACAAACAAGAATGCTCATCTAATTCATAATTGATTTTATTTTAATGAATATCACTAACTTTTTGTTGAATATTGGAAGGTGACAAGTGGCGCTAATCAATTTTGATTTTGTTTCAAGCCTATAATCGATAATATAAATATGAGCTTAAGAATATGCACTGTAGTTTATAATAGTAGTATAAAACTTAAAAGTAAAATCTTTTAATCACTCATGCTAGTCACACACTTATCAATAACTTTGGATATTCGATTATTTATTTTCAAAAAATTTAATCACGGTAAATATTTAGTTGTGAAAAAGGTTTACTTTGTTTTTTACTTTTTATTTTGGTAAGAAATGATTTGATTTATTTTTTCAACCTTAAACATTTAAGGAAATAATTTTTTTTACAATTTAAAAATATAATAATTTAAATAAGTAATGACCCGGATGGGTTATTACTTTTTGGGTCACCGGGTTGCCTATTAACCGGCGGTTCAACCAGGTTTATATTGGGTCAATTGTGAGGTGGTCGAATTAGATGAATCGGACCGGTCGAGGCACTGGGTCACCGGTTCACCAGTCCAACCGTCCGGTTCGGGTCGGATTTAATAATTATGGTTGAAAATAATAATGAGAAAAAAAATTTAAAAGGCTATATCAATAGTGCTCCAAGATTGTTTTTTTTTTTTTTTTTTGGCTATTTTCGAGTTGTTTCTATTTTTAACTTTCTAAAACAATGAAAATATATTCTCTTTGTCTTTTCAAAAACACATTTTTTAAATATAGCGAAACAAATGTGTAAGTTTCTATTTTGGATGTTACTTGAGTTAAAAGTTAAAACAAATAATGAATTAATATTCTTTTCTCAAAAAAAGTTAAAACATTGAAAATGCATTTCCGAATCTCCAATTTTACTCATCATTCATTCAAGTCTTTAACTTTTATTTGTAGGAAGGTGCTACACTCATATCTAGTTTGAAGTCGGGGTTGACATTCCCTCACATGAAGGGTGGAACTACTCATTAATGAAGACGACCCACCACTCTCATCAGTCTCATGTGTGAAGATGATGTCATGTCAAACCGAAAGTAGGTTTAATACGAAAATGATCTAGCGTCAACGCTGGTATCTTGTTATAGCACTAGTTTGCCAAAACAAGGAAAATTCTAATGCTGATTTCTAGAATCTAGTGCTAGACCAAACCCGGGGGTTTAGTATAATTCTTATTTCTATGTTCATTGTAATCCATGATCACCGCCTGCCATTACCGTTGTCACAGTGGCTGTGCTTTTCCCCCACTCCTAGCTATTTTCCTGCTCTTCTCTAACTGGCTTGGTCGTTGGTGGCAAACCAGTTCTCTAGTTTGGGTGAGAAACCAGAGATCTAGTCTCGTTAGTTACTGAACCTGTGACCGAGGGGTGGGCGGTAGCCAGGTGGGGTTGGGGTGGGAGGGGGATGCGAATGTAGCTAGGTTGAAGATGAAAATTAAATTGTACAATTTGAAAAATCTATGAACTTTATGTAATTTTTCTATAAATTTATCATTTTTTAAAAATTTCAAACCAAAACGTATTTTCTAATTTTCTCTTTTTAAAAAGACAATGAGCTTTCAATATTTTCAATATTTTCAAACTAGAAAATTGAAAATATTTCCAAATTAAAAAATTGAAGCACAAAAAGAAATATCTTAAAAATGAGTAACAATAAGGTATTAAAAAAAAAAAAAACCACAAACAAAAGACTAGTCTCCTTCCCAGATGACATAGAATGAGTGATCAAATTAGAAGAATTGGATGAAAAGGACAAAATGCTAAATTATACATTGGTATCTATTATGAAATTAAATTTTATGGTATTTATATGGGCACATATTAATGAGTTTATGGATGTGGGATTTACAAGGAAATGCACTTCCATGCATACTTGTAGGGAACAATGTCAGAAGTACAACATGGTAGTACAACTATGTGTGTAACCCCTAAAGTAGTGTTGAACTCCACTGGTACAAATGAGTAAAAATGAAATTTTCTATAGTTTTCTATTAGAAAGTTATATCCATAGTTTTACCAATTAATTATACACTTCATTTTTTTAAAGATAATTGTACACTTAATATTATTCACTTATATATAGATATGTGTCTAATATGAAGACCGTAAAATATAAAATTGATTACTGTAGTACGTTTCCACAATTGAAATAATTAAAGAGCAAGACTCAACCTCCCCTATTTGTTACAATAAGTGAAAGATTTTGGTAATCGAAGTTTTTTTTAGCAATAGGATAGGAAAGACAACATTTTAATTTGGTGTAATTTTTGTGAAATTTATTTTTATCTCCATTTATATATTGTCACTAATTTCCCTTTTTTTTCTTTTTCTTTTTCCTTTTTTTTTTTGTTTTATGGAAGAAAGGGAGATTTTAAAGATGTGGGGATGTGAACCCTAGGTTTCAATTCGTGCCAATTGAGCTACAAACTCGTCTTCATTTTCCAAGTTCTCTTAGGTAAAATTATTTTTGTTTTGTTTTCAATCAGTTTGCAATTTTGTACAAAACTTTTTCATGATTCAACATTCGAGTTTGTTGAGGAATTTGCTTGAATTCCTTAGAGCTTTTCTATACAACTTATTTAAAAAATCAATTTCACCATTTTTTAAATCACTAATTACATTGACTTGACAACTCTTTTGATATATTTTTTAAAAATTTTCTTTACTTCTCAATTATGCATCCAAAAATCTTCTTTTTTTAATAATCTGTATAAAACATACGCTTATTATGCTACGTGTCACCAAACCTTGTCCCCCACCATGCATTCCCACCCAAAATTGCAGCTGTTGCCACCACCACCACCACCTCCACCGCTATCTCCTTCACCGCCAACCTGACATAACCGAAAATGTGAAAAATAATGATGAATTCAAGAATAGTTCATTGATTCTGATAACATCCAAATTACAACGACAAAGAAGTCTTAAAAAGAACGTAAATTGTGTTTAATCAAGTATTCGACTCCCTTAAAATTGACATAAGAACAATTATTTATACAATACTGGAATAAAATCCTAAACATTAAAGCATTAACAATCCTAATCCTAAACATAACAAAAGTGCAAAACAAATAAAATCCTAATTAAAATAGAAAACACAAAACCCCTTATTATGATTGTATGAATCCATGTACACTAATGCTCGATTTATTACTCCATCACAACCTACCTGGAATTACCGATAGAAACAGCAAGCACCAAAAAACTACAATAACCATCATCCCCCGCCTCATTATACTCTTATTACTTCATACCATCTGAAATACAAAGCAAAGGATTAACTGCATATAAGTGAACTTGGCATCTAGTGCAAGGGTAATTAAGAACACACATTCCGTTAATTTCCAGCATTGAAGCATAGCAAGAGTCACCGTTCTCATAATTTGTCTCTCTTCAAACGTCCCAAAAATGACAAAGTCGAAATCATTAGTGCTAAAACTTTAAGTCTTTCTTGGACCAATTAATTAGCATTTAACAAATATAATAAATAAAATAAATACATAAAAAATCAATTGTAGTTTTTGAAGATAATACTCCATCCGTCCCACTAAAATAGACACCCACCATTTTTCACACATATTAAAGAAATATCTTAAATACCGTTGGAATTACAAAATATTTCTATATTATTTTTATTTTACCCTTTCATTTAATGACAGAAAAGTAGTGTAAATATTATTAATATTTTTGAGAGATGGAATAACTAGTTGATTTTTAATATTCCAATAATATTAAACATGGATACTTTAGTCAACTAGAGAATAAATCATATTCTTAATGAAGAAAGTGGACTATAATTTGGGACAAACTAAAATGGAATACAAGCATATTTTAGTGGGACGGAGGGAGTAGTGTTAAATAATAGACATTGGAATTGAAATCTATCAACTTAAATTTTAAAATTAAATATTGGTTCAACATGGCAATAGTCAAATCTCACTGTAATCATCGAATCCATATAAAGAAAAATTCTCCCAATATAATGTTTCACCTAGAGCTTCTAACATTTCATGATCGACTTTGGTTGTGTGACCAAATAAATTTTCATAAAAAAAAAGATGAGTATCAGATATACATTAATGACAACGCTATCTCTAGGGATGAGCATTGCTCAACCAAATTTAATTATACTTAACACTTTATTTGTTGAACTAATCGGAACTATTTTGTAATCAGGTTCAAATCAATAATGCTTAAATTCCACACACAAAAGTGTGTGACAAATACCATACTATCCCTGATTTTGGGGGTGCACCCTTATGAGAATGTGGCATTTGCCACACACTTTCTTGTGTGTACTTGTAGCATGATCCAGTTCAAATTAACCAACTCAATCCATTTGGAAACCAAACTAAGCCAACACAACTTGATTAGGTTAAGTTGAGTTGTGTTAGGTTGATGGTTTCTAAGAATACATAATAAGGTTAATTGTTTATATATATATATATATATATATATATATATATATATATACGTGAAAAAGAAAAATTTTAAGTCTAACTAAAATATTCAACTAACCTAACCCAAATTGAATCGGGTTGGTTCCATTAACCAACGAGTTCCTTTCATGGACTACCAAAAAATTTAAATTATTATTTCTAAGTTTATTTTGGATCTTGAAATATTTCAAAAAATACTTATTAACAATTCATTTAATAGCCTAACAATTTCACTTAACAATTCCACATAGGCTTGTCAAACAAGCTCGGCTCGTCATTTAGCCGAGCCGCTCGCCCGAGCTCGCGAGCCGGGCGAGCTCGAGCCCAGCAGCTCGCCTAATTGATGTTCGGGCTCAAGCTCGTGCTCACCTTTAGGAGAGCTCGAGCTGACTCGCGAGCCATTTTACCATATCTAAATTCCATTGCCTTGATGTCACCGTTGCCACCAACCCACCCCCCCAAATGCCTTGAACCCCAACCCATCCCTTTCCCCTAACTTTGCCGATGAACCACCAATTTCTGGTGGTTTGCAATAGGTCTTTTCGTAGCCCACCACCACAAAATGGTGGTGGCGGTGGCCGTGGCAACGATGGGTGATGGGGGTGGTGGGGTGGCAATGGATTGGATTGGTTTTACAAACTGAGTTGATGTGATAAAACTAATTTGGATTGCATGGGTTAGATAGGGTCAAAAAATCCTAAAACCCTAGTTGTCTCTGTGGATGACAAAACAATTGGGATGACCATTACCGACGTACGACCCCAACCAAACGTGCTAATTAACTTACAAAATTGAAATCAATTAACTTGGGCCCCTTCAATATTTATCAATTGATATGACTTAGAGCATAATTAAATCGAAGGATCCATCTAGAATTGAAGCGAATTAATAGTAATAATATTCTTCAACCGTAGCTTTATTAATATTAAACTTAAAAATGTATGGTGCATATGCGTGATTAATCATTAATGAAATATCTTATTATTAGCTTTATTATTATAGTCAAAAAGAGTACAGTCAAATATAGGAAGAAATGACATACAGCTCTGGTTATGATGGTAAAATAGGACTCCAAAGCAAATATATATGCTTTGTATCCTTACGGGAACTCGGAGTTCGCTTTAGACGTAGTGAATTTCAACATGCACCGATCGAGAAGACTACTTTGTCCTTTCAAGTTGTCACTTCGAACACCAAATATCGTGTGTTGACTGTTTAAACCGAGTCAACAACCGGGCAGGTTAAATATTATGTAATAATTAATGGGGTTGAGATTGTTATGAATATAAAAAGCACCCGAGGGAATCGAGGAAATAATTTATATATATTTTAATGATGTGAATGACTATTATGTCCCTGATGAAATTATGTAATTACGATTGTGCCATTCGCTTTCCTATAAATGCGCGCTATTAATGTAAAATTATTCCCGACACCTTTATAATTCATTCTCTAAATTCTCTCTATTATTTCTATACTTTTTATAACACGCATCAGATCATTTCTAGCCTTGAGTAATAAGAAGCGAGTATGCTTTCTAGCAGATCTAACGACGATCCTCCTCAGACGTAAACCTGATTAAACGCTTTCTCAAATAACGAATTGTTTTTTTTAATAAACTTCTCCTACACATCTTCTCTTCAATTGTAATTGAAACCGTGAAAGTACTCACAAAATCACAATGTTACTTCATGTCTTTAATTCCTAATCCGTAAATATGCAGAAACTAAGGCAGAAGGAAAATCGAAAAGGATGTGAAGGTATATATATTATTATTTTATAATATAATAATATATTAAACTATAACATTCGTTTTCTCGAGATATAAGGAGCATACATTATCAAAATCAAATTTTCTCGACTCCATTATACTCGATTTAACGAGATCTCGATTTGACACCAATATTGATAAGGTAAACTTTCAAAAATTTACAAATCAGTACCCCAACTTTTGAAAAAGTTACAAAAGGGTCCTTGGACTTGTGAATATTTACGTATTAATCCTTATACTATTACAATTTTATAAAGAAATATGTGTAATGCCACGCACTTGCCAGGCGGCACTGCCGCCGGCAACTGGTAGCGGTTGGCAGCAGCTGAGTATGTATTAATATTTTATAAAGAAATATGTGTAGCGCCACGCACCTGCCAGGCGGCACTGCCGCCGGCAACTGGTAGCGGTTGGTAGCAGACGATCGTTCGACCTCCGGTCGTTTACTTTGACAACAATAAACAAAAATGGATAGAATATTCCCGAAGAAATTCTAAATCCATTAATTACGACCTGAAGTCCATTTGAGTTAAAAGATCGGAATATTATTTTAACTCCCGAAGAGTTTAAATACATAATATACTTATTCTAAAAGGATAAGTGAGCTCTTATAGAAGTAATGAGAATTTGTTCTAGAAGAACAAATCTGCTCCCGTAGAAGCAGTTCAATATTTAATTCTCGTACTTTATTTACTGCAATTTAAATACTGCAATACCTCCTACCTGATGATGGGTTCAACCATCACTGAACAGAAGGTTTTATATATTTATGCAATTTATATGCTAAGTGATGGGTGATACCTTCTACTAAAGCAGATCCTACTCCTGAAGAAGTAGTTAATCATTATGCATTTTAATTCTCGCAATTTAAATTCCGTAAATTTATATTTATTGCAATAATTCCCATAAGGTAGGTTCGACCACCTATTGGAGGAAATTTAATTTCTGCAATTTAAATTTACGCACTTTAAATTTCTCGTGACATATTTCCAATGTGGTGAGTTATATCACACGATTGGTATGCATATTTTCAATGTGGTGGAGTTATACCACACGCTTACTTAATGTGCTTATTACAAATGTGGTTGAATTAAACCCTACAATTGGATAACTGATTTATATATGTTCTCGATATGAATATTCTATTAAAGAAGAGATTTGAGCAAGTGAAATTGCTCAAAGAATCCCATTGTGATAAAAGAGAAAGAAAATATACCGTGGTGAAAAATCTCATTATGAGATTAGTATATTGTGATATGATGAGAAATGCTCTTAAAGAAGCATTTAATAAAGGAATGTTCACTTTCCACGCCTATTGAATATTGATGGAGAAAATTGAGTAAGTGGAACCTCAAGTTACCATTGGATAAATAGATGAAAGTAAAATGTCTAATAGATCCCATGTTGATAAATCAAAGAAAATATATCGCATGGAAAGATTATATGAAGTAATCTCATCGATGATATGAGATTGTATTAATATGAGAATAAAATGCTCTTGAAGAAGCATAATCACTAGATTCTGTATTTGAATAAAGCCAATATGATATTATTATTATTACTCCGTAAGAAGTACAAAAATAAGTGGAACATATTGAGAATATCAAAGATGGCAATAGACACTCGAAAATATAAAAATGCGAAAAGAAAATACATATTGAACCCATAAATGAAGGGTGCGTTTGAGAGTATAAATGCCCGTAATTCGCCACCTCAACATCGTGTGGTTCATAATGAGATATTTAAAGGATCCGAATTCTTTTTCGCTTGACACTGGTTCACGTGACCAGCGGATCTGGCTTCCATGATTCTTGAACATATGCATGAAATTTGATGAGTAGTTCATCACAAAGATTCTAGCGTAAATAAGTATTTTTCTCGCTAAATGAGAGATAAACTTATTATCTACACTCACGATCTATGAACGCTAGTAAGCCATCAAAGAAATTGTTAATATTCAACAAACCTATTGGTTTGACATGAAAGTTCCACTGTACAACGAGGCTATATTGAATATTTCCTCCAAAGGTGTTGTAGCCATTTGAAGACAATGAAAGCATCACTATTATTCATCATATACATCATGCAAGCCATTGTGGATGGATTGCGCTGTAGCACCAACCCCGGACCCATGGTAGAACTGCTCCAATTCGAGTATTAGATCCAACTAAATGGAAAGGTATTACACTCAAACTCTTATTCCCCATGATGATGCCATTATAAGTCTAGCTAAAAGTTTGTTGTTGGTTCCTCTCCATATAATATATTGATTTCTTTGTCCTCCCTAACTCTTTTATAAATAGTTTGCTATATCCACATATCGATATGGCCTACCAATTTAGATCCACCAAGAATACATACTGGTTTTAATATGGCGAGGTAAAGGTCGACTTTGTATGAGATGATTCTAAAATCTCCATATCCATCTCTACTCCTATCTCTCTTTTGCACTATACTTTTAATGTATGAACATGAGAGATATATGAATCCCTCTATTTAAAGAAAAATTTTCAAACCAATAATTGATTGCACTATTTACTTTTTTTGACAAATATGAAAGAGAAAAAGGCGTAAAAATTTTAGTGAAATGACATATACATGTCGGTGATTGAAAATAATATATATATACATATATATATCTTAAAATTGAAAAAACGATATTTACAAATAAAAGAAATATATTGATCTTTATTATTACACCAAGCTTTCTTACATAAATATGGGAAAATCATTATACTAAATTTTCTACTAAATTTACAAACAGGATCTTCTAAAGTAAGTTTTTCAACATCAGAACGCATTTGTTGATCTTTGAATTTGGCCCATAAGGCCATTAGCTCACCTTTGCACGTGTCCACTAGGATGTGTCTCAAGAGCCTGCTGAATATCATCCAAAGGCTTCTTACTCAATCCATCCTTAATGAATGCTATTTTATCTTCTCGGTTTCGGACAAGTATCCCACGATTTACATCGAGTGTCACATGTCCACCGAGCACACTTGTAGCATCCTCCTAATCTTTTGCTCTCCGCTTTGAAAACTACTTTTACCCATACCAGGCATGTATTTAGAAGGAATCGAAAACCTCACCGTATAATCGAACCTTTGCTTCAATTAAACATCGAACATCTCCTCGGGATGCCCTTATTCATTAGCATCCTCAACCTTTCAAGTTTACTTGATAAATCCTTTTTAGGATTTTGATCGGTAGTGATGGATAGTATTTTCAAGATTTGAGAGCAAATTATCCATTATTATATATGGACCATTATTATGGTGAATAATCGTAAAGTGCCCTGGATAATTTATAAACGCGTATGAGGTAAGGCTCCGTTGGAACAAGATGAAACATGAAGCGATGTGCTAAGATTCCACGCTTGAACAAGGATGATGTAATAATGCTACTCGAAACATGATGGAATATGTCGGTGAGCTATACATATGATGAAAGTAATAAATCATGTTGAAAGCACTATACGATACTAGTGAAATCGATATAAGAATTTCTTGAACTAAAAGTTCAATAATACTTGTTTTGAATCGGACCGACCATCCGGTTTAAATAATTATTGAAATCAATATTTAAGTGAAGAATTAAAAGAATTCTTCAATGATTGTTCTCGATAAATGATGAAATCATTACTAGCCAATATTGGGAATAAATCCCAAATATATCCGAATAAATGATGAGAAATATGGGCCCACTCATCCTCCATGTGGACTACTTAGATATTATGATATGGATCCACTAGATAATATACATGTGTATATGATTCGTAATTTGAAATTCTGAGAAATATTTGCTCACTTCAGATGAGCATGATTTCCAGATTTAACGATAAAACTAGTAAATGTATATCCTAATACTTGAATAAATCCACGAAGGATTGAGTATGCGCATACAAGTGGGATATTATGTGGCAAATTATTTAAAGTCCTCCAATAAATTGCCAATATCGAGAATAGAATGCAAACTATATAAATTCTCATATTAAGGCCCGAATGATAAAAATATATATGAGTTTTAGTGTTCTAAATTTTCTTAGCATGAGGGGGAGTATTAAAGGTCAAAATGATATGTGAAATGCATCATACTATATCCTCACAATTAAAATATGAACTCAAGTTCAAAGATGTATAAAAGACGTTATGAACAATCACATATATCGCTTAAGATGCTTTGATAAGTTAGCACGCCTGTAAGCGTTGATATTATGACATTTCCCCAATCATATATATCGAAGCACATTATTAAAGATGGTCTTAATAACGGAGGCATATACTCTTGAAGAGTATATAGACATAACTATATTGTGTAATCCTACAAGAGGATTGATAAATGAGATATCTCGATAAGTTATGTCGATATGGGGAAAGAAATAAAATTGAAAGTGTTTATTGACACTATGAAAAGATAGCTACATACTATCAATAATAGTGAGGATATTAAAATCCATCGAAAAATGCCGATGTCAAATATATGCCCTTATGATTAAAGTGTTCATGCACGGGTTTAATGAGAAATGAGAATGAAACTCTTGAAGAGTGTTTCAAATGTATTATTGTATCTGGTAGATGCAACGGCTCAAAATATCTACATTGATATTGTTGAGAAATTCATATCAGACTCTTTTCCTTGATTGATGTTTTTGTACCAAAAGCGGGTTTTTTTTCTCAAATAAAGGTTTTAATGAGGCAAATCCCAATCTCAACTACTATGAAATCTCCGGAAGAGATTTAGGTATTTATCTCGATATAGTGAGAAAATGAGATCGTCGCTGATTGCATATATGCACCTCAATATAACATGATATTGTATAACATCTAAAATTTCCCATTCACGTGAGATGAATGAAGAGTATGAACCAATGTATATGATACTCATACAAATCTATGAAAGATTTTGAAATGCTTGCAAAGATACTTGTATAAAATACGCTTGCACTCTTTTTCCCTTGACTGAGGTTTTATCCCATTGGGTTTTCCTAGCAAGGTTTTTAATGAGGTAACATTAAAGGCGATTCACATGAATAATGTACTCTTTTTCCTTCATTAGGATTTTTCCCACTGGGTTTTTCCTAATAAGGTTTTAACGAGGCATATTCATGGTATATTGAGGACTACAAGAGAAATCAACCACAGTTGTATATATTGGATCAAGTTATAATAGAGACAATGTTTTAGATCCAAATAATGATGATATTGAAATCTTTACCAAGTAAGGATATCGGTCCTCAAGATATGAAATCGGATGGAGTAATCCCATGCTCTTTTTCCTTCGATCAAGTTTTTCCCACTGGGTTTTCTTGACAAGGTTTTAACGAGGCAAAGACGCATACTCTATATTGGTGATCGACATCGTGGGGAGAAATATTTGATTTAAACAAGATATGACCATTCTAAACTTTCCTACAATCAGTTTGGAAGTTTCATTGGGTTTTTCTCCAAACAAGTCTAGAAGACAAACAAATAGTCATTCAAGGGGGAGTGTTATGAATATAAAAAGCACCCGAGGGAATCGAGGAAATAATTTATATATATTTTAATAATGTGAATGACTATTATGTCCCTGATGAAATTATGTAATTACGATTGTGCCATTCGAAGTTTCCCTATAAATAGGGCTTCAGTTATTAATGAAAATTATTCCTGTGAATTCCTTATAATTCATTCTCTCTAAATTCTCTCTATTATTTCTATACTTTTATAACAGAGATCTTGATTTACTAATTTAAAGCAACAAAATTGGGTACGTTTTTCGCTCATCATTGCTTGTTCTTTATCTTTTGCAAATTATAGCATTTAGGGTTTTCCAAAATAACCTTATATTCTGAGGTGTAAAGTCTAAACAAAATCATTAGTGTTTGGCATATACATAAAAGGATATTAAAAAAAAAAAAAAAAAGAGTGGTCGGTGGAAACAAAGAACACATATAGATTGCAATTTCGATAAAATTCTTTCTTTTATTTGAAACCCACCAAGTTACATGAAACCTAAGTACGATTAATTAAATAGATACTACAACTTATTTGATGAAAATAAAATAAAGAAATAATTAAACCAATCAATACTTGGTATAGAAATTAATATTTCATTCTTCAACTATTTTCCATCTATTAAAAAAAAAGAGGCCTTATTTTCCATATGGAGAACGGGGTGCATTAGGCTCGTGTTTGGTTGCGTTCTAATAGGATCGATCATTTATATAAAGCCTTAGTAGTTAGTTGATTTTAAAGAAATTTTAATTTTAAGCACCAATGTAATTTCACTATCATACATATATAGAGTTTTAGCATATCATTAATCACTTTATAAACATAATAATGGATGACTGGGTGACTGGGCGTATATTTGAAAAGATTTTCGAGAACATAATTTTTAGATGTCTAGTTAAAAAAATTAAAAAAATATAAAATATATTAATATTATCACATCAATAAACTAAGAAGACAAGATTTTATTTTTATTTTAATTTTTATTTTTATTTTTGTTGGAAAAAGTATATATGTAGACTTTAAGGTATTCCATGCATCAACTGGTGGTGGTGTGTACTGGTGATATCTCGAATATTAATCAGTTGTTATGACAAGCATTAATTAATCCACTTTCAAGTTATTTAGTCTCTGGTTAGCTAGCAGGACCAGGTACATGATAGTATTATATTGTTATCCCAATTATGGAACTAATTACTTTTCATGCTTCTGTTTAGGAGTGGACTTAATTTGGTAAAAGACAGATTTAATTTTACAAACTTTTCATGTTCTCTCTTTTTCTTGTTGTTTTAATTGTTTTTTGTCCTTTTACTTGAAAACTTTTCATTATCTCATCTACTCGTTTTTTCCTTTTAGAATGAAATTGAATTTTTATTTCTAAAATACAAATTAAGGAATTTTTTTTTTTTTTTGTTTTAGTTCTTTGGGTACCACTAAGCAAAAAATTATTTCAAAATGTTATTAGACAATATATAGAGTACTTTCGCTCTTCATGAGACATTAGTATAATTTCAGATGCATGCATGTGAATTCATGGGTAATGATCCCCTCCCCCTGTAAGGAGGAGATTATTTCCCATGAATTCAAAATGTTACTATTTGTTATTACTATTTTCAACATATACTACAAAGTACAAACCTAATCCATGTTGCCAAATGCATTGAATCTTCTACAAACCCTAGCACGCTGTTTGTGATCAATTGATTCTATTATAGTAATTAATGAATTCTTTTGCTTTTTGACAATTGAATTTTATTATTTACTATCTAATTAATCTGTTATATTAACAAAATAACAGAATTGATCAAATTCAAAAAACGGAAAAAGTAAAAAAGTTTGTATAATGAAATTAATCATATGGACGTGAATGGGTTTCAAGTTTTTAACTCAATTATTGCCCTGTCATTGTGGAGTACAAATTTGTTCATCTTCGTAAATGAGGGTTACGATAACATTTTGGAGACATAAAATTTCAAAAAAATGGAAAAAAAAATTTCATATTATATTATTTATCGAGAGCGATATGAGTATAATCTCAATATATACTTGAACAAATTTACACTCGTCATTTTCTTTAATTTCAACTTCTCATGGAAAGTCATTCTTGATTTAGCCGTCTCAAATTGAAGATCATCTATACAGATATACATATCCATTTGTCAACCCCCCTTAAGAATTAAGATTGCATCAGCTTCATTAAAAGTTCAACGAAAAGAAATAATAAAGGGATTAGTCTAGTGCTACAACTTTGTTTACAATTACAATTGTGCAATTGTGGCCTTGTTCTACACAAAATATTTTGGATTGATTAGAACGACGTGTTAGATGCGTGAATGAAAATTGGAGAAAATATATTAAAAAATATAAAATAATTATATGAGTGGTTGAAAATAATAAGAGAAAAAATTAATGAAAATTAATAGAATTTATTGTGTATAGAACTAGTCAGTGATGCATCATGAGTTTGGTAGAGTGATATAAAATGATTGCAATGTGTGACTCCACATAATTATGACACATTAAAAATGATAGGGAATAATTTTTAATGGTTTTTCTTGTATTTTAATGTGAAAGAGGAGAAAAAATGAGTGGAGTTGAATGGTTGATATTTAGGTCACGAGATATGTGAATATGATTGATTTGATAAAAAATGGATAAAAATTAATTAAACAATAGTTAAAAATAATAAAAATTATTCCCTATCACCCTTATTATTATATTGTCACATTGAACAATTGAATCTAGTTGCACGATTTATAAATATTTTAACAATTAGTCAAGGATAAAGATTATGACTAACATTGTCCAAGAATAAAAGATTAATCTAGTTCGCTGTACACGATCGCCAATTGTAGAGTATAATATAATTAATTATATCGGTGGTCAATAATTCTCTCGCCCCATTATGTCTTCCATGACATGCTTTCATCCATACCTCAATTTATCCATGGTGATTCTGGTGACATTACAAAAAAATATTACGAACTGACCCTTAATGTTTAGCCCGTTTCAAACACAGAATATTAAATCTATCGTTTGTAAATACTATACACTATATAGAATGATCGAAAAATATATATTTTAGCGCTGAAACTTTAGAAAAATTTCAATGCTTGATGTGGCGGCTGTCCCTTATTGCCACGTGACAACAGGGTTTACTTACCAGCCCCTGCTGCTGTGTGACAGCACTAGAACTCATTGAGAATGTATCATTCCTGATATATTGATATAGTATTATCCTGAAATATATATTATTGTCCCCAATCGGATCTTATATGCCAATCTAATATATATTTTCTTGCCAATCAGATCATTGAATTTGAATTATCGAATCCAGTCCTTAATCCACATCGGAACAAAAATAAGTTATCATTTTTGAACTGATTCGAATATAGTTCTAAAGATTCCATTCAAGTCAGGGCGAACAATTATTAAATGATCACAATGTTAAGAATATGACGAAAGAAAAGTGGGTTCTATTTTTTAATTTCCTTGTTACTTTATGACTCAGTAATAGTTATATAGTGGTGTGATATACGAAAATTGCGGTATGTAAATTTTTCTAGAGTTAATTAATTAATATATAGAATTTCAAATATAACAGTTGTTGTATAAAAATTAATATAATAATTCTAAAATTATTTTGAATTTTCTAATACTATATATTAAAGTTTCTCACCTCATCCGTTAACAATTAATTTATTTTGCATTGATTGAGTATAGTATGATTTTTTCAAAAATTGGAGCAATGAAGAATAAAAAAACTATGTGTCATTGTGATAGTATATTATTTTATATGTTGACCAATTTACACAAGTTGAATGTGGTATGATTCTACATTTAAAAATTATAGTGGTAAGGAAAAACAGGTATCTTTAATTTATGATTATAATTAAATTTTCATTGATTGTTTATACTTGATTTTTCGGGGAAAAAAAAACTCATGAAATCCATAAGAATCCATTGATA
Organism: Jasminum sambac; assembly: GCA_018223645.1. Classification (NCBI taxonomy): domain Eukaryota; kingdom Viridiplantae; phylum Streptophyta; class Magnoliopsida; order Lamiales; family Oleaceae; genus Jasminum; species Jasminum sambac. The sequence continues at coordinate 26,315,273 of CP073649.1, forward strand.
AGCGGTTGGATTTTGGCGAGAAATTTGTAAGTGTACTATCGAGGGATATGCAAGGTTGTCAGAATCGTATTTTTGGATCGAATCGTTGGAGGGTTCATTCGAATCGGATCGATAGATCGAATCGTGAATCGTAAGATTCATTTAAATAATAGCTAATAATTTAGAATAGATATAAAATCAAAATTTTAATAACAAATCAACAAATAATGGTCAATTCTTAGTAATAAATAAGTAATAAATAGTTGGAAACTAAGCTTTAAATAATTTTTAATTACATTAAAACCATCTCAACAAGAGAGATACAATTCAAATACAACAATCAAGCTCAAATCTGAACTCATTCATCGAAACAATTGTTTTCATCATAAAAAGAAGCTAATTATTGGTCAAGATAAAAATAAACCATTTTACACATAGAGACTAAAAAGGCAAAGAGTAGAGCTAGGGTATGTACAAAGAAAATGCAGAAACTATAAACCAAAAAAAAAAGGAACAAAATACGATTCAATACGATTTGAATCTCGATTTTTTTACGATTTTTTACGATTCAAATCCGATTCAAATACGATTCAATACGATTCAAACAGCATCCGATTTTTCAAGCGATTCAGATCGTTTGGGCACTTTTGAATCGTAAATCGCATTGAATCGCGATTTGAATCGCGATTTTAATAACCATGGGGATATGTCCTCACGTAATTTTATAGATTTTATTTGTTTATTTTAAAGTTTTTGAGGTATATGGAGTCCCTAATCCTAGACATATAGCTGATCTTTGTTCCCAAACTGCTCAACAATTTGGGAGAATTGAGGCCCTTGTGATCAAGAACATTAATTGAGGCCAAGAGAAGGTCTAGACCAGGCGAAGATGACACATGCGGTTTCATTAGGATTAAAAAGGTTATATATAGTTACGTATATTGAGTTCATTTGCAAGCAATATTACAAAAGGCCCACCTAGTCGTAAAAGCTTGAGATTTGACTAAAACGCTCCGCTTAACAAGACTTGAAAAAGGATCAATTGTATTTAATATATTGAAATCACCTGCGAGCAATGTTATAAAAGGGGCCGCTTAGGCAAAGGCTTAAGGTTTGATTGAAACGTCTCTCGCCTGTGAAAGTCTTCAACAAAAGTCAACTCTAGTTGTAAAGATGTGAACCTTTCGTTCATCTACAAGTTATTCCCTCTTATTGGGTCCAGAGGTGTCCAAATTTATAATTAAGTCCACACATTGTTTTCAGGCTTCGGTTCATTATTACCTATCAATATTATCAAAATATTAACGTGGAAGAAGAAGATATTGAACAAAAGTTTGATAGAAATTTGGATAAGATTTAATATCTAGGCTATGTTCACATAATGTTTTGCTTGAATCAACCCTGTTCGTAGCTTTTTAATTATTTGATGTCAATTATATATCTGAGTTTGTTTATTTTGAACCTAATTGCAAGAGTCGGTTACTAAATATTAAGTAATCGTTATTTTTATTGATTCAACAATTATAATTTATTGTAGAAAATTGAAATGTAATCTATTGATGAATTGGCAAGTTCCTTGGAAACTTTTAGAATACTATATCGCTTTTTCACAATAAATTTGACCATGGGGCTGATTTTGGTAGATTATAGAAGTTTGTATAATTGTTAGAACATGTATTGTTTTACTTTCTTATTAGTCTTAGCATAATTAAAATTAAAATAATATAAAAAATGAGAAACTCATTTTTTTGGCTTCGGCCTCACCTAGGTGTGAAGCTTACAAGCTTGCAACTTGCTCGTTGTCAGCTTGATGTGCCTCAGGCCTTTTATAACCTTGTGAGCAAGTCGCATTTCATCAATAAAACAAAAATAAAAAAATAAAAATGGAAGAATGTATATATAACGCACACACAATGACACAATACACACAACAGAGAATCTATTCTCTTAAACGAAAAAGACTAGCATGACAACATCGTCCTAGCCCCGTTTGGTTAAAGGGGCTAGGCTGCAGCTTTCGATTCTCCTATATGGGGCCTATGCTATTTACAACCAATCATAATGAACAACCGTATTAATGTGCCATTAATTCATTTGTCATCTTAAATAATATACTTAAGATAATAATAAATCAGTTAGTGCCATTATACTTCTATATCACAAGTGATTAGTAAGCAGTCAGTGATAATAATCATTATGATGGTAATGTTCTTGTGCAATTAAAAGAAGCTGAGAGGCAAGCTCCACTGACTATGTTATCATATTAAATGTGCTTCCCAAGTTCCTGGAAAAAACAATAGAAGGTCCATGTATTAGTGCCGATCCATAAAGGACACAAACAGGTCCATCTATTGAATATAATTATGGACGAGGAACAAAAATTTGTTTATATATGCTGGGAGATGTTAGTGCTGATTGATCATGTATTGAATTTCTATTTTTCGATGCATCAGTATCGAAATTCTTATTTGTTTTCAATTTGAACCAAAAGAACGAAAGCTCCCACAATTAAACTGTCAAGATGATACAGAAAAAAAGAAAACCAGACACTCATTCATCTGTTCGTAAAACTAAATTCTAGTAGATTACATATTACTATCAATCAAGAACCACAAGTTTCTTGTACTCTTCGCCTGAGATTGCAAGTTCCATAACCTGTTCTGGGTTCACGATTCCCCCACCTTCCAAGAACATGGTCAACAAATTCTTGGAAAATCCACTCACGAGCGCCACTCCACTCTGCGTGGCCACAACGGGGGTCGACCTCGATGCCCTAAGGTTCCAAAACACAATCTCAGGCACATTTTGATAACCCGTCTCCCTGAATTTTCTCTGTATGGCTTGGTAATCTGTCTCCCAAGGGTTCTGTGATGCCTGATCGAACTCCATGTCGCTAAAAACAAACAAACGCTTAATCATCTGTTCTTCGCTTAAATTCTCTTCGACTGCAACATCAAGAATACAATCAAATGCTCTTTGGAAATCTGTATTCATACCCCATTCCATACGTCTAACAAAATCTGTCTTGGCCTGAAGGGTATCACCCTCAACTTCTTGAAGCTGGGGATTAGCACTGAATGTGATCAATTTACCCTTCCAAGGCTCCTCACTTAGCTCAGAGACGAGTACACCAAGTGCCACAGATACCTCCATTGGTGTACCACTCATGCTGCCCGATACATCACAAATGGCAAGGCAGTTTTTCAGTTTTCCCCTCTCTAACAAGTCATCAACCATTCTTTTCCACTGAAGCTCTGCAACTTCGCCAGTCTCCTCATCATCCAATTCCTTAATAATCTCATGAGGAAGCAACGCCCCTGCAGCAATCTTTGCTTCCCCCGTCTTAACTTTGCCAAGATACTCGTTAAACCTTTCACCATCATGCTTCACGAAAAATTCTTTGTAGTTCTTCATAGCAACAGAGGCGACCCTATTGTAAGGAAGCACGTTCCATTCATTCGCACTCATGAACACCTCTGGCAACTCCAAGGCCTTGTGCAAAGGCACCAAGACTTCTTTTCTGAGTCTATCTCTCACCCTATAAACATAATGAGCCTCCTCAATTCCATCATATTCTGAATGATTTTCTTTTGGAAACATTTTACGAGCTACACTCTCGCAAATCAAAGTAGCTCTATCGTACGAAGAATCAACTGATGGACACCACTTTGCAGCCAAACTAATCTTTTTAAGGTCACCAGAACGCAATTTCTCCAAATCAACCTTCAAAAGCTCCACGAAGAAATCTGCAATCATCTCGTGCAACATCCTATATTTCTCATCAAGATAGTATTTATCTAAAGCCTTTCTAGCTTTGTTCATCTCCTTTTCCTTCCTCAATGTGCTAGCCCTTTCTTTTTCGACTTTCATTTTCTCCAAATTTTTCATAATTCTCTGCTCTCTCTCTTGACTTCCCTTGTTTGGCCTACGTCTCCCTCTCACCCTACATGCCTTTCTGGCAAAAGGGCCCCTCATTCTCCCCCTCCAACCATAGTCGCCATGTCTTGAAGACTTTTTTCTCCCCGCTGATCTGCTCTGCCTATCTTCCTTCTCAATCTTTCTAATTAAGGGCCCTTCAAGTATCCTATAAAGAATTTCAAGCAAATCTTTAAAGTAGCCAAAATCAACAAATACCTTCACATTACCAGCCAGTGTCTTTGGGTGGTGTTGATGCAGCCATAGCGCCGCCGTATAGAACCCTTCCTTGTCAGATTTTCCGGTGCCTCTTACCCCTCTCAGATTGCACACCAGCTTCAAGGCAGTCAATGCATTGTGGGACCAGGCTAATTCTAGCCGGCGGATCAATTCCGGCGGCTTGGTATCAGGCACCACGTGGAAGAAGAAATCCAAACAGGGGTTTCCTGATGAAAGAAAAGTTGCTGATTCATTTTCCGTTAAACCCATAATCGGACTCTGGAAATACTCATAATCGTCAGAAAGCCGAACATCAGTGACTTGGTCAATTCGACTTTGGATTGGATCATTTTGGGTCGGGGTTGCCGTGGAAAGTGTTGGCGAGTAACCGAGTTCTGGTGGGCCGAGAAGGAGGAAGGAGGCGGCGGGGGCTGCCATGTCGATTCTTCTAGGCTTAGTTTTGTGAGTTTTGGAGAAGATGAAGACCCAAACCGATTTTAATTTGCACTTTATAGGAGAAGTTATACTTGCTCACCAAGAATGATGATTCAAGAACCCATTTTCCCGCGGAAGGTTACCTGTTTTTACGCTCATAATTTTGTAAGATAATAATGGTAAAATAAAAAGTCTATAAGGCGATAATAATAGTACTAATTAATAGAAAAAAAATAATATTTATAATCTCCAACGTGCCCACCAAGTAACGATTTGTTTTGTGATTACGTTCCAAAACTGCATACTGGTCATCCAACCCTTGATTTTCAAATCAAATCAATGTCATTGTATTATAAAATTAAAATTATTATAATTATAATTATAATTATAATCCGAGTAAGAATAAGCCTACCGAATTAGGTGTTTTTTAATCAGCATCAAAAGTTAAACAAACCTATATAATAATTGGGGGAGAGACGACTAATATTTACTAACGGGAAAATTTTTTGAAACCAAACCCGACTAAAGGTGTTCCCAACGCCTAAAAGTAATCAAGCCTTATAAAAGCTAATAAAGTCTGTTTTCTCCTCTAAATTTCCCCTTTTTTGGGAACTCTTATATAATATATAGTAATGATTCGAGACTCACATATAGACTAATGATTGATATATGCTCCGTGCCCTACAATTAAGAGGTGGTGGCCACGTATCAATCACCGGTCACTTGTGGACACGTTAAAATACCTACATGTGGGCATCCGATTATCAGTGATGCAGTATAATACTAGTTACTGATACATTGATGTACGTCAATAAAAATTTAAAAAATGTAATAATAATCAATTATGTGTTAATAACAAGTAATTGTGTCTTAATCATTTATTCGTATGTTGTTGTAACATTTATGTGCTCATTATAATTTATTAAGATTTAATAGAATTTAGAGGATGTCTAATTACTAGTTAGAAACATTTAATCAAAAGGACAAATACACATTAAAAAATGGGTAGGAAGATAATAATAAAAATGGAAAGTAAATATATTTTATATATAAAGTGAATATATGTACCTAAGTTACAAGAACGAGAACCTTACATCTAGAAGCGCATATTTGGTATATAGAAATAAACAATACGAATATACTACCTTTTGTCATATTTAATTTAAACAGCATGAAAAAGAGACAGAAGTTCGAAATCTTGTTCATCGTATGATAAACCAGTTTTACTACCGTGGACAAAAATTTAAGACATACGTTTGTCATTGTACTAAACATATTAGTGTCGGAACTTCCTTCAGATTTTTATCAAATTTTTGAAGTTTAGTGTTTGTGGATTGTGGAGGTGTTTCAAAAACTCGGGATGATGACTCGAACTAATGAGTCGAGCAGGAGTGATTCTAGGGGTGTTTTTGAGCGATCGGAACTTGGAATGAGTCGAAGGATTTTCGAAGTCAACAAGTTTGATGACCAGGGGTACTTGCATAGTAGCTTTTGAAAAGTAAATAGAATCACAACATATTCGCGAGAGAATCTCAACCCCATAAAAACTAGGAATACAAATTGTTAAATAAAATTTTCATTCAATTAGAAAAGGCGCTTTCTGCATTCTGCAGCTCCACAGTAGCAAGGCATTTGTCTGACCTTTCCATCAAGACCCTTCACGCTATCAAGGACATACCCATAATCATATGCAAGTTCCTACACATCAACAATAAACAACAGCAATGGTCAATAAATGATTAATATAACTCATCGACATCTACATTTGTGCAAACGAACCTTAAGTGGTGGTATATTTATAGCAGCCACAAGTACAACCCTTGCAAGTTTAATATCGTGATGATCGCTTAACACACATTGAACGAACAAGTTCGGGTCACAGCTATGATTGATGAACCTAGCAATATTACCAATCTGGCCAGCGTCAATGCAGAATTGCACGTCGTCCAGTTTCTCATCACCAACTTTTCGCACGTGAGATGGCAAAGCTACATCCCGCAGTCGCCTCTGAAGATTTTAGGGAATTAGAATCAATGAGAACAAGAGAGTGCATGCAAAGGAGACAGAGTGAGATTCATTAAGATATGAAATGTTCACCTCTCTTCCATCCAGCTCGTTCATCGTTTGCAAGCAATCAATGTCAAAGACGTAACTGTTGTCAGCAGCAGGGTCGATATCATCTGTGTTCATAAGATGACCAATGTATTCACAAACAGGGGCTCCTGAAGGAATATAGTCCCAAGATCTGACACCCCACCCTGTCCTTGGGGTACGGAATACCTGTTGATCAGCGTAAAAAAGGAAACCCCCAAAAAAAAAAAAAAAAAAGAGGACAAGATGATAGAGAAGTTGACCTACTTCAATATACAGAGTAGAGTGGTAAGCAAGCCACAATACAAACCTCTAGTCGATACTTAGGCCCCCTCTGAGATATCCTATTCACGCAATGAGGTCCACAGCCACAATTTGGACCGCATTCAAACACAACACCCTTGGGCTCAATCAGTCTGGGACACGTAGTAAAGTAGACAAGATAATGAACTAAGAAAAACAATTTTCTGCTCCAATATTGACTCTTATTTCAAACAAAATGGAGCGATACCAAATCCTCTCTTGACTAAAAATAATTCAGTTCCATAGTCTTATACCTCATAATCTTAGCGGTATTAAATTTATTACCTTCCACCATGATTGTGCACGTACGGGAAATCGCCTCCATTAAGATTTGAACAAGCACATAATCTAGGATCACTACACTTGTCTTGACAATTGCATCCTGGGTAAGTATTTGTTGGGAGATGTATATTTGTAGAAAAATGCATATCCTTGATGTAGGTGAAACCTATTTTAACATCAGAAACCTAACAGTGTTACAAGAATATCAAAGTTGAGGCAAACAGCTGAATAGGAGAAAACACATGTTACAATAAAATGTGAAATACAAATACGAAATTTAGTTGACATCCATAAATAAACTTTCGGAACTGTAATTTTGACCAATTAAAAAGGAAAAAACACAATCAAACTTGCCAATAGGAGGCATTGGCTGGTCATCTACCAAATTAGAAACAGGAATGGGAATATCTTCTTGGCCTCCAGTAATGTCTTCGCATACCAACCTAATTATCAGGGGAAACAATGAATAAAAAATAAACGAAAAGAGCAAAGGGGAGAAGGATTTTCACTTTTCCATAGAGAAATAAATAAAAGATCAGACAAGATTGTATTTATAAAGTTGACAGACCCGCGTATTTCTGACGCTGAATTAGGAATACTACCTCGAGTAAAATAAACCTGAGATAGAGATAAACAAAAGACGGTGATGGATATAAATAAATGATGACGTAAAACGTGATTAAATCTATTATTCCAAAATGCTCTTCTTTGTCTCCAACCCGAATATTATTTTGGGCACCATGGATCGCGAACAAACATGTATATCATCAAACCAACCAAACAAATAAACACTATCACAAACCACTCCTTTTATGTGGAGCTCAGCTGTACCGGATTTTTGGTGCGGAGGGGGAAATTAAATTTGGGACTCATTGTGCAGAACGAGAAGTCTTGGAGGATTAGCATAAAAACCTGATTTGTTGTCAGTGGAGGCTGCCCATCAAGCCTCTTCAGTCGAAACTTATAAACCGTGAAACCAGATACACCCTTTTCAGCCCAGTACTTGACAACCTGAGATATAAATAACAGGAACACCCTAGACATCTAAGCATATGTTATTTCTAGAAAGATTAAACATGTGTTTTATAAACACAAGCACATTTTTCCGAACCATTTTTCACTCATTTACCACCGTTTATCAATACCATGTTCACAAAATATTTATCAGCATGTTGCTAGATATACCCCGAAAATCTACAAAAGTAAAGACGGATCATAAAGGTACAAGCCAGCCATATACAGGAAAGAAACAGACTACAGATACGAGATTTTCAAGAAAAATTAGGAGCATGATAGACAAAGCAACGCAAGCATTTCCCTCCATAAGTTATTGCTCAATGAGAACTGCATTTTCCCAAGGAAAAATACATTATACAAATATTTAAGGAAAAAAAATCACATTATGAGCAGATGTACACTCTGGCCTACAGCATCCCAAACAGAGTTTTCAAGTAACTTTTCAAGAAATTGGTTGCAAGAACAATGTTTTTGCCGGATGATAATCCTGCAAAATTATGCACAACAAAGGATTTCCATCTTATCAACAGAAAGTTAATACAGAAATAAAGAACAAGATGGATATGGAAGCTGAGGGAAACCTTGTACAAGCCATCATATGTATAAACCTTTCCTGCATAGCTGTTTTCAGCTTTTCGACATCGATGTCCACGCGTAACTCTAACAGGTACTGATTGTTCCATACAATTCTGAAAAATAATCTGGAAATTAACCAGCAATACTTTCACCAGGAAAATGACCAGGGCAAGCATTCACATTTCTTACAGGATCTGACAAAGGTGAGCTGTTGAACCATAAGGCAAAATTCATACAAGCATAACATTAAGCCCAAAAAGGAATTTTTGAAATTAAAAAGCTAGCAGCAAGAACTTAGTGAACTAAAAGGAAACAAACGGCCAAGAGCATAACTTAAAGGTAAATTGTTGCTTCACATTTTATGCCAAAGTTAGATTGTACTTAACCAAGCATCTTGGAATGTGGTTCTGAAAGTCCGTAAAGAAACATAAAAGCAGCAAAAATAGGAATATACGTGCCTTTAGTCCTAGATTACCACTTTTCATTACTTGATCTCTGATCTGGCGCTTATCTCCGAGCAAATTGTTCCCACCTTCACCAGTGTAGACAATGTCCTCACAGTTGTCTTGATCATCTTCATACTGACCAGACAAGATGATAGATGTGGCAAGGGGTAGCTTGTACCCATGACAAGCCACCAACTGACGGGAAATGGAAATGAAAGTGGAAATAAGAACAGGGGGAAAAAAAAGACACCATGTAGACTACACCAGCAACAAAATGTAAAAATGACAAGGAGATCCATAAAGTAATTCTAAATTGAATGAAGAGATACAATTTAGGATCCTTTGTGCTACCACAGAGAAGCCCTAGGAGTTTCAAATAATCAATACAAGTACGAAAGCATTTAGTACATAGTTCAGAAATTCCCTCGAAAAGTTCGTTGACACAAATTTGTAAATCCAATATCTTCCAAGAAAAAAAAATTCCTGAACCTGAAGGTGGAGCTAAATATCACATTTCTATCATGCCCAATGGCCTCAGAAAACATTCAACAATTTATCTAAAAGATGTATCACTTGCAAGAAGCCAGAGATGTATATATATAAAATGAAAGGCACAAAGGTATCCATGATCTGAGAATAGTGAATAAAGGAATTCAATTTTACCTTATTACGAGAAGAAGTGCCAATAAAATCAATTCCATTCAGCAAGCGACTGTGGAAACCAACAACCACCATCTCGGCCCGAGAAAAAAATTGATGGCCTACATCAATACCTGCCATCACAAATTCATTTAACATTCAATTAATCCTTCTTCAGAAAAGCATAATTTTCTATCACTCACTTTAGTATTCAGGCAATTCAAGGATTATCCCAAGCAAAGACATTGATGACGTCATATTAATTCATCACGAGAAATTGCTGGTTAGTATGATTTTCGATGCCACCTTTGCTTCATGAGATGAGCAAGATTGCCAATAAAAACCAATCTGGTATCCTCCCTTGCTTATTACATTGAGGGACTTAATACAAAAAAACTGACGATACAATTCGAAATGGGTCAGATGTGCTTATTAGCAAGCAGTGAAATAATAATAAAGTAACCACTTTGACAATGAAATTTTTATAAAATCCAAGAATTTCATTAAATTAACATCTTCTTTCAGCCAATTACACACTTCAACATCGTCACCTCCTTCTGCAGCCAGCTCACCAACACCACCACCCCGGCTTCAAACCTCAACCACAGATGTGCCACACACCCCAAGTCCTATTATCACCAGAACCTCCCTCCGCCTTCTGTTCCGTATTCACCACCTTGTTCTAGTTACTTCCTTGAGGACTGTTAATGATAATAACAAAATGATATACATTTGGTTCAAGCTAACAACTTAAACTTTTAGATCAAATAGTCCAACATGTATCTAAGGATGGAAAGGTCCTGTGTTCGAATCTTGTCGTTGCCCATTCAAATGAATTGTCCACGTGTTAAAGTCTGATGGAAAAAAAGTAAATCCTCATATACACGGAAAGGGGCGTGTTAAGACATAATAATTAAGGGCTTGTTCTATGCGCCATCTTTTTCCACTAACTTCTATTAATTTTTTCTCTCTTATCATTTTCAACCACTTATAAAATTACTTTACATTTTTTAATATATTTTTCCCAATTTTCAACTACACATCTAACACGTCGTTCGAGTAAATCAACATAAATCAACAATATCTCCTATAGAACAAGCCCTAAGTTTTTAGATCGAGTAGTTCAACAAAATCTATTTCACCTGGATGATAGTGGATAAAATGAAAATCAAAATGATTAGGTATCTTTCCTCGAAGAAGCTACAGAAGTGTTAGCGAAATGCTAGATTTGTGATGTCTAGAAGGTAGTTTGGAGGTGGCCTAGCTCAGAAGAAATTAAGGTAAAGGATGGTGGCTGTTATGGTTGATGGATTTATGCTGAGGAGTAAGTTGAGGGCAAATTGCAAATGTAAATTTTTAACTCTTATCGCTGACATTTATCCTTGAGAAACAAAACAAGACGAATGGAAGGGATTGCAAAATAAGAAGCCAAATTTCATTAGCCATAAAATTTTTGTTAGCCTCACTATCTGCAAACCAAACAAGATCTAAATATTTGTAAAATTGTTAACCCCAAGGGGTTGGTGTAGCGGTAAGGGTGAATTTGAGATTGTGTGGTTAGGCACACGGTCTCAGGTTCGATTCCCGGTTGCGTAAAAACAATGCCTCTTGGGACCACTGGGGTGTCTCCCTATCGAAGCGCCAGGACTATGTGGGATTAGTGGGGCCCCGATACCTTGCTGCAACATCCACCTAAGTCGTTTATTTTAGCACGATGAGACTTCCTAGTAGAATTGGAAGTACCCGCATAATCTTATTTTAAATAAGAAACTCATCTTGCAATATTCAAAGATATTGGTGCCAATCAAGAAATCATTCATACTGAGATAAAGCATGGGAAGAATGTAAATAGAAAGATACATTGGGAAATTATTAATTATTATTAAAATACAAGAAAGAAAATGTAGTGAATCCTAAGGTATGACGACAGAAAAAATGTGTGACACGACACCGAATGTCATTAGTAGCAAAATATTAAAACGCCAAGGGAATCCGGATAAGTAAAAATTAATCCAATTGTTGATAGGATATACGAACTGTTTTAGAACCAAATGATTGTCATCACCCCAACAATAGTATAGTATAACTTAATACCTTTCCAATTTTAGCACCAAAGTATTGTGATAACCATAACAGCCTAACTGTGGAAAAACTTAGCTCTTACATTAACAAAACTATAGAATTCTCCTGGTGTCATTCATTTTATGCGTTTTAACAAAACTTTCAGAGTATAGCAAGTTAACCAACCTGGAATGGCTCCAAACTTCTTCTCCACGTATAGTACAGCTCCAGTCTCCATCATCTGATAATTTTCAACAAACACTATACTAACATTAATGTCTAACTTGTGAAAAGGACAAGAAAGGGTCCCGTCCCATATCGGGCAACTTAAGCTTTAAATTGAGGGGCTTTGTTTCCTATTAAGTGCATGATATCCAAGAATAACTTTAACTGCACTGCTTTAAAGATGCTAACAAATAAGTAAAGCATATGATTGCTAAAACGAAGCAGAATAATGAAAAAGTGGGAAAAAAAAAATGTAGACATGCCTTAGTTGTTGCCTTCAAATCAGGTCGCGACCGTTTAGTGCCCTCTTCCTTTGTACATTTCTTCTGCACATATTTCAACATGAGGCTAAATTCATTGTGCTATCTTATAAACACCACTGACATAGCAATTGACAATACGAGAACGGAATAATTTGCCTCTCAAACTGGAAATTAATCACACATATTTCGATATAAAGTAACATAATTTACTTATTTATTTATTTTTTTAGAAGATAAAGTAACGTAATTGGTAATATGACATTGAAGGCAACAAATTAATAGATTCTGAAGGGATTAGAAAATGCTAACCTTTGATTTTGAAATCCGCCGTGATTTTTGCTCTTTCTGACACCTTTTCTCTTCTTCCTACAAAAGACTTAATGCTAATTAATAGTAATTTGTTTCTTTTGACAGGAAACATAAAAAAAAAAAAAAATAGTAAATGTCAAATGAATCTACAACTTCTACCTATGGTCTCGCTAGTTTACTTACCTGAATGAAATGGAGGTAATACTTGTTGAAAGTCCGCAAAGTCTCAGTGACCATTGCATGTGGGGTTTTTCCAACCAAAACGTTGTCGTTGCCACCATTGGTCACCGCCGGCTCAGTTGCTACACCAGCGACTCTGTTTTGCGGCGGCTTATCCAGCTTCCTTCTTTTGTGAACCTGGCCCAAATTGCGATTCGTCTCGGAGTCGTCGCTCGTAGCAGATGCCGCGACAGCCGATTTTTGAGTCTTCATTTTCTGTAACCTGGCGCTGCTCCGTCGCACTGGCGCTGCTCCGTGGCACGCCATCTTACCGTTCTCCGACGAAATCTCCATAACGCTATCGGTGAATTGAACCCCCATTGTAGAACGGGAGAGAGCCAATTCGTTGTTGCTCTGAGCAAGCAAACTGTCACAGAGATTCTACGTGACGAGGAGTATTGTCTTGATGTCCGGGAAGGCGTGAAATTGAATTTTCTTTTTCTTTTTTTTTCTTTTTTTTTTTTTAAATTTAAATACTGCAACTTTAATTAAACAAAGAATAATAATTTTGCTTGATTGTCTATGGCTTTTACATTGATATAATTTAATTTTCTTATATCTATTAAATAGATTTTCTTTAGTTAACAATCATGCATTTAAAAAAATTATTTTCCTAATAATATTTGTCAAATATATCCTAAATCTTATATTTAAGGGAATATTTAATAACATAAATTAATTATTGTCAATTAAGTGCTATCTACTAAGTACTATATATATATATATATATATATATATATATATATATATATGCAAGATGTGCCTAATTTAGATCGATGTGATGGCAGTCCCATTTTGACATACTTATACCTGTATATAATAATTATAATCTGTGATCACAATCTATTATCTGTTATAAAATTATAGAAACAATAGAGAGAATTTAGAGAGAATGAATTCTAAGGAATTCTCAGGAAATGAATTTCATTAATAACTGAAGCCCTATTTATAGGAAAACTTGAATTAGATAAACTGTAATTACATAATTTCATCAAGGGTATAATAGTCGTTCACATATAATAATTACATCTTTTACCAAATTATTCCTCCACCAAATTATTCCTCCACCAAATTATTCTCATAATTCATAACCACCAAATTATTCTCAATTATTCATAACACTCAATGAATAGTATTAATACAAATATGTACGGACTTGTTTGGAGAAAAACCAGGTGGGAAAAAAAAAACTTAAACCGGAGTTGCAGGATAGGCTTGGAGTGGTTATATCTCGCTTCATCAAAACATTGCTCCCGATGTCTTCCAGTGATAGAGTATTCATGTCTTTGCCTCGTTAAAACCTTGTCAAGAAAACCAGGTGGGAAAAACTTGATCGAAGGAAAAGAGTACAATTTGCTCAGTTTGATTTCATATCTTGAGAATCGATATCTTTACTTACGGTAAATGATTTCAATATCATCATCGTTTGGATCTAAAGCATTAGCTCTATTATAACTTGATCCAATAGATACATCTGTATCAATTTCTCCTATCGTTCTCAATATACCATGAATATGCCTCGTTAAAACCTTATTAGGAAAAACCCAGGTGGGAAAAACCCTAATGAAGGAAAAGAGTACATTATTCATGTGAATACGCCTTTAAAGTTGCCTCATTAAAAACCTTGCTAGAAACCCAATGGGATAAAACCTCACTAAGGGAAAAAGAGTGCAATGCGTATTTTATACAAGTATGTCAAAGCATTTCAAAATCTTTCATACATTTGTATGAGTATCATATACATTGGTTTTATACTCTTTGTTCATTTAGAGTGCATCAATTTTCTTACACAACTACAAAACATTCACCATGAACACATGTCTCAAAACACACAATTTAAAGCATATAAATTCATTATAAAAACATGTAAACATATAAGTAAACCTTCATAACTAACTAACACTTAAAATATATCATTTAACATTTAATACTCATTTAATAGGTTATTTCATTCCCAGGGCTTAGCTCCCTTTAGGGTACTTATAAACACGAGCTTAGCTCACCCGATCCTTTAATTTTCTTTTATACTACATACACGATCGGTAATTTAACTTTCATGAGCATGCAACATATAATGACCACCATGTTTATCTTTAAACTTGAGCACAGTCATCATCATCTCATCATCTCATAAATCAAGGATTTCACATTCACCACTTATCATCTTCAATATATCTCAATATTTTCATTATCATTGATCATATGTAGCGCTACATTTTCATATCGTGTCGACACTTTTCAATTTCATTTCTTTCCCCATATCGACATAACTTATCGAGATATCTCATTATCAATCCTCTTGTAGGATTACACAATATAGTTATGTCTATATACTCTTCAAGAGCATATGCCTCCGTTATTAATACCATCTTTTATAATTTGCTTTGATATATATGTTTGGGGAAATCTCATAATATCAACGCTTCTGGCGTGCTAACTTATCAAAGCATCTTAACTGATATATGTGATTGTTCATAGCATCTTTTATGCATCTTTGAACTTCAAGTTCATATTTTAATTGTGAGGATATAACATGATGCATTTCACATATCATTTTTAACCTTTAATACTCCCCCTCATGCTGAGAAAATTTAGAACACCAAAACTCATACAGTTGGTATGATTTTAATCATATATGTTCTCATCATTCAGCCTTAATATGGGAATTTAGACCGTTTGCATTCTATTCTCGATATCGACAATTTATTTGAGGACTTTAAATAATTTGCCATATAATATCCCACTTGTATGCGCATACTCAATCCTTCAGGGATTTATTCAAGTATTGGGATATACATTTACTAGCTTTATCATTAAATCTGAAATCATGCTCATACCGTGAGCAAATATTTAAATAAATTTCAAATTACGAATCATATACACATGTGACTATCTAGTGGATCCATATCATAATATCTAGTAGTCCACATGGAGGATGAGTGGGTCCATATTTCTCATCCTTTATTCCAGATATATTTGGGATTTATTTCCAATATTGGCTAGTAATGATTTCATCATTTATCGAGAACAATCATTGAAGAATTCCTTTAATTCTTCACTTGAAATATTGATTTCAATAATTATTTAAACCGGGATGGTCAATCGGTTTTGCAAGCAGTATTATTGAACTTCTAGTTCAAGAAATTCTTATATCGATTTCACTAGTATCTGTATAGTGCTCAACATGATTTATCATAGAAACAATTCACCGACATATTCCATCATCTTTTGGTGACATTATTGTCTACTCTTTGTTCAAACACTGAGTTCTGACTCATACGCATCACATCCGGCTATTATTTAATTCGAAATCGTAGCTCTTACGCTTTATTTAAAATCGAGTCTTATTTCATACTGCGTTGTATTATTCTATAAATAAATCATCAAAATTATTGCAAAATTCATCCTAACAAGGGTCTATACATTATAATGGATCATATGCTCTCAAATCTTCGAAAATACTATCCATCACTACCGACCAAAATCCTAAAAAGGATTTATCGATGTAGGCTGGAAAGATTAAGGATGCTAATGAATAAGGGTATCCCACAAGATATCCGATGCTTGATTGAAGCAAAGGTTCGATTATCTGGTGAGGTTTCAATTCCTTCTAAATACATGCCTGGTATGAGTAAAAGTAGTTTTTCAAAGAAACGGAGAGCAAAAAGATTAGGAGGATGCTACAAGTGTGCTCGGTGGACATGTGACACTCGATGTAAATCTGCGGGGGTACTTGTCCGTAAACCGAGAAGATAAAATAGTATTCATTAAGGATGGATTGAGTAAGGAGCCTTTGGATGATATTCAACAGGCTCTTGAGACACATCCTAGTGGACACGTGCAAGGTGAGCTAATGGCCTTATGGGCCAAATTCAAAGATCAACAAGCACTTTATAGTCTTGAAATACTTACTTTAAAAGATCCAGTTTGTAAATTTAGTAGAATAACTTAGTATAATGATTTTCCCATATTTATGTAAGACAAATTTATGTAATATAGAATATCAATATTTTTCTTTTATTTGTAAATATCGCTTTTAGATTTTCAAATTTTTTTAGTTTATTTTCTATCACCGACGGATATATGTCATTTTCACTTAAATTTTTTACGCAGATTTTCTCTTTCATATTTGTCAAAAAGTAAATAGTGCACTCAATTATTGGTTTGAAAATTTTTCTTTAAATAGAAGGATTCATATATCTATCATTCATTCGTTGAAAGAGAAAGATAGAGGTGGAGATGGAGATATCAGAATCATCTCATGTAAGTCAATCTTTACCTCGCCAGGTAAAAACTATATGTGTTCTTGGTGGCTCCAGACTAGTAGGTCATATCCAATATGTGGATATGGCAGACCAACTTGTAAGGGAGTTAGGGAAACAAAATATCAATATACTATATGGAGGGACTAATAACAAACTATTAAGGAGTCTTACGATGGCCGCACAATTATGGGGGATAAGAGTGTCAAGTATAATACATTTTCATTGAATTGGAGGCAGTAATCGAATTGGAGTTAGAAATGTCATTAGTCCAACTGGATTGATGCTACAAACACAATCCATCCATGACTGCCTGATGTACATGATGAGCAATAGTGAAGCTTTTATTGTTCTTCCAGCGCTATAACACTGGAGGAAATATTCAATATAGCGTCATTTGCACAGTGGAATTTTCATACCAAACCCATAGGTTTATTAAATATTAATTATTTTTCGATGGTTTGCTAGCATTTCTAGATCAGGGTGTAGAACATAAATTTATTTCTCGTTCAGCGAGAAATATACTTGTTTCTGCTAATACAGTTGCTGATCTACTCATCAAGATTCAATCATATGTTCAAAAATCTGTGGAAGCTAAAACCCATCGGTCACAGATCATCGGTGTCAAGCGAAAAAGAGATCCTTTGGATCTTTCATTATGAACCCGAATGTTCGGGGTGGCAGAGTTACGGAGTATTTATACTCTCGAGGCATCCCTCATTTATGGGTTCAATATATATTTTCTTTTGTATTTCTATATTTTCAGTGTTTATTGTCATCTTTGATATTCTCAATATGTTCCACTTCGACTGTTTGTACTTCTTTTGGAGTAATAATAATATCATATTGGCTTTATTCAAATACAGAAATCTAGTGATTATGCTTCTTCAAGAGCATTTTATTCTCATATTAATACAATCTCATATCATCGATGAGATTACTTCATATAATCTCTCCATGCGATATATTTTCTTTGATTTATCAACATGGGACCTATTGAGCATTTTACTTTTATCTATTTATCCAATGGTAACTTCAAGTACCACTTGCTCAATTTTCTCCATTAATATTCGGTATATATGGAGAAGTAATTTTATTCTCATCGTCTACTTCTTCGAGAGTAGGATTAGAATATTTGATCAACTACTTCTTCTGGAGTATGATTAGTTATAACCAATCGTGTAGTATTACCCACCACATTGGAAATATACTCAAACTATAAAGTGCATAAATTTAAATTGTAGAAATTAAATTTCCTCCAATAGGTGGTCGAACCTACCTTATGGCAATTATTGCAATAAATATAAATTCTGAGAATTTAAATAGCAAGAATTAAATTGTATAATGTTTAACTACTTCTTCTTGGAGTAGGATGCTTAGTAGAAGGTATTACCCATCACTTAGCATATAAAGTGCAGAAATATATAAAACCTTAGTTTAGTGACGGTTGAACCCATCATCAAGTAGGAGGTATTGCGATAATTAAATTGCAGTAAATAAAGTGCGAGAATTAAATATTGAGCTAGCTTCTACGGGAGGCAGATTTGTTCTTCTAGAACAAATACTCATTACTTCTACAAGCGCACACTTATCCTTCTAGAATAAGTACATTATGTAATTGAACTCTTGGAGTTACATTAATATTTCGATCTTTTAACTCAAATGGACTTCAAGCCATTTTATATAATCAATGGATTTAGAATTTTTTCATGAATATTCTATCCATTTTCCTTTGTCGTTAAAATTAGGTCGGTTTTACCTAAAGGTAAAATTGTCCATTCCAATTCATAAAGGTAAAATTGTCAAAAATATTTTATCAATGTTTTACGATTGAAAATTATCTCCTTTCTACTTCAATTTATCAATATCAAAATGTTCAAGGACTATTTTGTAACTTTTTCAAAAATTGGGGTACTGTTTTGCAAATTTTTGAAAGTTTACCTTATCAATATTAGTGTCAAATCGAAACTCTCGTTAAATCGAGTATAATGGAGTCGAGAAAATTTGATTTTGATAACGTATACTCCTTATATCTCGAGAAAACGAATATTATAGTTTAATATATTATTATATTATAAAGTAATATAATTTATATATACCTTTTCCTTTTTCTTTGGTAGAAGCAATTGAACATGCACGTATTTCCTCCATTTGCCAATTCTTGAATTGCCCATAATGCAATAATCATCATTAAGCCAAAATATAATATTATTAAACTATAATTAAACACCAGAGATGAGAGAAAAGTTATAAATGTTGCGTCTTTGAAGAAAGAGAACGAGATCGTGAGAGAATAGGAAGAAGAATAAAGGAGATCTCTCGAATGAAGATGATTTTGAGAGGAGAGAATCTTGATCCAGAGAATTGTTCTGTGAGCATAGTTTTAGAGACAATTAATCTGACTAATATTAAGGTTTCTGATACAGAGGTTTATCAATAGATGCAACTGTAGAGCATACTCCCTTCATATTACTCAAATGGCTAGAGACTCGTGCTGATAACGTGTTATAAAATTATAGAAACAATAGAGAGAATTTAGAGAGAATGAATTCTAAGGAATTCTCAGGAAATGAATTTCATTAATAACTGAAGCCCTATTTATAGGAAAACTTCGAATGGTACAACCGTAATTACATAATTTCATCAAGGGTATAATAGTCATTCACATATAATAATTACGTCTTTTACCAAATTATTCCTCCACCAAATTATTCCTCCACCAAATTATTCCTCATAATTCATAACCACCAAATTATTCTCAATTATTCATAACATTATCTATTATCTATTATCTATTATATAGTTATATTATATCGTGTGTTCCTAACTTTTATTTAAAAAAAAAATAGTTTGAATAGTAGTAGAGACACAGGATATATTGATAATAATGAGAAATAATGTGAGATGTATGGTTGATACAGGAATGATAAGGTGCCAACGATGGCACCTTAGTTATGGTGTCATCATTGGCATTTTTGGATCCGATTCGATATCCATTTTGAAATCCAGGACCAGATCTAGAGTCAACACGACGAGGGGGAGCTCCAGCAGTTTTGAAAGTTCTAAGAAACATAAACCACGAAAAATCGTCGATAGCAATACTTTGTTCTTTTTTGTGATTAAGCACCCTTTTTTTGTACGTATTTGCACACTTTTTCATGTTTTTCTTTAAAACTCTTCGCCCACGCTTCATACTTTTGAGCTCTTTTTTTACGCTTCTTAGAACATTAATGGTCGATATTAATATTTGACTCTGGATAAAATTAAATTTTAGATTGAAAGAATCTTAAACAAACGCGAACTTAAGTGTATCACTTGAGTTGAAGGTTAATTTTTGGATGATAATGCCCCACAAATAATTCATTCATAATTATTAAATTGCTATGGATTAATATTGAGATCTCAATTAACAATATTTAATTATGTATTCATTATGTTATCATAAATATTTTGTGAACCCTTTATTTTGACAAATAATATTTTGTGATAATTAAATTAAATGGTAAAAGAAGTAATAATTACTTTCTGATTTCATTGAATTAAAGAAGCACATATTTTTATTTTAAGTAATAGTTAATTATGTGTGTTTGTGTGTGTAAAGTTCAGTGAATATAATATTAAAATAAATTCTGATAATTAAAACCCTTAATAATAAATGGTAAAAGAAGTAATAATTACTTTCTTGATTTCATGTGTTATTTTTTATGTAATTAATAATACAAATTAATTTTTATCGCCTTTTCATTTCATAATAATCCGTTAAGTAATAATCATTCTGAATTAAATCATTAATTATTCTGTTGGTTTTTTCATCTTCTATCTTTATGTATTTATTTTGAAGTAATCTCTAATCTAACTATTTATAAGAGTTGAAGTGACACCTAGGCAAAGTACATAGGTGACAGTACCACATTCGATATTATTTTTTAAGTATTAATTATTTTTATTATTTAATTTATTATGTTTTCTTTATTTGGAGTTATTTTTCTTATTTTACTTTTTTATATGTATTTTATTTTTTTATATGTATTCTAATTTTCGAATTAATTGATATAATTTTTTTAATTCTTTTATATTAGTGTTACATGCATTAGTAAAAATATGATAAGAGATCAAAGTTAAAACTTACAATACATATTAAATTAATTCTAAAAATGAGAATTAACATTTTCTATATATATTTTAATTTTTGAATTAATTTTCTATATATATATATATATATATATATATTCTTATTAATAAAAGTTAAAATGCCAACTTAGCACAGTGCCATGATCGCAGAGGTTTTCTATTTTAGAAAAAAAATTTACATATTTTTAAAAAGTAAAGAAAATTCTTTTGTTTTTTACCACATTAAAAGAGTAGTTTAGATAATTTTTATGGGTAATGTGCAATGAGCTATTCAAGTAGTGGGTAGTTTTTTAGATCAAATAGTGAGTAGTTAAATAAATAAATTTATTATGAATAATAAATTAATTAGAAAATAAATAGAAAACCATAACTTTCATGTCCCATTTCATCGTTTCGTACGCCACTTAAAGAATAATAATTAAAATTATCATTTAACCATCTCTTCATTTTTTGTTAAAAAATTATAAGTATCAAAAATGAATTTTTTTGAAATTTTTTTTATATTTAGTATTGAATGCATTAATGAAAATGCGATACGATGTCAAAGTTACACCTTACAATACAATTTTAAAAACTGTGATTTTATAAAAATTTTAAAAATTTGAATTTAGAAATAAATGTTAATTGCTTATTCCTTTTTCAAATTGATTCTATAAATAAAACGTGTTTAAATATATAATTTACTGATTGATGCTATCTGTTACTAAATAAAAGAGGAAAACTTGAATTATAACACGCTTTTATTGAAAAAAAAGAGGAAAATTTTGACTCGAATTGAAAAGAAAACACGAATTGATATAACAAATGAACTATATTTTAATTTGCTGATTTATATTGTTTGGTATTTGGTTTATTAATTTTGACTAATAGTAGCAGAAATAAAAAAGGAAAATTTGAATTGGATATGACCTAAATTTAATTCAATATTGAATATCAATATATCATAATCGCCAATGATCTGTTGCCAACCTGTTGGCAATAGAAGCTGCCAATAGGGTGACGTGGCGCCCTCACAAGACGCCACATCAACAGCCAAATTTTTAAAAAAAAAAAATTGAAATCTACATTAAGTAAGATAAATAATATATAAATGTCCCTTAATAGTGGGGGGCTCATGCCCCATATTTTTTCCCCAAAAATGGGGGTATTGGCATGATATGTTGTCGACAAAGTTGACAACAGATTATTTCTGATATCATAATAACAAAAGTCAAGGACAATCACTTTCGTATGTTGGTCTTTTGTTAAAAAAGTCGAAATTCAATCATGGTCAATTGTATATCACAATGACCAGACTTATAAGTCATGTAGGTTTGAAGGTTCTTATATGTAATAGATGGAAAGCCAAAGAAATTAATGATGAATGTAATTTAAATAGAAATATTTCAAAATTTGTAATTTTTTATTTACTTCAATTCTTTTTTTTAGGGTACAAATTACATCAAATCCATATTCATGCGCAACGATACAAACTCATTTGAAATCCCACCGAAATGGGACCTATAGCCGTCTTACCAATGAAAGAACTATAGCCATACTAATATTACAACTCCAACTATAACTACAACTGCTACTAAAGCCTCAGTATTTGTCCTCCTAACCAATCAAACAAGGTCTCATTGGCAATTTACTTCAAGTCTTAATATATTTACATTGTCTCATTGTTAGTTTTAATTTAATTTTAATAGATTATAATTGACCTCGTGCATCGCACGAGTGTAGTACTGTATTATGTATATATGGTATCTTTTCTTTTTTCATACATCAATCCAAAAATAAAAAATAAAAAAAAAAGATTTTGGAAGGAAACTACGTGTTTTTCCACCTACTGGTGGAAAAACTTTTATATATTTATAGATATATAGTTAATACATGCTAAAAAAGGTCCTTTTTGCCTTATGTATATAAGGCAATGGTAATTGTTTTTCTACACATACAGTTGTTCTATATTTAATAAAAACGTAGATTTGTATTTATAATAATTTTTTTCTCTTTCTTTGGATAAAATACATGTGCATATTTTTATCACTAAATGAAAAATTAACTCATCAGCGCGTCAATTAAAAATATCTATATTATCAATATTGTCAATTTGGAATTACTCCATTATTCTCTATTCATTATCAACTTTTTGCATTGTGTAATATTCCAATGCCATACACACATACATTTTGCTAAATCGTGCCCTTTTAGAGACATTACATACAATTTTATTTGTGAATATACAAAATAAATCATACACAAATTGCTAGTTCACGTGCAACGCTCACACATATATTGGAGTTTGCTACAAGTACAAACAAATATATATATATATATATATATATATATATATATATATATATATATATATAGCATGCATCCCAAAAATCTACTCTTTTACACATCACATCATTTAAGAATTCAATTGCCACATAATTGTCACATTACTATTTATACAATTTATTTCATTATTTGTATAAGTAGTTTTTTCGTTATATATTTTATGGATTAAGTAGAGAATTACATCATTTTTTGGGCCTCATTAAATAAATACTTTGCGGAACAAGTTTGGAGTTGAAGACGCAAAGCCAATGAGAACTCCAATGGCCACCCTGCTGAAGTTATCTAAAGATGATACAGGTAAAGATGTAAAAACATCCCTCTACACGAGCATGATTGAAAGCCTATTGTATCATATTGCAAGCGGGCTAGATATATCTTTTAGTTTTAGGGCTTGTGTGAGACATTAGGCTAAAACTAGGGGATCTCTCCTGTACTATCACCATTGGGACTTTTTGTTTAAAATAGCATGCATCATTTACTTTCCATTTCAAACGTATAAGCATTTTTGGGCATTGATAAACCATCTTTGGGCCATAAAGTTATACTCCTTTTGCACTGCATGATTATCAATATTTTACTCACAAAGTTGCTTTTGGGTAAAAGAGGTTATTTTTCTTGAAAACGAACACAAGTAAATTTCTACCTCAAGCCTCGCATTTTTTTTAAAGCCTTTAATGTCCTCATCTAGCTACGAAATCCCATTCTTTTACCAATGCATAATTCTTGGCATCTGTTAAAAATATCATTTCGTGACACTATTTAATACATTACACTGACCAATATACGTGCAACACATGTGGCACAACTAATATTAAATAATATGGACTAGGAGGGGGAGGTTTAAGAAGAAATTATGGAATTGAGAAAAATTACAATTTTTTTAATGGGCGAAATTACAATTTTTCTCATGTTGTAAAAGTTTATGATCCCAATAATTTTGTGCTTTGAATGTAGTACAGTAGTTAAGATTTCTAAATCGTTGGTGTATGAGTAGAGTTCGAATCACACCTCTCATCCTTATATCCCAACAACACCCCCCTTCCCCCCCAAAAAAATCCAAATAATTTCTTTTTATTTTTTATTTTATTTCTTTTGAGAAACTGAAATTTTGTTGATTTGTAAATATTATACAAGAAGGAGACATAGGGCAAAAATCTAAACGAAAAAGGTATTAACTCCTATCTTCTTCTTCGTCTTTCTTTTTCTTTTTTTTTTTCTTTTGTTTTTTATTTTTTTTTTCTTTTTTAACATAGGGCAAAAGAGTTATTTTTTAACATTCTTAATGTAAGGAACTTGCAACCTATATCTAGTCTAGTTTAAGAATGCCTCGAAGCAATTTGAGGTGACTGGCATTAAAGAGAATCTCCTTCCTTTGTTTGTAACCAATAGGTCCAAGATAATCAGCAGCTTCGTTTGCTTCCCGCCAAACATGAGTACAATAAACTGTGACGAGGTGTCTAATATAATTAAGTTGCCATATATGCTCCAAAGTGTAGTTAATTTGCCAAGGGCCAAGACCGTACGTTTTCATTAGTGCAAAACCACAACGCAGCCGAAGAGTAGATTGCAATCCAAACACGAGAGATGACCCCCTCAGTGTAACAGGTATGGATGCCTTCCTTGTACTTCACTAGAGAGAATGGATAGTTGGATAAATTCATTAGTCCGCCACTAGAAGCCAGTCCATTTTGTTTGGTCAGTGTTCAATTTAAATAAAAGTTTTCGGGAAATTGACGCAAATTGTCCAATTTAATAGTTCGTTTTACGTGGTTGGTCCAAAATAAAAAAAATAGCAGAATTAGTCCCCCAAAAAAATAATTTTGTACTAAAATGGTCATAACGGACGGAATCCATCCATTTTCAACGTTAGTTTAGGCTATTTTGTCTTTTTCCTAAGGGCATTTTGGTCATTCTCATTATGGTAACTAACTTTTAATTACAATTGAGTCCCAATGTTTCAAAGTAGTATACTTTAGTCCAAAATTTGTATTAAATTGCATAATTTGGCATTTTATTTTTTTTAAATTTTTATTTGGCCCATAATTAATTTTATCGGATTAATTTGATGCTAATTAAATAGCTTTCACCAAAAATTTTCAACACCGTAGCATTTATTCGCATTAATATCATAACTTTTCATGGTATTTCTTTAGTGCACATTTTGATATCACCCAAATAATTAATAGTTCTACTGAAATTTTATATTATTACTGTAATTACATTTACTATTAACTGTTTGGGGTAATATCAAAATGTGCGCTAAAGAAATATCGTGAAAAGTTATGATATTAATGTGAATAAATGCTACGGTGTTGAAAATTTTCGGTGAAAATTATTTAATTAGCATCAAATTAATCTGTTAAAATTAATTATGAACCAAATAAAAATATATTAAAAATGCCAAATTATGCAATTTAATATAAATTTTGGCCTAAAATATACAAGTTTGAAACTTTGGGACTCAATTGCAATTGCAAGTTAATTACCATAATGAGAATGACTAAAATGTCATTGGGAAAAAGACAAAATAGCTCAAACTAACGTTGAAAATGGATGGATTCCGTCCATTAGGACCATTTTACCACAATTGTTTTGACCAATCCCCCTATGTTTTTTTATTTTGGACTAACTGTGCAAAACGAGCAATTAAATTAGATTATTTGCGCCAATTTCCCAAATTTTTATTATTTTATTTAAACCACTCTAATTTTTTTTTAATCAAATGAGTTACATTTATGAACTTTTTTTTGTGACAAATATTTATGAACACGTTAGACATGCATATAAGGTCCAAAATTGACAAACATTAATTAATGAGATAAGTTTATGATTTTGAATTGGGTTGAGTTAGATTTGATTTCTACATATGACAGCCCAATCTATTCCAACTCAACCCGCTAATTAATTTAAGTGTAAATAAAAAAGTTGAAAAAACAACAAATTGTGAGAAAATTAGTAAAAATAAAATAAAATTGGAACTCAAAGTATATAAATCGCCAATGTATGATCTAGAATTGAAGCTAATAACTGATTTCTAAAAAATTATATTAAATTATTATTAAGCCGAACACTACAAGAAACTGAACCTAAAAGTGTGGCCTGTCGCACAGGGGCGATATACTGTTATGTCGCCCCTAAAGGTTTTATTTCTGGCGGAGGAAGTCTAATTTAAATGGTTTCTCTTGGAGTGGGTCAATTTGGATTCCATTTTCACCAAATCGATTTAATTGAGTTGGGTTTGGATTAATCTGAACACAACCCATGCCCCAAGATATCTTGGGTCATCTTCCGCCTAACAAGCTAATTAAAGTGCAATTTAAATTGTAGTTCAGTAGGACTGCGGTGGCAGGTTAATTGCATTCAATTGTTACTTTTCTAAATAGTTATACCCAACCTATGTGTGTTGGCCAGAAATGTTGACAGTAGTACCACAAATTCCTTGCCAAACTTCAAATCAATTACTAATTTTGTTATCTACAGAACCCTATTACGCAAATCTATTCTTCCAACACACCGCCCCCGCCCACCCCCGCCCAACCCAAAAACACACACACAAAAACACAAAAAACAACTAACCTACTTTATAGCCCACATGTGAATAATATATCTCTTGCACTATTATATAATTACATAACCTTAAACTAGTCATTTGACAAAATTATTTTCACAACCGTTTTTTCTAATATTCTTTATTTGTGTAACGAATTGTTGTCTTGGAGAGAAGAATCATTTCTAGAAAGGTTATGCTGTAAAAATTTAAAACAACTAAAATTTATTGAGGAAAGTGAAAAGATGGCATTTTCTTATAAGTAAGCAGTTTTAAAATGAGCACAATAAAAAGTGAGTGGAAACATTAATTAAGTGATTAAAATTGAGAAATTCTTACTCAATTTTTAATCACACATTTAACAATGAGAAATGATAGATGGACACTCTCGAGTATTCCAAACTTTATCGCTTTCTCACAATAGGAAGAAAACAAGTTACTTTGGTCATTCCAGCACCTTTATCTAATATCGTACACCACGTGGTACACAAGATTGTCTATATGGCATTTTTCATATCCCATTCGAGATGATAAGGCTAAAAGGAGTAATTTAATTTACCTAAAGACAAGAAATAGTTGAATACTTGGATTCAAAGGATACCTTTCAACATTTTGCAGGATATGTGAAAATAAAAATATTTGCCTACAATAAATCAATAATACACAGTAGTTCTGATGTTCGATGTTGAGCAATCCATACTCTCCTTCAAATAATAATAACATCAATAAAAATATAAAAATTTGATATGACACCAAATTAGCTTCGCTCAACTAATAAAAATAAAATTTTATTTTCATCTTGAATCAAGTCGTTTATGGGGAGACAAGGGTGATATTCGTACGAAGGAAAATTGTGACTTGAGCTATCGGTTAACTACTAAGGCGAAACAAATAGGCTTGTTCTATATATCTTTCCCCCTTCTAAAATCTAATAAAGGAGGCTAAAACTACTCAAAACATGGAACTTATTGTGGACGTGACTCTCCCCCCACCCCTACACATTCCACCCTCCTCTTACCTAGATATACTTTCATTTTTTATTTATTCTTAGAGTACATGCATATTGTTTTTTGTTTATTATAATTCTTTGTTTCTTTTATAGAAAATTCGCTTCTAAAGGGGGCTAAAACTTGAAAAATATTGCTTACCTAGAAAATCTTCTTAATTTCTACATAATTACATACTCTAACATTGAGAAAAATACTGCCCACACAATTAACTTCGTTAAAAAAGATTGAGCAATAATGGCCACCGCCCCACTAAATGTTCAAAAATCAAAACACGGAACTTATTGTGGACATGACTCTCCCCCCACCCCTACACGTTCCACTCTCCTCCTACCTAGATATTCTTTCATTGTTTAATTTATTTTTAGAGTACATACATATTGTTTCCTTTTTATTATAATTCTTTGTTTCTTTTTATAGAAAATCCCCTTCTAAAAGGGGTTAAAACTTGAAACATATTTCTGACCTAGAATACCATCTTAATTCATACATAATTAGATACTTTACCATTGAGAAAAATAACTCATACACAATTAACTTCATTAAAAAAGATTAAGCAATAATGGCCACCGCCCACTATATATTCAAAAATCAAAACACAAAACTTATTGTGGACATGACTTTCCCCCTACCCGTACGCGTTCCACCCTCTTCCTACCTAGATATACTTTCATTTTTATTTTATTTTTTTGGAGTACATACATTTTTGTTTCTTGTTTATTATAATTCTTTGTTTCTTTTATAGAAAATTGAAAAAAAAAATGTTGAGTTTTTGTGTAATGACTTGAGATTTCAATTTAAGTACCATATTAATATATGAATGATTATTTTTTCAAATAAAATATTTATTAAAAAAATCATTTACTCACTTTCAAGCAAAAGTAGCACACACTAATGAGATAAAAAAATTTACGCATAACTCTCCATTTCATTTATTTATTTCATAAATATCAAACACATGGACATAACTCTCCTTGCACCCCTACACATTGCACCCTCTTCCTACCTAGATATACTTTTACTTTTTCATTTTTTTTAAATTTTTTTAGAGTATATATATATTGTTTCTCATTTATTGTAATTCTTTGTTTCGTTTATAAGAAAATTAAAAAAAAAACTTTTGGGTTTATTTTGTGCAATGATTCAGGAGTTTCAATTTAAATACCATATTAATATATGAATGATTATTTTTTTCAAATCAAATATTTATTAAAAAATTCATTTGCTCACTTTCAAGCGAAATTAGAGCAGATTAATGAGATAAAAAATTTACACGTAAATCTCCATTTCATTTATTTTACAAATATCAAACACCCAAAAAGTGCCGAATAAAGAAAGCAACTTATAGGAAATAGATTATTAAAAGATCCATGAGGATTTTTTCATGGAGTGTAGGTTTGCTGTTCTATTTCTTGTTTTCTCAATATATTGGTCCATTTAAAAAAAAAATAGTCTACACAATAAATACATTAGATTATGTCAGTGGATTATTTTGATTAAATAGAACAGTTAAGAAATAAAAAATGACACAATAATTTTGAACTCTTTTAAGTGATGTCCATAGAACGTATATATTTTATAATTATGTTTTTCGCTATTGTTGTAGTCCACAAAAAAAGAGTAAAAATTCTTGGTACTATTTCATGTGTGCAAAATGAGAGCTATTCTAAACAACTTGTTTTAGTTTACTTGGTATTACTTAGGTGTTTGATTATATCTAGAATAAATGAAATGAAATAGATGCAAAAATAAAAAATAAAAAATTCTAAACTTTGTAAGAAAGAAATAAAAAATTTAAAAAAAAAATAAGATGATGAGATAATAAGAAATACATACTAAAGAAAAAATATAAGCATGTCTATACTGGTGCAAGAAAGAGGGATAGAGACAAGGGGAGGAAGATAGAGAATGCAACGCACATGCATGTATTCCAAATCGGTATGTATGTTTGTGGTTGCTAAACTAAATGCAATTTGTGATTTCGCAAGTTGATATGACTTGTGAGCTATAAATGTTGGCCTTTTGTTGTTACTCAAAGTCCAAGAAAGTTATGTTGTTAATTACATAGCATGTTTCTCTATGAGATTTAGTATGGAAACGCGCGACAACGAAAAGATGAACGACACTTTAAATTATGTCCATGGAACATTTAGAGTCTCAAGTGCGTTAACTCAATAAGTAAAATTGCTTAGTGAAACTACTAATCTTCTCATTATATGTTGAGTTGAACCGTCTAGACGAAGGACGGACTAGAAGATTAGGCTTAGACCTTGTTTGTTAATCTCGCTCTTTCTTTCTCTGTCTCGCTCCATCTTTTTTTCTAACAAAAAATTAACTTCTGATGGTACATTAAAGTCAAACATCAATATCAATCATACATCTCATATCACCGGTAATGATCTCCTCCCCACGGTGGGGAGGAGATCATTACCGCTCATATCACTATTCATTATTATCCATATATTTCGTGGTGTTCAACAAAAAATTTTAATTTTAACCAAAATAAAAATTAGACAAACCAAACATTTAATGCCCAAGGAATTAATTTTGTTGTAAATTCCCTTGCATATTGGCAAACAGGGGTTTGAGATTATGTTGTGCTCTTGTGAGACCTCATGAATAATGGAACATATTGCATATGTGAGCTCACATATGTTCATCTTGCATAATTGCGTAAACATTGAAGTGTTATGCATATGACAACGAATAATGAGGTGAGGGCAAGTTTGCATTAATTTTTCAGATGCAAATTATTAAATGGCAAATAGTTTATAAGGCACAACTTTGTTGTTGATTTGAGTAAAAATATTCTAAATGTATTAATCGAACGAAAAATATGGAATTAAAAACACACGTTTAGCTTGTACATGACATTTCATCTCTTGATTATAGTCCATTCATCTTAGTCCCTTTGTAATACTAAATAGATAATAGTTTCAAAATAACGTTCAAGAACCACGTACAATGCATGTGTCTCCCACTAGTATTAATTAAATTTGGATAGGTTAAATTTGGTTTTGAATGTATGGTTGAGAATGGATAAAGAGCTACTAAAAAATATATAAGGTAATTGTCAATTCAATATGTGAATGGTTGAAGTAAATTTAATTTGATGAAAGTTAATACCACATTCTTTAATATACTGCACCTACTCACAACATGGAAGATGATAAGTTAATAAAAGGGTTACATGCACAAATACTCATGCTTGGTATCACGTGAAAAATTAATTCTTTTATAAGTATCATATACGGCAAACTTTTTATAATTTTGTTAAAACTTAAATTTATACTAATATGCCTTTCTTTTTTTTTTATATGTTAATATACCTTTCAAATATATATTTTAGTATCATAATCTCATGCCACGTGTGCACCGTGCACATTGTTGCATTGGAGATGCTCTTAATAAAAAATGATACTTGCGCATAGAGTTGATGTGGCACATCAACTGTGATAATTTATCAGGTGTTACATCAGCTAGGGTGCACCATAGTGTATATTGTGGTGGACATCATAAAATCTTTGGTAAACCTAGCTAAACACATAACAAAATGATTATTTCACTGTCGTTTATGTGTCTAATACGGTGCGCCCTACGGCAAATAAAGTGGTACATATAACATTTTTATAAACTAAATCGGTTTATTGACTAATATAATTTCAAGCAGACTAACCAATAATGAATATTTATATATAGTTATGATGGAAAAAAATCAGCAATGAACATTTATGGAAATCTCCATCTCGTCAAGAAGAGAATTAGGCAAACTAGGGCCTAGAAGGGGATAAATTTGACTCTTTTACCTTATTAAAGATATAGGGTAGATGCTCTCCCACTCTAATGTGCACATACGAGCATGTTAAAATATTTACATGGGAGTGGATTTCTAACACGTGTGTGTTATGCAAGAAATATGGAAGGTGCTAATTAGGGTTTAGGATGGAGAATAGTGACCTATTGTCCACACAGATACGTGTGGATTCCACATTTTACCCTTGCATCAAACAACAGATATATGCTATTATGATAAAATTGACTCAACATTTATTATTATTTTTTAAGAATATGTTGTTAAAATCTAAATAAATGTTATTACGAAAAATGTAGAAAATGAGTTAGGTGTTTTTTTTTTAATGTGTTGATGAAAGTGTGCAAGAAAATATCAATTACTATTTATACTCGGTGAGGTGATCCCAACAAAGATATGGCAAGTGCGATAACGCTCTGTGATAAGCTAGTTTTTCAGTAAAATTTTATTTTGCTAAAAATATTAGGGTGTGTTTGATTGCCATGATGTTCTAGGGAAAATATAGAATCTTGGAAATTATTTTCCAAATTGATTGTTTGATTGCAAAATTTTATATGGAAACGATTTTTTATATACAACCACCTAAAGCATGCTTTAGCCTATTTTCTATGGAAAATAATTCCCAACTCTACCTAGAGAAAATATTTTCCATGTAAGATGGAAAATATTTTTTTTTCCATCTTTTCCTTTCAAACACACCCTTAGAGATCTTAAATTTTTTAGATAATGATGAATCGTTATACATTTTAAATTTGTACGTAGTTGAATTATCTCTATCACTAAATAATAAAAATCAATTTTAAAGTAAAAAAGGTCTAAACCAACATTGTCCATTGTGCAATTCTGTAGTTCGCCGTGCCGATAGGTTAAATTCACTGTTTAGTTTAAGTATTGTTGTTCTTTTGTAAATTGTAATGTCTCTCGATAAGGTTTGGTTTAATCCCCCTTCTTTGCACTAGAGTTTTTACTATCAATCAATTCTATATCAAATTTGAATTTTCTAGTTGAGATAATTCTCTTAAAAAAAATATCGATAGTTATAACACTACCATATTTTGAATGTTGAAAATAATACATTCCAAGTAGTGAGACTTTATTAAAGTTCGAGTATTTGATGTGAAGACTGTCCATTGCTGCCATATGGAAGCAATGTCCATTTACCAGCTTTCCTACTACTGTGTGTTTTCATATTAAACCACATGTTGTTTGCTAGCGCTGGTGCCATAAGTGGTACCAACACTGATACTAGATCATTTCCATATGTGTATATTACCTTTGATCAAACTATATATCTAGGGTAAGATCATCACTACTTTGCTAGTAATAAGAACTCACCACTTTTGTTCTCATCTACTTACTAGATGAAGCATTTAGGTTAGTGATGGCAGAAAAATCCGATCCGATCCAAATCCGATGGATACCCGATCCGAATGGAGCAATTTTTTGCTGATCCGAAGATCCGTGGATCATTGATCAGTGGATCGGTCGATCCGAAACGGATTTGGATTTGGATTTGGATCGGCTTGATCCGATCCGAATTGATTTTTTATTTTTATTTTTATTTATTTTATTTTATTTTTTTATTTTTTATTTTTTTATAAAAACCTATACTAATATGGATTATATTTGGATTTTTTTTCTTGATCCGATCCGAGGAATTTGGATTTGGATTTGGATCGGGATCTTTAATTTGGATTTCAATTTGGATTAGGTCGATCCGATCCGAACCCGATCCACTGCCAACACGAATTTAGGTTAAGCCTTGAGCTTTTCACGTGTCTAGATAGCGTCTAGGCATGCCTTTCACAGTACTACTTTTGATCTACTGGATGTAAGAGACAAGTTCTGATTAAGCAACATGTGTAGTGATGGCAGAAAAATCCGATCCGATCCAAATCCGATGGATACCCGATCCGAATGGAGCAATTTTTTACCGATCCGACGATCCGTGGATCGGCCGATCCGAAACGGATTTGGATTTGGATTTGGCCGATCCGATCCGAATTGATTATTTATTATTTATTATTTATTTTTTAAATTTTATTTTTATTTATTTTTATTTTTTTATAAAAACTTATACCAATATGGATCGTATTTGGATTTTTTTTCTTGATCCGATCTGATCCGAATCCGATCCGATGAATTTGGATTTGGATTTGGATTTGGATCGAGTGATTTGGATTTGGATTTGGATTAGGCCGATCCGATCCGAACCCGATCCATGGCCAACGCTAAATCGGTGAAGCTTGACATTTGATCTACTTACTACTTTTGTTAAGATACCGTACCATTTGTAGTTTTGTACAATATGCATGCTGCTTCCATTAAAACCATGGCCCAGCGAAGGCTTACAAAGCTATTAATAATAATTATTTTACTCTTACTTCTAATAGCATTTATCTTCTGCTCTTACGTGTAATTGGGTCGTCAAATATTGCACAAATGAAAACGGACGTATATCATTAATCGATTATTATGATTTGGTGCTAGTCGCATATATACATATGTATAAAGAGAACTTCATTTCTACACAACTCACCATATTGTTCAACCTCAAATTGTGCCCATAATTCTTCTCCGTTTAACCTTCTAACTACTTATAAAATCTTTTAAGAGATTACAAAAACTTTGAATGACATACTGACGAGAATGATGAGAAGAAATTCTCATAGTGATCGCTTCCCTACCATCCACAAATGCAAATCCGGCGGTCGAGAAAGCCATACGATTGTAGTGGCTGATGTACATGGCACGTTGCTCATCGACCGTGATTCATTCCCATATTTCGCTCTTGTTGCTTTTGACGTTGGTGGCATTTTCAGGTTGTCCTTCTTAGTCTTGCTTACGCCGTTGATCAAATTCTTGTCCCGTTTTGTCTCTGAATCAGCAGCACTAAGTCTAATGATATTTGCGACGTTCGTCGGAGTTAAAGTTGACGACATAAAATCAGCAGCCAGTGCTGTGTTGCCAAAGCATTACTCCGGCGACTTGCACCCGGAGACTTGGCACGTGTTCTCGTCGTGTGGAAAACGGTGTGTGCTCACAGCAAGTCCAAGAATCATGGTGGAGCCTTTCTTGAAAAACTATTTGGATGTTGATTTGGTTATAGGTTCAGAGATATCAGCTTATAACGGTAGAGCTACTGGATTTGTGGCAAGTCCAGGTTTACTTGTTGGGCAAAACAAAGCACAAGCTCTTAGGAAGGTCTTTGGTGAAACATCTATGGCAGAGATTGCAGTTGTCAATAGAAAGAGTGATTTCCAACTTGTGAAGCTTTGCAAGGTATGAATAATTGGCCTTTATTATTTTCCTAAATGTCAAAGCTTCACCTATTGCTTAATCAGAACTTGTCTCTTACATCCAATAGATCAAATTATGCCCAATTTGATGTGACATTGGTTATCTTATTCAATTAAAACGTTCTATTACACAATCAATTTTATTAATTCAGTTACGTAGAATGTTTTAATTAGATGAGTGAGGTTAATGAGTGAGAAATGAGATAGCAGATCTGAATTCTTAATATAACACACTTGAATTGCTAGAATTTAATTTTCTAAAAAGACAATCGCACAACCCCATATGGATTATTAGACTACCCGAAAATACTCACGATTTCGTTTCCAAAAAAAAAAAAAAGAAAAAAAGGAAAATACTCACGATTTCCATAATCTGTTGTGACTATCTGGTTGTCCATGCATGTAGGGCCCTTTTCCTCATGGGCAGTGATATGCTGTCATATATAGCGGTAAATTTGTACCAATGGTGGATAATTTTAAGCTTCTTTTTGTATTATATTCATTCAGAATCTTAGTCATGTAAATTTAATTGACATATCAATGCAGGAAAGATATATAGTCCCATACACATCAAGCATTAAGCCAGTCCCCCAAGACAAGTTGCCAAAGCCAGTGATTTTCCACGACGGTCGTCTTGTCCAAAAGCCAACCCCATTAATTGCATTACTAATCATCTTGTGGGTCCCAATCAGCATCCCATTGGCAATATTTCGTGTGGCTATTGGTTCATTCTTGCCCGTAAATGTAACTTGGCATCTTATTCAGCTAGCAAATTGCCCAATAATCCTAAAGGACACCCCACCAATAAAGCCAAAATGTGATTCTTCTAACACTGGAGGAGTGTTATTCGTTTGTTCACACCGAACCGTTCTTGATGCCGTCTATCTATCCATGGCTCTCCGTCGACCGGTCGCCAGCCCCTCGTACTCCGTGGCAAAAATGACAGAATTCTTGGCCCCCATAAAAAACGTTCGACTCACTCGAAATCGCGAGAAAGATTCTAAATTGATCGAAAAGTTGCTACAAGAAGGTGACTTGATCGTGTGCGCGGAAGGGACGACATGTCGCGAGCCATACTTGCTAAGGTTTTCGGCGCTATTTGCTGAACTAACTGATCAGATAGTCCCAGTGGCTATCTCTGTTGGTGTTAGTATGTTTTATGGGACAACTGTCAGGGGATATAAATGGATGGATCCTTTCTTCTTCATGATGAATCCGAGGCCAGTTTACGAGATAACGTTTTTGGACAAGTTGTCGCATGATGAGACGTGCGGTGCCGGAAAACCGAGCCATGAAGTGGCTAACAATGTGCAACAAATGATTGCATCTGCTCTGTCGTATAAATGTACCAAGTTTACGAGGAGGGATAAGTATCTAGCATTGGCTGGGACAGATGGAAATGTACGAGAAAATGATAAATAAATAAATAAATAAGTTTGTATAGCTGAATAGTGATGTTTGGTTTAAATCTAGCTAGCACATGGAAAGAAATATCGTTTCTACTTCATAGTTGATAAAATGTGGAAAATATATCTTTGATGCTCGAATAAAATGTAGAAGTTACTTTTCTTTACCGAAGTGATCTTTACTTATTAGTAAAATTTATGCACTAATACAAGTGATCTTTCTTTACCTTTAACTTACAAATTATTGATCTGCCTCTGGTCTTGATCTTCTCTTGGCCCAAAGAAAGGGCTTAATTCTGTGTGTGTTCATGTACACTTTTTTTTGTCTAAAATTTGGCTAAAAACTAATTTTTGGAATAGATAGTGGTGGGGATCACGAGATGTGTGGATAATAATGAGTGATGATGTGAAATGTGTGGTTGATATTGATGTTTGACTTTAATTGACTTTTAGTAGATGATTTTTAGGTGAAAAAAAGATGGGAACAAAGATCATGCTACAAGTCCGGGATCCAGGGATTTAAAAATGAGTATTCCTAACAGCATAAACTTAATAAATAAATAAATAAATAAATAAATAAATAAATAAATAATGTTATGCCTAATCCTATGATTTGGGGCATTATGTTTTTTCTCCTCTATTTGCAATCTCATCGTTCCACTTTCTATTCGATGCACCTTCATACAAAAGTGCTCTGTGAAAGTATATAACTTTAAAATAAAAAATTCAAAATAATTAATGTGGAATTAGAAAAATATGTGAAACAAATTAATGTATAGAGAACTTTACAATAATCATCACTAATAATTAGTCATCTATGTCCGCCATTTTAAAATGGAAAATATTAAGAAAATAAAGAGAATTTTGTTGGTAACATCTTCGAAGATTGATGTTTACTAATGGAGGTTAGGCTGAATGCCGCCTCCCAGAAACAAGTTTTCATATAAGAGTATGTTTGGTAGAGCAAGCTGATAGTTGATAACCTAATTTATAGTTGATAAGCCAATTGAGAACTTATAGCTTATGGCGTATAACTTATAACTGAAAAGCTAACAGATTTAAATATTAATTTAGTGTTTGGCAAAATTAGC
Source organism: Jasminum sambac (assembly GCA_018223645.1). Lineage (NCBI taxonomy): Eukaryota > Viridiplantae > Streptophyta > Magnoliopsida > Lamiales > Oleaceae > Jasminum > Jasminum sambac. The sequence continues at coordinate 26,353,131 of CP073649.1, forward strand.
TAAAAGGTTAGATAAAAAATACAAAATAACTTAAAAGAGCACATCTATATCTATATCTATCTATATATTAATAAAACCAGCATATTTTCTCGCCACTTTTACCTATTTTTCTGAATTAAACAATCAATTTTTTATTCTGCAATCATAAACGGATAATCACAAATCTCCAAATCAATCTTTCCTTATTTTTCTAAATTAAAAAATTAATTTTTTATTCTGCAATCATAAACGGATAATCACAAATCTGCAAATCAATCTTCACTTCCTCTTCTAGAATTCAAACTCAATCTTCAAAAATCTCAATCGGATTCTAATTGAATTCACGCCATTACAAATCTCTTAATTTTATCATCATCAACTTCTCCAACCTTCCCTCACGCAAGCAACAAAAATACTTCTCAGAGTACTCGAACATGTCTTTATTCGGAAACAATTGCAGTTTATAACTGTATATGATAATCATCCAAAGATTCGCAAAAATGTTTCAATTCTCTAAATATCTCGGACATATGTTACCCCGTGTAACGCACGGGTAGAAACACTAGTTTAAAATAATAACATTTCTTTTTTTCAAAAAGAAAATGGTAAAAACGGAATAAAAATTGAAAGGGTCATAAACTTATTTGAAAAGCTAGTAAAAAATACTTTTTAAATGAGCTCTTCCAACTAAATAGTTCCAACTAAACAGAACTTATTTGAATAGGAGGAGCTTATAAGCTCTCCAAATAAGCTATAAACTAGCTTATTGTGTTTACCAAACAAATAAAAATTCTATCACAAGCAATTCAAGTAAATTAAAAAAAAAAAAAAAAAACTATCATCAGCATGGATTTTAAATCTAGCACTAGGATAATTCTGATGAAAAAAAAAAAAAAAAAAAACCAAATGGATTAAACCACATGAAACTACTTTTAGGATAGCCAGAACATATTCAACCATCAAACAGCCACTTTTGTTTTTTGTTAAAGCTCGTCTCACGATCGACTGCTGGAAGAAGCTTGGAATGCCGATCATGAATAGATTTTTATATCAATGGTTCTTGAAATCCACCTCATTTTTCATGGGCTTCGGCAAAATGTAATTTTAGGAGGTGTACCATGGAATTCGAATTCCACCACTATCTTCACATCAGACACAATTTTTTCAATCTTTATCCAATGGTGAATATTCCAATTCCATTTCTATCTTTACATCAAACACATTTTTATCAATCTTTATCCAATGGCAAATGGATATTCACAGTTGATTTGGTCTAGTTCTTTAAAAGAGTTTTACTACTAATATACAATCTATCAAAGTACATATTTCATTCAATTTTATTTATCAAACGTCACATGATCTTCAAATTAATAACTATACGGTCCCGCATCATTAAATCGTCACCTTATTTGTTGACGTAGCATTAATCTAACAAAAGAATATGAGTGAAAATAAACTTAAAAAAACCCCTTCATAAACTGAACACAACAGACTCTAATTTGTTAGGCTTATTCTTACCCAAACAATGAAACAATTATTAATTCCATGATCTGATCTTGAAAATCATCACTTTGGGGGTTAACAAATGACAAGTATGAAACTTGAGGAGCCTTTTAGTCACAAAACAAATGGTTAACTTAACTTTCAACAAAAAAAAGGGGGTTAACTTGGTGGGTACGTCGCATATTACGGATAATTAGTATTTTAATTGATTATTATTACCTTAGGGAAATCCTATCTCGTAAATTGTGAGCGTAAAAAACGGTAACCTTCCGCGGGAAAATGTATTCTTGAATCTTGATCCTTGCTCGTCAAGCATAACTTTCTCCAATACAAGGCAAATTCTGTTAACTGCTACTTCTTCTCAAGAGCCCACCAAATTTGAACCTAAAAAAAAAAAAAATTCAACATGGCAGCCGCCTTCTGCCTCCTCGGTCCACCGGAACTCCGTTACTCGCCACCACTTTCCACCACATCCACCACCACCAGCAGCCAAAATGATCTACTCAATCGTCTAATCCACCGGGTCAATAATGTCGAAATTTCCGATAAAGAAAAAGACGATTATATCAAGCGTCCGATTATGTGTTTAACTGAAAATTACTCGCCAACTTTTCTTTCTTCAGGAAATCTTTGTTTGGATTTCTTCTTCCATGTGGTGCCCGATACGAAGCCGCAAGAATTGATCCGACGGCTGGAATTAGCCTGGTCCTACAATGCATTGACTGCCCTGAAGCTGGTGTGCAATCTTAGAGGGGTGAGAGGCACTGGAAAATCGGACAAGGAAGGGTTCTACACCGCGGCGTTATGGCTGCATCAATACCACCCCAAGACACTGGCTGGGAATGTTAAGGTATTTGCTGATTTTGGCTACTTTAAGGATTTGCTTGAAATTCTTTATAGGATACTTGAAGGGCCCTTAATTAGAAAGATTCAGAAGCAAGACAGGCAGAGCAAATCATTGGAGAGAAATGATCGTAGGGACAAGAAACGTAAGAGGGAGAATAAGCCAAAGAAGAGAAATTCAAATGAAGAGAAAATTGAGAAAATTCTGATAAAAAAGAGAAGGAAATTGAAGAAGCAAAAAGAGATGAGCAATTCTAGAAAGGCATTAGATAAATACTATCTTGACAAGAAATATAGGACATTGCACGACGTGATTTCAGATTTCTTTGTGGAGCTTTTGAAGGCTGATTTGGAGAAATTGAGCTCTGGTGACCTTAAAAAGATTAGTTTGGCTGCAAAGTGGTGTCCATCTGTTGATTCTTTTTACGATAAGGCTACTCTGATGTGTGAAAGCATCGCTCGTAAATTGTTTCCAAGGGAAAATCATTCAGAATACAAGGGGATTGAGGAGGCTCATTATGCTTATAGGGTGAGAGATAGGCTTAGAAAAGAAGTTCTAGTGCCGTTACACAAGGCTTTGGAGTTGCCAGAGGTGTTCATTAGTGCCAATCAATGGAAGGTGCTTCCTTACAATCGGGTGGCTTCTGTGGCTATGAAGAACTACAAAGAATTGTTCGTGGAGCATGATGGTGGAAGGTTTAACGAGTATCTTGGCAAAGTTAAGAGCGGGGAAGCAAAGATTGCTGCTGGGGCGTTGTTTCCTCATGAGATCATTAGAGAATTGCGTCACGAGGAGACTCGAGAAGTTGCAGAGCTTCAGTGGAAAAGAATGATTGATGACTCGTTAGAGAAGGGAAAACTGAAAAACTGCCTCGCCATATGTGATGTATCGGGTAGCATGTATGGCACACCAATAGAGGTGTCCGTAGCACTTGGCATACTCATCTCTGAGCTAAGTGAGGAGCCCTGGAAAGGTAAATTGATCACATTCAGTGCTAATCCCCAGCTTCAAAAAGTTTACGGCGAAACCCTCAAGACCAAGGCAAATTTCGTGAGACGGATGAAATGGGGTAGGAATACAAATTTCCAAAGAGCATTTGATTGTATTCTTGATCTTGCAGTGAAAGAGAAGTTGAGTGAAGAAAATATGATTAAGCGATTGTTTGTTTTTAGCGACATGGAGTTCGATAAGGCATCACAGAACCCTTGGGAGACAGATTACCAAGCCATACAGAGAAAATTCAGGGAAAAGGGTTATCAAAATGTGCCGGAGATTGTCTTTTGGAACCTTAGGGATTCAAAGTCGACCCCTGTTTCGGCCAATCAGAGTGGGGTGGCGCTCGTGAGTGGATTTTCAAAGAATTTGCTGACCATATTCTTGGAAGGTGGGGGAATCATAAACCCGGAACAGGTCATGGAACTTGCAATCTCACGCAAAGAGTATAACAAACTTGTGGTTTTTGACTGATAATAATATATAATTGACTACTTTTCTTCTTTGCGAGATTGGTGGAGTAGTTCTACTAGAATATGTAGTTTTATGAAGAGACGAGTGATTATCTTGTTTTTCTATATTTCTCTGTCTTGTTAGGAGCTGATTAAGGAAGCTTTCACTGCCAGAATTAGTCCATTCCTTTTGGTTGAAATTGATTTCTACAATATGTTAGTAATTAAATTTCAAATAAGAAGTTTTTGCATCACTAACAATTGGAATTGATATCACTTCCTTGCTGTTTGTTATCATAGTGTAAACAAATAGAAATTCTCATAGTACTTCCCTACCAAAGGCATATTGAAATGTACAAGCCTTAGTAGAAAAATGGTTCTAAGGACATCTTTGGGGCGATTGAATGCATGAATACATACGTTGTCCAAAAGTTAAGGTGTTTTTTTTCCGAGGAACTTCGGAAGCATATACAATGTGCTCCTTTGGCTATTAGTAAATATACGATAACATCGTCTGTGAAAGTAAGATCGGAGTCATTACATCTATAAAAGTCTTTCTTTCCGTGTGCAACTTGCTTCTCAGGCCTTAGCTTCTTTTGATTGCACAACATATTACCAATCGTATTGATTTTTATCATGATTGCTTATGGATGGGTGATGTAGAAATAAATTGACGATAATAAATTTATTAATATTTTAACTATTGTCTTAAATATGTTATCATGATTGCTTATTTATCATCAAGGATCCAAAAGTAAATTGACAGTAATTGATTTATCATTATCTTAATTAAGTTGAAATATTAAATTTTACACTTTTTTCCGTATATACCCTCATTAATTGTTTGAAAATATTTTTAATACATAGATAATTGAATGGAACATTCAAAAAAAAAAATAATTAAATGTATATTAATTAGGGGCATATAGATGAAAATGAAAAATTAAAGACATACTAAATATGGTGAGTTGACCATTTTTTTGGAATGAATAAAAATAGTATACTAGATAATTTTTGTGGGACGGAGGGCCGGAGAGAATACCATTTACGGACAAGAAATCAATTGAAAATGATGAACTCCAGAAAAAAGCTGTTCGTAAATTGTTATATCTGCTCTTCCCAATCTGCCAGGTGGTGTCCCACTTGCATCAAAGTCAACTAGGATCAACATGGGTTGTGGAAAAAGTGGGAATTCCTGTTGGCGAAGGCCTTCGCTGTTCCGCGAGGACTCCAGAGTCCAGGGTCCGAGGACGCGCTCCTGAGGCTCACTCCTCGTCGTCACCACGACCTTCAACCTCAGCAAACGCGTGAATCAAGATTCATGGGAGCAATCTGTTGAAATTGAAGTGAAGTAAGGATATTGGTCTGCTATAAAACCGGTCACTAGGGAGGTTTGCCCTTATGAATTAAATTGTGCAGGTTGAATGTCAGATGTGGGATCTAACACGCACGCCTCACGCGACCATACTCAACAGTAGACAAATCGATATTAGCACAGCGAAGTCGCAGGCTACGATCTTATGTTGAAATAGTGAAGTAAGGATATTGGCTGCTTTCAACTCCATAAAGCAGGATTATATGGGGAGGTCTTCAGCGCTTATGAATTAAATTGACACCAGTTGAATGTCTGATGTGGGATCTAACACAATCAATTAGAATCAATCATGGAGGTATATTTATGGGGAGTCGGTCAAGGACAATGAGTTGGCAAGATTATCGAGAACAAATAAGGAAAAGCTTGTCCCCTCATTATTCCCTTCTCTCGAATAGAGGAAGGAATATCTTTTAATTTCACCATTTACGGCTCGGAGTGAAAAAGATCCCAAGGCGAACGGTATCCCATTCTCACCATAATAATTTTACTCCGCAAAATTTCATACGCACTCCACACTTGTTCAAACTCCCTCCCCTCCTTTTCATTGTATGTATCTCCCACACTCGTAAAACTATAAACCTTGTAGTTACTTCCTTAAACCTGACAGTGACTTGACTGTTAGAGTGCCGTAAGTCATTGGCCGCTTTTTCTCCGATAACTTTGGTACCTAAGAGTTGGTTTAAGTGTACAGGTAATCCACACGGTAGAATAAGCTTGGAAAGAGATCTGTTGGTGACACGTGGCGTGGATCCCCAACCATCCTGATTTCAAGGCCCTCAACAGAAATATTGGCGGAGAAGATTGAAAGCATGCATCCCCAGAAATATTCGCATGCATCCCCAACCATCCTAATTTCAATGTTTTTGAAAATAACAAAAACAGTTAACGTTTTTCTTAACTAAAAGTTAAATTATATTATCCATTCAAAGTCAAGTATTAATATTAATCACAAATAGCACATCAAAACTCATTCTAATCTATACATCTCTTAATCTTTGTTACTATTAAACTTAATTAGAAGGTTAGTTATTAGGAAAACAAAATTTCATACCGAACACATTTGTTGTTTGATGCAAGTATGCAACTTAAATTTAGCTTGAAAACTTGTCAATCGATTTAATTGATTTTGAATGAAATTAAACATAATTATTTCTTAGCAACAATTTCATACTCTTACGTCACTTTGTTTTTTAATCTTTATCCAGCGGCCTCTTGACATCCCTAGCAGATTTGGTCTAGATTTGCAATTTGCAAGCATTGAAAGCATGTGATGTGTGGTTGATAGCGTAAGAAAAGTTTAAGAGATTTGATATTCTAATATATATGAAGCTTGACAAAATATATGTGTAACACACGCAGTCTTATTTTTTACGCATCACATTATTTTAAAGTTAATAATCCTAACATTTCATATCATGTGTTTGTCATTTTATTTATTCATATAGCATTATTAATATATAAAATAAAATATGCCAGCGAAAATAGAAATAATAAAAAATAAAAAAGAGTTTAACTAGCCAATGACGAGTATGAAAGTTTTGAAGCTACTTGCGTGGTGGCTACGTCAACCATTATAATTAACCAATTAGCATAATTCATTTTAATTAATTACTATATATTACCTTAAAGAGTTTTTATCTTACCAAACTGTGAGCGTAACAATGGTAAGTTTTTTGTTGGATGAGGAATTCTTGAATCTTGATTCTTGGTCGTCAAGCATCATTTCTTTAATATAAGGCAGATAAAAATCAGTTGATTGCTTCATCTTCTCATCTCAAGAAAAAAAATTCTACTCTAAATTAAATCTCCATTTGGCATACCCTTTTACCTCGCGCACAATGCCTTTAAGTCAGATTAAGCTCATAAAAGCTAAAAATTTATTCACACCCTTTAGTTATATTTTACGCTTTTTAGAACGCTGTACAAAACCCACAAAAGTGAGCCATGAAAAAATCATCAAGGCACAGCGTGTCAGCCTTCTGGGCCCACCGGCCCTCCGCTACTGCCCACCACCTTCTACTGCTACTGTCGAGGAAAGTGGCGACGAGGACTATATCAAGCTTCCCATTATGGGTTTAACTGAAAATAACTCACCAACTTTTCTTTCATCAGGAAACCCTTGTTTGGATTTCTTCTTCCATGTGGTGCCGGATACGGAGCCATCAGAATTGATCCAACGGCTGGAATCAGCCTGGTCCCACAATGCATTGACTACCTTGAAGCTTGTGTGCAATCTGAGAGGGGTGAGAGGCACTGGGAAATCTGATACGGAAGGGTTCTATACGGCGGCAATTTGGCTGCATCAATGCCACCCCAAGACACTGGCTGGAAATGTTAAGGTATTTGCTGATTTTGGCTACTTTAAGGATTTGCTTGAAATTCTTTATAGGACACTTGAAGGGCCCTTAATAAGAAAGATTGAGAAGGAAGATAGGCAGAGCGAATCAGTGGGAAGCGAAATGTCATTTGGACGAGGCTATGGTTGGAGGCAAAAGAAGGGTAATGAAGAGAAATCTGTGATAAAACAGAGGAGGACATTGGGGAAGCAAAAGTGGATTAACAAAGCTAGAAAAGCGTTAGATAGATACTATCTTGACGACAAATATAGGTTCTTGCACGACCGGATTTCGGATTTATTTGTGGAGCTTTTGAAGGATGATTTGGAGAAATTGAGTTCTGGTGACCTTGGAAAAATTAGTTTGGCTTCAAAATGGTGTCCATCAATTGAGTCTTCCTATGATAAAGCTACTCTGATCTGTGAAAGCATAGCGCGCAAAATGTTTCCAAAGGAAAACCATTCAGAATATGAGGAAATTAAGGAGGCTCATTATGTTTATAGCGTGAGGGAGAGGCTTAGAAAAGAAGTTCTGGTGCCTTTGCACAAGGCCTTGGAGTTGCCAGAGGTGTTCATGAGTGCACATCAATGGAACGTGCTTCCTTACAATAGGGTCGCCTCTGTGGCTATGAGGAACTACAAAGAATCTTTCATGAAGCATGATGGTGAAAGGTTTATGGAGTATCTTGACAAAGTTAAGAGTGGGCATGCAAAGATTGCTGCTGGAGCTTTGCTTCCTCATCAGATTATTCGGGAATTAGATAATGAGGAGACTGGTGAAGTTGCAGAGCTTCAATGGAAAAGAATGGTAAGTGACTTGTCAGCGAAGGGAAAGCTTAAAAACTGCCTTGCCATTTGTGATGTATCGGGCAGCATGAATGGTACGCCAATGGAGGTGTCTGTGGCACTCGGGGTACTCGTCTCTGAGCTAAGTGAGGAGCCTTGGAAGGGTAAATTGATCACATTCAGTGCTAATCCCCAACTTCAAGAAGTTAAAGGCGATACCCTTAAGGCCAAGACAAAATTCGTGAGGAACATGGAGTGGGGTATGAATACAGATTTCCAGAGAGCATTTGATCGTATTCTTGATATTGGAGTGAAAGAGAAGTTGAGTGAAGAACAGATGATTAAGCGTTTGTTTGTTTTTAGCGACATGGAGTTTGATGAGGCATCACAGAAACCTTGGGAGACGGATTACCAAGCCATACAGAGAAAATTCAAGGAAAAGGGTTATCAAAATGTGCCGGAGATTGTGTTTTGGAACCTTAGGGATTCGCGGTCGACCCCTGTTTTGGCCCAGCAGAGTGGAGTGGCGCTTGTGAGTGGATTTTCGAAGAATATACTGACCGTATTCTTGGACTGTGGGGGAATTATAAATCCAGAACAGGTCATGGAACTTGCAATCTCAGGCAAAGAATACAAGGAACTCGTGGTTTTTGATTGATAATATTTACGTGATTAGAGATTGATCGAGTAGTTTTACTTTTACCAGAAGATAGTTTTACGAAGAGATGAGTAAGTATCTTGTTTTCCTATTTTACTGTATCTCGTCAACAGATGATTGAGGGAAATTTATTCCTTTTGGTTGAAGTTGATTATATTTCTGCAACTAACGTAGTATTTGTTCGTAATCGGCCTTGATATATATTTTAAAATAGAAATTAAAAATTAAATTTTGTTATCAGAAATAAATATCAATGGCATGCAACTAATTTTCAATTCGATTTGTTGAAAAATTTTGTTGTATATATATATCTTTTAATATATATCTTGCAAAAATTAAACTTATTTGGTTTGAATCAAGAAATTTTTTGAAAATATAATTTCTAGTTATGCTTCATATAAAGAACGAATATTTTACAAGATCCCAATTTCATGGAAAAAAAATTCCCTAGGGGCAAGGTGGGCCCTAAAACAAATCAGATGAAGATTGAATTAATAAAATATCAATGTTGTGCAATTTGGAGTTTTATCTAATAAATTTGACGATAGGATTAATAAACATGATTATCGATCTTAACCCTAATCTAACTTTTTAATTACGATAGGATTAAATTGCATATTTTATTTTTTATTTGAAATTCAATAAATTGATCAATGTTATTCTTTTTAATTTTAATACTTTTAGCAAATAATATCTGTCATACAAATTTTAATTACAAATGTGGAACCTTATTAGTACATTAATTAATTTTTTGTTTTGACTACTGAGATATATATTGCCCATTGGAGATCCTTGCCATAAATTTGAAATTTTTGGTGCTTTGTTTTCGAATGCGGAGAGGGGATAGAAAGACATTTTGGGGTTCGGCGATCCACTTAAGTATTCTTTATATTGAATGGATGGAAATGTGTGGCTTCCTGTTGAGGCACAATCCCTCGCATGGTAGAACACTTTCTCATATTAATTACACTTCATTTCAAGAAATAAGTTTTCACTTATGGACAACCATATGTTGTTATGTCATGAGTTAAAAATTGCAGAAATTAACGATATTGGTTCTCGATAAAGATGACAGTCGAGTAAGCTCATCGATTTAATTAATCTTCAAAGAAGTTTTACAAAATCAATTTTGTTATATTTTAATTTTTCAAAGCTATTGTGATAAGATAGTGTATATGTTTTCCATGATTTTCTTATCATGTTGTGACACGCCCCGCACCAAATTATCTCTAATAACTTGACACGTGGCGTGCGCCAACGATGGATGACAACTACGTGCCGGATCCATCGCTAAGGCAAACTCTAACTGCTTGATTTTACCTTAATTTGAATAATAATAAAAAAATATTTTGCGGAAAATTTGTGAGTAGCTTTCTCAGTATTTTGAACATATCCATCCCGTAAGAGATTTATTCCAAGCTCCGCATACGCAACCCAACATTTGCACAAATCTCATTTCAAATCAAGAGTATTGAAACCTTTAGAAACAAGCCCAACCACCATAATTCAATATCGATGTCACTTTCCAAAACTCAAACGAAACGATGTCGAAAAGAATTAATGAATAAACCAATAGATCCATTCTTAAAAACCCTTTCTCAAATGAATGCGAGGTTTCAACTAAACACTAGTAAATGAATGAACAATTAAATGAACCTACTAGCTAAATGGAAAGGTAATGGTAGTGGTGGTTAACAGGATGATCCAAGCTCACGCTAACTGCCCGATAAGAAAAAAACATTGGAAAAATACGTGAGTTTTGAACTTGATGAGTGGATAAGTTCACAAATATATGTAGGTTTCCATTTAAAATATCTTCACAAAACCTCTTTACATCCAAACGCATATATGGCATAAATAATTGAAAACCATCGAGGTAATACTAGTAACTGAAATTGTTCTAACCGAATAAATACTGATTATACCGTTTCAAACGGATTTTGCTTTCTAAGCCAATTACGTAATTCAAAAATAATTCTTGAAAAATAACATCAAAAGTACCAACAAGCAACAACACATTTGTGTAGAGTACTCTCAATACACATGGCGTGTCGCTCAAAAGTCTGTTTGCAATACGAATATCTCTGGTCATCTGCTGAGCAAGCCCCAAAGGCTAAACACCCGCATTACACGCCCAAAGCCTATGTGTGTGAAAGTGGGTCCCAAAGACCTCTGTAATCTGGTCATACACTGTGGAACACATCACAACAGTGCAGAGCGGGTAAATCTAACGAGGTACTCTGTGATGGTTTTGAAAGAATTTTCATATGATCTCTTTTGAAAATGAAACGCTACTAATAAAATCCATGACTTGCTGAAACATTCATTTACAATAACATAACATGTGTGAAAATCTTTAAAAAGCATATTGGGATTTAAAACATGCTATTTTATGAAAAATATAATTTTTCCACTCACGTAACTACTAATCGCTTCTAATTCGGTTGGTAGGCTAATCGTCTCGTCACCACCTGAAATAACAATAGTACTCTAATAAAAATCTATACACATGAATTTCAACTAATTGCCTACCCACATTCAATACCAAACCTTAACTTTTCTAACATTCTCTAATGTTCCCATTTTGTTGCTTTATTCCACTTCTTTCATTGATTTCACTATATTTCATACCATTGGAACCAACCAATGGAATCACATAATAAATTTCCAAACTTTCACCATTTAGGTAATGTGAGTTTCAATCCACTTTATCACCCACTACTCAATAACCATCAATTCCACTTCAAAATAATTAGTTATGGCCAAATAACATCCTAATAACACCAATTGACCCAAATTAATGATAAATTTGGAATCCCCAATGTCTATTGGTAAAACCCTAGAATCAATTTCACAAGTTACCTCGAATTCCATGAGATAAAATTGAGAGAAATACGCTACCACGCCAAAACCAATGACTTTAAACCAAGCTATCTTCTTCATTTTCCTTTTTCTTTCTTTTTTCTCCTTTTTCTTTTCTTTCCTCGCGTGAATTGCCTCTGGTTTTCTTTCGTTGCTGTTGAATCTCACGAATCCCTCTTTTGGTTTCATACGTGTGTGTATATATATATATATATATATATATATATATATATATATTATATAATTGCAACCCAAGTCCCTGTCCTTTATTTAAGAGATTTAAGTTGGTCATTGACCCTTAATTGCGCCCATAGCCGACAAACTTCCAATTAAATCGATTTAGTCCATAAATTTTTTAATAGACTAAATTAAATTCCTTTAATAATTTGACTTTGACCCACAATTAACGGCTTTGACCAAGTAGTGGCTAAAATTTAAATAAATGGAAATTCGGGTCGTAACATGTTGTCCTAGATTACAATCTTTTTATTTTAATTTAAAATCTATTTTGATGATAACAATTTGCCTGCACAGTACATACAAGTGATATAATATTATTATTACTAACTAATAATGAAAGAGTACTGCCAATGAGGCTTGGCTTGGAGTACACTAAGATTAGTATACTTTAGATCTCAAGTTCGATTCCCTAATAGGGGAATCTTACTACCCTATCAAGAGATTTATATTACCCCAATGAGGAGTCTACACTACTGCAATAAAGGGGTTTATTTACCCAGTATGGGTTCTTCTCAATCGTGGTGTGGTGTTTGTGATATGCTTTGGTGGATCAATATCTATAGGTGCTCTTGTACTGTTCGATGCTAGACCGTGATAGAGGCCTTGTGAACATCTTTAGCTTGTATTTGTTTAACATTTTTCCTAACTAAAAATTCAATCTTATTATCAAATGAAATTCAAATATTAATCATATCACAAATATCATGATATCAAAACTCATTATTATCAATACACCTCATAATTTTTATTACTATTCAACTTAAAAATTTCGTTATTAGGAAAACAAGAGTTCACCCCAAAACACACTTTTTGTTTGAGGTGACTTAGATTTAGCTTAAAAATTTGTCAATTGATTGAATTGATTTTGAATTTATTAAAAAGAACAATTAAATAGACAAGATTTAAAATTGATACTTTTAAGTGACATTCATATATATCATCTTTTTATTGGGTGATAAAAAAATATTTATATATTTATCACTTAATGTATATCTTTATTATCCAATTAAAAAATTCATATAGAATTAGTTATTTGTAAGTAACAGTTTCGTACTTTTTTAACTACACGTTTTTTAGAGATATATAGTTACGATATATGTCAAAAAAATTTTAATCTTTATCAAATCAAATGGCCTATCCACATCCTTGTCTACATTGTTCGCAAGCGTTCAAAGCATGTGATGTGCGGTTATATTGCCTAGCTAGAAAAGAAGTTTGCTATTCTAGGTAAAGTCTAACCGAATACATATAAGAGATAATTTTACTTTCTTACACATCATCCCAAAATTTTATATCATTTATTTGTCATCTTATAATTTTTTAATTATAACATAAAAAATGACAATAGAAATAAAAATCATAAAAAAGAACTTCATTAAGTGAATACAAAGTGGGTCTATAATGTTAGGCTTATTCAGTTATTCTTACCGCCAAACAATATTTTAAATATTTTTTCTTTAATTATAATAATATATTAATATGTTAAATACTAAATATTAATACAATCATTTGTCTATTAGAAAATCACAGCGTTGGATTAACAGATGACAATTTTGAAATTTTTGGAGCCTTTTTAGCCACAAAAATAAATAGGTACTCGCTTCAAAATAAATAAATAAATAAATAAATGGGTACTTAATAGGTAGCTACGTCATATAATAAAGATAATTGCTTAATTAATCATTATTACCTTAAAGAGTTTTTATGATACAAAAGTGTGAGCGTAAAAATGGTAATCTAATTTATCATGGGAAGTGGTGTAGAGTTTTTTCACTAGTACAAAAAGGAGATTGGGTGGCGGTTGTTTTAGACTTCGGGTGGCTTTTTTTTATCGCCACCCAAACCAGCTAGACACTGCAAAGTGCCAGTCGAAAGGGTGGCGCTGAAAACGCCACCCAAATCGACTTTCCGGGTGGCGGTTGTGTCCAACAACCGCTACCGCTTTATTATTATTTTTAAAAAGGACTTGGTGGCGGTTGTTGGACACAACCGCCACCGAAATGAGCTTTAGATGGCGGTTGTTTCCAACAACCGCCACCTATCTTTTAAAAGCCCTACTTTGGTATGGGGTTTAGTGCAAACCGCCACCCAAAATCCACTAATTTTTTTTTTTTTTTTAAGATCCGAGTATAAGCCTTAAATAATTTTTATTCAAAACCACTTGCATCCAATTACAACAAAATGAACAATCTAAGAACAAAAATACAAAACTATAAGATGAAAAGTTAAAGTGCGTTTGAGGCCTTAGACGACCTCAGATCGGCTTGAAACATGGGGTCATGGCGATAGCGGTGAGTGTCGAGATCTCGTCAGCGACAATTCCGGAATGTATGTAGGTAAAAGCGGACATCGCGTTATCTGAAAGTTATGGCTATTTAAAGTTTACATACCCAAAACTCGAAAAATACACAAATTTGAAAGTAATAGTGTAGAAGAAGTTTTACGTTTGCATCAATTGCGGCTCCAATTTGCGAAAAAAACATTAGCATAAAATTCGATTTGTTTACCATAATTTGTAAGTTTGCACTTGAGAGGAAGAAAAATGAGGAAGAAAGCAAAAATAACGATGTAGATCGTATTTACGGTATTTAATCGGTTGATAACTGCGGTGGCGATTGTTATTTAACAACCGCCACCTACAAGTGAATTTAAAATTTCAAATTTCAAATTTCAAAATTTTTAGCATTTTGGGTGATTGTACTAAGACAACATACACTGTTGATTAAAAGATGGTGTGGTATCTTGTACAACATACCCTTTCTTCAATTTTTAAATTTTTTTTCCAAATTTTAGGTGGCGGTTTTAGTGTACAATCGTACCAGTTTTTACATTGGGTGGCGGTTCGCTTTACGCAGCCACCCTTTGTTTTTAATTTATATTTACTTTTGGGTGGCGGTTTTTTGTGACAACCGCCACCCGTTGTCTTTGGGTGGTGTTTTCTTAAACAACCGCCAACCAATGTGTGACACCTAATCTCTCTTTTGTACTAGTGTTTGGTCCATAAGTTGATCTAACCACTGAAAAGTTGCTATATCAATTTCTCAAAAAAAAAAAAAGTTGCTATATCAAAATGTAGGTATATTAACATGCACATGCAAGAATACGGGGATCAGAAGTGTCTGCGACATAGTTGTCAGTGAAAGTTGTACAATCTTAATATATGTAAAAATGAAGTGCCTATTAGGTAAAACTAGTATTTTCTCCCGTGCGTTTTGCAGGGGAGATTTATGGCCAAGTTATAATTTAAAATATGTGTAAAATAAAAATTATAATAACATATTTTCCTTTTTATGGTAAATAATATAAGAGACAAAATAATAAAACCAAGAACTGGATTAGAAATAATGTGTAATATAACATCTTTAAGGGAGATGACGAAGCTAATAAAAGCACATTATGTCAAAAAAGTATAAAAGCACATTATTTCGTCCCCGTTTAGCTATAAACTTTTCCTTGATTTCGCGGGATGTGATTCTGTCAAAAAATCAGGGGTGATAATAATGGGAGATTATGCATGGGTTGAAAATTAGGTATTTGTGTTTGAGTGGGAAATATAAATAAAATATTATTTTTTAATTCTGAAAATTATAAGATTGAGCGGGAAACTGACCTTATTTTATTAATATATAGATAGATATAGAAGCCGAGTTGGAAAAGACATGTAGAAGCGGTGAAACTCGTTGCCATAATTAAAAATTAATTTTTTAATTCAGAAAAATAGGTCTATGATAGCAATAAATGCAACAAGAAGAGAGGCTTAATACGTGACTTTCAAATAAAAAATAACACAGTGCAACAAGTGCATAGCCAATTACCATCTAAACAAATCCTATCCTGAATTGAGGCAATATAATAAGAAATTCGCTAAGTACAAAAGTCCTAATCAAGTTAAGAGCTAATGGACCTAACATTCGCCAAACCAATTTTGTCTAAGTAAACATGGTTCCTAACAGATTTGCTGAAGTCTGCTGGCTGTAGCAGCTTGCTGCACTTCTCAGTGTTGCCCAAATTTGCTAAGCAATCTGCTACACAATTAGCTTCTCTCCATGTGTGTGTAAATCGAAGGTCCATCTTGCTACGGAGATCATTGATTTTAATAAGTAGATATTTACAAAATTTACTTGTCCAATAACATTTATAATCATTGTGAAAAAAAAAAAGAGACAAATTAATAGAATAATTGGAATGGAGAGAATATTTTTTATGGTTCTCCATAATTACTATTATACTTTCTAATTATGCATTCTCTAAAAAGTTTACTCATTTAATTTTTAGTGAATAAGCTCCTAATAATTTTCATAATAAAAAGTTTTTCGGCAAGATATCAACTTTTTTTGCAACGTGTCAATTATTTCAAAAGGGCATCAATGGGGCATAGGGCGTATCCTCGGTTTGTACACTGCTTCATCCGTTTCAATTATATAGACCACATTTTTTTTTCTTAATTATATATAATAAATTGTTTTTATATTTCTTTCTTTTTAAAAAAAACTTGTTTTTATATTTATTTGCACGGTAGCTAGGAGCCCGGTTGCGGCCTGCATACATTCTTAACAGAGGATTTGATTCCTAGTTTCCTTTTCTCTAAAATTTAGAATCAATTTCCACTATTTAATATCCATATAACAAATGATATACGCATTATGCTTCTTTTCCTTCCTATAGTAGCTGATATATCCAAAGAATCAATGACCTCAAGGAAATGTAAGATATATCGAATAATTTTAGACAAATATTTTAGATTGGTATTATTAACTTACATTCTAAGGTGTCACTTTTTAATTTGATGATGGGAGATGCTCTTATATTTATTAGTTAATACATATTTTCATCATCCAATAAAAATGTGTCAAATTAAGCGTGTCATTTAAAACTATCAACTTAAAATATTCATGTAAGATTATCAGGTATATATGAAAATCAACAAACACGTATCCATGGTCATCTAATGCAGTAATGCTAAAAACTATTTAAAAATAAAAAAGAATAATGCTAAAACCTTATAAAACTACACATGCATTCATTAGTTAACAATAAATATAATTTTAATTTTAATTAACACAATTATCTACCAATAAAAATGTGCGGGGTGCTCATGATCTAAAACAATGTACGGGGTGCTTACTGGTTATCACAAGACTACAAGTACATGTATCAAGGATTGAAATTTTTATAAATTTTAAAGCATTTTAATTCATTTTTCTTCAAATTTGAATTTGGTTACACTAATTACATTCATAAATCTCATGGGAGTTCCATATACTATACCAATCTCCACCATTCAACTCCATTCATTATCTCTCTTATTTCACATAAAAATACATAAAAATGTATAAAAATTTCAATCCTAATTAACATGGCCCAAGAGTGAAATAGAATGTGTTTTCGTAGTAAAATTTTGTGAGTCAGTCAAGTTATTCCTCTTTGTTTATGGATCAAGAAAGTTGTTTACATCGACAATTTATCAAATTTTCATGTGTTTGTCATTTTTGTTGAACTAGTAATCAAGTAATGGGTAGGTGGTCACGTAAGGTAATCAACCATCTCTCTCTTTTATGTTCAAATTAATACTTTCCCATAATGAACCACAATGATAACCTTTTTGATTGGTTAATCGGTAAAGAATCTAAACACCAAGGTAATCAACCAAATGAATTACCTCCTTCCTTTATGATCAGTGGGGGAGACCTAAGACCTTCCCTTCATTTAGTCCAACTCTTAGGTTGTTTTCTTGTTTTGAAGTCGACCGATAGGCGTCCCACATCGCCTTCGCAACAAAGCATAAATGTGCTTATAAGTTTATGTGCGATGGTAAGGGATCGGTGGTCAGGTAAGTTGTAGGCCACGTTCCACATGTAAATATACAATTACCACATACACGTTGATGTAACTAGTGACTTGTCCGACTACCTTTAAAAATAAATAAAAAGATTTTTTCTTCTTTTTAAGTAACAGTCATTAGTGGTGACAGTGGATTGGATTCAGATCGGCTGATCCAAATCCAAATCCAAATCCAAATCCATCATCTTGATCCAAATCTATCATTCCTCGGATAAAATCGGATTGGTTTCAGATCAAGAAAAAGATCCATATACCAATCCGTATCGTTAGAGCTTTTTGAATTGAGCTGCCCTTGTTCAACTTGAACTAAACCGACTTAATCACGGTAGTGATCACAGTTGACATATTGAGTTGTGACTCAAACGAATCGAAGAAAAATTAGTGTTTTGTTCGTGCCCTTTCAATGCCAAAATCGGACAATTTATCAACTATATTGCTATTTGCAAGGCTTTACTCTCGGAGCATGTTCCTTTAATTTGTTTACACTGGTAACTCTTCACAAGGTAGTCAAGTTTATAATTGTATTCTCTAAGGCTTAACAGATAAAAATTTTCTTGGAAAAAAAAAACCTCATCATAAGAACTTTTACATATTAAGGAACCACATAAAGAAATGCCTAACATTGATATGGTGATAAAAACAAAAGATCAATAAAAAATTCACCATTACAAAGGAAGCATTTCCATTACTCTAAAGATCATTATGATTATGCTGGTGTTGGAGCCTTTGAAGGTCCATGACAATTCTTCTTCTTCCTCTTGTGGTCGTGCTTGTGCTTGTTATTCAATTCATGGTCGATTCTTCCATCAAAAGTTTGCGAGTATCCTTCCCATGGCTCTGATGCTGGTGCAGGTGTACGATGATGCGAGTATCCGTCCCATGGTTCTTGTGATGGTGAT
Source organism: Jasminum sambac (assembly GCA_018223645.1). Lineage (NCBI taxonomy): Eukaryota > Viridiplantae > Streptophyta > Magnoliopsida > Lamiales > Oleaceae > Jasminum > Jasminum sambac. Next base: position 26,371,898 of record CP073649.1, read on the forward strand.
GGTGTATGGTAATTCGCTGCGGGCCTGGCAATTGATGGAATGGCCAAAGCCACCACCATAGCAAGGAGAAGCAAGCCACCACCATAGCAAGGAGAAGCAACAAGTGTGTAGTAGACATAATTAAGTTTAAGAAATTGTGAATTGTGTGATGGGGAAAGGCATGCAAGGAGGTAGTTTTTATAGGAGATTTGGACCATTTACTTTGCAACACGTGTCTCTTGTTGTCTTTAAGGATTTTTATTTAACTCTTATCCCTTTGTATTTTGATGCTCATAATAATAAATATTTTCACACTCAAATAATAATAATAATAATAATAATAATAATAATAATAATGTTATTATACTTGTACACTTTTGGTTAACAATTTTATTGATAATTAAATGGTATGACAAAATTTTATAAATTTATATGTCGCAATTATTGTAACGTCGTTGTATATATTATTCTGCGATACTTTTGTCAATAAAAATTGTACAAATATCATTGCATTAATAAAAGAAGATGTGTTATTTGTACAACCCTCATTGAATGATTGGGTTGCGTTATTTATTGTTTTGAGTTTGGGTTATTTATCGTTTTATTGTCTTAGGTTGGATTATTCATTAAGAGTTAATGTTTAGTCTATTAACGCACATCGTTTTGTTAGTAAATAATCTATTGGTAAAGTTCGTCAATACAATTAGTTGTCTACTTTAGAGAAATAGTATCTCTTTGATTTGACTCAAATTAAAGTTGGCTTGGTAAAATAAAATGTGTAACACACATATCATTGGAAGCTTAAATTAACTAAATAACGTGATTGTATATGTATCGACGATGACCGGTCTTATTAGTTATTAGAATAAATATCCATTATGACGCACAAGAATATTAAAACGAATTCAACTAGAAAATAAGTACAATAGGGATCAAGGGTTGGCCTAGTGGTTAAGGGGCAACGCTTTACTGGGAAGATCCCAGGTTCGAATTCCATCCCGCCCCTATATCCTCCGGATCAAAAATAAATAAATAAATAAATGAAGAAGATAATTAGATTGTATTTTGGCCCACGAGGAAATTCCAATGCAATTAACGAATTGAGGTGTCAGGATTCCCCTCAAGAACCACAATAGCCACAGGAAGCCAAAGTCAAAAGATCGAATCCTAGGGGATGCGATTCTCACAAGATATTTACAAATTCGTGCTGGCCTACGAAACTCCAAAGTCGATCAAATCTTAAGTTCACATCCCAACATCATCGCATACCTTGAATTGAAATTGAGATACTGATTCAAGTTCTTCCCTTCTAAATCAGATAAATTTATATCTGAAAGAGGTCGACAATAAGCTATTTCCAAATTGACTATTTCATTCCAAGGACGAAAGAAATGAAAGGACATTGTGAAATGAACACACCCAAAACACGACACCATTACTCTTAAATCATTTTCATGGTAGATTTCATTCAAAGAGATTGCATTACAAATCCCATGAAAGGATTATTCTTCTGAATTTATTGAAAACTTCATCTTTTGATCACAACAAATGTCTCAATCTCTGGCTTCTCTCGGTATCGGAGTCCGGTGGTACGCCCTTCCCTTGAAGAGTCCATTCACGGCGGGTGCTCTGGGAAATGTCCTTGCTGTTTCCTCGGCTGCTTTGCCGGAAGTTGCTTCCTGTCGAAGACCTGCTAGATTCATAGCGGTTGCTCCCGGAGGACAACCTGCGAGCTTGTGCTTAGGTGTCTCTTCAGTTCTGACTCCGTTCATGGTGGTTGCCGCCAGTGGACAACCAGCCATTTTTTCCTTAACGGTTTTCTTGGATATTTCCTCTGATAGATGTAGAAAAACTAAGAATTCGTATATTCGATTGATTATAAAACGCAATACAAACGACTATAAATAGAGACTCAAAACCCTAACAATAGTAAAGACGGCCCGAAACCTTAATCGTAGCCCTAAAAATAGAATAGACAAAACTACCCTTAACTAATAAACCAAATTACTAAAATATATTCTAACACCCCCCGTCAAACTCACGATACTATTGAGAGTTTGCCAAAAGGTTTACAAAATACGAAAAACGATAATACGAAAAACAATGCAAACTTCAGTCTTCTTGCGATCTTCCAAACTTGACTAATATTATAAGTCCGCTTATGCTTGCACGAATTACACTCCCCTTCCGTCGTGGTTAGAGTCACTCAAGACTCCTCTCCACGTAGGGCTCGGACATCGTTAACAAGTCCATGAGCTCGACTAACAATACCTCATCACCGCGAAGCCAAAACATATTAATCCAAATCGCTAATAGTTGAACCCAACAAAACCAATTCAAAAGGAAGACAAAGGGAGAATACCAATTCCAGAGTCATCTGGACCAAATTGAGAAGAGAGATCAATTACAAATGGGAGACAACAAAAGAAGAGGAGAGAGACCAATTCCATATCAATTCCAGAGTTAACTGGACCAAATTCAGAGAAACACACAAGAAGAAATAAACCAACTTTTGAGTTCAACTTCAACCGCATACGGCTCCAACCAAAATAACCAAGCAAAGAACAACCAATAATCAATCGCAAGGGACACATTCTAAGACAAAGGGAGAAGATTAAACTAAGAGTAAACTAACCCAAAATCACATTTTTAAAACTTTTGGGGGACTGACTCAGCAAAGAAAACAAACTATTGGGACCAATATGCAACTTTCGCATTCTAGGACCATCCTACACCATTTAAAACTTCTGAGGACTAACTTACACAAACCCGAAACGTTCAAGCACCAATTTTGAAAATTTGACAAATTGCACCAAACTTCATCTTCTTCTACTGACCCTGTGACCAGACCGCTACCACCACGCAACCAACTCCAACGTCAACCAACCTCATCAAGGAATCCACCATCACAAATATATGGCAACAATTAAGGATGAAGCAATCAAATGCCTTTTTAACCAATCAAACATTATGACCAAAGCACATGTCCAACCTGTGATTCAATCAAACTCAGAAAATTTCATGCCATGGGTTCTGATTTATGAGCCAAAACGCCAACCTCCTCATGTTGGTCGTATACTTCTATGTGTGCGAGAGAGAGGTCAACCGGCAACAACCACAAACGCATATCCTAACCGGCAACTTGTTATTGCGTTTCCTGTTCAATGGCATATTGGCATGGAGCATGACTGCACGGTTGAGAAGCACGGATTTCTAGATCCAAATCAAGAGCATAAAGGACTAGTACACGGCTAACAGATCTGGTACCCAAAGAGGAGATTTCCAAACAAACGATAAGATCTAAAAACAAACAAAAGGACTTTGCCGGACGAGCGGCACAACGCCGCTCGCCGGAGAACGGAAGCAACAATAGACTTAGCCCAAGACCTAGTTTTGCTCTGATACCATGTAGAAAAACTAAGAATTCGTATATTTGATTGATTATAAAACGCAATACAAACGACTATAAATAGAGACTCAAAACCCTAACAATAGTAAAGACGGCCCGAAACCTTAATCGTAGCCCTAAAAATGGAATAGACAAAACTACCCTTAACTAATAAACCAAATTACTAAAATATATTCTAACAATAGATACATGGTTGGTTTCATTGTTGGTTGAGAATCACAAGGCTTTATTGTTAATTTCTTCATGTGTGGGTTTGTTCTTGATTCTAGCGTGAAACCGGTTTGAGAGAACTTTGGGTTCATCCTCATCGGTGGTGGCACCACCACTGGCAGCAGCGGCCGAAGTTGTGAGGATTACAAGACCAAGGAAGACAACTAGAGAGTATGTAGAAGACATGGTGGATGATGTGAAGGTGGTGAAATGTGGTGGATTTATATATAGGAGAGTACCTAGCACCATTAACGTGGCACTTATGAAAATCAACATGGTCCTTGAGATAACATGCTTGGTGTGAAGTGTGAACCTTGCACATGATTTTCGTAGTTAACAATGCCAATTGCCAAGTTACCTCGTGCACAACGCTTCATGTTTGGTGAATAAAAATGAGTTAAAGAACGAGTAAAAATTCCACAATTAAGGTATGATAGGGATTGAGGTTTCATCTAAAAAAGTTAATTCATTAGGATTAATAATCTAATAACTTATAAACATTACTTTCCTCAAATTTAACCGATGTAAGACTAGGTGCACATTCCCAACATGTGCGTTGAGAGATTGCAAATAAAGTTCCACTTCCATTAAATCTTAAGACAAAAATGAATTGGATGAAGGGATTGGCCCAATGGTTAAGAACTCAACCCCTACCAGGGAAGATGCCAGATTAGAATCCCATCCCCGCCGCTATGTGCCCTAAAAAAAGACAAGAAATTGAATTATTAGAAATTTTGCTACTCCTAACTAATTAATCATTTGGGATGGAACCCAATCCCTAATAGTGTTAACTTGAATTCCATTTTATCATGGCTGAAGGTGTAATCGTGTTTGTTCGCATTAGCAAATAGCGGTGACGCATTATAATTAAACATATAATGAAACATATACAAACGTTAAAATAACTTTTTATCCCTATAGTGCCTTGTAAGATCCACAAGTACTATCCACATAACTACCATCAGCTACTAGTAATCTAATTAATCAACTACTGAAAAGCGTTTCAACACAATAATGCTCAACCCGCATTAACATCGACTAGTATCCCAAATCAGAACATCATATTTGCCATCTAAACTGTCACTATAGATACATTAATTGTACAACAAACGACAATCATAACTTGGGAGGGACTACTAATCTCAAAATATTGACAACAAAACTACAATCTATCACTTCCTCAAAACATTCTAAAATAATAATAATAATAATAATAATAATAATAATAATAAGTTTCTACTTTGGGCGCCAAATTTGTTGCACCATACCTCTAGGCACTTCATCGACCTTCTCATTTGATTTATTCCTTGTTCTAGAAGATACAGGCTTATCACTTCCTTCAATCAAACGTGCAGTAGTAGGCGTAGAACTGTTATTCTTAGCAAATTGTGTAGCAGCTGCTCGAGCACCATCAATGGCTGCTTGCAGAGTGGGTGAATTCTCCATTTTCGATGAACTTGACCCACTGGATTGAGAAGAAGCAAGGAATCCAGGTTTCAAAGAGAAGCGATCACGTGGATCTGGAAGAGGAAATTTAACAGGTAATGGAGGGCTAACTGAAGTGAGACCTCTAACTGCTGATTCATAAATCTGCAGAACAAGAGAACAAGCTTTAGATTTTCCAGTGAAGCAAGCAAAATGGCAGAATGCATGAAATTAGTTTTGTTTTCCATCGCATATACCTTCCTTTCCAAATTATAAACTCCTTGGTAACCGCGCATTTCAAATGGTACTACAAGTTTCTACATCAAGTAAAACGAAAAAATGTAAATTAGTTGTAATTATTCTGCTTGGATATGAACATAAAACATTATGGAAAACACTATTTGTACAGATGATTTGCAGATGGGATTTATATAGACGTTGGAAATGATGTGATGCGAAAAGAACATATTTCTGCCACATGGCTAACTATCAAATTTTCTATACAAATCATCCGTAAACATAACAAGATTGTAACATTATATGAAGTAAAAGAGCCGGAAATTCATGTTGTCAAGTATATGAGGCTGGTGAAACCTGTGGCTGCTCGCAAAGCCAAACAAATGCCGTCTGCCCTTCTAGTCTCAACTGCAAGCAAAAACGCTTGAATTACGTTAGTAGAAAGTATGTGACTTGACTTGAACAAAGTGACAGCAGTATCCCCATCAATATGTACAAAAAGCTTGAGTTTTTAGTTGTTTACCCCCTCAGGAATGGCTTCCCAGCTTACTAGCTCTTCACACGTAACACAACCAACTATTTCAACGCAACCTGTGAACATTTAAGTCATACATTAACAAAAACAAAAATTAATAAATATCAGACAGAAAATTATGTAGCAGAAACACGTCCTGACTGTTCATACTTCAAAAGTAAAAATGAAAATATGGTACTTGACACGGGTAACTGATTGTCAATCACACAGAACAGAAAATAACTTTGATACCGAGAAGTCTTGATACAGGGTAATGCTCGGGAAACTTGATATCTGTGATTCCATTGACTGCATAGATTTCCCTATAAAACTCCTCCATTGCCTTGATTGTGTCTGGTTCTGGTATCTTACTAGCAGCATGAATCCAGAGTCTACCTGCATAATACATCAATATTGACCAAGAATGAGTCCCAATAAATTCGGAACCTTGTATGTTAAATCATTCTTGGCCACTCAATTTGATCTAGCATTTCATAACATGAGAAGAAAGAACAAAATAACAAGAAAGAACAAAGAAAATCATATAATACAACGATGGACGTGTCACATGTGTTTCAATATTAGACTCAAACTACCAGTAAAATGATACATGATCAATCAATGAATAAATATACCAAGAATTTCATAACATGAGAAGACAACAAAAGCTCTATAAGGTGGACTAGTTAATACAAGTCGCAAAAGCTATATAATACACGCAGAGTCCTAGTAAGACTAAATTAGAGCACCAGGCCAATACACTGATTAGAAACAGAAGGTTCTTGAATAAGATTTGATAGGTGATAAAAGAGAAATTGAAAAACATGAAAGCAACAATTTCAATCAAGTTAAAGGCAGAGGAGAAAAGGGAGGAACTCAACAAAACAGAGGCAATTCCACATTTCATTGATTTATGAAGATAAACCAAGAAATTCCCCTGATCATAGTGCATCAGACATGTTTCATTAATACTTCCAAAACTCAAACCTGTCTCCGAATGGATTGATAAGATTCAAGTACCAAAAAGGAAAATGGAAAAAGGAATATATATATATAGACTCTACAGAGGAAAAACCAAAACAGATTCAGTCTACAACTCTAGGGTTTAGTACCATTTTCACATATGCATTAATTTTCATTGAAAAGGAAGAACAGGGAACTAGAAAGGAAAATAAATTATAGGTTTAAGAAAAATTAAGTTTAAACCACCTCTAATGGGGGCGAGCCAAGATCGTCCTTCAATGCGCTTGATTCCGTGAACAAGTAAAGACGCCCATGGCTGATGCATTGTTAAACATGGATTTCTGTAATTTGATTCATTCCTGCCTGAGCCTCTCATCTCGTCAATAGATTTTCAAGTATCTGAGGTAATTTTCCTGAATTAATCGGGTAGACAAAGATTTTGTCCGCCGAGAGACTTCCACTGTCACTGGAATTAGAAATGGGTGAGGCTAAATACACTCGGCCAATTTCTAAATACACCCAAAATTACGCGGCTGTTCCAATTATACCTTTACTAACAAACCAAAAAAAAAAAAAAAATTAGTATGTCCGTGCACAAATGTGTGTTCGCTCTCGTTCCAGGTGGAGCGAACACACATTTGTGTGTTCGCTCCATATGGAGCGAACACAGTTAAAAAAAAAAAGTCGATGAAAAATTTTTGCTATTATTTTTTATTCAAAAATAATTACATTCAACATTAGTCGGATAAAGTGAATTACTGTGTTATCGAAAAATTTTTGATTTTGTTTTTAAATAATTATCTTTAATATTAACGGAATAAAGCCAATTATTATATCATCAAAAAAATTATTTGCAACCACTTTGAAGAGTAATTTTGAAAGTTTTTTGCAACCACTTTAACGATAAATTTTGAAATTTTATTAATGATAAAATAATTAGTTTTATCCGATTAGTGTTGAATACAATTATTAAAAAATTCAATTTTCTTGCTACCATTTTGACAATTAATTTTGAAATATTTTTAAGTTTTTTTTGCAATTGCAACGGTAAATTTTAAAATTTTTATGATGATAAAATAATTCGCTCCATCCGATTAGTATTAAATACAAATATTAAAAAAAATTGAGTGATTATCAAAAATTTCAACTAAAAATAATACTAAAAATTTTTTATCCGTAATTTATTTATTTATTTTTTTAATTTTATGATGTTCACCCCAATGGGAGAGAACACTCCAAAGGGGTGTTCGCCCCACTAGGGGGAAACACCCCTTTGGGGTGTTCTCCCCCATTGAACCGGTGTTCGCCTCGGATAACACGAATACCTTTTTTTGTTTTAAGGATTAAATGATGGAGAAGGTAAATTTGGAATAATAGATAAAATGGGTATACTAAGTAATTTTACTGGGTGTATTTAACCGTTCCCATTAGAAATCGTTGACGAACATTAAACGTTATTTTCCGCTTCCATTTCGTAGATAAATATTTAAAAGAAATGGGAATTTATAATTTTTAAAGAGAATTGGTTTTAGTTAGAGCATTGATCAGGTAAGGTAGCCACGGAGGGGAAAAAAATTGTATGGATTCCACGGACCACTTACCATCAAAAACAGTTATATATTATTTATCTGACTTAACATAGATATTAAAACAAAGAATAAAAGAAAAGAAATTTTGGTCGATGATGTGGCCTCATGGGAGGGCACCACGTGGCGTAGGTTCGGTACCAACTTGGGTATCCGAACAAAACTAGGTTTAGTTATCTACATGCGTGAAATTGTTTGAGAACTTGTTTGGGACAATTTATTTAAAATTTATTTTTATTTATTTTTGTGAAAGAATTATTTTCAATTATTTTTTATATTGATTTGATAATATTTTTTTACAATTTTAAAAATCTCATTTACTTGATGATATACCCATCTCAACACCTTCGAAAGTCGTGGAGATGTTCAATTGCCACGACCAATGGCCACCTCATCTCGTTCGCTTCATAAGAATAAATATTGTGACTTCCTCAAAGATCATGGATATGGCGAGAAACACCGTAGAGTATTAGAGGAGGATTGAGATCGAGCAATTGGTTTAAAAGGTATCACTATACCGCTTTAGTGGTCAGTTCCCAATATGGGCATCGTAAGGACCGTGCCCACGCCGATGTAGTGCTATTTCATAGCACCACATCATGAACCCAATTTTTATTTTTTAAAAATTTTTTTGGTATCTATGTTAGGTTAGATGAATAATACATAAATGTCCCCTAATGGTAGGGACGGTAGAACCCCCACAAAATTTTTTTTCCAAACTGTGAGTACCGTAATATACCCATAATGGGGAACAAAGTGTGACTGCAATATACCGTTAGGACAAAATATGTCAACGAAAGGATCAACATGTTGTGCCTAATGAAGAGGTCCAGCCACAAGATGGAACGATCTACGTGATAGTTGTAGGACTCATATAAGGAGGGATTCATGCAATCCACAGAAAGGGCCCACTCGTCCAGCCAATGTTAACACAATTGAGGGCAAGTTACCTGGTAAATGTTTTCTTTCTACCCTATTAATGTGTTAGTAGGTGGGCTTACCATTATTAGACTTCACTATTGATATGTTAACTCCCAACTGCTTACTATTATTAGACTTCACTATTGATATGTTAGCTCCCAACTGCTAACACATAAGTAATAGGGAAAACAATTTCTCCTCAATATGGAGAACAGAATATTACTCCAAATGATATAAATGCCCCCATATCTTTTGGCCCGTGTTCTAAAAAACTCGCTTTAAGCTCGTTTAAGCGACGCTTAGGTGCGAAGCTTGATATTCACACTTCGTTATGCTTCTGTGTTTTTTTACGCTTAGCCTATGCTTAAACCCGCTTAAACTCCCTTAAGCTCATAAAAGCGTCAAGTTTGATCATGCCACTTTGCCATACTTCACACTTATTAGAACACGGCTTTTAGCCAAGGTGAAGAGATAGGGATTGCCTTTTTCGTAAGACACTATTGATTACAATGTGAAGCATGCTTAACTGATAATGGGAGTGTGGCCAACGACATTACTCTTGAGGCTTTTGAAGCTTTAAATTATTGAAAGTTGACTTATACAACCCGTGGATACCCATTACAAGGGTTTAAAAGATCCATTGTATTATTCAAAAATCAAAAAAAAAAACCCATTGTGCACTGTGCACATACTAGCGGTCAATTCGTTTGTTGATTACCGGAGGATTCATAGGCTTTTTGGTTGTCAATATAAAAATGTTTTAATGCTAAAAATGCTTATAATGCTATACTCATGCTCTCTTGCACATGCTTGGTGTGGTTAGGCTTTTAGGTTACCCATGGGCCGCCACATTAGGTGTGTGCATGCTATCCAGCACACACAGTGTGCAGGAGAGTTTGAGCTTATAATATTATGGGCATCCATTACAATATGTGATAAGGCCATTAATTCTACTTTATACTAGTAATAAAATTTAAAATTTGAAAAAAAAAATCCTCAAATTTCTTACCGGGTGAGGTGGAGAAGTAAAGGATAGCTAGTTCGATTCAAAATAGTAAAGGTTTGAAAAATAACAAGGGAACAGAACTCATTTCGCATTTTTGGCCAATAAAGGGGGGAAGGGTCTACCCTTTTCATGATTGATTTTCTTGGTTGATAGAACAATTGCGCAGCAATATTTGAATCATGAATGTCATACACAAGGTAAGACTTGTAAAATAGAAGAGATGACATTTTACTTCTGGAGGCCAAGCTGTGACAGAAGAAGAGGTGATAAATTCTAAAAGGAAAATTTGTTCGTGACGTAGATTATCCCCCATTCCTATTTAAAAGCTAATAAAATTTGCTCATATGTGGATTATACTTGATCATAATTGCACGCGTCCTTAAGATTGTTATCCTTTACTATGAATAGATACACTTGTGGATTCAAACAGGCGTAATTCAAAGATTGACTTTTAAAAATTAATAATTTACTATTATTTATTTATTTATTTATTTAATGCAATATCATATCAGAATGGCCAAACGAAATTAAGAATAGATTGCACTTACCACAGATGATGGTTAACAAAGTCTTCAAACAAGAAATGACAAGTTTAAAAGAATGTATAGAAATGTGTAAAAATTCGTCAAAATTTATAAATTGACATGTGCTATAACAGTGTACCAAGAATGATCAAGTACAAGCTCGAGCGCCATAGTTACAGTGCTAACACTGTATTTTCAGGCCACATACGACCTCTGTTTAGAAATTCAAAATCAGATTTACGTCCAACATGGCGAAAGGAAGTTTTAGCAATTCGGAAAATTTTCACGTGATACCGTGGTTACCAGTAGTTTTCAGTTAACGTTTTTGGCAGTCGTACTAGATTATGATCTAATTTCAGATTTTCAAATAGAAGTCGATGTGGTCAGAAAATACAGCGCTAGCGCTGTAACAATGACGTTAACTCTTGTGATTGATCATTCTTAAACAATGTATTCTCTTCGTCACATTTTGATAGGTATATTTGTTTTTTCACACGAATTAATAAGATACAATTATTATAATTAGAAATATAATTTATTTAAAAATACCCTCTCCAAATATAAGTATACTAATAAATTACCAAATAAATTAAGTAAAATAAAAATTAAATTCTTACTATAAAAATTTATTTTGAGATATGTCAAAATGAAAAATGTCTCTCAAAATGGGATGTTCATTTACGCCCCTTGAAAAAGTCCCACACGAAAAGGGCCTGCCGCATAAAGCTGGTCTTTCATTTAAAACACTCCAAGAACCCACAAACCCTCATTCTCGATTGCACGCATACAATCCGGAAAAAGTAGTTTGAGTTGCTTTTTCTCTGTATGAAACTTGGTACAGGGAACGAAGGGAAAAATGGATTCCGCTGCTCTTGACTATATAATCAACCGTTTGCTCGAAGTTAAAGGGAAGCCGGGGAAGCAAGTGCAGCTCTCAGAGTCAGAGATTAAGCATCTTTGTTTGCAGTCTAAAGAGATATTCTTGCAACAGCCTAATCTTCTTGAGCTCGAGGCACCCATTAAGATCTGTGGTAAATTTCCATTCGACTTATTTCTTAATTCACCGCATTTTTGGCTTTTCATCCACGTTCTTAAAGGTGCTTTTTTTTTTGTGGCAATTGTGTGATGTTCATTTTGTGTTTAAATCGGACTTCTGATTTCTGAAGGAGATTGTTTTATTTTACTTCATTTGAAGGTTTTTGGTAGTTGACCAGGATTGAGCCATGTTATTTGCAGCTTGTACCTACTGCTGGGGACATTCTAGGTTTCTACCTTCAGTTTATGTTTACTTTAATGGTTCAGGATGATATGGACTATGTTTGAAAGTGGTAGTATATGAATATTGAGAATTCTGTAGGATAATTTCTTAATTTCTGAAGACGTGCTGGAAATATAGAACTGTGTTTGGTGGCTATTTCCAGTAAATGAGAGCCCCCTTTTTAGGTCTCAGAGTTTGGTGGGGGTGGAAGTAGTTGTGGAAAGCGTTGTAATGACCTTGATCCTATAACTGTTCATTCACAATTACTCAAAAAAAAAAAAAAAAAAAAGGAGAATTTACTTGATCCTATAACTGTTCATATGGGGCCATGTGTTATGCATACATGTGGAAGATAAGAAACCATTGGACAATTTGCTTTGATGAGTTCTTTGATATGGAGCCCCCCACCCCACAGTAGCTGCCTGTTGTCAGCTTGATTAATTGCAATATTGGCCACCTGAGGTTATTTTGAAATGCTTATTGAACCTAGCTTATGCAATGCTGCCAAACAACTCCATTCCTGTGCGATGGTTTGCCTTGTGGAAAGAATCACTATGACATGTAGCCATGGTTAGTCATGAGTAAGATAAGCAATGATTTTGATCATCAGTGAAGTCTAAATATAAAAGTGACTAACAAGTATGAAAAGATTTTCAAGGTTATTGAGGTCCATAAAGATTGAGAATGTTTAGAGTTCTTCCTGCAAGCACTTTACAATCGCACAACCAGGCTTTTTGTAATTGTTTATCATTCTTTCATTACAACAGATATTTCTGATTCTTGTTAACCTGTTTGGTGACCTACTTTGTATTTCTTGTGCTCTGGCATTATAAAGCCATTGATAACGTCCAACTGGTACTTGCCTACTTGGTGTGTCCCTTAAACTGGACGATGGGGAAATGATCCTGACTTACTTCCTAGTTACACACTTATAACAAGCATTGATATGCTTAGCCTGTTTATCGATTTTGATTGTTATCTTTTCTGGTATGGCCAACATTTATCTTAAGAAGTTTATGTTCGCCACGGTTCTCTTCTGAAACTTTTGTCCTTTAATGGTCGGATGGCGAAGTTGATTATCACTTAATCAAATATTTACCGTAAGCTTTTAAGTGTTTCTCGATTGTGTCTAACTCATGCTAATTATAAGCATTGAGTTTTTCCGTTTCGTTGTTCATTAATTAGCATTTGTATGCATTGAGATCCACTATTTAGGATGACCTGATCGTCTATTTCGATTATTTTGTCATCTTGATTTCTACTTTGACTAAAACAATGTTCATGTGTACATGCTTAGTTTTACATAACTAAAAATCTTCAGTTCCTCCAAAGTTTTAAAATCATGATCGATTCCTTTTTGAGTCTTTCACCTAAAAGCAAAGTACTGCATATTGGATATATCTCATAAGGTTAGTTGTGACTAAAATATAAAGTTAAAGAATAGGGTCCAATCTTGACATAACCATATTGTAATATCGATAATTGGGTGAATTTGATGAAATTCAAAAAGAATCTTTTAAAAAGTAAATTTAATTTGATGAAATTTAATGTGTATAGAACCTCAGACAGTGAATTGTGTTAGTATTGGAATGAATTCATTCTCGAGTCTTGGAATTGCACCTTTATTGTGTTGAATCAGTGCTAAAAGGCTTGAGTTTTATGCTCTTAATGTTGACAACAATCTTGAAACAGAGTTCTGATTCCCAGCAAATTTGGGACTGCAAGCATTCCTTTTCTGCTCTTTCATTTTTTTTTCATTGTCACAACCATGAACCGCTGCTGGATCTAAACAACTATCCTTAGCTTAACAATTATCAAGAACATGTCATTAATTTTCAAGCATCAGGTTGTGATTTTGTGATTATAGAAGAACAATAGTTACAGTTCTCATGGTCCTTGCTGTAGGACAAAACATTATTCAATCTTCTTATTGTTCAAAAATAAGGCTGATAGGTTCCACAAGGTGATGAAATGGAATTGATCCATACAAAAACTATGGTATAAAATATAAGCTATAATAATACATACTAAAAGTAGTTATTGTGTTTGGCTTAGATAAGGATTGCTTGAGATGATATAAATGTATGGTTAGGCTTAAAGAGCTGCACAAATCTACTATTCCCGTGTGGATGCTGCTGCTAATATATCACATTATATTAGTGCTCTTTTTATTATTATTATTATATTTATTTTATTTATTATTATTATTATTTTTTAGTTATCCCACTCTCTAATTTTGATAGTCCTTTATGGCAGTCGGCCTTATTGAATGTGAGAAACTTATTTCTTTGTGCTATTTTGTTTTCAGTTTGAGACCAGTTGTCCTCAAGTCTTGTACATTCTCTCTCTTATCAATTCAGAGCTCTGGTTTTCTTTGAAAGAAATGGAAAGTGAGGGGAGCGGGAAGAATTTGAGGAGAAGAATAGGCTAATTCTAATATGGACTAGAGCAACATGCTTTGGTCATGTCATCAGTGTACGGGATAACTAGAGATGTGTCAATCAGTGGATTTGATACTTAGCAGTGATGATCAGATTGATTTATAGGTTGGTGAAAGGAGTACTCTATTTTAACCGACACACTAAAACTGTGACAAAGGGGACTTCAAGAAAAATAAATGTTAGGCTTGAGGATTAGTCAAATTTGGAATTCCAAAAGGATCCTCTCTATAAATATATCCACAACGCAAAAAACCAATCTTAGTGTTTTGAGGTAATAGACAATAGAAGTTGGTAAGACAAACCAGAATAAGTATATCCGGGAAGGGTGAGCAGTGACTTGATGGTTGATGTGTCTAGATGACTAGATCTTGCAATAACGGTAACCAAAAATAAGTTTTTTGCTCTCTCAGCATTGTTGCCAAATCTTGAGAGAAACAGAATTTTGTATATTGACATATTTGAGATTCCTTGAAACCAAGGAAGAAATTTTGTTGAAAAGACTTGTTGATACTACACTTGGACTTTGTTTCCTCTCTTGAAAGAAATGGTTTTTATATTTAGTTATTTTAAGCTCGAACATGCAGGGTTCAAATGGTCACTAGTAATAAAGGCCCTTTTTTTCCTTGTAAACAAACCTAGACAAACTGGCATACCGATGTAATGTGGTGGAAAACAATCATAGATTGAACATAGAGCGATTCATGTGGCTTTAAGTTTGAGTGGGTGTAGAAGAGAGAAATTGGTGAGAAAATGATGAAGCTGAGGGGGGATGGACATAGGACAGAGATGAAACATACATATCTTTTCTACATGGTCATGTTTTGTGAATGAACGTAGTTACAATTGTATAAAGTACTATCATTTAGGTAGCTAACTATGTAGAAAATTCCTAATTTGTGTGATTCTGCCACAGTGACTTGTCAAGGGAGGGAGGGAGCTTCTTTGATTTCTAAGATATTGTCCTGTCAGCATCATCTGTGTTTGGGGTGCATCTTATTTTTAGTTTGTATGGAATATATGCATGTTTGGTTGTTGTATGTGTAATTTTTAGTTAAAAGCTTTCAAATGGTACTGAAATCTGTTGCTTCATTATATCTTGTATATCCGCTTAGGTTCATAACTGCAATATGTTTAAATAAAATTATTTTTTATTTGCAGGAGACATTCACGGTCAATATTCTGATCTCCTTAGACTCTTTGAATATGGCGGATTACCCCCCAAATCCAATTACTTATTCTTGGGGGATTATGTAGATCGTGGGAAGCAAAGTCTGGAAACAATCTGTCTTCTACTTGCCTATAAGATAAAGTATCCTGAAAACTTCTTCCTTCTGAGGGGAAACCATGAATGTGCATCCGTAAACCGTATATATGGATTTTATGACGAGTGTAAAAGAAGATTTAACGTTAGACTCTGGAAAACCTTCACAGATTGTTTTAATTGCCTACCCGTGGCAGCTCTTATTGATGAAAAGATATTATGCATGCATGGAGGTCTCTCTCCTGATCTACATGATTTGGATCAAATCAGAAATATGCAATGCCCAATGGATGTTCCAGAGACTGGTTTACTTTGTGATTTACTATGGTCAGATCCCAGTAAAGATGTGAAAGGGTGGGGAATGAGTGATAGAGGAGTCTCATATACATTTGGTGCTGATACAGTAACTGAATTCCTTCAAAAGCATGATCTTGATCTTATATGCCGTGCCCATCAGGTCCGTTGTTTTTTTTTTTTTTTTTCCTAAATCAGGTTTATATGTTGAATATTACTATTCTATGGCAATATAAAATCTCAATGACTTCCTAGTGGTTTCATAATCTACAGGTTGTTGAAGATGGTTATGAGTTTTTCGCAGATAGACAACTTGTCACAATATTCTCAGCCCCCAATTACTGTGGAGAATTTGACAATGCAGGTGCCATGATGAGTGTGGATGAGACTTTAATGTGCTCTTTCCAAATACTGAAGCCTGCAGACAAGAAGCCAAAATTTGGATCTGGCAGCACTGCTGCAACTAAACAAGGAACTCCTCTGGCAAAATCTAAGGTAAATTTATATATATCTATAAGGGTCATTGAATTGAATATCTATGATATTAAAATTATATATTTTATTTTTATTTTCAGTCATTTTTAGGTGCAAAAATAGGATGACGATTTCAGGTAGCCTGATAAACGTTCAAGAAAGTTGCCACTTGAGATGTATAGCATTAGGTGTGAAGCCAAAGCCCGTTTTTGGGATCATCAGTTTGATAGCCGAAAGGAGTGAACTGGGAAGAGCCTAGTATTTCAACATAATGTATAATGTGAGCAAGCTACTAATGACTTGGATTCTTTGGTCAACAACATTTTTTTAGACCCAAAAATTGTTGACTTGGAAAAATGAGACAAGGAAGCTACTGATGTCAGTTCATATACTGGATGAAAGGTAAAATGTGTGCTTTTCATCTGGACTGAACTTTGACTGTGTACTGTGTAGTTCTTTTCCTTTGTGTTCTTACATTTTTGTTGCAAAGTAGTTATTGGGAGATTTAAGGTTTGCTTGTTGCTGATCTTGTATTGTATGATCTCATCATGAAGTTCACGATGAGGTCATGTCACGCGCAAGATAGGTCTTGCTGTCTCTACTTGTTGTCATCAAAAGTGCACGTTTTCAGAATCCCTTTGGGAAATTGCGTTTATCTGTGAAGTTGGAAGTGATTATCTCCAGACGTGCTAGCGGTTTAATGAGGTCTAAACAGGTCTCTCTTTTCTTCCAATTAATGCACATCTCCTTGTTTGCACGATACATTAGCAACTTGAGTGACCATTTTGTAATTCTGCTGAAACTTGAGCAATTTCCGTGAAATTAACCCTCAAGTCTTTACATGAAAAAAAAAAAAAAATTCAAGATGGTAGCTGAAGAGTGACATAGGTTTGTCACGCTGCTGAAGAATGTGAATGGTGCTATGGTAGTGTGGTGGTGCGATGGTGAGTTGGTGACGAGAACCATGTATTAATTGAAACAAAAAATGAAGATATTCTTTTATATGCCTTTTGGATTTTGAAATCTTTATAAATCTATACCATATCTAAAAGTTCCAAGAAACATTTTTTCGAATAAGATGGTCCCATAATTGTTTAATAATTTCTTATTCGTTTTTAATTAAAATATGTTCTTTTATTTTATTTCTGTCGTTTTTCACAACTGTTTCTTTGAATTCAAGACCTCGGCTTTGAACCATTCGCTACACCTGTGTTAAAACAATAAAAATTATTCCAGCGTTGGGAACATATCAATCTTGGTGATTGTTATATGTTCTATGTTCGATCTATATTCTCTCGCCTTCAGCTTATACAAAGTTTGCCTCCTCTTTCATTATTACTCCTTCCGTTCTATACAGTCCTGGTTGGATTTTTACACGTATTACCAAATTGTAATTAATATCGTTGAAAAAGTAAATTTTAGTTGTAATTTTTTAAATATATTTTTGCATTAAATGATGATAACAGTACTCCTTCCGTCTCAATATATAGATTTGTTGATTTTTTCGCAAACAACAACAAAAATTTTTGGAAAAGTAAATTTGACAATTAATTTCTTAATCTACCCTCATTTAGTGAGAACTATTAAAACATAGTAATAGTTATAACAAGATAAATTAAATAAGATTATTTTGATAAATGAACAAAAAAATATTTCTCAATATAGAAATAAGACTATATATTTGGGGTATCCTAAAAAAAAAGTCTATATATGAGACAGAGAGAGTATATTTTTACTACTAATAATGCATATCAAAGAAATATACACGTGTCGCATTTATAATTTTTTCACACATCATATCACTTTAAAAATTAATTATCATTACGTTTTTATGTGACCTATTTGTCACGGACTTAGAGATGTGGCCTTCACCACTCGAACCACCCTTGTGATTGCTAGTGAAGCAACCTTCGACCCGCGATGCACTATAGAAGTGCTAACGCAAAGGGAAAATTCGGCAAGAACACAAGTAGTAGAGTAATACAACCTCTTTGTATTAACTCCAATAAGATTACAACGCCTTGTAACTACTCGACCCTTCGAGCCCTCGTACAAGCGTTCCTCACTACAAAGTGCCCTCAAGCTCTCACAAGAATGCTCTCACTCTTGGAACCTTGGATGGATACAAATGAAGGCTTACCATCTATTTATAGGCAACCTCTTCGACCTCATTTGGTATGGACGGTGGAGATCAATCCTAATCAACGGCTATGATCGAGTTTCTAGAACATCCTAGACCTTCTACATAATTCTATGAACTTCTATACATTTCCATGCATTTCTCCACTATATCAAGTATGTACAAGAAGAAGTCTCTAGAATGCCGACTCGTCTCGTCACTTCCCGCAACGTCCTAGAAGCTTCCTCGAGTGCTCGACCCCGGATCCTTCCGGAACGTACTCGCTCGACCAAGTCTCGTAACCTTCCGGAATCTTCCATTAGCCTCAACGCCTCCTCGGATGATCTCGCCCGCGTCCATGATCGGCCCTTCATGCATGATCCCTTGCCTTCGTCCCTACG
Organism: Jasminum sambac; assembly: GCA_018223645.1. Taxonomy (NCBI): domain Eukaryota; kingdom Viridiplantae; phylum Streptophyta; class Magnoliopsida; order Lamiales; family Oleaceae; genus Jasminum; species Jasminum sambac. Next base: position 26,390,920 of record CP073649.1, read on the forward strand.
TGACTTAGGCGTCGTGCCCCAATCATGGTTCTATCCATACCTTTCGTGCACACCTCGTGCACCATAGCGCCCATCCATGAGCAAGTGACCCGATCCATTGCTAGTTGAACTCCCGGAGCGTGACATATTGATCAATTTGTTTATTGCCATATTTGTTCAAATAACATTTTTTTATTTACATTCTTTAATTAAAGTCCATGCGCGGATTGCGTGCACAGCACGTTGCATACAAATAGCTCTAATAAATTTTAATAGTTAGAAAAGATCAAGAATGATCTAAAACCGATATAGTTTTTACTCACGTTAACAATTTTCTACTTTAAAAAATCGACTTTTATTATCATTTAAAGTCAAATATCAATATTAATTACACATCTCATATCATCACTTATTATTATCTAATATTTTATAATTTCTACGACTGTTTATTGTCAGTAATAATTCGAAGGTGAAAAAAAAATTCAGCAGAAGACGACCATAATTTTGCCTGATGAAAACGATGGGGAAGTCGTACAAAAGAAACAAACGCATACTGATGAGAATGGATTAATTTGATCCTTCATGATACTCAGCCGGCAAGCGATGATTGTTTATGGACATTTCACTTTACTTTCCTCCTTTGTTTTTTCTGCTACATTTCTTCGAAATTCATTGTTCGAGTAGATTTTGTAGCACGAAAAGGTGAACTTGTTTCCTTGTGATGGTGCCAGATATTTGTATAGCAATATAATAATCAAGAGTTCCGTAGGAATATTTGAAATTTATATTTTGGTGGGTCATGTTCAATTTTTTAATTCTCAACAACGCATTTGAACTTTTCAAAAAAAAAAAAACACATTTGAAAGTGAATCAAATAAGCTCTAATGAACTTTCTTTTATCTTGGTTGCATTCATTTATTTTGAGTATAAAATGGAAATCGTAGAAATGAGATTCTAATTCAAACCAGAATCAAATATATCAATAAGGTGGTCATGTCTTTTCGACTAGAATAAGTCTTTAGTCGGTTGCTTTCGTTTATTTTTGTTGAATACTAATAATAATTTCAACATTAGGTTAGTGTATTGTAGGTACTTTATAAAAGTATTTTGATAAAATAAGTAATCCAAGCCTATGTTTGACAGTAATTATAAGTTTTACTTTCGATTAAAAACTTAATTATATGGATGCAAGACACTGATCAAAGATTAATATATGTGTGAATATTAACAATTGATAATTTTGAATTTGTGTTTTGTTTCATATAAACATTGAGAATAAAATTTATTTTTCCCTTATAATATACACTACGTATGTGATACAAAAAAATAAAATAAAAATTGACTGTCTTGATTGAATAAAATATAAATTCATCAGTGATTTAATGGTAAAAATGAAGTTCAACTCAGACCTCGAATTTGTGCATTCACAGTGAATCTATATATGTATACTGTACATACAGTATACATATATTGTTATGAATAATTGAGAATAATTTGGTGGTCATGAATTATGAGGAATAATTTGGTGGAGGAATAATTTGGTAAAAGATTTAATTATTATATGTGAATGACTATTATACCCTTGATGAAATTATGTAATTACGATTGTGCCATTCGAAGTTTTCCTATAAATAGGGCTTCAGTTATTAATGAAATTGATTCCTGAGAATTCCGTAGAATTCATTCTCTCTAAATTCTCTCTATTGTTTATATACTTTTATAACACGTTATCAGCACGAGTCTCTAATCATTTGAGTAATATGAAGGAAGTATGCTTCTGATCTATCTATTGATGAACCTCTCAGATCGTAAACCTTAATATTAGTCAGATAATAAATTTCATCACTTCTCTCTCTTCCCTTTCTCTTCCTCCACATATTTTCAGATCTGCAAATATATCACTGTGCCAACAAAGATAGGTTTCATCATCGGAAGAATTTTCAGTCAGATTAATTGTCAATTGCCTTGGAAAATGGATTACTATACCTATCTATATCTCCATATTAATTTCAAGGATGGGATCAAGAACGTGAAAATCAATCAAGTGCAGAGTATTTTGAAAGAAAGAGAGAAGGTAATATTATTTTATAATATAATAACATATTAAACTATAACATTCGTTTTATCGAGATATAAGGAACATACATTATCAAAATCAAATTTTCTCGACTACATTATACTCGATTTAACAAGGGCTTCGATTTGACACCAATATTGATAGGGTAATAACTCGTTTTGAAATATGTTATTATCAAACTTTCAAAATTTACAAATCAGTACACCAACTTTTGAAATGTTACAAAATAGTCTTTAAATATTTTGATATTTATAAATGAAAGTGAAAAGGAGACAATTTTCCAATCGTATAATATTGATAGAATATTTTTGATAATTTTACCCTTGCGGACTGGAATGGACAATTTTACCTCATGGATGTAAAAAGGAATGACCGACCTAATTTTGACGACAGTAAACAAAAATGGATAGAATATTCCCGAAGAAATTCTAAATCCATTAATTACGACCTGAAGTCCATTTGACTTAAAAGATCGAAATATTAATGTAACTCCCGAAGAATTCAATTACATAATGTACTTATTCTAGAAGGATAAGTGTGCCTTGTAGAAGTAATGAGTATTTGTTCTAGAAGAACAAATTTGCTCTAGAAGCCCAATATTTAATTCTCACTTTATTTACTGCAATTTAATTCATCGCAATACCTCCTACTTGATGATGGGTTCAACCGTCACTAAACGGAAGGTTTTATATATTTATGCACTTTATATGCTAAGTGATGGGTAATACCTTCTACTAAGCAGATCTTACTCCTGAAGAAGTAGTTAAATATTATACAATTTAATTCTTGGTATTTAAATTCCGTAAATTTATATTTATTGCAATAATTCCCATAAGGTAGGTTCGACCACCTATTGGAGGAAATTTAATTTCTACAATTTAAATTTATGCACTTTATAGTTTGAGTATATTTCCAATGTGGTGGGTAATACCACACGATTGGTGTGCATATTTCCAATGTGGTGGGTTATACTACATGATTGGTTATAACGAATCCTACTCTAGAAGAAGTAGTTGATCAAATATTCTAATCCTACTCTCGAAGTAGTAGACGATGAGAATAAAATTACTTCTCCATATATACCAAATATTAATGGAGAAAATTGAGCAAGTGGTACTTGAAGTCACCATTGGATAAATAGATGAAAATAAAATGCTCAATAGATCCCATGTTAATAAATCAAAGAAAATATATCGCATGGAGAGATTATATGAAATAATCTCATCGATGATATGAGATTGTATTAATATGAGAATAAAATGCTCTTGAAGAAGTATAATCACTAGATTTCTATATTTGAATAAAGCCAATATGATATTATTATTATTACTCCAGAAAAAGTACAAAACAGCAGAAGTGGAACATATTAAGAATATCAAATATGGCAGTAAACACTTGAAAATATAGAAATGCAAAAAGAAAATGCATACTGAATCCATAAATGAGGGATGCGTCTCGAGAGTATAAATACTCCGTAACTCTGCCACCATCAACATTAGGATTCATAATGAAATATTTAAAGAATCCGAATTTCTTTTTCGCTTGACACCAGTGGTCTGTGATCGACGGACCTGAGTTTCCATGATTCTTGAACATATGCATGAAATTTGATGAGTAGTTCATCAACAATACTAGCAGAGATAAGTATTTTTCTCACTGAATGAGAGATAAACTTATTATTTACACCCTGATCTAGAAACGCTAGTAAGCCATCAAAGAAATTGTTAATATTCAACAAACCTATTGGTTTGACATGAAAGTTCCACTGCGCCAACGAGACTATATTGAATATTTCCTCCAGTTTGTTGTAGCCGCCTGGAAGGACAATGAAAGCATCACTATTATTCATCATATACATCATGCAGTTGTGGATGGATTGCGCTTGTAGCACCAACCCTGCTGGACCCATGGTAGAACTGGCTCCAATTCGAGTATTAGATCCAACTAGATGGAAAGGTATTACACTCGAAACTCTTATTCCCCATGATGGTGCGGCCATTATAAGTCTAGCTAAAAGTTTGTTGTTGGTTCCTCCATATAGTATATTGATTTCTTGTCTCCCTAACTCTTTTGCGAGTTGGTTTGCCATATCCACATATTGGATATGACCTACCAGTTTAGATCCACCAAGAATACATACGGTTTTAATCTGGCGAGGTAAAGGCTGATTTGTATGAGATGATTCTAAAATCTCCACATCCATCTCTATTTCTATCTCTCTTTTTGAACTATACTTTTAATGTATGAACATGAGAGATATATGAATCACTCTATTTAAAGAAAAATTTTCAAACCAATAATTGAGTGCACTATTTACTTTTTGACAAATATGAAAGAGAAAAATGCAGAAAAATTTTTTTAAGTGAAAATGACATATATCTGTCGGTGATTGAAAAATAATATATATATACATATATATATATATATATCTTAAAATCGAAAAAAAATATTTACAATTACAAGAAAATATTGATCTTCGTTATTACACCGAGCTTCCTTATATTAATATGAGAAAATTATTATACTAAAATTTTCTACTAAATTTACAAACAGGATCTTCTAAAGTAAGTTTTTCAAGACTGTAACGCGTTTGTTGATATTTGAATTTGGCCCATAAGGCCATTAGTTCACCTTGTACGTGTCAACTAGGATGTGTCTCAAGGGTCTGTTGAATATCATCCAAAGGCTCCTTACTCAATCCATCCTTAATGAATGTTATTTTATCTTCTCGATTTCTGGACAAGTACCCCACAGATTTACATCGAGTGTCACATGTCCACCGAGCACACTTGTAGTATCCTCCTAATCTTTTTGCTCTCCGTTTCTTTGAAAAACTACTTTTAACCATACCAGACATGTATTTAGAAGGAATTGAAACCTCACGAGATAATCGAACCTTTGCTTCAATCAAGCATCGGATATCTTGTGGGATACCCTTATTCATTAGCATCCTTAATCTTTTTCACTTACATCGATAAATCCTTTTTAGGATTTTGATCGTAGTGATGGATAGTATTTTCAAGATTTGAGAGCATATGATCCATTATAATGTATAGACCCTTGTTAGGATGAATTTTGCAATAATTTTGATGATTTATTTATAAAATAATACGACGCAGTATGAAATAAGACTCGATTTTAAATAAATAATATGAAGCGTAAGAACTAAGACCGTGAGTTGAACAAGAGCAAGATGTGATGCGATGAGTCAGAACTCTGTTTGAACAAAGAGTAGACAATAATGTCACCAAAAGATGATGGAATATGTCGGTGAATTGTTTCTATGATAAATCATATTGAGCACTATACGATACTAGTGAAATCGATATAAGAATTTATCGAACTAGAAGTTCAATAATACTCGTTAAAAACCTGACCGACCATCCAGGTTTAAATAATTATTGAAATCAATATTTCAAGTGAAGAATTAAAAGAATTCTTCAATGTTTGTTCTCGATAAATGATGAAATCATTACTAGCAAATATTGGAAATAAATCCCAAATATATCTGGAATAAAGAATGAGAAATATGGCCCCACTCATCCTCCATGTGGACTACTAGATATTATGATATGGATCCACTAGATAGTCACATGTGTATATGATTCGTAATTTGAAATTTATTTAAATATTTGCTCACAGATGAGCATGATTTCAGATTTAATGATAAAGCTAGTAAATGTATATCCCAATGATTTGAATAAATCCTCAAGGATTTGAGTATGCATACAAGTGGGATATTATATGGCAAATTATTTAAAGTCCTCAAATAAATTGCCGATATCGAGAATAGAATGCAAACGGTCTAAATTTTCATATTAAGGCTGAATGATGAGAACATATATGATTAAAATCATACCAACTGTGTGAGTTTTGGTGTTCTAAATTTTCTCAGTATGAGGGGGAGTATTAAAGATTGAAAATGATATGTGAAATGCATCATGATATATCCTCAAAATTAAAATATGAACTTGAAGTTCAAAGATGCATAAAAGATGCTATGAACAATCACATATATCGCTTAAGATGCTTTGATAAGTTAAAGCACGCAGTAAGCTTTGATATTATGAGATTTCCCCAAACATATATATCAAAGCAAATTATAAAAGATGGTCTTAATAACGGAGGCATATGCTCTTGAAGAGTATATAGACATAACTATATTGTGTAATCCTACAAGAGGATTGATAATGAGATATCTCGATAAGTTATGTCGATATGAGGAAAGAAATGAAATTGAAAAGTGTCGACACAATATAAAAATGTAGCGCTACATATGATCAATGATAATGAAAATATTGAGATATATTGAAGATGATAAATGGTGAATGTGAAATCCTTAACTTATGAGATGATGAGATGATGATGACTAGTGCTCAAGTTTAAAGATAAGCATGATGGTCATTATATGTTGCATGCTCATGAAAGTTAAATTACCGATCGTGTGTGTAGTACCGAAAAGGAAATTAAAGGATCGGGTGAGCTAAACCCGTGTTTATGAGTACCCTAAAGGGTGAGCTAAACCCATGGGAATTAAATAACATATTAAGTGATTATTAAATGTTAAATAATATATTTTAAATGTTAGTTAGTTATGAAGGTTTACTTATATGTTTACATGTTTTTACGATGAATTTATATGCTTTAAATTGTGTGTTTGGAGACATGTGTTCATAGTGAATGTTTTGTAGTTGTGTAAGAAAAGTGATGCACTCTAAATGAACGAAGAGTATAAAACTAATGTATATGATACTCATACAAATGTATGAAAGATTTTGAAATGCTTGCAAAGATACTTCAGATAAAATACGCGTTGCACTCTTTTTCCTTGGGGGGTTTTATCCCATTGGGTTTTCCTAACAAGGTTTTTAATGATGCAATTTTAAAGGCGACTCACATGAATAATGTACTTTTTTCCTTCATTAGGGTTTTTCCCAATCGAATTTTTCCTAATAAGGTTTTAACGAGGCATATTCATGGTATATTGAGAACAATAGAGAAATTGATACAAACAGATCTGTTGGATCAAGTTATAATGGAGCTAATGCTTTAGATCCAAACGATGATGATATTGAAATCATTTACCGTAAGTAAAGATATCGATTCTCAAAATATGAAATCAAACGGAGAAATTGACTCTTTTCCTTCGATCAAGTTTTTTCCCACCTGGGTTTTCTTGACAAGGTTTTAACGAGCAACACATGAATACTCCTATATCACTAGACATCGTGGGGAGCAATGTTTTGATGAAGAAGATATAACCACTCCAAGCTATCCTCGCAATCGGAAGTTTTTTCCCACCTGGATTTTTCTCCAAACAAGCGCCTGTAAGATATTTGTATTAATAGTCATTCAAGTGTTATGAATAATTGAGAATAATTTGGTGGTTATGAATTATGAGGAATAATTTGGTGGATGAATAATTTGGTAAAAGATGTAATTATTATATGTGAATGACTATTATACCCTTGATGAAATTATGTAATTACGATTGCCATTCAAGCTTTTCCTATAAATGCGCTTTCGCTATTAACGAATCGATTCTAATTAGTAGAATTCATTCTCTCTAAATTCTCTCTATTGTTTCTATACTTTTATAACATATATCAATTATTTTGTAATCGTTTCATTTTTCCAAATATTCCTAGGTTTGTCTTTACTTCAAAAAATTGGATCTATAAAATTGTAGTCATGCTCGTATCTGATGATTGTTCATTTGTTTATTTGTTCCTTTAGGACACACAAAAAGTCCTTAATTCTTCTAACCTTATCTGCAATAATATTAATAAAATAATAATTGACATTCAACCAATGAAAAAGGGCTAACTAGTTGACCATTTTCTGCATTACATGTGTTCTTGCTTTAACTGAAGAAAACAGAAACAACATCGGTAGTTCTTTTATTGTTAATTAGATAATTTATGAGAGAGAGAGAGAGAGAATGGCCTACCCTTGTACAGTTGAAAAACGAAAAAGAGGTACACAGAAACGTAAAAAATGAACATATCTTGAGCCGGATGTTCATCAATATCCAATAAGTAGCTATTGATTTCTTTTTCCTTGAAAGAATGGTGATTGAGATGACACTACATAGAAAGTTGAGGACTAGAAATGCAATTTAATCTTGAAGAAACCAAAATTAACGCGTTTTTCTTGAAGTATCCAATCAACTAACAAGGACATGATAACGTCACAAGATTAATTAATGCTGCTACCTGGAAATTTAGAACATATTGTTAAAGGTTTCACAAGAAAGAAACCAAACGATTGACTTACAATTTAATAATAAAGCGGGTATATACCCAAATATGCCTTACTTAGTCTTTGGTGTATTCGATGCAAAACCTCCTTAAATACCAACACACAAATTCCTCCCACACTTAAAATTTTCTTCTTCATTCTTTGCTAGCAGGTATGCCTCTTGTGCTTTCAGTCTCGACTAGAAGCGAAACGAAATCTTGAAACGTTTTCACAATCTTAGAATCTTTATGGCGTTCGATGGCGTTTTTGTTTGATCAACTATCGGATTAATTTTGATTAATATGTTACTCACTGTTAGATAACATATGTTGCTAAACAACTATTGCAGTTGTGTCTAGTGCCAGTATTACTTGGCATCTGCATATCTGCTTTGCGACAATATATGTTACTCGACAGTGAACAACGTATCATTTCAATAGTACAAGAAGTCTAGTGGTATGCTTTTTGATCATTGTTATTTAATAATGTAAGTTTTCTTGTAGAATTGAAGTGTAATTGGGGACGGTTGAGCAGCAAATTTCACTATGGCTAGAGAACAACTACAAGTGCTTAATGCACTTGATGTAGCAAAGACTCAACTCTACCATTTCACAGCCATTGTAATAGCAGGAATGGGTTTCTTCACTGATGCATACGATCTTTTCGCAATTTCCTTGGTGACAAAGTTATTGGGACGCATATACTACACACATGAACGCCCGGAAAAGCCGGAACTTTACCACCAAATGTTGCGTCTTCCGTCACCAGCGTTGCTCTGGTCGGGACACTAGTCGGGCAGCTCTTCTTCGGGTGGCTAGGGGACAAGATGGGACGGAAAAAGGTTTACGGCATCACTTTGATTCTGATGATTGTATGCTCACTCGCTCGGGACTCTCCTTCGGGTCGAGTTCTAAGGGTGTTATGGCCACACTCTGTTTCTTCAGGTTTTGGCTTGGCTTTGGGATTGGTGGTGATTACCCTCTCTCCGCCACAATCATGTCGGAGTACGCTAATAAAAAGACACGTGGTGCGTTTATAGCTGCGGTTTTCGCTATGCAAGGATTTGGGATTCTCACTAGTGGTGTGGTGGCTTTAATTGTGTCTGCATCTTTTGATCATGCCTATAAAGCTCCAACGTTCGCGGAAAACCCCGGACTCTCGACTGTGCCACAAGCCGACTACATTTGGCGTATTATTCTGATGTTTGGTGCTGTTCCGGCGGCCCTGACATACTACTGGCGGATGAAGATGCCGGAAACCGCCCGTTACACTGCCCTGGTGGCCAAAAATGCTAAACAAGCAGCTCAAGATATGGCCAAAGTGTTAAATGTTGAGCTCGAAGCCGAAGAGGAGAAGATAGAGAAAATAGCCGAGAAGTCGGCTAACTCATTCGGCTTATTTTCTAAGGAGTTTCTTAGGCGCCACGGGCTTCACTTGTTAGGCACAACTTCGACGTGGTTTTTCCTCGACATAGCGTTTTATAGCAACAATCTATTCCAAAAGGATATATTTACTGCAATCGAATGGCTTCCCGCCGCGAGGGACATGAATGCCGTGCACGAAGTTTATCGTGTTGCCAGAGCACAAACACTAATTGCGCTTTGTAGTACTGTCCCGGGATACTGGTTTACAGTGGCGTTCATCGATATCATAGGAAGATTTGCCATCCAACTTATGGGATTTTTCTTCATGACTGTGTTCATGTTTGCCCTAGCTATCCCTTACAACCATTGGAAACATAAAGAGAATAGAATTGGTTTTGTGGTAATGTACTCACTCACCTTCTTCTTCTCAAACTTTGGGCCAAACGCTACGACATTTGTGGTCCCGGCCGAAATTTTTCCGGCCCGACTGAGATCAACTTGCCACGGCATATCAGCGGCAGCTGGGAAAGCCGGCGCTATCGTTGGAGCGTTTGGTTTCTTGTACGCTTCACAACCGAAGGATCCAAGCAAGAGAGACGCGGGTTATCCGGCTGGGATTGGCATGAAATATTCGTTGATTGTACTTGGTTGTGTCAACGCGCTGGGAATGTTATTCACTTTGTTGGTGCCGGAGCCGAACGGAAAATCACTGGAGGAGGCGTCGGGCGAAAATGAATTGGATGGTGATGAGCGCGCTGTGGATTCAACAAGAACTGTTCCGGTGTGATATATATTACAAACTATTACTAGTTAAATTTGTTGTGACGTGTGAGATGAGATATGTTCTTAAATAAATTGTAATTTTATAATCCATTTGCATCGCTTAAAAGTTTCAACTGTTTCTGTGTTTTTGAATTTTGATGTATACTTTATGGGATTCTGAAAATTATGTTATACTAATATTACTCCTGCATTTCTACTAAACCATTAAGATGGTATATTTACATAAAGCAATATTATATTATGAGATAATAAATTATTGTGAATATATACAATAAAAACAATGAAACATATATAATATTATAGATTTCAACAACAGTTTATAAATTTTAGTGTGAAATATTATTTTGTAAGAAAAATATCATACAGTTGTCGTAATTGATGAATAAAAAAATATAGTTAGATGATTTTATTTTCCTTAATGTGGAAAGTATAAAAAAGAGGATTTTTTAATTTATTTTCTAAATATGTGAAATTTTTTCTGAAACAGATTCCTGCTGCCAACGTAACACTATGCCAAGTTGATACTTCAACTATATAATTAATTCGAAAATTAAAATATATATAAAATAATTAAATTGTAATACCAAAAAATTAAAATACATACAACACTAAATATAAAAGAATTAAAAAAATTTTATACATTAATTCAAAATTATAATATATATAAAAAATGAAATGTATATAAAAACATAAAATAAGGAAAGCATCATCAAATAAGGAAAGTAGTATAAATTAAATAAAAATAATAATTCATCCATAAAAGTTAAGGCCAAATATGGCACTGCCACCTAGGCATTTTACCTATATGGCACTCCTCTTATTATTATATTGTTACTGTTGTTATTATTATTATTATTATTATTATTATTATTATAATAATAAAAGAAGTGCCACCTATTTTCCTTATTTAATTTATGATATTTTTCTTATTTGGTGTTGTTTTCTTTATTTTATTTTTTTATATATATTCTAATTTTTGAATTAATTTATAAATTTTTTAATTCTTTTATATTTAGTGTTACATGCATTAAATATAAATATGATAATAAATAAAGTTACAACTTATAATACCTATTAAATTAAGTCTTAAAATGAGGATTATCATTTTCTATCTATATTTTAATTTTGGTATATTGAATTTTAGTTATTTCATATACATTTCAAGTTTTGAAGTAATTATATAATTGAAGTATCACCTTAGCATATAGTGCGACCTTGGCAGCGATAATCTGTTTTAGGGAAAAAGATCACATATTTAAAAATTAAATAAAAATCCCTTTTTATATAGTTGCCAACGTTAAGGAGAATGAAATTAGTTAACTATATTTTTTATTCAGGTTTGAGTTGAATATAGTACAAAATTAACTCAATATTCAAAAATTAATTCGAGCTAAATGTGGTACAAAATGTGGTACTAAAAATTAATTCTAGCTAGGTTGATTTTTTTGTTCAAATGAGTATCTTATTTAAATTTTCTTTCCGAATATTATATTCTTATCTAAAACCATCAATTACGATAGTTTCGTTATTTTTGTTCCACATATTCATAATAATTTATTGTCTTATTTTATAAAATTATTTTATATAAATATACTATCTTATTCGTCCCGTGTAATACACGGGAGTAATACTAGTTATTATTATATATTTTAAGATAAGATTAAGATAAGATATTTCACATATGATCATATTGTGTGATGATTAACCCTTTTTTTGGGAATAACCGAATATACTGTCTCACAAGATTAGAGAAAGAAAGTATTGGTTTACTTTCAAATCCAATGCTAGCATACCGTGTACAAGACACTTTTTCAAATCAAATTCTAAATAAACTTCAATAAAATTGCACACAAGAAGTTATTACCTATATGTCCCAACTCTAAACTATATGTCCCAACTCTAAAGAGCTATCTCATCCAATGAACATAAACCACATTATTAAATTAATACTAGTACATTTGTGTACAGCTTATTATCAACAAATGGGATAATCAATGAAATAAGATCCTAAACAACAAACACACATCTCCATGCAATTCGACGAAATTGTTTTCTTTGATCAACTTGTAAAATGTGTTAATGCGAAAGTGACAACCTATACAACTCAATTATTTGTATTTAAGATTCTTGGAATCATCATAAGTAGTATCGAGTAATTAACTTCTAGAAATTTGTGTTCATCTAACTTATTTTCTAACTAGAAATTTAATTTCTACTAGAAAATTGATTTATATTTTAATATAATATACAAGTAATATAAACTGTTATTCACATGACTATCTAAATTTAATTCTATCAAATAAAAAATTTACCGAAATATACATACTCGCCTATTCTTGGCTAAGGATCGCAATCGACAGTGTAACAAAAACAAACATAGTGAGTTGATGTTTAGAAATTACTGTGACTTCGTCACAGAATCCATTAATGGGACACTTTAGCTGGCAAAATGCGTTCGATTCCAGATTTTTCTTTTCCATATCCTATGTTCTTCCCTGTTTCTTCAAATTAAAAAAAGTCCACATGGTTAGATTAATAAGTTTGATGATTATATACGTGAATTGTTTTGACCTAATGTACAATAAAAAAAAAAAATACAAACAATCGAATAGTGTTTTAACAATTTTTTCAACTCTAATTAGTAAATTGAGAGAAAATGATCTAACAATCTACACCTTTATCAAAAGAACTAGGATCGACAGTATTTTTTTGATTGCCACGCAGTTTTCTCAAAAAGAACTGGCATCGATATTTTTGGCTGGTCACATGTTAGTGTATATGTAAAAATAAATTTTTATGTGATATAGGAGAGAGAATGAGTGGAGTCGAATGGTGAAATTTATGTAATACATGTAGGTCCCACGAGATAGTTGAATGTGAAATAGGAAAGAAAATGAGTGGAATTAATAAAAATATATAAAAATTTGTAAAAATTTGTTAAAACACATGTACTAACATGCACTCAATCATAATTTTAGTGGATGCACTAACATTTTCTTACTAATAACTTAAAACAAATATACTAACATGCACTAAGTCATAATTTTAGTGGATGCACTAACAGTTTCTTACTAATAACTTCGGGTGTGTTTGATCGCAAAGTTGGAAAATGGTTGGCAGAAAAACGTTTTCTGGGTAAATGAATTCTGGGAAAAGGTTTTTTAGGAAAAATGATAGTTGTAGGTATTTGATTGGATTAATTTGAAAGTTAGAAAATGATATTTTTTTGTTTTTATATTTTTTTCCATGAAATTTGATCATTTTCCTTATCTTTATGGTCAATGTAAATTGTCCATTAAAAAAAAAAAAAGCCAAAATTTTTCCAAAAAATAAAAATCATCTCCCCCAAAGAAAATGTTTTCCTTCAAAATAAGGAAAATAACAGAAATCGAGAAAAATTGGAAAATATTTTTCGAAAAAAAAAACCTACAATCAAACAGCCAAAAAGATGAAAAATGATAAAAAAAAAAAAAAAAAAGATTGGTTTTTTCCTGAAAAACACACCCAATCAAACACACCCCTACTTTCAAGTGCACATTTTGCAGATATATCACACAAAATATTAATATCTTGTATACGCATCTCGTGATATAATTTATTCCTATAATATGACTCGTTATTGCTTATTATTATTTTTTGAATGATAAATATGACTCGTTATTAAATTATTATTATTATTATTATTATCTTTTAGAAACGGCGTTATTAAATTATTATTAATAAGTAAATATTAATACATCCATCTAACAAAATTCGAGTCAACTGTCCCGGTCCATGTACCGTAATTTTCCCCATCACTCGTTTTGTGGGCTACTGCTGATGAAGACCTTGAATGACGCCTAGGGACTCAGACAAAGTAGACCTAGAGTATGCTCGCAATCAAAGAGTGTCAATCGATTTTTTATGATTAGGCTTCGTCAATTTCCTGAGTAGGCTTCATTGATTTGCGTCTTCAATTGAAAGAAGAAGATTATGAAGATTATGGGTTTCCTACGGTTTGGAAAGCAAAGAGCCGGGAAGGGAATGGAGGGGAAACGACGAGTAGGGTTTAATTGTTTGAACTGAATAAAAATTAAAATAGATAAATTCCAACTTCTCGCGAGATATTGGAAAGGAGATCTCATCACTTAAAATTATGTCATTCATTATGGCAATCTCAATGGCAATCTAACATTTTCCTTTCTATTAATATATTAGGATGTGTTTCATTGGTAAAATTTTTTTTGAAAAATATCAAATCAAGAAATTTATTTTTATCTGTTATTATTTGATTGTAAGATGAAAAAAGAAATCATTTTACAAGGTACAATCATTTTAAGTATAATTTTGCCAATTTCAAGTAAATATTTTCTTAAGCGGTAGGTTGTTTTTGTTTTGCAGGCAAATATTTTTCAGATTTTGTTTTCCATGTTTGTCAATCAAACTCACCCATATTTTTTGTTTTTAAAAATTTAAATTTAATCAAATAAATCACATTTATATATCTCATAGAATCTATTTGTATTATTAAATCTCTATCATGCAACTCTACTTATTCTCTTTCTTCCTACTCTTAAAAATATATTAAAATTTATACACAAACTCCTTCCTAGACTTCATTTAACAATTCCAACATTTGATCCATCAATTCAGCTTTTGCCATCCAAGGCAGTGTTTGTTTCGAGCAAGATTAATTTTGTTGGAAATAGTTCTTTTAAATTTGAATTTGATCGAATCAATCACATTTATATATCTTATAGGATTTATATATATTATACAAATTTTTAATATTCAACCCCACTCATTTTTTTCTTATATTTCGGCCTTAATGTTCAATTGGATCTCATCTCATTATACAATTGAGATAGATGAAGATGAACATTAGAACAGATTGTATGATTTGACTAGGAGATCATAAAAATATTTTACACATACTTCTTCAACGTCAGAGTTAATTGTGAAATTAGCTTTCCAATGTATATACACAGTGGATGAATATACGAAAACAATTCTTTATACATTTATCTGCACAAATACAAGTCAAACCTGAAAATATGAAAACATATCATAGAATTTAAAACACTCATGTTATAATTTATATTAATTATACACTGAAAACTTTCAAAAACTCGATCTTTGTTTTGTACAAAGTTAAAATTAATGCACATCAATTTCTTCACGAGTCATCAACCCTTAACAACATTCAAAATTAAACCCGCACACCATCTTCTAGATCATCGACATTTTCTTGCGATGCCTCTTCGAGTGATTTGCCTCTAGGTTCAGGTACAGGAAAAGTACAAAGCATCCCAAGTGCATTGATAACACCAAGAACAATGAGGGAGTTCCTCACACCAATGCCAAGCGGATAATCCGAATCAGTTTTCGTTTTGCCTTTACTTTGTGCAGCGTACAGAAACCCATAAGCCCCAACAATGGCACCCGCCTTTCCAGCCGCCCCAGTATTCGACGGTATGTCGAGCAGAGCCTAGCAGGAAAAATCTCCGCTTGGACGACAAAATTGGTGGCGTTAGGACCGAAATTTGCGAAGAAAAATGTGAGTGCATGCATGATGATGAAGCCGATCCTGTTCGACTTTTCTGTCCAGTGTTTGTACGGAATGGCGATGGCGAACATGAAAACTGTCATCATGAAGAATCCCATTAATGCGACCCAATAACTTGGTGACTAAGGAAATGCTGAAAAGATCGTAGGCATCTGTGAAGAAGCCCATTCCAGCTACAACAATGGCGGTAAAATGATACGGTTAAGTATCGGCTACATCTAGTGCATTATGCACTTGAAATTGATTCCCAGCCATGTGTCACGACCCGAGGCTTTTTGGAAGATTCTAGAGGCGAACTTGTTGGAAATATCGGGAGAATTCTCTAAGCCATGTGGCATGGAGTATTCTAGGCCCTTTATTTAGAATTATCTAATGTATAAAATATTGTAAATATCTTAAATATTTTAGTATAGAGTTGTAGAGAATTCTAGAGACGCGATATTAGCCGTTAGATCACGATGATCTCCACCGTCCATTTGAGGAGGTGGAAGTACAACTAGGGGTAAGGTGTTTCATTTGCAACCATCCAAGAAGTTGTAAACTTTCGTGTAATACAAAGTATTCTCACAAATTTTTAAGTGTTCAATTTTGCCTTTGTTCCTCTAAGTTCTCATCACTTAGCAACTTTATTCGGGAAGGATGATTTCGTATTAAGTCTTGCACAGAGCAGACGTTTGAAGCACCAAGACCGCGCGTACGTAACTTGTCATGAAACAACAAGTGTATGACACATGGCTAAAATTTTTCTTAAATTATTCTGCATATTTAGAGATTAGAAATGATTAATCCCTTGGATATTTAATTACCAAACTTGAGGTGAATTTTTGTAAAATAATTAATGAAGTGACACACACTAATACAGAAATTGGATTTCGCGACGCTCAAAAATGGCTTTAGGAGGCGGTTTTGTTGCACCTTATATTGGGGGGCTGCTAAATATGGACTGGCTTTAGGAGGCGGTTTTTTAACCGCCTCCTAATGATTTTTTATGCGGCGGTTACTATAACCGCCAAGATAGTATATAGGCGGCGGCTTGTAGACCGCCGCCTATTCCTTTTTTTTTTTTTTTTTTTCGTGATTTACTTTAGGCGGCGGTTTTCTTGACCGCCGCCTAATGTCAATTTTTTTTTTAATCCTTTTTCTGTTTTATAGTTGGTCGCACAATTCACCAGCAATAGAATATGCTAATTTCCTATATACACCTATTGTCCAATAAATTGCGCTAATTATATAAAAGTCGACTAAATTCCATAGACATTAACAAAAAAACTTCAAACAAACACCTATGTCACTACAAAGTTCAAGAAAACTTCACAACCCCAATGAATTGTGAAAAATGAGTAATAATATATTCAACGATTTGAAAAGAACACTTCAGACAAACACTACTACTTCAAACTAATACACTGAAAAGTCACAGCCGTACTGTAATGAAGCAATAGTAGCACTACAACATCCACAAAATCCTACGAGTACATTACAAAAACCTACGAATCTTGAGCATAAGCATCTAACAAGTATTGTGCCCAAAGGTTTCTAACCTCGTCTAGCTCATCTATTGAGTACTTCATCCAACCAAAATTGACCTGCATGAACAATGCGGCTGTATATTAATGATAATATTGGGAAGCTAAACAAAGAAAGCACCAAAGCAACGGATCTCCAATGCACTATAAAATGATATCCAACAGAATCTACATACCTCTGTCAGTGAATTTGCATGTGCATGGTATCGAACAATGTCAAGCATGAATTTCATCACGTAATACCCACATTCGTTGCCACCAGGTTGCCGTGGGCACTATTTTCAAGTCGATACAATCATTAACAACACATCTAAGGCTCAAATCTATGCAAGTAGATAGTAACATGTAATTGGTGTTGTAATTATACCTCTACCTCGACCCAAGTGAACGGTAGTGTAGTCCGGGTGCCTATGTGTTGGTGGTACTTGTTATACACCCTGGTATATGAACAACAAAGAATACGTTATTAACTACGTACAAAAAACAGATGTTTCGATTTCACATAAAGTGCCCTATTACCCCCTTATAACTCCAACACTAAAGGGCAAGGGTCCTAACCCATTCGTCATTGGCATGTGAATCAGGCGAAGTGGCATATATTATGTTACGTGCAATGTTATAACCTCCTATGTAAAATTTGGCAGCATCTCCCCTTATTCCCCTAAGTGTATGATCTACAATACACGTAGCACACGCCCGGGGAATGTAGGGAGACGTAACCAAACTTTTACATAGGATGGTATAACATTGCACATAACATAATTAGATGCGACATCGCTTAATTCACAAGCCAATGACAAACTGTCCAAAATATGGGACAATTCGAAGTTACGAGTGTAAATTACATACAATCCAAATACTTGGAAGTGTGTAACTTACAAACTTAACTTCAAATAGGTACTCTAAGCTCAATGAAAAATGCAATAAAATATAGCACAACACATATATGTAATCGTAAAACAGATTGAAGAGCCAAACACTACTTACAATAATATATGTCGGCTCGAGGTGCTGAGGAATGGCCGACGCTACTGAAGTATGATAAATATATCTCTATAAAATTGAAACGAGATAAATTATTGTACAAAATTTAATATTTATTTCATTTCTAAAATTTTATTAATTTATCTTTACATTTAATATATGAATTATGATGTATGTCGTAGCAAATTTTTCATTGCCATTAATGAAACATGAAGAGCACGTTAACTCACTCTAATTTCCCATTTACTTGTCAATTATTTACACACACTAAATCTAAATTTATTATTTTTTTTCCTTACTTGCCTCCCATACTAATTTTTTTCAAATCCACTAATTTTATATTCATATACTAATAATTAAAAATTTAAATCCATCATACTATAGAAAAAATTTAGGTTTACCATTTGTGCTATTTTTTCCCATATATTTATAGTAATCATAAATAAATAAATAAATATATATATATATATATATATAAATGAATAAAAAAAGGTGTCATACCATATAGTTTTTCATTTTTTTCTCCATTTAGTTTCTTCCTCTAATTATTTTCTTCTCCTTTTTTTTCCTTACTTGCCTCCTATACTAATTTTTTTCAAATCCACTAATTTTATATTCATATACTAATAATTAAAAATTTAAATCCATCATACAATAGAAAAAATTTAGGTTTACCATTTGCTTTATTTTTTTCCCATATATTTATAGTAATCATATATATATATATATATATATGTATATATATATATATATATGTATATATATATGAATAAAAAAATGTGTCATACCATATAGTTTTTCATTTTTTTCTCCATTTAATTTCTTCCTCTAATTATTTTCTTCTCTTTTTTTTCCTTACTTGCCTCCTACACTAATTTTTTTTTCAAGTCCACTAATTTTATATTCATATACTAATAATTAAAAATTTAAATCCATCATACAATAGAAAAAATTTAGGTTTACCATTTATGCTTATTTTTTCCCATATATTTATAGTAATCATAAATATATATATATATATATATATATATATATATATGAATAAATAAAAAGATGTCATACCATATAGTTTTTCATTTTTTTCTCCATTTAGTTTTTTCCTCTAATTATTTTCTTCTCTTTTTTTTCCCTTACTTGCCTCCTACACTAATTTTTTTTTTCAAATCCACTAATTTTATATTCATATACAAATAATTAAAAATTTATGTCCATCATATAATATAAAAATTATAAATGTAGCCTTTATTTCTAAATTTTTGATATGAGTGGAATTAAGATGAATACTTAAAAAAACGAAAAAGAGAAAACATCGCTACCAAAAATGAAGGCGCGAAAATATGAAATAAGGCATACAAATGGGAGTCTACAAATTTCACTAAAATCAGTACTACAATTGCATTCCTTTACAATGCCCATGTTAAGGAGAATATATTTACATACATAAATCAACATTCCAGACAAGAATTTGCTAGATCCACAAATTTCAATTCAACCCTAAAATAAAAAAACTACTAAGAAAGAACGAAGATAATGAAGTTATACCTTGTTTGAAGGTCGGCAATGGAAGCTAACTCATCTTGAATTGAAAATTTCAGCTGAAATTTGGCAATGGAGGTGATGAACAAGAATGGCGATTCGCGAAGGAGCTTGCTCCTGGGTCGAAAATGGAGAAATGGAGTGTTTGAGGGGGTGAAATAGACACCCTTATGCGGCGGTTAATATAACCGCCGCTTAAATTCATTTTAGGCGGCGGTTCAAAAGAACCGCCGCTCCGCCGCTTAAAAGTATGTTAGGCGGCGGTTTTATCGACCGCCGCCTAATGTACAGCCCCAATTAATTTCCACAATGCCACTGATGCACTTTAGACAGCTCTAACTTTGGGAATCGCCTCCTAAAGTGGGAATCCTAAAGTATATTTTGTAGTAGTGACACAAATGACACAATATATGAATATCAACTGGTCTCTTAATTTACTGAGTTGGACTATAGTTATACCATCAGACATGCAGAGGCATGCATGTTTGCTTTAGTGAAAGTAAAAAATACATTGGTCTAAAAAAACGTAAAATGTCACTATGACAAAGTTAATATTTGACCTTAAGATATACGTACACTACGTCAAATAATAATAATAATAATTATTATTATTATTATTATTATTATAAGTATAATTAAGGCTATGTTTGAAGTTTAAGTGTCACTTCAGTGAAATTTAAGCGCGTGGAAACCTTATGATGGCTACATAATATGTAGACAATAAGGAGAAAGAAAACAAATTTACACAATGACACTGACTGAGTAAAAGCGTGGTCAAAGGGTATAAAATTTTTAATGGTAAAACAAGTCATCAAGATAAAATGGGTGAGTGATAGATTTTTTTTATGGTTTTTTAATTTTATTTTTTTAGGATTTTAATGTTAAAAGAGGAGAGAGAATAAATAAAATTGAATGATAAAGATTTATATAGTATATGTAGGTCTCATAAGATATGTGGATGTAATTAGCTTAACCAAAAGAAAGAATCGATAAAAATAAATTTAAAAATAGTAAATTTTGGTAAAAGTGATAGGTTATCACCCCCAAATTCTGACTGGAATATTACTAATGCTAGTCACAGGATGGGGTTGCACACAGAATTTTCATTGCTAATTATAAGCACGTACTCTATATGAGAGGCGATTTTGCTTTGAGTCGAATGAGTCAGTCGACTCATCACTGATTCTTTTGGGAGCCCATTTTAGTCTGTTATATATAAGGGTCAATTGTGTATTATGTTTTTTTTTTAATTAAAGGGCCCAAATTTAAACTCATTACAAATTTGTAGGCCTATTTTTAAGTAAAATAATAGACAAATTCAAGTATCGAATCCAAAATTGTTGGCCATTTTTTTAATAGAAATTTATGCCAATTTTTGGTCAATGTTTATTTATTTTTTTAGGCCCACGGGTTATCTGTATTGGCTCTGGCTAAGTTTCTTTTTCTTTTTACTCGCTTTGATTAAACTTTTTATATTTTTTGTTAGTTTATTACTGTGTATTTGACTAATTCTTGCTACGACCCCCAGTTGAATCTCATCTCGCTTTTTACGGTTAAAAAAACAAAAAATAAAGGGACCAATTTTTGGAAGTTCGACTCAGATCCAACGAACTACAGGACCATCCTTGTTCTATATGCATTATATAATGCATTTCACATATGAATTATCATGCATGCTGTCGGGGTAAAAAAAAAAAAAAGTGCGAAGAGAAAATTAGTACCCAAGTATATTACTTCTGAAAATCGTACAGAATAATTTAGAAAATCTTTCAACTTAATTACGAAATTGTGTTAGGACACAGGGATTTGTGACCCAAGTAGATAAAACCAATTGTTTCACGCATGCTCCCATCCAAAATAAGCTCCGGCATCTAATGGGTATATGCTCTATAATTAATGTCAACTGTTAACATTTCTATTACTTGCGCCATCAGCATTAGCTATGCAATTTAAAATAAACTAGGATCGGCCAACGTAAGAGGATCTTCGATAGGTGGTGATGTTAAGGAATGATATGGAGGAGAGAGATAAAGACAAGATGATTAGGTAGATTGAAAAGAGAATAGATGATGTGTAGTGTAAAAGAGAGGGAAAAGTGAAAAAGTAGGAGAGATATAGAAACAAATTCAAAAATAATGATAAAATAATAGTGGAGGATGTAAAGTTGGACTTCTAGATATAGAGGTGGCACCGGAATTTATAGTGAAAAAGTGGGAAAAAGTGAGGAAAAAACAGGGAAAGTGAGAAAAAGAGAAAAAAAGTGGGACCCGTAATTTTTTTGTGTGTCTCTATCTCTCCGCAACATAGACAAAAATAGAGGATATGAGGAAATTATGCAATGGAGATGCTCTAATATATAATTATGTATCTCCATTCTTTGCAACTGTCTCCAATGCAAGTTGTCCATCGCTGGCTTGCTGCTGACATGGCTCCTCATTTGAAAGAAAGAGACACATACAATAAAAAGTGGGTTCCATCACTTTCTATTTATTAATTTATATTTTTTTACTTTTTTCTCACTATTTCTTCATCGTTTCATATGTAATGTCTAAAATTCACATTCAACTTCACATCTTTTACTATTATTTTTTTAATTTGTTTATATCTCTTTCTTCTCCTATTAATTTTCACTCGCTTTTTTCCTACATATCTTTCTTTTCATCAATAATTAAAATAATTATATTCTTTCTATTTCTTTCTTACACATCATCTTCACACTTCACATCGTATTGGAGATGCTCTAATATTGGTTGGACATTTATGGCAAACATGTGTGTTTATACTACACACGATACATATACATCTACTACCTTTTTTTCCCTTATTCTTCTTTCTTTTTTTCTTTTTCTTTCTTTTTAAAAGCATATTTTGTTGACTTCTAGAAATGGGGTCCACAGTTACTCATCACCTCTATCTTTTTCTTCTATCCACCTGCATGCTAAAACAAATCGTAAGGAGGGTTGACCACCGAGAACCACCACTCAAAGGATGGAGGGAGCGATGGTTACACGCGCTCCGACGGTCAAGTCAATCATCTTATAGGAGAATGGATAATATTTGATGTGGGTGGAGCTGTGAAGCCTGAAACGAGGTATTACAGAGATCCACTCGGGAGAGGTGGAAGCTCTTGAGAGTGAATTAATGGAAGTGTAGCGTGTAGTGAACGATTTAGCATTGCCTTTCTCTTTCTTGTTTACCATGGGCCTCTATTTATACTCCTTCTCATAGAGGTGGTGGTTGAACTTATCATGATGACGTGCCACGTGCCCAGTAGCCGTTGGCTTTTCGATCCCATCATAGGGGTGTAGCTCGGGGGCCGATGCATTGATCAGCGTACTTTGGAGATCCTACAAGTGATCTTATGTTACATCAGTCGCAGATAACTTGTCCTAGCACGTGGGTGACTTTGACTTTAGGAGGTGGGGTGCCTCCGGAGGGCGAGGCTCCCCCTTGGCAAGGGGTTAACGCTTTGGCCTGGCGGGGAATGCCTCAATGCCGTGCTCGTTTTGGTACCACGTGTGATATGGGTCTATTTGTGGGTCTCGACAATGCCACAGCCACGTAGATGTTTCTTGGTACCACCAGCAACATATCTACTGATTTTTTAAGGCTTGGACATTCGTAGATATCTAAAAGAATAGATAAGAACATGTTTGATAAAGCTTTTGTTAGAAGAAAATTGATGTTACGAAAAAAAAAATGATTAAAAATAAAAATATATGCATGAAAGAAGAGAAGCATAACATTTTTAATAGAACATATGATTGGAGGTGTAAGAAAATGTTATTTTTAAGCTTTGTCAAAAAGCTCTAATAACCATAACATTATCTAAGAATATGCTCCCACAGTTCCATCGATATAGTCCATTTTTTTTTATTTGTTCCAAATATATGATCTTATTTCCATGTTTCAGAGTTTATTTTATATTACGTCACAAACATACTCTTATATAATACTCTCTCCGTCCCGATTATATGGTCCACTTTATATTTTTACACAAATTAAGAATAATATGAGAAATAACAATTATACAAACAAATTTCTTAGAATACCCTTATTTAATCTATAGTGTGTATTAAAGGTAGTCTTGAAAAAATAAAATGAGGGTATAATTGTAAATGAATATAAAAGTGGACCATATAATTGAGACATCCCAAAAAGGAAAAATGGACCATATAATCGGGACGGAGGGAGTAATATACTTGTACCTATTATTTAAAAATTAGCCATTAAATAATGGAACATTAGAAGCACATTTCACAAAATTTACTTTTCCAACAAATTTTTTATTCACTTTCCAACAATACTCTTAATTCTTGTGCAAAAAATAAAACGGATCAAATAATTGAAATGGAAGGAGTATTTTTATCATGCACTTACTAAGTTCACGAGCTTGTGGAAATTCTATATATATATATATGACTTGAGGTTAGCCATAAAATCTTCATTGTCAAGGGAGAATTAAGCAAACCAAATGATCACTCGATATATCCCAAATTAAATGACCTAGTGCATGTTTCGGGAGAAGTGGATGCACACATAACAAAAAGATCTGCAAAACTCAAAAATTGCGATTAGCAAAATAGAATGGATCGAAAAAACTCGAATTGATGGGTCAATGGGTCATATATAGCTTTCAAGAGTAAAAACTGAAGCTGATACAAATCGGATATGAATATTAAAGCCAATTAATACGCCAATACCCAAATTTGAACCGAATACCCGTATATTAAATTTTATTATTACTTTTTTGCTAAATAATACTTAAAATTCTCAAATTCAAATATTTTGCAAACTATAATCTACAACCAATTCGTTACCATTGCAAGTGGTCTAGGACCATCTAGTTGACCCAATGGTCTAAGTAGCTTATTGACTATTTCAATTTTAATTGCGGCAAAGAGATCCATAAAACCACCCAAAAATTGTGAGTACCAAACCGAATGGATCGAAAAAAATCCGAATTGATGGGTTAACGGGTCAAATATAGTTTTCTAAAATAAAACCCAGCCCGAATATGGATCCTAGATCTATTCGTTGGATTTGGTCGCAAATATAGTTGACTGTACCTGAATCGAGCTGTTGCCAATGTTAATTTCATGCAGAGATATGATTTATTTGATAAAATTTTGATAATTGAAGTTATGAAAATAGGACCTATTGAGGCAACTAGTTGTTCCAATAGTCTTGTGTCTGCAGATCAATAGCAATGACATATATACCATTATATCGTTGCTATTTTTCTGCAGGTACAATACTATTGGAACAAGAGGTTGTCTCTGTAGGTCCTATTTGTTATAGTGCTATTGACTCAGGGTGAAAATTTTTGGACTAAATGGGCCAAGTACTCTATAGATTAATTGGATGCCTGACACATCTGAACACTTTGATCCTCCAATGAACGAATATGTACCGTGTCAAATAAATAATTTTGATCCCTTCCCCATGTGGGGAGGCTCCCCATGCCAAGTGCCCCCAAATTGGAGGAGCGCTCAAGTGGAACCTTTTTTTTTTTAAGAAGTTGACATGTGGCATGGGGAGCTCCCCATATGGGGAGGGGATCATCGTCAAATAAAAGGATTCACATCCCCCTTCATGATATGACACCCGATTTTGCAAACCCTAGTTTTTTTATTTCCTGAGTTTTTCGTGTGTTCATCTTCTCATCTTAGATCTTCGGCCCATTATCTCCGCCTGATCCCTGTAATGTTAGTCGTTATAGATTGTAAACTAGTGGATTTGGGTGATGATGATTTGGGCATTGTGTTAGAGGTAGATCACTACAGGAGATTATTTTTGGACAACAAATAGTCTGAGTTCTTTGTTATCTTTCTATTGATGGATGATATATTTTGAGGTTGTAATGGAAACTGTCGAATCGAGTTTTAACTGTTTCATCTAAAAATTAATTGATGTCTAGATATGGTAAATTTTTTATAGCCTTGCACCCCAACAATGCCTCCCTCAACATGACACTCTTGTGACTCGATCGAACCAATATAATAACTCAGGCTCTGATACTACTTGTAAGATCGGGTTTCAACCATTTTATCTGAAAACCAACTTGTATCCAAATATAACAAACATTTTATGGCATTCAATCACGTGCGTGTGATTTGAGTGATACAACCCACGGGTCCAAGAGCCAAATTGTTGCACGTCAACAGTAAGAGTGACAATATAAAAATAGTTCAACAACCACTTATTTTATCCTCAATTTCAATTACACGTCAAAATATTGAAACTAATTACATTTATTCATAAATTTCCTTCAAATTTAACTACATATTCTCCAAAAATTACATTTTATTAAAAAGAAAAACAAAGATAACTTTGTCAAACAAGTACTTCTTAAACACATTTTATTCTTAGCGGAATTAATAGTGTTTTTTGATAGACTCTTTATTATTATTATTATTATTATTATTATTATTATTATTATTATTATTATTATTATTAACGCATTATTAACTTTAATTTTGGATGAATAGAGGTAGAGATGACAAGATATATGTAATTGATATTAATATTTAATATTGATTAATAGTAAAATTTGATTTTTAGATAGAAAAAAAAATCAATACCAACAAAGAAAATCCACAGCATAATTAAATCTACAATAAGTAGGCATGCAAAAATGTTACGTCCTGGATGATGTGATACCAACTCTCTTCTTCATTTAAAATATCAATTTAAAGATACTTAATTTGGCAAATAATGGCAAAAGAGACAGAGTTGCATCATTGTCTGCACCATGCCACCATGAACTCAAGCCATATGAATGTCAACTATTTTTTTTAATCAACTCGGATTAAATGACTGAGATATTTTGATCTACATAACGTTTGCCCTCTTAGTTTATTGCTTAAATTTCCAATTGGGGTACGGGTTGCCTCTTATATATATATATATATATATATATATATATATATATATATATATAGTATTAAACAATATAAGCGGAGCCAGGAAATTACATTTTGCGGGATGAAATGATAATTGCTACTTGTTGAACCAGAATCACTTGGTTCACAAAAAATCAATGCAAAGAACAAAAAAAAAAAATGATTCTATCATTCTTAATTCTTGTTTTTAGATTTATTGGATAAGAGTAAAGTAGACAAGTTATTTTCATTATTTAAGTTTCTAACGTTCTTAATTCGTGTGACAAAAGAAGGTACCTATATAATTGCAATATCTAGGGAGTAAAATGGGGACAAAATTGAGTTGACTAAATATGCACTCGATCGCACAATTGACTTTATGTAAAACAACACCAGTATATAAATATATAAAAATAATAATCAAGATGGTCATTGTCATTTAATTATCAATTTCGTTAATTTGTATTATAGTAAAAATATTCTAAATGATATCGATCAAGGATAATTTTTTTTTATATATTATAGCAACAAAACCGAGTTTATGAAATGTTGTGCAAAACTGTCTAACAGTGGACCTTTGCAATTAGGGTGTGTTTGATTCATTCATTTTTTTCTAGGAAAAATCATTTTCTAAGAGTCTGTTTGATTGTAAAGCCGGAAAATGATTGTAAGGAAAACGTTTTCTGGGTAAATGAATTCCGGGAAAAGATTTTCCAAGAAAAATGATAGTTATAGGTGTTTGATTGGATTAATTTGAAAGTTGGAAAATTGTGTTGTTTTCCTTGTTTTTATATTTTTTTAATGAAATTTGATCATTTTTCTTATTTTTATGGTTAAAGTAAATTGTCCATAAAAAAAAAAGAAAAAAAGAGCCAAACTTTTCCTGGAAAACAAAAACCACCTCCTCCCTAAGGAAAACGTTTTCCTTCAAAATAAGGAAAAGTACAGAAATCGAGAAAATCGGAAAACCTTTTCCGGGAAAAAAGTGTATCAAACAACACCAAAGTTGGAAAAGAAGCTGGAAAAGTGAGTTTTTCCCGGAAAAGAAGTGTCAATCAAACACACCCTAATTTTTTTTCCCATCATTGACTGTTTGATTGCAATTTTTTCCCGGAAAACATTTTCCAACTTTTTCCGATTTTCGTTCTTTTCCTTATTTTGAAAGAAAACGTTTTCCTTGGGGGAGGTGATTTTTATTTTATGGGAAAAGTTTGGCACTTTTTTTCTTTTTCTTTTTTAATGAACAATTTACTTTAATTAACCATAAAGATAAGGAAAATGATTAAATTTCATTTAAAAAAACTAAAAAATAAGGAAAATAACATTACTTTCCAACTTTCAAATTAACCCAATCAAATACCTACAATTACTATTTCCTTGGAAAACCTTTTCCCAAATTTATTATCCGGAAAATGTTTTCTTTCCATCTATTTTCCGACTTTACAATCAAACACACCATTAGAGCATTTGCTTTTGCGAAAAGCCAAATGATTGTATTTCAGAAAAAAAAAAAAAGTAATCTGCACAAATTTTTTTTATTTTTTTAATCTATTAAGTTAAAGCAAATTTAGAGAAATCGATTATACTTAGTAAATAAATGGTACATGGATGAAAAAGTGATTTTAATGCATAATTTTAATCCACGAATCAACGATCACGTGTAAATTAATCTATTAGAAACGTAATATGATTGAGAAGAAAATTCCGATTGGTAATTTGCTAATGTCCATAGTAATTGTTCCTTTTTTTCTTGACCGGTTAAGCTTTTTCTTCCACATTGTGTTGGTCTCTACCAAATTTATCTTTAGAATTGATTCCATTCGTATTCGTTTTTCTCACTTTTTTCATGCATTTTGAGGGCTAAAAGTTCTCAAATTGAATTATGATGTCAAATCCATGGCCATAGTGGTACACCGTGTTAATTTTTTATTTTTTGTTTTTTTTTTTGAAGAAAAAACTTTTGTATAGAATATATTCTTTTTCATTTTGAGGTTTTCATTTTCAATAAATTTCACTTTCAGGTTCAGGTAGCCACTTCACATTATTAGTCGGATTATATGATCCTTTTTATTTGTTCTCACTAAACACTTTTGGCAGTATGAAAATTTATCAGACATCGTTTTGTTTTTGAAATAGTTACAAAAACACAAATAATCTCTGGTATTCTTAGAGTTCTTGCTCTTATTTATTTGTCTTATTAGTAATTGCAACTTTCACATTGCAAAGCACATTATCCTATTTATTTAATTATTACCTCGTATATGTTGATAATCAAAATTTATTAGTCAAATGCAATAATATTGGGATCCTTATCACCATTGGGTCTGATCCAGATCACGCTTGGCCCATATCTCCTTTTGGGCAGGATCCCTTAATTGTGCACCCTTTAAAAGTTGCTGACTTGGGGACTCATTACTCAACCTGGATTGTGAGTCAATGATTGGCACGGGATTACCCATGATGGTCGGGGTGGGAGTACGTATCAATCATCAGCCCACATATAAACAATTTAAGTTATCCACATATGGGTATTGGATTATTAGTGCGTCTGTGATGTAGTAGTCTATATTTGATCGGCCAATTTTCTTGTTATTCGAGGGTGTATTTATTGAGGGTAAAATCGTAACAAAAAAGTATGGAGGGAGTGGCATTCTATGGTTATTATAGGATTTTTTTTTTGTTTTAAATTGATGGAAGACTTTTTGTGGTAGATGGTCATGACTCATATTCACATAATTCAAGAAATAATTATAAAAATAACAACTTTTTAATGTTGACGTTCAAAGGTCAAGCTTTAAGTTATAGCTAGCTTAAATTCGTACGACACGCATTTTTTTGGTCTTGATATTCTAGTTGTTGTTTCAGTTGGAGAAGTAATTAGCTCCTCCTATCTTTGATTTTGATTCTTTATGAGGATGCAGACAATCAGCTTGATAGGATTCTTGACCTTGGTAAATTATTGTGACTATAACCTGCGATCTTTCGATGTAATATTCTACTGCAAATTGCACAAATTAAACATGATTTTGTATGAGAATTGATCCTCCATGAGAGAGGCCCCACACCACGCTGTCTCTCGACGGAGGAGGCGCCAAATCAGCCCCACGGCACTCTCCAATAAGATGACACGTGCGTGCGAGTTCTCCACACACTTTATGAGGATCAAAATTGGATTTTAATTTGTATACTGCACAATACCAGTGGTAACATTTATTTTATAAGTTAGATTGTCAAAATAATATTTATTTTCATTCTGGAGAACCTTAATGCAAGATATTTTCAACAGTAAGAGGTTGCTAATAAAGAAACGTAATGGAGGAAACTTTTTCTTTTTGTTGATCATTAAAAACGCACACTGGTTGATCCATTCATTACCTATGGGAGAATAGGTGTTGCAAGCAACTTTTTAATTACCAAAAATCAATTAATCAGATTTATAGTAGTGATTACAATATAAAACATTATAAATCCTACAGAAATAAGTAAAACATGAACATTTCTGGGCTTCTTCCCAGGGAAAATGAACACGTGAATTTGGTAATAGAGGAAGAACTCTTTGAGTAATTAAAAAACCTTCAGAAAATATTTCCTACAAAAAGTTCACTAAGAAAATAATAATAAACTTATAGAACTGAAATTAAAACCCGCTGATTGACATAAGAGCTTTTTGTGACTGATTCAATTCTCTAAAAAAATGTTTCGATTGGTATGATATGACATACTATCACAATGCTCGCTTTGTCAAAATAAAACTTGTAAAATTAGCCAAATGTCAAAGAAAATTTGACCCACAATCTAGATCGAATAGGACGACATAATCATGGTGTAGATCTATCGTGATTTCTTTTTAGGTATGTGCCATGGGATGTATGTGGATTTGGTCTAAGGTGATAAGATAGGGGTTGTGTTGTGGATTGGGTTGTGATATATTTGGTTTTGTGATTGGACTCGAGGAATTTAAGGCCCTCATCTGATAGATCGAAGCATGGTGGAAACAGCGCAAGGAAATTGCTTCTTTGAGTAATGAGCATTATAAAATAGCAAGTGATCCACTTTGTAGGCATTACGAATTTACTATTGGTTGTGAGTACTTAATTATTCAAATTGCTCGTGAACATTTTCCTAACCAAGCTAAACTTTGTGCTTGTAAAAAGGTGCTTGATGATGATCGATATTGTTACTTTGAGAAATGATGGTTGTTTGTAAATTTCTCATCAAATGGAAATTCAAGTCAAAACCAAATAATGAAACAATTGAAAGTTCTAAAACGCACATGCGATTATGCATATACACATAATATATTGAATCGAATTTCATTCAATCCTAGTGCTAGCTGGAACTTTATTATAGTTTTAGCGCTTGGTTGATGTGATGCTATTTTCTGCTGTCATGTGACTGTGTGGCCATACTTATCAGCCCCTGCTGTGTGACAGTGCCTGGATATGCCACATTAGCCCTGAATTATGAAAAAGTCCTAGTATTGGAACTATAAAAGAGGTGTATATTGAACAAACTTAGATTTTAAGGTAAAAGATTAAATTCGTGATAATATAAAGTAGATATGAATTTCAAGTACAAAGACATCATATGTAATGATGGAAATCCCTCATGAAAATATTAAACATCCAGAGACACCTATGCCATGGATTGGATAAATCCGCTTACAATTTGATAAAACATACAAATCGTATATGCAATTATGCATATGCGCGCATAATATTTCAAAAAACCTTTTTCCTCGTTTTCTTCCTCTCTTGATTTGTTAATGAAGTTGAATCAATCATTTGGTTTTGACCTAATTAATTAATCACTATTATACTATTACACTAGATGTAATCACTGTTTAAATTAAGAAATCACCATTTTTTACTTTATGTCAAATAATTTAAAGAACGAAGCTCATCTGGTACACTCCAAATTGCGCATTATGATATACCCTAAGGTGATGTAAGTAACACATTAACTAGAGTATCATATCAATCAGGATGCGCTATAGTGTACATCTCCCAATACACTAAAGTAACTTCAATTTAATAAACATAAGATATAATTAATAATAGAACATGCTCGCTATCATCCCAATCAATCAACCCTCCGTTGTCTAGAGGGCGAATAAATTTATTATAATTTTATCTGCTAATTAATCGAAATATTTTAGCATTCCATGATTACATTAGAGAATAGAGATGCTATCCGTTATGCGAAGTTGACTTAAAACATATTTTATGCACGTCCTTTGCTAATTGGTGGGCCATCAACGATATATTTTAAATTTTCAGAAACCCAGCTGGAACATATATAACTTAATCAAAGAAATACAAAATTATTTGTAATACAGGTAATATCGATAAATTCAATTAATTGATCAACGTTAAAGAATTCAGATGCAAGATCTATTGTTCGTCTTCAGGGTGACAGCTCCATCCTAGATGTGTCAATAATCCAGTTTAATTTGCTGATTAAAATGTCTTACGTTATTTAATTAATTATTTAAAGGGTTCACTCACACTAATTTGTCTTGTTCACATTATCAATCGATTTTTTTTTTTTTTGTCAACATCCTGATTGTCCTCTTGTAATGTTTCCATAAGCTCATTTGGTGCAGTTATAAATTATGAGGATTATATTAACTATACAATTAATTTAAGTAATGTATTCCAATCTTATAAAATGAGATATTACCATTATTTTGTAATAAATTTTTTACAAAATTATAACACTTACATAATTTTACAATTAATTGTATAACTAATTATACAATTAAAATTATCTAACTCAATAATCAGAAATAACATTATATATTATCATGACAAATATATAACTTGTTCAACAGTTGCCTTTTGGTTCGGCCTCGCCGAACTTTTGAAAACTTCGGCCTCTCTCATAGGGGCCCTGCCCCCCGCATTCCGCGGCCCGGGGGTGGAGGGGGGCGCTTGTGTCTATCACTGAAGAATAGCCAACTTCCAGGGGCCGCACCACAAGGTTTTGCACTTGGTCAAATGTGTACATGTAATGTATCTGGTATGAGAAAGTCAACATCAAGAATTGTAGAAGGGTTTCAATTGACCTGCATGATGTACATGCAAGAGTCTCGGCTAAGTTATTCTCCACCCTCTAATATGGGAATGAATTACCTTTTGTGCACCTATATTTATAACAGGAATGATGCATTTTCAGTGTTGTAATTTTCAACGCTAAAATTTTGTTAAAATTCCAATATTGGAAATATATCATTTCTTATCTTTAGAAGTGTTGCTTTTCTTCTTTTTAATGTTTTAATCTAAAAATTAATTTTTACTACCAATTAAAATCAATCACGCATCTCATATTATTTTTTTTCTTAGTACAAATTTTGGGATTATATGGGCAGGGTTTGATGTCTCGAACTCTGAATAAACTAGTAAGGGTGTCTTACCACTAAACTAAACTCGTTGGACATGCATCTCACATTATTGCTATCTTTATAAATTAAGAAAGCTGTTTATAAATGAAAAAGCATTAGTGATTATTTGAAAAGATTATTTTTGCAATCACGTTTAATTTTTGTACGCTTGATTT
This sequence comes from Jasminum sambac, assembly GCA_018223645.1. Lineage (NCBI taxonomy): Eukaryota > Viridiplantae > Streptophyta > Magnoliopsida > Lamiales > Oleaceae > Jasminum > Jasminum sambac. The sequence continues at coordinate 26,424,396 of CP073649.1, forward strand.
TCAATTTCAAAATGAAACTTTTCAAATAATCCGATCTATGAAAGTATCATGTTAGTATTGTCAACCAATAAGGACCGACTACCTATAACACATGGTGAACCACATTATTTATCGAATTATGATATTATATGTAGACTATAGTAGACGGTAAAAAGATAGTATTTAGTGATTAAAAAGTATTGGACGCTAGAAAATTTCGGTTTGAAACTTTTTTAAAAAAATATTACTAATTCTCACTTTTAATTCATCACCTTCTGCTATACGTTGTCCGAGCAAGTTATTTTTCTTTTAACAATGATGTGTCCAACAATCTACGTATAAACTAATTTTTCCAACGCGTCGTGCAAGTTTTACATACACGACAAAAGAATTTATGCTTGTTTGACAAAAGCATTTAAAGATGCGTGTTATGTAATCAATTTTTTACCTTAGGACCAAAAACATTAATATATCACTATTTATAGATCAAAACACATAATAGAAAAAAAATTAAAAAATAAAATTACAGGCAAAACGCTATGATTTTGTTTCACGGTTCATAATAAACATTACTCTGCCCTTTGAGGCTCCTCCAAGAGAATTATTGGCTCTTTGTACTGAAATAAATGAAGAACGAAGGTTATATTGAATCGATCAGACGGAATCAACTCTATTGCAGTCCCGTATCAACTAAAACTTCTTTGTTATGAAGCACGGAAACCCCTAAAAGGTTTGTGTCGGAAAAGTTTCGGAAACCGAAACTCTCCGGAAACGTTTCGGAAACTCTTAAAAAGTTTCCTATTTTTTAAGAAATTAGGAAACTATATGGAAATTTTATGGACATTGTACGGAAACTTCTACGAAATTTTTAGGAAACTTTATGTTCAAGAAATTTAATTGTCAAACTTTTTAAATTTTCTAGTTTTAGTATTGCTTCATTCTAGTAAAAAAATTTTTTATAACAGTGAACTTCAAATTTTAATTAGATTGGTTTGATTATGATATTTTGTTTATCTAGTTCATAAATATTTTATTGAAGCTGAATTTTGAAATTATATAGTAAAACAAATTATTACCATATTATGTTTTCATAACGTTTCGTGTCCTACATTTTTTAAAAATTACGTTTTTCCGTTTCGTGTCTCGTTTTCGTTTCCGTGCAACCTAGCTTCTTTGTTAAAAAAAATATGTCCCAATTTTGTAGAAGATCTCACTGAGCTCGCCAAACCACAACATTCTTCTAAGTGGAAGAGAGTGATTAAAGTTAGTGATGTTGAGTCATAGTCCATACATATATAGCATGAAAAGTGAATAGAGCTAGATAGAGGGGTATATGATTTTGTTAATAATTATAGGCTTCCCTGTTAAAGTGAAATGCAACACCTATGATATATGTGGTAGGTTCAAAGCTGATCCTGAGCCTAAGCAGCTTAATCAACGGCTTAGGGGCTTAGGGCCCCAAAAATATAAGCGCCCCAAAATTTGCAAGTCTATATAAATAGGGTAATTTTTGTTTTAATAAAAGTTAAGCTGCTACTTGTTTAGTTAGAGAGAGTTCAATTTTAATCTCTTGATGAATTATATTATCATTATTATAACTAGTGTTTTCACCCGCGCGTTGCACGGGGAAGCTTATACCCAATTGTCTCAATTGGCGCTGATTTATGAAGATTTGATCAGCTCAATTTTTGGATTAGTGATGCGAATGGATCTAAAACGTGTTAATTTTCGGAATTTTTGGATTTATTGAGGAATTAAGAAAGGAGTTGTGAAGATACCAAATTCCAATAGTAAGATTTGAGACGCATTCATTGGTGTTTGATAAGGAAAGACGTGTGTGAACTGTTAGTGATAAAGATGAGAAGGAAAGACGCATGTAAGATTTCTTTGATAAAAGATTTAGACTTATCTCAAAATATATCATTTAATCTTAAAAAAGAATATATAGGGAGATTTCTTTGATAAAAGATTTGGGCTTATCTCAAAATATACCATTTAATCTTAAAAAATAAATATACAGGGATTGGGTGGGAAATGAAATTTTGTAATTAATTTTTTAATTCTAAAAATTAATAGTTTGAGCGGGAAAATATGCTCATTTTATTAATATATAGATTTTATTAATATATAGATTACAAAATTTTTTATTTAATAAAATCTTTTATTTGAAAGTAGTATATATAAGTTGTTTGGGGATAAAATTTTATTTATTAAAGGTCTCCTACGAAATTTCGTTTAAGAGCCTCCAAATCTCAAGACCAGCTCTAGGTAGGTTATATATATATAGAAGAGGAAACGGTTGGAATGTAACAAAATTGAACCAAAGATTTGCTTCAAATTTTGGTTGAGATGATGAAATCAAAGCAAAAGATACAAGCGTCAGAGATTCAAAATTACACATATTATATTTGGTGTGAGCAAATCAAATGGCAGATTTGTTATAAGCACGAAAACATGGCTCTTCAGCGTCTATACAAAGCCCTTCTCTGCTTCACTCTCTCTCTCTCTTATACAACTAAAGAAATCTGTTACAACTACCTAACATCATCCAAATTCATTTTGAGATTTTCTTTACCGCAACTATGTAGAAAGAAGAAACTAGCTTTATTGACAAAAGTCTTATCTACACAAGAAACAATATTACATACTCGATCCGTCTCACTTTGATAGACATGTTTGTTTCCACACATATTAATTAATAAGACACAATTATTATAGTTTGGAATACAAATTTTTTCTACAATGTTTCTAAAATACCATTTTCATAAATAACTATACTAACAAACTATCTAATAAATAGGGATATTTAAATCAAATAATTAAAATATAACTTAAATTCTCACCATGAAAACTTATATATAATTTGGAGTAGACCAAAATGAAAAATATTCATATCAAAATGGAACGAAGGGAGGATAAATTTACATTATTCTCAAATGCTCAAGTTATTGATCACTTAAAAATCGAATTTTACAAACTTTACACATAGGATAATATTATTTTTATTTGTTGCTACAAATACAAAATAAGATTTTTACAAATAATAAAGGTGGTAAGAATCTTTTGACACATTAAATCACCTAAAAAATATCTTTCATACAACAAACATTCACATTACTATCTAAAACTATCAATCTTGATCTCTTCTTGAGATGGGAGTGGATTGATATGTATTGGTCCACATTAATTAACAAATGGGGGTAACTTCTCCCCCATGATCGAGAGGAGATCAAGACTGTTAAAACTATCTATACATTTTCTTTATACAAACAAATTTTGTGTCATTAATTACGTCCCAATAAAAGTAGTATAGAAAAGATCAAATGCCAACATATTGAAAGTTTAAGTTACCAACATATTGTGTGATGATTGACACGTGGTACCGCCCCTAATCAGTGGCGAAGCCCACCGCTTGAAGTTGAGGTCACAATTGAAGATTTCAGAAAAATAAAACGTATATATTTTATTATAAGTGTTTCCTATGCGTTTTCATATTTTGAAAATACTCTATAATGACATCATTTTTTAAAGGATCAAGTACATTATTCTCAACATATGCAATTAAACTATCATGAGCCATTAATCTCCTATTTGATCACGTAAAAACTATTTGTTCATCACGGAAAACACCATTTCTACTGAAACAGTGGCCACAGGAAGAAATGCCAAGAGCTTGTAGACTAGTGGGTACACTTGATGTTTATTTTTATCCACCATTTGTTATGCTAGATCACTGATGCCATGTAATCCTCCAAAATCCTTGTCACTACACAGGTCAAGAATATATGTATCGAGCTGATCTTCAAGTTCAAGGATATCTGCTTCTTCAAAATCTTTTGAATAATACTCACATAATCAAATTTGTTCTTATCCAAATTAACAAAAGAATTATTTGGGCATAAACATGCAGCACAGATGCCCTAAACATCATAATACCATTCCTAATTTTGTGGATTCTGATTTTTTTTTTAAGTCAAAAAATTTTTGGGTCAAAGTTGAGGGTTGCGTGATCCCTCAAGACCCGTCTGGCCTCCGTCTCTTCCACTAACGGTGAATCATGGGAGGTACTTATCAATTATCAATCAATATATTGCTATGTCGGCATTTAATATATGTAATAAAAGTAGCTATCTTCAAAATGAGAAAAAGAAAAATGCCCTCCCTTTAAAGTTACAGAGAAGTCAGTCAACACAAGGCTAGCAGAATTGATGGTGAATCACGGAGTCATCTCAAGAAACCACGGCGTTGACCAAGAACTAATGGCGGTCAATATTCCCGTGTTCCCATCTGATATTGCCAAGTGGAGATAACCACGGGCTATTGTCCACGTGGCAAAATCATAGAGGAAGATCAGCATTCTTTGGAATATGCTCTGCCAAGATTCTTTTCTCCCATGCAATTAAATAGGGCGCCGAACTCTGCTTTCCCTCCACACTCATTTCCTCTTCTTCATTCAATTTTCCGTAATAACAGCAGTTTTCCAGAATTTCCTTTCTGAGTTTGTTTTTCGAACGTGAAATTGCTTCATTTATCGTCTCCTAGAGGTCAAACTGATCTCAAGTTTCTGAAGAACATTGTTAATTTGTTGAGGTGAGTTTTATACTCTATTTGAATTCGTAGCTTCAATATTGCTGTTTTCTCTTTCTGTGATTCATCCATGGCTAAATACTTTCAACTCGTTTTGAAAGTACTTAAATATGACACGTAAGTTATAGAATTTGCAGAGTATATCCTGTATCGGATGCAATGATGGATGAGAAAGATGATTTACAATCTGCCTTTTTGTCATAAGTGAAATGATTGTTGTATTAGCTTTGTTAAGAAAACCTTTCTCCTCCTTGTATTGGCTTCATTCGAACGGGCGAATTCCACCAGAAAGAAGCAGTATATGGTAATATATATAGTATTTAAAAATGGCAAATCAATTATTGTCCATTAATTGCTCGCGGATGAAGTAAATATCCTTATCCTCGCACAGCTTCTGAAAATGTTCCAATTCCCGCGCGGGTTTTCCAGGCAAATTTGTTTAACAAAAGAAACCTGATGTGGTTTATCATAAACCACATGCAGCTTCTTTCGAAAAAATATATTTGCGGGTACACCAGCGTGGGTATTGGAAAATGCCTTGTAGAGCTCCTTTTTAGGGCTTGTTCTTTTCACTATAAATTTAACCGCACGCAATTCCGTATAACCTCATACTCATTTTCAACCACACACATATCTCCCAAAATAATATTAACCACACATTTTTACACGAAATACCGTACACATCAACTTAACACCCAATCAAACATACCCTTAATATGGAGGACTTTGTAGTCTAGGGGCAATTTTGTTGGTTATTCGTGTAGAATAAATGTGACCCTTATCTGTAGGTGATTGTTTGGTACGAATGGATAATAGGTATTGAGGGGTTTAAATCAAAAGAGACGGTCATTTGTTGTAAATGTTGAAAATTGGGTTTCGTATTATGGCACGTTTCTCTGAACTCTATTGAAGTAGCAGTATCATTTATGTGATAGAGAGAGCCAAGTTTGAATTTTCATCTGGCTTCTAATGGTTCTTAAGCTTTCCAAGTCCTATGAGATTTCTTTTTCTTCGTTTTATTTTTTATTTTATTTTTTTAAGACCTGGGGGATTTTTTTTTTTCTGGGGGGCGGGGGGGAGGCTTGGGCTCATAAAGATGGGGTAAGGTTCGAACATAGGCCAAAGGCCTGGAACTCAAGCATCTTAATCACTGTGCCATTGTTCGAATTCTTTAGTCCTTTGAGTTCATTGATCAATAAGTTGAGTTTCTTGAGAATTTCTACTTCTCTTATAATAATAATAATAGGAAGAATTCACGGAATCACAGTTATGTACTTTTAACAGATTCTGTCTTATCGAATTTCTACAAAAATATGTGGTTCTAAAGTGATTCAAAACAACAAACTTATACGTTACACAAATTGTGCTATTGAAAATGAATCTTACGGTATCGAAAACACTATACTAAACAATCATTGAAGGTGTGTTTGATTGAACAAAATTTGGATGGAAAATATCACTTCAATGAAAAAGTTTTCCCACTTATGTGTTTGATGCAAAACTTTTTCCCAAAAAATGTTTTTCATGTACAACTCACTAAAGCACAATTTTGGCTCATTTTCCTGAAAAAGTGAATCTGGTATTAAGGTGGGAAAAATTACAAGAAAATCTTTTCCACGAAAAATATTTTTCACCTCTAATTTCAGGTTCAATCAAACACACCTTAAGTTAAAACGAAATTTCAAATTTGGCAAGCCATTTGATGTTGACATTGTTGAGCCAAATCTTGTCATATCGACTGTTGTTGTACCAAACATGAGCAAAATGTTTTGTGGCTCCTCAATGATATATTGATTGGGGGTTTAGTTGTTCCGCGCGGTATTCCGTATAAAAATGTGTGGTTAATATTAGTTTGGGAAATGTGTGTGTGGTTGAAAATGAGTATGAGGTATACGGAATTGCGTGCGAATTTGGTAAATACCAAAGAGAACAAGGCCTGAATAACACTCATAGTTTATAGTGCATCTTGTGGACATGAAGCTTTGTTTATCAAATGTAATTTTCTACAGATTACAGAGGATCCGTAAGATTATATAGCCCTTGTTTTTTGTTTTCTTTCTTTACTTGTCTTTTGCAATAATTTATTCTGACTACAAAGCAGTTCACATGCTTGAGGCTTTCCTCTCCACACAATAAATTTTTATTTTATTTTTTATCTTATTATTTTTAATCACTCATTCAATTATTTTATATTTTTTTAATTTTAATAATATATCCAATATATAATTTGAATAAGTCAAAACTATTAGGAGGAGGACAAGACAGTTGAAGAGTCTCATTCTATACCTGCTCTTGATATTTTCTCTTACACTCTTTTTGTTCACGATTTTTCTTTGACTTTTCTTCAAGAAAAATATGGGTGGACTATTCACACCCGCTCTCTTTCTAACACACCATAAAAAAATCCCAGTTCCCAAAATACCTTTGTTTTCATTTAAAAAAAATTACAAGACTTGCTTCGAAGCTGTTCGCCCAACAATGGCAGAACAATTTTTTTTTTTTTTTTGGAGGTCAATTGGGGGTATTTTGGAATAATAAAGATTTTTGCGGAGTGCTAAACAATTCTTGGAGTGTGAATAGTCCCACCCAAAAAAGATTCCAAACAGATTGTAAGAAAACTAACAAATAAAAATCAATACTAGCCATATTTTATTGTCCTATGTTTGAATCTTCAAATATTGTGGGACTGTCTTCTTTGAAGTTTAAGAAAAACAAATTAAAAATAAAAAGTCAGCCGGAGTCCAGCTTTTCTGCTAACACCTACAGCTGGTAATAATTAACCAATTATTGTAATTCTTATGTTGACTTCCTAGCATGATTTCACATGATCCATTTTTCACGTGTTCCGTTTGGTTGTCACTTTCAGTTTCCGAAATTTTTATAATATTATCAATATGCAGGCAAGCTTTTGTCTTTTATTGGATTTATTTCGTCTTTTGTCTTCAAATAGCTTGAGGTTGGTAGTGATATTTGTGTTTCCAGGATACACAGAGTTTGAGAGATAGTCATGGCTAGAGAACAACTAAAAGTGCTTAATGCACTTGATGCTGCTAAAACTCAGTTGTACCACTTCACTGCAATTGTAATCGCCGGTATGGGGTTTTTCACCGATGCATACGATCTTTTCTGCATCTCTTTAGTCACGAAACTCCTCGGCCGAATATATTACCACGAAAATGGGGCACAAAAGCCCGGTAGTTTGCCTCCGAACGTGGCTGCCGCCGTCAATGGCGTCGCATTTTGTGGCACACTCGCCGGCCAACTCTTCTTTGGGTGGCTTGGCGACAAACTTGGCCGGAAAAAAGTGTACGGAATGACCCTTATGCTTATGGTGATTGCATCAATTGCCTCTGGCCTTTCGTTTGGAGACAAGCCTAAAGCCGTTATGGCCACACTCTGTTTCTTTCGTTTTTGGCTCGGTTTTGGCATAGGCGGTGACTACCCACTTTCAGCCACCATCATGTCTGAGTACGCCAACAAGAAGACTCGTGGGGCGTTTATTGCTGCTGTTTTTGCAATGCAGGGGTTTGGGATTTTGGCCGGTGGGATTTTCGCAATTATAGTTGCTGCTGCTTTTAAGTCGGGATATCCCGCCCCTGCTTATCAAGATGACGCTTTGGCTTCGACTGTTCCTGAAGCTGACTATGTCTGGAGGATAATTCTAATGTTTGGTGCACTTCCCGCCGCCCTCACTTACTACTGGCGTATGAAGATGCCCGAAACTGCCCGTTACACTGCCCTAGTCGCCAAGAACGCCAAACAGGCCGCTGCTGACATGTCAAGAGTATTGCAAGTTGAGTTAGAGGCCGAAAAGGAGAAAGCCGAAGAGAGAGGAATAGTTTTGGGTTGTTCACCAAGGAGTTCCTTAGACGCCATGGACTTCACTTACTTGGAACAACAACTACATGGTTCTTACTTGATATTGCCTTTTATAGTCAAAATCTTTTCCAAAAGGATATTTTCAGTGCAATTGGATGGCTCCCACCTGCAAAAACGATGAACGCATTAGAAGAAGTGTACAAAATTGCTAGAGCTCAAACTCTTATTGCCCTCTGCAGTACTGTCCCGGGATACTGGTTTACAGTATTCTTCATCGACAAAATTGGGAGATTTGCGATCCAATTAATGGGATTTTTCTTCATGACAGTGTTTATGTTCGCCTTGGCTATCCCTTACACTCACTGGACACATAGAGAAAACCGAATTGGATTCGTGGTTATGTACTCACTCACTTTCTTCTTTGCCAATTTCGGTCCAAACGCCACCACATTTGTTGTCCCGGCTGAGATTTTTCCGGCGAGGCTCAGGTCGACATGCCATGGGATATCGGCGGCTGCAGGCAAGGCAGGAGCTATTGTTGGGGCTTTCGGGTTTTTATATGCTGCACAACCTACTGATCCAAAGAAGACTGATGCTGGATATCCTCCTGGTATTGGTGTTAGAAACTCGCTTATCGTACTAGGTTGTGTTAACTTCCTTGGAATGTTGTTCACCTTTTTGGTGCCTGAGTCGAAGGGGAAATCGTTGGAGGAAATGTCGAGAGAGAATGAGGAGGAAGATGGAAGTGTAACGGAGTTGAGAGTGCAAAGTGGTAATGATTTTAGGACCGTTCCGGTTTAGAAGTTAATTTTCTGACTGCTCGTTTAGATGGTTGCATACTTGCGTCATATGAAAATGTAGTAAGCCTTTAAGTCATGCTTCTTGCCATTACAATATGAAATGAAATAAATACTTCTGTTTCTATGGTCATTTCTGCATATGAAAGCTTGGTGCTAATTGGCTTGCATTATCATTGGAATACTACAAATTGAAGAAATCTTGTTTAGGTGATTGTTTTGCATTCTTCTTTTTGTATGTGGCAATCTAATCAGCGCTTTCAATCGCTATATTTGAAATGACAAATTAAGTGTTATATCACTGGAATCCTAGTAAATGATATTACTCAATCTATATTTGTTGTTGTTGAATTGTATTTGGATTTTGACCAAAGCAAAATAAAATGTCAGAAAATAGCGTTTAAATATATAGCAAAATACACACATCAAACAACATCCAAAATCTAGCAAAGCATAAACTCTAAATAGCATCCTCGAGAAGCAAAACAAAGACTACAAGTTAATAATGAGAAAAATAGAGATTGTTCTGATATTAAAAATAACATAAAATTGATCAGATCCATTCATCTTCAAAAAAAAAAATAAGAGTAGGCATTGTCAATTTTCTGTTACGTCTCAACATCACCACTGCATTGAGACAAAAAGCATCTTCCTAATTTTGTGTAAACACAAATTTTATCTCAAAAAGGAAATAAAATGCGCGAACACGCAACTACCTACTAGAAGATTTGAATGGAGAAAAAGTCACTATAATGTATGGACATATGGTGCCTTTACATTCAGTCTGAGGTTTGCAAAGTGCGTAGACATTTCCTCTAAGTGTCTCCCCTGCTTTTCATCCATGGATGCCCTGCAATCATCACAAAGGAAATCCAATTAGAAAAACTCTTTCAAAAGCAACATGGTAAGAAATCTTGGAAGAACATCTTTTCTGAACAATAAACTTTTTTGAAATGCATTAAGCCATTCCAATATTATCCCAACTAAAGAATGTCTTCAGCTTTTAGAATGCAAGAATTCTATATCAAGAACCATCATGTCAATATCCTAAATTGAAAATCTTGTTTAAGGTATCAAAGATCAAACTGCAAAGCAGAGATTTAGATTTTGAATTGCTGAAGTGGATAGTAGATTAAGGTAAGTACTTACGTAGGACTTGATCGGCCGAAAACCTTCCGGATACATCCTTGCATAGCATCTTTCTGAGCAAATCCTTAGCTTCTCGTGACACTGAGCTAAAAACACTCGTCGGGAACCTCAGATTTGCCCTCAGAACGGCCTCAAAAATATCCTTGGCTGACTCACCATAAAAAGGAGGGATGCCAGCTAACATTATATACAAAATGACCCCCGCACTCCACACGTCGATCTTTTCGTTGTAGCATCTTCCAGCCAGAACCTCTGGAGCTACATAATAGGGGTCCCAACAATACCAGTCATCAGCTGGCTGTGATGGAAAAGCTCAGCCGAGCCAAAATCTGCAAGCTTCAGCTCATTATTGTGGTTGAAGAGGATGTTGTCGGGCTTTATGTCCCTGTGAGCTACTCCGTGACGGTGGCAATGTGCTATGGCTTCCATTAGTGGTACCTATTGAACACAATTATGTTAGTCTGAGTTCCTTACAATTATGCTTGTGGGAGAGAGAATTCTGCAAAAAAATTGTTCGTTACTGTTCTGCGGGGTAAACCACTGGAGTTGAAAGTGTGAATTTAACAGGTAAAAGTGCTAAGAGCCTCAAATCCATGACGAAGATACAAATTTGTCTCAATGTCACACACGCATAGGGCCCTTAAAAAGAAGAAGAAGCCTCAATCAAAGTAACCTACAATGTTATTTTTTGCTACTGCTGTGGCGCTAGCTGCAAGACGAGTAGACGACAGTGTGTTTTCTGTTTTTTCACATTTTGACATACAAAATTTTTCCTCGACTCTCCAAATGTGAAGTAAACAATTTTCAAAGTTTTGAAATACTGAAATCAGCAAAGATAAAGAGCTCTTACATTCTATTTCAGCACCAAGAACCATGAGAAATATAAAAAGGAATTATATTCATACACAACATTACAAGGCCAACGAATATGAAACAGAACAGTAGAAGAAGAATTGATCCATCATCTATTCATCGTCCATCAATTCAGTGATCTGATTGTTAGTTGACAGCAACAATGCTATCTTAAATATAGAACTTAGGTAAATCAATTATTGCCTCATTAAATTTTGGCAGCTTATGAATCCATTACTCTTGAATTATTTCAACAAAGAAAAAGAACCCAACAAATAATCCTATGAAACCCTAGAAACATCCGACTTTTGAGAATCTTCTAAATTCATTGATCAGAAAACAATTTACAAATACAACCAAGGGGGAACATCTGAATAATTTAACTTAAAAGTTAATATGTAATGCGAATCAAAATAAGAACATCAGAAAATTGCATGAACAATTATAAGCGAAATATTCTCTTCACTGAATTCAGTATCAAATAAACTAAGGGGAAAAGGGGGAAAAACTCACCATGACATCGAGAGCCTCGGATTCAGTGAAGACGGATCCGGCCTTTATTCTCTCAAAAAGGTCCGATGATTCGCAGAACTCAAGCACAATGTGGAGAAAGCTATCATCCTCGTAAACATCGAAAATCCTCAACACATTCGGATGATTATTCCTCGAAACCAGCTGCATTATCTTCGATTCATTGTAAAGGCACTGGCTATCAACGGCGTCGTTATCGATTAGCCTTTTATCGATGGACTTGACGGCGAAGCAATCACCGGTGACGGTGGAGTGGCACCTGAATACGACGCCGAATTTTCCCCTCCCGATCTCTTCCTTCACTCTGTAATCTCTCCTGAGCGCCTCAGTCATCACTTTCTTTCTCTAGACTAAAAGGATAGTGCGTACGGAGGGGTTGTGGGGTCTATATACACACTGGTAGTTGGGATTTTGTTAGGAGTATATTCTATTCGGTTAACGGAATTTGCAGATTTAGGGAGGGTGTAACAGAACAGTGACGGAGTTAACGGTGCCCTGAATTATATATAGTTCCTTCAAATTTACTTTTACTGAAAAGAGAGTCAACAGAGGAATTGAAAATAAACTAATGGTGGGCTTGGATAAATTTTTATATCGCTAAAATTTATTTTTTCCTTTTTTTCTTGGTTGAGTGTTGTGGATTGTACGAGATATATGTGAATAATAATTAATAATGATGTAAGATATGTAATTGATATCGATATTTAATTTTTATTAGTAATAAACATTAATTTTTAAGCAATAATAAAAAGTTAAAAACAAGAAAAAAAAGAATGTTAAAACAAACAAAGAGTGAACACACTCATGAATTCAATAAACACACCTATGAATTCCATGTGGATAGAAATTTCAAAATTATTTAACATTTTAATCAAAATCAAATATCGATATTATTGATTTATTATTAGTACGTCTTATTGAATTGGTTGTTCTTTATTTGAGTAAGGCTATTATCACTCACTCGTGATGGAGGATATGATAAAATGATCATTTTATCCTTTATTATTTAGTGTAATACACTTAACATTAAATTTAAAAAATGAAGAAAAAATATTGAAGATTTATTTTAAAAAAGAGTAAAAATATTTTTTAAAGGATGGATGATTAAAAAAAATGATGTTTAAAAAAATAACTATTTTTCATCATTTGTCACACAAAGTATAAAATTTTAAAATGGACACCGTTGTCTAAAAATAAAATAATTCCCAATTTGAAAAGGACTAGGATTCGCATTTTATCATGAAACCGCCGTCTCCGAAATTCCGTGCATGCTGGTGTACTAGTAGTATCAGTATATCCTTTAAGAATATACTCGTTAAAATTACTCTTTTTCTAATATTCATTTTAATTAATGTCTATACAACATTTCTAGTACTCCTAAAATACTAAATGCAACCTTTTTCTAAAATTTTTGGTAAAGAAAATACTAAATACAACCTACTTATATTTAAAAGTTAAAATTTAAATAATGTGACTCTCCATGTAGAAAAAGACAATGTCGTTAGCCAAATATATTGTGCCCAGTATTCTATGAATACTAGAATTTTTTCCCTTAACAAAGTGGATCGCATATTTTGAGGGATTGCCACTTAAGGTGAGTTATTTGCAATTATTTTCAATGTAAAATATCATTTTTTATTTGATTTTTTGGAAAATTTTCAATACACTAAGAGACTCAATACTCATCACTCATGGAAAATAAGTTAATGGAATACAAGGGTCCCAATTAATCAACTGACCCCTATATCTACTTGTCAGTGCCCGATTAGTGTAGGAGCATTAAAGTCAATGCTATTGGAACACTAGAAATGGTTTCCAAATTTTCCATGGAACAATCAAACAAAATTTCATTTTTCCTTGAACTTAGAATTCCACCATCTCAATTGTTAAATAAAATAAAATAAAATAAAAAATAAAGAAAGAAAAGAAAAGAAAAATTCCACCATCCCACAAAAATGATACATTTTCTATCAAAACAAATTTCAATTCCTATATATGGCGAGAAATGGGAATTATAATTCGATGGAATTAGAATTCAAATTTCCTTTTCCATGCTTTAATCAAACACACCCTTGGAGATTTTGTTGAGAGTTATTCCATAATAAATAAATTATGATACTGCCACGCAAATTCTCGTGTACCACTCTCACATAATAAGGGAAAAGTGAAATAGTCATTGTACTCCTATTATGCATAGGCGGGTGATAGAGATTAATTTTTATAACTTTTTACAACTTTTTAATCTATTTTTATCAATTCTTTCTTTATCCAAAATCAATCACATCCACATATCTCGTGGGACCTATATGTACTATATACACAAATCTCAACCATTCAACTCTACTCATTCTCTCACCTCTTTCACATTAAAATACATAAAAAAAACCATTAAAAATTATTCCCTACCACCCACTATGGCTACACATCCCACGCATATGTGAAGTGTCAGAGGGGCACATATTAAGGGTGATAGGGAATAAATTATAATGGTTTTTAAAGATTTTTAATGTAAAAGAGAGAAAAAATAAGTGGAGTTGAGTGATGGAGATTTGTGAATGTGATAAGATATATAAATGTGATTGATTTAGGACAAAAAAGAATAGATAAAAAAATGATAAAAATGGTTGGCTATATATATAAACAAATATATGATTTGGCTCAAATTGACAATATGGAAGTAAAATAGTCATTTTACACCCTCTGTGTTTAGTGCAAAGCACAACATGCATAGGTGGAACCAGAGGAGGCATTTGTTGCGGCGACCTATAGTGGTAGAGCTAGAAAAAGGGGAGTCAAGAGGGGTTTTGAGGGGTCATGCAACCCCTCAATTTTGACCCCAAAAATATTTTGTACTTATATAGAAAAAATTTTAATTAAAAACTTACAAGCCAATAAAACTGACTCTTCACTCGTCTTTTTACCTCTTCACTTTTCAGATCTAAAATCCCCTAATTCCCCTAATCCCCTTCATAGCCAAATCGATCCCCATCGCCGACAACCTCAGCCATCAGTCACCGGAAGGTAGCAACTAGCAGCGGCACCTTTCTTCCTCACTAGGCGCCAGCAAATCAGTCTTAATCTCCGCAATCTACTTCTGAACCTCAATTTTGGACTTTAACTGTTTACACTTTGCCTCATTTGGGTGAGTACAAAGTTATAATTTGGATTTTTTTTTAAAATTATCAATGAAGTATTCAATTGAATGATTGATGAATGGTTTATTTGAAACGGTTGATTTTGGAAATTATAAACGAATTAGTAATTGCGAATATTATAAATTTGTGAAGATAGTAAAGTTAAATTGTGAACTTTAAAATAAGATGTGACTTTTGTTGAATATTTTGCTTACAGTTGCTAAATATATTATTTGCATAATTGCATCAGTTATGGAGAGGTATTATAAACGTAAATCTACCGTATCTTGTGATGAGCAACGTGAAGATTTCAATTGTGACCCCTCAACTTCAAGTGGCTGGCTCTACCACTGTGAGCTAGACCTTTGACAAGGGTATGCATAAATTAGAATTCAAGAAAGGAGTGTAGAAAAGTTAGAACAATACATATAATCGGGGACAGAGTAGCACAATATCATCGTCTTCATCAAGTGGCGCGGTTCCATGCTAGTAGAGTTGGAGGGTTCTCGTTAATCGTCGTTGATCGGACCTAGAGATAGAAAGAGTCTGTCATAGATAGAAGTTTGGAAAATGGGATTCTAGGAATGTTTTTAAATTTTGAATCGGCTGTTACCGAGGAGATTTGAGAGAGGGAAATGATAATAATAACAATAATTTAGGGATTGAAAAAATTAAAAAAATTTAAAAAATAAAAATAAAATAAAAATAAACCAATCCTGAATGCACGTGTATATTCAGGAATACCCTCACCTCTATCATTTGCTACTGGCAACCAGAGCAACATTATAAATTTATGTATAAATTTTGGAAGTTTGTTTAATTGGATTTGATCACCTACTCACGTGGGTACATACCCACGCCGATACAGCGCTACATCATCCTTTAAAAAAATTAATTTTTTTATAGTATTCACGTTGGGTCAGATGAATAATACATACCTCCTTGATAGTGAAGGGCCGGTGGGAGCCCACAAATTTTTTTTCCGGCGAGAGTACATACCCACTTAGGCATCAAATCGTAACTATTGTTTAATATATGTAAATATGTATGTAAGTAATCACACAATATTCCTCTCCCCTACTAAATCACTTTTTTGGCGCCGCCGCTAACCCAGGATACGCTTGGTTTACATAGAGCATAGAAAAATCTATTAGTATGATAAAAATAATAATTGACATTTGATTTCACAAAAGTTGATGCTGCAAATGAGTATCACCATTAAGTATGAGCGGTATTGTTCCTCGTATGGTAGGTCAATATGCCTATAATAGCTTATCTGTCTATGATCAAAATTTAATCTTATACAAGTACATCTTTATCAAAGTTTAATCTTATATAAGTAGGTTTTGATGGGTATGTTTCCTAACCACACGAGGGAATATTAGTAGCTTTCGATTGTTGACACGCCCCGTATCAAATTATCTCTAACAACTTGACACGTGGCGTGCGCCAACGATGGACGACGACTAAGTGCCGGATCCACCGCTAAGGCAAACTGTAACTGTTTAATCTTATCTGAATTTAAATAATAATAAAGGAGATTTTGTAGAAATTTCGACAGAGTTTCCTCTGTATCTTTGATATATCCACCCTGTAAGAATTTATTTCCACTCAAGCAATCAACACAATATTTCACAAAACCCTTTTCAATGGCAAGAATATCAAAATCTTTAAAACAGTCACAATCACCACAACCCAACATCGATGTCATTTTCAAAATTTGGATGGAAACGATGTTTGAAAAGAATTAGTGAATGAACAAACGAATGAACAAATGAATCAACTTTAGAAAACCTATTCTCAAACGAATGTGATGTCTCAAATGAACGCTAACAAATGAATAAATGAATGAAGCATACTATCTAAATGAAAGAGTGATGGTAGTGGTGGTCAACAGACGATCGAAGCTCACGCTCAACTGCTTCCTGATAAGAAAAACATTAGGAAAATTCGTGAGTTTTGTAACCCAATGAGTGGATGAGTTTGAAAACATATATTTTATAAAGTATTTCATATCATCTAACTTTTTGAGGAAGCGTTGAACTTGTTAAAGTATAAGTATAACTGAAAAATACTAAAAGAAGTGCTAAGTCAGTTTCCAAGTGAAATACTGACATAAAGCTGAGTCACATCAATGAAACTAGTGCTAGAAGCTGGTACTCGAGACTTGACAAAGTCCCGAAGTTTTCAAAGTATTGTAGGCTAAGTTTAAAGATACTACTGCGTAATTACTGTTAACCTGAAAATATCACCAAAAGTACCAACGAGTAATAACACACATGTGCAGAGGAACTCGATGCACAAGGCGAACTACTCTAAGCTGAGCTAATAACTGAATAACTGGTCATACGCGCGCAGAGCAAGCCCCAAAGGCTAAACACCACCATACACGGCCCCAAGCCTATGTGTGTATAGCGATGGGTCCCCAAGACCTATATAAGCTGGTCATACACTGTGGAACGAATCACAACAGTGCAGAGCGGGTAAAGATCACTAAGGTACTTTGGCGGTTTTGAAAACAATCATATAACAATTTTTTTTTTTTAAGAAATGCTACTAATAAAATCCATCGTTTTCCCAAATATTTATCGCAACAATATATTATAATAATCTTTAAAAGTATATTGGGATTTAAAATAAGCTACTTTATGAAAACTATAATTTTTCCACTCACAAAGCTGTGAATTGCTCCTAATTCGGCTGGTAGGCGTCCCCAATCGTCTCGTCACCACCTGAAATAATAACAATGCTCCAATTAAAATCTACACACTTGGTTTACCAACCAAAGGCCTATCCACATTCAATACTACGCTGTAACATTCCTAACCAATCCCTAATTACTCCATTCCATTACCTCATTCATCTTCTTTTATTGATTTCACAATATTTCATGCAATTGGAACCACCAAATCGAATCACAAAATAAATTCCCAAATTTTCAGCATCTAGGTAATGTAAGTTTCAATCCACTTCATCACCCACTACTCAATTACCATCAATTCCACTTCAAAATAATTAATTATGACCAAATAACATCTTAATAACACCCAATCAATCTAAAATAATGATAAATTTCGAATCCCCAATTTCTATTGGTAAAACCCTAAAATTACATTCACTATTTACCTTGAATTCCATAAGATAAAATTGAAGAAATTCACTTACCACGTAAAACCACAGCGAATCCAAGTTTTCCTTTCTTCCCTTTTTTCCTTTCTTTTCTTTTCTTTTCTTTTCTTTTCTTACGCGTGACGGCCTCTGGTTTTCTTTTCCTGCTGTTGAATTCCTCACGCCAATGCCTTTTGCTTTCATATGTATGTATGTATATATATATTATATATAATTACAACCTAAGTCCCTTTACTTTAATTAGGAGATTTAAGTTAGCCATTTGACCCTTAATTGCGTCCATAGCCCACAACTTCCAATTAAATCAATTAAATCCACAAACCTTTAATAGACCAAATTAAACCCCCTTAATAATTTGACTTTGACCGACAATTAACGGTTTTGACCAAGTAGTGTTGAAATTTAAATAAACGAAAATTGGTCAGTAACAACCTTACCTCCTTAAAAGAATTTAGTCCTCAAATTGACCCAATCTTGTCTGAAGAGGTGGGGACACTTAGCTCGCATTTGCTCCTCATTCTCCCAAGTAGCTTCTTCCACTGGATTATTCTTCCACGATACCTGAACTAGATTGGCGACCACCTTATTATTTTTGATTCGCTGTCTTCTACCAAGTATTCGATCAGGTTCCTCATCGTATGTCAAATTCTCCCTTACCTCATCTGGTTGTGCTTCTAGGATATGAGATGGGTCGAAATGTACTTGCGAAGCATGGAAACATGAAAGACATCATGAATCCTAGATAGCTCACTTAGTGAAACCAGCGATAACCGACTGGGCCAATTTCCTCAATGATCTCGTAAGGCCCTATATAACGTGGGCTTAGCTTTCCTCGTCTACAAAATCTCAAAACACCTCTCCATGGAGAAAGACGCAGAAATACCTTATCCCCAACTACAAACTTAAGATCTCTTCTACGCTTATCTGCATAGCTTTTCTGCCTGTCCTGGGCCACCTTCAATCTTTCTCTAATTATCGCTACATTCTCTTAAGTAAGTTGAACCAACTCAGGTCCCATCAACACGCGTTCACCGACTTCACTCCAACAAACTGGAGTTCTACATTTTCTACCATACAAAGCCTGAAAAGGAGCCATTCTATTGCTGGAATGGTAGCTGTTATTGTAGGCAAACTCCATCAGTGCTAAGTGATTATCCCAACTTCCTTTAAATTCAAGGGCGCAAGCTTGAAGCATATCTTCCAAAGTTTGTATGGTTCATTCTGACTGACCATCTGTTTGCGGGTGAAACGCGGTACTGAGGTGTTGTTTAGTGCCCAAAGCACCCTGTAGTTTCGGCCAAAACTTAGATGTAAACCTGGAATCGCTATCTGAAATAATGGAGACTGGAACTCCGTATAGACACACTATCTCATCCAGATACAACTTAGCCAATTTACTTAAAGGATCAGTTTCTTTAATCGGAAGGAACCTGGCAGTCTTTGTCAACCGATCAACAATCACCCAAACTCCATCATTTCCACATTGCGTACGAGGAAGGCTAAACAGAAAATCCATAGTAATGTGTTCCCATTTCCACTCTGGAATGGGCAAAGGCTGTAGTAATCCAGCTGTCTTTTGACGATCTGGCTTTACCTGCTGACAAACTAAACATTTTGACACAAACTTCATTATCTCTTTCTTCATGCCTAACCACCAGGTAATGATCTTTCAATGTGTGATACATCTTAGTACTACTGGGTGCATAGCATGTTTAATCTGGCGCTTTCTTCTAAAATCTCTCTTCAATTCTTGATGTTAGGCACACATAATACATTTCCCATAACTAAAGCACCATCATCTGCGATTGCATAATCTTTTCGTAATCCGAGATCGACCTCCTCCTTCAATTTCTTAAGTGACAAATCCCGAAATTGCGCTTCCTTAACCTTAGCAACCAAGGTAGGTCTCACATGAAAACTAGCTAGTATCCCTCCTGTTGGAGTCGTGGACAATTGGGTATTCAACTTTTTGAACTCACTAATCAACAAAGCTACCATTGCATTAACCTGTGATGAGGAACTAGTCTTTCTACTCAAAGCGTCTGCCACCACATTCGCCTTTCCTGGATGATAGTCGATCTTACAATCGTAGTCTTTAATCAGCTCGAGCCATCTCCTCTGTCTCAAATTCAACTCTTTCTGATCAAAGATGTATTTTAAACTCTTATGATCCGTGTAAATCTGGCACTTCTCGCCATAAAGGTAATGCCTCCAAATTTTAAGAGCTAAAACCACTGCAGCCAATTCTAGGTCATGGGTTGGGTAATTCAACTCATGTTTCTTCAATTGTCTTGAAGCGTAAGCTATAACCTTCCCATTCTGCATTAGAACGCAACCCAGACCTTGGCGGGAAGCATCACTGTATATCACAAACTCTTCACCTGGAGATGGAAGTGGTAGTATCGGTGCAGATGACAACCTAGCCTTCAACTCTAAGAAGCTATTCTCGCATTGTTCTGTCCAGATAAATTTAGCATCCTTTCGAGTCAAACTGGTCAAGGGAAGAGCTATTCGAGAAAACCCTTCTATAAATCGGCGGTAATAACCTGCTAGCCCAAGAAAACTCCGAACTTCTGAAGCATTAGTAGGGCGTTCCCATTTTAGAACTGCTTCAGTCTTGACGGGGTCTACGTAAATGCCTTCTGCTGAGATTACATGACCCAAGAATACTACTTTGTCAAGCCAAAACTCGCATTTACTAAACTTGGCATATAGCTGCTTGTCCCGCATGACCTGTAAAATAATCTTCAAGTGCTCCGCATGCTCATCACGACTGTGAGAATAGATGAGTATATCATCTATAAAGACGATCACGAATCTGTCAAGATACGGTTGGAGAACTCTGTTCATGAGATCCATAAATATCAGCGGGGCGTTGTTAACCCAAATGGCATGACCAAGAATTCATAGTGGCCATATCGAGACCTGAAAGCCGTCTTCGATATGTCTGTCTCTCTGATCTTAAGTTGATGGTACTCTGAACGCAGATCAATCTTCGAGAATACCGTAGCACCTCTGAGCTGATCAAATAAGTCATCGATCCGGGGTAAGGGGTATTTGTTGCGAATAGTGACCTTATTCAGTTGCATGTAGTCGATACACAATCTCATGGTGCCATCTTTCTTCTTCACAAATAAAACCGGCGCTCCCCATGGAGATACGCTCGGCCTGATGAAACCCTTATCCACCAGATCTTGCAACTGAGCTTTTAACTCCTTAAGTTCTTTAGGAGCCATTCGATACGGTGCCTGTGAAATAGGTGCTGTCCCTGGGACTAGATCAATCGTGAATTCAACTTCCCTGTCTGGTGGTAAGCCTGGAAGATCCTCTGGAAATACATCGGGAAAATCTTGTACAACTGGGATATCTTCTAGTTTTAATTCAGTGATTTGGGTATCTATCACATGGGCCAAATAAGCTTGGCACCCCTTCCTAAGCAATTTTTCGGCATCCAGTGCAGATATAACACAAGATGATAGAACCCTACGTTCCCCATACAGAATAATTTTAGGCTTTCCCGGCCTCTCAAACACAACTCTCTTACGATATCAATCAACTGTGGCATGGTTCTCAGGTAAAAAGTCCATGCCAAGGATAACATCGAACTCACAAATTTCAAGAGGAATTAAGTTTGCCTTTAATTCGTGATTGTTCACCTTAACAACACAATCTCTATACCAACTGTCAGCTACCAGTGACACCCCTACTGGAGTTGTCACAACCAAAATTGTTTCTAAATGATCTAACATATGGTCAGCATAAATAGTAAATGCATGTGAAATAAACGAATGGGTAGCACCAGAATCAATCAAAGTGCGAGCATTTCTACCAAAGATAGACAACATACCCATAATCACGTCGGTCGACTCCTCGGCCTCTTGCTGAGTCATAGCAAAAACCTTTCCCTGAGTCCTTGGACGTCCACCCTGGCTTCCTTGCACGCCACCATCGCTATTAGTCATATTACATTTGTGCTACACTACGATTTATTATTTCCAACTACATTCTTGACTGTCTATTGCCATTAGCCCCCAAGCGTGAGATATGGCGTGCGTAAGCTCCACTCTCTTGTAAGGTTGGACAATTATGACGCATGTGCCCTGGCCGGCCACAATGAAAGCAAACATTTGCCCCACTTTAGGCATTCCCTAGATGGAACTTCCCACATGTCGGGATTAATCGAGGGTATCTATTGGAGTGAGATCCTGAACTCTGTCTTGACCCAACTCTGGGGAAGGATGATGAGATTGTGCTCGATAGTTCATAGGTTCTTGTCTGAGAATGTTGGTGTATCTGAGCTCGACTATGACCTAACCTCGAGACTTAGACTTGAAGCTATTGGTATGGTTTACACCCGGCCAAAAATTATGTCTATTCTTAGCGAAATGCCCATGGGAGTTTCAGGTGAGTTTGGCTATTCGATGTTTCACAGTCATATCTCGATGTTGTTTCCCTTAGCAATATACTTTTCGACTCTTACATTTGCCTCCTGAGCTGAAACTCCCATGACCTTGACGGTGTGGCCGCAATCTCCCTTTTAACCCTTCTTCAAACCTCCTACACTTTGGTCATTCTCTCCTGGCACCAAGTTTACGGCATATTTCACAAGTCCATAAACTTCTTATGTAGGCGAGTCATCACATAGACCCTGGACCAACTTCAAAAATTCACTCTGTTTGCTGCTCCGGAAGGACTGGGGGTAAAACTCTTCATCAAAAGCTGTCTTGAAAGCTTCCCAAGTAATGGTGGTCGGATCGCCTTGTCTAGCTTCGAAAGAATCCCACCAATCCGCAGCCGAACCTTTCAATAAGAATGAAGCAAGGAGAACTTTCTTATCTTGAGGGCATTCCATGATCCTAAATATGCGCTCAATACTTCTTATCCAAGCGTCAGCATCAGCTGGATCATCCGTACCTTCAAAATCTTTCGGCCCTAATTTAAGTGCCTTCTCAATACTGGTATCTTGCTTCTGTTTTGGCAAAAGAGAGGCAAGAGTGAGCAATGGCTTGATTAAACTTGTATTCGGGGCTGCATTTTCATGTTCGTTTCTATTCGGAGCCATATCACCCTGTGTGGGTCCATCACGGGACTGATCAACCGATTCCTCAACTATTCCCCCTTGCCTAACGTCTCCTTCAGGAATGTGTTGAGCATGAGATCGTGCCTGACTGCGAGTTGTTGCACCACCCCGTGCCATGATGCTCTAAAAAATGATATGAGATTATGAGCAAAAATATGCAATGCAACTTTTCTAAACTTGAAAGGAAAACTTGATGCAATCTTAGACCCTAGACCATGCTCTGATACCAATTGACACGCCCCGTATCAAATTATCTCTAACAACTTGACCGCGTACAGGCGCCAACGATGGACGCATTTGACTAAGTCTGGATCCACCGCTAAGGCAAATCAGAATCGCTTAATCTTATCCGAATTTAAATAATAATAAAGGAGATTTTGTAGAAATTTCGTGAGTTTCCTCTGTATCTTTGATATATCCACCTGTAAAATTTATTTCACTCAAGCAATCAACACAATATTTCACAAAACCCTTTTCAATGGCAAGAATATCAAAATCTTTAAAACAATCACAATCACCACAACCCAACATCGATGTCATTTTCAAAATTTGGATGGAAACGATGTTTGAAAAGAATTAGTGAATGAACAAACGAATGAACAAATGAATCAACTTTAGAAAACCTATTCTCAAACGAATGTGATGTCTCAAATGAACGCTAACAAATGAATAAATGAATGAAGCATACTATCTAAATGAAAGAGTGACGGTAGTGGTGGTCAACAGGCGATCGAAGCTCACGCTCAACTGCTTCCTGATAAGAAAAACATTAGGAAAATTCGTGAGTTTTGTAACCCAGTGAGTGGATGAGTTTGAAAACATATATTTATAAAGTATTTCATATCATCTAACTTTTGAGAGCTGTTGAACTTGTTAAAGTATAAGTATAAGCGAAAAATACTAAAGAAGTGCTAAGTCGGTTTCAAGTGAAATCGACATAAAGTGAGTCACATCAATGAAACTAGTGCTAGAAGCTGGTACTCGAGACTTGACAAAGTCCCGAAGTTTTCAAAGTATTGTAGGCTAAGTTTAAAGATACTATTGCGTAATTACTGTTAACCTGAAAATATCACCAAAAGTACCAACGAGTAATAACACACATGTGCAAAGAGGAACTCGATGCACAAGGCTAACTACTCTAAGTCGAGCTAATAACCGAATAATCGGTCATATCGCTACAAGCAGAGCAAGCCCCAAAGGCTAAACACCACCATACACGCCCCAAGCCTATGTGTGTATAGCGATGGGTCCCCAAGACCTATATAAGCTGGTCATACTGTTGTGGAACGAATCACAACAAAGGTCAGAGGCGGGTAAAGATCACTAAGGTACTTTGGCGGTTTGAAAACAATCATATAACAATTTTTTTTTTTTAAGAAATGCTACTAATAAAATCCATCGTTTTCCCAAATATTTATCGCAACAATATATTATAATAATCTTTAAAAGTATATTGGGATTTAAAATAAGCTACTTTATGAAAACTATAATTTTTCCACTCACAAATGTGAATCGCTTCTCTAATTCTGAAAGGTAGCCCTCAATCGCTCCTGGCCACCACGCTGAAATAATAACAATGCTCCAATTAAAATCTACACACTTGGTTTACCAACCAAAGCCTATCCACATTCAATACTACTGTTTGTAACATTCCTAACCAATCCCTAATTACTCCATTCCATTACCTCATTCATCTTCTTTTATTGATTTCACAATATTTAATGAATTGGAACCACCAAATCGAATCACAAAATAAATTCAAATTTTGATCTAGGTAATGTAAGTTTCAATCCACTTCATCACCCACTACTCAATTACCATCAATTCCACTTCAAAATAATTAATTATGACCAAATAACATCTTAATAACACCCAATCAATCTAAAATAATGATAAATTTCGAATCCCCAATTTCATTGGTAAAACCCTAAAATTACATTCACTATTTACCTTGAATTAATAAGATAAAATCAAGAAATTCACTTACCACGCTGAAAACCACGACTTTAATCCAAGCTTTTTCCTTTCTTCCCCTTTTTCCTTTCTTTTCTTTTCTTTTTCTTTTCTTTTCTTACGCGTGACGGCCTCTGGTTTTCTTTTCCCTGCTGTTGAATTCTCACGCCAATGCCTTTTGCTTTCATATGTATGTATGTATATATATATTATATATAATTACAACCTAAGTCCCTTTACTTTAATTAGGAGATTTAAGTTAGCCCTTTGACCCTTAATTGCGTCCATAGCCCACAACTTCCAATTAAATCAATTAAATCCACAAACCTTTAATAGACCAAATTAAACCCCCTTAATAATTTGACTTTGACCGACAATTAACGGTTTTGACCAAGTAGTAGCTGAAATTTAAATAAACGAAAATTCGGGTCGTAACAATTGTAGATACATGTGGCCTACATTAACAACAATGTCCCAATTGGAAAGCAATACGTGGTCCACAAATCTTAGCCCCTCGAAGTTTTATAAAGCCACTAAATTTTGCATTTGTACCAGTAGCTTGGTTTGAATGGGCATAATCAAATACTATTGAGCTATTTTGAATAGGCATAATCAAATACTATTGAACTATAACTATATTGTTGCTTTATTACTAATAATGTTTAAAACGAGTGACTCACATGCCATTATTTTTGTTGCAAATTGAGTCCTCATCCACTCAAGGTCTTGTCGATCCTAACATACCTACTAGATTATTACAGATTTAAAAAATTGATAGAAAATTAAATATGCAAATCAAAAATTAAAATCCGATTTAAAACTTTAGAACTAAAATAATAAAGTTATTTACCAATAGATTTCTGATAATGTTTGATCTTAGGGTGTCTGTATAAGACACTGGTGATTTTCTCCTCGTCAGGATTCCATTTTGAAATCAGAAAATTTTGTTGGATTAAATCACGAGGCAGGCTCGCGATTTGGAAAAAAATTTGGAAGTAGCGGCCGTGGTGACCGGTCAAAGATCGGTCAAAGTTTTTGGCCAAAATTAACCAAAAATTTTGATCGATTTTCGACGGCCATGCGCCACTATGCTAAATCTAAATTTTTTCCATCAAATCGTCTAAATCAAAATTCTTGATTTCAACGAATCCAGACGAGGAGAAAATCAGCCGGATGTCTGTAATATCTTATGCGTGAACATTTCTGTAGATTAGAAAGTCCATCGAAAACTTCAAATTTAATTGTTCTATAATATGAAACATATCACATCACTACATTTCAAATGACTTATCAATCCGTCTAAAAATTCATCCGAATGTGGTTCTACTATTTATAAAGTAAGTTGTACCAATCTATGTACCATATATAAAGTAGATAGTGATGTTTAAGTAGATAGATCAAATTGATTTGCATGGACAAGTTACTCAGACAAAACCTCTCTCACTAGAGCTAGTTGTATTTGTATCGTTGTGATTTGAGGTCCCTCTTGGGTGTCCTTTGGAGACATCAAAAAGTCCGTGAATAAGAAAGCCTAAAACTTTGGATCTTGAAATGTTACATACTTTTCATGGATACGGTCCATATGGTTTGTAATTGTACGACACGGGCCTTAGAACCCTAGAGAATACTGTTTCTTTTATATCGGTGCCTCTTTTGCTTTTATTTCTTGAGTACGAAATTTTCAAATACTCATAGTAATGCATAAGGGCGACAGCCGACATGAATCCTAGTGGGAATTCAAACCTACCATTCATAGGCATTTCTAAAACCTCGAGTACATTATAAAACATGTTCCAAATCAACAAGAAGTTCACACAAAATATAGAACTTAATTATTTGGTGGTAATTTTCTTAAAAATAAAATAAAATGATTGAATGTGAATTTAAAAATTCCTATTAAAAATTAACTATTCGAGCGGGTATTGGTTAAGGAAATTGAAATTGATGTAGTGTCCATGAAATCAAGCGTGGTCTCATGTATGTATAAACGAAAGATGCAATTTTTCTCATGCAATACTGTATGGTACAAAATCAGGACTGACAATGACTCAAATCGCAAATTTCAAAAGCACAATACAATTGTAAACCTAAAATTATTTTAATAAAAGGACTAAAATCAATAGTATATCTCTGCAATACTTTCGATCCCCTACCCACGGAGCAATTACCATCCATTCCCAATAATAATTACTACCTCCGTCCCATAAATATAGCTCACTTTCAATTTCACAAAGATTAAGAAAACTGCAATTAATAGTGTTGGAAAAGTAAAATTTAAACTTATTTTCCTATTATACCCTTTCATTTGTTGAATGTTTTATTTTAATTAAGTTATTTTGGTGATAACTATATATATTAAATGGGGGTATATAAGAGAACTAATATTTTAACTATATCTTTAAAATAAATGTGACCTATATTTTGGAACGATCTAAAAAGGAATAGTGGATTATAATTATGGGACAAAGGTAGTATTATAATTACATCTTATTTTAGTGCAGCAATAATGTAATCAAGATTTTTCATTTCCTTGACCGTACATTGTCATCTTTATCTCACCTATTATTTCTCGATTGATTACAAGATGCCGTGTAATTATAATTTTCAATTTTATTTTTCCACCCGTT
Organism: Jasminum sambac; assembly: GCA_018223645.1. Classification (NCBI taxonomy): domain Eukaryota; kingdom Viridiplantae; phylum Streptophyta; class Magnoliopsida; order Lamiales; family Oleaceae; genus Jasminum; species Jasminum sambac. The sequence continues at coordinate 26,452,033 of CP073649.1, forward strand.
CAACTATTTCGAATTTTGCGCTACAATTAACAATTCTTGAGTGATTTTCCTAAAAAAAAACAGAAAAAGAAAAAAAGAAAAAAAGAAGAAGATAATTTGAGAATATATTACTACTATAATTTATTTATATCTATTTATCCTTATCCATTCCCGTGCGCACTTCAGAATTCAAATTATCGTTAACCCAAAAATCGGCATAACAATAGGAATAAATATTGGCGCGAATATGGAGCCACAAGGTAAATTAAATCAGTAATAAACAGTATTTTTCACGAACTTCAGTTTATCCAACCGTTCAGCTGCTAATTTTTGTTGAATTTAATTTTTTATTATTTATTTAGGGCACAAAGGTTCAAATAATCCCAAAGCCATGCTTTCCTCTTTAATTACTAAGCGAGAAAAGCTTCAACAAGAGCTGCGGAGCGTGGAGAAGCAGGTAATTCTTCATTTTTGCTTGTTCCGTACAATTCTATCCATGGTGTTGATGATTTTTCCTGTTGATTAGTGTTTTTTTCTGTTTCAATTTTTTTTTTCCTCTGCATATTAGTTTTTCACTTAAGCTGCTGTCTGTAATTAGCAAATGATTGCGCATTTGTTTTATGTTTTTTTTTTTTTAATTTTTACTTTAATTAAATTTGATTCAGCAGTTGAAATATTCTATTTAATTGCAGCCACTTCTGTAAGTATTTTTTTTTCCAAAAATAATAATAATAATAATAATAATAATAAATAATAATAAAATAAAATAAAATTGTTTGTTGTATTTTGACTATTTTCCTTTTCAATACCTTTTTGAGCCAATTCATGAATGATGATACGGAGATACTGTTTGTTGTAGGTATATGAACTAGAGACGAGTTATTTACAGGAAACAAACACTCTGGGGAATGCATTGAAAGGGTTTGATGGATTTCTTTCTTCAACAAAAAATACGGCCAAGTACGCAAACTCGCACAAATCTCCTTTCTTTTCATCACCATTTTTTACCTATTTATTTCTTATATTCCTTGATAATTAATTTAATTTGCTGAAATTGGACTTGTGAACAATCAACTCTGTTGTAGTTGTGAAGAATATAATTGCACTGGACATTATTTCTTGCTACTGAATTCGTGCATAAGTTAAAGTAATGAAACAAATCAACAATCAACATGACATCAAAGCCCATTCCAGCTCCGTTCAAATGCTTCTATTGGATTGTTTCCATAAGGAGGGTTATTGATTAAATCTTTTTCAGTGTTAAGAGTATTATTATGTATAATCCATTGTCTTTGATAATGAACACCTTAAATCACTGCCTAGTGAACTCACTCTTCTAAACTACCATTGGCGCGCATATTAGAATACATATTTTGTGTATTTTGATTCCTTGGTAGTGAATTTGTTACTGTTATCATTGTCCTATCTCTAAGGGTGCTTTTGATGCTGTTTAATGTGTGAGAGTAGAAGTATGCTGCAGAGTACAGACAATTTATTACTTGGGTGCTTAGCTTAGTCCCTGTTGATGGAGTGTAAATTGATGGAAAGTATGGATAATTTTGTTGGGAGATTGATAGGGAAATAAAATTCAATTGTTAAGGATCTATTACAGCATTCTTTTGCGTTTTGGCTAATATATTGAGTAACTGCATCGATGTTAGCATATCTGAAAGTTAACAGAATTTCTTAGTTTTCTCTTTTGGGATTGGGTTGGGTTAGGCAGGGGGTTTTCATGTCCCGTACAAAAGCTATGTCACGCATTATCCACCCGAATTTTGATATTATCCACACAAAGTTTGATAGATTTGAGATCAATTTATGAGCAAATGGTATTTGCTGATGAATTTTTGTGAAAAAATTGTATTAACATTGTTCACTTACAATATTTGTTTGAGTTATTTTATATATAACTCATCTGAAGTTGTGTTTCAGCTTAAAGAGGTCCAGAAAGTTTCAGCTTGAAGATAGGGTGTTTTCATTGTCCTCAGTTACCTCCCCAGCAGTATGTGCAAGATCCTAACATTCACATCTGTAATAGCCATTTCTGCATTTCTCATTTTCGGTGTTTTGATAGAATTCAATTTATAACCCATTCTCTTCAAAAATATCTTTATTGGCAATAAGAAGACTTTGATTAAAATTTGGGATCCAAAAACCAAAGTACTCTTAGGCCGTTGTTAGCCATGAGTATAATTCCTGAAGCATGTTTGTTCATACGTTGTATAGTATAATTCCTGAAGCATGTTTGTTTATACATTGTATCTTTACTGCAACTAAATAAATAAATAAATGGTTTCCTACATTGTTCGCCGGTCGGCCCAACCCCCTTCTATGTATTTATTATGTTTTATCTTCTTTAATTTATTTATTAATAAGGGGAAAAAGAACTGCCAAGAATTCTTGTTACTCCTCTTTTTCCACTACTGATGATTGATGAAATATTCATCAGGTTGTTCTTCGATTTTCGCGCGATTTACCTTTCTCATTTTCAAAATTAAGGGTGTGTTTGATAGAATTCCCGGAAAACGAATTCCCGGAAAACCGATTCCCACCCTTTTCTTGGATTGAGTTTTTCAGGAAAATCATTGTTTTTGTGCTTTAAAGACTTGTACCTGGAAAACGAATTCCGGGAAAACAAATGCAATCAAACACACAAGTTGGAAAATGATTTCCTTGATTTGACATTTTTCGGGAAAATATTTACCAATCAAACACACCCTAAGCTTCTCTTGTAAAGGATATATTGTTACTTTGCATTTTGTATAAACCATTCAGATTTGACTCTGCCTATTTGGTTGTTTTTTTAATTGTCCAGGCAGAGGAGCTTAGAGTGGTACGAGAAGGTTAGTCCCTCCGTTTTCTTTCAATATGATTCTTCTATCTTTTAAACTTTTACATTAGTTGAACACTGTTGTTTTACGTCTTTGCCCTGCATGTTCATGTTTGAAGACGGAAGATTAGATATGGGGGGTCAAGGTCGGTCCAAAGGTGGAGGCTTAGCCAGCAATGGACAGTAAGTGCACCTTTTCATCATCACGAAAGTGTACATTTATTTAGTTTAAGGAAGCTTAAATACATCATGAAATAGTTCGTGTTGTCATCTGTCGATTGACTGTCTTTGTTTTCTTATTACCAATCTGACTACAGTGCATAATACGAATTCTGTCTTTAGGGGAAAACCAAAGAAAGGAAGAACAGGCCCGAGGGATGGAAGGAAAATCAGGCTTTCAGGTGACTTAGATATGGATGACGAAGATGATATTGATTTGAGATAAGATATACTTCTTACTTCAGTATCCAATCTTCATATGTGCTATATCATGTTGTGCTGTATGTTAGTGAATTCTTGGATAAACTTAATTAATCATGTAATCTGTACTAGGATTATATTTGTTATAAGATGAAGTTGAATTGCGGAAGATTGAAAATAAACTGAGGAATGAGTTAGAATAATTAGAAAACGTATTTTGATTGTACCAGCTTAATGTAGTGAACAGTATCTATTTTACTGGTCCAGTTAAGAAACATCTGAATTTTGATTTTGGAGCCAATTTGCTTGAGCTTTGGGGTGTGTTTATTTATTGTTAGGTAGATTGCTGAATAATTAATGTGTCTTTTCTATGGAAAGCGCCCCAGGGAAATTTGAATATCGAAACTTCATATTGTTGATTAATTAAAACTATGCACGTATCGGGATCGCATTATTTGGTAAATGGTTTGCATTTATGAGGAAATGGCAGTTTCTTTCCATTCTAAGTTTTTGACGCATTTTACTCATTACTTTTACTATTTTACCCTCGTGTTTTCTTTATGAGGAGTATTCAACCGATTTTTCTCCCTATCTTCCTCACTACTACTTCAGTTCTTATCATCATCATCTTCATCTTCCTTTCCATTTTTTTTTTTATTTTAAGTTTTGATTCATACTCATATTACATTTCATAATTGAAACTGTACGTAGAAGTAGTGGATGCGACAATGGGAAACAATATGATTTAAATATTTTTGATTCATGTTTGTATGCGTAGAAAAGTTACTTTTCGTGTTGTTTCTTATTTAAACAATAGCAAACTTACCTTGTTTACAATTGGGGTTTTTTTTGTTTTTCAATAAAATGTTGTTTCTCTGTTGTAAATCGTCATAGAATGACCAAAACAATTGTGGCAGTTTTGATCGTTCTGTAACCAACATGATCGTTTTTAAAACGGCCATGGTTGTTTTAAACAACTATAGTTGTCCTAAAACGATTGTTTGTCATTATAGAATAATGTTTGTGGTTTTTCATATTTGAAAGTCTTCATCAAATATGATAATGAACGATTCAAATATGATAATGAACGAGTGAAAAGTATTATTATTATTATTATTATTATTATTATTATTATTATTATTATTAAAGGTAATTTGCTTAGTTTGGGTTCAAGAAAACAGTTGAGAAACTTTTTTAGGGAAATTGAAATCTCAAAAACTTTGAATAAGTAGGATTGGACCTTTTTTAAGTAGGGCTAATATGGGCGCCATGTCAAGCACGTGAACGATCGGTGTAGTGCCCTGATTTAACACGCGCTTGATGTGACGCTCACATTAACCCGACGTGGTGTGCCACATTGGGCGTGGCAAGAGAGCAATTGCACCTTTTTGAAAAATAACCCACGCGCTATATTTATTGCTTAGGGTACCATTTGAGTTCTACAGATTGTTTCTATCAAAGTTAGTCCTCAAGAAAGTGGAGACTACAAGTTAGGCGGTGTATATCCTGATGGAAAGGATATATTGTTGACTTTCAAACAACATATTTTGCAATCTACCTTTTAAAATTGTTTTTCAATTAAGGTAACATAATGTGTCATATCAAAGGTTTAATCGTGTCTTCTTATGATAAATTTATTAAACAGCCATAGTTATGTTCCATCCAAAGCTTTTATGACTTTTATGTTGGAGGCGGTAAACTTAAAATTCACAAAATTTTAAAATTGTAATTAATTACTTATTTAATTTTGAAATGGGACCAAACACTAATTGAATTTTACTAATGTCAAACCATCGAAAATTCATTAACCTAATGTTTAAATATAGTGACTGCTGGCATTGACATGGCTGATGGTGTCTAATGTGAAATTAAGTTGACAAATTGTCGGCCCAAAAATTCATCCATATTAGACAATTATAAAATCAATCATGTTATGAATAATTGAGAATAATTTGGTGGTTATGAATTATGAGGAATAATTTGGTGGAGGAATAATTTGGTGGAGGAATAATTTGGTAAAAGATGTAATTATTATATGTGAATGACTATTATACCCTTGATGAAATTATGTAATTACAGTTTATGTACCATTCAAGTTTTTCACATAAATAGAGCAGTTATTAATGAAATTAAATTCACGAGAATTCCTAATTCATTCTCTCTAAATTCTCTCTATTGTTTATACTTTTATAACATCGCTTATCAAGACGTAGTCTAACCCTTTCTGAAGTAATATGAAAGAAGTATGCTTTCTACAGATTAAATCTTATAGATTTGATCTTCTCAGATCGTAAACCTGGATTATTACTAATGAATTAATTCATCCTCATCAATCCTAAATAACTCTCTCTTTGCAAATACATCAATTTGAAAATTCCCTTTGTTCATATTCTTCTCCCACAATTCCTCATTCTACACAACCTATTTGGAGATGTGAAATCCCAAAATTGGAAGAATGGAGTCCAAAGAATTTTCCGATCACGTAAATGGATTGCAAGTAAATCTCATCCATGGAATAATTAGAGAAAGGGAAAAAGGTAAATCATATGATTTTATAATATAATAATATATTAAACTATAAGATTCGTTTTATCGAGATATAAGGAGTATACATTATCAAAATCAAATTTTCTCGACTCCATTATACTCGATTTAACGAGAACTTGATTGACACCAACATTGATAGGGTAATAACTAGCTTTTTGAAATATGTTATTATCAAACTTTCAAAATTTACAAATCAAGATACACCAACTTTTGAAAAAGTTACAAAATAGTCCTTGAACATTTTGATATTGATAAATTGAAATAGAAAGGAGATAATTTTCAATCGTAAAATATTGATAAAATATTTTGACAATTTTACCTTTACAATTGGAATTGACAATTTTACCCTTAGGGTAAAACCGACCTAATTTTGACGACAATTGAAAAATGGATAGAATATTCATGAAGAAATTCTAAATCCATTGATTATATAAAATGACTTGAAGTCCATTTGAGTTAAAAGATCGAATATTATTTTAACTCGAAGAGTTTAATTACATAATATACTTATTACAAAGGATAAATGTCTTTCTTGTAGAAGTAATGAGTATTTGTTCTAGAAGAACAAATTTGCTCCCGCAGTAGCGATTCAATATTTAATTCGCACTTTATTTCTTTGCAATTTAATTCTTTGCAATACCTCCTACTTGATGATGGGTTCCAACCGAGTCACTAAACTCACGCGGAAGGTTTTATATATTTCTGCACTTTATATGCTTTAAGTGATGGGTAATACCTTCTACTTGGCATCCTACTCCCTCGAAGAAGTAGTTAAACATTATGCAATTTAATTCTTGCTATTTAAATTAGATAAATTTATATTTATTGCAATAATTCCCATAAGGTAGGTTCGACCACCTATTGGAGGAAATTTAATTTCTGCAATTTAAATTTATGCACTTTATAGTTTGAGTATATTTCCAATGTGGTGGGTAATACCACCACGATTGGTGTACATATTTCCAATGTGGTGGGTTATACTACTGCGATTGGTTATAACGAATCCTACTCAGGAAGAAGTAGTTGATCAAATATTCTAATCATACTCTCGAAGAAGTAGGCGATGAGAATAAAATTACTTCTCCATATATACAGAATATGAATGGAGAAAATTGAGCAAGTGGTACTTGAAGTTACCATTGGATAAATAGACGAAAGTAAAATGCTGAATAGATCCCATGTTGATAAATCAAAGAAAATATATCGCATGGAAAGCTTATATGAAGTAATCTCATCGATGATATGAGATTGTATTAATATGAGAATAAAATGCTCTTGAAGAAGCAAAATCACTAGATATCTGTATTTGAATAAAGCCAATATGATATTATTATTATTACTCCAGAAGAAGTACAAAACAGTCGAAGTGGAATATATTGAGAATATCAAAAGATGGCATTAAACATTCGAAAATATAGAAATGCAAAAAAAATATACATACTGAATCCATAAATGAGGGATGCGTCTCGAGAGTATAAATACTTTCGTAACTCGCCACCATCAACATTAGGATTCATAATGAAATATTTAAAGGATCCGAATTTCTTTCGCTTGACACGTTGGTCTGTGACCGAAGCGGACTGGCTTCCTGATTCTTGAACATATGCATGAAATTTGATGAGTAGTTCATCAACAAGATCTTAGCGAAATAAGTATTTTCTCATTGAATGAGAGATAAACTTATTATTTACACTGATCTAGAAACGCTAGTAAGCCATCAAAGAAATTATTAATATTCAACAAACCTATTGGTTTGGCGTAGAAAATGCGTCTTAAGCGAGGCTATATTGAATATTTCTTCCGGTGTGTTGTAGCGGCACCGGAAGGACAATGAAAGCATCACTATTATTCATCATATACATCATGCGGTTGTGGATGGATTGCGCTTGTAGCCCCAACCTCTTTGGACCCATGGTAGAACTGCTCCAATTCGAGTATTAGATCCAACTAGATGGAAAGGTATTACGCTTCAAACTCTTATTCCCCATGATTGTGCTTGGCCATTATAAGTCTAGCTAAAAGTTTATTGTTGGTTCCTCCGTATAGTATATTGATTTCTTGTCTCCTAACTCTTTTACAAGTCGGTTTGCCATATCCACATATTGGATATGGCCTACCATTAGATCCACCAAGAATACATACGGTTTAATATGGCGAGGTAAAGATTGACTTACATGAGATGATTTTGATATCTCCATCTCCATCTCCACCTCTATTTTTCTCTTTCAACGAATGAATGATAGATATATGAATCCCTCTATTTTAAAGAAAAATTTTCAAACCAATAATTGAGTGCACTATTTATTCTTTTTGACAAATATGAAAGAGAAAAAAAGCGAGGAAAAATTTAAGTGAAAATGACATATATCATCGGTGATAGAAAATAAACGAAAAAAATCGAAAATCGAAAAGCGATATTTACAAATAAAAGAAAAATATTGATATTCTATATTACATAAATTTGTCTTACATAAATATGGGAAAATCATTATACTAAGTTATTCTACTAAATTTACAAACCTGGATCTTTTAAAGTAAGTATTTCAAGACTATAAAGTGCTTGTTGATCTTTGAATTTGGCCCATAAGGCCATTAGCTCACCTTGGCACGTGTCCACTGGGATGTGTCTCAAGAGCCTGTTGAATATCATCCAAATGTTCCTTACTCAATCCATCCTTAATGAATGCTATTTTATCTTCTCGGTTTTCGGACAAGTACCCCATGCATTTACATCGAGTGTCACATGTCCACCGAGCACACTTGTAGCATCCTCCTAATCTTTGCTCTCCGTTTCTTTGAAAAACTACTTTACCCATACAGGCATGTATTTAGAAGGAATTGAAACCTCACCAGGATAATCGAACCTTTGCTTCAATCAAGTATCGGATATCTTGTGGGATACCCTTATTCATTAGCATCCTTAATCTTTCCATTTACATCGATAAATCCTTTTTAGGATTTTGATCGATAGTGATGGATAGTATTTTCAAGATTTGAGAGCATATGATCCATTATAATGTATAGACCCTTTTAGGATGAATTTTGCAATAATTTTGATGATTTATTTATAGAATAATACGACGCGTATGAAATAAGACTCGATTTTAAATAAATAATATGAAAGCGTAAGAGCTACGATTTGAATTAAATAATAGCCGGATGTGATGCGTATGAGTTTGTAACTCAATATTTGAGCGATAGTAGACAATAATGTCACCAAAAGATGATGGAATATGTCGGTGAATTATTTCTATGATAAATCATATTGAGCACTATACAGATACTAGTGAAATCGATATAAGAATTTCTTGAACTAGAAGTTCAATAATACTTCGTTTGCAAACCCGGATGACCATCCGGTTTAAATAATTATTGAAATCAATATTTCAAGTGAAGAATTAAAGGAATTCTTCAATGATTGTTCTCGATAAATGATGAAATCATTACTAGCCAATATTGAAATAAATCCCAAATATATCCGGAATAAATGATGAGAAGTATGGGCCCTCATCCTCCATGTGGACTACTAGATATTATGATATGGATCCACTAGATAGTCACATGTGTATATGATTCGTAATTTGAAATTTACTGAAATATTTGCTCACTAGATGAGCATGATTTTCGATTTAATGATAAAGCTAGTAAATGTATATTCCAATACTTGAATAAATCACGAAGGATTTGAGTATGCATACAAGTGGGATATTATATGGCAAATTATTTAAAGTCCTCAAATAAATTGCCCGATATCGAGAATAGAATGCAAACGGTCTAAATTCCCATATTAAATTTGAATGATGAGAACATATATGATTAAAAATCATATCAACTGTATGAGTTTTGGTGTTCTAAATTTTCTCAGTATGAGGGGGAGTATTAAAGATTGAAAATGATATGTGAAATGCATCATGATATATCCTCAAAATTAAAATATGAACTTGAAGTTCAAAGATGCATAAAAGATGCTATGAACAATCACATATATCAGTTAAGATGCTTTGATAAGTTAGCACGCCAGAAGCGTTGATATTATGAGATTTCCCAAACATATATATCAAAGCAAATTATAAAAGATGGTCTTAATAACGGAGGCATATGCTCTTGAAGAGTATATAGACATAACTATATTGTGTAATCCTACAAGAGGATCGATAATGAGATATCTCGATAAGTTATGTCGATATGGGGAAAGAAATGAAATTGAAAAGTGTCGACACGATATGAAAATGTAGGGCTACATATGATCAATGATAATGAAAATATTGAGATATATTGAAGATGATAAATGGTGAATGTGAAATCCTTAACTTATGAGATGATGAGATGATGATGACTAGTGCTCAAGTTTAAAGATAAGCATGGTGGTCATTATATGTTGCATGCTCATGAAAGTTAAATTACCGATCGTGTGTGTAGTAATGCAAAAGGAAATTAAAGGATCGGGTGAGCTAAGCCGATGTTTATGAGTACCCTAAAGGGTGAGCTAAGCCAGGAATGAAATAACCTATTAAGTGAGTATTAAATGTTAAATGATATATTTTAAGTGTTAATTAGTTATGAAAGGTTTACTTATATGTTTACATGTTTTTACGATGAATTTATATGCTTTAAATTGTGTGTTTGGAGACATGTGTTCATGGTGAATGTTTTGTAGTTGTGTACGAAAATTGATGCACTCTAAATGAACGAAGAGTATAAAACCAATGTATATGATACTCATACAAATGTATGAAAGATTTTGAAATGCTTGCAAAGATAATTGTATAAAATACGCGTTGCACTCTTTTTCCCTTGACTGAGGTTTTATGCCATTGGGTTTTCCTAGTAAGGTTTTTAATGAGGCAACTTTAAAGGCGTATTCACATGAATAATGTACTCTTTTTCCTTTATTAGGGTTTTTCCCATTGGGTTTTCCTAATAAGGTTTTAACGAGCATATTCATGGTATATTGAGAACGATAGGAGAAATTGATCTGATGTATCTATTGGATCAAGTTATAATGGAGCTAATGCTTTAGATCCAAACGATGATGATATTGAAATCATTTACTGTAAGTAAAGATATCAGTTCTCAAGATATGAAATCAAGCGGGCATTGTACTCTTTTCCTTCGATCAAGTTTTTTCCCACGGGTTTTCTTGACAAGGTTTTAACGAGGCGACACATGAATACTCCTATACTGCATTGGAAGACATCGGGGGAGCAATTTTTGATGAAGCGATATAACCACTCCAAGCTATCTGCCAATCGGTTTGGAAGTTTTTCCACCTGGGTTTTTCTCCAAACAAGTCAGGAAGACATTTGTATTAATAGTCATTCAAGGGGGAGTGTTATGAATAATTGAGAATAATTTGGTGGTTATGAATTATGAGGAATAATTTGGTGGAAGAATAATTTGGTAAAAGATGTAATTATTATATGTGAATGACTATTATACCCTTGATGAAATTATGTAATTACGGTTGTACCATTCGAAGTTTTCCTATAAATAGGGCTTCAGTTATTAATGAAATTCATTCCTGAGAATTCCTTGGAATTCATTCTCTCTAAATTCTCTCTATTGTTTCTATACTTTTATAACAAATCAGAAATATGATTCTTTTTTGGCTAATTTTTTGTCTCAGCACGTAACAATCGGTCCAATTGATTCTGTTTAGACAATTTGTTAATAAAACATTTCACTCTTTGTCATGTCCTAAATCTCATGCCACATTCTGTAAAATAAGTGACATATGATGCAATGACCCGTACTATCCCCACTGTACCAACACGAGTTTTTTCAACATGCTTTGTCCTCACTCGGATGCTCCCCGAGAAAACTTCCCAGGGGGTCACCCATCATAGAATTGCTCCATGTCAAGTACGCTTAACTGTGGAGTTTCGAACGATGGACTTCCGAAAAAGAAGGTGCACCTTGTTGGTATGAGTAATACGAATCAATCCTTTTAACCTCTTCTAATCGGTCTTGCATTCTGGGGTATTACATATAATATATATTACAAAATCTAGATATGTGGGTAATAATGAATAGATATTTGCTATATATGTTTGTTATTAAATGTTGACTTTAACTTATAGATCAGAAGAGTTAAATACAATGGAGGTGAAATTTGTTTACGAGTCAATCTCTATTTCGATTATTTTATTTAATGTTAGTAAAAATATTTTGTATTGAAGATTTAGATTTAGATATGTGGTTGAAAAGTAAAGTTAGATATGTGGTTGAGAAGTAAAGAAAAAATATTGAAAAATATAAAAATAATAAATTAATATATGAGTCAGTAAAAATTATGAAAGAAAAAATAAATTAAATTGATTTGATTTAGTTTGTATCTACTGGCGCTACATATAATTATCACTTAGCCATATAAATCAGCACGGGAAGTAGATACACCAAAAAGAAATTATTTTCAAAGCGTATTATAAAATTGGTATTCATTCATTCAAAGAAAAAATTATTAAAAAAAAAAGACAAAAAAAAATTATAATCTTTGAATTTGTAGTTTCTGATTCCAACTTTCAAGTAGTCTTGTAAACGACCCCATCATGCTGGCTCGCGGGTGACAGGCCGAGAGCTTGTGGCTCAGCTCCCATACGAAGTCTGGCCCAAGTTGAACCCAAGTCAAGCTGGGCCAGCCTCCAAACTTGGGTCCTCTCTCTCTCTCTCTCTTTCTTTATTATTTAAGCTTTTTAACTCAAAAAAATCATTCTCCGTCCCATTTTTTTTGCTTTGGAATTTGGGAACGGTTACATTTTATGTAAGCCAAATTAAAATTATGCACAAGTGAAAAATTAAGTATATAATTATTAAACATTCCATTTACAAATTTTAAAAAAGATAAAAATGATGCCAACTTTTTGTAAATGTTGGGCCGCCTTTTATTTTTCAGTGGTCTTTAACTGAGATTCATAAAATTAGTTATTAGCAAGTAGTCTAACTTAAGCTCACCCTAGCTGATTAACAAGTAGGATTGGGCATTTAACCAGCCAACAGTTGGCCATTGCCAACCCAAAAATCAATTGGGTTGAAGGAAAAAAAAAAAAGGGAAAACAATGCAGCAATCGAACCGATGCAAGTTGGTTCGGGTTAGTTTCGGCTCGAGAAAATGAATCACCGGTTCGATTGCAGTTTGGAAAAGTCCAAATTGATTAAAGCCGGGTTGGTTTCAGGTCAGACCCAAAATCGACCAGACCGACTGGATGCCCCCTCCTATTAACAAGCGTTAGTTTGATCATCGGGGTGTGATGCAACTCAATCTAGACTAGGTTCAAGTGAAATTTTGAATTCATTTTATTATGAAAAAGTCTTCTGTCATATAAATTTATTGTATCTTATGTCATTACCAACATCACTAATTCATCTACCTTCCAAAAAAACATTACTACTGATTTATCGTCTAAATTTGTGGTGTCATTTTTTATATTTTCATTTTCTCAATAGGCAATGTGTATGTAACTATGAATTGGTATAAACATTAATTATTTACTAAGTGTGGATTAGTAATTATCCATGCATAATCTAATGTTGAACCTAAAATATTGATAATTATTTTCAAATTTTTTTTTAAATCCGATTTTCAACTTATTATTTTTCACATTCCAATTGAAGCATGTTTTTCATGGGCTTTGGTCGAAACTTGTTTTTGAATATGAATATTTCAAAAGCAATAAATAACATTGTTGTTGGTGCTGGATCATTTCATTATTTCAAACTGTCTATATTATTTATTTTTTCATCATTTATAGATCTGATTCACATGTATTATTTATTTTTTCACCAATTTTTATATGCTTTTAAATACACCCCCTCCCCACCCCACCCGTAGCCCCCTAAGGGAAAAAAAATATTTTGGAATTATCATTCTAAAGTAGTTTTGGCCAAAAACACTCACATATTTGAAATGTAATGTTCTAGTACCAACGTGGATACCAGTTATGGTACCCACAATGGATAGGATGAATGATATATATTCGCAATTATATCCCCCCCCCAATCAGGGAGGTATGTGGCATTTGTCCGATCCATGTGGGTACCCATAATCGGTAACCACGTAAGTATTAAAACAAAACTCCATATTTGAATAGCTCATGGGAAAAATTATGAACTTAAAATCTACTGTCTCAATTCCTATATCCTTAATTATTGTATCCAACTAATATAGTCCAAAGCATACATATAAATTTTAAATTATTTCGATTAGATGCGAAAACTACAAAAATCTTTATATATATATATATAAGAAGAAGTTCCTGCAGCGCAGCGGGTTCCATGGGATTTTCCCGCCTAAATTGTTATCTTTTTTTATTATTAAAATAAATGTTTGCCGCATGTAAATGGTATGGCATTTTAAGCATTATCAATGGCTATCATGTTCCGTGAAATGTGTAAGCTATCCATTACTTTCCTTTTTTTTTCTTTTTGTTTTATATTGTAAAACAATAGATATGCATGAACTCCAAATCATATCACGAAAAATAAAATCCTAAATTGTCAATTAGAATAAACAAAACTATTATAATTGCATGGCATGCAGCTGTTGTGGGTATACCGACTACGCGCATTTGAACATGACAAATATAATCAAAATCATAATCTTCTTAAATAAATAAAATCATTTACCTATGTCAGATAGTTTATACCACATACATGACTTAATCAAAATTGACTACGTTTTAGTGATGGTTTTAACCACACAGAGTGCTTCAAAAAGAATAATTAAGTATCCAGAATAAATTATATTATTGGTGAATTATTTTCTTTGTGTTAGATAAATATAAATATAAAAAATTATTGGTAAATTATTTTATATAAATATAATTAGTTGATTGGAAGTTTTCATTTACGTACATCCCCATCAAAATGAGAAAAATATATTTTTATCATTTTAGACTAAGCAAAACGGACATTGATTCTTCAACTGATTCATTCAAACAAATATTTATTCTTAATTAGTGTCTTTTTCCTTTAATTAGTCAATCAACTTAATCCCAATAATACGAAGATGTCAATCCAACAGTAAAAATCCAATCAATATACATTGTTATATAAATTTCAACTTTATGTGTGTTAGTTATAGACTATTTCAAGAAGATTTGTAATCTCAAATTAATGCAATCAGCATATTAATTAATCTCCGTTTTTACAAATGAAATACGGATCTGATTGGTGTTATAGTTTATAAAATGATCGGTGTATATATCTCCAATAGCAAACCCTGAATTGGCGTAGATGGATTCAAGTTGAGAGGTGATGGAGAAAGAATAAGATATGTATAAATTTAAATAAAAAATGTAGCACATCGCCTCAAAAAAAAAAAAAAAAAGTAGCACACTGTTTACATTCAGATATATGGTCATGTCATGTGACAGCTAGTATCCATTTTGTGTGTTTAGAGCTCGAGCATAGCATTTCAATTCTCTTAAAAAGAAAGCACATCATCAATTGACAATGTATTTTGAAAACACGCTCTCCAATGGTGGTGATATGGATAATATGAGGTTGATGTGACAATAATAATACTATCTCCCTCCTAAAAATATAGTTCACTATTTTTTTTTCGTCCTTCTCAAAATATAGACTCACTGAAATATTACTTATGTTTTATGCCCTCATTTAATATACATTGATATCATCAAAATAGAGTAGTTGAAATAAAATATCTAATAAATGAGAGGGTATATTAGGAAAATAATTTTGAATTGTATTTTTCCAATACCATTAATTATATTTTTCTTAATCTGTGTAAAGATAAAAAAATATAATTTTGGGATGAGGGTATAGTAATTGACAACGTCAACAATAATACCCAAATTTGGAATAGTGTTAGACATGATGAGTCATTAATTATAACAAAATTTCTAATTATATATATTATTGCTTATATATAATTTTCTCTCATCTTTTCTTTTTACTTTTTAGTTTTTCAAATTTTAGTATGTTAAATAGAAGAACCACGAGTCCACTAGTAGAATATTAATTTTACCATTGGCGAATGGTGACACTTTCATACATCAATGTCAATTCTAAAAAAAAAAATTGAAATCTTTCAACTACAGAGCGATGTAAGACGAAATTAATATTGCTTATTGGTGACATTACGTTTTCATAATCAATAACCCACTGAAGATGCTTTTAAGAGGTATCACTATTGAAGATGTCAACAGCGACTGACGCTTCGTCGTTGAAGTGTTAGCAATAGCGTACCAATGATATATATAATAAAAGTTATCATTACGCCTTTTTTAAAGCTAATATCAACACCCATCTTCTACCGAGTTAAAAATGAAATAGTTACATTATGAGGACATCATCGAACAATATTTTCATTATTAATTTTTATACTCATTTTTAATCGCATGTATTAAAATAATATTATTAATTTTTACGTTTCTTCGTCAATTTCATATCTTTTAGTTATATATTTTTCTTAAAACAGGAATTAACTCAGTCCAATCTGCTATACGACAGTAGCAAGCAGTCAAAATTGGACTTAACATTTTAAAGTGGATTGGTCAATGATGAATTTATTAACAAATATTTCCTTGGAATTTTATTTATGTAACATTTAAAGCCTGACTTATAGCAGTATGGATTAATTGAAATTATCTAGGAAATTTGTCTTTTTTCAATAATTAAATAAATTAAATGATGAAAAAGTCACATCAAACACTCGTGTAATTAAACTAAACTAAATTTGAATTGAGTTGTTATTTCCACCACAAAAATACCTCAAGAATGTGAAACAAATGTTGCTTTCATTAATTTGACCAAATTCGATTTCGGCCATAGTTGTCGCTGCCGACGTTTTTATTCTACGAAGACATTTTCCTTTGCGATTGTGGTATATATTATATTATACATTTCATTTTTCTAATTTGCAACTTGTGAGTTATGTTTTGGATCCTTTTGCATTTGTTTGACTGGAAGAATATGGTTGAATAAAGATATTTTTGGAGTTTAAACGAGTCATCAAAAGAGAATAAAAGGCATCGATGAGAACATTGTTGTTTTGCAAATTAAGAGACAAAACTTTAGATGCTTTTATAATAAGTAAAATTTCATAATGTAGATAAATATATATTTTGCGATGGGATTAAATTATTTGTTCATGTATATATATATATATAATAATTTGCAAAAAGGATATAGTGTTGACTCTAATTAAGGTTCGGATCGTACCCAATAAGTCGAAGCATAGTGGAATCAAAAAGTATATTTAATTAGAGGGAAAGAAATATTAATTAGACATGCAAATTATATGTGTATGCATGTACAAAATTTAGACGAAATTTAAAATTTTAAATATAAATTAAAGAAATTTTAAAACATTATTACGATTGTGATCACCATCGATCTCATGGCCCCTTTTGCTCGCTAGACGGAACAACTGTTGTACCACAAATTAGCCCCAATCAAAACACCAAAACTCTTATCACTAAAACAGAGTGTAAACACATTCAGAAAAAGTAAAGAAAAAAAAACCAAAAAAAAAAAAAAAAAGTGTTAACAAAACACATGTGCAAACAACGAGAGTCCGGTTGCCTGAACCAACAACACTAGATGAAAGCTCCCACAACTATTCATTCTCTTGGCTGCGTCCCACTAAAATAGACAGTCACAAATTTTCACATTTATATATGGATTAAAAAAAAGCATATTAAATATATAGTTGAAACTGTCCCTTGGCATTAAATAGCAAAAAACTAGTATGAAAATATTTAACAATCTTGGGAGATCGAATACCTACTTCATTCATCCCACAAAGATAGATCCACTTGTTATTTCACACAAATTAAGAAATTGCATTCAATATAATTCGAAAAGTAAAAAAATAAAAAATAAATAAGACACTCATTGTTCCTAATGTACCTCGATTCAATTAATGACTAGATTCAATAAACTTAATATTTTCAAGACAATTTCTTGAGGAATACAATTAAAAAGTTATTTGCTAAATCATATTTATAACTAAGGGTATAATAGAACAAGAAAAAACGTAAATACACTATCAATACAGTAGTTGGGCTATAATTTGGGACATCCAAAAATGAAAAATGGGTTTATTTTTGTAGGACGGAGGGAGTATTTAGATATTTAGAATTCCAACAATTTTAAATGGGGGTATTTTAATCAATTGAAAAATAAATCATACTATCAATAGGAAAATTAGACTATAATTTGGAACAAAAGAAAATAGAAAACAAGTATATCTTTATGGAACATATATTTTGGATATATTTGATAGAGATTATTTTAAAAAATAATATTTAATGTATGATTAAGAAGTAAAGAAAATGTATTAAAATATGTATTATTAAACCAATATAATCAGCGATTGGAAATGATGGTAAAGAAAAATAATTTTTTGTTTAAAATTTTGTCAAACAAGCACTGACATTGTTTTGTCGTTACTAATTAGTCTTTCCGTATGTCGACATGCATTGGATTTTGTAGATCCTAGTCACACAATGATTAATCTAGAGAGTATAGATGAATTACTGATCTTACATCTAAGGAGCTGAATATGAATACTGAGAGTCTGGTATCGCTTAAATTAGTAAGTAATTCATTTTGTATAAATAGAGAGTTTTTGGATCCACAATGAGCCTCATCCCCTTTATTTATAGAGCTCGGGGATGATCTGGCTTTCTTACATTCTCGTATCCAAATAGGAATCTAGTGTGTAATCTTAGGACTTTGATTCTCTCTTCGTACCAGGTTATTACTAGTAGTTTACTAGCTTACGAGTTTCCTAGGAAATTTTATGTCCAAATAACTAACTAAACCGCCATCTTCAAGTTATGTTCCTCCCTGGTAGTCAGTCAGGTCTCATAAATGACTTAGCTTAGGAGTGATGAGGACTGAAGGTCAGTTAGTCACAAGCGCTCTTGGACCAACTCTTAGAAGTTTGGTAGGTCATGGTCATACCTGACCTGCTCTTGCACTCCATGCATGGGGTGAACTAGACATCCAAGTCATGCACAATGCAATATCGTACATATGAATACTACCACAATATGTGATGACTAATACGTCCCTAGACCTTTTTTGATATCGTTCCAAGTGTTTGATACAGTGGCGGCTCGGGATATAGGCAGTAGCTTAGGGCCCAAAAAAGTCCAGAATTTTTGGCAGAATATCCATTTTTCTTTCTATTTTTTTTTTCTTTTCTTTTCTGGAATATAAAAGCCCCATAGACCCACAACTTTTGGCCGAAGTGCAGAATATCCTTTTTTTTCTTTTGTGTAATAAATTTAATTCTATTACTAATAGGATTCCAAATAAGATTTCCCTTAAAACCTCCAAAATCTCAGGTAGCCGCCAGTTTGATGTAATTCATAATTCTTAAGTTGATATAACTCAAAAATAGTACTTAAGTTTTACATGCAATGTGAAATTTAAAATATTTTCATTGTTTTCTTAACCAAAAATTAACATTTTTCCCTAAAATAGAATTTGTCAATCTTCAAATACTATTATCCAAATAATTATTAGCTAATCTCATTAAAAAGATCATGACATCAATTTAACAGTCCCTTTTTCTGACTTTATAAAGCCGAGATCATCAATAGTTAAAACATATCCAAAGCTGATCGCCAAAAAGTTTGAAGCCCAAAATTTTGACTTGGAGAAATAAATCCAAGTCTCTCTGTCTCATTATAAAATGCACCATCAAGGTAGGCAATCAATTTTAGAAAATTGTTTAAAAGAGTCTTTTAATGGTCCTTTATTATTATTTCTTTAATAAAGCGAGATTACTTATTAATGTTACACAAAAGGTTAGTAATTTGTTCCATCTAAATGAAACCGATTTTGACCTTTCGTTTTTTTTTTTCCTTTTAATTAATTTAGAAAGACAATTATTATACATTGAGGACATTCTTATTAGTACAATTCATCCCATTGATCAAATGCATGTTGGCCGATAATTGACAAACCCCCTCTCTTCCACCATCAGGGATGGTGGCGCTATATATTAGCAATTTAAGTTGTCATCTTATTGGCATTTGATCTTTGGTGGTACAATTCATTATCTAAGTTGGGGGTTAGGGTTTCCAGTGACGACTCTGAGATTAAGTGATTTAAGTAATTGCACAAGTCTTTCGATTTTTTAGTTTTTAGTCTTTTTCAATATATATAAGAGGACTCGAAACTTCTAAACTCATATATTAAAAAATCACATGATCAAACTTGTTTGGGAGTCCCGTTGCCAAGTTCAACCTAAGGTCATTAAAATCTTAGGGTCGACCTGCCTTCAGCCTCAAGGTACATGATTCATTTTATTTGGTACAATCATACATCCATCTCAAACCGTGTATAATGTTTGACAAGTTCATATAGCCAACTATAAATACGTAGTCTTTAAGTGGATTTTTTGAGAATTTGAATCCTACGAATAATAATAACAATAAATTTGACTTTTGATTAGGGATGGGCATTTTAATAGCCAAAATCGACCAAATCGACCGAAATTAATACTTCCAACCCGAAAACCGATCAGTCCCCCCCCCCCCCCCAAAAAAAAAGAAATTAAAGGGGATTTTGTTGGTTAACCGACAAACCGATAGGTTCGGGTTGGTTTGTCTAGCCGAAACCAACCTGAGATGGTTGGTTTCGGTTTTAGACCTTGAAAATCGATGGGCATCGGTTCGGTTTTTGCGGGTGAAAACCCGCCCTGACCAACTAATGCCCACCAACTTTTGATAGGATAAAACATGCTTATTATATTTTAACAAACTTGCAGCAGTTAATACTCTCGATTTTTCTTTTTTTTTTTTTTTGATAAATTTACAAAATACATCCTATATTCAAGGTGTATTTATAATATATATACCTTATTTTTTAATTTTCCCTTTTACACATTGAAGTTTATTTAATGATAACAAAAAACCACTTTTGTTTTAAAAATTAAAAATAATTACAAAATTGAAGAGACCAAAATACCGTTAATAAAGACTAAGAAATCAAACCCTACATATTATATTATGTTACACTTTACATACTAATTGTTTAACATTATTTTTAGAATAGATTTTAATTACATAAAACATATTATATTTGCTGATTAATTATTTTTCAATGAAAATATGTTATTATTTTTAGATTACTTTTATTTTAATTTAACTAGAACTTGCAACGATCACCTTTGAGGAAAAAATCTTACAATATATAACAAAGAAATAATTTTATTAAGCCAATATTATCTTGAAAAATATATTAAAAAAGGATTTGATATTATTTTTTTCAAATTTAAATTTTTTGAAGGGTGATGAATATGGATTTGTTATTGCGTGAATAAATTATATTCAATCAATAGAAAATTCAAATATAATAGTATAGGATATTTTTCATTTTTTTCTTAACTTCACTTCTTTTTAGATTTATTTTCAACAAGAAAACTACAAAAAGAGAAAAGAAAAAAAATATTTGTGACAAGAATATAAAAAAGTTGAAAAAATTGTAATAAAAATGTCATATTTTTAATTTCGTTAAAATTTTCGCTCATCATATATAGTTAATTTAATTTTTTTTTTAAAAAAAGAATAAAGTAGGAACATTAATAATTATTTATTATAGGCAATGGCAATTACAATTTTAAAGTGTTAAAAAATAAATAAATAAAATTGTATGTGGACTATTACAAAATATAATTTACATAGTGTATATTTTTAGTTACAAATAAGGGTATTTTAGTCCCTTTAAAATGATTTCAAAGTTGTTTTCTATTTTTTTTCAGTAAAAGGTATTTCTTGTTACCATTAAGAAAAATGCAAAATGCAAAATGTAATTTTGAAAAAGACTGTATGTAAATTGTAAATACAACCTAAATGCGGGATGTGTTTTATAAATTTCCTTTTTTTCTTTTTAGAATATAAAGTTCTTTTTTCTTACTTTTCTTTCTCGGTAAAAGTATGAAGCTTCCTCACCTGTGTGCTTTGGTCACGTTTAGTTGGAAATGGAGCAACTATTTGATGCTTGACTATACAAAATCAAAGCTTGTGCGTTGACTGCCATTGACTTAGCATCACTACACGTGCAAGTATGCTCGGTGCAAGTATTTTCTTAAATAAAGCACACACATAATTTTGATACAGGAAAAAAAAAAAAAAAAACTCATCAAATGCTTGAAAATAAAGTTAAATTTATTAAACAACTATTTAACTGGTCGAATTATAATTCTAGCTATGCATTTGTATTTTATTAGCAATGATTATCCAAAGATGATTTTTCATTATACTTTTACAAACTCAATCAATTCTGCAATTTTTAATGTGAGCTACAATAAGTTAATAATTTTCTACTTGTAAGTCATGGTGGATGTGTATAAATGCTTAAAAGAATTGGACTAAATGTGAATGCATTGATGCTCACGTGAACACCCACGTGCCGTTTGAAATATATATTTTTTGAAAATCTATTTCCTATCCAAATGCGTCAAAAGAAGGCTGGCATGTTACACATTGTTCTAAAACGTTAGTTTCGACCACGCTTAAGCAATATTTACACACAGAATTTGGTTGTTTCTTTTTGTACGTTTTAGGCTTTTATTTCAAATAACTCACGTGTAACACCCAGTGTCAAAAAACGTGAGGTATGGAAAAGCATGAACCTGAAGCTTCGAATATTACAAGTTTAACCCCATTTAGGCAGCGCCTAAGCATTAAAAATTTTTTCAAATTTATAAAAAAAATTTAATTAGTATAAGCTATTAAATAATTTATAATATATCTAAATTCATAAAATTATATCTACTTTATAATTTTAACAAATTTACAATATAATTTTAATATTTTAAAACTGAAAAAATCAAAAGATTAATAGATTTATAAAGATTACATACATGCTATCATCGCGGTACTCGCTCGGTTGTTAGACTCAGAATCCAAGGTGTTAGAGATTTTGAAATTTAATTGGTATTTTCTATTGTATATTTGTGGTGTGTGATGATATATTGTATTATTTTTTTATTTTTGATCAATTTGGTATTTTCTTGCTTTAAAATGGGATTAGGCTTAGAAAGTGGGTATGTAAAAAACCCAAGTAATAGTCCAAGACAATATTAAGCACAGTTAAGCGTTGCCTAATCACCCCTAATCGCCGCTTAGTCACCCCTAGTCGCGCCTAAGTGGTCAACAATTTTTATTGACCACTATTTTCACGCTTTTCGCCTAGGCAATCCGTGGAAGGGACGCTTCGCGCCTAGGCGGCGCCTAGCACTCTTTTTAGAACACTGGTTACGCCACATAAGCTAATAAAACTTTGCAACTTGGTTTGACCACTTAGTTACGTTACACTTCATGCTTTTCAAATCACTAATTTTAAAAAAGCAATTATTCTTAATCATCTTTATTTTATAAATGACTGCACTTGAAAATTGAAGAATGTTGTTCGTCAACAATAACAATTGAATCAGTGACGGCATAACGTGACACTTTAACATTGATTGGTATCGATCTAAGTACTAGTGTTTTATAAAAATCATAGAAAAAATCGATATCAAAATTGTATTCGTCAATATTTACTAATAAGCTATTCTTGAAAATTATTTTCCATCAAAGAAAAATTGTTGAAGTTTAAACATTTGACCGCACGAAGCTAAAGGATTAGAGTCAATTAATTAATAGATGCAAAACCAAATACAGATGTATCGATACGGTTCAAAAATATACAACAGCATGTATGAAACGAAAACTACACTAAACTAGAAAGACTTACTTTGCAAATAAGAAAATCGGTTCATCTTTATATTTTAGCCATCAAAGTTGGAAACTTGGATCGGTTCTTGATTTTTCGATTGACATGGTTATATAATCATTTCGCAATACATATTTGATATTGGTCACTCGCTAGTGATCAGAGTAGAATATTAAGTCAACGTTTTTTTTTTTTAATGGAAATATTAAGTCAAGTTGTTTCATATAATAAAAGTTGAAGAGATCAAAGGAGTCCGAACTGTGAAGGCACGTCGAAGTCCCACGTGAATTTTCTGATGGTAAGGAATATTATAACAGCAACTTGGCATTGCCGTTTGCATAATAAATATATAAATATTAACATTGATTAATTAATTCTTATTCCAAAAAAAAAACATTGATTAATTAATTAATGACTTGTAGGCTATTATGAAGTCTTACCGATAAGTGTTCAGAGTTTACAGACAATTGCGTGCAAGTGTTTCGTCTTTCTTGTTTTCCCTTTTACTTTTTCTTTATTTTGAAATGCCACCAAACATACATACTTTGACGAGCTAGGAGAGGTAAATGGCCTATCCATGACTCCATGTCCGTTATTAAGCACGGCTCCTGTTTTAGTGCCCATATGTGAACGGATGGGTGCCACCTGTTATTCACCATCAGGGAAACACGTGTCGCCCATCTACCCATATATGGATACCAAAACATTTGTATTAAGCACTACATGGTCTAGCTCATCTAAGTTTATTTAATTTGTATTGTATCGTGAAACACAGAATTAAAGATTTGATTTCACGATTCAATAAGTTTAGAATAGTTACTAATTATATTATTCAAATTTTCTAATTTACATATAAGTCAGACGTGTTGTAATTTTATTTTTTAATTATAAAAACACTTATTGGTGATAACAAATATGATTTATGAAAATTTGATTTGACGAATGATAATGTTACAGATTTACATATAACTCCTTTCTTTCAAACAAACATGTTGTTGCCTTTATACGGCCATTTTCTTATAGGCATGAATAGTTCTAACATGCAAATACAAAAAATTAAAACAACAATAAAATAAATAGAGAGTTAAATGGGGATTAAAATTGTCTCGTACCCGCCCAAACCTTCAACCCGATCTCAATTAATTGGGGATAGGGCGAGGATGGGGAAGGAAAAATCCCGGCGGCACAGGAATAAGGGATGGGGTTGTAGATCGGACCTAAATCCATTGTCATCACTACACAAAGGACAATTATGGGTATGTTTGATTGGTGATCGATAAAGTTAATTTTCTTGATATACGTGTTGAATGTGTGGTTGAAATTTGGGGAAAGTATATTAAATAATTGAATGAGTAATTGTAAATGATGAGAGAGAAAAAATTGATAAAATTTGTATTGAATTATGTTGAATAGAACGAGGCCTATATCTCTCTACTCATTGTAAGAATTGGGTGATAGATGTTGGTTTTTAATGATTTATAAAGGTTTTTAATGTGAAATATGAGAGAGAATGAGTAGAATTGAATGGTGGAGATTTATAAATGTGATATGATATGTGGATGTGATTGATTTAAGATAAAGAAAAAATTGATAAAAAAAATAATAAAAAATGGTAAAAAAATTTTAAAACGATTCCCTATCATGCTTAAATTTATTAATTATGTGAACTATTACCACGTGTTAATCCATGCCCAATCTTTTGAAAGCAAATATAGACCACAAACACAATTGCATTGGAAACAATAAAACAGGCATTCAAAGCAAATATCGAGTCAACCAACCCATTAGAAATACCATGAAAAACGAGATTTCAAATTAAGGCCTTGTTCTATTTGGTATATAATTTATTCGCACGTAATTTCGTATACCTCATACTCATTTTTAACTATACACATATTTCTCAAAATAATATTAACCACACATTTTTACACGAAATACCACACACATTAACTTTATACCCAATCAAATAACCCTTAAAACTGTTAGTTTTATTTTCGTGTAGGAAAATTAAGTTAATAATTGGCATTTTTATTTTTCCATATTAATAATTGAGTTAGTTACATTTTATATTTAATTAATTTAATTATGATTTTTATGGACTTATTATCACATTATAATTTTAGTTTATCTTGGTTTAAATTAGTATATGTGACAATTCTTTATTTTAATTAAATAAGTGAGAGTCCAAGTAGGACACAAACCCTAACACACGCCTAGGATGGCCTCCCTGTCCACATTCGATGTATCATATAATTTGGTAAGATCTTTTCCATATTATATCGATACAAGATAAAGTAAGATCTTTATTCCATACTAGTATTTTCTCCCGTGCGTTGCACGAGGAGATATATAAGAGTTCGAATTCTATAAGAGGAATGGAAGATTGAGTTGCAAATTTTCCGAAGCGTGATTTTACAATTAAATTTTATTTTTTTAATTCAGAAAATGAAACTTTTCGCGGAAAAATGATCTCATATTATATGGGAGATATATAAGAGTTCGAATTCTAGAAGAGGAAGGAAAGATTGAGTTGCAAATTTGTGATTATCCTTTTACAATTAAATTTTATTTTTTTAATTCATAAAAATAAAACTTTTGGCGGGAAAATGATCTCATTTTATTAATATATAAATTTTATAATTACCTTAGTTAATTTATCCTACATTTAATAGTAATCTTATTCCTTATAGGATTTGGTCGTTTATGGCAACTTGGAGACTTGGCCAACAAGTAAGACAACCAAGTGACATTAAAACACCACAAGAGGGAGGATTAGGGCACGCGTTCAAAGAGCAAAAATTCGGCCCCCATACAAACTAAAAACGTGTCCCCCTCTCCAACCCGTTCATGACTTCATCAAGTTAATTTCTTGATCCAAGTGCATGAACAACCCTTGATCAATTATAGATCGGGATGAATCTCCGGGAGCAGTCCTACAACCAATAGATCTGGCCACAACTTGAAGAAATCAACACGGGAGGTGTAGATTCGTTGCGGGAACGCGGTTACAAGGAATCACTAAAGAGAGACGAGATGTCTGCTCGCATTACATGTTAATTAAGGAAGATCGAATAGGGAGTTCTTTCATTTATTTCTTAGATGTTGCAATTAATTATGCGTAATTATTGCCTTTGATTTCCTTTGTAAAGTTTTAAACTGATTGAACGTGGTTGGTAGGTTTTGCTCGTAGGCGACGAGCACGTGGTTTTTTCCCGTTTGGGTTTCCACATTAAAAATTTTGGGTTCTTACTGTTTATTTTACTGCTTACTGTTAATTTCCGTATTCGCTATCCAGACGCATTTGGAATACTTAGATGCATCTAGGTTTCGGTAGTTTGCAGACACAGTTCGCATTAAACAGTAAATTGTTACGAGTTGAATTTGAGTAACAGAACACAGCACGGACGCATCTGATCACGATAATCAGATCACTTAGACAACTTTAAACTTTCAAAAACATTATAAATATGTTGTACCATCATCCTCAAATCACAAAAATATGTAAACAAAAATAAGGGTGGGTTTGATTCATATTTTTTTTCAGGAAAAAGTTATTTTCCAACTTCTTTTTTCGTGGTTGGCTGTTTGATTACCTTTTTTTCCCGAAAAATATTTTCAAACTTTTTTCGAAATCCGCACTTTTCCTTATTTTAGAGAAGAACTTTTTCGTTGGGGGAGGTGATTTTTATTTTCCGAGAAAATGTTGCCTCTTTTTTATGGACAATTTACTTTAACTATAAAGATAAGGAAAATGATCAAATTTTATTTTTAAAAAACACAAAAATAAGGAAAACAACACTATTTTCCAACTTTCAAATTAACCCAATCAAACACCTACAACTACCATTTTTCCTGAAAAATATTTTCCAGAAATTCATTTACCGGAAAAATATTTTCCTTCTAATTATTTTTCAACTTTGCAATCAAATACACCCTATGAGAATTACCCTAATTAAGTTTTTCTGTTCAACATCGATGAGCTCCAAGATTTATCAATCTACTGTGATTTGATGCCGCAGATTAATTATATATCCAATAACAATTTCGTTCGAAGAGGAAAAATCCCCCTGTGAGGATTAATTAATTTTCGGCTCATAATAATTTGGCTAGTGCATTTAAGCAATACTCAACATATATGTATAAAAAGTAGAAATCGTACACAATACTAGTTGAGAATTGAGATGTGATTAGGGTATGTTTGATTGGTGATAAAGTTAATTTTTTTAATATACGTGTTGAATGTATGGTTGAAGTTTGAGAAAATTTTGATAAAATTTGTGTTAGTTAATGTTGAATAGAACAACCCCTAAATTTGGTCCGTCGGTCTGGCATTACTTCAAGTAATCCGCACCATTGGATCAATTGTAACAGGCTACGAATACTTATTAAATTTGATCACCTAATGAAATTATTTATGTACTTCATTTTAAATAAACTACTTATAAGACATGCAAAAGATCGACTTTCTCTATTGTGCATGGACCCAACTTCTCATATGAACTATTCAAATTAATGAAGCGCAAGTTACTAGTTATTACTGGTGCATTAATATTTTAACCAAGTCTCACTTGTACTCATTGTTGTGTTTACTGAAAAGTATAGATTATAGTAATAAATAATTAGAGAGAGAGAGAGAGCCAATTTCGTGGAAATTGCTGTCGAGTCTTTTTGTAAATGGATGCTGGGTGTGGACTAAGTGTGAATGAGCACAAGGATAAATACCCACCTTGGCATATGCAACCCTCTTGAGCTTTAGGATTTCACAGTTAGAGAGAGAGAGTAGAGAGAGAAAATTTAAAAAAAGAAAAAAGAAAAGAAAAGAAAAATCTTTATATCCCTTTTTAAGCAAAAAGGGGAAAATAAGCAAAAATGGGGAGAGCTCCTTGCTGTGAAAAGATGGGACTAAAGAAAGGGCCTTGGAGTCCCGAGGAAGATCTGATTTTGATATCTTACATTCAACAAAATGGTCATGGAAATTGGAGGGCACTTCCCAAACAAGCTGGTATGTAATTAATTACACTTTTAATTAGTTTTTACTAGCTTGTCCGCTCGTGTACAATACTGCATACCGAACATTTGTTTCAATTTTTTTTCTTATTTTTTGGTAATAATGTTGTAGGTTTGTTGAGGTGCGGAAAAAGTTGCAGATTACGATGGACGAATTATCTAAGACCAGATATAAAGAGAGGAAATTTCAGCAAAGAAGAAGAAGAAACCATCATCAAGCTACATGAAATGATTGGGAATAGGTATGTATATATCAATCAATCAATTTGCATTTAGAAGATATGAGCATATTTTAATAGCCACTGAATAATTTGCAAGCTATAAAGATGGGCCTATGCTAATTTTGGCTTCATCTCCATAATTTTAGGCACCTCAACTCACATTGATCAAGACACCATTTTTGACTATCAATAATTAGTGTTCGCAAGTTCTTTTTTAAGTTTAATCGAAATGTAAGCACTTCAAACAAAGAGAATGGTATAGTCGTCCAATGAAAATAGACTACTCTATTTTTACGGACAAAATTCAACCTCGAATGGTGATTAATTTCAGAGTGACATGACATAAAATTGATAGATATCATTAGACTGGTAAAATACATGGTGATTTCTTCCCATTTCATTGTCCTCGTGTCTCCCCGTGATAAGATCGTCCTATTGATCCTTCTGTCTTTCGATAATAAAATAGATAACTTCGAAATATATTATACATAAACATGCAAGAAACTTAATAATAGAATATCTAACAGTACTTTGTATATGTGTATTGTGTGTTCTTTTAAAAAAATAGTACAGAATTAATTAAATTATAGTAATAATATAATTATCAATAGTGGCAATAATCTTGGCGTTCCCCGTGTGGTATTTTGTACGCACGCCTTGGAATAATCAAGATCAGCTGAAAAGATTCTCTTTAACGTTATAATTCCAACATAAATTATTAAATCTACAAAATCACTATCATTAACAATACATTAGACAGACATGTATGCATGGCATCATCTGTATGACTGTATCAGTATCTCCTTGGGATTTCTTGTCCGAATATTAAATCTTTTAGGCACTAGATTTTATGTTTGTCTTATTATTAATCTTAATATTTTTCTACATGTACAACCCATAATAATATATCCAACAAATCTCTCTACCCAAGCAAATATTGACAGATTTTTTAATATTATATATTGTGATTTATTTTATTTTATTTTATTATTTTTTTCAGATGGTCTGCTATTGCAGCAAGATTGCCCGGTAGAACGGACAATGAAATAAAAAATGTATGGCACACACACTTGAAGAAGAGGCTGAAAAATAATGTTGAGACTTCTGAGGACTCCAAGGGACACTTAATCATTCAACAATGTGATTCTAAAGCTGCTAAGAATCCAAATTCTGATACTAGTGAACAAATTGTTAATAGTCCACAGCATTGCTCTAGTGAAATGTCATCCGTGACCGAGTTGTCCGAAAAAGCCGTAACTAAGCCCTACGAAATGGACTATTCGTCCGACTATTTTCCTCAAATCGACGAAACTTTCTGGTCCGATGACTTCTCGGCGGACGATGACTTTCCGGTCACCGGAAATGACGAAGCTCGGCTTGAATTCCCGTCATCTCCAGCGAAGATCATCGGGGATTTGAAGGTTGATGATAGCATGGATTTTTGGTACAATGTTTTTATTGCCGCTGGTGACATGCCTGATTTACCAGAGTTTTGAGGTTTTTTTTTTTTTTTTTGTAATATATATTTAGGACAGCTTTTTCCAAAGGTGCCAAATAATGGAATCATTTTATTGACAAAGTTGGCAGAAATTATGATTGTAGTGAGGATTTTTCTTTCTGGTTTTGTTTTCATTGACGAAAAGCATTTGGAAGTTGATATGAGGTTAATAGAGGAAAAAGGGGATTTGACTAGAAATTTGGTATGTACACATTTACATTTTGATTTTGAGGGATAAAAGGGTAGGATCAAACAATATAATTAATGTAGGGTCTGGGGACAGGCAAAATCCTACTAGTCAATTTCCTTCCAACCCATGTTATTTAATTTTAGTGAAGTTTAATGTTTTGTTGATTACCATTTCTTGGAAATTGTGTAAGTAACAATTTATAATGAAATTAAAAGGAGATCTTGCTGAAAATTTAAACTCGTATGTATATAAAGCGCGACTCAATAGTAAAATTAAGCTTTCAATACATACGAGTTTAAATTGGTATAAATATGTAGATTGCTCGATATATAAGTCAAAAAAAATGTAAATTGTGATAACAAATAGAAAATACATAGCGCGACGGGTCATTTTTTCGAGATCAATGTATGCTGAAAAGTAAGAAAGGTTTTTTTTTTTTTAAAAAGTATAAACAAGTATTTTCTTAATGAAAATTTTAGTGAGATAAATATAAAAACAAGTGATTAATTATTGAAAAAATTTTATCCACACATTCTGAAGAAAAATCAAATCGTAATAGTCAAAAGTTTGAAATTTAATGCGTCCCAGATCATCAACAATTAGAGCTGTAATATCCTAGCTTGACTGATGTCTCCCACATAACCATTTGAGAAGACTGAGTTAAACATTCTAGTCCCTGTACTAATGCCTTAATAATTAAGACACTGTAATTGGTCAATTTGAAAGACAAGTCCGGGGCGGCTCGGCGCCCACCCCCACCCCACCCACCAAAAAAAAAAAAAAAAAAAAGAATAAACGAATTTTTTACAATTTTTTTTTCCTTTCTTTCTTATATAATATAAAAGGCCCGAAACCCAAATTTTATGTTAAGAGTTTGAATAATACCCAAATTTGATAGTATTCATTGAAGATATGTTGAAACAAATTGATGCTAAAAGTTTGATTATGGCTTTTGCATCTAAAACTGCTAAAAGAGTAAAGTTGATGTGAAATTGAGTAGATTTTCTTGTATCTTTTATGCATTTATTTTTTTCTTTCGCCCAAAAAAATATTTTCGCCTAAGGCCTCTGGAATCTCTTGCCGCCTCTAGAAAAGCCATGATAACATTGGTAAAAATTTAAGAACTTTTTTCATTTCCCCACTAAACATACAAAAATTAATATCAACTTGAACCATCGGCCCGAAAACTAGTTCATTTCAAATATGCGCTTTTCATTGTCGCACTTCCACATATGATAATGTCTCTCTCTAACTCACACTATGACCTAACTTATCTTTACATTTGATGGAGGCAATGTGTGGACATTTCATTAGTAATAACTTTCTAACAAGTCATATTTTAAAGATAAATCTCATCATGATATATAGATACAGTATTCCTAAAATCTAACTTATTTGTAAAGGGATATTTAACATCTAATAAAATTATAGTAATTATTTATATTTGAAAAAATGTTCAATAACTACATATTTTTCTAAAAAATTGCTCAATTAATCGTAGAATCTTATTTTTTTTACTACTAACTTTATTTTTGCTTAATAAGACACAAATATCCCATCTACCCCATTTAATTTACCATTATGCCAATGGTTAAATCCAAAACCTAAACAACCAAGATTATTACCACTACAAGAGGTCAAAATTGCACGTGAGGTCCTCCAACTTTTAAATTTTTCACTTTAGTCCTCAACTTTTAAACTTCCTTTCAAAAATACCCCAAAAAGGTCCTTTATCTTTTGGATTGTTTCATTTTGGTCCTCCAACTTTTGAATTTTGAACGCTTTCAATCCTTTTTATTTTTCTTTTTCCTTATTTTCTTCCACATTTAGAAAATTCACCTAAAAACACAATATTTAACATAATATAAATAAATAAATTTATCATCATAGTAAAAAAAAATCATTACAAGTATAAACATAACTTTATACTTCATTTAATACACTTGATACCAATCCATAAATATCAATTGACGCACAAATATTACCTTCCCAAATAACATGGATTACAACACCAGGTAATCAGATTGTCACTACAAATAATCTTGATCAATATTCAACTTCTCCCTTCCACCATCTTCGACTTTATCTCTCTATGTACTTTCTCTCTCCATATTACCGTCATAAGTAATCTTGATAAACATTCAACCCCTAGCTTCTCTCGCCTCCAACTTTTTCTCTATGTAATTTCTGTCTCCAGATTACCACCTAAGGTAATCTTGATCAGCATTCAACTTTTCGCTTTCCATGTCTATGATTTTTTCTCTCTACGCAATTTTTCTCTCCAAATTACCGTCCCAAGTAATCTCAATCAACATTCAACTTCTACATTTCCCTATCTCATGCTTTCTCTCTCCAAATTACTACCCACAGTAATCTCAGTCAACATTCAACTCCTCGCTTACTCTGTCTTCGACTTTCTCTCTCTACGCACTTTCTCTCTTAAGATTACCGCCCCCAAATAATCTCGATCAATATTCACCTCCTCCCTTCGGTCATCTCTGTCTTCTCTCTCTAGATTACCTCATTAGGTAATCATATTACCACCACAATTAATCTCAATCAACATTCAACTTCTCTATTCCCTCATCAATGACTTTCTCTTTCTACGCGCAAGAAAATATTACTTAACCTAATAAC
Source organism: Jasminum sambac (assembly GCA_018223645.1). Lineage (NCBI taxonomy): Eukaryota > Viridiplantae > Streptophyta > Magnoliopsida > Lamiales > Oleaceae > Jasminum > Jasminum sambac. The sequence goes on from CP073649.1 coordinate 26,485,059, forward strand.
AATATTACATACTCTAATAATAATATTACTTAGTTCGGTAATATAAAGAACTAACAATGTTTCCCAAAAAATATGAAGCAATATTATCACTATTATCCATATTTAAGTGCATATACATAAAAATACTATTATAAATCAGTATATTATCACTACCTACGCAAATTTTGTAATGAAAATCAAATAAGATTTATACAAACATATAGAGTTACAAATTATCATATAATCACTGCCTCCAGAAATTTTGTAATGAAAATTAAATAAGGATTTACACATTCGAAAGTGATATATACAGGAAAAAAGCTCATAAGCAATCAGCATATAATCACTCCTCCAAATCCCAAAATTACAAAAATCTGACAAATAAATTCTATAATTGAGTCAAGAATTACGGTATTGAATAACACAGTAAAAACATTAATTCACATGTTGGCTCTTGAGAGTGGAGAACCATGTCTCTTGAGTATTGAACCAAAATTATTTTCTCTAATTGGCTACTTCGAGCATATTATAACATTTCAGAAATAATATAAATGGTATGAGGCAACCACTTGACCTAAGAATAAAAAGGAAAAAAAGGCAAGCGTCCAACTAAATTAGTGCATGTTCTTTATCACAAAGAATTTAATAATATTACCTACCACGATAATAATATTATTACCTCTCCCGATAATAATATTACTTATTACCCACCTCTATAGTCATAATTAGAACACTAAAACAATAAATTTTTAGCAGCTATAAGGTTTAGCGTAATTTTTTTCCAGATTGAACACCAGAGACTAAAATAAACATTAAAAACCATTCATTTACACAATTATCACTATAATAAAACAAATACTGTTCATATTTCAAAACTCCCCCATCTCCGATTTTTTCATTATACGACTCTCTCTTTAGATTACCATCCCTGATAATCTAGATTATTGCCCCCGATAGTCTTTAAAATTGGTTCAAAATGGCAACATCTTAGTAATAATATGCAGATTATCGATTGTGGTAATATAGAGAGAAAATATTTAAAGAGAGAGTTGGGTGCGAGGAAGCAAGAAGTTGAATATTTGTCGAGATTAGCTAAGGTGGTAATCTGAAGAGAGAAAGTGTGTGGAGAAAGAAAGTGAGAGCCCATGGAAACAAGAAGTTGAATATTTTTCAAGATTACCTGAGGTGGTAATTGATAAGTGCTAGAAAAGCACTTAAATAACTCTTCTATTTTACGTATTTGTGTGTTTTATTAATGTTATATGTTCCGTTTTATGTGTTTTTCCTTTATTGTGGTGTTTAGGGTCACAAAGAATCAAAAGGAGTCAAAATGGATGAAAATCGGATGAAAACGGAAACTCGGGACCAAAAAGGCAAGTGAATCAAAGATGGAGGACCTCCGATGCAATTTTATGAAAAGTTGTTTTTACAATTTTTCTTGTGCTAAAGTCGAAGAACATCAAAAGAGGATTCCTACACTCTTTTCGGATCGCAAATCGGAGTTTCCTAGTGAAAGTTATGGCCGTTTGAAGAAAAATGACTAAAAGCGTCACTTCCAAAACTGTTGGGGACCAAAGTGCAACTTTTCAAAAGTTCAGGGACCAAAGTGAAACGTTTCAAAAAGTTGAAGGACCAAAATGCAATTTTCCAAGGACCAAAATGAACAACATTCAAAAGTTGAGGGACTTGGTGTGCAATTTCTGGGTGACTCGGGTGACTCGAGTCACCGCGCATGTGATCAGTCGGCGCGCAGTGACTCGAGTCACGCCCGAGCATCCTCGATCGCGCCAACCGTCAAGTCATGCACGCAGCGTCCCTGGTCCTCTCGTTCGTGACTAAGCGAATCGCGCGTGACTCGAGTCAGCACGCGCGGCGACTCGAGTCACGTCTGACGCCGCTGCAGATTTTGACCAGCCGACTCCACCTACCATAAAACGTGTTTTTTGGTATTTTCTTGACTTCTTATGTAACGCCCAATCTAAACCCCACGAAATTAGGGTTGCGGAACTAGACTCGACGCTACAATTACATTTCACAAAACAACACGGGTGGCGATTCACATTTTCAAATTGTTTATCGTTTACAATACACCATCAAAGCATTGCCCGTGTTCATTTCAAAATCATAAGTATAGGATCTTCAGCATCTTTCTTCTTCCCCACCCACAATCTCTCCCGCGTCAATCCCGTGAGGTTTCTCTTCCGTCACCCGAACTGCGTGTCTGCCCTGACGTACCTATAGTGAAATCATAAAAGAAAACCTGATGAGTCCCAAGGACTCGGTGGGCACTCTGATTAAATGCAATGCATGTCACACTCATGTATTGGGCGATTGCTTCTCAAGTGGATACACCGGCGCCAACATAACGTAACATAACATATATGGCCCAATTGTCTCAATCCTCATGCGGGCTTAAGCAGTGAGGCGACCAATAGTCTCAATCCTCTTGCGAGGCCTTTTCCGTGAGACTAAACATAACTGCATAGGTGTATCCCTTGGTAAGCAACAAGACATTCACACTTCATGACCATGTTTGCCAACATAACAAGTACAAGAAGCTAACCTTTCCGATACCTCTACTTAGGTAATGCTACACAGGTGATATCCACATATAAACATACATCAACATCAACATCATATATCACCTCAAGCATTATATAAACTCTAGGTTCTAAGTCATGAGTAAGAAGGGTAACACTTAAATCATGCCATACATAGCTACTCAAGTCATAACTATACATCTCAAGAGGTATATGTGTACATCTAAGACTTTCTAACTACATAGGAACTTTCTACCTCTACTTACCATGAGTATAATTAATATAGCAATACCCACCTTACTAGAATGGCAAAGAACCAAGGAGGTGATCACTACTTCACTTCAATCTTCACCAATCACCCAACTCAACAAGGCCACAAGCTAGCCCTTGCCTATACCCAAGTTGAAGACCTTGGAAATGATAAGAATGGCTTTTTGGGGGTTTAGGGTCGAGCTCATGAAGAAAATACCCCAAAAATGGCTTCTGTTGACCTAAATACCATTCTGCCGACTTACCGATTCTGGTAGTAAATTTATACCTTCTGGTCAGTAAAATCCAAAATCTACCGTAACATACCTTTCTGGCGTAACCCGATCTCTATAAATTTCACATTACAGTTACGGTTCTATTTACGGTAGTATCATATATCTATTACGGCCGTAACACAAAAATACGACTGCATTTCGACCCACATACGAATCGTAATTCACTCTCTGTAAATATGGCGCATTTTCCACTTTATGCGACACTTACGGTAGTAACTACACCCTCTTCTGGCCAGTAACTCCCGAGATACTGACGTATCTATAGTTCATACTGGCCGTAATTAACTCTCTGCATCTTGAAGCACGACATCATGCATACTTACGGCCAGTAACATACGACCACTACGGCCGTATCGACCACATTACGGCCAGTAAATAGAGACCTTACGGTAGTAATTTCCCATTTTTCTGCATTTGTGCAACTGACTTAACCCTTAACGACCCGAAACCACACATACCCTCATATACACTTGGGAACACATCCAAACACATAAAACAACATACTACAACACTTTGCACATGCAAGCCACACCCAAAATGACGTCATCAACATCACATATTTGTCACGGAAACGAGCGGGCGTCACAATCGTCCCCCCTTAAATAAATTTCGTCCTCGAAATTTACCTGTAAAGAGCTCGGGGTAGCTTTGCTTCATAGTTTCTTCTCGTTCCCACGTTTCCTCTTCCATAGTTGCGCTCTGCCAGAGTACATGAACGAGAGGAATGTGCTTTCCACGTGAATCGCTTGACACTTCGGCCGACAATTCGAACAGGTCTTTTCTCGTAAGACAAGTCGGGTTGCAAATCCAATGGAGGGTCTGGCAGGATATGATTCGGATCTGGCACATATTTCCGTAACATAGAGACATGAAATACGTTGTGGATCCGATCCATATGCGTCGGTAACTTCAACCGATAAGCCACCTCCCCAACTCTATCAAGGATTTCGTATGGTCCAATATAACGTGGTGTAAGTTTGCCGCGTTTGCCAAACCGAAACAGCCTTTTGATTGGTGAGATGCGAACGAACACCTTCTCACCAATAGCAAATTCCAGTGGTCGACGTCGAGTATCCGCATAGCTCTTCTGTCGATCCTGAGCAACCTTCATGCGTTGCTTAATTTTTTCCAGTGCGGCAAGCATCTCTTGTATCATCTCCGTTCGTAACACTTTCATCTCTCCAACGTCATCCCAATGTAGAGGAGACCTACATTTTCGTCCTGCATAACGCTTCATATGGCGGCATGCCAATCGAGGAATGGTAACTATTGTTATATGCAAACTTCGACCAGGAGGAAGATGACGATCCCAACTTTGGGGAAACTCCAAAACACAAGCACGTAGCATATCTTCAAGTGTTTGGATCGTCCGCTCCGTCTGCCCATCGGTTTGCGGATGAAAAGCAGTACTAAACTGAAGTTTTGTCCCCAAAACTGACTGTAACTCCTTCCAGAAATGAGATAAGTGCAGGGAGTCACGATCGGATGTAATTGTGGTGAGTGCGCGTGTAGCCGGCGAACAATTTCCTGAACATATAACTGAGCTAATTGTTCCATACGGTACGTCATCTTCACAGGCAGGAAATGCGCTAACTTCGTGAGCCGATCAACAATAACCCAAATACCGTCCGCTCCTTTACTTGTCCGTGGTAAACCACTTACAAAATCCATTGTTACTTCATCCCACTTCCATTAGGTATTGGGAGTGGTTGTAACGGTCCTGCCGGCCTTTGATGTTCAGCTTTCACTTGTTGGCACACTAAACACCTCGCCACAAACTCGGCTATATCCCGCTTCATGCCAGGCCACCAATAAAGTACCTTCACTGCTTTATACATCTTAGTCGAACCCGGATGAATCGTATAGGGTGTCATATGAGCTTCTTGACAGATTTCTTGCCGTAATTCCTTTGCCACTGGAACATAATAGCGGTCTTTATACTTGAGAAGCCCTTGTCGTATTTGAAAGCCTGGATTTGGTTTCTCATCCAATTTCCTCTTCACCTTACAAGCCCAAGCATCGGTTTCCTGCTCTTCTTTGATACGCTCAATCAAAGTCGATTGAATGGACATAACTGCCAATCGGGCCTCGTCGGTGCTAAAATCTCCAAATCGAAAGTTTCCATTTCCTCTTGCAACTCCTTTGACCTTTGCTTTGGCGCTGACTCAATGCATCTGCAACCACATTTGCCTTTCCTGGATGGTAGTGAATAGAACAATCATAGTCTTTCACCAGCTCTAACCAACGACGTTGACGCATGTTAAGGTCTTTCTGTGAAAAGAAATACTTCAAACTCTTGTGATCTGTATAAATCTCGCATCGTACGCCATAAAGATAATGACGCCAGATCTTTAACGCAAACACTATCGCTGCCAATTCCAAATCATGCGTGGGATACCTTTGTTCATAGCTCTTCAGTTGGCGTGAAGCATAGGCAATCACTCTCTCATTCTGCATCAGGACACACCCAAGCCCTTGATGTGATGCGTCACTGTAGATGGTGAAGACCCCTGAGCTATCGGGAATGGCCAAGATAGGCGCTGTGGTGAGGCGAGTCTTCAATTCTTGGAAGCTCTTCTCACACTCCTCCGTCCACCTGAAGGGGACATTCTTCCGTGTCAAATGCGTCAATGGAGAAGCAAGTTTGGCAAAGTCCGCAACAAACCGACGATAGTACCCGGCCAATCCTACAAAACTCCGTACATCGGTGGGTGTTGTCGGCTGTGGCCACTCCAATACTGCTTCTATCTTACTAGGATCAACAACAATCCCTTCTTTCATGATAACATGTCCCAAGAACATCACATGTTCGACCCAAAACTCACACTTCGAGAATTTGGCATATAATTTTTCGTCTCGAAGGGTTTGCAAGGCAAGACGGAGGTGATTCTCATGTTCTTCCCGGGTCTTGGAGTAAATCAAGATATCATCGATGAATACAATCACGAACTGATCAAGATACGGCTTGAACACACGATTCATCAAATCCATAAAGCGCCCGGCGCATTAGTAAGTCCAAAGGGCATAACCAGGAATTCAAAATGACCATATCGAGTACTAAAAGCCGACTTTGGAATATCCTCCTCTCTAATCCGCAACTGATGATATCCCGAACGTAAATCAATCTTTGAATAGATTGCTAAACCCTGAAGTTGATCCAAAAGCTCATCGATACGCGGTAGTGGATACTTGTTCTTCACCGTCACCTTATTCAACTCTCGATAGTCAATACACAACCGCATCGAGCCATCCTTCTTCTTAACAAATAAAACTGGCGCACCCCAAGGTGAAGTGCTTGGTTTTATAAACCCTTTTTGGAGCAAATCATCCAACTGGACTCGAAGCTCTTTCAGTTCTGGAGGCGCCATGCGATAAGGAGTCTTGGAGATAGGTAAGGTACCCGGTACAAGCTCAATCACAAACTCAATCTCCCGAGATGGAGGCAATCCGGGGAGGTCTTCGGGAAACACATCTAAAAATTCCCGAACAATCGGAACTGAAGACGGCATCCTCGGTTCTTCGGTCTTCATGTGATACACAGTGACTACATATGCTTGACATCCTTGACTAATTAACTTCCTTGCTTTCATTGCGAAATAATGACCCTTCGTGAGCTCTCCAACCTTGGAAATACAATCGGTTCACCGTGGGAATTTCAATGCTCGTTTAGGCGACCCAATATCACCCCAAAACAGTTAACCAATCCATGCCGAGAATGACATCAAAATCTCAAGCTCCAAGGCAATCAAATCAATAACAGCTTTCATAACCTCAACATGGATAGTAACAAGGAAAATAGTGCAAGACACATTGATTTTGTCCCGAGGGCACCCTAACATCAATAGAAGACCACAAGGACTCCGAATGCTTACAATTCCGTTGAGCATACGAAGTAGAGATAAAAGAATGCGTAGCACCGGAATCAAACAAAGCATAAGCATGTAAAGTCGAGACATAAACGATACCTGCAATAACATCAGCTCTCTCTGGCTCCTCCGAATGTCCTAAAGCAAAGACACGTCCGGCCGGTCGGGATGGAGGAGGTTGTGAAGCCACTTGGTCTCGAACCTCTGGACATTCTCGGCTCATGTGTCCCTCTTTACCACATCGATAGCATCGGTTCGTGCCGAAGTAACACTGCCCCCAATGTGTCTTCCCACAAGTTTGGCACGTCGGAGGAGGCGTCGTAAAATTCGAACCTTTCTTTGCCGGTGGACGAGACGAAGGGGTATTATTGGCCGGTCTCTTGTTGTTTCTCCCTCGTCCACGATAATTTGTACCTCGGCCACGATTACTAGCCGAGGAACTCTGTGAGGAATACGACGCCTTGAGTCGATTGCATGGCCTGACTTGAGTGACTCACAACTGAACGGGCTTGCACTATCCGAGCCTCTGCCCGTTCCGCCACATATGCGCGCCAATTGAACATCTCGAGCCAATTCGGGCTTCAACCCCGAGATGAACCGCGCAATCTTCCTCGCTGGAACATCCACCATATGTGTGGCAAACCGAGCATATTCATCAAATTTCTTCATGTACTCATTCATCGATATATTCTTTCAGAATCGAATAAACTCATTAAGCTTCTCATTCTTAGCAAATCAGAGAAATACTTGTTTCAAACCGTGTACAAAAATCCGTCCAAGCAAAGAACGGATCAAGTTTCTCCTTGCCTAATCGGTGTCCCACCAAAAGCCACCGATCCTCGCAACATAAACGTAGTACGGTTCACTTGCTCAGATTCGGGAATATGAGCATACTCAAACATACGCTCCATTGTTTGAATCCACCTCCCCATCGACCGGATCCTTGGCATCCTCAAAGATTGGAGGGTTCAAACGCCGAAAGCGATCCGTGGCTAACTCCTTGTCCCTATCCTCTTTGGCGCCACCAACCCCGATCCACTAATCGCATTACTTGCATTTGCATTACTTCCACTTCCACTATTACGATTCGTCATCATCTGCCGATCATCACGAGGCGTTGTTCCACCAACCGAGTCAACTGCTTCAATAACGGCACTGATCATTATCCGCCATCTAAAGACACAATAATATCCATAACTCATAGACTCATCCTCATCACACAAAAGTGCTCGTACATTTCACATGAAAACACACACAACCAATAGATATCTCAAAGCACATAAACAAGCCGACTCACAACTCCTGGGTAGCGGAGAAATCCTCACGTGGTTAGGGAAGAGAGGAAAGCATGTCGCTCGATACCATCCTCAGAACGCCCAATCTAAACCCCACGAAATTAGGGTTGCGAACTAAACTCGACGCTACAATTACATTTCACAAAACAACACGGGTGGCGATTCACATTTTCAAATTGTTTATCGTTTACAATACACCATCAAAGCATTGCCCGTGTTCATTTCAAAATCATAAGTATAGGATCTTCAGCATCTTTCTTCTTCCCCACCCACAATCTCTCCCGCGTCAATCCCGTGAGGTTTCTCTTCCGTCACCCGAACTGCGTGTCTGCCCTGACGTACCTATAGTGAAATCATAAAAGAAAACCTGATGAGTCCCAAGGACTCAGTGGGCATACAGTTAAATGCAATGCATGTCACACTCATGTATTGGGCCCGATTGCTTCTCAAGTGGATACACCGGGCGCCAACATAACGTAACATAACATATATGGCCCAATTGTCTCAATCCTCATGCGGGCTTCATGAGAGACGGCTAATAGTCTCAATCCTCTTGCGGGGCCTTTTCCCGTGAGACTAAACATAACTGTACATAGGTGTATCCCTTGGTAAGCAACAGTACATTCACACTTCATGACCATGTTTGCCAACATAACAAGTACAAGAAGCTAACCTTTCCGATACCTCTACTTCCGGTAATGCTACACAGGTGATATCCACATATAAACATACATCAACATCAACATCATATATCACCTCAAGCATTATATAAACTCTAGGTTCTAAGTCATGAGTAAGAAGGGTAACACTTAAATCATGCCATACATAGCTACTCAAGTCATAACTATACATCTCAAGAGGTATATGTGTACATCTAAGACTTTCTAACTACATAGGGAACTTTCTACCTCTACTTACCATGAGTATAATTAATATAGCAATACCCACCTTACTAGAATGGCAAAGAACCAAGGAGGTGATCACTACTTCACTTCAATCTTCACCAATCACCCAACTCAACAAGGCCACAAGCTAGCCCTTGCCTATACCCAAGTTGAAGACCTTGGAAATGATAAGAATGGCTTTTGGGGGTTTAGGGTCGAGCTCATGAAGAAAATACCCCAAAAATGGCTTCGTTGACCTAAATACCATTCTCGCCGACTTACGATTCTGGCCGTCAGAATTTATACCTTACGGTAGTAAAATCAAAATTACAGTAACATACCTTTACTGGTAGTAACCCGATCTCTGTAAATTTCACATTCTCGGTTCGGTTCTATTTACAGTATCATATATCTATTACAGTAGTAACACAAAAATACTGCATTTCGACCCACATACGACCGTAATTCACTCTCTGTAAATATGGCGCATTTTCCATTTATCGACACTTACTCAGAACTACACCCTCTTACGACCAGAACTCCCGAGATACGGCCGTATCTATAGTTCATCTGACCGTAATTAACTCTGCATCTTGAAGCACTGACACTTGTGCATACTTACAGTAACATACGACCACTGGTAGAACGACCACATTACTGGCCAGTAAATAGAGACCTTACGGTAATTTCCCATTTTTCTGCATTTGTGCACCTGACTAACCCTTAACGACCGAAACCACACATACCCTCATATACACTTGGGAACACATCCAAACACATAAAACAACATACGACAACACTGCACATGCAAGCCACACCCAAAATGACGTCATCAACATCACATATTTGTACGGAAAACGAACGGGGCGTCACATCTTAGAGATAAAACAACTGAGCACACCACAATAGACTCATGAAGGAAGACTTTATGATTTTTAATATTTTTGGTGTAATATTTTGCCTATAAATAGAGGCATTTCCAAGCTTGAATCACACAACTTGTAGAGAGAATTAGCTTGTGATTCTCTCCAACTTTCTCCTCAATAAAATTCTCTTCATCATTTGTTCTTAGTTCTAGCTTGAAAGCTCTTAGTTTTTCATATTCGGGCGGAAGTAAGAACCTAAATATAGGTTCGAAAAATCAATCGACGATACTTCGGCCGTGAATATGATTAGCGGAGCATTTCTTCACTAATTTCTCTTCTTCTTTTATTTTTCATGTTTGAGAAAGATAATTTCTCATATATTGCAGAGGTGATGCACGGCGTTACACCGTTATAAGTATTTAACCCGCATATATGAGTAGTTAGACTTCTCTATTTAAATCTTAGCATTATTTACGTGATTTCTATAGTTTTTATATATTACTTGAGATAGTGAAGTATAATCTATCATATAGCAGTGGTGATACCCGCTAATATGAGTAGTTAGACTTCTCTATCTAGTTCGAGGGGGAAGTTGTGTTCAATTATCATGTTGTTATCTTTTCTAACTCTTTGCTAACGTTTTATCTATTCCTCTACTTCAATTTGTTGATTTGCTATGCTTTTAAACCCGTTTTGAATTTATGTGATTATTGCATTCACTTTGGCCAATTGAATCAATTAATCTTTAAGTTCAAGTTAAGTGCTAGGATTGGAACTTTTGATCCGTAATTATCACTAGATTCCAATCCACAAAGAGCAAACAAATGTCGTGCATATTTGTTAATAAATCAACTTAGATGTATTAATTCAAGTTTGTGAAATTGATCATCTAATTCAACTCATTCTTCTTGTTCATTTCACACTAGCATTACATTAAATCCTAAGAACTTGTTTAGGATTATCCAATAGCTAGATGTTAAGTTAAAGAACTCACTTTAATTTAATACACTTAAGGAAGAATTCGTTAATCAGAGCTTCTTGGTTAATTGAGAGTTCATAAATTGAAGAAGGGATAGTACACGTTGCATGGGAAAGATAAATACAAGATGTTGACACAACCGAACCCGAGAACTAGATATATCTTCAATTGTTTCATTTTCATCTCTTTTATTTTGTCACTTTATTTTCGAATTTTATTCAACTTCACAAAACCCCCCTTTCTATATTAATTGATAAAAACAACTAGATTAAACACTGCCTCTTGGGTTCGACCCTTACTTACCACTTCTACATTAATTTGTAGTTTTGAAACCGAGTAAGGAAATAAAATAAAACTTTACCACGCGACAAGCGCTAAGTTTTTGGCGCTGTTCGGAACGGTTAACAAATTTAGTTGCTTTTATTAATTAATTTTTTTAAAAAAATTCTTCTTCACTTGTATGCATAATACCCGATCTACTAATCGAATTCTTGAAAGTTTCGATCCGTAAATCGAGAAATCCATTCAAAACGAATAAGACAAGCAAAACAAACCGAACGAGAAATGGCGAAAAACAATAACGAAAGAACTCTCAAACAACCGCAACTCCCGGGTTACTCAACAACCTTTGTGTATCACCTTTCCAACCGTAGAAGAAGGTAAAACTTTCGAGCCGAAATCCGGTTTGATACATCTTCTACCATCTTTTTCGTGGACGCCCGGCCAAGATCCGATCGACACTTGAAGGAGTTTCATGTGGTGTGTGATAGCATGAAACCCTGTGCATCATCAAGAGCAAATCAAGCTCGAGCTTTTCCATTTTCACTAAAAGATGCCGCATGCATTGGTTGTACACTTTACCACCGTGTTCTACCACAACATGGACTCAAATGAAGCAAATTTTCCTAGAAAAGTACTTCCCACTTCAAAGACAAAGAAATATCGGGAAAGATATCTGGAGTACGCCAAAACAATGGAGAAACTCTTTATAAGTATTGGGAGCGCTTTCAAAAGCTCATTGCAAGCTGCCCGCATCACCAAATCGATGAAAACCTCCTAGTGCAATACTTCTATGAAGGCTTATGTCAATCGACGAAACATGGTTGATCTTTGCTAGTGGAGGAGCTCGATGAACAAAACCCCAAGCAAGAACATTGATTTCAAACATGGCTGAGAACACTCAACAATTCAGTACAGACCGGGAAACGAACATTCGAAGAGTAAATGAGGCACGTAACTCCAATATTGAAAGCCAACTTTCTGAACTAACACATCTTCTCAAACAAATTGTTGTAGGAAACAATCCGCAAGTCAAAGCATGTGGCATATGCACAAATCTAGGACATCCTACAGATGTTTGTCCTGTTCTACAAGTGGATAACAACGAACAAGTGAACTCAGCAAATAATTTCCCATTCCCAAGACAAGAATACAATCCGTACTCAAACACCTATAATCCAGGATGGCGAGACCACCCCAATCTGAGCTATGGAAACAACAAGCCTCCAGGATTCTTCCCTAACAAACCTCAAGGCCAATTCCAGCAACAAGGGAATTTCCAACCTCAAGGGCAATTTCAACAAAAATCTCAACAATCAGGTATGTCTCTCGAGGATATGGTGAAAACATTAGCAACTAACACTGTGAAATTTCAACAGGATTCCAAATCAAGCATTCAAAACTTGGAAAACCAGATGAGTCAATTGGCAACTGCCATCAATCGACTGGAAGCACAATCTGGAGGAAAGTTACCATCTCAACCTGAGGTGAATCCAAAGAATGTTAGTGCCATAACCTTAAGGAGTGGAAAAGAGATCGAAAACCCTCACAAAGAAGTTCCCACACATGAAGATAAAGAAGAAAAGCTTGAAAAGGAGGCAAGTCCTAACTCTCATATCATTGCTAAAACAATTCCTCCCCCTTTTCCTAGTAGATTAGCGAAAACCAACAAAGATGACAAGGAAAAAGAAATTTTGGACACATTTAGGAGAGTAGAAATCAACATTCCATTGTTAGATGCAATCAAACAAATCCCACGCTATGCTAAGTTTTTGAAAGATCTTTGCACTAACAAGAGGAAATTGAAGGGAAATGAAATGATCAAAATGGGAGAAACCGTTTCAGCGGTATTCCAGAAGAAGTTGCCTCCAAAATGCAAAGACCCTGGTATGTTCACTGTCCCATGCACAATAGGCAATCACCATATTGATAAAGCACTTATAGATTTAGGAGCATCCATAAATGTCATGCCTAGATCCTTGTATGCTTCACTAAATCTAGGAAAACTAAAAGAAACTCACGTAATTGTGCAACTAGCTGATCGTACCAATGCATACCCGGATGGAGTGATAGAAGATGTGCTAGTCAAAATAAATGGTTTAGTTTTCCCTGCTGATTTTTACGTGCTTGATATGGCTGATGAACATTCACCTCACCCTACACCTATCATATTGGGACGTCCATTTCTTTACACTTCTCGCACTAAAATTGATGTCTATGAGGGTACACTGTCCATGGAATTTGATGAGGAAAAAGCAAACTTTAATATTTTTGATGGCTCATTGCGCCCTAATAAGACTTATTCTGTCTTTGCAATTAATTCGACTAATCCTTTTGTGAAAGAAATGTGTAAATTGAATTGCAAAGCTAGCATGCCACATAAGATTGAGCCAAAGCACAATTACCTCATCTCAAGAAGGAAGCCATGGAAAGAAATGAGACCAAAAAATTTGGAGAAGAATTCAAGAAGAATTGTTAAGAAATCAAGACACTCGGAGAAGCCATCGAAGACAAAGTGGAGCCGCAATGGATTTGAGGAATCCTACTTGACAAATGGGAACTGTGTTTAGCTAACGACTTTAAACAAAGCGCTTCTTGGGAGGCAACCCAAGCATTTTCTCTTATTTTTATCTTTCTTTTGAAATTTTCATTGTTTTTGTTTTTATTTCTCCGTTTTTTTTCTAGCGTACTAAGGAAGATGTTGCCTTGTAACTGTAGAAGGAAAAGGCCTACCCATTGAGCAACAACTTTTTGAGTGTGATCACTAGCACCCATCCGAAGATGTAAAACTACGTCTCATTCATTTGAGAAGTGTCTGAGTTGGACGTTCTGCTCTAAACGTTCTCCCATTTGTTGGTTCTTGTGGGGCTGTTCTTTATTGAATGGTAAACATACCTATGTGTCATGTGGCGATATGGAGAACCTTTTCATTAAGGTCTGTTACTCTTGGATTGTTGACCTGTTCCTACGAAGCGCTACATTGTGCAACCACCATCCCCACTCGGCACGACTCATGGCTTACCATAGGGGAGTTTCCATTTCTTCTCTTCTACATGGTATTTATATTTCTACATTGGGGACAATGTAGAATTTAAGTGTGGGGGAGTGGCATATTATGATCTGCTTGTGATTTTTTTTTTTGTCTACAATTTTGCATGAGATAGCAACTTTTGAATATGATTGAGCTTAATTTGTGTGATTTAGCTGAAACTACAAGATCTCGAAAAAAAAAAAAAACTGTGTTCTGTTCTTCTCTACGCATAGCTGGCTAAATTTATCTGAGCACATTTATAGGTAATTTACTATCATTCTCTGGAACACAAATTGAAGGTTGAAAATGTTGATTTTTTTTCTAACTTTCTAGACCATAGTAAACTAACTTTTTCTTTTTTTTTTCTCTATCCATTCGTCCTGCTCAAAGTAACCTGGAAACATCAATTGTTAGCAAGGCGGAGTTATAATCGCATGGTATCTGTTTTTTGTGAATGTGTCTTTTATTGACAGAGTTTAAAAAGTTTGGAAAAAGCATTGACCTATGCTGAGAATGAATTTTACTTTTATGTTCGAAATAAGGAGAGGGACCACAGGAAAGAGCTACCTACCTCAGAGTGTAAAGCCGTCACCTCGAATGGGTGAAGAAGGCTGCCTCCAATTAAAGGGGTAGTGTGAAAGCTACCTGTGGGGTAAAAGCTGAAAAGAAAATTGCAAAACTCTTCTTCTTTTTCTTCTTCTTCATTAAAAAAAAAAAGAGAAAAAAAAGAAAATCGCAAGAAATGTGATAGTTACCCAAGTGTGAGGTTTGATAAATAAAATCCCTCAGTGGTTTGAAGTGCCCAAATCTAAACACTCTTTAAATTGAAGACATATTTACGATAAAACACCGCCATGCCCTTTTTTTTTTCTTTGCAGTGCTAACTGATCGATGATTTTGGTGAATCGAGTAATTTTAGGATCCATGGGAATCATTGTAAAATAAGAGTGGGATCACGAGAGATGAAAGGAAATATTTGACCACTTGGTCGATTTGGATAGAACATCGTAAGCTTTCATTTGGTTCGATTAGTGATGGGATGATAACCTTAAATGCACACACTCACAAGCCATTGTGTATTTGAGAAGAAGTGAAATTTTCATGGTTCGGGAGAATGTTTATTAAGCAAGTCACTATCATCGTAGTTGGATTTCAATGTTTAAAGTTGTTTATCTCATGTAAAATCACTGTGTTGTTTTTGTGTCAGATGGTTGTTGTTCGAGGGCTAACAATGATCTAAGTGTGGGGAGTTTGATAAGTGCTAGAAAAGCACTTAAATAACTCTTCTATTTTACGTATTTGTGTGTTTTATTAATGTTATATGTTCCGTTTTATGAGTTTTTCCTTTATTGTGGTGTTTAGGGTCACAAAGAATCAAAAGGAGTCAAAATGGATGAAAATCGGATGAAAACGGAAACTCGGGACCAAAAAGGCAAGTGAATCAAAGATGGAGGACCTCCGATGCAATTTTATGAAAAGTTGTTTTTACAATTTTTCTTGTGCTAAAGTCAAAGAACATCAAAAGAGGATTCCTACACTCTTTTCGGATCGCAAATCGGAGTTTCCTAGTGAAAGTTATGGCCGTTTGAAGAAAAAGGACTAAAAGCGTCACTTCCAAAACTGTGGGGACCAAAGTGCAACTTTTCAAAAGTTCAGGGACCAAAGTGAAACGTTTCAAAAAGTTGAAGGACCAAAATGCAATTTTCCAAGCCACACATACCCTCATATACACTTGGGAACACATCCAAACACATAAAACAACATACGACAACACTGCACATGCAAGCCACACCCAAAATGACGTCATCAACATCACATATTTGTACGGAAAACGAACGGGGCGTCACATCTTAGAGATAAAACAATCTGAGCACACCACAATAGACTCATGAAGGAAGACTTTTATGATTTTTTAATATTTTTTGGTGTAATATTTTGCCTATAAATAGAGGCATTTCCAAGCTTGAATCACACAACTTGTAGAGAGAATTAGCTTGTGATTCTCTCCAACTTTCTCCTCAATAAAATTCTCTTCATCATTTGTTCTTAGTTCTAGCTTGAAAGCTCTTAGTTTTTCATATTCGGGCGGAAGTAAGAACCTAAATATAGGTTCGAAAAATCAATCGACGATACTTCGGCCGTGAATATGATTAGCGGAGCATTTCTTCACTAATTTCTCTTCTTCTTTTATTTTTCATGTTTGAGAAAGATAATTTCTCATATATTGCAGAGGTGATGCACGGCGTTACACCGTTATAAGTATTTAACCCGCATATATGAGTAGTTAGACTTCTCTATTTAAATCTTAGCATTATTTACGTGATTTCTATAGTTTTTATATATTACTTGAGATAGTGAAGTATAATCTATCATATAGCGATTGGTGATACCCGCTAATATGAGTAGTTAGACTTCTCTATCTAGTTCGAGGAAGTTGTGTTCAATTATCATGTTGTTATCTTTTCTAACTCTTTGCTAACGTTTTATCTATTCCTCTACTTCAATTTGTTGATTTGTTATGCTTTTAAACCCGTTTTGAATTTATGTGATTATTGCATTCACTTTGGCCAATTGAATCAATTAATCTTTAAGTTCAAGTTAAGTGCTAGGATTGGAACTTTTGATCCGTAATTATCACTAGATTCCAATCCACAGTAGCAAACAAATGTCGTGCATATTTGTTAATAAATCAACTTAGATGTATTAATTCAAGTTTGTGAAATTGATCATCTAATTCAACTCATTCTTCTTGTTCATTTCACACTAGCATTACATTAAATCCTAAGAACTTGTTTAGGATTATCCAATAGCTAGATGTTAAGTTAAAGAACTCACTTTAATTTAATACACTTAAGGAAGAATTCGTTAATCAGAGCTTCTTGGTTAATTGAGAGTTCATAAATTGAAGAAGGGATAGTACACGTTGCATGGGAAAGATAAACACAAGATGTTGACACAACCGAACCCGAGAACTAGATATATCTTCAATTGTTTCATTTTCATCTCTTTTATTTTGTCACTTTATTTTCGAATTTTATTCAACTTCACAAAACCCCCCTTTCTATATTAATTGATAAAAACAACTAGATTAAACACCGTTCCTCTTGGGTTCGACCCTTACTTACCACTTCTACATTAATTTGTAGTTTTGAAACCGAGTAAGGAAATAAAATAAAACTTTGGCGCGCCGCGACAAGCGCGCCCAGTAATTTGGAGAGAGAAATTGAGATACGAGTGAAGTGAGAAGTTAGATATTTGTCAAGATTACCGGGGTAGGTAATGTGTATTACTTGGTATGGTAATCCATGTTACTTAAGAAGGTAATATTTGTACGTCCATTTATATTTAAGAATTGTTATTAAGTGTATTAAATGAAGTATAAAGTTATCTTTGTGCTTTCAATATTTTTTTATCACGATGAAAAATTTTTTTATTTATGTTATCTTAAATATTGTATTTGTATGTGAATTTCCTAAATGTAAAAGAAAATAAGGAAAAATATGAGCAAAAATGACTAAAAGTGTCAAAAATCCAAAAGTTTGAGGACCAAAATAAAATAATCCAAACGATAGAGGACCTTGAGTGTAAATATTTTGGGATATTTTTGAAAGAAAGTTAAAAATTCGAGGACTAAAATGTAAACTTTAAAAATTGGAGGACCTCCTTTGCAATTAGAAAGATAGACGGAAAAATGAAATTGTGGAAAAAGAAAGATATGGGTAAAAATATCCATAAATACCTAAAAAGAATAATTGGTAAATCACTTTTTATAAGGCGATCTTGATCGCAATGATAATGCTTGCGGTCTTGTGCGTGGCGTAGAGAGAGATAGAGACATAAAAATTAAAACATCAAAATTCTCTCTCTTGATTTCTACATTTTTCTCCACTTTTGGTAATTTTTGCTCCACATTGTCAAGAATAATGTCTAGTTGTAGAAAGTGTCAAGCACAATGTGGAGAAAAAGCTACCAAAGATAGAGAAAATTGTGAAAATGAAGAAAGAGAAAATTTATGTATGAATTTTTGTGTCTATCTCTCTCATGCCACATGCACACCGTACATATTAATGTATTGGAGATGCTCTTAAGTTATAGTTAGTGGTTAATAAATAAGATATTTTAATTTAGTGGGTAAAGACCGACTTTGATCTGTATTTATTAAATATTTTCCCTTTATATTTCTATGACGGAATGGCATTAAATGTTTATTTTTACAATGTAATTTGTTAATTTTGTCTAAATTTTATAGCTTCGCACCAATGGCCAATTTAAAAAAAATTGAACAAATTTGCAATATGAGGTTATCTTCTACAACTGCACTACTCAGACCCACCCATCCCCCATTTTTGACCCGGGTATTATCACTGCCAAAATAAAACTATTGTCCACTACCGGTCCACCACCACTAGCACCGTGCGAAATTTCCACTGACAGGCAAAAAAAAAAAAGGAAAAATGTTGGGTACGGCTGACTGTTGTTTCATTGCAGCAATAGCTATTTTTGTTAATATGTTTGATATTCTGTGTGAAAAAATAATAAAAATGATCACCTTTCAACTGATGAATATATTGATATTAGTGAAAAATACAGAAAAATGATGAGCATAACTGTGTGGGCAAACTGTAATTTTACCTACCTACCAGAGAACCATTTTACATTAAAATCATCAAAATGATCTTAAATCACATCAACTTTTGAGAATCATTGCATATGGTCGTCAAATGACTTTACCTTCTTTTTTTTTTTTTTAATGAAAATGACACTACTTTTTAAAGTCCTATCTTAATTTTCTAAGTCTTTGCTGTTTTATTCACTGGTATACAATTTCCTTTTGGGCTTAGAGCAAGATTAATCTTGCTTTTTCACCTTTGTTAACTTACATCAAATAATACATGGAAGGAATAATTTTATATTTGGATTTTCACCCTAGAGCCAAATAATGTAAGAGGAGAATTGATGGAGGCTGAAATGATAAGAACAATAAATTAATTTACAAATTTGTTGAATTCAACAAGAATTGCCGAATTGTAAATGATATGGAAATCTCTAAGAGAAAATTAATATTTATTCAATATTCAACGAGTCTGAAATAATGAAAACAAACATATAAATAGCACCCTACATGGGTAGACATGGAGAACAAGAACTCTAAATATATGGAAACTAGGAAATTTAAACAATTAAAATTCTTGGACAACAAGACACCTAATAAATAATAAACTAATGAATTAATAATTAAATAAAGACTGAAAATCATAAAAAAGCGCCTAGCAGTAAGGCGCCCCCATGCCTTGTGTCTGAACGTCTTATAAATTAAGCCATGCCACAATTAACATATCCACATATGCTAATGCCAGGTCCATGACTCCATGGAGAATAAATCCAAATTAATAATGAACTTTTTTTCTTGGGTGTGGGTGTGGGTGTGGGTGTGGGTGGGGGTCGGGGTGGGCGGCAGCGAATATGTTAAAAGGGGGCCAAATTTGGCCCATCTTTTATAGAATCCGCATTTAATTTTTCTTCCTCCTTTAAAATAGGTTTTTTCTCTTTTGCTTTTCACTTTGAATTTTTTTTCCTAGGTTTTTTGCCTAACATTAACTTTGTTCTTAAAATTTATTCTAATTGTGTTCACATTTTTGTGTGAAATATAACAGAAAATAAATGAAATTGAATTGTGAAAATTTATATAATTCATGCTAGTAATATTTTACTACCTTCGTCCCACAAAAATAGGTTTAGTTTGACTTTCACATAGTTTAAGAAATTACAATTAATATTATTGAAAAAATAAATTTTAGTTATATTTTTTTAAATATACGCTTGCATTAAATAATACTAATTAATAATAATTTATATTAAATAAGAGTATAATTGAAAAATAATAAAAATTAAATACAAATAAAATAGAAATTGACCTATATTTTGGAACGGACAAAATAAAATACAAATTTATATTTGTGAGGCGGAGGTAGTATTTTATGACAGGCAATCACATCAATGCAATAACTAACGTCTCGGACTCGACAAGATCCGGACTTTAACAACGAGGCAATTAATGAGGCAAAAATTAGCCAACTCGTGATATTCATTTGCGCCATCGCTTTCAACCTTTTTCTTCTTAGACGAGCGGGACTCAACTTTTCAGAAATAGGAACCTTTGTTCATCCAAAGAATTAAAATTATGTTAGTTTTACGTTACCGTTATTTTTATTATTATTTTCAATAAAAGGAGGATAATAAATAAAACAAGACCAAACTCTTGCCTTGCAATTTCGACGTTGATATGAAATTGCAAATTTAGTTTTGTCGGCAAATGTGAATTTCATGATAATGTGGAGGGGAGAAACAGAAAAAAAAATAATTATTTTAATTGGAGATTAATGAAAAAAGGTGTAAAAAAAGGAAAATTACGAAAAAGTTAAAAAGAAGAGAGGGACAGAACCAAATTCAAAAATAATAATAAAAGAATATTAGAAGAACTATAGATGGATGTCTATTTTTGAACACGATATCGGAATTCATATTTTTTAAAAATGGGGTAAAAGTGAGGTAATAAGAGAAAATCGATTAAAAAATAAGAAAATTGAAAAAAATATGAGACAAATATAATTATTGTGTCTATCTCTCTCTAGAATGCAAATTCACAATTGATATTTGCATTGGAGATGGTCCAAAGGAGAGAGAAAACGAGAAGATAATTGTTTTAATTAAAATGAGATGGAAGAATGTGCAGAGAAAAAAGAGAGGAAAATGTGAAAATAAGGAGAGATGTAAAAATAAATTCAAAAAAAATAATAAAATAGTCGTGGAGGATGTGAAGTTGCGTGTGGGGATGTAAAAGTCCAAGGGAATTTAGGAAGAAAAAGTTGGAAAAAACGAGGTAAAAGTGAAAAAAGTTATTAGAAAAGAGAAAAAAATATAAGACTTACAGATATTTTGTGTCTTTCTCTCTCTCATCTCTAGACATTGCAAATGGAAAGGAGCATTGGAGTCTGGAGATGCTCTTAGGCCAGGTCACCTCCAATGCAAATGTGAATTGCATAATGTGGGAGAGATATATAAAGAGAAGATGATTATTTTAAATGACGCAAAATTGAAATAGGTATAGTAAAAAAGAAAATGAAAAGTTAAAAAGATGAGAGACGTAGAAACAAATTCAAAGATAACATCCCCTCCATCCCATCAAGATGGTCTGCATCTTATTTTCATATGAATTAAGAAAATTTCGATTAATATTCTTGTAAATGTGCAATTTAAAAATCTTTTACTAATATACCCTCACATTTAATTATTATTATTTCTTATTTGTTGATTATAATACACATTAAATATGGGTATGTAAGAAAACAAAAATTAATTAAGGAAAGTGGATTATCATTTTGGGACAGATAAAAAATAATTAGTGGACTATTTTTGTGGGACGAAGGGAGTAATAAAATACAGTAGTTGAAGAATTTTATATGGGTGTCTATTTTTAGACATGGCACGAGAATTTATGTAACAAAAATGGGGAAAAGTGAGGCAAATAAGAGAACAATGATTAAAGAAAAGAGAAAATTGAAAAAATATAGAATTCACTCACAATTCTTGTGTCTATCTCTCTCTAGAATCAAAATTGGCAATTGATGTTTGCATCGGAGATGACATATAAACATGGAGATGGAAGGAATACCCTCAAGACACTGCAATTGTGGTCTCGAATTTCGTAGCTGAACTATTTTTAGCTCTTCATAATCAAGAATGTATAACTTCAATGACAAACTTCAAATTTGGGGTCTCAAGGAGGAAATTTTAGCTTATCTATCAAGGCCTTTCATCGAGGCAGAAGTGAAGGCAGCTCTCTTTAGTGTGGGAGGTTTTAAAGTACCACATCTGGACGGTTTTAATGTCATCTTCTATCAACAGCACTAACAAACATTGTCCTAACTGCGCTCCCGCTCTCCTACACACTCTTACATACACACTTCCGTGCACACTCGCGTTTAAAAATTCGTGCGGGGCATATAATCCCCCGCCTTCAGGGGGGGCAGTTATATATTAGTCATCTCACTTATCGTAGATTTCAAAAAAAAATAAAAAAAAAAAAAAATTTTTTAATATTTTTTTTAGATGAGGTGGCGCCATCACGTGGCGCCACGTTTAGGAGTGTGCACACTCTCCTACACAAGAGCACTAGCAGTCGGAACTGAGGTAACCAACTTTTGTTCCCTATATTTTGAATAGTGATTGTACCTTGAATAGTATAAATGATACCTTGATAGCTTTTATTCCAGAAATCAGATGCCAACCCACCCCGAATAAAAATAGACCATTAGCGTGTGCAATGTTTGCTATAAATAAATAAACATTAAAAAGTGAAAATCATTGTCGAAAAGTGCGCAAATTATGAAGGCACACCTGGACAGACAATAAATATCCCAAAATCTGCAATCATTTTAAGCCCAAAACACTCCAGGCAAAACACCACGGATTATTCTTGGGTTTTTTGGGATTAGAAGGGGCACAGAAAATTCAGGGGACATCCATCGATGAGCGGCGGAATTAATAGGCACCTGTTCTTCACTATTAAGGAGAGTTTCGAATTCTCAACAGAGGATAAGGAAGTGCTCATCAAGACTGGTGCTCAATCTATTCCCACCTACATTATGAGCATTTTCCAACCGTCGAGCAGGCTATCTGATGAATGATATCAGCAAGATCATGATCCCTTAAGCATATCCTTGGCGGGCACCCGATGATTTGCCACTCAATATTTATTTCTTGCAGAACAAGGTCGCCCACCTTCAATTTAGATATTGGAATTTGGACATTTAAGGGATGAAGATCCATTAGTCCATAGGGTTGGGATGACACTCCAAATCCATTTTTACAAATGACCTAAACGATTGTGATTCCATTTTCCGCAACATCAGTTCTACCATACGTGAGTACATATAAACCCTCACAGATCAACAATGAGGCGTAGTTATGCAATTCTGAAAATAGACGAGAAGGAAGAAAATGTGGATTCAAAATCATGAAGTTCCATATAGAGGCCAGATAAACCTTTTTCTCAACTGAGAAATTTCTCTACGACATCCGGAAATTAATGCCAACATGGCATACAAATCCGGAAAGATCCTCAAACAAAATAAAGAGTCAGATCTATAGAAGTAGCACATCCATTGTTTATCAGTCAACTAGATTGATAATGGAATTATTCAAAACAGTAGCTACTTTCATCACCATATAGTGCTGAACGCACGTTCTTCCAACCTTGGGACAGGGAACTTAAGAAAGACATGAGTATGCCAATTCTTTCTCCTCGGTCAGCTCTTTGGCGGTCAACTCCAACTTATTCCTTGAAAATTCATCAATTGAAAGTCCTGCAAAGTTAAAAACACATGAATGTTGAGACATTCAATCCAATTCAACATTTTTGAATTCAACATTTTTAACTTTGTTTATATGTATCACACAACCTAAAGAATTATTATGAATATTTCTTCATATTCTCACCTTGAACAATTGACCAGTCTCCATTCTTGCAAGTAACTGGGAAGGAATAAATAAGCCCCGTTGGGACATTGTATGATCCATCAGAGTAAACACCCATCGATACCCAGGTACCCTGTATTATTCCATAATAAATTAGAAAAAGGTGTGTGACTAACTGGTATAAATTGAACTTTGACAATTATCAACCAAATGATAGAGGGATAGATTTACCTCTGGAGTTCCAAGGCACCAATCGCGAATGTGATCACAGGCAGAACTAGCAGCAGAAAGAGCACTAGAAAGCTTTCTAGCTTTGATGATTGCGGCACCTCGTTGTTGGACAGTAGTGATGAACTCACCTTTCAACCTAGCAACAAAATCAAAACGATAGGAACAATTCAAAAAATGAAAAACAATATTTCACAAAGGATAAAAGCCTTTTACATAACTACATGGAAACGGACGTTCATTAAACTCCTGATAATTTTACTAGGCTTCATACCATTCATCATTGGAAATAAGCCCGCGAACGGGTTTCTCTCCGGTTGAAGTTTTGACAGTTGCATGGTTGACATCAGGATACTGAGTTGAAGAGTGGTTTCCCCAAATGATGACATTTTTAACATCGGAGACTTGAACATTCAATCTCTCAGAAATTTGTCCAAGAGCTCTGTTGTGGTCCAATCTAGTCAGACAAGTAATATTCTTCTCGGGGATAGATGGTGCAAATTCCTTAAGTATCAATGCATTGGTGTTGGCAGGGTTAGCAACAACCAAAACCTGCAAGCAAACAGATAGCAAACTCAAATTATGCCGTCAACGCAACCAAAAAAAAAAAAAAGGAAAAGGAAAAGGGCAAACAAAAGACCCTCCTACATAATTCTAAAATGATGGAGATGTCTGAGCTGGAGCAGTTCCATCGTCGGGGAAGATTGACTTATTACGAGGTTATGCGTA
This sequence comes from Jasminum sambac, assembly GCA_018223645.1. Lineage (NCBI taxonomy): Eukaryota > Viridiplantae > Streptophyta > Magnoliopsida > Lamiales > Oleaceae > Jasminum > Jasminum sambac. The sequence goes on from CP073649.1 coordinate 26,509,757, forward strand.
GTATTTAAACAATATATTGATACTTCAAAATCTCTAAATAATAGTGATCAGGGTTAAATTTTTAAAGGTCACATACTTTCTGTTAGTACGAGATGACCATCCAAAGTTATTTATTTCTAAAATTTTATAAATTAATCACCTTGCAATTGGCAGCAGCATGCTTCTCAAGAGCTGAAGCCTGGGACTTGTAGATGGAAACATTCTTTGACATCACATCTTTTCTCTCCATGCCTTCCTTCCTGGGGAAACCACCAACCATCACTGCAATGTTGACTCCAGTACATGCTTCAACAACATCAGTTGTCGCAATTACACCTGATTCACATATCATAGGAGACAGATACAAGTTATCTTCTTTTAACCCACAACCCATCGGTCATACATTAAATCAAAATAACTGAAACTATTGACACCTATACACAACTCAAAAGTAAAATACTAACCTTTGAGAAGAGGGAATGCAGCATCAACCAATTCCATTTTCACTCCATTAAGTGCCTCTGCAGCAGGTGGAATATCTAGCATATGGAGGATGACGGGTTGGTCAGCACCCAACATCACTCCCCTAGCAATCATGGGAACAAGAGCATACCCAATTTGTCCTGCAAGATCAAACAAGTCTCAATCATGCAAGTTCTATAGATACATTTTTTTAGAAAATGAAAAAGTTGCTTCATTTGACTTGGATCAGCTTTTCAGATAAGCTATTGGACTTGAGAGTATGCCAATCTTTCCTGCATGTCTCTTTCCTATTCACAGAACTCTTTGACAAAAAAAGTTCCACCAACACAGCACAGTTTCCCATATGAGACACCCAAAATCTACCATTTTCTTTTAGCTGTATTTATTTCTCACCTACTTTAAAAGTCAAAGGCTTAACATGGATCATGTAATCTAAATAAATACCCTGCCTCTCTCATTCCCCAAGATAAAGTTCTGATGCAAAAGAAGTGTAAAACAAAAACAAAAGTTAATGAGTCAAATTTGTCAATAGCATGACTTGATCGGACATTCAACAGGAATTTCAAGTGCTACCAAAGACAGCTACAAATCAAAAGCAAAATGTAAAAACAAGGATCAAATTACCATTTGCTAAATCAACTTACAAATCTACGCAAACATTTCACATACTTGTCACAACCTTTGTGTTAATCAGCAAACTTCAACACAAAAGAACAAACAATGACATATACGGTTTACTAGATTTCCCACTCACCTACAAACGAGGATTTATACTCATGTCCATAAACCCAGATAACTCTCACCCCCACTACCATATTGAAGATCTGGCTTTTACAGTAAGATTAATGGTTATCAGTACGTATATTCTACATCAACTGAGATATTAATTCAACATAGCCATATTCAGAGACTATCGGATTGAAGATTTATATAAATCATCAACAAATCTAGGCTTCATTAAAGGAAAATAGTCAAGAAACAAACAGAATAAGACAAATCAATGCAACTACTTCGAATATTAACAAAATAATAAATCATAAAAAAAGATATGCTTTCTAAACCAGTGCATAGATTTTTATCATATTTTAAAATCTGCGTAGATCATCAAAGTGAAATAAAGCTTCATTTGACTGTAAATCTAGTTACATAATAGCGAAACCAAATTCAAATTGAAACAAAGTCGCGCACTTCAGTAACTACTTCGGATCCTAATAACCATCCGGATAGAAAAATCGATGATTTAACATCAGATCTACACATAAGTCAAACAGAAAGCTGATTAAATGATGTGTAACAAACAAGAAGAATATAGTGAGATCTCGAGATGAACGTTGACTTCAGTATAATCTAGTTTTCAATTTACCTGCGGCGCCAGTGACAAGAACACGGATTGGGTCTTTCGCCATTGTGCAAGAGATCAGATCTGGAATACGATGGAAACGACGAGGGTTATTGGAGATTTTAGCGATTCGCCCACAGGTGACACGGGGAGCGTAGCGGACCTGATATTTATGGGTGGATAAGTGATATTGACAGGGAAAGATTTTACTATATGTCTACCACAGAAATGTTCGTTAGACGATGTCGTTCTGTTGGAGATTGAGACGGCCCACCCGTGAAGCCGGTTGGGTGCATATTTTATCAACAACTAATATTTTCTCCCGTGCAACGCATAGGGAGATATATAAAAGTTCGACTTCTAAAAGATGAAGGAAAAATTGAGTTGTCCATTTGTGATTATTCGAAGTGTGATTTTACAATTAAATTTTATTTTTTCAATTCAGAAAATGAAACTTTCCGCGGAAAAATGACCTCATATTATATGGGAGATATATAAGAGTTCAAATTTTAGAAGATGAAGGAAAGATTGAATTGCAAATTTGTGATTATCCTTTTACAATTAAATTTTATTTTTTTAATTCATAAAAATAAAACTTTTGGCGGAAAAATGATCTCATCTATATTCTATATTCTATATATATATAATCAGGTCATTTTCCCGCTCAAATCACTATTTTTCATAATTAAATAATTAATATAAAAATCAAGTTTCCCACCCTACTCATTTTCCTTTATTTATTATCTGATAATTAACAATTTAATTATTAAAGGCAGATTTAATACCTGCAACCATCTTGATTGGTAAATACAGAGTCTTGCCAAATCACAATTTCCTTATTTCTCACGCAAATTGATAATTATTTTAATTATCAATTATGTCATTTGACTTTACAAAAAATTATCTCATTTAAGTTTACCAGGTCGTTTTCCCGCTCAAATCACTATTTTTCAGAATTAATATAAAAATCAAGTTTCCCACCCTACTCATTTTCCTTTATTTATCTGATAATTAACAATTTAATTATTAAAGGCAAATTTAGCGCCTGCAATCATCTTGATTGGTAAATACAGAGTCCTGCCAAATCACAATTTCCTTATTTCTCATGCAAATTGATAATTATTTTAATTATCAATTATCTCATTTGACTTTACAAAAAATTATCTCATTTAAGTTTAAGTATATTAAGATTAAGATATTTAGTATTTAAATAAGTCATTATCTCATACAAAAATATTTTGGCAAGGAAATTCATCATGCCATGAAATAATGATGATCTAATTATTAAAAACTATTGGATTTGCATAATATATAATAATCTATATCTATATATAACTGAAATGAAGTCATTTTCCCGCTCAAATTTTCAGTTTTCAAAATTATATAGACTATAATGAAGTCATTTTCCCACTCAAATTTTCAGTTTTCAAAATTAAATAATTTATTGTTTATTCTCATTTTCTCTTTTATCCTGTTGTTTGTTTCTCCTTTTTAGTATTTTTAGTATTACCATCACTATAAATTCGGATAAAACAGATCTATACAAATCGACCCACGACCTACACGAATCTTACCGCCAAAATTTTAATTTATTTTTTGAAAATCAATTCTTATGGGTAGTCACTAAACCTCAATCTGCTTAATCTTTTAGTTGATTCAAAATCTCCTATTCTGATTTTCTCAAGTCTCCTAATTTGTAATTAATTTATCGTTATCTCCTAATCAGCTCGGGTATTTTGCGTCTTCTTTAATTTTAAATTTTAAAATTACAAATTGAAAATAAAAACCAATGCGTCACATGGGTAATTTGGAGTGAATATATATCTAACTAAATTATTAATTCCGTTATATTAGTTGCTTAATTTTTTTACTTCTGCTATGAGTGTTTTTTTTATGAATTTATATGAAATATGAAGGGAACTCTGTCAAAAATTTCAAATAATCTTTTAATTTTTTTTCTAACACAGGTTCTAAATCGTATCGTGGGTATATGCCTCCCCGTGCAACGCACGGATGAAAACACTAGTTTTATTAATATATAGATTTTGGTAGATGTAATTACATTTTCTGGTTAACTTACTAATAAATCGTAGTATTTAGAGAATATCTCATGGAGCAATATATTATATCTTATGATACGATTTATTCTGAGATATAATCAAAATTGTTTTATCAACCACACAAGTGGTATTAATTGATAAAATTATTTTAGTAGTAGTTCTCCTACTGATTTTTAACAGCATATATACGATGAGATTTTGATTTTTTAAATTCTTTTTGGTTATTTAATACATATATTGCTTCCAAGAAAAAATAGAAAAAGAAATATTTTGTCAATCAAGATCATACAACTATAATCCATTTATTATTTTGCATATCTTGTAAGTGTTTTTTTTTTCCTCACAAGGGAAAGATAGGAGAGGGCAAGAAAATTAAAGAAATTATAGGTATAGGTAAGATATATTAATACTATTATGATCTTTACAAATTATTTCAAAAGGTATTTTTAGATAATTGATATATTAACTTCTTTGTTATTCATTTTATAGTATGGTATTTTTATTTTTATGTACTAATCACATTCTTCCATTTATTTTTTCTATTTCTAAACAAATGCATTTTTAAAATGCATAAACATGTACCTAATAATGCATGCCTCTGCACTCTTCTCATTCACTGATCATTTGCTTATATCAGCATTACGTAAAGTCCAAAGATAAATCGTGAGCTCATAGTACATTGCCTAAAGTTGCATGCTTCTTGTCATTCAATTCGAATATATATATATTAGTGTTATTTAAAGATAAATCATGAGCCCATTTCAACTTTTTTATCAACAAAAATTTACCTTAATTATAAATAAAAGTCAAACTTAAAGTTTACACATATCATCGATATCACATAGCTTCTTTCGTCATTGTTTAATGTATAGAGGAGACATACATCTAATCTTTGTTGAACGCGATTGTCATTTGTACCCATGTTATTTTAAAGCATTTTCAACTTCTTCCTCTGATCTGACGAATTTTTTTGTTTAAAATCAAATATTTTAAACCATATTATATGTAATCCAATGGATAAACCACGAAGGTCTCTATTGGCTCGAAAGAGAATTTATCGTTTGTTAGTCTATTAATGATTCTGGATTCAAGCTATCAACTATCTTAATTCGTATCCAATTAAAAGAGTTTATATCTGTAATTGTATATATAGATTATTTTAATTGAATAGGGTAATTTAAGATTGAAGAATTAAGATAGCATATCTCAATTCAGTCAATTCAAGAAAATTAATATACTAACAACCAGGTGGATGAGCCAAGCCCAAGCTTCGCTTATTACCATGTACAGAGCATCATTGTTTTACTTCTGCAACACAGTTCAATCACATCACATTCAAGCTACCCCCAGTCGTCGATTCTGAACCAAACAGAGCAAATTCGTCTCTACTATACTTCAATTTCACAGCGTCATTTCTTGATATCTGATAGCATTCATCAACACTTCCACCGGCATTGCTCTAAATGCCGACAGCCGACCGGCAAGGAACGCAGTCATTGCATTGTCGTTAGTCTTGAAAGCTACCCATTCACAGCCTTTTTCACTCGCCTTCTTTTGTATAACATAGTTTTGTGGCACTAATATGACATGCCCCTCCTTGACTTCTCCGTCAAACACCAGTCTTCCCTCATGATTAGCCACCTGGAACCGGCAACTTCCTTTTGTACTGTACATCATTGAATGCGCATTCATGTGCCAATGGGGCGCCATTATCGCATTCTACAAGAGAATAAATTGCTCCAAAATTAGTAACAATTCCTGTCATACAATTTATTTTGTCCGAGCCCAGAATCCAAATACACTGTCTCAATTCTTATTTAATGTATCGTCCCACGTGAATTGTCATGATTGAATAAGACAGTCAAAATGACAAAATTTTAAACAGCATTTATCGTTTACAAAGCAAGCCTATATTGGGAAAATGAATTAAAGTAAATTAGCGTATTTGGTACACAGAATTAGATAGGTCGAGGTGAAAACTACCTTGTACATGACTCCTCTGTCGGTGCTAAGTTGGAGGGACTTGAGGATGGAAAGCTTTTGGCTATTGAGTGTGGTAACGTGTCCACCGGAAGGGTTGAAGATATCAGCCTTGCTCGCCTTTGCTAAGCTGACCCTAATCTTCATAGTGCATAGAGGTTCCTCAAATCCATTTGTCTCTCTCTTTACTTCATCATCTCTCTCTTGTGGAATTAGGACCTCAAAGTTCTTTGCTCGAACGATTCAACCCCTATGGTCCCCTTCGCCTTTCAAGAGGCTTGCTGTTTGCTTATCTACATTGAAAGAATTAGCCAGAAGTTCATCACCGAAGGCAGTGAAAATGTTGCCAAAACCACCTTTCGTTTGGACCGGTTGAATTGGGTCCTCTTTTCCAAGTATTGGATAGTTTCCAGCCAGGAAAAATATATGAAAATTCACAATTTCGAAGAAATCCATGAATCATGTACAATCTGACTATCTACAATATTTATAAATTTTGAAATAACGCAGGTCAAACAAACTCGATAAAAAAAAAATTTTGATATCATCCAGTACTGTCTTACTCTAAATGTAGGATCAAGTTGGTTGGCTTCACTGTTAACATCGAAGACGGAGAAAGTAACAACCAGTTTCTCTCCATTGTTATAAAACCAAATAGTTAAACCATTTGGCAAGGCTATAATGTCACCCTCTTTGAATTCTCTAACCTTTTGATGCCTATCCATAAAACCGCCACCCTCTTCTCCGGCTCCTTTCTCCATTTCTGATTCATACGTCTCGGCACAACCCGGAAACACAACTCCATAAACACCCCTTTCTGCAAAAAATTTATGAGTTTAGATCTGATGTCTCATACAGTCACACTCTATCTTATTAACTATATCAACCAATAAAAACAAACCGCACCATTGAATTATATTAATACATTTAATTATGCACATGGTCTATTTTCGTTAGAACAATCAATGAGACAAGATTTGAGACATCAAATCTGAATTAAGAGGCAGTGAAGCAGATATATATGTTTCATTTTTTATGTAATAACCTAATTTTTAATTACCTTGGACTACATACATGAGCTGAGGTGCTGCATTGTAGTGAGGCAACAAGAGGGCTTTAGAGTTGATTACATTTTTCACAGCTGCAACTCCAGCACAGCTGAATTCTGGGCTAAGATGGTTCCAAAACTCGGAAACTCCGGCCTCAAACTCTATCCTCAATGCGGGTTGTTGAGCACTTAGCCATGGAATGTTACTGCAATTAGTCTCAACATAAAGCCTGTGCCTTTGTTGTTCCTTCATTTTCTACCAAAAGAATCTTTGTTGGCTTCCCATTTGAGCAAGGCAGCATCCATTGAAGGAGAGAAGGAGAAACCAGAAGAAGGAAGAGAGTAGTAGAGAGAGCAGTGCCGTACTTTGGGTTTCGGGACCCTGAGTCGAGATAGGAAAATTGGGCCCCATACAATATCGTAAATTCAATTAATTACCGAAGCCAATCTTATGCAGTTATCTTTTTACTGAGTAAAAATCTACTATAGTTTTTGATTTTCTAAGATATAAATTGTAATATCAAATATTCAATGCCAACAAAATACGTACGAACCTTAATAATCTTCAAAAAATTGAATGGTAATGGCAATTAACGGTTATTACTTGCACAAATTTCATTGTCTTTCGAGTTGAAGAAAGTGATTTGAAAGAATTGCCGTGCATGAATTATTGTAATTGGAATTTGCTACTAATTAGAATTGGAATCCGCTACTAACAAGTGATATACCCCAATTGTAATCTCAAATCTAATTAGATTGTACAAGCCCATTTAGGCACTCAATTATTATTATTATTGTTATTATTATTATATTATTATTATTATTATTTATTTTTTTTGAATGTAAGGCACTCAATTATTTAAAAAAAAAATTTACACATTTGATGTGGCAGGGATGTTTCGAACCTTGATAGCCAAAAAATATTTTGACAACTACACACCCACCTACCACACCACACCACCAAACATTTTGTTGCTTAATTTTACATGCTTTGATATACATAAAAACATTTGGAAATTATGGGCCCCCAAAAACATTAGAAATTTTGGGCCTGAGGCGGGGGCCTCTCGGACCTCGTGGAAAGTCCGGCCCTGAGAGAGAGCTTAGCCATTGAAACGAATAGTGGTTAATTTTCGTGTTTTTTGGTAGCTAGGGATGTGACGAAGAGGGATTTATATATATAGCAGAGCGTGGGTGATGGGTGGTGGGTTTTTGACACGTAGATTAGGGTTTTGACACCTATGTCTTTCTCTTTTGCATGAAAAAGGTTGATGCTTTATATGTGGCATATCTGTGATTTGCATGGCTGCGGAATCATCTACCGGTGGCTGGTAAAGAGCTCTTTTGTTAGTGGATGACATGCAGCAGATTGAATTGCTTTTGTTAGCCAACCATAAATAAAGCTGATGGTCATGGATCGATGATGGACCAGATCATGCATCGATGATGGACCAGATCATGCACCACAGAGTTGAGAATTCCCCTTCTCATGTCAATGGATAGTATTGTTATGCAAATACTCAACAAAGAACAAACACTTCACCGTAACAATTAACAATATTTGGGCATGTTTGATATGAGTATTGAAAAAAAAAAGGAGTTTAAATATGTAATTGATAATTGGCACATGTCCATTGGCAATTTTCTTCTTGAGAGAGAAGACACAAGAATTTAGGTGGGTCTCATGTATTTCTTACTTTTTCCTAGTTTTTTTTTTTTAACTCACCTTTTACTCATTTATCGGCCCCACCTTTTTTACATGAATTCTCATGCCATATTCAGAAATAAACACCTATCTAGAATTCTTCTTCTACTATTTTATTATTATTTTTAATTTATTTCTATATCTCTCGTCTTTTTCAATTTTCTCCCTCTTTTTTTTCTAAACCTCTTTTCATTTCTCTCCAATTAAAATAATTATCTCTCTCTATCTCTCTGCTCCACATCATTCACCAATCCACACTGATTCATCATCCAAGTTTTGTTAATTACTGACGAGTAGTGCCCATTCACTTTTATCATTTCACTCTAATAGACCTCACCACCTTATTAGAGGATATATGTACACGCAAGAATGAATTATATGCTTCATTGGCGAGGTGGTGAAACGCTTTGCGGTTAAAAAGTAAAGGACGTCCCGAGTTCAAACACTTCCTTGAGGTTTTTGACTATTACACAAATTTTTATCACCCCAGCGCTGTAAATCTTCCTATTAATTTAGAACCAAATAAAGGAAGTGTAACATTTGATTTACAAATTTATGGAATAATATAACTTCAATTCATTTCATGTACAAAATGACAAAAGCTACACAAATTTTTACTATTTTACAAAAGGCTTCCCCCACCAAAAATTTCTGTAAATCTTCCTATTAATTTAGAACCAAATAAAGGAAGTGTAACATTTGATTTACAAATTTATGGAATAATATAACTTCATTTCACGTACGAAATGACAAAAGCTACACAATTTTTTTACTATTTTACAACCCGGTCCTGCTCCGATGCCAACACGAGATGCCAACACCCCCTTTTTTGGGAGGAAAAAAAAGATAGAGGTCGGATGAGACCCCGCACCATCAGGTCGCTTATGTATTATTTATCTCACTTGACATAAATTCCAAAAAAAAAAAAAGTTTAAAAAATTTTTGAGCCGGTGACGTTCACCCTTGTTGGCAACATAAGTTGCCAACATGTTGGTAGGTGATCATTCAACCGAATAGTAAATCTTCCTATTAATTTAGAACCAAATGAAGGAAGTGTAACATTTTATTTACAAATTTATGGAATAATATAACTTCATTTCACGTACGAAATGACAAAAGCACGTCATTATCATTTTGTGTGACTAAATTAAATATTACAATACTCAATGTGACAATATGTACCAAATTAATTTGGAAAATAATTAAATTATTTGGAATATCTTTACAATATTCTATATGACGTTTTCTATATGTACGGATTCAATTAAAAATAATTTGGTGTGAATTTTTATAACGTCTTATATTTGTAGAAAAAATTTGGAACCTGCTATCCCCGAACACCCCACAACTCTACAGTCATTTCCCGATTTCGCCCCTGCAACCTAATATTTCTGGCTATGCCACTGGGATTGCAAATATATAGATTTGCTCTGGACTTTATATATTCATATCATACTCTTTTTTTTCCGCTCATCTATTAAATATGTAATTTTTTTGGGTTACGTTGTAGCCCAAAAAACTTTGTCATCAAATATCAACTAATACGTTGTTATACTTTTTTAAATAATTTTATTTGAATACAATGATTAACATTATTGTAATTAATCTAGTTGTTGTGATGTGTATGAGGCAAAATGTCTTTATCACTATGGTGGCATGAATTTCTGCTTGGGGAGAATTCCGATCAACGTCTTTAAAGAAATACTTTGTTTGTGAGAAATGGGGTGGGGGAAGCGTTCCCCTGTAGTGCAAAGTTCTCCCATTTCAGCTTATAACTTGTTCTGTTTGGTAGAAATTTTATCAGCACGATATTTCGTATAAAATATATAATTAATATTATATTGAAAGATGTATATATAATTGAAAATATAGATATAATTATACAAAATTACGTGCGAATAAAAATTATACCAAAAGAACAAGCTTTTAACATTCCCCTTCCATAGAACCAAAATTAGAGCCACCCAAAAGGGCAATTATATACGGCAAAGAGCCATTACTTAGTCGATACACATCTGAAGAAACTGACAGAAGCATAAGTAATGACATGACACGTGATTTACTACGTTGAATTACCTCGACTAGCGAGGGAAACTGTCATCATCACCCGCCTCTGATGTTGTGGGCTATATATAGCCACGGCCTTTGACCGATTGATTTTGGCATCACCTCAGGTCCGGGGATCAATCATCAATCTATCTTGACGCTTCTCTGTAGATCCTTCGACTAGTTTGACTTTTGTTGATGTCCTAGCAGTTAGCCTACTCTTCGAACCATTTCGAACTCCACATTGGCTCTGACTCAGGGCATCTTCATTGCAATATGTTGTTAAGGTGTGATGTGGAGGAGAGAGATAGAGAGAACATGATTAGGTGGATTGAAAAGAGAATAATAATAGAGGATGTGTAGTGAAAAAGAGACAAAAAAATAAATAAGTAGGAGAGATGTAGAAATAAATTCAAAAATAATAATAAAATAATAGTGGAGGATGTGAAGTTGAACTTCTAGATGTGGAGGTGGTACGGGAATTTATGATGAAAAAGTGAGAAAAAATAGGGAAAGTGAGAAAAAGAGAAACAAATGTGGGACTCATAATTTTTTTGTGTGTCTTTATCTCTCCGCCACGTAGACAAAAATAGAGGATGTGGGGAAGTTATACATTGGAGATGCTCTCAGATGATAGCTCGACTCACATCACACTACTTGGGAAGACAGCCATGCTCAGGTATCCACAGTTTAGAAAAAAAAATTGTGAGTCGGTAGGGCTCTCACCATCAGGGCCAATTATATATTATTCATCTGACCTAATTTAGATATTTTAAAAAAAAAACTTATGGTGCGTGTGATTACAAAGCCAAAAAATGGTTGGAATGAAAATATTTTCTGGATAAATGAAATTTGGGAAATGCTTTTTCAGGAAAAATGGTAGTTGTAGGTGTAGGTATTTGATTGCATTAATTTACAAATTGAAAAATAGTGTTATTTTCCTTATTTTTATATTTTTTCATGAAATTTGATCATTTTCATTATTTTTATGATTAAAGTAAATTGTCCATTAAAAAAATTGGGCCACACTTTTCTCCAAAAATAAAAACCACCTCCCTCTAAGGAAAGCGTTTTCCTCAAAAACAAGGAAAATAATAGATTTCGAGAAAATTAGAAAAATGTTTTCTTGGAAAAAAAAACCAATCAAACAGCCAAAAGTGGGAAAAGAGATTGGAAAATGGCATTTTCAAGTAAAAAGGGCCAATCAAGCACACCCTTAAAAAAATTTTGGATGACGTGGCACCCTGTGAGAGTGCCATGTGGCATGAGTTTGGTACCCATGTGGGTATCCGAACAAAACCACTTGGGAAGAAGTGCTTTATCTACTCAGTTCTTTATCCAAGTCAATCCAAATTGCTCACAACTACTAGAGTCTCTTCATTGGTAATGTGGATTGGGAGATAATCTAGAAAACAAAAAAAAAAAAAAAGATAAAGAAAATATGATTATTTTAATTGAAATGGGATAAAAGGATGTGTAAAAAAAAGAGAGAGAAATGTGAAAATAAAGAAAGGGGTAGAAACAAATTTTAAAAAAATAATAAAAAATAGTAGAAAATGCGAAGTTGAATATGAGAATATAGAAGAGGCATGGAAAGCGAAGAAGAAAAATGATGAAAAAGTTAGGAAAACGAATGAAAAGTGTTAGAATTCTTTTAGGATTTTAAAGGTTTGTATAGAAATAGAGTGTAAAGTATCCCACATAGGATGTTTAGAGGTATATTTGATACTTTATAAGTATTAAATTAAAATACTTATTAAAATTGGATAAATTGGGCTCTTGGGGATTCTAAGTATAGAACCCAATTACAATTTTATTTTATTTTTATTTTTATTTTGCAAATTCGAGAAAAGGTGCGTGTGAACAAACATCATTCTTTGTGAACGGGCACAACGCGTCTTCACAACAGACGTCGGCAGCTCGTCCATCTCTATAAATAGAGGCCAATTCGATTCCAATTCTCAATTTCGATAAAGGAAACGCACTCAGTGAATACGTTAGAACCAGAAATCGAGTGTTAGGATTTATGGTTAGATTGTTGAATACTGATAGCAAACGTCTGTAGAACTACAAGCACAAGATTAGGGACGAAATTCTATTATAAGAAACAGCGATTGCTAGCCTCAATCTATTTTGCATTCAATATTTGTTTTATTAAATTCTGAATAAGTTAATTCCATTTGTGTTATCTCTTTTTTTTTTTGTTTATTTACTGATTATTTCCTAACAAAAAGTGATTAAAGAAAATAAAATTTTAAAAAAATATGGGATTCACTCTTATTTATTGTGTATATATCTCATAATCCACATCCAAGCTAGACATCTCCCATTGGAGATGTTCTAATCTCAACGTACAAATTTTTTCACACATCAAATTGTACCAACTACTACATTAACAGTCATGTTCAAATAATATTTGTTTTATTTCTTTTAGGGTTAAGTTACAAGATTTGAGGACAATATATGCACAAATTAAGTAACTTTAAACTAACTAAAATCTAAAGAAAGAGTAATACCACTTTTGATTTGTACCTAAAACCGGTACTAGATATGGTTCTCGTGTGCTTTTGCCCATTTGACCAGCTTTTAAGCTGGTCAAATGGGCCTTTAAGAGAAATTAAAAAAATAAGAAAGTTATATCTTCAGCAGCATAGTAGAATTTGTAGAACTGAATTCGTTTATATGGAAAAATAGTAATCTGAAATTTTCCTTAGTACACCTTCAATAATTAAAAAAAAATTGTGCATTAATCAAACCTCAAGTCATTTTACAATGCATATTCTAAAAACCGTCCACAGGAATGTAGGAATTGTTGTAACAAAACTTGAGTTGACAACAATGGTGGTTCCAGGGCCTCATGGAAGAGAGTAAATAGAGGGAGGTAGAAAATGGTAGGCGAGAGTAAAGTGTTACCAAGAGAAATGAAATATCACATGAGGCCCCATTTGAAATGCTACAAAGTAGAATTCATTTATTTATTTATTTGTTAAGAGCTCATCAAATAGGCCAATGGAGATGCTGGAATGGAAAAGCCACCCCAACCCCGGGAACTATATCTGGTACCTGACTCGAGTACCAAATCAAAAGTGAAAGCCATACATAATTAACTCATTTTGCCTTATCAAATATATCAGGCTTGATTATAAATAATAATAATACTAAAAAAACTCATTATCTTTTCTCTAATTCGATGGAAACAATTCTCTCTTATAATTTAATTCCACTACATAAAAAGCCGTACACTAGTTGTCACTAGAATAACGAGGAAAAATATAAAATGTACTTCTATCTAATCCTTACCGCACTTAACAGTCCTCCTCCTTTCCTACCATATCATATCAATCTTTCTATAAATTTTATTCCAAAAAAGTCTAATTTGGACAAACTCCACCACAAAGTAGAGTGATACTGATCATCGATCCTGAGTGAGGTTTTCAAAAAATGACATGCCTTTTTGTTTTTACGTTTTTTGGAAAACATTTCTCCATATCTGACCAAAATTCTAATGAGCAAGGGAGGTTTTCTATAGAAAAAATGGATTGATTGCCATTTTATCTTTCTCAAAAAGAACGTTTCTCCACCTCTCTTTGATATTTTATTTTTATTTTTAATTCGGGGGGAGGAGGAGGAGGGACAAAGGGAGGGGAATGAAACCCTAAACGTATGCGGTGGAAGACGAACTTGGATGCCACTAAAAATCTTGGCACTCTGATGTTTTTAATTTTGCCAAAAAAAAAGTTGATCGCCAAAATCTACTAGGAGATATTTAGTCGCTTTCGTTCCAATACCAATATGTTGGCACCGTAAAGTGTCAATATATCATGTGAAGTGTGAGTATTAATTAAGGTTGGTGCATGCCTCCCTCTATTCAGGGGGAAGGTGATACATGAAAAAGTTGGTACTATAAGGTCTTAAAGTGATACATGGAAGAAGTTGATACTATAAGGTGTCATAAGTTGGTGATAGGAGATCATTTGTGGGTATTTAATATACGCCAATGATCCGTTGTCCACGTGGTAGCAGCTTACGCTACCAACATAGATGATGTGGCGCCCTCCCAGGGAGCCACATCATCCTCTATTTTTTTTTTTTGAATTTATATCAAATAAGATTAATAATATATAATTGTCCCCTAATGATGATATAATCATATTTTTCTCCCGCAAAAAGGGGGTGTTGGCACGTTTTGTTACTAATCTAATATATAAATAAACTATGAGGGGATTTCTGACAGAATGAACGGTCCGTACCCCACGTACTCCCAGAAAGCAAAAACGTTATCATCTATCTAAACTCAGACATCAATTCTAACAGTAATCTCGCAGAATCGAAGACATTTCTTGATGGCCTCGTCAAGCTCTTCTGTAATTCCCAAATTTATCTCCAACGACACAAAATTGACTCGCACACTCTGTCGCCGCAGCCTCACGCGCCACTTAATGCCGCCGTCCAATGGCGGGAGGGAACTCGGGCTGCCTTTGAAGAAGAAGAAGAATAATTTTATCATCAGTGCAAAACGAAATGCATTACAGTACAGAAAAGTCGGAGATTCAGACCTTGTTATTAGCGAAATCACCATGGGCACTGTAAGTACCCAAATGAAGTTATGATCTAGAAGAGTTATAACGTACTTATTAGTTAATTGAATTGTCAAATATTGCATCTTAGCTAGTAGTTTGTGACCATAATATAATGCCTACTGGTACTGTTTTCTGTTCTGGTTTTCAATTGAACTTAGATGGTTGTTATTGGGAATTCATTTGCAGATGACATTTGGGGAGCAGAATACAGAGAAAGAGGCTCATGAATTGCTCAGTTACTCATTTGATTGTGGCATTAATGCTATAGACACCGCTGAAACGGTGAGTTGTTGAATCATTAAGTGGATTTGGTAGCATGCAATTGGAAAATTGGGACTTGGATTCTGAGTTGGTTTGTGAAACTTTTACTAATTCAATTGTCAAGCTACTATTCGATGACACCAAGCATAGTTGTAAAAATTGTACATTCGCTTTGCGTTGGATTTTTGCCTGTGATCATCAAAGCGCCATCTCACTCATAATGCTTCCACAACTCTTTTTACAATTTAGAGTAACAATATGTAACTTTTCTTCTTTTTACATTACAGTATCCAGTTCCACCAAAAAAGGAGACACAAGGGAGGACAGATCTGTATATAGGTAACTGGTTAAAGTCTCAACCTCGAGATAAGGTATTCTCAGTTGTTTTATGACTAGCTCTGTTTTTCTTCATTCTTTTGAATGTAATATAAAGTTTGAATCATCAATTGATGAATTTTGGAGCAATTTTCGCATCCAAATACAAGCACCCTTTCTTTTATGTTGTGGAAGACTAGAAGTCTGCTGTTTGTCAATGTTCCAAAAATCGATATAGCTATAGCTGGATCATGATTCACATAGGCGGTAGTCCTACATTTACTTTCTTGTTCAGATATCACTTAAAACAATAGTATACGCCTTTTAATGGTTTTGGAAAACTTGACCTTACCAGGTGTTGTCATTTTAATTAAAAACACGGTCCTTTTGCAGTCAACTTACCTTACTAAATGTTGTCATTTTAATTCCCTCCAAAATAACTGTGGGTTATAAGTACACTATTGAGTTAAAACAAACAGGAGTAAGTTTTATCGTGGTTGATTTTACTGTATGATGAGTGAGCTCCAATTATTCACTCTATTCTACTGCATTCTTATCAAGTTCTTCATTTCATGATCATTTTTCCTAGTTTTAATGGCATCTGAATCCTTTGCAAACTTTCCCAACAAGGTTATTTTGGCCACAAAAGTTGCTGGTTACTCAGAGCGATCATCTTACTTGCGAGATAATGCGAAGGTTGTACGGGTTGACGCTGCTAATATACGGGAAAGTGTAGAGAAAAGTCTTAAACGGCTCAATACCGATTATATTGACTTACTCCAAATACATTGGTAAGCTTCTATTTTCTAGACTAGATAGCAATCTGTACACCTTGGTGGGTACACCCCAGAATATGTGTTTGTGAGTTTACTTTTGCTTTTGTCTCTTTACTCGTGATCTCTCTATAACTGTTGCAAGTTGCCACATAATTTTGATATGTGGGAGTGATCTACTGGCAAAGTAGAATCTATTCAATTCTGTCATGATAAAAGACTAATATTTACTTAAACAATCAGTTGTGTTGTATAAACTTTCTTGCCATCTTCAAATATTTCCACTTTTAACTTCTCATGCCTGGAATTTCTTCAGGAGACCTCCATACAGTTCACCAATACTAGGGCTGTCAATGGATCTGATTTTGATCTGAATCCGATAAAATTAATAGGAGATGGATTTAAGGTTTCAGTCCGATAACCCGATAATAATCCGAATCCAATAATCCGTTAAGTAAATGGAGCAAATATGGATATAGACCAATCCAATCCGATAATAATCTAATCCGATTTTTTATAATAATATAATATAATATAATATAATAATATAATAATATTATTTCACTATCCTTTTTCATTTTTATAAAATTTTTAACCTGATTTTATATTCTCCTAATTTATTTTTTTTTTCATTTTTAGATTTCATATTTTCTAAATCTTAATGAAGAGCTTTTAGACCTATCGAATTTCAATACATTAATACATATTATAATATACTTTTAATTAGATTGAAAAAGAACTTAACAAACTACAATTTTTTAAATGTACATAACATTTTATTTCAAACAAGTAAAATATATTCATGCATTGTTATCTTTTAATAGGGCTTAATTGTAAGTATTGAAATTCTTGCAATGGTTTGTAACCTTCGAACTTGTGCCAAAAGAATTCATCAAGAAATTTAAGACCGTCAATGGATTGGATTTTATCCGAATCTGATGGATTCGGATATGGATTTACTAATCATATATCTGATGGATAATCCGAATCCAATGGATTAATGAATTTTCTTATTGGATCGGATATGGATTTAGGTAGATCCAATCCGAATCCGATCCGTTTACAGGCCTAACCAATACCCTCGGTTATCCAAAAAAAAAAAACCAGTCTCATATTGAACGGCACATTTTATTAACTGAACTTTTGGATAAAATATTAGGCTTTGAGGAGGATTTAATTAAATAGATTCCTTAAGTTAACCAAACTGATGATGTGTTCACTTTGGAAGTGGGACAAACTTAGAAGAAAGAGCAGCAAAGATTGCAATTGCCAATTGTAAATTCCAGGAAGACTGTTGTTAATGCGATATTTGTGCACTATGTTGTTATAAATATAATCTTGCTCAACTTCATGCTTTGTGCGGAAAAAGGAATGACTTGATGAATTAGACAACATGGCATAAATCTAATATTGGGTGGTGAAGTATTTAAGCTGTTCGCATTGATTATATAAAGGTCAGTCCAGGTTACAGGGAGGCAAAGTTGTTATCGATAAATCTAAGTGCAGAATATCATCTTTTATTCAGTGCATGCATTAGTTTTTCAGCTCTAGAGACTGTCAGCGAACTGATAGCCTTTAAAGGAAGTGAAACTGCTGATATGTTGGTATCTGTCCTGTGGCTGGAAGTTCCTGATGTATTTCACATGCTTAATAAAATGCGATTATTGTAGACATCTTTACTGGAAAAAGTAAAATCTTGGATTCGGCATGACTCAAAAACTCTTTAAAGTCATGCAAGACAGCTCCCTCTTGATTTACTTTTGGTGGGCATTGAAATACTTGCTTTGACCAATAAAAAGTGTTATGTTGCACCTATTTTTTCCTTGTTCAAGAAACCCATCCCAACTTTGAGTTTCCGACTTGAAGGTGTAATGTAGACCATACATATTATGATACATAAGTTAGATGTGTATATACAAAACTGTGAATCTATTCAAATTGCCATCCGATCGACCTTTAACATATAATGATCATTTCCAACATTGGTGCCAGTAATTGTATATTACGTTCATATAGCATGAATTTGGTTCTCTGGAAATTTTGTTGACCATAAGAGACCGTTAATCTATAAATATTACTTGATACAACATTGACTTCTCTATCAGTATGATTTCTTAGTGCTTAGGTTTAGATGCTTCATTTTATTGATTTGTCATGGAAACAACCCTGGTTCACATTATAGTTGATCTGTTCTTTATTACATAGCAGTACATTTATGTTTCAGGCCAGATCGCTATGTCCCCCTATTTGGTGAATATTTATATGATCCTTCAAAATGGAGGTCCAGTGTGTCGTTTGTTGAACAGCTGAGGGGATTTCAAGAACTCATTGATCAAGGAAAGGTAAAATTTCAATGTTCCTTAAATTGATAATTTCTGGTCATGCTTTTTGAATTGGCATTGTGGAGTAATTGCCCAAATATAAAACGGAGGGGAACTTCTTTTGGATTAAGATCATGTTTGAATAGGATTTTACTGAATCAATAATTTCTAAAATAAATTCAGCTGTTTGGCTGATACAGCAAAAACACTGTAACTATCCATAAGTTTTGAGAACAGCTGATTTTTTACCATTTCTGATAATTAAAGATTAAGCATTATAAATTTATAACTGGATGATAATGCAACTAGACATTGATAAAAGCTATCCATTAATAAAGTGCTAGGTAAGCCTAATTAATTGTCTTTGTATTCCACTGCATTTCTTGCAAAACCATATCTGAGATTAGCTTTAGTTTCATATGAATGATTGAAATCAAAATATTTTCTCATCGGGGGAGTTCAACGGACAAATTCCTTGCGAAATAATTCAACAAATTATCCTAACTACCAAACTCAATTAAAAATATCCATAAAATCATCACTTAAATTTACATTTTGATTTACTTATAAAGGACTCTTGATCTGTATATTTTTTTGTGTTAAATTGTTCAGAATTCTTATACTTATGTTGCTGTACCTATCTTATTTTGTCACTATATGATTTCTGTTTTACTGTTTTGGCTGTAAAACTCCCAATGTTTTTTCAGGTACGCTACATTGGTGTTTCCAACGAAACCTCTTACGGAGTAATGGAGTTCGTTCATGCTGCTAAAAATGAAGGACTACCAAAGATTGTCAGTATTCAGAACAACTATAGCTTACTTGTTAGATGCAAGTTTGAAAGTAAGTCATTTCTTCTGTCTTCACATAGTTATCAAACACCCTAAAGCAAATGTTAATGCTATCTTTGATTGACTTACATTAATGCTGTTACTTTGGATCTCCAGTATAATTTGGTGTCTTTTTCAGAGCAAATAGAAATATCATTTTGAACATTATCGAAAAACTTGTCTCAGTTCCTAGTGTAATCCAGCAAATAATTGATTTATGCAGTCGATCTTGTCGAAGTATGCCACCCAAACAACTGCAATATTGGCTTACTTGCTTATTCTCCACTTGCCGGTGGATCACTTACGGGAAAGTATTTAGATGTTAATTCTGACGCTGCACGAAAAGGAAGGTTTAACCTATTTCCAGGCTACATGGAAAGATACAACAAGTCTGATTCCAAGGTACATGTTAATCTGTTATTTTCTTTTTTATTAAAGAAAGAATTATTAATTATTATTTTGCAACTTTTATCTCAAGTCAAACAGTATAGTTTTACTTTGGGATTATATTTTTTCACCTTTGAACTTCAGGAAGTAACAAACAAGTATCTGGAGGTGGCGAAGAAACACGGTTTAACTCTAACCGAGTTAGCTCTTGCATTTGCACGAGATCGTCCATTTATGACAAGCACGATTATTGGTGCAACTTCTCTCGACCAATTAAAAGAAGACATTGACGCATTTTTGTGTACTCAGCGACCATTGTCTCCGGAATTGATGGCAGACGTCGAAAATGTGTTCAAGAGATACAAAGATCCGGCCATCGACTAGGATCACAAGTTTCATTGGATTGTTCAAAGTTTCATCAAAGTTATCCTTTTGATCAGATATCCTTGTAATAAATGAGGAAGCTTATAACAACCTATTATTAGGAGAGTTTCATTGGATTGTTCAAAGATTAATTCTAAATTATCAATTAACCATATGATTTTTTTAATTATGTTTTTGATATTCTAAATTATTTAATTAAATTATAATTTCACATGTCTTTAACTCCGTTTAAGACCATACAAAGAATTGTACTCAATGATGAATGAACAACACCCTTAAAAAATCGATAGAATATTTTTAAAATGTGGAGCGGTGTATAAGAACCACATAGAAGAACGGTGACGACTTTGTGATATATGAACTAAAGTTAGAGCTGTGAAAAAATATCAGAAAATTCGTAACTCAAGCCAAAGTCGAGTAATTTTAAAAGTAATTAAATTTAATATTTACTGAAACATGTAAAATTGTTAAAAGGTGTTAAGGGCGAAAGGTAAATAACAATGACGATTTTGGTCAGGGTACCGTATGGTACCCACAATGCGCATGTGGCGTCACGTCATAACGATAAAAATTTTTTTTTTTGAATTTTTTTTTTTATTTTTACGTTAAGTTAGACGAATAATACATAACTATCCCCTGATGATGGGGGGCCTCACCCGACCCCTATCATTTTTTTCCCCGACTGTAGGGTACCGCAAGCTACCCAGCATAGGTACCCGATCATAACTGATAACAATGAAGTGCCCCTGGCCCCGCGTAAACGTCCCTTTCGTTTATGGCAAAACGTCATTTTTTTTTGTGCATTTTTTATATTTTTTTTTCAAACACAGGAAATATCCAACAAATTCAATGGAGTTAGATAGTAGATAGTAGACCATCCAAATTTCCTTCTTTATTAAGGAACATCTCAATTTTCTCAGTACTTTTTTTATCTCCGGTTCTACGTAGAATAATTTTCTACATATTAGTCGTTCAATCCCCATTTATTCTTTGACCCTGAACTTTTATTTTCCTGTAAAAATTCAATCCGGGTTCTTTTAAAATTGAGGTTTTTTGTTTGCAATTGCCCTGTTGAAGAAAAAAATTAATTTTGAATAATGGGGCAGCAGCAATCGAAAGACGAGCTCTTGTATCAGCAAGTGAATTACGGAAACGCTGACGGCATTAAATCGCTTCGAAGTGAAGGCGCTGGGCTTGAGGTATAAAATTCTTGCCCTAAATTCAAATGTAATTTTGTGAGGGGTGGATTCGTAGATATGTCTGATATAATTAATTAGTTCTTGTTATTTTGGGTTTCAACTACAAGAAATTTTCATTTTCAACTAATGTCAGGTTAGTTTAACTTAGAATTCATGGTGAAAAGAAGACATGCTGATTATTAATATGTTTCTTTTTCTCCTTTTAATTGGATTTAGCTTTTAACTTTCCATTGGCTTTTGTGCAATTCTGTGCAGCAAAATAAAGACAAAACTAGTGTAATTCTATTTTAAAATTTTAGAGCTTGATCTTATTGTATTCATATTGAACATTTTATCTTTGCTCTGAAATTCTGGTTTGTGGTGACAGTGGGTTGATAGTGAAGGGAAGACTCCACTTATTGTGGCTTGCATGAACCCAGGGCTTTACAATGTTGCTAAAACCTTGATCGAACTGGGTGCCAACGTAGATGCTTATCGTCCAGGTATGCAAATAGAAGACTAAAGAAATTTAGATGGAAGACATATATCTGATAAAGATCTGTGTGGTCGTCTTACCCGGTGTTTGTAGAAATGATTATGAAATCTTGTTTCTGCATTGTTTGTAAAATGATCTATCTTAGGTACTAGTCATAATTTTAATATTTGAAATGGGATAAAGGTATATTAGGCCCCAGAATGGGAGCAAAGCGGGGTTTACCCTCGTAAGTTTCAATTGTTGCCATACTTTCATTTTTCGGTGCATTTCAGTTGCTTTTTGCATTGTTATGGGTGTTTCCTTTTTAGCACAAGGTGGATCGTTGAATCTAATAATCAGGCTTAGCATTTTCCTAGCTAATGTTCTGTTAGTTTTTCATATTTCTGCTTTAATCCACTTCATAGCTTGTATTTTATTTTATTTCAAATTTTTTTTTTTTTTTTGGGAGGGAAGGTCGCCATGCAGGTACTCCTTTACATCATGCTTCAAAAAGAAGCCTTGATCAGACTGTGAAATTGCTTCTTTCACATGGAGGTGTGTATGAAAATTTTAGCTGTTATCTCGTTCTTCACTATTTAGGTTATGTGTATTCAACAGCAAATGGAAACCCTGTATATGTTTGTCAAACTAATAATTTCACTACAATTTTCAGCAAATGCATTAATGATGAATGACGATTGCCAAACTCCACTTGATATTGCCAGAGGCAAAGGATACAGCAACGTTGTTCGCACCATAGAGGTTTTTTTTGCTCCCCTTCATACAATCATTTTAGCACATCATTATTGATTTATTCAAATGCTTCCCAATGATGATCATGCAAGGAGTGACCTTTTCTTGCTATGCTTATTAGGGGCACATGTGCTTATTCTCTGGTGCATTGAAGGAGTTCTATGGGCCTGGCATTCTCGAACTTTTTGCACCCCAGCTACTTACAAGAAAAGTGTGGGTATTCATGTTTAAAATTTACATATTTATAGTCCTCCTTCATAGTGTTATAAGTTATAACTTGTTTCTTGAGTTCAACTTCCTATTATCTTGTTTATCAATTGTGTATCTGTGTTGTATTTTACTCTTCTTGAGTTTTACTCTCTATGTTTAACAGAAGGTCTTGTTAATACTTGTGCAGTTGGGTGGTGGTTTTACCTTGTGGTTCTCGGAATCTTAGAAAGCCTTTTAGGTTGGAGCTTGCTATATATAACAGTGCACAGGTACTATTTACTATGGTTTCTATTGACAGCAATCAAAATTACATGTTCCCGTTTTTTAACTTTTACCACATTTTACAATCAGGAAGCTCAACCACGATTGATTATTCCACTGTGGAAGGCCAATCTAGATGAACCAGACTTCAATCTGCCCGATCCAGCAGCAGTCGTGTCTGATATTTCGAGCAGTAATTTCTCAACATAACTTTCATATATTAATGTAATTTACTGTGTCCCTGGGTATATATGATCAACTCTTATCTTTATGCATAGTCCCAAGACGCTGGAGGCGAAAGCGAGGTATTAAGTCCTCCCAACAGGCAAGGAGTAAGTATGTCCAATTTGAACTGGCTAGATAAAAAAAGATTGAGGAGTTTAGCACAACATAAGATTTTGAACTTTAGAGTGCTTTGATCTACGATAGCTATGAAGTTGGAAATCATATATGTTGGAAAAAGGGAAAGACCTTGGGATGTAGGGCTTGACAGACGCCAAAAGAGAGCGACAGAGATGCTTCTTTTATTATTTATTTTTTAATTTTTAATATATATTTTTTTCTTTTTCCCTTACTGAAGTTTTCCACATAGGTAATGTTTCAAGGCAAATTTAACCATTATAGGTAGATTAGCCTGGCACCCAACAGACAGGCAACATTATTACTTAGTTCAACTCCGAGCACATGGAGCTTTAAGCTTCAATTGATGTTCTTTTGGATCTGATTTGGGAATGTTTTAAATTGATTCATAATGATGCAACTATTTTATGTCTAATGATAAACTGGTATTATAAACTACATTTTCGACCAGGTTTGCCTAAGCATTAAAATTACTGTAATCATAATATCTTTTCAAACACGTGTGGACTAGCTACTTTTTTTCTAGTATAAATAGTTTATTTACTTTTAATGAGCTCTTACCTTTTTGTTAAAACAAGTTACTTTCTTTTATTTTGATTAAAGAAATTTATTTTCAAAGACATCTTGTAAGTAAACTAATTTAAGCTTAGAGGCAAACATGCTATCTGAAATCGTGTGGCCTGACATGCTTCTCAATATCTACGTCCATGGCTGAGAGAGAAATGAATTGCTCCTCCATAAGTTGTAAAAACAGTGGCCTTTGTTTGCTCAGTATTCTCTCAACGTCATTTATATCCAAACTCATTTCTAACTAAAATTCTATAAGGCTTACAACTTTTTAGTAGTGTGTTCTCCCAAACCATCAAATCTGTCACCAGAATATCTGCACAGGACAAGCTCTAAGATACTTAGGGTATGTTCGATAGAGATATTGAGAAAAATGACTTGTAGATATGTGGTTGAGAAGTAGAGAGATTGTAATTAAAACATAGTCAAATCAATGTAATGCTTGGTTGAAAATGATGACAGAAAAATGATTTTTTGCTTAAAGTTGTGTCAAACAAGCCCTTATAGTATCAACGCACTTATTTTGATAGTTATATTTCCAGTATTTAATGATCAATACGAGTTATTCTCTTGTTTCCTCATTACAGAGACTCGGATTAAGCTTGCACCTGTCAATGAAAGTGACAGACAGCAATTGCAGCGATTCTGTAATGCATGCAAAGGAATCCCTCAGGTTTAATAATACATTTCTTCTACTCATTTTAGTTTCACAATCGCTAGAAGAAACTAGGTAGCTGTTATTCATACTCTTTTCAAGTACTCAAGGCTTACAATTTTGAGAATGCAGGTGGCACATCCAACTTTTCCTTTCAATGTTCCTGCTATTCAAGCAACTGCACCTCCACCTCCAACTACTGAGGACGAAGAAATGGCCATGGCAATCAATACCTCCCTTCAGGCTGCTGCACAACAAATGCCACCACCTATTGATTCTCATCCAGTTGTAGATGACTTGAATCCCGAGAGCGGCTACATTTGGGGGGCATCTACTACGCCCAAGGGAGGTGATGGGGCCCATCACGAAGCTGGTCCAAGCAGCAACCAATCTGAGCATATCGAGACAGAGACTAGCCTTCCATCTGCTTGCTCGGCAAATCTTGAAAGCCCGCCTACCATCTCTGACCCTTCAGCTCCGCCTGTTACAGATGCAGTTATTGTCGACGGCCCAATTCACTATCCAACAATTGACTTGAGTGATGTTGCCACTGTAGATCTCTTGCCTGGTGGGTTTGATGAGAAGCAAGGAGATGATGCTACTTCATCTTGTACAATATGCCTCGATGCTCCAGTTGAGGGTGCTTGTATCCCGTGTGGGCACATGGCTGGGTGCATGTCATGTTTGAATGAAATCAAGGGTAAGAAGTGGGGTTGCCCTGTGTGTCGTGCTAATATCAATCAGGTGGTCCGAATATATGCTGTTTAGCTCTTGGAGGAGATGAAGCAATTACTGGTGAGTTAACTACACCTCCATATCTAGTCTTTTTCTAGATCAAGTCTTGATTAAACTTATACAGTTTGGTTTAATTATCTATTCTGCAGAGTGTGCATGTATATAATACCAAGATGAGATGGTCAACTGCATCATACTTATCGTATCCTTATCTGTAGCATAATAATATGAGAGAACTGTTATTGAACTTGTTTATCATGAACCTGGAGACGATGTCAGGCCATCTATGCAATCTTTTGGCGCGTGAGAGATGTTGTGCAAGCATTTGTTATTTAGAAAGTACTGTATGCAAACACTAAAATGTTTGTTTATATGTAAGTTGATTTTGTGTTTGTGATTTCGAACTTTTGCTTTGGCTTTTGTTCGTCTTATTCTTGTAGTCGTTGAGTTGCAAGACCCAGTTGCCTTCACCTTGGGGAAGAAAGACCACTTTAATCCTAGTCCATTTCAAGTAACACCGTATAGTGAATTTGAACACTTCGATGGCATTTTAGTCATTTTCTGTGCAAAGATATGCACTGTTCTTTTCGGGGCAAACCCAAATGTCATACTTGAGCTATATAACGATTGTATTTTTTATTTGTTTTTTTGGGTAAAATAAGAGAGTGAATGAATATAGTTAAAAGGTGAAAATATATGTAGTGCAATATATCCTACAGTTAAATGTTGAATATGTGTAGCGTATGTATATCCTACGAGATATATGGGTGTGATAAATTTGACCAAATTCAAATTTAAAAGGGAATGAATTAAAATTTGATTTCTAACATGAAAAGGTCTTCTGGTTTTTGGCTATTTAAGTGCCTTCTCATATGCCACTTACCTTTGAACTCATAATTTCTTTATTATGATTCCATTTTTTTATATACATTAATTTCTTATTGAGTTGAACTTGATTTTGAGAAATAAGAGCATTATGTGACATGAGAGACATGGACATAACAAGAGAAATATTATTTCAAGTGAGTGGATAGAGAGAAATGAAAAAAAAAAAAAAAAAAATTGGCAGGAGGGAAGAAAAAAGAGTGGTCAAAGTGAAAAAAAGGGAGGAGATAGAAACAATTCTAAAAAATTTAATAAAAAGTCAGTAGAAGGTGTCACGTGAAATGTGCCATTGTAGAAGTTGCCAAGGAGTGTAGAGAAAAAGAGAGAACAAGAGAAAATGTGGAAAAGAAGAGTGAATTGATGCAAAAGATTTCATACGAAATATTTCCATTGCTAGCACAATTAAATTGTGCCAACGCTGACACAAGCCCCCGATGGCGGGTGGGGCCGGGGGGGTCTTTAATTCTTGCCAGCGCTGGCAAGAGAATTTGCTTGAGATTTTATATGTTTATTTTTTCAAGCAACATGTACATCATGTATATTAGAAATGTTTGTAAGTATACTATTTTAATCTACTCACGTAGTTGAACATTCTTAATCAGAGAAATCCATCATCTAGACAAATCCAATTAATTTCACTTGACCATCAACACAAAAATGAACACAGTAAAAAAGTAAATTTGAATTTAAACTCTGTCAAACAAGCTCCTAGTCAATTCTTCATATCCGATCGACCTAATGCAGCTAGTTGATATAAATGGCAGCTTACGTTGCAATTATTGCGTCACATATTCAAATTGCTTTTCCAAAACATGAGAAAAGTCCAAAAATAGGTGTGGTCTTTTTCATTGGTGAGGAGTGAAGACTTAACTAATTTCATCCGTCAATCGAATTGAAAGCAACCCAACACCACCCATTATTTAGTGACACTATTCAAAGCCACACCATCTTGATCTGTATTTCAGTGTATCAATACGACACGGTGGATACGTTCTAGAGTTTGTTTCTTGGGCTAGGTTAAGAAAATATCTCTGTTTTCGAAAACTTACTTCGACTCCATTTAAATAATGTTTAGACGCAAAATCTGACTTAGGTACTTCATATGTCTTACATTTTTTTACATCTCAGAATCTACACTTATACTGTTATATATATACATGTTTAAGTTTGTAAAAATTCGAAATTTATATTTGTTGCTTAATCACACTTTACAATATTTAAAAATGATATTAATTGAAAAGTAAAGCGCTGTTATATGAACATTCGTGATTTTTATTTATCTATCATGGTCTCGATCTTGTTCTCACTTTGTCCCATTTCCATATGTTATTAATAGTTTGTTTGTGTAACGTTTAGTAAAGTTTTAACGTAGTGGCAAGCCTTACGTGCTATTTTTTGCACTTATTGATGATGAAGGTACATGTAAATTTAATTATAAATTGGTCAAAACAGAGGATGTTATATGTTATCCGTCAATGTGGGCCAAGGGTCTATGAGCATATTGCATTGGGCCTTTCATATTCGTACACTTGCCTATTGTTTACACGTCCATTGAATATTGGGAGAGTCATCATATTTTTCTGGACTTTCACTTTAAAAGTTGAAATCAATAATAATATCGATGTTTATCATGTACTATAAGAATTATGCACGTGCTTTTGCGAAATGGTTTGAATTCATTTCGTAAAATGGGCGTTTTTATATCATTCGAATTTCTGAATAAGTACTGAATAAAACAAAATGTAGTGTTTTGGATGCTGCAAATCATTTTAATTGACTGTTTACGCATGAAGAAAAATCAAATCAGATGCACCAGCAAATTGTCAAACAGCAATGACTTTAGCGTCTCTGGTTTAAAAGCAAGATTGAAGATTTCCATAAATACTCCTTTTACATTCATTTTTATCTATTCGTTTTAAAATAAACGCTTTCCAATTTTCTCAAGGAATATTTAAG
The DNA here is from genome assembly GCA_018223645.1 of Jasminum sambac. Classification (NCBI taxonomy): domain Eukaryota; kingdom Viridiplantae; phylum Streptophyta; class Magnoliopsida; order Lamiales; family Oleaceae; genus Jasminum; species Jasminum sambac. The sequence goes on from CP073649.1 coordinate 26,538,283, forward strand.
CATTGTCCTTCTTCAACATAGAACACCTAAAGGTTTAATTTGGAGTAGAACATTTGTTACTCCTTCCAGCAAAACAAGCTCACTTCGCTAATCTCTATTTGGCTTTTGCCCTAGTAGCTAGACCTACCTATTAGAAGTAAGGGTGAAATGTTCGATGGTTTTCTGATTCCATATGACCTCCGTTAAGAAAATAGAAACCAAATCTTGAATCAATACAATGAGACGAAGTTCTAACAATTAAAAAAAAATCGGTAACGTCGTTTGCTCAAAATCAAAATTTTTTGCCAAAAAACTTTGATTTTAAACAAACGGCATCATCGAAAAATTTTTCAAACTGCTAGAACTTCACCTCGCCCTGTTTCTAGATCTAATCTCGATTTCCTAACAGAGGTCGTATGGAACCAAAAAACCATCAAGCATGCTATAAGTTATGACACACTCAATGCTACTTGAATATTTCTGATCATAACCATATAGTCCCTGCATCTCAAATATATGTGCTTATTTTCCTTTTTGGAATATTTCAAATATATAAGTTTATTTCTTTATTGAGAAGTGTGCACAATATAATATCAACCAAAATAAAATCAAAACATAATGGAATTCTATAAAGCTTGATATTAGAATGTGAATGTGTGGTATCTAAGAGAATTCATTTGAAACTTAATGCAACTTTCGTATACATTATTTGTTTTGTTCATTAGACATAAGGGTGATTGGGAATGAATTATAATAAATTTTAAAGGTTTTTAATATAAAAGAGGAGAGAGAATGAGTGGAGTTGAGTGGTTGAGATTTGTGGATGTGATGAGATATGTGAATGTGATTGATTTAGGAGAGAGAAAAAAGTTGAAAAAAGTAGAAAAATTTAGAAAAATTTATTCCCAATCAGGCTTATATGTTTTATAAGCATTGGTTTAGCAATTATAAATTTGAATTGAGGATTAAAACTTTTGCATTGACAATCAATTTATTAGAAAAGAATATGTGGACTTAAATTTCAAATCAAGATTACTTGACTTTCGGTTCGGTTTTCGATTATTAAAGAGGAACTATTCGGGTTTTGGTTATTAAAAAGGTTCAATTCCTCATTTTTAGTTATGGTTCTTTATTTCTTTCAAGAGAGCCATTCGGTTTTGGGTCTTTAAATTCGGTTCCAGATAGATCCGTTCGATTCTGGTTATTTTGCCTACCTCTATATATGAAGCACACATGTATGTTGTTTGGCCAAATATTACCCATCATTTAGACTGATTCTCATTCACATGAATAATGAACAAACATACTCATTTTAAAATTTTGAAATAAACAAATATAAATGAACTAGGATAAAAATGTTTAAAAGTAAGTTAGAGCTTTTTTTAATACTCTTTTTCAATTTTTAACTACACAATTAAAAATAAAATCAATTTCATCAAATTTAGGGTAAATAGAACAAGCCCTCGTTACTTTACTAGAAGAAAAACCTTTTTAAATAGTTGCAAATATAATTATCCAAGTTATGTTTAGAGGACATTTTTGTCATTAGGAAAGGTGTTGTCAATCAATGCAAAAGGTTAAAACAAAATCATAATATTCCATAATATTTTAACTCCATAATTTTATGCTGTCTCAATCTATCACCTCTATCCTACTGTCAACCTCTTTTCATTTCCACAAAAGCCCTAATCAGGTCCCTCCAGTACACACATACACACACACTCTCTCTCTCTCTCTTCATCGTTCTCTCTTCCACTCCTACATATACATACATACAATGTATAACTACAGTCCCCCCCTTTTTCAGGAAAATTATAATCCAATCTCTACTCAAACATTTGCATCCATCAAAGCCAACCAAACATCATACCACTTTCAAGGTTTTCTAGGATTGATCAATCAAAGTTTTTTGTAATAATAGAAAAACGCAACAATCTTTATTACTGTGCCTGTTTTGCCCTCTTTTTTTCTATTAATTTTCTCGTACAAATGACAAAAGAAGGAAAAAAAAAAAGTGAATCCAAATTGATGCATTTTGTTTAACTTCTCCATCAAGAATTACATGTTTTAATTCCAAACCCTAGACCAAGAATTACAGTATAGCTACCACTACCCATGGATCCAACTCACGAAACAGACTCTTCGAGCACCACCAGTTTCACCGTCAACACGCCCACGAACGCCACCAGCTCAATGATGGGATCACCCTCCGGCTCCTCCACCACCACCGCCGCTGCGTCTCCGACGACGACGCTGAGCCGATACGAGAACCAGAAGCGTCGAGACTGGAACACCTTCGGACAGTACCTCCGCAACCACCGGCCACCACTGTCCCTCTGCCGCTGCAGTGGGGCCCACGTCCTCGAATTCCTCAGATACTTAGATCAGTTCGGTAAAACTAAGGTCCACACACAGCTTTGTCCCTTCTTTGGACACCCTAATCCACCTGCACCCTGCCCTTGTCCTCTCCGGCAAGCTTGGGGCAGCCTTGACGCCCTCATCGGCCGCCTACGCGCCGCCTATGAAGAAAACGGAGGGAGGCCGGAGGCGAACCCATTCGGGGCTAGAGCTGTGAGGCTTTATTTACGCGAAGTTCGTGATTCTCAGGCAAAAGCTCGGGGCATAAGCTACGAGAAAAAGAAACGAAAGAGGCCGCCGCCGCCTCCGCCACATCAGCAGCAGCAACCATCATCACAGCCGCCGAGTTGAATTGAAGCTAGCGAGGCCAAAATTTGCATGAAGTTTGTTGTCAACTTGAGATATATGCTACTTTCTTATATGGCCTAATTAATTATATATCTAAGGGCAATCTTATCATCTATGGACATTACGAGGTGACATTGAGAAAGAGGTACTTTTATAAATTGCCCTTTACATATATGTAAGCTAGGTCAATGTCTTTCTGCTAAAAAATTATGGTTCTATTTATTTCATGGATAATGTTTATGTTGAGCTTTCTGCAAGTATTATTTGAATGTTTCATATTGCAGGTGAAAGTTTTGGTACTAATGACCGGTTTATATCACTCACTCGCACTAATTGGATCCACAGTGATATAGAGGTGTTTATCTTTTACTTACAAATCAGTATCTCAATACGGATTTTTACTACGAAAATTTCACCCACACTACTTATTGATGTTGGATACAGTATTAAACAACAAATTAATTTTTTAACCCTTCTTTGGATTAATTTTAAATTTATACATTTTTTTCAAAAAATTATTCTCTCTCTTCAAACGTACCCTTATTAATTAGTACATGTGAAAGTACGTAATTTTTTCCCATTAGTTTGTAGTTGTTTAATGGTTGCTTTGTGTTCCATAAAAGTTTTCCATTTTTGCATACTGTGCATTTGCTAGTCTTGACTCATCATCGACTAGCGATCATGTCATTCTGTGCTAAATTCTCCCGTTGCCCTTATGTGAGTTGCATATATCTTTTGTCGTTTTTCCACATTAAAGATATTTTTTATAATCGTCCTTCTCAGGATTTGTCTCATACAGAATCACTGCTTCAAGTCAATTTTTCTCTCTTATCATTTTCCAGTCGGACATATATTGAGTTGACAGAACTTATTTATAATTTTTAAAACCTATTCTTTACTTTCAATCATACGTCGAAAAACTTTTTCTTTTTTCCAATAATTCATATCAAACGCGCCCTTGGCTTCTCCGAGCAAGCATTCTTCGGTGGGTGTTAACTAATAACTAGTTTGGATGCACTTCGAAGTTATATATTATAATAATAGCACAATTGCTCTCACAGTAATTGACATAGTAGATACTTTGCATAATGTTTCTATTCTACCTATCACATTAAATTTAATTAACTCAATAAGCATTACACATGTTATTTAACATTATTTTATTTATTATGTTACATGTTGATTGCGTTTTTCTACACTTTTTCTACCAACAACCTAGGTTTTACTTGGAAAAAATAAAATAAAACACGTGAGTCCTGTGTTTGAGTCGATAAATGTTCTTCTCCCCATAGGGGAGAAATTATTTTCGTCAGCAGTGGAGAGAATAATTCATTTCTATATGGATAGGAGAACATTAGTAAATGAACTGATAAATATGTATGCAGATGCATCAAGATTTCTCAGTTGTTGTCATATCACTCGTGTATGTTCTTAATTGTAGCATTGAATTAGTCAAATACAGCCTGCAGACTCATTAAACAGTGTGTTTTAGTTAGGTATTCAATATTAAAGGCTATTGTCCCCATAGCTATATATGGAAAACAAAGTTAAAACAGCCCAGTACTGCTTTTGCCGGCATTCAAGAAACATAGGTGGCCTCAAGATTTACAAGCCGTTTTTTATAATCAATCCTTTAGATTTGCTGATGCTGCACTAACCCTCATCTCTGGCGCACTAGAAAATAATTATTAGTATTTTAATCTCTTACCAACAGTTGACACGTTTATTATGTGATTGTAGTTTAATTTCTAGCTGTCACATTTAGAACATTTTTCTGTTTTGCACGGAATAAATGTAACAAATAGATTGAACAGAAAATGAAGCAAAAAAATGTTTAATGGAAGGTGTGGAATGAAGTGGTAATGAGTTACATATCTATCAATTGACCTAGGGGTAATGAGTGATTGGAAATGCCATAACAATGTGTCACCAGCACTACAAGAAATTGGGCCTTTAGGGACCGCTCAGTCGTCCCTATAGCTTCGTATTTGTAGAGTAATAGGAGTGACGTCGCTATTATTGTACCACAAGCACGAGTATATCGCTGCTATTGCTCTACAAATACGAGACTATAGGGACGATCCTGTTTTCAGTAGTACTGTAGATTTAAGCAGTAGTATGGATTAAGGAGGTTTAAAATGTAATATTGGGACCCATGAGATGGAAGAAGAAAATGAGAAAATTGATTTTTTAAAACCATGTATGCATGTCTGGCGATGATGTATGTATATTTTTCAGAAAAAATTATTGGCAGCGGTAATGTGCCTATCAATAAGATTTGTGTCTATTTTTATATTGGATATTATTTTGTTTCATTTCCCTATCATCATTCATCACTCGTCACTATATGTTTAAAATTTTATCATTCTGCTTCAGACGAATCGGTATACAATTTATTTATAAAAAAAATAAAAACTAAACAAAAAAAAAATGAGGAGGAGAAAATATGAATTAAAATGAGTACGCAAACCGACCATATTGGATGTTTAATTTGGTCTCTTGTTTTAGGGTTGGTGAGTTTATATATCTCGTTACATATATATATTGATTTTGATTTAAATTAATTATGTCCTCATATTCTTATACCCTTGGTGACTTTCGCAAATTATTATAATTAGGTAATGTGCATTTGTTTGTTTATAAATGTACATAGCTATATATAGGTTGAAAGGAACGCATAAACAAAATGCCCGTAGGATTAGCCGATTAGGAGCTGCTATATTTAGATATATGTATAATCAACGCCTACTGAGCATTAAATTGGATGCTTAATTAACGAACTATTGTACTATACATGCATGTATGTTATATATATTTACTTGTTTATAAGAGCCTTGAGTAACGGGTATATATGTTAGATATATGGCACATAGAAATTATGGTCAAAACAATTTTCCATTTAGACAAGTGAACGATGTACCGATTTATATCAATTTTAGGAAAAGACGCTATGCTCTTTGCTACAATGACTCAATGAGGCCTTTGAAAAATTGTACTTTGTGCTACTTGCTACAATGCTCTTTACTGCGAGGGAGCGATGTACGGATTTATGGCATTTAATGGAAACGAACTGTTTAATTAATTATATTAGTTTCTACTTTAGGGTCTAAAAAGAAAATAAGAGAACAATAAATATTTTGCTCGACTTTCCACTCTTTTTGTTGTATTTAGAACCACTACTTCCGTAATGGTATGGTATTGAAGAATTGAAGGGTTCTCCATAATACTCCCACGGTTGCTTGGATTAGAGAATTGTTTTAGTGACCATACTTAAACGTCGAGTTATAAGTTCGAACAAATTTTTTTGGACAATTGCTTGACTTCCCCACTCTTCCTTTATTAGAGATTAGTAGGGATGGCAAAAAAAATCTAATCCGTATCAAACCTGATGGATATCTGCCCCGAACAGTAAAAAAATTTTCCAATCCACAGATTGGTGGAGCACTAACCATCAAATTTTTCGATCTATGAAGTTCGTGGCATAATAACAAATCCAGATTGCTCTGCTCCGATTCGCCCGCTAAAATATAAAATAAAATAAAATAATTGGCCAAAAAAATAATAATAAAATAAAATGTGAAAATACTAGAACAATGAACAAGCCACATGACATGAACAATAGATCTGGCCAAACCCGATCATCCAATTCAAAATTCATTGCTGTATTAAAAAATGTCAAAAATAGAAATTCAAAAGTTGGAATTCCTTAAAACCTTACATGTCTCTCACTCATCGTTCATCATCAGTTCATTGTACCTATCTTGTTAAGTTGTTATCATTGTTTTGTAGTTAATAAGACACTCTTCTTCTACAATGTACCCACGAAACCATCTACAAGGTTCTCTTTACTCATTATTGAATGATTTGTTAATGTTGAATAACTAAAGTGAAACTCAGAAATTGTTAAAGTATTAATATGTCAAAGTTTTTTTTTTTAAGTAAATTAATTTGTTAAAGTTATGCTCGACATTTTGTACAATTTTTCTATTAATGTTTTAGGTGTTTGTTATGTAACGGGGTTGGGGAAATCATTAATGTCGAAAAACAATTTTGCAAATCATTTCATGGATCAGAAGCCGATCTACTTTGATCCGCGGTTTGCCTCGATCTGATCCGCTTTGCAATTTGCGGATCACGGGGCAATACTAGTGACTATTTTTTTGTAGGGCAATAACAATTTTCGCTGATCCGCTATGGATCTGTCTCGTTGCCATCACTAGAGATTAGAGAATTGTTTAAGTGCCACCATAAAAAATAATAGGGGGAAATCTATTTTATTGTTGCCTATGAAACCACTCAAAAAGAAAATCAATGGGATTTTCCTTGTCTTCATAGGCCTTCGGACTGATTCTACCGTAGAGGCCGACGATAGATAATAACTCCCCTCCCGCACCCCCTCCCCCCCGGCACCCCCTCCCCCCCGGAACACAACTTACAAGTTTCATCATACTGTGCTATTCAAGGAGCACTTCTTCTCAAAATCTCACTCAAAAGGTATTGAGTTGGAATCCCCTTCTAACTAAGGATTCTTGTGGTTCCGGAGATTCCAACTATAGGAGAACCAGGAACGGAGAGCTTTCCCCTCCTTCGGCATGACTCTTTCATGTTAAAAAAGGGTGGATTTTTTCTTTCTTTTTTCTTTTGTAAGTGCAAGCTATGTCAAAATAGTACACAAGTATAGTTATACAAGTTCTATTGAAACACACTACAACCAAAGCCGTTATATTGGCGGAAACTATAGCTACCTTATTGGTTGGAGAACTATAGCTGTCCTCCTAGTGGGAGTTAAGGCTTCCCTACAGATGGCAACTAAAGTCACATAATACAATTGGTATATGAATGGTGGGACTCGAATCTTAGAGCTCTAGGTCTTGGAGTCTGAACATTTATCCTCCTACTTAATTAGCGGAACAAAACATCGTTCGCTGTAGAAATGGGCTTTTACTCTTTCGTTGTTATTATTATTATTATTTCTTTTTCCTATTTTGCTTATTTAGTTGGTTCAACATATACTTTTGCTGAAAAGATATGTTCCGGTCCTAATAATGTGAGATCAAGACTCAAGAGTCTAATCTCATTCTTAGAGCATCTCCAATGCATGGGTTGGCCACAATGTCAAGGTAAAGAGAGAAAGTGACACATATTTTTAGGCAGGGTCTACATTTTTTCCTTTTACACGTCATTTTCAATTTTTTAAAATCACTTTTATTCTATTTATCCGATTTTTTCCTCATTTTTTCTTCATCGTGTCACGTGCTACGTGTCTAAAACCTCACATTCATATACACATCTTCCATTATTATTATTATTATTTTTAAAATTGCTTTCTAGATCTCTCATACTTTTCACTTTTCCCTCTTTTTTTCCTCTACACAATCTTCTATTCATTTTCTATTAAAATAATCATCTTCTCTCTATCTCTTTCCTCCACGTTATTTACACATCAACGGCCCATTGGAGATGCGCTTAGAAAATTCATCAAATTTACAGATACACGCGTGAAACAACATTGACTTAAATGATGACAGAGTAATGTTTTTAGGTTCACGGCAAATAAATAGTTATTTAACAATGTCAAATCACCGTTTAAGAGACGTGACATTGGCTATGCCTTATCTGAGTTTGAAAAATGAATTCTACACCATCTAGCAGTTTATGTTAGTATAGGAATCTTTACAGATTTTGAGATTTTGATGTGAAATGAAAGAGAGAATGAATGAAGTTGAATGATAGAAATTTATATAATATATATATAAATTTCATAAAATATGTGAATGTAATTAATTTGATTGAATTCAAATTTAAAAAGAATATATGGATAAAAATTATATTTTTAACATGCACTCAAAAAATTTATTATGTAAAAGATTTTCTCAAAATGACTACGTCATGGAAGCGCAGCTCTAACACAGCACTGTTTAAATTCAAGATTTGGCATGTGATAGCATACCATTTTTATAACTTTTTACAACTTTTTTTAATCTATTTTTATTCATTTTTTATCTTAAATCAATCACATCCACGTATCTTGTGAGACCTATATATACTACACAAATCTCCATCATTCAACTCTACTCATTCTCTTTCTTCTTTCACATAAAAATCCCTAAAAAATTATAAAAAAATTAATCCTTTTTTTGTAACACAAAAAAAAAAAGAAAAAAAGAAAATGTTCATTCGATTTTGCATCTTGGTAGTTGGTTCCACTTAGGTCATGTAACAGTTTGCTATAATTGACAAATAAATAGGAACGTCTAATAAAGATAACCTGAACAACCTTGTTGAGGTGTCATTGTCACCAACTTTTGAACTTTTAACGTGTCAAAGAATAACAAAAATTAGATAATAAAAACTGTAAATAAATAAATACTAGAAAAGAAAACCAGAAATACTTTGGCTGTCTAAAAGGGAAACGGGTACGAGAATCCCTCTAAAATGGGCCAATAGTCAATGTCTTTTAGTTTAGTTGGACTCCGATTAGACATAAAGTTAGTAAGTGGGTCCATAAGCCCACGTGGGTATCTATGTCAGTTGTCGGCCCATAACACCCATTGAAGTTTAAACTTTCAACGATATTGTGTTGTCTAAATGAATTGATTGGACCTCACACCCAATGGCTTGTCTCGTCTCGTGGCTGCAATTGGATCTTGCTTTTCACTGTTCCAAAAGTTTCAGCGCACAAGACAAATTGAAAATTGTAGACCATCTCCTATGCTAATTGTGGATTGGAGATTGCGGGGGTGAGAGATAAAGAGAACACAATCAATTTAACCCCAAAAAATAAAAAATAATAAATAATAATTTTGAAAAATAAAAATAAGATAGAAATGGAAAGATATGTTACGAAAAAGAATTTTAATAATAATATAAAAATAATAAAATTGTAATAGAAGATGTGATATTAGATGTGGGAATATAGACATAACACGTTATTTTATTGCATTAAAAACCCGAATGCTAGTGAATGGATTGCAAAAGTAGTAAAAATGATTTTTGAGTTTGGATATTGTATCCACAAGAATGTTCATCATCACATTTTTTAGTTACATACATCGTAGACATTTACTGATTCGATATCCGATTCAAATTCGGGATCGAATCTGGAATCAAGACGCGAGGAGCTCAAAGATTTTGAAAATTTTCGTGAGGCAGTGGTGGTCAAAGTTTTGGTCAAATTTTGGCCTAAAATTTGACCAAAATCTGACCAAAACTTTGATCGGCCGCCACGGTGTCACTGGAAAATTTTCAAAATTGCTAGAGCTCCCCCTCGTCGTGCTGATTCTAGATCTCGTCCCGGATTTCAAAATGGATATTGGATCGCATCAAAATCTAATGATAAGATCAAGTAACTAAGGTGCCATCGTTGGCACCTTATCATTCCTCTTGTATCCATGAGAACCGCTAATGTAATTGTTTAATGGCTACTAGTTTTAATTCTTAACCTAATTATTCGAAAAGCTTAAGAATCCTAAAGGTATGTTTGGTTAGTACAATAAATTAGTTTACAACTTATTTTGAGAGTTTATAAGTTCCTCTTATTCAAATAAACTCTGTTTAGTTGGAAGAGCTTATTTGAAAAAGTTTTTACTAACTTTTCAAATAAGCTCATGAACATTTCATATTTTTATTCCATTTTTACCATTTTCTTTTTGTAAAAAATAAATATTATTATTTTAAATATATTTTTTCGATTATTTTATATTTCTGACCCAACTTTTCACCTAATTTTGCCAAACATTAATATTTAAATTAGCTAATTTTTCATTTATCAGCTATCAATTATAAGCTCTTAGTTAGTTTATTAGTTATAAGTTAATTTATCAGTTATTAATTAGTTTATCAACTCATTTTACCAAACATACCCAAACTAATATTGAAATATAAGGAAATTCAAAAAAAATCTAAATTTCCTAAAAACCTAAAAATCATAAAAGATATAAATTACCATAAAAAAGTACTAACAAATCCACTGAAAATCGAAAAACTTGTAAATAATGAAAATTACTTAAATTCGGCTTTGCGATAATGTAACGATCCGAACCCCATCATAGGCCATTCGGATTTGGCCATGCTGTGCCCCAAGGAGGATCATACGGATTTGGAATCGGTTCGCTAGTGATCCAATCCACTTTGGTATAATATCATCCGCTTTGGACCTAACCTCCACGATTTTATTATTGGGCCCACCCTAAAAGGCCTGATACCTAGTTCGATGTGTCTCTTAATTTATAAACTGAACTCCTCTTTTATGCTCAAGCGATGTGAGATTGTGGGTGTTACAATCATCCCTCCTAAAGTGGTTCAACGTTTTCGTTGGCCACATTTCCGGTTGGGCTCTAGTTGTGATATCATTTGTAATAACTCGAACCCCATCATGTCCCACCCAGATTTGGCTATGCTGTGCCCCGAGGAAGACTATACGGATTTGGGTTCGGTTCGCTAACAACCCGATCCATTTTAGCATAATATTATTCGCTTTGGACCTAACTCGTAGGGTTTTATTCTTGGGTTCACCCCAAGAGGTCTCATGCTAGTTGGATGAGTCTCTTAACTTATAAACTATACTCCTCTCTTATTCCCCAGCGATGTGGAATTGTGGATGTTACAGGTAAGGTATGCCCGAGCCTTAACTATCGACGATTTTTTTTGTACACGTTGGCGAAACTGAACATGCCTATACCTTAAGTAAAGACCAGATCGCTTTAATATTATTCTCCCCTCGAGCTCCAAATCTCCATTCCAAAATTTGTGATTTTGATTGCACGGTATTTAGGCATGTCAATCTGGCTCGCGACCCATTTGGGCTCGTCGAGCCAAGCTCGGCTCGGGCTCACCTAAGGGCGAGCCACGAGCTGAGCACGAACAGCAATTTGTCGAGCCGCTCGGCTCGAGCTCGAGCCGAGCGGCTTGCCTAAAGAACGAGCCGAGCTTGGCTCGGCTCGTACAGTGTACGAGCCACGAGCCGAGCTCGACTCGGCTCGGCTCGTACAGTGTACGAGCCACGAGCCGAGCTCGAACAAGCCGTGGGCGAGCAGAGCCGGCTCGCCGAGCCAGATTGACAAGCCTAATAGTATTTATGAATTCTACTTTGTTTCAATTTGATTTTCTTTTGATGAGAATTAGTCATCTCATCTATATATAAGTAAACTAAGGATAGTTTCTCGGTCAAAACTTGTGTTTTTTAGGATTTAGAAATTATTATTTTATTCACATTTTCACTCATTCTTTTATTCACGATAATTATTATTTTATTCATTTCAAAATTGATTTATCATCCCTAAAATCACTGGCATCTTCATCTCCCAAATTTCATCCACATCTTCCTCCCTCTCTCACTCTTACCCTCATCCGCTCAATAAGAAAAAATAAATGCCAAATAATTTGTGCTTTTCTAAACTCACAAATTTTATTGGCATTTCTATATAAATTTACTCGTTGAGGATTCTGAAATATATAAATATATATATTTCAAATTTTATATATTTTTCAAACTTTCAATTTTTTTATTAATTGACTTATATAAAATATTTGGCTTTATTCTTCCATTTCTTACTTTCTGGATGGAGTATGTTATCAAATTTTAGTAGAGCCTAATTCAGTTGTAACTCCTAAATATTTATTATTTGAGGCATATCTATTTTTCAAAATGATAAGTATTGCATATGCATCTATATTCTTAAATGGAAGCTCATTGCTGATTGATATATGATTGTTGTGTTAAGTACTTATGTACTCAAAAGTGAAATATTTTTCTACTCGGCTGAGTAATATAGCATAGATATTGAAATCTATAAATCACAATGCTTGAATTACTCTATTATATTGTTTCCAATAATAGACTTTATTAACTATCAATTAAAATTTCTATTTAATGATTTATTAATTTATTTTGAAAATAACAACTTAATTGAATGGTGACTGACGATCGATTTTAATTTTATTTTTCCATTTAATCACAAAAATTGAAAATTGAGTTGAATCAATTCGCAATATAACTATTAAAACACTAGATTCAGATATCAATTTAAAGATGATTTAATAACCGATTGATATCATTTATTATTTTAAAAATTAAAATTGTTCTTGTTAATGTCATATAAATTACAAAATTTATGTTTATTTTCTAATTTTATAAACATATATAGACAAAATAACTTAATAAGAATTATTTTATTTATTTTTCTTTAATAATAATCAATTAGAATAAACTAATTAATGTATAAGCCCCGCCCCTAGATCCATAAGATATAGCGCATGTTAGGGTGTGTATTTTTATATGTTTTTATGTGTTTTGATGTGATATAGGAGAAAGAAAAAGTGGAATTGAATGGTGGAGATTTATGTAGTACAGGTAGGTCCCACGAAATGGATAGTATAAAAATGTGTAAAAATGGGTAGGAGAACAGGCGCATAGAGTTGGCCTGACCCACGAGTTCTAGGGGTAGGTTAAGAAGCGGGCCATGCCATGTCAGAGTTTAGATCATTGAGTTGATCTACGAAGTAAATTTTTCACATCGAATTTTTTCTTCAGCAAATGGTGAATGAGATATTGGTGAGACACTTTATTATAGACTTATAATTTATTGGCTCAAATATTTTTTGTTTTCAAATGTCTAAATATTTTACTTATATTCACTTTTTTAATTTTAAAAATATAATTATATTGGTGGTTAATAAAGGCGGATACATGCTAGCGGACCTGTCCCAAGAAAGTTTACGGCGTCGGGTTGCAAAATCCACCCTTGATTTCTAAATTATATCTTGGACACATGTCTTTGTGAGCAACGCACTAGAGGAAAGGCGAGTTAGTTTGAAATTTATTCTTTTTGGTCCTCGAATTTTGGATCATATATCAATATAACAAAAATAACTATACTTTATACAGCAAATCTAGTATTGGATTTTTTATTTTTTATTTTTCGGTGCTTTACTTGAATATTTTAGTTTACAATTAATGTTATAAATTAAACCCTGAAACTCTTATTTACAGAATTCATTTAAAAACCTAGGCATGGATAACTGGACATCAAACCTTGTCACACGTTATGCGATTTTACGCTTGGATTTAAACTACTGAAGTTTTAAAACATTCGTATCGAGTTACACATATAGACACAGAGATATTAAAAAAATATAAAAAAATAAAAATCAAACAATAGAGTGAAAACTAATGTATCAAATAATTCCTAACTATTCCTCATTCAAAAAATAAATAAATAAATAATTACTAACTATTCTAGTTGTGAAAAAACATCGGAAGTACGCGCTGGGTAATGTTGGTTCTTTGAAACTCTTTTCAGAACTTTAATTATGTCCTTTTGATCATATATACGGCTACGTTTTCGATTTATAGAAATCCCCATGTTTTGCTTCAGTGAGCAACCAAGACATGGACATTCTGTTGGGGATAATGCCTTGCAGTATTGTAGTTATACTTTGTTTTAAAAATTAATACATGCGACATTTATTTTTCAATATATTAGCATGTTGTATGCGATTTTATTATCGTAAATATCATAGAATAAAATCTCTAATTTATTGGATGTAACCACAATCTTGGTATATAAGAGTTATATACAAGAAGATTAAGATTGTGGATAATAAACTTAAAATAAAGTCCGTGATGAAATTAATTAAAGTACGGGATCTTTAATTAAAACATCACTAATGCGGTGCGCGAACATTGTGAATGTGATCGTTTTATCCGGACCGTCGATATTGAGACATCTAGGTGGGGGCATTTATATATAATGAAATTATATATGATTTGGACCAATTCAATTTGTTATTTCATATTAAGTTCCGTGGTCTTTGTAAAATTCAAATTAAATCATAAAGATGCTTATATATTGATAGATTTTAATTCTGAGGTGAATATTAACTCATGTTTGTTTCAATTTGCTTATTAGTTTGTTGGTTTATGTTTGCAATCGAGCATTCACAACACTATCACTTTAGATTCGCATTTGAAATAAATGGCTGAGAATATAATTTACAGATATAGAATCCATTCCTTATTGCGGGAATTAGAGAGACGATTCCCTCATTTATTAATTATGGAACCGAGTGTTGGGCCCAATTAATTTATAATTAGTACAATTCACTAGTAAATTAATGATAAATGAGGATAAAAAATAATTGAGAAGGTAAACGGAAAATTCCTTGGTCAATTACGAATCGTCTGTGGAGGATTAATCCATATGTATTGATTATATCAATGGACTGCTCAAATACGTAGAATAAGATCATCTATAATTAAGAAGAGTGCAATTCTATATTTTTAATGTAGTAATAATAGAATTAATAAGTTTGGAAAATTAATTAAAGAGTTTAATTATTTTTTCAATTTATTGGAGCTCCTAATTATATGTCCATGGTCCCTTGTGGGCCTTTCTAATTAATGACTGACCTGAAATACAGTTTAATAAATTCTAACAAAATATGAAAAATAGTTTGCATATTTATTAATAGATTAAAGGTAAATATAATTGAATATGAGATATTAATTATCTTTATTCTAGTGATGGGATAATTGTAAGAGTTAATAATATCTAGAAATATTGAGAATATTTAAATAGATATTATCTAATTGAATGTTGAGTTATAATTGGATTTAACTCTCCATTCTAAAATATTTTAGAGGTTGGATCCTAATAGGATTAGGAATATCCTACAACTATAAATAGGAGATCTCTTATTAGACAAGACACACTTCTATAATTGTAGAAAATTCGTTTCTTCTGTGAGTTGAAAACAATGTAGAGACAGAATTAGGAATTCTAGATCTGTATTTGGAGTGCCCACACACCGCCATTAATTGAGAGGATTGTACCGGAAGGTTGTGGTTTCTAGCAGATCCGATATCGTAACTTTTGCCAGATCCAATTTCGCATAAGACTACTTCTAAAGGTTAGTTTACTAATTTTCCATCAGATTTATTAATTTAGATTAATTCATGATTTATATTCATATGGTCGTTTTTTAATTTGTGAAAATTTATGAAATTTTATAAAATCGCTTCCGCTGTATCAGATCTGATCTGGTAATTGGAAATTTTAAACGCCAGAATTGTTCCGACAACGCAGTAATTTTCAACACATTCCACTTCCCGACAAATATTATTTCCTTTAGTTTTTGTTGGAGGGAATTATCCGAATCTCCGATATGACGCTAATGACATCATTAATGATCACATGCAATGTCTCGAACCACTTGAATCACGAACATCATCAAAATCACGAAAAGATAGCTTCAAGGCATGCATAATAGTGCTTTCTTAAAAAATATTATTTGCCCCGCCATAAACAGTGATGCACTTGGGTATGCAAATACGCCTTCAAGATAGAATGAAGGCTAATGTTGTCTACGTAATATATTACCAAAGACAACCCCGAACACTAAGGACGTATGATGCATATACTTGAATGTTATACAATGTTTTGTCGACTTGACAAAGTATAAGTAATATTTGTGAAAACATTGCAAGAATGGGAATTTATAATATACAAGAAAACTGTTAATGAAAATATAGGAGACATTCATATTTAGTTCTATTTTTGGTTGCCGTGACCAAAAAATAAATGGACATATTTGTAGATTTGCAAACATCCTTTCGCCATCGTTACCACCCTTTCATATGAGTTCAAATCCTTCATAAGAATCACAAATTTTATTACACGTTACAATTCTTTCTAAGGAGTATAACCTTTGATCTGAATTGTCAAAAGTCACATCTTTACTAGGTGACATATCCTTTGATCAATTCTCATGATTTATCTAAATATCACACTCATTGATTTACATATTCAAATGTTTAGACCCTTCACAATAGTGGCACCTTTTTATTGCCAACATCAAAAAGACATTCTCTTGAAAAATGTTACAACAATTTTAAGACACCAACACCCTGGAAATTAATAGCTACTCTACCCTACACAACCTCCCATTTCCATCTCATAAGAGCTTGTTCTTTGCAGCCAAGCCAACTTTTGTAGTATAAATGAGTTGACTTTTGGGCATGCATTTCCTGAAATTTGTGCAGAAGAATTTGTTGCCAAACTATTTTTGAATTGAATTCTTTGTGATGAATTTGGACCTCCACAGCCCATTTCTTCTGCGGTGATTCAGAAGCTGCAAACTGTTGCAGGCCCATCAGATTTGGTGGGTGATCCAACTTGCACTTGTGGCCCATTACTTGAAGGGAGCTTATTCTGTCCGTTGGATTGATCCATCTAATCTCGTCCATTCATCGAATGTATAAAGGTTCTCGGTTGCATATTTTGGGGACTGATTGTAACCTTTTTTTTTGCAACCTTTTTTGTCTTATTGTCGACTGGTTATTCTATCGTTCTCACTCTTTCTGGAAATCTGAGTGATTATTTAATTCCTTTGTGGTTTTGATCGGGATTATTTGTAGATTGGGTTGCAGAGTGTTTTCCCCATATTCCCCCAAAATATGTGATGGTTATGATCTTTGGGTGATTAGCGTTACGGAGCTATGTGAACTACATTCAACGATAGATTAAATTATATACTCTAGTTTGATGATTAGGTCAATCTAACATTGCAGAGCCTCAAAGGGAGATGTAATCGGAGACTTTGTGAAAGCATTTTCAAGTTTCTGTTTTGAATGCCTCTTTTGAGTGAATTGAAAATGCATTTGCTTTTTTATTTTAAAATGTTATTTTGAAAAAGTAAAATTAGAAAACGTGGTTGATTTAAATTCTTTGAGAAAAGAACAAATAGATAAAAAGTTCTTTACAAAAAATGTAAGTTGAAGATAAAAAATCGTGTAAAAATATAATTATTGTAAAATTCAAAATCGGAAAATGAATTTTCTATGTTTTTAACTTTTAACACAAAAAATATCCAAATTGACAAAAAAATCGTCTTGAGTTTTCTTTACAAACTTTTTTTCATTTTTTTTGAAAGTTCTTTACAAATTGTTGTTGTTGTTGTTATTTTTGAAAATTCTTGGTTAATTTTTTCTTTTCAAAGAAAAGAGCTTTGTCGATAAGAGTTCCTAATTTCGGAAACGATATAATGAACAAGGTCCAAAAAAGATTTGGGCTTCTAAACGGGGACCCGGGTCCAGTCGAGTCTTTTTCCGCAGTCCACGTCATGCCAGTTCCACGGAACATCGCCGACACAGTGATTCGTCTTTCGGCAGAACCGCGTTATTTTCGCTCACCGTTTCCATATTGTGCAATTTTCCTCATTTTATTTCAGAGAGTTCACACTATAGAACTGTCGACAATTCGCGGTGAAAAATGAAAAATGCGTCAGTTATTTTGAGTTTCACCTTCTCCTACCAAAAATGGAAACACTCACACACGGAAGCACAGAAACTCATAGCTGAGATCTAACCCACCCCACCCCTCCTCATTCCTTCCTTTCTTTGTACTATTCATCTTTATACAAATCCGAGTGTCTCTTATTCTATTTGTAGCGGAAAAAAAGTTACATCCCTCCTCTCTCTCTCTCATGCTCACTCCCTTCCCCCACTCCGTACAAATCTCGGGTCATTTTCACTTTTACATCACATTTGCAAATATCTTACTCCTCGTTTGATTCAGATAATTCTATTCAAACCAGATCCGCACAGGTTGTTATTACTCCGATCTGATTTCATTTGCGGTACGCTTATTCTTCATTTGCCTTAAATTCATTTCCTTTAGATTTTGTTTATATTGCAAGATTGTGTTCTTAATTGTATTGTTGTTGTTAACGGTCCGTCGGTGGCGTAATTATGAAGTGTTAAGGGATCTGGAATTAGATCTGCCTTGATTGAGCTGTCATTCAACTCAATTGATTAGAAAGATTGAATCTTAGCTCGAATCTTTGGTTTCTTCCTAGATTCTGTTGTAGTTACTGAAAATGACGATATAGATCAATAAATATGAAATTGTTGGTTTGATTTGCTCTACAAAGAGAGAAAGCTGGTGCAGTACTACTGTGTTTCTGGTAAATTTTATCGCGCACTTCTGTTGGTGGTATTTTACTTAGCCCATTGAAATTACAGCTAACAGTTTTGCTGTAAAATCTAAAGTGTATTGCCATATTTGTCATCCAGCAACAATTATAGTCCAGAGCAACTGTGATTGTGGTCGTAAAGGATCATGGATTTAAATTCATAAATTTTCTGTTTCTTATATGTTCGTCGTATTATCATTTTAGTATTTCATCGACATTCCTTGGGGATCTTCTAACTTGTGGTGCTCTAGTTAGTCTGGCCTAGTCACATGAAAAATATATTTCACATTATGATTGACTGCTTTTAGAATTGTATTTGAACTTACTTTTACATGTCTAAACTTTTGGTATATAAAAACTTATCATTCCTTGATATTTAGCCCCTCTTTTATATTTTCCACCCCTCCTTTTCCCCTTACCCTTTTCCCCCTACATTTTCCCCCAACATTAGTCTTAGGATATTTGGCCTAATTCCTCATAGAAAACAGGCTTACTAAAGGAGGATTACCCTCACCTTATATATTGGATCTTATAAATCTGATTACCCAATGTAGGATCTAACACACACCCATTACACAGCGTGAACCATGCCAAACAACTGTGGACATACTGATATTGGGGGCACCCAACATCACAACTGGGCCTAGTTCTGATACCATCTTAGGATATTGAACCTAACTCCTAGAAAACCGGCTTTACTAGGGAGGATTACCCTAACCTTATATATTGGATCTTATAAATCTGATTACCCAATGTGGGATCTAATAATTAGTTTTGCTCTAATATGTGAACGTCTTATCTAATCCACTTATGAATGAAATTTGAACCTTATTCGCATGATGTTATATAGTTTGATATCACCTAAGCTTGTTTGACAAAGCTCCCTTTTTTGTCCCTGGAAAGAAAGTAAATTTTTGGGAGAATGAGGTGAAAAAAAGTAAATGAAGTTTCTGGAAAAAATGAAAGTGATATAATTTTTTAGCTTGTGCTTATGTCTTCTTGAAAATGAGTGTAAAAAATGGTTGTAAAATTGTTTTATCAGACAAGTACTCAGGATTTGTCTTTGTTGATATGTTGACTGCAATGTTTATTCAAACTTTGTGCGTCCACCATGGTTCCACCATGAATATTATAATGGCATGAATTGAGAATGTAATTGATATTTCTAGAGGTCAAATTTAAGTTATAGGGCTATTACTTAATTGTGTTGGTTTCTCACATAGCTTATATGTATTGCATTTTATCTACTTCAAAGGTTATTCAGAATTGTTCACCAATGATTTCACAGGTTGCTGTGTTTTTTACTCCAATTGCGCCTCAATCAACGAACTTTTGGAATCACAGTAATGAGATTATTTTGGTGGTCCACGGTATCTGAACTCTGAGTTTGGAAAAGAAGCTGAAGATTCTTTGCAGGGAATAAAAATATATAAATGATGAGGAGTAGATCAGATGGAGCACAGAGGAAGCGCTTGGTAACTTCTGTGTTCGTTGGGGCTGTGTTTCTCATTTTCTGTATGTCTATTTTGGCTCTAAGAATGCTGGTGAGTCTGCTCTAGAGTATGGCAGCCGGTCTTTGAGAAAACTTGGGTCCTCTTACCTGAGTGGGGATGATGACTCAGATCTTGGGGGCAAGCTGGATGAATCTTCATTAAAGTTTGGACTTGATGATGGAGAGGATGGTATTGTGCCAAAGAGTTTCCCTGTAAGTGTTTCTCATGATAACCACATTGTACATCAATAACCTTCTCCCGAGCCCGCACATTTTCACAAGCAATAAGAGTTGCTTAAAATAGAAAAACGGGTTCCTTTCATCATCCTTGCTGTTTTTCCTTTGTTTGATTTAACTGAACAAGTTATTTTGTTACATCTTATTTATTCAAGGTTTGTGATGATCGTCATTCGGAGCTAATCCCCTGCCTGGACAGACATCTTATATATCAGATGAGATTGAAGCTGGACCTATCTTTGATGGAGCACTATGAAAGACACTGCCCCTTACCCGAGAGGCGATACAATTGCTTAATTCCTCCTCCTCCAGGATACAAGGTAACAAAATAAACTGGTGGACAAATATGAATTTTATCAACATTTTCAGCTCGTGATATTTTGTATTCCTTTCAACTCATGATCGTTCCTTTTATTTTTTATTTTTTTATTTTTTGGTTATAGATCCCAATTAAGTGGCCGAAAAGTAGAGATGAAGTATGGAAAGTAAACATTCCTCATACTCATCTTGCACATGAGAAGTCTGACCAGAATTGGATGGTTGTGAAAGGTGATAAGATTAATTTTCCTGGTGGAGGTACTCATTTTCATTATGGGGCTGGCAAATACATTGCATCAATGGCAAATGTAAGTGTTACAACTCTCGCAGTGTCAGAAATGGACACGATATTCAACCTGATCTGTACGCTTTGTTTGTCTTGCTGCTGCGATCATTATACTGCATCATATCTCAATTTTTTGAGAAGTTCTGCTTCTGATTGTAGTCGTGCTCTGTGACTTGCAGATGCTGAATTTCTCAAAAAATAACTTGAACAACGAGGGAAGGTTGCGTACTGTTCTTGATGTTGGTTGCGGTGTTGCTAGTTTTGGTGCTTACCTTCTAAAATCTGATATCGTTGCTATGTCTTTAGCACCAAATGATGTGCACCAAAATCAGATTCAATTTGCACTTGAGAGAGGAATTCCGGCGTTTCTTGGTGTTCTTGGAACAAAAAGGCTTCCTTACCCAAGTAGATCTTTTGAACTTGCTCACTGTTCTCGTTGTAGAATTGATTGGCTCCAGAGGGATGGACTCCTTCTTCTTGAGCTGGATAGGCTTCTTAGACCTGGAGGCTATTTCGCCTATTCATCCCCTGAAGCTTATGCACAGGATGAAGAAGACCTAAGAATATGGAGGGAAATGAGTGCACTTGTAGAACGCATGTGTTGGAGAATTGCTGCAAAAAGGAACCAAACAGTCATTTGGCAAAAGCCTTTAACAAATGACTGTTATTTGGAAAGAGAACCTGGCACGCACCCACCTATGTGTCGATCTGATGATGATCGGGATGCAGTTTGGGGTGTCCCTATGGAGGCATGCATTACACCTTATTCTGATAGTAAGTGCCTTATATCGTATATTATTTTTCATCACTTGCATTCCTCTCCTTAAATAGGTCAATTGTCCGGAAGAAGTGAAGGGAGGTTCATGTTGCCACATCCTAAGAATAGTTACCAGATATACAACATGTTAGGGAGTAACTTTTTTGCACATTTTAATTCATTCTCTTTAAATTTGAATTTGGTCCATCCAATCGCATCCACGTCTTGTAGAACCTTCATGTAATACACAAATCTCCACTAGTCAACTCCACTCACTCTCTCTCTTATTTCACATAAAAATCCATAAAAATGCATGAAAATTTCAATCCTAACACATACATAAGGGGTGACTGAACATAGTTAGAGAGGTGATGTGATCCATGGATACGATTGAAGTCCTAGTCAATTTGGCAAGGGGTGTGTGTGTGTTTTTTTTTTTTTTTTCAAAATAGAAATAAAATTGAACAGATACTCCTCTTGTCTTCATTTCAATCCGTGATGTGACATAAATTAAGCTGTGTGCTTGAAATTCCATACAAACTTTGTAGGAGTGAAGGAGGAGGGAAAAAAATGGTGAAGTTTGTGTTTCTCACACGACTTGTTTCAATTTGAACATTAGTTCTTTTTCATTTTTTCTTTTCTTACTTGAAACTTTGCTTTTTTAAGCTGGCATTTTTTAATGCAAAGCAACTTTAGCAGTTGCTCTGTACTTTTAAGACTGATTTCTGCAATAGTCTTCTGTTTAATTCCCCTATGCTTTTGTAACTAAAATGTATTCTTATAGGTCTGTAGCTTCATTTCTGATGGTTTTTCTTTATTCCCACCTCCCTCAGATGATCACAAAACTAGAGGTAGTGGACTTGCACCATGGCCTGCCCGATTAACTTCTCCTCCTCCACGCCTTGCTGATTTCGGCTATTCAAATGAAATGTTTGAGAAAGACACGGTAATTGGAAGGTTTTCTTTCAGTCAGTACTGCTTGCTTGTTCGATTCTTATGCAGCTATGATAAACACAGAATTCAATGTTGACTTTATGTTTCTTGTCTGTGCAAAGGAACTCTGGCGCCGAAGGGTTGAAAGTTATTGGAATCTCTTAAGCCCAAAGATCTCATCA
Organism: Jasminum sambac; assembly: GCA_018223645.1. Taxonomy (NCBI): domain Eukaryota; kingdom Viridiplantae; phylum Streptophyta; class Magnoliopsida; order Lamiales; family Oleaceae; genus Jasminum; species Jasminum sambac. Next base: position 26,561,145 of record CP073649.1, read on the forward strand.
GATGCTTTGAGGAATGTGATGGACATGAAGGCAAATTTAGGGTCGTTTGCTGCTGCTTTGAATGACAAGGATGTGTGGGTGATGAATGTTATTGCACAAGATGGACCCAACACACTTAAGATTGTGTATGATAGAGGCTTGATTGGCACAACGCATGACTGGTATGCAAATAACTCCTAGATATTTAGCACCTACATTGATCTCTAATGTGAACTTGCAAGTTCGAAAAATATTTTGTATTCTGATTTTTGTCCTTGGGATAATAATGAAAAATCTGGAAAATGGATTCACCAAGTCTAATTTTTCTACAGGTGTGAAGCCTTTTCAACATACCCCCGGACTTATGACTTGCTCCATGCTTGGACTGTGTTTTCGGATATTGAGAAGAAAGGTTGTAGCGGTGAGGACCTACTGCTCGAGATCGATCGTATTCTCAGGCCCACAGGAATCGTTATTATCAGGGACAAACAACCTGTGATTGAGTTTGTAAAGAAGTATTTACCTGCATTGCACTGGGAGGCAGTTGCAACAGCTGATTCCACTTCAGAACCCGACCAAGAAGGAGACGAGGTTGTGCTTGTCATCCAAAAGAAGCTGTGGTTGACAAGTGAAAGCTTCAGGGATAGAGAGTAGACTATCACTATACTATCCACGTGCGTCTTCGTTATGCATTCCTAGGATTTAAGAAGAATATCCCAGGAGTTCTTACAAAATATCTATCATTTTGTAGACAATAGTATGGTGTTTCTTGTGTTTCGCCTTTTACAGTTCATTTTTTTCCTTCTTTTGTATGGCTATCCCAATGTAGTTGACAAGCCATAGACAGCTCCTAAGTTATAGGCTATTCTTATTTGTTTGATGTTATAGAATTATTACTGTTTGACTTTGGCATGTTGCAGCTTAATTCTGTGTGCTGAAGTTCATCTGTGAGAGTCATTTTTTCTTTTTTAATGAACAAGTTGGAATATTGATTTATCATATGTTAAGAATAAATATGTAAATACGGTTTGTGTTATATTTGACGAAATTCGTGTTATAGGGACAACTTTGACATTCGAGGTTGTTGGGTCTCAGACTCTCAGGTGTGTGTATATATGGTTTGTCACCTGTCTTCCTTTTTTTTTTTTTTTGGTTTTCTGAACGGTCGTCACTTGCCTTCCAAGGTTAATGGAAGTGTGTTTGCATACGTTTTCAGCTTTTAGGATTTTTCCTTTTTTTTTTTGTTTGACAGAAGGATTTTTCTTGTTTTGCACATGAATTATTGTATAATAATAATAATACTAATAATAATAATAAATAACATCAATGATGGTACGCATGTAGTTGTGTCAACATGGGCAGGCTGCCCAAACCACAATGGCCCCCCCTCTTGACCCGGATCCCACGGGCGTCCTGCGAACCGTGTGGGCTGTTAGCAGGCTTGACACCCTGAGCTGTGGGCCCGGTCGGCCCGGCCAAGTCAGCTAAGCACACTATAACCCTTATCTGCTTGTTTAGTTAACAAATAGAGAGAGAGAGTAATGACTTTGCATAATTCGGAGAGAGAGAGAGGGGCTTTGCATAATGACCAATGCATCTCGCCTTTGCATTGGACGTCTGGAAGATATATATAATATAATATAAAACAATAATGATAAAGAGTTGTAGTAAATTAATTTGTTAATAAAACAGTGAAATGAAAAATAAATCACCAAATGTCTTGTTTAATGGGTGTTAGGATGTGTGTAAAAATAAATTTTTATATATTTTTATGTAATATAGGAGAGAGAATGAGTGGAATTAAATTATAAATATTTGTATAGTATAGATAAGTCTCACGAGATATGTGAATGTAAAATAGGAGAGAGAATGAGTGAGGTTGAAAAAAATATATAAAAATATGTAAAAATGTGTAGAATAACACCCATGTCTTTTGTTGTATATTTCGTTATTTAACCAAAAATATAAAAATGTTTGCAATTTTTTAAAAAATATATAAGTTTTTATTTAGACACGGCTACAACTGATGAGCCAATCCTCCAACCCATATGGGCTCAACCCATGTCTAGTGGGCAGGTCAGACTTCATACCAATAAATGTGGGCGGGTCAATTCGACCCTCAACCCAACATGGGCGGTCTTTTAAAAATTCGGGCCATTATCGGGCTTATTTTTAGATGGGCCAAATAGGTCTGCTAACTGGGATTGATACCACTATATGTATGAAATATTTATTTATTCTGTTACACAGATTCCTTCCAATATTCAGTAATGTTGGGACGAGTTCATGCATAGGCGTGTTTTGTGTCCCGTATGAACACATACCTTGATTTGGTTTTAAAAAGAAGCATAACTTTATGTGGAAAAAACATTCTAAAAAAAAAAATGTTATGTGGAAAAAGGAAAAATGTGTATTTATAGTACCACAGTGTGTAGAAACCATTAACCATTAATTATATTGTACTTTTTTTTTTTTTGAAAAGGTAATTACATTGTACTTTTGTTTATTACTCTCTAAACAAACACAAGGCTGTCCGCGACGGAAAGTAATGCACAGAGAGAGGGAGAGAGACGCGTTGAAACCGCACCACTAATTAATTAATTATTATTATTATTATTATTATTATTATTATTATTATTTTGAGAAAGAAATCGCATCATTAATTAAGTTAAACATTAGACCTCACAAAGTACCACATTATGTACCTAAAAATACAACAATATTGGTAGCATGATTTCTGAAACCACATCATTTCATGCACACGAGCGAACAAAAGATGAACAGTGTATTACAAATAAATAAATAAATAACTGGTTCACTCCTCTCTCATATTTTTAACTATAATATTGTTATAGATTTTAGCGCTCCCGATCACTAGGGCGTTGGATGATGGGTAAGTATCACTCACCATAGGGGAATAAGTGTTGATCATCCGGTTATACGTAAGCACCTTAAAGTACTCATATAAAGACTTGATCATTTGCGTGGATTTCATATTGTATGGAAAACAATCTAAATAGAAAAAGTAAATATAAAATTTGTTTAAAGCTTATGGAACACCCAGGCATGGGCACTTGATTGTTTGCGTGGATTTGAAACTCTATGGAAACAATCTAAATATGAAAAGTAAATATAAAATTTGTTTAAAAGCTTAGGGCACATCCAATGTTATTGTCATTGAGCACTAATGATCAAATATCAACATGTTGACCGATAATTCACATGTGCCCTGCCTTCCTCCCTCTACCATCAGGGGGGATAGTGTTACGTGTTAATCATAGGCCAATATATTGGCAACTTAAATTATCAATATATTCGTATTTGATCTTTTTGTGTCATGATATCTATATGCCAAAAATGTAGGCACTTGCCCCATAGCATCAATAACTTGCTATGACTTCAGCTTCCTCGACATCGCTTTCGTGGCTATTTTCCAACACATTATCAGGATAAAATGACACGTTTGATGTGGAAATTGCATATAAATTTTGTAATTTTTGGTAGTACGATTTTTGCAAGTCAATAGCTGATGCGGGCCAAATAAGAAGCTAAGGGCTTATTCTATACAAATTAAATCTCACTAAATTAAATATATTTTTTCTCCTCTCATTATTTTTAGTCATTCAATCATTTATTTGACAATTTATATTTTTTAATGTCTCATCTCCAATTTTCAACTACACATTATATACCAAAATTTATCCTACCAAATTTAATCTCTATAAAACTTACCCTAAATGAAATTTGTATTTTAAAAAAATGAAAGAAAATTAGAATTCACCACTAATAAGTTCAATAGTTTATTAAAATTCGAAATGATGCTGAAATTTTTTTAAAAAAATGAAAAATTATACGCCACCAAAGATATATTCAAGAAGACATAAAAATAAAATTAACAAAATTAGCGCTAAATTGAAATGATGATTCTTATATATAAGTGTAAACAAAATCAAATGGTAAAGTCGTTTCCTTTTTGAAGAGATACTAGTATATAAATAATGATTCTAGACAACAAATTTGCAGATCATTAGTTTTTCATCAAACACGAGACATACAAATATCTTACAAGTAATTAGATCAGTTTGTTCAATTTGACGTATTAAATTAAATATGTCAATAATATCAAGAAGGAATGCCTCAACAATGATATTATAAATATTATCTCCCAATTATTATTAAACTTAATTGGGGCTTAAAGATAATTGTATAATATTGATAGCTTTGTTAGTTTATTATTAAGCTCAAACACAATTAGTTCGATCTAAAGTCTAAAGATAATTTCCATGAAGAGCCTTTTTATTATTATTGTTATTATTATTATTTTTAAGTCCATCCAATCAGGTTAAAGTTGGTCCCCCCCCCCCCTCCCCATTATTCCCCTTAATTTGGGGAACTCCTTTGTGTTTAGGTTAGGCCATCTTCAATGGCCGCGGCAATTGCCCGAGCGAAAATGATAAATATAGGTATAGGGTTAGGTAATGATTTAGGTATAGTGATTTTTTAGACAAAATTACCCCTTATGCCCACCCCGGGGATAATTTTATCTAAAAAATTACTATACCTAAACCATTACATAACCCTATACCTGCCCCTATCATTGCTCATTGCCCGAGCGTATATCGGAAGAGGGAGACTAGAGAGAGACGGGAAGTGAGATAATTTAGAGGGGCCTACATTTTTCTAATTTTTTATTTTTTTAATTACTTTTATCTCAAATAACCCATTTTTTCTTCACTTTTTCTTTAGAGATTCTCATACCACGTCCAAATATAGATGCTCGTCCAGAATTCTTTCACTATTATTTTTTTTAATTTATTTCTACTTCTTTCATTTTTTTCACTTTTCTCTCTATTTTTCTCCTACACTTCATTTCATTCACTTTTAAATAAAATAATTATCTTCTCTCTATCTCTTTCATCCACATTATTTTCAATCACATGGCAATTACTAGCTTACTGCTGCCATTGGAGATGGCCGGTTGTCCTTGTGGGGCAATTTCTTCTTCTTCTTTTATTTTTATTTTTTCTTTTTATTTTTTATTTTTTCTTTTTACTGCATTATCATAGCTTTAATTCTCATTTATTTTTGGAGTTTATTGAAATTATATCCTAATTAAGAAGAATATAAAATTTTACTTCAGGCGACGAGTTGGCATTTTTTAATTTTTAAGATTAATTAATCGAATGCGAACCATTCCAAGTCAAAAGCGCGTTTCATGTCTTTTTTTCCCCAACAAATACGTGTTAAAATTAAAGGCGGTCATAGGGATATGAAAATGAAAGAGCATGTTTACTCAGGAATTTTAGCTCAGAAAATGGTCAAATTGATATTTGAGAGGCAAAATATTACATATAAAAGATTAATGTTGTATGTGATTCAGAAATAAATAAGATATATTTAAAAAATAAAATTAAAGAGCTATCAAATTAATTTACTGAGTGGCTGAAATAATGGTGAAAGAAAATGATTTTTGTTTAAATTGTATCGAGCAAATAAACCTCGGGTGCATTGCAAATATTAGATATTTAAATTTTTTATTGTTTCATGTTCTTGTTCAAGTCATCTTCTTATGTTTTCACATCGTATTCCAATGCTCATCTCCATTTTGAATGTATACCAAAGAGAAAGATAGATACAAGAGTTTGACTAGGTTCCACATTTTTAAAACAAATTTTATCTTTTTTTCTTAAGTTATTTTTCTCTAACTTTCTTCATTTTTCCCACTTTTCTGACATAATTTTCCGTACCATGTATAAAAATAGATATCAATCCACACATATTCAGCATTATTTTTGAATTTATTTCTTTTTTTTCACTTTTCCCTTATTTTTTCTATATTTTTCTCCGTTGCTCTTCAATTAAAATAATTGTTATCTATCTATCTCTCTTCCACATCATCATCTAATTCACATTTACATTAATACTCAAGGACTTTGAAATGCAGAAGATTGAAAATATTGAAAAACATCTGAAAATAAACGAATTTGATAGAACAAGCTACAGTTGAATAAAGTGTGCATCGAGTAATTAAACTTTTATTTTGTTAAAATTCAAAATTTTCAATTTAATTGAATGGTGAAATAAAATATGAGATACATGGATTATACTGAATAATAATTCGATACGTGCAAGAGTTTATTTATCACGCATTCAACTTTATTAGATTTCGACACATTACAATGTGTCAAATGTATTATATATATCTACCATGATAATAAGTAGCATTGCTAAGACAACTCTTTTGTGTTTGTTGATAAAATATTTCTAACTTCCAATGACCATATTTTTTTTCAATTTCTTATTTTGCTAAATAATATATATATATATATATATATATATATATATATATATATATATATATGTTACATTTAACGAAATTTTCCTTTTTCCCCATTTGTTCTTTTTAACACGCATTGTCAATCAGGGCTCTCATATATGGACTGGATTACGGCTGGCATGCCCCAAAATTCGTGGCGGACATCAAGGATATCTCATAAATGTAATCTGCTTCTCGTTGCATGTTTTCTTGTCTTGGTCCCATGAATTTATGTTCCTTTGAATTGTTTGTTTGTTTTTTTTTTTTTATTTATTTTTTATTTTTTATTTTTTTTCTCTGAAGCCTTGATTTATTAATTTTTCTATAATCAAAAGCACAATTTCTTTCTTGTACTATCTATCATACATGAGTTTTAAGAACCTTTTCATATAGTTATATTCTAATCATAACCAAATGTGCATTAATTGCATATTATTTTAAGTCGTTTTTCAAGTTGTAAAGTTCACAAAAATGAAGGTAAAAGAACTGATAGAAAATCATTTAATACATGCAAATGAACATGTATGTATATATATATATATATATATATATATATATATATATATATATATATGAGAAGATCATAATAAAGGCAAATTTGAGTTTTGGATTATTGAAAATTTTCAATTACGTTGGAAATCATTAATTTTATATGTAGTTGATATAAAGGCAAAAATTTTCTTGAGTACTTAAAGATGGTTTCAATATTTTCCATGGAGAAGTTCTGAAACGAATTGCTTACTTTAGAATTAATATGTTGAATTGATTCTCGAGTCTTTTGTCTTACAATTAATCTACAAAAGTTTAAAGTTTCTCATATATTTATCTTTAAATCTAATCGTTTTTTGCATGAGTGTTCTATCTCCTTTCAGGTGCTATCACGGGGAATTTATTAAATTAGTAAGCAAATGTGTTTTGCACATGATAAGAAAATTGTAAGATAATACGTACTTTTTATTCAAAATATGTTTACAAATACTTTTTAACCACAAAAAAAAAAGAAAAAGGATAATCATTTTCTTTCTATGATTGTTAAAAAACTATTTTTATTCATAAACTTTTTTAATTAAAAAAGCACATTTCACTATAATTTAAAGGTCAAATAACTTTGATTTTTGATTATATTAATGTTTCGCCCTTGATTATTTATTGATATTTATTTTTGGACTATTACAACATCGACCATCAACTAATTTATAAAAAAAGGGAAAAATAACAAATTATGCAATTGGTTCGGTTTGATTATTGAAGGAACCAAAATTGAATCAAAGCTTTTGGTTTTGGTTTGGTTTCGGTTCTTCAATCTCAATAATCGAATGTTTTCGATTCTGGTTTCATTTTGGTTATTTTTTCAGTTCTTGATTTGTCTTTTATTTTAAAAGAAAAAATGACTTTGTTAAATGCCTAAATTATAGATAGCATTGAATCTTGATATTGAACTTTTTGTTGGTGGCGTTCAGTTATTTAAATAATTAACTAATTACTCATTTAATTTAATTTTTATCCTACTAGATTTCCTATCGCATGTAATTGTTTTCATGTTGATTTTTGGATCATAGTGTAAACTTCGTACTATACAAGTTCATTTATTTTAACTTTTAGAAATATTTACTCATTGTCAATTATTTTTAAATTTGCATTTATTATGAAAATATTTTCGTGAAACTAATTTACTAGAGAATATGAATGCACTTAGTCTTAAAGTAAGATTATTCATTTTTTCATGTATTAAAGAGGACTCATTTGGTTTTGGTTCTAAATTTTTTTTAAAAGAACCAACTGATATTGGTTGTTTTTTTTTTTTTTTTTTTTTTGGTTTCGGTTCGGTCAGTTTGGTTCCAATTTTCTTTCCCACTCTTAGATAATATAGTAAATTGGTAAGAGAACCACATTATTATTGGAAATGAATTTCTTATTCTGTCATTTTTAGGTGAATCACCACCAACAATTAAGAATAGCAATAGCAACGACAACAATAATGATATAAAAAAATATCATCTTTACAAATTATGGAATCAAATGATGATTTTTAGAAAATAAATAAAAGTATTAATAAACATTTTAAACACTTGAATATTTGTTATTAATGTTTGATGTAATAGGTAGTAATTAACAATTATTGGCATAATCGATATTAATTTTATAAATTTAACCTTTAATGATATGTATGTTAACAATTATGGAATTATTATTTTTTATTCACTTTATATTTTTTGAGTACAAATTATGGATCATAGGAATGGATTGGAGTCTCGAATCTAGGATAAACCGATAAGGAGGAGCATTGTACTAGGTCAAACCTCTTGAACATTGTGTTGAATATGAATTAACAAAAAGGTGTCGCTATTATAACATTTATTAGCATAATGATGCTGAGAAGTAATTGATTATTAAAGAAAATTAAATTATGGTTAATACTCCCTCCGTCCCGATTATATATGTAGGATTTTCCTTTTTGTTTCCCCAATTATGTAAGTTTGTTTCTATATTTTAGTGTTAATTATTTTGTACTTCTACTAATATCTTTATTTATTTACATACCTTTAACTTCATTTTATATTTCCAATAACTTTTTAAATTCATTAAATAATAATAATAAATAAGGAAATTTATTTACATGATTATTTTTTCAATAACATTCTTAATTCGTGTGAAGAGCCGGATGAATAGAGTATGCATTGTTCATAATAAAAGTAATATATCACCTCCAATATAGAGGTATATTTAGAACACTCTTGATTGGGTTCCATAAAAAACCCAATTTAAGCATTAGATTAAGAGCAACATAAGAAATATATAAGTAAAATTTAATTTTAATAGGGTGAAAGGAGTTATAGATTTCAAATATACTCTTACTTCATACATTAAATGATGCTATTCTTAATTTTAGTTGGTTAAGTGTTCGAGTGGTACAAAAACAAACTAAGTAGTAGTGTAATACACCCTCAATAATGAAAATAGATTATTATAAGAGTGGGGTTAAATGTACCCCCATTTTTTTCTTAATACACCCCTAAACACACCAAATCCCATTTTACCCTCTCTTTTTTTTTCCAACCTCCTGGTGGTCAAATAAAATTTGACCACCTGCAACCGTTCTTCCATTTTTTTTTTGGTGACCACCCGCAATGGCGATTCAAGCTATTCGGCCGGCCTTAGTCGAAAACAACAACAAAAAGGGAAGGGGGGAGGGTTCTGAAATTGGGAATGAGATTGTTTGGGGTGTATTGAGAAAAAATGGAGGTGCATTTAGCTCCACCCTTATTATAATTCATTAATTTGGGACGGATAAAAATGTAATCTCCAATGGAAATGGTCACTAAAAGTTTTGTGTATATAGTGATATATGACAAAAAAATAGAAAAAAAAAAGAGAAATATTTTTTTATTTAAGTGATAAGAGAGAAATTTGAGAAAAAAATGAAAGAAAAGAGAGAGACAGAAATAATAGAGGATATCTAGATGAATGTGTAATTTTAGACACGATGGGATAATTGATGAAGAAAAAATAATAAAAAGTGTTATGAATAATAATTGAAGTGTTATGAATAATTGAGAATAATTTAGTGGTTATGAATTATGAGGAATAATTTGGTGGAGAGAATAATTTGGTAAAGATGTAATTATTATATGTGAATGACTATTATACCCTTGATGAAATTATGTAATTACGATTGTGCCATTGAAGTTTCATAAATAGGGCAGTTATTAATGAAATTCATTCTGAGAATTGTAGAATTCATTCTCTAAATTCTACTCTATTGTTTACATCTTTATAACACGTTATCGGCTAGTCTCAATGTGCTTTGAGTAATATGAAAGAAGTATCTTTCTGGGTTAAATCTTATAGATGATGTCTGTAAGCGGATTAATGCAAATGAATTAATTCATCATCATCAATCGCTAAATAACTCTCTGCTGAATCTGTCATTGAAAAATTCCTTTTGTTCATATTAACCTCATGATTCATTCTACTGACAACTTGGGAGATGTACAAATTCAAAATTGGAAGAATGGAGTCCAAAGAATTTTCGATCGCGTAAATGGATTGCAGTAAATCTCATCCATGGAATAATTAGAGAAGGGAAAAGGTAAAATCATATGATTTTATAATATAATAATATATTAAAGCTATAACATTCGTTTTATCGAGATATAAGGAGTATACATTATCAAAATCAAATTTTCTCGACTCCATTATACTCGATTTAGAGAGCTTCGATTTGACACCAACATTGATAGGGTAATAACTTCGTTTTGAAATATGTTATTATCAAACTTTCAAAATTCTGAAATCGATGCACAATTTTGAAAAAGTTACAAAATAATTAAATTGAATATTTTGATATTGATAAATTGAAGTAGAAAGGAGATAATTTTCCAATCGTAAAATATTGATAAAATATTTTTGACAATTTTACCTTTGCGAATTGGAATGGACAATTTACCCTTAGGGTAAACCGAGCCTAATTTTGGCTGACATTGAAAAATGGATAGAATATTCATGAAGAAATTCTAAATCCATTGATTATATAAAATGGCTTGAAGTCCATTTGAGTTAAAAGATCGAAATATTAATGTAACTCTAGAAGAGTTCAATTACGTAATGTACTTATACAGAAGGATAAGTGTCTTTTTGTAAGTAATAGTATTTGTTACATAAGAGAATTTACTCGATAGAATGATTGATATTTAATTCTGCACTTTATTTCTTGCTGATTTAATTCTTTGTAATACCTACTCTTGATGATGGGTTGGCGAGTACTAAAGCGGAAGGTTTTATATATTTACACTTTATATGCTAAGTGATGAGTAATACCTTCTACTAGCGAGATCCTACTCACGAAGAAGTAGTTAAATATTATGCAATTTAATTCTTGCTATTTAAATTCCGTAGATTTATATTTATTGCAATAATTCCCATAAGGTGAGTTCGACTACCTATTGGAGGAAATTTAATTTATGCAATTTAAATTTATGTACTTTATAGTTTGAGTATATTTCCAATGTGGTGGTAATACCACACGATTGGTGTGCATATTTCCGATGTGGTGGGTTATCTTCTGCGATTGGTTATAGAGAATCTACTTCGAAGGAAAAGTAGTTGATCAAAATATTCTAATCGTACTAGAAGAAGTGACGATGAGAATAAAATTACTTCTTCATATATCTAGAATATGAATGGAGAAAATTGAGCAAGTGGTGCTTGAAGTTACCATTGGATAAATGAGCGAAAGTAAAATCTTGAATAGATCCCATGTTGATAAATCAAAGATAATATATCGCATGGAGAAATTATATGAAGTAATCTCATCGATGATATGAGATTGTATTAATATGAGAATAAAATGCTTTCTTGAAGAAGCATAATCACTAGATTCGTATTTGAATAAAGCCGATATGATATTATTATTACTCAGGAAAAGTACAAAGCGATCGAAGTGGAACATATTGAGAATATCAAAAGATGGCATTAAACACCGAAAATATAGAAATGCAAAAAGAATATACATCTTTTGAATCCATAAATGAGGGATGCGTCACCAGTATAAATACCAGTAACTCGCCACCATCAACATTAGGATTCATAATGAAATATTTAAAGGATCCGAATTTCTTTTTTAAGCTTGACACGATGATGCCGTGATCAGCGGACACAGGCTATAGATTCTTGAACATATGCATGAAATTTGATGAGTAGTTCATCATGATTTCTAGCGAAATAAGTATTTTTCTCATTGAATGAGAGATAAACTTATTATTTACACGATCTAGAAGCATTTAGTAAACCATCAAAGAAATTATTAATATTCAACAAACCTATTGGTTTGACATGAAAGTTCTTTGTGCCACGAGGCTATATTGAATATTTCCTCGGTGTGTTGTAGCACTGGAAGGACAATGAAAGCATCACTATTATTCATCATACACATCATGCGGGTTGTGGATGGATTAAACTGTAGCCCCAACTTTGTTGGATCCATGGTAGAACTAGCTCCAGAAGTATTAGATCAACTAGATGGAAAGGTATTACGCTTTCAAAACTCTTATTCCCATGATTGTCGTAAGCATTATAAGTCTAGCTAAAAGTTTGTTGTTGGTTCCTCGGTATAGTATATTGATTTCTTGTCTCCCTAACTCTTTACTTTTGAGTTGGTTTGCCATATCCACATATTGGATATGGCCTGGAATTAGATCCACCAAGAATACATACGGTTTTTAATATGGCGAGGTAAAGTGACTTGTATGAGATGATTCTAAAATCTCCACATCCATCTCTACTCCTATCTCTCTTTTGCACTATATTTTCAACATGAGAGATATATAAATCCCTCTATTTAAAGAAAAATTTTAAAACCAATAATTGAGTGCACTTATTTACTTTTTGACAAATATGAAAGAGAAAAAGCAGTACTAATTTTCTTTAGTGATATGACATATAATGTCAGTGATTGAAAAATAATATATATCTTAAAATTGAAAAAGCGATATTTACAAATAAAAGAAATATATTGATCTTTGTTATTACACCGAGTTTTCTTACATAAATATGGGAAAATCATTATGCTAAATTTTTCCCTACTAAATTTACAAGCAGGATCTTCTAAAGTAAGTTTTCAAAGTATGTAGCGTTTGTTGATCTTTGAATTTGGCCCATATAAGGCCATTAGCTCACCTTATGCGTGTCCACTAGGATGTGTCTCAAGAGCGCATTGAATATCATCCAAAGGCTCCTTACTCAATCCATCCTTAATGAATCTTTATTTTATCTTACCGATTTACGGACAAAGTACCCCAGGATTTACGCCGAGTGTCACATGTCCGCAAGAGCACACTTGTAGCATCCTCCTAATCTTTTTGCTCTCAGTTTCTTTGAAAAACTACTTTTACCCATACCAGGACATGTATTTAGAAGGAATTGAAACCTCACCAGATAATCGAACCTTTGCTTCAATCAAGTATCGGATATCTTGTGGGATACCCATATTCATTAGCATCCTTAATCTTTCAGACTACATCGATAAATCCTTTTAAGTTTTGATCAGTAGTGATGGATAGTATTTTAAAATTTGAGAGCATATGATCCATTATAATGTATAGACCCTTGTTAGGATGAATTTTGCAATAATTTTGATGATTTATTTATAGAATGTCTGACGTATGATATAAGACTGATTTTAAATAAAAAGCGTAAAACTACGATTTCGGAATTAAATAATAGCGGATGTGATGCGTATGGTAGTAACTTCAGTGTTTGAGCAGTAGTACTCAATAATGTCACCAAAGATGATGGAATATGTCGGGTGAATTGTTTCTATGATAAATCATGTTTGAGCACTATCTGAGATACTAGTGAGAAATCGATATAAGAATTTCTTGAACTAGAAGTTCAATAATACTCGTTGCAAAGCGGTGACCATCGGTTTAAATAATTATTGAAATCAATATTTCAAGTGAAGAATTAAAAGAATTAACTGATGATTGTTCTCGATAAATGATGAAATCATTACTAGCGATATTAGGGAATAAATCCCAAATATATCACGGAATAAAGGATGAGAAATATGGGCCCACTCATCTCACATGTAATTCTTAGATATTATGATATGGATCAGCTAGATAGTCACATGTGTATATGATTGAAATTCTGAAATATTTGCTCGCGGTATGAGCATGATTTTGAATTTAATGATAAAAATTAGTAAATGTATATCTTGAATAAATCGCAGAAGGATTTGGTATGCATATACTGAAGTGGGATATTATATGGCAGTAATTATTTAAAGTCGTCAAAATAAATTGCCGATCTCGAGAATAGAATGCAGCGGTCTAAATTCCCATATTAAAAAATTTGAATGATGAGAACATATATGATTAAAATCATACCAGCTGTATGAGTTTTGGTGTTCTAAATTTTCTCGGCATGAGGGAGTATTAAAGGTTGAAAATGATATGAAATCGTCATGTTATATCCTCACAATTAAAATATGAACTTGAAGAGTTCAAAGATGCATAAAAGATGCTTTATGAGCAATCACGTATATCAGTTAAGATGCTTTAATAAGTTAAGCCTTGAAGCGTTGATATTATGAGATTTCCCCAAACATATATATCAAAGCAAATTATAAAAAGATGGTCTTAATAACGGAGGCATATGCTCTTGAAGAGTATATAGGCATGTATATTGTGTAATCCTACAAGAGGATTGATAATGAGATATCTCGATAAGTTATGTCGATATGGGGAAAGAAATGAAATTGAAAAGTGTCGACACGATATGAAAATGTAGCTACATATGATGATCAATGATAATGAAAATATTGAAATATATTGAAGATGATAAATGGTGAATGTGAAATCCTTAACTTATGAGATGATGAGATGATGATGACTAATGCTCAAGTTTAAACATAAGCATGGTGGTCATTATATGTTGCATGCTCATGAAAGTTAAATTACAGATCGTGTGTGTAGTGTAGAAAGGAAATTAAAAGGATCAGGATACAGTGGTGTTATGAAGTCACCTAAAGGGTGAATAAGCCCTGGGAATGAAATAACCTATTAAGTGAGTATTAAATGTTAAATGATATATTTTAAATGTTAGTTAGTTATGAAGGTTTACTTATATGTTTACATGTGTTTTACAATGAATTTATATACTTTAAATTGTGTATTTGGAGACATGTGTTCATGGTGAATGTTTTGTAGTTGTGTAAGAAAATTGATGCACTCTAAATGAGCGAAGAGTATAAAATCAATGTATATGATCACTCATACAAATGTATGAAAGATTTTGAAATGCTTACTGACATACTTGTATAAAATCTAGCGTTAAGCTCTTTTCCTTAGTGAGGTTTTATCCCGTTGGGTTTCTGAGGTTTTTAATGAAACTGACTTTAAAGTGTATTCACATGAATAATGTCTCTTTTTCCTTAAGCCATTAGGGTTTTTCGCTGGGTTTTTCCTAATAAGGTTTTAACCAGGCGTATTAAATGGTATATTGAAACGATAGGAGAAATTGATCTGATGTATCTGTGGATCGAGTTATAATGGAGCTAATGCTTTAGATCAAGCGATGAT
Organism: Jasminum sambac; assembly: GCA_018223645.1. Classification (NCBI taxonomy): domain Eukaryota; kingdom Viridiplantae; phylum Streptophyta; class Magnoliopsida; order Lamiales; family Oleaceae; genus Jasminum; species Jasminum sambac. The sequence goes on from CP073649.1 coordinate 26,576,520, forward strand.
GATATTGAAATCATTCTGCAGGAAGTAGATATCAGTTCTCAAGATATGAAATCAAGCGGAGCATTTGTCTCTTTCCTTGATCAGTTTTTCATTTGGGTTTTCTTGTGAGGTTTTAGCGAGCACGTGAATCTTCGTATCTTGATAGGCATCGGGGGATGATATTTTGATGAAGCAGTTATATAATCACTCCAATTTATCCCTTAATCGTTTTGGAAGTTTTTCCCACATTTGGGTTTTTATAAGCAGGTCAGGAAGACATTTGTATTAATAGTCGTTCGAGGGAGTGTTATGAATAATAATTGAAGTGTTATGAATAATTGAGAATAATTTGGTGGTTATGAATTATGAGGAATAATTTGGTGGAGGAATAATTTGGTAAAAGATGTAATTATTATATGTGAATGAGTATTATCACATTGATGAAATTATGTAATTACGATTGTGTGAATTCGAAGTTTCGCATAAATAGACCGATTATTAATAAGAAATTCGTTCCTAGAATTAAATTCTCTAAATTCTACTACATTGTTTTACATCTTTTATAACAAAAAGAGAAATAAAGACTCGTTTTATTTTTGTGTCACTATCTCGTACACAAAGTCACCTTGAAAAGTTAAAATAATGTTTAAAATAATGTTGCATTTTCAAAGACTATAGTTATTTTTATTTTATTTTATTCTCTATCCATCTACAATTATACACATGCATATATACGCGCTTTAAATGGCGAATGATAGCAACAAAACATAAAGTAGGCATCACTGTCGTCTTCTTCTTCAACTATCCTTCTCTCTAGAAATTTTGGCTGTGCAAATTCACTGTGCTATTCTCTCTGTCTCTCACTAGAATATACGGCTTTCTAATTGACAGAATAATCCGGCTCCATCAGTCTCTCTCTGCTTTCTGCATTTGGTAGGGCTAATAAGCATTAAGCTGGATACAGTTCCCTACTTTCCTTGCTTTCTATATTGGTTTAACAGGTAGAATTCAGCTTTATTTGTAGTGTTTTCTCTTTTTAGTTTAGGATGGATTTCTGAAAACAGGTTAATGTGGATCAGTTTGATGCCTTGAATTGTGTACAATTATTATTATTTTTTTATAATTGTATTTTTTCTAGGGAAATTTATGTGATTTGATTGGAAAATTCAAGTGTTTTTTCCTTTGGGGGCTTCTATTGATTTTATTTAAAAGGATATTGGTAATCACATTTGTTTTGATTTCTTTTCATTTATTGATTTGGAACAGATGTGCCTGTCTATGGCTGCAATGTTTTCTTCTTTTCCACATTCTATCAAGTGGCGTGCTTTTTGATAATTTTCCTTGTTCTCAGACTTACTCAGTTTTGAGTATTTAAACTCCCAAAAATGTCAGATTTGCGAATCGTATCAGTACTTGGAACTTGGAAGAGAAGTTTGATTTACCAGTACAGAAATAATTATGCAATTAGACCTTTTATTTGAGATTAGGCATGGATATATGATTATTTGAGCGAGCAATATAGAAGTTTTGAAATTGTTCTTTTATTGCATATCAGAAACTGGCTGATAAAACAGATGCCTGCGCTTTTTTGATTATTTACATAGCATTAGATTCTAATGCAGAGCCTTAATTTCAGAGGTTTTTGTTCCTTAGCTAATGTATTGAAGCTCTCTGCAAGAAATATAATTCAATTTGTAGCATCTGAAGCATTTTTGACTGGGAAAGGATAAGCTAGATGGACACGGCTAGGCGTTGGTTTAGCAAATTACATCTGAAAGAGAAACATAAACCTTCAAGTAAGAAGGAGCCTACACCCAGTGGGAAAGAAGGGTCAAAAACACCTTCACATGACGATATACCTTCCACTGCAACTAAACAGAAGGTTGAGGCTGCTAAGCAGTACATAGAAAAGCATTACAAGGAGCAGATGAGGAGTCTTCAGGAAAGGAAGGAGAGGTAAGACCTTTTTCCTTGTAATCCTAGCGACCTTTTGATAAGTTTCCATGGTGAGTCAGTATTGTATACGTATCCTATCTCTATTTCTTGATTGGTAGTACTTGCTGAATCTTTTCATCATTCTTCCACGTGCTTCTTGTTTTCAATCATATGATATTGTCGTCATTTCATTACCAATTAACGCATTGAAGCAGTGAATATTATGTTGAACTTCCGCGTGCTTCTTGTTTTAAATTGTATCGTATGGTCCCTTTTATTAGCCTAAATATTCATACTTCTATAGCATGAAGCATTTACTATTTTGTCAAGTTCTCACATGTTTCTTGGCTGCTTCCTGTTGTTACTAACATATTTTTCTTCGAAACGACTTGTTGGATCTGCATGGGAACAGGACAATTGTGATACGGCACATATATGCAAACGGTTTCATGAAAATTCAACTTAGGGGTAGCATATTGAGCAACCACAATAATAATTTCTTGGTGCGGAAGCGTGTCTTGTTTTGTTAGAAAAACAAAAACAGCGTCTCTCTTTATATAGGCACAATAATACCTAATCGTGTTCTAATTAGGAACTAACTTGGTTGTGGAAAAACGAAATAAAACACTAATCCTATTGAGAAAGGGAAAGAATAATCCTAATTTGAGAAGAACTAAAACCTAAAAGAAATAGAAAACAAAAATATGTTTATTCTAGTTGTGATAGAATTTGTCCTACATCATTGTTGAACTACTCGATGTTAAATCTTTGTTAAAAAACCACCATATACTTGTCAAAATACTCTATTTTCGTCTTATGGAACTACTGATCACAAAGCACAACTACAAGATCAACCTCTTCCATCTCTTAGGACTACATTTCACATCCTTTAAAATTTTCTTTTGAATTGACGAAATTGGCTCTCACATACTCAGTTCATTAATTATACAAGTAAGGTTAACAAAGAAATGTCTCCAAAAGGAAATTTGAGATCCATGTACGGTTATAGAAATGAAGAGAACCCTTCAGAATTTGCTAATCATCAGCATTCTACATATAATGGGAAAAAGGGTACTCCATAATCGTATAGAAACTGAAATGGGAATAACATAATAATTAATAAATTCAATTCGAAACACAAGGTAACCTCACAATAGGAAAAAGTGGTCAGAGTTGGAGCTTGAGGCCGGGGCTGGGCGTTAGGCAATATTGGGTTACAAATTAGGATGGGGGTGGGGCCGATTGTTCATGGGGGTGCTTGTCCCTTTTGCTGTTCCGGAACTAGATCCATAAAAGTATCCATTGAATCAATGCCTTCTCTTAACAAGAGAAAGGGGGTGGGAGTATAACAAGATTTTATTCTTTTGGGAAAAATAAAAGGCAGAAAGAACATAAAAAATCAGTGGAGGAATGCGCTGACGGTGGTCGGCGGCCATGCCTCCCCTCAGCTGGTTCTTGTTTCTCTAGCATGATTAATGTCAGATAAGCTTGAGTTTCTGTGTCAATGGTACTTGGAAAGCTAGCAAAAGGGTAGTAGGTTTCGCTGACAATTCATTGGCATGTTGTTAATCTTTCACGTGTAGAAAATTGATAAATTTATGGTTCGACGTCCCTAAAAGTGATGACTACAAATTACTTCACGTGACAACCAATTAGGATTTATTTAATCTGTTTATGTGCCATTTTTTCTTTCCAATATCTGGAAAGTTTTTAAAATTAGTTGTAGACTAGAAATTATCAATGTACATGCAAAACCAATTTACCATATTTTGTTAAAAGGCAAAGCCATTATCGCCTATCACTTCTTCTATACCGTCTTTCAAGTACGGTATGTATATCTGAATTTACACTTTCACTCTTGTATCTCATGCAGCATCTTAAATTCCTAATCCTCTTAACTATATGTTCATCTTAACACAAGTGGTAGCATCATAAATGCACTAACTTTATGAATGCTATATTTTTTGAAGTTCAGATGATTTAGTGCTTGTTTTTCATAACTCTTTTAACAATGGTTTTTTCATTCACATGTTTCCAATAACACGACCAAAGTGAAAATCAGGCACCTCAATAGTTATTTGATATCACTCTTCGTTTGCATTTTATGTGCCAATACATAAGATAACTATTGATATTTGAATAGCCTTTCTGTGATGGAATCTTCATTAGTAGAGTGTAACAAAAAAGTTTGGCTAGTTGACTAGATGATTAACGTTGTAATTGCTGAAGAAGATATCATAAGATGAGCACTAAATAATTGTAGAGCTGGTATTTGGTAATGAACGACTGAACGTGTATTGGCCAAGATAGAGTGAGGATTAGGTGGGAATAAAACTGGTGCATAAAGTCCCCTTAACTTCGGGACATTGTTCGGTTCGTCCTTGGAAGCTATACCTCCTTGGCTCCTTGTGCCAGTTTTTAGTTGGTTTCTATATCAGACTCAAGCTCAGCGGCCATAATGTTATAGGGTGAGCTGTATTGAGATCAATCAATAGTCTGCTAATGTGAATATACCATATCTGACTGGCAGTTGAATTTCTTGTTAGAATTGGTAGTCAAACTGATTTGTGATATTCCTTGGTTTTTATTTCATTTTAGGGTACAGAGTAACTTTATTTTTCTTTCAAGGATCAAAACTCATAATACTTTAATACAGTGGTTTCCGGATGGTTTTATCGGTACAAATGCCCAAGAAATAGATGACACAGGAAATAGTTTTTGTTTTGTAGCATGGAAACTATGTTTTACCTTGTCCTTTTACCTTGTCCTTAAGTGACTGATCCTTCAAATTGCAATCGCCTCCCCATTTATTTCATCTTCCTCTCTAATTCGCCTCCTCTTTCTTAAGAGTAAATACTAAGGAGAAAAGAAAATGTTTCTCCTCTTTTTTCCCTTTATATATAATGTCACATGATGGAACGCAGTTGCTGATTTTTCTTTGAATCCAATCCTCGGAATTTCATAATAATGATATTTCCCCTTGCAGGCGTAATATGCTTGAAAAGAAACTGGCTGATGCTGAGGTCTCTAAGGAAGAGCAGAACAACATATTAAAGTACTTGGAGAGAAAGGAAACAGAATATATGCGCTTTCAAAGGCATAAAATGGGGGCTGATGACTTCGAGCCATTAACAGTAATAGGAAAGGGTGCATTTGGAGAGGTCATCTCTCTCTCTCTCTCTCTCTCTCTCTGTGACACATTTCATTGTCCAACTTCTTATGGATACAAATCCTTCCTTTTTGTGACAAGTTTATGGTTGATATAACGTAAATATTCCACATAAAAATATTGTTTGGTTTTTTTATAAAAAGCCCCCCTTTTTTTTTAAGTATATAAAAAGTATTGTTGATGTATTCAGAACAACGGAATATTCGATATCCATATTAAATTGCGGATAACATAATTGAGATTCAGATTCTAGTACCTATCTCTTCTTCTCTATGTCAAGCAAAAATAATAAACTGTGCAGAAATCTAGAAATAAGCTGAGTGTGTGTGGTCTTTCTTTACAAGATCCAAGTACTCCATATAGAACACATTAAAAATGGTAGATGTTCTACATAAGCGGAGTCATTCTGTGCTTTCTTACAAGATTAGTCCCTAAATGTACTTCACTAGTTTGTAACTAGCAACTGACTTTCTCGCCGTCTTTGACGATAGAAAAACTGCAGTGACACTATGCCCCCGTTAGTGTATGTGTATTTATGAGTATTTATGAGTTTTGATGTGAAATAGGAGAGAGAATGAGTGGGATTGAGTGGTGGAGATTTATGTAGTACAGTGGGTCCCAGAAAATATATGGATGTAATTGGTTTGACTTTTGATGTGAATGTGTTAAAATGTGTAAAACTTTGTTAGAAGTTGTAAAAGAACGAGCTGTATATTGCTGATGCAGATTTCCAGTCACTAAAGGTCATGCAATAACTTACGTGCCATGATGCAGGTTAGAATTTGCCGAGAGAAGTCAACTGGAAATGTTTATGCTATGAAAAAACTTAAGAAATCGGAAATGCTACGCAGGGGCCAGGTAGAATTAATTTAGCAAGCCAAACAAATGAACAAAAAATGTTCTGTTTGTTTTACTGTGCATTTCTTTCCCTTATTTTTCCAGGTTGAACATGTCAAAGCAGAGAGGAATCTACTTGCGGAAGTTGACAGCAATTGCATTGTCAAACTATATTGTTCTTTCCAAGATGATGAGTATCTCTATCTAATAATGGAATATCTCCCTGGTGGAGATATGATGACTTTGTTAATGCGTAAAGATACATTAACTGAAGACGAGGCCCGGTTTTATGTTGGAGAAACTGTACTTGCTATTGAATCTATTCACAAACATAATTATATTCATAGGTTGGTTACGTTGGTATTGATTTTCTTCTGTTTTTCTGGGACTCTCTAGAAATTTTATGATGGTATTGACATTTTTCTTGAAATTTTTGCAGAGATATCAAGCCTGACAATTTGCTTCTTGATAAAAATGGACACATGAAATTGTCGGATTTTGGATTATGTAAACCGTTGGATTGCAGCAATATCCAAGAAAAGGATTTTTCAGCCGGAAATAAATATAGTGGGGCTCTTCAAAGTGATGGGCGTCCTGCAAAACCAAAACGCACTCAACAGGAGCAACTGCAACACTGGCAAAGGAACAGGAGGATGCTTGTAAGCTTCCTACCTCAACATGACTTCATTGACATTTCCAATTACCCAATATATCACCTCATGATGCTAAACCCTAATATGCTAATCTGTCAGAAAACGAGTAAATCTCACTGATTTTCCCATAACTGTGTCATCTAGTCCTCTGTTTATTTGTCATAGACTTGTATGATTTCAATGCTGGCATTAGCAAGGGGTCTCAATCAACTGGCAACTAATTTATTGTTTGACACTTATTATCTCAAAAATCATTTATCTCATACATCAGTCTCAAGCACTTCAACGTTTGACAACTTTTGATATTTTCTAATACTTCTACTCTAGTTTTCAACCGCACATTCAACAATCATTTTCTCAAAAATCTTTACTCAACATATTCTTAGGGTATGATTGATAGAGATTTATGGAAAAATGATTTTTGAATGTGTGGTTGGAAAGTAACGAAATGTATTATAGAAAACGAAAAAGATGCCAAGTCAAGTCAACTGAATGGTTGAAAATGACAGTTGAAAAGATGATTTCTGTCTAAAATTGTAGCAAACAAGCCCTTAGTGTCTCCAAATGTTATATTTTCACGATATACACAAAATCTTGAAAACATTATGTGGACGGTACGAAGTCAAGTATCTACCTGGTCTGTGTGGTAGAATAGTGAGATATTTATGTCCTCCCAGTTCTCGAAAGCTTGAAACTGTGACTCTGATGGTCTCCTCTGGGGTAAATTATCAAGATGGAAATTATATCTCCTTTTCCTTTCCTGTAGAACAGGACTGTTTCTTGCAATGTCTGAGTGTGATTGTATTATCATTCTATTTCTAATGATGTAGGCCTATTCGACTGTTGGTACTCCTGATTATATTGCTCCAGAAGTTCTACTGAAAAGAGGATATGGAATGGAATGTGATTGGTACGCATTTTCGCAATGCATTCCGTTTTATATTTCACCTGGAAATGAATATCTATTTAATTTTGTGATGGTTCATGCCTGGACCTTGTGTATATGCTGCAGGTGGTCTCTTGGGGCTATCATGTATGAAATGCTTGTGGGATATCCACCATTCTATTCAGATGAGCCTATGTCTACATGTAGAAAGGTTACAATGTCGTTGTCTTTTACATCTGTATTTGTCTTCAAATGTAACTTCAAATTGACAATAATCAAATGTCAGTGTATCTTATAAGTTACACCACAGTCTGTTGGTATGTGGTGTGACTTGATTCTTAATCCAAATCTTCTCTTGATTTAGAAAGCACCCTTTTTATTTTGGTGCAGATAGTTAACTGGAGAACTCACTTGAAATTTCCAGAAGAGGCAAAGATATCGGCAGAAGCAAAAAATCTTATCTGCAAGCTCTTATGTAACGTGGAGCAGAGGCTTGGAACAAGAGGCGTTGATGAAATTAAGGTGCTTCATGAAGTGTCTGGGATCGTTGTAGGACTCATAACTAACTATTGAACTTCTTGTTGCACCATTTCTCCAGGCTCACCCGTGGTTCAAAAGCATTGAATGGAATAAGTTGTATCAAATGAAAGCTGCGTTCATTCCAGAAGTTAACGATGAGTTGGATACGCAAAACTTTGAAAAGTTTGAAGAGGTGTTCTCCTTTATGATTCTGCTCATTTCTAGATTATCCTTTTCCCTTTCGTATTTCTATTGCCCTAATGTTATTATGTGTTTGCAGTCTGACAACCAGATCCCAAAGGCATCAAATTCAGGTCCCTGGAGAAAGGTTGGTGCATGAAATTTCATTTATTACTTTAAGACTCTGTATCTTCTTCAATTGGAATTATGATTCCGCATGGTACATGCCCATGTGGAAAACCTTCTGACATGATAGAATGCACATTTTCTTATATTGTAAATCTTAGTGATATTCAGAGCTTGTTTTGATACAATTTATTCAAAAAATAATTTTTCTCTGCCATCATTTTTAACCACCCATTACATTGACTTGATGACTTCTTTATATTTTTAAAATTCTTTTCTTTACTTCAAAATGACAACCAAAAATCATCTTTGCTAGATTCTCTGTCAAACATACCCTTAGCTATCACAATCATACTGTGAATCAAGGATGAAGGTAGGATATTATGGATGGGATAATTGCAAAAGAGAAAAGGTACATAATTCCATGCAAATATTTTTTGGGGCAAGGGGTTTGTAGCGTTTGAAATTCCCCCTAAATTGCTGGCAGTTTGAATTAGGGTACTGCTGTTATGTGAAGGTGTTTTCTATAGCAGAACTCTCCAAAAGGGGTGAGTAAGCTGCCGAGTGTTGATGCACAAAAAATTGGCAGCTATATTAACGAACTGCTGACTGCTCTATTCTGGCATTTGAATTTTGCACCTTAGGCATTTATACTAACTTGTTTTTGGCTCTGGAATCAGCTCAGCATGGCTTTGATCATTTATTCTTTTTTTTCTGTTATGTAGTCTTGAGATGTAATTAGCTTTCACTTATTTGGCATCCTTTTATGGCTGCAGATGCTCTCTTCCAAGGATGTGAACTTTGTCGGTTACACCTATAAAAACTTCGAAATCGTGAATGATCACGAAGTTCCTGGAATTGGTATTATGTTCTTACTTTGACTTTGCTCGTGTACCTTTAAATTTTCACACTTCACACTGCGTGGGTACTGAAATTAGTTTGATTTATTCTGTTTATTTCATTTAACAATGAACGTGCAAAACATTCTCAGAATTGAAACAAGGTTGTTGGTAACAGCGGACTATGTTGTCCCCAAAAGCTGATTGTTTTAGTCATTTATGTCTGCTTTTAAAGAAATGTGAATATGGATATGAAGGACGACATATCCCTTATGAATTAGTTGGATGAAACAGAGCAATATTAGGAATTTCATGTACTCGAAAGATATCTACTAGGTTAAAAGGCAAGTTCTATAGAATGTTTACTCGATCAGTTCTAATGTGTAGTATTGGTTTTGGATTGTTGAAAAAGTGAAGATGGCCATGTAGTCAAAAAATAGTTTGTACTTGCATCTTTCTTTCCTATATTAATGTAATATCCATTTATGTCAAAATTTTACTACATTTAACATTTTTTCACTGATCTTATTACGTTTTGGCTTTTTTCTCCCAGCACAATTGAAGAAGAAGAGCACCAAACCAAAGAGACCTACTGTGAAGTCCCTTTTCAGTAGGATTTCTTTCCTCCCGTCTAATAGAACATGCATATACCTATTTGTCTGTGACGTAAATATATACACAAAAAACATTGACCCCCATGATATGTACAGTTTTTCACATCGTTGTTTTACACATTACAGATGAGGAATTGAATTCTACCTCTGCTCAACCTGAACAAGGAAGTTTTCTCAATCTGCTACCTCCAACGCGGGAAAATCTAAAACCGGGTGAATCATAATCATCTTCAATCGGATGACAGTATTACACACTGTAACATACTGCACACAAAGTGAAGGGATACTAAAATGAATAGGTTTTGATAGGTTGTTTTCAGCTCCTTGTATTTAACCTGCAAGAATTCATGACAAAAGGTAGTTTGAGCGTGTACAAATCATGTCATCACTGTATATATTTCACTAGTTTTCTATCTTGATAGTCGATATGTAATTCTTTCTTTCATCAGCTGTAGATACTTTAATTCGTTGCTGTTGTAAGTTTCCGTACAGGTTAACAGACTTGAGGCAAAACTATGCATTTCGACCCCCACAGATGTCTGTGTTTGGAAGAGGTTTTGGCAGGGAAACAGTTTGGTTGGAGTGTGATTGCTTGTTTCCCTTCATTTACCTGTTCAATAATCATTTCTAGCACTTGTTTGACAAAAACTATTTTCAATCACTTTTTCTTATGCTCGTTTTGACCTGACGCTTGTTTTGTCGTATCTAGTATTGTTACATATCATGAGCAGGAGGAGATCATCAATATAAAAAGAATGTACGATAGGACTTCACTGGATGATCGTATTATTTGACATTGTGTACCATCGAATGGGAGCAATAATGCATGTACTTGTGCTCATTCACAAGCAAGTGATTCAAAAGATTTTATCGAAACACAAAGAAGAATCAGTGCTCTCGTTGAGAGTTAAACTCAAGACCTCCTGCTTAACCAATTGAGCTACGAGGTAGACAACGTGATGTTTTGCTTTCATAATCATTCTGTCATAGATGAAAGATAGTGCTTTCTGCTCAAGCTGGGCGGTGAGACCATGCCCACGCATTTATACCGCCTCATCATTTTTTATTTTTTAAAGATCTATATTAAGTGAGATTTAATAATACAGAATAAGCCCCATAACGACAAAATGATATGCCCCATAATTTTTTTTCCCCCAATTTTTTCAAATGTCAACATCTCCCCTGCCCTGGGCAGGGGAGCAGGAGTGCGACATTGAAACAACCACCCCCCAAAACTACAACCCTGATCGCGCTTATGTGGGTGGGCCTGAGTGAGCCATTGATTTCCGGCCCATCTTCAATAATTTGGGCTCAATAGTCTGGCTGCCCACCTAGCTTAAGAAGCCCAAATTGGCTTTAATGCCATCCTCGAGTACAGCGTCTTTGTGCTGTAATTCTGCATATTTACTCTGCTTCGCTGTCGAGTCTCGCCTATCTGTTCGGCTTCTCCAACGTTCGAGGCTGACGGCTTCTGTCGATTTCTCGGTTCTCTCGACTCCGCCCCTGCACTCCCACCAAAAAGCCCTATTTTTTTATATAATTTAAAGCTTCGTCTTTGTAAGGTTAGAAGCTAAACTCTAATTTCTCAATTCTCCAAATGTAATCGCGTTTGGGAACTTTAATTTTTTTGGATTCATCTTACGTTGGTAGTAATTTTTTGTTCAATTTTCGAGTTCAAACGATATTAAATTTGATGATTTGATGTCGGCCTCTCTGAAATTGAATTTGGGAAAATAGGATATGGCCAATGTGAGTGTTTAGTAATTAGTGCTATTTGTTCCAAGAAAAATATAGGAAGTGATTTTCCTTTGTCTGTGAACCCATGTTTGTGTGAAAGTTTCCATATTTTTGTAATTTTTAGTTCTTATTGATTTTTAGTCTAACATTATTGACAAGTGTTTTCATGAATACTTTTAAATTATTGGTAATGAACTTTTATGCTGATGGATCGATTGATATTGTTGGATTATTTGTATTGAATTGGCAATGATGAAATGTTAATGAATTGGTAATTGATTTGGTGAGGGCGTCGATGCATTAATAAGAGTTCATATTGATTGTCAATAACCAACTTTCTAGATTGGAGGTTGGATAATTGTTTATCGGTTTTGTTGGAATACTTGATTTTATAGATATTGAAATAGTGTATCCTTTAGATCATTGTGGAGCATAACTTTCTTTAGCTCGATACTAAATATTGAGCTGTTGATTTTTTTATTTATATATATTTTTTCCTTTTTCTTTCTGTGATGGCCTTCATTCCAGCTCCCTCTTTTGTCAATTTCTGGTTCCATCCCTGTTCTGCCTTTCCACTCTCGAGTTCAAAATGCAGGTAATGATCTCCAAAACCGTAATTATTCTGCAAATTTTATTACTAAACTGAAATTAATCTTGTATACATTTTCCCTGAGGATGCAGGCAAGTGACAGGTTCAACATCAACTCACAGCTCGAACACTTACAGGCTAAATATGTTGGTACAGGCCATGCTGACTTGACCCGATTGTTAGTAACCTCTCAAAATATGAAATCTATTTTCAATATTTTTTATTTTCTATTTTTTATTTTTTATTTTTTCACTTCATATGCATCCGAAATATATTTTGTGAATGTTCTTATGATTTCATTTTTGGTGCAAAACAATGCATAGTGAGTGGGCAGTGAATATTCAAAGGGATAGTTACGCTTCTTATGTTGGCCATTATCCGATGTTAGCCTACTTTGCCGTAGCAGAAAATGAATCAATTGGGAGAGAGCGTTACAATTTCATGCAGGTATTTGTTTCCTTTCTCTGTTTTTTTCTTTTTTAATACTTTCTGCATAGATATTCCCCATGTACTCATAGGGTTTTTGTTGTGATATTCATGTTTATGAATTTGTATTTGTTGATTGTGTGAATGCATAATTTAGCTTATTCTGTTATTGGGTTTGATAACTTTGACCCGTTAAGTTTATGTTCTTGCAAATTTTTTGTAATCCTATACTCGGTGTTGTAATTGGCTAATTGTGAACGTTTATTTTATGTGATTGTGCGTGCGTTGACTTTGTAAGTGTTGACCAAACATCATTAGTGGATTTAGTGGTTCCTAGTCAGCTACCATATGCTATTATTTTACGGAAAAAGGAAACATATGTGGTAATTAGTTTCTGCTGTTCAATGTTTATTTGAAGTTTTAGGGATTTTTTACTTCTACCAACGAAGATATTTGCACTTCATTCGCTTTCTTTTTTTTTTTTTTTGGTAACCGAGAGTATCAGGGCCCCACCCCCCACTAATCTCACGAGGCCTTGGCGCTTCGATCAGGAAACGCCCCAGTAGGCCCAAGAAGGAAATACAAACGAGCTTGATGCCACGGGGAATCAAACCTAGGATGTGCACTTTAACCACACTTCACAGGCCCGTCCTTACCGCTGCGTCCCCTCTTGGGGTTCACTTCATTAGTCTATCAGTGATGGAATATTTAACACTATTGATGGTCTAAACTATTTCACGTTAGTTTGCCTAGCATTGAGTGATTGGACAGGCCATATTGGAATTTCTGAAATGGCAATTCAAGGTTCATCTGTAAACAAACACGAGACAGTTTTTCCTTTCACGTTTTCATATAACTTGACAGCCTTAGTTAATTTCAATTGATGAGAAGTTGTTGCATTGCATTAAGAAGTTGGAGCAATTTTTGGGATGATGTAGATTCTGAAGTCGACCAGGCTCTGGTTTTTTGAAATTGCTTGATATGCGATATTCTTTCACTCGTAAACTTAGGTTTTGCAGCAGCTTTTGAGTTTAGTTTCACCAGAGCATTGTGATGTTTCTTTTGATGGTTGTCGATTGATATTTCATGTTTTCATTTTGATGCGTCTGCAGAAAATGCTTTTGCCTTGTGGTCTTCCTCCCGAGAGAGAAGATGAATGAACTTCAGCCTACCCATAATTTGGATATTGGAAGCTGAAGTGAAAATCGGAACTTGTTTTATTTATTTCATCATCGTTGACTATCAAAATTCTGTATGATGGATAATTTGATCTTTTGAGATAAGTTATACTGGAGAGATGGATTCCGTTGTGTGTTCTGTTTGATTTTATAATTTGTAACTTGATATTCGTGTACATATGAATTCTAGATGGATTATTTTGTTCATGGTTGATTGCATTTGCTCGTCTGATGTCCTACAATAAAATTCACCCCTCTTGATCCGGTTAATATTCCTTCGTTTCATGAAAGATAGACTTGATTTGATTTTCACAAGTATTAAGAAATCGTAATTAATATTATTGGAAAAGTAAATTTTAGTTGTATTTTTTAATATATACTCTTATATTAAACGATAACAATATACTTTTATTAATAACAATACTCATTAAATAAGGATATAATAGAAAAAATGAAAAAATAAAATAGATATAAATAGAAAGTGACTTATATTTTGGAATGGATGAAAAAGAAAAATAAGTATCTTTGTGGGAAGGAGGAAGTATCAGATGGTTATGTGTATTAAACAAATGATGAGTCGTGAGGTGAATGGTACTTCGAATAGAGCTAGCACTCCAATTCCTATAGTGTTTATATGTGATGGGTGACACGTGTCCACCCCCACCACACGTGGGCATTAGAACATGAGCGTTTCTTTGTATCACCATTTTCATATCATTTTGAACATAGGGTGTGTTTGATTCCACACTTTTTTTCCCGGAAAACTCATTTTTCAGTTTTTTTTCCACCCAGGACGTTTGATTGCACTTTTTTTCCTGGAAAAGGTTTTCCAACTTTTTCTCAATTTCCATTCTTTTCCTTGTTTTGAAGGAAAACGCTTTCGTTGGGAGGAGGTAGTTTTTATTTTTCGGGAAAAGTTTGGCCTTTTTTTCTTTTTTTTTAATGGATAATTTACTTTGACCATAAAAATAAGGAAAATGATAAAATTTCATTAAAAAAAACACAAAAATAAAGAAAATAACATCATTTTCTAACTTTCAAATTAATTCAATCAAACACCTACAACTACTATTTTCCCGAAAAACCTTTTCCCGAAATTCATTTACCCGAAAAATATTTTCCTTCAAATCATTTTCCGGATTTGCAATCAAACACACCCATATTTCTACTTTTCAACCATGTATTCAAATTTTATTTGTTCGAAACTCGCTTCTTTGCATAAATTATTGGAGACCTTAAAGCGAGCGTCTAGCGGGCTGCTCCTCTTGGACGCGGTGGTTCTCAAAGGCAGCAGCTTTTAAGCTTAGCCAAACAGGAAATAAGGTTCCCTCCAAGGCATTTTTACGAACACTTGGTAGATCTGCAACTCGGACATGATTATTCATAACTGTTTGAGATGAAAACCTATCCAACTCAAACTATCAAAACCCTTTTGCGATATCCCATAGCCATCAAAACAGGGTCTCAAGCCAAGCAACTACATGCTCAAATCATAAAATTTCAAGAAGGGGGCATCCCTTACTATCCCTTCACTTCTATTGTACTTTCAATTTACTCCAACTTGAACCTCTTCGAAGATTGCCTATTACTTTTCAAGACCTTCCACTCACAACCGCCCGCAAAGGCCTGGAAATCTATGATCAAATGCTATGTTTCTCATGGTGATTTTGTGGAGTCTTTGACTTGTTTTAACAAAATGAGGGCTTTGGGGAAAAGCCCAGATAGGAACGTGTTCCCTTCTGTGCTGAAAGCTTGTGCTCTTCTCAGGGACTTGAAATGTGGTGAAGCTCTACATGGGTGCATTGTAAGGCTTGGATTGGAAACTGATCTTTATACTGGAAATGCTTTAATGAATATGTATGCCAAGTTGGTATCTTTTGATGGCTTGAATGTGCTTGACGAAATTTCTGAACCAAAGGGAATGTGTAGAGTTCATGAGAATTTGAAGAATGTTGAAAGTTCATCTGGATTGTTTGATAATAATGTGAGAAATGAATTTGCTCATTGTGGTGAGAACAGCATTTTTCATAATTGTAGGGGTGATTTGATTAATTCTCATGTTTCATCTGGATTTGATAGAAAACCCTGTACGAATAATAATGTTAAGACTCAGTCGGATTCTAGGAAGAAAACAAAGAATGGAGCTTTACAAGTGGATAGCGTGAGAAAAGTTTTTGAAACGATGATAGCTAGAGATAGGGTTTCTTGGAATATTGTTATTGGAGGGCATGTACAGAATGGGATGTACGAGGAAGCTTTGATCATGGTGAGGGAGATGGGGAATGCAAATTTGAAGCCTGATTCTTTCACTCTGTCCACTATACTTCCAATCTTTGCAGGTTCTGTAGATGTGATGAAGGGAAAGGTAATACATGGGTATATCACGAGGCACGGGTTTGAAGAAGATGTCTTCATCGGGAGTAGTTTGATTGATATGTATGCAAAGTGTACACGGATTGAAGATTCATACAAGATTTTCAACATTTCACCGAGAAAAGATTGTGTTTTGTGGAACTCAATAATAGCAGCATGTGTACAGAATGGTAGATTTGATGAAGGACTGAAATGGTTTAGGGAGATGTTAATGGCTGGTTTTGAGCCTGTGGGTGTTTCATTTTCGAGCATAATGCCAGCATGTGCTCATTTAACGACATTAAATTTAGGTAAGCAGCTTCATGGATGTATAGTGAGGCTCGGTTTTGATGATAATAAATATGTAGCTAGCTCACTTACGGACATGTATGCTAAGTGTGGGAACATAGGAATTGCTAGGTTGATATTTGATAAGATGGAGACTCAAGATGCAATTTCATGGACATCCATGATCATGGGATATGCATTACATGGCCATGCTGAAGAAGCCATTTCCTTATTCTCAAAGATGGAAATGAAGGGAGTGAAGCCCAATTCTGTGTCCTTTGTAGCTGTTTTGACAGCTTGTAGCCATGCTGGTTTGGTTGATGAAGCTAAAAAATACTTGAGAAGTATGACGCAGAGTTATGCTATCACTCCAACTATAGAACACTATGCTGCTGTATCAGACGTTCTTGGTCGAGCAGGGAGATTAGATGAAGCTTATAGGTTCATCTCGACTCTGGACATTAAACCAACAGGAAGCATTTGGTCCACGTTGCTGTCTGCTTGTCGGGTTCACAAGCATGTCGAACTTGCTGAAAAAATCGCCAAAGAAATATTCAAAATTGATCCTCAATATACGGGTGCTTATATTCTTTTATCCAATGTTTATGTTGCTGCTGGAATGTGGAAAAATGCTGCAAAGTTAAGAATTGCAATGGGGAAGAAAGGGATGAAGAAGAAGCCAGCTTGTAGCTGGATAGAAGTCAAAAACAAGGTACATGCTTTTGTGGCAGGAGATGAAACACATCCACATTATGGACGGATAAACGAGGCTATGCAAAAACTTATGGAACGGATGGAACAAGAAGGGTATGTTCCCCACACGAACGAGGTGCTTCATGATGTTGATGAGGAACAGAGAAGGTATGTTTTGTCTGCTCATAGCGAACGTCTTGCCATTGGATTTGGCATCATTAGTACTCCTGATGGAACAACCATTCGAGTCACGAAGAATCTTAGAGTATGCGTCGACTGTCATAATGCTACGAAGTTCATTTCCAAGATACTTGGAAGAGAGATAATTGTAAGAGATAATAGTCGTTATCACCATTTTAAGGACGGCGAATGTTCGTGTGGAGATTATTGGTGAGAGGACTGGTAGTCCGCCTCATGGAACCTCGCTCATTGTGTTACATGAAATCAGTTGGACCGCTTGCGCTCTTTCCAATTCGGTGCCATCAAGGATGAGCAATTTGGTGCTGATTTTTGGGCACTGATCATTGAATTTGGGCTTTTCACAGCAGATGAGCTGTTTCCATTCAAGTAACGTTGTCAATGAATCAAGAATCACAAAATTTGGACAATTGCAGCTCATGATATGCTTGGTAAATCGATAGCTACTCATCTTGCAAGTTGCAACTAAAAACAGTTTTCTGGGTGGTTATTAATGGGCTGTTTCGGCCGACGTACGTTCTGAATTTGGGGGGTTTCAAGTTCCAACTTAAATCAATTCAATCCAATGTGCAAAACGTGAGATACTTATCAAATACTGAGAGCTGCAAACTAGAGGTACCAAAATACCATCCTGATATGATACGAACTTCCATATTGATGGTGATGATTTACCTTTAGAGAAGAACTTGTAGATATCTCTCTTCCCAACCCAACTTGAATAATCTGTATTGGATGTTTACAACTCAGATTATCATCAATTTACAGAAACTACTGTCATAGCCATTATTATTGACTTTGTAGCTCATTTGGTAAAACATGAATGTGTTTTGCATTGTAAAAGATGTGCCTATGGTGCATTCAGACAATAATCACTTTGTAGCTCAAAAGGATTGTACGACTCACATAAGTTCATAACTTATCAAATTGATATTTAGTCCAATGCCCAACATACAACCTACTTATCATTATTATTATTATTATTATTATTATTATTATTATTATTATTATTATTATTATTATTATTATTATTATTATTATTATTTTCCTAAAAATGAAGATGAAAAGAACATAATTGTAACAACTTATAGGATTACTAGAATTCATAGAATCGTTAGGATCATCAGTCATCGCCCTCTCCGAAAGAAGGTCTCAGTATGACCTACATAACTAAAGTCCTTGAAAAAGTTGCACATGGGGTGGGGTGATTAGTGATGACTACTGCATATAATTGCTAAACTTGTCCATGGATGAATTAAACACTATCAGAAATCAGGTAAACCATCAGCAAGCTAAACATCTTCCTCCAGTAGTTTCAGCACGCTACTTTCAAGAATTCTGCTCCAACATTACAAATTCGGGTTGACAACAGCAGGGTCATCAACGAGCTTGTCCTAGTAAGTTGAATTGGTTATATATTTTACCTGGCAAAAAAAATTTGCAACGTTGTTATAGTACATTTATAAGCTCTCAGCAAATACAAGTAGACTCACTTCCATTAACAAGTGTATCAAATTTGGTAGAGATCAGATATTACTGGTTAACGAGAATTTTCAAATAAAGAGAGCAAACTGAATCAATGAGATGTTGAAACATCAAAGGCAAAAAATGACATGAACAGATAGCAACCGATGAAAAATCAAAATAAATAAAACTTACTTATCTACCAAGGCGTGTCTATGGATGATGAATTCGATACAGATTGATCTCTTGGAGAAGGAGTGATCTGGCACGATTTATTGCAGCAAAACAAAGGAACAAATGTTCCTCCAGATCCATCAGCTGTTGGTCAATATTGGAACGATTTCTCCTAAGCAGCTTCAGTACCTCCTCGATGGTATGCCTATCCTTGTCCCTCGCTAGTCCTATGCGAATATGGCGCCTATCATTTTCAATTGAAGTGCACAAACGTGTCACCAGACTATCAGTAGTGTTTAGGTCATGATGAAGAACTAAAGCCATCTTCTTTGCAGCATCTAGTTGAGCTAAATGAGCACTTTCTTTCTTAGACATAGTGGAAGGAAGAATTGCAGAGCATGCGGGGATGGCAACTAGGGCAACTAGGGCATGGGTAGCTATGACAACAGCTGATATGGTCGCTCCAACAGCAGCTGCAATTAAGCATAAAGCACAGCCTCTGGAGGTACAACCCAGGAGGTGAATCCTTGAGTGTGACTTTTTAAGCCGGTGGTCTAGTTGTTGTCTGAGTTGGGATAAGCAGTGGCGCATATCACCAAAGTTGTGATTGTCAGATGAGACGAAGGGGTTATCAAGCTTGTCAAATTGACAAAACACATTTAATGCCCAGTCACACTGGGAATCAGAAAGGGAATATGAATCTAAGTCACACCCTAGTGGAAGATCATTGAGAAGATTATGGAGAGGGGTATAGAGGAGGCGAGCATGGTGCAGTGTCTGGTAAAGATTAAGGCACAAACGGGAAGTGTGTTCACTGTGTTCGAAGTAGGTATCTATGAGTTTGGTAAGAGTATTGGACCTAATTTGTGTAAGTGCTTCTTGAACACACTCACGGCTCGGTCGGAGAACCCTTTCTAACAGCTGTGATTCCTCAGCCAAGTCCACGCGGTCTAAGTCTACATAGTAGTCCACAGAGCTGTCTGGTTGAATCATACTTCGAATCTCACCATAGGAATTTGTTTCGACAGCATACTTGTATTCTTGAGTGAGGTTAAAAGTGGGAGAGGGTTGAGCACTCGATGAATGAGAAACTCCTGCAATATATTGGCAAGATCAAATATAAGAATGAGGGAAAAGACAAAAGCATATGTTATGATGTTAAGCAACAGTGTAAAACTGTACCTTGCGAAGCAGGGGATGAACCATAATTATTTGTTGTTCCTGCTAGAGTTGATGGCCTCAAGCAAGACATTATTGAGCCCTGTCCTTTTATGTTGTCGCCAGAAACCAAAAGTCATTTCTTCATGCACACTGGAATTTAGCAGTATGGTTACCAATTAGACACAGCAAGTGCATAATCAAGAAGGAAAATTGAGTATTAGTGGTTACAGGATACACCAACTACAATTGGATATCATACATAATCTACATTTTTGATAGTTTAAGTTAAAAGAAGCATCCAAAGCATGCTTTACCATTCACATTAGAGCAATCTCCACAAGAGTCTATCAGCTAATATAAAGATGTCAGCAGAGCAGTAGTTCATATGGCGAAATTTAACCTTTTGTTGCGTTAGCATACTTCTAATGTAGATTGAAACTAATACCAAATCGACTTGAATACTACCTTATGAGCCAACAAAATGAGGGTGGACGAGATTGTTGCATTCGTATCCTCCAACAATTAGAATCAGTGTCTGAGGATACTTGATGAGAACGACAGAGTGTTAACAATTTGACAGTCAACATGAGAGATGAGCAAAGCCAAGTAAACGGAAGCTATTTAAGTGTCTATTAGAAAATTTTGATAAAAGAAAAACGCCATCTAGTTTTCTATTCTTCTTCAAAACAAGCTAATGATTGACCTTTCGAGATATACAAAGAAGTGCCAATGTAAGACCAACTAGAAATGCTTGTAAAGGTTAATCCCGACCGAAGGGAGGTTTTCTCCCCCACTGGCCCAAAAAAAGAATATGTCCGTCGTTCCGTCTTCACTGCTTCGCCTCCTCTTCTCCTCCATTCGGTTGCTGGTTCTCTTCAAAATCTCCACCAATTCTTCGGTTGGAACCACTGCCAGTGCGGTATACTAGTATATTTTTCCCCTCATGCTCAAATATACCCTCATGCTCAAAGCAAATAACAATCACATTTGCAGATTTTAAAGACATTAATTTATGAGACATACAGTACCAATTACAGGACAATTTCAACTCATCAGTACTCTTTTAATTCATTAAACCCCAATCGCTTTATCGGAATCTATAGTTCTAAAGCTCAATTTAAGTATAAGTGTATAATTAACAACGAATTCGCACACAGTATTTCTCAACAGCTCAATTTGAACACGAACAATTGCATCGCATACCTTCAAAAACTGATCATAGGAAGATTGACGGAAATGAATGCCAAATAGTAATAATCAATCTTCAAGAAGTCTTCTGAGATACGCTTTGAGGAAGTCTTTGCGGGCCCGGGCACGGTCCTGTTGAGGGCCGATGTTTGAGAAGGAAAGGTGGGCACCGGCGGCGATTAGGGTGGCACCGGTCAACACTCCGAAAACTGTTAGGTTAAGCTGCTTTCGTGTTACCGGGAGAGAACAACGGACCATCTCCGCCTCTCCGTGTATTGGACAAAAATCAAGTATACAATTTGCAGAATTTTGTTCTCAGTTTTCTCAAAGAAAAAATGCTATAATTGTCCTCAATTTTGACCTGTAGACGTTCACAAATTGTACTCGTCCAATTAAAAAAACATTTTTTTTTTGTTTTTTGAGAAATTGGAGAGATTATTTTTGGACAAAAGGATAAGAGTGCATGCAGACAAGTGACCCCATCCCATGAAGATATACTCATTTTTATTTTTCATATATCCTAAAATGTAGATCGTTTTGTATTTATGCGCATTTAATCCCATGAAGATATACTCATTCTTCTGTTGTCATATATCCTAAAATGTAGATCATTTTGTATTTATGCCCATTTAATATGTTTATTTTTCTTATTATTATACTCTTATTATTTAATATCCATTGTTATTAATAAGACTATCTTAAATTTCTCATAGTCACATTCTCGTGTCATATATGATATCTCTAAATGTTTCTTTGCAGTGCAGAAATTTCCCATGGATCCTGGATGAGAATCCAATACATTTTGATACCTCTGATGACAATTTTAGAGCATAACTAATATTGGGAAAAATTCAAATTTGAGTTTTCTACCTCTCTTCCATCATAAATAAATAATGTCGGGGTAAAAGGGATGGAAAACCTTTTTTTTTTTTTTAAGGGTGAAAAATGTAAGAGGGGAGAGTAGTCCAATTTAATCCTTCTTTCATAATTTAATTAATCCCCCTTTTATATTTTTCATCCGTCATTCTTGTCCTAGATTTTCCTTTAACATTAATTAGGCTCTCACAAAGCCAACAAATACCCGGAGTGCTGCTTTGTTTTGAGCTGTCTTTGTTGAGTATTACTTGCCATTGCAAGATCCAAAAATAATTGCAGAGAGACAGTGACTTTATACATAATGTCTGGATGTACAATGTTATCGAAGATCGAGTCACCTGCCATTTGTTATAGTTTGCTGGCAAGTGAAAGCAACACATGGAGATACGGACGTAGACAACTTACTTCAGATTTCTAAGTTACATCAACTGGTAATTTTGCTTCCTTGGTAGTTCATATTAAACGTCGCATCTCTTCAAAATTTGACTTCCTAACCAACAAACACATGGTTATTTGCATTCTTTTGAGTAGAATAATGTTGTTTTTTCAATATATAACAGTTAGTTCTCATTGGACGAGTAATTATATGACTCTTTTGGATTAGTTGGTGCTATGGTTCTGAATGTGTCCGTTTCTTACGAAAAGCATAATTCTTTAAATTTTGGTTTTTGACATAACAAATATGGTTGTTAGATTTCATGTGTAAATTGTTAACTTGAACACAAATAATAATAGCTTTGTCGTATCTTGAGTAAATATGAGGGTGAATATAACTTCTGTTCGAAAAAACTATGTGATAGCGGCTATGTCCATTGAAGAATTTTTCAGAAAATCTCCCTCCATTGTGTAACAATAGTTACGTTCACTTTTATTTTCACATAGATTAAGAACATTGTTAGAATCAAATAAGCACTAATATAGAATGTGATCGATCTTTGGAACACAATAAATAAAGAAACCAAATTTATTTTTGTGGGATAAATGGAATAGAATGTAATTGTTATTATACAGGTGTGTCAATGAGTCAGGGCCGACTCGATAAGCTTGGACTTGGGACCGTGAAAAGGTTAGGCTCGGCTTAGTCACATATAAAAAAAAGATGGTTTTTTGACCCATTCTTTATTATTATTATTATTTTGTGAAAAGAAAAAATTTAAATTAAACTGTTCCCATTTGTCTTGTGCCCCCAGGCTCGTGTCAAGCACGAGCTCACGAGCCTGAGCCAGGCCTCGTATTGACTTGGACTCGAACTCGGGAAAACCGACTAAAGTTTTAGTTTGTGGATTGTCCGGCTCCGCTGGTTGACAATGTTTGCATTATCATCACTTAATTAATCTTGAACTGATGATGTACACTTAACGGGTGTTAGGATATGTGTTTTTATGTATTTTAATGTGATATAGGAAAAGAAAATGGAATTGAATGGTGGAGATTTGTGTGGTACATATAAATCCCACAAAATTTGTATGTATAAATATGTTAAAACTTATAGAAGAACGCGCGCTTAATTCTCATCTCATATTTTAATCATTTGATAATTGTTTCAGATACTATTTCTTTTTACGCCCTTGTAATTGTTTGTGTTGTATGTCAATTTAGTTTAGCGGTCCAATGATTACATATCTCTGATCTACTTTCAGAAAAGCATTAGTTGGTCCAACAAATGATAGGAGTATATGAAACTTGTTTTATTTGATTATTTTATAAATATCTTACAACTACGTGTAAACTTAACCTGTCAAATTTTGATCTTTTCACCTAAAATATGATTCTTTTCAAACCACAAATAAAAAAATATTATTAATTATTATCTACATATCCTATAATATCGTTATTATTCGTCAAATTAAGAAATAACTTTTAGCAACATAGAAATTTACCAAAATATAATTATCTAAATTTATTTTATAGTTCTTTACATAATGTAATTAGCTCTAACTTCATTACGAATATGTTTGTTGCAGATTTAACAAGAAATTAAAAAAAAAGTCCTAGGGGGTTGGTCTAGTATTTCTCCTTATCAGGTGATTGACCCAGGTTTGACACATCACCTCACTCCTACGATTCTCACCCTGTATTCAAAAAGAAATAAAAGCAGAAAAAGTACTAAAAGTTTAAGAAAATTGTTATGTCGAAGAAACTAGAACTTAAAGTGCTGTTACCAAATAAATAAATAAATATGAAATAATCTGCTTCCAACGAGATCTTAAATCATTTTGAAATCAATCTAGGGTAAAAGAAGATTTTAAAGCACCCATAGTGGTCCATGAATTTTGAATGAGTGATTGCAAAATTTTAAAAATGTATTTTTAGAAGTATGAATAAAGAATGAGTGGAATTGAATAATAAAGATTTAATAATATATGTGAGTCCTGTAAGATATGTGAATGTAATTTGTTTGACCAAATTTAAATTTTAAAAAATAGGAAAAAGTAAGAAGAATAATTTTTAGCTAACACCTTTGATATCGAGAGAATGTATAATTCTATAAAATAACAGTATAATAAAAGCGACAGATTGTTTCACATAACTAAACCAAAACTATGAAATGCAAAATAACATTACTCACATATCCACATGTATCATTACACTCTCGATCTCCTCTTCATATGAGAAAATATTATTCTCCCCATGTGATGATGTAGTAATTAATTATTAATTTTAAGATAATAAGGAAAAATTTTTACTCTTTTGTATCAGCGAAGAAGAGATTAAGGCCTTGTTCTATACGCATTAAATCTTTCTAATTTTTTTCTCATTATTTTCAATTACTCATAATATTATTATATATTTTTAATATTTATTTTTAAAATTTTAAACCACACATCTAATACGTAATTCAAATAACTCAAATTTAATGTGCACCGTAACAAAGCTTAGGATATCATTAACCCGAACGCTGTTGAATGATTTAAGGCACGAGTTTTCCCCTCTCAGCAGCGGCGCACGGACCCTGACACGCGCACACACACTCTCTCTCAACACACACATTTCCTGCACACCGCCTCACAGAATTTGTCTCAATAAGGATGATTGGCAATTATTTTTTTATTTTTTTAATTTTTTTCTCTCTCCTAAATCAATCACATCCACACACCTCATCACATTCATAAATCACAACCACGCACACTCATTCTCTTTCTTCCTTTGAAAATCCGTTTTTTGTTTTTCGTCAATATTCTGAGATTTTTGACTTTTCCAGGCAATTACGTTATATGTAAATTTTTTTTTATTAGGTTTCTTTTAACTCTTTGATTAAATGTCTTTAATGATTTTTAATAGAAGGCGCCAACAAGAAATTAGCACCAATGATGAAATTTTTTCTTTTTAATTTTTAACGAGTCCATTGTGAATGGATCTAAGGGTCTTTGCTTGAATTCGAGAGTTTGATTGTTAAGAAAGGCAGTTTGCCATACTTGGTGCTGAATGGCAAACTGTATAATCAAGTCAGATTAATTTCTGGACTTGGGTCTTTTCTATTATTTTTGGCAATTTGGCAATTTAGAATGGATCATGTTATTGGAGGCAAATTTAAGCTGGGAAGAAAGATTGGGAGTGGATCTTTTGGAGAGCTCTATTTGGGTAATTTTGATTGCTACTTTTAACTATTTCGAGTTTCTTTGTCCAACACCATGTTGAAATTATTTGTTGATTTCAATTCAAATCAGGAGTAAACATACAAACTGGAGAAGAAGTTGCTGTGAAGCTGGTGAGTTTGAATACTTTGCACTGTGCTCTATATTTTTGTCTATTTCTGGATAATATGAGGCCCTTATTTTTCATTTGGAGAAACTTCGGCTTTTGGTTATGAAACAAGAGAAAGATCAGTTATTTATTATGAATATGGTTGACGAAGTTCAAGATTTAGTCCATTTTGATGCCTATGGTTCCATCAAGTGGTTGATAAACTGTTGATTATTTTTTGTTGTTTGCCTAATAGCTATTAATATTTTCGTATGCGGTGTTAATTGATATGTAAGCTTTAAATTTTTACTAATATATGATGAGATCTATTATTTAAGTCTCTAGTTTGAGATGTGGAAATACTTCTTGCATAACCCTTTTTTTAGGTTTTAATTTAATTGATTTGCTTAAATTTGAGTTTCTCTGGTTCTCTTGGAGTAACCTATATTTCTCGTCCTCCCTGTTTCTTCCAGGAATCTGCTAAGACTAAGCACCCTCAGCTTCATTATGAATCAAAGTTGTATATGCTTCTTCAGGGAGGAAGTGAGTTTTCTGATTTCTGAATTCACTTCGTTTGCTATTGGTCATAATGAACACAAGCAAGGTTCTAAATACGCTCATTCTTGCGTGAAGCTGGGATTCCCCACCTTAAATGGTATGGAGTCGAAGGAGAGTACAATGCCATGGTTATTGATCTTCTTGGACCAAGTTTAGAAGATTTATTTAACTATTGCAATCGGAAGTTCACATTAAAAACAGTTCTTATGCTAGCTGATCAGTTAGTAAGTTCTTCACCATCATAGAAGATTCTTTACTTGGCATTGCAAATGCAATTTTACCAACTGCCTTCTGTTTCATGTAGATTACGAGAGTTGAATACATGCACTCTAGGGGTTTTCTTCACCGTGATATAAAGCCTGATAACTTCTTGATGGGGCTGGGACGCAAAGCAAGTCAGGTATATTTTCTGTTTATCCAATTCAGGTGATGCATGTCTGCTTGTTTGTGCCTGCACATATTGTTTAGTTAGCTTTTGAGTTTGAAATTTGTTCTCATTTAGCAAATTTTAGCCGCTGTCTATGTTGTTAATTACATTTATTGAATCCTTTGAGCTGTAAAGGTCATAATCATGGTAGGGCAGTTGTCACTGGGCAGTTTTCTGTTCTTGAAACCTCACTTAGTCATATTCATTGCGCAATGTTGCAGTTGGCAAGATCAGATATATATTCTTAGAAAAGTACAATGGTGTCCCCTCACCCCCACCCAAAAAAAAAAAAAAAAAGGAGAAAAAAGAAGTTTGAGTTGTTTGCACTTGTTTTACAGGCTTATTATTTTATAAGTTGTGCCTGGATCAGTGGATTAGGTGGTCCGCAGTGATGGTTAACTGGGATGTTGTTATCTGCCGCTGGATATTACTATTCACAAAACCTCACAAAGTCGTGCTTGTGCATATTTGTTTAAGATTAAGGGTGTGTTCATTTTAACATTTTTTTTCTACCTAAAAATTACTACTCAAAGGCAAACATCAGGATGAATTGCACGTCTCACGTCACAACTCACTATTATACGCACTTCTCATAGTTCTCTCCACTATTTAACCTAAAAAGTTAGTTTTTAGCATAATAAAAGCTTGCACTAACACACAGTTAAGGTATGTGCTCCGAAGTAGATTTATATTCATGCTTAAACTTGGCCTTAAAGGGAAAAAAACAGAATCTGGAATTGAAGTAAATGATGTTTGCTTTGGTGCTTCTTTTGGCACCTGTTCATTTCAAATAATGATTAGCTGAAAGTAGAGATTATCTTTGTGGCTCGATATGGTTTTAGAATGTATTAATACATGGAGTGCGCGAAGCAGTCTATGGAACTAGCCTCCATTGATCAAACATATAGAACTAACTTATACGGTATACCTCTCAATTCTTACTTCTTTTGTGAAGGGGAGATTATTTTACTCTTATCTTATTTGATTGGTGTAAGAAAAAATGTGCCATTTTCTCTATTGGATTATTGGTGACCCTGGAAATTATGCATAGTTTGTACTTTGTCCTTGTTGAGGTTTATTGATGTTGAAAGCTTATTGGCCCATTAGTTATTGTTTTCTCTTAGTCCCATGGGGTTGCTTGGTGCTTTCCTTACACTTCCTGATCACTTGTATGGAGTCTTCTCTTGTGACACTGTAGGTACTAGCTAGTATGTATGTCTATCTGTGTACGTTTCAAATAATAAATTCTAACTCTAAAAGATTAGTAATATAAAACTTCAACACGAAAATGTCTATCATTATCCTACCTCAGGCTTTGATGAGGGCCAGAACTGGAAGCATTTGCAGAAACAAAATTAAAAAGCTTTTTGTTTATTTTAATAACGAAATTCCTGATTTTGATTTGGCCCCTTGCCTAGACTAAAAATTTACCCTGAATTATCCTTGAGTGAGTTAACTCTTTCACTGGTGAAAGACGCAGTTACAGATTGCTGTTTAGAATATTCATGAATCATTATGTATTGAATCTGTCAACTTTTGGCCTTCTTAAACTCAACCTTATAGTCTCTTTTGGACAGGTATACATCATTGATTATGGGCTTGCAAAGAAATACAGGGATCTTCAAACTCATAAACACATACCTTACAGGTATGAATATTATGAGCTATATGTTTAGCTATATGTTTTACTATATAGTGACTTTTTTTTAAGTCCATTTTTGCTATTCTTTCGCAGCTTACCTTTGGCCTTTGTTGTGTAGTAATAGCTAATAAGAGCATAAGTTCGTGTTTCTAATTAAATTTGAAAATACAGCATAATAATATATGTAAGTATTTATTTCTGGCCTCATTTTGTAGATGTTTTATACCTTGTCGAATTTCTTGATCACTTATGAAACTCCATCCTCTAGTCTGCCTGCTCTGAGCTTGTTATGTGGCAGACATACAAGTAATCAAGTGTATTCACGGGGAAGGAGAGAGAGGTGGATGGACTTTGGATTTTAAGATTACATTTGAAAATGATGCAATTCTGCAATATTGTTAAACACCCCCCCCCCCCCCCACCCCCCACAAAAAAAACTTATAACTATTTTTGGGACCCACAAAGCTCATATCATAGAACATAGTTAAGTCTTATAATTTTATTAAATACTTAGTAAAATAATTTTGAGCAAAATCTATAATATAAAATAAAGCTAATTAAATTATGTGCTACACATTTAACTAATGAAATCCTTAAAGTTCATATAAAAACTAATTAAATTCCTTGGTTCTCCATAAATATCACTTGCTAGCCATTTCATTCCTTTCATTGCCTAGAAGAGTTATTTCTTGTTTTTTTTTTTGGTGGGGTGGGGGTGTGGGGGTGGGGGGCGTAATGGAGGATGTGAGAATAATTTCATAAGAAGCACGTAGCTGGTATGGAAAATTAGTTTACACTTAGACTTATATTGCTTAATAGGGGAGACATGAGACACGAAAGCAGAGTCTGAGTATAGGTCTTACCTAGTTTCCGTTCGTAGCGCTACTAAACTCTGGTCCAATCCAACGAACAAACATATGGGACCGATTAGTAATTCAGTCCAAACCATAAAGCTTGCATAAAGGACTCATAGTCACAAAGCGTACATAATTTTTTGAAACTATCTACTACACCTATATGCTTCCCTTTGAGATAAATGAGGATTAAGACCTTCACTCTATAACTATGGTCACCAATCCCTTGGAATGCTTGTGATTGTATCTGAAGAAAATGCAAGTGTGAGAACGAGGACAACTTTCAATTGGTGAGAAGGAGCTATTTATGTTGAATTTTATGCAAGTCACATCAATCCTTTGAAAAAAAAATGTGCATACAATCATTACATGTATGTCATAGAAAATAATTTTCGTAGACACCCCCTTACTGGCATTTGATTTGGGTTGGAGACACCACCCACCTTGGGATCTGCAACTTGTATATGTATGTGTGTGTGTATATACACACACACACATATATATATACACCTTTAAAAAAAAAACACCTATTTTTGTCCTTAATATATGCAATTGAGGGAAATGCCTATGTTTGTTTAAGCATTTTTCAACCTAAAATAATAACTTTTATTTTGTCAAAGTGACATCACTTGGCTGATCTTTTCCTTGCTTTTAGGGAGAATAAAAATCTCACTGGAACAGCCCGCTACGCTAGCGTAAACACCCATCTTGGTGTTGGTGAGTGAACCTCACTCTTGCAACTAATGACTGGAGATACTCATCTTGCTAAACGATAGCTCATTTAAACTGTCTAAAAAGAACAAAAACATTGCGAAGACATGTGGTTTTTTGACTTTTGCTATTCATCTGGTTATCTATTTCAGAACAAAGCAGAAGGGATGATCTGGAATCTCTTGGTTATGTCCTTATGTACTTCCTCAGGGGAAGGTTAGGCATAAGAAGTATACCTTAGATTTTTCAATTGTTCTTTCTCCTTTCTTATAGGTAACTGACTAATGGCATATGGCTTTTGTCCTCATAGCCTCCCTTGGCAGGGGCTGAAAGCTGGCACTAAGAAACAAAAATATGACAAAATTAGCGAGAAGAAGATGCTTACACCCATAGAGGTATGCCGTTGTATTTTTTTTCCTTTCATGGAGTCATTTGTATGAAACTTCTTTCTGCAATAGATTTTTCCGATGACATGATTTTTTAAAAAAAAAATTTTGACAGGGCCTTTGTAAATCTTATCCGCCTGAGTTCATATCATACTTCCATTATTGTCGATCATTGCGATTCGAGGACAAGCCTGATTATATGTACTTGAAGAGGCTTTTCCAAGACCTATTTATTCGAGAAGGTAAACATATGTCAGGATGCCAGGCGACGCTTTTATCTCCTATTCAGTTTATTGCTCCATCTCATAGTCAATATAATTTCCTCAAAGCTGATTTTTTAGAGTTTGATGATTGATTTGTCTTGATGTATATGATAATTGGAGCAGGTTATCAGTTGGACTATGTTTTCGACTGGACTATACTGAAGTATCCACAGATTGGCTCCAGTTCTAGAGTACGCTTTAGTGTGCTCTTTCTCAATTTATTTTCTATTGCTTTTTTGAGATTTGTATCTAATATTTTACTTTCTTTATCAGCAGCCAATGGGGAAATTACCTCTAAATCCTGGAACATCGACAGAGAGAGTACTAAAGACTCCAGGTCTGCTAGGGTGGCTGATTTTCACACACACACACACACAGCACCTGAGATGTTAATGTTCGCTTATACTTTTTGTTTTACACGTACCTTGAATTCACCACATGCATTAGGAACCTTCTATTGCTTTCAGATTTAACAAATTATTTGAAATCAATGGGTTTAAAAATGGTTGACATTGTTTATGTGCATAATTCAGTGAAGCAAGAACATCGAGACAGATTCTCAGGTGCAGTTGAAGCATTTGCCAGAAGGAGTGGAGGCTTGAACATTGATAACTCGAAGCACAGATCGTTAGACAACACACCATCATCAAAAGACGTGGTGAGTACTAATGAACACTTTGCACGGATTTCTAAACCAACTTTTCTTTAAACACATTTCCAACCTCTGCTTAAACTTCAAGAACATCCCTGCAATTTTTGACTATATATTTGATCCTTAATAAAAGTTGGATTAAAAAACATTTCATGTTACTTTAAGATTAATTTGAATATATTTTTGAGTTTTGACAGATGTTTATATGACCATTGTATTGAATTCTCTCACTGTACTCCTTGCTGCTTTTTTCTACAGCAAACTGATTCTGAAAGAGGGCGGTTGACTCGGACTGTTAGCAGTTCAAAGAGGGCAGTACCATCAGGCAGCAAGCCAAGCTCCTATGGAGAAGTAAGTGAAAACCGCAATAGCCGGTTGGGCTCAGGCAGTGGCCGTCAATCCACCGCTCAAAGATTGTTACCTGGATTTGAGTCCAAATCATCTTCTTTTACCCGTGCTACGGCCTCCAGAGGTGGCCACGATGATGCTCTTCGGAGCTTCGAACTTCTACGAATTGGCTCGAGTAAAAGGAAATAATACAATGCCGTGTTTGGATCACTTGGTTCCTGTGTTAAGCCTCATTGATCCTACGTTATGGCTGGCTACAAAGCGGTCCTCTTGTACGAGTAGGCAAACACAATTTAATTGCTCGATCGAGTTTAATGGTTTAACCGCGAAATTAAGCTGTCGTAAAAAGTTAAAAGTTAAAAACCATTCTATTACTTGAAGATTCTTGGATTAACCTTGTATTGGCCAAAGGAACCTGCTTTATGGATATGTAGGTCTGAAGGTATTGGGACTGTTGGAAAAGAACAGGATTTTTATTTACCAGGGAAAGTCTTGACTCCGTACTGTTTTGTTGGCTATCTTATCTTGGATGCTGAGGTTGTAGTAAGTGATAATGTTCTATATAACAAAATGAATTCGGCGTCTCAGTGATGAGTGAAATAAAAGTTTGGTGATAAATGTAGGTGAAGTGAAATAATAAAATCAATTATTATACTACAAAAGTGACTTTATTTATCTAACCAATTGAAGTTATCATAACTTCATACGCATTTTTCATAAATAACGTCACTAGTTATACGTCGATAATGCCATAAAGACATCAAAATAATAATAATAATGATGCTGCTGCTGCTATAAAGACTACAACATTTGCTATTGGAGCATCTTCAAATTCCAATGGTTATGTGGATTGGGATATTTGTGTACCGGTTGATGTTGGATGTGTTATTTTGGAAGCAGATGTGGAAAAAAAAAAAGATTAAAAAAAGGTGCAAAGTAATAGAAAAAAGCAGGGTCCTTTGTTTAGTTTTTATTTAATTATTATTATTTTTTAATTTATAATTGCACCCTGTCTCACACGATTAAACGTCTTGAATGATATGTTAGCATTGGAAATGGGGACTTTGGACCAAGAAAAAAAAAAACAAAAGAAGAACCAAAGAAAAAAATGGAAAAAAATGAAAAGGATGATAGATGTTGAAACAGGCTCAAAATAACAATAAATTAATCGTGGAAGATATGAAATTGAATGTCTATTTACAGAAATCACGTGGGATATGTAAGGGTGATAGTGAATAGATTATAATGGTTTTTAAAGGTTTTTAATGTAAAAGAAGAGAGAGAATGAGTGGAGTTGAGCGGTTGAAATTTGTGGATGTAATGAGATATGTGAATGTGATTGATTTAGGAGAGAGAAAAAAATTGAAAAAAGTGTTTAAAACACTTTTAAATAGAATCGAGCATAATGTGAAAAATGTGATCAAAAGTGAGATAATGAAAAAAATAATAAAAAAAGGGAAAAATTGGTGAAAAATAAAAAATATTAGTCATACTCAAAATATTATGTCTTTATTATCTCTTAAATAGATATTGACCAAAAATTAACCATTAGAAATGCTCTTGGATGTCGCATCGTGGTGACAGTAGTTTATGCTCTTAAATCATCGGATTCTTCAGAGGAGACCGTAAAGCCTAGCGGACGAGTATTTAGGGTGGAGGATGAAAGTTTAGTTAAGAAAGTGGTTAAAGGCTAAACCAATAATTACTTTGTACGCATGATATATGACTGTGACCCACTCTGTCTTTGACTCTTCCGGAGTTCGGATTTATCTTTTCTTGTCATTTAGTATATACTTTTGTTTTTGTTTTTTCTTTTATACCTTAGCGCATGTTCTTGTATATATTTTTACATATTTTTATACATTTTTTTCAATCCCATTAATTCTCTCTCCTATTTCATATCCACATATCTTATGAAATCTATCTGTATTATACAAATCTCAACTATTTAACTTCACTCATTCTCTCTCATATATCACATAAAAACATATAAAAATTTATTTTTACACACATCCTAACACCCGCTTAATCTTCCAAATTTTCAACTGAAAATCATTTTTCTAGTATCAAGAAACAGTGTCTTGTGATTTTATTAAATAAATAAAATATCATTCCATCTGTTATAAAAGTATAGAAATAATAGAGAGAGTTTAGAGAGAATGAATTCTAAGGAATTCCATGAATGATTTTCATTAATAACTCAAACCCTATTTATAGGGAAATTTCGAATTCAAGACAATCAGAATTACATAATTTCATCAAGCAGATAATACTATTCACACCAATAAAATATTATACATAATTTCTGGTGCCTTGCTCTTTATTATATTCATAACACTCCCTCGAACGACTATTAAGATAAACGCTTTCCTGACTTGTTTGGAGAAAAACCCAATGATACTTTCAAACCGATTGTAGGAAAAGTTTTGAATGGCCATATATCGCTTCGCCGAAATATTTCTCCCCGATGTCGATCACCAATATAGAAGATGCTACGTCGCTAAAACCTTGTCGTTAAAACCCAAATGGGAAAAACTCGATCGGGCGAAAAGAAAGTACAACTACTCCGCTTGATTTCATATCTTGAGGATCGAGCATCTTTACTTCGTAAAAGATTTCAATATCATCATCGCTTGAATCTAAAAATATTGTCTCTATTATAACTTGATCCAATAGACATCAGATTGATTTCTCCCTGTCGTGCTCAATATACCATGAATATGTCTCGCTTAAAACCTTATTAGGAAAAACTCAAATGAAAAATCCTAATGAAGGAAAAAAGAAAGACATTATTCATGAATACGCTTTAATGTTGCTCATTAAAAACCTTGCTAGGAAAAACCCAATGGGATAAAACCTCACTAAGGAAAAAGAGTGCAATGCGATTTTATACAAGTATGTCCGCAAAGCATTTCAAAATCTTTCATAAATTTGTATGAAAGTATCATATACATTGGTTGATACTCTTCATTCATCTCCACGTGAATGAAATTTTAGATGTTATATAATATCATGTTATATCTGCATATATGCAATCAACATCTTCGATCTCATTTTCTCACTTATATCGAGATATATACCTAAATCTCTTCCTGGAGATTTCATATTGTTGAGATTGTCGCTCATTAAAAACCTTGTTTGAGTAAAAACCCTTTGGACAAAAAACATCAATCAAGGAAAAGAAAGACAAAGATATGAATTTCTCAACAATATCAATGTAGATATTTTGAGCCGCTGCATGCAATCGATATAATAATACATTTGAAACCTCTTCAAGAGTTTCATTCTCATTTTCATTAAACCCGCATGAACACTTTAATCATAAGGGCATATATTTCAAAGATCGGGCATTTTCGATGGGATTTTAATATCCTCACTATTATTGATAGTATGTAGCGCTATCTTTTCATAGTAGTGTCGACACTTTCAATTTTATTTCTTCCCCATATCGATATAACTTATCGAGATATCTCATTATCAATCCTCTTGTAGGATTACACAATATAAAGTTATGTCTATATACTCTTCAAGAGTATATATGCCTATACTCTTCAAGAGTATATGCCTCCATTATTAAGACCATCTTTAATAATTTGCTTCGATATATATGATTGGGGAAATCTCATAATATCAACGCTTCAAGTGCTAACTTATCAAAGCATCTTAACTGATATATGTGATTGTTCATAGCATCTTATACATCTTCAACTTCAAGTTCATATTTTAATCATGAGGATATAAGATGATGCATTTCACATATCATTTTCAACCTTTAATACTCCCCTCATGCTAAGAAAATTCAACACTAAAACTCATATATGTTCTCATCATTCAAATTTCCAGCCTTAATATGAGATTTTATATAGTTTGCATTCTATTCTCGATATTGGCAATTTATTGGAGGACTTTTAAATAATTTGCCACATAATATCCCACTTGTATGCAGATACTAACTTTCCGTGGATTTATTCAAGTATTGGGATATACATTTATTAGCTTTATCATTAAATCTGAAATCATGCTCATACTGGTGAGCAAATATTTCAGAAATTTCAAATTACTTAATCATATACACATGTGACTATCTAGTGATCCATATCATAATATCTAGTAGTCCTACATGGAGGATGAAAATTTCATATTTCTCTATCCTTTATTCCGTATATATTTGGGATTTATTCTAATATTGGCTAGTAATGATTTCATCATTTATCGAACAATCATTGAAGAATTCTTTAATTCTTCACTAAATATTGATTTCAATAATTATTTAAACCTGATGGTCATCCTGGCTCAAACGAGTATTATTGAACTTTAGTTCAAGAAATTCTTATATCGATTTCACTAGATATGTATGGTGCTCAACATGATTTATTACTTTCATCATATAAGCAGCTCACCGACATATTCCATCATGTTTCGTAGCATTATTACACATCACTGCTCAAGCGCGGGAATCTAGCACATACGCCTATGTTTCAATATCGCTCCAACGCGAGCCTTACCTCATACGCTGCTTATAAATTATTCTGGCACTTTACAAAGATTCACCATTAATAATGGTCCATATATAATAATGGATAATTTGCTCTCAAATCTTCTAAAATACTATCCATCACTAATGATCAAAATCCTAAAAAGGATTTATCAAGTAGGCTTGAAAGGTTGAGGATGCTAATGAATAGGGGCATCCCAGAGATGTTCGATGTTTAATTGAAGCAAAGGTTCGATTATCTCGGTGAGGTTTCGATTCCTTCTAAATACATGCCTGGTATGGGTAAAAGTAGTTTTTCAAAGAAACGGAGAGCAAAAGATTAGAGGGTGCTACAAATGTGCTCTCGTGGACATGTGACACTGATGTAAACTGTAGACGTGTCTAGTAATCGAGAAGATAAGATAGCATTTATTAAGGATGAATTGAGTAAGGAGCCTTGGATGATATTCAAGCCTTGAGACACATCCTAGTGGACACGCATAAGGTGAGTC
The DNA here is from genome assembly GCA_018223645.1 of Jasminum sambac. NCBI lineage: Eukaryota > Viridiplantae > Streptophyta > Magnoliopsida > Lamiales > Oleaceae > Jasminum > Jasminum sambac. The sequence continues at coordinate 26,613,089 of CP073649.1, forward strand.
TGATGGCCTTATGGGCCAAATTCAAAGATGAACAATCACGTTATAGTCTTGAAAAAACTTACTTTAGAAGATCCTGCTTGTAAATTTAGTAGAAAAATTTAGTATAATAATTTTCATATTAATGTAAGGAAGTTCGGTAATAACTAAGATCAATGTTTTCTTGTAATTGTAAATATTATTATTTTTTTAAGATATATATGTATATATATATTATTTTTCAATCACCGATAAAGATATATGTCATTTCACTAAAATTTTTCGCTTTTTCTTTCTTCATATTTGTCAAAAAGTAAATAAGACAATCAATTATTGGTTTGAAAATTTTTCTTTAAATAGAGGGATTCATATATCTCTCTATGTGCTCATACATTAAAAGATAGTGCAAAAAGAGAGATAGAGTAGAGATGGATATGGAGATTTTAGAATCATCTCATACAAGTCAAGATTTACCTCTACTGCATTAAAACCATATGTGTTCTTGGTGGCTCCAGACTAGTAGGTCATATCCAATATGTGGATATGGCACTCAACTTGTAAGGGAGTTAGGGAAACAAAATATCAATATACTATATGGAGGGACTAATAACAAACTATTAAGGAGTCTTATGATGGCCACAATCATATAGATAAGAGTGTCAAGTGTAATACCTTTTCATCTAATTGGAGGCGTGAATCTAATTGAGTTAGAATGTCATTAGTCCACCGATTGATGCTACAAACACAATCCATCCACGATCGTCGATGTACATGATGAGCAATAATGATGCTTTTATTGTTCTTCCGCGCGCTATAACACTGGAGGAAGTATTCAATATACAATATTTGCACAAATGAATCTTTCATAACAAACCCATAGGTTTGTTGAATATTAATTATTTCTTTGATGGTTTGCTAGCATTTCTAGATCGTGGTGTAGAACATAAATTTATTTATTGTTCACGAGAAATATACTTTGTTTCTCGCTTAATACAGCTTGCCGATCTACTCATCAAGATTCAATCATATGTTCAAAAATTCAGAAAACCCATCGGTCACGCATCATCTGTCAAGTTTAAAAGAGATCCTTTGATCTTTCATTATGAACCCGAATGTATGGGTGGCAGTTACTGAGTATTTATACTGAGACGATCCCTCATTTATGGGTTCAATATGTATTTTCTTTTCGCATTTCTATATTTTCGAGTGTTTATTGCACATCTGATATTCTCAATATGTTCCACTTAGGTCAAGCTTGTGACTTCTCTTCCGGAGTAATAATAATAATATCATATCGCTTTATTCAAATACAGAAATCTTAGTGATTACGCTTCTTCAAGAGCATTTTATTTTCATATTAATACAATCTCATATCATCGATGAGACATTTCATATATTCTCTCCATATATATTTTCTTTGATTTATCAACATGGGATCTATTGAGCATTTTACTTTCATCTATTTATCCAATGGCAATTTCAAAATTACTTACTCAATTTTCTCCATCAATATTCAATAGACGTGGAAAGTGAACATTCCTTTATTAAATGCTTCTTAAGAGCATTTCATCATATCACAAGATACTAATCTCATAATGAGATTTTTCACCACTAAGATATTTTCTTTTCTCTTATCACATTAATGGGATTCTTTTGAGCAATTTCACTTCATCAATACATACAACGGTAAATTTCCCGCATCACTAAGCTCAAATCTCTTTCTTTAATATCAATAGAATATTCATATCGAACATATATAAATCCGCTTATCCAATCAGCGGTTTAATCCAACCACATTTGTAATAAGCATTCGTGAACGTATGGTATATAACCCACCACATTGAAAATATGCATACCAATCGTGATATAACTCACCACATTGAAAATATATGAAATTTAAAGTGCGAAATTTAAATGCGTAAATTAAATTTCCTCCAATAGGTGTCTAACCTACCTTATGGGAATTATTGCAATAAATATAAATTTACTGAATTTAAATTGCTGCACTAATTAAATGCATAATGATTAACTACTTCTTCTGAGTAGGGTCTACTTAGTAGGCGTATTACCCTTCACTTAGCATATAAATTGCATAAATATATAAAATCTTCTCCGCTTAGTGATGGTTGAACCCATCATTGTGCAGAGGTATGCAAGTATTTAAATCAATAAATAAAGTGCGAGACTTTAAATATCTATAGAAGAAAATTTGTTCTAACTATTTCTTCAAAATATAATTATCGCCAAAATAAATCTGTCAGAATCGAAATATTCTGCCGTCAATCGCTACTCAGCCGTTTACGCAGCCTTCAAAAAGGCGCGACGCTACATATTTCTTTTTATATAACATTAATACATACTGTCACGCCAATCAAGCAATACTGTTTGCCATGGTAAGCGTTTCACCGGCAAGGCGTATGCTACACATATTTTCTTTATAAAATTTTAATAGTATAAGGATTAATACGTGAATATTCACAAGTCTCAAGCGACCTCTTTTGTAACTTTTTCAAAAGTTGGGGTACTGATTTGTAAATTTTGAAAATTTACCTTTATCAATATTGGTGTCAAATCAAGATCTCGAATCGAGTATAATGGAAATTTGAGAAAATTTGATTTTGATAATATACGCCCTTATATCTCGGTAAAACGAATGTTATAAGCTTTATATATTATTATATTATAAAATAATAATATAATATATATAATATATACCTCTCCTCGCCCTCGCTTTCCATTTTCATTACTTAATTTTTGAAAACCCGTATTCGTGGTGTTTGGCCCGGAAAATTCCACTTGTGACTGCTCAGAGACAAGATTTTATAACTGGCGGAAGCGCTGGCTGCAGTTTAATGCGCATGCAGAGAGATTTTATGAAATTGAGTATTTCAAATCAGAATAATCCAGCTTTCGACATGTACATCATCTATAAGACGAATCATAGGAAAGATACTTCTTTCATATTACTCAAAGCCAGAGAGACTACCGGTCGATAACGTGTTATAAAAGATGTAAATAATGTAGAGAGCTTGTAGAGAATTTAATTCTACGAATTCACAAGTGAATGATTTTCATTAATAATCAAACCCTATTTATAAGTGAACTGAATTCAAGACAATCAGAATTACATAATTTCATCAAGCAGATATAATAATATTCACACCAATAAAATATTATACATAATTTCCTCGGGTGCCTTGCTTCCTTTATTATATTCATAACACCATCAATTATATATAATAAATATTTCGATAATAATAAAAAATAGTACAAATAACATTATTGCTGTTCATGGAGATTAGACCTCGAGACTGATGATTAGAAGATTTCCTCGTTACTACCACTTCCGAGATACGAATTGTTTATTTGGGTAAGAGGATTTCTGGCACTTAAGTATTTTTCATGCACAAAGAGTAAAATAATATACTTATATTTGTCAACATTAATAATAAGTGACGTAGAGCGTCTCCAATGTTATGTCTCTTCCCAAAATCTAATTTTTATAGAGATACACTTATATAAATTTTGAGTGGGTCCTGTAATTTTTTAATTTTAAAATTTTCTAAATCACTTTTATCTCATTTTACTCACATTTTCTCCATTTTTTCTTTCTCGTTTTTCGTATGATGTCCAAATTCAAACATTAAACTTCACATCTTTGATTACTATTTTATTATTATTTTTAAATATCTTTCTACCTCTCTCCTCTTTTACATTTTTTCCCTTTTTTATCTATATATTTTTCCATTTCTCTATAATTAAAATAATATTTTTCACTCTATTTCTCTCTTAAATACACATCCCCATTAGACACCTCTTATTGGAGATGCAGTGAGATTTCATATAAAAATAAATTCAAAAATAATAATAAAATAATAATTGAGAATGTGTAAATAGATAATTGAATACAAACATGATACATAAATTAATAAGGAAAAAGGAAAATAGTAAGTAAAATGAGAAAAAATAATTTTAAAAATTTTAAAATTAAAAAAAATACGCGATTCACTAAAAAAAATTGAGTCCATCTCTTTCATAAGTAGAAATGAGATGTACGTTAGTGTATGTGCATTTATGAGTATTTATGAGTTTTGATGTGAAATAGGAGAGAGAATGAGTGAGATTGAGTGGTGGAGATTTGTGTAGTACAGTGGGTCCCAGAAAATATGTGAATATAATTGGTTTGATTTTAGATAAGAATGAATTAAAATGTGTAAAAATTTATTAAAAATTGTAGAAAAACGGGGGCGTATACATAGTGCATTGAGGATGCTCAGCTTGGTCCAGCTTTTCCACACATCATACTCAAATTTCCCGTACTGGCCCCAGTTTCCTAAAATTTCCAGGCGATATCGAATCTAAAATCAGGAGGAAATTTTGCATCTAAAAGTCCCGAAACATTCATGCCAATTACAATTTTCCTCGTTCAAGTATCATTTTGAATTTGAGATCCTCAAACTTTCAATTTTTATGAACATAAATTATCCCTTTTTTTTTAATACAATTAAGTGAGTTTCAGAGAGCGGCATTGATTCGATTCAATATTTTCTACCTAGAAAACTTCTGATAACAAGCAATATGCTCGTTTAAGGGGGAAAAGTCAAGCAATATGCATTTTGCATGGCCAATTCAAGTAAGGTATTTGTAAACGCTTATCGCAACAAAAATGATAATGAATTGTTATGAATTATGATTTGCTATTTTCTCTGAAATATTGGTGATATAATTTGTTGGAGTTAATTTCAATAGGGGAGAAGTTAATTTCAGTAAGGGAGGCTTGAACTAATTTTTTGTGTGTTTGATTGTGTAATATAGTAAAGAGAGTTAGAGACAATTGAAATGTAAAGACAAATAGTAAGTTCTTATTTATTTCAACCGTACGTAAATAATTACAATGAGGTCTGTGGGACAAACCCCTATTCATAGTACAATTTCATATGTCTTATCAGGCTAATCATATCCCATAATCCCTATGTGTGACCAGCATTGCATGGCTAATTGTGCACATACATTAATGAACGTATATACGTTCTCCAAGTGAACTTACCTCAACTGTTTGGTCGACGTGAAACAAAATGAAATGAACTTGTCACGATGCCGATACAATCACCTAGAACCAAAAGGTCAACATGACTTTCTTCAAACAACATGTAATTGTAGTAGGCCAACTTTGTTGGGATCGGCTCCAAAGTCTAGTTGATGTTTACAGAGTCCCACACAACCAAATGAGGTCCTTTATTGTAGTTCACAAAAAATTCATGCCCACCTAGACACCAAATTCGAGCGGCATCCAACATAATATATTAATATTGACAACTAGAATAGTATAATGTTGAAATGAATTGTGTGTATTAAAAAATAAATAAATAAAAATTAGGCTAACTCCAATTAATGTAGCAAAAGAGGATTTATTTCATTTAGGGATGAAGAACATTTCAATATTATTAACCTAGATTGTTTATGATGAGAATAGCCCCCTTGAACGTGCAATGGATATAAAATGAAACAGTCTCTTGCAAGAAGGATCTAACCGATCCTAAAGCTTTGACATCTCAAACTTAAAGGCGTTAAGTGGAGATCCAAGTGCAACTGGGGTGAATGTTTGGGACCTAGATGCAATTTTTCACATAAACAACTTGGATGTGCCAGCATGTCTATCTCGAGTTCGTACAGTATCCAAAGTCACAGGTACACACACTCTATGCGCATATTGTACAGTATACAAACACAACGTTGTGTGTATATACGCATACAAGTTCAAGCTCTGAACCAAAAGCCCGTGAGCACTTTCTGTACTCCAGTAAAGGTCCTTTTGCTAGTTGCTGCTTCTCCTTTTTTCTCTTCACCGTTGTCGGTATAATTATGTAAAAGCGGTTTAATCCTTTGTTAAATTATCATCTCATTTTGACAGGTTTATTTGATAATTGGGTTTAAGTCTTGATTCCTCTGAGATCTGTAGTACTGGTTTGCAGCTCATTTAGTGGGACTATGAGAAAAAATGAAGCCGACTACTCGGCTCAGCTCCGCTGTTTTTCAGCTCACTCCAACTCGAACTCGGTGATTATCATGTTAATTGGAATTTTAGAATGATTTCGTCATTTTATTCCATTGAGTTTGCATTTGTGTTGGAGTATTATGCATTCGTGGCATGTCTTTTTCTAGTGATATGAGTTCACCGTGATAATTTGATAATGTGGGCTGTACCTTAGGTTCTTTTCTGTTTAGTTTATTGTCTTTGATATTGTTCGGGATCAAGGGGTTTTTCCCCTCTCTGTGAAAGGCTGAAAGCATGGGTTCGTTTTCATGGATTTGAATATCTTGTGGTGGGAATATTTAGTGGTCATAATTCCGTTGGTTGGATTTTTTGAACAATGTACATCAAATTTGAGAAACGAAAATTAATGAAATATTGTGTTGTATTATTGAATTACTTCTAGACAAAACTGAATGAAATCCTGACCATGGTATAATTTTCTTCGAAATTTGATATTTCCATATGACTCACTCAGTGAAATGGTGCTGCAAAAATTGAATAGCAGTTGTCTATTATTTGAAAATTTCCTTCTATTTTTTAGCTCTTACATCAAAATTACTCATTTAGCTCTTACATCAGTGGTCTCTCACCGACATCATGGTAAAGAAAGTGTAATGATTGATTTTAAGAAATATAATTGGCATGAACCCCATGGGTTGGTCCAGCAGTAAGGGTGTACTTGGGATTGTGTGTTAGGTGCACAGTCGCAGATTCGACTCCCGCAGCGTAATAATGATTTCTTGGGTCATTGGGGTGTTTCTTGGTCGAAGCACTAGGGAGGTTAGTGGGGGTGGGGATCATGAAAAAAAAAAAAGAAATATACTTGCCATGCATCCCATCTTTAATGACGTCACTTCAGTTGTTTAAGAAAATAGGAACAATTTTACCCTTTTTGTTTTACGTTGTATTATTAATTATTTTAAGTATAAATACAATGATTTATGTGTTTTTAGTGATTCCATACTGCCCTTTTGGCAAAGATAATATCATTGAGATTCATGGAGAAAGTCTTCTTTTCAACTTGGTTGATCCCCGCCTGATGTACTTTTTAAATTCTCAGGTGTGATTTGATTATCATATCAAATAATGAGAAAGAGAAAATTGCTTCAGGATTGCTAGATCCTTTTCTTTCCCACCTGAAAACTGCTCAAGATCAGAATGCTAAGGGTGGCTATTCAATTTTTCTTGAACCGGAGTCCAACGATAATGGAGCATGGTTTACGAAGGCCACTCTGCAAAGGTTCGTATAATTGCATGTCAATATAAAGTTTTGTGGTCTACAGTGTGCTAGTTCTGGCATATTTCTGTATTGTAATAGTCAATTTCCCGTATTTATGAACTACCTCACTGTCTTCATGGTGCCATTGCTTCAGCTTCCTTGGGAATGGTGATATGATTCTGGAATGGTGGCATATGATGTAAAATATTTGCTGATAATATCACATCAATGTTGCATGTCGGTGAAAACGTTTTTAGTCGACGGATTCTTGATATTATTAAGTTGGATTAATATACACATTTAGCTGCAGATAAATAATTAATATTTTCAGGTTAACTTGACATTTGAGCTTTCTTTCTGTGCTGAGAAACTACATTTGTTTGTTTCTTGAACCTGCCAGCTGGCTTTAGTGTTGACATTATTGCCATCTGTTGATCATCCTTAATCTGCAGATCAGCGTTCTGACCTTATTTATTCAACTGATTGTATGAAAATAAAGTTGGAAACAATATCCAGTAGTATAAGAGATTGGCCCACTTTTTATTTTTCTGGAAATTGCCAGCAGTTGTATACAAGATTACAAGCGGCAAGCTTTCATAATGCATACTCGAAATAGTCAAATAGAATATGTAATGTGATTTTGTCAAGTAACTTTTTGCACTCTGATTTACTTGGCTTATGGAATGGTCGTTCTGCATGCACAATAACTCTTTTAACTTATAAAATCCCTAAAATAATGAAATATGTTTTGTCATGAATGCATCTGGTCTGAGGCACAGTGTCTGGCATCTTGATTTTAGGCTAAAGCCAAGCAAATAGAAGGATATGAAACTTTGCTGCTTATAATAGGTTTGTACGTTTTGTGAGCACTCCGGAGATCTTGGAACGCGTTTACACCATAGAAACACAGATCATACAGATTGATGAGGCAATTTCCATCCAATGCAGTAATGACAATGGACACGGCAATGTAACTACTATATGCTAGAGTATTTTTAGATACTTTTCAAAACTTCAATTTATTGTTTTTTTCATCTAATGTTTTTCCCCTTTTATAATATTGACAGGTGAAATATCATCAAGAAAAACCTGTGGGAAGCTTTGAAGGTACCTCCAATTGATACCATTTGTATATTTGAATGTTTTATGTCCCGGAAAGGGACTATTTCCTGATTTTTAAATTTAAAATTATTTTTCTGTCTTTTGCTATCAATTTCAATTGAGAAGTTAAATGTTATAGGCGAAAATGTTATATTCCCAGCGTTATTCTCCCAGCATTTCTCCCAGCTACTCACAACCCACTTGCAGGCCCCCTGAATGCGGTGGGGCCGGGGGGCCCTCACCCACATCTCTCTCACATTTTTTCTCCCAGCGTTTCCCAGCGCTCTTAACATAACATTCCCGATGTTATAGGTTCATGAGGAAGGACAACATTGTTGGACATTGACATCCTGTGTCAATTAACAACTTTTCTTCTTCCCTGTTTGTTGCTGACCGGTCTTATTCCCTTTTGTTTGAATGATAATATATATAATTTACTGTAGTTTTCCTGAACTTTCCAATGAGTAATATAGCACCGGTAAGTAAAGTCAAACAATTAATAAGGTTTTTCAATTTTTACTCTTGGCAGGCAATGAATCTAAAGCTGTTTCCAAGGAGGAAAAAGCAATTATCCTCTACGAGGTGAATAGGTTTCATCATGTTCCTCTGTGGCATTTCATTGGACACTGCATTTTTTCACACTTCCGTTCATTTTTCTGACAGCCTGGTTCACAACCATCTGAAGCGGATGGGTTGCTCTGGCAGCATGGAAATTCGAAGTATGTAGTAGACTAGTAGTGCCATAATAAGACTTCCTTAGAAATTATTTACATTCATGGAGGGATTTCTTGTGTTTGTTCTTATTATTGAAATGAGATCATTTGATCTGGTAGTCCTACATCATTTTTCTTGGGAACTGAAGCATTAGAATATAAAATGGGACTTTCTGAGAAAGCGTCAGAGGGGGATGCTATGGAAGCTAAGATTATCTGGGGTGAGATAATAGTAGCAGTATATTTGGATATCTTATTTCACTTTTCCTTTGGTATGCTTCTGCAAACCCACAATAGCTCTACATCTTTAGGTTTTACTCCGAAACCATTTTGCTTTTCCCTTGTACGTATATTAAGATTTCTGTTGTAAACCATTTTACTAGGGGGCCTGGTTTTTGTATGTGCTATTTTTCAGTTCCCATCCTTGTGGGTTATGATCCATATGCAAACAATTCCAGTTTGATGCCTTAACTTCCATCTGCACATATTCTATCCTAAAATCAACCAATTGGCTATTGGGAATACAGAACTTGTTTTTAGTATAGCAACCGTTTAGAATATCTGAGGATTTGCTTGATTGTTTTGGCGATTACTTGCTCTCCTTAATCATCTGCCTATATTTTATTTGATATTCAAGATCAATATGGCCAAGAAAGTGAAAGAAAGGTTAAGGGGAAAAAAGTATCAAGAATAACTGTTTAAGAGCTTGACCTGATTGCATCTCATCATGTGGTGAACCAGAGTCCAACTGCTGAAAGTGTTTGAGACCCGTAAAACAGCACTACTAAAAGAACAAGGCATGGCTTTTGCAAGATCTGTAGCAGCAGGGTTTGATATTGATCACATGGAACCGCTTCTAGCATTTGCCAAGTGCTTTGGAGCATCACGTTTAATGTAAGCCCGAATTCTTCCTCTGCTTCATGTTCCCTTCCCCACCATATCTAGGGGATAATCTGTGGGACTATCAAGAACTATATGCAATTTTATTTTGACAAAATTATCCAACAATGGATTATATGACAGGGAAGCATGCTCAAGGTTCAGGGAGCTGTGGAAGAGAAAGCATGAAAATGGGCAATGGACTGGAATTGAGGCAGCAGAGGCAGTATCTACTAGAGCAGACTTTTCTTCAGCAAACTCATCTGGTGCTATGCCCTCATTTGTGCCTAACAAAAATAACGAATCCAACCATGATTTGGTCTTGGCGAATAATAGAAACTTGGACGCATATATTAATGCTGGTAAGAAAAGAAGGGTTCCCCAGGTGGTAATACTACCCTTTTTCTTCTTGGAAATGTCAGCATTCGACATATCCACAATATTTGACATAAGTTGAACTGAAAAATGACTGGAATAAGAGTAACATAATGAGGTCCTGCTATTGTGATGGCAATGGAGCGGTTCGACGAGTGGAGACGCTCATTTAAACGTAGGGTAGCTTGAACCAGCCTGTGATCTCCTAATGTCAGGACAGGGTAGGTCAGGTCGTGGGGCCTAGCAAGCCGCCTTGTTTGTTGACCTTTTTGATATATTTCATTTAATTTTCTTTTCTTTTAAGTGTCCATCTTTTATAAATAGAGATTTTGAACATTATTTCTATCCAAATAGTCATATGCAAAGGCAGTTCCATTACACATTCATAATTTTTAATATTGTCCTTCTTAGTGTTGTTGTAGAGTTGGTATGGAATGGGTCACATGATCCCACCCTTCTCAGGTCGGGTAATGTGCCTCGCCCCGCCAACCTGCAGGTCCACAACCACCACCCCAGCCCCCACCCCCCAAAAAGTTGGTGCACCATGTTGAGAACGGATGGGTAGTCTTTCCATCTCTAGGCCCCCTTGATAAGTAATTCACAGAAGAATTCAATTTTAGATACTTACATGGATAAAATGGCTCACCGGCCAAGTAAATACACGGGGAAATACAGAACTGCTGTCCAAAGTAATTCAACTAGAGGGATATATTGCTAGGGAATTCAACACTCTTGGAGTCTGGCAAAGAGATAAGGAGTAAGAAGATGACCTCCTAAATAAACTTAATAGTCGTACATTCAACTCTATGCCTTCGAGGATTACATTTGCGTTGTTTATGGTGACTTCTAATCCTCCAAGCATATGCTATTACCAAAGCATTCTGTAAACATTTTCAATACCAATTTAAATGAAACTAGATGACAAGTTTGTGCCACAACTTGTAAAGAAGTTAAAGTCCGTAGGAATTCTATTCGATATTGAAAACTTGGAAACTTCTATTATTCCTGGTTTAATAAGTTTAGAGTAAACAACAATATCTACCCATAGAAAAGTCCAATTTCAGATCCTTAAAATGTTTTGCGCAATCTGTAACCTCTCCTGTGGTATCCTATTTGCATGGTAGATATACTTTCATTATTCCCAGAATTCTGTAGAAAGTGGCCCCACAAGTCTTCCCTGTGGAATTCCAACTGAGGAATGAAAAGATCTCGACTTCTGTTGGTTCAAGTGTTGTAGTTAATCACACTCCTAGGTATATATTGCTCCATCCCTCAGTTCTCCTGGATTGCTTCAAAATCATTTGACTTTACTTGCCATTTACATAGAAGTGCTTGATACAGATAATGTTTCTTGTGAAATCAGATCCCAATTAAGTGGGCTGTCATGGAGAAGTTAAGTGTTGCCTGCCCTGTGAAAGACGAAGCTAGAGCTAAGTTTATCTAATAAATTCACCAATCATTTATCCATCTTCACTCCAGGTTTTATTTCCATTTTCTGTGTGTAAAAAGCGCTTTTTTGACTTAAATTCTCATCTGTGTGAAGGTCAGTTTTAAACAACCAAAGACAAACATCATCATACACCGGTTTAGGTGCTTGACTTCGGTTCCACTAAAATTAGTTGAGGGAAATTCGTTCATATATTAGCTGAAAATTGACCAGTTACCACGTTATGAACTATTTTCCAACAATTTTTTTGTGCCATGAATTCTTAGAGACTGAAATTCCCAAATCACATTTTTATGGAATCGTGTTTATATTCTATGTCAGTGAGAGTGTCAAGCTTTCTTTCTTTTCTTTCTCCTTGAAAGGAAGCGTGTTAGCCTTAGGGGCCTCCTCCTTCATACACCCACTGTTGGTTTATAGTGGAAATTAGCTCCGAATACGTACCAAACAAATCACAAATCTGTAAGGTTGCTACATATAACATGCCCGAGATGTTGGTTGGCGTTAAATCTCCACAGATGGATAGTAGAATTTGAAGGGTGTATTTTTTTAAATTTTTTTTCCGTGCTTTGCTCGATGAGAAATGCTTTTGTCAGGTCTTTTAACTGTCTTCTAATGTAATGTGGTTGCGAATGTCTATGTTTTGTTACATCTTTTTTACTTCATATGGGAAGACACTGGTCATATCGTGTTTATTATTATTTTCCAGATGGAAATCCTCCAGCAGATTGCTCAGTTCCTAATGGTCATGGTCAGTTCCCTCATCTAATGTTCCCTCCGTGGCCGGTGCATGCTCCACCTGGCCCACCATTTCAAGCATATCCTGTGCAAGGAATTCCATACTATCAGACTTACACCGGAAATGGCCCTTTTCATCAGCCACCTCATTCACCAATGGAGCAGTCTGCCCAGAAGGTGCAGCAAATTGATGGTAGGGATAGTAATGGGATAAGATCAGAGGACAATAAGGAAGTTTCACACTGTCAGGAAGCACAGAAAGAGGCTAAAAGATCAGTAAAAAATCAGTCAGGCATGATTGTCATTCGGAACATTAATTACATCGATTCCAAAGTGAAAAAATATGATGGTGAATGTCGTGAATCCAGTGAAGATTCTGACACCGACTTAGAAAATGAAGAGTTTGAGGGTGCTGATCTCGATGTCATACAAAATAAACATTCTGGCAGAAAAGGAAGCTGCTTGAAATCAAAGGGTGAATCCAATTTAAATGATGAAGTCTCTGATTCCAGAATAGAAGATGATGATAAACACTGGCTAGCATTTCAAAATTTGTTGCTCAAACAAACTGCTGAAAGTGCTAATGGTTCCTATGAGAACATGTTTGCCGAGGAAAAAGATGTTAAAATAAACAGGCGAGCAAACAATGCGAGTCGTGACCCATTGGCTCTCGGTTGTCGTGATACAGGTGAAATACAAGATACCAGGATGAATGGAATCTACAAAGTCAGTGGAAGTATGTTGTGCAAACCAAGGGGATTCAGTGATGAATTTCTTTTATCTAGAGAAAAAACTGATTTCAGAGGCAACCAATCAAACTTTGGTAAGTCATCAGAGCTACTAGCTGTGGACGGTTTTGGTTGTGCTGTCAAGAAGATGGATAGAGAATCATCATCTGCTATCGCTCATGAGGCTCTTATGATACCATTTAGGTCAATGTCTATGGATCAAGAGGGAGTAAGGGAGAGAACTGTTATTGAGTTTGATCCTGAGATTTCTTCAAAGCATAAAAAATCAGGAAGCAATTCCAGGGGTACTAGGAACCAAGTCAACTATGAGCCTGATGATTTGAACTTGATGCCTGAACGTGGGACAGAAAAAAGATCTGGTGGATATGATCCTGCTCTGGACTTTAAAATGCAGGTCTGCTCGGACGGTTCTCCTTCAGAAGAGAAAAGGAAAAAAGGAGTGGCTGATGTCAAGCGAGGAATTAAAAAATCAGACAAGGATAGGAGGTCGAAAGTTACTACGGATTATGTGAATAAGCAGAAAACTGGAGGACCTATAAGGAACGAAAAACAATCAAAAATAAATCCTGTAGAAGATGCACGAGCACGTGCTACACAGTTAAGATCCTTCAAAGCTGATCTTCAGAAAATGAAGAAAGAGAAGGTACACTGCACACTCTTCCTTAATTCCTTTTATTTCTTAGTCTGCCAAAGGCAGCAGAGCTTCACTCCCAGACTAAATGATATACAGATGAGAATAGATCTTTGGATCTGTTGAGATATGCAGATATTAAATCATGATTTTTTCCTTAGAACCACGTGACACGTTCCTTCTCTTATTATTTGTATAAGGATCACCATAGAAGTGGTGTTTTACGATTCATGGTTCATTTGCATGTCATGATTAGTTTATCTTTGTAAATGAACTTCCAACCTCTGAAAGATCATTTCTCCACAGGAAGAGGCGGAATTAAAGCGCCTTGAAGCTTTAAAGCTGGAACGACAAAAGAGAATTGCATCTAGGGGAAGTTCCACATCTAACAAATTATCAGTTGCATCCGCTCAGACAAAGAAATTGCCAACAAAACTTCCTTCTATCAGTAACAGAGGATCCAAATTTAGTGATTCGGAACCTGGTTCATCATCACCCTTACAGAGATCCAAAGTCAGAATTTCAGTTGGATCTAGTGAGTCGCAAAAGGTTTTTAAAGCCAGTAAAGTAAGTGAGCCTTGTCAGTTGGCAATGCAAAGGGTGAGTAGGTCAGCATCGTCACTACCTGAGCCAAAAAGAGGAAGCAATGGTGTTGCACTGGATTCTAAGGTCTCCATGGCTCGGATTAGAAGATTATCAGAGCCCAAAACAATTTGTAGTACGCCTGTTAGCTCAATCAAAACCCTAAGTGCTGAAGCAGTATCCAAGAGAAAGACATTCGTGGGGCCTGAGAGGAACAAAACAGCTGCCATAAAAAAACTCGATAGAAGTAACGCTGCAACTCCATCTGGGCTGAACATTAGAAATGAAAAAACACCTGTGAACATGGGCCTGGACAACTCAGTGCTCAAGGGGAAACTACAATTGAATGGAATAAAGCCCTCAGCATTCTCGGAAAATGCTGAAATAAAAGTGAAAGATTGCAGTAAAGCACATGAGAGTGATACAGTAGAGGACAATCCAATTGTTGAAAAAACTATAGTGATTATGGAGTGTGAAAAGCCATCTATTCCTACTGCACATTCATCAGAAGGAAAGATGAGTTTACGTGACAACAAAGGAGAGAAAAGTGATATCATATCTGAGGTTACTGCTATACATGCACCAACTTTGCCCGTTGATGGAGTTTATACAAATTCCTTGCCTAATCGACCTCCAAAGCAATGGGATCCTAATCCGGTAAGATATGTGAAACTGAAAATTGCTTCCGTTCCGCATAAACTGAGTTTGAACTCTTTTGTTTTTATCGTTACTATCTGTATATATGTGTATCACATGTATGACATACTTTGATCTATGATTAAAAATAGATAGATGTATGAATAAACAGACCAGAGAACTCAGACACTTGCTCAGTTACAGCTTTCTGAGACAAACGCTTTTTCTTAAAAGCAAAGTGATTCTTTTGAAGTATGTGGCTAGAAGTAGGGAAAAGTTATGCGGAAACATGAAATATATAATTTTTAAGAAAAATTTATGGTTAAAAATGGTTGCAAGGAATAGTCATTATTTTGTATTTTTCGCGAAACAAGCGCTTAATGTCAGAATTGTCTTATTATACAGTCATTAACCATGTAAGTGGATTATAATCAACGGGGTGTAGTGGAAGAATAAAACTTAAAAAATATGCAACGACATATAACTTCCCTTCACTATTTGTTTCTTTTGGAATTACTCTAATCTAGGTTTCAAAGAAGGTAAATGTAATACCATACATGCTTAGATCTGCGAATTGTTAATTGCTGCTTACTCCATCATGAAGCATGTGAGATTATCATCAACTGGATGGATGGGCTGAATACAAATGGGAAAAATGTGACTGTGTTACTTTTATGTCTCCTTTCACTTCCGCAACAGACTGAAACTCCTAGTCATTTGCAAACTATGATATAAATCTTGACGGAAAATTTATTGGCCAGTCCAGTTATGAACTCTCTTGTTTGGGACTTCAAATTCCTTTTCCTTTTAGTTATTTTGTTACTTAATCAGGACATGATTTATATAATTTTGTTTTCGGGTTTTGATACTGTTATACTCTGATGAAGGTAAATAATAAGGAGAAGGACCCTCTGAAGTTTGCTGATGCTGTCACCGCCAAAAAACCATATCAGGCTCCATATGTTCGGGTCCCCCCCGTAGAAGCCCACTCATCTCGAAACACCGATCACAACCTAGCACCGTCAAGAAGCTCAGAAATGGCATCACGAGTCCAAAAAGCTGCTAAACCCCGTGTTCCTGATGTGAAAACCCTCAGATTGGACAAGAAACAAGACTCTACCCAAGTAAAGGAATCATCTAAAGGGTTTAGGCAACTTTTGAAGTTTGGGAAGAAGAATCATTCTTCAGCTTCAGTTGAATCTGGTGCTGCAAGTGTTGATGGTTTTGATGAGGGTGCTCATGGAAGAAATGGTGCTGCACCGAAAGAAGGTGACATGCTACTTCTCTACCAAACAATAGCAAAAGTTACAGTGAGTGATACAACAAATTTATAAGATGCATGGTTGTGCTTAAATTACATATCATTGGTTAACCTTTTGCTTCACGGTAGAGCCGTGGTGCTTCTGCTGGAATTTGTTGGTATTCTATTTGACTGTTCCGGCTGACGATCGTGGAAGTAAAAAATGGATATATCATATCATTAACGATATACATTTTCTAGCTGAATAACAATACTGTTTTTATTTTATTAATTAAATATGTTGAATTTAATTAAACAATATAAAATTTATATGCAACACTTTGTCATTAAAATATTGCGATACAGAAACCTTAATATGATCACATCTTTGATTTCTGGCAAGTGTAGATCTTTCAAGATTTTTGGGCATTTAGGTTGTTTTGTAAATCAGACAGACATGGCCATACTTCATCTGTAATATGTTTAGAAAATCTTTATGATCTTGGACTCTCACTGACAATTTAAATAGCATGCCTGCTGACTTTTATTGGTTTCTTTCAGTTGACACCCTGAAGAATCTAATCTCTCAAGAAGAAATCTCAACTGCCGGTAATTCTTCACAAAAGTGTAAGCGATCTGGTGACCTTGCATGCCCTTTATAGTCTTTACTGGTCAAATAACTGAAATTTATTTATTTCACCTTGCTACAGCTTCTCGCCATTTCTCTTTATTACCATTTTGGAGCAAGTCAAGTGATAAGAAACTAGCTTCTTAGAGTATCAAATCTGTCAAGGTGATGTCTCTCTGTTATCTTGTGATGAAAGATGCGATAGTGCTTTTTTATTTGCTATATTTCCTGTATCTCCCAATGTACTTACAACTTATACTGTTGCAAAAATTAAAAAAAAAGGAAGCACATATCTGCTCATTTGCAAAGCCAATCTTCAACAAGTCAAATTTTTTGTACCTCTCATTTTAATCAAATGCACGGCATGTAGTATTCACTGGAACCACATGGATCATCGCTTTATAACATGAAATTTTTGTGAAACCGTACTGTCATTTATCATATTAGCTGGATATTTTTTTATTTTTTCTTTTCAAGTGTCTTTTAATTCTGTGGTGCTAGTTGTCATTGTCATTTAGGCCGTCAGCCTGGATGGTTGGTTAATTGGTACAACCGTACGACAATAAGTTGATGTAATTTGGTAGGTGGATGATAATTAGTCATTTTTTGGCAGCCATAAACTCCATGATTATGGATGGGATCTCTTGAGAAATATTATGATGTCAGTTCTTGCTCGTTGCGGGAAATAATGACTGCGACATCTAAAAGAATTCAGCCTTTCTAGCAATAATAATCTGCAAGCTCGTTACTCTAATTTGTGCAATATCATAAACATAAAGTAGATGTATGCCTCTCCAAATGCCAGTTTAGGCAGGGCTGCCTCACAGTGGATACCATGACATGCACGTCCAGGAAAGTAAGTTAAGTAATTAATAATTACAACGAAGAATCAGCCAAAGCGAATAATCAAGGAAGAGATTGTGGCCTTGCTTATCCTTGTCAAAGCCTCCTTTGCTAAACATTCTGCTGCTTCTTGAGGGTCTTCTATGTGCCTGATCAGATTTACAGCCTCTTGCTTCTTCATGACCTATAGAAATATAATCAAATACAAAGAAGGATGATGGTTGATCGAGTTAGTTGAATTTTAAACTTGAAAGGAAATTGATGCTGAAACATCCATGGGTTGAGGCTAAATACACCCCCTTGTTTGTCTGAGTGTATCCCCCCATACCAAACTCCTCCCATTTTTTTTCCTTGGGCGTTCGGCCTGCAATGCAGGCCAAATACCTGCAAACTTTATAAAAAGAAGGGAGGGTGGGGGAGGGGGTTGTGGAGGGACGCAAACAGGGCTTGCCATTAATGGCAGCTTCAAGGTTGAAGAAGGCCCTTTTTTTGGGTTCGGCCTACTTCGGCTGTTCGGCTAGTGCAGGCCGAACGCCTGCAAACTTTAAAAAGGGGGGGTAAGCAAACGGGGCTTGAAGAAGCTGCCATTAGTGGCAGCTTCAAGTTGCCGTAAATTAATGGCAGCTTCAAGTTGCCATAAATTAATGGCAGCTTCAAGGTTGAAGAAGCTTCTCTTTTTTTTTTTTTTTTCTCCTTCAAACACCTTAAAAGTGGCCATTGGTATTGTTCCGATGACCAGGTGTCAGAACGACGACACCCGGTGATTTATGCCATGATCTCCGTTTTGAAATTCGAGACCAGATCTAGATTCAGCACGACGAGACGGAGCTCCGGTAATTTTTTCAAAATTTTGCGACACTGTTGGATGCCGTGGGGCCGGTCAAACTTTTGGCCAAATTTTAAGTTAAAATTTGGCCAAAAGTTTGACCGGCCCCACGGCATCCAACAGTGTCGCAAAATTTTGAAAAAATTACCGGAGCTCCATCTCGTCATAATGAATCTAGATTCAGTTCCGGATTTCAAATCAGGAGTCGGACGAGACTAGAAAATCACCCGGGTGTACTGTCAGTTACGGCACACCCGGTGCACCGGAACAAGCCTGGCCATTAATGGCAGCTTCTTCAAACTTGAAGCTGCTATTAATGGCAGCTTCATATCCCCCCCCCCCCTCTCTTCAAAGAGCAGATCGGAAGGGTTTCGAATGGGGGCTGCACTCAGAAAGACGGGAAAGACGGGTGTATTTAGCCTCGCCCATACCAATGCTGACACATTGGTAGAAGGATTTGAATTAGTGCAGGTCGTCGGCCCGACCTAGCCTGGCCCGTTAGTAAGATTAATAAACTCAAATGATAACCAATTTTCCAATCTCAATACAAACATCTAATTTATTTTGATACTGTTGTTACCTCCCAAATGCCAGTGCTTCCTAGGATAAGAAATTCAGTTTCAGAATATATCCTTTCAGATCCAACACCCAATTCTGAGCTTTTTGAATTCTTTGTTCCTCCACCAATCATGAATGCCTTAGAGATACGCAGCATGCCTAAACATAAAAATAACTACAGCCAATCAAGAAATTGCAGGCATAATAAATTGGCACAAATTGCTAATAAGACTTGATTGTGTTGACACGTGAACAAGGACCATATTCAGCATGTGAGATAAAGTGTTGCAGTAGATGTAAAAAAGTTTCTTTGAATTGGCCCTAAATCCTGACAAAGAAGATGATGTGTGTTGAATAAAACTCCCCTTTTGTTGACATATAAATAACAACCAGATCTGATATGTGGGCCTGAGGTGTTGTGATACTCATACCCCCGAATTACTAGATGGGAGCTTTTCTTTGTAGTCAAAATCTGGCCCGAGTTGATGATTTCTTGTTGTCTTGTAAATAAGAACTAGGGTGTTCTACCACCCCTATTGCTGAGTGGAACCGTAATTGAGAATCATGCTTAGTTTCTGTTGACATGCAAATAGTAGAAACACGAATTAAGTGCATTGGACATATTTTTCTTGCCTGGAATTAACCTACGAGACCAATGCTTTCTGGGGGAAAGCTGTTTCTTTGTGCTAATTTCGTAAGCCTTGCCACCTGTGCACACAATAGCTCTGTACTCCCCCACGTTTGCAGTCACAAGCCTATTCCCATTGATCACCATAGCAGAAGCTGAACCTGGTTTTGCGGCCTCTTCACCGCCTTCCCCTTCCTCCGGGTTTCGATTGTCTCTCATCTTTGCTCTTGCACTTTGATATGACTTTCTCATTGCTTCCTCACTTCTCTTCCTCAAATGTGACTGCATATCATCATATTTTGAAAGCGTCGCTTTGAATTTTGACATTGATTATATCATGAAATTACTGTAAACTCTGAAGATTATAACCCCCCACCCACACACACACAAAACATAAAAAGTCGGTAAAAGTGCTTACCACTTTGAGCTTCTGGTTGAAGAAATTTGTTCGTATGTAGTTGAGAACCCCATCGCCAGTACCTTGTTCGAAAAGTCCAAAAACCAGAACTCACAGTTTTGTACCTGTTCTCTTTGGACAAAAACTGAGTCAAATGTTGTTAAGCTACGACCTGGGGTACCACCCCATGTCCATGACCTATCTTCTAGAACCCGATGGCCATAGGTTACATGCATCATCCATGGAGCCCTGATCTCTCCATCATCTGTTTTTCCTTCCTTTTTCCGTCTATTTCCAGTAAGCAATCTTCTTAGCCTAATTTTCTGTTCAAATACACCAATCAAGAAGCAACAAAAACGTATGCACCAATGTAAGTGTTAAAAATGTGACTTTGTAACTGTAACGAAGAGTCAAAGGCCGCCAAAAGCTTCAAGAAAAAATGTAGAATTTTATTTTGGGTGCGTATAATACTTTGAAAACATGGATAGAGAAATCAGAAAATCCACGAACCCACGTTTGAGGTTGAAAGAATGAGAGTTACCTTGAGTCCCATGATTCATTGCTGATTTCCAAGTGAGATGTTTGCCGTTAGATTTCTGAAAGGTTCAGATGAAAATTGAAATGGTAAGATTTTTGAATTGATGGCGAAGAAGTTGAAGGGAAGGGAATGACAAGTCTAAATATGGGTTTAAGGTAGTCTTGCTGTTTCTTTGACTGTTCTCCAATCAAATTTTAACACATCAGTGCAGTTTTGAAGTGGCGAAATTTAGAGGCACATGATTATTATTATTATTATTATTATTTTATTTTATTTTATTTTTTCATAATACTATCTACTAATTAATGATGACAAGTTAAGTGGTGTCATGACATTTTCACGTTTTTCATTTCCGTTAATATACATATATAGTAATATCTTAATTGTTCATTTTATTTATAAAAGATACTCATTTGTTATCGTTGACGCGACACTAATTAATTTGTCATTTTCAAATCTTGCATCAAAGAGGTAATAAATTAAGAAGCCAAATAAGTTACAATTAATTGTCACATGGCTGAAGATTAAATACTTACAATAAATAATATTATTCTATTTTATTGGATGAATGATGACAGTGTCAAAATATCATTAAGAGAGATGGGACTGTTAATGATAAATCTGTTATTATTTTGCAAACTACAAAATAGTATCAAGTATCCCAAATCATTCATATAACAATTTCAATTCATGAGTTACATTACATTGCAACTTTAAGTGAAAGTTATAATTATTCCTGGTTATTCTCAACCTTTTTCTTTCTTGTGATATAACGGTGATATCGAAGAAAGATAACAATTATTCCCTTTACTTATAATGCAGACATTCACAGACCACAATCATATTATTGAATCAAAGTCTAACTTTCTTAACAATTTTGACAAGCAATAATGTCTAAATCCAATTAATATGTGTTCCATATTATTTGCATTTTAAGGTTAATATAACATGGCAACTATATTTTGTCATCGAGAAAATCCAACAATGTTTGGTTATAGTTGTAAGCCAAATTTATTTTTCAAGTATGTATTTCAAAGCTATCAATTATTACCAAGTAAATAAGTTCTAGTGCAAGTGCTTGTTTGACAAAACTTTTTCGACAGCTATTTTTTCTTAAACTTGTGTGTTATAATGACACATTTCGCAAAACAAATACGTTTTCCGTAATTTTCTTTAGCTTTACCTACAGAACTAAGAAATTAATAAAGCCTTGGTGAGAAAGTGGAGATGTTGAGGTTCTATGGTGTAGTGGTTAGCACTCTGGACTTTGAATCCAGCGACCTGGGTTCGACTCCCGGTAGGACCTTTTTTCCTTCAAATTTTCTGTATCGTTTTTATCAAGAAAGTGTTGTGCAGTGCAAAATTTTTCTACCCGTTTCAGAAGTTCTATACAATCCAGTAAATAATGAATTACTGAGGGTGTCAGCACCCTTATTTTTTTTTTCTAGTTAGAAGAGTTGAAGTTGAGTTTCTTTGAAAAATGGAGGCATGTCGCACAAGGTTTTATGCACGTTGACCTAAAAAAGGCACTACTCGTGTGTCGACTGCCTCCTATTTTTGTAAATATGTGTGTGTGTTGGAATTTTTTCTTTTTGGGCTACACTTACTCAACTTTGGGCCCATTCATTCGTGGCCCAAACTGCTTATAATATTTGAAGTGCAAGCTTGATATCTGCCCATATATATAAATGAAGATTTTGTGAAGAGGAAATTAGGTGAAACACAACATTTTAATTTAATATATTACAAAAATCAGGTGTTTTAAGAATATTTGCAAATGATCGTTGAATCAGGTTGGCGATTGGCGTGAGGGACACAAGTAGGTCAATGGCATTAGGAAGATGATGAAGCAAGGGCAGTCGAATTCGTTGTGGAAAATTAGTTTTTTTTTTTGGTGACAATAGAAAAATGGTACTAAACATGTAAAAGAAAAAAAAAGCCACTTTAAAAGAAGTTATTTGCGAAATATGTTTGATTTGATTTTCAAATATGAAGAATGAAAATAGAATTCAAATATAAGTAAATAGTGAATACAATTTAACCTCACAGATATATTCCCAGCTTTCTTTTCTCCGAAAGTCTCCTAGCTCTCTCACAACCCACCTTAGCTCCCCCATGATGGCTGTGGGGCCCGCACCCCTATTGTGAGAGAAAAATTCTCCCAGCGCATGCCAGGGCTTGGGGATATATCACTGCTCTACAACTTAAATGGGGGATCTTGAAGCAAAATGCTGGCCCATTGGAGCTCATTACACCGCGAAAGCAGCGCGTAATTTGAAATTCAGTTAAACGTGGCAACGACTATTTCATTCCTAATGCACGTTTTCTTTTATTTTTCTTTAACTATCAATGATTTATCCGTAATTACTATTTTAATATCTATGTCTATATAAAACACACACACACACACCCCACAAAATATTAATATAGCGCATAATTTCCTCTGCATCGATCTAATTCAGTTGGCACATTCTAATCTCAATTCTCAGGTTCTTCAATGCGATCATATTATAATTCAATTAATGCGTTCACAGAATTTTGAATGTGTAGTATATGCTTTTTGTCATCAATTTAGTTCATGGTATCAGCATATTATGTTTCCGCAGGCGATTACTGCATTGTGTATATTGCCATGTATGAATATTCATTACGATTCACATTGCCAACAAAAACAATCGCGTAGATTTAATTTTTCTGAATTGGTTTCCTTCGTAAATAGAATTTTCATTTTTCTTTCCAAAAATCATTGTTGATCGAGACAGTCAGTTATAATGTTGTGCACATTTTCTTTTCAATGAGAGAATTGATCTCAGAAATATGCATATGCTTTAATAGTATGATTAACAAACTCGAGTTTTGGTTTTGGGTACAGAATAGTGTGAAAATGGGGGAAACTGTGTTTACTGCGTGTCTGGAAGGAATGAAGCATGTTAAGTCTGAAAAAGGGGATATGCTGACTAAGCCTTTCTTGGATGTCTGCAAACTCATATTGCCAATTCTAGGTTCGTCTCTGCTGCAATTTTACTGGTAATTTCTTAGTACAGATTTTTTGAGTTCTTGAGAATTAAAGTTGTAAGTACTTTCCCATACCTCCACTTCTTCATTTATCAGCTATAACTTGGTGTTTTTGGTGAATCGAATCGGCTTCACAAAACAGAACTAGAACAGGCTTCCTGCATTGCATGTTTCGAATGTAGTGAAACTTCGTTAAATTTTCTACTACTCTGTTGATATGGGTTGCTCACTTGAACTTAATCTCTATAATATTTCTCCTTGAGATATGAATTTTACTATATGCTAGATAAATTTGGAGCTGCGATGGCGGTGGTGAAATCTGACATTGGTGGTAATATTTCGGTAAGATTTTCTTTTGTCTGGATTCAAAATGTGCGCACATAAAATTCAAATGAGATCATTCTCCCTTTTGTTTTTTTTTTTTTTGTGTGTGACAGCAGCAAACATTTTAACCTCAAGCTTCTTATTAGCACACTAACTTTTGGGATACTGAGAGAGAATTTCAATGTTTATTAACTGACAGAGGCTTGAAAATAAGTACTCTTCCAATCCATCGAGATTCAACTATTTGTACAGTTTGGTACAAGCTGAAGTTGAAACTAAAACTGCCAAAGCATCATCAAGCTGTACCAATGGACTTCTTTGGCTGACAAGGTACTACTTACTGTATGTAATGTGGTTTTCTTGTCACTTAATGTACCAAGAGCTCTGGTTTTTGGGAACATGCTTTTGAATTTTGAATAGATAAATGGAACCTCTATTTAACACATTACAAGTGATAATTAGATATTTGTTTGCACTTGCACATGAAGTTGCATAATGTGAGTGCTGTTGCATCTTCTGATATCACATGGTTCAAAGTTCAGAACTTTTACTGCATTGTCGATCTTAAGCTTGTCAAAGTGACGATAATTTAAAATACATTGCAGAGCAATGGATTTTCTAGTTGAGTTGTTCCGTAATCTATACCAAAATAAAGATCAGTCTATGTCGCAAGCTTGCAATGATGCTTACAGCAAGACCTTGAAAAAATGGCATGGCTGGCTTGCAAGTTCCAGTTTCTCGGTAATATATGGATTCTTGAATCAACCAAAAATCAGATTAATTTTGACACATTCCTTATAAACCTATTAAGTTGACTCCTCATTATGGAATGAAGGTTGCTATAAAGCTTGCACCTGATAGAAAGAAATTCATGGAGGTGCTTGGCACCCAAGGTGACACTTACAGTGACATGGAAAAATTTTGCACAAAATTCTCACCAATCCTCGAGCAAATTCACAAGTTCCTGGTATGATGTTTTGTGTTAAAGTATACTATTCTGCTGAACAGCACCTCTCATTCAGTATATATATGCAAAACTCCCACACATTAAACATTTTGCAGATAGCAACTGTGAATTTGAAGTATGTTTTCCATGTCTTTTGGTTGCAGGCCAGTGTTGGATTGGATGACATGAAAGCCTCATGATGGAGTAGTGAATCACAAATTCAGTCCATATACTTTGTTCAAATTGTGACAATTGTCTCATTTCAAATTTCTTTCTTTTTGCCTGTCCTTTTCATCTTCAACATTTTAGTAAATCGTAGAACCAATTATACTGTTATGTTAATTTCAGCTGGGATTATTAGTCTTTAATTATTCATTCTTGTGCTAATTTTTCCAGTTGACATGAGAAGTGGAGAAATTATCTATCCATCTTATGGAAATGACTTGAAATAATGCCACAGATGGAATGTAACAGGCAAGCAGGCAGCTGTTAAAAAATATCAACATATCAACATATATTGCACACAATTGAAACCCGCTGATTCCGAGAGTCACAAAATAACAATGCACCAGGAGTACACAAAATAATACCGAAAGAAACCTGGCTGCACAATTACCTCAAACACCCAAAGAAAAAAGAAGTATTCTATACTGTTCTCAACATAGCAGAAAATAATCAATCAACCTAATATCTTCTAACAGTAATAAAAGGGGTTGAACTCAAGTGTTGGCTCTCGGGTGAATAGCAATCTTCTTTGTGTGTCACAATGGCCGAGTTTGGTGTCACTGCAAGCTTGTTATCTCCTTTGTGTGTCACAATGGCCAGGTTTGGTGTCATTGCAATCTTGTTTTCAAGAGGACTAAATGGAAGATGAATTGCATGAATTAGTTTCGATGGACGCAGACAAGCGAGATGGCCATGTAACTGATTGTTGCAAACAGGGAAGATTGGCTGTTTTTGTTGTTGCCTCCTTCTCTTTAGGTACGGGAGCACCAGAGGGATCCTATTAAAAACAGGTATACTTTTCATCATGCACAAAGTACTAAATCAAATAACAATGGTATATAAACAATGATGATGATGATGAAGTAGAAAAGATGGAGTTGGAGTTAGTATAGACATACCCCAAGAAGAAGAAAAACAAACTCTTTCTGCTCCCCACCAAGATGGATTTCTATCAGCTTCCTCAAGTCAGCTAGAGTAGAGTCTTTCAAAACCTTCAATGTAGCAATCAACTTCCCAGGATTTTCCTTCGAGGCCTCCCATTTTACATAAACTTCCATAGTATCACCACTGCTTTCGTCCAATGGGTTGTGATTCTCCTTCATAACCTTTGATCTCTCAGAAGAACCCCCAACTTTTCCAAGGCCCATTTTCATCCAAGTTCAGTTTCTTCTCTTTCTTGTTTGATGCAGAAAGATTCTTAGAAATACTATTCTGAAGCAAGGAGAGATCACCAAGCAATGGCTTAGCAGAATATTCTGCCTCTGTCTTTGACAGGGTCGACAAGCAATCAACAGTTTCTAGTGCCTTTGGGGTACGGAATGGTAGCTCTGTTGTGCTGAGAAAGTTCTCTATAGTTTCCACAGAGAGTGAAGATGTTCTGAATCCTTTTCTGCCTAGAAGAAGCATCTATTTGATCAGGCTGATGAGTTGAACAATCTGGTGTAACTATCACCTTCTTCTCCTCGATCACTTCTTTTCGAACCTCTTCCTCGTCTATGGGATTCTCTTTATCTTGTTCCTCATTTTCTTCTTCGTCTTCCTCGTACACGGTGGTCAAGAATGACTTGTTTGGATAGCTGAATATGTTCTCATTGAAACTGCTTGTATTTTGATAACCTGAAATGGTATTAGATTTAACCACAATGGTTTCCAAGTCGAGTGATCTATCTAGCTCCATCGACTTAACCATATCAGAGTCATCATTACAAGCCTCCAGTAGCTTTTTCATGAAGCTGCTCCCGCAGTGTCACCTGATCCACCATCGGCACTTAAAAGATGAAGCTGGGATTCTATTTCCTCCAGACGTTGTCTCAACATTTCAACCTCTCTTTGCTGTTGCAACATTCTTTCCTCCATTTTCCTCCTCTCCATCTCCACAAATTCATCAGCCATTTTCTGACACTCTTGAATCTTCCTTTCCAGTTCCCTCTTCAACATCAGAGTTTGCTCATTCACTTTAGAATTGATCTCTTCCTCTGATATCTCCTCCTTTCCTCTTACTTGCACGAGCTCAAGCTTGGCCCTTAGAGCAGAAATCTCTTCTTCCTTCTTGTTCAGCTTTTTCTGGGCTTCAATGCGCTCTTTTTCTTTGAGCTTGTTCTCCATCTGCAATCTGTAGATGAACTGATCCATAGCTTCGATCCTAGATCCGAGGATATTTGCAGACGAAGACTCTTCAGTGCCCTTGTCCTTAATCGGTGTATGCTGAGTTCGAACTATGCATTTTGCTTTTGCACCATACTCTAGTGTGGCAATGGTTTTATGCAGCTCCTTTGGATCCGGGCTGGCGCACAGTATCATCAGAATTTTCGACTTATCATCCTCGAAAGAATCCTGCCCAAAATTTCAGATTGATTTCAGAAAACATTGAACAATATGTAACAGATAGAGAACCAGAAGTTGCTAACAACATGAAGAAGAGGAAGGTTAATACCTGGAGAAGCATGGTGAGCTTGCTGTCTCTAAATGGCACGTGTGAATCGCCATTCGCAATAGATTCAACAACTCTCTTCAGAGCTATGTTACCTTGGTTGATCTTGCCTGTCTGTGAACATTGTAATGCCACTTACAATTGATATATTTTCCCCACAACACTAAGCACATTTAAGTTGATTCAAGAAATAAAGTCATCTGATCTAAATTCTAATCCTATACCTGCATTTTTGCTTCAAATCCAGTTTGACCAGCTTGATCTATGTTTTCAGAACCGGCCATGTCGACTAGCATAAGCCGCCCTCCAACAGTCGGGACATCAAGTATTATCTGCAAGAATTACAGTACAATCATAAAGACAGAAACCCACAAAAAACTGATTAAGAATCACATCGAAAGATCGAACGAATTAGAGTATCATACCATGCAATGACTTCTTGAGCTTCTCTCATTACAGAGTGTACTTTTCACAATTCTCCTCTTCTCTACTTTCTGGATTTCTTTTAAAATCTTTCCAGCCTCATTTCCGGAGATAAAGGTGGCGTTTTTCGCCTTCTTTCCCATCACTTCTAGTCTTACCTGGTAAACGTACAAATTTAATTTACCCAACTAAATTTTTACAAAAAAAGAAAAGCAAAAATTTATTGAGATAAAAATCAGACCTTGGAAGAATTGCCTCCTTTAGGCCATCCAAAGCCAAAACCTCCACCTGTATCAGCCGATGACAGCAAATCATAGATTTCTTCATTATATATCTCTAGAACACTAACTTGAACAAAGGTCCCACCACCAATTTTCTCTCCATCCACCATTTCTCCTTCTCCTAAAATATCCCTCAAAGATTTGTAAACAATCCCTGGCTGCTTACCACACCCAAACATGGTATGACTTTTACCAGAGCCGGTGGGACCATACATCATTATAGTACACTTATCCCCAACTTTTACTCCATTAATCCTCGATTCAACAAATTTCTTGTAAAACCCTTCAAGATCATCCTCCTCGGAGAATGAAACCCCATCAAGAGTGAAATCTCTATACCCAATATCAGTCTTTGCTCTCACTGATTTTCCATCAGAATTGATTTTCAGAACAGATGGGATTATTACAGACTTGCTTTTCTGGTCAGGGAGATTGCGGATTCTGCCGACAACTTCAACTGGGTGCTCCGTCAGAGATGGCGTGGCGGCAGTGGCGGTGGTTTCTTTGGTGAAATTCAAGCGATGCTTTGACTGAGGGGTTTTAGATTGGTGGTGATTGTTTGATTTTGAGGAAGGTGTGGTAGTGCTCGACTTTGAAGATGGTGTAGGAGCCATTTCTAACGATGGAGAAATAAAAACCCAGAAAATTTCTGCTGTTTTTCTAATCCCTGTTCTTGATATTCAAGCTCCTGCAAGAAACCGAGAAAATGAAGAAAATTTTCAACTGAATGAAATTTAAATGTGTGATTGTTTCAAGAAATGAACCACAATAACGAAGTTTCTTGAGAGCTGAAATGGAATTCTGGGGACGGAAAGAAACAGGAAGGATTTGATTTGATTCTGATTGAAGGGTTTTTTTGATTTCTTTGGAGTTTGAAATTAGAATTAGCCGTTACGTCTTCTAACGTCTACTTTTCTGATTTGGGACCGATGGGATTAATTGCACGCGGTTCCAAAATCAAAAGGTAATTTCAGTTCGACCCCTTCAACTATATCCTTACCTTGTAATCCTCCCAAATCTATTACCTTTTATCACTTTAATCCCTTTCTTTTTCAGTCTTCAACTTACCAAGAAATTTTTACACTGTTTGATAAAAATTTTTCCATGGTTAGTTTTTTTATTTGTATTCTTTATTTTTCTTATATCAAGAAACAATTATTATGATAGTATTTTATTTTTAATCAATATTTATTATCTTGATTCTTCTTAACCAATAGGATTGATTGTGCCTTGATTTAATCAAGAAAAGAGCATGAAATCTATGACCATTAAATTATAGAGTGAGTTTGGCTCTCCAAATTTGAAGAGTTAAATTCCATCTCTATTTAAGAATATTAAAATAAAAAGTTTATTAACACTAGATTTTAGTATTTGACTCTTTAAAATAAAGAGTATTTTGTATTTAAAGAATCAATTGGAAATGCTCTTTACTTATACTCATATTCAATTACACAATAATTTCCTCCCCTCCTTTTTTTTTGCTTTTTGACTTTCGCATTTATATATAAGTTTTCTTACTTTTTAATTATACATTTTTTTTTGCACAAATCAATTTTGTTATGAAAGAATTGCATGCATGGGGAGAGTAGAACATGTAATTTCAAAAATAATGTTAACTTTAACAAATTGCAAGAATAACTATATTTTGATTCAAAAAACAAAGAAAAAGATAATTATGCTGTTTATCACATTACCCAAATGACAATCCCACAGTACAATAGTAATTTGTGTAAAGATTAAGGATATGTTATTTTTAGTTTAAATTTGGTGTAGCTTAAAGTTTGATTAAATGTATGGTTGAAAATTGGAGATAGAGAATTAAAAAATATAAAATAATTGTCAAATCAATCAATGGATGGTTGAAAATGATGAGAGAGAAAAAGTAAATTTAAGTTGGTGAGATTTAAGTTAGAAAGAACATACTCTAAATCGCTTGTTTGATTGATATGACTTATTCCAAAATCATTTCTTTCCTCCATTATTTTCAGTACACTTCCTCGGTTCCTCCATTCATTTGATTGAATGGATTTGTATTTTTTCAAATATTTTCCTTACGAATGAACTGCACGTAAAAATTTTTCTTGCTTTTTAGTTGTAGATCCCTGTGTCACTAATAAATAATAATGTTTACACTTGTCACGGAAAGCATGTTGTTTCTTGAGTACGTACTTGGATTTTGGCATGCCTGAGAGTCAAAATAATTGCATCCATAAATTCATAGCACTCACGCCAATTAGACAAAGATTTTTGACATGTATAATGTATTCAACTTTATTAATATTGATATTGAACCAGCTCCGGCGTAATAACTCGGACTCATACCTCTTTTTGAGACTTTTCTCTTTAAATTCATTTTATCTAAGAGAGAGAAAATAAAATTCAATAAAATTCACTTTTGTAAAATATTAAATGGTTTTTGTGAACAAATAAAAGGAAATAATTGTGCTGCGAGCGGCAAATTGAAATCTAGGCATCGTCCAAATTTGTATTGAATGATTGCCCAAACTTTTACTAGAGAAACTAGTATCACGTTCGTGCGATGCTCGAGAACAATTAAATTTATATACAATGAATAATTGATATAACATTATAAATATATTGAATATAAATGTTAAATTACATAATTAATGTAATTTATGTATAGAAGATTACATAATTGTAAACAATTATTGAAATCTATAATATTATATATTTATATATCAATACAAAAAATACGGAGTAAATCCACAATTGTAAGTTAAAAAAACTCACGTGCATTGTATAATTAAAAAATTTATCAAAATATGTAATTTTAATTCTAATTGTTATGCATCGCTTATATAACAATGCTTGTGGAGATTTATTAATTGTAAACGATCCATTGGAATGAATATATAAAAATTCTTTGATTATCAAAACAAACGTGTCTTTCTTCTTGGTACATATTAAATTTATATTGAACATATTTTTTTCTTGCGGAAATGGACATTACGCACTTTAAACTCTAGTTGTAATTACTGCTTAATTTTAGCTCTATTGTATAAGAAGTATTATGCTTAATTTTATGTAACTTAAATTTGTAGTAATACCCACAATTTTATGCATCTACATAATTCATTTGATTTTTTTTTATATTTACATAAATTGTAAAAGAAAAACTTTTTATTTTTTATATTTTATATTTATAAAAGGCTAAATGCGTGCAATGCAAAATTCAGTTAGTGAGCATATTATATTAGCCGTATTAAAAACAAAAACATTAATTAATTTTTTAATTAGAAACCGTGTGTTATGTTGCCATTGCCAATAGGGCATCAGCCAGACGTAGCACTTCAATTATAATAATATAAAGATTAGTAAATTACTATTTACTTAAAAATATATAAATTATTCAATATAAATTCAGTTATAATTATAACTACACACTATCTGATTTTTTTAAAAAAAAAGTAAAACAAGCAAAACTATCAAAACCTACAATTTTAACATGATGAAAATAAATAAAAAATATTTATTATCTAATATTTTGAATTAGAACATTAAAAAATGAAGTTATGTTTAAAGTTTTGCAAAAACTTTCTCGTTAAATGTTTGTTCTAAATATTTGTTTATTTTCAATTATGTTTTTAATTAGTAATAATTAATGTTAGTTTATTTTCGAAATTAATTTTATAAATTTTTAAAAATATTTAATGTGTGCCACGTGGGCATCTTTACCCACGTGGCACTTCACAAATTATAATATAAAGATTAGCTTAAACCATAAATAGAACTTTTTTGTGACTAAATCATTTTGTCCTTTTTGTCCTTTTTCTTTCTTTTTTGAATCAAATTATGTTCCTAAATCAGGTTTTTCTATTGTTTTAAAGTTAGATTTATGGTATTTCATTTTATCATAATAATTAGATTGACAATTTATTTTATTTTTATCTTAAAAGCTAATTATGGTGTTTAATCAAGGTAATTTTATTGTAAATGATATTAAATAGTAATTGATTAATTATGAGAATTGACATCAACACCAAAATTTAAATCACTTTTTCATTAATGCGTGGAATACGAATTTGTGACCAAATATTAATTTAAAACAATTTTAAGACGGTATTCTAAAAAGCTCAAAGGGTGAAAAAGCGTTGAGTGACTTTGAATTTAGCATGATGATACATTAGAAAAGCACGATTAATATATGATAAAGTGTAAGGTGACGAAGCGTGGATCCTAAGTTTTAAGTTTAGGCGTACACTTAAACGCATTTTTTAGAATAGAGCTTTAAGAATTGCTATGTGACTGACGATGAATCTTTAGCCTAAAAATATATGACTATATATGCATATGTGCTTGTTACAAGTCACAATTGCCATACTGAGAAAATATCATTTAATTACATACCAATTATCATATTGTGAGGATTTTTCTTTTTTTGGATGAAATTGAGAGGATATTATTTAAGTACATTAACTAATATAGACTTACCATAACTACAAAATTTGCATATTTATTTATTCTTTCACATAAGGCGGTGGAAATACAAATTCAATTACCAAAAATGAATGGTGACATCAAGTAAAAAAACAAAGTACGTAAATTTACAAAAGACCTACTTTTTGCAAGAATCAAAAACTGCCCTCAAGGTTTCAATTGTAGATTTGTAGATTACAAAGTGGTGATCTCCTTCTCCCATGCCATGTGTTAACTTAAAAAAAAAAGGGTCCCTCTCAAAGTCCCCTCCAATCAAGAGGGGACATATGGCGTAAATTTCTTCCCCATATGAAAAGGAGATCAAAACCGGAAGATCACAAGACACACATGAAAATTTCTATTTCCCTAATGTGATTACCTCGATTTGACCTCATTTTTAACTTTGGCACACGATTTCAATCCCGTAAGTCGCGACCTCCTAGTATTCATTCAAACTTCAAAACCATTTCATTCCCCGCCCACAAAACACCTCACTCCCGAGCGCGCGCCCACGCACAAATGTCAACGTCGTCCAGTCGCCGGATAAAGGAAAGCAGTGGCGGAGGCGGAAGAATCTCCGTCATAAGATCGTCTAGATCCCTGACACCCGTCTCGACGAAGTCCATTTCGATGGTGTCCACAGGGAAAGAGAACCAGAGGCCGACGTCCCGGATCCGGGCTTCGACCCAGAAGCCCATCAGTATGCCGATGGCCCGGGTCGACAAGTCAGCAGCGGTGGTGGAGGTGGAGTCACGCCCGGAGCCGCGAACCAGGCGGTCGACTTCGTCAGTGCCCAGAGGTAGGAGCTCTAGTCCTTTTGAAATGAATAGAAGTTTATCCGGTTTGAAAAGAGATTCTAGGGTTTCAATGGTTCAACCACAAAGGAAAGGGACTGATTTAAAGGGTTTGAGTGGTAAAATGGACGAAAGATTTGATCTTGGGATTAGGGTTTCTAAAGATTTAGGGAGAAGTGGGGGAAAATTTGAAGCAGATGAAAATTCTAATGGCAATAGGAAAACTAAGATAGCAGCTTTCAGTGATGGTAGTCAGAAAATGAAGAAAGATTTAAAACCAATTTCGAACCAAAATTTAGGTTCGAAGACCACTGATGATAATACCAATTTTGATATTCCTGGAGCAAAAAAGGGACCAGAGGATAAGAAAAAATCTAGTGTACAAGGGCGTGACGTGAGGTCGATCTCAAGAGATCAAAAAGCGTTAACAAATGTGAGCAATATGTCAAATCTCTCAAGGGAGAATGGAGTGAATAAGCATCCAAGCAAGCTTCATGAAAAGCTTGCATTTTTGGAAGGGAAAGTGAAGAGAATAGCATCAGATATAAAGAGAACTAAAGAGATGTTGGACATGAGTGATCCTGATGCTTCAGAAATGATTCTATCTGATATTCAGCTGAAAATTTCCGGGATTGAGAAGGCTATGAGCCGTGTTGTTGGCAGTGATGAAGATGTGAACTTAGAGCTGGTTAAAAGTGCCAACAATGATGAAAAGAAGGTAGAAACACGAGCGCTTGATGTGAAAAGTATGGTTAATGGGGTAAATGGTAATGAATTGGATGCGTCAAAGACATTGGCAAAATTTGAGATCCATGACTTAAAAGTTGTAGACTCTCTAAGTGAGTTGAGTGTCGCGGAGAAGAAGATGCTTCCTGCAAATGAGAATACGATGGCTTTGAAGCTCCTGACTGGTTGTACTGAGACTACTGAGGTTCATGAAATGGATGATCGGGTGACATCTGCAGCACAAAATGCTTCTCAAAGTTTATTAGAAGGAAACTCTGATATTGAGGCTCTGCTAAGGGCTGATGAAAATCTCGACGACTTTGATGATCAAGAGAGAGTGCCAACATTGATATGCGAAGAGGATGTTGAAGATAGTTGCACGTATCAGTTGAACAATATTGGTTGCAAGACCTCTACAGGAGGATGGTTTGTGTCAGAAGGAGAATCTGTTCTTGTTGCTCATAGTGATGGCTCGTGTTCCTTCTATGATATTGCCAACTATGAGGTTTGCATTACCTTTCTCCCTGCCTTCTCTGGAATTAACGTTCTTATATAATTCTCGTTAAGCAGCATACGTGATTTGTGAAGTTTTCTGATAATGGGTTCACTACAGGAGAAGGCTGAATACAAGCCTCATGCTAGAGTTTCACCAAACATGTGGAGAGATTGTTGGATAATCCGGGCCCCCGGCGCAGATGGCTGCTCTGGTAGATATGTGGTGGCTGCATCTGCTGGTAATTCTGTTGATTCAGGTTTCTGTTCATGGGATTTTTATACTAAAAACATACAAGCTTTTCATATCGAGGATGAAACTGGTCAAACAAGAACAGCCCTTGCTCCCTTACCTAACAACACACTGTTCAGAAGAAATACTCTGTCAACAATAATGGCGGCCGAAAACCGACAATGGTGGTACAGACCTTGTGGGCCCCTTATGATATCTTCCGCCAGTGGTCAAAGGATGGCGTGGATTCGTGACATTCGTGACGGAGATAGTGTTATGAAATGGGAGTTGCAAAAGCCTGTGCAGGCCATGGATTATGCAAGCCCTTTGCAATGGAGAAACAGAGGAAAAGTTGTAATAGCTGAGCTAGATGGCATCTCTCTATGGGATGTTAATGCTCAGAGTCCTCAAGCACTGCTGTCGGTTTCTTCATGTGGTCGAGAGATATCTGCATTACATGTGAACAATACAGAAGCAGAATTAGGTGGTGGAGTAAGGGAGAGGTTACGTATACAGTAAACTGAATTTTGACACTACTAGTTTTACTTTCCTTAGTTTTTGCACCAATTAATAACTAATCTTTTTCACTTTCAGAGTCAGTTCTTCTGAGGCAGAAGGAAATGATGGCGTTTTCTGTACTTCGGATTCTATTAACGTGCTAGATTTTCGTCACCCATCTGGTATAGGTCTTAAGATACCCAAAGTGGGGACAAACGTGCACTCAACTTTCTCTCGTGGAGATTCTGTTTACACAGGATGTACAAATTTAAGGTCAGCAGGGAAAAAGTCAGCTTCTCAGATTGAACAATTCTCTTTGCGCAAGCAGGGGCTTTTCAGCACATATGCATTACCAGAATCAAATGCTCATTACCACTTCTCAGCATTGACACAAGTTTGGGGCAATTCAAATTTTGTCATGGGAGTTTGTGGGCTCGGATTATTTGTCTTCGATTCGTTGAA
Source organism: Jasminum sambac (assembly GCA_018223645.1). Classification (NCBI taxonomy): domain Eukaryota; kingdom Viridiplantae; phylum Streptophyta; class Magnoliopsida; order Lamiales; family Oleaceae; genus Jasminum; species Jasminum sambac. The sequence goes on from CP073649.1 coordinate 26,649,110, forward strand.
AGAAGATGGCCCACAATCTGTCATAATGGATTATGGAAGCGGACGAGCTGTGAAAGAAACGATTGGACCAGATGACATGTACGCCCCTTCTTTCGACTTTTTGGCATCCAGAGTTCTACTTATATCAAGAGATCGCCCTGCTATGTGGAGGTACTTACAATAGCTAATTTATTTCCTTTAAGAAGTAGAAATTTAGCTGTATTACTTGTGTTTGATGACTTTTGAGGTCTTGTTGCAGATTTGCTATTTGAGATGCTAAGTTATTGAATTATATCTCATTTAGAAATGTAAATGTTTAGTGTTCATGTATCATAAGCTCCACCTATAGGGGTTGCATCTTTCTGGGGGAATCATAACTTTGTCCCCATCATTCTTGAAAGGTTGTTGAATGCTAGGTTTAGCTCAAATCAAATTGATACAAGATTGGATAGAAAATTCAACTGGGCTATTTAAAATTCATTGCAATATCATCAGTTTGGTCAGGTATATGGACAGGACATTCTTAACTTCTTCAAGCAGGGCTTGGAGGCTGGTACCGTGTAACTGTGTAAGCTTATTATTACAGTTGATACGATTTGTAGTGTTTTGTTCACAATTCTTGTTTTGCTGGACCGTTAATATTAGGACTACATGGATACCAAATCACTTGATTCGTATTATAGAGGAGAAATTGACCTTTCTGGTACGTCTGGTATAATGTACTTGGTGTTCAAGCCAACCAGCATTGTTTAGTATAGTGCACATCAACACTCTGTGTTGTATTAGGTGACTCACATATAGTAGCCCCATGTACCAAATATTTGTTGACTACTAGTAGTAGTTCCTATTTTAGGGGCTCTGAAATAGATCTAGCACCGGCGCTTGCATTTTGTTGTAGCACCAATGCTCATATTGTGTTATAACACCAACATGCCTCTTTTGGCAAGAAACCAATGTTAGTTTCTAGAATCTAACGTTAGATTCTAGAGATCAACATTGGTTTTTTTGCTAAAAAAGGCATGTATGCTATAACAAAATACCAATGCTGGTGTTAGGTCAAACCCGAATTATTATTCACATTAATATATATAAACAAATTTTCTTTTAACCTTACATTCTTCCTATAAAGTCATTCGTCTCAAAAGAAAGTTGTGTCAAATATGCAGAGAGTGCTTTGTGGGGTGTTTCTTATTCATGGAAAGAAAAAATATCTAAGTGTATCTTGAAATGTTGACAACTTAATCAAAGGGAGCTTGATTGATCAAATAATATAATTCTTTTTATGTACTGTGATAAGTGTTTCTTGCCTTGGAAAATTGAGCCATTTTAGGGATAATGTGAGATGTAAAATTAATTTATACAATTAGTTATATAATCTTCTAACGGAAGGTTATAAAAAATACTATATATACCCCTCATTGTATTGGTGAAGTCTACCTCTTTGTTAGAAAAATTGTATCTCTAATTATACAAATTAATTGTACACTTGACATGACTCATATTTTAATGGCATGTTGAAGGTTGAAACTTCTTTTTATTTTTTATTTTTTGAGTACAAATTCTCCTCTTTGCTAGCGCTCTATTTTATGAAAATCAATATTCACTGTCATGTGAATAATGGGGAAAATGATGTGTTCTCGCCAGTGTTCTAAAAAGCGTCATAAAACTCACTTAAGTGCGATTAAGTGTGAGCGTGGAGTAAAAAGTTTCGACGAATAAAAGCGTAACAAAGCGCGAAAAAGCACGCTTAAGCGCAAAAAAACCTTGGTCCTCACATAGAAATTATTACAAGAATGTGAGTTAGTAAAATACTTTTTGATGGTAACATAACATCGGCAATTTTGCGTAGATCTATGTGCCAATAAGCCTCTTTAATTTATCATTTTATTGTATTGTTTGTTGAATGAAGATTTAACAAATTGGTGATTGGGACAAATGATTATCTGAAAAATTGATAATGATTGAATTTTGAACACTAAAATATAAATCTACGAAGCCAATATTTCCCAACTCAGACTAGCAGTGATCCATCTACCACCACGAAAATGACTTGAGCCGTTCTTTAAAAGTGATAAAATCAGGGACATGATTCATGGTTTTGGTTTTGGTTTTGGTTTGTGGGGCCCTTCAATATTAGTGGAGGAAAAATCAAACAAAACTGAATTAGATTTGATATACCTGGAATGCATATTATGAGTTATGACGGATTCTAAAGACATTTCAGTAAAATTAATGTGACATTCTGAATAATGTGCTACATTATACCAATGTGCACTGTAAGTCTATAATATACATTCTAAGGTACATTGGATCAATTTCTTTAAATAATGTTAATTGAAATAACACTTGACCGAACCTTTATAATTTTGTAAAAACGGTCATACTTTTTTATCATAATATAATAATAACATCATCAAATAAGCACTCAGCTAGCCATTTTCTCGCAAACAAACTGCAAACTACTAAGAGAAACTAGACGTACGTCTCGTTCTTCACTTCTCATGATTTTGCTTATGTTTGATAATTGGTGCATAAATTAGAAGTTTGTTTATAAATATTTTGCACATTTCAAAACTAATTTTCAGCTATACATATTTTCCTATCCTAAGTAACTCCATGAGTATTTTATATTTATTTAGTTACCTAGCTAATTATAAGCATTCATGAAATAAACTCGCCTATAAAGCTACTTATAAATACTCCATAGTACGCCAATCGGCCAATGGTTCCAACATTTGGATTCATTTGCATTTTGATTGTCAATCTTGTCCTTTCCCTGGGTAGTCAAATTTTCCAGTGATAATTTTCAGAATGATAAAATTTCTATTGAATTTAAGTCCTTGTTTGACATTTTAGAGAAAAAATATAAGTTTCTTGAGAGAATTTGTATTTGAAAAGTGAGGGAATTCATAGAGAAACATGAAGTTTGTTGTTCCTTTTAGGCATTGTTCTATTTGGTGTTAACCAAATCCGCACGCAATTCCGTATATCTCATACTCATTTTCAACCACACACACATTTCCCAAAATAATATTAATCACACATTTTTACACGGAATACCGCGCGGAACAACTAAACCCCCAATCAAACAAAGCTTAGTATGTCTTATTCAAAGTAAGCGTAAGGTAAAATTGTATCAAAATAGTTTCGATCACGTTACAGTAACATACTAAATACCATAAAGAATGACATAATAATGGGATAAAATGAATTCAATATACTTTATCTCAATTATCAATATAACCATTCATTAATGGCAATATAGGAATTGGAAGAAATATCAAATTAAATTAATTATCACTTCAATTTAAATTAATGGTAATTTTGTAATTGGAAGAAATATTAGTAGAATATTGAACAAAAACCATCTATTTGGTAGCGTCTATATTTGAAAGATTGAGAACCCCATTGTTAAGAGGAAAAAAATCAGAATGAAAATTAAAAATGAATTTGTGGTAATATTGAATCAACATTTTTGAAATGTTAAAATTAATTAATTACAAAATGATATAATAATTCTTTAATGTAGTTTAATCTTTTGTGAACTTTAACTAATTGGGAGTGTTTTTTAATGGTTTTTAATGTAAATGAGGAGAGAGAATGAGTGAAATTTAATGGTGGAGATTTGTGGATGTGACGTGATTGATTTAGAGTAAAGAAAGAATGTATAAAAAAGTGGAAAAATTTTGAATAATTGGAAGCCAATCATGCTTTATGCTACGTCTAATCGCCAACAACGACACCAAAATACAGGACCATCCTAGCTATTCTACTGAATGAACTTTTAAATGAATTATATTATAATTAAGAAAAATTAAGTCTCAATCCTAACTGCTGTACTAAATAACCTTTGATTAGCTTATTATATTAAGGACAATAACTAGGAGTTAACCTAAGCACACAAAATGTTACCAAACAGGGGATAACAAATTCGGAAATAGAGCTATATATTTGTATCCGTGACAACTGGTTAGTGTTTAGCTCTCGTTTAGGTAGCAACACGTACAATTAAATGATATTTAGTCTTTAGAACATAAGAATCATGTTAGTGTATATATACTAACCATGTAATTGAACCAATTATGTCTCATTAGGTAGATTGATGAATGTCACATTAGTAAGTAGTAGTATTATTATTAGGAAAATGCTATAACAATGCTGTAATAACATAGAAATTCATTGCATTTCCCAAAAAAAAAAAAAGAGAATTCATAGAAATTCACGTTATAATACTTGATATTAAAATATTATTCTATCTTTTCGCATTTAAATCAATAATGATCACATGAATCACTTATCATTATGCCATCTTTGGTTATCCAACTTAACATTTGCCTCTTTATTTTTTAGCATTAACTAAACCTTTAATCAATTTCTTCACACTCCTATCACTATCAATCAACTACCATAAATAGCCACAACACTTTTACTCTAATGCCAACATGCTTCGAATTATCGATAGGTGTCTATACACACATCCAACCCGGGGGGAGGGGGTGTGGGGAGCGTCCATCTCGAGCGTGTTGGCATTACAGCATGAGCCGCATGTACCTAAACTTGTTCTTTCTAACATTTTTCTATTTAAAATGTAATGTTTCTTATTCAAATTTTAAAATTTGTCAAAAAAAAAAAAAAATCAATATTGACCCCACATTCTAAATCACTATTTATCTTTATTTAGACGATATTGGATACCCACCGTTATTTTACTTAAAAATTTAATTTCTAGTAAGTTAAAAATTTACCCATCAAATTCTTGATCTAAAATAGGAAATCCACAACTCTATATAATGGATCCAGCTGTGTGTGTGAGAGAGAGAGAGAGAGAATTATAGAGAGAGAATGGGCAGGGAGTGTCATCCATTGCTAAAGGGTAGAAAGAGAGAATCCAAATACAGTCACGGGTTTCCTCCATCAGATATGGAAACACTAAGCAGTATCTGTGAAGTTATTATCCCTCCTCTCCCATCCACTATTCAACAACCTCAACACTGTACTCACTCTTTCTACAAACATGCTTCTGGCTCTCAACATCCCATTCCAGATGAGGTAACCTTTTGAACCACTTTATCTAAAAGTTTAAGTTAATAGATCGATTCTCATGTATATTATTTAATTTTGTGATTTTATTTTCCACATGTCCCATTCCCATCTAAAGCTAACACGTCAACAATTCATTTAAATTAGCATCGTCGATATTTGAATTCAGAATCCTTAGCCATTTTGATGGCATGTTGAACCATCTCGTCTAAAAGTTTAAATGTCACACAATAGTTATTTGGGAATTTTATTTACAGGTCGCCGAGGTGCTAATGAAACGTGCGTTTCTGGAGGCGAGACTATTGGTTAGAGGGCTCTTGAAGATTCTTTCAACAAGGTTGGGGACATTGTTGATTTGTGGAAGCCTCTGTTTTAGCAACAAATGGCCATACATTAACAAGTTTGCATGCATTTCCTTGGAGAAAAGAGAAAGGGTTCTTCAGAAATGGTTGAGGAATTGGTTTCTAACACCTATCAGGCTTGGCTTTGTATTCATCAAATTCTTGTGCCTGCTTGTCTTCTTCTCTCAGGTAATGTTTAAAATCCTATACTCTCTTGTAATTCTTCACTTACTATGAATATATAATTATGTGGTCCATTGCATCAATTTTGCCTCTTTGCACGCAGCACGCTTTACACTTTTTAAACCCGTAAAAGTTTGGAATTTCATTTTGCTGCTTAGTCACGCTTTATGCTTCTTAGAACAGTTGAGATAGATAAATTAGTGAAAACAATTGAGATGAGGTTCATGTGGACGCCTGAACGTGCATGGTCTCACGCCCGAAAAGATTCTGGTACTAATAGTTTAACTGGGATAACATACGTGCACTCACCTTGACATTATTTATGACATAATTTATGTTGTTTTGTATATGTTCACACGCATTACTTATGATTATATTCAACCAATTTTCAGTTTTCTAACTTGTTTAGTTTCTTTTCTTATGAAGTTGGACATTGTGGTTGATGAGAATGATACATCTGAAACTTATATTTAATAACTAATTACTTATGATAAGAAAAATGATTCGCTCTAGTAGTCACTTACAAGTAATCTAATTGATAATACGTGATGATACAATTAAGTGGTGTCACGCTAACTAGACACGCTGCCTCAGACAGCTCATATAGACCTTATCTGGGTAAACGGGCCCCATTTCGAGGGGGTGAGTCGACACCACTAGTTGATCATCAACTGTTAGAGAGGTTTTCATTCGTACTGAAAGACATGTAAATTCTCTTCAAAACTTTCGGGCTTTTCCATTTAAGTAATCATGTCAATCAACAATGTAGGAATGACTTTGTGAATGAATACACTAGGCACAAAAGCCACACAACGCATAGTTTATACAACAAATTTGGATAGAATTGCAAATCATGTTTGCCAATGAACTCTTCAAATTCATCTAAAAAGACCTCAAATTCAATTTCTCCATTAACAGGTTGATGATAATTCTACAAATCCAGCATGGGAAGCTATGGACTATGTTGTAGATAGCCCAGAAAATTTGCCCGAAACACCCAACGATAGACCTCTTGAAAAAGGGATAATTGAAACAATACATGAAACTGAGTCAACATTCTTGAGTTCCCTTGCTCAAAAAGGCCTCAGAGTCACAACAAATTCCCACACAAACTCAATCAAGATCAAATGTGACGTCGTAATTGTTGGCTCTGGCTGTGGTGGTGGTGTTGCAGCTGCAGTCCTTGCAAAAGCCGGCCATAAAGTCATAGTCCTCGAGAAGGGAAATTATTTCACCAACTCAGATTATTCTGCTTTAGAAGGTCCCTCCATGGATCAACTCTATGAATCTGGGGGAGTTCTTGCGACCTTGGATGGAAAAACGACCATCTTCGCTGGATCAACCGTAGGAGGTGGTTCAGCTGTGAACTGGTCTGCCTGCATTCGAACTCCCCATCACGTTCTAGAAGAATGGTCTATGGATAGTAAGCTTTCTCTATTTGGAAGTCCTCAATATGTTGCTGCCATGGATGAAGTGTGTGAAAGACTAGGTGTCACCACACATTGTGTCAAAGAGGGATTTCAAAACGAAATTCTCTGTAAAGGGTGTGAAAAACTCGGCCTTGAAGTCGACTCTGTACCAAGAAACTCATTGGAAAATCATTATTGTGGTTCTTGCTGTTACGGGTGTATCAGAGGAGACAAGAAAGGAACTGATACAACTTGGCTAGTTGATGCTGTAAATTGTGGAGCAGTGATCATAACAGGGTGTAAAGCTGATAAATTTATCCTCGAAAGAAGCAAGTATTTTAGTGTAAGAAAGAAGAAATGCTTGGGAGTACTTGCAACAACTATGAATGAAAATATCAAGAAAATAATACAAATCGAAGCTCAAGTGACAATCTCCGCATGTGGTTCTCTTCTAACACCACCTTTGATGATTGCTAGTGGTTTAACGAATAAAAACATTGGTCGAAATCTTCATCTTCATCCTGTTTTGATGGCGTGGGGGTACTTCCCAGTGTCGAGTTCAGACATAAAGGGCAAGTCTTACGAGGGAGGGATAATAACGTCAATGCACAAGGTTGGAGAAAGTGAATCAAATGTGAAAGCGATAATCGAATCGCCTAGTCTTGGGCCTGGATCATTCGCTGCTCTTTGTCCGTGGAACTCTGGGCTGGACTTAAAGAACCGGGTCGTGAAGTATGCTCGGACGGCCCATTTGTTCGCCATGATAAGAGACAGAGGATCCGGCGAAGTGACTTCAGAGGGACGAGTGAGTTACAAATTTGATACAGAAGATGAGGAAAATATTAAGGTTGGAGTACGTCAAACTTTAAGGATTTTAGTAGCAGCTGGGGCAGTCGAGGTGGGGACACATCAGAGTGATGGACAAAAGCTCGCCTGCAAAGGGATTACGGAGAAAGAGTTGGAAGTGTTTTTGGACACCGTTATTGCTCCTCAAGGCCCAAAATCTTTTGTCAAGAACTGGACGACGTACTGTTCGGCCCATCAGATTGGGAGCTGTAGAATGGGAGTTAATGAAAAGGAAGGTGCGGTTGATGAAAATGGTGAGAGTTGGGAAGCTCCAGGGTTGTTTGTTTGCGATGCTAGTGTTCTTCCAAGCGCTGTAGGTGTTAATCCTATGATCACTATTCAGTCGACCGCTCTTTGCCTCTCGAGGAAGATAGCTGAGATGTTGGAGAACAAGAAGTTCTAAGTTCTTATTGTATCTATATTTCTTCAATTTCGTGTTTCTTAACAATTTTTATTTCTCTAATAATATTGAGAAATGATTAGTGTGAATAATGTGATTATATCTTGTGATCATATCGAACTTGGAACTCGCATTGGTGTAAAAGTTACTCGAATCAACATTAGTAAAGAGTGATAAAATAATTGAGCAACTTGAATTCGATCGATATGTTATTCACATTGTCTCTAGCATCTAGCAAGATCCACAACAATATTCCCACCCCTTGGCGAGTTCGTGTTATGCGAAAAGTACTATTTTGCCCCACTGTGGCCGTCGTTCGAACAGCTGTAGAGATGCGTTATGTAAATTTCAGCCATCAGAGAATGGTAATGGAACAATCTTCACTGCCCTAAACTTGCCAACATTGTTGAGGTGTTCATTCTCCAATCTGTTTAATTAATGAAAACAAAAACGAATAGTAGTAGATCCCACAAAATGTGCAGATAATGTATCAGTTTGATTGAGTTGATAACGTTGTATCCAAACAGAGGTCTTATGTTTACCTATAATAGTTCCAATGCCCACGTCGGATGACCTCAAGCGAAGCCAGAGAAAACTCAAGCAAGCGCTTCTCGAACATTCCAGTCTTGAATCTCATCATGGTTTCGGACCCATGCTACTCTTAGGACAAAATTCAGGGCCTAAAATCACAATATAACTCATTACAAGATTCAAACAAGCGAAACGTCACTGCAACCAAAAACAGAAGTTCAAGAAAGAGAATAGAGAACTCACAATGGATACATAATAGATGCCTTTATTCTTCAAGACCAGATCATCTCTAAGCCATTTATTCTTGGATTTCGGGTTAAGAAGTCCCCAGTCTTTGACAAAATCCCAGTACAACTGATAAACTGTAGCTATCAATGAAGTCACCAAAACGATAACCATCCATAGTGTTGTTTCCTGCCTAGCATAAGTTATCCTAGCCCCAGCTGCCACCATAGCCGATACGTACTTCCCCAAATTCGCTAAGTGGTCTATGTTGCTTTCATCTAGCCATCTTCTTGCACACTAGCCAATATCATTTGTCAATATGTCACACAAGATATTAGTCAAATAAAGGGGCGATTACTTTAGATTCAATGATTCATATTGTGGGTGCATATGTTTACCTGCATTGCACGCCAGTAGTAGGGTGCAAAGGATATAACATATGCGAGCTCTGTGTATAGCTTCCAGGACTTGCAGGTAGCGTAATCGTGTGTTTTGAAACTTCCGGCAAGAAAATAACAGGATGCTGATTCGATGTGCCTCAGCAATGGAATCTGTCGAATTTCTCTAATTTAGTAACCAAAATGATTTTCGCCCAAAAGTAGCATAAATGTGTTGAACCAATATCAAAAGATACCTGGCTGGTAAGTTGATCAGCCATGAAGAAGTCCACCAACAAAACCTGCACAGGTTTTCATCAAACTCTGTTTGGTACACACAGTACTAGTAATTTATGAGGTTAATGTAAAAGTACCTTGTAGAATGGGGAGAAGACTATGTTACGTATGATTCTGATGAAATAGTATCTCGTTGGACGATACAAGATGTTCAATGGACATACAAGCATCGCGATAGAACTCTAGAAACCAATCAAAGGACACGATCAAGAAAATATACTTCAAAACTCAATGTATGAAAAGATCGGCTGTCATCGGAATAGGAGGGGCTTACGAGTAGTAGAATTCCCGGGATGGTGTTGACTTGAAGTGGGGAGAATCCTTTGGAGAGTAAGATGAGGTGAAGAACCATAGCCCCGACGACAACAGTCATCAGAGAGGTGCAAATAAGGAAAGCATCTCTGTAGTTGAGGGCCGTGCTGGAGTGGAATTCGAAGATGAAGTTGTAGTTGATTCTTGTGCTCTTCCACGTGAATAGGTTACATCCATACATGAACATGTGCAAGCTTAGCAATGCAAACATGCTGGAGGACAATGAATTCATGTATTTAGCATTAGTCCACAAAACAAGATTATTTGGATCATCTGGAGTCTTCCAATTTTCAAGATATTTATCGTTAAGATAAGTAAAAAGTTACTGTTTAATACTGTCCAGTATCGTTTACTTTTTACAGCAGGACTAGGGAGAGAATATGAAAAATGAAATTTTAATAATGTGAAAAAAGTTACCTGAAAATAGGGTAGAAAGTTTCCATGTATGTGGCTTGTATTCCAGTGGAAAACATGCCACTGAAATGTGCCAATATTACATACACACTGAATAAAGTGATAAAACAACCTGTGAATAAACCTGCAATACAACATTATGTTTGGTAGTTAATTCCAGACAATTATAACACACCTCATAATTTAACAATGCAACTTTTAATTTTTTTAAATATTGATTAATGCTATTTAGTTTAAGGGTCATTTCTTTAACATTTCTTAGTTTTTAATTACAAATTTTTCGAATCAGTAAGTTAAAAGAGGGGTAATGCTAGAGGTACACACAATTTTTAATTTATGTGTACTTCTACCACCTGTAATAGGGGTGTGGAAACCAACCCCCTTTCGGGGGGGGGATAGAGTTATTTCCCACCACACCCTATTAGATTAGAGTGTGGTAGAAGTACACACAAAAATTATGTGTACCTCTAGCATTATCCCAAGAAGAGGGAGGTGTTTATGACAAGTACCTACAAAAAAGGTGAGGAGGTGAGAGTCTTTTTGGTGTTGGGGTCTCAAGAATTTCATTGCCTTTTTCCTGTCATTGTTGGCGAAGTGCTGCGTGAATATGGACTCCACTTCGTCCATTAGGCTTAACACCTTTACCAACAATATAAAATCAAACAATATCCCATATTACATGTCAACTAATCAATCGTATGACATTTCAATTATATTATTCAGATTTGAAGCCAATTTGGTGCATCTTCTGATGCACACTGTGACGTACTCCAACTGATGTGACATTCATGAACTACATTACCCAGAATGCACCCTTCGAATTTAGTTATTTACCTTGTCGGAACTAACAAAATGGGATCTTTTAACTACTTTGAGGTAACTTGCTGAGGCCTCTTGGTTTGATACCTATTCATTAAAATGCTGATTAGAATAGCCAGATGACTGCGATGCATTACTTAATTATACAACTAGCATGTTCCTTTAAACAAACTCCCCAATTACCTTGTCAAATTTCTTAAGTATCTTTGTAAATGCCACCATGTTTAATGAGCTGCCAAAAAAATTATGTAAGTCTATACATACACATATTGCATGCAATTTTGCTTCAAAATTGTTTTTTTTTTTTTTTGTGGGGGTGGGGGTGGGGGGTAGGGCTGTAACATTCTGTTAAGAACCTGTATGTCTTGAGCAAGGCAAGGCCCCTATAGAGCTCGACAAATGCCCCTCTAATCATCTTTTCAGCACACTGTATCTTCTTTCTGTTAATATTGAATTCCTTGTTAGAGTTGTTCACTAAATCCTCCCAAAGCATTGATGTAACTGCAGCTATGGCGTGCGATGGCGTCGTTACTGGAATATCAATTCTTAGGGCCATCTTTGGCTGCCCGCCTTTCTTCGAAGTCTTCGAACGTGTCATCGTGCTGCCTGAACGAATAAAATTCTCGACGGCTTCTGTATCTTTTGGGCTATCACAATATTCACTTTGATTTTCTGCATATGACAATTAATCACTCAGTTCTAAAAAATAACCATGGTCATTTTTGGAAATTGATCAGGTGCACACCATGACGCACCCCGATTGATTTAACATTCTATCCCAGTTAATGTGACACTATAATTGATATATTACATCACCAAAAAATGCGCCATAATATACATATAAGGACTGACAGAACCAGCTTCCGTTTGTTGTTTTAAAATATCCACTAAAACCATGAATAAAAAACATTTTTTTTCAAAAAAATTAAAAATAAAATAAAAAAAAAGTCTATTAGTTACCTAAAACTCTTTATTTTGTTGTTAGAGAGAAAAAGATTAATTTGATACAATTAATGGTTTTTTTTAAGCGATGCAATTAGTGGGATTTATCCTTTAATATAATACGCCATTAATTAACTATTTAACCGCAACAAATAGGTAGTGCATTTCAGTAACCTGTGTAGGCCACTCAACGATAGTGCTTGTTGAAAGCTGAAAAAACAAGGTTGCAAATGAGACATCTTTTCTTAATTGCATATAATTAAACTAAAAGCAAATGTTTAGCACTATGTCTCATGCTTTAACATAAAATCATTAAAGACAAATGCATTCCACGACTCTAATCAGTACGTAGCATTAAAGTAAGATTTTTTTTTCATTTTTTAATTTTTAAAATTTTTTTAATTGAAGTCAATTTTAGACTACCATATTATGTGTTATATATATATATATATATATATATATATATATATATATATGTATATATTAGATAATGCTAGACCTCCATAATTTTTACCACAAAATGTGACATAATAGAAGTAAATTAAAGCCCCGTTTTGCCATTAATAAAAGTTATTCCTTGAAAGAATAATAAGGGTACGCAATGTCATTTTATCTTATTATATTATTCTTTATGTAATTTTCAATAGCAATATAGCATGATGATATATATATTTATTTTCTTAACTGTTTAAGTGATTATAATCTCAAACTGTCGTGTGTATTAAAGTGTCACACATGTAACAGTTTGATATTATAATAACTTTGACAATTGACACATTGTTTTTTGACACATATATTGAACAAAGACATGGTATAACTCACCAGAGAAATCGGAGTTACCGCCACATGATGAGTTGGTTGGCGATGGAAGGAAACCGGAGGCTGTTTTAGCTGCCAAATTTTTCCGTCGCCGATCATTGAAAACTCTCTTGAGATCAAGCAAAACCTGAAGCTGTTTATTCAAAATGTCTGCTCTTTCCAAAAACTCAGTTTCCTTAGCCTCGTAAAAGCGGTTCACTTTGTTTAGTTCATCATCTAACGTCTCGAAAAATGCCTTAACCTATACACGCACAATACATTAATTCACAAATATAATATACTCTACTCACTACAAGAACCTGGATCTTCAGAGACGGTCTACCGTTCCTGTAGAGTATTACGGGAAATATATTAGTATATTTCCCTTAATGGTCTACAGGCACGAGGTTATAGAGACGGCATATTACCTCTAAATACCCAGTTTTTGATAGTGACTGTCTAGTACTATTTAATTAATCCGCTATATAAAATTAATGAAATCAAAAGTGTATCGATAGATTCTTGTTAATTAAATTTACCTCATCTTCTTTCGAAAAGAGATGAGCAAGCTCGGTTTCATAAATTTCTTCTTCTTCTCCATCTTTTCCTTGTGTATATTTTCTCTTGACCTATAATTAATCAAAAATTTGAAATTAATTACTTTTAATCAATTCGCTAATAATTTACTCCATTAATCAGTTAATTTTTAGAGTTATATATTAGTTCACGATATATATAGTTATATATGTTCACGATAGTTCCATGATGCAAGTGACATGAAACCAATTCTAAACAAAACATACCAGAAAGGGCAAACTTTATGACGTCACAAGCATTCTAAATTCTAAATTTAGCATCAAAACAACAAATTGTTTCAAATGTGTACATGTTGCAAATCGTCCCAAAACAGAACAATACAAATCATGTTAGTCGTACACACAAGTGGATCTAGGGGGGCTCACACGGGTTGTAGCCCCTGACCACCAAAAAAAAATCACAAAGTTTATATAGAAAAAAAATTTTATGCATAATTTTCGTTGAATTAAATTTTTTTTGTATAACAGTTCCATCGGCTAAAAATCCTGAATCCGCCCTTGACTTGTACAACTTACATATACATATCAGCATCATTGTATGATACCTGAATAATTTGAGATTCATCTTTATCGACACCAGTCCGAATCATGGCAGTGATTTTGTGGACTAGACGACGAACAGGATCGAAAATGGAGATGCCACAATCGTAGTCGGTGTCTGGTACATGTTTGGGTTTCTCAGCCAACTTAACCCTCTTGACATGTTTCTTCAGCTGCCAATAATTCACAAATGCATCTTTCCATTCTGGAATCAGCTGCGCTTCCAGCTCCTTCGAGAACTTCACCATCCTCAAGAATGATGACGAGGAAGCAGAGCGTTTGGAGGCATGAAATTTATGTAATAAGAGGACTATATATATATATATATAAAATGCAGAAATTTTACTTTTTATTTTAAAATAATCCGAAATAAAAGAGAGAAGTTTGGGAAATTAAAGTGTGTATATATATATATATTATACTCTTTCATTGTTGCTTCAGTTTTTTTGCAGATACTCCATTAAATATACCCGCACAATCTTTTAACAATATGGGTTGCTTCCCTCTTTATTTATGCCATTTCCTGAATTCTCTTTAATGCTTCCTATTTTGAGAAAATAGTATTTATTGATAAAATGAAATTTTTTACTTGCACGGCTAGTTTTCACATTTAGGTACGGATTTTTTCATATTTGAAATTTTTTTTACCTATTATATATCTAGCATTATTACACGAAGTACAGTGCCTTTAAAGAATCAAATACAGAAATAACATACACCAAAGATATATTGTACCTGTATGTCAAGTATTACAAATACGTTAACATATATATACAAAAATAAAAAAAAATCGAAAATATTAATTCCATTTTAAGTAAATTTCAACAACCTTTGCATACATAATTTTGTGTAATATGGTTGACGTCTGAAATTCCATGATCTGTAAACCGTTATTACTGAGGGTTTAGTTGCAATAAAGATTAAACTTTCTTTAATTAAACACCCCACTAAAACTAAAAATTAGGTAAAGTACTATATATAAAAGAAATTAGCTAGGCATGGGTTATAGTTATATATATATATATATATATATATATGTGTGTGTATATATATATTCTACTATCTGCAAACGGTACGGTGAAGCTGCAGGGAGTATTAATCTATATTTTATTTTGGGGAAAAATACTAAAATTTATAAAATCGGAGCCAAATTGTATATTTATTTGTAGATTTCAAATGAAATAAGAACAGGGTTGGCTTTAAAAGCTGGGGCCTAAATGAAACCTGTTATTGAGGTTTTCTTATGAATTTGATGGCTAATTGTGTGTCATCTGGGTATTAACACGCACAAAAAAAAAAAGGACAGTTTTTAATTTATTTTTTTATTTTGTAACGAGAGGATAAAAACCTCACAGGATTGCAATAAAAAAAAGGACAGTTTTTTTTTTTTTTTTTTGTAATATGGTATGAAATGATGATATATATAATGATAGAGATATATTATCTCACAGGATTGCGATATATCACCTCGATATAGTATTTTTCAATGCTCACTGTGGGTATGTTAAAATGCCCACTCCCTAACGTGCCAGTTTGCAAGTGATAGACATCATGCATGGGCCAATTTGGAACACTTGCAAACTATTACGTCAGTGTGTGAGTATTTTAACATGTTTACATGTAGGGATCAGGACAAGAATGCACCTCAATATTAATCATGAAGTGAACCTTAAAGTGCATGTAGCATTGTTGATTTAGTTCGATGAATGGGATAGGTTATTAGTGTGTACAGTAGTGATAGCAATGGATCGTGTTCGGATTGGATCGGCTAATTTGAATCCCCTCCACATTTTTTGAAGAGAGGCAAGGCAAATCCGTATCCAAGTTCATTATTCCTTGGTTGGATCAAGGAAATGATTCTTATACCAATCCATATTTGTAAAGCTTTTTGGAATATTGTTCCCAAAATTTTATTTCGATATCCATGATACAACTTACGAAATAGCGGCGGTCATCGGCATGATGCCTCTAGGCTCAGAGATCGAGAAAGAGAGTGTGTAAGAGTTGCTGTCTCACACTTGCCTAGTTGCCTTTGCTCTTCAAGATTTACTGTTTAGGGAAGGTAGCCAAGGGACGGTTTAGAGTCAGAGAGAGAGTTGAGCTGGCTACTGAGTGATTTAAAAATTAGATTTTATTGAGATATTTGTAATTTTATGTCTTTTATTTACTTAAATTAAATTAAAACCAATTTTTTTTTTTTTTTAATATGGAGCGGATTGTGGGTTGGCCACAGTCCTCTCCATGTCCA
Source organism: Jasminum sambac (assembly GCA_018223645.1). NCBI lineage: Eukaryota > Viridiplantae > Streptophyta > Magnoliopsida > Lamiales > Oleaceae > Jasminum > Jasminum sambac. The sequence continues at coordinate 26,665,407 of CP073649.1, forward strand.
AAATCGTTGTGGATTGGATTGGGTTAGCTTTCCGCGATGCATGGATCGATGGGTCGGAAAAATTGATGAAATTATGTAAAATGCCTAAAAAGCTAAATTAATTCATAAAATACTTACATTTTTTTTAATTATTTCAAAAATACTTTCTATTCTAAAACCCTAATCCCAATTTGCCACCACCACCGCTGTCGATGTGTCATCACTGATGAGCCGCTGTTGACAATTTTTCGGTGAGAACACCATGTGGTGGTTCTTGTTGTGAACCAGATCCACAAGTAACTGGTGGTTCTAGTCGCTGCTGATGACCAGAACGTGGTTTTGATCACTAGGGACTAGGAATAGCACTGTTAGTGGTGGCAGCGGGGGCCCAGTGGTGGAGGTTGTAAAAGTAGTTGTCCTAATTTGTTATTTTAATTGATAAATTGTTAATTCAATTAATAAGTGAATTTTTAACAAAGTAAAATTTGAAATAGTTTCAGGTGATAAGTAAATTTGGGAATAAATAGCTTTTTCTTCTTCTTTTTTTTTTTTGGTACCTAGTGAAAACCATCCAGAAAAATTTCACCCCATTCGAATTGGACATCCATTGAATTTGGACCAGATTGAATTTTTTTGCCATCACTGATATATGGTAAACTTTTTCTTTAACAAAAATTTAACGTTTTAGGTAAATAGTTGTAGGGATCACAAAATATTTGTAATAATGATGATGATATATAATGCATGTAAAAAATTGATTTTTAAGTAGAAAGCCAAGAAAGATACATTACTCCGGCGGTCTAATTAATTTTCATCAATCTCACATTGCTGTCAGTAACTTAGATCGCACTGTAGACATTAACGGTGTATTCTTTAATTTATTATTTCCATAAATATTTATTTATTTTTTGCAATATAAGGTAATGGGAGGGGGAGGCAACTAAAAAGGAAAGAAATTAATGGTGCATTCTCCTCTAAACAAGCATCAATCCTAATAAGACCGCACCATTTCAATTCTCAAAGCATAGAGGCGGCAAAACATGTGTGAGAAACTGTTATAATTACAACTTGGACTTGTTTTTATATCCTCTCTTTGGGGCCTCAATTTGAGGAATCAAGGAATCAACATTTTTTTATTTTACTTTAATTAAATAGTCATTATTGAAATTTAGAGTATGTTTGGAGCCTTTTTAAAATTATTTTTTTAATACTCTCTTGTTATTATAAACTTTCTACACTAGAAAATAGTTTTGATGTCCTCTTTATAACATTTCTTGTCGGTCAAACAAATTTGTAATTTTATTTTTATGTTTTTGAAGAATACTTTGTCAAACAAGCATTTATACATGAAGTTTTTTTTTTCAAAGATTTATACTTGAAGTTTAAACATTACATTAGTTTGTTTTAATGATAAATTAAATAATATAATCTCTTATACATGGGTGATTAGTACTCGTTGATATAAGTACGATAATTCTTTGTCATATCGGAGCTATTTCTTACACATGTCATGGCACTACCGTAAACGGCGAAAACACAAACTTGTGACATGTATATATTAGTCAGATATACATCATACATGGCCAAAGGAACCAAGGAAGGAAGAAACAAAGAAAGAGTTGCCCAATGGACTTCATTTGGAGTGGGAAACATTGAAACGCATTAAGGAAGCTTATGAGGCTATGATAAAACAGAAAATCCAAAGCCATTATGAATAAATCTTGATGAAGAAAGCGACATATAGAAAGAAATGTAATTAGTTAGTACTAATTTTTGAATTTATTAACAACGGCCCTTTTTTTTTTTTAGTTGAAAGTCATTGGTTTCATGAGAATGCAATAGCCATTAAGATAATTAGTGACTATTATTGTATTCTTTATGACATTTAGTATGTCACCGTAGCGTGATCGTTTCTCAAATGACATATTTTAAGCAAAAAGGTGGTCATGATATGATGATTAAATTTTCTCTTTTTGATCATGATTGTAATATGTCTTAGCGAAAAGAACGGAAAAAATAAGTATAAGCCTTAAAAAAACAGATAACAAAAAAAGCTAAAGATAGTTTTAATTGATCAATGTACCAGGCCTCCATTGGATTTCCTCTCAATTTTAATCGCGCACAACCATCAAACAAACAAAATTCACACACACGGAGGGGCAAAAAAAGAGAGAGAAAATAAAAAAAAAAAAAGAAAATACAAACGCGCTAATTTGATTTGTCCATCGAAGAGATTGAAATTCACTACCAACATGAAATAAAAAAAAAATGTAAAACAATACACGCCATAAAAAAATTTGAACTTTCATTCCCAATATTTAATATGTACAATCTTTGTCACTATCAATTCAAGAAATTTTATATATTTATATGGGACATTCTAAGCGGTTTAGTATTTAATTTCTCAACGCCATATATAGACCTATCACGTTTACATAAATTGTTATGCACAATAACCTTTTCTGGAAATATTCATTTCTTTTTGGGCACGTTTGACCAATTATTTTGTGCATACATGGGATCAATTTTATTTTTAAATTTATTGGCAGACAGCCACATGATCTAATATATTTAGGTTACACCATGATTTTAGTGTACAACACATTGCTTCAACAATAAACGCGTGAAAGTAAGAAAGGTATATAACAGCACTAAATCACTTATATCACTACACCAAATCTCATAAATTGCCACGATTAAAAATCGTGACTCAGACCATGAGTCATGAGTTTTAACTGTGATAATATTATGTGTGAAGCAATTTTTTTTTTTTAAAAAAAGAAAAATGAAAAAAAGGCAAAAGTTGTATTCATATAAAATGTATTAGGAACTTCAAATATGGATCAGAATTGTTTGATAAACAATTCAAATCAAATAACTCATTAAGACCTCAACGTATCTTATTATCATAACCAGTGGCGGATCCAGAGATTACAAGTTGAGGGGGCACAAATATTAGCTCCCGCAGGGAAAAATTTTTTAGAGGGCCGGGCCGATAAAAAATATTACTAAAAAGTAAGAAATTTAACATGTATTTGAGTTAATCTTTAATTTAAATAGTGAACTATAAGACTTTTTTAATAATAATGATAGTGATGTACGATACAAGATTACTATTAATAACTTTGATTGAATATTATATACTTGAAGAGCTCATTTGACATTCATTTTCTTAAAAATATTTACCAAACATATTCTAATTATAGATTAATAGAAAATTGACACATATAATTTTTAAAATTCAAAGTGAAGTTATAGATTTTTAGAGATTTTTAGAGTAAGAATAAGCAAATAGACTAAGGGTATGTTCTTTCCACCTTAAATTTACTTTTTCTCTCTCATCATTTTCAACCATTCATTCATTGATTTAATAATTACTTTATATTTTTTAATACTTCATCTCTAATTCTCAATTACACATTTAGTTAAACTTTAATCTACACCAAATTTAAGTTAGAAAAAACATACCCTAAATTAACAAAATGTCAATCATCATCAAATTAAATGGACTACACAAACTCTTTTAAGTCACATTTGTCATTGCTAAACAAGAGGAAATGATAATGATTCTTTGGTGCCTTGTAATTTTTTTTTAATCAGAGTTTTTTTTTTTTTTTTTGGTTTTGTACTAACAAAAAAAAAAAAAAAAAATTGGATTGAAAGTTGAGGGTCACGTGACCCCTCAGGACCCCCCTTGGGTCCGCCACTGATCATAACAAGCCATGTACGTAATATCTACAAATAGGAAACCTTATACAGTAAGCTTTGTAAAGGTGCCTTGGTGGCTACGAAACAAATTTTTCGTAGTACCTAAAAATACGTTGAATGAGCTAACATCAAATTTTGAGTAGCTCGGTTCGATCGAAACTTCAAAAACTTTGTACCGTTTCACATGCTCCTCATGGTGGAGCTGCACCTTGATGTTCCTTAAGGCTCTTAATTTTCACCTAAAATTGCAAGACAACAAGAAATTAGGCATCAATCATCACGGGGAAAAATTACCCTGTAGTAACTTTGATTTATGTATGTTCTCCAAATCTTATCTGGCTCTCTTCTTATATATCCACTGTCTACAGATTAATTTAGCATCATAAAGCCATCACTCATCACATATTTTTATTAAACATTGGCCCATCTTCAGTTCACCCCCTCCACATACATATCATATGCGAATGAATGAATGTAAAGAAAAGTGGGATGTTGGCCAACAAATTTGAATTTGAAATAGAATTTGAATTTTTAACGTATGTGTAGCAGAGATTTGTGTGGTACATATGAGTTGTATGAGATATACAGATGTGATTAGTTTGAAGAAATTATATTTCAAATTCGAATGTATTGTCTAACATTGACTTTCTACCTTTGTCAAACAAGCTCCATGATAAATTTATTAATGTATAAAACACATTTATGATAATTTTTTGTCTTTGTATCCTTGTATGCATCGATATGAAGTAGCTGTTAGCTTATTTTTAAGCTAATATGTTGTCATTTCTATTTTTCCTGCATGATAAATTGTTATTTGATTAGATTTTATTTAATAAATTTTTATCATGCTAAATTGGACTTTTTATCACATGTAGAATGTTATAGGAATTGTAGTTGAATTATTTTACCATGTGATTTATTATAACTTGGAGTTGTGGTCCCAAAAGGACTCCACATGGAAACACACGTCTAAAGGACTTTGCTTTGGCTCCAAGTTTGTCCAAATTCAATGTACCTTATACTATGGTAAGAATTCTATTCCATATTAAACTTGGTACATGATAAGGTAAGATTTTATTTGATATTATTTTATTACCTTATTTATTTTTATCCTACAACTAATAAGATCTTATCTTTCTTGTAGGATTAGGTGTCTTAAGGAAACTAGGTTACTTGCATGACAAGACAACCAAGTAATATTAATACACCACAAGTGGGAGGATTAAGGCGACACGTTTTTGGACCAAAAAATCGTCCCCCATCAGATATTGAAAAACGTGCCCCTCCTCCAAGTTCTTGACTTCTTCAAGTTAATTTCTTGATTAAGTTTATGAATGCCAACCCTTGATCAACATAGATCGGGACTCAAATCTCCGGGAGGAGTTCAACCACTAATAGAAGAGCCCACAACGCGAGGAGATCAACACGGGATGTGCAGATCTGTTGCAGGATCGCGGTTACAACAAGCTACTGAAGAGCAACGGGAGGTTGGCTCGCATTACATGCTTGGAGAGAGTAACAGGGAGTGTTTCCCGCTATTATCCTTGATGTTGGTTAATTTATGCGTAAATTACCCTTTAGCTTTGTTGTAAAGATTTAAACGCTTCGGAAGTTAGTGGATTGGTTTTGCTTGTAGGCAATGAGCACGTGGTTTTTTCCCAATTGGGTTTCCATGTTAAAAATCTGTGTTTTTACTGTTTCTGTACTGCTTACTGTTTATTTCCGTATTCACGACCTAGACGCATCTGGCTTACGTAGACGCATTTAGGTTTCAGCAATTTGCAGACACAGTTGATATTAAACAGTAAACTGTTACGAGTTGAATCTGAGTAACAGAACACAGCACATACTCATCTGATCACTAAAATCAGATCATTTAGACAACTACAAACTTTCAGTAGCAATTGAAGGAATGATATCCACGCTTTAGAAAACTTCAGTTTCATTTTGTTTAATAATGACAATATGTGAGCCTTTGCAATCATCATTCTTCACTGCTAGATTTCACGATCGATATAGTCGCCCTTCAAGCTAAATTTTTAGAACGACCAAACACTAATAATGACAATAATGTGAGCCTTTTGGTTATAACTGATGTGGATGAAGAGACTGCATTCAATACACGATTTTATATTTAACCATGGTATAAATTTTAGTTCTTTTTTTTTTTCAACGGCAAACAAAATTAACGAATGAACAAAGAACTGGAAGTTTTACATAGCACTGCGTAATATTGTATACTCTATCTTATCAATTAAGGCCTAAGGGCATTTATTGTATTGCTGAAAGTACCTACTCTTATTTATGTATTTTAACTAATACTGATCACCTATATATAAGACACCACAATATTCACATATGTAGGTCACCAGCACTTATTAACATACGGAGGCAGCTTTCTCTTTCTAGCTTTTTCAATTGGTACCTATTTTACGTCACGATAGGAGCTATATTCAATGTGGCATTTTTGGCCTGGATAAGTACAAATTAGGGTTTGGGATTTGGTCATTTGCTATTTTCTATTTCCATTTGAGAAAAGAATTACATAAAATAAAATTAAACAAAACAAAAAAACAACATTACAATGATTGATAATGATCCATAACCATTGTTCTAAAAGGCCCGCCTAGGCTTCGCCTAAGCCTCGCCTAGGCTTGAGGCTTGACTAAAACGCCTCGCCTCATGAAAGGCTTGGAAAACGGCGGTCAACTTAAAGTTGACCGCCTCTTGCGTGACTATTATAACGACGTGTTCATTTTAGTTGTTCTGCTAGTCATTTCTTAAATTTAGTCTAAAAATATTAACTTACAAGGTCACATCTCTTTTTCAGACTTCGATATATTATTTTTTATTAACTATCAAAATATTAATTTGGATGAAGATGATATTTAATTGAATTTCGGTAATTCCTAATTTCGAACATTCAATATTCATGTTTTATTTTAGTTGAATTGGTCATGTTTGTATTTTTCTTTTTATTTTTTGTTCAAGTCAACTATCTCCTTATGTTCATTTCAAATTCAATTGCACGCGGTTGTTACTAAATAGAAAATAGTAAGAAATATTTTAAGGACTATGTTTTTATTGGAAAAAATTTAGAAAATATGTAATAGTTAATGTATGTTGATTTGTGTATGAAATTTCGTAAATATACATTTTTATACTTATTTATCACTCTAGAATAAAAAAAAAATTGAAAACGCCTTTTGACGCCTAGGCTTCGCCTAGGCACGCCTAGGCCTCCAAGGCTTGAGGCTCGGCCTTGCCGCCTCGTCACGCCTCACGCCTTTTAGAACCTTGTCCATAACACATGGGTGTGCCATAGTTATAATACTTCCTAATATTTTTCTGTTACATAGGATATCTGTTGGGAAAATTGAGACAAAATCCAGAACCAGCATGGTGAGATGAAGCTCCAGCAGCTTGAAAAATTTTCTGGCAACGCCGTTTGCTTAAAGTCAAAATTTTGCCCAAAAACTTGTACTTTAAGCAAATGACGTCGCTGGAAAATTTTTCAAACTGTTGGAGCTTCGCTTCACTGTGTTGATTCTGAATCTGATTTTGATTTTCTCAATGGAAATTGTATATGATCGAAAACACCCGAAAGTGGCATAACCATTGCACACCTGTGTGTTTTGGAACAATCCTGATGCAATGATTATGATGATTCAGCAGAATATGTAACCAATTATTGTTAAAATTAATAGATACTTGATTACTTAGTTCAAATACTAACATAAATTAGTAGTAAACTAATCATGTTTGCAACGTCTCATGGATATGAGCAATCATTATTCATTAACGAACCCCCCACTCACATGGTACTCACACAATACGACCCCTTTAACTTAGCATTTTCCTCTTGTGTGCAGTACATATTTCGGCTATTTTGGGTGGGTTTATTGAATGTTGATGGGTGCTACAACTACCTACTCAACTTCATTGACAACGCAATGGATGATGGCTTCATTAAAACTCTATATGTCTAAACTCAAGCCTAACTTAAAACTAAATTAAACCTAATTAGTAATATAATTAGGCTCATATTTCCACAATTAAATTACAAAAATCCAAATAAAAATGAACAAATAGAACTCAACATCGAGAAACTAAACTCTCAAACTCAAAGTGTGATTATTACAAAAAAAACTAACAACTAAAATAAATTGGAAAGTACCTAATCGCCGAGGAAAATGAGCTTTGAGCTACCTAATCGCCGGAGAAGATGAGCTTTGAGGTTCCAAATCGCCGGTTAGGGCTAAACTACAAATTTGGGGTTGAAGCGTTACCGTGTTGTTGTATGTGAAGTGGCAAATCGTCGAAGAAGACAAGGTTTGAGGTGTGAAATAGTCGGTTACTGGGTTGGGGCCGGCGGACTGAAGGCTTCCTGTTGTGGACTATAAGTGATTAAAATTGCTGGCCGAAATTTTTTTAAAAATAATTAACAGTGACTCAGCCACTCTCTGATTGTCACGGTTTTAAACTGTGACTCACAATCCTTTAGCTGTGAGTCATGGTTTAAAACCGTGACGATCAGCCCGTAGTTTAGTCATGGTTATAAATCGTGACTCCACCAAGTTCCCTACTGTGACAATCTTTTTGTTATGGTATAGTACTGTATATCATAGAAAAGGCTATATATTGAGGGTTCTCTCTTGTTTTGCTAAACTTAAATTATGCTTTAACAATTTCCTCAAGTGCATGTAATTGGGTATTATTTCCTTTAGAAAAATGGTAAATCAACATGATAAACAACTTAAAGATTGCACAATTGATAGCTATTGATTTAAAGATTACATGATTGGTGATATGTAAAAAAAAAAAAGATATTGTCAAATGTCAATTAAGTATATGATATGTGAAACTTTATATCATATATTATCTCTTTGTAGCATAATTAGACTATTCATTTTAACTCGTCGAATTTCAAAATGTCTAATAATTTTTTTGACCTAACATTTTCAGGGAAAATAGGGAAAAACATGGACGAAGATGGAGGCAATTGGGATGTGAGTGAATACTAATGGATCATGAGAAATTGATGCTTGGCCTACAATTAGTTGACATATATATGTCGTTAAATAAAAAGACTGCATATTTTAAATTTTAAAAATGTTGCGTTTAATATGTAACATTGTGTAATTAGGAACTCGTAAGGACTTGTATATGCAACATCCTTAGTTTGTCCCAACTGTTTTGCCTTATACAATAGCATGGACAAGTTTATAAATTACTTACTGGTGCATTTGTAAATTTAATTAACTACTGATATTTTATTAGTGTAATAGACGAAAGTTGCTATTTTCAGTAGTGATTTCTTCTTCTTCAATTGTTTTTTTTTTTTTTTTTTTTTTTTGGGGTATAGTGACTTGTAGAATGCCTTCCAGAAATACAATAGTTTAATACTAGTACTAGCTATTTCTTGGTAACAGGGAAGATATCCATTGCGTGTTCAATATTGCAACCATTGTTCAATATACATACAATAGTTTAATACTAGGATACTGATGCAGGCGGAAGTGCAGAAAGACAATTAATACCGGATTATAAATGAAGATTCGGGCTTGAATCAACCATCTAGATATGAACTTGAAGAAAAATTTCAATTTTTATTCACTATTCATAAACGACTGCTTTACAATTAACCCTAATTACATTTAAATAGAAAGATACTGAGTTGACGACAAAAATAATAAATAATAAATAAGGAAATAATTAAATTTCTAGTCTAATTAAGGTGTAAGAATCCTTTATTAAAATAAAGGACCTTACTATATCACCATAATAGATGTCATAATGGTTGACATAATGAACATATGACATAATCCTATAATTTCAACTACTCCATCACTTTTAGATGGATGGTTATTAAATATGCCAACTGTTATTATGTCAACCATTATGACATTTATTATGGCAGTCTAGCATTTCCCTAAAATAAAATACTAAAAGCAAAGATAATAAAGTAAAAATAATATTCTGGTTGGCATTCCGTTTCCATCAGAGGCCCACAATAATTTGCTAGCGTACAAACAATCCACACAAGTACTGTCCAATGGCTATATATCCTACCCAATTCATCAATCATGCGGAAGACAATATGCTAGAAGTAGGTCCAATGAGCGGTGCGTAACATTCTCGATTGCCTTCGTTGTTATTATTGATAATGACGTAAATGATACGGAAATTTTACAAACGTTGAGAGAAATATTACAGTCTGTAAAATTAGTAATTGAAAATGATATGTTATCTGCTGTCAAGACATCTTCAATAGAATTTTCAGATAATTAATGTTTTAATATAATCGATAAGAGAATTCAAATTGGAAACGGATGATCCAACTTCGCTGACAGCCTTCCTTGCTAGATTTGCCATATTTGCAGCCCTTTCCAAGAATTCGCCCGCCCTTTCTTCCATCAGCTCTCTAACAACTTTCTCAATAATTTTTCTATCACAAGTATCTTTTATGTCTAACCCAATCTTCCAAACTTCACTGACAAACCTACTATTTATCATTTGATCAGCGAAATAAGGCCAACAAATCATTGGCACACCAGCAAGAATGCTTTCCAAGGTCGAATTCCATCCGCTGTGCGTCAAAAATCCACCCACCGCGTCGTGGTTGAGCACCTCCTCTTGAGGGGCCCATTCCACCATGTAACTTCCTGCTTTCGTCCTCTCGTCTGGCTCGACCGGTATTTCATTCTTCCTATCTTCTCCTACAATAGAATCTGGCCTTATAACCCACAAAAACTTTTGTCCACTGTTCACCAATCCATGCCAAAACTCTAACAACTGCTCTTTTGACACAGTTGTAATGCTTCCAAAACTAACATAGAGTACAGATTTTGATGGCTGTGAGTTAAGCCAATCGAGACAACTACGATCTTCAGCCCAGAAACTTGCTGAAAGATTTGAGTTTTGGGCCTTATTTTGTGCAAGTCTCTGCTTTAGGAGATAATGATTAGGTCCAATGGTGAAGACTCTTGGGATGTGCTTTCTTATATGATGTACTATTGGCCCTTCTAGATCTTCAAGTGTGTTAAAAATCAGTGCTTGTGCTCTTGTAGTTTGTCTAGCTTTGGTTTTAACGAATTGAAGTTTTGAATCGTTGACGTCGCTAGCGCGGCAAAAGCTTGGCAGGTCGCGGTACCTTAGAATACCCTCCATCCCGGGTATGGTTTTAATCATTTCATCCATACCCACACCTACAAAATACAAGAAAGCAAGCTATTAATAAAGAATTCAAGTATTCTGCAATCCGACACTTACACTCAGTACTCCTAATCAATAAATACCTCCGCAAATTTCACGTGCTTCAATGAGTTGAGGAATATGAAAATTAGCCCAAAAGGAGACAGCGCTACTAGTACGGAAATAGATTAAGGGAATCCCATTCTCTAGAGCAAAATCACCAGCGAAACTCATGGATCCGTCAGGTATGATACAAGAAACGTGCCGTCGCGTTTGAGAAGCAAATAAATTCTTCTCGACCATCATCTGCTTGAAGAGTGGGGCCGTTACGTCCCGTATAGCAGGGAAGATTTCCATTGCTTGCTCGCCCGCCCGGGGATGGTCGTCGGCCAGCCCATCGGTAATGGACTGGAAACGAAACCCGGGATATTGCTCGAGGCGTGAGATCACTGTGGTGTGCTTCAGGAGGCTTCTATGGCAGAATTCGGAGATAAAGAATGTGATGTCAACGTTAGCCAGACAAAGGAGCTCTGCTAGCTTGAGCATGGAGTTGACATGGCCCAGCACTGGCACCGGAAAAATGAGGACATGAGGAGGAAATGAACCAACTTGAGAACTATTCATTATTAGCTGCTTTAGTTTTATATTGTTGTAATTTAGAGATGATCACACAATCAAAGATTTGCAATGTTTAACCATTTTTGTACAAATCTAATCTGACAAGTGGCTGTCGTTTATTGCGACACTGTCGTTTATTGCGACATATCTGCATCAATGGTAGGTACTGTTGTTGAAGATGATATTCACATGAGGTCATGCCAGACGTCATAATATAATGAAGGAAATCGTGAGACGTAACTCAGCGTGTGTTCGTTTACAAATTTTAATAAATTTTTCCACATTTTAATTTATTTTTAATTTTGATCAAATCAATCATATTCACATATCTCATGGGGACCTATAACCTATATATACTATACAAATATTTACTATTTAACTACACTTATTTATCTCTCATAGTTCACATCAAAATTCATAAAAATCTATAAAAATTTACTCCCTAACACCCGCTCAAATCATTTTCAAAACTAACAATTAATCACTATATTTTGAGATCATTTGTGAGCCAAACTTCTATTTCATCTTGTAATATCAAATTAACATTAATCTGGTAGGATTGTGATAATGCAATGTGGCATATATTATAACCTTTAAACAGTTATCTTACATTTCTTTAATTAATGACATTTTAAATGCTTTAATACTGCATTAATGTGACACAACATTGGATTGTCACCCACTAATTTTTATCAATTTTGCTATGTAGCATTATTCGTAGGCGAATTCCTTTTGAAGAAGATATGTTCAAGGTTGATGGCCAATTTGAGTTCTATGATCTCCTAACTGTCTTATTCAATCAAAATATTATATGTATTGGCGGAGTTAGAAATTTTTGTTTTTGGGGTGGAAGAAATATTCAACATAAAACATCAAAGAAACTTTTTTTTTGGACCGCAATTTTAAGCGGGGCGATAATTGGAGCAGCACGTGATGTTGGGGGGAAGGGGAGGAACGCCACCCTCAATCCCCCTATATGTACTTGATATAAATACAGAGTATACTAATTGATTAAAATAGGCAAGAAAATAGCTGATTTCGACTCAAAAAGTTAAGTATTAAGTCCGAACACAGGCAAGTTAAAGCATTGGTAGAACTCTATGCAAAAGATTACGGCATTAAAGGGCAGAATTGAGGTTAATGGAAAATTCCAAAAACTTTTAAGGCCTAGTCGGAACTGCATGTTTTACAAGACTCGTGAACGAGCATTATCAGTAGACTCTAAAATATATACTAAAGAGTTACGGTACATTGAGGACAGAAACTTCCATGAGAGAATTCTAAATATTGCCTTCGGTAGAATAAGCCATTTCAAGAGGTTATTTGATACACTTTATTCAAAAAAATTATTTCTTCTCTACTCTCATTTTCAATCACACGTTACGTTGATTTAATTAATAACTTTTCAGAAAAATCAAATTTTCAATAATCATTCTTGATAACATACAATTATTAGAGGCCAAATACCATCAATACGATTATGCAATCACGAGGAGACACTACCTTCATTCTAGCTTCTTATTGATAATGGTCCTTATGATACTGAATTTTATGTACGTAGAGAGAAATGTTACAGCCTATAAGACTCGTGATTGGAAATGATATGTTGTTTGCTGTCGAGACATATTAAGCAAAATTTTCAGATACTCAATATTTTAATATAATCGATAAGAGAATTTAAACTGAAATCTGATGATCCATCTTTGCTGACAGCCTTTCTTGCTAGATTTGCCATATTTGCAGCCCTTTCCAAGAACTCATCCTTCCTTTCTTCCATAAGCTCTCTAACTACTTTCTCAATGATTCTTCTATCACAGCTATCTTTCATGTCTAGCCCAATCTTCCAAACCTCACTCACAAACCTACTATTTATCATTTGATCAGCAAAATATGGCCAACAAATCATTGGCACACCAGCAACAATACTCTCTAGAGTTGAGTTCCATCCGCTGTGCGTAAAAAATCCACCCACCGCATCATGATTGAGCACCTCCTCTTGAGGGGCCCATTCCACCATGTAACCTCTTGCTTTCGTCCCCTCGTCTAATTCGACCAGTGTTTCATTCTTCCCATCTTCTCCTACAATAGAATCTGGCCTCATAACCCACAAGAACTTTTGTCCACTATTCACCAATCCATGCCAAAACTCTAACAGCTGCTCTTTTGACACAACTGTAATGCTTCCAAAACTAACATAAAGCACTGATTTTGATGGCTGTGAGTTAAGCCAATCGAGGGAACTCCGATCTTCTGCCCAGAAACTTGCTGAAAGATTCGAGTTTTGGGCATTATTTTCTGCGAGACTCTGCTTGAGGAGGGAATGATTTGGTCCAATGGTGAAGACTCTTGGGATGTGCTTTCTTATGTGATCCACTATTGGCCCTTCTAGATCTTCAAATGTGTTAAAAATGAGTGCTTGTGCTCTTGTAGTTTGTCTAGTTGCGGTTTTAACGAATTGAAGTGTTGAATCATTCACGTTGCTAGCGCGGCAAAAGCTTGGCAGGTCGCGGTACCTTAGAAAACCGTCCATCCCCGGTATGGTTTTAATCATCTCGTCCATACCCACACCTACAATATACAAGAAAGAAAGCAATAAAGAATTCAAGTATTTTGCAGCTATTGACAGTCTAACACGTAAACTCAGTACTTGTAGTCAATAAATACCTGAACAAATTTCACGTGCTTCAATGACTTCAGGTATACGAAAATCAGCCCAAAAGGAGATAGCGCTACTAGTACGGAAATAGATTAAGGGAATCCCATTCTCCTGAGCAAAATCACCGGCGAAACTCAGGGTTCCATCAGCTATGATGCAAGAAACCGGCTGTCGAGTTTCAGAAGCGAATAAATTATTCTCGACCATCATCTGTTTGAATAGTGGGCCCGTTACGTCCCTTATAGCAGAGAAGATGTCCATTACTTGTTCGCCTGCCCGAGGATGGTCATCGGCCAGCCCATCGGTAATGGACTGGAAACGAAACCCGGGATATTGCTCAAGGCGTGAGATCACTGTGGTGTGCTTGAGGAGGCTTCTATGGCAGAATTCAGAGATAATGAAAGTGATGTCAACGTTAGCCACACAAAGGATCTCTGCTAGCTTGAGCATGGAGTTGACATGGCCCAGCACTGGCACCGGAAAAATGAGGACATGAGGAGGAAGTGAAGCAACTTGAGAACTACTCATCATTACTAGCTGCTTTAGTGTTATGTTGTTGTAATTGGGAGATGATCACTATCTAAAAGTTGTAATGCAATCAGAGTTTATATATTGAAGTGTTTTTGTATAATAAATCTAATCTGACAAGTAGCTGTCGTGTATTTCGACAGGCATCCTTGCTAAATCGGGTAAAATAACAATACTTGTTGCTAACGATTGTTCAACGTGAAGTCATGCCAAACGTCATAATATATATATATATATATATATATATATATATATATATATAATATAAGAATGGAGGTCATGAGACGTAACTCATTAAATCATGTCATTTTCAAAAGTAACCATTAATCACTATATTTTTGACATCATTGGTGTGCCAAAACCAACCTCTATTTCGTCTTGTGCGATAAATTAAAATTAACCTGGTAGGACTGTGATAATGCAATGTGGTATTATATTATAATTAAGGTCATCAACAATGGGACTGCCAATTGTCGATACCCATTTCAGAGAGACATGGGTAGAAGAATTATACCCGGCCTCACATGTTTCCAATTTTATTTTTTTAATCACTTTTCTCTCATTCATCCTATTTTTTCTCCACTTTTTGTATATTAATTCCGGTGCGATATCTATATTCCCACCCCCATCTAGAATTCTTTTACTACTATTTTATTATTATTTTCGAGTTTGTTCCTCGTTTTTTCACATTTCCATCTCTTTTTTTGGATGCTTCTTTCTATTCATTTTCAAATAAAATAGTCATCTTGATCTCTCTACTTCTCTCTTCGACATCATCTCACAATTTACATCCCCATTGGAGATGGCCTAAGAGTATCTTCATTGGATTGTGGATGTTAAAGGATGATGTGGAGGAGAAAGATAGAGAGGAGATGATTATTTTAATTAAAAAAACAATAGGAGATGTGTAGTGAAAATGAGAGGGAAAAGTGAAAAAATAAGACAGATATAGAAATAAATTCAAAAATAATAATAAAAAATAGTAGATGATGTGAAGTTGAATGTTGAAATGTAGAAGTGGCACGAAAATTTATGTAAAAAAGGTAGGAAAAGTGGGAAAAAGAGAAGAAAATGTGAGACCCATTTTTTTATCTGTCTCCCCCTTCCATATGGGATGCCCAATTGAGGCTTACAATGGAGATGCTCTAACCTTTAAACACTTATCTTACATTTCTTGAATGACACTTTAAATGCTTTAAGCATCTCCAATGCTCTATGGAAAGTTTTCTAGTTGATCTGGCACAATGTTTAATAAAGGACCCTTCTACAAGTACACACAAATTTGTGTGTGGCAAATGCCACACACAAATAGGGGCGTGGGCCCCCCCCACTTTCAGGGGACATTATAGTCATTTACATGCTGTGGGCCACACCCTCTATTAGGGTGTGGAAATTGTGTGGTACACACTTTATGTGTACCACAAGCTTTATTCTTTAATAAATGGATCAAGAGAGCCCAAAATACCACTCCAACGAAAGACATTGTCTATTGCTTAGCTGGCAGCTAGTTTTCCCCCAATTGAAAGAAGCATTGGAGATGTGTGAAGGATGATGTAGAGGAGCGAGGTAGAGAAAAAATAATTATTTTAATTAAAAAGAAAGAGAAAAAGTATAGGGAAAATTAAGAAAATAGGAGAGATGTAGAAATAAATTTAAAAATAATAATAAAATAATAACAGGGGATGTGAAATTGAATGTGAGAATATATAGAATGATGGATTTACTAAAGTGTCTAAAATAAAATCTATTAGGCCAACTATGTCTCAAATGAAAAATATTTACCAGAATATCTAAAATTTTTATAATCAGACTAAAATACCATTTTCTCTTTTTTATTAAATCTAGGATATTTTCTTGTCAGGCCAGGTACAACTGAATTTCTGAATTATGATCATCTCAATAAATATGGCTTGAGATTTGTGAACTTTTTAGACAGATCATCTATACAAACAAGTATATTTTATAGACAATTCATCTGTGCAGATGAGTTATCTGTCTAGATAGGTCTATATCTAAAGGTATCAATCCAGGCAATTATGTGTTCAAATGAGAATAGAAGAGAACCATCAGTGAGATGAATCTTGTCTAGATAGTCGAGAATTGCAAACTATTTTAGAGTTGTGTATTGAGAGTATATCATCTAGACAGTCTATATGTTCGATATGTGAAATATCTAGATGGTATATTTTTACTAAATAGTTCAATTATACATACATCTAGTACAATTGGAGAGGATAATTATGCATCTTGTACAATTGGATAGGATCAATTCATTGTGGGATTAGCCAAAATGTCCAAAATAACACCTATTAAACCAAATATCTCTCAAAAAAAAAATAATAAGGGATTTTGGAGCAAATAGTTCCAAAAAACTAGTCATATTGCAGATTTAGTTCCAAATAATAAATTAAAAGGTAGTAAATAATTAAAAAAACTTAGTCTTGTAAATGGTCATTTGGATGGAATTTGTCTGTTTGCAGTTAGTCAAAAAGTCAAGTCTTTGAAAACTTAGTGATTTGGTCCATTTCACTTGAAATAAATTACACAAAAGGTCCTAACTTTAGATATTGTTACAATCAAGTCCAAAAGTTTGAAAAATGCATACTTTAGTCCCAAATTTAGTTAAATTATATAATTTCATATTTTATGTTTTTCTATGGGTGCTTATTTGGTCTGTAATTAATTTTATTGAATTAAAATTAGTCCCAAATTTAGTTAAATTGCATAATGATTTATAATAAATATAATTATTGTACCTATATAAAATTATTATTATGAATATAAAATTATTATATTTATTATTAGCCATTGGTTAAAATCAAAATGTGCGCATCTCTAATGCTAAAGAAAATTTTTGAAAGTTGTGATACTATATTAATACAAACAAATGCTACTGTGTTAAAATTTTTTGATAAAAACCATTTAATCGGTATCAAATTAATTCAATAAAATTAATTACGGACCAAATAAGCACCCATAAAAAAATAAAATATACAATTATACAATTTAACTAAATTTGGGACTAAAGTATATATTTTTCAAACTTTTGGACTTGATTGTAACAATATCTAAAGTTATGACATTTTGTGCAATTTATTTCAAGTGAAATGGACCAAATGCGCACCCAAGTTTTCAGCAGTTGACTTTGACTAACGGTTAAACGGACGGATTCCATCTAAATAGACCATTTGCGCACCAAAGTTTTTTTGGGACCATTTGCGCTACCTTTTATTATTTGGGACTAAATCTGCAATATGGCTAGTTTTTTGGGTCTATTTGCGCCAAAATCCCAAATAAAAATAAAAATTACCAGATTGTCTAAAATTATTGCAAACGGACTAAAATACCTTTTTTTGTACTTAAGTGAGGATCTTTCGTTAGGTGGTAGAAAATATTTTTGAATTTTTTGACCTCACCGAACACACCTTCTCCAATAGGTTTTATTCTCTGTTATTCAAACATGCTTATTTTCCAATATGCTATACCCTTTTTGAACAAGTTAGCATGCACATATAGATTCTTCTATCTTGACAATATAGATAGATTTGTTTAGATAGATTGAATTGTCTAATCTGCGTAGATAAATAATCTCCACTTAGCCGTATTCAAACAATTTGCACTATTTGGGGTATTGTGTTTAGGATTTGGGGTTTAGGGTTTGTAGTATTCTATCTAGACTAGACAGATGGATCGGTCTAGATAGATTGAACTATCTAGATTATGTAAATAAATAATTTTCATTTTGTGCATTCAAACAACTTGCGCCTTTTATGGCATTGAACTTAAGATTTATGGAATTTATATTTGAGTATTACTGTATTATACTGTTTCAAATCATATATTAGATTTAAATCAATTTAATTGTCAATTTCGACTGGAACAGTAACTCTTTTCTCTATTTCTTCATAAAAATAAATAAATAAATTAATAATATATTTGAAGGAAAATATCTAAAAATAGGAAGGTTTGATATTGGATCTAAGTAATGAAATAATCACAACATGTTTTAATGTATTTTGACAAACACATGTAAGACCAAGTCTTGTAAAACAAATAAGTAAAACTATAGAAGTTTCTTGAGTCATTTAGGATGCAAACTTTTCTATAACACGGGGTTTGGTTTTACACCCGTTTTTTAGTTCTACTATTTCGTTCAGTTTTACATTGAAACTAAACACTTTCTTCTTTATACTTAACTCCGTCCATTTGATATCTCTCCCGGAGAGATTATATTACTTTGAATCATGTTTTAATTGGCTAAATTTGCTCCCATCACACAACTTAATTGACATCAAATCAGTGTACAATCTCAATCAACATCTTTTGGTCATAGGAATGTATGTTTTCATTATATAGTTTTAATCGTATTTCATTTGTAATAGTTGACTAACATCAACCCCAATGTTTCTTGCACCGTATGTTTGAATTTAGTGTTAATTGATTGGATTATGTGTCATCTTAATGTTCAAACTTATTACAACCTTTGTAGAACCATAATTTGATATTCAACTAGAAGATTATGATGTTTTCATTACGTACTTTTTATCGTAGATCATTATGAACAAATAAAGTGTCGAGAGCTCTTAAATAAGTCGTCTAGATAAAGGATGTGCTTTCATCTATTGTTATTACATGCCTACAGGGTTATCTAGACAAATGATAAAAACTAAATCTACTTGCATAGATCACTGCTTGTTGTCCTAATACTGAGAAGATACAATGACGATATTTTTCCTTTACAACACAATATATAGTGCCACATGACCGTGAGCGGAAATGTACCACATTAAATTATCACCTTAAACAATTTTAGCAGGCGGTAGATTGTCTTGAATACTTGGAACTAGAAACTTCATATGCATATCATACTCGTTCAAATCTATGTTGAGTTTCTCAGTAATTCTATGAACAAGTTGTTCCCTATTCATGTCGTCGGGGACTTGAACTAGTGTCGTACTTGTTCCTTTCCACTTCCATTCTCGTTTACTTTCTTGAAGTCACCTCCGTAAGTCACAACCAATCGTAAATTATGAGCTTTACCTGTAGTGACAACTAGGGCTGGGCATGGGTTGGGTTTGGGGTCAATCCTAACCCAGTCCAACTAAGTCGGTTTTGAACTCAACCCAACCCATTAAAGATTAAAACCAATCCAATCCAACTAAGTCGGTTTGGGTTGAGCTGGATTTGTCGGTTTGAAATTCGGCCTAATAATAATTCAATATAATTTTTTAGTGTTTAAATTGATGTAAAATCGGTTATTAGCTTGATCCAATTTTAGATCGTGCATTGACGATTTTGTAAAATCGTACACTATGAGTGTATTTTTAAATTTATTTACTCATTTTCTCACAATTTATTGATTTTTCCCTTTTTATGTTTATTTATATTTAAATTAATTGGCGGGTTAGGTTGTATTTAATTGGGTTGTAATGTAGAATTCAAACTCAATCCAACCCAATTAAAAATCAAAATTTGAAACCCAATCCAATCCAAAGTAGTGAAAAACCAAATTCAACTCGAGTGGGTTGGATTGGGTTAGGTGGGTTGAACGGTTTGGATTGGTTTTTGTCCAGTTCTAGCGACAACATACATATTTTCTAATTAAACAAAATTCGTGTATGGATTTAATAAAAATAATATGGAACTTTTCCGACTAATAATCTATGCAGACAATTGCATTTCTAAATAGTTAATCTGTGCAGATGGACCTATCTCGCTAGACAAGTTTATGTCTAAATGTATCGATCCACACAATTATGTATTAAAATGAGAGCAAAATAGAACATCAATGAGATGCTACTTATCTAGTCGAGAATCGTTGAGAATCGCAAACTATCTAGATTTGTGTATTTGGAGTATACAATCTTAAAAGTCCATATATTATGTATGTGAAATGTTTAGATTGTATACTTTTACTAAACAATTCAACTATGTAGAGGGTAGGGGTGGGCGTCGGTCGATTTTTCCACCCGAACCGAAACCGACAGATAATGGTCGATTTTTTTTCAAACCAGAACCGAACCGACTGACTCGGACCGAGTTGGTTCGGTTGGTTTTTTCGATTTATTTTTATTTTTTTTAGAAAAACCAATCGGTTTTTGGTTTGGTATAAACCAAATCGAAAATCGACCCGACCGACCAAAAAAATCGGATCGAACCGACCCAATGCAGTCGGTTTTGGTCGGTTGGTTGGTTTTTCAGTTGATATGCCCAACCCTCGCAGAGGGTTTCATAGTTTTAGGATGTTAAATTCATCTTCTTCGTGGTTGATATCTCCAATACTACCACCATAGATATATGCCTAAATTTAGAATAATGTGAGAGTGGTCATGTTTATTGAATAAAAATGCACATGAATGTCATCTATTACTATATAAATCCGGAGGTTATTTTCCCGCCTAAACTCCTTTTCACGCATTTTGACCCTTTTTTTATGACTACACAGCTGCCTTTATAGCGGCCGTGTAGCAAATTTGACCAAAGAGACCAATGGCCACCTTGGTCACATTGTTGCCTTTAAGGCGGCTCTGCGCGTGGCCCGGGATCAATCCCTAGCCACGCGCATATTAAATGCTTTTTTTTTCCTTTTTTTGGTTTCTTTTCCTTTTTTTTTCTCTCTTTCTTTATCTTTTCCTTTCCTTTTAAAGTGGAAAAGAATCTCACGATGAAAATTTATGCAATAATGTGAGATTTTTTATCTATAAAAGGAAGTTAAGTTTCTTGATGCGGTAATGATTTGGGCCTGAGTAATCGAGCTCATATATGCAAGTATTAAGAAGTTTTTCGAAAATATTTTAATATTATTTTATTTCTATATTTTTACATTTTTCCTTTTCTTTTTTCCCTTTTTTTTAAGGGAGATAATTTCAGCCTTAGCAATCGAGCGTATATATACACCTATTTTTTATTTTATTTTTACCATGAAATCGGGCTTATAAATATAAGTATTAAAAAGTGAAATTTTTTCATTTTTGTTTTTTGGGTGGTTTTTTTTTTATCTCTTTCTTTATCTTTTCCTTTCTTTTTAAGTGGAAAAAAATCTCGCATTGAAAATTATAAAATGATGTGCGATTTCTCATCTATAAAAGGAGATTAAATTCTTTGATGCGGCCACGATTTGGGCCTTAGCAATCGGGCTCATATATGTAAGTATTAAGAAGTTTTTCGAAAATATTTTAATATTATTTTATTTCTACATTTCTTTTTCTTTTCTTTTTTTTCGCCTTTCTTTCTAAGTTGGATAATCTGAGCCTTACCACTCGGACTTATATATACAAGTATTAAAAACTATTTTTTTATTTTTCTTTTTTTTGGTGTTTCTTTTTTCTTTTTTTCCCCCTCTTTCTTTCTTTATCTTTTCCTTTCCTTTTAAGTGGAGAAGAATCCCACATCGAAAATTTATGAAATGATGTAAGATTTCTCATCTATAAAAAGGAGGCAAAATTCCTTGATGCGACAATGATTTGGGCTTGAGTAATCAGACTCATATATGTAAATATTAAAAAAAAAATCGAAAATATTTCAATATTATTTTATTTTTACATTTCTTTTCCTTTTTTCCCCCTGTTTCTAAGTGGGATAATTTGGGTCTTAACAATCCAGCTTATATATACAAGTATTAAAAAGTAATTATTTTTTTCCATTTTTCATTTTTTGGGCATTTCTTCTTTTTTTTTTTTCTCTCTCTCTTTCATTATCTTATCTTTTTTTTTTTTAAAGTGGAGAAGAATCCCACATCAAAAATTTATGAAATGATGTGGGATTTTTCATCTATAAAAATGAGGTTAAATTCCTTAATGCGACAATGATTTGGGCATCTGAGCGATCCGACTCATATATGCAAATATTAAAAAATAATTCGAAAATATTTCAATATTATTTTATTTCTACATTTCTTTTCTTTTTCCCCCCTTCTTTCTAAGTGGGATGTTTCTACATTTCTTTTCCTTTTTCCCCCATCTTTCTAAGTGAGATAATTTGAGCCTTAGCAATTAGGCTTATATATGCATGTATTAAAAAAATTTATAAAAATATTTCAATATTATTTTATTTTCATTTATATTTTTGTTAAAAAAAATCGTATTTCTTGGTTTTTTCTTTTTCTTTTTTTTTCTCTTTTCTTTCTTTCTAAGCGGGAGAAGAATCCCACATAAAAAATTAATGAAATGATAAGGGATTTCTTATCTATAAAATGAGGTTGAGTTCCTTGACATGGTAATGATTACTATTATTATTTTTTTGTTATTTTTTCCATTGTCTTTCTAATTGGAGAAGAGTCCCACATCGAAAGTTGATGAAATAAGTAGAGATTTACTTAGGGATGGCAATGGGTCGGGTTCGGGTCGGGTCGACCATACCCGAACCCGAACCGCGATGCCAAACTTAAATCCATATCCGAACCGAACCGCCAATCACTCGGGTCGGTTCGGTTCGGGTATCCATTCGGGTCAACTTTCAAACCCGAACGGATACCCGTTTACCCGAAATTTTTCTTTTTATTTATTTATTTATTTTGGCTTAAAAAGAACTTGCAAATTTTTTTGGCTTAAAAACAACTTGCAAATTTTAGAACAAAAAACCGATTACAATGTTGATGGTCCATTCAAATTTTACTAGTCATTTAAAGTTTTTTTTTTTAATGTGGGCATTAAGTTTTAAAAAAACTTTCACTACTTTGGCCCTATGCAGAAGTAAGCCCAAAGACTACCAATTTAAAGAAGTCTAGGCAAATAGCATGGAAACAAAGTGATTTCAAAGCTTATCCATTTATATAGAGAAGGAATGTGCTTGGCTGCTTCTTAGAACCGATGTGGGATTGAACTTGTTTTGCACTTTGACTTTCCAGTGGCTCTCTCCTGCTGGCTATTCTGTTTCTTTCCTATCTTTTTGTTTTTCTTCTTCTTTCAAGTGTAAAATAGAACTATTATTTTAAGGTTTAAAGATGGAAAAATTATAAAATAAAAGCATGAATATATATTTTTATAATATCATTTCTTTATATTATTTATTTGCTTTGAAAGGCTTTTTATTATTTATCTAGTAGTGGAGTAGTGTATTAAAAATTAAAATTGATTTTAATAGAAAATGATAATTAACTAATTTTTTTAAAAATAATAATTGCGGGTATTCGGTTCGGGTTCGGGTACGCGTCTAAAATCCATATCCGATCCATATCCACTTCGGGTTTTCGTATCGAAAACCATATCCGACCCGCCGACCCATCGGTTCGGGTTTTTTTGACCCATTCGGTTCGGGTACCCGCGGTTTTCGGGTTTGACGGTTCATTTTGCCATCCCTAGATTTACTCATCTATAAATGGAGAATAATAAATTATCATATTAATATTAAAACATTGGAATTATTGTTTGTGGAAATTTTCTTTAAAAATATTTGATCTTCACATTTAAGTTATAATATCAAAATTTAATTATTGATACATTTTGTTGGAGAATTAACAACTTGCTTCGATGTTATTTTATTTTTACTTTTTCCTTTTTTTCTGTTTCTTTAAGCTATTTTTTCTTAATTATTTTTTAAGTGGTCCATTAATTGGGATATGAATCCCCCATCAAAACTTGATAAAGAAGATAAAATATTTTGGCCTATAAAAGATGAAGGTTTGCTTATTTATGTGGAGCAATCATTGGGTCTTAGCAATTTGGCTTATATTCACGTAGAGCAATCATTGGACGTTCGCAATTGGTTTTTGTGATCATTTGTAATAAGATAATGCGACTAAATTACTTTTATTTTATGATTTCTATATTTTATATCTCAATTAATATTTTTTTATAATTAAGAAGAATATGTCTGTAAGCAGTAGAAGATCCCCGTGCATCGCACGGGTGATAGACTAGTTTACACAATTACAATAATACACATTTGAGAACGGTCGAAAATAGAACATTATCTGCATAGTTTGCATTCTACATCTTTATACTATCAACTTCTACGATATATATAGGTCAACTACCTAACTATCTAGATGAGTTTTAATTCCAGACAATTCAATTATTGGGAATTGCAAATTATCTACAGTTCATAAATAAGTTATCTAAACATGAATTCGAGAGTTCAACTGTGCAGAAGGTTTTCAATTCTAAAAATGAATTTTATTCAACCATTTATTCCATGCGCGTGTTGGTGTATATGTAAAATAGTTTTTTCTAGATTTTGATGTGATATAGGAGAGAGAATGAGTGAAATTGAATGGTTGAGATTTGTATAGTATAGG
Source organism: Jasminum sambac (assembly GCA_018223645.1). Classification (NCBI taxonomy): domain Eukaryota; kingdom Viridiplantae; phylum Streptophyta; class Magnoliopsida; order Lamiales; family Oleaceae; genus Jasminum; species Jasminum sambac. Next base: position 26,690,324 of record CP073649.1, read on the forward strand.
TAGGTCCCACGAGATATGTGTATGTGAAATAAGAGAGAAAATGAGTGGAGTTGAAAAGAATATAAAAAAATGTGTAAAAATTTGTAAAAACTTGTAGGCTAACGGGCACTATAATTGATACCTTTGACAATACGAGTTTAGATAAATGTTTAAGTTTAAAGTATCGTGAGTATGATCATGTCATTTGAGAACTGTCGAGAATATAAAACAATCTACATTGTTTCCGTTCTATAGGAGTGAGCAAAAAAATGAAGGCAACGGGTAAAGCAGAAGACAACCGAAAAGAATCAAAACCGAGCAGTTCTTTAAAAAAATTAAGAACCAGGAATCGAAATGAAAAGCGAGCGGATCCTTTCTAAAATTGGAATCGGGCAGGAATGCTAAGCGGTAGCTTAAGTGCTTTGTTTGAAAAATTTGTAAAACAAATGATCTTTATAATCTTTGCTATTAGCGGCGGCATTCTTCTTCGCTTAATAGTGATAAATCAAGTCATTTTTTTTGTTATTTTTATGTTCGAATCAAAATTTTTATTTTTTTTCTTGTGCTTTTCGAGTAATAAAAAATGCATCGTAAAATAGCCGGAACCGGAAGGAACTGGAATCGGTCGGGTACTTCATTTGAAAAGAGCCAAACGGTTCCATTTTTTAAGGAACTGGAATTTACGGTTCGATTCTGGGTAATAAACTATCCGGAACCGAACCCGAAACGCCCACCCCTAGCGTTCTACGATCTAGAAAGTTCAACTCTTGGTTATCTAGATAGCTTTGGGTTCTAAATAATTCAATCGTCGAGAATTGTAAATTATCTAGAATTCTTAGATGAATTATCTAGACATGAATTCGATAGTTCAACTATGTAGAAGGGATGTCCTTATGCTAATAAATGATGGGTTGATGAGCAAATTTGTTATGTTAAATTTTATATTTAACTAGTATTTTCTCCCGTGCGTTACACGGGGAGATTTATGGTTAAGTTATAATTTAAAATATGTGTAAAATAAAAATTATAATAACATATTTTCCTTTTTTCATGGTAAAAAGATATGGACGAGAGATTTAAAAAGATCACACATGATAATAATCCGGATTGGAGGGATAATGAGTGATTCTATCAAAAGATCAGGGGTGATAATAACGGGAGATTATCCATGGGTTGAAAATTGGGTATTTGTGTTTGAGTGGGTAATATAAATAAAATAGTATTTTTTAATTCTGAAAATTAAAAAATTGAGCGGGAAACTGATATCATTTTATTAATATATAAATGGTGTAGAGCTAGCATTAATGGTAGAAATGGGTTGAGGAGAGAAGAAGAATGAAGAAGGAACAAAAAACAAAAATGAGAACATCAACCTCTTGTGAATGAATTGGGAGGATAAATTTAACATTTTGTGAGACAACAAGTATAATCAATAAATATTTTGATATTGATAATACATTAGGAATAATTAATGAAGTGAGAGATGGAGTGAAGGGTATTGTGGTCCAAATACATTAAATTTAGAAAATTTGGTATTTAATATTATTTTGAAACATTCTTGGTATTAAGTATTTGTAATTAGACATTTTGGTTAAAAAAATCATATAGATGTTTATCAAAAAAAAATCATATAAAAACGATGAAGAAAAAGTGGAGAGAAGAAGGGAAAAGTGAGAAAAGGGAAAAATTTTGGCCCCCAATTTTTTTTTTTTATCACTATCTCTTATCCACCTAAGATGCCCGCTAGACATTTGCAACGGAGATGCAATGTGACACAACATTTGATTGTCACCCACCAATTTTTGTCAATTATGTTATGTAGCGTTATTCATTATCTAAAATTCTTTTGACAAAGAGATGGCCAATTTTAGTTATGTGATCTCCTAGCTATCTCATTTAATCAAAATATTATAATTTATATGGACTTGGTATAAATAGAGAATATCCCAATTGAATAAAATAGCCAAGGAAAATAGGAAATAGTTGATTTTGACTAAAAAATTTAAGCATGACAGAATTTAAGCGTGTGATAGCCTCTATTTTTTTTTTTCACTTTTTTCCCATTTTTTATCTATTCTTTCTATTGATCAAACCAATCATATCCATATATCTCGTAGGACGTATATGGATTACACAAATCTCCACCATTTAGTACTCCACCAATTTTCTCTCCTTTTTTTTTTTTTATAAAAATCTATAAAAATAAATTATAAAAAATTCAATCCCATCACCTCCTAAGTCACTTGTAAAAAGGTCCGAATAGATGCAAGCGGTTTTGTTCACCTATCCACGTGGGTAGGTACCCACAGGGCGCCACGTCATCCGGGAATTTTTTTTTCTAACATCTACGTTAGATTAGATGAATAATACATGACTGCCCCCTGATGGTGGTGGGCCACACAAATTTTTTTTCCGGCGATTGTGGGTAGCGGATCGGAACTATATATGCAAGTCAAAATATTGGTAGAGCACAATGCAAAAGACTGCGGCATTAAAGGGCAGATATGCAGGTAATGGAACATTCCAAAAACCTTTAAGACCTAGTCGGAACTGAATGTTTTACAAGACTCGTGAACGAGCATTATAAGAAGACTTTAAAACACTGAAGATTTAGAAACTTCCACGAGAGAATTCTAAATATTGCCTTGGGTAGAATAAGCCATTTCAAGAGTTTGTTTGATGCACTTCATTCAAAAAAATTTATTTTCTACTCTCATCTTCAATCACGCGTTACATTGATTTAATTGATAAATTTTCAGAAAATCAAATTTTCAATAATCATTCTTGATACCATACAATAATTATAAACCAAACACCATCAACACGATTGTGCAAATACGAGGAGAAAATAGAAATTGCATATGTAGGCAATATGATTCCGACGGGATGAGAGCAATCGTTAAATATATGATGACCACATCAAAGATAATCGAAATAATAATGAGATTAACATCTACAAGACACACATGTCACCTTCACCTCTTTGCCATTTGTCATTCGATCAGGCAAGGCAAGGGAGAAGATATAAATAATGGGTTACCAAAATCCATTATAAATAGCCTTTGACAACAACGAAAAATTAAGACTTTCTACTCCTAAAATCACACACACTGATAAATCTAACTCCAACAAATGTATGTCCTACTAACAATTAATCAAATCTCGATCAAAATGTTTCATTGGGCATCAATTCTAACTTTTAATATATTAGTCCTACTAAAAAGGTGAGTGTTCGATTCCCACATATCGTAAGAACTTACGCCGTGCCATACGCCGCCTCACGCGCGCCACGTGATCGCCAATTTTTTTTTAATTTTTTGGAATCTACGCCAAATGAGATGAATAATACATAATCGCTTCTAATGGTGAGCGTGTGGCATCTTTTTTTTTTTCCGATCAAAAATAAGTGTTGGCATATTCCGTTGCCAACAAGTTGGCAACGGAACATGACTACTACTAAAAATCAATTCTAACTGCCATTTGATCAAACTATAGGATGCCCACAATATTAGCTCACAAACAAATCAAAACAAGTGCCGTGTCCAAATGGACATCCTACCAACTCTCAATCATGTGAACGACAATATACTAGAAGTAGGTCCAATGAGTAGTGCGTAACATTCTCGACTACCTTCATTGTTCTTATTGATAATGGTCCTTATGATACTGAATTTTTTTGTACGTAGAGAGAAATGCTACAGTCTATAAGACTCGTGATTGGAAATGATATGTTGTTTGGTGTCGAGACATATTAAACAAAATTTTCAGATACTCAATATTTTAATATAATCGATAAGAGAATTTAAACTGAAATCCGATGATCCATCTTTGCTGACAGCCTTTCTTGCTAGATTTGCCATATTTGCAGCCCTTTCCAAGAACTCATCCTTTCTTTCTTCCATAAGCTCTCTAACGACTCTCTCAATGATTCTTCTATCACAACTATCTTTTATGTCTAATCCAATCTTCCAAACCTCACTCACAAACCTACTATTTATCATTTGATCAGCAAAATATGGCCAACAAATCATTGGCACACCAGCAATAATACTCTCCAGAGTCGAGTTCCATCCGCTATGCGTCAAAAATCCACCCACCGCATCGTGATTGAGCACCTCCTCTTGAGGGGCCCATTCCACCATGTAACCTCTTGCTTTCGTCCCCTCGTCTAATTCGACCGGTGTTTCATTCTTCCCATCTTCTCCTACAATAGAATCTGGCCTCATAACCCACAAGAACTTTTGTCCACTATTCACCAATCCATGCCAAAACTCTAACAGCTGCTCTTTGGACACAACTGTAATGCTTCCAAAACTAACATAAAGCACTGATTTTGATGGCTGTGAGTTAAGCCAATCGAGGGAACTCCGATCTTCTGCCCAGAAACTTGCTGAAAGATTCGAGTTTCGGGCATTCTTTTCTGCGAGACTCTTCTTGAGGAGGGAATGATTTGGTCCAACGGTGAAGACTCTTGGGATGTGCTTTCTTATGTGATCCACTGTTGGCCCTTCTAGATCTTCAAATGTGTTAAAAATGAGTGCTTGTGCTCTTGTAGTTTGTCTAGTTGCCGTTTTAACGAATTGAAGTGTTGAATCATTAACGTTGCTAGCGCGGCAGAAGCTTGGCAGGTCGCGGTACCTTAGAAAACCGTCCATCCCCGGCACACTTTTAACTACTTCATCCATGCCAATACCTACAACATACAAGAAAGAAAGTAGTAATGATTTCAAGTATTATGCGATTACTGATAGTTTGATACTGATACCTAGCTAGTATTCCTGATGAATAAATACCTGAACAAATTTCACGAGCTTCAATGAGTTCAGGTATACGAAAATAAGCCCAAAAGGAGACCGCACTGCTAGTCCGGAAATAGATTAAGGGAATCCCATTCTCCTGAGCAAAATCACCGGCGAAACTCAGGAAACCGTCAGCTATGATACAAGTAACTGCCCGTCGTGTTTCACAGGCGAATAAATTATTCTCTACCATCATCTTCTTGAATGTTGGGCCGATGACGTCCCTTATAGCGGGGACAATATCCATTGCATGCTTGCCTGCTCGAGGATGGTCGTCGGGCAGCCCATCTCCAATGGACTGGAAACGAAACCCGGGATATTGCTCGAGACGTGAGACGACGGTGGTGTGCTTTAAGAGGCTTCTATGGGCGAAGTGGGAGATAATGAATGTGACGTGAAGGCCAGCAAGAGAAAGGAGCTCTGCTAGCTTGAGCATGGAGTTCACATGGCCTAGAATTGGCACGGGAAATATGAGGACATGAGGTGGAAGTGAGGCAACTTGAGAACTACTCATTACTAGCTGCTTTAGCGTTATGTTGTTGTAATTTGGCGATGATCACACAATCAAAGATTTGTAATGTAATGAGAGACGAGTAGCTGCCGTTTATTTCGGTCGTTAATGGCAGCTGTCCTTGCTAATATCTGCGGGAAATCAATTAATTGTTGCTAATGGATGTTCTGCTAGTCTACTTTTGTTGACTGTAACAATCACATGAATCATGCCAGACGTCATATAATAATATAAGAAAGGAATCGAGATGTAACGCATAAAGAAATAGGACAAAAGTGTCTGAATTAGATATCTTCATTTAGGACATATATGCGCCAGTGTTAGCCGCCAATTTTTTTAGTTGAGAAATTTTTTTAAATTTTTTCTAATTAGATATCTTCATTTAGGACATATATGCGCCAGTGTTAGCCGCCAATTTTTTTAGTTGAGAAATTTTTATAAATTTTTTCTCGAATTATGAAAGAGAATGAGTGGAGTTAAATAATGAAAATTTATATAATATATGTGGGTCTCACGTAATATGTGGATGTTATTAGTTTGACTAAAATGGAGAATAAATTAAAATATGTCAAAATTTGACAAAATGAGGTGGCTTAGAGGCACTACAACGCTCCCGTTCCAATGCGGGTATTGGTAGAATATGGGTCCGGGCCCCCTACATTTAAGAGGAGGGTGACACGTGGAAAAATTGACACTATAAGGTGCTAATTTATTAGTAGGAGATTGTTAACTCTATCTATAAACACAAGTAAAATTGTGTTGGAAAAGTGAATAGAAAATTAATTATAAAATATTCTAAAATGATTTTGGACAAAAAGTTAAGTCTTTTTTGGATGAAAGATTATGACTTTTAAATATTTATTAAAGGGTGTAGCTCTTTAATAGGGATGTGTCTCTTCAATAAATGCTATTCCAAATAGTTGCATCCTTTTTAAGGGTCACACATATTTAAGTGATACATTTCTAACATCTATTTATGCGATCTCTCTCATTTGCATTTCAATCATTCGATTCTCATATCACTTTATATTTTATTTTCATATTAGTGTCGGTCCATATCGAAGATGGTTCGAAACATCAGTAAAATTTGCAGGTCCACGTAATTTGGAATGCTCTTATTGTGGGATGTGGTCATTGTATCTTGGTATGCGAATGCTGTAAAACCGTTAGCACCAGTACAGGCATTATCGCATTAAGGGCAGAGAATCAAACTTTTTCCTTGACCAACCCTTTTTCCAATCTTCTGAAAACCAAACCAGACCAACCAGTTCGACCGGTTCAACCCGCGAAGTGGTCCAAGTGCACTCAAAAATCGAATTTCTCAAAACGGTCATAAAACCACAATTCGAACCGGTCAAACCACGAACCGTTTGAACTGGTCGGGTTGTACCGGTTTCAAAGAACAAAAATTGGCATAGTTTCGGGTCATTTCTTATCGCTCATAAAGATTTTTAACTAATTGTAAAGTGATGGGGGCCGCCATAAGCTTTTATAGAGGAACAACTCCCATAAATTTCTTTGAGGATCCAATGTGTGACTACATGTTGCTCTATTTTTCTTTTTTGATTTGTTTTTAGGTTTATATAGGAGAGCAACTCTCATGCATTTCTTTTAAGTCCCAAGTGGGTTTCTAATTTCTCTGTTACTCTCTATTTTCTTTAGTTTCATTCTCCCTCTCTCAGTCTCTCTCTCTTGTATGAAATCGACGTATTATTTTAGATTTAAAAAGGGAAAAAATAGAAAAGATTATTTGTAGCATAAATATATTTTTTAATAGCAGCATTTCTTTTATTATTATCTTCAGTAGTGGATTAGTGTCTTAAAAAATAAATTTATTCTTTAGAAAAAGTGTGAAATTAATTTTTTTTAATAAAATTTTAAATGTGTATTAAACCACTATAAAATTAATCTAAGATTTATAAAATGAATACACAATATTATTCAATGAGTAGTTTGTTTATATATTAGTTAATTGCAAAAACAATCATTTTGATTATTTTTTGTTTCATATTTAATTTTTTATATTTTATAAGTAAAACCGATTCAACCCTGGTCAATCCAGTTTGACCTTTTGATCCTTGATTCGTTGGCCTTTCCGGTTCGGTTTTCTGAACACTACTTTTTTCATGCATTTTTCTTTAACATTCCTTCATTTCAGTAAGTTGTAATCATGTCATATTCTTACACGTAAAGAGATACATTTTTGGAATATAATTTGCACCTTTATTTCAAATTTAAGACGATAATTCTCTGCAATTATATTCCGGCCTTACACGTTGGCATTGCATATTTGGATTTTGGTTTAATTTCTGTGTGTGATCCGTCTCTGTGCCAACCAATATCTGCAATTATGAATATGCATTTGACAACATGACTTTCTGGAGATAAATATATTGTTGAAGAGAATGGGATAAAAGCCTATTATGCATATAATCTTTGTAATGATAACCCAACCGCATGCTGACTTGAGATTCCAAGAACTTGGTTCAATGGGGCAACTAAGTTACGAGATTCAGTTAAGCACTGCCCATTCCTATAATACAAAATGCTTTCTATATAGTGTAGAGGTTAAGCTTAACTTTTAATAATTCCTATAACTTCTATAAACCAAGTAGGGTAGGGTAGACTACTCTTAATAGAAGATCACCTATGTAAGTGCGAAGTGAGGCAGCTTCTAAAAAAATTTTCGGGGCTTGAATTCTCTAAAGCACTTATGAGACCCAAGAGTTGTTCATGGCCAAAATGAATACAACCGTGAGAACTGAAAATGTTAGGGAAGCTATTCTATGGGTACGATTATCTTGGTTTACACCAATGACTGACAATTCAAGACATTATGTTCACTGTTTAACCAAGTAAATTCGATTGTATTCCACTAAGGCATGGTCAAAGCCAAAAGCTACCCTCCTGATGCAATAGCTTTTCGTTTGTACTCTCTTCCATGTCTACATAGTCTTGCATTACTTTTCATTCATTTGGCGGGGTGGGGTGGGGCGTGTGTTTGGGGTTTGGGGGGATTGTTGGAAAAATGAATAGAAAATTAATTAGAAAATATTTTATAATGATTTTGGATGAAAAGTAAGTCTTTTGGGTAAAAGATTGTGACTTTTGAATGTTTAGTATAGAGGGTGGCTCTTTAATAAAGATGTGTCTCTTCAACAAAGGCTATTCCAAATAGTTGCATTCTTTCTCAGAGTCGCACCTATTCAAGTGACACTCTTTCCAACATTTATTTATAGGATCTCCCTCATTTGTATTTCATTCATTCGATTCATACATCACTTCATATTTTATTATTCACCTTCACCACTTTGCCGTCTATCATTCATGCAAGGGTAAAGGGAGCGGATATAAATCAAGGGTTACCAAAATCCATTATAAATAGCCTTTGACAACAGTGAAAAATGAAGGCTTTCTACTCCTAAAATCATACACGCTGTGATAAATCTAACGCCAACAAATATATAAGTCCTACCAACAATCAAATCTCGACGATAATATTTCATGGGGCATCAATTCTAACATTTTATACATAAGTCCTCCGAACAGTCAATTCTAACTTTCGTTTGATCGAACTATAGAATGCCCACAATATTAGCTTACAAACAAATCAAAACAAGTGCCGTGTCCAAACGGACATCCTACCAATTCTCAATCATGTGGAGGACAATATACCAGAAGTAGGTCCAATGAGTAGAGCGTAGCATTCTCGACTATCTGCATTGTTCTTATTGATATGGACCCTTATGATATTGAAATTTTATGTACATCAAGAGAAATGATGCAGTCTATATATAAGACTTGTGACTGAAAATGATATGTTGTCTGCTGTCGAGACATATTGTAACGACCACGGCCAAATTTTAAAATTTCTAAATAAAAACGTTATCATTACGACTTAACCTATTAAATTGAGAACTTATGCTAAACGCTCGTCTAATAGAAAAGAAAATAATTATTTAATAATTTAAACGGATCGAAAATTATTTAGGGCCAACAAAACAGCCCATTGGGCTTTAAGCCCAATTGGTGATTCAAGGCCTATCCTAACACAAAATTTCATCGGAGAAGAAGTCTAGAAACATGAGTCCATTAAGAGTCCAACCTTAGTTCCACCTCCAATTTCTCACGTCTCTCTCTCTCACCCTCCCTCATATTCTACTCAACTCTACAGACTCCCCTCACAATTCACGTAAACTCGGGAACCTGGCTGCCTTCATACGTTGCCTCTCAAGGAATTTCTCTTCATTTGCAAATTTTCACAATTCTCAATAGGTAACTAGCCCCTTTCTCTTTGTTCATATGGTAAATTTCACTCAACTGCTGTTGGTTACATATTCACATAGCAATTATTCATCATCATCATCCTCTCAGCTTACTCAAAAAAAAAGAAAAAGAAGAAAAGGGACGAACACTTCATCCACATATTCAACCGATCGAAATTTCAATATAAACATATCAACATCCCTCCATCATCGTCACGAACTCATGATTTAAAAAAAAAAAAAAAGACTGCGTGAACAGTACCCGCGAGTGTGAATAGTACCTGGCCATGGTTCTCGTATTCAACCTTCAAATTCCTTCCACAATCCTTCCACAAATTGCTCCCTAAGCAATAGTTGAGTGTTATAGAACCCAAAACTCGAGTCAATTGATGTCGAATGACCGGAAAAACCTTCAATCTTCGGCTGAGATCTCGGCCATGGCTTCTCACCTTCAACTCGAAAAACTTCCATATAATCCACCCCAAACCGATAACCGAGCTTACTAGATCCTATAGCTTGATTAATTGAGGAATTCCTGGCCGAATGCAACTGGAAATCCACCATATTCTTGTGACGTGTCGACCCGATTGAGTGGCGGTTCTCGGCTAGTCGTTCCCCATAGTTGATGATGGCGACACCACCGGCCACTGACGGCGTCTCCGGCCGTATCGGCGGCGCCGACCTCCGACGAGACTCGGCTCCTCCTTGCTCGAGTCATCTCCTTCTCTCCCTCGTCTCTATTGTTGGGTTGATGCTGCCTTTGAGTCTTTGCGCCAAGCTATTGGGCCTTGACTGGTGTCTTAGAAGCCTTACCCGAGAAGCCCATCTGAAGTAAGATTTGATCCCATCCGTTGGTTCTCTTAGGGCTTGACTATAAGAGCTTGGGTTGGCCACTGTTCATACGAGATGGAGATTAGAGGTTAGGGTTAAGAGGTTTCCTTGGCTGCGTGTTCTTTGTATTCTTCTCGAGTGATTTCTCTGTAAATCTTAGTTGATAGGACTGATTCTAGAGAGAGGCAAATTGTTGATTTGTCATTAGAGTTGATCTTAGAGTGACTTTGATTGTGTTTCGTTTGTGAAACGATAGAGTGACAGAGAGAGAGAGATCGAGAGAGTGAGAGGCTGTAATCTGTAAAGGAAACCTCGCTACCGACGTTTTTGCGTGTGCTAGTGGATTGAGCAACATCCTTGATTGTGGATGCTCAACGGGGGACTGATAAGGATAGGGCCCCTAACTTCGCCCCAAAAGCGCGCTCAAAGGGGAAGGTTTGAACCCAACCTATAAACCACTCCAGGAGTTCCTCCGCAACCGATGTGGGACTTAACTCAACAATCCCCTCCCACATTCGGCGATCCCTCGGATCCCGAAGGGACATCCTCTTGTTGGGAGGCTGGCTCTGATACCACTGATAGGGTTAGATGAAAAACACAAACAAGATCTAATCAATAAATCGGCAAATAATCAATGAAAACAGTAAAATAAAGAGCACAAGAAAACACAAGAATTTTTCTGCCTAAGCCCCGGAGGTTCGGATCTCTCCTACGTCCCCCGTTGAGCATCCACAATCAAGGATGTTGCTCAATCCACTAGCACACGCAAAAACGTCGGTATCGAGGTTTCCTTTACAGATTACAGCCTCTCACTCTCTCGATCTCTCTCTCTGTCACTCTATCGTTTCACAAACGAAACACAATCAAAGTCACTCTAAGATCAACTCTAATGACAAATCAACAATTTGCCTCTCTCTAGAATCAGTCCTATCAACTAAGATTTACAGAGAAATCACTCGAGAAGAATACAAAGAACACGCGGCCAAGGAAACCTCTTAACCCTAACCTCTAATCTCCATCTCGTATGAACAGTGGTCAACCCAAGCTCTTATAGTCAAGCCCTAAGAGAACCAACGGATGGGATCAAATCTTACTTGATGGGCTTCTCGGGTAAGGCTTCTAAGACACCAGTCAAGGCCCAATAGCTTGGCGCAAAGACTCAAAGGCAGCATCAACCCAACATGCTCCACCTTGCTGCCTGGGTCTTTACTTCAATGTGCTAATGGAAGAACTGCCACTCCCAGATTGTTTCATTCACTCTTTTACCTACAAAATACAATTCAAAATCAGTAGCTACTCTTACGTTTAAGTAACTCTACTGAAACTCAAAATACTGATTTTAAACATTTGTCAGATAACCCGATACAGTAGGCTATCTACAAGTTTACCTTCACCACCATGGCACCCCTCTAACCATTTCTTACCTCGAAAAGTCAACTCCGACTTTCATAAAGAAATAAAACAGCCATGATAAAAGAAAGAAAACTGAAAGTGGTTAACCCCTTCAAAAAAACACTTTTGAAAAACCGATAATGCCTTCACTCAAGACACACAAAGATGTACTAAAACTCTAAAGCAATCAGTTTCACTTGTAGCAGTTAACTCCAATTGACTACAACTACAAACCCAGATGCAAAGAGCACAAAGAACATCAAAACTCTCAGTTTGAAACAAACTCTTGTTAAAAACTAAAACAACTCTCCTTTTGAAATTCATATTGAAAAAACTCTTTCCAAAAGAACTCAAAAGGTACACGAGATAGCCTCCACCTCAAGAAATAGAATAAGCAAACCAGGTAATATAGTATACAAAAATAGCCATCTCTTTGAAACACCTCTCTCTGATCTAACTCTTCGTTCCACGAACGACTATATTCTAAGCACTCACCCACTGTATCACTCAATACAAAAGAGGCTTAGAACAGCACAGAAAGCAAACATCAAAGATACTCTCAACCATAAATGCAACCGTCTCATTACCCCCTCTGTTGCTACCTCTATTCTATCTCTCATAGAGACAACCTCAACTCCACCCGAGATTCACAATCTCAAGAAACACATGCATAAAACCACTTAGTTTTAAAACCTTTAAACACTTGAAACCAGTTTTGAGAACACTTTTGAAAAACTCTTCAAAACTCAAAAATAGAGTAACAACATGCTAAATCACTTAAATAGCACAAAAACTCAGGTACTGACTAATGCATAAATGAAACAAGAAGTGACTCCACCTCAAATATGCAATCACAGTCAATAAAGCAATCACAAAACTCAAAGTGATACTCATTATGCAAAGAAACAGTCACACTCTCTCAATGCACAATAAAATGGGATGCTAACTCAAGCAAACACAAAAACTCAATTAGCCAGTCAACAACTCAAAGATTGATCAATTACTCACTCAACCAGTTACCATAGTCAAGAAAACACTTATAGGCAGTCAAAACTCTAAACAACCTATAAACAACACAACTGACAATCACTGGCAAAAACAATAATAACTCAAGAAATGGTAGAATCTCACCAACATTCATCTCAATCAAAAAACTCACTCAACACAAACACCGTAACCGTTCTGGCTTTGTTCCAGACTCCGAAGATCTCAAGGATCTCGGACAAGAACCGTACACCAGGGGTATCTAGGTGTTGTGTCAACTCAGGCAAAAACAATACCCAAAGCACACAAACGCAACAGTATCCGATCAATATCCTCTCAAGAACCAATACCAGAAGTATCTCAACCACAGTAAACTCAAGAAAGGTTAGAGATTACCTCGGTCACACTGACCGGAGACGAGACACAAAAACAACAGCAGAGAGTAAGAAAGAAAAACCACTGGAATTGCCCAAAAACACCACCGCACACACGCGGTCAACAGTCTCCACCGGAAATCACCACCGAAGCCACTACTCACCGCAAACACACTTCCGGCCACTAGACTCAGCCAATCGCCGACGAGCAAAACAAGTTTTCCCAAATTCTCGAAACCCTAGATCGCCGATTCACCCCCAAGGATTGCTCTGATACCACTGATAAGGATAGGGCCCCTAACTTCGCCCCAAAAGCGCGCTCAAAGGGGAAGGTTTGAACCCAACCTATAAACCACTCCAGGAGTTCCTCCGCAACCGATGTGGGACTTAACTCAACATCTATGTTTGCTGCGTGTATGTATGAAGGAACCCTGTGAGATCATTAGTGAAAAGTGAAAGAAGGACCAACGACGATCCTATCCTAAAGGAGAAGGAGGAGTAGACAGGTGTTGCATGGCTGTCGTCAGCTTGTGTTGTGAGATGTTTGGTCAAGTCCTATAACGAGCGAACCCAGATAGGATTCCCCAAGGCAGCCTCAAACCCTGGCCATCCCATCTCAATAGCGTATATTTGGAGCTCAATATGAAATTCGATTTTCTTGCAAGACCCGTTCGGATAAGGGAATACCCCAAATCTGAATTTTGACCCTCCATTGAGGATATTGCAGCCCCAAATCCTCAAACTATAAAAGTAGTACAAGTTGGTCCCTGGTTTCGACAACTCACTCAATTGACCCCCCTAAAGTCGACTATCCTCTTCAAATAGGTCCAATCGAGTTTCAAAAGTCCATTTTAAGTCACCAAAATCATGTATCTAATCACCAAAATCATGTATCTAATTCAACTGCATCCAATTGAATTCATATAAATTGCAACTAAAGTCCTCAAGTTCTGATTTAACTCTAGATCGATCCCTAAACCATTGTTCTCCTTCAATCAAGTCAAAATTAAGTTTAAAAAATTTAGTTTAAACCCCTAAAATTTCAATTGAGTTTCGATTTAGTCCTAGTTGACTAATAGCTTCACTGTCCACCCTCAAATCAATACTCCTCTTTCAATTAAGCTCGAAGTAACTTTAAAAGTTTGCTATTAGGCCTTAAAACTTTTAAATTAAATTCTATAAGACCCGAATAAATTATTAAACTTCAATTTTAAGATTTAATTACTAAAGTTATATTTAATTTCTTCTATTAGACGACGTGAAAAGTCCGTAGAGGCGCTAGTATCACACCAGCCCTAATTTTGGGGGTTACGAGGACTACGAACTTGAGGTGGGATTTATTTTATGCAAGATATTTTATTTCTTGCAAATATTTTTATTTTCAAAGAAATTGTTACTTTAAAATCCATATCATGTCCTTTATGTGTTATTATAATTTGTGGTATATTTGCTATTTGGCATGCATGTGATAGTGTTAAGTGCCATCTTCTACGGAATGGTGTTAAAGGCAATTTGGATAGCCATAGCGACTTTCCCCCACGTTGGATGGGAGTTTCCAACACTCGACTTTTCTATAGTTTAATTGCCTCTAATTGTAATTTCGTATATGGGTACGTGATATGGTGAAATATTTCTCTACGGTACCCTACTGAGTATAACAACATTATATTCACCCCAAATATTTTAAAACTCTTTTTCAGATTAAGGAGTCCGGCAAGAACCGTCAAGCGGGGCCGATATCATCCACATAAACCCATGTTAAATTTGTTTTCTTTTATTAGAAAAATCATTCCAAAACTTTGTAATATATTATCCTTGAGCTTCCGCATTTGGTTTAGAAGATTTAATTCGTTTATCTAGAAAATGAATATTTGTTATCAAATGGATGGATATTATTCTATTTAAGTACGTGGATCTTGAGCCTTATTATTATTATTATTATTATTATTATTATTATTATTATTATTATTATTATTATTATTATTATTATTAGTACTACTACTATTGTTGTTATTATTATTACATTATTATTGAAAATGTTATTAAAAAAATAAATAAATATCGTCAAATTTCCATGTGGCAGTTAACTACTAAAGGCTATTTTAGTAATACTTCGATTATTAAAAAAATAAAAAATCGAGGCGTTACACATATTAAGCAAAGTTTTCACATAATCAATGTTTTAATGTAGTTGATGAGAGAATTTAAACTGACATCCGATGATCCATCTTTGCTGACAGCCTTTCTTGATAGATTTGCTAGATTTGCAGCTCTTTCCAAGAACTCATCCTTCCTTTCTTCCATAAGCTCTCTAACAACTTTCTCAATAATTCTTCTATCACAACTATCTTTCATGTCTAACCCAGTTTTCCAAACCTCACTCACAAACCTACTATTTATCATTTGATCAGCAAAATATGGCCAACAAATCATTGGCACACCAGCAACAATACTCTCTAGAGTCGAGTTCCAACCGCTGTGCGTCAAAAATCCACCCACCGCATCGTGATTGAGCACCTCCTCTTGAGGGGCCCATCCCACCATGTAACCTCTTGCTTTCGTCCCCTCGTCTAATTCGACCGGTGTTTCATTCTTCCCATCTTCTCCTACAATAGAATCTGGCCTCAAAACCCACAAGAACTTTTGTCCACTGTTAACCAATCCATGCCAAAACTCTAACAGCTGCTCTTTGGACACAACTGTAATGCTTCCAAAACTAACATAAAGTACTGATTTTGATGGCTGTGAGTTAAGCCAATCGAGGGAACTCCGATCTTCTGCCCAGAAACTTGCTGCAAGATTCGAGTTTCGGGCATTCTTTTCTGCTAGTCTCTGCTTGAGGAGGGAATGATTTGGTCCAATGGTGAAGACTCTTGGGATGTGCTTTCTTATGTGATCCACTATGGAGCCTTCTAGATCTTCAAATGTGTTAAAAATGAGTGCTTGTGCTCTTGTAGTTTGTCTAGTTGCCGTTTTAACGACTTGAAGTGCTGAATCATTCACGTCACTAGCACGGCAAAAGCTTGGTAGGTCGCGGTACCTTAGAAAACCGTCCATCCCCGGCACACTTTTAACTACTTCATCCATGCCAATACCTACAACATACAAGAAAGAAAGTAGTAATGATTTCAAGTATTATGCGATTACTGATAGTTTGATACTGATACCTGGTACTCCTGATGAATAAATACCTGAACAAATTTCACGAGCTTCAATGAGTTCAGGTATACGAAAATAAGCAAAAGGAGACCGCACTACTAGTACGGAAATAGATTAAGGGAATCCCATTCTCCTGAGCAAAATCACCGGCGAAACTCAGGAGACCGTCTGCTATGATGCAAGTAACTGCCAGTCGTGTTTCACAGGCGAATAAATTATTCTCGACCATCATCTTCTTGAATGATGGACCGATGACGTCCCTTATAGCAGGGAAAATATCCATTGCACGCTTGCCTGCTCGAGGATGGTTGTCGGGCAGTCCATCAGCAATGGACTGGAAACGAAACCCGGGATATTGCTCGAGACGTGAGACGACGGTGGTGTGCTTTAAGAGGCTTCTATGGGCGAAGTGGGAGATAATGAATGTGATGTGAAGGCCAGCAAGAGAAAGGAGCTCTGCTAGCTTGAGCATGGAGTTCACATGGCCCAGAGCTGGGACCGGAAAAATGAGGACATGAGGAGGAAGTGAAGCAACTTGAGAACTACTCATTACTAGCTGCTTTAATTAGTGTTATGCTGTTGTAATTTGGCGATGATCACACAATCAAAGATTTGTAATGTAATGAGAGTATATATATTGTAGTACTTTTGTACCATTCTAATTTGACAAGTAGCTGCCGTTTATTTCGGTCGTTAATGGCAGGTGACCTTGCTAAAATCTCCGGGAAATCAATATTTCTAATGGTTCTGCTAGGCTACGTTTATTGACCATAACAATCACATGAAGTCATGCCAGACGTCACATAATAATATCAGAAATGAGTCGTGACGTAACACACAAAGCAATAAAACAAAAGATCTTCATTTATGACATATCTACAAACTCAAGTAAAGTTGTGTTCGAAAAGTGAATAGAAGGCCTTGTTTGATTGACATCAAAATTTAATTTTTGAACTGAGTATAGATGATGTTTGAAAATAAGAGATAGTATATTAAAAAATATAAAATATTTATTTAATTTGTGTGATTGAAAATGAGGAGAGATTTTTTTTTTTTTTTGAAATTTAATGTGAATAAAACAAGGTCGAAAGTTAATTATATAATATTCTAAAATGATTTTGGACAAAATATATGGATGGTGGAGATTTAATCAGTGGAGAAATATATGGATGTGATTTGTTTGACCAAATTTGAAATTTGAAAAGAATGCATTAAAATGCATTTAGATTTGCTTGCTAACGGGCTCCACTTTTGAATATTTACTAAATGGTCTAGCTCTTTAATAGAGACGTGTCTTTTTAATAAAGGCTATTCCAAATAGTTGCATCCTTTCTAGGGTTGCAGTGTCGCACAATTATAGGATCTCCCTCATTTGTATTTCAATATTTCGATTCGCACATCACTTCATATTTTATTATCATATTAGTGTCCGGTCCGTATCGAAGAGAGTTCAAAAATCAGTAAAGTTCGCTAGTCCACGTAATTTGAAATACTCCTATTACACTACGTGATCATTCTATCTTGACATGCGAATGCCATAAAACTATTAACATGAGCGTAGCGCATTATCGTTTTAAGGACAAAGAATCAAACTTTTTCCTTGACCAATTCCAATATTCTGAAAATTGGAGCGAATCGGCCAATTCGACTGATTCAACCTCGAACCAGTCCACAATCCGGTCCAGGTGCACTCAAAAACCGAATTTTTCCAAACGGTCATAAAACCACGGTTTTAAGTCCCGTGTGGGTTTCTAATTTCTTCGTTGCTCTCCATTTTCTTTAGTTTCATTCTCTCTCTCTCTCTCGTATGAAATCGACGTATTATTTTAGATTTAAAAATGAAAAAAATAAAAAAGCTTATTTGCAGCATAAATATATTTTTTAATAATAGCATTTCTTTTATTATTATAGTCCGTAGTGGATTAGTGTCTTAAAAAATAAATTTGTTCTTTAGGAAAAGTGTGAAATTAATTTTTTTAATAAAATTTTAGATGTGTATTAAACCATTATATTATAAAATTAATCTATGATTTATAAAATGAATAAACAATATTATTCAGTGAGTAGTTTGCTTATATATTAGTTAATTACAAAAACAATCATTTTGATTATTTTTTATTTTTTATTTTATAATAATTAAAACCGGTTCGACCCCGGTTCAACCAATTCGACCTTTTGACCCTTGACTTGTTGCGAGGGTGGGCGTTCGAATGCAGTTCAGGGTAGTGAACTACCGGAACGCAATAATTCGGTTCCTTGAAAAATGGATCAGATTCGGTTCTTTTTCAAATGAAGTACCCGTTAGGTTGATTATTTTATGATGTATTTTTATTACAAGAAAAACACAAGAAAAAATAAAAATTTTGATTCAATATAATATAACAACAAAAAAAGCATCGGTAATGACTTCTGCTGCTACTACCAGATAATGGCGGCGGCAACTCCTCGCCTTTTGGCGATTTATACCCACTGCGGTTAAAAAGAATTCTATGAGAATTCTAGTAGAATTTTTCTAGAAATAACACCAAAATTTACTAGAATTAACACCAAATTTTAAATTTACTAAAAGAATTCACAAAAGTTGGCAATCAAATAGAAAAAATAGTGCTATTTCTTATCCTATTCCGGTTCCGGTTCCGGGTTTTTAGAAAAGGATCCGTTCGGTTCTCATTACGGTTACGGTTCCTAATTTTTTTTAAAGAACCGTTCGGTTAGGTTCTTTTAGTTGATTAGGTTCTACCCGTTGATTAGGTTTTTGCCCACTCCTACTTGTTGGCCTTTCTGATTTGGCGACCGGTTCAGTTTTCCTAAACACTACTTTTTCATATATTTTTCTTTAACGTTCCTTCATTTTGGTAGGTCGTAATCATGTCATATTCTTCCACATAATGTTAGGAATTGCCCAATAAATCATGCACAGCGGAATACAAAATAGGCAATTCAAAACCGGATCTACTCGTTTCTTAGATGAGATCTGTGATTAGAGATTACCGATATAGAAGCGGATTTCACGGGGAATCTCTCGTTTGTTCTTTCGTCTCCACAGCCGGCCAATCGTCCGGCCTCCAACGGTGATCCACACGTCAAGACTCTTCTTGAATTACGAACAACTTCGTAGTGGGATGATCTCTCTCAATTTAGTGCTAGCTAATTGTAGAGAGAGTTTAGAACAATATAGTAATAATAACCGTATTATGGGGCTACATTGAGCTATTTATAGGTTCTACAATAATCCTATTGGGCTTGTGGCTTCTTAAGCTACAAGATAACTCAACTCGGTCCAACTATTGGGCCTTGTACACACCATAACTAACATTCTCCCACTTGGACAAGGTCCAATTCAAGATGTGAGCACTTGACTTTGTGTGTGACCCATCAGGCTCCCACTACTATGGCAAACGTCATGGTGTCACTATTTAATCTTATCAAGATAGGATAAAGTGAAATCCCTATTTCAATTTATCATCGATTCACCTAGATCGATTGACCCATGTCGTTGTCCATGATTGACATCTAGCAATGTATCATGGCAACCCAAGTGACGGGATAAGTCATGTGGTAATGAAGAAACCTTTACATGTGCGGTTATCGCGGAACTATAATCCCTTCATCAATATAACCCGATCGGTTTAGAGATATGGATTCGCGTCAATCTCATTCAACTAACCATGTTGTTCGCTCTCAACTCAACGTTGATTAAAACAATGATTGTAATTGAAACTCTTTTCAATCTCACAATCTCACCTTGGCCAAGGATTTTACATCAACTTGATTGGGCGAAATGCAGGTTATAATCTCCCGTTATCCAGGAGTGATGAATCCTTTATTGAATACTCACAACCTTCATGCAACTCTCACTATACCTGTACGGCATTTCCAGTCAACCCATGGTTAGAGTATCCTTCAATGTCCGCCAAAGTAAAGTCATCCTTACATAAGGTTCTATGGTATTCTCAAGTCAAAGGACCAATTCCACACCACACATTAGAGATCAACTACTGACGCAAGGATAACTATCCACATAGTATCTCTAAGCGGGTCATCCAGATGCTTGTTCCACTCACGAAGCATCCACGTGTCCATCAGAATGTCTCCACATTCTAACTTGTGAGATCAGTTACTTTCTTCTTAAGAAAGAGATGCGACACATGCTAGTCTGTCCGCAACAACAATATCCGAGTTTCGTCATTGCTATGACTAGGGATAATTTAAGAATAAGTGCTAAAACTTTTTATCTCACTATCACAACACCTTGTGATTAATAAGTTTTTCCACATTTATTCTACGGATTCTATTATTTTAGTTGTTCAAGATAAGACAACGTAAATGTGTAAAATAATAGATCTGCCATTCAATTGCATCTATCAATTAGGTATTTACGCATATCAATATCCAATACAGATTGCGACACCATAGCTTTACACAACTAGATCCAAACACTATTGTATCTAATACACATAGCTTCAATCATGACTATCATGAATATGTTGTGACATCCACCATGTCAAGAGATCTTTTGTATTCGTTTTGTCCTTTTATCATTTCATTGTATCATCTCTTCTAAAGAGCGTACCACCTCAATACACACTTAGATCCTTGACGAGGCGTGGGTTTCCTTAAGCTTGTCGCGATGGCTCCATTGTTATCTCAATCTCTATTGGATCAACAATGTTAGGAAAACATTGATTCAATTAAGAACTTAATGATCTAAGCCGCTTCTCGTTACTTCCAAAGTAACCGTGTATTAAGATTGCATTCATCTAGAACCCTTCAAGGTGATCATGCTATTCTTATGAGTAACTATCCTTCCGAATTGGGATTAGTGTATAGTCTTTCTAGACTAAGGACCGACACTTGGGAAATTTTTGAAATCTTCGTTCAGATTCTCCATTAGAACATTTATTCAATGCTTCTCAAGCATCTAATAATGTTCGTTGACCATTATTTAATGTTTCCTACATTATTTTTTCTGAAATTTTCCCCTCCAAAACATGTGAAACATTTGATCTAGTACATAGTATCGCATGAATCTTATCCATGCGACCTCTCTCAACCGTGTTCTCCAACGCCTTTTGAGAGTGTAGTTCTATCCTTATAAGATAGAGTTCTATCTCGAACTCTTTCAGGAAAAATCTTCTAAAGATTTCCTCTATGTACTTGGATTTAGATAGGTTGAACATTTTGTAGATCTATCTCCATAGATCTTTATCCCAAAATTACATGCAACCTTTTCTAAATCTATAATGGAGAAGACGTTGGACTTTCTCTGGAGATATCATTTTCTAATAACTCGTATCCATATACCGTATTAGAAATACGATTTCACTCCCACTAACTTCTCGTACACACTACTCATACTCATTTATAATAAAAATCAAACTATTCGATTGTCTCATTAAAATGAAGTTTTAGCTCCTCTTGGGTATGCTCATACACTTAATTTGATCTTATGAATTCAAAACTTTTATGTTGCATCAGATACAACGTGATCAAAATCAAGTTTTGAAAACCATTTTTCAAACACGAGCATCTACGGTAGTTAGAATTCGAATTAATGATTATAGATGTGAATTTTGCTCTCAAATGCAACATTTGTCTTTGATTGCAACATTCACTGTTAATCTTGTCTTGTGAGCATTACGATCCATGTTGACGGGATGTTTGTAAGTTAATTTACAAATTATAGGTCTAACCCACCCTGTAACCAAAATCCGAATTTTGATTTTAGTACATGGAGCTCACTTCGAATTCTAGTGTATCTATCTATACATTTTAGGTCAACAAGTTGACTTTACCATTTATAAACCACAGCCTTCTCATCATTGACTAGCAATACCATATTAATAGCTGCAAGATCACATCTTGCTATAGATGATCCTTTCCACGATCTATACGGAGCCAATGTGTTATAAATAACTTTTCTTCTTTACTAGTTTACACCTCATCAAATGAAGTTCAGCAACTAGTTCATCTAGTCGGTTGATCTCTATTGTGATTTCCTTAACTCTTTCAAGGTCTATCCTACTCCCACTGTCCTTTTAGGAAAACAATTTCTCAAAGATTAGATCATATTTCGATAAGATGATTCTAATCTTAAAAGTGAGAATAGTGATACTCAATTTTATCTTTGAATATCTATCAAGAGATTTCGTCTACGCTTCATCTAAGCGTTATTGCTCAAAACTATTTTGAGTTTTATCTTCCAACTTAGATGGAACATTATTTAGTGTGTTACTTGCAATCTCTATTGCCCATCTTCAAAACAATTTTGCAGTGAACTGCTAGGTATAATGACAACATCGTATCATATTAATATGAACAATTTCTCTCACTATATACCATTGAATTAGTCATGTATATTCCCAAATTCACTGAACGAGAATCTCATTCTTCTAATTGTATCCTTAAATAATCTTCACTTCGATCATATCGAAATGTAAGAATATTCCCCAAGTAGCTCTCCTCTCTTACTTGAACCCTTTTGAACATTTCAAAACTTTTCATGCTTGTGATCCATCAAGTATAAGATACTATATCTGGTATATAGTCCTCTTTAAGCTTGACAACGTTAGAGATGCTATTTTCCGACCTTCAGCATATCAACCCAATACATCAATATGAATTAGGGTTAACATATTTTGATGTCGAATAGGATATAATTATCGTTATACCCTTTTATTTTCTATTCCAATAATAAACCTTTTAGAAATCCAATATTACTGATCTTATTTCTATAGTTGATTCCATTAAATGATTGTAAACAACTATTGTTGTTTATCTGAATGGATCAACTATTCATGTCCCAACATGAATAGAAATGATGTTCTTCATAAGAACGTGATCAAAATATTTTTCCTAAAACAAAATAAAAGGATAACGAAAATAATAGGTCTTGAATGAAGTAACATTTACTTCTTTTCTTACTGTAGATCTCATTATCTTACTTTCTGATGAACTTTCCTATTTAAATCTTAATCGTATTTAAATATGGGATCTCCATCCGATATCAATACATAAAAGATTTAAATACGGGCTTGAAAATCTTCTCCAAGATTCTTCTATTCAATTGGTTATGCATGACTCAGTTCCATACCAATCTTCTTTGTCTCTACAAAGTGTTATTGGCTTTGAATATGTCTTTATATACTTCAACTGTTAGTTTGATCTCGAAAATTCTTTCTCAAAGTTCCTTTGAGATACTTCTAAGCCTCGTTAGGAGTTTCAAGATCAATCTTATCACATCGGTGGTATGTATACTTGATTTGGGCATATCAAAGCAGTTAGTGGATATTGGGAATCTTATTCACATCTTAATTCATAACAAATTATAATAGACTATTTGGTGATGAGAGTTGAAGAACTAAGTCAACATTTGACTTGTTGCCCATCAAGTCTCCAAATAGCATCTCGGATTTTTATATCGTTCATCATATGGATCAACTCCTTGACATGATCAATAACAACATAAATATCCATACCCACATGTGATATTTACAACTCACAATTGCAAGTATCATACATCTTTGCATTATGATCATCACATGATCTTTGTAAATTCATATTGTCCTAGCAAGACTATCTTGGTAGGTTATTAGGATAATCTGTTTATGACATATCGTAAACTATATGTGAAAATAAATCTCACATTTACAATGTCAGTGTAAGAAAGTCCAGTGAGTGTGGTGACACTAAATTCACTTTTCATATTTGAGTACAGTACTCAAGTAGTTTCAGTGAGTTTGTCGGCATCAAATATGCTTTTCAAACTCAAAACATTACTCATAATATAATTAATAGAAATGATAATGGAATAATAATTAATAAATGCAATACAGTTAATCAAATATGGACTTTTATTTAATTAACAATACTCCCACTGAATCAATGATCCCCAACATTGATAGGAAACAATTTTTTGACTTTTATCAGTGGTCTAGGACCCCGTTTGTTCAATTAGAACCTTGAGTTACTCAACAAGCCCTAATTGTCATTCAGGTAGATACACCTATCAATCACATCTCCATGCGACTCCTAGATCATCAAGCAGATAACCATTTATCTTGTACATCTTATGTATTAACTTGACGTGCCTCTAAAATCTATTTCCTTGAGTTACTCAACAAGAAATGAATTTTAGTTAAATTCAACCCAATGTTCAGAGACATCACACGTCTCACAGTGAAGAACATTTCCTACGATCGAGCAGCCTTGAGTTACTCAACAAGCTGCCTATGATTGTGGAAATCTAATTCTTCACCGTAACATTGGAAGGCATGAATTAACATTTAATCGTGAATTTAATATCATTTTAAAGGGGATCGGTCTCATCAATAATATAATGCATAATGATAAACATCAACCATGCAATTATCAAGCATAATAGAACTAGTGGATGATTATGGACGTATATCTATCTAGTTCTCCCGAGCCAAGAGAAAAACTAGTTGGTCAATTCCTAGGGGACAATTTCTTGGTTCTTCGTTGGTTAATTCCGGTGATCTCCATCTTCTGCTCCAACTCATATCCGATACTAGTTGGCACATCAGCCATATATATATAGACTCATGGTCAGAAATTAAATTAAAAATTAATTGGCACGTAGGCCCAAGTTAATAATAGGCACGGCCCCAACATGAAACAAAGAATAAAACCATGCATTCATCCAATCACATTAGTGCAGTCCATAATCATCCACGATATCTAATATTAACAATTATATCAATTTCTAGATTTGGGTAATAACATAATTTGGCTAAACATTTTAAACCAATAAAGAAGCGAACAAGCGAATATTAATTAGTTAATCATATTAACTAATTAATAACTCATCAATTAAAATTATATAATTAATCTAATTAATTATTTAATTTTATCATGAGGAGGGAATTTAGAAAATAACTCTTTATATCAAAATTTAATTAGTTAATCACATTAACTAATTAATTACATATTAATAAAATTTTTATGATTAATCAAATTAATCAATTAATTTTATTAATAAGAGGGGACTCACAAAATAACTCTTTATTTTGTGAATTACTTTGGTCTGGTCCAAAATCATCCAATATGGATAAACAGTTCAGTTTCTAGATTTATTGTGACGACCCATATTGTTTAAACAATTTAAACAATCAAGAAACAAAATTTTATAAATTAATCTAATTAATCTCATATCACAATAAATAATTAATCTAATTAATTACATGTAATAATAAATAATTAATCTAATTAATTACTTGTAATAATAAATAATTAATCTAATTAATTAAATATTATTAGAGGCGGGTTAAACGAAATAACACTTTATTCGTCATCTATATTAAAGTCACACTTTAATAAAATTCGCGAAAAATACTAGGGAGAAACAAACTAAAAATATAATTTTCAAAAATTCATTTTTGTTTCAAACAATAATTGAAAATTGAAAATAAATGCTCAAAGTTGAATAATTGCAAGAAAATTGATAAATCTAATTTATCAAGAATTCTAGAAAATTTAATTTCAGCCCTAGGACTCTTTTTTCGCAATAAACTGAAATAGGGACTAACTTGCAAGTTTCTGAAACTTTTTTTCAACGGCTGAATATTCGAGGGACTTGCTGTGCAATTTCAAAAATTGCACAGCAAGCCCTCGTCTCCCCGCGTCTGGAACCCTAGCTTCTAGGGTTCCACCTGTTCCGCCCGATATCAGCAGCGGCGACGATCGCCGCTGCCACCAGGGGCAGCGGCGAAGTCGCCGCCGTCCTTTCCACGCAGCGGCGAAGTCGCCGCTGCTGGAATTGCAGCGACTTCGCCGCTGCAACACAGCAGCAGTCGTTGCTGCTGCTGCGACCGCGAGTCGCCGCCCACTCCAGCAATGACTGCCGCAGCTTGTCACGGCGGCAGCGGCGACCTTCGCCGCTTCCGCCGCCGGCTCCCGGCGGTTCTCAGCCTCCATTTTCCCCTTTTTTTTTTTTAATAATTCGATCCGTTTCCCAGCAATATGTATATACACAAATCCAATATGATAAACATGTATTGCAATTTGCAACAGAGATCGATATATGCATCATATACATACATAGTTGAACCCCATGCAAATTCTTTACATACATACATCACATGTATCTAATTCATGAATCAAATTCATGTGATCAGCTTCGAATGAAGTAATTGGTCCAATATCAATTTCAAAAATTTATATTTCATAAATATATTATATATTATTATTACCCAAATCAAATTGATATAATAGCAACTATTGCTAAAATTGAACAATAATTTAACAAATCTCAAAAAGAAAACGAGTTGGGCTACGATCTGGCTGTTAGGAATTGCGATAAATAAATGTAGCCTGGAATCTGAAAATAAGCGATTCAAAGCGGGATCTAGTTTCTTAGATGAGATGCGTGATTAGAATGCAGATATAGAAAGCGGATTTCACGGGGAATCTCTCGTTTGTTCTTTCGTCTCCTGATAGGCCAATCGTCAGGCCTCCAACGATGATCCACACGTCAAGACTCTTCTTGAATTACGAACAACCGTAGTGGGATGATCTCTCTCAATTTAGTGCTTTAGCTAATTGTAGAGAGTTTAGAAACGATATAGTAATAATAAACACGTATTATGGAAATTTCACGTTGAAATTATTTATGGTTCTGATAATCTATTGGGCATGCGCTAGGCTCTGAATAACTTCATTTCGGTCAGTATTGTAGACACACCATAACTAACACATAAAGAGATACTTTTTGGAATATAACTCAGCACCTTCATTTCGAATTTATGACGATAATTCTGTGCAATTAAATTCTGGCCTTACATGGTGTCATTGGGTATTTCGATTTTGGTTTAATTTCTGTGTATGATCCGTCTCTGTGCCAACCAATATCTGAAATTATGAATATGAACTTTCTGTAAATCGGCTGCTGCTTATCAATTCAGTTTAGTACAATGATCAGTCATATATAATATATTAGTGAATAATCTAATATATAAATACAACAGGCCAGATCATAATTAATTAAACAATTAGTTAGTGGATGTAGTATGTGATATTACCTACAATTCATTTAGTGCCTTCCCATCAATCTCTTTTGGCATATTATCTAACACAAATGATCCTCTCCCCATGTGAGGAGGTTTCAATCTGCATGTTTTTGATTAGAGGAAGCGCTCAGTGGGACTCATGACTCCACGTCGAGGAGCCATGTGGCGTGAGAAACCTCCCAACATAAGGAGGGGATCAATCCCCTATTATCTAAATTGGCTACAGCTTGAATATCCAATTTTAATATTGTGGACTTTTATGAATAATTAATTCAAACTCTTGTGTATGTGTCATGATTTTTGGAACTTAATAACATCAAAGGTTGTAACTTTTTAATTAAAAGTTGTGAGTTTTATGAAAAGTTTGTAAAAAGGTTGTGAGTATTGAGGAAAACTCACAATTTGGAATTGGCAACCCAATGGATGAGGACGAATGTCTTGTCCATTGACTTCAGGAATGAAGTGTTTCATTTGACCATAATTTGGATTACAGGAATGGAGAAAAAAATTCTCATGCTATTGATTTGTCATAATAGCATATGTTGACCCTCCTTTGGTGACGTATACTTCAATACCCACGGCTGCTACTGTTGCTTGTGGAAAAAGGCAGTCGTTTTAGAAA
Organism: Jasminum sambac; assembly: GCA_018223645.1. Taxonomy (NCBI): domain Eukaryota; kingdom Viridiplantae; phylum Streptophyta; class Magnoliopsida; order Lamiales; family Oleaceae; genus Jasminum; species Jasminum sambac. The sequence continues at coordinate 26,718,267 of CP073649.1, forward strand.
TTCAAGAGCAACCCAGGACCTTAAGCAGGTTGAGGACTGCTTGTGAGAAAGAAAAAAGAAGGGTAATAGACAATAAATTATTACGGTTTTTAAAGGTTTTTATTGTAAAAGAGGAGAGATAATGAGTAGAATTAAGTGGTGGAGATTTGTGGATGTGATAAGATATGTGAATGTGATTGATTTAGGGTAAATAAAGTGTGAAGAGAGGCTTGTAGATGATTTAGGGATCAAGGAAGACAATGTAAAAACGTAGGGACCAATTGTGTAAATATTGATTGATTAGTTGGTAAACTAGTTTGTTAGTTTGTTAGGCTTGACTAATTGTATATATATGTTAACAGTAAGCTCAATAAAATTATCAGATTCCATTTTTTACCTCTTCCCTCTCTCGGATTCTCTCTCTCATTTTCATCCTGGTATCAGAGCTACTAGGGTTGGATCTCTAGATCTCCACTCGACATTCACCTTCAAATTCATTCAGATTCACAGCAGATCTTCAAGGCTCCTTTCAATTCTCATCTAACTTCTTCCTTTGGTTGAAAATCTCTGCAAAAAAAAAAAAAAAAAAAAAAAAATCCAGAAGTTTGCCTTGACTCTCTCGATCTATTGCTCGATGGAGGATACTACTGCAGGATCTGCTAGAGTCACTCACGCAATCGATGATTCTTCATCCCCGTACTACCTTCATCCTACAGAGAGCCATGGATCCGTTACAGTCACACCGGAGCTTACAGCGAGCAACTATGCCACCTGGAGGAGGGCATTTCTGTTGGCCGTATCCATAAGGAACAAGCTAGGGTTCCTGGACAAGTCCATCCCTAAGCCGGCTGCTGCAGACCCGATGTATCTCCCTTGGACTCGCTGCAACAATCTCTTAGTTGCGTGGCTACTGCGGTCGATCTCACCTCCCATTGCAGCTACCGTATTCTATATGGAGGTTGCAAGTGAGATTTGGGATAAGCTGTACCAGCGATTCTCTCAACCAGATGACTCGAAGGTATGCAATTTGCAACATCAGCTGAGTAATATCTCTCAAGGATCTAGGTCAGTTGACACCTATTTCACAGAACTCACTGCTTTGTGGGAAGAGCTGAGGGTCTTTAGGCCCCTGCCACATTGCAAGTGTGGGAGATGTAACAGTGAGTGCTTCAAGGAGTTTGTAGAGGCACACAACAAGGATTTGGTTTTTAAGTTCTTGAATGGACTCAATGACACCTACTCTGCCCTGCGATCCCAAATCATCATGATTAAGCCACTGCCCAGTCTAGACCAAACCTACAATCTTGTTTTGAGGGAGGAGTCACAGAGGAGTTACTTATCTCAGCAGCAAGCAGCAGAGTTTCTCTGATATGGCCTCTGCCATGGCCACTCAAAGGGGGAAGAATGAACTGGTCTGTTCTCACTGTGGGAAGAGAGGGCACACCAAAGACAAATGCTACATAATCACAGGTTTTCCCCCGGGTTTCAAGTTCACAAAAGGAAAGAATGCTTCAGTGAATTCTGTTTTGGACGAGACCAAGCATACTGGTAACTCATCCGCTCATGAAAGACCTCCAGCCAATGACTTGTCCCAGTTGAGCCTCAACCAACAACAAGTTCGAAGTTGCTTGCCCTTCTCAGCTGCCCTGCTGACAACAAGGTCCATTCACCAACCAACCTTCTTGACAACCAATTCGCATCTACATCTCAGAACCAATCCCCTGCTATGACCAACTTCTCAGGTATAACTTCCCTCACATCATCTACTTGTCTTTTCACTTCCCAACTTAATAGAAACTCTTGGATCATCGACACTGGGGCCACTGATCACATCACTTGTTCATTAAACTCTTTCTCTTCATACAAAGTCCTACAACACTCATATGTCTTACTGCCCAATGGCACCAAAGTCTCAGCCACACACATTGGTACTGTAACTCTCAATCCCAAACTCACTCTCCACAATGTGTTGTTGGTTCCTTCATTCACATTCAACTTAATATCTGTCAGCAAACTCATTTCATCACATAAAATAGCCCTAATATTCTCATCCAACTCTTGCGTCATCCAGGGTCTTTCACCATGGATGAAGATTGGCATTGCTGATATCAAGCATGGCTTGTTCTATCTTGAAGGAAATCCTTCATCTCCTGCTGTCAACACTGCTTCATCATTACAGCCAACCTCTGCAGAGATATGGCATCACAGATTGGGGCATGCTCCCCTAAATACATTTCCTTTCATTTCCAATAATATGTCTTCCCTAGAATGTTTTACTTGTTCTAAAGCTAAACAGAAATGTTTACCTTTTCTTTTACATTTTCCTGCATCTACTTCTTGCTTTCAAGTTGTACATATGGACATATGGGGTCCTTATTCACAGGCTGACCTGAATGGGAATCACTATTTCTTGTCTGTGGTGGATGATTACAGCAGAACTACTTGGGTTTTTTTGATGCAAACCAAGGCTATGGTGTCCCATCTCCTACCACACTTTTACAATTTTGTTCTCACTCAATTCAAAGCCAAAATACAAATCATCAGGACAGACAATGGCAAGGAATTCTGTCAACCAACCTTCTATTCTGATCATGGCATTCTGCACCAAACTAGCTGTCCCTACACACCCCAGCAAAATGGGATTGTCGAACGAAAACACCAACACTTACTCAATGTTGCTCGAGCACTTCTTTTTCACTCTCACTTACCTCAACACTTCTGGGGAGATGCCATTTTAACTGCATCCTTCCTGATCAACCGAACCCCAACTGCACTCCTTGACCATAAAACCCCTTATGAGTTGTTGTTTGAGAAGCCACCTGAATACACTCATCTTAAATCTTTTGGCTGCCTATGTTTTGCTGTGAACACAGTGCCCCACAAAAAGAAATTTGACCCCAGATCCAAGACATGTATCTTTTTGGGGTACCCCATAGGGTCTAAAGGCTATAAGCTCTATGATCCTTCCACCAAGTCCACCTTTATTTCCAGAGATGTTCATTTCTATGAACACATATTTCCCTACCATCCCTCCCATCAAACCAGCCATGACTTCTCCTCGTTTACTCACATTCCCTTACCTTCCTACCCACTCTCAGCACCAAACCACAATATTTTCCTCCTCCATCATTTGCTCCATTACCACCTTCACCTCCACATCCTTCTCCCCTTTCTTCTGATTCCTCTCAGTCTCTCACAGACAGCTTCACCTCTCACTCATCACCTTCCTCACCTGTTCTCAGACGCAGCACCAGAGCACGACATCCACCTTCGTATCTCAGGGACTTCCATACCTCTCTGGCCACCACTTCTTCTCAGCCCTCTGCCACCACCCCTCACTCTGATGCTGGGACTATACACCCACTGACTGCAGTTCTCAACTATTCCAAACTCTCATCACCATACAGATCTTTCACCCTCACCATTTCTTCACATCCTCCAGACCCTCTTACTTATACAGAGGCAGTACAATATGGTCACTGGAGAGAGGCAATGCAGCATGAACTGGTTGCTCTAGCTGACAATCAGACTTGGGAAATAGTCTCTCTACCCCCACACCATCACACAGTTGGGTGTAAATGGGTATACAAGACCAAGTTCAAAGCCAATGGAGATATTGAAAGGTATAAAGCACGTTTGGTAGCCAAGGGCTATACCCAAAAGGCCGGCTTTGACTACAAGGAAACCTTCAGTCCTGTAGCCAAATTGACAACTGTCAGGTTGCTCCTCGCCTTAGCTGCTATTCACCATTGGCACCTCCGTCAAATGGACGTCAATAATGCCTTTTTAAATGGTGACCTGTTGGAAGACATCTACATGGAAATCCCTCCTGGCTATCAGATTCAGGGGGAGCATAGTGTTGACTCTGATAGCCCCTCTGGTTCCCCGGGTAGACTGGTGTGCAAGCTAAAGAAATCTCTCTATGGGCTAAAGCAAGCATCCAGACAGTGGAACATCAAATTCACTGAATGTCTGTTGAGTGAAGGGTTCACACAGTCAAGGTCGGATTATTCATTATTTGTTAAAGGATCTGACTAGAACTTTGTTGCTCTACTGTTATACGTTGATGATATTATCATTGTGGGAGCGGATAAGATGAATATAGAAGCACTGAAATCAAAATTGCAGAAGCATTTCAAGATGAAAGATCTAGGAGAGCTCAAATACTTTCTTGGGATTGAAGTTGCAAGAAATAGCACAGGCATATCATTGAGTCAAAGGAAATTTGCCTTGGAACTTCTTGAAGAATATGGACAGTTGGGATGCAAGCCCAACAAAACACCTATGGAAACCAATCATGGACTTGACGATTGTGAAGGAGAACCACTTGGTGACCCAAGTTATTACAGGCAACTGATTGGGAAGCTACTGTACCTCACTGTTACTAGACCTGATCTGAACTACTCAGTTGGAGTATTGTCGAAATATATGCATAAGCCAAGAAAAGAGCATTTACAAGCTGCCTTCAGAGTGCTAAGATACGTTAAGGGTGCCCCAGGCCAAGGAATTTTCTTGCCATCAGCATCTCAACTTGTGTTGACAGCCTATTCTGACAGTGATTGGGCAGGCTGCCAACTAACCAGACAATCTGTGACAGGGTTCTGTGTGTTCATTGGTGATTCCCTGCTGAGTTGGAAGTCCAAGAAACAGAAAACAGTCTCAAGAAGCTCAGCAGAAGCAGAATATAGAGCAATGGCTGCAACAGCAGCATAAGTCATGTGGATTAAATACCTACTGGAAGATTTAAAGACACAACATCAGAAGCCTATAGTGATGTACTGTGACAGTGAATCAGCAATACACATTTCGAGAAACCCCGTGTTTCATGAAAGAACCAAACACATCGAGGTAGACTGCCATTATGTACGAGAAAAGGTTGTCAAGGGATTGATTGAGCTGAAGGGGATTGGGACACAAGAACAGCCTGCTGACATTCTTACCAAGGCTTTGGGATTAAAGCAGCACTACAAGCTCCTTAGCAAGATGAGCATAAACAACATTTATGCTAATCTTGAGGGGGAGTGTGAAGAGAGGCTTGTAGATGATTTAGGGATCAAGGAAGACAATGTAAAAACGTAGGGACCAATTGTGTAAATATTGATTGATTAGTTGGTAAACTAGTTTGTTAGTTTGTTAGGCTTGACTAATTGTATATATATGTTAACAGTAAGCTCAATAAAATTATCAGATTCCATTTTTTTACCTCTTCCCTCTCTCGGATTCTCTCTCTCATTTTCATCATAAAGAATGAAAAAAATGGTAAAAAGTAGTAAAAATGGTTGGCTAACGGGATAGAGAACTCTTTCACCACTACCCAGATAGATTAATTGTGTATGTGGGAATTGATTCCCACCAAAACTAACTAAAACGAAGTTGGATTTGATGAATTTCCGGAATAGTCTTTCAAGTGAGTGAAAGACGTTGAAATTATCTCGTGACTTTCAGAATCCTAGAACAAGGATTTAGGAAGAGTTTATTCTTTCGAGAGAGTGAAAGAATTTTATAAAGTTAACAAGATAAGATTACAAATCTATCACATGAATATTGAAACTCGCCGAGTTGTTAAAACTTGTGTTCGGGTGTACCTATGAGTTGTGGGGGTTGGATAGTTGTTCGAACTTGAAAATCGAATGTGCCCTTGAATTGTGCGGGTTATGCCCTTGAATTGTGGGGTTTACCATGCTGTCTTCAAATCAGAGTATTGGGATTTTTAATTGCGCTATGAATATCCAATTAAAGTAACTGGAAAATGGTACCGTGCAATTATGTGTTAGAAAAATCTTGCAGTAACTCTAAATTTCAAGATGAAATAATGGAACTTTGACTTTAGATAAAGCTATGAATTGCATCCACAACTGTTTGGAAGCTTCCTGGTTTGAAAATAAGGTCAAGCATTTCCCTAATTTGTGAGGGATTACAGTTAATGTATAGTGATAGCTTTCACTAAAGCATGAGAAGTATTAATGGGTTCAGGGTTCCTAAAGATTATACAGTGATAAATCTATACCTATTACATGGATGGATTGTGATAGCTAGCTACACTTCAAAGGTTATAGATTGTCGTGTATCGCAGTTGATCTCAATTAATGTAATATGTGGATTCACTATCTCTAAAAGTCTTTCAAGATTTCAATATACTATTGTGCAATTTTTGTAATCATAACCCAATCATGCTTATTAGAAATCTCAAGAACTTGGTTCAATGAGACAACTAAGTTACGAAGATTCAATTAAGCACTACCCATTTCTATGATATAAAGTGTTTTCTGTATAGTATATAGGTTAAGCTTAACTTTTAATGATTCTTATAGTTTAGATAAACCAAGTAGGGTAGGGCAGACTACTCTTGCTAGGAGATCACCTATATGAGTGTGAAGTGAGGCCGCTTCTATGAGAATTTTCGAGATTGTAAGTGTGACGTGGGGCAGCTTCTATGAGAATTTTCGAGGCTTGAATTCCCTAAAGTACTAATGAGACCCTACAATTGTTTACGGCAAAAGCGAACGCAACAGTGGGAACCGAAAGTGTGAGGAAAGCTATTGTGTGAATACAATTGTCTTGGTTTACACCAACAACTGACAGTTTGAGACATCATATTCACTGTTTAGCCAAGTAAATTAGATTGCATTCCACTAAGGCGGGTTCAAAGCTAGAAGCAACCTCTTCTGATGCAATAGCTTTCCGTTTGTACTCTCTTCGTGTTTGCATCTTGCATTAATTTTAATTCACATGGGGGATTTTTGGAAAAATGAATACAAAATTAATTAGAAAATATTCTAGAATGATTTTGTACGAAAAATCAAGTCTTTCTAGATGAAAGATTGGGACTTTTGAATGTTTATTAAAGGGTGTGGCTCTTTAATAGAGACGTGTCTCTTCAATAAAGATTATTCTAAATAATTGCATTATATTCTTTCTAAAAGTCGCACCTATTCAAGTGGCACATTTTCAACATCTATTTATAAGATCTCCCTTATTTACATTTTAATCATTCAATTTGCACATCACTTCATATTTTATTGTCATATTAGTGTTGCCTTGTTGGTCCATATCGAAAAGAGTTCGAAACACTAGTAAGGTTCACTAGTCCACATAATTTGGAATGCTTTTATTGTGGGACGTGGTCATTGTATCTTGAGAGGCGAACGCTATAAAATTGTTAGCATCAATGTGGGACGTTATCGTTTAAGGACAAAGAGTTGAGGACAAAGAGTCGAACTCTTGTCTCGACCAATTTTTTCGTGTATTTTTCTTGAATGTTCCTTCATTTCGGTAAGTCATAATGATTTCATATTCATGCACGCAAAGAGGTATGCGTTTTGGAATATAATTTGCACCTTTATTTCAAATTTGTCCCAGAACAAATTGTTAAATTGTTAGAACTAGACAGAAAATTAGAAATTAACAGAATACATACCTGGTTTAAGTATATTTATCTTATTCTCTGCCCATTAAATCATTTCAAAATTACGAATCACTCTATTTTGAAATCTTTTGTGTCAACCTCTATTTCATCTTGTACGATCAAATTAAGATGAATCTGGTGGAATTGTGAATCTGTGATACTGCAATGTGGTACTATTACCTTTAAACACTTATCTTACGTTTCTCAGTGATTCTGATTTTTATCAATTTCGTTATATGTAGCATTATTTATTATCTTATTCTTTGCGAAAAAAGACATGTTCAATGTTGAGGGATTATTTCAGTGTTGTGATCATCTGACTATCTCATTCAATTAAAATATTACACATACAAAGTGTAAATGTGGAGTGATAGATGACTTGACAAAATTGTGCATTCTCAACCGTTCGTGGAACGCTCGAGAATAAGGGGATTGTGATGGATGAAATCCATGACCAACTTAGTTATTCCCCAGTCAACCTAGGGACGATTGACCACCTTGAACATCTGGACTTCAACCGTTTGGCATAACCTACCCAGAGCGCAAATCCAATAAATACATACGACCGAAATAACTACCACCCAAATAACACGTGTTGAAAATGGAGACAAACATGGCCAAGTCAACAATGGTGGATAGGAATTGTCAAATATGGTGGCTAGGAAGATTTGGAAAGATTTCCTGATTGTTGGCACACGGATGGAAAGTTGGTGAAATGAGGAGACAAGATGGTTGGTGGTGAAATGTGAAGTCAAGAAAGGAGGCTCCATTGTCAAACAAAGAAGAAGAAACTAGCATGCTCTTTCGGTGGAATTGGTGGAGTGATTAATTAGCATTTATTTAATGCTAATTATTACATTTTTGCCATTGAAATGTACCTATAAATTGAGGCTCTTCTTCAGTATTCAAGTATCCCATTCTTGAGATGTAATCCCACAAAGAGAGAGCAATCTCATATAGAGAGGAATAGAGAGAAATTAGAGAGAAAAAGATAGTGAGTTTCTACTAAATTTTTCGTGTTATTCCCTTTATTTGTGAGGGTGTGTTTTCTCCTATTATAAGAGAGATATTATCGTCAATTGTGCTCTCCTTATATTAGAGAGAAGTTGTTATAATCCTTTTGTCGATAGTGAAATCCTTCTACCGTTTGCCCGTGGTTTTTACCCCAAATTAATTTGGGGTTTTCGCGTAAAATACAGTGTTTCTTATTTTTCTCATTTCTACTTCAGTTGTAATTGTGTGGCCAATTCTAGAACCGATCCTAACAACACGAGCTATAGCTTAAACCGATGACTGCCATGTCAGATCAACAAGAAGCTATCAAGGACACAAACCTCTATAAATACATACCCCACCCCGCAATTCGGGGCATTATATTGATCAACATTTTCATGCACATTTTTCTCTCACTAAGAAATCTCGAGAGAGAGAAACTCGTGATTATCATCAAGTATTCTAATTGAATAAGACGGGTAAGAAAATAGCAGATATGAACTCAAAAGAGTCAAGTACGGAAGAGTTGAAGTTACGGCCAGTAAAAGAGGTCAGAATGCATGCAAGGCAAAGCATTGGTACAACACAATGCAAAAGATTATGACATTAAAGGGCAGAATTGAGGTTAATGAAATACTCCAAAAACTTACAACCCATTGTTCTCTACTTTTGAACCACAAATCAGAAAATCAATTTTTCAATAAATCATTCTTATATACCATACAATTATTAGAGGCTCAATACGATCACGAGGCGATGCTAGAAATTGTATATATAGGCAATATGATAATGACGAGATGAGTCAATCATTAAATATATGATGACCACATCAAAGACAATCGAAATAACGAGATTAACATCAACAAGCCACATACATGTCGCTCTTTGCCAATATTTGTCATTCATGCATGCAAGGGTGAAGGGAGGGGTTATAAATAAACGGTTACCAAAATCCATTATAAATAGCCTTTGACAACTCTATAAAATGAGGACTCTCTACTCCTAAAATCACACACATTCTGATAAACCTAGCTCTAACAAATATGTAAGTCCTGCTCACAATCAAATCTCGATCATAATAATTCATTCGGCATCAATTCTAATTAGCGGCTGTCCTCCTACCAATTTTTACATATTTTCTGGCATTTTTATCTATCCAATTTTTGTGGAGACCTACTCATCTTCTGAAATCTCATAATTCAATTTCCTTTTCTCTCTCATATATCACATTAAAGCAACATAAAAACTTGTACAAAATCTGGCATCCTGTCTGGCGCTAACATTTTATATATATATTTTTTAGATAACTGAATGCTGAAATTAAATGAATGAATATGTATCCAAGTACATGAACATCTGAATGTGCCAGACAAACGTAAGCAATAATAACATAAATAAACACCATTCATCTCCTAAATATTCGGAATTATTGTCTAACACGTGCCATGAATATTCCGTCAAACTAATAGACAAACATGAAATCCACGAAAATATATTAGTAGGTATGTTGAAGCACTAGTTTTTGTATTACAAAACCAGTGCTTACGTGGCAATCAGAGTAGACTGGTTAATTTGCAAAACCAGTCCTCTAAATTTATTTCCCTTTTTATTTGTGGCACCAATACAAACTCCCTGTTCACCACGTTGGATGTAACATTAGCGCTGATTTTTTAACAAACAACCAGCGCTGACAACATACTCAGTTCACTTCCCATTAATTAGGTAAGTGCAGACATGGGAGTGTACGTACCTGTATTGCATTTTCCATATCATACACACACATTACATATCAAACTTACGAATTCAATTAAAGGTATGGTGCCATCATATAAATTTTTGGTCAAGCTTCCAAGCTCAATATAATGTATGCTCCTCAACATTCAGCAAATTAAACCTTGCAACTGCATGCATGCAAAATTTGTTTCTTGATGGGTGGGTGGGTGGGTGGGTGGGTTAATGAAATAAAATGTCATTTTTTTAAAATAAAAATAAAAACTTAAGATATATGCTAGGCATAACTAAACGAATGAAAAGGAATAAAGCAGAGAGACTGAAAAACAAGAAAATGGGCGTGAACCGTAGAATTGTTTTAGAAGAAATCCAGAGAGTAAATAGAGAGAGATATTGAGCTCAGCTCCACGTACAGAATTGTTCTTGACGAGAGGAGAAATTTCTAAGCTAAGGAAGACCACAGACACATAACGCGGTCCAATGAAATTCCTGCACGTATTCCAGTTGTGGATTTTGTTGGTGGATTTCACATCCTAATCCATCTTGCTAATTGAGTAGGATTGAGTATCCCTGGGATGTGGGCCCCATCTTCTTTCAACAACCTTGCAACTTCAGCATAGCTCTGCGGCCTCGACTTCACGCTCGGCTCGGCTTCAACATTTTGCCGACGGTGACTGTGAGTGTGGCCATGCATGTTCCTCTTGGAGTCGGCTGAGTTCACTGGAACAGCCTCGGCTCGAGCTGGGTCAAACTTCTCTCCAAGCAGGGTCCCTTTGGTTAAAAACTCGTAAGCCATATAACCGGCTAAAAGCCGGTTCGAACCCATTGGTTGCTGCTCCAACGACGCCGTTGGATTCCCAGAACTGACGACAGCAGTAACGGCCTTTACAGGAGATAACGGTCTTGATGACGTGGCATTGTGAAATGCCTCTCTTTCTTTGCGCTTCCGTGACGGTACGGGCATCAATTGTCGACGTGGATTATAACTCATCATAGCCGTCTGTTTGTCCTAGAGAGATAAAAGAACAAATTAATATTGCCACGTCAGCAAAATTCTGGGGCAAAATAGCACAAATAATTTGTTGACAAAAAGGGACAAGAAATTAAATAGAAACGGGCCCAAGCACTTACCAAATAATTATTAAAAAAAAAAAAGAAAGAATAAAAATCTTAGATCAAACCTCAACAGTTCGTGAATTAAATTTCATTTGTAGTAATAATAATGACGATATAATACGATAAACACCCATTCAAATTCTTGAAAATGTTCAGAAAATTCTTGAAATTTTTGGAGAGAGAAACTGGGTACTATAGGGGTGATTGAAAATCGTAGATATAAAGTCGCCGGGAACTACCAGGGACGGTGGATCTCGGTAAGCTAGCGGTGGTGAGATGGTAGCGCCGCCGTGAGTGGTGATTGGCAACAGAGATAGGGGTGGGGCAGTACCAAACCGGTGACAGAAAGGAATTGAGGTATTATTAAAGAAGGCAGTTAGGCATTCTTGGAGGTGTGAATTATCAATTTATGGCATGTAAGTTTTTTGAATTACCCTTCCTTGGCGATATAATTACTCAAATGCCATCAATGTCTTTTCCACCCGTTCGGGATTGCGTTCGAAATGACACCATCACCCTGCCACCCGTACCACACTGAGCCGGCATTTTATTGGAAATTAATACGGAAGGGAGGGGCATTTATGGAATTTTGTATGTAAGGCATTTTGCTTATTTCCGGGAATAATAGTATCTGTTAATAAGTGTGGTCTCGAACAATTGGGTTACGACTTCCGAGCAAGGTATCTTCAGCATTTCCTTTGGGGCATGATTTGGATTTGAGTATTAACTCGTTCATTGTTACAGTTTCTTTCTTTTTCTTTTTTTTTTTTTTCCCTTCTCTCCCTCTCTAGACAAATTCTACAACACATTTTTGGTAGTAATTCTACAATATTTTTAATCACTCATTTTTTTTTTAATGTGATGTGTATTCCATATTTCATTTTGTTTACTGTTTCAACTATACATGTGTATCCCGCGGAGAAAATCATTCGACACTTGACTTATTACTGTCAAATGGTTGAAACTTCCTATTGATTGTTATAAACTGAATACTGATGGTGCTTTAGAGAAAGATTCATTAGCATCTGGTAGTGGGGTGCTATGTAACCATAAAGTTGAAATCTTATTGGCCTATTATCACTTTTATAGCAATATATCTATAGCTGCTGCTGAGCTTCAAGGTATCGCCAAATCTTACTATCTGAATTATGTTACGGTGCCAATTGGGTATGTACTTAATAAAGTGCATATCTGTGTGTGCGTGCGTCGTGCATATATATACGTCTCATGGGCTTATTAGTATGTAGTAGTGAATTAAGTCATTCCATATTTGTATTCCTTTGAAAATCTGGTGAATGAAGCATATGGAATATATTGTAGGTGTCCATTAAGAAATTCTACATTAATTAATTTATTAATTGATTGACAACTGACAAATCCTAGTGGTATTGGAAAAATTTATACTCCCTCCGTCCCATTTTAATAGGCTTGTTTTCCTTTTTCATCCGTCCCAAAATATAAGCTACTTTCCTTATTGGTATAAATTTAATTTCTTCATTTCCTAATCTACCCTTATTTATTATGCATGGTTATTAATAAAAGTAAGTTGTCATATTTAATATAGGGGTATATTGAGAAATATATAAGTAAAATTTACCTTTCCAATAAATATTAATTTCAAATTCTTAATCCGTGTGAAAGTCAAACCATGCTATCAAAATGGGGCCGGAGGGAGTAGTATGATGGAAGTTCGAAATATATAATGGTGTATAGATTGATGAAGTAAAACATTGGTTGCGAATTTTAATCTTTGATGATTTATTTAAATTTTGAAAATAGAGGGAACTAAATTAATTTTGTTGCTATGATTATATTTTAATTAATTGTAGAAAGTAGTTAGAAATTAAATAATTTTTTGTTGAAAAAAGAATTAGCTCCAAAATGAACCTTACTAATTTACTATGAATGGTAATATAGTTGCTAACAAGACGAAACAAATACTTTATAGTCGTTAAATCCGTGCACGGTGCACCAGCAGCTAGCTTTGGTTTTGACCAGCTGATTTTACTTGTTAATGAATAACGAAAGTTGTTAAAAGGTGGTATTTCTTTTAGTGATTTTGTAATTACTTAAAAGGTCGTATTTCTTGTAGTGATTTTGTAATTAATTAAAAGGTCGTATTTCTTGTAGTGATTTTGTAATTAATTAAAAGGTCGTTTTTCTTGTAGTGATTTTGTAATTAATTAAAAGGTAGTATTTCTTGTAGTGATTTTGTAATTTTTTATATATGATTGTAATTAAAAGGTCGTATTTCTTTTAGTGATTTATGTTTTATGTAGCAACAAGAAAATGATCCCCAAATTCTAGGCTGCAATAATTTCCCGTCACCAATATTTGTATGTGATAATATTGATTAATTACCCTATATGTAATTATTTCTGCTATGATGTATACTTTGACACATAATTTGAAATATAATTGAGCTTATTTTCAAATGCAGAAGCTGATGGATCGCCTATGAATCACCAGCTTTTTCTGGTAGCCACGTGAAAGCATTTTCTTGTTCTTCTTTGCGTGAGCCATTAATTCGTTCTTACCAAACAAGTTGTGGATGAATTTGTGTACAACATTAAATGTGAATGCGGTTTGACGGTAGTTGTTGTGGAAATTTTAATGAAAAGTAAATGATACTATATATGAGAGGATTCTGATCAGTATATATATCCCCTCTTGCGTGAGTTCTTAAAGCAAGCTTTTACTCAGTTCTGATTGAACAGATAGTTGTAATAATATGAGGGTAGCAATGAGAGTTGGAGGGTTATTTTTTGTTTGTTTATATGTTGTTTTAGTAGGTTTGGTAGTTGCGAGAAATGCAGAAGATGAAGAGAAATATATGACAACTGTCAAGGGAGGTGGTGGACGTAGTACTGGAGTTGAGAGTGGCAATACTGGTTTTAAAGAGGGAGCTAATCTCGGTGGAGGCATAGAAAAAGGTGGGAGAATTTGGGGCGGTGCTGGTGGTGGGTTTGGCAAGGGTGGTGGCATTTGGAAAGGCAGTGGTTTTGGTCGTGGCATAGGAAAAGGTGGTGGATTTGGGGAAGGCATAGGAAAAGGTGGTGGATTTGGGGTGGCATAGGAAAAGGCGGTGGATTTGGGGGCGGCATTGGAAAAGGAGGTGGATTTGGGGGTGGCATAGGAAATGGTGGTGGACTTGGTGGAGGCATTGGAAAAGGCGGTGGATTTGGCGGTGGCATAGGAAATGGTGGTGGATTTGGTGGCGGCATAGGAAAAGGTGGTGGATTTGGTGGCGGCATTGGAAAAGCGGTGGATTTGGGCGGCATTGGAAAAGGAGGTGGATTTGGGGGTGGCATAGGAAAAGGAGGTGGATTTGGAGGTGGCATAGGAAAAGGCGGTGGACTTGGTGGAGGCATTGGAAAAGGTGGTGGATTTTGGGGTGGCATAGGAAAGGTGGTGGACTTGGTGGAGGCATTGGAAAAAGCGGTGGATTTGGGGGTGGCATAGGAAATGGTGGTGGATTTGGTGGCGGCATAGGAAAAGGTGGTGGATTTGGTGGCGGCATTGGAAAAGCGGTGGATTTGGGGCGGCATTGGAAAAGGAGGTGGATTTGGGGTGGCATAGGAAAAGGAGGTGGATTTGGAGGTGGCATAGGAAAAGGCAGTGGACTTGGTGGAGGCATTGGAAAAGCGGTGGACTTGGTGGAGGCATTGGAAAAGGTGGTGGATTTTGGGGCGGCATAGGAAAAGGTGGTGGACTTGGTGGAGGCATTGGAAAAGCGGTGGATTTGGGGCGACATAGGAAAAGGAGGTGGATTTGGGGTGGCATAGGAAAAGGTGGTGGACTTAGTGGAGGCATTGGAAAAGGTGGTGGATTTGGGGTGGCATTGGAAAAGGTGGTGGATTTGGAGGTGGCATAGGAAAAGGTGGTGGATTTGGTGGTGGCATTGGAAAAGCGGTGGATTTGGGGGTGGCATTGGAAAAAGCGGTGGATTTGGGGTGGCATTGGAAAAGCGGTGGACTTGGGGGTGGCATTGGAAAAAGCGGTGGACTTGGGGTGGCATTGGAAAAAGCGGTGCACTTGGTGGCGGCATTGGAAAAAGCGGTGGATTTGGTGGCGGCATAGGAAAAAGCGGTGGATTTGGAGGTGGAATCGGAAAAAGCGGTGGAACTAGTGGCGGCATAGGAAAAGGTGGACGATTTGGGGTGGCATAGGAAAAGGTGGTGGACTTGAAGAAGCGGTGGTGGTGGGTTTGAGAAAGGTGGTGGCTTTGGCAAGGGTGGAGGGTTTGGTGGAGGATTCGGTAAGGAGGTGGATTTGGTGGAGGAGGCGGAGGTGGATTTGGAGGCGGGTTTGGGAAAGGTGATATTGGTGGAGGTGGCTTTGGCAAGGGTGGAGGGTTTGGTGGAGGATTCGGTAAGGAGGTGGATTTGGCGGAGGAGGTGGTGGTGGAGGCGGATTTGGTGGTGGGTTCGGAAAAGGTGAAATCGGTGGAGGTTTCGATAAAGGAGGTGACTTCAGCAAGGATGGTGGGTTTGGTGAAGGTGGCTGGGGACCTGGGCATCACTAGTCCTTTAGTTACATTGTTTTTAAATATCAATAAGAGTATGTGCAATCTATATAAGAGTAATCTATATAATAAGAGTATAAAACGGTCATTAAAACGACATATTACAATTATTTATACGCTTCTCATTTTTAATTATCTATGTTGTCTTGTTTAAAAGTTTTTAATATGTAAGAAAAACAATTGCCGAACAAATATAGAGGGGCAAAAGTCTAAAACTACGAAAATAGCTTCTTAGAGAATCCAACTATGTAGGGGCTTCTCTTGAAAAGGGGTTTCATTAAAGCATATATGAATCAATATCAATAACAATAGGAAGAGCTTGCCTTATTAGAATCGTTAGGAGGTGCACTTGATTTCTTGTGTGAGGGCACGGGCTCATTTCATTATGCAAATTGTGAAATACTCTGCTGACACAATATCAAAGAAATAATTTTTTTATATATATAATTAATGTCATTTACCTATTTACGAATTAAGTGTCATACATTCGTATCCATGTACATGACACATATGCACACCATTAAATCTTGCTTATGATGTTCTCATCCTCTTTCGTCTACATGTCTCGTGCATAATATAGCATTCATGGAAAGACAAAATTGCCCAAAAAGGGATACATTCGGAGGTTCAACTTGAAGGCAAGAACTATTTCAAAGTGCGTGGGACATGAGAGCAAAGCGAGTGGCTACGATTCTCGATGTCATCCCTTTTGGTCGAAAATGGCTCACTTATAGATAGAGAATGAATGTGGGCTAAAACGAGCATAAATGTGCCAATGTGATAAGCATTGGCCCAACAAGTATTTAACCTTTTTTCTTGGTTAGCGAAGAAGGCTATCGTCTGCCACATGTCTGTCACGTATATAGTGAGTTGTTCATTCATGTATGAGTCCAATTTCAAATCAATTTGAGTTGTTAGTGATGAATTACAAACTTCCTCTAATGTATGTCAACGTTGAGACCTATATAATTTAATTCTTACGAATAGCTCGAAAATATAGTCGATGAGGCTTATGAATGACCTCTGCAATATAGTCGACCAGGGTAAGGCACAGTGCAACAAGGACTATCAAACAGCCTAGTAAATATAGTCGAATAGTGCTTAAGAACACCGTCTGATAACAAAATGGCGAGGGCTTATGAGTAGGCTGGTTTCGAAATATAGTAATGGAATAGGATGTATCGAAATTTCGTTAGCATGTCTGTTCTAATATGAATTAAACTAACCTGAAATAATTTTACTCTTAATGAATGCAATAGCTACTGTTCTAAGATCGTCAGTTGTTTTTACAGGCGCGTGTAAGCATTTATGCCTAATGCATTTGATAAATTCTTCTTGTCCAGAAATATGAAAGAGCCATAGAGCATTTAGCCATATATAGAAGCATTCTTAACAAACACGATTTGATGAATTTGTATAACATTAAATGTTAATGTCGGTTCAAAGGCAGTTAGTTGTTGGGAGCCATTTATATAAACCCCTATTTCATTATGTATTTTCAACACATATTCCTCTCAGACAGTTGTACTAAAATTAAGAGGTTCAAATATGAGAGTGAGCCGTTCGTTCTTCATATGTTTCTATGTTCTTTTAGTGGTTAATGTTGAAGCAAAAGATGTGAATGATGACGAGAAATTTATATTTGGCAGGGGTCGGCTTGGTCCAGGCAGTTGGTTTCCCGGTGCGGGTCCAGCTAATGGTTGGTGGCCCGGTATTTTCCCCGGTTGGGTTCCTCCCGGTGCCGATCAGATTGGTGGTTGGTCACCTGCTATAAGCAATTGGTTACCTGGTCTAGGCTTACCTGGTCCAGGCCCAAATGGTCGTTGGTTACCTGGCCCAGGCCCGAATGTTGGTTGGATACCGGGTCCACCTCTGAATGGTGATCGATTCCCTGTTGCTGGTGCAAATGGTGGTGGCGATCGTGGCCTTGGTCATCCTTTAGCTCCCGGTGGACGTCGTTGATCTCGCTAACAAACATGAACTAAAAACATCAACAATGAGCAGATATATGTGAAATGAAACTACTTTAAATATCTTGCACAATAATTTAAACAAATTAATGACTACAGTTATTTTGTTACACATTCTTATTGCTTCTGCACTGACTAACATGGGTATATTAACTAAACTAGCTAGTATGTATCTATTCTGATTCAAAATCTTTATTTGCTGTGATACCATGTTGAATCACTTGCTCTGATATATTAGTACACATTTAACTAGCTATTATCTTCAAGAGTATACCAAAAGTTGATTATAAATAACTTTTAACATAACCAACCAGTGCCCCATATGGTTTCGTTTCACACTGAGTGGGAGGACCGAAAATGCATGTTTCTGAATTCATTTAATATTATACGGTCAATTCTTTATTGTAGTTAACTTGAAGCGTTAGAAACAAATGTGATTCAACCTTAGTAATACTCTCATACCCACTTGTGGGCATTTTACCATGTCCGTAAGTGGGTAGGAGAACATTAGCAGATTCAGCCCATTAGATTTTGATAAGGTTGATGAAATTAAATCAAATAAGATATGCCAGGTAACGAGGATTAGAATTTTTTTGTTATCAGTAACTGAATATGTCAACTTCAGGTTTGAACTCTTGATACATAGTTATCTATCGTAATAGATATACATCAGTTTCGTTTGGTTCTAGTGTACGAATATAGAAAATTATCGCATTGCTTTGTTGTTCTTGTGTTTTTGTGGTAGTAGTTTTGAAAGCAATGTGCAAGTTCTAGACTGTAAAATTTTAATTACAAGTATAGAAACAAAGTTCAGTTGGATTCATAATTTGATTCAAATATATTATTGATTGTTGCAAAATTACTTCTTGAATCGATGCGCGAATGTGAAATTAATTTTCAACTGGTCGTACCTTTAGTAATCTCCAATTCTTGGCTTCTAAACCCCGGTGAATTCTAAAAGCGGACCAAGGCACGCACAGATTGATAGCACTTAATTGCTAAATAACAAATTAATTAAACAAGCCCGATCTGAAATATTGTCCCATTAGTCTCCCTAATGCTTTATATTATTGGAGTCCAACAAAGTAGCTCAACTGGTTTTTAAATAATATGGTTGAAATCCGATTTTGCACTTTACATGTCACAATGGAGGTATGTCCGACCATAGGTGGTCCTACGATGAGATGGTCGCCTCAGGCTTGACCCTTCGGGGGGTCTATTTCAATCCATTATACCAATATCCAATTGTGTATTATTCTTTTTTTTAATTGAAAGCCAAATTTGAATTCAGCCCAAACTTTTAATCTAATTTTAAGAGTAATAAAAACAATTCAAGTATTCAACCCAAACTTTTAGACCCAATTTTTGGCAATGTTTATTCTAATATTTAGGCCTATTTTCAAGTTTAATAAAAGAACAAATTGGGAAGAGAGAAGGAAACAATTGTAACTATTAGCCATTGAAAAAAAAAAAAAGAGAAAGAGAGAGAGAGAGAGAGAGCAGTGACTCGGAATTCTTTTTCTTCGACTAGAGGGCAGTGGCTATCAGCAACTCAGCAAGAACCACCGTTGGTTGAGACTCGAGAATAGCCAAGGTCAGAGGAATTTGAATTCCAAGTTCATCAGATCATCAGGTGACAACTTGGCATCATGGTTTAATCACTACTACAAAAAGGAGTTTAGGAGGCACACTTTAGGCGGCGATTTTAAGCAAAACCGCTGCCTAAAGGCAGTGATAAGTGGACAAATAATGAAAGCCCGCCGCCGCTTATTTGCATTTCGACCGCCTCCAAAAATTTTAAAAAGTGTACTTAGGAAGCGGTTAAAAGAACCGCCGCCTAAATTCCTAAAATTTAAAAAAATATACTTTAGGAGGCGGTTAAAAGGACCGCCACCTAAAGTCCTAAAATTTAAAAAATATACTTCAGGAGGCGGTTAAAAGGACCGCCTCCTAAAGTCTTTTAGGAGGCGGTTTTGGGAACCACCTCCTAAAACAAATCCATTTAAATCTTTAGGAGGCGGTTCCCAAACCACCTCCTAAAACAAATCCCATGTACTAAAGCTAACAACTTGGCATTATTTTCATTTCAACGTGGAACCCTTCTCCCATTTTCACGAAATTCACTAGCAAGAAGGAACCCTTCCTCCATTGGTAACAGCTTCCTCCATCGGCAATTCCACTTCAAAAGTCTTCATATTCCAATGTTTTGGAACTTCATTTCTTGCAACGAATATATTTGGCTATTACTACCAAGGTCAAAATAAGGTAAAATCTCATTATCTCCTAAACTTCTCTTAGAATTTAGGGTTTTTACTTTTAATCAAGTGGATCTTGTACATTGCAGACTCCATTTCTCTAATAAAAAATTTGACGAAATTTGTACAGATCTCAGGGCATGAAGCTTCCTCTCAAGAAATTTATTTTCTTCACCAATTTATTGCAATTGTTTCTGTAAAATTTCTATAGATCTAGATCTAGAAAAAGATCCCACTCATATATATTCATCAGATTTAGATCTTGAACTTCTACAAGCATGAGTATCATGTGAAACGGTGAAGAATCGATTTTCTTCTTCACGAAGGAGTGTTTGAGATCTAAAAGTGTTTTTTACTAATCAACAATAGCTAGCTTGATCTGCAAATTGTATGGCTTCGTTGTTGCAAAGAAACTAGGCAATTTTTGGAGCTTAAGAAGCTGCTTCCCCGTACTGTAAATTTATTTTTTTTTTAAATACTTTAGGCGACGGTCAAATTGACCGCCGTCTAGACCTTTCGACCTCTTGCAGCCCCTTCAAAAGAGGCGCCACTAAACCGCCGCCTAAAACCTTATTTGACCGCCGCTTAATCCCTTTTTTGTACTAGTAAATTGTGTTGGCTCTAGTTGAACTTTTTTTTCTTTTTATTTTGCGTTGATGCTCTAACTGATCTTTTTATATTCTTTATTGGCATATTACTGTACGTTTAACTAATTTTTACAGCGATCCTAATTGAGTCTCGTGTGTCACTTTAGATTAGCTTTACGGGAAAAAAATAATAATTAAAGGGTCCTATTTTTGAAAGTTTAACTCACCAACAAACTACAGGACCGCCCCTATATCCGACTAATAGAAATTGTAATTCTTTTACAATTAATTAACTATGTTTGAAATATTGCTATAACTAATGACTAATGGTTTACGATTCATTGGTTATTTTTGGTATGCACGTGAAACGTCCCCGTATTATAATAGACGGGAAAGTTCTTTCTTTGTATTGTACCACAGCATACGAAAAAGAAATTAACAAACTTATTCACACCAAATACGTTTCGATGAAATTGTAAATATTAGTGTGGTTTGAACTTTGAAGGGTAGTTGTTGAAAGTGAGTTAGTCCAAATCTGAATGGAAAGAAGAGACCACATGAAACAATAGAACTACTATATATACCTATCTTGCATGCTGTTAATGCATTCTCAACATACAGATTCCTCTAGAGAGTTGTGAAAATAATTAAGGGTTTCAAAGATGAGAGTTGGTGGGTTTTTGTTCCTTTGTTTCTGTGTTGTTTTAGTTAGTACGGTACTTGCTACAGAGGATGTGAACGACGAAGAGAAATTCTTCTTTGGCAAGGGGGGCTGGTGGGGTCCCAAATTCGGCCCAGGTTTTGGCCCGTTTGGTCCCAAATTTGGCCCAGGTTTTGGTCCGTTTGGCCCGTTTGGTCCCCATGGCCCAGGTTTCGGTCCATTTGGCCCATTTGGTCCCCAAGGCCCAGGTTTTGGCCCGTTTGGTCCCAAAGGCCCAGGGTTTGGCCCGCTTGGTCCCAAAGGACCAGGGTTCAGCCCGCTTGATCCCAAAGGCCCAGGTTGTGGCCCGCTTGATCCCAAAGGCTCACCTTACTGATTCTCCGTCATGGATTCTAAACATCAAGAATGGCATATATACATGCATATATATGTACACAATAAATACGTATATGACATTACTTGACACTACTATTGCACAATAATTTGAGCAGTTGATTAGAATTGTTGGATGTACTTGTTTGAGTTCCTACTTCATCATAAATAATGCTATGATGTCTTACTTATTAATCCTTCTCGCTAAGATACTTCGACTAGTATTATCTTTTTCTTTTTTTTTTCTTCTTTCTTTTTTTTTTTTTTTAATACACAATTAGTATATGATCTGAAAAAGCCAATCCTAAATAATTTCTGGCACGATTAATAAATTCAAGATGAAACTTGATCGCATAAAACGTACAAATTGTGATGACTCGAATTGTCCATTCAATTAGATAATCTATAAATTAATGTTCATTGGATGCAAAGATAGAGGGAAAAAATGCATCTTCGCATCAGTAGCATAAGACCATATGTGGTTTTCTTAAGCACTTTAAAATGTAATAATCCAACATGTGAAGATGAAAATGTCTTCTAAAAAGATTAAATTTATATACAATAAGTTCAATTAGTTCTTATCCACCTGGTTATCTCATTCAATTAAAACAATCCACATGTACAACCAAGTTTATAATTATATTACTCATGTTAATTTAATTGAATGTGACGTCTAAAGAAACAAAAATTGAACCACAGATGTAGTGGTCAATATTACCTAAAAATTTACACCAAAACTTTTCTCAATACTCCAAACAAAGCAACAATAGCGATCGCACAAGCGTTTCCATTAATTATATACACCAGATGGCACCAACACTTAGCACTCTTTCATACATCTTTCTCACGACATTTTTAGCTTTTTGATTTGTGGTCGTTGAGATAAATTAGTCGCATAAATAATGACGACGTTGTCATGTCATTGCTATTGTATGTATACCACTTACGATCTCGAAAACGTGTCTTTATTGTTTCATTGATTTTATAGCAATGTACAATTTTTGGGCGCAGTTAAAAGTTTAATCATAAACAACTTTGAAATTCATAAATTAGTATTGAAATTATATTGTAATATAATTTTTTTAAATTATTCTGTCTCTATATCATAGTTTAATTTTCTTTTGAAACTATTAAATAAAATAAAGACATTTAGGCCTTGTTCGGTTCGTGATTAACAAAAAACATGAAGTAACACCAATGAATGGGGGACCTACCACTGCTTGTGAACATGCGCCGACGTGGATGAACACATTCCATTCACAATTCCCGATAATTGGTTGCAATTAGGCCATGACAATTCTACCCTTCCTTTCACATGCCTTCATTTCTCTCAAACCAGCAGCAACACCAACAACTCGAGACACCCCTCTTCCCACCCCCCACTATGGGCAATATTATCATTTGTGACCTTCATTTCAACCAACGTCAAGCTACTAGAATTAAACGCATGACATGTTTGACTTCATTACATTTGGGGGTCCCGCATGAACAGTGCTCCTCATTTAGAAAACCACGAACCGAACAAGGCCTTAATTATTGGAGACACTCAATTTATACCTTTTGAGCAATTGTAAGATGTAAAAATAACGTATATCCCATATTGATACCAACAGGACGTAGCTATGTCCACGTGGAATAAATGTACTCAAAGGTTGTCCTTGAAGGAATTCAAACACCTTCAAGTATTCAATTTCTTGTTTCTTTCATTTCCTTTCTTTCCCTTCTCCCAAATGACAAGTACCTACTTATATCAAATATGCCAATTTGGGGTATTGATGGTTGTCATGAACTAACTGATTATCTCAACACACACTTCTGAAGTACTTGGTAGTAGACATAGGTTAAACAACTCAATATGTGATAACTTTTTTATGGGTTAATTCAGTTAAAAGTCACTAAATTTCACTAAAAGTAATCCCAACATAGCTCGTAGCAAACTACGCACAAAAATCTAACGTAACGCAACTGAGCAGTAAAAGTAAAGTTTTAGTTAGCTAAAAATTAGAACCACTAAAAGCCAATTTATATAAATTAATCGCAAGTCATCTAATTCAATTAAGAAGAATACCATACATGTACTTAATACTTTGTCTGGCTAATGCATGTGTACTGCACTGGACATGATAAACATAGAATGATTATTTCGTCGCCTCCTATTGGAGCACGTTTCAATTTTCTCATAGATACACGAAGTCACGAAAGCATTTTTGTCCAATCTTCTTGCAAAATACTTTCTGATAGATTTTTGTACAACATTAATGTAAAATGAGATTTGAAGGGTGATAGGAAATAGCTTATAAAGGTTTTTAATGAATTTTAATGTAAAAGATAAGAGAGAATGAGTTGAGTTGAGTGGTTGAGATTTATGGATGTGATGAGATATGTGGATGTGATTGATTTAGGAAAACGAAAGAATGGATAAAAAAATGATAAAAAGTGATAAAAATGTTTAAAAACAATTGCCTATCAGGCTCTTGGTATCCGAATGATGGAGACAATAGTAGAGTTTGAAGTATATAAACCCCTCTTTGGGTCGTTAATGCAATTCTGAAACAAATATTCTCTGGAAACTAGCAATTATAATATCACGGCCTCATGGGCACGGTGAAAGTTTGCGTTTTCTCATTTATCTGTTTTTATGGTGTTTCGGTCAATTTGGTTTCAGATAGAAATGTGAATTATGGGCCTGACTCCTGATCATAAACATGGCCCAGGTGGACGGTGGTGATTATGGGCCTTTTAGGCCAGGTGGTGGATTCGGCCCTGCTGGATATTTTGGGCCTTTGGACCCGGTTTCAAGCCCAAATTTGGTCCTGGTTGTATTTTGGGCCTTATGGACCCGGTAATGGTTTTGGGCCCGGATTTGACCTGGATATGGTCCTGGTCCTGTTTATGGTCACGGCTTTGGTCCTGGTTTTGGCCCAGGAGATGGCGGCGGCGGCGGTAGAAGATTAAATGTTGGTCTAAAGTTTGGTGGCGGTGATCATAAAAAAGGTAAGAATAACTTTAAATAGATATTCCAAATTGACATTGTTAAGTGATATTCTAATGTGTCACTTTTTTATTGGATGATGAATATGTATCCAAGTGATTATCATTTAATCTGAAATTCTGGCAATGATGAAAATATCTGCATCAATGATATCGTTGAAAAATGTCAAATTCAAATGTCTACGTAGAATCACTCAAAAAGTAAAGAATTTGATAACAAAACGGAAAAAAAGTAATGAATCTAAAAAAATGGGATAAAATGTCGTGCTTTTTGTTGCATGGATCCAAGACGAAGATAGATTATTTACGATGAATATTGCCATACTATATTGTTATTATGCATATACAATATATAATAATATTTATCCATGAGATGGATACTTTATAACGAATAATTTATTGATGGCATATATCTCCATGAAACATGCCATTGAATTGATGATTTTAATGCATATATATGTCAAATTAAATCCTATGGTCAATTAATCATTAGGATTAGCCTGATGGTTAGCGGGATTAACCTCTTATGACTAGTGGGAGGTTGAGGTTCGAACACTATAAATGTTATTAATAATATTGTATTTATACCCTATGTGGTGTTTATGGTTTATACACGCTTATTTGCAGGTTTGTTTGTCTCGTTTGTGTCTTTTATTTAGTTGTCATGTGGTGGTTATGGAACCCTAAGATGCGCATCCGGATTCGTTCTCCGCGAGCCCCAAGTTAAGATTGGAATGAATTATATAATATGTCTAGCTTGCAATGTACCATTCAAAAAAAAATCCTATGGTCAATTAAACTGGATTAAATCCGACTACAAAAAATAAAAAAAGAACAAAAAATAGATAGTTGTGGTCTAATTGTAATTGTAATAGTAAATAGAAGAAGACCAAACCTTAGTTTCCATGAGTTTAAGAAAATCCAAAAAATATTGGCATACATACCATCTTCCAAGGATACCAAGACAGACACATGCTAAAAAATATGGAAATATTACCATTTATATCTCGGAAATATTCTAAAAAATAAGGAAAAATCCAACATCCATATGAAGAAAGGATTCTGAAAGATAAAACCAATGTTTAGAAAATATTGTCATTCTCTTCATAGATAAACAAAGATTCTACAAAAATAAAGCACTACTAGTTACCAAAACATGTAAGGAAATCAGGGCATTAATTCAAGATTTCTAACTTGAAAGAAATATAATTAAGGACTAGTTTTCTCTCTAGTTTCAAACAAGGTATAACTTATAAGTATCATCTGATTCTATATATTTCTGAAGATAGCTATAGTACATATATGTGCATAATATGTTGTCAATTATCTCGATTCTGCGTGTAAACAGTAAACCATTTTACTTTCTTAATTTTGTAAGCGTTTTCCTTTTATTTGATTTTTTTGGGGTTGTTGGATTGAAATAATGTTGGATAATCGACGGCTTGTAGACGAGCTTGCTGCCAAGCTTCGAAACCGGTGAGACACTTTTCATAACTTTTTCTGGCTTTCTTTATTGTTCTCAGGAGTCGATTTTTTCTACAAGATTGAAATTTTATCATGCAACTTGAAAGCAAAATTCAAGCTCTTGATTATCATTTTTAACCACATTTATTTGACTGCTGGCAGTAAAGTGGAGGGATCACACACAACCGCTCGGCTCACGGCGGAGTTACTTCGCTCTGTGGTGTCGCTCCAAAAGCTGCATCACCGGGACCCAGCTGCAGTGCTCATCGAGGCTGTGACAACCGTAGGGGTGCAGTTAATTGCTGCAAAGCCCATTGGTTAAGATCTTAAATCTTTCTTAACTACAAATGACTCAATAATGAGCATATAATCAAAAAATTGTTACACTATAGTAACATTGACATTGCATTACATTGATTGAAAGCAGAGATTGCTATAGGGAACATTGTGAGACGCATCCTGCATATAATTCGAGAGAAGGATAGTGATCTTCTAACAAGCAATACTGGGGATTTAAATTTATCGACCGAGAATGACGAAAAAATTGAGCGAGATAAGGAGACATCATTATGTGCTCCATCATTATGTGCCCTTCTAGAGGACGCACCGATCGCCAAAACAGCTTCATGCTTACACACTTCTGGAAAAGATTCTGACGAGAAACGTAAATCTACTAACTCATTGTATAAATGTGGCTGTTAAAGAAGTTAGAAGTTGGAATGATTTGCTAACTTGTTCTAAACATTATGTTGCTTGGTTTATTTTATGCAGCTGACATATTTCAATTGAGTCGAAAGTTAAAGCATCGTGTTATTAAAGCAATCCAATTGCTAATTGAAGACATCGATAGTTGTCATGACGAAATTGCTCAGAAGGCAATAGAGCATATTCATCATAAGTATTTACTAGTCACTCTAAAGATGGTATATTTGTCTATTTTAGACGTAAATTGTGCTTCTCTGTTGATTCGATATTGTTTTTCAACATTTTTTTCCAGTGAAGTTATATTGACATTCGGCCGCTCCAGAGCTGTGCTCGAGTTTCTCTTTGCTGCGAAAGAGAAAAAACAGTCATTTAAGGTATTCATTGCAGAGGGTGCTCCAAGGTCTATATTCGTTATAAGAGTCTCGACAGACTGATTATTTTACCTTATTATTATTGCTATCTCAACTCAGTTGATTAGTTGATTGAATTTAAAACATGCACAGATTCCAGGGGCATGTACTAGCAAAAGAGCTGGCGTTACAGGGCTTAAAAGCTACAGTAATTGCTGATGCTGCTATTTTCGCAATTATTTCTAGAGTGAACATGGTAATTTTTTTATTCAGGGGACTTTTGATTCATAATCATAAACGGATATTTGAAACTGTTAGCTAATGCTCTCAAGTCTAAACTGTTGTGAAGGTTATAGTTGGAGTTCACACGATGATGGCCAATGGTGGGGTTATAGCGCCGGTCGGGATGAATATGGTCGCACTTGCAGCTCGCAAACACTCTGTTCCATTTGTCGTGGTTGCTGGTATTCATAAAGTACGTCGATCAAGATTTTTTCCTTTTTCATTTTTTTTATTTATATAGGAAATGATTTAAAGAAGTTTGCATTTTCTTCAAAGCTATGCCCATTGTACCCGCAAAATCCTGAAGTGCAGCTGAACGAAATGCGAAGCCCATCTGAATTATTAGAATTCGGGAAATTTTGTAATTGTATGGATTATGGAATAACTGGGGCTCCTCTTCTTGACGTTGCAAATCCTGCATTTGACTATGTGCCTCCAGAGCTTGTCAGCCTTTTGATCACTGATGTGTAAGTTGACTTATGATTTTGCATTACATACATACTGTTAACTTTCTAGAGAGAGAGAGGGATTGGAGAAAGTATCTGATTTTCTTAATTGATTGAACGATTGAACAGTAGAGACTAGAGAGTACAAATACATATATACACATCAGCTTACTTCACTAACCACCCGACCTAACTAAACTTAACTTAACCAACTTTGTTATAACAACCATTAATCAACACTAACTAATCAGTTTCATTCTTCAGTTACAACTTGACACTCCCCCTCAAGATTAGCATAAATGTCCTTTATGCTCATCTTGCTAAGTAAGCTATGAAACTGACTAACTCCTAAGGACTTTGTAAATATGTCGGCCAATTGCTCTTTGGTAGGAATATGCTCCAGCTTGATTAGTCCTTCCAGCACCTTCTCTCTTATGAAGTGGCAGTCTACTTCAATGTGCTTAGTTCTTTCGTGGAACACCGGGTTCACTGAAATGTGTAGAGCTGAAAGATTATCACAGTACAGTTCCATTGGTGCTGAGTTCTTAATCTTCAAGTCTTGTAGCAGACAATTCAGCCAACTCATTTCAGCAGCTGTACTGGCCATAGCCCTGTACTCAGCCTCGGTGGAGCTTCTCGAAACTGTGCTCTATTTCTTTGACTTCCAACTGACTAGAGAGTTCCCAATGAAAATGCAAAACCCAGTAATGGATTTCCTAGTTTCTTTATACTCTGCCCAATCACTGTCACTATACCCTTTCACTCTAATTTCTGAGGTTGCTGAGAAGAAGATGCCCTGACCAGGTGATCCCTTAAGATATCTCAACACTCTAAATGCTGCTTGAAGGTGTTTTTCAGTGGGTTTCTCCATGAACTACGACAATACACCAACTGAATAACTGATGTCTGGCCTCGTGATGCTCAGGTAAAGCAATTTTCCTACCAGTTGTCTGTAAAAGGTTGGTTCTTTCAGCTTTTCTCCTTCTGAGCTAGTAAGTTTGTGATTTACCTCGATAGGTGTCTTGCAGGGCCTTGCTCCTAACTGCCCAAATTCTTTTAGTAGCTCCAGGGTGAATTTTCTTTGTGATAATAATATTCCGGCATTAGATCTCCCTATTTCAAGTCCCAAGAAAAAGCTTAGCTTTCCTAAATCCTTCATCTTGAAATATGCACATAATCTTTGTTTTAGTGCCTCTATAACAGCCTGTTTAGTACCAGCTATGATTATGTCATCAACGTATAGTAATAAGGCCAAAAAATTATCTCCATTGCCCTTCACGAAAAGGAAATAATCTGATTTAGACTGCTTGAATCCCTCCTTTAAGATGCATTCGGTGAACTTTAAATTCCATTGTCTAGACGCTTGTTTCAACCCATAAAGGGACTTTCTCAGCTTGCATACCAATCTGGTTTCTGTCTTTGGACTTTGCTGCTGGGTTTGGATATTAGATTCATGACTATGCTCCCCCTGAAGTTGATTACCCAAATGCAGCTCCATATAGACATCTTCTAGTAGGTCTCCATTTAAAAATGCGTTATTGACATCCATTTGTGTCAGATACCAGCCATGCACTTACTGCGGCTAGAGCTAGGAAAAGTCTCACGGTGGTGTGCTTAGCTACAGGGCTAAATGTCTCTTGATAGTCAAAACCCTCTTTCTGTGTATAACCCTTGGCCACCAAACGGGCCTTATACCTCTCTATTTCGCCATTAGATCGGAATTTGGTTTTATATACCCACTTACAACCAATAGCATTGTGATGAGGAGGAAGTGGCACAATATCCCAGGTGTGGTTTTCTAATAGAGCAGCAAGTTCAGAGACCATTGCTTCTCGCCAATGAGCATGAAGGATAGCTTGTGAGTAGGTGGCAGGGTCAGGAGGATGACTGGAGATGGACATGATGAAATGGCTATATGTAGGGAGAGATGAGAGTAGCGAGGACATTCTTTGAGAGGATGAGAGGTGCAGCTATGGACTACTGAGGAAGGTAAGGAAGTATGATAGTCTTGGAGGTATCGAGGTGGTTTTTGTATCTGGTGCTTCTTCTGGGTGGTAGTGCTGGTGTAGGGTCTGAGGGTGAAGGAGCAGGATGTGGAGAAGGTGGTCGTGAGTTTATGTGGTGATGAGGTGGAAGATGAGTGTCATGCACAGTGAGGGAATCCAAAGAATAGTCCGGCGTAGGTACATGCACCAGTGGTTGGCAAGGCATGGGAAGATTGGAAGTGTAAGGAAAAAGAGTCTCATGAAAGACAACATCACGGAAAATGAATACTGATCTTGAGGTGATATCATAGAGCTTGTATCCCTTAAATCCAATAGGATACCCAATAAAAAGACAAGGCTTGGACCTGCTGTCAAATTTCCTCTTGTGTGGATTTGTATTCACAGCAAAGCATAACACCCAAAGGATCTTAAGTGCGTATAGGAGGGTTGTTTGTGGAATAGAATCTCATATGGTATCTTGTTTTGCAGCAGTTTGAAAGGGGTTCTATTTACAAGAAATGTGGCAGTTAGAATGGCATCCCCCCAGAATTTGATTGGCATGTTGGCATGAAATAACAATGCTCTTGCTGTGTTAAGAAGATACTGGTGTTTCCTTTCCACAACCCCGTTCTGTTGGGGAGTGTAGGGACAGGATGATTGGTGTATGATCCCATTTGAGGAATAAAAAGTAGGTAAAGAGAATTCATTCCCATTATCAATTCTAATAATCTTGATTCTAGTATTGAACTGAGTAAGTACATGGTGATAAAATTGAGGCACAAACTGAGAAACAAGAGATTTGTGTTGCATCAAGTATACCCAAGTGCATTTAGAAAAGTCATCAACCACACTAAGAAAATAATGGTTTCCATACAAATCTGATTGGGAATAAGGTCCCCAAACATCCATATGCACGAGTTCAAATGGACATGAAGTATTCTGAGTATGTGTGGGAAAACTGGCTATCTTCTGTTTAGCCTTGGGACATGTAAAACAAATGTCATTACAAGGAAAAGAAGACAGAAAATGAAACTTAACAATGGGCATGTGACCAAGTCTATGATGCCATACAGTAGGATCTGTAGTGTCAAAGGTGACTGCTGCAGCTGTGAACGACTGGTGTGGGTCAGTCTGCAGGTAGAAGAGTCCATTCACCACTTTAGCTAGCCCAATCGTCATCCATGATGAAAGGGCCTGGATGACACACGAATTTGAAGAGAAAAGTAAGGCTAAGTCTTTAGATGCAACCAATTTACTGACTGATATAAGCTTGAAACTGAATGAAGGAACTAACAATACATTGGTTAGTGTGAGATTGGAATTAAGCTTTACAGTGCCTATATGGGTGGCTTGCACCTTAGCTCCAGTGGGCATGAGCACATAAGAATGTGGTAGTGGTGAGTATGAGGAAAAGTGTTGAAGGGAACAGCTTATGTGATCGGTTGCTCCAGTGTCAAGTATCCATGACTCACTAGGGATAGTGGAAGTAGGCAAACAAGTTGACATAACAGAAGGGGGTTTATACCTGCAAGATTGATTGTTGGTTGAACAAGAAATGTTGAGAAGGATGAAGTATGATCAGAAACATCTGGCGTGGTCCCCAAGAGGTGCAATAGCTTCTGAACTTGTTGCTGTGAGAGGCCAAGCTGAGATAAGCCTGTAGCAGGTGAAGCTGGTTTCTCTTCCTCAACTACTGCATTAACATTACTGTTCTTGCTCTTGGTGAACTTGAAATCTGGTGGGAAACCTATGATCCTGTAATACTTGTCCTTGGTATGACCTTTCTTGCCACAGTGGGAACATAACAGCTATGTTTTACCCCTCTTCACAGCCATAGCTGAAGACATATCAGTGAAACCTTGTTGTTGATTCAGGAAAGCTCGCTGTGTTTCATCCCTAAGCACAAGGTTGTAGACTTGATCCAGATTGGGAAAAGGTTTCATCAAGATAATTTGGGATCGAAGTCCCTGATACATTTCGTTCAAACCATTTAGGAACTTGAATGTTAAGTCCTTCTGTTGAGCTTCTGCAAATTCACGAAAGCATTCTGCATTGCATCTTCCACATTTGCAATGAGGCAGTGGCCTAAAAGCCTTTAGTTCCTCCCAAATCGCTGTCAGCTCGGTGAAATATGCATCCACAGACCTTGGTACCCGAGATATGTTGGAAAGCTGGTGTTGCAGGTTGCAGATCTTCGAATCATCTGGCTTTGAAAAGCGCTAGTACAACTTTTCCCAAACCTCACTAGCATCATCCATGTAGAAAACTGTTGAAGCGATTGATTGCGAGATAGAGCGTAACAACCAGGCTACGAGCAGATTGTTGCAACGAATCCACGGTGGGTAAGTAGGATTAGTCTCAGTTGGTTTGGGGATCGACTTATCCAAAAAACCTTGTTTGTTTCTGATGGAAACAGCAAGTAGGAATGATCTTCTCCAGGTTACATAATTTGAAGCAGTCAATTCTGGTGAAACAACCACAGATCCATGGCTTTCTGTGTAATGAAGGAAGTAAGGTGACATTGGATCCTCTGTAACAGAGAGACCTCGGGAGCCTCATCGATTAGCTGAGGGAGTTTCTTCAAAAGAGGAATTGTTCACTGCGGCAGCCATTAACTTGCAGTAGAGGTAGATTCGAAGGAAGGTGATGAAGAATTGAAGGTGAGATTGAAGGATGAGATGAAGAATCGAGACAGAGAGAGTGGATCTAGAGCTCTAATACCATGTTAACTTTCTAGAGAGAGAGAGGGATTGGAGAAAGTATATGATTTTCTTAATTGATTGAACGATTGAACAGTAGAGAGTACAAGTACATATATACACATCAGCTTACTTCACTAACCACCCGACCTAACTAAACTTAACTTAACCAACTTTGTTATAACAACCATTAATCAACACTAACTAATCAGTTTCATTATTCAATTACAACTTGACACATATAGTATACATCGTGCGGTTTGTGCTGATTGATCTTTTGTTGTTGCAGAGGAGGTCACACCCCATCGTATATGTCTCGGCTGGTTGCTGATTACGATTCTGCTGACGATTTTTCCTCGCAGACGAAGCATCATTCTTGAATTTGTTTAAACTTCCATTGGATAATTTCTAACTAGATAAAATCTATTGAAGAAAATATTCAGAATTGATCAAAGTTTGTAGTTACGGATTATGTGAATGTTTTGCTTTACAAAGTTTGACAGTTTGTACTTGTAATTGCATAGACTAATAGCTGGGACCTAATGTAGCGATTCAAGAATTCGTTTTAACTAAATTTTTAATTCTCGTCTAACCCTAATTTAAATTATCCCCAATTCTAAACCCTAATTCGGATTCAAATTCTAACCCCAAATCAAACCCTAACCCTAACTTGGTACACAAGAACTTGCCATAGTTAAGATTATCCTACCTTCCTTATTTAAATTATTGTGTTTTCCTTAGTTACTACCTAAGAACTCCTATATAAACACCTCTACACACGCATTATTTCTCACAAAACTCACCG
Organism: Jasminum sambac; assembly: GCA_018223645.1. Lineage (NCBI taxonomy): Eukaryota > Viridiplantae > Streptophyta > Magnoliopsida > Lamiales > Oleaceae > Jasminum > Jasminum sambac. The sequence goes on from CP073649.1 coordinate 26,751,588, forward strand.
GTAATTCCTTCCCTTGAATTCTTTCTCCCGAGTTCTCGACATCTCTCTCACTCGTCTATGTTCTTCGTCTCTTTCTCGTCGTCTCTCTCCCTCTTCGTGTGCTCGGTGCCATCTATAGCACCGCTTCCGCTGACGATAGCCGGCGTGAATTCCGGCCGGAGAAGGGATGAGAGGCAGCCGAGTTTCTTCTTCTCCTTCGTCAATGGCGTGAATGCCTATACGAAGGAGGAGGAATCTGGTTTTAAATTCGTGTTTACACCCCAAGTCCTTGATTTTTCTTTAGTTATTTAAGTTAGTTCCTTCATTTTATTTAATTATAAGGTTCAAGTTTTAATTCATGTTCAATTTAGTTCTAGGATTTTAACTCAAGTCAATTGCATTTTTAAATCCCATACGTTTTGGTTGAACTTCAACTTAGTACCCATATTTTATTTACACAACAGGTTCCAAAGTTTTGATTTATTTTCAATTGAGTCCAATGATGTCCAGATCCGGTCAATTGCAGTTCAAAACCCGTGACTTTCAGTTGACTTGCAACTTAGTCCTTGTATTTTATTTATTTCACAAATCCCAAAGTTTTAAATTATTTCAAATCTAGTCCCCTAGTTTCCAAATGCGGTCAATTGCGGATTTGACCCTCCAACTTTTATTTGACCTTCAAATTAGTCCCTAACTTTTCAAATTTAACAAATTCAATCCCTAAACTTTTTACTTTGCCAATTTAAACCCTATTTAATTACTTTCTCTTTTATTTAGCGACCTTAATTCATCCACAAACTAATTATAGTTTATTTAACTATTTTTAGGATTAGACGAGACGCGATAACCTTAGAGATCTACAGAATTAAGGCTCAAAACTCCCAGATTTAAGGTAAATCTCTATCTACAAATATTTTTATTTTCAAAATGGGCATAGATAATTAAATTCTTATTATGTGTTTATATGTGGTGCGTATTTCCATGAGACTATTTGCTATTTTTAGCATATGATTTAGAGAATTGCTTGATCAAGCCCAGACATGAGATTATTGTTGCTTTAATGCAATCAAATGAAGAGAATTTCTTGCTTTAATGCATGAGACTAGACTTGAACTTGTATTTATTACTTGTTCATGAGATTTACTTGGATTACATGATCACAAGCATGATTGGCATTGTTTTTTTCAAAATTTTTCCACTTTTTTCCACTTTTTTAGACATTCTTTCTTTACTCTAAATCAATCACATCCACACATCACGTCACATCCACAAATCTCCACCATTAAATTCCACTCATTTTCTCTCCTCATTTACATTAAAAACATTAAAAAACACTCACAATCACTCGTCACGTGTATTATATGTAATATTGAATTGTTATCTTTGCGAGATCTACTGAGTATTTCTATGAAATACTCACATTTTCCTTTAACCCAATATTTTCAGACTGAGGGGTTGCTGGCGTGGCGAGTGGCGATGGACCGTTATTTTAAATTTATTTTATTCATTTAGTTTGAGACTCAATTTATTTATGTTTAGTCTTATCATGTTAAAATATCATGTTTAAAATCCGTGATTGTTTGATTTTAAAGTTTAAATAATATTCCGCACAATTAAATTCTATTTATTACCGTTGCTTGACTTTTTTTCAAAAATTAGTTAGAAACATGATGTGGCATTCCCAATTGCTGGAACTCGGGGCGCTACACCTGAACATCTACAGGATGGAGTATATATAACTTACAATTCTTGGCTACTGCTAATGTGTTTTTGCCACAATTTTTAAACACAAAATTTTATGATATATAAGTACGAGCTAAAACTTATATCAGAAAATATGAAGCTAAACCTTATATCACCTTCTTCAGCACCTTCTTACCATTAAACCAAAAAATGTATCAATCAAGGAAAAAAAAAATTCTTACTATCAGAGTCCACTCCAAATAAGCAATATTCCATGATAGAAAAAGCAATATACTGAGTTGGTAAGCCGTCCTGTGACTTTGACATGAAGATAAAGTTCGCGTGGAAGACTATAAAAGTATAAATAGTTTAAGTTCTAAATAAATATTTTATACTCGAGCGCCTGTTTTTCTATCTATTTTTACATATTTTTATATATTTTTATATTATCTATTACGTGGAACCTATTTGTATTACGCAAATCTCCACCATTCAATTCTATTTTTTCTCTCTCCTATATCACATTAAAACACATAAAAATATAAAAATACACGCTCTAACACGCGCTCAATGTGATCAGCGGTGGAAATGTCAAAAATCAAATAATAAATAAAATAAAAACTCTATCTGAACGCAATTCGGTGGAGATTAGTGATTGGTCAATGACATCCGCGTGGTAAGAATGTAATTTGATCTTTGGAGTCATCATTTCTTAATAAGAAAGGAATGAATATGATCTTCTCTTTTTATAATAATAATAATAATAATTGCAATCACTTACCCATTGGTTTCAAGATTAAATAATACGTGGAGGACTTCGTCACAACCAAGAAACTTCTTCCGTAACATAAAAATATCACATAGCTATTTGTTTCTATGAAAAAATGAGGGTTTGTAAAATTTGTAATTTTTTTCAAAATCTCCTATTAATCTATCAAAATTATTCACATTTTCTTTGATCTTTTTATTTTCCCCAAATTCTGAGATTAAATCTACCATGATAAAACAGTATACTAATATTATTATTGGAGAAAACTGTTTGTCATGTGGAGGAGCAAAGGAGCAATTCTTCACGCGAAATAACCAGGAAGGATCGAATAGTCATATTTTATTATTAACTTCTTGGTAGCTCCAAGACTTCAAATTCTCGAGTTGTTATTATATATAGGGCTAAATATTATATTCTTTAATTCTTTTTCTATCCCATGTTTCACAAAACCGTTAGTCAACAAGTTCACTAATCTTATATCTAAAATAGCAAAGTTAAAAGAAGAAATAGAAGAGAAGAGCAGATATTCTTTTGAGTTGTAACCAGTCAACCAGCTGCACAAATTTGTTTTCTGTTCATTTCTTAAGTAATTAAGAAATCGTTGATTCATAAAATAAAATATCTAACCTCCATTACTGAAGAAACTAGCTTGTCTTACCTTTGACATACTCATCAATGGCTGAATCTGTTGTATTCTGTGCAATCCACTGTCTCACTGAATTACTGATACATGAAGCCAATTTCTTAAATGGGATTCGTGGTCACCTCGAGCAAATACGAATGGACCTTAGGCGTTTGCAGTGTATCTCAAAGATTGCGGACGCCAGGCAAGACGAAGACGAGAGAGTCCGCGATTGGGTTGTAGAAACCAGAGAAGCCGCTTATGATGCTGAAGATTGTCTCGATATTTTTGCAGTTGAGATTGCATCAAGAAAGGAGCACAATGTTCTTACAAGATTTGCTTTTCTATGGAAGGAAGTTAAATCCTTACACCATCTCGGGCCGAAAATTCAAGATATTGAAACTAGGATATCTGATCTGGAAAAAGATTTGCGAGTTAGTCATATAAGCTCTATAGTTCAACGAGAAATTTCGACTCCTCTTGCTGAGAGACGTCAACAGCTAAGAAGATCTTATTCTCATCATGAAGAGGATTTTGTTGGACTAGAAAATGATGTCGAGAAATTGGTTGCAGAGTTGGTTAAAGAAGATGGTAAATGTTATCACGTCGTTTCAATCGTGGGCATGGGTGGCATAGGGAAGACTGCATTGGCAAGAAAAGTGTATCATCACACCAACATTAAAAGCCATTTTCATGCAGTAGCTTGGATTTGTGTATCGCGCGAATGGCATCCGGAAGGTGTTCTACAAAGGATTCTTAATAAACTTGTACCTGAGAGGAGAGAGAAATTTGACGCGTTACAAGATATTTCGGAGCTTGTGAAGGAGCTGTTTGAAGTTCAGAAAAGGAAGAAATGTCTAGTTGTGTTGGATGATATTTGGGAAAAGGATGTGTGGGCTAGCCTCAGGCCCGCATTTCCAAACAGGAAGCTCGGTAGCAGAGTAATTATCACGACGAGGAACAAGGAAATTGCGCAAGAAATTGACACAGATACAACTTGTTTACTCTATGAACAAAGATTCTTGAATGAGGAGGAGAGTTGGGAGCTACTTCAGAAGAAAGCTTTTGCTCTTCTTAGAACAAATTTTGCAGGTATTTAATGTGATTTAGCTTAGAATTAGAACTCTTATTGAGTCATTAATAGTTAAGATGATGATGGATTTCCAGGTGAACCTGTCTCTGTGTACGAGAATGAAGATGCAAGATCAAGCACGGATAGTTTCCACTCATGCTTAAGTGGAAACATGGAGGATAGAGCTATGAATAACTCAAATATGCAATCTTCTGAAGATGGTAGTCAAGGTGAGAGATCTTTACACATGGAGACTTTCAATTACTTTTGACATTGTGTTTTATATGAAGAGTTCTTCTAAATTGGCAAAATATTTAAGTTAGAAACGCAATTTTCTCTTATTTTATACTTATTTTATATGTTTTTATAGAGATGGAGAAACTAGGAAAGGAGATGATTGTACAATGTGGAGGATTGCCATTAGCTATCATTGTTCTCAGGGACTTCTCATGACGAAGTCTACACTAACTGAGTGGAAAACAGTGCACCAGAATTTGAATTCATATCTAAGAAAGGGTAGAAGCCTTGGAGAAAATGGAAGAGTTTATGAGGTGTTAGCATTAAGCTACCATGACTTACCTTATCAGGTCAAGCCATGCTTTTTGCATTTGGGCAATTTTCCAGAGGATTACAAGATATCTACTAGGAAGTTGTATCAGTTATGGGCTGCTGAAGGCTTCATTTTTTCTGATTCTTCTCAAATCGGCGAAGAAGAATCCATTGCAGACATAGGTGAATGTTATTTACATGAACTAAAGAAAAGGTGCATGGTTCAAGTTCAAATAGACGAGTCAACTGGTAAATTCAAATCTTGCCAACTTCATGATCTCACAAGAGAGTTATGCTTGTTAAAGGCAAAGGAGGAAAATTTTCTTACAAGGGTTCCTTATTCACAAGAACAGGATCGAGTAGGCTCGTTTCCTTCATCAACTAGATCATCGTCGACCAATTTTACACGGAGACTATCTGTCACTGTGGATTCTGATTTTGAAACCTATTTTCCTCCTAAACAGGAGAATCTTGATCGTGTTAGATCAGCGTTGTTCTTCTCGGACTTACTGACAAAAAACATCATCTCCCATTGACCTCGATTTGCAATGTTTTCAAACTACTTAGAGTGTTGGATCTTGAAAGGTTCGATTTTGGTAGAAAACTGTCTGCTGCCATTGGGAACTTAATTCACTTGAGATATTTGAGCTTACGGGGTTCTCATTATAAACTGCCATCATCTATAGGCAGTTTGAAATTCTTGCAAACATTGGATTTACGAGTACCATTTTTTGTCTGTTTGACTATACCTAATGTGCTGTGGAAGTTGAATAACTTGAGGCACTTGTATCTTCCTCCTTCTCACAAAGGTAAAGATAAACTAAAGCTCAGTACTTTAAACAAGCTGGAGATTTTGAAAAATTTTGACACAAGAGTTTCTGATGTTAACGATATTACCAAACTAACCAGACTTCAGAAACTATCAGCAATTTTCTCTCTTGATAGAGAGAATTTGGAGGAAATTAACAATTATCTCAGGACGAGGTCCAATCGTCTCAGGGATTCTTCTTTTCGTATTCGCTATGATTTTAAGTCGGACAGAGACTTATCTCTATTAGGGGAACTTGTAGGGTATACCCATCTTTGTAAACTGGATTTGATTGGCTGTTTAACTAAGTTACCAGAATACAATTCTTTCTCTGAAAGACTCTCTAAATTAACCTTGAGAAACAGTAGACTTGAGGAAGATCCAATGTCTGTTCTTGAGAAGCTGCCTATGTTGTATTCTTTGGTATTGCGTAGGGATGTGTTTCTTGGGAATGAATTTCGTTGCTCTCCGACTGGTTTTTGTGAGCTAAGAACTCTTGAAATCCAGGGAATAACAGCATTGGAGAATTGGAGGATTGAGAGAGGATCTATGTGTAATCTTGTGTATTTGAAAATTGATGAATGTGTTAACTTGAAGATGGTACCTGAAGGAATTGAATTTGTGAGTACAATAAGGGAACTAGTGATTGCTAACATGCCTGAAGCCTTCAAGCGCAGAGTTGAGAGGGTGGAGGAGGAAGGAGGAGAGGATTTCTGCAGAATTGAGCACATTCCTTCGATCACCATTATCGATACAAACAGAGATCGCATTAAAGTATTGGAAAAACAGCTATCAGGTATTACTTGATCTGATTCATGAAGGAATTAATTAAAATGTCTATATGTTCAACTGCATATTCATTTTCATTTTTCTTCATGACAGGAAATGGTGTTCCAGGACTTCTCTGGAATTTTTATCCATCAATAGTACCAAAGGAGTGGAAGGACCCATAACGACTGGGTTTCAGGTTACACCTACAGCCATCTGAGAGCAATTCTTTTGAGATTAGTCAGTGGTATCTCCGTGTTGAGGAGGTAACTATTAATTTGTGGACAAAATGCTTATTATGTGGACAAAATGCTTATTACAAATGTCATTATTCTTTCAAAAATTAGAAAGATTGCTAAAATTAAATCCTCAGAACTGTGATATATTCTTTATTAAAATCTCTTTAAAGTTGCCTATAATCTTCATTTTAGATTATAAAAAAACACTATCAGATTTATGATATAATAATAGATTTATCATTGTGAGAGAGGGGGAAATAGCCAATTTAAAGATTTGTGACTATGAATTACCTCTCTGTGGGATGTGAGCTCCCAGAGAGAAAATTCAAATAATTAAAAAGAAATTTTGACCATAAACCAAATAAATAAATAAATAAATAAAGAAGTTTCCCACAAAAATTGGGTATTCTCGGAATACCTTTCCCTCTGCCATTGTCTAGAATTATGGTTCAATGGGGTAAAATTGAAATACAAATGCGAAAAGTTGGATTGGGGGCTTCAGGAGTAGCGCCCCGAATATTTGTTTTTTAAATATAGTAAGGGTGTTAGCAAATCCATTTTTAAATTTTTTACCATGTTTTAACCTTTTTTTATCCGTTCTTTCTTTACTCCTAAATTAATCATATCCACATATTTCATTACATCCACATATCTCCACCACTCAATTCCACTCATTCTCTCTCATCTTTTACATTAAAATCTATTAAAAATCTTTATAAATTATTCCCTATTACCATAAATATTTACAGTATAGACTTTATATTATCAGAAAATATCTACTTATCTATTATAAGTATTATATACTAGAAAACTTTCAGATTTACAAGAAGTGAGGTGAAGAAAGAAATTACAAAATACAATATATTTGTATACAATTGTTTCCTAGTGTTTCCCATACATTAATTTGTATAACACACTCATTATAAATTTCTTTGAAGTTTTAATACATCTTTTGCAAGATGCCGCTTTTTTATGTTGTTGAATAAAACATAGGCCTTGTTTGATTTACATAATTTGGATAAGTTTGAATTTGGTTTTAGATGTAAGATTGAAAATTAGAGATAAAGTATTAAAAAATATAAAATAATTGTCAAATCAATAAATAAGTGATTGAAAATGATGTGAGAGAAAAAGTAAATTTAAGTTTGTGAAATATATGTGAATCAAACGAGCCCATACACAATTTCACCAGGTCTCGGTCTCCACTATTTGACCTTTGGTTCAACTTCAACATTTAAATTTTACTATGAAAAATTTGTATTTTAATGAAAGAGAAATTGGCACAAATGATCCAAAAAGTTTAGTTTAGTGCCTTTTTAATCCAAAATTAAAAAAGGTCTTGCAAATGGCCCAAAAAACACAATCTTTGGTGTGAAAATAGTTCAATTGGATGATTTACGTCCATTCTTTTTGTTACCTTGGCGCGAAAATGGTCCAGTTGGTTTAAATATTGATATTTTGTCATCTTTCTAAGGGCCAAATTTGTCACATCATTTAAAAATTAATGGGATTTTGGCACAAATGTTTCAAAAAAAGTTTATTTGGTGTCTTTTTAATCCGAAATGAAAAAGGTAGGTACATTAAATTGTAGAATTTTACATTTTATCTTTTTATATATATTTATTTGATCCATAATTAATTTTATTAGATTAATTTGACACTAATTAAGAAATTATCGAAAATTTTCAACACAATAGCATTTGTTCGTATTAATATCATAACTTTCGAATATTTTCTTTAACATTAAAGACGTGTATATTTTGATTTTAACAAATAGTTAATAATAAATGTAATTATTGTACTTACATAAAATTTTATTAAAAATATATCACTCTAAAAAATATACCGAAAGAAAAGAAATAATAAATTAAAACAAAATAACAAAAAATTAAAAATTAAAAAACCCTCACTTCCGCCCGCCCCTTGCCCACCAAAGAACTACCAGATTTGGTTAGTTTCCAACTTTTTGCTAAATAAGGAAATTTACCATTTAAACTCGATTTCTCCACAAATTTCTCCAGCTCCAATTTGTTCAAGTGGAAACAAGCATGATGCTTACTCTCAATCGCATTATTTTATTGCACAAGTTAAGGCAAATTTGAATAACGAGTATTAAACCCATGAAGCTTAAATTTACTATAACACAATTGCAAATCCAATGAGCCCCCAAACTTCATCCCCAAATTCCTCACAACAATTCAAATGAAAGGACACAGATCCATTGTTCCCCGACCTTTCGTGCAAAAACAAAACCCCCCAATACTGAATTATTGGTACTCCAATTAGGATTAATCAGTGGATCAAAGGAATAAATTACTAGTAAATCACTAGCACTGGTGGTTTTTGACAACCACAAGTAGTTGATGGTTGTCGAAAGCCACCAGTAGCTGGTGGTGTTCGAACACCACGAGATCTGGCTTGGTGGTTTTCGAAAACTATCAGCAAAAGGTGGTGGCTTTCAAAAACCATGGTAACCAGCCAAAGCTAGTAGTTCTTTGGTGGGGGTGGAGGATGGGTGGAAAGGGAGGGTTTTTTTTTTAATTTTTAATTTTATTTTCTTATTTCTTTTCATTCGGTATATTTTTCACAGCGATATATTTCTAATAAAATTTTACATAAGAACAATAATTATATTTATTATTAATTATTGGTTAAAATTAATATGTGTACGTCTCTGATGCTAAAGAAAACCTTCGAATGTTATTATGATATTAATGCGAACAAATATTATTGTATTAAAAATTTTCGATAAAAATTATTTAATTAGTCTTGAATTAATCCGATAAAATTAATTATGAACCAAATAAAGATATATAAAAATAAAAGGTAACATTATATAATTTAATTAAAATTTTGGATTGATGTAACTATTTTTTTATTTCGGACTAAAAATGCCCCCTACTTTTTTATGGATCATTTGCACAAAAATCCCATTATTTTTTTAATAGTGTGAAAATATCAATATTTGAACTAATTGGACCATTTTCGTATCAAAGTAACTGAAAGAATAGACGGTTATCATCTAATTAGACTATTTTCGCACCAATGTTTTTTTCGGGACCATTCACCAACTTTTTTTATTTTGATTAAAAAGGTACTCAATCAATTTTTTTGTGTACCATTTGCACTAATTTCCCTTAACAAAAATAATAAATTTATTTATTTATTTAAGTGTGGGCGGTGGGGCTCTGCGGCCTCTGCCCCACTGTAGATCCGCAAGTGGTTCAAACGAAGACGAGAAATTCTTTGAATTGTAACTTGTAACTTGCAACTAGTCAACTAGCTACACAAATTTGTATTCTGTTCATTTCTTAAGTTAAGAAATCATTGATTTATAAAATATGCAACCTCAATTACCGAAGGAACTAGCTTGTCTTACCTTTGACAAAGTCATCAATGGCTGAATCTGTTGTATTTTGTGCAATCCATGGTCTTAGTGAATTACTGATACATGAAGCCAATTTCTTAAATGGGATTCGTGATCACCTCGAGCAAATACGAACGGACCTTAGGCGTTTGCAGTGTATCTCAAAGATTGCAGACGCCAGGAAAGACGAAGACGAGAGAGTCCGCGATTGGGTTGTAGAAACCAGAGAAGCCGCTTATGATGCTGAAGATTGTCTCGATATTTTTGCAGTTGAAATCGCATCAAGAAAGGAACACAATGTTCTTAAAAGAATGGCTTGTTTGTGGAAAGAAGTTAAATCCTTCCACCATCTCGGGCCGAAAATTCAACATATTGAAACTAGGATCTCCGATCTGGAAAAAGATTTGCGAGTTAGTCATATTAGCTCTATTGTTCAAGGAGAAATTTCAACTCCTCTTGCTGAGAGACGTCAACAGCTAAGAAGATCTTATTCTCATCATGAAGAGGATTTTGTGGGACTCAAAGATGATGTTGAGAAATTGGTAGGAGAGTTGGTGAAAGAAGATGGTAAATGTTATCACGTCATTTCAATTGTGGGCATGGGTGGCATAGGGAAGACTGCGTTGGCAAGAAAAGTGTACCATCACGCTAATGTTAAAAGCCATTTTCACGCAGTTGCTTGGGTTTGTGTGTCTCGTGAATGGCATCCAGAAGGTGTTTTACAAAGGATTCTTAATAAACTTGTACCAGAGAGAAGAGAGAAAATTGAAGCGTTGCAAGATATTTCAGAGCTAGTGAAGGAGCTGTTTGAAGTTCAGAAAAGGAAAAAATGTCTGGTTGTTTTGGATGATATTTGGGAAAAGGATGTGTGGGGTAGCCTCAGACCAGCTTTTCCGAACAGGAAGCTTGGTAGCAGAGTGATTATCACGACGAGGAACAAAGAAATTGCGCAAGATATTGATACAGATACAACTTGTTTACTCTATGAACAGAGATTGTTGAATGAGGAGGAGAGTTGGGAGCTACTTCAGAAGAAAGCTTTTGCTCTTCTTCGAACAAATTTCACAGGTATCTAATGTGATTTTAAGTTTAGAATTAGAACTCTTAATGAGTCATTAATAGTGAAGATGTTGGTGAATTTACAGGTAAACCGGTCCCTGGATATGAGAACGAAGATGCAAGATCAAGCACAGATAGTTTCCATTCATGCTTAAGTGAAAACGTGGAGGATGAAGCCATTGGTAACTCAAAGATGCAATCCTCTGAAGATGGTAGTCACGGGTAAGAGATCTTTACACATGGAGACTTTCAATATTGACAAATGTTCCTTTTGTTTAATGACAGCCCTCTAATTGTAACATATTCACTTGCAAATATAGAAAACCAAAAAGAGATGGAGAAACTAGGAAAGGAGATGGTTGTACAATGTGGAGGACTACCGTTAGCTATCATAGTGCTCGGTGGACTTCTCATGACGAAGTCTACACTAAGTGAGTGGAAAACAGTGCACCAGAATTTGAATTCATATTTAAGAAAGGGTAGAAGTCTTGGAGAAAATGGAAGAGTTTATGAGGTGTTAGCTTTAAGCTACCATGACTTACCTTATCAGGTCAAGCCATGCTTTTTGCATTTGGGCAATTTTCCAGAGGATTACAAGATATCTACTCGAAAATTGTATCAGTTATGGGCTGCTGAAGGTTTCATCTTTTCTGATTCTTCTCAAGTTGGCGAAGAAGAGTCCATCACAGACATAGCTGAACGTTATTTACACGAACTAAAGAAAAGGTGCATGGTTCAAGTTCAAGTAGATGAATCAACTGGTAAGTTCACATCTTGCCAACTTCATGATCTCACAAGAGAGTTATGCTTGTTAAAGGCAAAGGAGGAAAATTTTCTTCAAAGGGTTCCTTATTCACAAGAACAGGAAGTAGTAGGCCCGTTTTCCTCATCAACTAGGACAATGACATCATCGACCAGTTTTACACGCAGACTATCTGTCACTGTGGATTCTGATTTTGAAACCTATTTTCCTCCCAAACCGGATAATCTTGATCGCGTTAGGTCAGCATTGTTCTTTTCAAGGCTTACTGACAAAAAACATCATCTCTCATTGACCTTGATTTGCAATGTTTGCAAACTACTAAGGGTGTTGGACCTTGAAAGATTCGACTTTGGTAGAAAATTGTCTGCTGCTATTGGGAACTTGATTCATTTGAGGTATTTGAGCTTACGAGGTTCTCAGTTATATAAACTGCCATCATCTATAGGTAATCTGAAATTCTTGCAAACACTGGATTTACGGGTACCCTTTTTTGTCTGTTTGACTATACCTGATGTGTTGTGGAAGCTGAATAACTTGAGGCACTTGTATCTTCCTCCTTCTCACAAAAGTAAAGATAAATTGAAGCTGAGTACTTTAAGTAGGCTTGAGATTTTGAAAAACTTTGATACGAGAGTTTCTGATGTTAGCGACATCACCAAATTAACCAGACTTCAAAAACTGTCAGCAATTTTCTCTCTGGACATAGAGAATCTGGAAGCAATTAACAATTATCTCAGGACGATGTCCAATCGTCTCAAGGACTCTTCTTTCCGCATTCGCTATGATTTTAAGTCAGATAGAGACTTAACTCTATTAGCAGAACTTGTAGGGTATACCCATCTTTGTAAGCTGGACTTGATTGGCTGTTTAACTAAGCTACCAGGATACCTTTCTTTCTCTGAAAGACTCTCCAAATTAACCTTGAGAAACAGCAGACTTGAGAAAGATCCAATGACCGTTCTTGAGAAGCTGCCTATGTTGTATTCTTTGGTATTACGTAGGGATGTGTTTCTTGGGAATGAATTTCGTTGCTCTTCGACTGGTTTCTGCGAGCTAAGAACTCTTGAAATCCAGGGAATAACTGCGTTGGAGAATTGGAGGATAGAGAGAGGCTCTATGCGTAATCTTCTGTATCTGAAAATTGATGAATGTGTCAACTTGAAGATGGTTCCTGAAGGAATTGAGTTTGTGACTACAATAAGGGAACTAGTGATTGCTAACATGCCTGAAGCTTTCAAGCTCAGAGTTCAGAGGGTGGAGGAAGGAGGAGAGGATTTCTACAGAGTTGAGCACATTCCTTCGATTACCATTATTGATACGAACAGAGATCGCGTTAGAGCATTGGAAAATCAGCTATCAGGTATTACTTGATTGTGTGCAACTTTATTATATATGAATGGCCCAGTAATTTCAACTGCATACACATTTTCGTTTTTGTTTATGGGCAGGGAATGGTGTTTCAGGACTTCTCAAGAATTTTTATCCATCGATAGTACCAAAGGAATGGAAGGACCCATAATATGTTTTGCTTGATTCGCTGAAAGCATAGTTTGAAAGACAAATGGAGGTCACAAGGCTCCAGGTTACACCTACTGGCTACTACAATAAGGTTCATGAAGTTATGTCCTACCAGTGCTTCCATCAGCTTTATGTTGTATATTGAAGATCCACAGCACCCCACATGTTATTTTTTGACATGCAAATCAGAGGGTTCTTAAGTTTCATTTTCTTATGCGCTCGAAATTTCCTCTACAACAGTTAATTTTCATTCTGAGATTTTGAGGGCTTATTGAACGGTGTTCTGATTTCAATGTTGGAGAGATTAGTCATAATGCGCGATGGCATGTAGATAAACCTTCATAAAGAAAATTTGGTGACTGGGTGTTGTAGCATGTAGTAGGCCAATGTCCTCTCCAATGTCCACGTAGCATTTTCCAGTCGTGACTGGGGCTTCAGGTCGAGTTTGAATGAAAAATGAATTGTTCATGTGCCAAACATTGTAATGGACATCATATTCCTGTCATGTAAAACATTATTTTAACTACTGTTGTACAAAACGGAAGAAAGAAAATGATTAGCCATGTATTAGTGGTCAAATCCATTTCCCATGTCCTTTGTTTGTGCCGTTGAACATCATACGGAGCAGGCTGTCCGTTTGTGCCAAATGCTGATGCCTATGTTGAGAAATATTTCCCATTATAAACTCAATAAGGCCATTCATGTGAGATCGGTATTGTTATAGTTTAAAAGCTGTAGAACTTCTGGTTTCGTCTCAAATCATATAATGCACCCAGGACTCAGTTCACTTGACATACCTGAGCTTTCCAGTCAGACCTCACTGAAGTGTTATCATCTTCAAGTAACTTGAAATTCCTTCTTTGAGTATAACTGATGTCCTATGGAAGCTGGACTATGTTGGTAATTCTTGGGATCCGATAGCCAAATTCTTCCCACCTAAATGGTAAAAGTTTAACAAATGTTGGACAGCAGTTGCAAGGGACAGTAACCAAGAACGAGCAAGACTCCTACAAGACCGAAACATGTAGGTTTGGACAGCCTTTTAGGTAGAAGGATGAAGATAAATCTGTGCCCTTAAATACTTTTTGGTGCTTACATTGACTTGCTAGTTGCTACCAATATGTTAACACCTAGTCAATCGCGCTGCAATGAGGCTTGAAATGATTCGCTTGCCGTCTTGAGCTACCTTGGGTTTTGTGGTGGTTTGGATCATAAACACCTATTTCTTTATGGCCACTTCCAAGGCAAGGAAAGATGTGACAGCCTTCTTTATATTTGTGGCTGATGGGCAGGAGTATCATCATATACATTGTGATAATTTAATGTGGTCATCTTGAAAAACTAAGTTGAAGCTAATTCACATGCAATCTTATACATTAAGCCGTCTCGGAGATTAAGAGAGTGTTAAATTGAAACTAAGAGAACATACTTTATTTTAAGAACTATGATTAAGTAGGAGACTTAAGAAAAATTTCATTTGCACAAGAATAAAAGCCAATACAAGTAGCTTATTGTGCATCCAATAATTAAGCATACATGCATAATTTTTTTGCCCCTCTCATTGACAAACCCACACAGCAATATACTCGCATACAAGATGTAAAAGCAGCGTTTGCTCTGGTTTGATCTTACTTATCTTACTTTTTTGTTCTTGATACCATATGCTCAGATATCTGCCCAAGAACCAAAAAAAAAAAAAAAAAAGGAAATGAACATCATGTCTTGTTAAATCTGAGTGACTATACAAAATTTTCATTACGATAAGCCTAAAGATTCATCATAATTTTTTACGCATCTATAGAGTGTGTCTCTAGTATGATTTAATTTTTAAAAAATATTGTTGCCTGTTAGAACTGCGTACAGAAGAATAACTCAGCGAAATGGTGGATATAGATTAGAAAGATACAACGGAAATACTTCTCCACAAAAGTTGGGCAAAATTGCTTTTCAATCACCTAATAATACTAAGAAAACTCATTCGGGAAATATAAGATTCATTAACATATGTTGAATTGTGACATCAAATCATTTTACTGCTCTAAAACTAGCGGTCCACTGTTCTCCTGAAGCAATGACTCTTTCTTTTCATTTGATAAAAAACTCTTTGATTCTTGACACAAATATTTAACAAAATGAGATCCATACATTTTGGGAACGCTCTAAAGTAAGTTGGGGGGACTAACCTGCTCGGTATGTGGCAAATATTTTCCATCAAATGTCACAACAACACGATCCTTTCCGTCCACACCCTTGACTTTGTCGACCGAGCAGTAGAAGTCAATCGCTGACATGCTAATCCATGATGTAGCCCCACAGAAGAACAAGAAATAAAGGGAAATGAGTTAAACATGAAATCATTGAGAAATTCTGATGGCAAAATAAAATTAATATTAGCCTCCTAATCATTTGCAAAAAATTGAAAAATTTTAAAGTTTAAACAATGACTAACATATTTCAAGGCAACTTATGTCGTACTTACATCGCATTCAATCCCTCAAGAAAAATGCTAAGTGTCCATACACTTTTGTGTGTGGATACAGCCACACTCTAATAGGGTGTGGTGGAAAATTACTATATCTATCCACCCCCCCGGGAACGTGGGGAGATCCACGCCCCTATTAGAGTGTGGTAGAAGTCCACACAAGCATCTCCCATCCCTCAAATAACCAAAGCTTCAAATGCTTTGATATCTACTTTGAACTTGCGGAATTTGGATCACATATAAATATGTATGCATATGCACAAAGATTTACATATAACCCTGTAAATACTCCCCTTTTCTGCATTTTTACTTATTCACAAGTTTTACTCTGAAACGTCCAAACACGGTTAAAGGTTCTCAGAACATTGGAAAAAATAACTTACATGCCATCTCCAAACTCCTCATTTATAATTTCCTTAATGCTCTCACCAAAATGCATAACTGCTTCATTCAATCTGGAAAATACAGAACAATGCAGAACCATAGAGATTATGCAATAATAATTAATAGAGATTAGGATAGAGCACCACAAATACACAAGTTTGAAGCGCTGTAAACAAGGATCAAGAAGATCTTAACACAAAACCACACAAATTGTAAATTAAACACAAAACTAACAAAATCGAAATGCCTAATATTAGTAAACTATATGACTGCAGTCAATATTAGCCCTTTGATTAACAATTACATATTCCAACACAGTAAAACTCCAGAGTAGTATTAATATATATAAAAGGGTTCCCGTAAATTGTCTAAACAGGAAAAAGTGTGGGGGTGGGGGTGAGGGTATTCAACCAAATAAGCGGATATATATATATATATATATATATATATATAAAGCCTTGTTCTATTCAACCGTACATTTAACACGTATATCAAGAAAATTAACTTTATCACCAATCAAAATGAAACCAGTGACCTGTAAATAGTGGGTTCTTGGATTAAGTTAGGATCGTATGACCGCATGGGTGCTTGCATCATCTGACGGAGGAGCTCATCAGAAAGTTCGGGCAGCGCTGCCCGGAGTGATGGGGCAGTCTCCGGCTTGAGCTGGGCTTGGCGCCTCAATAGCTGAGCCACGTACACGTTGGTCAATCCAGTTTCCTGGGCAATCTGCCCATGAGTCTTGCCCGACTTCCGCTTGACGGCTTGGAGGGCAGCCACGACGCTTGCCTTGCTGCTACTAGGAGTTTCCATTCCTTGTGTGTGATATTTCCTTGCTCCTCTCTTCTTTGTGATACGACTGGGTCACGGGGACCGAAAAGACCATGCGTTAAGGTTTGTGGACTAAAATGTTCTCTCAAAAGTGTGCTTTGTGATGAGGAATGCTAACATTTGCAATTTTGGTCTTCACGTTGCAGTTCTTTGTCACGGTCTTTCCATTTCCTCACAAGTCACAACTTAGTTATTCCTCCGTCCCTTACGACACGGACTTCTTTAATTTTTCACACGAATCAAAATTTTCGTTAGTAGGTAAACTAATACACCGCTTCTGTAGTGATAATTTCGATTGCAGGATTTATATAAATTTTGAATAGCAAATGCAAAAGATTGAAGAAGATGAATCGAAAAAGGAAAAGGCAGATAAACATATATTTTTTTATCATTATAAAAGAGAAAACTTCCATATAGTCGATGATGTGCAAATAATTTTTTATTATACTCGTAAATTATAATTGAAACTATCAAATGACTTTAGGATGTGCAAATTAAATTATGAGATAATAGTAAATTTTTATTTTAATTTTTTGAACAAATACAATAGTAAATTTTAAATGAATAGGAAGAAGCATATACAATTTAGACAACTGAAAAAAGAAAATAAAGTTGTATAATTAAGATGTGAGAGTATTTTACTCGCATGATGTATCGAAATTGTTATTCATATAGTTATTATTTTAATGGGGATTATCATAGGGTCTAAATAATTATACACTTTTTTTTTTTAGTGTGTATTTTAATAATTGCGACAAAAAGCGGAAATGCCCGTATTGGTTTTTGGGGTTTTGGATCAGAATCCAGCACAATAAAGGGGCCACAACAAATATGCACTTGCAATATTTGAGCCGATATATGCAGCCCAACAAAGAAGGAGTCATTATGGAAAGAAATCACGCAAGCAACATGATTTAGACTCGAAGCACAATGCAATGATACATTGATTATTATGGGAAAGAAATCATGCATGCAAGTCACATGAAAATTGGATTCAACGGAAATGTGGTTTAAAATTTTTTTATTTATTTTTCTGGTCTCTTTAAATACTTTCAATTAGACACCTGAAATATATTCCTGTTTATATACTATTAATTAATTAGTATAATGATAAAAGATAAATCGTGGTAGGGGTGGGGGTGGCCGAGGGGTTTCCAAAATATATAATGATAAATCAGAAACATTAAAAAAAAAAAAGGGTTACTACATTCTACCTCAAGTTTATCACAAAAAAAAAAAATTATTGTTGATTTGTATTTGGTTAACATGTGCAGAGTGCATACCATATTTATTATATAAATCATATATATATATATATATATATATATATATAAATGATCAATATTTGCTTTTAAGGAACATAATGTTTTGAGACATGACTCGAGTCCTTATTGGGCTGAAATGCAACAATTTTGAACTGCCTCAAGTAAAATTTCAATTTATTTAGTAAGTAACAATTTTATTTAATTAAACAATAATTTAAAACAATTTTCAACTCTGTATTCTGGCCTGGTGATGCATGTGAGAACCAATCAATGGCCCTTTTGACCTTTTTTTTTTCCTTGATATATATCATTTATGCTCAAATACATTTTGAACCACATAATTTACACAATTCACAAACATTGAATCCCTATTGAATCATACATTTTTCATGAGCACGTCTGCTTGCAGCCTTGCACACAAAAATTTACTCCAAACAAGTTACAAGTTTTCCAACCAAATTAAGGGGTTGTTTGATTGGGGATAAAAGTTATCCGCGCGGTATTCCGTATAAAATATGTGGTTAATATTGTATTAAAAAATGTGTATGTGGTTGAAAGGATGAGAGAAAAGAGTGTAGGATAAAATTTATCATAAATAAAACAAGGCCTAAAAGTCCCGAAGCGTGAACATCTAGAATGAAAAAAGATCAAAATTTAACGCTACAACTCATCACACATTTGATTATGCAATCTTGTTTGTTTTTGAACAAGTTGCGGACCTTTCTTTGTCATTTACCTATCATGTATAGATTCTTCACATTTTATCGATATTCGTGTTTATGAAATTTTCATTCTATTAATATATTTTTTATATTCAATCAAGAAAATTAATTTTGATTTCACACGACCTCAAAGGAATTGATCTGATATATTTTAATATGCACATTATGATACATCTGAATTAATATAATATTAGTATTACTCCCGTGCGATGCACGGGAACAATTAAATTTATGTACAATAAATAATTGATATAACATTATAAATTATAAATATATTGAATATGAATGTTAATTACATAATTGATATAATTTATACATAGGAGATTGCATAATTGTAAATAATTATTAAAATCTATAATATTGTATATTATAGCCAATGCAAAAAACGTTGAGTAAATTCGCAATTATAAATTAAAAAATTCACGTGCATTGCATAATTAAGAAGTTTATCAAAACGTGCGATTTTAATTCCAATTGTCGCATCGCATCGCTTGATAGTGATCGTGGTGATTAATTAATCAGAAGCGAACTATTGGGAATGAATATATACAAATTCTTTGATTATCAAAACTTATCTTTCAAGGCAGACAAATGAAATTTATATTGAACATCTTTTTTCCTTTCTGAAATGGATATTACACACTCTAAATTTTATGATTTTACACATTTTTTTAATGATTAGCCGTCATTACTACTTAATTTTACTTCTATTGTATAAGAAGTATTATACATAATTTTATGTAACTTAAATTTGTAGTAATACCGATAATTTTTCCCATCTACATGATTCATTTAATTTTTTTCCATTTACGTAAATTATATTTTAATTTTAGAAGAAAAAAAATTTATTTTTAATTTTATATACTTAGAAAAAATGCATGCAATGCAAAATTCAGTTAGTGAATATATAACATTAGCTATATTAAAAATGAAAAATATCAATTAACTTTTTTAATTAGAAACCGTGTGGCATGTTAGCAATACCAATATAGCATCCGCCAAGCATGTCACTTCAATTGTAATAATATAAAGATTAATAAATTACTATTTACTTAAAAATCGATAAATTATTCAACATAAATCCAGTTATAATTTTAATTACTCACAATTTGATTTTAAAAAATAAAAAATATCAATTATTTTTTAATAGTCCAATTCACCTGACCAATCAAAACTATCAAAATCTACAATTTTAATACGATGAAAATAAATAAATAATTTTTATTATTTAATATTTTGAATTAGAACTTTAAAAAATGAAGTTATATTTAAAATCTTTCCAAAACTGATTTTTTCTCATTAAATGTTTGCTTTAAAGATTGGTTTATTTTTAATTATATTTTTAATTACTACTAATTAATGTTGGATAATTTCTAAAATTAATTTTATAATTTTTAAAAAATATTTAATATGTGCCACGTTGGCATCTTTGTTAATGTGACACTCTATTTTTTTAATATAAAAAAGATTAATATATTGCTATTTACTTAAAAATTGACAAATTATTAAATATAAATCCACCAGTTATAATTTTAACTATTCACAATTTGATTTTAAAAAATAAAAAATACCCACTATTTTTGAATAGTCTAATTCATGTAACTAAGTAAAACTATCAAAACTTATAATTTTAACATAATGAAAATAAATAAAAATTATTTATTATTTAATATTTTGAATTAGAACTTAAAAAATGAAGTTATATTTAAAATATTTTCCAAAACCAATTTTTCCTCATTACATAATTGCTTTAAATATTGGTTTATTTTTAATTATATTTTTTATTTTATTATTATTAATTAATATTAGATTATTTCCAAAACTAATTTTTTAATTTTTTAAAAATATTTAATATGTGCCACATTGGCATCTTTGCCAATGTGGCATTCCAATTATTTTTATATAAAGATACCCACTATTTTTTAATAGTTCAATTCACCTAACCAAGCAAAACTATCAAAACCTATAATTTTAACACGATGAAATAAATAAATAATATTTATTATTTAATATTTTGAATTAGAACTTTAAAAAATAAAGTTATATTTAAAGTCTTTCCAAAATCAATTTTTTCTCATTAAATAATTGCTTTAAATATTGGTTTATTTTTAATTATACTTTTAATTACTATTAATTAATGTTAGATTATTTCCAAAACTAATTTTTAAATTTTTAAAAAATATTTAATACGTGTCATGTTAACATCTTTACCAACGTGACACTCCAGTTATTTTAATATAAAGATATGGTATTTAATGTAATAATTGCATTGAATCAGCTACGTCCCCAAAACAAAATTAATACTATTTATTTTGTGTGATGACAAATGATATGATGGGGACCAAAGACACTATTTGAACGTTTACCTTGTAAATATTATTGGCCAATTGGTGCAAGGGCTTGGACTAGATGGACAGTGTAGTTGCGGCTGGCCCACTCAAGAATCTGATCTTCTATAAAAGGGTGTTGTTTCATACCACATTTTTACTACTAAAATATCAAGCCTCTTCACCTAATAAGAACATTACATTGTACTCATCTTCTTGGTTGTGTAATATAATGTCTGAGGAAGAAGAAAATGGGCAAGGTATGTACACTCAAGATGGTACTGTGGATCTTAAAGGCGACCCTATTCTTAGATCCAAGAGAGGAGGATGGACTGCTTGTTCCTTTGTTGTCGGTCTCTCTCTCTCTCTCTCTCTCTCTCTCTCCCCACTACTTAGTGCGCTCTCTTTATCTTTTCTAACTTTTGACTGTTTGGATTTGTCATATGTTTACAGTTCTTCTCGTGTGTTTGGAGATCTTAACACCACTTTCTCCCCCAAAAGAAAGAAAACTGTTAACACCACATACTAATTGGAGTATTGTTATTGATAAGTAATGATGAATGGTTGATTATTAGTTGATTAGTATGTTAAATGGTATGATTAACTTCTTAATATGCTTTTATTTACAGTGCTTTGTTATTAATTTAAATAAACGTTTACCCTTGTAAATTTTATGGGAAATTATGTAAAATTCATGGTTAACTAGTTATTATGTTATATTAGGAAAAAATAATATAAATTTTAGTTTTTTCATAATCCATTGAAAAATGGCATCATCCCTATCTCCTTCCAAGAGAGGATCATGTTCATCTTGGCCAATCAGATTCAGCCATCTATCTTGAAATTCTTACATATGGCCTAATCTGAAACCAAAATTTCTTATCTACCTCTGCCAGTCCATGACTACAGAAACTTCGACGTGTGGCCCTTTTGTCCGTAACAAAGTTAGAGCATCTCCATTGCATAATTTTCCCACATCTTCTATTTTTATCTACGTGGCAGAAAGATAGAGACAACAAAAAAATTACGGTCCCATATTTTTTTCTCTTTTTCTCACTTTCTCCACTTTTTTTCCATTTTTTCTCACTTTTTCACCATAAATTCCCGTGTCATCTCTACATTTAAAAGCTCAATTTCATATCCTCCATTATTATTTTTTTATTATTTTTAAATTTATTTCTACATTTCTCCTATTTTTTTATGTTTCCCTCTCTTTTACACTACACATCCTCTATTCTCTTTTCAATTCACCTAATCATCTTCTTTCTCTCTCCTCTATATTAGTCATTAACATCACTACTCATTAAAGATGCTCTTAGAAGAAAGGAAAGGTTGACAAGGTAAAGAAAAGCTGACAATTACCACAATTGTTCCATTTTACTCTCCTCCTTCCTCTTTTTTTTTTTTTTTTTTTTCGGCTATCTGAAATTTAATGAAACAAAATCATATTGCCTAAAACAAAATCACATTGACCCAAACTTTTGTCATGGCAATTATACATTTACCAATCAACTTTCCAGGCATGATATACTCCCAATGCTAAAGTTTTCTTAAAATTCTAACACTGACATAACGCGTTCTGATGCTGTCAAGTAGCATCAAGGGGACTGATAAGTCGATTCTGTTACCATATGGCAGCAAATGATTGCCTCACATCAAGTATTGAAATTTTAATGATCCATCCATTCTATTTTGATATGCATTTTTTTTTATCTTAGTCTGCTTTGAATTATAGGTAAATTTCTATAGTGAGAGTTTAATTTATATTTTATTTGATTTAAATATCCTTATTTATTAGATAGTTGTTAGTATATTTATTTGTAGAGATGGTAATTTAGAAAAATTAGAAAAAAAAATTTGTATTTTCAATTATAATAATTATATCTTATTAATCTGTGTCAAATAATAAATATACCTATTAAAATTCGACTCCGTTCTCCTACTCATTTTTATACATTTTTACATATTTTTACACACAAATCTCGTGGGACTTACCTATATTACACAAATCTCCACCATTCAATTCTATTTTTTCTCTCTCCTATATCACATCAAAATACATAAAAATGCATAAAAATATATACCCTAACACGCGTGAAACGAAGGGAATAAAATTCTAATAGTGTGAATATATCATTTTCAATCAACTTTCACGTATTGAAAATTTTATGGTAAATTTCTGACGATGTTATAATATTAATCAATTAATTGTTTAGTGGGATTAAGGGGCTGTTTGATTGGGTGTAAATTTTATCCGCGCGATATTTTGTGTAAAAATGTGTGGTTAACATTGTATTAGGAGATGTGTGTGGTTGAAAATGTGTATTGATTATACGGAATTGCGTGCGAATTTTTGTAACACCCAATAGAACAAGGCGTAAGAGGTTGCTCCGGTGGTCAAGAATTCAATCATTTAATAGGAAGGTTCCGAATCCGAATGTCAATCCAAAACCTACTTACCTGGACTATACCACGATTTTCTATGTATAATTAAAGTCTCTGCAACTTTCTAGAAAGTGTCGCATTACATTGTGGACTTAAAACACGCGTTTTGTCTTTGTGCAGTTTATGAGGTATTTGAACGTATGGCATATTATGGGATATCATCAAACCTCATCATTTACTTAACCGAGAAACTGCATCAGGGCACGGTTAAAGCAGCTAACAATGTCACAAATTGGGGAGGCACTGTTTGGATGACGCCCGTCTTGGGTGCATATGTTGCAGATGCTCTTCTCGGTAGATATTGGACTTTTCTCATTGCATCCGCAATATATTTCTTGGTACGTACGTCATCACCTAACAGTGTGAAAATAATTAATTATTAATTATGAAACCAATTATAATTACAACGTACGTGATCGTTTGTTTATCAAATTCCATGTTTGGTTGGTCAAAATTGGGACTTATTTTGATTTGCGCATGCATGACTTTTTGGTACAGAGAGATATGTGGACCGGTGTTTATTTGACGAGTCAGCTATGACATGGGTGTGAAAATAATTATTTTTAATGCCCAAGGATAGTGAAAGACGTTGATAAGTGCTGGTAGATTAGAAATATATTTTTGACCTTTATAATTGAATTGAGTGTATAAATTGTCATTAATGATGAGGATTGATCCCCTCCTCTCCATGTGGAGAGACTCCTCACACCACGTATCCCCTTCCTAATTGGGGGGTTCAAGTGGGATCCTTATTTGAGGTCCTCCTCCAATCAGGAGCTGGGGACACGTGGCGTGAGGAGCCTCCCAATATGGGGGAGGGGCTTAATCCTCAATGATAGTGAATACATTACTATGAAATAGGCTGACATTAGTAAAGCCACGAGGGCCCACAGTTATTTGAATAACAATATATGCTTCTTTTTTCTTTTTTTTTCTTTAAAGAATAACAATATATTGTTGGTATGGGACATTAATTGATGACAACATAGGATACAAGTGTTAGTAAATTAATTACATATTCTATGAAACGTGTGAGCTAGGCCCAAGAGGTGATTTTCACGTAGTGCATGATGTCTGGCATGCAATTTGGGTATGAATACACGAAACTTGACCTTGAATTTTGGCCAAGTGGGTCACTGATTTACACGCTCTCGCTCTCCTACACACTCTTATATACACACTCCCGTTCAAAAATTCATGCGGGACATATAATCCCCCAATCGAGACAATTATGTATTAATCATTTCACTTATCGTAGATTCAAAAAAAAATTAAAAATTTTTTTTTTTAGATGACGTGATGGCGCCACGTCATGGAGTGTGCACACTCTCCTACACACTAGTGTGTAGGAGAGCACTAGCACTGATTTACATACTATAAAATAGCATAGAACCCAGAGGAGCCTTAAAATAATATGTTACTTTGAAAATAAATATCAGCCACTTGACTATTGTTTTGTTAGTCAAAAATTTTGATGATTTCTTATCTACTCCACTATTACTGTCAATTATTTGTCTTGAGCAATGAATTCTGCAACTAGTTGAGACTTTTTCCCTTTTTCTTATCTTTTTTTGACTATCATGCTAATATTTTTGTCAAAGTGGTCCAGATATTTACTTCCCAATTTTCGAGTTCACGCGTCACTTAATACAAATCTTGAGAAATAAATGCAACTGCCGACTTGTTTATCGTCAGTTTGGATCAAATCTCATGTCTCATTCTTTGTTTCTTAATTAAGTAGTCCCTTTTAATTAAAATAATCTACATCATTAGTTTTTATTCTCTGTATTGTAGTGTGGTAATAAGGTGATGCGAGTTATTTTAATTAGTGAGATAGCCAAATAGACATAGAATGAACATAACAGATTTGGAATCAAAAATTAAACCCTCTAAGAGCATCTAAAAGATTTTTTTTTTATCACAAATTAAATTGTTTGCTAAATCTAACTAGCGTTTTAACATGTATATGTGTTACTTAACATTTATTTTATTACTTATGTGATTGGTTAAATTTAACTTACCCATTGTGGATGCTACAATTCTCACCATGCATGCTCAGGTTGGATAAATATAGTGTTAAATTTTTAAATATTTTAGACCACGTAACAGTCAAAATTTCCCTTGTTTTTCACCACTTGACAGGGAATGTCTGTTTTAACCCTAGCAGTATCAGTGGATGGGCTAAAGCCCCCTCGTTGTGTGGATCCAAATCCAGCCAACTGCCAAAAGGCCAACGCTCTACAACTGGGTGTGTTTTTTGGCGCACTCTATACACTGACAGTGGGAACTGGTGGTACCAAACCCAACATTTCGACTATCGGGGCGGACCAATTCGATGAGTTCGACCCAAAAGAGAAGGCCCACAAACTTTCTTTCTTCAACTGGTGGATGTTTAGCATATTTCTTGGAACACTATTTGCCAACACAGTTCTTGTTTATATACAAGACAATGTGGGCTGGACTCTTGGATATGGGCTTCCGACTGCAGGCCTTGCTGTATCGATCCTGATTTTCCTGGCTGGTACCCCATTCTATAGGCACAAGAAGCCCACAGGAAGCCCATTTACAAAGATGGCTAAGGTCATAGTGGCTTCACTGAGAAAGTGGCGGGTTAATGTCCCTGTTGACCCTAAAGAACTCTATGAGCTTGATTTACAAGAGTACACCAAAGGAAAATACCGGATTGATTCTACGCCAACCTTAAGGTTTGAGCTTTCTTCATGTCACATAGTTTTCACGTTTACTTTATTTATCTCTACTTCAATCTAGCTATAGCAATTTAATCTAATCCAATTCGATTTCAGAGTGCACATGCTATGTAGCTCACGAAAAAAATTTCCAACACTTTCAGAGTATCCAAAATTTGGTATCCTTGATTTATAAATATTGACTACTATCTTCATACAGAGGACCGCAATTAAATGAATAATGTGACTTTTTATGTATCCATATAAAGTGGGTAGTAGGGTAATAGCATTCCTAAATGTCGACTACGTGCCTAGATGAAAGTCGTTAAAAGTGGGAAACAATTTGTCTAGAAGGATATGAAGATTCCAAGCACAACGTTGTCAATTATTGGGGTAAGTGGTTGGAATAGTGATGAACTATTAGGTTTAGACTTTCAATTTCCTTTTTTGGAATTCTTAGTTTGAAAAAAATATATATATATCTTCAAAAGATTATATGGTCCACAAATAGAACCTTCTTAAGAAAACCCGTGTGACAAATGATTTGGAAAAGAACATATAGGAGTTTTCTCTCTCTGTGTCACACACACACACACTCTCTCTCTCTCTTTTTTCAAATATATTTTTTAGGAATATATATGTAATTAAAAGTGCGACGATCGTTGACGCAGGTTCCTGAACAAAGCATGCGTGAAAACAGATTCGACGAGCCCTTGGATGCTATGCTCGGTAACTCAAGTCGAGGAAACAAAACAAATACTAAGAATGATCCCAATTCTTGTAGCCACCGTCATCCCAAGCACAATGGTTGCACAAATAAACACTCTTTTTGTCAAACAAGGCACTACACTGAACAGACATGTAGTGAACAACTTCAACATCCCCCCAGCAAGTCTAGCTGGATTTGTCACAATATCCATGCTAGTATCCGTCGTGCTATACGACCGCTTCTTTGTAAAAGCAATCAGAAAATGGACAAAAAACCCTAGAGGTATCACCCTCTTGCAAAGAATGGGAATTGGTATGGTGTTACACATTGTGATCATGGTGATTGCTTCATTTACGGAAAGATATAGACTCAATGTTGCAAAGGATCATAACCTAGTCGAAAATGGAGGACACGTACCTCTAACAATTTTCATCTTATTGCCTCAGTTCTTACTTATGGGAACTGCCGATGCATTTCTTGAAGTCGCAAAGATTGAATTTTTTTACGATCAAGCACCCGAAAGCATGAAGAGCCTCGGGACGTCTTACGCGATGACGACTCTTGGAGCTGGGAATTTCATAAGTAGCTTTCTTCTTTCGACCGTGTCGCGTGTGACGAGAGAGAATGGACATCATGGGTGGATTCAGAACAACCTTAACGCGTCTCATCTCGATTACTATTACGCTTTTTTGGCTATCTTAAATTGCGCAAATTTGGTCTTTTTTTTGTTTGTGATCAGGCTTTATGTGTACAAGGCTGAGGTGTCTGATGCAATGACAGTGCTGAGGGGAAGAATTGGCAGCTCCAAACAGTAAGGTGATTGATCAAGAAACTTAACAATAATTAATAAAGGAGGATTAGACCTTGTATACTTTACCAAAAGATGTTACTGTAATGCACATTAGATGATTAATGTTTAAATTGAAATACTTGAACTTGGATTTGTTTCTTGTAATTTTAGTGAAACTTCAGTGTTGTCAATTTGATTATTAACTGTAGAAAGACCTTGTTAATTATGTCAAAAATAACATGATGAAGAGTGCCTACATGAATGATGTTCTCGAGTCTATATAGTATTAACGATGATGGAAGAATAATACTACCTCCATCTCATAAATATATCTAATTTTTATTTTCACAAAAATTAAGAAAAATATAATTAATAATATTGAAAAAGTAAAATTTAAGATTATTTTCCTAATATGCCCTCTCATTTATTAGATATTTTATTTTAATTACTCTATTTTGATAATAATAATGCACATTAAATGAAGGTATATAAGACAAATCGTATTTTAACTACATCTTTAAAAGGAATATGGTTACTATATTTTGGGATGGCTGAAAAAGGAATAGTTTGGAGGCAATATAATAATAATAATAATTAAAGAGAGCATATTATTATGGGAGTGAATTAAGCAACGTACATTTGAAAATTAAGTCCACTTACTTTCATTAATGATATTTTTTCCAATATAACGGCAAAATATATAGTCAATGGAACAAGACATGCATGCACGCAAAGACTTTGTGTCAAATATTAATTATATTGTTGTTAGCAACCAATTTCTTAGTGATTTTTACTATTCATGGAAATTCAGGTTGGCCATCTCATATAGCGCAACATTTTCCTGGCCTTAGAGTCTTTAAAAACTACATTTTTTAAAAAAAATATCAAAATCATCTGAATATAAGAATAATTACTAAAATAACAACTTTTAAAGGTGTAATTATCAAAACGTCACAAAGTAAATTAATTAACTAATTACGAGAATGGAACATTTTAAAGTAATACGATCAGAGTACCCTTTTAATTGCAATGTTAGAAGCTCGAGAAATGGAATGTGGTCCATGAAAACCTCCATTTTCATCTTCCTTCAAAAGAAACTCTATAAAATATAAATCCGTATATGATGCACAATTTTTTTTTTTTTTTTTAATCTTCCGCCGACACTATCTTCTGGTCTGGTTCTTGGCGTCATCAAAGTGCACAATTTGTTCAAAAGGTGTTTAAGAGTTTGAAGGTAGCCTTGAAACTTTCTTTGTCGAAAGGAATTTATTAATTACCAAGAAACCAAAGTAATAGGAGTGCCTTAATTAATGAGGAAGCAAAATATACAAAATCTGATAACTTTATTGTATAAGTTTTATGTCCATGGAATACGATTTTATATACAACACAAGAAAGTGGAATTAATTGAATATATACTAGCATTGTATTGCCTCCGTGTTAAATTTACATAAAATAATATTATAAAATAAGAAAATGCATTATTTATAGATAGACAACAAAAATAACAGAACATATATAAATATATATATATATATATATATATATATATATGATATTAAATTACATTTCAATAATATTTTACAAATTTTAATCTAACCATTATCATGTAAAAAAATATCATATCAATTGTCATTTTAGGATTTAAGTAAATTTATCATTTTTTAATGATATTTTATCATTGTTTTAGGACTTAACTAATTTTTAAAAAAAATTTGAAATTAAGGAAAAGAAAAAAATAAAAATAAATTATAATTTCTACCTTTAATATAAATTTATTTTGAATATGTTGAATATTTAATCTACACAATTAATTAGAACACAAAAAATGCACTTATAAAGTAAAAAATATGACATAAAAATGAAAGGAAAACCATTCTCTAGGAAAAAGAATAATTTAGACATAAAAATATATGTCTCAAGTATTTACCTTATATAAAAAAGGGAAAATAGATAATTTTTTTTTAATATATATAAGTCAATTTCACAACCTTGAATTATTTAAAACAAAAAAGGCAAAAGATAAAAATGGATCATCATCTACGAAATCATATTTAAATGAAAATCAATCAACAAAGGAAAAAAATAATAAGGAAACATGATTCCCATAAATATAGGGACCATGTTCTTACTTTCCATAATTAACATGGTTTATGGGAGCCGTCTAAAAAAAGAGTAGGCTTTAGTTAAAAATAAAAATAAAGGACTTTACTACAAGTCTACACAAAAAGCTTGACGTCCAATGCCACACACTAATAGAGGTGTGAGAGGTGTGACCCCCCACTTTCGGGGGATAGAATGGTAATTTTACCACACGCTTTATTAGTATGTGGTGTTTATGTGACAAATTTAATTTGTATAGACTTTAAAATTAATCCAAAAATAAAAAATACTATGGCATTTAAACAGAAAAATACAATGTTAATTATAATAATAACTTCTTCTTTTTGTTTATTATTATGGCATGGTGATTTCAAAAATCGAAATTCTAATCACCATTAATACTCTAGAGGAAGCATAATGTTATGATAAAAGTTAATAGCATATATATATAACATATGGTTTTGTTGTACAAATTATAAACTTAAAAATAATACGAGTGACAAAAAACATATTTTTTTTACATATACATTACATTATCAAGTGCTATAAAATGATTACAATACTGATTACTAGACTACTAATATTTTCTTAGAGAGTATGACGTGGGAGATAATGAAGCAAAATTAGAAAGTGCATTCCACTTACTGCCTTTAACAATTTCTTCTCCGGGTGCCAAAAGAATTTCCAAATAGTAATTGTTGCTGTCAACTAATTTCTTTATGATCGTAAATATTTCTTGAAACGAGGTTATATTTGGCTAAAAATTATATATGGATCATACTAATATTCCTATAAATTATGGTATAGTGATATCACTGATATGCTGTCATACAGGATTAAATCATATAACCTTTATATTATTTATATAAATCATGGGTGGGTAAATCCTAATTTCTTTTGGAGTAATTAACTTCACAACTAATAAACACGGAAAGTGTCTCGCATCACATTTTTGTAACCGCCCTAACGAGTATCATATTCATACGTAGGCCCCCACAAACTCAAAGATTCATACGCTTTGTGCTGCTCGCTCTATATAATGCACATTTCTTGCCCAAACTCTTCTAAGTGCTAGCCATCGATCATATCAAGTTTGCAGTAAAAGTACTTTAATTTGAGTCATTTCAGTTTAGTTTCCTTATTTGTTTTATTCGAGGTAAGGCTGCATTCAATGGCCGTTGGCGGTGCTACCACCACCAGCAGCACGGCCGCCGCTGAAAACGTTCGGAGTATATACACAGAGGATGGAAGTGTGGATCTTAAAGGGAATCCAGTTCTTAGATCTAAGAGAGGTGGATGGACTGCATGTTCCTTCGTTGTTGGTATTTGTCTCTCCCTCTTCATTCTTTAATCCATATTCTTTACTCTAGTCGGTTGGCTGCAGATTTTTTTTTTTTTTTTTTTTGTCTCCTTTTTTGGGTCCAGAAGCCTGTTGACAAATCTTACCAAAAAAAAAAAAAAAATCATATTCTGTATGTGTCTCACAAAGATAATTTCTTCTGAAACTCGACTTCAACAATTTTATATGAAATAACTAAAAGTAGAAGAAAAGCTAGCTCGTCCAAATAGACCTAGCAACCTAGTAAGTGATTCATAAGGTGCACGTAAGTCACTTGTTAGGGTTTCAGTTGCTAATTATATTGTTGTAGTATTTTAACATTTTACTATTATAGAATCATATAATTATTGAACTTCTTTTTCTTTTTCCACCTTTTACAATTAGTATCACGGACAATCAACACGAGCACATAAAATACCAATTTATACAAAACGAAAACACCATACGAACACGAAACATGTTATCATATCACATAAAAATGTGGTGTTCTAATTGCTAAAAGAGATGTGAATTTGACAAGATACTTACCATTACAGGCTTACAAACAAGCAATATATGCTGTTTAACAAGGAAAATAATACTTGTACAATTTTAGTTACTAATTTGTTAACAATTACCAAGTAATGTGATGAAAATCTTATGAAGCGATGGAAGAATGATAGTGACATAAAACTCCACAGAATTAATTATACTGCATCACTTGATTGTCAACAAATTGTAATACAAAATTGTGCAAGTAGCATGATCCTTTTAATTATGCATGTATTTTACGTGCTACACATACATGACAATGTCCTTGATAAGTCAAGTGAAAGTGATCTACTTGGTGAGCTCAGTGTACGAGATATTTGAAAGAATGACATATTGTGCCATATCGGCGAATTTGGTCCTATACTTGACAAGGATGCTGCATCAAGGCACGGTTACAGCCTCAAACAATGTCACAAATTGGACTGGTGCAGTCTGGATGACTCCAATTTTGGGTGCATATATTGCTGATGCTCATCTCGGTCGCTATTGGACGACTGTCATTGCTTGTGCTATATATCTCATGGTATGCATGCCTCCTTAACAAATTGTGTGCTATTTTTCTTCCAAAAATTACAATGTTCATTTTAAATTCAAAACTTCGTTACAGGGTATGTGCCTGTTGACACTAGCAGTTTCAATACCAGGACTAAGGCCTCCTCCCTGCAATGACATCAATGCAGCAGATTGTCCCAAAGCCACCACTACAGAATTGGCAGTTTTCTACACAGCTCTCTACATTTTAGCCATTGGGACAGGTGGGACAAAGCCCAATATCTCCACCATTGGAGCAGATCAATTCGATGATTTCGACCCAAAGGAGAAGGCCCTCAAACTTTCCTTCTTCAATTGGTGGATGCATGTTTAGCATTTTCTTTGGTATACTTTTTGGCAACACTGTTCTTGTTTACATTCAGGATAATGTGGGTTGGGCATTGGGCTATGGTATTCCAACCATTGGACTTGTGATCGCAATTTCGGTTTTCTTGATTGGAACTCCTTTCTATCGGCACAAAAAGCCCAATGGCAGCCCATTTACGAGAATGGCCCGAGTTATAGTGGCTGCTATTAGGAAATGGAGGGTACATATCCCTCAAGATCCTAAAGAATTCTATGAGCTTGATGATGAAGAGTACATCAAGAGTGGAAAGTACAAACTTGAATCCACAACCACCTTAAGGTTTGTCTTGTTCATAATTGAATTGATTACAAGACAGAAATTTCTATAAAATTAAAGAGAATAACAAGTTATGATAAGACTGATAAAATCTGATGCAGGTTTCTTAACAAAGCTTGTGTTTTGACCGGTTCAAATAGTCCATGGATGCTATGCACAGTCACTGAAGTTGAAGAAACAAAACAAATGCTACGACTACTACCAATATTAATCACCACATTC
Organism: Jasminum sambac; assembly: GCA_018223645.1. NCBI lineage: Eukaryota > Viridiplantae > Streptophyta > Magnoliopsida > Lamiales > Oleaceae > Jasminum > Jasminum sambac. The sequence continues at coordinate 26,784,795 of CP073649.1, forward strand.
ATCCCGAGTGTGATGGTTGCTCAAAGCAACACTTTGTTCATCAAGCAAGGTACGACCCTCGACCGACGAATGGGGCACATCAAACTACCCCCAGCCAGTTTAGGCGCATTTGTAACAGTAACCATGCTCGTCTCCATCATCCTCTACGATCGCGTATTTGTCAGAATCATGCAAAGATGGACTAAAAACCCGAGAGGCATCACTCTCCTTCAGAGACTTGGGACTGGTTTCATCCTACACGTCGTCATAATGGTCATCGCATCGCTAACCGAAAAGCATCGTCTGAGTGTAGCTCGAAAGCATAATCTGGTTGAAAGTGGAGGACAAGTTCCGTTAACGATATTTGTTTTGCTTCCCCAATTTATACTCTCAGGATTTGCCGACGCGTATGCTGAAGTGGCCAAGGTCGAGTTTTTCTACGATCAAGCTCCTGAAAGCATGAAGAGTCTTGGAGCTTCGTTTATGAGGACGAGTGTGGGAATTGGGAACTTCCTTAGTAGTTTCATTCTTTCGACGGTTTCTCATATCACCAAAGAGAACGGTCACAAAGGATGGATACAAAACAACCTTAATGCCTCTCGACTCGACTTGTACTATGCATTTCTCGCAGTTTTGAGTTTCTTGAATGTTTTAGTCTTCTTACTTATCACAACGATGTATACGTACAAGGACGAGGTCTCAAACTCAATGGAAGTGCTTAAAGAAGAACTCGAGGGGCCAATGTCGAAGAGCCTCATCCAACGTGCAGCTCATGGGTATTAAATTTTTAGGACGCTTTTTAATGTATATTTCCGTGGAACCAGGTTTAGCCTATGTTTATATAAACTCGTTTCCATCACTGCTCATTATTATACGCATATCTTGTAGATGATTGCAGTACTGTATTAAATCTCAACAAGTACAGCATGGTAAAATTGAGAAAATATACATTCTGTTTTATCTCAACATTTGATCACCAAAACATGTACAAAAGATCAGGGGAGAAAAATGGGTTCCGTTTTGCCTTTTCCCACCAAAATTTTAGGTCAAATACTCTCAATCACCAGCTTTATCATTGAATAACAATGAATTTAATTACAAAACCAATCTTTTTTTTTTCTCAATTCTAGTTATCAACTTCTTCCTCTTTACTCATGTTGGTTTCAAATTCATACCTTGCAATTTTGAATCAATCTCACCCCCTTCTCTTTGCTAATTGGAATGTCCTTTTCAAGAAATGATTAGCAGCTCGATCGTTTCTATGACAAAGAATTCTCAATATCGTATTAGGATCCGATCGGTTCCATTTACCGGTCGTTGGCGGCATAGGCAGCTTTTGCCCTGCTCCGACAACACCTATTCCACTAGCTTCACAAGCCACAATGCTAAAATCTTCCACTAATTGCTCGGTCGACTGGTCCATCAACGCCACCACCCCTTCAACTGTCTCAGCTTCCCTTTCAACCACGTCCTCAACTATCAAAGTTTCCCCACAGGTACAAAAAACGCGCTTCAAATGCTCAAAGTCTTCCTCAATCATCGGATGGTCAAACCTCGAGAAGATTCTGGAGCTTCCCCCGGCTAGCAAAACCATAAGATAGGCCTCAAAAGATGCCTTCATTACTTCTTTTAGCGCTAGTGGTTGAGCACGCTCAGTAACTATCGCACACAAAAGAGTAAGGTTCTGTTTGAGTATTCTTAATGCTGGCCTAATACGTGCATTCGCCACATCACCAACATATAGACTCCCATAAAAGACAGAGTTTGAGTCGAGGAATATTAAACGGTAGGCTGCAACTTCTGATACATGTTGAAAGGCTACTTGTATGGATGATCGACAGTGTTCAAAGTATGAACTACTAAGTTGTCTGCTTCTGCTGTTGAGCTGGTTTCGTGGTGAGTGAGTGACCTTTGGGGAGAGGGATAGTGTTTTGTCAATTGAGTGGAGTTGGGATTGAAGGTAATGTAAGGTGTTTAGTCGAATGTAGAGACGTTGGGTCCCACGGCTAGTCGAAGGGCGTGGGTGATTGCCATCATCTATAATGTTTTGATTTGGGTTTTCAATTCCAACACTACACGCAGCTCTTTTCCATAGTCGAATGAATTTCGAGTTTTGACTACATCGTGTTAGAGGAGGAAGAGTAGGAATATAACTCTGTTTTGACCCTGTTACATGACACGAAAGATCAAGCAATGATCTTGATAAGTGTAACTTTCAAAAATTGGCAAATGTTAAAATCTTTTCCTGTCAAGTCATGTTCAGTACTGTATAATAAACATATAATGAATTAGTGGAGTTATTTCTTACCACATGATGCAACAAATGTGATGTATTCTTTGAATAGATGCTCCAAGCCCTCAGCGAGGTCGTTAACTAAAGTTTCTGATATATTTACAGGGATTTCGAAGAAATTCTCCACAGCTTCCTTCGAGAATTTGGTCAGTTCTACGGCTGAATGTGCATATGGCTCGGTTTTGGACTTTGGATTCCATGTCTACAACACAAAGTTTCAAAACAAAAAGTTATTAATTCGCTGAAGCACACACATACATATAGATTAAGAGAAACTTATTATATGCTTACTTCTGTGTCTTTCGACCTCTGGAGAAATTCTTTCCCTTTCTTCAACCTTTCTTGAATCCATTGTTTCATTAAATTTAGTATGATTGAATCAACTTCATAAGGTGCCATCTCTCTTACGATAGCTTTGCCTCCATCTTCACAATCCGCGGAGTCCTCGACCACCATTTGAATCAACAACTTCTCAAGCCTTCCCGCTCTTTGTAAAATCGAAATAGTTTCATTGGTTAGCTGGGGCTTCCCTGTTAAGTATTGCTTCAATAAAGTTCCATAGCAAGAGTGCAGAGTAACTGCAGCAACTCCAGCTGCAATTGGGTGCCATTTCGTGAGCACATGACTAAATACTTCTTTTTCCTTCGCGGCCAATTCTTCTGTCGCATTAGCCAACTTAATGAGAACCTCACATACTTCTTGCTCTTCTAGGGCTTCGTATTTCACATTCTGTTCTTCTAGCATCTTTGAATCATGTCAAACAAGAAAATGAACAAATTAAGAGCTTGACTGACACTACTTTTTTTGGACGAAAGAAATAACTTTTTCGGAAATTATATAGTTAAAAAGTCAGAAGCGACCTTGCTATACATGTCTATTGTACCAATCGCATTTTTTTGTTAGAAAAAGTTGTAACAAACACTAACAAGCTCAAAATGACAAACTCAAGTTACAAACCTTAGCAAATGCATTTCTCAATGATGATTGGATATAGTGATCGATCCTATTTCCGTCCAAGTCATCTTCTCCCTTTACATTCTGTGCTCGCGACATATATCCCGGGACGTCTTCTTCTAAAATCTTGGTAGCCGAGAAAACTAAGGGAAGAATGTTTTCCATTATCCCGACATTAACTCTATCGAAATTTCCATGGTAATTGAGCAATCTCTTCTCCAACCAACTCTTCATTTCATGCAACACGCAAGCCAACATTTTCACATACATAGGTTCTCTGTCAGCTTTCTTAGCATCATTTGCTACTTCAGTTAACATGGCAAGGGATGCGCCAAGTAGATCCGACTCCACCTGTCCCGTAGCAATATATTGCTCAAACAACACCCAAGTGAAACACAAATTATGTATCGATCTATTGATTCCCAACGTCGACCATGTTTTCTTAATAAGCTCAAGCAATTCATCGACTTCATCAACAACTAACGTTTCATCCTTTATGTCGAAAATCGAGTGAAGTAAAGCAGTGTAGACATGAACATTAAGGGGGTACCCATCAGCCCAATGGCACACATCTGTTGGGGAGCCATCAGAGCTTCTCCAAGCTAAAGACATTACACAATTGCAGAGTGTTTTCATGGTTTCTGAGTTTTTCCCTGTGTCTATTGCCTTCATATCGGAGGCCTCGATAATATCCCTTAATTTTATTGCGAATTTGTTAGATTTATCGAGGGGAATTGCAGGTTGTATTAGAAGCCCAGCCTCAAGGATTTTGAGCTGCCGTTTTTGCCATAAATGGTATTCGTGAGAATCGTTAAATTCGGATGGTTTTAGGTGCCGTAGTAGCTCTAGTGGCAAGATTATCGTCTCTGCTCGCCGTCCCATCTAATCAAATCAATAAAACAGTGTCATATCAAAAACTTCTAGAATCTATTTCCTTAAAAAACACCAAAATAAAAACACCTTGTCACACATTTTGAATGTTCTAATTATCTATGCATTCTATTACGCAAATTACGTGAGTCATCTTTCACATTCAGCTGTAATTTTCTTTCCTTTTCAATCATGCAGTATTTATCCAATATATTAATGACATGAAGGTAGGGTGGTGACGTACTTGGCCAACAAGGGTCCTCATTAGAGTTTTACGTAGCCTATTGTCACTCTGCTCCGTCACCCTCATCTGATGTCTGGCGATCTCGGCCGCCGTCATCGGCCGTCTCATCCTCGGCTGCGGCAGAGTACTAAAACTTGCCGTCCGGGGGCTCGATATCGTACCGGTCAAAGCACTAGGAGACATCGGGTTGGACCCACACGAGCTGGACCTCCGCGAAGGAGGACTAGGCCGCTTTACCATTTTCAAACCCAACGCCCTTTTCACCCTGCTGTTCACCGTCATTCCCACGCCGGGGGACCTAGGAGAGCCCGTTCCGCCGCCGTCTCCTCCGTCGGAGGGATTATTATAATACGTGAGCGTACTCCGTCCACCGAACCCCGGCGACGACCGGCAAGCCGTGAAGAAAATTTCATAAGCAGCGTCTCGGAGATCGTCCCCGTCGAGGCCGTCGAGCTTGCCGAACGGCCGTGAGAGGTCCTTCGCCCGCAGCGGCGCGGATGTGGATCCGAATCCTGATCCATCCGGTTCTGGGCGAGGAGAATGGTGGTGGGGGGCTTGTTTTGGCAAGCGAATGTGGTGCACCATGATGGTGGGGCCGGTCAAATATCCGTTGGATAGCGACAACGTCGTTAGATATTCGACCAAATTGACGGGGGAGAGAAACTGCTAAGCATTAATCCGTTTTTCGCTAATGGAGGACCAGAGAGAGATGGAAAAGAATAAGGCAATATTTGAGGGAGAGAGAGAGAGAGAGAAAATTATTGTTGGTTTGTTTATAGTTATGCGAAGAATACGAGGAGGCAAAGGTCTTCTGCAGACTCACTTTGAACAGGTTGACATTTGTAAAACACGACAGTGTTGCGACATTTGTAAGAGACAACAAACACGTGTCCACTCAATTGATTTCTAGCATTGGATGTAGTCATGTCAGAATACTACTCCAGTAAGTCAGTAACATGTAGTAGTAATTAATTTGTGAAGAGATGATCCAGTTAACATCCCAAGCAAAAGCCCAATTCATGAAGTTCAATAAAGAGACATGACAGAGTTGTTGCTGAAGCCCAAAGCTGCCAATAAGAAGGCCCAGCCGAAGAGCCAAGACCCGAGTCCATTCTGTACTGGCTAAGGACGCGTTTGGTTACAACAGATAATCAAGGTTTGTCAAGAAAGAATCCCAGCTGTTGGATCAAAATAGAATGGAGCGTAGGTCGTTGGATCAGAAGTATAAAAGGGTAACCCTCATTTGTTTAGATTCATTCATTTTGTGTGCCCATTCTCTCGCATTCTCTCAAAGAAAAAACCTTAGTTGTAGATCTATACTATCTCGTAAATTCTCTTAGTGAATTTTTCTTGTACATAACTAGGTATGTATTTCAGTGTGTGTAATATGATTCTTCGTCAGTTTTTTTAGTTTCGATTCCAATTTCTTTGTGAAATTGAACTTTTTGTAAATCTTCTTCGTGATTTTTAATAGATGTCTTGTGTTTTTGTTTAGATTTGTGTTGATTTAAGTTCTATATAATTGTACACTAATAGGACACATGGCTGGATATAGAGTTGCAATGTCCAGCCACTCCCTTGAATGTGGCGTGTGGATATGGCAGCTTCATGTCCTGCCGCATGTCCCGATTATAGTATTAGCAGGAGTATTTGATCAAAGTCAGTATTTACTGTATTACAATTTATAGAAATGATACAATAATGGTAATGTTCACTATATCATTGTGACGTACAAATAATTTAATTATACAATTAGGTTCTGGTTTTGCTCCACATGCACCCCAACATTAGGAGAAGACACATGTCACCCATCCCGACACGTTGGTGGCACGGGAACATTTGTGTATACAATTAACACAGTCCAATATACAAAGGAATTGTGCTAAAGGAATACCCGCACATTATTGTCAAATGAATCCACTTCCACTTCAAGATCATAGGCATTTTTTTATTTTTTATTTTTCTAAGAGGGAAAATTATCTTATTACAAATCCTGGAGAATAGCCGGACTTAGCCAAAGTAGCTTACCGTAAATCCAACTACCAAAATGAGAATGTGAAAAGGCAAATGATGCTATGGTGTAGGTGATATGCGCGTCACTGCATGCGTAAAAATAAATGTTTATGGATTTTTATGTGATATAAAATAGAGAATGAGTGGAGTTGAATGGTGAAATTTTGTATAGTACAGGTAAGTTCCACGAGATATATGGATGTGAAATAGGAGAGAGGAGTAGTGGAATTGAAAAAAATGTGTAAAAATGTGTAGGTTAACTGGCGCATCTCAACCAGAAATCCAATCACAATACCGATAGTCCATTTCAATTAAAAACGATTTGATCTAAAATAAAAGGACAGCATTAGTTGCAAATTCAAAATCAAACTTCAATGAATAGACCAACCGAGGACACTCAAATTTGAGTCCCTTAACCTTCATCCCACTATCTCGCACAAAGGACATCCCTTAGATGACCACCTAGCTAGACCTCAAGATCGACGTGCAACCCTATTGACCTGGCAAATGTCGCCACGACCTATCCATTGTTGTCACGAACAACCACAACACGTTCAACCCCATCACTCGTTGCCACATCCACTAATCCATATTCAGCTTTTAGAGTGCCCCATGAGAGCATCTGGGACCCTCAATGTCTACTTTCAATGTTTAAGAGTGTGAGGCATAAATTTTTTGGCAGGTCTCATAGTTTTTTAATTTTTTATATTTTTAAATCGTTTTTTTCTTATTCATCTCATTTTTTTTTCTTACTTTTTCTTTATCAATTCCCGTGTCATGTCTAAAATCACATGTATATTTACATAATTTCTTCAATTTTTCAAAAAATGAGATTTGTTTATTGCATAGTTAAAAAATTGAAAACCATAATAACTCATTATTAAATTTAGGCACAAATGTTATTCTTACACTAATAGTGGTAGTTGTGTTTATGAAAGTAGTCAGCTTGAGCTTTCCAATGGACTTTGCCCATATTAGGATGGAATTTTTTATGAATTTTCATGTGAAATATGAGAAAGAATGATTGGATGGATATTATTTAGATTTCATTATTTAACATTAAAAAATTGATATATTTCAAAATTTTCAGGTAATATTTCAATTGTTCATTGTTTCAAAAAACAACTATTTTAATTGTTTACTCATAATCACTTAAAAATTTCTCCTGCTATCAAGTTATAATTGCGTCACTCAATTTCGTCCAACTCAATTTCGCCAAGTTATAATTGCGTCACTCAATCTCTTGCTATCAAGTTATAATTGCTATCAAGTTACAATTGCGTGACTCAATTTCATCCAACTCCATTATCTCCCGACTAGATAAAATAATGTCATTAACACAATTTGACTAAATCGAATGTAAGTGTATATCGTATAGTATGACACTAGTATCTCTACAAATATGATCAGGTACTTACTGTGAGGTACCCATAGTCGGCGGAAAAAAAAAATCAACCGGACCCCAACCATCAGGGGGCAGCTATATATTATTCAGCTCACAACGTAAATACCAAAAAAAAATTTATCTGGTGACGACGTGGCGTCACCAGAGTTCCCCACATGGGAGTGGATATCATGAAATTACGCACTTTGTAATGTACCATAAACATAAAATAGAGTTTACTCAATCTCCAGACATAAATGTAAAACTCGTGATTAAAATTTACTCACTCTGTAATGTACCATAAAAAATTTGAAATGCTCTAAACAAGGATAACAAGAATGCGAATCTGAAATCCCACGAGAAAGCTGGTTTTGTCCCATGTCTTTACTAAACCCATGTTCCCACCTCAGTCATCATTATTGCACTGCCCTTTCTCAACGTTCCTATTTTTAAATCCCCTCGGAGCCAAATGAATTTAAACGCCCACCACACTACGCCCAACCCCACCACCGTCCACTACATTTTCTCTCTGCATATATAAGACACGCAAGCCAAGGTTTCGAATTCTTGGTAGATTTCTTCAAATGGGATGTTTTCTTGCCTGTTTTGGCTTCACAAAGAAGCGAAAACGACGAAAGCCGGGCAACAAGAATCTCTCTGGAGAAAAGGTAATACAATCTTCAAATCGGTAGTGTTCTTGTAAGTTAATGATGTTCTTGTATAGTTTTCTAGCACTAAATGCATCTGTTTCTTAAATTTGCCAGTGCCATGGAAGATATGTGCCTCTAGATTCTGATGTGACTGTCAAAATTGACAAAAAGGAGAGTCCATTATCCCAGATTCAGAACTCAAGTGAGTCACTGCTTCCTTTTATAGATGTTCCATTGCTTCTTGTGTGCATCAAAATGTCTGGATATGTTAATCTATGTTAATGACTTGAATTTTGTAGGGAAAATTCAAAAGAGGCATCAAAGTTGAAAATCAAAAAGAAAGTGAGCTTCAATTTGAATGTCAATGCTTATGAACCAATACAAAATTACGATGAGTACATTTCAGATGGTGAAGAGGAGACGAAATGGGAACAAAATGGGGATGAAAGAGCAAAACTGAGTCTGCCTGGTTTGCACTGTGAAGAGGCCTCAATAGCATCGAACATTAGATCATACCCACAGAATTACAGATACCAAAACTGCATTCTTGATGACGAAGAAGATGAGATCAAATTAGAGGAACTTGATTTCTATTACGATGATGTTTATGATAGTCGTGGGGAATCTGAAGATGATTATAGCAATGATGAAAGCGATGATGAATCGACAGATCAAGAATGTCCAAGGCAAGTGAATTCTGCAGATACAAAATCAAGAAACAATAATCTAGTGCAATTTCATGATGTGTGTAATGAAGAAATGCAGAGACTTGAATCCAAAGACAATGCTCGAGACAGAAATAACCATGTGCAGAATTTGCTAAACCCAATCGAAAATCTCACACAGTGGAAAGCAGTTAAAGCTAAATCAAGATTGCAATTCAAGCGCCAAAAGGAGAATTTCACGCTAGAGAAAGAACCAGAAATTCCCTCGAATATTGCTCCAGCTTTGAAACCTAAGATGAATCTCTCTTCAGTAAGTAAGCCTGCAGTGCAAGAAATAGCAGTTGATGCCAGTCTCTCAAACTGGTTGGTTTCTTCATACACACAAACTATAAGAACCAACATCAGTGCAATAACATGAGCCATCTTCTGCTATATCCTCGATCAGAGGAGACTTACAAGAAGACAATTGTTTGTATTCATTCACAGTGAAATAATTAGCAACTTTCTATTTTTGTGCCCTTTTGTGTGTGTGTGTGTGTGTGGTGTATGTGGGTTTTGTTTGGGTGCGGGTGCGCAAGGTTTTGCGGTTCCGTGGGGTATTGTATTTGGTGACATCTGTAATGTGGTAAAAAATGAATGATCTGCTGTTTGTAAGCACCTTATCAAAAATGGATATGAACAAAAGAAAAGAGAAGAAAACCGTTGTCAGATACGGATAACAAGGAGAATGTTTGACCTTGTAATGCTTAATCTTGTATAATCCAGATCCATTTCAGTTTGGTACAGCCGACTAGAATCGACCATCAAAAGTAGCAGAAATGACATGAAAACACAACCATATCAGTGAGTACTATACATATACACACTACTGATTTTTGAAAGGGAAGAATGAAGAGCCCGTAGTTGCAAGTAAGCTGCAATTGTCATTATTTGCATCTTTGCACGAAGTAACCAAATTGATTTGTTCCAAATATTGCACATCTCGAACGAAAAATTCAATATGGTATCGTTAATTCCTTCGAATTCCACAGACTGGTGTCATAACAAGAGAGTCGTGAGAGAAACAGGTTCACAGGCTGCAAAATTTCAGCTTTATCTTCAATCTGATTAACTACTATCAAGAAGATGTTGTCACACGATCTACATTATTCTAC